>OX424558.1:31474150-34107650 GCA_949152475.1 Terebella lapidaria
TTCATTGTTTAATTTAAACATTGAGACTACTACTATCAATATTATACGTATGCATCTCATTTTTGTCTGTACACAGCAATCATGCTGTCAGTGTACTAAGTAATTACAAATTCTGGTGCTCATAGCATCAACGACTGCTGTTCTACAAAGCGTGGAATATCGTCATTTTTCGGACCGCCTAATCAAGTTGGCACTGTACGTGGTTCTATATTTAAAACCCTGTAACTTTTACGTAATTTGACGTCATAATAAGAAATCCTTCACGGTACACGTTACACGTTAGTGATTTCGAAAGGTCCCTATTAAATCCCTGAAGATACCTCGAACTACACTCTACGAGTGGTCCTAAAAACTATAAAATGAAAAATTTTGTCACTGCCACTTTTAACATTCTCGCCCCAGTAGATTTCTTGGCCTGGCTACGGCCCTGAGTATCTCAATCAATGTCAACACATGGGCATAAGGATCAGGTCTAATTAACAATGCCGAAGACTGTATCATATGTCATTCTTCACCCAGTTGAACTACACTTTCGTATGTATATGACAATGATAACTGTCATGGCCACCTTCGCCTTGAGTTCAGTGAAAATTCCTTACCAATTTTCAGCTCTTCTGTCGGTGCTACCGCCATGTTTTCATTAGCGCCAAAACTGACGTCACTTCCGGTCGATGTTCACTGTTGTGAAACTGATTAGCGAACGGTCGTTACGGATAGATCTAGTCACTGTCAGTAACCCGATGTTCGAAATTACGTTACGGCAAAGACACTCTACCAGTCTACCCCGTGCCGTTTCCTGAGACAGATGCCTTTGAATAAGCCTATTGCAGTGCCATTTATGTCTATGCTTCTGATGAACAATTTTGTTCATATATAGGGCCTACTCCAATAGTTGTGTAAAATAACGCAACTGTAGGCCTATACCTATAGGCATATAGTTACTGTAACAGTATGACAAATTATAACAAAGTAATAACGCATTCACGCTGTTTTAATTTAAGTTCAAATTCCCTGCCAACATTAAGATGTAAGCAGCTGTGAGTGTAGCTGTACATGTATATGCGATTGTGATACAGCATTGTTCATGGTTAACGATGGAGGCAACATAATCAAATACAACAAAAACACCGGGCATTGATCTATGGGTGGCTCCGGTCCTGCTATCTTCCGGCAGCATTATTTTAGAATATTGATTTCAACAAAAAGATCAAAGCGAATCATAAAATATATTCTCGTTAGTTCACACAAGGTATTACAATTTATTCATGTCTAATAACCGTATCCTTTGACAGTTTTAGCCCAAGAGCGATCCAGGTAATTTTGACTCCGTGATTCAAGCGATGGCCTGTTCTTGCTAAAGCATTATGAATATCATGAACGTATTGATATAAACTTCCAATAAAGAATAGCACTTTCGAAATTTAGTTTCAGAGCTTCAGACAACTAATTTAGGCATATATTTCTCGGTCCCCCACACCCGAGTGCTACTTGCTAAGAGGCGAGTTGCATATCTTTTACTGCATTTCTTGACGCCTACTTTAAATCATTGTGGCGATTTTGCCCTAAGCACGCGGCAGGTGATTGTAAACATAAATGCCATTTATGTGGCCTTTTCGTACTTGGCCTTGTTTTGACATGCTCCGTTCGAGCGTGCGTTGCCACGGCGACGTATTGTAATTTACGCTCCAGTAAACTATAACAATGGATCGATTAAACCTCGCGTGCGCCCTACAGTTTCTGGTGTATTATATATACACTGGAAGCGACTCGTTCGAGGAGATTGTCCAAGATCGAGAGACAGGACGCACACGAGGCTCACCATGAGCTTTGTGTTCCCTGTTTGTGAGTAGTGGGCTCCTAGAGCCCTGGGGACGATTTCCATGGGGAGGCCCGGGCTGGGAGAGACAAGTTGCTGACTCGGGGGCCTTCGGCCCTGTGGATCGCCAGCTCTCTCCCTTCCCGGGACGTGTGACAGAGGCTCTGGCCAGCATGTCGGACTGTACGGGGTTCCGTCCCCGAGGCAGACCGCGGCTCGCCAGGCCCCGCCAGTTAACACCGTAGGGATGAACTAGTTTCTGAACGGTGTCCGTAGGCCTGGGAGTGTCGGGTGGGCTGTTACCTGGTTACCGTTAATGCTGAAGTAGTTACCGTGTCCGCCGCGACCTCCGGTGAGCGGCCCTGCCGCGAGGATCCGGAATAGCGGATGCGCGTCCGCAAGGACTCGGATGAGAGAGGACTATCCTCGAGGATCCCGAAGAGCGGACGGTAGTCAATAACTTTACATCATAAAAGCATATAAAGTTTATAAATGTTGCAGAATCGGGCAGTGACAGCGGACGTCACATTCATTGCAGAGACAACAACCAATTAATTTATACAGATTGACTATACAATTAGGAAATAATCAAGATATCTGAAGTGTAATGGGAAATTATTAACCGTACATATGCAGGTAAACAGAGGATGAGAAATGATGACGTAATAAATCTAATTTATTTACAAGTGTACCTTGCGTGGACGACTGGGCGTGTACTAATTATGTTTCGTGCATTATGAAGACGGCCCTGATTGAATCAATATGAAGACGTACAGGACAGGCAGTGAGGTACAGTAGTTCTATATGTAATTTCCGCTTAACTACAAATTGAATTATATCGCATGTGTTACATACGAATTATGAGGGATTTTTCTTTCATTTGCGATTCCGCGAAACACGATGGACAGGTGCTTGCGTTTAATTTAATCACCTGTTTCGTAACCAATGTAAGGAAAACAATCAACCATTGGCGAACGATTCGTAGCCACATAAGAAGCATATTTTCTTTATAAAGCCCTGCCCTAAACGGCACAAAACTGGACATCGAATCTCATAGCATCAGTAATCATATGTCCTTTCCGTGATGGTGCTCTGAAAGCGACACCAGTTTTAAAGTGAAGCATTTGTCGAAGCTTGCCCAGGTCACAACTATGTTGCCACGGGCTGTGCAGTTTTTGGCAGCCGTCGTGGTATTCGGCTCACATGAAGGGTCTATGGTAGTGGAGCAACTCAAGCTGGGACTCATCACGCCTATGGGCGGCAAGGAGGGCTTCCAGAGGTGTGCCTCGGCCTCCACCATGGCTCTGGAACAGGCCAAGCAGGACGGCTATCTCACCAACGTCAACGTCAGGTAAAGTCCAGTCAATTATTTGGAGACGGGTGTAGAAGATTGTTAGCCAACATAGCGACGCATACAGGCAAACTAAGCTCAGTAGCCAGTCTTCATTTATCATTCAGTGAACTAACTGAATATGCAGTCCTTGTTACACATGTATTGGTAAAACTTGCGCGAAATATGTTATAATTGTTATAGAATTTTAGGTATTATCAGCTGCCTGTGGTTTCAGTATCATCTGGGCTAACGACTACTGTGACGGGAAGGAGTCCCTGGGCCGTGTGGTGGATCTCTGGGAGAAGGAAGACATCGACGGCTTCTTCGGTCTGCCCTGCTCTGTCGGTAAGTAAAACATCAGAATCATTTAGGTGGCCACTTACGCCAATCCATGGCGACAGTGATTTTGCACACTTTTTAACAACTCCATCCAGTAACTATGACTGCCTATTACAAAATCACTCCCTGACAATTGATAGGATACTGACTTTCAGCTTCGATCAATGCCGGTAAGATTATCGCGTACTGGGACCTGCCTCTGCTGTCCTACTCCTCCGTGGACCCGGTCCTGGCCGACAAGGACACCTACAACACCCTGGTTCGGCTCATGAGTCCCTACAACAGGATGGCTGACGCCATGGTCGAGCTGTTTGATTACTACCAGGTGAGGAAAGCGCAGTCAGTAAATATCATGACGTGTATATTCGTGTGCTAGATGTAGCTCCTCTCCTTCTAAACATGAGCGAGGATATTATGGAGCCGTGTTCTCTCCGAGTTGCATCGAAGTTTGAAATCAGCTCCATGTTTTCCCAAATCTGTCTTTGGAATACTTCCCAATCGTTTTGTGTCTAATTGCATGATTCATCCTCGCCAGTGGCACCGGGTGGTCCTCGTGATGATGCCTGACCCCGACTTTTACTGTGACATCGCCGGCCGAGCTTTCGAGGAGCGATTCACCGAGCGAAACGTAACGGTCGCTGATTGGATGAGGTCCTCCGATCACATGACCCGGGACAGGATGGACACGTGGCTCGAGAGAATCCGCCACAAGGGCCGCAGTAAGTTAAAACATTACAGCCTACTTTCTGGTGTTTATGAAGCTTGTCTCGTTTTGTGGCGCTATATTCATATTCGAGCATGATCTTTTTGTCCATGAACGAAGTCAAATGTCAGAGGTTCACAACTACTAGTTTCATGAGACTGTTACATGTATCGAATAAATTGTCATCTTCGGTCACTCTAAATACTTTACTGAAATTACTCAGCTCAATTCTTTTATGTACCACCCTGTACATAATATTCACCTTGCAGTTATCGTGGTGTGTGCGGTGGACGATGACCTGTTGCACTTCATGCTGCGGGCTCAGAAGTTTGGAATGACGGGGAATGACTACGTGTATATCACCCCCTCGCTCTGGTCGGCTGAGAACCTGGACCGGCGCTGGATGAACACCCAGATGAACAGCCAGGATAGCCACAAGGCTAGGGTGGCCTATGGGCCGCTTTTACAGGTAAGAGCTGTCGGAGTACATTTATTTGAAACGCCTCTTGAACTGGAACTGTCCGACTATATACGATGTACCTACATCACACTGTTAAACACGTAAATGCAATTAGGTATTTGCAATATGGACAAATTCAATTTGCATCTGATGTCAGAATCCCAAGTAAAGCTACAAAATGTACATCTCTTCCATTCCTTCCCAGATGGCCATGGGTTTTATGACAGACCCCGAGTCTGTGGCTTTCATGGAGGAGGTTCCCGTCAAACTAGCTGAGGAGCCCTGGAACTATCACGAGTCTCTGGAGAAGGGAATCATGGTGGGTATTCATGATAGGACGGAATAAGAAGGCTGAAAGAGAGATACTTAAGACCGGACATCGCAAGTTCGACCGAGCATCGCAAGTTCGCAATTGATAGATATTGGTCGCTGCTGTAGTCAATTTGCAGGAGTTCATTCATTTCAATTCAAATTGAAATAAAAATTCTAAAAGTCTGCTTGACAAGCTATTGCTGGTCACTGTCATTCCACTGATCCCCCCGACTGTGTTGCAGGGTTCCCCATTCTCGCTGTTCCTGTACGACAGCGTCTATCTGTACGCTATGCTGGCCGACGAGATGATCCGGATGGGAGTCTCTCCACGGAACGGATCCATGCTCTACGACCTTGCCAAACAGAAAATATTCCAAGGTATGCCAACTCTAGCCTAGCCCCAACAATGACTCTTTCCAACCTAGAAATCGGTAGGTGCGGTCTCCCAACCACCCCCACCCATTTCTAGGTTAGAGTGAGCCATTAATGGGGCTACGCCAACTCTTCACCACCAACAACAACTGTTTCCCCACAACAAGATCCAAATCTTGTTACCACGGTAACCCACTCCCTGCCAATCCTCAGGCAAGTCCGGGATCGTGACGCTGGACGACAATGGAGACCGGATCGCTAACTACCGCCTGTGGCACCTTCCCCCGACCTCGGCCACGTACCAGGAGCTGATGGAGATCGTCATGACCGACACCTCAGGGGACGTACGTGCCTCAGTTACAGAAAATAAACTATTTATTTAATACTATCAATCAAGCGTTCTTATATCAGATTCTTATGAAAATTTGACTAAAGATACCAAACAATAATTCAAGAGGGACCTATTTTTTTTATTTTATTTTAGAATTTACTATTTTTCATCGAAAAACTCTGGACTTCGACAGTTTATCTTGTGATTTGGTTGTTCAGGATGAAAGATTGGTTTTGTGTGGACATAAAGCGTTTGACTTTGTGTTGACAGCGAGTGCGGATCCACAACCAGAGAGATTGGGGAATGAACGGGCCGCCCAGAGACAGCCCAGTGTGTGGCTTCTTTGACGAGCTGTGTCATGACGATACCACCAGTAAGTGAGACGTCACACACTAAATCAAAGAATATATATACCCCGTGAAAACATACACTTTCTGAGTAGCAAAATTTTGCCAACACCCAAACTTTATGGTCCTTCCAAGATATGACTTGAAACCGTGGAGGTGGTCAAATAGTTCAATTGCTAATTTCGAATATCGGCATGAAAAGCAACGTCGAAATATTATGCATAACTTTCCGACAGAAATAAAATTAACGTATATCAGTCAAGGTTCAGAAACCAGTCTATTGAATTATTTTGTTCGATCTGCATTACAGACGTGATTCTGGTTTCAGGGCGTGACGCCACCATTATCTGTGTGGTGGTATTTGGTTTGGTTGTGGTGGCGGCGGTATCAGCAAGTGCCATCATCTGCAAGTGAGTATGAATTTAGTGCTTTAAGTTACTATCAAAGTGCTTGTAATAATCAATTCATACTGCAATAATTGAAACAAAAAGTGTTTAGAAAAATGGTACGGCAGTTTGGACATATTTCTGTATTGCATTATTAAAAATTAGGTACACTTTTCTCTCACAAAATAAAGTCAAGGAGAAACAATGAAGAATCATAATATGACCTGATATATAGCAACAAATACTTAATATCACCTTTATTCATGTTTCAGCGGACGAATGAAGTACGTATTAGTTAGAAAGA
This sequence comes from Terebella lapidaria, assembly GCA_949152475.1. Classification (NCBI taxonomy): domain Eukaryota; kingdom Metazoa; phylum Annelida; class Polychaeta; order Terebellida; family Terebellidae; genus Terebella; species Terebella lapidaria. The sequence continues at coordinate 31,480,854 of OX424558.1, forward strand.
GTACAAATCCAGTGATGAAATGCATCGTAAGAAATATATTTCTATAGAGAATACGCTTCTTATACATGTATTCATATAACTTTATTTGAAACTACACAGGCGTAAGAAATTTGAACAGGAGTTACAACTTATGTTGTGGAAAATTCGATTCGACGAGGTGGAGTTTTTCCGGAAATCAAAAAATGGGCAAATAAAGGTATAGGTACTTCTCTTTCAGTAGAAATTGTTTGCGTAAAGCAACAACAGAATGAATCTTCGTAAACACACAATTCCTAAATGAATGAATGAATGAATGAATGAATGAGTACGTGAGTGAGTGAGTATGTGAGTGAGTGAGTGAGTGAGTGAGTGAGTGAGTGAATGTATGAATGAATGAATGAATAATGAATGAATGAATGAATGAATGATAATTGTTTGAAAATTAATAATGTACGTATATTTGATGACCTGAACCATATTATAACCTCAGCGCCGTAGCAGTTCACATGGCTCCATCGACTTCAGTAGCTGCGTGTCTCTGATTGGCACACAGGACACCAGCGACGCCTCGCAGCTCGGCTACCACAAAGGTAATCCCACGAGTACTGACTACACTTCAGTAATGTCATCGCTAACACAAAGATAACGTGGATATCGCACGGGATATGTTTCCTGTCACACATGTCAAGCAATTTCAATATGTCCCTTTATGGAAGTATACGTATTTCGACAGGGGTGTTGGTGGCAGCTCGCTTTCTACAGAAAGATGGGATATTCTTAACTAGACAGGACCATTTGGAGCTCAAGCTGGTGAGACTACCTGACAAAATCCCTTTGTTTTCACTTCATCCATTATCACATTATTTAGCACAGTTCTTCTGCATCTGACCTGCACAGATGCGAGAGTTGACCCACGAGAACATTAACACGTTTGTGGGGGCCTGCGTGGATCCACCGCATATCTGCATCATGTACAAGTACTGCTCAAAGGGCACACTCAAGGTTAGTAACATACAGTGGTAGCGTACCATTGTTCGGTTCTTTGCAAAAAGCTCAACGATATCAAAACCATTTTCAAACTTTGGCCAACATCAGTCATCGTAGTTTCTTATCTGTAGCAACATATACATCTTTCGAACAGGATATTTTACTGAACGACGACATCAAACTGGACCTGAACTTCAAATACTCTTTGACTTTCGACCTCATCAACGTAAGTTGATAATTCTGCATACATTTAAGATAATTTAATGCAACTACTGATTTCATCACACCTTTTTTGTGTCCATCCAGTCATCTCCGAATGCTGTCAATTAACTGAAGTTTGGTTGGTACGAGTGAGACCGTATTGGCTTGACGTTATAGGGTATGGAGTACTTACACCGCTCTGAGCTCAAGTCCCACGGGTACCTGACGAGCTCCAACTGTCTGGTGGACGGATGCTGGGTGCTCAAGATCACGGACTGGAGCCCTAAAGCCTTTCGACAGCTGGTCTACGAGACCGACCACGAGAAATACGCAGGTACATCTGGGATTTAAAATAGGATTTCCAGCAAAAAGCTTGCCATGCAGATTAATTCATTTGTTTGGAGATGGTTCATCATGCACATTTCAGTTTAATTAATATGGCAGCAATCTTCATAATTTAGTTGAGCTTGTAGCTCATTGGTTTCTGTGTGGGAATTTGTAGGCTAATAAAGAACTGTGTCTGTAGCCCAGCTGACGGTTGCCCCTGAGATCCTGAGGGAGACGGAGTCTACGCCCCGGGGCACACAGAAGGGAGACGTGTACAGTTTTGCTATCATCCTACAGCAGATTCTCTACCGAGCCAGACCGTACGAGGCTCACGGTTCCATTGGTCTCATCACTAAAGGTTCGGTCAAGCCATGTCGATTTCAAATATATGTTGTATGATGACCAAAACATGAACGAATCATAGTGTCGTCAGAGCTAGTATTGAATCATCCTTGTTCAACAACAAAATTAGGTCTCAAATTAGTTTTATCTCATGGGTACTATTTATAAATCACCACAAAACTTTTTCAATCACTCCTTGCCTAACAGACCTAGTGGGGCGTGTCCGTAATGGTGAGACCCCGCCGTTCCGCCCAGTGCTCCCTGACGACCGTAATGTGGACGAGAGAATGGTGGACCTGATGAAAGGCTGCTGGTGTGAAGACCCCAACGTCCGCCCAGCCTTCACCAAGATCAAAAACATCTTCAACGTCATCAACAAGGGAAAGTGAGTCGAACGAGAAGTGCAAGATACAAGTTTTTAGGTTGACGGACATTCTTTTGCTATGGCGTTGCATCCGTAATCGCCGTTGTTTGTCTCGCTTTCATCTTTGAAGTTTATGGTTAATTTTTTAATGACTTTGGCGACCATTTTCTCAAATCTGCCTGAGCGGTTTTGAGATTTTTGTTTAAAGAATTACCCTTATGTATTTTTTGTGACGTTTATAACTTTCTTTGTCCTTGAATCGATGGTCTGCATGTGGCGTCCATTTTGCTTTTTCGACGGAATTGGCAATAATATCTCGTTGACCGAAATCAAGTCCCCATTTGTTTTGAGCCATTTTCAGCAAAAAATGAATCACAATTGAATTTGTTTTTGACATGGGAAAAATTGCAACCACTCTTCATAATGGAAGTTGTATGGAGAAAACACTTCCTAGAATACTTCAAGGTAGAGCTTGCATATTGTCACATTCAGATGGGAAATCATATTTTGTGGTTTCAGTGGTGACCTTGAGTTTTACTTTCATTATCCTTGAAAGATCAGAATAGTCTCCATTTTCGAAAAACGATGATTTTTTTTTTACTTTGAGAGCCTTTTTCTCTAAATCTGCTCAATATCATTGTGCAGAAAATTCGACCATAAACTTTATAACTATTTTTTGTTGTAGTAAGTGTCAATAGCGATAACTGCAGTAGTTTGGTTGATCAGGTGTTTAGATGTTCGTGTTTACAATCGGAAGGTTAAAATTTGAAGCAAATAACGAAAACAATGTACCAACGAATTTATACCCCCACAGACAGTACAACATCCTGGACAACATGCTGAAGATGATGGAGAAGTATGCTCACAATCTGGAGGAGTTGGTTGGAGAAAGGACCAGGCAGCTGGAAGAGGAGAAGAAAAAAACAGATAGGCTCCTCTACAGGATGATGCCCACGTCAGTATTCTATTGTTTCTCGTCATCATCCTTGTTCGGCTCTTGGTTGAATGTTCACTGAACCATATAGTCTTTAGCATGGTGAACATTGTGACGCAATAATTATGATGATAATAAGTGAATATGGCTATGTTCCCAGGTCCGTGTCCGAAAGTCTGAAGGAGGGCAAAGTAATCGAGCCAGAATTATTTCCTGACGTGACAGTCTGCTTCTCCAAAGTGGTGGCCTTCACCAAGATGATGTCAGAAAGTAATCCTATCGAGATTGTCGACTTCTTGAATGACCTGTGGACGCTCTTCGATGACATCCTCGCCCAGTATGAAGTGTACAAGGTAAATATGTCCAATGTTATTGGTCCAATGCCTTTTTATGTTTTCAGAAGTTCTTTTCTCTCTTTTTTGTCCGCCGGTTTGGTTCTGACTCGATAACTGAAGTTAACTTTCATGTATCATCACCAAATTCCCTCCACGTTAATAAAGAGACATATTCCTTGTTATTGAGCTGGCTGTTGATATTGTATCTAGCTAAGGGCTATAAGTTAAAACTGGTAGAACAAAATGGTTGTTTTCCCCAGACCTGTCGCCCTAAACAAGCAGTTCTATAGGAACGAGTGCTGATCTGGCTCTAACTCTTTAGTCCTACTTTCATGAAAGGTTCACTCTAGAAGAAAGTTTCACTCTCACAGCACCAGAAAAGTGCCTGCGTGAAACTAATTAATGTGCAATTCTAATGTACTGAGTAATATACTACCCCCATCCTTCTTACATGTGTTGTAGGTTGAGACGATTGGGGACACATACATGGTGGCTAGCGGTCTGCCGGTCCGTAATGTGAACCACGCTAAGGAGATCGCTGACATGTCTTTGAACATCCTGCGAGCGGTTCAGACCTTCCCAGTCCGGCACCAGCCCGACAAGCGGCTCGAGATCCAGATTGGCATGCACTCCGGACCCGTCATGGCCGGTCAGTGACGCATACAGGGCGATTATTCAAATCTGGATAGCCTGGGCAGTGTGGAATGTCAGAGCTTTTATTGCCGTTAGCATGCATATCATATAATACCATCTGGCCGCTCAGTGATGCCCACAGCGCCACTAGTTATGATCTGGACAGGGTGTGGGCAGAGTGCGCATGTCATTCTTATAGTCTTCAATTGAATGTGAATATTAATGTGAGGTTGGCAGTGCTAGACAAAATGTGATCGAAATATTCCCTAATCAAGAACACACTGGTTGCAGAATGGTCTTGATAAAATTTTGAATATCATGACGAATTTTAGAAGAACATGACAAGTCACAAAAATCATGTTCACATCCATATTTATTGATCGATCAGATTCGAAGAATAGTCCCTCATGTTCATCAGTAAAGGCATTGATAAAGCTCTGATGTAAGGTAAACGTAGTATCAGATGTTCTAGTTGATCACGTTTCAGTTCTGTTTTGAACTTCACTAATGAATTTGGATTTCGAGAATTTTCATGAGGACGTAGGGTGTTGAACTTTTTTTGGTTGGACAGTCTGTCACCTGTTGATCTGCACCACACCACTTGAACTCCTTAACAAGACTTCAAATGATCTCCTTTGGGCACTGATTTCGATGGCTCACTTAGTGCACTGATGGACTACGTGCAGGGATTTGCCATTGTTGAAAGCAGCCTAAACCATTGTGCTCCTATGAACCGTGAAGAATAAAATATTCTCTCGTCAGCTGCATCAGAGCATGCCAATGTTTCTCCAGCAAGAGTGAGACGCTTTATTTTCCCCGAGTTTCACGTGTAGGAAAGAAGCATTCTACATTGATGAACAAGCAGAATGATGTATCCATCCTGGGTTCCTCCATCACTGAGATTTTCAAAAGTTCCACCTCTACATGCTTGAAAGCTCCCACATGTTTCCCTACTTTGAATAAAGGCCTTATTTCCGAGATGACTGAATGCTCAAATTGCTGAATCCCACCCCAAAGAAAATCATCCACACGGCAAGCCAGAATACCAATCAACTCGTCCTGATTGGCCCAGTGTATTACAGCCGGATCTAATTTGGACACTTGGGCAAGAGTTTTCAGCATCACATACTTCACTTGCCTATACCATATGATCATATCCACTGACCTGACATCCCACTTTTGCTGAGCACATATCACTAGAAACACTCTCTGAGATCTGCTGCTGCATGTCGACGAGTCTATTTGCACTGGATCCTCAAAAACAAATTGCACAGATCCTCAAAACCACGTGCCACCAGTCTAGCTTTACATACCATTCCAGTTGATGTTTTCTTGACTGTGTGAGCCCACAGGTTGACTTCCACCAATACTCCATCACGAGGTCTGCTACTCATCTTGAATCATAACATTCTCATCTTGTTTGGCTCGCTATTTTGTCGCAAACTTCTATTGTATTCTCTTTCGCACATGTCACAAAAGTCACAGTCTTTTCAGTTTACATTTTTGTTCAGTACCAGCAGATTCTCTCTGTCTATCCATTCTGTCATTTCCATTTTCCTGATTTTCATTGCTTCGTATGTTCATTTTTTTGGTCAACATCCTCCACCTATATCTTGTCACTTTCATCCATTTATAATGGATGCGATTTTGCTGTACAAAGAACTTCACCAGTCTCTCTCTCTCTCGTGCATTTGCTGTTGGGGTTTTCTGTTTTCATTGGTATCATTCAAGTCTAGAATTTTCTTGATGTGTTTTCATGATCTCTCAATCCGAGTTTGATGCGCGTGGATCACGATTCACAATCCCACCATCTTGCCCTATGACAGTGCCAAGGTACTTCCAGTCATCTCCGTCAGGGCGCTTGTAGTACACCTGCTTACTTGTCACATAGATATTGTAGATTGTGCTTTTTTTCATCAGAGCTCTCCTGATACACTGATGTTTTTGGGACCTACATCACTTATCGTCATTCCCTCCCAAGCAAGCACCTTGTTTACCGAAGATGAATATGTCCTCATGACCATTATTGTTGGGTACTTTGCCCGTAATTCGATGCATACCCAAAATGTCGGTTGAGTTTCATGATTTTTTCTGCAGTTCTTCTCCTGAGTTCACATCTAGCATGAGGACAACCCTGGCAAGGTCCTTGCTCGCACTGTCTGATGTCTTGTGCATGTCGCCTGGTATGTATTGTGTCTTAATGATGACATAGTAATGTTCCCTAGGAGGGTACTCCAGTTCTGCTTTGCGGAACCTCACAACTTTGTCACTTGACAAATTGAACACTGTTTCTGCTCTTTTCGGCGATGCGGAATCACGAGGGTATATTCAAGGGAAACTATCGGAGTATGCTTCCATGGTACCACTTAGTTTTCGATTTTGAAATGAGTTTACACTATCTTCGCGGATGCACAATCTTCTGTATTGACTCCACTTCTCCAAACTTGAATGTTTTTTTCTACTTTGACCAGTAGTTATGCTTTTTCTGTCCTCATCTGTCAAAGTGTGTATATCTAATCATGAAGCCACTTCTCCCGGTAGCCCGGTTAGCTCAGTTCGTATGTGGGCTGACTTTTCACCATTGCATTCGGTTTAGGCACGGGTTCGATCCCCGGCATCGGCGGTATGTGAGGTGGTGAGTGGTCGCCAAACCGGGCAAGTGGGTTTTCACCAGGTTCTCTGGTGTCCTCCCACACAAATGACAACCCTTACGCCAAGATCCGAGCCAACAAGAGATGTTAATATAAGCTTCATCAATTGTTGTAAAATAAATAAAGTTTAAAGTTTTTAATCATGAAGCCACAGCTTGCCACATTTGTGCATCCAGAGGCTCTGTGAGAAAAACTTAAATAAATTTTATCTCGTGAGCGTGATATTGCAGTCTCCCTCAGCACCACCTTTTGGCTTACATTCTCTTCTTATTTTTACTGATCCATCACGTTTTAGGCAGTTCTTTTGCAAGTAAAATCCACAAGTATCACAACTTAAACGTGGAGCAAAACGGTTCAGAGTGTTTGCCTCTGACGGTGGTTTGTCACGTCTGGGGGCAGATGACCAGTTTTGCCTTTCTTGTTCTCCGTCCTCTGTGTCAAACATACATTCTCTGTCTTCACAATATATAATTCTGAGTTTTGATCTGAAAATATTCTCTTCCAAGATTACTTCATCCCACCGAATGTCAATTGTGATGTTGCCGACAAAAGTTGTCTTTCTTCAGCATTAAGTGTGGCACTGTTCATCAGTTTCAATGCGAGTATGGTATCTGTTAGACTCGTGCCATACTTTTGTGTACATTACATTGTGCAAACTCCACAATGAAACCAGTTGTGCAAACTCCACAATAGAAACAGCTCTTCTCATCCTTTTTGTACACTTCATAGGCCAGCGCGTCGCGCTGGCCTTCTACGTTTGGGTAAAACCACACCCACGGAGGGTAGGCATGAGTGGGCCCGGTCCTGCTATCATTTGTTAAATATAGTAATCTCAACAAAAGGATCACAACACTTTCAAAAGTAATATTCCTGATTGATTCCATGAGGTTTTACATTTTAATCCTGTGAATAAACGCAAATACTGTGAGAGCTTTGCGATATTTGTTGATTTACCGTAATACATACGCATACAGTAGCGCAACAAAAATATTGAGCTAAATTACTGATGTTGGCAGAGAAATCACGAAAGCTTGCCAACTTTTATAGTTCACGATATAAAAGTGATTAAATGTGATGGAGAATATTTTTTTACACCAAAATAGACGCATAAACTATCAATTTGGTACAAAACATTGGACAACATTGAGACCATCGAATGTCTGTGCTCGGATATACATCTATAGATATGTTCTTCTTCGTTTATTATATGGAGGATAATGAGCAATTTAATCCAAAGAATTAAGGTCAATAATCACAGAAAATTTCCCATCCCAACATACTTCCGCTGGCCACAAAAAAAATTCTCTCCACTGTAGTTTACTTGTCTAGAGCTTTTGTTAGCCTTTTCACCCACCATGTACTTTTTTTAGGTCCTGTACTTTCAACTGTGTAGCTGTTTGTCGGGCTTTACCAGTCCAAGACAGAGACACAGCCATTGCTTGTTTTCCTTTGGTAGTTCTGTTTTCTGGTAAGTTTGTTTTCCATGCCTCATAGGCATTTTCAGTTTGTAGGTAACTGTAGTTAGCAGTCATCATAAATGTTCACAACCAATCTCTGTTACCATGAAGAGTTACAGGAAATTCATTGATTTGATTAAACCACGTGCACAGCTAATATTATTGATTGGTCATACTCAAATCATTCATGCATTGATATATTTCCGGTGAAGTGTACATGTAGTATCAAACTGAACAGAACTTCTGTACCTGTAGAGATTCTTAAGTGAACAAAATCTGGTTCCGTCATGACAGGTGTTGTGGGTCAGACCATGCCGCGCTACTGCCTCTTCGGTGACTCCGTCAATTTCGCCTCCAGGATGGAATCCACTGGACAAGGTAAACAACAGTGTAGTTGGCTCTGAAGCACCTATAAATATGAACCAGATTGCAAAACCATGGCTTGATCGTTTCCATGATGATCGTCTCCATAATTGAGGGCTGGTTAGTGTTAATATGACAAAATTGGTTGATATTCCTGTCCTCTGGATGTATGTCATAATCAATTACTTGCTTGCAGCCTCAAAGATACACTTGAGTGAGAGCACACGCCACGCCTTGAAGAGGACCTGTGTCGGGTACATCATGCCAAAACGCGGACTGATGGAGATCAAGGTCAGACGCGTACAAGCCTAGAGTATTTACATGCCCTTCTAAAGATGCGACTAGCATGCGAGTGAATTTTCAAAGCGAGCTGTTTCACCCAATATTTATATATGTTTTGTCAGGGACTTGGCCTTCAAGCGACATACTGGCTGACTGGCAAAGGTGGCGAGGAGACCTTGGACAGGCCTGCGAAAGCTGAAATAGCGACTGACCTGTCACAGCTGTACTATACTAGCCACGAATGTGATGAATCTCTGTAATGATTATCGATCTATTATATGGATCATGCTAGGTTAAGTATTATATCTTCATTGTATTTTTGTGTTTTGATTATTGTATTTTAGGATGTTCATGTTGATTGTATTGTTTATATAGGCAAAGTAATGTACCCGAGGCCTGCTTATCGAGGCCTGCTTATAAACTTGATATATTTTCGAATATATAATGTATGTTATATATTCTACCACAGCCACTTTTTTCGCCATGCCTCAATATTTAACCCGCTAATCAAGTGTTTATTCACTGTTCAAAATCATCATAAACAGTCGTTTTCGAGTCGCAAGTCATGTCCAAACAAAACGAGTGAAGACTACATTTCGGCTAACTATAGTGTTAATATTGAGTTCACTGCGGAACACTTGTGTGTGTAATGTCATAAAATGTGAATGTATCAAATATTATTTCATATGGTTGACAATCTGAGATGACCTGCTGCAATTCATCAGTGTCACCACTAAAAGAACAGTACTACAGATAATCTGCCTTGTTGATTATCCGGTTACATCCCACACATGTTTAATATACCTTTATGTTTATCTCTCACATACATAATCATGTGTACTTTTGTTGATATTTTGATATATAATCTAATGATCTACATGTATTTAAAATTTATTCTTGGTTATATAACAATATACTCGTATGTCAGTGTTATATATACGAACGTTTATGTTGCATCATTTATTGATTGTGTTCAATGATATTGGGAGTATAATGAAAAATATATCAATATTATGGTGATAAGTCATTTCCTGTATATGTCAAATATGTTTGGAACGTTTTGTTGCTGAATATATTGCCATTGTTTCTATTATATTCCTAATATATCTTTTGGTATATATCGTTATAAGTATCATTATATAAATAATCATATATCAAACTTTATGTTTACTGTTATACTAAATTGTATACATATAATATGTATCTCAGTATAGCAGTATAATCATTATGTAACAGACTTTATGTATGCATTTATATATTCCACTATATGCATCTAATTATATTCAATATATTCAATATATGTATCACTTTATATATATCATGATGAATCAGATTCTATATTAGATTACTTATGAATCACGCTAACTATTTATTATCTAGTTAGGGTTATGATGATAACAAACATGACGATTTTGTTGTTTTATGTGGGTACTGAAGGGACAGGCTTCTCACTAAATATTCGATGATATTTGAGTTCACCTCCAGATACTTTCTTGAATGTACACTTATGAAAAATGAAAAATATATTATGGTGATATTTTCTCTTTTGTGTATGTTGAATATGTTTGGAACCTTTATTGTTGAAAATATTGCTATTGTTGTTATTATATATCAAATATATTTATTACTATATATATTATATATATAAGACTATATTATTATATATGAGACTTTATGTATATATTTATATATTCCATTATGTGTATATTTATGTATTTTATTATATGCATCTAATTCTATTCAATATATTCATTGTATGTATTAAGTCATATATATCAGTATGTATCAGAACTCTACATTGGATTACTTATGATATATGTTAACTAATCATTATATAGTTGTTGATAATAATAAACAAACATAGCAATTTTTTGTTTTATGTGGGTATTGAAGGGACAGGCTTGTCACTAAATATTCGATGATATTTGAGTTCATCTCAAGATACTTTCTTGAATGTACATTTACGAAAAATGAAAAATATATTATGGTGTTTTTTATTTCTTGCTTATGTCAAATATGTTTGGAACGTTTACTGTTGAATATATTGCTATTGTTGTTATTATGTATCAATTATATTTACTACTATATATCATTATATATAAGACTCCATATATATATTCATATATTCCATTACATGTATTTATGTATTCCATTATATTCAATATATTCATTATGTATCAAATTATCAAAATTCTTTATTGGATTATTCATGAGATATATTAACTAATCGTTATATAGTTGGTAATAATAATAATAATAATAATAATAATAATAATAATGAAACATGGCCATTTTGTTGTTTTATGTGGGTCTTGAACTTACCAGCTTGTCACGAAATATTTGATGATATTTGAGTTCATCTCAAACTACTTTCTCAAATGTCTTTTATGGAATAGTACAATGAGCAAATTCAAACTTGAACAATCCGGTACATTGCCTGTCAGCAACCTCTCGGTCAGCAGTTACACGGAACTTGGACAATGACCACAAATATATAACCTCAGCATGATTGAAGAATTGTCTCCAACATAGATTCCATGTTGGACGTGCGCGAGGCAGTAAATATATTCGAAACTAATGTTGGTTTTGTACGAAACTAAACACTTACTTACGTACTTACATACTCAATTTCAAATCAAATATTTCTTCACCAACACCAACAATAAAAAAAAGTCACCATACGTAGACAGGCGATTCAAGGGCGACAAAATCATGCACATAACGAGACTATTCATAGGAACACCAATGCTTACATAACAAAGTCAAAATCCAAAGTTCGTAGTTTTGACAATATAGGCTGTTTTGACCTTTCAATGTCATTGAAGGTCAAATGCAAGATCACCACTGAATCTGGTTTCCCATTTATGAGCAAATAATTAAGTTCGAAATGAATGATAATAGCGTATCATATTTCACAGAATGTCACTCTTTGTGACCAGTTGGAAAGGAAAACCCACAAAATGTGACTCACACAAACTATTAGAAAATATGATTACGTTTGAAGTATGCTTCACCTACAGTGATTACGTAGTAAGTCCATAGGAGTTACACATGAAGCACGAGTCAACACTCAGGTTACTTCCAGAAATAGATGCGTATCCATGTCTGGAGTTGATAGAGTTATGGCGAATGAACACATCTCTGGAAAGGCTGGAGGTGTCCCCTAATCCCCCGAAATCAGCTTTTTCAGCTAGCTTGCATAATACTTTTGAATATTAAATATGTTTCCGGGGGCTCAACGGTTGTTTGTGTCTTTTTTAAAAACTGGAAGCCGTCAAAATAATTCACAATCATCTTTCAATCTATAACTCAACTTTTATTGCAGATAGAGACATTATATTGGTGTCTAATCCCATTTGTTCGATGACGGGAATTCCGATGGTGTTATTGTTGAGTACCTGCTGAGTGACTGTTGCTTACTTCAGGAGTGAGTACTCAGTGAGTGACATCACCAGCAACAATGGCCCATGGAGATATGTGACCTAGTTTCTTGGTCTCTGATTAGTTTACCTATTTATGACGTCATTTCTGAGGACCATAGCACGGTGGTTATATGACGTCACGGTCTGATCTTCCCCGAACTTATGGTCCTTGCCGCCATCATTCAGAAGTCGATAGACTGTCATTGTACTGGGTTAAACAAGGAAACGTCGAGTTGACGTGAGCGGAAATAATCAGGAGGAACACGTTGGAAATCCAGACAGCTCTCGAGCAAGATGGTAACTTGTTGCCGAGTTTTATGCAGATACCAATCAATATAGTAGTGATTCTTGAGCGACGCATTGACAGTAACCCCAACTATATAGTATCGTCTTGCAGACAACACCACAGTTTGTAATTCCAGTGGAAATTTAAACAATGTTTTGAACACAATGAATAGTGAATTGGTGAGAATTCATACTTGGTTATGTGAGAACAGGTTATCACTAAACGCAAGCAAAGTAAATTTATTATATTCTCTCCACATATTAAGGCGCAAGCTGAATGGAAAGTACGGTCAATTTGTGTATAATTCATGGAATTGAAATTGGATAGAACAACGTGGAGATGGATATTGTAAAAAAAATCAGCCCAAAGGCTAAGGAAATTTACCGGACAATATTTGTGCTATATTTTAGATATTAGCCATTTTGTCCCATGATCTTAAAAACAAAGTCACTGGTTAAATTCAAGGTTAGGAGAATATTCAGCATATATGTTATTTCCTACATGTCCACAATTGATTGCTAAATGGTAAATGCAACAATAAGATATATATAGTAGCAATTTTGTGGGGTGACCTTGAAAATAAAGTCAAAGGTCAAGTTCAAAGTTATACAAATATTCAGCATATATCATTTCCTATATGTTCACAACTCACTCCTAAGCTATAAAGTGGATAATAAGCGAGATATTATGCCATTATGTGCTCTGATCTTGAAAATAAGGTCAAAGGTCAAATTCGAGGTCATCAAAATATTCGGCATACATAATTTCCTAAATGTCCACAATTGACTCTCAAGCTATAAAGTCGATAATAATCGATGGAGATATAACCTTGGAGATAGGATCAAAGGTCAAGTTCAAGCTCATGAGAAAATCAAACATATATCATTTCCTCTATGTGCACGATTAATTCATAATTTGTTGAGGTCAAAGGTCAAATTCAAAGTCATCAGAATATTTAGCGTACATCATTTCCTACTGGTCCACAATTGATTCCCAAGCTAAAAAGCCGATGATAAGCGGGATGTTAGCCATTTTGTGCTCTGACCTTTTGTGCTCTGAATATTCAGCTAAATATTTGATTTCCTCACAAAAATTGATTCCTAAACTGTAAAGTCAATATAATAAGCGATATTTTAGCCATTTTGTGCTCTAACCTTGACAATGAGGTCGAAGGTCAAATGTTCGGCATATAGCATTTCCTATATGTCCACAATTGATTCCTAAAGTTGGAATCAATTTTAAAATCAACCAAATTTAGCATTTTTGTTTGTCACGAAAACGTGAATTCAAAGTACATCTCAAGATAGTCGGAAATATATAGGAAATATGCACAGTTCGACAACAGATACTCAGAAAATTGCCGTTGATCGTGCATGAAAACAGTGGATAGAGAATGATCGGCCAAGCCTACATTAGTGTACATTGCCGGTTGCCGCAGTATCTAGACAAATACCAATGACGTCAAGAAACTGTGTGTAGAACTCGCCCACAAGGCGGGCCGCTTTGAGGAAAAAATTGCTGCGAAATAGACTGGCCCGAGTTTGAATATTTACTTGACAACTAAATTTGGGCACGTAATACATATTTTCAGACCTAAATTTGTATGATTTCTCGTTCTATAGACAATATAAAGCTACGGCAGAAAGAATAAATTTTGTCAAATCCAAAAGTGATTAAAGCTTTAAGTGAGATATTAACAATAATGTGTCCCATTATAAAGCATAGGAAAATTTAACATGGGATAGTCCTTTTTGGGACTCGTCGAAAAACTCAAAATGGCCACCACACGCAGACCGTCGGATCAAGGGCAACGGAATTTATACACATCGCAAAAGTGTATGAGGAGAATTTTTCGAAGTGAAAATCTCAAAATCTGGCTTAAAAATGGCCGCCAAAGTACAAAATTTGACCGGTTTTTCGACAAAAATGGCCGCCATTTCGGAAAAATGTGAATATAAAAAAAACTAAAAAATACCACCCTACTTTTGAGCTATTTGTACAAAAAAAAATGTAAATGGACGACGCCGACGGCGCCGACAGACGCAACGCCACAGCATTAGGTTTTCGAACCAAAGGTTTGGCAACCTAGAAAAATCCATAACATTTTTCGGTAGCAGTGCTGATGAACAGCTGACATGGATCAGTAGTTTGTGAAAAAAAATCTGTATGCTTTAAAGAAACAAAACATTTTCTACCGTCGTCCGACATGTGAACTCTATACTTCGCTCTGATTCACAGTATTATGTCATACGGTATTGTAGCTTGGAGGAATACCAAAGCGGTATAGACATTATTCACAATACAAAAACGTGTCATTAGAATTCTTTCCAAATCAGCTTGCAGAGCTAAAAACAACCGATATGTATGAATTGCAGGTTGCCTCATTTGCTAATGATTATACTTGCAACTTCCGAAATCCTTCGCAAACAGGTATCCCAAACCCAACTCACAGCAAATTTATGACAAGACGTAGTACAAACAGAAATCTTGACATTCCAAAGAAATAGAACATGTCACAGAACCTCCGTTTACCATATGATTCTTGGATTATGGCATAAATAACCTACAAAAATTTGATAATGGAACACAACCACCGGAAATTCCAATAGTCTTTCAAACATTATTTCACATTCCGTTATGAAAAAGACGTAGGCCTACCGTTATCTGAAAAAAAACGGAACAACAAATGTACTAGTATTGAATTTATTTGATCATTTGTATCCTTGCTCTCGGAATAAATGTTCTGCGTCTTCGAGTTTCCAATCGCATCGCTGTCTGGACCAACCGCTGTGATACCCCCTGGACATATTGACACCCACTTTTTGAAATCATCTTCAATTAAGGTCTAGGTCACGGCTCGCTGGCCTCGACTGACACGCGCTGTTGCGCTGTCCCGCAGCATATCACTTCATATCAACATCTGTTATGTATGTTTCTCCCCTATCTCTCTTTTATTTGTTCCAATTATATGTTCACCGATCATGGGGCTGACAGGAAGACAGCTAAGGCAATATGTCTATCAACACCTAATCGCCTAAAAGTTGTATGTGGGCCTATTCTGTATTTCGCGATGTTTCGAATAAACAATTACTAGCTGCGGATGAGTGTGATGGCTTTTTTTATGAATAATGCAGAATCGGACAGCGGCATCTAAGGTCACATTTAACGCTGAGGCAACAAACAATTAATTAATAAGATTGGCAAACCAGTCTCATATCTTTTCATGAAACAAGATTAAAAAATTAACATTACGTGAAATTAAATATAATACTGTCTGCCTTTCATGTACATTCAATCAGAAAGGAAACAGTTATATCTATAGTGATTTCATAATTCTAATTTAGTTGCACCTTGCGCGGAGGACAATGTATGATCTTTGTCTTTGTTCGTCTTGAAGACGGCCCTGATTGATAGAACACGGGAACAGGAACCGACATCACACCCACCGGAAAATCAAGCCTGTGACACACCGACATACAATTTATGGGCAATTTCCCTTCGAGTCGTTAGCTAGAAATTGAATTCTACGTTATGTATTGAATTCGAGTTATTAGGAGCTATTTCTGGTTTGGTTCCTTTAAACAATCAAGAAACCTGCGCCTGTCTAATTCAATCACACATTTCGCAATCATGATTAGGAAAACAAACAACCAATGAAAAACGCCCTGTCGTCATTATGAAACTGATTCTCGTTATAAAAACCGACACCGAACAGCAGAAAACTGAGGCTTTGGATGGAGCTTGCCCAGGTCGCAGCAATGTGGCGACGGGCTGTGCAATTTTTGGCAGCCGTCGTGGTATTCGGCTCGCATGAAGGGTCTATGGTAGTGGAGCAACTCAAGCTGGGACTCATCACGCCTATGGGCGGCAAGGAGGGCTTCCAGAGGTGTGCCTCGGCCTCCACCATGGCTCTGGAACAAGCCAAGCAGGACGGCTTCCTCACCAACGTCAACGTCAGGTAACGTCGACCCATTCATAAACTCCTATGTGAATTCAGGTCCAGAACGAGTTTCCTGCCCAAATATTGCACTCATGAAGATTTCCGAAACAATATGCCGTGCAGACAACCCTTGTTGTACCTTTCTCATGAATTTGGTTTCCTTATCAACTAAATCTGTTTGAAACCCATAAGCCTATAATTTTGTGATTTTATTGTTTTGGTAATATAAATAGTCATAGGGTTATAATAGGTTACCAGGAAAATGTATAGTGTTGAGGTACAACTGTTCTTTTCCTAAGTGCTATTTTGATCTTTCAAGGCTAAATTCGAGGTCACAACTGAAATCAATACATGTATATATGACTCCCATTTGGACGCGTCAATATTCAAGTTCTAAATTGAAGAAATTCACTACTGTATTTGTGGTAATAGATTGATACCTACATTCATACCACTGAGTCGGTGTCACTGCTGGCGGACGTTAAATCTGTCCCCGAGGATACCATCAACTCAGTAGCCTTCTGGCTATTGATTAGGTACTTATGTACTTGTCATATATCTGTTCCACGGGGTTTGTTTCGGATTTCTAAAATATTTTCATAGGTTGTTGGGCAGTTGTATATCTTGGATTATGGCATAAATAACCTACAAAAATTTGATAATGGAACACAACCACCGGAAATTCCAATAGTCTTTCAAACATTATTTCACATTCCGTTATGAAAAAGACGTAGGCCTACCGTTATCTGAAAAAAAACGGAACAACAAATGTACTAGTATTGAATTTATTTGATCATTTGTATCCTTGCTCTCGGAATAAATGTTCTGCGTCCTCGAGTTTCCAATCGCATCGCTGTCTGGACCAACCGCTGTGATACCCCCTGGACATATTGACACCCACTTTTTGAAATCATCTTCAATTAAGGTCTAGGTCACGGCTCGCTGGCCTCGACTGACATGCGCTGTTGCGCTGTCCCACAGCATATCACTTCATATCAACATCTGTTATGTATGTTTCTCCCCTATCTCTCTTTTATTTGTTCCAATTATATGTTCACCGATCATGGGGCTGACAGGAAGACAGCTAAGGCAATATGTCTATCAACACCTAATCGCCTAAAAGTTGTATGTGGGCCTATTCTGTATTTCGCGATGTTTCGAATAAACAATTACTAGCTGCGGATGAGTGTGATGGCTTTTTTATGAATAATGCAGAATCGGACAGCGGCATCTAAGGTCACATTTAACGCTGAGGCAACAAACAATTAATTAATTAGATTGGCAAACCAGTCTCATATCTTTTCATGAAACAAGATTAAAAAATTAACATTACGTGAAATTAAATATAATACTGTCTGCCTTTCATGTACATTCAATCAGAAAGGAAACAGTTATATCTATAGTGATTTCATAATTCTAATTTAGTTGCACCTTGCGCGGAGGACAATGTATAATCTTTGTCTTTGTTCGTCTTGAAGACGGCCCCGAGGATACCATCAACTCCGTAGCCTTCTGGCTATTGATTAGGTACTTATGTACTTGTCATATATCTGTTCCACGGGGTTTGTTTCGGATTTCTAAAATATTTTCATAGGTTGTTGGGCAGTTGTATACTAATTCCATCAGGTGTACAGTAAAAACAACTACATTTAACACACTGTCTGCCCCTGATGAGGCCAGTGTGTCTTTGGATTAACTTTTTGGTCGGGCTTTGTTTCTATTGCAAAATGTTGTATTTTACGTTTGTTATTGGCATCATCAAACTCTACTGTATTTGTGGTAATAGATTGATACCTACATTCACACGCTACAATGGCGTTTACAATGGCTTACAATGGCGAAGAAAAAATTTAAGGGTGGGACATGGCTCAAAACAGATTGAAACAGATCGAGTAATCAATATGATCGCCGCACGAAGACTGGCGATTCAAAGGCAACGAAACTTATCTATATCACAAAGGAACATATGGGGGCACCTTTTGCATCATGTAGAAATGTTTTCAACAAATTTTGAAAAACTGGTTGCCAATGTCCGAAATTTGGCATTTTTCGTCGAAAACAGCAGCCATTTTGAAAAAAGTGCCAAAAAAGAAAACACCCACACCCGATTTACTTTGTGGTATTTTGGTGCCAAAAATTCAATAAGATTCGGCTCTAAACTTCAATGTCATGGCAATAGGATATTGGACGATAGTTAAACTAAGAAATATATAATCGTCACAAAGTCCTGATATCTGCAAATAAGTGGACTGGCGTAAGACCAATATTCATACTATTAGGGAACTGTTGTTTCAGTATCATCTGGGCTAACGACTACTGTGACGGGAAGGAGTCCCTAGGCCGTGTGGTGGATCTCTGGGAGAAGGAGGACATCGACGGCTTCTTCGGTCTGCCCTGCTCTGTCGGTAGGTAGATTATTCAGCTCCAGCAGTGTTTGCTTAAAATTATTGAAACGATAGTGGTGTTGTACATACAAATGTACGATAGGTACCACCAGCCAATTCGCAATTGTCGGCCTAGTCAAGTCGCAATAGGCCTAGTCATTATGAAATACCAATATTCACTTTCAGCTTCGATCAATGCTGGTAAGATTATCGCGTACTGGGACCTGCCCCTGCTGTCCTACTCTTCCGTGGACCCGGTCCTGGCCGACAAGGACACCTACAACACCCTGGTCCGGCTCATGAGTCCCTACAACAGGATGGCTGACGCCATGGTCGAGCTGTTTGATTACTACCAGGTGAGGACTGTGGATAGTCTACGAACGTGTTGGTGTGTTTGTTTGTTCTAGAAATCTCCCTCTCCTCCTGGGCGTGAACGATGAACATCGAACCAGTACCCAAGTATAAAGTATACCGGATGAACAAAATCGAGTCCGCTATCCAAGTCCAGTGTCAGGCAAACTCGAGAAAATTTCATCGAACTTCATGGCCCTCCAAATATAGCTCAGAAGGAAGTGGAAACGGTCTTGCTCCATTGGTTGTTTATTGATTGATTAGACCTTCCTGTTTGGTTATTTTGAATCCTGTTTCATAACAGTATAACAAACAGGTCTAAACATAGTGATGTACATTTTTTACTGTCTTGAACAATCATAATTGGTTAATATAACTGAAGACTTTCAAAAATAAAATTAACCATATTCATATCTGAAGATTTTCAATAAGAAAAATAACCATATTCATAACATCCGTTTCAGTCTATTTAAATGGAGCATCTCATTTTTTTTAATAATATGGGTTTAACTCCACAGCCGTGAATCGTGTACCATAAACGTTTGAAATTAACTCCAGAGTTTTCGAATATGTTTTAGTAATGTAGGCCCCCTATATCTTGTCGTATCACCCACCCTCGCCAGTGGCACCGGGTGGTCCTCGTGATGATGCCTGACCCCGACTTTTACTGTGACATCGCTGGCCGAGCCTTCGAGGAGCGATTCACCGAGCGAAACGTAACAGTTGCTGATTGGATGAGGTCCTCTGATCATATGACCCGGGACAGGATGGACACGTGGCTCGAGAGAATCCGCCACAAGGGCCGCAGTAAGTAGTACTTGAGCAAAGTAGACTTACTTATACAACATTTTGATGCGGTTTGCCTCTCTCTATGGCATTTTATTGACGTCCTGATATGATATGATCGTTTCGTCCCCAAACACTACGACTCGTAGACGAATGTCTATCAAAATGCGATCAAAATGCCTTCCAAAAACACATCTGAATCAGTATCCAGAAGACTTATCTATCTGGTCCATTATGTTTGAACAAATGTAGGACCTATACTTTCATCTTCAATACTATTCAAACAATCATACTAAAGCTATTTAGTCCATAGTCTACGACGTACTTGTACATGTATACGCCCAGTCATGTTAGGCACCACCCAAGCCCATTGAACTCATCTTCCTTGCAGTTATCGTGGTGTGTGCGGTGGACGATGACCTGCTGCACTTCATGCTGCGGGCTCAGAAGTTCGGGATGACGGGGAATGACTACGTGTACATCACCCCCTCGCTCTGGTCGGCTGAGAACCTGGACCGGCGCTGGATGAATACCCAGATGAACAGCCAGGATAGCCACAAGGCTAGGGTGGCATATGGTCCGCTTTTACAGGTACGAGCTGCCATAGCTCAGTGTACAGTCATCTGGGCTGGAGGTTCAGTTTTGCTGACTCCAGCACTGGTTTACTAGCTAGATATTCAGAATACAAGTTGAGAAACAAGACATAGAAAGCTTGGAGTATGGACATATTCACTGTATGTGACAATAAACCCGCTCTCTTCCCCTCCTCCCCAGATGGCAATGGGTTTCATGACAGACCCCGAGTCTGTGGCTTTCATGGAGGAGGTTCCCGTCAAACTGGCCGAGGAACCCTGGAATTACCACGAGTCTCTGGAAAAGGGAATCATGGTGGGTAAACTGACCATAAAACAGCGAATATACGTATATGCTTCGTTGGAGGTATTCATGGTATGGCAGAAGAATATTTCTGAAGGAGTGAAAAAGAAACATTTGGATAGATAATCATTGATAGCTGGTATAACCAATTTGCATGGGTTGATCATTTCGAATAAATTGAAACCACCGTATTGCATAACATTACCAGTTTGTTACATGATAGTTGACAAATCATTGCTGGTCACTGTCATTCCACTGATCCCCGATTGTATTGCAGGGTTCCCCGTTCTCGCTGTTCTTGTACGACAGCGTCTATCTGTACGCTATGCTGGCGGACGAGATGATCCGGATGGGAGTCTCTCCGCGGAACGGATCCATGCTGTACGACCTTGCCAAACAGAAAATATTCCAAGGTACTGGAACTGTTCACCTGCATCCACCAACAAACCAACCCTCTATCACCCTACACCAACCTACAAATATTGTTTCCATGGTAACCCACTCACTGCCAATCCCCAGGCAAGTCCGGGATCGTGACGCTGGACGATAATGGAGACCGGATCGCTAACTACCGCCTGTGGCACCTTCCCCCGACCTCAGCCACGTACCAGGAGCTGATGGAAATCGTCATGACCGACACCTCAGGGGACGTACGTGCCTCAGTTACTAATGATACTGTGGAATAGCAACATATTTTCTACATTTGTATTTAGGAGACGGTAAACAGATAGACATGGATGAGGAGAAAATGAAAATTCATTATCAAAACATGAGAGCGAATCTTAGAGATGCATAAATATACGGAGCCATTCACCGTACTATGAAGATCATTGTACAGAAGTTGTACTGAAAGATCAAGACCTAGCATTCGATATTGGTTGCAATGATCTATTCATACAATATTATCTTTCGTCACATTGACTGGGGAAAGAAACAGGTGTACATGTACGTATATCACGTCGAAGAGAATGTTGTTGAAGATCTGTCATGTTGACATTTGATCTGTGTTGACAGCGAGTGCGGATCCACCACCAGAGAGACTGGGGAATGAACGGGCCGCCCAGAGACAGCCCAGTCTGTGGCTTCTTCGACGAGCTGTGTCATGACGATACCACCAGTAAGTGAGACGTCACACACTAAATCAAAGAATATACTAGTACGTCGTGAAAACATACACTTTATAAGTAGCAAAATCTTGCCAACAACTAGAGCTTAAATGGTCCTTCCAAGATTGAAATGGAACCATGATGGTAGCGATCAGCAGGAAGTTGCTATTCCATTTTTCATTGACAATCATGGTAACCGTATCAGTCGATGCAAGATCGATCAAACGTCGATTGATTGATTGATTCGGATCAATCTGTTTTACAGACGTGATTCTGGTTTCAGGGCGTGACGCCACCATTATATGTGTGGTGGTATTTGGTTTGGTTGTGGTGGCGGCGGTAGCTGCCAGTGCCATCATCTGCAAGTGAGCACAAAATTAGTTTCATACAATATCGTCTTGCTTGTACTAATTAAATCATATTGCATTTAGAAAGAAAAAAGAGTTTAGAAAGAGTTGTGTGTATTGTGCTAAAAAAATGATGAATATATCGGAGTTTATAATTTACCAGAATGTCCTTCTCTTGTGTTCCCATAGATATGTTTTCAATAATATAAGAGAGGGTTACAACTGATGTTGGATCTTTTTTATACGATGGTGGATGAGTTTCTAAAAAAGCTGACGAGAAGCAAAGAGAGAACATAATGTGGATTGACTATTGTGACCAAATAATTTATTTTCATCTTCATTCGTATTTCAGTGGCCGTATGAAGTACGTATTGGAAAGACAAAGTGTGCAGTACATCATAAATCATTTTATATATGGAGGAGTAACACATCTCTCAACATTTTTCCTACCATTTAGCGCATCCATTTTATTGCAGGCAAAACTTTTTTTTATTTCCATTTGAAACTAAACAGGCGAAAGAAATTTGAACAGGAGTTACAACTTATGCTGTGGAAAATTCGATTTGATGAGGTGGAATTTTTCCGGAAAAAGAAGAATGGGCAAATCAAGGTATATGTTCTTTTCTTGCAGGGGAAACTCTATAAAAAATAAAATATATAAATAAAATATCGCTGACCATAACTACGTTGTTCTTTAATGAATATGTGAAGTAATGACCATACAATAATGTATGTTTCTTTGGTGGCGTGACACCGTATTTTGACCTCAGCGCCGTAGCAGTTCGCATGGCTCTATTGACCTCGGCAGCTGCGTGTCTCTAATCGGGACCCAGGAAACCAGTGACGTCTCGCAGCTCGGCTACCACAAAGGTAACGTGGCTGCCACAACCGCAGTAGTATTGCTTCCAAGGAGATAACATAGCTATCGCAGAGGAATATACTTCAGTTATATCTCCTCTTACATTGAAGGTTCACATAATAGCAAAAATTGTCCCTCCATGGAATTATCTATTCTTCAACAGGGGTGTTAGTATCAGCCCGGTTCCTGCAGAAAGACGGGATATTCTTAACTAGACAGGACCACTTGGAGCTCAAGCTGGTGAGGATATCTGACAAGTTGACAAATACGATTGTCCATCCATTAATGCCATTACTTTGTATAATTCTACCTCTGACCTGCAGATGCGAGAGTTGACTCATGAAAACATCAACACATTTGTGGGGGCCTGCGTGGACCCGCCACATATCTGCATCATGTACAAGTACTGCTCAAAAGGCACGCTCAGGGTAAGGAAGACGTAGGATATTTCATAGCTTTGTGTTAGAGAATTTGTGTTATTGGTTCATATGAAGCTCATTTTGCATAGGAAACTGTAATGGGCAACTAATTGCCAATCCGATTGATCTTTGTATCATGTATAAATGTATAACAATTTTATATTTTAAATGTATAACAATTCGTATATCTCTCGCTCAGGATATCATACTGAATGAGGACATCAAACTGGACCTGAACTTCAAATACTCTCTGACTTTTGACCTCATCAACGTAAGTTGACGTTGCTGCATATTCCAGTATTTATACCAATCACACCTTCATCCAATCGGCTTTGCATGCTCATGCAACTAATTTCATCGAAGTTTTGTCGATTTCTATAGGGTATGGAGTACTTACACCGCTCTGAGCTCAAGTCCCACGGGTACCTGACGAGCTCCAACTGTCTGGTGGACGGGTGCTGGGTGCTCAAGATCACCGACTGGAGCCCAAAAGCCTTTCGGCAGCAGGTCTACCAAAACGACCACGAGAAATATGCAGGTGACTGTCATTGGATTTCACAGTTTCAGTAACTCTGCAAGTCCCATGAAAGATTACATTGGGAGATAATTTACTCCCAATGAAGGTTTAATTTGTACGGAGGCAAGCTTCATAATTCAGTTGCGATTCTACATGCGAGGAGTTTGTAGATTAAGAAAACATTGTGTTTGTAGCCCAGCTGACGGTTGCCCCTGAGATCCTGAGAGAAACCGAGACGATGCCTCGGGGCACACAGAAGGGAGACGTGTACAGTTTCGCTATCATCCTACAGGAGATCCTGTACCGAGCCAGACCGTACGAGGCCCACGGTTCCATCGGTCTCATCACTAAAGGTGTGATTGTCTTGATGGAAACTGCTCACAGAGTACGCCTGATGAAGCAGCAGCGCTTTGTGATCTAGTGCCAAACGCTAAATTACTTTAGTATTTTAGTTGTATCCCTGGTTCTCTGAAAAAAGTGTATGAACACCGGTTTCGTTTACGTGTTAGAACGTAATCAAGCTCAATTTTTTTTACTTTTGGCATATCAACGTACAACTTTTTCAACCGTCTCCTCCCTGACAGACCTAGTGGGGCGGGTCCGAAATGGTGAGACCCCGCCGTTCCGCCCAGTGCTCCCTGACGACTGCAGCGTGGACGCGAGAATGATGGACCTGATGAAGGACTGCTGGTGTGAAGACCCCAACGTCCGCCCAGCCTTCACCAAGATCAAAAGCATCTTCAACGTCATCAACAAGGGAAAGTGAGTCGATCGAGGGGTGCATGATGCACGGTTGCTATTGTTATTGGCAATATACTTGCAGCGGTTTGGTATTCAGATCTTACGAAAACATTGGTAAAATACAGTATATATATATACATATATAATACATTATATCCCGCAGACAATACAACATCCTGGACAACATGCTGAAGATGATGGAGAAGTATGCTAACAACCTAGAGGAGCTAGTCGGAGAAAGGACCAGGCAGCTGGAAGAGGAGAAGAAGAAAACAGACAGGCTGCTTTACAGGATGATGCCCACGTCAGTGTTTTATTGTTTTTCATTATCTTCTCTGTTCGGCTCTTGGTTGAGTGTATTGCGTTGTCATCAGATTCAGTTCAAGTATTTACAATTGCGACTTTGTATAAACTAAGCGAGAGAAGTGGAAAAAATGACCAAAAAAGATAAAGAAATTTAAAATGAA
Organism: Terebella lapidaria; assembly: GCA_949152475.1. NCBI lineage: Eukaryota > Metazoa > Annelida > Polychaeta > Terebellida > Terebellidae > Terebella > Terebella lapidaria. The sequence continues at coordinate 31,506,210 of OX424558.1, forward strand.
GACTGTACTTGGTTTCAAAAGTGACTCTGTCGTTGAATTTGAATTATAACTGTTTCAAGGTCCGTATCTGAACGTCTAAAGGAGGGAGAAGTGATCGAGCCGGAACTATTTTCTGGTGTGACTGTTTGCTTCTCCAAAGTGGTGTCCTTCACTAAAATGACTTCAGAGAGTAGTCCCATCGAGATCGTCGACTTCTTGAACGACCTGTGGACTCTGTTCGATGACATCCTCGCCCAGTATGAAGTCTACAAGGTACGCTGCTTTTGTCATTGGTCTCGGACAACCGATTAGATGGTATGAGTAAACTGTGGATTGCCATGCCCAGTTATCGGCTCCGTAGACCTCCTCTTGTGGTATTCAACTATGCAAGTACATTAAATCCATGTATTTTCAACATTCATGTGTTTTGACAACCTACGTTCAGTAATTTTTGACATTAGAGCGTTGGGGGCGAAGCCCCCAACTCTCTACATGTCTATGTGCTGACTTTTTTATGGAGGTTTCATGCCAACCTATCGACGTTTGTTTTGGCATATAAACCTTTGTACACCTACTTCAAATCAGGATTTTCTTCGTCCTTGACATAAAATCTCTCGATTTGATGGCAACCTTTGAATATTCCACAGATATACAATGCATAAATCGATGTGTTAGGTTTGAGAAAATTACGCAAAATGGTCAGCTCGTCTGAAAAACGTCAAAATGGCGGAGCCGATGGAAATTCACGTTCCCAGAATGCAAAGCAAATTTTACCGCAATGACGCGTACTTTGGTGGAGCACACAATTTTCTGTGCAGCATTTTGTGCATGCATGTACATGTAACTTTGCGTGTGGCCTTCTTTGGCGTTATGAAGTAAACACAACGATTCGTCTGCGATACCACGACTACATTTACCGTAATTTGACATATTTTATCACATGAGAAGGTGCATGCTGGGTTGCGAAACCTTTTTATTTTAAACTGGTCTTTTAATTTGCTCAGTATGTATGTGTTATTTATATCATGATATCAGATACAGATATTCATCATAGTATCCAATATTTTAAGGATATTCTATTGAGGTTCAATATCATTTTATCAGGCGTATCTGTTTCATTGAGCTCCAAATAAATGTTAATTATTAGGAATATGATTGAAGTACGCCTATGTATGTCATCATAATATAGGGAATGAATTGGAATCATGTGGGGGCATGATATGGTTCAATTTTCTTTCTTTCTTTGCCGTGGGGGGGGGGGGGGGGGTCGTTGTGTAAGATACATTTAGCTGTCGTGGTGCTGATGGTGTGCTCGAGCTCTAATGTCGTCTCTCGCAGTTAGATGCATTTTCTTGTTCTAGATTGTTCATTTATCAATCTTGAATTGAAGCCTGTTTTCCAAACTCACAAGAAAGCTTTTATCTGAAAATGGCGTCATGTGGCCAAGGTTCGAATACTCACGTGATCGTAGACGAGTGGCAATTCGTTATCCATTTCACGATTCATGACAGGGCGTGAATTCGTGATACAGATACATATATGTAAATTCATTGGATATATGACGCCATTTGCTGATGGAGGAAATAGTCTTTAAAACAAAAAACATGTATTTCTGGTCAGGGGTATGCATGGCGACTGTTCCCTGTGTAATTGGATACAAATCAAACTTCATTGTACAAAGTAATATAGATATGACGCCAGTGTGTCTTTTCATAAAGTAATTGGTCGGGCTTTGTTTCTATTGCAAAATGTTGTATGTTTGTTATTGGAATTATCAAAATTTGGCTGTATTAGTGGTAATAGATCGATACTTACATTCATACCACCATCTGTTGTAGGTCGAGACGATTGGGGACACATACATGGTGGCTAGCGGTCTCCCGGTCCGTAACGTGAACCACGCTAAGGAGATCGCTGACATGTCTTTGAACATCCTGCGAGCGGTTCAGACCTTCCGGGTCCGGCACCAGCCCGACAAGCGACTCGAGATCCAGATTGGCATGCATTCTGGACCCGTTATGGCTGGTCAGTCACGTATACAGAGCAATTATTCAAATCTGGATAGGCTGGGCAGTGTTTAATGCCAAAACTTTTATTGCAGTTAGCATGCATACTATTAAAAGATGAAATACCATCTTTCAAGTAAATGGGAATATCAACGTAAAAGCACGGATGATGAAGTTAGATGAAGTAATGGCCTAGAAATCTATAATCAAAATGCACCATGCGACAGGAGTTTCAGAATGATCTTCCATGTAGGTTTTAAACGTCATGATAGACTTTAGAACATATATTACCTGAGAAGATCGTTGCAAAATACCCTACTGAACACTATTTGGTTCCGTCATGACAGGTGTTGTGGGTCAGACCATGCCTCGCTACTGTCTCTTCGGCGATACCGTCAATTTCGCCTCCAGGATGGAATCCAACGGACAAGGTACTCGTCAATATACCTAGCTCTGTGGTGCTAATAAAGTCTTACTGCTGTCCAAGCGATGTATTTCAGTACCAGTTGTTTACTTACAGCCTCAAAGATACACTTGAGTGAGAGCACGCGTCACGCGTTGAACAGGAGCTGTGTCGGGTACATTATGCCGAAACGCGGACAAGTAGAGATCAAGGTCAGTTGCCTATATTTGCTTACTATATGTTTTCATGTTTTTGTAGCGAGATTTAGGAATAACATCAACAATGTCAACTGCAAAAAAACAGCTCAAAATTTGTTTCACTTGATTCGTTCCGCATCAGGGCCTGGGCCTCCAGACGACCTACTGGCTGACCGGGAAAGGCGGTGAGGAAACCGTGGACATGTCTCAGCTGTATTAGCTACGGGCCTGTCAAAACTGTGGACTACTAGTGACGAACCTGTGACAACTGCACTAGCCACATTGTCAAAAGCTGTATTAGCTATGGACATGACGTAATATATTGTTGTATCTAGCCGTATTTATCACAACAGATCAAGTAGCCGGAAACATCCTAGTCATACAATGGACCTGTCCCATTACTACATATGGTACAAACGGATATTTCATATCAATGTTATGCAGCTATGTTACAAGATTTTTATCACAGCAATGCGATTATTCGAGCTTTCGCACACACAAGCAAAATTCCTACTGTATTGCTTTAATTTCCTTCCTTTCCAATAAACGTTTGGCTGGGCTTTGTTCCTATTCCAAAACAGTTGAAGGTTCCTATTGTCATCTTGTACTAAACGGTGATGATAAAAACAGGTTGACAGATTTCCTTACGACTCCTCCTGACTTGACATCGGTGTACAGATTCTGGCGTTTCTCCCCAATAGATTCAGTTTCATGCAACTTTATATATGTTAATTAATCATTACAATTCTTATACAAGTGATATATCTTCTTATATCTTTAGATATTTTACGATGAGTTGAAAAAAATGAAACGTTGGACATTCCACCATTCCCACGTGTCCAATCTGCCTTGATATACAACACATTGAACGAATATACAACTGTTGTTGTTGGTAGTATCATAAACAGTAATTTTCGAATCGAAAGTCATGAACGCACAAAAAACGGAGCGAAGACTGGATTTCTGCATACGACAGTGTCCAAATCAAGCCTAGCGTTAACTGAGGAGCACTTGTGTGTGTAATTTTAGGGTGTCAAATTATATCGAGTACAGTTCATTTAAAAACTGCAGATAATCAGCGACACAATTTGAATATACATGTCAGTCATACTTGTATAATATACATCTTCATTAATATTTGTTTTTTCTGTCGCCAAATATGGTAAAACAACTACTGTAGATTATATTACAATGATACTCGTTTAACAGTAGTAGTGTAAGATCGTTAATATTGGATCACGTATCATACAAATCACATTTATTTGCCGAATATATATATGAGTATAATATCGATATCGTATATGAATATGCATATTGGTGTTTTGACGTATGTGTTGAATATGCTCTAATCATTCAATGTAAGCTGATCAGCGTGTTGGTGTTTCTATTATATATCAATTATGTATATCAATACATATATTTTATCTATATATATGCTATCTTATATTGTTATATGGAATTATGTATATCAGCTTTTATCGTATATTACTATATGTACTTATGTTTATCAAACAATATATATTCAAACTTTATATACAATATATATTCAAACTTTATATACAATATATATGTATATAACTACATTATATCATTTCTATACCGATGTATATATGTCTATATCTATCGATGTGTATCATCATAAATGGATGACCAGCTTCATGTATGTTTCCTTATATGACTATCTATATGGCATTGTGTATATATATCATCAATCATTGTATATTCATTATGTATCAAATTTGTATATTGGATTATTTATTATATATGAAAGTTTTTTATGATTTCGTTGTTATCCTCTCTATATATTTCTATATTGATGTATATATATATATCAAGGTTAAATTATGTATATTTACTTATATGACTATATATATGGCATTTTATGTATCAATCATTGTATAACATTATGTATGAAATATTTATATTGTATTATTTATTACATATATGAAAGCTATTTATGATTTGGTTGTTGTTATGTTCATACTATGAACATGTTTTAAGGTAGAATAATTTACAATATTCGAATTTATCTCAGGCTAATTTCCCAAATGTACAGTTTATGCGTACACATTTAAGATCACACGAGTCCAGAGTGATATCCAAATGTTAATTGTGTATGTATGAATAATAATAAATGTTTCGATAAATGTTGCCAGTAATTCGAACCAGTTTCATGAATTAACGATGGTGTTAGGCCTGAAAAATATTATCGTCAGAAGCAGTCATACCTAAATACATGAAAAACTTTTCCCGTATCGAATCAGAATTCGAACGAGGTACGATCAGTGTCAAATATTTTACCTCATGCGAGCTTTTGAAGGTCAAGGTTCAGCTGATAGAGCGGTACACGATAGAGCTTGTGTGTATCTACAGTATGGAGTTAGGTTGAAGTTTCTGCTATGATGATTGTTGAGGCTACAAATCTCCCCATCCAACCATCCATCCACAGGCAGTGCGTCGCATTTGTCATAATTGTAGATTTCGACAAGTAATATTGGGGGTAATGGCGACAAAACATGAAGGGTTCAATTGCAGAAAATTATGCCACCTTCTTGAGGAAATCACCCATGCATAGCGAATTGCATAGTGCCATTGGTCACACATTTGCGACACGTTACTAGTCACCAATGATTAAATCCTATCAATATCAATTGATATTGCTTTTGTTTGACTGACTCGTGGATAATTACAATATCCGCACATGGAATCTACACAAAGTGGGATACAGTAATTTGTAATTTCCAATGAACTACCGCATCACTCCAGGATTACTTTAAGAAAAAATACTTTTGGTTTTGATGGTCACGAATTTTTTCATTCAGATGCAAGTAAACCTTTGTTTTTGTTAGAATCACGATATAAATTATTCAGGCAACGCGTCTATATTTAGCTATTCAACCTTCCTTATCAGGTGCAGAACTTCATCTCCTTTGATCCGGTATTTCAATGATATATGCAGTTGTTTGTAATGTTAACCCAGATCCGTCGATCACTGTCAGACAGCAATCTACTTACTCAAGTCCTTTTGCAGATATCTTAAGACCTTTCCTAAGCAAGATTCGGGCGTATGAAACTCATCCCATGAGCTGATATCAGAGAATATTAATAGAAGACAGCAAATATACTGCTTAATCGCTTGTCTCACAAGGTTGTAACAAGCCAATCCAAAAATCTCCATACCTCTTGTTTTATTTCATGTTTACTTGTGAATGTAAGATTTATTATACACGTTTTAATACATAGGGTTGAGTAAGAATGTGTGCAATACTGGTCCCACTTTTATATTGCCACTGCATAACAAATATACTCTGAAAGGCATGCTCTGTGTCGAGTGTGAATATTGAAGACATTATATTTTGTCGATTTGTACAAAGTAATATGCATAGCATACTTAACATGGCGTCAGATATTCCAATACAGTATTATGCATGTACTCACATACAATATCAGTAATAAAACCGATACAACGGCTTACACGAATAGTCTCAATGTACTGGAATAATTGATATTCAATAATTGCAGACACATGAACACATGTGAAGAATACAACGACACGGGACATAATCATGAACATAATGTGATATTGATCATAAAAGTAAATGCACCAACACATAAATGTGATAACAAATATAATAAAGTATAATTAAACAATTAAACTAAAGGGGAAAATACGGTTTTGAGCGAATAGCTACTTATGAGGTCGATATTAAGATATGATGAAGAATATGCCTGATGACATTTTTTGTGTGAATGTCCTGCCAACATATTCCAGATGTATTTTTGCCTTGAATGTGGTGTTGCATTTCGTCTCCTCAATGACACGCCACTAATCATAATACTTGAAAACCATTTCTCCTGCCCACCACGATTGATTCCGTGAAAACCAATCAATATAGTCCCAATTGTAGCTGTTCATATCCAACCCACACTGGATAGAGACCCACGTGGAGAGGTTTATTTCTTCACCAGAACACATTACTAACACATAATCAGTTCCCACACTGGTTGATCAATCAATACACCGGATCTTATGTAAGCCGATTAAATAAAGAAGAAAATAAGACTGAAAACTCCCTATCTTGTTTTTGTGGCTAAACTAACATAGTCCCCACTTCTAGTGATGCGAAACTATTACAAAGCTGCAGCTGTCTAATCACAGTTTCAATTAATCAGTGTATACAAACTTGCTCATACTGATTTAAATCAACAGCTCGAAGAAAATTCTGTACGATGTGCCTTGCCTTGTATAGAATACACGTAGCCAGCTGACCGAAGGTCGAACTACTGTTGACCACATCCTCAGCAGTCACGTTTAGCGAGCTACCTGCATTGCTTTTCCACAAGTGAATAAAGTAGTTATTCCACCAGTCGTAGATGACGTCACCGTACAGTCTATCCAAAGTCTTGAGATCGGGTTTGTAGAAATATCCCCAGTGAATCCTGACGAGGTGCGGGAATCTTTTGGCCAGTTCCAGTGAGAGAAGCCCGGAATTCTCCGCCCAGACATGGCTGAAGTTATCGATGAACGAGTTTAGCCACATTAGCAAGAACACCGAGTACCGCGAACTGATGATGACGGCGTTGTTGGCCCGTTTTGGGTACTGCATGCCCAGCGTGAAGGGGAACGACCTGAACGCATTGAAGTCTCGAACGAATAGCACATCTGTATCCGCATAGATGCCCCCATACTCAAGAAGAATGGTCAGTCTATCTACGTCACTTTGCAACTGGATGTCCTTGTTATGTCTCAGTTTCTCCCCAAAGATACAACTGCTGGGCTGTCTATGGACCACTCTGAGCTCAGGTAGCCCTCGAACCAGATCCCACATTGGACCGGCTGGCGTGCAGTTAGTGTGATAGTAGATAGTGCGTGGTTTGCAGTTGACGTGAGCGCTGAGGATACTAAGTAACTGCGTGAAGTCGATATCTTTGGTTTCCTTTGAATACCACAAGTAGTGGACGAGATTTGGTACCACGCCATCCCAAGGTTTGGATCGCTTCTCCTCTAGCCAATGTTCGTAGTTGATATTGAAGATGCTCGCTGCCAGAGTATCATTGGTGCAATTTATAATGTTTGAACGCCACCACTTCACGGCTTCAGAGATTTCCTTTGTGGCAGCTATGTTGGCTCGGAGAGTTTTCTTGTATGCTACATCCTTGTTCCCGCGTTCAAAAACTATCTCTGTTGATTCATCGCTTCCTGCATCTGGGACATGTGGTTGTTCAACCTGACCATCGTGGATCGAATAGTTCAAAAATTTTGATATGTAAATGCAATATATACAACAGTTTATGGTGAAACTGATGTGCAAGAAATATTTCCAAGCGGATTTCATCTATACTTGTTGTTGCTGCGAATAACAAATGATGAAGTCAAACAAGAGAAACAGCTTGAAAAACAAAAGGTCTATATATTGATAAACGATTATGACCATGAATATGCTAGAATTAGGCCCGCTATTGAGTCTGATACCTCACATTATAGTTATTTTCAAAATACATCATTATCAATATCCATTAAAATGTAACAATTTTAGGAACAAACAGGTTCATCCACACTCATACATGATTACTTTGGTAATGTGGTTCAACTGGAATCAATGACTGTTGATGTCCATTTCATTTCGGACGGGGGTTAGAAGCACCATGATTGAAGATTGTCAACCGTCGTGGCTTACATGTAACGATGGACAAGATCATTCGTGAACGAGTTACAAAAAATCGACATGTAGAGTGTAGGGAGCCCGCACTTTCGTGCTCGCACGTTTCGGCCGACAGCAAATAGATTTAGTTTCAAAAGTGAACATGGTTTATGGTTTACTGCATCAAATGATAAAATGTTTGACACATAATGTTGTCCTTGTTTTGGGTCAACCTTACTGTACATCGTGTAGTGCGATTGTTCTGTAATTTCACAATGAGCATTTTATCTTAGACAACAATCTAGCCCGATATATCTTACTTCATGCACAAAAGCCTAAACGACAAAAGCTCCCTGAATTTCACATCCGCATCAAGCAGCGTAGCATACCTCAAGCATGTAAGCATACATTACATTAATCTTACTTAGTTTCAAACTCATCTACACGTGAGCATAGATTGATACTGGATATATAATAAACTTTTACACACAAGTACGTTTGATATGCAGAGAACAAATTTCCACTGTACCATTTGTTAATGTATGAACAACAACAATAAAGCGAGGCAATAATCCAATACATGAGAATGCTAGTTATGAGTTGCTCTGTCAACATTTTTACTTATCAACAAAATTGTTGTAGCTGTCCTCTAGGAGGGTGAAATCGGCTCCCTCCCCTCAATGTCAGGGTCGAGTTTACTTCGGAGCAGCCTTGAGATTAAACGGAAATGGCCAGTTATGTGTTCATATATCTCGAGTAGAATATATAAACATCAAACATGCAATCTGCTGGGAGAATTTCCTCGATTTTTCCCAAAGGGGCATGGCTCATCAATATTCGTTACTCGTTCAAGGCAATTCCTTTTTTGCATGACGTCGATGCAAAAGGGAAATCTCAGATATTTGGAACTGGTTGCATATCAATTATAAGACAGGATTGAGCTTGCATCTAAGGTTCAGTATCTACTCAATAGTTATATCAACATACTAGTTTCTGAAACTCATCATCGCTGCAGTGTATAGGCCTGTATTTAAAAAAAATTCCCGTTTTTGAGTACTAGTACGCATCCTTTTCAAGCTAGAGATAAGTTTTTACGTCGCATATTGCTTACTGATAAAAATAACAATAACAATGAATTGCAAGCTCGCTGAAAGGTCATGTCACTGAGAGAAATCTACACGTTGAATGGCCCTTCTGGAACGTGGGACACCACGACTTTGAACATTCGGATTACTTTATTCCAGTCTGATGACACGGGACTTGTTGCTCACATCCCGTGGGTCATATCTGTTCTAAAGCTAAAGGGGCTAATGCCCACTTATCTGGTAGATGTCTGAAAGAATCAGCTAATGACAATAAAATTGACATTTATTCTTCTGGATCCACTGTGCCATGTTCGTACCAACAATACGCTTGGCACTGGGTAATAGGAAAACTATCGTTCAGCCTCTGGGCACCAGCAGCAAAGTTTTCACAATAAATGTGGATACTTTAAACCACAAGACAAACAATTTAGTTGAATAGTTCTGAATGCTGCAAAACTACGACACCATGAAAGTCTAAGTCTGAGACAGTGTATATATTTTCACATGGTCCTTCTACCAGTAGTATCAATAATTTTAGATGACATATAGTCGAATATATGTGATCCAAATTCTGCATCAGGTCATTGTATAGGTAGCCCACGCGCTTTCTCCCTAAACCAGAATCAAATTCATAAAAACCCCAAAGACAAACAAGGCCCACAACTCGAGCTAAAACTGTGCATGTTAGATTGTGAACAAACAAGCATATTTCCCCATCCACCCCTTCATTCATCCACAGACCCATTCAGATATCCAACCTTTCTTTTCAGGTGGGTAGCTTCATCTGTTCTGAGCTCGTAGTTCAATGATATCTGGTGTTACCCAGCTTCGTCGATCACTGCCAGACAGCAACCTACTTAGGGCCGAGTGCTGATCCTTCACTTTAGCCATACTTTCATGAAAGTTTAACTTTAGGAGCACTTTTCTGGTGCTGACAGCTTACTATCTGAGAAAGTAGCCCTCCCGAAGTCCGGATTTTAAGTGAAAACTTAAAAAGGGAGGTTCCCTTAAAAAATGGGGTTCCCTAAACGACCACTTTCATGATAGTGACTCTGATTTCGCTAACTCGTGTACACCGAAATTTGCTTGATATTTTTGCGACGCACACGATATCGTATTATAACTTAGCAGGCTTTGCCAGGGAGTCATACAACATTTTATTTAATGAATCACATACTCCTGTCGCGAAAATGGAGACGTCGGCAATGTACCCCAGTGCTAAATTTCAGCCCAAAACGGGATCTCAGAAATCTGGACATATTTCGGTATTTGGTCGTGCTAACATCCACCAAGATTCGAAGTATTTAGGTATTTGTGGACAATAATACACTTTGGCGGTGTATTATACCAGAAACCCATAAGAGAGATGGGTTTCTGATTATACAAAAACATGTTGAGCTCGAATAGTTACACCGTTACAAAAGCGGATAAATAAAGAAAATGGTACACCCTGTATATCAATGAAAGGACTAAAATAATTAAGATTGGGGAAGATTTTTTCTGGATACGCGACAGTGAAAGGGTAGATTGCCAACTTTTTATGCCAATTTATAATACAATACTATTTAGCATGACAAAAAACGGTGTTAACGAGTTAGAAAAAATCAAAGTATAGTTTGTTAGCTGTCCATGACACATTGGTGAAATATGACGTCAACGTGGATTTCCTTGATCGAAATGATACTGAGGGGATACTACTTTATCCACGGGTTTTACGTGACGGGCAGTACCAATTTGAGATGTAAACGGAATCGGAATATTATATGCACATTTCCAATTTCCGAAAACTCAGTGCAGGCTCCTATTGATATGATCGACTTATCATACGAGATGGGATATACAATGTACCTATATGGTTGCATCATTTTTTTTTCGATCACATTTTCGTGTTGGTCTATAATGCCTAATAAACTTAATTGCAGCTCATAACTCGACATGAGTACGTTTCTAGTTTCTACGGAAGCTTCAATTGATTGAATAATATCAGTGCATCAATTTTTTTTTGTTCAGAATATCCTCAGTGTTCAATACAATGTTCAGAATACAAGGTCCACAGATTTTGTCGAACGTGAACTGTGTGTCAAATGCATCAACAATACATACTCCACATACATGTATTTCTCAATGTTAGTAGCGGCACATGGCATAAAACTGAACTTTAGTTAGTTCTCGTGGTTTCAGTGGATGAGCACTCCAAGTTGAACTTTGTGATAGTGACACCAAAGTCACACTAAGTAAAGTTCACTAATCCGGAAAGTTAAACTTTAGAATAGTGCGAGATCAGCACTCGACCCTTAGTCTTTTGCAGATATTTTAAAACCCTCCCTAAGCAAGGTTCTAATCTGAAAACCATCCCATGAGCGGATATCGGAGAATATTTATGGTAGAGAGGCAAATATACAACTTTCACTCCTGTCTCGCAAGCTTGTGAACATAGCAAAAATGTTAATATAAATTTCGAGATAGTTCAAGAAAATTTATTTTGTCAACAAAACTTTATGTAAAACTTTATGTCCTTGTAAAATTGAAGATTGATTATATTAAGTTTAAATACATCAGATAGAGTAAGAATGTGTATAATACTAGTCCGCATTAGTATACTGCTACTACAGAACATAATCATATACATGTAGTCTGAATCGGATGCTCTATGTAGAGTATGATTTCAACGATCCACAACATGTGGAGGATAGTTGATTATATTACAGACAGAAGGTATTTTGTTCTTGTCGATCTGTACAAAAGTCATATGTACGAAAGCGCAATATTGTATGTCAAAAAATATGGTGCCTCATTCGTGATCTCGAATTACAAAGTCGAGATCTCGAGTTACAAAGTGGTGATCTCGAATTACAAGTTCGTGATCTCGAATTACAAAGTCGAGATCTCGGATTATGTTTTACTGTAGTCCGTGATATTTACAATTATTGCGCGTATTAGGACCATGTTGCATGTAAAACAAATGTGGAACTTGAGTCGTGATCACGACTTTGTAAGTCGTGATCTCCAACTACAATAACTTAAAGTACAATTAAATTGACAATATAATGATGCCATTCACGGTTCAAGACGAAAACTTTGCATTTCGAGATCACGACTGTGTAATTCGAGATCACAACTTTGTAATTCGAAATCACGACTTTTTAATTCGAGATAACAACTTTGTAATTCGAGAACACGCCTTGAGCCCCATATTTTTTGTTTTACAACATGGCCCTAATACAATACGTTGTACATATGCATGTGCATATCGTACTTACCGTACAGTTATTGCAATATAATTATACATACAAAGTCATTGATCAACCCAATACAACATCTTACATGAATAGTCTCAATGTACTGGAATAATTGCTTTCCAATAATTGCAGGCACATGAACACGTGTGAAGAATACAATACAACTAGATTTTGATGATGACAACAACAAACATAAAATACAACATTTTGCAATAGATACAAAGCTACTTCGCATCTCCAAAGACACACTGGCGTCATGGACACACTGGGCAATATATCCATGAACATAATGTGATTATAAAGGAGAATGCACCAAGGCATACATGTACTAACAATTATCATAAGATATAATCAAACTATAATTAAAGTAATGCATAATGCGTAAAGTAATAAGAAAAAAATTAGCCCAAGGGCTAAGAGAGGTTACCGGACAATGATTTACATCTTAGATATTAGCCATTTTGTCCGGTGACCTTGAAAACAAAATCAATCAATATCAAGGTCACAAAAATATTCAGCATATATCATTTCATGTCCACAATTGATTCCCAAGCTGCAAAATCAACAATGAGCAAGATATTAACTATTCTGTGCTCTGATCTTGGAAATGAGTTCAAAGGTCAAATTCAGGGTATTGAGAATGTTCAGCATATATCACTTCACTTCCTTGTCAACAATTGGTTGCTAAGGTTTAAAGTTGATAAGAAGTGAGATATTAGCCATTTTGTGCTCTGACCTTGAAAGTGAAGTCAAAGGTCAAGTTCAAGGTCATGACAACATTCAGCATATATCATTTCCTATATGTGCTCAATTGATTGCAAAGCTGTAAGGTCGATAATAAGCGAGATATTAGCCATTTTATGCTCTGACCTTGATAATGCGGTCCAAGATCAAGTTCAAGGTCATGACAAGATTCAGTATATATCATTTCCTATATGTGCGCAATTGATTCCTAAGCTGTAAAGTCGATAATAAGCGAGATATTAGCCATTATGTGCTTTGACTTTGAAAATGAGGTCAAAGGTCAAATTCAAGGTCCTCAGAATATTCAGCATGTATCGTTTACTATATGTTCACAATTGATTCCCAAGCTGTAAAGTTGATAATAAGCGAGATATTTGCCATTTTATGCTCTGACCTTGAAAATGAGGTCAAAGATCAAGTTCACGGTCATGACAAGATTCAGAATATATCATTTCCTATATGTGCACAATTGATTCATAAGCTGTAAAGTCGATAATAAGCGAGATATTAGCCATTTTATACTCTGACCTTGAAAATGAAATCAAAGGTCAAGTTCAAGGTCATGACAATATCCAGCATATATAACTTCCTATATGTCCCCAATTGATTTGTAAGCTGTAAAGTCGATCATTTAGCCATTTTGTGCTCTGACATTGAAAATGAGGTCAAAGGTCAAATTCAAGGTCACGACAATATTCAGCATATATGATTTCCTATATGTCCACATTTGATTCCTAGTCTCTAATCACAACATAACGTGAGGTATTAGCAATAATGTGTCCCATTATAAAGCATAGGAGAATTTAACATGGGAAAGTCCTATTTGGGCCAAGTTTGGGCCAAAATGGCCCACTTCGAGCGATTCAAGCACAACGAAACTTATACACATCACAGGAGTACATATGAGGAATGTTATGTATCAAAACGAAAAGAAGTGTAATGAACAGATTTTGAGAAAATGGCGGCCTAAGTCCAAAATCAGGCATTTTTCATTGAAAACGGCCGCCATTTTGAAAAAAAGCTAAAATCGGAAAACTAAAATTAACCTTTCCTGGAAATACTTTTAAGTATTTTTTTACGACAGGCGGACATAATTTGTGCAGATAACCTGGCAACATGTTCTAGATTTATTTGTGCCATATGTGGTGTTGACGCCAATCATAAACTTGAAAACCGTTTCTCCTCATGACAACGGTTGATCTGTAAATATTGATCAGTAAAAATCGATATCAGCCAAGATGTAGGTGTCTATAGTCAACCCACATTTGTATCAAAACAACCGGATATATACCCATGCGGACAGGTTTAATTCTCCATCAGAACATAGTATCAAGATATAATCAGTTCCCAGACTGGTTGATCAACAAATGCAAAGGGTCTTATGTAATCCGATTAGATAAGGAAGAAAATAGGACTTCACATTGTCGTTTTGTTTTGTCGTGTTCCGCAAGTTTCGGCCGACAGCAAATAGATTTAGTTTCAAAAGTGAACATCTTCTGATTTTATAGTTTACTGCATCAAATGATAAAGTGTTGACGACATAAATTGTCTTTATGTTGGGTCAACCTTACTGTACATCGTGTAGTGCGATTGTTCTCTAAAATGACATCAAGCAATTCATCTTAGTTTAGGCAACGCTCTCGGCCGATCTATCTTACTTCATGCACAAAATCCGAAACAATAAGAGCTCCCTGAAATTCACATCCACATCAAGCAGCTTTTCAGACCTGTATGCATGGATTACATTAATCTTACCTACTTTTAAACTCATCTCATATTCATATTACCTTTGGACTGCAACCCACTTTTTACTAGCCATGGGGTCCCAGACTCTGTTTAGATGTCACCTTCTGGTAACTGTCCCCTGGGAGTGTGAAATTGCCCCCCCCCCTCCCTTGATTGTCAGGGTCGCGTTTATTTTGGAGCAGCCTTGAGTTTAAACGGAAATGGCTACTTATGAGTTTCTCCCATCTCGGCAAAAATATATAAAAGTCAAACATGCAATCTGCCGGGAGAAATGTCAGGAGACTTGCCCTTCAGTTCTTTCAAGGGGGCGTGGCTCATCAGTATCCATTACTCATTCTAGGGAACTTCTTTTCGTCCTCGCAAAAAAGGGAAACCCCAGATATTTGATTGATTGCATATCAATTATAACATGAAGGAGCTTGCATCTAAGGTTCAAGAGACCCAGAATACTCTGTATCGAGTCTATACTATTATCAACAATTTTGTCTGAAACTCGACATCACTGCTGCAGTCTATAGGCCCATACTTAAACTATTTCCCCATTTCGAATACTAGCTTTCACCCTTTTGAAGCCAGACAAGTTGTTTGAAGCCAACAAAGTTTTTTTGCATAGTGCTCATTGATATGAAAAGTACCAATAACAATGACTACTTGAAGCTCGCTGAACGGTTAAGTCACTGAGAGAAGTTGTCTGTTTTGAATTGCTCTTATGGAACGTGGGACACCACGACTTTGAACTTTCGGACTACTTTGTTCCAATCTAATGATACGGGAATCATAGCTCACATCCCGTGGGCCACATCTGTTCATTTGTGGTAGCCTTGAGATCAAAAGCTAAAGGGGCAAACGCCCCACTTATCCAGTAGATGTCTGAAGGGATTGGCTAATGACAAAGATATTGATATTTATTCTCCCAGATCTGCTAGACCGTGTTCGTACCAACAATACGCTTGGCACCGGGCAATAGGAAAACTATCGTTCAGCTTCTGGGCACTAACATCAAAATTTCAGAATACTTGGTGATGCGGTAAAACTACAAGCAAAAAATTTAGTTGAATATATCTGATTGTTCTAAAACTATTACGTAATGAGACTTAACTTTTAGGCATTGACTTCACACGGCGCTATTGATATATCAATGATTTGAGGCGATTGACATTGTTTATGCATTACCGAATTATCTTCCGTTCTGATGGTATATTGTTCATATGTACACTGCGCTATTAATAAATCAATAATTTGAGGCCATTGACATCGTCTATGATATGCTGCATTACCGAATGGAATAACTTCTACCACCAGTGTCTTTCATTCCGATGGTATATTGTTTGTATATAAGGTAAATATATTGTACCTACCTTGTATACTCAGAAGAATTCGCTGTAGTGACACGTTCCTGTAAATTCCTGCAATAACAAGTAGGTATGCTTCACAAATAATGAATACAATGTAAGTTTTGGAGATGTTACAACTGTTTTAACATTGACAATTTCCTGAGTGTAGTCAGCCAATTGCTGTTTGTCTCTTGTTATGTTGTTCTGAACTTAACTTTGATACTCCGCATTTCTCTATCACGAGTGTTGATTCATCCAATTTCAACTAGGCATCAGGTAACCCGCTTTCTCCCTTGTTCAGAGTAAAATCGCTAGATACAGAAAAGGCTTGAAATCATGAAAATCACATCGCAACAACAGCAACACACACTTACCAGCTACACAGCAGCAAATGTTTGGATAATTATACTCACATCTGAATAAATAAACATCTTTGAATAAATAAAAATAAGGTAAAAAAACTATGCATATCGCTCATCACTCCGGAAAAAAACCAAGACCGAATGACAGAACGTGTTTTGCTGACATCTTGAGACTTTTTTTTCCAGTATTACAATTATATAGATCAATGGCAAATGGAAGGATGAAATAATTCTTAACGAGTTGAAAATAACTAATATTGTATTCAATATTCGATGAAGTTGACCTCAATGTCGACAGGAAGACAGCATGAAAATACTGACCATCAAGGCTTAATGTAGGTAGCTTGTTGTGGTAATGAATAAATGACTGAAGTGATTTGTTCACATTAAATGAAACTATAGGCTTATAGGAAATTTTTTAGCTTACATTCGATGTTGAGAAGACAAAAGATGAGAAGACAGAAGATCGATCCATTTAATAAAATATAATTTTGGGGGCAATTCATACGAGTTTCCACATTAAGAGAACATTTGAACCCAAATTTGAGAACCCAAATTCAAATGCACAGTGTTACACCGATGATTGTTTAAAAGTATATAAAACCACAAATGGATCCTGACAAACAGACAGGTTCCAATTCCAATAACGAATCCATGAACGAAGTTTACAAGTTCAGTATAAGTGGTCAAATCCGAGGGATACTATAGGTATCATAGTCAGAGCAAAGTTGAATATCTGTCTGGAAAGAAAGTCAAATTTTAACCAGAAGGGAGTGAACATTAATTTCTATGCCCACTTCTTTGGAAATCAACTATGCATAACGAAATTTTATGCTGGTTCCACATTTTGATCATGTTCCTAGTCAAAATGAACTTGTGATACAGTAATTTGTAGTTTACGATGAAGTACCTCATAAATCCAGGATTATTGTCAAGTAGAACTTTTAGTTTTGATGGTCAAGAAACCTTAGGTTCCGATGTAAGTAAACCTTTAGTTTTGTCAGAATCTATGCAGGTGATGCGTATATATTTATCTATCCAACCTTCCTTTTCAGATGTAAAAGCATCATCTGTATTGAGATTGTATTTCAATGATATTATGGTGTTGTTCGTTATGCTAACCCAGCTTCGTCGATCATTCTCACACAGCAATCTACTTTAGCAGATATCTTAAGAATCTTCCTAAGCCAGATTCGACGTCTGAAACTCATCCCATGAGCTGATTTCAGAAAATATTTATGGAGATGAGGCAAATATATAGCTTAGATTCTTGTGTCGCAGGCTTGTGAACATGTTAATATAAATTTCAAGCCAATTCAAGAAATCTATATATGTAGTCTGAATGCCATGTGTGTTCTATGCCGAGTATGATATAAATGGTCCCCAACATGAGGAAGGTAGTGGATAATATTACACACTATAGGTATTACGTTTTTGTCGATACAAAAGTAATATGTATAGCGCACTTACGTGGCGTCAAGTAATTCAATATATACGTACATACAAAGTCAATGACAAACCCGATACAACAACTCACAGGAATAGTCTGAATGTACTGGAATAATTGATATCCAATAGTAATTATATAGGCAATTGCACTAAATCGTAGATGCAATCACAATTATCATAAGGTATAATCAAATTATAGTTATGGGAACTAACGGGAGAAATGTTGTTCTGAGCAAGCGGCTACTTTTCAGATCGATATCGGCAAATATGAAGAAGAAAAAGGCGAAAAGTGGACATGTTTGTGCCTTAAGTGGTGTAAAATTTTGTCTCCTCAAGGACATGCCGCCAATCATAATACTCTGAAACCATTCCTCCTGATGACAATGATTAATTTCATAAAAACAAATCGATATCGTCCCAGTTGTAGCTGTCTATATTCAACCCACTTTTGTTTCCGAACAAACGGATAGAGACCCATGTAGATAGGTTTTATTCCCCACCAGAACACAGTTTCAAAACCTAATCAGTTCCCAGACTGGTTTATCAATAAATACACACGATCTTTTGTAAGATCTTTTGTAAGCGCACGCCATATTGCCGTTCTATTTTGTAGCTGAACAAACATAGCCCCAACTTCGAGAGATTTGATATCTATTACAAACCAGCAGCTGTCTAAACTAAGTTTCTTTAACTAGTGGATCCATGCTTGTTCATACTGATTTAACTCAACATCTTGAAGAAAATACTGTACGATGTCTCTTGCCTTGTAAAGAATACACATAGCCAGCTGACCGAAGGTCGAGCTACTGTTGACCACATTCTCAGCAGTCACGTTTAGCGAGCTACCTGCATTGCTTTTCCACACGTGAATAAAATAGTTATTTCACCAGTCATAGATGACTCCACCGTACAGTCTTCCCAGAGTTTTAAGATCTGGTTTGTAGAAAAAAAACCTTTGAATCCTCACGAGGTGCGGGAATCTTTTGGCCAGTTCCAGTGAGAGAAGCCCGGAGTTCTCCCAGACATGGCTGAAGTTATCGATGAACGAGTTGAGCCACATTAGCAGGTACACCGAGTACCGCGAACTGATGTTGACGGCGTTTTGGGTACTGCATGCCCAGCGTGAAGGGGAACGACTTGAACACATCAAAGTCTCGAACGAACATCACATCTGTATATGCGTAGATGCCCCCATACTGAAGAAGAATGGTCAGTCTATCAACGTCACTTTGCAACTGGATGTCCTTCTTATGCTCAGTTTCTTCCCAAAGATACAACTGCTGGGCTGTCTATGGACCACTCTGAGCTCAGGTAGCCCTCGAACCAGATCCCACATCGGACCGGCTGGTGTGCAGTTAGTGTGATAGTAGATAGTGCGTGGTTTGCAGTTGACGTGGGCGCTGAGGATACTAAGTAACTGCGTGAAGTCGATATCTTTGGTTTCCGTTGAGTACCACAAGTAGTGGACGACATTTGGCACCAAGGTTTGGATCGTTCGCTGCTTGCTGCAACAGTGTCATTGGTGCAATTTTTACTGCTCGAATACCACCACTTCATGGCTTCAGAGCTTTCTTTTGTGGCAGTTATGTTGGCTCGGAGAGTTTTCGTGCATACATAAACTGTCTCTGTTGAGTCATCAACCTGACCGTCGTTGACCATATAGTTCCAAACATTTGATATGTAAATGCAAAATGACAACAGTTTATGGTGAAACTGATGTGCAAGAAATATTTCCAAGCAGATTTCATTATGTTTCTTGTTGCTGTGTATAACAAATCATGAAATCAAACAGAAACAGCCTGAAAACAAAAGTTTTATATATTGATAAATGATTATGACTATGAATATCCTAGCATTAGGCCCGTCATTGAGTCTGATACCTCACATTATAGTTATTTTGAAGACACATCATGATCAATACCCATTAAAGTGCAACTATTTTAGGAACAAACAGGTACACCACTACTTGATTACATTGGTATTATCGTGGTTCCACTGGACTCACTGAATCGTGTTGACGTCCTTTTCATTTTTGACGGGGGTTAGAAGCACCATGATTGAAAATTGACGACTTTTCCCACTTTTAGAGAGAGAGATGGGAATTGGTGTGAAGTGCGGTAAGTTTCAGCAGGTTGCCTTGCATCGTGGCTTACATGTAAATATGGACAAGATCATTTGTGAACGAGTTGTCAAAAAATCGACTTGTAGAGTGTACGGAGTACGAAACTCGCAACAGCAAATAGATTTAGTTTCAAAAGTGAACATCTTCTGATGTTATGGTTTACTGCATCAAATGAAATAATGTTGACGACATAAATTGTCCTTACATAGTGTAGTGCGATTGTTCTGTAAAATGACAATGAGCAATCCATCTCAGTTTAGAAAACCCTCTCGGCCGATCTATCTTCCTCCATACACACAATTCGAAACAATAAGAGCTCCCTGCAATTCACATCCACATCAAGCAACGTTTCCTACCTGTAAGCATGGATTACATTAATCCTAACTACTTCTAAACTCATCTACACATGTGCATAGATTGCTACAGACCTGGAAGTATAATAAAAATTAACAAACAAGTTCGTATGATATGCAGAAAAAAACTTTCCACCGTACCATTTGTTAATGAATGAACATAAATAATAAAGCAGTTTAATAAACCCAGTTGCTCTAACTGTCAAAATTTTACTTATCAACAAAATGTGCGGTATAAATGCTATCATATTCATCCATGCTAAAAATGGTCTTTGGACTTAATCCCAATTTTTAGTAGCCATGGGGTTCCGGAATCTATCTAGAGCCGTTCCTTGTGGTTCCTTGTGGTAGCTGTCCCCTGGGAATGTGAGATTGGTCCCTCCGTTGAATGTCAGGGTCGCGTTTATTTTGGAGCAGCCTTGAGATTATACGGAAATGGCCAGTTATGTGTTTCTCCCATCTCGGCATAAATATATAAGCGTCAAACATGCAATCTGCTGGGAGAAATGTCAGGAGACTTGTCCTCCAGTTCTTTCAAGGGGGGCGTGGCTCATCAATATTCATTACTCGTTCCAGGCAACTTCTTTTTCGCATGACGTCCACGCAAGAGGGAAACCCCAGATATTTGGAACGGGTTGCATATCAATTATAAGACATGATGGAGCTTGCACCTAAGGTTCAAGAGACCTAGAATGCTCAGTATCGACTCAGTACTGTTATCAATATTTTCGACTGAAACTCGACATCACCCCTGTAGTATCTAGGCCTATATATAAACCATTTACCACCTTTTCTAGTACTAGCTCGCACCCTTTTCAAACCAGACACATTGTTTGCTGCTAACAAAATATTAGTTTTTACATTGCATAATGCTCATTGATAAATAGAGTACCATTAACAATGACTACTTGCAAGCTCGCTGACGTTATGTCACTGAGAGAAGTTGTCTGTGTTGAATTGCCCTTATAGAACGTGGAAAACCACGACTTTGAACGTTCAGACTACTTTGTTCCAGTCTAATGACACGGGATTATAGCCCACATCCCGTGGGCCACATCTGTTCATTTGTGGTAGCCTTGAGATCAAAAGGCAAAGGGGCAAACGCCTCGCTTATCCGGTAGATTCTGAAAGGATTGGCTAATGACAAAAGATATTGATATGTATTCTTCTAGATCTGCTAGATCTTGTTCGTACCAACAATACATTTGGAAGCAGGCAATAGGAAAACTATCGTTCAGCTTCTGGGCACCAGCAGCAAAATTTCACAATAGTTGGCGATGCAATTGACAAGACAAACAATTAAGTTGAATAGATCTGATTGTTCCAAAACTATAACATAATGAAAACTTAACTTTTAGGCATCGACTCTAACATGGGGCTATTAATAAATCAAAGATTTGAGGCCATTGACATTGTCTATGGTATGCTGCATTACCGAATAGAATAACTTCTACCACCAGTGTCTTTCATTCCGATGGTATATTGTTTGTAAATAAGGTAAATATAATTGTACCTAATCTTCACAGATAATGAATATAATGTAAGTTTCGGAGATGTTCTAACTGTTGTTACATTGAAAATTTCCTGAGTGTAGTCAGCCAATCGCTGTTTGTCTCTTATTATTTTATTTCGAACTTAACTCTGATACTCCGCATTTCTCTATCACGCGTATTCATTCATCCCATTTCAACTAGCCATCAGGAAATTAAGTAGCCCACCCCCTTCCTCCCTGGTTCAGAGTAAAATCCCTAGAGACAGAACAGGCCCGGAATCACGAAAATCACGTCGAGACACACTTACCAGGTACACAGCAGAAAACGTTTGGATCTAATTGCATCTGAATAAATGAACAAGATAAAGTAAAAAAAAATATGCATATCACTCATCACTCTGAAAAAACCGATGGTCAGAACATATTTGCTGATATCTTAGGACTTTTTTTTCTAGTAACACAATTACACATAGCAATGGCAAAATAAATGATAAAAATATTTGTAAGAGTTAAAAATAACTAAAAACAGTATTGAGTTGACCTCAATGTCGAAGTATAAACAGCATGACAAGACTGACCATCAAGCCTTAATGTAGGTAGCTTGTTGTGTGTTGTAGTTCTGTACATTGTGAATGTAAACAGTGCTAATTTTGCCTGAATAAACATTCGCACAGGCTCGGGACCCGTAATTAGGTAAATTATGTCTTTGGCTCGTGGAACATGCAAGCTGCCAGACTGAGTGCTGATTACCTGATTAGCACCTTGAATTGCCTCGTGATCCTGAACCCTGGGATGTTCAATTGGTTTCTAGAAGATTCATACCCAAGTAGTTTTGTACCTGAAAACATTCGTACCCGGTCGGGAAGGTTTGTACCTGAGGCAGGGAAGATATGTACCTAATTCAAAGACGATTTGAACGTGGAATAAATATTTTCTATTCAACTTCTGATTTACTGGTTTATGATCAATTAAATTGATGGGAGCCTATGTTTGTACAAACCCCTGTCAGTGAGATATTGGGATGACCCACCGCAAAACCCCTGTAACTGCATAGCATTATGGTAACACTTGCACGGATTTCGTGCTTCGCCATCCCCACCTTATGCTCTGGCAGTGATCAACACAATAACAGAAGTAGGACTACCAGGGCAGACCTGCTTCGATATTGAGAGCAACAGCAGTTAGCCTGACGTTCATTTACGCCTATAATATATACCAGTATAATGTCAAATATATGTGATTTTTCAAACAAGCCTCGCATACCCGAGTGCACTGCGAGTATACTTGATATTCATGACATACTGTCTGTTATTTTATGATGTTCACAGTGACGAAGTAAAATGTGTCTTAATGTTTCAGTGAAAAGCACAAATAGCCTTGGTATATTGATTTATTTCCATCTAATGAAAAGTTAGTGATAGTGAATAAGTGAATAAATAATTGAAGTGATTTGTTCACATTAAATGGAACTATAGACTTATGTCAGTGAAATTTCTTGACTAAGATTCGGTTTTGAGGAGACAAGAAATCACATTATAAGAAGTCACATATTATTTTAGAAGCCAGACTTTTAATTTTGAATATGTGAGAGCTTTGGTGATATCCAATCATCGTGTTGTCAGTTGTGTGTATTGAGGCATGATTTAAAAGTAACCTACCCAACAATCTTCCCAATTAAAACATTTTCTGTGTCCACACATTATCAATTATCATTTGGAGATTTCAAATGCACAGTGTCACGTTGATGACTGTTAAAAAGTATGTGAAAGCACAAATGGATACCGACAAATTCCAATACCGAATCCATGGACGAAGTTTACAAGTATAAGTGATCAAACCCGAGGGATTCTATAGGTATCATAGTCAGAGCAAAGTCATACTCATGTGAATATCTGTCTGGAAAGAAAGTCAAATTTCAGCCAGAATGTAAGTATCAATATATTACCACCAATACAGCCAAATTTTGATGATTCTAATAACAAACGTAAATGCAACATTTTGCAATAGAAACAAAGCCCAATCAAATACTTTATCAAAAGACACACTGGCGTTATCAGGGGCAGACAGTGTGGTAATGTAGTTGTTTCTACTGTACACCTGATGGAATTAGTATACAACTGCCCAACAACCTATGAAAATAATTTAGAAATCCGAAACTAACCCCATGGAATAGATATATGACAAGTACATAAGTACCCAATCACAAGCCAAAAGGCTACTGAGTTGATGGTATCCTCGGGACAGATGACAGATTTAACGTCCACCAGAGTGACACCGACTCAGTGGTAAGTAAGTCAACATTGATTTCTGTACCCGCTTCTATCTAATCACTCCAGGATTACTATCAAATACTATCTTCTGTTTTGATGGTCACAAAACCTTTCGTTCCGATGTAAATATCATTATTTATGCAGGTGATGCATCTATATTTATCTGTCCCACCCCTCGTATCAAATGTAAAGCATTATCTGTATTGAGGTCGCATATCAATGATATTATGGTGTTGTTTATAATGCTAACCCAGCTTCGTTGAACATTCTCAGACAGCAATCTACTTTAGCATATCTTAAGACTCTTCCCAAGCAAGATGCGACGTCTGAAACCCGTCTCATGAGCTGATTTCAGAAAATATTTATGGAAGTGAAGCAAATATACAGCTTCCACTCCTGTCACGCAGGCTCGTGAACATCCTAATATAGATTTCAAGCCAATTCAAGAAATCTATACATAGTCTGAATGGGGTGTTCTATGTCGAGTATGATATCAATGATCCACAACATGTGGAGGGTAGTGGATGAATTTACACACTATAGATATCACGTTTTTGTCCATACAAAGGTAATATGCATAGCGTACCTACGCAGCGTCATGTATTTCAATATATACATACAAGTCAATGCAAAACCGCATACGACTCACAATAATAGGCTGAATGTACTTGATATCCAATAATTGCGAGCACATGAACACGTGTATAGAATACAATGACAGGAAGTTATTTATCAACATGATGTGATAGTAACTATATAGGTAAAAGCACCAAAGCATTAATGTAAAAACAATTATCAAAAAAATATAATCGAATTGCAATTATGGGAACTATTGTGAAAAGTGTTGTTCTGAACAAACGACCACTCACTCGATTCGAAATCAATATCAACAAATATAATAAAAAAAGGCGACAAGCAGGCATATTTTGTGCAGATAACCTGGTAACATATTTCATATGTATTTGTACCTTAAGTGGTGTTGAATTTTGTCCCCTGAAGGACATGCCGCCAATCTCAATCCATGAAAACCATGATGATTGATTTCGTATAAACAACTCAATATAATCCCAGTTGTAGCTGTCTATATTCAACCCATATGTGTTTCCAAACAAGCGGATTGAGACCCATGTGGATAGGTTTCATTCCCCTCCAAAACATAGTTTCAAAATCTAATCAGTTCTCAGACTGGTTTATAAATACACACGATCTTTTGTAAGATCACTCCATATTGCCGTTCTGTTTTGTAGCTGAACAAACATAGCCCAAACCGCGAGAGATTTGATATTGTTACAAACCAGCAGCTGTTTAAACTAAGTTTCTTCAACTAATGGATACATGCCTCTTCATACTGCTTTAAATCAACATGTTGTAGATAATACTGTACGATATTTCTCGCTTTGTGAAGAATACATGTTGCCAGCTGACCGAAGGTCGACTGCTGTTGACCACATCCTCTGCAGTCACGTTCAGCGAGCTACCTGCATCACTTTTCCACAAGTGAATAAAGTAGTTATTCAACCAGTCGTAGATGACGTCACCGTACAGTCTGTCCAGAGTCTTGAGATCGGGTTTGTAGAAATAACCCAGTGAATCCTGACGAGGTGCGCGAATCTTTTTGCCAGTTCCAGTGAGAGAAGCCCGGAATTCTCTGCCCACACGTGACTGAAGTTATCGATGAACGAGTTGAGCCACATTAGCAGGTACACCGAGTACCGCGAACTGATGATGACGGCGTTGTTGGCCCGTTTTGGGTACTGCATGCCCAGCGTGAAGGGAAACAACCTGAACTCATCGGAGTCTCAAGCAAAGAGCACATCTGTATCCGCGTAGATGCCCCCATACTGAAGAAGAATGGTCAGTCTATCTACGTCACTTTGCAACTGAATGTCCTTGTTATGTCTCAGTTTCTCCACAAAGATACAACTGCTGGGCTGTCTATGTACCACTCTGAGCTCAGGTAGCCCTCGAACCGGATCCCACAGTTAGTGTGATAGTAGATAGTGCGTGGTTTGCAGTTGACGTGGGCGCTGAGGATACTAAGTAACTGCATGAAGTCGATATCTTCGGTTTCCTTTGAATACCACAAGTAGTGGACGAGATTTGGTACCACGTCGTTCCAAAGTTTGGATCGGTTCTCTTCCAGCCAATGTTCGTAGTCGACATTGAAGTATCATTGGTACAATTCATAATGTTTGAACGCCACCACTTCATGGCTTCAGAGATTTCCTTTGTGGCAACTATGTTGGCTTGGAGAGTTTTCTTGTATGCTAAATCCTTGTTCCCGAGTTCATCGACTGCTTCTGCTGATTCGTCCCTTTCTGCTTCTGAGACATATGGGTGTTTAACCTGACCACTGTTGGCCAAATAGTTCCAAATCTTTGATATGTAAATGCAATATATACAGCAGTTTATAGTGAAACTGATGTGCAAGAAATATTTCCAAGTGGATTTCATTTACACTTTTTGTTACTGCGAATAACAAATCATGAACCCAAACAAGAGAAACAGCTTGAAATACAAGTATGGATGCATTCATCAAAAGGTCTATATATTGATGAACAATTATGAAATGCGCTAGCATCAGGCCCATCGTTGAGTCTGATACCTCACATTATAGCTATTTTGAAAACACATCATGATCAATACATATTAAAGTGTAGGACATCTATACCCATACATGATTATATTGCTATTATTATTGGTTCAACTGGGCTCATTGAATCGTGTTGACGTCCTTTTCATTTGTTGACAGGGGTTAGAAGCACCATAATTGAAGATTGACGACTTTTCCTTGTTTTAGATAGAGACATGGAAATTGGTGTGAAAGGTGTTAAGTTTCAGCAGGTTGTCTTGCATCGTGGCGTACATGTAACTATGGACAAGATCATTTGTGTACGAGTTACAAGAATTCGACTTGTAGAGTCTATCTACCAAAATTAAGTAAAAAAAAAAACCCATAAGGTAGACATTTGGGTTTTTGTGGGTTATCTATATGGTCTTCAGAGTCACTGTGCAAAAATTCAGCTTTGACACCCATATGTCTACCCCAAACCCTAAATACAATCGACTAAGTTTTGTGTTCGCATCTTCTGGTTTTATGGTTTACTGCATCAAATGATAAAATGTTGACGACACAAAGTGTCCATATGTTGGGTCAACCTTAATGTATATCGTGTAGTGCGATTGCTCTGTAAAATGACAATGAGCAATTCATTTCAGTTTAGGCAACCCTTTCGGCCGATCTATCTTACTTCATTCACAAAAGCTGAATTTCACAAAAGCTGAAAGTTCCCTGAATTTCACATCCACATTAAACAGCGTTTCAGACCTGTAAATAATCTCACATACTTTTAAACTCATCAACACATGTGCATAGATTAATAAAGACCTGGACGTATAATAAAACTTTACAAACAAGTAGGTATGATATGAAAAATAAAACACTCCACCGCACCATTTGTTACTGTATGAATTCAAATATACTGAATTCTAATTATCAGTTGCTCTAACTGTCTACATTTTACTTATCAGCAAAATATTTAATATAAATACTATCATATTCATCCATGTTAAAAATGGCCTTTGGACTAAATCCCAATTATTATTAGCCATTGGGGTCCCAGAATCTATCTAGATGTCGCCTTTTGGTAGCTGTCCACTGGGAGGGCGCAACTGGCCGCCTCCGCTGAATGTCAGGGTCGCGTTTATTTTGGAGCAGCCTTGAGATTAAACGGAAATGGCCAGTTATGTGTTTCTCCCATCTCGTCAAAAATATAAGCGTCAAACATGCAATCTGCTGGATAAATGTCAGGAGACTTGTCCTCCATTACTCTCGAGGAGGCGTGGCTCATCAATATTCATTACTCGTTCGAGGCAAGTTCTTTTTGCATGACGTCCAAGTATCGAGCCAGTACTATTATCAACAATTTTGTCTGAAACTTGACATCACCTCTGCAGTGTATAGCCCTATATTGAAACCATTGTCCTTTTTCTAGTACTAGCTCTCACCCTTTTCAAACCAGACACGTTGTTTGAAGCCAACAAGATATTAGTTCTATTTTGCCTTGTGCCAATAACAATGACTACTTGAAGAGTACCAATAACAATGACTACTTGCAAGCTCGCCGAAAGGTTTTGTCACTGAGAGAAGTTGTCTGTGTTGAATGGCGCTTTTGGGACACCATGCACATCCGGACTACTTTGTTCCAGTCTAATGACACGAGAGTTATAGCTCACATTCCGTGGGTCACATCTGTTCATTTGGGGTAGCCTTGAGATCAAAAGCTAAAGGGACAAACGCCCCGCTTATCCAGTAGATGTCTGAAAGGATTGGCTAATGACAAAAATATTGGTAGTTATTCTTCTAGATCTGCTAGGCCGTGTTCGTTCCAACAACACACTTGGATCCGGGCAATAAGAAAACTATCATTCAGCTTCTGGTCACCAGCAGCAAAATTTCACAATAATTGGCGATGCGGTAAAACTACAGGGCAAACAATTTAGTTGAACAGATCTTATTGTTCCAAAACTATTATATAATGAAAACTTTACTATTAGACATCGACTCTCGCACTGCGCTATTAATAAATCAGTAATATGAGGCCATTGACATTGTTTATGGTATGCTGCATTACCGAATGGAATAACTCCTACCACCAGTGTCTTTCATTCCGATGGTATATTCGTATATAAGGTAAATATAGTTGTACCTAAACAGTATACTCAAAAGAATTCGTTGTAGTGACAACACGTTTCTGTGAATTCCTTCAATAACAAGTCGGTATGCTTCACAAATAATGAATACAATGTAAGTTTTTGGAGATTTTACAACTGTGGTAACATTGACAATCTTTCATTCCGATGGTATATTCGTATATAAGGTAAATATAGTTGTACCTAAACAGTATACTCAAAAGAATTCGTTGTAGTGACAACACGTTTCTGTGAATTCCTTCAATAACAAGTCGGTATGCTTCACAAATAATGAATACAATGTAAGTTTTGGAAATTTTACACCTGTTGTAACATTGACAATTTTCTGAGTGTAGTCAGCCAATCACTGTTTGTCTGTTGTTGTGTTTTTTATAATCACCAGTGTTTATTCATTCCATTTCAACTAGGCATCAGGTAATTAGGGACCCCATCCGCTTTCTTACTAGTTCAGAGTAAAATCCTTGGAGACAGAAAAGGCCCGAAATCATGAAAATCATGTCGCAACAACAGCAACAAACACTTACCACCTACACAGCAGAGAATGTTTGGATATTCTGGCATCTGAATAAATAAACAAGATAAAGTAAAAAAAAAAATGCCTATCGCTCATCACTCCGTAAAAACCAAGGCCGGAAGTCAGAACGTATTTTGCTGACATCTTGAGACTTTTTCACCAGTATAAATACAATTACATAGATTATTGGCAAATAGAAGTGTGAAATTATTTTATCGAGTCAAAAATAACTAAAAACAACATAAGTTGACCTCAATGTCGACAGGAAAAACAGCATTGCAAGACTGGACATCAAGACTTAATCTAGGTAGCTTGTTGTGCGTTGCAGTTCCGTACATCATGAATGTAAACGGTGCTAATTTTGCCTGAATAAACATTCGCACAGGGTCAGGACCCCTAATTAGTCAAACTGGCTCATGGAACATGCAATCTGCCAGTGCTGATTAACCGATTGACACCTTGAACTAACTTGTGATCCTTAACCCTGGGGTGTCGATCTGGTTCCTGGAAGATTCATATTCAAGTTGTTTTAGTACCCGAGAACATATTCACCCAGTCTGAAAGGTTCGTACCTGAGGCAGGGAAGATTTGTACCTAATTCGAATTTAACCTGGATTAAATATTTTCTTTAAAACTTTTGATTTACTGGTTTATGATCAGTTAAACTGAGCACAAAACCCCTGTAACTGCATAGCATTATAGTTACAGGACTGTTGCGCTTCGCCATCCTTATCTCACGCTGGAGCAGTGATTGACACAACGGCAGAAGTAGGCCTACCAGGGCAGAACTGCTTCGATAGTATAATGTCAGATATATGTGATTTACAACCACGCCGCCGAACATTCGAGTGCATTATACTGGATATTTATGACAAACTTTCTGTTATTTTATAATGCTCATATTGACGCAGTACAATACGTCTTATTTCTTTCAGTGAAAAACACAATAGCCTTAGTGAAGTGACTTATTTACATCTAATGAAGTGTTAGCGTCATAACAAACAAATGATAATGAATAAATTACTGAAGTGATTTTTTCACATTAGATGAAATTATAGGCTTATGACATGGAATCTATTGGCTAAAATTCGGTGTTGAGACAAGAAAAGAGATCACAATGTAAGAATTTTGAGTATGTCAGAACTTCAGTGATAACCATTCATCCTGTTGTCAATTGTGTGTTATGAGGTATGGATAAAATGTACCTTACCCACTAATCTTCCCAATTCATCTAAGATTATAAAGGAGACAAGCGCGACAGATGCACCAACAGGAGGCTGAGTAAAGTGATTGCTGTTATTTGTAAGATTGCTATTTTACAGTGTAAATAAACGCGCCAGTGTGAATAACTTGTGAATAACACACGAGTTGCCTATGCATTCAGTAATCCATATACCAATATTTGACATGTAAATCAATACTGATATATTGGTAATGAAAACCGACCCTCAATTTAGAATGTGGAAAGCACATTCAATGGATAAACCTTTGCATTGCCAGAATGAAATACCTACCTTGAGCTGATGACTTTCTTCAAAACCGACGCCTCCTACCGCTTCTGGACTTCGTTGCCTCAAGAGCCCAAGCCCCATCCACTTTAACACATCGGCAGTTAGATATTTGTAGTGGTGTATGAACAAATATGGAAGTCTTGACATTTCCATCATCATGGATCAATTTGTTAACGTTATTATGTATACTACTAGTTTCTAGATGGCATTCAGATAGCGATCACTCGATATCCTGGATATATTGACTAAGTTCAGTATAATTGGTCAACTCCGAGGGATTCTATAGGTATCATAGTCAGAGCAAAGTCATAGTCATGTAAATATCTGTCTGGAAAGAAAGTCAAATTTTAGCCAGAAGGAAGTCAACATTGATTTCTTTGCTCCTTCCACGGAAATCAACGATGCATAGCGAGATCAATGCGGGTGGGCACGTTCCACGTTTTTGTCATGTTCCTAGTCAAAATGTTTTTGTGATACAGTAATTTGTAGTTGACGATGAAGTACTCTATCACTCCAGGATTACTGTCAGATAGTACTTTTAGTTTTGATGGTCACGAAACCTTTCGTAAACCTTTGGCCTTGTCAGAATCATGATATTATCTATGCAAGTGATGCGTCTATATTTATCTATCCAACCTTTCTTATCAAATGTAAAGCATCATCAGTATTGAGATTGTATTTCAATGATATTATAGTGTTGTTTGTAATGCCAACACAGCTTCGTCAATCATGCTCAGACAGCAATCTACTTTAGCAGATATCTCAAGACTCTTCTCAAACAGGATTCGACGTCTGAAACTCATTCCATGAGCTGATTTCAGAGAATATTTATGGGCTTGAGGCAAATATACAGCTTCCACTTATGTCTCGCAGGCTTGTGAACATGTTGATATAGATTCAAAGCCCATTCAAGAAATCTATATATGTAGTCTGAATGGGGTGTTCTATGCCGAGTATGATATAAATGGTCCCCAACATGTGGAGGGTAGTGGATAATAATACACACTTTAGGTATTACGTTTTTGTCGATACAAAAGTAATATGAATAGCGTACTTACGTGGCGTTATGTAATTCAATATACCTGTATACATGAAAAAGTCAATGACAAACCCGATACAACAGCTCACAGGAATAGTCTGAATGTACTGGGATAATTGATATCCAATAACTGCAGGCACATGAACACGTGTGAAGAATACAGTGACACGGGACATATTCACGAACATAATGTGACAGTAATTATATAGGCTAATGCACCGAAGCATAAATGTAATAACAATTATCGTAAAATTATAGTCAATCTATAATTATGGAACAAAAACTAATGGGAGAAATGTTGTTCTGAGCGAGCGGCTACTCGCTCGATTTGAGATGGATATCGGCAAATATGAAAACGATAAAGGCGACAAGCAGATTTTTTTCTGTGTAGATAGCCTGGCAACATATTTCAGATATATTGGTGCCTCAAGTGGTGTTGAATTTTGTCCCCTCAAGGACATGCTGCCAATCAAAATACTTGAAAACCATTCATCCTGACGGCGATGATTGATTTGTCTCCCACATTTTTTCCCAAACAAACAGATAGAGACCCATGTATATATGTTTTATTCCCCACCAGAACACGGTTTCAAAACTCAACCAGTTCCCAGATTGGTTTATCAATAAATACACACGATCTTGTGTACATGCACTCCATATTGCCGTTCTGTTCTGTAGCTGACTAAACATAGCCCCAACTTCGAGATATTTGATATTTATTACAAACCAGCAGCTGTCAAAGCTAAGTTTCTTTAGCTAGTGAATACATGCTTCTTCATACTGCTTTAAATAAACATCCTGAAGATAATACTGTACGATATCTCTTGCCTTGTAAAGAATACATGTTGCCAGCTGACCGAAGGTCGAGCTGCTGTTGACCACACCCTCTGCTGTCACGTTCAGCGAGCTACCTCCATTGCTTTTCCAGAAGCGAATAACTGGTTATTCCACCAGTCAGAGATGACTCCACCGTACAGTCTGTCCAGTGTTTCAAGATCTGGTTTGTAGAAATAACCCCAATGAATCCTCACGGGGTGCTGAAATCATACAAATCAATATCTTAATGTATGCACAAAAGCCGAAGCAAAAAAAAATCAATAACATTCCCATACTTTTCTTCATCATGCAGCGTTCCATACCATTGAAACATTATGTTATTACACTTGCCGACTTGACTTGACAACGGATATGAATTTGAAAGTTAAACTTAAACGGTTAAATTAAAGTTAACGAATTTGAAAGTTAAACTTTTTCTCATTCTTTTATTTCGTATGTATAAATGTGTTGATACGTTTTTAGGAATTTTTCTCATTTTAGTTAAAGTTATCAGATTTGATATAACGCTCTTTTCATCCGAACTAAATCCGCTTTCAAAGGCGCTTTACATTTTAACCCCAGTCTGAGTGATTGTACTTGGAGCAGCCACACTCAAAGCGCTCTATACAACACCCATTATCAACCGGTACCCATTTAATCCTGGATGAAGATAGACACATTAGTGGTAAATGCCTTGCCTAAGGACACTAGTGAAACAGCACAGCAGTCCAGCTCGAGACTCGAACCCATGATTTTTGGATTACGAGTCCGACGCCTTATCCCCTGCGCCACTCACTCCCATTACTACTTTTCTATTGGCTATTGCACAAACCAGTAAAAATAAATATGATTAAACTGTATGCAAAATCTCCACCAGACCCTCTGTATGAAAGTGAAGAATAGTACAAAATTAATAAAATCAACAAATCGAAATACTGAATATAGGTTGCTCTAACACTGATACTCACCAATACAACAAAATAATGGTATAGTTATTTGCTATATCATAATGGTAAGAATTGCCTTTCCAATGCACCCCATTGACTACTGGCCATGGGGTTCCAGAATCTATCTGGATGTCGTCTTGTGGTACCTGTCCTCTGGGAGGGCGAAACTGCCCCCTTTCCCTGAATGTCATAGTCGCGTTTATTTCAGAGCAGCCTTGAGATAAAAAGGAAATGGCCAGTTATGTGTTTCTCCCATCTTGACTAAGATATATGAGCGTCACACATGCAATCTGCTGAGAGAAATGTCATGAGACTTGTCCGTCCCCCCATTTTTCCCGAGGGGGCGTGGCTCATCAATATCCTCCATGATGTCGACGCAAAAACGAAACCCAAGATATTTGGAACTGGTTGCAAATCAATTATAAGCAATGATTGGGCAGGCATCTAAGGTTCGAGAGACCCAGAAAACCCAGTATCGACTCAGTACTATTATTAATATTTTTATTCCTGAAACTCTTCACCACTGCAGTGTATAGACACTGTGGTGATACTGGATGCACTAACGATCGTTAGTGCATCCCGCAATGGCCGACAGTAAACACGATCAGTTTGGTTTTTAACCGTGTTCTATCAAATGACAGGTCCATTTGTGATAAATGGACACTCTGAAAGTAGCTTGGTGTTTTGGTCAAAGACATGCGTAGTTATTTCAAGCAGATCACGCTTCTTTGTTTAGATATGTGAAGGAAAAGAATTAGCGATAAGATTCACCAACGACAAAAGTGAGATTCCCTAACGATATAGGCCTAAGACGTGTATATTGTAATACGCCCATATCATACACCATTGTGAATTCGTTGATTTATGCGACATAAATTAGCGATGTCACATAAAAAATAGGAAATCTGTATTAGAATATAATCTATACACATCAATACATGTCAATTGGTAATTTATTTCACGTTTAACATTTAAATAACATAGGTTTGATATAATAAAGAAAAGATCGTTAGGGAATCTTCACATGTTCGCTAGGGAATCTTCGATTTTACAAAAACAATCGTTAGGGAATCTTTCGGCTTTTTTTCAGACGAGTATTTCATGCTCAAACCAAGATAAATCGCCATGTATTTGCAACGAACGGTTGTTTCGTGCGCATAAGAATCAGCAGATGCATGTGTGAATGCCCATAGCCATGTATAATTTTGTAAACCTTTTTTTTGTTTGCATTATGATTAATTCCGCGGTCATAGTTGCACATTATCAAATGCTTTGTACTGTTCAAGTTGTGTAGTCCAGTGGTTCAGTCGTGAGATATGTGAACACAGATTTGTGGGTTCAAGTCCCTAATAATCCATATAATTTTTATACATTTTTTTTATTAGAATTTGTCACAGGAAGTGTTTTACAAGGTCGAGGTCGTCTCTAAAATGTGCTTCCATTGTTTTGAAACGTTTGAAAAATATGGGAAGTTTTCGGACAAATATGATTATTGCTGGACACAAGTGTAAGTTTCATGTTTATATTTTCAATGATGAAGGTTCATAGTTACAGATTAGAAATACTAGACTGTCTACCTGTCGATATTTTTGTATTTTGTATGTAAAGCTTATCTCAGGCTTTGTCCTGTAGGTTACCGGATATTTTTTGTCAATATCATTTTTCACTATGGTAAATTTCAGACCTTTGTATTTTTGTTTGCTTCAGTTTTTCTGGACCGTACAACTTTATTGATCAACCAATGCTGAATAAACCGATGCTGAATGCTATGCTGAATAAACCGTTTGTCTGTACGCGTTACCAGGACTTGTACCTCTTTTGTCTATGAGGCGCTATCTGCACCTACAACTTTGTCCAGAAAAAACTTTCCATTGTGTTTCTACCCACCGTTAACGATGACGGAAGATCTCGTTGAACAGATAACGAAGTTGAAACGGCGTCAAACTTGTGCTCTGAGTAATTTGACGAAACGCAAGAATAGTCTGGTTCAGTTGATGTTGAGAGATGATAACCTTCATCTCGTGAAGTCCGGCCTGGACGAGTATGATCAGCAATTTCTCGAATACCAAAAGTCCCATGAAATCTTCTTGGCTGCGATTTCTGATGAAAGTGAGAAGGAAAATGAAGGACTTCGTTACAACAAGCATGAGATGGCTGCGATAGAGTTCAGGCGGTCTGTACAGAATTGGACTACTGATGCAGAGAACCGGTTGGCGGGGGAATTGGATCGTCAGTCACAGCGGACAAGAAGAACAGCTGCATCATCTTCGTCATCACGCAAGGCACTCGCACAGGAGAAAGCCAAGCTAGCAGCTCTGAGGATTGAGCGTGAGAGGCAAGTGCAACAGGAGGAGCTCCAGAGGAAGAAACAGGCACTTGAGGCTGAAGAAAAGAAACTACAACTCGACCTGGAGATCGAGAAAACACAGGCTAGGGAAAAGGTCTTCGCCGAGGAGGTTGCTGCTATTGATGACACGATCAACAATGATGTTGTTGATGATGTGAAAAATGTTGTAAACAAACATGGTGATACTATGAATGATTATTACGATGTTAATGTGAATGTGTCTACTGCTCATGATGATTATGAGAATAATGATGTTGGTACACACAATATCTATTCTGTTGCACAGACAAATGTACAATTGATTGATGGTCAAAATGTCTCACATAATGTGTCTGCACCAAATGTATCAGTCATGGGTGTTGTCAGTAGTCAGCCAATGTCAGGGCCCAGTACACATCCAGTAAATGTCAAAAGCTTTGTAACATTGCCAAGCCAACCTCAAATGTCCGTCCCCTCAAGAATGAGCACTATGATGTTTCCAACAACGCAAACAACAGTACCGACAGGATTCACAGCGGTGCCACCTGCTGTAACTAACTTCAGTCCTTACGTCCCTGGTGTAAATGTCCCAATCCCACAGTTCGTCAATACCAGTGATCAGTCCGATACGATGCGTCAGTTAGTTGCAGCAATGAGTCTGCCACAGCCAGAAGTACCGAAGTTCAGTGGAGATCCGATGGAATTTTCCACATTTCTCACTGCTTTCACATCAAGAATTGAATCAAGGGTTATTACTGATGCTGATCGCCTCTATTACCTCAACCAGCACCTCGAAGGTGAAGCAAAGAGTATCATCGGAGGCTGTTTACACCTTGACCCATACTGGGGTTACCGGGAGGCTAAAGGGTTACTTCAGCAAGAATATGGAGATCCCTACAAAGTTGCCACCAGCTATGTCAACAAAGTGTTGAACTGGCCAGTTGTGAAAAATGATGCTGATCTGAGAAGCTTGAGTCTGTTTCTAACTAAGTGTAGCAGGGCCATGATGAACGTCTCAGACATGGGTGTCCTCAATCATCTCCCGAATCTTCAGGCTGTCGTAACCAAGCTACCAAATTACCTGCAAAATAAATGGCGTGACCATGCTAGTAAACTCAAGACCAATGGCCGAAGATCAGTCACTTTTAGTGATCTAACAACATTCGTACATACAGCATCTGAATCTGCCAATGACCCCGTCTTCGGGAGGTCAGCGATGACCAAAAGTTTCCAGTCATCATCTATCAGGAAATCAGCTCATAAGGACTCGAAATTGACAAAGTCACATAAAGCATCAAGCTTCACGGTGAATGCTCAAAACAGCAACAATACAAGCGGGAGCCAGCTGAAGTGCTATTGTTGTGAACAGAACCATGACTTAGATGTGTGCCCAGACTTCCTCCAGCGCAGCTTAGAAGACCGCAGGGCTCTGTTGCAGGAAAAGAAGCTCTGTTTT
This sequence comes from Terebella lapidaria, assembly GCA_949152475.1. Lineage (NCBI taxonomy): Eukaryota > Metazoa > Annelida > Polychaeta > Terebellida > Terebellidae > Terebella > Terebella lapidaria. The sequence continues at coordinate 31,543,955 of OX424558.1, forward strand.
GGCTGCTTTGGGCGGAATCATTTCTCCAAGGGGTGTCGCCGTAAACGTACATGCAAAATTTGTAAAAAGAAGCATCCAACGTCACTGCACATGGAGACGTATGTACCCAATGACACATCTCTGCAACAACCGACCCCATCCACTGATCTATCAGATGCTAGTGATAGCGTCCAAGCTTCAACATGCTCTGTAAGCACGACCGAAACCGACGAATCCCATGTGCTACATGCAATATTACCAGTAAAGGTCAGACAAGCTGGAGGATCCAAAACAGTTATAACGTATGCTTTCTATGACACAGGTAGTAACGGATGCTTCCTCACAGAAGAGTTGATGAAACAGTTACAGGCTATAGGTCAACGGACATCACTCACTTTGCGCACTATGCATGGATCAAATATCGTGAGATGCACCGCTGTTAAGGACCTCATTGTCTCAAGTCTAGATGATAAAAATCCAATTGAGCTGCCTAAGTCCTACACACAACAAGAAATACCGGTGGATCACACTCACATACCACGTAAGGAGGTTCTCCACAAGTGGAGTCATCTGAAGGAAGTTACAAGCCAGATGCATCCATACTTTCCAAACGTACCGATTGGGCTCCTCATAGGAAGCAATTGCCCTAAAGCACTTCAGCCATCCAAGGTTGTACCCACATCAGGTGATGGACCATTTGCAGCTCTCTACCCACACGGCTGGACAATCAATGGTCCACTGCATGTTGTCAGCCTCAGTCATGGTGAAACATTGGTGACCTGCAACCGAATCAGTGTTCAAGAGCATGAGTTCCGGGAGAACATCCTGCATATGTTTGAACAAGATTTCTCTGATGCGTACAGTTCACCAGACATACGAGGCCATTCCAGAGAAGACATTGCATTTCTAGCCACAGCAGAATCTGGCATGACGTTCGTTGATGGACACTTTGTGTTACCGCTACCGTTCAGAGAGCCTATCACTGACATGCCAAACAACCGAGAGCAAGCATTGAAACGTCTGAACTGGCAGAAACGTAAGATGCTCGCCAACGATATCTACCGGCAGGATTACAGCAAGTTTGTAGAAGACATACTCGCCAAAGGCTATGCAAAACAGCTCAATGACGACGAAATTGAGGCCACTTCAGGCACGCTTTGGTACCTCCCACACCATGGAGTGTACCATCCGACAAAGAAAAAGATCCGAGTAGTTTTTGACTGCAGCTCAAAGTATGAAGGTACCTCACTCAACGACCGTCTCTTGAAGGGCCCTGATCTGACCAATTTGTTGACTGGTGTGCTTACTCGATTTCGACAGGAATCAGTCTGTTTCATAGGAGACATCGAGGCCATGTTTCATCAGGTGAGGGTAATCAAAGAGCACCAGAGCTATCTGCGGTTCTTCTGGTGGCCACAAGGTGATTTGTCATCTAATCCGTGTGAGCACTGCATGACGGTACATCTATTTGGCGCCTCGTCTTCACCTAGTATGGCAAATTTTGCCCTGAAGAAAACAGCAGAAATGGCTGCAGACCATTATGATCCTGAAGTTGCCAAGACAATCCGCAGAGACTTTTACGTCGACGACTGCTTAAAATCTGTGAAGTCAGAAGAAGCTGCCATCCAGCTCATAAGTGATCTTCGATCAGCCTGTCAGGTTGGAGGTTTCCGTCTCACCAAGTTTTGTACCAATGGCTGCAAGGTTCTAGAGTCTATTCCCTTGGAAGTAAGGTCAAAGGAGCTCCAGTCTCATGCTCTGGATTACGGTCAGCTTCCAAGTGAGAGAGCATTGGGTGTGTACTGGAATGTGTCAGAAGATGCTTTTGGCTTCTGCATTCAACCCAAGGACAAACCGTACACACGCAGAGGCGTATTATCTGTGACATCATCACTTTACGATCCACTAGGTTTCGTGGCCCCCTACGTCCTCCATGCCAAAAAGTTGTTGCAAGATTTGTACAAGGAAGACGATGTTGCTTGGGATGATCCCATTCCGGATGAGTACTCCACCAGATGGTCAAGCTGGCTACAAGAATTGCCACTTCTAGTAAACTTCAACATTGAACGCTGCATCAAGCCTCCTGAATTTGGTGATATCGTATCAACCCAGCTGCATGTGTTTGCAGATGCAAGTACTTTTGCATATGGTGCTGTAGCATATGTCCGTCTCGTTGACACATCAGAAAGGGTGCATTGCTCCTTCATGATGGGCAAGGCCAGACTAGCACCGATCAGGAAAACGACTCTACCTCGATTAGAACTCACAGCTGCCACAGTTGCTATTCGGCTTGGCTGTTTCTTGAAAGATGAGCTTGACATACCGCTTGACAGGACATATTACCACACAGATTCCACAACCGTACTCCACTATATCCTGAACAAGAAGAAGCGATTCCCAATATTCGTGGCCAACCGTGTCCAGGTAATCCTTGATCACTCTGATGAAAGCCAGTGGAGATATGTCAACACAAAAGAGAATCCAGCTGATTATGCATCAAGGGGTATGAGAGTACAACAGCTAATCCAACCAACGCCTTGGCTACAGGGACCACAGTTTCTATGGGAACGTGAAACGGCATGGCCTGAGCAACCAACCCTGTCCAACGACTATTCATTACAGGAAGATGATCACAAAGAACACGCCACAGCTGCGGTCCATATTGATGATGGTGCCGGCACCACAAACAAGCTAATCAACCATTACTCAGACTGGTACCGCCTAAAGAGAGCTGTTGCAATATATAGAAAACTGTTCCATGTACTCCATCAGCGTTCAGTAAATGCAAGAGAGAATTGTGAGTGTAGCATCACGACAGAAGATCTGGAAAAAGCTGAAACGTCTATAGTGAGATTCGTCCAGAGCCAGTCATTTCCCGACGAAGTGAAGATCTTGAACAAGAAGGGATCCAACAATTCTATTCCTGGTAGTAGTTCCATCAGCAGACTGGATCCGTTCATGACAGGCGATCTTGTTCGTGTTGGTGGACGTCTGTCCCGGGCAGATATCAGACAGTGCACCAAGCATCCCGTGCTGTTGCCAGCAAAAAGCCATGTGACAAATCTCGTCATCAGAAATATTCATGAAAGCCTCGCTCACTGTGGTCGAAATCATGTCCTTGCTCAACTGAGAGAGAGATTCTGGGTCATCCATGCGAATGCAGCAGTAAGGCGCATTCTGATGAAGTGTGTGACGTGCAGACGCTTGCAAGGCCCTACGCTGCACCAGAAGATGGCAGACTTGCCCGAAGAACGAACCAGTACCGAACCACCTTTCACATTTACAGGCGTGGATTTTTTTGGACCATTCCACATCAGGCAAGGGAGGAAGGAAATCAAGTACTATGGTGTGATTTTCACATGCCTGTCCAGTAGAGCCGTACATATTGAGGTTGCTGGATCTCTGGACACGGACAGCTTCCTTCATGCTCTCCGCCGATGCGTGGCTAGACGCGGCCTTTTAAATCAACTGAGATGCGACAATGGCACAAATTTTGTGGGAGCCGAGCGTGAGCTGAGAGAAGCCTTGGCACAAATGAAGCAAGATGACATCAAAGATATGCTGACAAAGCGAAACATCACGTGGATTTTCAATCCACCCATGGGAAGTCATATGGGAGGGATTTGGGAGCGGCAGATCCGCACGATTCGGAAAGTGTTGTCAGCTCTCTCTCGTGAGTTTGGAACCATGTTGGACTTAGAGTCATTCCAAACCCTAATGTGTGAAACTGAAGCGATCATCAACTCCAGACCACTCACCGCTGTCTCCAATGACCCAAATGACTTCAATGTACTTACACCGAACCACATTTTGACGATGAAGTCCAAGATTGTGTTACCGCCCCCAGGAGTTTTCCAGCGGGAAGATCTCTACCTGAAGAAACGTTGGAAGAGAGTCCAGTATCTAGCCAACATATTCTGGTCCAGATGGAGGAAAGAGTATTTGTTTGCACAGCAAGAGCGCCAAAAGTGGAATAGAACCCGCAGAAGCCTGCACAGTGGCGATATTGTACTGATAAAAGATGTCTCAAAGACCAGGAACATGTGGCCCATGGCGAGAGTTGTTGCCACGGAGACAGACAGAAAAGGCCTTGTTCGTAGTGTCACCCTCAAGACATTCAACTCGGAATACCGGAGGCCAGTTACATGTGTTGTGTTGCTTGTTCCGATAGAGGAACAGTAATGTCTCTGCTTTCGACAAATCTGTTGTATGAAGATTTGTAAATCTTCATTAATACTAACCTTTGTAAATACGCGTTCCATGTTTTTGTTGTTGAACCAGCTATATAGGTTCAAGGGGCGGAGTGTGTAAATGCCCATAGCCATGTATAATTTTGTAAACCTTTTTTTTGTTTGCATTATGATTAATTCCGCGGTCATAGTTGCACATTATCAAATGCTTTGTACTGTTCAAGTTGTGTAGTCCAGTGGTTCAGTCGTGAGATATGTGAACACAGATTTGTGGGTTCAAGTCCCTAATAATCCATATAATTTTTATACATTTTTTTTATTAGAATTTGTCACAGGAAGTGTTTTACAAGGTCGAGGTCGTCTCTAAAATGTGCTTCCATTGTTTTGAAACGTTTGAAAAATATGGGAAGTTTTCGGACAAATATGATTATTGCTGGACACAAGTGTAAGTTTCATGTTTATATTTTCAATGATGAAGGTTCATAGTTACAGATTAGAAATACTAGACTGTCTACCTGTCGATATTTCTGTATTTTGTATGTAAAGCTTATCTCAGGCTTTGTCCTGTAGGTTACCGGATATTTTTTGTCAATATCATTTTTCACTATGGTAAATTTCAGACCTTTGTATTTTTGTTTGCTTCAGTTTTTCTGGACCGTACAACTTTATTGATCAACCAATGCTGAATAAACCGATGCTGAATGCTATGCTGAATAAACCGTTTGTCTGTACGCGTTACCAGGACTTGTACCTCTTTTGTCTATGAGGCGCTATCTGCACCTACAGCATGTGTGTATCGATAACAATCGTAATTATCGGGAAAATGAAGAAAATTCAAACGAACCGCGAGTGGGTTCGCCATTGTGGGATGCACTAACGATCGTTAGTGCATCCAGTCTCACCACAGTGATAGACCTATTTCTAAACTATTTTCCCTTTTTCGTGTACTAGCTCGCACCCTTCTCGAGCCAGAAACGTTGTTTGATGCCAAATATATATTGGTTTTTACGTTTCATATTGCTCATTGATAAAAGGTACCAAAAACAATGACTTGCAAGCTCGCAGAAAGTTATATCACTAGGAGAAGTTTTGTACGTTGAATGGCCCTTCTGGAACGTGGCACACCACGACTTTGAACTTTCGGACTACTTTGTCCCAGTCTAAGGACACGGGAATCATAGCTCACATCCCGTGGGCCACATCTGTTCATTTGGGGTAGCCTTGAGATCAAAAGCTAAAGGGACAAACGCCTCACTTATCCAGTAGATTCTGAAAGGATTGGCTAATGAAAAAGATATTGATATTTATTCTTATAGATCCGTTAGACCGTGTTCGTACCAACAAAACACTTGGAACCGGGCAATAGGAAAACTATCGTTCAGCTTCTGGGCACTAGCAGCAAAGTTTCCGCCGTAATTGACGACGCTGTAAAACTGCGAGACAAACAATTTAGTTGAATAGTTCTGATTGTTGCAAAAATATCACATCACGAAAACTTAACTTTTAGACAGCGGAGCTATTAATAAATCAATGATTTGAGGCCACTGACATTGTTTGTGGTATGGTAAATCACCATTTGCAATTCGAATTCTACCAGTAGTATCTTTAATTCTGATGGTATAGGTTCGTACATTACGTGAATATAATGTTACCTATACGATATATTCAATAAGTTTGTTGTAGTGAAACTACGCTCCTGTGAATGCCTGCAATAACAAGTGAGTAAGGCTCACAAATAATGGATACGATGTAAGTTTTGGGGATGTTACGTTAGAGGTGCAACATTGACAATTTCCCGAGTGTTTCGAACTTATGATATTACGGAAGCGTATTGCTATCAAGGGTGTAAAAAATATTATCTAGTACGTACGACTTATATCTCGTACGTGCGACTTAATAACTCGTACGTACGACTTATTAACTCGTTTGTACAACTTGTTAACCCGTACGTACGACTTAGTAACTCGTACATACGACTTATTAACTCCTACGTATGACTTATTAACCCGTACGTACGACTTATTAACTCATACGTACGAGTTAGTAAGTCGTACTTATGAGATACTAAGTCATATGTGTGAGTTACTAAGTCGTACATACGAGTTAATAAGTCGTACATACGACTTAATAAGTCGTATGTATGAGATATAACTTATACGTACGATATACGAAATTTTACGCACATGATTGCAATTCGCTTCCTTAGTGAAACGTATATCTATCAAGTGTGTAAAAAGATGTATCTCGTACGTATGACTTATATCTCGTATGTACGACTTATTAACTCGTACGTACGACTTATTAACTCGTATGTACGACTTAATAACTCGCACATATGACTTAGTATCTCATAAGTACATGTTAGTAAGTCGTACGTACGAGTTAGTAAGTCGTACGTACGAGTTAACAAGTCGTACGTACGAGTTAATAAGTCGTACATATGACTTAGTAAGTCGTACGTATGGCTTAATAAGTCGTACGTATGACTTAATAAGTCGTACATACGAGTTGATAAGTCAAACGTACGAGTTAGTAAGTCGTACGTACGAGATACAAATTTTTACACACTTGATAGCAATACGCTTCCGTACGATATCGATACTCCACAATTCTCTATCACTAGCTTTCATTTTGCTCTATCCCCAATTCACAAATGAGTCCTCGAGAGACAACAAGGCCCGAAAAAAGAGAATCCCATGGCAACAACGGCAACACCCGCATACCTACGGAAGCGTATTGCTATCATGGGTGTAAAAAATATTATCTCGTATGTACGACTTATATCTCTTACGTACGACTTAATAACCTGTACGTACGACTTAATAACTCATATGTACGACTTATTAACTCGTACGTACGACTTGTTAACCCGTATGTACGACTTAGTATCTCGTACATACGACTTAGTAACTCGTACATACGACTTATTAACTCCTACGTATGACTTATTTACGGAAGCGTATTGCTATCAAGTGTGTAAAAATTTGTATCTCGTACGTACGACTTACTAACTCGTACGTTTGACTTATTAACTCGTATGTACGACTTATTAAGTCATACGTACGACTTATTAAGTCATACGTACGACTTATTAAGTCATACGTACGACTTAATAATACTTATTAACTCGTACGTACGACTTGTTAACTCGTACGTATGACTTACTAACTCGTATGTACGAGTTAGTAAGTCGTACTTATGAGATACTAAGTCATACGTACGAGTTATTAAGTCGTACATACGAGTTAATAAGTCGTACGTACGAGTTAATAAGTCGTACATACGAGATATAAGTCATACGTACGAGATACAGTTTTTTACACACTTGATAGCAATACGTTTCACTACGGAAGCGTATTGCTATCATGTGCGTAAAATTTCTTATCTCGTACGTATGAGTTATATCTCATATATACGACTTATTAGGTCGTATGTACGACTTATTAAGTCGTATGTACGACTTACTAACTCATACGTATGACTTAGTATCTCATAAGTACGAGTTACTAACTCGTACGTATGAGTTAATAAGTCGTACGTACGGGTTAATAAGTCATACGTAGGAGTTAATAGGTCGTATGTACGAGTTACTAAGTCGTACGTACGAGATACTAAGTCGTACGTACGGGTTAACAAGTCATACGTACGAGTTAATAAGTCATACGTACGAGTTATTAAGTCGTACGTACGAGATATCAGTCGTACGTACGATATTATATTTTTTACACCCTTGATAGCAATACGCTTCCGTACTTATTAACCCGTACGTACGACTTATTAACTCATACGTACGAGTTAGTAATTCATACTTATGAGATACTATGTCATACATATGAGTTATCAAGTCGTACATACGAGTTAATAAGTCGTACATACGAATTAATAAGTCGTATGTATGAGATATAACTCATACTACGAGATAAGAAATTTTACACACTTGATAACAATACGCTTCCGTAGTGAGACGTATTGTTATCAAGTGTGTAAAAAAATGTATCTCGCACATATGACTTATATCTCGTATGTACGACTTATTAACTCGTACTGACGAGTTAATAAGTCATACGTACGAGTTAATAAGTCGTACATACGAGTTAATGAGTCGTACGTACGAGTTAATAAGTCATACGTACGAGTTAATAAGTCGTACGTACGAGTTAATAAGTCGTACGTACGAGTTAATAAGTCGTACGTACGAGTTATTGAGTCGTACGTACGAGATACAAACTTTTACACACTTGATAGCAATACGCTTCCGTACATACCAGCTACACAACGGAAAATGTTTGGATCTACATGAGCCTGAATAATTAAACATGCTAAGGTCAAAAACCAAGATCGAAGGCGAATCATATTGTTCTCACATTTTATTACTCTTGTCTGCTAACAAAATTGTATAGTTCATCAAATGGAATGATGAATTTCTTGTTTAACGAGATGAAAATTACTCAAAACAGAACAATGTTTTAGTTCAATGTCGATAGTAAAAACAGCGTGACAAGAAGAACCCCAAAGGCGTATTGTATATATAGCTTGTATGTTACAGTTCCGTAAATCGCGCCCGGTAAACGGTGCTAATTTTGCCTGAATAAACATTCGCCCTGGGTCAGGACGCCTGATTAGTCACATTACGTCTGGGGCTCGCGGAACATGCGATCTGCCAGTGTTAATTACCCGAATGGCACCTGGTACTACTGAGTGATCCTTAGCCCCAGAGCGTCCAGCTCTTCTGTAGTTCCCATTCCTCTCACGCCAGGTGACAATGTCCCTGACTTATTGGATCGATCTATTAGCTGCTTCTATTCCTGGTGAGTCCACGGTGGCTTCGATCTGCCCTAGGGCTTCTCCTATCAGCCCGTACCGTGCAGCCACCTTCCTACTCGCTCACGGGGTAAGTCATACCTCGAATGAACGTGTCCTCCAGTGGGCACGGAGTAAAGTGAACCACCTGACAGACAGTCGTCGGCGAATCACTTGTAGGTGTTCGGATAGTTCCGCTCATAAGTAACACGGATAAGAAAGACGTGTGCGGGTATCTTTAAATTGTATTTGGTGAGTCTGTCGAGAACAGCGCACTGGGTATTTGTCGTTACTTGGCAGTGGCCACTGCGGCATTTACACCATGACATTACATTATGTTTGGACGGATGGACTACAATGAAGTTATATATCGGATTTAAGCGTAAGTGAATTAATTACCAAGGTTAGTCAATGAATACAATGGGTTGCAATTCAATTATTTATTTAATTACGTTCAATGCGTAACATAGAACGATATGCCCAAAATGTTACAATCGTCGAGATATGCAACATTAATTAAACATTGATAAATGTAAAATTATAATCTAGGTATAATTGAAATAATCTGTCGATAATGATGTTTCCGATGCATAATCCGCAGTTTATTTTTTATAAAACATTCTTGCTAGTGATGTGTGGTATATTCCATTACTAAACGTATTCTGGTGATAGCGCTGTACAAAAAAAGATATTGATTTTTCTTTGAGACGATTTGTCCCTGGCAAAACAGGGTTTTTAAAACGAATACTTATGCTGGGGGAAAACACATAACATATGCCATGTTTTATATCTATTTCTCTCACTGATATTGAACGGAATTCGCCCGAAGCGATTTCCATGGTGAAGATTAGGCCGGATACATCCCTTGTAGTGGAATGCGGCGATGACTTGGATGTTACTGTTGAACTTAATTCCTGAATGATTTAAGCCCTCAAAATGTGTCCTACTCTGCAACCATCGTTATTCGTTATTGTGCGTTTCTCAATCCGCAACCTGTTCAAACAAATATTTTTTTATCAATATTGCAATGATTTGTTGAGTGTTAACTCAATGTAAAGACGACAGGCTTGTAAAAAAATAAACAATGACTGTCGTGTTTAAATATCTCATTAAAGCCCGCGAACTTCGTTTTGCGTGATCAAATGACCGCTCTGATTTGCTCATGCGCGTCGGTCGTTCTGGCACATGGAGACTTGAAATTCGACAGTTCGAAGCGAGAATTTTTATAGATCACAGGGAATGTGAATCAGACGGTGCATTTATTCAGGTGAAACTGATTGTTGGTTAATAGTAATAATGGTCACTGGAACTCGAATATTGACAAAAAATAGTGATAATGTGATCTGGTTCGGGCCTAATGATCATTTAAGCATCCTCAGAGCTCATTTATGAACCCTGCGAGGGCATAAATGACTTCTGACCATGCTTAAATGACCATTACGACCTGATCAGATCACATTATTGGTATACACAATAATTAATGTGCATGCCAACACACAATAGTCATATACCTTAATTTCATCGTAAATCACAACAGTTTCCATTACTTACACATCAAAAGGCCTTTTTCATCCATGACAATCACTTGCCATTACCATTGTGCAGAGCTAACCCCTAATGCATAACATATAGCACCGACTACTACAATGATGTTTGCTTGCAAGTTGACCATAGCGATGCAATAAGTATGTTCCGTTATTAGCGTTTATTCTATATATATTATATTAGTTAGGTATGTGCAGTATTAATATATGCACGGAATCATATATTATATTTGACTGCAAAGAAAATGTCACGTAATAAATAACACAGTCCATGTATTTACATTCATAACAGAATTAATGAGCAGTGTAATGCAAGATGCACATGACCGAGTGAACGGGAACCCAGTATATTATTCCACTAGCTTATGCAGGGGAACAAATTAGTCTTGATGCTGATGAAAAACGAGAACCTGTCAGAAAACTAGGGTACGATTCCACTGTCGTATGCAAATACATATCTCATAACGACTCCTTTGCATTTGTCATTTCGCGCTGGTATTTTCCAGGTAATATGACGCCCGCTACGTAGGTCGTTTCCGCTTCTTCCACTCGGAGAGGGCAATATAATACACTGATGAGAACCGTGCAACTCACTGATCACTTCTAATCGTCACCTCGTCCGCCGTAAACCAATCTCGACGGCGGTGTTTGGCAATGAAGAAGCAATTACACGGAGACTAAAGGAGTCGACGAGAGACTCGACCCCGGCCCAGGGCGACGACGTTGTCCGGAAACACGTCCGTTCGAGACAAGGTATCGGACTTGTATCAGGGTATTGGAGTGGAGTCCCAGTTGGCGGCACCTGATCCGGGCGAGGCGACAGCCACTTCAGTGACGGAATCCGACGGACTCCAGGGAACAAAAGACCCAGCGACACCGTGTCGGACCGAGTGAAGCGCTCTACTGTTTTACAACTGCTCGTTGATGGATGGGCACCGAGGTACCTATTGTTCCCCTCCCCTTAGAACCTACCCCCTCTGACATTGATTACCCCCAGAGCTGGTGGAATGATCGATGACTGCTGATTAACAAATCATACACTCGTGTTCGTCTTGAGGAGATCCCAGTCGACTTCCCGCCGACTCAACACGTCACTCGAAGCTCTCGCCGCTCACAGCGCTCGAGTAACAGTCTAGAACTTGAGCCCATACTGGAGTGGCAAGTTTGTCAGCATTCCACAATGTCAAGGAATGTGCAGTGATGGCGTACAACGGATCATTCCAATTTCCGGTGACTTTTGGAAATGATTCCAATCAGAGCATCTACGAGGCATCGATTGGTGTTGATGCCGCCAATTGTCCATTAAAAGTGCGCTTCTTATTGAACACAGTGGCCGCGGGGTCCCTGTGTGTTCTAGGATTCTTCGGGAATACCATGTCCTTCGCCGTCCTCTCTAAGGACAAAGAGGCTCCTGTGGCGGCATTCCTCCTGCAAACTCTCGCCTTCGTGGATAACTTCTTCTTGAGCGTCTGGTTCTTGCACTTTTCACTCAGTGACATGTTCACGTACTATAATTTCCTCCCGCGATTCCACATATCGTGGCTCTACATCCGAGTTTACACATACCCTCTACTGTTTGTCGGCCAGACTGGGACTATTTGGATGATTGTCCTGATAGCCGTCAGCAGATATATGGCCGTATGTATGCCGTACCGAGCGGCAGAGTACAGTAACAAGAAAACTCTACGGCGTGCTGTCACTTGTATTCTAAGTTTTTCCGTGATTTATAACGTCCCGCGGTTCTTCGAGACCACCATAGGACATCACCTAATCAACGGGACAACCTACTACTCGCTACAGAGGACCACTCTCGGCAATACTCGGATATACGGGCTCCTATACTTCGACAGCCTATACTATATCTTCAGTTTTGTCCTGCCGCTCGTCATGCTGACGTTTCTAAACACGCGCTTGACGCTGGCGTATCGCCGCGTGCAGAGACGGCGCCAGTCCCTCCGCCTCGCCCACAGCGACGACCACAACATCACTCTCGTCATGATCGTTGTCATTCTCGTTTTCGTCCTCTGCAATGCTCCGGCCCGCGTGGCGCAGATTGTCTGGGGTTACCAGCCGCAGAACTGCCCTGGCACACAGTTCATCCTCATCGAGCTCAGCAACGTCCTCGAGGTTCTCAACTCGTCCGTCAACTTCGTCATCTACTGCGTGTTTCGCTCGCAGTTTCGCCACATTCTGCGCAGTCGGGTATGTCCGGGACGACCTTCGCCAGAGATCGTTATCGCCGAGTGTTTACGGAGCGGACCGAGAGATTCAAACGTCACCAGTCTGCTGTCCGCGTCTACAGCGTTACCCTCCGACCTACTGCAGGACCAACAGCAAGATACCTGCAAGGAACAGCGGCTCTAGCTTCCTTGGTAAAACACCTGTGGGAGTTTTCATATGTGAATGTATGGTAACTATCTGACAATTGGGTATGTAATACAATGTCAGTGCGGGAACACCTCGTTAGATATGGGTTCAAAAAGGACCTTGTAGCTACATTCTGTGATAGTGCCTGCAGTGCGGCAACATTGTATCTTTTGCCATTTAAAATGTATGAGAAGTAAACGCTGGATCGTTTCACAAATGTCTCACGTTCTGACCTTATAAACGAGTATATATGAAACCTACTCGTGTTTGTCAGTTTACTAGAGTGGAGGCGATGGTGTCAAATGACAATTCTAGCAAATTCGACGAGATTATCTGCTGTTTTAATTGGTAATATTATCTAGGTAAAAAACAACACGAATTATAATTTTTTATTTCACAATTTCCCATATGATTTTCCGTTCAGTCTAATTCATTATTTTAATGATATGTGTTTCAACACCCACACATATTAACCAATTACCCGTCATTGGCTATAATGAATTCCGCAAGGAAAACTATTTGATGACGTTTGTTGAAATAATACGAGATCGAAATGTGATAATTATGAATCGCAAAACACGTCAGTAATATTCATACAATAGCACTAGTCAATAGACAATACACATTGCATCTAATGTGCGTCAGCTGCGGGAATACATTACGTATCACCATAAATTAGTATTATATGGGAAGTTTTTATGGCATACATATGCGTAAATAGATTATGGATTGTGGGGCTCGTGTTACAACACATTTCCATATAATATAAGTCTGTTGTCTAGCGTTGGTCCGAGAATCCTCCTGTTATTACAATGCTGCGATAACAAATAATAGACCCGCCATGATTTCGAGGGATCGAATGTCGGCACACATAAACCAGGAAACATTAAAAGACCTCCAGAGTCTTGGCCGTGGAGAAGGAAAAATGTAACGTTACAACATACATGAGAAAACTGTGATTGTTGCTGATCTTCCTGGTGATTAAAAGCAAATATATGTTGTCTCGAAATGGATTTAGGAAGTCGTTTAGATTGATATGCTAGTCCTTGTTTATTGACATTCAAATTATGTACACTTCAATGACTGAGTCAATTCAAAGTAAATACAAAGGTGACAAGAAAAATATTGATTTTCGTGCGTGCAGAGGTGTGACCTTCAGCTATATCATTCACACCAAGTATAAAAAGGTTTTGTGATCCATATTTATGTTTCGCGTACATCTCCATGTGAATGACTCGATGAAATTTTCTGCCATCACTAAATGCCTTCCCTCGGGAATCTGCCATTCACTGAGTGACATGCAGAAGAATTTGGCCAACCCTTCTAATCAACGAGAATCCTTGGAAGGTACTCAGAAACTGAACGTCATCGCGCGATGCTGTCACGACATATCCGTTCTTCAGAACATGTCTGAAACGCGAACATGCGTGTTTATATCAACAAATTAGGCCAAAGCCATTAATTTGTGTGTATTTTTCTTCATTTTGTGTCTGAGAAGACAAAAGAAATTTTGTAGACATAACAGCTTAAGTTTATAATTTTGAAACGAACTCAAGTATTGGTGTAAATGTGAGGGCATGTAGCCATCCCTGTGTTTATTTTCAAAAACGTGATAATTACTGTTGTCATGATCAGACCTATATTTTAACAACGCTTTAAAAGTGCTATTCAAAACATCATATATCCCTTTACTGGTGGTGTTGTACATGCTATAAGATCAATCAAATTTTGATGCTTCTTTTCATCGTCGGGCAAATATCGATAGAATTATTACATCTGCAGTACACCTTCATACACAGCTGAAAGCCTTGTACATTGCTACCTCCGAGACTGACCCACAAAAGAGCTACTGTCAGAAAGTGATAATCATTGCAGCCCTCTGCGTCCTTCCCGTACCTTACAGATCCCTGTCACCAGATCCACTTAGACACGGCACCGTGTGTCCACATCTGACGAGACGTTCAACCATCAATAGCCATCCACAATATACAAACATTAAACGCTTGAACAAATTTACACAGTGCCACATCTTATAACCCAACGATGCTATTCTCAGAGGCTTTGATTTCTGTCGTGTGAAGAATGTTGAATTAGGTAACTCCAAAGATTGCACCAGCATTGCGTGGAATCACGTTTCTCGATATGGTTTGAATGTGATGCAAATTATCATATTTTGTGAATGTATAGCTGAAAATGACCAACGGGGCTCTCACACTATAGCACGGACCCGTTTTAACGTTGAGGGAATAAAACAGGTTTTATCACTAATTTTTTTAAACCATGGATTTGTTTCATATATAATAATTATTATCAGTACAAAACACCAAAAATACTGCTTTATATGGCGATAACTAAGATATCAGCCGTATATCGGTGTACAGTGCAATATCTGCCACTGTTTATGAGTGTGTTGTTTTTACAATTGGATGCTGATATTTTGAAGGTCACAACTGGTACTTCACTCTAGGAGTCTATTCCTCAACGAGTAGTGTCTCATAGTGGTAAACTATCGATATCAATACATACACATGTATAGTTTCTGGTTAGAGACCTACTCATCTACCCACCAGAAAAAGGACACCCATATTATTGAGATAACCTGACATATCTGCGGATCTGTTCTACAAACGAATGCACTGACGACTACAACGCTACCTTATCCGTGCCCAAACAGGATATCTTATCAAATCATGTGTCTGTATTGCATTCGTTTGGTATTACTGCCTCATGTAAAGTTTCTAATCTACCAAACTTATATTGGATCCCAAAATTACACAAACATCCACACAAACAAAGATATATTTCAGGTTCAGCATCATGTTCTACCAAAGCCCCTTCTAAAATATTAACTGTTATATTGTCTAAAATTAAACAGGGTCTCCAAAAGTACTCTGAAACCATCTATTCTAGAAGTGGTGTAAACCAAAGTGTGGATATTAAAAAATTCCAAATCTTTATTGGAATATCTACATGCTCACACACTTTCAAAGTAACGTCTATCGAAACTTTTTTTTTCCACTTTGTACACAACTATACCTCATTCTGAACTGAAGTCTCAGCTTAAAATATCATCAATATTTCATTTTTCTCTGAAAAGGGACAACGTCGGTACCACTATATTGTATTTAAATATAATACCGCTTATTTTGTTAAAGGCGACTCCGACGCCCCATATAAATATACTGAAATAGATGTGGTAAATATGGTTAATTTTCTCATTGATAATAATTTTGTGGAATTTGGTGGTCGAATATTTCAACATTATTGGTATTCCCATTGGTACAAACTGTGCACCATTATTGGCAGACCTGTTTCTATAATCATATGAATCAGACTTTATCCAACATTTACAACGAGGAGGTTCTAAGAAACTAACATGTAAGTTTCATTCACTCTCCAATACATAGACGATGTATTGTCGCTGGAAAATCCCAAGTTTGGTGATTATTTGGATGTCATATATCCTAAGTAACTTGAAATTAAGGATACTACAGACTCCGCTATTTTTTTCCAACTATCTATACCTGAGGCTGGAGATTGATAATGATTCTGACCTGTCAACTAGATTATATGACAAACGTGATTATTTCAATTTCCATAGTCAATTTCCCTTTTCTAAGCAGCAACATTCCTATGTCACCAGCACATGGTGTGTTTGTTTCTCAACTTATAGCTATTCCAGAGCTAGTTGCAAATATGAGGACTAGCTAGTGCCCAGCTAGTCTCTAAACTGCTGCGACAAGGATATGTTTTACCAAGACTTATAGCTGCGTTTAAGAAATTCCATGGACGTCATCATGATCTGGTTGATGAATACACCAAAACTATGTCTACCATGCAACTAGATCTATTTTCATGTTAATTTTGGGGAATTCATGACGGGTGCCACTTGTGGGGCAGGAAATGCTCACTCTTTCCGGAACACGTGATTTCACCTCCTAATGGCCATTTTTGCGGAATTCATGAGTTTCCCTGTCATTTTTGTTTTCTCTCACTTCGTATTCCTGATATGACTTTCTGTCCCCGGACTATGAGATTGGATAACGGACCCTGTTTTGTTTGCTCGGAATACTTAATACTGGGTACTGATTCCACGTCTATTACTCCGATCTACTACGGGACCAACAATAAGATACTTGCAAAGAACAGCATCTTTAGCGTCCTTGGTAAAATACCTGTGGGAATTTCAATATGTGAATGTCTGCGTGGTAACTACCGCATTAAACTGACAATTAAGTATGTAATGTAATGTGAGTGCGGGAACACCTGGTTAGATATGGGTTCAGTAAGGACATCGTTTCGTCATTCTGTGATAGTGCCTGTACTTTGCAGCATTGTTGGTATTGCCATTTAAAATATACAAGAAGTGAACGCTGGATCGCTTTACAAATGTCTCACGTTCTGACCTTATAAACGAGTACATGTGAAACCTATTCGAGTTTGTCAGTCTACTAGAGTAGTGGTGGTAGTGTCAGCAAAATTATAGCAAAACCGACAAGATTATTCTGCTGTTTTAAGTGGTAATATTATCTTGGGTAATAACCACAAAGAATTATCTTTCATTTCACAATTTCCCATATGATTTTCCGTTGAGTCGAATTCATTAATATTAATGTTTTATGTTTTACCACCCACACATACCAACCAATTACCCACCACTGGCTATGTTGAAGGCCATAAGAAAAAAAACACAATACGATAAATAAATGTGATAATCATGAATAGCGAAACACGTCAGCAACTCGTAAAATTCATACAATAGCACTAGTCAATATATACACTATACATTGCATCTGATGTGCGTCAGCTGCAGGAATACATTTTTTTTTTTTTTTTTTTTAAATATTTTTGTTGGGCGAACCCATTTTTGTGTATATGCAGTGCAACTTAATTATGGGGTGTGATATATATACAACTGTGGAGTTCCATTCCGGTTTGGGACTGCATGACAGGGCTATGTCACACGCTTCCTATCATACCGTTCATGGACCTGGCATGGGGGTGTCCCTACCAGACCATGAATCTATCCTGGTGTCAACCAGGCTCGGTAAACATAGCACCTGCGGACCCTATGGTGTAATCATCCCCATTCCTGAGTCATATCACCAGGAAGTCCCCCAATATCGTACTCGTAGGTGAGTAACTCACGGCTGAGTGGTCAGCCAACCCATTGAGCCCACAGCAACCCATTGAGCCCACAGCACACCCATCCTGGGTGGGGATCGGCCATGATAAATCCCTCGGTTACCGATGGGATTCGAACTCACGACCTCCCGGCTTTGAATCCTGCAGCTTAACCACTGCGCTACAGGGGCCGGTGCCAGGAATACATTATGTATCGCCATAACTTAGTATCATATGAGTTTTTGATGCATGCCATGTTTTTATGGCATGCACATGCGTAAATAGGTTATGGATTGTGGGGTTCGTGCTACAACATATTTTCATATAAAATATATCTGTTGACTAGCGTTGGTCCATGAATCCTTATGTTATTACAATGCTGCAAAAAAATAAAAGGCCCGCCATGTTTTCACGGGATAAAATATCGGCACACCTAAACCAGGAAACATTATGAGACCTCCTGATTATGGCCTGTGGAGAAGGAAAATGTACAGACATAAGAAAACTGTGATTCTTGCTGGTCTTGCTGGTGTTTAAAAGCGAATATTCGTTGTCTGGAAATGAGATTAGGATGTCGCCTTTATTAATTTGCTAGATCTATTTCTTGTTTACTGGCATCCAAATTATGTACATTTCAATGACTGTGTCAATTCAAAGTCAATACCAAGGTGACAGGAAAAATTCTGATATTTCTGCGTGCAGGTGTGACCTTCTGCTATACCATTCACATCAAGTATAAATAGGTTTTGTGATCCATATTTATGTTTCACGTAGATCTGCGTGTAAATGACTCACTGGCATTTTCTGCCATGACCAAATGCATTCTCTGGGGACTTTGCCATCCACTAACATGCGGAAGAATTTGTCCAGCACGTCTAATCAACGAGAATCCTTGAAAGTACTCAGAAACTGCACGTCATCGCGCAATGTTGTCAGGACATATCCGTTCTTTAAAACATGTCTGAAACGCGAACATGCGTGTTTATGTTAGCAGCACGACAAATTAGGGCAAAGCCTTTAATTTTTGTGTACTTTTCTTCATTTTGTATCTGAAGAAGATAAATCAAAATTTGTAAACATAAAAGCTAAAGTATTGATGTATAAGTGAGGGCATGTAGCCATCCCTGTGTTTATTTTTTAAAAAATGTTACTGTTGTCATGATCGGAACCACATTTTAACAATGCTTTAAAAGTGATTTTTAAAACATTAAATATGATGTTTACTGGTGGTGCTATACATGCTACAAGAGCAATCAAATTTTGATACTCCTTTTCATCGTCTATCGACTACCTTTTCAGGCAACTATCGATAGAATTAATTCATCTACATGTACAGTACACCTTCACGCACAGCTGAAAGCCTTCTATATTGCTACCTCTGACTCACTGATGCATATTATCATATTTTGTGGATGTACAGCTGAAGATAACCAAAGGGGCTCTCACACGTCAAAGCCCAGTTTTAACGTTAAGGAGATAACACAGGTTTTATTACTTTTTGACCACGGCATTTGTTTCATATATACTATTTACTATCAGCACAAAACACTTGGAATGCACCAAAATACTGCTAAACATTGCCTTACTTAAGGTATCGGCCATATATCGGCCATCGGTTTATAGTGCAATATCTGCCACTGTTCATGAGTGTGCTGTTTTTACTATTTGATGCTGATATTCCCAAGGTCACAACTGGGACTTCAGTACATCAATCGATACTTCTAAGAGTAGTGTCCCAGAGTGATAAACTATCGATATCAATACATACACATGTATAGTGTCCTCTTAGAGACCTACTCATCTACCCACAAGGAAACGGAGTCCCAGATAACCTCACTTATCTGTGGATCTGTTCAACAAACGAATGCATTGACGACCACAACGCAACCTTACGACCTCCTACAGGACCAACAACAACATACCTGCAATGAACAGCGGCTCTAGCGTCCTATGAATAAACCTCCTATGGACACTGTAATATGTGATTGTACGGTAACTATCACATTGAAACTGACAATTACTCGAGTTTGTCAGTTACTAGAGTAGTGGTGGTGATGTCATATGGCAATTATAGCAGAATCGACAAGATTATCTGCTGTTTTAAGTGGTAATATTATCTTGAATAATAACCACCAACAATTATAATAGTTTATTTCTCAATTTCACATATGGTTTTCCATTCAGTCGAATTCATTAATTTTAATGATTTATGTTTTAATACCCACACACCCTAACCAATTACCCACCATTGGCTTTGTTGAAGTCCATAAGAAAAATTACCAATTTAATCCTGTTCTTTGAAGTAATACGAGATTGAAATTTGATAATTATGAATTGCAAAACACGCCAGCTACTAATCATACAAAAGCATTAGTCAATATACATTATATATTGCATCCGATGTGCGTCAGCTGCAGGAATACATTACGTATCGCCATAAATTAGTATTATATGGGGAGTTTTTATGGCATACATATGCGTAAATAGATTATGGATTGTGGGGTTCGTGCTACAACATATTTACATATAAAATATGTCTGTTGACTAGCGTTGGTCCATAAATCCTATTGTTATTACAATGGTGCAATTACAAATAATAGACCTGCAATGTTTTCGAGGGATCGAATGTCGGCACACATAAACCAGGAAACATTAGGAAACCTCCAGAGTCTGACCCGTGGAGAAGGACCCATGGAGAAGCAAAATGTAACTTCACAACAGACATGAGAAAACTTGTTGCTGGTCTTGCTGGTGGTTAAACGCAAAATATTCTTTGTCTCGAAATGAGATTAGGATGTTGCATATTAATATACTAGTTCTTGATTATAGGCATGCAATATATGTACATTTCAATGACCAAGTCATTTCGAACTAAATATCAAGGTGACAAGAAAAATATTGATTTTCGTGCGTGCAGAGGTGTGACCTTCTGCTATATCATTCACACCATGTATAAATAGGTTTTGTGATCCATATTTTTCGTTTCGCGTAGATCTATGTGTAAATGACTCGATGACATTTTCTGCCATCACTAAATGCATCATGTCGGGAATCTGCCATTCACTGAGTGACATGCGGAAGAATTTGGCCAGCACTTCTAATCAACGAGAATCCTTGGAAGGTACTCAGAAACTGAACGTCATCGCGAGATGCTGTCACGACATATCAGTTGTTCAGAACATGTCTGAAACGCGAACATGCGTGTTTATGTTAGCAACTTAGCAGCATGACAAATTAGACCAAACTCATGACATTTTCTCATAGTTTTGTTCATTTTGTAACTGGAGAAGACAAATAAAATTTGTAGACATAATAGGTAAAGACAATAAATTAAAAAGGAACTCAAATATTGGTGTTTATATAAGTAACCATCTCTGTGCTTATTTTCAAGAATGTGATAATTAAAGTTAAAGTTATCATATTTGATATAGCGCTCTTTTCAGCCGAACTAAATCCGCTTTCAAAGGCGCTTTACACTTTAACCCCAGTCTGAGTGATTGTACTTGGAGCTGCCACACTCAAAGCGCTCTATACAACACCCATTATCAACCGGTACCCATTTAATCCTGGGTGAAGATAGACACATTAGTGGTAAATGCCTTGCCTAAGGACACTAGTGAAATGGCACAGCAGTCCAGCTCGAGACTCGAACCCATGATCTTTGGATTACGAGTCCGACGCCTTATCCACTGCGCCACTCACTCCACTATACCAAACTCATCTGCATTATATCTCATCTATAATTATCATTACCATGATCAGAATGAAATTTTAACACTGCTACATTAACATCATCATATCCGAAGATGTTTACTGGTGATTCCATACATGGTTTACGATCAATCAAGTTTTGATGCTACTTTTCATCGTAAGGCAAACGTCCATACCATTAATTCATCTATAGTACACCTTCATACACAGCTGAAAGCCTCCTACATTGCTACCTCCAAGACTGACCCATAAAAGAGCTACTGCCGGAAAGTGATATTCGTTGAAGCCTCTTGCTTCCTTCTCGTGCCTTACAGATCCCTGTCACCAGATCCACTTAGACACGACAGCGTGTGTCCACATCTGACGAGACGTCAAACTATCAATAGCCATCCACAATATACAAACATTAAACGCTTAAACAAATTTACACAGTAGCGCACCTTATACATTTATATAATCAAAGATGCTATTCTCAGAGGCATTGATTTATGTGGTGTGAACTGTGTTAAATTAGGTCACTCCAAAGATTGCATCAGCATTGTGTGGAATCTCGTTTCTTGATACTGTTCGACTGCATGCAAATTATCACTTTTTGTGGATGGGAGATAACCAACGAGGCTTTCAGACATAAGTCAAGGATACGGTTACATGTACTTCAAATAAAAACAGGTTTTATCACGTATTAAAATGCAGGATTTGTTTCACACATACTAATTATTATCAATACAATGCATTTACAATGCACCACGAATACAGTTAAACATGACGATACCTAAAGTATCAGCCTTGTATAGGTATAAAGTGCAATATCTGCGTCTGTTTCCGAGTATGCTTTTTTTATTATTGGATGCTGATATTTCCGAGGTCACAACTGGTACTTCATTGTAGGAGTCGATACCTCAACGAGTGACAAGTAATACCCCAGAGTGGTAAACTATCGATATCAATACATACACAGGTATTGTGTCCGGTTAGAGACCTACTCATCTACCCACTAGAAAACGGACACCCACATATTGAGATCATCCTCACATATCTGCGGAGCTGTTCAACAAACGACTGCACTACACCTGAAATGGACATGGGAACTGTCAATGTCGATGTATCCTATCAATGCTGAGAGGGGGACAGATACATGGCTACTGGCCTCGAAAGCTGAACCCGGGAAATCTTTGTAGAACGATATAGAAAATATTCGAGTGCTGCATTGTGAGTATTATTATTATTCCGTCTTGGATTTCCAACTGAAGTGAATCGCCGTGGGTTGATCATAAGTATTACACGCACATTTTGGCGATCATATTGGAAGTTTGTATCCGATGCAATGGTAGAGTGGTAATATTTGGAATGAAATATACCAATTGCAAATGCCTATTTCACGGCGTCTTACCCCTTATCCATGACACAAATCTGTCCTTACTGCCAGTGCCAGACTGAATAGTGAGAAATATTTCACAATTTGTGTCAGATTCACAGAAATATTTAAAGTGGAGTAAAGATCGATTCGAGACTTTGGATGCTATAGAATAAAAGTACTATTCTGTGGGCTGTTTTTACATCTCAACAATCTCAATTCAATAAAACAAGAGATCTTGTTCATTTCGTTTCGCAGTAATAGGTTTTGTGTGTTCTCATTAATTCCATAACAAAGCTGAACAATAGCACTGACTATGCATCATGCATTTGTGGAAGAAAAAACACCTTCTCAAAAGAAACATTAAGTTCGTAGATTCCAGGAAGTAGCACATGAACCTTCTGGCCTTCTGGCCTGCATGGGAATTCGCGTCAACAAAAATGCCATAATCGACAGATGTTATGTTCGGCTAATCCCATTGCACATTCAAGCGGTATTCGGTTCTCGAATATTTCCACGAGAAAGAATCTATTGGGCACTGACCCTGTTTAGTTTACAACAAACGCCGCATCAAATACTGTACATTTCTTGAGCCCCAGGTGCACATGGAATATTTCATTTAGTGTATTCAACTAAATTGGGAGCCCCTAAATACGATAAATCGCTCGAACATTATATCAAACCTTTTGCTCAGTTTAGTAAAATATTCATCCAATGTGATAAATCGTTTGTTCTATATATCAAATAGTTCACACGGTTTGACAAATCTTAACAACTTGAACTAATGTTTTGAGAAATGCAGTGAATGATTCAATAAATTGAACTAACGGTTTGTTAATTTGAACGAACGAATTAATATATTGAGTAAAAGTTCTTTAAATCGTTAGTTCATATTAACAAACTTCACACAATATACTTCATGAACTGAGGGAACGATTCAAAATATTGAGAGAACATTTCGTCAAACCGTGCGAACGGTGTAATATATTGACAAATTTGTCATCCCCTAAATTCAAATTATTGGAAACATCGTCAGTTGTGCAGTCTGTGGATGTATGTGTCTTGCAAAACACGCCACGACTGTTTTCACAAAATGAATGAAATAGAAACAAAGACGAATCTACATCCCTATAGTATTTACTTAGATGATTTTATCATGGACACAGCAAGTAACTTAGCGACCATAGCAGGAACACTGTCATAACGCCATCATCCGATTATAAATTATAAACAAGACAGAGAGTCCGAAGTGTCGTAACGAGTCGTACCAAACTCGCAAAAATTTCATCCATCTACAGAGTAAACACGTAATATCAGTACGAGATCGTGGTAACACCAATAAGTAAAGGAATAGTCTCAAATCTGAAAAAGTGAAAGAAACTTCAATTGATCTGAATGTGAATGACGTGGTCTCAGGTCCAGGGAATCGTTCACGTTCGAAGGACACACGAGAATTCATGTTAATTACAAGGGCTGCGTCGATGGTATTCCATTTCTTCCAATGAAGGGGCGCTGGCAAAATGTCTTTCTACTATTGAAATGTGAACAACACTTGGCTATTCAAAAATATCATAGATAGTTCGTCTCAATGTTGCCTATATGATATGGACACAGACAAAATTTCCTAAAATATACTGAACTGCATGGCATGTGGGACTGTGATTTTCGTGACTGATCAATAAATTTCATTGGAATTCATTTGCTGTTGACGGAGGATGAGCTGGGTCCCGTGATACTGAAAAAGTTGTTATTGAAAGTTGCTGACTTTGCGATGTATTGGTGGATAGAAAGCCAGAGATCGATGTCAAGGTGCGGGTACAGGTCAAATCATTTTGGCAAGATGGCAAGATTGAGCAATGGTGGCCGTAGGCGAAAATCAACCTCAAGTTTTGATTTTCATCTTATCGTTTTGAAAACTTTGGTGTTGGTGTTCATTGATTCAGGTTGTATGAAAAAAAAAATCGTGTTTTGTCGTCCTTAAGACACCAGAAAAACTACTTCGGTTGACCTACAAATGTGCCATCGCCGGAAAGTGATGATCGTTGAAGCCCCATGCTTCCTTCCAACATGCCACTTGATCCAACTAGATTGTGTAGTGTGTGTCATATGACGAGACGACATCCTATCAATATTCAAACACAACACACATATACAGGTTAAACAAATTTACATAGGACCATACAACAATGCCTTTCTGAGAAGCTTCGATGCCTGGAACATCGTTTACACCTCATGTAATGTGAAGAAATAGAACACGGTCTTCATACGTAGCTACCATAGAATAGTCGCACACACTACATCTATGAAGACAAAGGCCTCCATTGCAGGTTTAGTTAGTTTTTTGTATGTTTTATCGTCGGGAAGGAGGGGATGTAGCTCATCGAAGAATTGTGCATGCAGATGCATGTAAGTATAAGGTGAATGATCTGTGTCGACACCCTTACACGGCGAGACCTGATGTCAGGGAATGTCAAATACATGGAACCATCTAATTCCCTGACAGCTTCAGAATTTTTTTCTGCTCAGTGCCGCCTCCACTTGGGAAATATGTCATTCATTGGAAGACACAGAAGGCCGTCGTGTGCATCACTTTTAATCAACGTGAACTCTCGTGTGACCTTCGAAGTCGGACATGTTTTCTGTCTCTGACTATCCCATTAATATTGACAGCTTGTCTCGTAGCACCTGACACCTGTTTGGCCTCAAAACATTTGGCCATAATAAGCACCATTGCAGTTTTGAAAATGTGCCCATTACCCACCCTACGTGGACACATGTCATTGATAGATGGGAAGATTGTCCATTTTGATGTGATATGGCCATATTCCAAGGAGGGAGAGGTTGAAATAAAACGAGTGAACAACAGCTATTCCAGTTATCTCAGCTTAAGAGAAGGTATTCTTTATGACATTGATCCGCTCTGTCCGGCTAGAACTCGAGATGTATAGGACACAAACTAACAAACTGAATTGATGCAAGCTTTCAGTGTTTCAAATGGCATAAATATGATATATGCAGTACTATCAGAAACATAGCATGTTTTGCGATATTATACAATGTCACTTCTCAATTCACGGTGTTGGTACCAAGGCATAGTATGGTCTGACTACAGTACCAGTATGTGCCTGAAATTGAATTGTTCGTTTAAGGGAAATCAACAAATGAAGGATTGAAAGGTTGTGCGCACACAGAAGATCATAAATTTATCGGTGTTCGAATATCCCACCTGGAAAATCACTGAGTTTCCCAATTGCTTAGCTAGTTCCATTTATAATACAATATTTCAATAGATGTCTCTTGTGCTTTTTGGAATAAAATGATATGAGCACTATTTTTTCTTCGCAATGGATGTATCTAAATGTGTATGCAGCATGTATTGAATATTGCTTCAGTGGGTGATATATATAACTGTACATCGTGTCATTCATCTTGTTTCCTCGACTTGTAATCCTCAACTCCTCACAACGTTGATGTTTTGGAGATTAGCACCCCCCCCCCACCACCACCACCACCACCACAAATAACACCATGTCTTTAGCTGGGGAAACTACCATGCCTAGTGCCTAGCTTCTCCGTGATGCATGGGATACTAAATTTCAGCATCTAGAGGGAGCGTTGTTGGGTTAATCAATATATGAACAGGGGCGGGTCCAGGATTTTTTAAAAAAAGGGGGGGGGGGGTGCTCTTAAATGTACGTAATTTTGAAATAGTGTGAGCGAGCGAAGCCTTATGCGGTCTGGGGGTTTGGGGGGCGCCGTAAGCCCACCGAGAAATTTTTCGAATTTAGTTTAAATGAAGGATATATTTTCAAAGAAAGGAAGGTCTAATAGTCCTACCATTCTAAGGATGTTCTAAGGTTCTTATGCACCAGACATGGTGATGGTCAATCGTTCATTAATGAAGATAAGATATAATTATCTTCCAAGTTATGCCGACATCCAGAATTAAATCCATAGTTATAAAGAACCCTGTCTGTAACAAATAAATAAAATAAAAAATATCCCCTGTGTATATTCAATGACAGTTTCAGTATGAAGTCAAGTGTGTCGGACTAGATTTGTTATTGGAGGGGTGGGGGGGGGGCGGGTGGCAAGCTGATTAGCTGATTTTGGGTCCAATATTTCAGGCACCTTCATGACTTGGGCTGCATACGACAGCGCTCTCAGTTCGTGGACTGACCCAGTGACTGGCAACCCTCTTGCTTTCAGATAGGGCTTCAGTCTATTTTTCGGCCATGTATCAAAATCCCCTAGTGACGGCATGTTAGGCGGATTTGTGTTTGTGCTGGAATAATTACGTGGTAAAAATGATATTAGAGATGGATATATATAGGTTGACTGCTGATATATGGCTTCTAAAGCGTAATGTGATATCTACAACTACTAAATCAGTACATACAATTTTGACAGCTCTCTGACAGCCGATGACCTAGTTCTGAGGTGACATTGACCTTTGACATTACCCACAATTCCTTGCGCGCGCGAGATCGTGAACTCGCTTATATATTGAGTAAAATTTCTTTAAATCGTTAGTTCATATTAACAAACTTCACACAATATACTTCATGAACTGAGGGAACGATTCAAAATATTGAGAGAACATTTCGTCAAACCGTGCGAACGGTGTAATATATTAACAAATTTGTCATCCCCTAAATTCAAATTATTGGAAACATCGTCAGTTGTGCAGTCTGTGGGTGTATGTGTCTTGCAAAACACGCCACGACTGTTTTCACAAAATTAATGAAATAGAAACAAAGACGAATCTACATCCCTATAGTAATTACTTAGATGATCTTATCATGGACACAGCAAGTAACTTAGCGACCATAGCAGGAACACTGCCATAACGCCATCATCCGATTATAAATTATAAACAAGACAGAGTGTCCGGAGTGTCGTAACGAGTCGTACCAAACTCGCAAAAATTTCATCCATCTACAGAGTAAACACGTAATATCAGTACGAGATCGTGGTGACACCGAATAAGTTAAGGAATAGTCTCAAAACTGAAAAAGTGAAAGAAACTTCAATTGATCTGAATGTGAATGACGTGGTCTCAGGTCCAGGGAATCGTTCACGTTCGAAGGGCACACGAGAATTCATGTTAATTACAAGTGCTGCGTCGATGGTATTCCATTTCTTCCAATGAAGGGGCGCTGGCAAAATGTGTTTTCTACTACTGAAACGTGAACAACACTTGGCTATTCAAAAATATCACAGATAGTTCGTCTCAATGTTGCCTATATGATATGGACACAGTACACAGTTCACAGACAAAAAATTTCCTAAAATATACTGAACTGCATGGCATGTGGGACTGTGATTTTCGTGACTGATCAATAAATTTCATTGGAATTCATTTGCTGTTGACGGAGGATGAGCTGGGTCCCGTGATATTGGAAAAATTGTTATTGAAAGTTGCTGACTTTGCGATGTATTGGTGGATAGAAAGCCAGAGATCGATGTCAAGGTGCGGGTACAGGTCAAATCATTTTGGCAAGCTGGCCGTAGGCGAAAATCAACCTCAAGTTTTGATTTTCATCTTATCGTTTTGAAAACTTAATGTTGGTGTTCATTGATTCAGGTTGTATGAAAAAAAAATCGTGTTTTGTCGTCCTTAAGACACCAGAAAAACTACTTCGGTTGACCTACAAATGTGCCATCGCCGGAAAGTGATGATCGTTGAAGCCCCATGCTTCCTTCCAACATGCCACTTGATCCAACTAGATTGTGTAGTGTGTGTCATATGACGAGACGACATCCTATCAATATTCAAACACAACACACATATACAGGTTAAACAAATTTACATAGGACCATACAACAATGCCTTTCTGAGAAGCTTCGATGCCTGGAACATCGTTTACACCTCATGTAATGTGAAGAAATAGAACACGGTCTTCATACGTAGCTACCATAGAATAGTCGCACACACTACATCTATGAAGACAAAGGCCTCCATTGCAGGTTTAGTTAGTTTTTTGTATGTTTTATCGTCGGGAAGGAGGGGATGTAGCTCATCGAAGAATTGTGTATGCAGATGCATGTAAGTATAAGGTGAATGATCTGTGTCGACACCCTTACACGGCGAGACCTGATGTCAGGGAATGTCAAATACATGGAACCATCTAATTCCCTGACAGCTTCAGAATTTTTTTCTGCTCAGTGCCGCCTCCACTTGGGAAATATGTCATTCATTGGAAGACACAGAAGGCCGTCGTGTGCATCACTTTTAATCAACGTGAACTCTCGTGTGACCTTCGAAGTCGGACATGTTTTCTGTCTCTGACTATCCCATTAATATTGACAGCTTGTCTCGTAGCACCTGACACCTGTTTGGCCTCAAAACATTTGGCCATAATAAGCACCATTGCAGTTTTGAAAATGTGCCCATTACCCACCCTACGTGGACACATGTCATTGATAGATGGGAAGATTGTCCATTTTGATGTGATATGGCCATATTCCAAGGAGGGAGAGGTTGAAATAAAACGAGTGAACAACAGCTATTCCAGTTATCTCAGCTTAAGAGAAGGTATTCTTTATGACATTGATCCGCTCTGTCCGGCTAGAACTCGAGATGTATAGGACACAAACTAACAAACTGAATTGATGCAAGCTTTCAGTGTTTCAAATGGCATAAATATGATATATGCAGTACTATCAGAAACATAGCATGTTTTGCGATATTATACAATGTCACTTCTCAATTCACGGTGTTGGTACCAAGGCATAGTATGGTCTGACTACAGTACCAGTATGTGCCTGAAATTGAATTGTTCGTTTAAGGGAAATCAACAAATGAAGGATTGAAAGGTTGTGCGCACACAGAAGATCATAAATTTATCGGTGTTCGAATATCCCACCTGGAAAATCACTGAGTTTCCCAATTGCTTAGCTAGTTCCATTTATAATACAATATTTCAATAGATGTCTCTTGTGCTTTTTGGAATAAAATGATATGAGCACTGTTTTTTCTTCGCAATGGATGTATCTAAATGTGTATGCAGCATGTATTGAATATTGCTTCAGTGGGTGATATATATAACTGTACATCGTGTCATTCATCTTGTTTCCTCGACTTGTAATCCTCAACTCCTCACAACGTTGATGTTTTGGAGATTAGCACCCCCCCCCCACCACCACCACCACCACCACAAATAACACCATGTCTTTAGCTGGGGAAACTACCATGCCTAGTGCCTAGCTTCTCCGTGATGCATGGGATACTAAATTTCAGCATCTAGAGGGAGCGTTGTTGGGTTAATCAATATATGAACAGGGGCGGGTCCAGGATTTTTTAAAAAAAGGGGGGGGGGGTGCTCTTAAATGTACGTAATTTTGAAATAGTGTGAGCGAGCGAAGCCTTATGCGGTCTGGG
Source organism: Terebella lapidaria (assembly GCA_949152475.1). Taxonomy (NCBI): domain Eukaryota; kingdom Metazoa; phylum Annelida; class Polychaeta; order Terebellida; family Terebellidae; genus Terebella; species Terebella lapidaria. The sequence goes on from OX424558.1 coordinate 31,574,408, forward strand.
GGTTTGGGGGGCGCCGTAAGCCCACCGAGAAATTTTTCGAATTTAGTTTAAATGACGGATATATTTTCAAAGAAAGGAAGGTCTAATAGTCCTACCATTCTAAGGATGTTCTAAGGTTCTTATGCACCAGACATGGTGATGGTCAATCGTTCATTAATGAAGATAAGATATAATTATCTTCCAAGTTATGCCGACATCCAGAATTAAATCCATAGTTATAAAGAACCCTGTCTGTAACAAATAAATAAAATAAAAAATATCCCCTGTGTATATTCAATGACAGTTTCAGTATGAAGTCAAGTGTGTCGGACTAGATTTGTTATTGGAGGGGTGGGGGGGGGGGGGGCGGGTGGCAAGCTGATTAGAGGAGTCAAGCGACCGAGCGAAGTGAGGTGGATATGTGGTAGCTTACACGGCGTGTGGCCTGGGGCCCGCTGAAGGGCCCCAGAAGCCAGAGCTTTTTTCATGTTCTGTGGTTGATTCTGAGCCCTCTCTCTGGCTCTGATTGAGTATTTTTCATTCCACACATGCATGTAAAAATTGCTGGTATTTAAATTTATTTATCCCAAAACTACTCATTGTCACTTTACATATCATATGTCATATAACTTGAAGAACTCATGATTAATGACACTCAATTGCATAATTATTGACCAACGAATGTTAGGCCTATGTAACGCTGTAATGTTTCTGAGTCACAGATTTTTTTGTTGAAAATATATTGTGGGGCTTTACCCCCCTACCTCCGCTCCACCCCCCCCCCCCCGGCCAAAAACATAAAACGAGGAAAATTACACTCATATTTCTTTACATAGGTGCATACCCACATATTCTATAGCTTTTTGCTCTCTCTTTTTTCTTTTCTTTTTCTCTTTTTTTCACGGCCCAATAGGCGGGGGGGGGGGGGGTGCGCGCCGGGTGCACCCCTCCTGAATCCGCCAGTGATGAAGGTATATGTAAGCATCAATCTATCACCACCAATACATCCAAATTTTGATGATTTCAATAACAAACGTAAAATGCAACATTTTGCAATAGAAACAAAGTCCAACCAAATATTTCATCAAAAGACACACTGGCGTCATCAGGGGCAGACAGTGAGTTAAATGTAATTGTTTCTACTGTTCACTTGATGGAATCAGTATGCAACTGCCTAAAAACCGATGAAAACGATTTAGAAATCCGAAACAAACCCCATGGAACAGATATATGACAAGTACATAATTACCTAATCACAAGCCAGAAGGCCACTGAGTTGATGGTATCCTCGGGGACAGGTTTAGTGTCTGCCAGCAGTGACACCGACTCAGTGGTATGAATGTAAGTATCAATCTATCACCACCAATACAGTCAGATTTATATTATGCCAATAATAAACGTAAAATTATAACATTTTGCAATAGCAACAAAGCCCGACCAACTAGTTTATCCAAAGACACACTGGCGTCATCAGGGGCAGAAAGTGTATTAAACTGTTGTTTCTACTGTACACCTGATGGAATTAGTATACAACTGCAGAACAACCTATGAAAAAACTTCAGAAATCCGAAGCAAACCCCATGGAACAGATATATGACAAGTACATATTATTAAGTACCTAATCACAAGCCAGAAGGCTACTGAGTTGATGGAATGACTTAGTGCGTCGATCGATAATCTGTGCCACTTTGCGGGATCAATTATTCAGAAAATGCTGAAGCAAACCACCACGGGTGGAATCATGTCCAAACAATTTAATTGAATAATATGTTATTTAATGCACCATAGTGGTCGAATGTATGTTCTTATATATAGATGTCCATCAATTGAAATGGGACTCTTTGTATGTATTACAGTAAAATAGCATACTCTCATGCATCTGAGATGATGGCACATTGAGGAGACAGATGAAAGTCTGTCATTTGAATGCGAAATACGATGGTACTAATCAGGTAAACTGTGTATAAATGTAAGATAATAAGAAAATGGTCACATTTTGTATATATATACAATAGACAGTGACCAGAGACTAAGCAAGAATTGACACAGGAATAAAAGGACGATGTTGTTAGTTCCTCAGTCTCGTCACAATTAATCTAATAAATGACAACATTCGGTCTCAAATTGGCAACTGAATTCTGATTGTTCGGGATAATGTGTAATATATGCTCAGTTCATCAACTTCGTTTGAGGAACTGTGTAGAGTGTCCAAGACTAGATGTAATGATGGTGACCACAGTTTAATTCATTTGTCTAGTGATCATGCTAGACACATATTCTCCACAACAGAACAACTAAACCCCCATATACACTTCAGGTACCACTGTCGGAAAGGTGATTGTTGGCGCACTGTATCATACCACTACAGATACCAGTCAATTTGGAATTGACATCAAAAATCACATCTATGAACATACTTTCTAATTGATTCATAGTAGCCTAAATTAAGTCCTATCCGAAGTTTATTTCTATATAAGCATGATAAGATGTTGCATTGAGGGTGCATATTCATCAAATTATGAACTTACATTTGGTGATATTGAGTTTTATGTATAAGCCAGAGATTTCACTGGTTGAATGAGCGTGTCTGCTATTCTCCACACGTTTTCAATATCCTTTTGTTACCTGCTCTGAAGGAACCGGAAATTGCAACTGTGTGTTGAATACGAAAAGGATTTTTTTAAAATTTCAAATACCATATTGTAATACAGCTTTACACCGATACATGTAATTCAAAACTGCTGTAAAACACATAAGATACCGCATAACACAAAGTTGTATATAGTAGTTTATCATTACTTGATCGAAACAGCGCCTGTGATCGAAACGCGGTCACATGACTGAATGTACCACACTGTATTCCGATAGTGTTAGTCAGAATTGTCAACAATGTCGTATTCAGTGCTGAATAGTTGTATTGCGACATTTGCCGTCATCGCACGCACATATAATAAGACGTCCGCCACACGCCTGTTGTTTAATGTTATCATTTGTCACTCCAAGCAAGCGATAAAACAAGTAATAAAACAAATACATCAATTTATTATTGGTCAAAACGGGGTTTTATTTCCAATTTGAAATAAAACCTCGTGTTGACATCAATAAATCGGTATTTGTACAGTATGACATAATGTCGACAAAATACGAACAATCTATGGCCTACTACTTGCATGATATCATCCATCGGGAATTCAACAGTGCCACATAATGAGGGGGAAACATTTCTGAGACCTGCTCTCACTGTCATAATACGGCGGTGATAGATTCATTTCTACTTTTATATATAACTAAACAATATCGACATTTCCGGAACATATCAGTATTTGGTTATTAAAGTAGATTACATGAGCTATTGCTGGTTTGAAGTCAAGTCCAAGGGGACAACATGTCAACAATTATCTGATTGTTAGTATCCAAGAAAGTGTCCGAGTACGGAAGCCACTCGAGAGGTTCACGCTAATTACAAGTGCTGCCCAAGATGGCGTTCAATTTCTTCCAATAAATAATAAATTGCCCATGCGTACACAGTGCTGGTTGGGTGAAATGTGGGTGACACTCATTGTTTTATATGACCATCCTCAAGATGTTCATTGTAAATTTACTCGAAGTGAAAAAAGCTGTACATGTGCTTGTCCGTAGATGCACACCGTATTGTCATATGACTGATAAGAATGTAAACCATGCATTCCATGAACTGGTAGATATCCTACGTTTTTAGCACACAGTTATCACGCAATCGGTCTTGAAAATTATACTGAATTGCATGAATTATCCAATGGAACTGTGATTTTCACGATTAGTCAATAAATTTCACTAGAATGCATTCAGTGTTGACAGAGGTTTATTGGATGCCGTCACTACCGTGATATTAGAAAGGTGACTTTGATTTTTCCTCAGAGATGAACTGGTGGATATTACATCAAAGATCGATGCAAGAGTGCTGTTAAAGGTCAAATCAACTTAGAAGGTTGTTACCTATTCCATTCAGTGGCATCAAGCAACCCAGAATTGTTGGCATAGACACAATCAGTCGACCTCGATCGCCACTCGTGTCTGTTGAAATCTTCGAATGAATGAATGTAATAATCGGACGACGTTCGAGCAAACTCTTGATGGTGGCCTTTTTATGAAAGGCAAAAACCAATTCCAAGTGAGATACGATGAGGTTTCGTGGTGTCATTGCTAACTTCACTGCTTAGATCAACATGACACTTATGTCTCGGTTGCAAACATATATTGTCATTTAACAATTGCATGATGGTGCCAGGTTTAGGATGTATTCACAATAATCGTGTTTAGTATACAAAAATGCAACAAATACTACTTGGGCGGTTAAACTTTAAATGTGCCATTGCCAGAAAGTGGTGATTGTTGAAGCGATGCACTTCTTCCCCATAGCAATAGGATTTCTGTCACTTGATCCACCTAAACTGGTCAGTGTATGTCAACATCGGACCAGAAGACAACCTATCAATATCCACCCAGAACATACATATGCAGGTTAACCAAATTTACATAGGACCACAATTCAATGCCTTTTTGAGACGCTTCGATATGTGAAACATCGTTTACATCTCAGGTAATGTGAGGAAGTAGAACACAACTCAACTACCATAGAACCGTCGAAAACACGACCCACTAGGAAGGACTGATAAATCTTCATTTTAGTTTTAGTTAGTATTTTTTTCTGTTTGATCGTTCTTCTGTTTTACAGGAAGATGGTAGGAAAGTCGAGATCATCGACAAATTGTGCATACACATACCTGGAAGTGTAAGACGACTAAATTCTGTTTCAACAATTTTATTCAGTAGTACCTAGTGTCAAGGAATAACAGCGTCCTGAATACATCCCAATCATTCCAGCCTCCACTTGAGAAATATGTCATTCATTGGAATACATAAAAGACCATCTTGTACAGCACATCTCAGACAGTTCCATGTGCCTCTTAACTATCCCATTATTATTGACATGTTGTCTCGTAGCACCTGGCATCTAGTGGGCGTCAAAACATTTGGCCATAAAAGGCACCATTGCAGGTGGGAAATATTGCCCATTACTCACCCTGCAAGGAAGAATTATATTGTTATATGGGAAATTCTTTCAATACTAGTGTGATAGATCTAAGATCATTTTCCATGGGGGTCAGTAGGGGATGAAAACCAAAATGCTGAGGAATGGCCAATGTCATTAAATAGTATTCCAATTCTGAACTTTAGACAATATATTATCTAATGTATTAATAAAAAAGTCCGTTCTCCAATCTCAAAGTCCGATGTCAGGCCAAATCGTTTTTGGAACTTATTGATTATGGAACAGAAATTACAATTCATCCTTCGTTAGAACACGTGGTCTAGGACACGGATCACCTGAACTGCATCAGTTCAGTCTGAGGCACAGCGATTTTCAAGCATTGCGATCTGAATGTCATAATTATACTTCACTTCTCTGTACCTGGGGTTGGTAAAAATGCATATTGGCGTCTAGCTGCAGTATCAATATATCCCTGAAGTGAAATTGTTCATACCCCTCGTTTGACTAATAGTGAAGATTATCAACCGATGGGGGTTGAGAGGTTGCGCACACACGGAAGATGGCGCTTGTACTTGACGCTTTTAGAACCAGATCTCGCATAGAATAGTACCGAGTGTATGACAATTGTCAGAACTCTTCCTTGTTGAAGTGTCACTGGCTGGATTTTGCTGGCATTCTTCACAGTTTCTCACCTTTCTGTATTGCTTATCTAGTTCACAGTGACAAACCTTTCCAAACCGCCTCTTACAATATTCCATTCATACACTATTTTGTCAATCGATGTCTCTTCTGCTAGATAGAATATGGTGAATTGAAGGTTATTTTTCCTTCAAACTAAATGTATCAAGCACAGAGTGTAGCTTCAGTGACTGGTATATTGACCAAACAGTGTGTCATTCATGTTGTTTCATCGACTCCTCTTCATCACCTCCTCACACAAAATAACTATCCAAGTAAACTGTATCACTTACGTCCATTCAATGTTCTTTTGAAATTTGTTCCAATGGACATCATGCTCTTCCTGTGGTGTCCACATGAATAGGCCATTGTGGTAATTGAATAGATGATGTGGCAAGCACTAGTGTTGAGCATGTATTATCCCCATAACCTACCATTAAAAAAGGTGTATACAAACTCATATTAACAACACTACTTCGTCAGTTATCACTATAGGCGTTTTACTGTCAAACATGATTGTAAATTATGAAATGTGAAAGTATTACCTGTTCAATATTTTGCTATAATAGAGAAAAAGGTAACAACGTTATTGTTTTGGAGTCATCAGGTGCACATTACTCTCCGTATATAGTCTGCCTTCAGGTGGGAAACTAGCTTGCCTGGCGCCCAGACTCCCTGTGATGCGTGGGATTCTAAGTGGGAAAGAGCAGCTTGATGGGACCGGGTGGGGTGACCAATTACGGTATATGGGGATCGATGTTCAAACTCATATTTGTGTTTGCAAGCAAGTTGACCCTTGGTACAAACACTGGTCGTGACCTTCACAGTGTTGATATGTAACAGGACGAGATAATACCTTCATGGTGGGAACATAATTGACAATGATGGCCTGCTGTATCTTTGGAGTATGCTGTGTAGCTATGAATGATCCATGTCATTCATGGAGAAGGCGAGCGACTATTAAATTAATACAAGAAATGCCACCAGAATTGTATCATTTAAAATATGCAATTAAAATTTCTGATAGTGTCTCTTATTCAGACAATGTTGAACGACTCTATTGCTATGCTGTTAGTTTCATTTTGCAAACAACAAAAAACATATAAGCTGCTTCTGTGTTCATAGTAAAGTACATTGCTGATCACAGCAGACAGATATATGCTCCACATTTGAGAATATAAAAACGTAAACATGTTCATAAAAGTCTATCCGGCATAGGACATCTGCATGTGCTATTCTGTTCAAAATTACATTCTGCCATTCTGTCTAAAACTGCATTGTTCTGCAATTCTGTCTAAAACTGCATTGTTCTGCCATTTTGTCTGAAACACAACAAAATGCATACTCCTTGCTCTACCATGTTAATGAGTGACTGGGAGCATTTGATTTCTTCGTACGCGAGCCGTAGCTGTCCATGAACTGAAATGGGACTCTGATCTTCAGGTACTTGTATGTCAGTGGTAAGGCATACTCTCATAGCATTCGAGATGATATGCATTCAACAGCAGGCACATTTTGTCTTTGAGGACTGTGATATAATCATGCCCTATAAATGTGACATACGATGGGAGTAATCAGGTAATGTCGATCTTTCTAACAGAGGTTCTAACTTTCTAACCTTGATAACAAGTGAATGTCAGGTAGCAGGAAAGCGTTGTGTTATGACAGTAGGTGATATGCACCACTTGCTGGTGTAGAAAGCACTTGGAAGGGGAAATATATTTCATGACCGATCATTTCCAGGGAGACAACGTGTCAACAATAACCTGGTTATCAGGATCCATGAAATTGTCCGAGATTGAAGGACACACCGTAGTTCAGGTTGATCACAAATGCCAGCCAAGATGGTATTCCATTTCGTCCAATAAATGCAAACTTCCATTGTTTTTTTTTTGGTATATAAATCATTGAAAAGGGGATCTGCGAGTTATGGGTCAAGTTATATTGCTGTTAGTAACATTCAGGTATCCCCAGTCGCATTATGAGTCGGTGTGATGGGGCGCATAATTTTACACTCATCTTTCTTGTGTGAGTGAATCCATTCATGCTGAATTGTTTAATGTGAAATTACTCAAAGGCAGACAAAAAAGGCAGTTCGGACTATTTTATGACAAATGTTATATTTTTAATGCGGTACTAAAGTCGTGAAAAGTACTGCCAACAATCGGCAGGGTTTCTGTATCTTAATTGTCTTCACAAACTCCATGTCCTTTGATACGAAGTTATTGAACTTCCAGTAAGAAGACCCCTTACTACCAGGAGAGCAGCCATATGCCAGTGCCACACCTCGATGATCAGTGAAATCCACATCAACTATTACACTTTTCAATCTTATCAGTGAATCGTTCATTACAGAAAATATAATCTAAACGTCTAGCAATTAGTTTACTTTTATATTTCCATGTGTAGTCACTGTCGTTTATATTGCAGTGTCTCCACACGTCACATCAATCTGATATCATATTACAAAATGACCCTATTTCATTCTTACTATGATCACAGACACTGATGTTATCAAGTAACGGGTTATTGACAAAATTGAAATCGCAACCTAGTATATCATTACATGTAGAATTCTGACAAATTATTAATATTGTCATTGTAGCTTTTTCATAGAATTCGATTTTACTCTGAGTATTTGATGGGCTGTAAACACAAAAAACAACATAGGTGTCCTCTTGATATCCAAATCCAACACCTAATAAACCAGAGTCTTTTGTTAAATTTTTCACATTTACACAGTCAGCAGTTTTTCTTATCAAAATCAATTCTCCCATTTTATTTAAAATTCCAGAAACATAAAAAATATGTCACCCCAGTCTTCTTTCCATTCATCTACAAGTTCATCAGTGAAATGTGATTCCTGTATACATATTTTGTATTTATCTTCGCGTCATTTTTAGAACACAGCCTTGCGAGTTTTCGTTTCGCGAAAAGACAACGAATATTGATCGTTAGTACGTTCAACACAATTCTAGTACCGTAGCATTAGGGTAAAAAAAAATCAAATTTGGGTTGCCAGATCTGACCGTATAGCACTTAGCAGAGTTCCATCATATTACGTCCGGGCCACCGGGATGGATCCTGTCGAAGTGAAACACGTTTGTTTAGTCCACTTGCCCGGAAGCTGTCCTGCGCGGCCTCTGCGAGGATATTGTCTTTAGAGTTAAGTAGCGACTCCCGGAATTGAGAACATTGTTTGGCCTTTATTTCGAGGATAGCTGTCATCTTTTCACCTTGATTTTGTCCCATTTGTCGCTTTGTCCCAGCTGGTCTCCCAGTCTCTTGGCATCGCGTGGGTGTTTCGCTTGCTGTATATCCGTACCAGTTTGCACGTCATCCAGAGCTGTGGCCTTTGCAGACTGGAACAGGTGTTCACTGGATTTGTAGGTGGTTTTGTCATCATCAATTAGTTGGCAGCGGGAGAAATTTGATAAAGGGTCAAATTCTCCCTTGAACACGAGAACGTTCTTATTTGGCGGTACTCGACAGAAGCCCGTGGTATGTTTAATGAAGATACAGTCGTTGGAGGTCTTCACATTTTTTGTACGTGGTGGGCTTTGTCCGGTTTGGTGGCTGTCGTCCTTACTTATTTTACAGTTGATAACTTGTCCTTCGTAGTGCAGTAATGTCCACTGTGATCAATTTCAATGGGTCGAAAGGGTCAGTCATATCGAAGGTGGTATACCCGGGCTTGGGATTAGTCACTGATGTCACATAACAGAAGTGATTGCCATTCAAGTTTTTTTCCAACCGTAGGGCTATCTTTCTGGGCCACCTGCACCTCTCAGACTCGGTTAGCAAAGCTATCGACCCAATCTGCTATTTCAGTTCCTTCCACATGCAGTGGGATTCCATGTATGGACATCCTGGCTGGTTTTGGTCTGAGTGTGTAGGAAAAGTCACTAAGTTAATATGATCTTCCTCTAACGTAATGTAGTTTAGGGAAAGTAGTCTTGCCTTGGCATTTATATTATCCAGTGACGGGGCCCTGAGCTATCACACAGCTGCACAAATATCCACTGGGGTGCCTTCATTGTCAGTCATATTTTCCAGGGAAGAGTCCCTCATTGTGGCATATGACAGACATATCATATTCCTTCATCCAGGGCATTCTTGCTGCTTCCAGCCGTAACCCAGTTTGTTTTAACCTTGGCCAGTTCTCTCATTTTTTCCAGTGTTGCCATATTTTTCATCATTGTCATATTTTGCTGACTCAGGTGAGCAGAGATGGGGGAAAGTGGCTAATTTCAAACAACTTCAAATCCACCAGACAATGTTATGTGCACTGCTTCACTATGGAAAATATATCCATGCAAGCTATATTCACTCTATTGAAGTTTTGTTAAGTTTTATACAAAAGGTTGACTTGATATAGGTATGATTCCATTTAATCTCAGTTTTGGAATCAGTCCATTTCACTGGGCAGCCTTTTTTTATAACTTTGTGAATTATAAATGTGGCGATTTTGCCCTAAGATCGCGGCAGGTGATTGTAAAACTACATGCCATTTGTGTGGCCTTTTCTGTCTTGGCCTTGTTTTGACACGCTCCGTTCGAGCGGGCGTTGCTACGGCGACGCATTGTAATTTACGTTATCCAGTAAACTATAACAATGGTTTGATTACACCTCGCGTGCGTCCTTCAGTTTGTAGTGTATTATATATACACTGGAAGCTACTCGATCGAGGAGATTGTCCAAGAGAGAGTGCCTAGGACGCACGCAAGGCTCACCATGAGCTTTGTGTTCCCTGGTCAGGAGTAGAGGCCCCTTGGGGCCCTGGGGACAATTTCCATAGGGGGGCCCGGGCTGGGAGAGACAAGTTGCTGACTCGGGGGCGCAAGCCCTGTGGATCGCGAGTTCTCTCCCTTTCCGGGACGGTGTGTCGTAGGCTCTGGCTAGTTCGTCGGACTGTACGGGGTTCCGTCCCCGAGGCAGACCGCGGCTCGCCAGGCCCCTCCAGCTAACACCGTGGTGATGAACCAGTTTCTGAACGGTGTCCGTAGGCCTGGGCGTGTCGGGTGGGCTGTTACCTGGTTACCGTAAATGCTAGAGTGGTTACCGTGTCCGCAGTGACCTCCGGTGAGCGGCGCCGCCGCAAGAATCCGGAATAGCGGATGCGCGTCCGCAAGGACTCGTGGTGAGAGGACTATCCTCGAGGATCCCGAAGAGCGGACGACAGTCAATAACTTTACATAAATATGGCTGTTTACAATAATTATTATCAAACGTAATTAAGGGTGTGAAAGGTGGGAACCTTTTTTGCACAATATGCTGAACACTTCATGTATAATGCCCAGACAGATCAACAACCTTCATATTTATGAGTCACCATGTGCGCGCTTGCCTATCAGCCATCGTAAATTGTGCAATGGTTTCAGCTGGGAAAGCTTCCATACTTATTGCCCTTAGCTTCCCTGTTATTGCGTGGACCTTAAGTGGTCTGAAGATCGTCAAGGAAGAGAATGTGGATGGCCAGTTATATGAGGGTCGATATTTCAAACTTATATTTGTATTGCAAGTATATCATGCCATAGTGTAGATATTGTTTATGACCTTGAAAATGTCGAAATTTTATGCGGCTATGAATGATCCTTATTGTGAGGGAGGTGAGCTATTATTTATGTAATACAGGAATTTGCACCATTTTTTTGTATCAACTGAGTAATGTATATGGATGTTGTTTTCATAAGCAATAAGTTTCATTCAGTATACTACATGTATTCTCTAAAGTTTATTTTACACACAACATCAAAAGTACATCTCAGATCACAGCAAACATAATATCTGCACCACATTAACATGCCGTAAGGTTTAAAGACGAGCAAAAACATAAACACCACTGTCGCAACAACAGATCTCCACAATACATTTCATTGTGTGGCGAAAGCAAAATTCATGAGCAAAATCGTGACAAAACAACTCTGTTGAATGATATGATATCAATATTCACTGTCGTGAACTCATGTTTGTTGTTACATGTATAGCGTATTTCTAAGAATTGAAATGGGACTAACTGGTCTTCGTGTGTCGGTATGTCAGTGAAATGGCGTACTCTCTGCACATTTGAGATATTATGCATTCTGTGGCAGGATCATTTTGTAAAAAAATGTGAAACATGAAAACCAGTATTAAGCTAAAAAGTTGATATTTCTGACATAACTTGTCATTGAATTATGTTTCCAAGGTCAGGTAGAGGGGAAAATATGGTTACCTTTGGTATATATATGTACATGTCAGTGACCTTTCGTATTGGGTGAGCATGAATTGATACAGGAAGGAAGCAGACAAATAGGTCAATGTTGTTAGTTCCTCTTGTCGCGAATACAGCAAGACGATAGTAGGGCTATAAAAGCACTCTGTCAGATATACGACATACGTTTTTCATGTCACTGTGGCTGAAAAGTAGGTTGCTGTTCTGGATTTCCTTTCAGTAAAACACGTGGATCAAGAAAGTTGTGTGATATCAGAAATAGGTATTACTGGTGATAGGTAGAAATAGAGCTACATGTGAATGTTGTTTTCGCATACATGAAAAATCTGATAAATGAGAGTCTCAAATTCAGTTCGTTGTGCCCCCTATAGCGTCAGAATTGGAATCTGATCACCGATTACCTCAGAATTGGAATCTGATCACCGATTACCTCGGATAATGTATGATATATATTCAGTTCAACATTTCATTGATGAAATTGTAGTATACTGTTTCGGAAACAAAAACGAACCATACAAGTCAGAACCAAAAACCGAACCATACTAAGTGTACGAAATGTACACTAAAATACGAACAGTCTTTGAACCTCTATAGATCCTTTCCCGAAGACCTGTTTCCGATGTGAAATCATTCGATATTAACAAATCCACCTTGCATTCTCTTATTTATTTTAATTGTGAATTTGGTGCTGTTAACTTGGGATGTCTTATTCGTGAGTTCGTTTATGAAACTGTGCAGTACTATTTCTATTTCCAGAAATAAATAAGAATATTGAATTGTAACAGTAGATAGTATGCACCACTTATTGGTTTGAAAAGCACTTGACAGAGGAAATAGATTCCATGAGCAATCATGTCCAGGGAGACAACGTGTCAACAATAATCTGATTGTCAGGTCCCACGAAATTGCCTGACTGCGAAGGACACACGAGAGTTCACCTTAATTACAAGTGCTACCCAAGATGGTATTCCATTACTTTCAATGACTGGCTAATTTCCCTTGCGAGCACAGTGCTGATTGGGTCACTAGTGGAGTCGAGAAAATTGGCTGCTCATCATATATCATTTATACACTTTTGAAAAAATGGACACAAATTGAATGTTCCCAAAGATCACTTGGACTTCCTGTCGATGGTTTCGTGCAATTTGCAGAAATATATCAAAACGTACAATCTTGTGAGTTGTAGTCCAAATTATAAATTTTGTATTTGGAGCTTGCGACATTCCTATATAGATTGATATCCCGAATGAAAATAAAGTCAAATGTTGAAGCTATTCTAAAATTTTGAACTAGCACCAATAACTTATTCTTGGATATGTTACTTCTTCAAGACATAAGTAGTGACCAGGCTTTGCATAAAATAAACTGAACTGCATTGAATGCCAACTTTATTCATAGTGATTGATCGATGAATCTGAGCGAAATTCTTTTCTTTTTGTTTGAGGTGTATTTGTTCTCATGATATTAGAAAAATTGTTAATGAAAATTGTTGAATTTGACCTACCCCAGATATGGAATGGTTCCAATATTACACTGGAAATCGATGCAATGGTGTTGGTACATGCTTCCTAATACATGTAGTATTCGTGTTCTGTCATACTCAAGACACCATGTTATGTCCCAAGTATTACTTCTGTGGTTCACCTATGAATGTTAGATCTAAGTTCGGAAAATGATAATCGTTGGAGCTTCCTTCTCATCTCTCACTGTTGGTTGTCACTTGATCTTCTTAGACACTTCGACATTTGTCTACATCTGACTGGATACCAACGCATCAATATACATACACACGTTGAGCAAATTTACCAACGGCTAGGCTTCTTTGGCAAAACGTCTGTGTCTGGAATATGGTGTATACACTGGGTAAAGTAAGGACTCTCTTCGATCTATTCATAGCCACCATCAAACACACGGTCCGCTCACAGCGCCTAGCACATCCCGGGGTGCCTGGGACACTAATGTAGGTAGGGGTTGTGCAATTATATGAGGTTCAATATTTCAAATTCGCCATGTTCATAACTTCCAAATGGTAACTTGCTACATCATCAAACCACTTTGTGAGGCTATAAATAATCCACGCTATGATTTGTTTTTTGGGAGGGGGGGGGGGCAACTATTCACGTAATCTAGCATTTCAACAAAATTATACAATTTAGTTGCTATGGTGCACAGTTAAACTTGCAAACAACAGGAAACAAACAAATCCACACAAATTTCCAGAACATCCCCATGATAAAATTACCGGCATATTGCCATCACATCCCATGACGGATTGTGTTCACTACTGATAACACTATATTATTATAAATGTGTGTTATTGTATAATTCGGTATATTGATGGAAAATGTTACTCCACCGTGTCGAGGGATACTGCGGCTGCTACGTTCAATATACAGTTTAAATATTACAGCATAATCGTAGGCAAATGCCCCCACAATCAAATTGGCATTGATAAACTTAACACTCGAAGCAAGAATTGTCGAAACAGAAAAATGTTGAAATCGTGACAAGACAATTCAGTTGTATATTCTATTATTAGAATTCACCGTCGTGGACTTGTGTATGTTTTGATAATTATGTGAATTGAAATGGGACTCTGGGGTCATCATGTCATTCATTTGAGATACCATTTTGCACCCGGCACAAAGGGTGTAGATAAACATGGAAACAATACCCAAGTATATAGTATTAGAGCAAACAAAACCGAGTCCATTATCCAATTTATCAAAGTCCAGTGTCAGGCAAAATTGAGAAAATTTTAATGGAACTTCATGAACCCCCATATGTGGCCATGGAAGGGTGAAATCAGGTGTTCCGGAAAGAGTGAGCATTTCTTGCCCCACATGTGGCACCCGTCATGAATTCCAAACCATTAACATAAAATGAAATTCTGCCAATAATAAAACTGTATGAAATGTGATGTCACTGATCTGGAAAAGTTAAATAAACTTGTGTTTATAGGGGTCAGTTAGTAGTTTCACGGATGTCCCCAAGTACTACTCCTGTGGTTGACCTATAAATGTGCCATCCGCCGGAAATGATAACAATTGAAGCCCTTGCTTCCTTCCCGTACCTCGCACATCCCTGTCACTTGATCCACTTAGACAGGTAGACTCTTGTCCACATCTGACGTGTGATTTGAGCTCTCAACGCTCTTTAACATATACATGTGCCATAGGGCCGTCAAACACAGAAAGACATGGGAAAATATGAAGTTTAGTTTGTGTATTTTCGTTCGTACTTTTCTTTTTACCCTCGCCCCGATACGGGGAGAGGGTATTGCATTTAGATCTGTTGAAATGGACCGAACAACCTGAAATTTACGGGGATGATGCGGTATGGAAGTGGCGCGATCCTCCTCACGTTTTGTAAAAATCGAATGAAAATGTCCCATGGCAACCAAAAAAGTGGAACCACATAATTGGATTTAACTCCTGTTCTGATCAATATTAATTTTCCCAACTATTTTTGTATTTTTCTTTGGCCAATTTTCGATCCTATGGTGTACAACAGATGATCCTAAGACCAAAACTCCCCATTATCGCCCGAGGTCGAAAGTTTGGGGGGGGGGGGGGGGTCACAATTTTACTACTTTGGAGTGTTATAAGATTCAAGGCCATCTCGTGAAGCCAGTTTTCAATCATTTTTGTTGAGGAGATGTGCCAAAATCGCCGATTACCGGCTAGGTCGAAAATCTAAGGGTCATCTAATTTTAGTAACTAAATCTGGAAGGGCGAGGGTGTGCAATCTCTGATTGTCTCGTTTTGTTATGGATTTTTGAAAGGTCAGGACTGAATATTGCCTGTCTTTCTAACAGCGCTTGATATTAAGTTTGTGTTTACAGGGGTCAAGTAGTAGGAACACACTTAGTCACCTTTGTCAGTTACATTTCTCTTCGCAGTATGCACATAACTTAAGAAGGGACTAAACACTGGTTTGTCTTGAGACTGGAAGGGAGAAGAATATGAGGTAATGCTGTTACTACCTTTTTGTCGCAAATAATATCAGAGAACATTAGGACTGTAAAGGGCACTCATAAACCGATACGTACCCGATAAATGTCACAGTGCCACCGTTTGGTACATCATTGTGACCTAAAGGTTGGTGGCTCAGAAAACCCGTTTTCTTGGGGAACCTGTCAGTATGTCACGTACATCGGAGGAAATATTATGATATTTAGGAACATGTTTGTCTTCACATAAATAAAAAAAAATTAATGAAAATCGCGTTATATTTTTTGTTCTCCTTCTGACGTCGAAATCGGAAACCAAATACTGCTTGACTTGGACATTGGATGATATTCATATTTTCACTTCGTTCTCATAACTTACAGATCCCTGTCACTCAATTTACTTCGATACAGCGGCCTGAGTCCAATTTACAAAGGCGGACATGCCAATGTCACTTCCGAAGATTTTGATGTCAAACAGTCTCTTTCATACTTCTCATGATATAAGATTAGTCCTCCAGGTAAACTTTGTTTTAGCTTCCACGAAACATTTTCGTCATGTCTTGAGCCACGTGAAGATGCCCTATCATTTCTATTGTTGTTTATCGATGCTTACCTGAACCAAGATACGTCATTATATAATAATCAGGGCCTTCGACATAGCATCATAGTCAGGCTTTTACATTGACAAACTGTGTATATGTTTAAGTTTATTACAATACATGAAAAACGTTAGAATTCAATTCAGTTTTGCCGATCTGACACCCATGTGCAGGGTTTAATAGCAAGGAATTGACCCCTTCAACTATTCTATTCATTGGATTCTTCACTGTAATGTTGATGCTGTTCAACACTTTGCTCACTTGGGAAATCTGCAATTTATTTGAATAAAATTAAAACCATCTTGGGAGACACTTGTAATTAACGTGAAGCCCCCTGTGTTTTCCAACCCGAACAAGTCAATTGGCTGCTGACGTCCATTATTGTACGCACCTGGGGTGGGATGTTAGAAATGATCGCAAGCTTTGCGACACAGCGCAACCACGTCGCAACAATTTGATGTCTATGTTCAAAGACAGCGCAAACTTTGCGACATCGTTACCCACATCGCAAATAGCTCAAAATTGCGGCATGGATTTAGCAGTCGCAAACACTTGCGACACGTCTGTTCAGTGAAGTCATTTAGCCATATTCTGGGTATTTTTATCGTCGTGGGATAGGTGAAGTGACTGATAATAATTTAAAATATCATTTAAGGGATGATTTAATAAGTTGCCACAATGTACATATTTTTTATCATAGTATATCAAAACCGTTCTGACCTAATTAAGTCAACACCATCTAGATCTATCTATCGAACTCTGCAATTCTATATCTACATGCGGTTTACTCTTACGCACACATGCAGTTTTGCTTTTTCCATGCATTGTACAATTTGCGACAGAAGTCCAGGAGCTATATTCAGTTATAGGCTCTCTTAACATTAACTATCACAGAATTATAGGATATTCCTATAATAGACAGGACGGGACTTCGATCAGGTGTGACACGCGGTACTGCTTTGATTTATGTGTAAATGTGTGAATCCCTATTCTTACTTATATAAGCGACACATACATTCCCGGATATGGATAATGGAAACGGACAGGTCGTAGGCCTCGCAGAAAAAGTGACACAACAGATTGTTATACATAGCTTCCTATTAAATCGGGTACAGTCTATTGGTGTTTGTGTTTGTCATATAGTGTAGGACTCACAATGATGTTCGATCACTGTGAGTATGATTAAGCATCTGTATTAAGTGCGTAATTATAAGTTTGCTCAATTTTATATATTTATATGACAATTTGCCTGATCTAACAGCTATGTGTTGTCCGAAAAAACATAATATTGGTCGGAAAATATAATATTGGTCGGAAAAAATCCCCTTCCTTTACTTCCCCCTCCAAAGAAAGAAATCGCACGCTTCGATTTCTTTGGGCGTACTTCATTTCCTCCATCCCAACCCCTCCCGGTATCCCCCCCCCTCCCCGCCCGTACCCTGCATCTAGACCAATGCTCTCGTCTCTTGGACTATCTTGTTTTGTCCTGCTTCAGATATCCGACCGTTTTTCCTGATCTTACTGACCGTTCTCTGTGTTTTTTGTTTTGATATTTAATTTATTTTTCAATAATGCTGGTAATGCTGATCCATGTTCGGTCTTTTTGTATTGATGACAACTAATAATTGCTTACAAAACAAAAGAGCTTTCTGCCGAGTCATGTCGTCTATCTCGCCCTCAACGCAGTTGGCTTTTCGGAGTTTTTAGGTTACCGGACCTTTGGTCCGCTAACCTATTGGCATGGCGTTGCGTCCGTCGTCCGTCGTCGTCGTCCGTCGTCCGTCGTCCACATTTTTATCTTTTTTGTTTACGGTCGAATCTTTCTGAAATTTTGCACAAAAATGCCTAAAAATACTTCGAGAAGGAGGTATTTTTTTGTTTTTTGATTTTCGCATTTCTTTCAAAATGGCGGCCGTTTTCGTGGAAAAATCGCCAATTTTGGACTTTGGCGGCAGTTTTCTCAAAATCTGTTCAGTAACTTTTTTTCTTATTGATGCATAACACTCCTCATATATACCCCTATGATGTGTATAAGTTTCGTTGCCCTTGAATCGCTCGAAGTGGGCCAGTTTGGGCCCAAACTCGGCCCAAATGGGACATTCCCATGTTAAATTCTCCTATGCTTCATAATGGGACACGTTATGCCTAATATCCCACTTAGTATTGAGATCAGAGACTAGGAATCAATTGTGGACATATAGGAAATGATATCTGCTGAAAATCCTCATGACCTTGAATTTGACCTTTGACCTCATTTTCAAGGTCAAAGCACAAAATGGCTAATATCTCACTTATTATAGACTTTACAGCTTAGATATCAATTGTGGACATATAGGAAATGATATCAGTCGAATATTCTCGTGACCTCAAATTTGACCTTTCACCTCATTTTCAAGGTCAAAGCACAAAATGACTAATATCTCGCTTATTATCGACTTCACAGCTTAGAAATCAATTGTGGACATATAGGAAATGATATATGTTGAATATTCTCAAGACCTTGAATTTGACCTTTGACCTCATTTTCAAGGTCACAGGACAAAATGGCTAATATCTCGCTTATTATCGACTTTACAGCTTAGGAATCTATTGTGAACATATAGGAAATGATATATGCTGAATATTCTCGTGACCTTGAATTTGACCTTTGGCCTCATTTTCAAGGTCACAGGACAAAATGGCTAATATCTCGCTTATTATCGACTTTACAGCTTAGTAATCAATTGTGAACATATAGGAATGATATATGCTGAATATTCTCGTGACCTTGAATTTGACCTTTGACTTCATTTCCAAGGTCACAGGACGAAATTGCTAATATCTCGCTTATTATCGACTTTACGGCTTAGGAATCAATTGTGAACATATAGGAAATGATATATGCTGAATATTCTCGTGACCTTGAATTTGACCTTTGACCTCATTTCCAAGGTCACAGGACAAAATTGCTAATATCTCGCTTATTAGCGACTTTGCAGCTTAGGAATCAATTGTGAACATATAGGAAATGATATATGCTGACTATTCTAGTGACCTTGAATTTGACCCTTGACCTAAATTTCAAGGTTTGTCATTTTATTTTCAAGGTCAGAATACAAAATGGCTTAGATCTCGCTTAATATCAAATTTACAGCTTAGGGGTCCATAGTGAACATATAGGAAATGATGTATGCTGAATATTTTGGTGATCTAGAATTTGACCTTTGATCTCATTTTCAAGGTCAGAGAACAAAATGGCTAATATATGGCTTATTATCATCTTTACATCTGCCCCTGATGACGCCAGTGTGTCTTTGGATAAACTATTTGGTCGGGCTTTGTTTCTATTGCAAAATTTTGTATTTTACGTTTCTTATTGGCATCATCAAAATTTGATTGTATTGGTGGTAATAGATTGATACTTACATTTATACCACTGAGTCGGTGTCACTGCTGGCGGACGTTAAATCTGCCCCGGAGGATACCATCAACTCAGTAGCCTTCGGGCTTGTGATTGGGTACTTTTGTACTTGTCATGTATCTATTCCATAGGGTTAGATTCGGATTTCTAAATTATTTTCATAGGTTGTTGGGCAGTTGTATACTAATTCCATCTGGTGTACAGTAGAAACAACTACATTTAACACATTGTCTGCCCCTGAAGACGCCAGTGTGTCTTTGGATAAACTGTTTGGTCGGGCTTTGTTTGTTTCTATTGCAAAATGTAGTATTTTACGTTTCTTATTGGCATCATCAAAATCTGATTGTATTGGTGGTAATAGATTGATACTTACATTTACAGCATAGGAATCAATTGCGAATATAGAGGAATGATATATACTGAATATTTTCATGAACTTGAACTTTGACCTCATTTTCAAGGTCACATCACAGAATGGCTAATGTCTCACTTATTATCGACTTTACAGCTTAGGAATTTATTGTGGACATACTAGAAGTGATATATTTGTTGAAAATTTCATGGCCTTGAATTTATCAGTGACTTTATTTTCAAGGTCACTGGACAAAAGGCTAATATCTAAAATGTATATTGTCCGGTAACCTTTCTTAGCCCTTGGGCTAATTTTTTTAAGATGAGGATAATGGTAACTCATGTTCATCCGTCATCTTGATCATTTGAAAGATTTTGTGAAAAGCAGCACGTGTTCATCGCAAGTGCGCCTGTCTGCGCAACACTTGCCATGACTTCGAACATACCACGCAAGTACATCGCAAATTCTGGTTTGCACCATCGCGAGGTGTTCGCAACTAAACTATTTTGCAATCATTTCGAACATCCCACCCCTGGTCCACGATCGAATATTTTTACTTACCCTTAAAAGCCCGCGACTGGCAAATGGTATCTCTTCCTGCTTAGAAACATTTCCTCGGATGGATTTGTCATGTACACAACTCCATATTTCCACCGACTATATGAAGGGAAAGGAGCAAGTTGTTAAAACATGTATCATGATCTTATATAATCAGGTTCCCGTCCCTTTGGTCTGATAATCTATTAAAAAGGCGTCCGTTTGTTGTATTCATTTTTCATCGTCAAAATTTACAGTCGAATACTTGAGTAAAAAATAATTGAAGGGGGGGGGGGGGGGTTCTCACTAAATGGTAATGTAGCCGTCACACCAGGGCTGCGTCCTCACGGCGTGCTTACCGCGTCTAAGAAAACTGCAGAACGCCGAAGTGCACGCAGTGAGGTCTCGTACAACGCAGAAGCATCTCTGTGCCCTCTCCATTAAACGCCGTGGGGTTTCCTGAGTCGCCGTGCGACGACGCGCACTTCGTGCATGCACAAAACAAACACCGTGGCTCGGAGATGTGACGGCGTTCTGGCATGCACGCAGTAGGATCGCCGTGAGGTCTTTTAGCGCGCCGCAGGAGCTCTGTGGGAGCGCCCCAGGGACGCGCATAAGCGCCCGACGGTCGCGCCAGCAGACGGCGGCGATTACTCGGTGATCTCACGGAGTCCATGGAGATGTCACTGTGGTTGTTTCGCGTCCTCCTGGCGTGTACACAGCGCTTACACTACGCTTGCTCGAGTCTTATTCATTCCGTTGTGCGTTGATGTCTTGCAGATTGCACGGAGCTACTACAGCGTTCAGAGCATTCTTGCAGTGTCCATATCGCGTCAATCGACGTTAGGGCGCAGGGCGCGTGCATTGCGCTCAAACAGCGATGTCGGTGCGTTTTGAACAAACACCACAAAAATACTGGGTAATCGTTTTAAACTCTCATTTACATATCTGTCTTCATCATGGCTGTACTAATACGACTGCAAGCAGGATTACTTCTTGCATATATGCACAACCAGTGAATATTTGCCAGTGAATACTTGTGAATATTTGTACATCATTACACATGTACCATATTGAATCAGATAATTATGATATAGCTACTTGTTCAGTTGATCAGCTCCGACATGCAACGATATATATAATTATGCAATGATAGGAAAGTTAACAAGTCATACTGTAACTTTTGGTACAGATTTCCGGACGAGTTGCCACTTTGAGTGTGACATTTGGTGCAGATTCCTGGACGAGTTGCCAGTTTGAATGTGACAAGTTAAACGAATAATTTTTATTATGTTGAACTTTATACAAGATTTGCAGCCACGCTACGAACGTTCAGGACACGCCGTCCGTACAGTGTGTGCTCCATGGGTGCGCAGTGACATCTTCTAGCATGCCGTGAGCATGTCATGGGCACGCCGTGAGCACACCGTGAGCACGCAGTAGGTCGCCACCTAGAACGCAGTGAAAACGGGGTTGCACTCCACAGACGCTCCAGGGGAACGCCATGATCGCCGACCGGACGCCGTGACATCTCCATACGGATAAATATAAATTTACTCGCCACGATTTTAGTCATTTTTACTGCGATCCCATGACGTTTTGGGAAATTTAACGACACAGGGCCAACTCCGTGGGATTGCCGTCTATTGTGACGGCACCTTAGTGAATACCTTCCCATTAGCCAACTGTGACTAGGTATGAAAGCAATTTTCATGATGTAGGCTATACATCGTTTGAACCGATTTCTTGGTGTTTGTGTAGAATACGACCTAAAGTGTCTTCTGGTCCAAAACTACAACAATACTTCCATCCCTGGCGGATGTAAACAAGACCAATTACCAGAATCCTGAGATGCTATTTCGGGTTGAAATTTAATATCGGCATAGATTGCCAATGTTTTTAATCTTGTGATGGAAGCCTGAAATTTGGTAGAAATTACCGTTTGACTCCCAGGTGAAGTATGCCGAACTAAAGGTTTGATCCAAAATACTGTCACAGTGACACTATTTAGGAGCGGAGTGAACTCGAATGGAAACAGCTCGAACACAAATGACTTTTTTGTTCGTGGTTCCCAAAACCTGTGCAATGGAAGTGTTATATCAAACAGACATGGTGGGAACAAAAATTGTGATCGAGTTTAAAAAATCAGTGTATAAAGAAATGTAAACATGGCCGCTTTGTTCAAATTAAGGACACGTTTTAGTGTTGCCTGAGAACTCTCTACTACAAGTTGAATGCCATCATGTTTATGGTGCACATGCAGGAAGGAGATCTTGTTTGTTACATTAAATTCTAATAATTGAAGCTCCGTGTTCATAAATACCGGCACATATACACACCGTACTTATGGAAAAGGTCACCCTTTTTGTATAAGTATTGGCCATTCAAACGTTTGTATAGTAGCCTACATAATACAATATGTATCGGTACTCAGATATCGGTTCCGTGCTGCCATCGCTTTATGGGTACTAAATTGCAATCACAAACATAAGAGCAAAATCGATGCTAAAAGCCTGCACTGCCATCTTTGGAAGTCGCCAAGCGCACTGCCTGTATGAATGTATGTACAGGACTTGACATACATGCATTTTTTCCTCGCGCTTTTATTCCAGTGGACTATTGAGAGTTCTCAGCCCTAAAATCAGCGGATTAGCACTGAGCTTCTCCCTGCTTGAAGAGGTGTCAAAGCAAATCACCACAGGTGGCATCGTGATAAGAAAAAAATCAGTTGAATAATATGTTATTAAAGTGTACTGTCGTGACCTCAGTTATGTTGCTATATGTAGATTTACATGAATTGAAATGGGACTCTTTGTTCGTTAGGTGTTTGTAGTATGTCAGTAAAATTGATAATACTCATTTCAATTGAGCTATCCTGTATATCCAGCAGGCGTATTATTTTCAGTTCATTGAGGGCACATAAAATTTGGAAAATTGTATCTGTTAAAAAGGGCATTTTTTTTCCTCAAGATTTTGTCACAAGAGATCTTCATTCAATGACTGGGGATAAATAGTGATTCATTTTCGATTCCAATTCAGTTTATAATCGGCTTAAGTTATTCGATATTCCAGAATTAAAAACAGCTGCAGAAATCAAGCAAAATAGCATTTGAAAGAAACTGAAGCAACCGAAAGAAGTATTATGAGCGGGAAATTTCCAAAAATTTCGGAAAAAAGAAACATCATGATATGTAATGCAACAAATAGGAAATCCTGTCAATGTTTTCAAGGCTACTTGTTG
Organism: Terebella lapidaria; assembly: GCA_949152475.1. Classification (NCBI taxonomy): domain Eukaryota; kingdom Metazoa; phylum Annelida; class Polychaeta; order Terebellida; family Terebellidae; genus Terebella; species Terebella lapidaria. Next base: position 31,598,392 of record OX424558.1, read on the forward strand.
GTCTAGTAGATCACATACTATGAAGATGATCGATCACGTTAGATATATATATATAGAATATCAAATATACTTAGTGACCTTTTCTTGCAGACTATGTCAATGTTTTCAAGGCTACTTGTTGGTCTAGTAGATCACATACTATGAAGATGATCGATCACGTTAGATATATATATATATATATATATATAGAATATCAAATATACTTAGTGACCTTTTCTTGCAGACTATGTCTAATTTTAGACAAGAAGGGATAGAAAATCCGTCAATGTCATCAGTTCTTTGTGTCGTGAACAAAGCGGTCAATCGCTCGGTCCCAGAAAGCCGATGAAATTGCAAAACAGCGCATTCATAAGACATGGTGATACACTTTGCAATAAAGGTTTGTTGTATCATGGCGCCAGTCAGTATGAACTTATATATTTTTGGAGACGAAACGGTCAGTAAAGAGTTGTTTTTAATATTTTCGGAGTATTATACTGTGAATAGCCGTGCCATTTCAATTATCATCGATACGACAGTGTTCATATGTATAAAAGTAATCGTCAATAATTAGCAATTGTGTTCAATCATGCGTTCATTTTTCAAGTCGTTTCCACTGGAACCGTTATATGTTATATAGAAAACGGGCTCCTACAGTGGGGCTATCATAGATAAACCATGTGTATATATTGTTCCTCATGTTGTACGCGATGATAATATACGATGAATGATCATGAGTATGAGACAATAGTTTGAATTTGTGCATTTTGTGCAATTATTTACATACGAATGCGTTATTACGTTCGTTGATATCGAAAGCCTCGGGTATTATTTTGTGAGCACATTCACGCAACGTCGACACAGAAGCGAATCGCAATGATGCAAAGAACAAAGGTATTCATAATCAGCTATAAGCATATACACAATAGGCCAAAAAAAAAAAAATCTATGTTTCTGGTTACAATGGTCTTCCAAAAGTGATGCGGTGATGCGAATTTTTTTTTTTCTTTTTATTTTCCTAAATCGGCACGAGTCGTGTTAACCGAAGCCATGAAAGCTACATTTGCCTCAGTAAAACACCTATATATGTTAAATATATTATGTGCATAGAACATCCTACTGGGTTTTTTTTATATTCTAAACAAAACATTTGTATTCTTTGATAAACTTTCTATTACCTAAGCTTTATGTTGCCCTGATGCTTTGTAGCATTACGCATGTGTTGTACATAAGGTTGTCCAAGTTGCTTCCGTGTTTTATTGATTGCTTTCGTCCATATTCATACCAATTTGCATCTGCATTTCATTCATCCCATGGATGTGATAACAGGTAAGTATTGCCGGCCGCGCACGTATAAAACAGTTTGTTACCCGTTCGTAGCCGCGATTTGCAAACTATTGCCGATTACACCGCACAGTTACTCACTCGACATTATTATTGCTTTCAAATTGCCGCACCGACTAAATCTACATTGTTATTAATATCATCGTTTGTGATATTTGAGCTGACACACAACACAACACGAATACGGCTACATTTATGAACTTTTAGTAAGCCTATGTTCTTCAACACAAACACAACTCACAAATTTGCATAGCTTAATAACTGCTACTGATTGTAAAACATGTAGAAATATGACACTGTATGTGCTCTTTTATCATTCAATAACCAAATGTCGAGGGCGGCGGTAAAAAAAAAAAATAAAAAACGAAGTGACGCACGGTATTTTTGGTGATGCGCGCGATTTTTTTTTAAAAAAAAGGAAATGATGCGCGGGATTTGGAGTGACGCGCGCGATAACCAGAAACATAGAATTTTTTTTTTTTGGCCATATATTTGTGTAAACATGACGTACGTGACAAATTGTGACGCTGGGAGGTTTGGGAGAAATATGCAAAATAACATCCTCTATTTGGTCCAATTGTTATTGCCATTTTAAGAAAATATAATAATACATGTAAATTCAGAAAGACGTCACTGCGGTCCAAAGCAGCCCGATTCCTAGAACACCATTTTTTGTTTGTAAACAAAAATCTCTTGCAGCTTTGTGAGGTCACGTATTTGACCGATATGTCACCCTACGAGGCTACTGATACGGACTGTGTTGTGTTGGGGGACTCGCTTTATTATTTCTCCCCTCTTAATTTTGACAGTTCGCTTCAAGAATGAACAAAATATGGCTCATACTTGAGCCATTGTAAAACAAACGTTATTATTCGACTTTACTCTATTTTGTTATTGAAATTATTTCATTGCAACCCACAATGACACGTTTTACTGTAGCCCTACAATTAATATCAATATTAAACTACTCCAGCGCTTTTGACACCAATATTACCAGCATTTTCATTGCGGGTCATAACAGATACCATTGATGCATGTTCTGACAATTGGACAATTGGGTGTATTCAATCATGAACTCATATATTTAGGTTTACATCATATTGTTCACAATGACACATCGTTTATCGTGGACTTTGCATCTGTATAGCAAAACGGCGACCCCTGTTCCAAGTACTTGTTTGAACATGGTACTTGTGCCGCAGATAAATTTTAGGTATTGCATCTTGTCTTACACAACTAATGTTTGCGCTTTGGATGCATCAGATAATGTTCTGAAGTCGTATTATATCCTTTGGTTGATTGCTTGATGTCCCATGTAATGATGTAAAATAGTCACTGTGCTTCAATCAATCTAAAGTCGGATTCAGAGGATCCGCTATTTTCAAACATGTTGAGTTGGCACTAAATCTGTTATGTAATCATCAAAAGAATATCAATATCAATATACGCCGATTCATTCCGATGACAGGTACATTTTTATTGTATATTCCGTTATAACATTTCGCTGCGACTGGGAAATATATTAAAACAAGCGCGTCGTTGAATATGGTGTATATTGTGTCGAATGCTTTGTTGTGATACTAGATATCTATATATATACATTGTATTACTTTGTTGAATTCGGTAGAGTGCCAAACCGCTTGCACGCGGTAGTGAAAAAAATAATTGGACCGTTTGTTTTGTGTTTGCCGTGCCTTGAAGTTCGCTTCGGATAAATTTATAGAAGAAAAAAAAACCACACACACACATTATCGAAATATTGATATATTCAATGACGTCTTCCGTATGTTATATTGCCAAAACAACGCGGGATTAACGTTTCGCGGAAGAACTGTTATCTTACCGAAACAACCGTGTAATAGTAGTGTCTACCGTGAAGATACCAAACCGTCAACACGATAAGAAGCGGCGCATGTTTTGATATTACATTTGTTATCACACGGGGGCTTATCTATGACGCACGGCACTGGACGCTGGACAGTACATAAGCAGTGGTCAGTCAAGACCTCGACACACAACGACCAACTGCTACAAACGAGCGGGCCAACTTCGGAAAAAGCGCAGACTTTGAACGCCTTGAGAACCTCTATTGCACAGCAGGAAACTTGGAGACTTGGAAACTTGACATCATGTCGACTACTGGTATCTCCTTCGCCGACCTGGGCAACACCAACAATCAGGTAAGTGTTGTTTTCATGATTTGTTACAGCCGGGCGATAAATTATACATTGGTGTGTGGTTTTGAAATTTCGTTGACAGAAAACCATTTTTATCGTTTATTGTCACGACTTAGCTGCACAAAAGTACATAGGAACGTTTACTCATAACTTATATCCATATATATTATCATAATTCACATTCCGAATGCAGCCTATCTAGATTGGGTAACAACAAAGTAGCTGTCAGTGAGAGATTAAATTGTCAGTGCGCGTGGTATCAGATAAGAATTTATAGGGCTGAGAACTACTTCAAAATTGTATGATAGACGAATTATAACAGATAAGATCGTTGTCCATACAAATTCATCAACACTTGATATACCATGTTAAAATTTTTAATAATACGGTCATCATTCGGTGGTCTAAACGTCAATATTTATTATGTGCACTTTTTATACACCTTTTCATTTATATATTCGTGTACATCTATAAGATTTTTTTTCGGCGTCGCTAATTTATTCATATCAAAGTTGGATGCATTAGTGTCTCTTGCCATATTGTTTAATGCTGTCATCGTATCTTAGTTTGAAATGCTTTCTTTGAAATCTGGTAATCGTTGAAATTAACGGCATCTGGTTAAATTCATAATATTATTCAACAGCTTTGATATTATAATATTAGGACTTATTTCATTGAATCGCATTATATTAACTAGAATCACCATTTACTAGATCTGAACAAGACGGAACTGGTGATTTCAAATTCTCTACATTCTTGCTCTAACGACTGAAACGAAAAAATCAACCATAACATGTAATAACCAAAAATCTGGGCCAAGTTCCCTTCATTCAAACAAATTTATTATTGTTATTCATTCCCCACAGTCGACTTTAGCGGTACACCCGCGTCCATTACCTTTCACAATGACATTACCTTTCACAATGACCATTGCAGATATCGACGACCATCACCAACGACAACCACAAGCTGGGACTCGGGAGTACATGTAGATGTGACCTGGTGCTAGCTTCTCGGGAGATGGGGAGTCTGGCGAAGATCTTTAAAACGTTCGAGGTCAGATATTATCCAGAGACAAAGTCGCTGTATTTGCATAGTACCGGTATGCAACGAGAGCGTCGCCGAGATCGTTATATGTTGGCGATATTTCGTTTTTTCCCCGAATACAAATTGTCTATAGAAATGATAGAGTCTATAGAATTATATTTTAGCAATATAGTCACCAATATTATTCACTACAATACTAAACTACTGTATTTTACGGTCACTTCTGCTAACAGAACAACCGTGTCACTGTGAACCACGTGGAAACCCGCAAGTCCAACAGGGCGGAGTCACTCGAGTTCTTCATCTCATTGGAGGGAGTGTCTGATGACGTCACCAATACCGTTAACTGCCTCAAACAGACTTATAATGGTGACGTCACTATCCTAAAGGAGCCGAATGTCACCACCAACGGAAAGGATGAGAAAGGTGGGCAGGGCTATATGTTGTTAACCCATACGGTTCATATAACAAATGTACATGTATACATTTGTTAAGTATCATCACCAACACATCGAGATTTCGATGATCCCAAAAGAAATTGGAATTTGGAAATAAACCTTTCGGAATGGAAATTGAGTCGACGACTTTTTAGGCATTGTCCTTACATTGTATGAAATCTAACCTTAGAATTACATACCCATCGACTAACTCGACCTCTGTATCAAACTTATTTCAATTTTTATACAATGATATGCGTGTTTATTTCAGAAATATGGATACCCAGACACATCTCCGATCTCGACAGGTGCGGTCATTTGCTGACCAAGTTCGATCCAGATCTGTCACAGAGTCACCCGGTAAGCTATGAAGAAATGGTGACTAATACGGACTTCGCTCCGAATGATTGAAAAAAAAAATACAACCGATTGCGTCTGTTATTTGCTGATGGACACGATTTGAACCATTTGGTCTTTGATTTTCAGGGATTCAGCGACATGAGTTACAGGGCCAGACGTTCGGAGATTGTTGAAGTCGCGTTCAACTACAAATCGTAAGATATTCAAATATTTAACGACCGCATTTGCCGCATTTGTCATTTGACATGATACACTACATCAGCACCCATTTAGAATAAAAACTTATATACATTTTTGAAGTGGCATTCAATTACAAATATCACAGTATCATCAAAATATGTAGCTCCAATTCCCGCCTTTGAAGTTTGATCAAATGTACTAGTACAACTCTGATAAAATCAGACTGATACATTTTTTTTTCCACAGTGGCGAACCCATCCCCCGCATTCAATACACGGAGGAAGAAATCAAAACATGGTGAGGACAACATTGTTAATGTATATATCGGTATAATTTGCATCCGTCGATATCAAACGATTTTTCCCTGAATGTAGGGGAGAACCGCTTCTGAATTTTTCTGTTCACAGTTGGGTAGTGTGCTCCTTAATATTCAGTGGTCATAAGTGAGCAGTTTTTTGGTTGCTGTATCTTCACTTGCAACTCATGTTAAGGCATTATTTTATACCGTATTTGCCTTCATTTTCGCCAGGGGCACGGTGTTCCGTAAGCTGGTGAGCATGTACCCGACACACGCCTGTCGTGAGTGTGTAGACATCTTCAAAGTGCTGCAGGCGGAATGTGGATACAGCGAACATAACATCCCACAGTTACAGGACGTCTCAGATTTCCTCAAAAGTACGTCCAAGTTGTAACTGCATGTTAATTGTGATATTTCAACATAATCAGTGCTATGCCTATGCCTACCTGCGCTAAATGGACATACTGTTGGTCTCCAGCTATATTGTACCTCTTTATTCTCCAGAGAGCACTGGTTTCCAGCTGAGGCCGGTGGCTGGTCTGCTCACAGCTAGGGACTTCCTGGCCAGTCTCGCCTTCAGAGTGTTCCAGTGTACGCAGTACGTCAGACACGGATCCCAGCCTCATCATACCGTGGAACCGTACGTCAAGTTTGTTTAATCTAGTCTACTGGCCCACTGGACCCACTTTGAAAAGCCTCGTCGCCTTGAATCTTTGGTATTTGACGAAGAGCGCATCATAATTGTTGAAACTTCAGTCGTGAAAAACATTCTGTTATTGTTCACTCGACCATTGCGTTTCCAGGGACACGGTACACGAGCTGCTCGGACACGTGCCGATGCTGGCGGACCCTGTATTCGCGGAGTTCTCGCAGGAGATCGGACTCGCGTCCATCGGCGCATCGGATGATGACATCGAGAAAATAGCCACCGTAAGTAAATTGTTGGCGCAAATGCGTATTGACATTGACGGTAGAGTTTGTCTTTTGAAGTATGTATTATCATTGTCACCCGCCACTGAAGTCATCCGTTCATGTCCGCCTTTTTCTAACAGCTGTACTGGTTCACGGTGGAGTTCGGCCTCTGTAAGCAGGACGGCCAAGTGCGAGCGTACGGGGCCGGTCTGCTCTCGGCATACGGGGAGCTACAACACGCTCTCTCTGGCACCCCGGAGGTCCGACCATTCGACCCTGCAGTTACCGCCGTCCAGCCCTATGATGACCAGGACTACCAGACCACGTACTTCCTCGCCGAGTCTTTCGAGGACATGAAAGAGAAAGTCAGGTATGCGACTTTCAAATCCCATGTAGCGTCCGTCGTCACTTGATTCCAATCAATGACTAATTCATAGTATAGTTCATTCAAATCTACAAATAGTTGAACCACTAACTAACATGATTGTTTTCATTCTGGCTCTCCAGGAAGTACGCACGGGGCATCAAGAAGCCGTTCCACGTACGATACAACCCGTACACGCAAACGATCCTGACTCTGGACTGTCAGGAAGTCATGGCCGACGTGGGCCGCACTCTGGGCTCCCAACTCGAGCATCTCAAAGACGCGTTGACCCACAGTGATTAAAACTGGATAGTTATCGTTGTGCTTGAAAGTTTGAGGACAGTCTGTGCATAGATTTTTATCGTTCCACGATTTGATTGGGAATCCTGTTAAATTTTGTGAATATTTCTGTGTGCTATATTGTGTGTATTATGTTCTTGGTAATGTCTTGTACAACGGATATTCAAATATCGTGTGTACGTTCTGAATTCTCATATAACTTCATGAATATGTATGTCAAATGCATTTATGTAAATACATGTACATGTGACAATAAAAATATTGGATTCGCATATATGTATTTTTTTCCTTTACCCCATTCTGTAAAATTGTGAGTCGATCACACCGAACTGTATACATGTTTTATTACTCGCCAGTGCGATCCAGAAAGTTTCGTACAAATCATCTATAACAGCAATAGATGCAAAATACTGCAATAATTCATAATCGACCTACACGTTTTGTGACGCCAGATGGGCAGCAACACTCGATAACCATATTGAGACAAGTTGTTGAATAATTCGAACGCTTGACATAATTTAGTGGCACCAGATACTTGAAATGAAACTTGGTTATGAGCTTTCTCACAATTTGTCGATAATGTACGACACATCAACGACACAATTTTTGAACAACCACTTCAGCATTGCTACTTTGAATACTGAATTGAAACCAGTACATATTGAATCTAGGGAAGCACTATGACGAGCTATTGAACCAGATTTCTCGGCAACATAACATTCCATCTTTTATTGAACTGGATGCAATTATGTCGAGTACAATTTCACACCATGATGAAGTTTTAGACCAGACTTACCTCACTTTTTCTCGCTACGGTTTCTATTGTCCCCATTCGTCTTCTCCTGGTTGAGATTTGGCATGAACCATTCAACATACATTTAAATAAGCACAACTTAAGTATTAAAGAGTGTTAATATGTTGTGGGACACTAAATTTCTCCATGATTTCTTCATGAACTATGAAACCACAAATAAATCAGAACAGGTTGTCTGGAAGAGAGATCGACACATTTGATTTTTAAAGAATAGAACAACAAAGTGAAAATGTAAACACGTTTATTTCTAGCATGGGTTCATTTCTTTTGTGACATGACGTGCTGCACTGCGTAAATCATCTCTCGGCGTGACGTCGACTCGTCCTTTGAACGAGTATAAGGATGACGATTCAATTTCATAATGCATCCCATAACTTACAGTAATAATGGTACAACAAAAACCACTTGCTTTACCTCTATACAGACACATTCCAATTTTTCATTCCTTATTGAATGTTAACAGTCAAGTAATTTTATTTGAATCACTTTATGTCAATATCACCTATGTGCTTGGGTCAATAGATAACGATGCAGTCTACATTCAGTCATTTTCATTCCCGGAAATAAACTAGGCAAACAAGCTAGGCTGGGTGTCAATATTCCCTCTACGTACATGTTCCACTGGCGCATGATTCTGATTTGCTATGGACGTAATAATTGACCATCCAGTTAACCACATAATTTTTCCATAGTTTGGTTATGTAAAAAATCGCATGTCGCTTTATGTCGCTGAAAACTTATCTGAAATACTCGATATAGGCATGATCTAACCTCCATAGATAAAAACCAGGCCGGACAACATTTTGCATGATGATGCTGTGTTCATAAGTTTCTTGGGGGTCGGCTTCACGGAAGGAAAGCAATTACGACCCGCTATATTGACCTACCACAGTAGTATAACCAACATTGCCGTTTAGAGAATACATATGTTTCTGAAGAAATTATTCCACGCTTGGTGATCATGAGGGATAGATGGACACTGACACACAAGTGTAATAAGTGTAATTTATGACGACATTATGATCGTTTGTGATAGGCCTACACCAGAGCGAACAAATGACCAAACGTGAGATTAGAAAAATGAACTGAAGCCTATGTCATACAGCCACTACGTACAATTTGCGCATATCACACGTATGAAGTTCACGTAAAAACCCCAACTTTTCCACTTTTTTGTACGTAGTGGCTGTGTGACACAGGCTTAAAGAAATACACTAATACTGGATCACAGCGTGCAAGTTCGGATGAATTTGGATAAATTTATCGAACTTTACACATAGAAATTACCGAAATACATGTGAAGAGGAGGCTGCATCCTAGAATCCATGTTGGATGTGTGTGTGCCAGAAAATATTTGGCAAAGTAATCTGTTGGTTGTGTCAATAAAATGAAGATATAATCCAGTTAATCAACATATATCCTGAATCTATACACAATTTCAGTTATGTTCCTGCAAAAATTATATTTTCCAGTTCATTATTTACATGAGAAAATCTATGACTAAAATACCTACTTTTGGATTCCAAAAAAAATACATGTTGCAAGGAGTAACAATGAACACAAAAATATACTAGAACAACACCAGGGCAACATCTACAATGTACGACCAATCAATTATGATATCAGTGTCATCTTCTATTTGTTTACATTTTTACAAATTATGACCTCGAACTATGTGGCACGAAAAAAATCAGAAATGGCGACCAAACGCGTGTTGACACCGGGTTGCACAGAGGTCTGGTTTGACGAAATTAACGATCGAATTTACTCACCGAAGTCGACAGCTATTCTATGTCAGTTGATGCATGAAACTGTGTGTTTCTTTTGTGTATCCATGGTGATTGTTTCCGTAATTTTAACACATAACATGCTGTTTATATTTTGACGCATCAACGATTTTCAATTTCACGATGATAAAGTAGTTCCCGTATCATAGACGCTAATCACGATGACCCAATTTGCAGATATTAATACACACGAAATCATAATTCCCATCACTTATAGTGAAGTACAAGTAAAGTGATATATTTGTTCGTGAATGAGCATATATGTACCAAATAAATAAGGTATATCCCATGTCAATGTGTATTATACCACAAAAGTTACCCAATTCTGTTGGACTATTTCTTTAGGCTAACGATACATATGGTAACTTACAAGTGAGATCATGTGATGAGAATGTTACACGAAGGTCAAGGGCAAATCAGCACTTGCTATGTGATTCTTTTTTTATATTTTATGTTGCTACAACATAATTTCATTTCATATTATTTCCCGTAATATAAAAAAAACATCGTATTTGCACAAAGTCGGTTTCTTACGGCTTTATTTGAATTTGAGAACTTGACAGTACTTTACCAAGACCCACGTGCGATAAGTCACATGACTGACATGTGGACGGATGGGTGGCTGAGCGGAACCGACAAAACAATACAAATGGTGAGTGTTAACCCTTTTTTTAATGTGTTGTAATGGGATATTTTCAAGTACATAGGCCTATCACACACGTGTGCGTAACATTGTTTTAGATCCTTCATCGATTCCCGTACGGGATCAGTGGAAATGAAAAACACATCCACACTTGTTGTTTACAGATAAATATAGGCCTAGACTCTATAGTGTGGTACTGTGGACACCTGCCCACGAACACAAAATTACGACCCACTCGTCATGCATTCCCAGGTGGGAATCAAGAACAGCGCAATATGCTGATATGTGACATGGTGTACAACGCCCAGAGATTCACGAGCTGTAGTGTAGCAGGACTCACCACCACCAGGCTATCATGTATTGGTAAGAGTTATTTTTCTCAAAAACACTCAGTGCTCAGACCTGGCTCAGACGGTTGGTTCCATATCATTTGCTGTCCATAACAGTACACATGTTGTTCATGCACACACATGTGGGATCGACACTTATCTACCTGAGTTGGCGGCGCCTCGGAAAGGGAAATACTACATATTGCATGTATCAGTGCAAGATTAGCCTGATGTGTATAGCCAATACCTGTATATCTATGATTTATCTTTATGATTCCTCCTTTACAGGTGGAACCTATTCAGCAGATCCCTGAGGCCTGTGCTTCTGCCCATGCTACCAAAAGGTGAGGCTCGATCATCATATACAAATTAACACAAATAACATAATTAAACATTGTCTTTGTAGTGCTTTTGTCATTTTGAAATATGAATATTGAGTCTGTATGTTTGTATCAATAGGAAAGCCACTGCACCTGGGAGTCCTTCACCCTCACATCTCGAGGCTCCAGACACAGGTTGCTGTCTACTCCCAGAAAAGATCCACCCGAAGGAAGGTTCCGAAGCTCGTCGGGAAGCCCATCAAGCACCGCTGGATTCTCGACGAGCCGGGCCAGCAGAAGTGGTACACCGGTAAGCACTGAGCACTCGTATGTACACTCTGAACCTGAACTGACCAATATTCTCCATTTGTCTATTCCACATTGTTCCATTGAACTGACCAATATTCTCCATTTGTCTATTCCATTTATATATACTTTTACCATGTTTACAGGGAAAGTTTCAAAGCTCCTCAAAGGAAGAGCGGGCACCACTTCTGCTGTTCATCCTAAACAAACATGTCTAAGGGGTGTTATGGATGAACTTTGACCTTGACCCGAAATTTTTTTGCCAAGTCGGCATTTTTCGTTTACATCGATATCTTGGAAACGCTGCATCGTAGAGGGAAACGGATGTTATTTTCGGACTCGTGGCCCTAGACAAACATATCTGAGTGGTACTAGGAATGAACTTCGACCTTGACCTGAAATTTTTCATTTCCGTCGATATCTCAGAAATGGTACATCGTAGAGCCCTGTGATTTTCAGACTCGTGGTCCTAGACAAACATATAAAAACAAACATTTTGTTTTTTTTCATGCATCACCCTGAAATGCCTCCAAGGCCTTTAGGCCTTGACGTCTAGTTTATCTTGGTTTGTTGTGGGAAACAACAACACCTGACAATGAAATTTGAGGTGTTCTACTCTTACTTGATTTTACAGTTTGTCACCATTGCACCATATCAGGCCAGCCATGCACAATGCACAGGAACATCCCCAGCACCATACTACATAACCTAAAACAAGGTATGTTTTCATGAAGGCCATTTTATTATGAATTTCAAATGTTTCGATTTCTCCTGGTTTTTTTTTCATATAAATATATCTATGCATGTAAAATATATATTTTTATGGCTTTTTTCAGACTTCTTCAGTTTCGTTTTTTTTTTCTTTCAACTATTCTTCAACACTCAGTGAACATCTCCAAGACAGCACACTCGAACTGTTCTTCAACACTCGGTGAACATCTATAAGACAGCTACTCCAACTGCTCTTCAACACTCTTGAACATCTGCAACAGAGCTTCCTCGAAGTGTTCTCCACAACTCGGTGATCATCTCCAACACAGCTCCCACAAAATATTATGTGTAATATTATGTCATTCCTTAGTAAATTAATTATTAAAATACTGCGAAATGAAATGTGTACATTCACAACAACCTTTACATATACTTCATTTGTTAGGGGAGAGATGAGGCGACTATGTATGCTGATTCGAAATATTACATTTATAAATGCACATGCCTTATTCCAATGTGGTGGTTTGGGTGAATAATCGGAAATATTTCCCTTCCACATCATGGTTTCATTGTAAAGAAACCTCACATTATCAAACTGCTATTCCATATCACTGCAGGTTATATTTATCTATGATCTGTGCTCACTTAAGCCGGGATATATATTGATTTGTAATGTGTTAACCACCATAAAAAAGATATAATCAACCCACCTGCAGTAAGCATACGGTGCATACTTCATATTAAATTTTTCGGTAATTTGGATTTATTACACTTATTAACCTTAAATGCAATCAATTTACCTGTGTATGTTACCATAGTTACACATTTTTAGAATGTATGTATTGTTCATGTTTGTAACGAAACTAACAATACCTCCTACCATCTTGCTGTGATATATATTGCATGTAGAACATGATCCTCACAGATACAGGTAACTTCCATGAAAATGTACACGTTATGATTTTCGACTTTCTCATTGATGTTACGCATTATGAAATTGATCTTCTTTTCATGAAATGTTGACAAAATAAAATATTTACATTTCACATGCCATGTTCATATTTATTGTCTTGTTCAGAAAATGAGTTCTCCCTGAATGAGCACCAATAATGTGACAAGCCAAGGGTTAATTCCTAGCACAAAAAGTAGTTCCAATAACATTATAGTCGGCCATATTGATTTTTTATTTCAGTTCTTGGCCAAACAGTGCCCCTTTTGGACCCTTATGCACGGAGTATGATGAAGTATGAGCATAATTACACAGTGGTACATTGTTCTATACTGTTTATAGATAACTTTGGATATATTTATTGGCTGATGCACATAAAATGCACTGGGCATTTGTGGAATCCCCAGGTCAGTCTTCTGGCACTGTTTTTTTGGCTTTTCTGTCATAATTCTGAAAGGGCCTATATATTCAATACATTAATTACATGAAGTAGATTTGGATTTTCATCAATGGGTATTCGTGAATTTTGTTGTGAGCGTGATATGAGGATTTCAAAATTTATTGAACCCTTTTTGAAGAGTTTCAAACATGACACAATCGCCAGGTGGAGCCTCTTCTGAACTGCTAATGGCATACCCCTAACTTATAAACCAGTTTTCTCATGCGTGTAGTCATGCACCAACTGGCAGTCCCAGCTAGTCACAGACCCAAAACTAACACGGGCTTGTGGAATGTGGCTAAACTCCATAGGTGCGCGAAAAAGCATGTCGTCTCTGTCATTCCCGGGGACATCCTCCCTATCGTTTCCTGAGCATAGGAGGATGTGATTGATCTGCACTTCAGGATGAAGACTTGGTAAGTTGAGATCTCAACATTCCAATTCGAGATCTCGACATTCCAATTTGATATCTCGACTTTGTAATTCGAGATCATGATTTTTTAATTCGAAATATCGACTTCCTTACATTGCTCTAATACGCCTATGTACCTAAACATTTCCACGAGTTATCCTTCGATAATGACCGAGTCGGACTGGCATTGACAGATCCAGGATTAAATCTCGGAGCGGGCCCTATTTTTTTCAAATTTGACTTGAATGCAACGTTGTCATATGGGTTGGGTGAATTGACCCACAGCGTACATTGTACTTCTCCACGAATTTTCTGCCAATGTGAATTTTACCCCTGATTTTTTGAGGGGGTAAGGTGTAATTGGTAGCTATTGATACACTTTGAAATATTTCACATGTGGCTCTTATTGTCGCCTCCATCAGGACATACTCAAATACGATTAAAACGGCCCATGGATAGATGCGTTGGTCCGGAAATGGAGTCAATCACTAAATCAAATATTCCAGTTAGAGTGTGAAACGTTCCCAAATTTTCTTCATGCTGACAACCGCTAAAAATTGCGAGTACTTCGATAGATTTGACCGATCAGACAGCGGCTTCCCTAATTCCCAAACTCCGTAGGGATGGCTGGTTGATCATCGTGGCTTGAGCACTGTTCCGAAAGGTGTCATTCTTGAATGAGAACGTATTACCAACCATTCAAATTGTCGGGGAAAAGTTTGTCAAAAATATTCATGCACATACCGGTTCCCTTCTTATCAACCGAGATACCCAGTATACTTGCGATCATGAAGTTTTGAACATGATTGAATGGGCATTTATTTTGCAGCATTTAACGAGAACTTAGTAATATAAGGCATTTGTATTTATAGGAATCTCTTAAAATCTACACAACCTTTATGGAATTATATTGATATGATGGTCAGTTAAAAACAGGCAAAAGGGGACGGTGTGATCAAACACCGCTGACACGGCGCTGTGTCTGCATCGATCTTCTACTCGGTACTGGTGACATGGTGCACAATGCTTTGCGGAAATATGCTTTATAGCGATTTTTCTCGTTCGATGCAGTTTGACGAAATATTTCACCCAATAAATGTTGTTCTACAGGTCGAATAGTATATGTATAGATTGAATAATGGAGCCTAAGTGTACAAGTTAGGTTTATGTAGCATGTTAAATTTATATTAACGAGCTATCGTGCATAGGTGTTTCGAATTGATTGGGTCTGGAAAAGGTATGGCAATTGTTCAATTTTGAGTCTGCAAAGTCCCTGATCTTGTTATCCACAGAATAGTCAAAACTATGTGACTTTGATTGCAGTATGTTAAAACTACAGCAATGCAGACTCAAATAAACTTCCCAATCCCCACATTGGAATCGAGCTATGCACTGCTGAGAGGCGACACATGTCTTTTACTATATTTCCTGACGCTTACTAAATAGACTTTTTTCGTGTCGGGGGCATTTCGGGGGTATTTCGAGGGTGTTTCGGGGTAAAGTACCGCGGTCAAGTGAGTAGGGGTTTTTGCACATTGAAGCGTGGCGAATATAACTCAGATTAGTCGAACAGCGCCTATTAGGCCACACAAAATAGAGCCGAACTCTAGCAGCCGTATGCGGCCCAAGTATCATATCCTGCGGCTTCCTCCATATCCAGTAAAGGATTAAAGACGGATTAAATGGCATTCATGAACATGTAGTGGTTGAGTAGGCATTAAAGCGCAGCGTATGATACTTCGGCCAGGTCTGCTATGCTGCGTTTTCTTTTATCTCTAATGAGGATTAAAAGGGTGTCAGACAGATTAAATTACATGTTTCCAGTTGTCGCGCAGTGTTCATCGGTAGCACACTAAAGTCTTAGACCACCCTGAAAATATCACCTTTTGTAAAGTTTATTGCTAAAATGTTATATATTTCATCTAAGTTATCTGTTATTCTCTCTTTCAGTCACTTTCTCTTTGTATGCACAAAAAAATCAGAAATTGTGCAACATCAGAATATTTTATTATTAATGGGCGAAAAGCACTAAACTGATTTGGATGGGAAAAATAATGGAGTGCGAATAATAGCATGACAAGGGTGCAATATGCTTGGTGGTTGTGTACTGGTCAACATCAGCCCCATTGCAACCAGTTATCTTAATGTTTTTCACCAATGTGACACGAGTTGGTGACAAAAATATGTTACATTTCTATATTTATTTAAGTTTGTTGGTACAATTAATTTGTCGATTTCACCAGAATAAATCTTCTGGTGTGATTTTGAGATACTTGTCTATGAAGTAAAGACAGAGGATTCACTATTATAGACCGCCCGTAATAAACACATTTCTTACGACATTTCTATTTTCATGATTGTACGAGTATAATAATGATACTATCATGTTTCTCAGTCTTAGACTTTCGGATCCATTGTATAGCTGGGTTCTGTTATACATGTGTAAAGGGTGAATTGTAACAAAATGCCACAGGCATCCTCCTCAGGTAATATCGTCAGTGTTTGGCTAGTATGCAACAGGGATGGGGTCAAATACGTATTTGTATTTGTACTTGTATTTGAAATACACTAAATCTCGTATTTGTATTTGACAATTTCAATACTGGCGTATTTGTATTTGAATTTGTATTTGAGGTCTGTATTTGATGTATTTGGAATCAAATACAGTCAAATACACAGAAGGGATTTATTTGTGAAGTTTTTGAAACTTGGTGGAAATTGCATATTGACATCATGATCAAATACTGATCTATGTCATGGTTATAGCAACGAATTCTGGAGAGTGCCAAGAAAAACAGTGTGAAACTGTGTTCATTCAGTATCACTGGTGCGAAACTGCAATTGGCACATCAACATGGCCGAACGTGATAAATGTATGAAAAACAAATTGATCATGTTTCTGTGAAATCGTAATATTGACATGTCGCGTGTTACAGTCAGATAATTAGTTGATATTCAAGATTAAAGTAATGACGAACGTGAACACAATCGTGCTATCGAAATAAATGGGTGAGAATTTTTGTTGATGACGTGCCAATTATGCGTTCCTGATGCGCCAATTAATAATTCGGCTTTTCAAGCGATACGCCAATACCATATCCTTACTATGATGACCATTGTGTACAAACATATCATAGCATTATTCTCCTTTTACACACAGATATTCTCAATGCTGGCAGTGGTTTACACGACGCATTGTTTCGTCGTGTCCTTAGACACGACAAGAAAATATCGCTGCGACGAAAAAAACTGAACGAAAATGCAGGTGTGCTGGTGTATCAGTCGATACATTTCCCAGTCCAATCGGGCTATATTTTGCAAAAGTTTTAGCTGGTTTTAAGCCATGTGTCAACGTGAAGAAGATCACAATGAGATGTGTAACCTGGCGCAAAATCAATGACACTGCGGTCATTAAAGTTATGTGTCTGTGGTATTAACAGGGCTATCATTAGGCCTATAGGTTTATCACTCGTCGAATTTGACCGTTCATGATACTGATTTTGTAAGTATCATTCATGAATCGCTCCTAAAATATGGAATTGTCTATATCGATATCCATTCGTCAGTAGGCCTATACATATGTAACGTGAGACCAAAAATTCAGTGATCCCCAAAAATCCTTCCCCCCCTCCCCCCCCCCCCCCCCCCCCCCCAAAAAAAGGGGCTATAAACAGGCTGACCGGCGATTTTTAATTCGAATGACATTTACGGCTCTGATATACAACATTTATCTTAGGAATAGCATATAGCTGTCTGTACTTCCAATGAAACATATGTGAATATAAAACAGCTTTATGACTACCCCTCCCGACGTGTATAGAACGCGATTGGTTTCACGTATTAATATAAATATGCTTTCACATATCAAATTCTCCTAATTTGAATCAGAATTATAACAAACGACTCAAATCTCGACGGTGACACACTACACGTTCTTGCCAAAAACATGAGTGAGGTAAACACTGGACCATTGGGCTACTGGGACCCGATGAATCAGAATCCTTGCATACGTCACACACGGAGATTGTAATACAACGAACAGTAATAGTGGTAAGTTAGTTAGACACTATAAATTGGTTTATAATTTTGTTTGGCCTCAATCTCTGTCGAGTGTCGACTGGAAATCGCTCTTGCGGGATTAGTTTGCTTTAAGCTGCACGCATCACTGAATAAACCCCTGGGTGCCGAGAAGAGGGGATTATTGCGGTACTTCACCCCGAAACACCCTCGAAATACCCCGACACGAAAAAAGTCTAATGTCACAAACACAACTTTCCGTGTGCGCTGTCCATTGCGCCCAAAAAAAGACCTGTGGCACGCATATTCCGGGGTCGTACACACGACAGGAAAAGCTACATGGGTTGAGAATAAAATATTCAAGGAAAAATTAAAAATAGTGTATTTACACCACCTATGATTTTATTGGCCTCTGTTTGTACTGGCCTCTGTAGACTTTTTGAACTAATCGTTATTTTTTTCTAGGCAAATGCTGTGCTTATGTTATTAGAACCCAATAACATAGAAGCTCACAACATAGACCACGCAAAGCAACAGCACGAATTTATCAAACAAAAATACATGTATATGCATGACATAATACAACATACATGTACACCGCATTGCCATGAATGGGTCCATGTTGAACTCGAATTGTCTCACATGTAATACATGTGCGATTCCGGCGTCTACGAGATGTAGACTGACTGAGACACTCCATTTTTTTTGTCTGTACATGGTAAAAAAAATACAACAATGACGTTTCATGATAGTTTGTTTGCCTGAACTGCAAACACAATAAAAGCAAAAAAAAATAGGACCGAATGTCCTGTAAGTTATTGATCAATTTGTCTCTCATTAAGACGACTGAGCAAAACAGCAAATAACTTGTTGGGCGCTAGGTAGGACACAACACTGACCATGACAGCTGTCATTAAAGTATTATACGCATTGTAAATTAGCATACGTAGTTCAAGTAGAAGATTGAAGTTCTTACTCAAATCGAAGAAATGGGTCAAAGGACCATTAAATACTTATTTATAACTTCATCACTTTTTTTATTGTCTACATTTGTACTTTCAAACCCAAAACATTCAAACCCAAAAACTACATATGTAAACTCACGTTTTATGATCTTTTAGAAGATCGTGAAACCATTCGACAAAAAACTAATAAATATTTTTGTGACCCTAATGACCATCTTAAAATTTCCAAAACCGACTTGAATTGAAATGTGGAATGACTGTAGGAATAAACCTAAATTTAACCTTCAGAACCTTCATCTCGATCTAAAAATACACAAAAAATGAAAACAAATCACGATATGCATTCGCTTTCGTTTGCATACCAACTACATGCGGATGGCGTTGAACTTGACTGAGACGACGCAGCCGTGCTCCTGGTTGATGACTGTCCACCACTGGACGAAAGAAAATCTTTCACAGACGCCTCCAGTGCTGAGCCAGTTGACCCCCAGACAGTAGGGTTCAGCGGCACAGAGTCCTCGGCAGGACGCCCCAGACTTGATATCTGAAGTTGTAGAGAACACCCCGACCAACACACGACTGTCTGTTGCAACATCCACAAAACTGACGTGGTAGTGTCTCCACATCTTCAGGCCTGTCATGTACATATTAAACAACGAATGTCATGCTAGTATTCTAGCCATTTCTTGAATATAACCTGTTAACATTGAAAGGGAAAATCGATTGGAATTAATGACATCTCGATATTCAATGTGAATATTACCCAGGTAACTGTCGTGTACAGACGCGATGAATTCTGGTTCTTTGTACTCCGACCAGAAGAGGAACTCATCCACATCGCCATGGAAGAATCTGCCGCCGTACACGTTCTCCTGGCCAATCATGTAGTCGTTGTAGGGTGTGGATATTTCTGAGTATACGCTGCTTGGTGTTGGTGCTGTACCCACCAAGAGACCACTCACATACATCTGTGAAATTATGTCATACGATCATGAGTATGGAGACGTGTAATGATGTATAAGTACTGAGTATTCAACAATCGAATGCTGCTGACCGAAAGCCCTTGATATATCTCCCAGGTCATTACCAGGTGATACCACGTATTGACTGCTGTGAAACCTGTGCCCGTCTCTACCGTATACGAACTGGTCCTAGTTTTCAGACTGACGCCCATCTGACCAGTCTGTCTGACGTAGGCCGTCATACCATAAGAAGAGTAAGTGTGGCCTCCATTTGTAAGAATGTAGTTTTCCACACCAGCAGGAAGGACAGCGAATTTGAACCACAAAGCAAGTGTGAGTCCTTGCGGGCAGAGATCGGGCAGCCAGAAGCATGATGTCCTCGCGTCGCCTAGCAACAGAGCTGACTGTCCATCCAAGTGGACACCAGAGCCAACCACGCCCTCGCCCTCAGTTGGCTGACCAATTAAAGTGTCTATGTTAATGGTACCTCCAGTTATGTTCGTGGATCCCACACTAGACATCGGTAGGTACATATCGGCTGGAATATAATTGACTGTTTCTCATTATCTCGTGCGAGTGCTTATCACTGTCCAGATTCCAATTAGTGTACATGAGACCATGGCTAAAATAACATGTTTTTGCTCAATTCCTGCTCATATAATGCCATCTCATACATTGAGGGTACCCAGTTATGAAGGTCACACGTAATATAAGCCATTTTACAACCAAACCACTATGTTTTTGTTCGTGATTAACATGTACTTTTCCCGCTTCACAAACTTCAAGCTATTGTCAAGAAGTTTACCATTATTTTGTTATTAATATCACATTTCATATTGTTGACACGCCAGTCTTGATATATTACTTTCGATTTGCTTCGTTTCTTGTCAAATCTCTAGTTTCTGCTGCAACAGATATACTTGTGACAACAGATATAGATTTATTACAATTTGAATGATTCCAAGACAACAGACATATTTTTGCTGCAGGAGAACTAAATTTCCTCGGGGAAAAAATGAATTCTGTCACTGCAGAAATTTTTGCGTCACAGCATGAATATCTGTGTGGTGGCTGAAACGATTTGTGTGGTATCAGAATAATTTGTGCAGCAGCAGAAACATTTGTGCCTCGTGTTTATGTCACTCTCGTAATGATAGTTCCAAAATTGAAATTATAATGTCATTTGGGAGACACTGTAATCTGCAACACAGATTAGCCAATAGGTGATCGGACCGATAGTCTGGTAACCTCAAGGTTACAAGTATATTCAGCGTATATCATTTCCTATATGTCCACAATTGATGTCTAAGCTGTAAAGTCGATAATAAGCGAGATAATAGCCATTTTGAGCTTTGGCCTTGAAAATTAGGTCAAAGGTCAATTTCCAGGTCATCAGAGTATTCGACAGATATCATTTCTGATATGTCCGCAATTGATTCCTAAGCTGTAAAGTCGATAATATGCGAGATATTATCCATTTTGTGCTTTGACCTTGAATAAGGTCAAAGGTCACATTCAATGTCATGAGAATATTCAGCTTATATCATTTCTTATATGTCCACAATTGATTCCCAAGCTGTAAAGTGAATAATAAGCGAGATATTAGCGATTTTGTGCTCTGACCTTCAAAATGAGGTCAAAGGTCAAATTCAAAGTCATCAGAATATTCGGCATATATCATTTCCTATATGGTCACAATAGATCTCTAAGCTGTAAAGTTGATAATAAGCGAGATATTAGATATTTTGTGCTCTGACCTTAAAAATGAGATCAAAGGTCAAATTCAAGGTCATGAGAATATTCAGCATATATCACTTCCTACATGTCCACAATTGATTCCTAAGCTGTAAAGTCAATAATAAGCGAGATATTGGCGATTTTGTGCTCTGACCTTGAAAATGAGGTTAAAGGTCAAATTCAAGGTCACGAGAATATTCAGCATATATCATTTCCCATATGTCCACAATTGATTTCCAAGCTGTAAAGTGAATAATAAGCGAGATACTAGCGATTTTGTGCTTTGACCTTGAAAATGAGGTCAAAGGTCAAATTCAAGGTCATCAGAATATTTGGCATATATCATTTCCTATATGGTCACAATAGATTTCTAAGCTGTAAAGTCGATAATAAGCGAGATATCAGCCATTTTGTGCTCTGACCTTGAAAATGAGGTTAAAGGTCAAATTCAAGGTCACGAGAATATTCAGCATATATCATTTCCTATATGTCCACAATTGATTCCGAGTCTCTAATCTCAATATTAAGTGAGATATCATGAACATTGTGGCCCATTATAAAGCATAGGAGAATTCAACATAAGAAAGTCCTATTTGGGCCCCGTAAACAACATCAAAATGGCCGCCACACGCACAGCGGCGATTCAAGAGCATCGAAACTTACACACATTATAAAGATACATGAGGGGAACATTTTGAAACTAAAATCTCAAAACTGATCAGACAGTTTTTGAGAAAATACTTTGTAAAGTTGACCTTTGATAAAAATGGCCGCCAAAACTGCATAATCGATTCAATAAAAAAAAAATGAAAAAATAGTCTGGGGGTATTGACCAAATACATATTCACACAAATTTATGGACAAATTCATCAGCCCGAAGAAAAGATAAAAAATTTTAACAGATAATGTGGTGGACGCCGACGCCAACGACGGACGAAAAACCACGACAATAGCTTATCGGCCCTTATGAGCCGGTAAGCTAAAAATCCGAGATGCAGATATGTGATCACTCACTGTATATGTTTTCTATATAGGTTAGGTCTTTCAAAAAGGTTACCGGTACCTGAACAAAGGATTCATCTGCATATACGGTATATACTGAAATGTGCATGGCTCCATTGTTCATAATATTCGTACTCTGTGTTCTGCGCGTACTCACCCCTCCAAATTTTAGCATACCATTGGTAATGGAACAATGCATACATCAATACTCATCGATGCACATGCAGCATGTATTGTCGTAGTTTTATTTGAAGGGCTTCGTTCTTCAACGATGCATGCATACTGCTTTCAAGCTGTATCTCTAGACAGCGTATGTTTGTCAATATGTTTTATGCAAGGCTAGAATAAGTGAAGACTGTGTTGTAACGGTTGATTGCATCTCCCACAGTAGAACATTGATTTTTTCATTCTCTTGTTGTTATTCTCTTGATATTTAATTCATAAGGCCATCTCAGATCTCGAATATAGCCTGCCAGTGAGGACTGTGAGTGTGTCCTGTGTGTGCCGAGATGTTCACAAGGGCATCTTTACATGTATCTGTCGGTATACCTGATTCCCAAACACATAGAAAATAGCCTTTCTTTTCTAAATCCTCCACTTGTACATAAATGTACCAGGAAATGGAATTCTGCATAATGATTATACAGATTTGTTGATGTGAAAAATTAATGTGGACTGTGTTATGGCCATATGGCTATGGCATTCGGAACCAGCCTAACGCATGAAAAATATTTGACCTTATAATATATTGTTACTAATTTGTATATGAAAACCATCCTAATCAAAACCACTTCCAATTAGAAATTTAGGCAGAGATCTGTACATATAATGCGGTTTTACCATTTAAATATTTAATTCCGGGTTTTAATAATATTTCCTGGTTTGAATACCTAATTCTGAGTCTTAATATTTATCTCCTGTTTTTCTATTATTTATTTCCCAGGTTTAACATTCAATTACAGGTATTAATATTTTCTTTCTCGGTTTTACCATTTTATTCATGGTTTGAATATTTTATTCTGGGTTTTAAATATTAAATTTCCAGTTTCAAAAGTGAGTAAAAAATATTCAGAAAAAAACCTTATATCCTAGATAATTAAGTTGTATTTCCCTTATAAACTTGTCCAGGCCAATGCATTTAATTATTATTTCTCCAAAATTGACATTCACCAGTGAACTCTTCATTAGTGAACTGCAGCACACTAATCTTTCTTTAAATTATGAGTATAATAACTCACCATCAACAAATATTTTACATATCCATATGACGGAGTCGGAATTGTAGGGTGTTATAAACAACCTAAAATAACTCGTATCACGGATTAATGTTTAAACTTTCCATTGCATATAAAATAACTCGTATCACGGATTAATGTTTAAACTTTTTAAACTTTCCATTGCATGTGGCGTATATTATCCACGATCCTCGAAAATTGCCGAGGTCATCTCTTTATTTAAAAAAAAGTTTTCGAAATCAGGAACTTGAACAAAGGAAATGTAAACTTGCTGAAGAGCACTACAGATGATCAATGATGAAATACACCATACAATTCAGCAACATACATGTACACCTAGCTTACTCAAACTAAAGACGAGAAACATTTTCAAAATATTGAATTGCTGTATACGAATTACATCTACAAGCATTTGGGGTTATGTTATCCTAATTGATATACCTGTACATAAGTACGTGCCCATTGTCTGGAAATGACTCACCGTTAAATGGCTGCATTGGCAGTTGGTGCGAATAGACCACATCTGTTATTGAACACAAAACAAATAACTTTATAGCAATTGCGTGCCCAATACCAGTCATTTCCAAGAAGCGATCACGGTAATACATCATGAATCAGTGTTTCGACAAGATCCAGAAATATATTGCTGGAACTTTGGTGAACAAATCCACAATTTGTCCTGAGCACAATAACCGTGACGTTACATCCTGTCATCACAAGGTACGGATGAAGTTTCTATTGGTTGCACTGAAAGGTAACACGTTGTAAATGTGGAATATAGGACCAGGCACCACATTTATTGGTGCCTTGGCACAGGCAATGCAGGCAAAGGAATGATCGATGACGTAAGTTAAATTTACCAGCCGTGCCTGCGTACAAGAACCCCTGCCACAGCTAGAGGAGCACTTGAAAGAATAGATCAATGGTTACATACTGAGAAACGTTATGAACGTTGTTTTGCTCATTTTTAGTGTATGTTATCATTTTGTTGTAAAAGAAAAAAGTGAATCGTTAAATGTGGTAGTTTTGTGGCTCTGAAGAACTGTTGCTATGACTGCTTCATCCGTTTTTTTTGTGTCACGGGTGGTCAGACCAGTTCATTGTGTTATTTACTTAGCCAGGGCACCTGTCATACTGGCGAAATACATTATGCCAGTACATGCATTGCATTCCATATTTTATTTCTGGTGTATGGATAGAAACGAAATAAAAAGTATTGAACGGTATCTTCCACTTTTGTATATATGGAACAAACAAAATTTTGTGTTCTCATATAGCTCATTCTCTGATAGGTAAAATGAAATTTCACATTTATACTTGGTATTCTGGACACGGATACCCCGTGTAGATGATGCCCAAATTTGACAATATTGAATCCATTTCTCGTCTTTGTTCCTTTCTAAAATGTCACAATAGACCGTCATCAGAGACACGACGTTACCTGGACATCATACACCAGAACGGAGTCGGGTGACTCTCGGTGTTCAGTTACTGGGTGGAGAGACACAGTGTAAGTATGGTAAGTTGTTTGTCTTCAGACATGAAGACCGTCGGTTGATATGCGTGACGGGGTGCAATCTGTATACGGATATTAATACAGCAATATATTGTACAGATTGCACAATATAATCGATTTTACCATACACATGTTTTCGTATTGTCTGTGTAAAACAGTGTGATACACATGTCAGTATGTGTTCATCCAAATGATACGTACCTGTCAGGTACAACGAAGAGATCTCGCAGCTGGAAAACCCCAAACGTGTCTTGGATATCCTGGGTGATCTCAGCCCTAGTGACCGTTAGATAAAGGCAGGGGCAGTGGTCAGTCAGGACAGATTCCCCCAATGTTTTTAGCAAGGGGAGTCAGTCAAATAATTGTTCAACTTGGGCTACAAGCACCATTTGTAGAGCAGAGGTAGATATTAACATCACCTCTTCTCCTCTGTGTTGGCCATTTAGGATAAATCAAAGATTGCCTCCACCAGGAGAGGATTTGCAGCCCATAACTGTACTAGTATTTGTGATAGAGACATGATTTTTGGTAACTTACACTTTAACTGTCCAATGATGAAATGAACATGCATAACAGTGTGTCCCCTCCTGGTCCTGGTATCAGATCCCTGACACCAGACACTCACCCTGACACTCCATACCTGACTTTTGATAGTTTGTTCAAAACATAAACTGTCATATTTATTTATTAGCTTCTTATATATATTTACATCTTACTCTTCCTGGCTACCAGAATGGCTACCACATAGGCCTAAACATCACTCCCGTCCAAGCCTGTTTGCATTAGACAAAGAATTGTGTGCACCTATATTGCCTGCCAGATCGCATGCAAAAAAAAATGTATAAGCCGACATAAATTCGTGGGTCTTCAAAAATAAAGCACCTACATTTCATGTTTTCACTGGTTTTCTGGTGTTGAAAGATGGATGGCTTTGTACCGAAAATGTTGTATCTTCAATGTATTTTTTTCTCTATATCTACGTGGATATGCACTGTCTATATGAAATTGTTTTCTGTCCTGCAAGTTCTTCTTGCACTCTTCGATGCCTACTCAAACTCTATAGCTTATTACGGTTTATAAATCAATCCGTGTTGCATGCATAATTCCCATGGCATGTTATGGGTGAAAAAAAAACCCAATAACACTGAACTTCAATATATTACAACATACCAGGGAACTGGTACCGGTAAACACCCGCAGTCTCAAACAAATTTATCATTTATCACCCGATAATTAACATTTACTGCCATGCACCATACGGATCTCGTATGGTATTATGGTGGAACACTAAGATAACGTGACGTTCAATTTGATAATATGGTGGGCTGCATTGCATACAATAACATATGTAATTATGTATTTAGCTATATATAACCAAATTTCATTGTGCGAAAAAAACCTGTCCTTACATAATCATAATTCCGACACAGGTCAGCGCATCAATCCGTATTGACGAGTCATAAAATTACAATATTGATGATCGTGATGTCACATTCATTTAAACCAATCACGAAATCCACATCATATAATAAAACAATTAATGACCTTTATTGTCTATCGTTATATTGTTTTACAGACCCAAGAAATGCCGAAACGACCTCGGCTTCGCCTTTCGGTTTTCTGTGGTCTGTAAAACAACATAATGACCCAAGTAGAAATCAAAAAGTGTCAAATATTCATAAATATCTTTTCTTTCCTCAACACGAATTTGTTATTTATCTCTCAATTAGGTTAAAAAATCAAAGTATCTGCTCAAAATGCAAAGGTGATGAAGTTGGAAGGCTCGTTTCAGTTTGTATGCTTGTAGAACAACAATTTCCTTCCTACATGTAAATTTTCAAGATGAAATAAGCTTTCACTTGACACAATCATAACCGAGTAAATCGGCCCTTCATTATTGCGTTTTTTTGTCGAGATATTCGCCAAACATATGCTGATTTTTAAGATATTCTGGAAGTCATATACAAGGCTTTTACACACCAATTTTTTTGGAGAATGAAACAATTTTTAGCCAATATTTTTTCCAGCAAAACATTTCAATGGAAGTATATGTGATTCTTAATGGAGATTAATAATCTGAACTGATGGTATTGAAGTCTGTCCATTATCGACAGCTAGCGGGTTTTGTGGCGTCATTTGGAGACGTTGAGTTAATGCCTTTCTATCTATCTTCAATTGGTCAACGCGTCAGTGGCAGCCTTAAGGCATGACAACTCCAAGTATATTACGTCACATCCGTTACAGAGAGAGAATTCCCTATTTTGAAAACGAGGGATGCCCTTGATCACCCGCAGAATGGTGGGGAATATTTTCCTATGGCTGGTTGTTGACCCGAGCTGGTTGGCATTGCACACGAACAGCTTCGACACAACAGCACGCACAGAACGGCTTGGACGACGAACGATATATATGTGTTGTCATGCATAAAAATCAGTCGTTATAAGGGGGAACCCTCAGAACTCGAGCTGTAGCAAAAAAAAAACAATTCTTCAACCTATATTTTCCCTACTATG
Source organism: Terebella lapidaria (assembly GCA_949152475.1). Taxonomy (NCBI): domain Eukaryota; kingdom Metazoa; phylum Annelida; class Polychaeta; order Terebellida; family Terebellidae; genus Terebella; species Terebella lapidaria. The sequence continues at coordinate 31,626,447 of OX424558.1, forward strand.
GTGAGATGAGTAAATGAATTAGCTAGCTTGTTATGTAAGCTGCTGAGGGTTATCTCGTTCTGTGACAGAGCTATAAACACTTGAAATTGGGCTTTTTATCATTGCCTTGAATGGCCAGAGCTAGTACTGAAATCTGTCCTTAATCAAACACAAATTACTTCAACTTCCGGTGCCGCTTGGGACGATGCACCCTTTTTCACCTGCCGCTCAGTGCAACAATTGATATTATAGCACAAATTTCATCCAATTTGGTGGAGAGACACAGTGTAAGTATGGTAAGTTGTTTGTCTTCAGACATGAAGACCGTCGGTTGATATGCGTGACGGGGTGCAATCTGTATACGGATATTAATACAGCAATATATTGTACAGATTGCACAATATAATCGATTTTACCATACACATGTTTTCGTATTGTCTGTGTAAAACAGTGTGATACACATGTCAGTATGTGTTCATCCAAATGATACGTACCTGTCAGGTACAACGAAGAGATCTCGCAGCTGGAAAACCCCAAACGTGTCTTGGATATCCTGGGTGATCTCAGCCCTAGTGACCGTTAGATAAAGGCAGGGGCAGTGGTCAGTCAGGACAGATTCCCCCAATGTTTTTAGCAAGGGGAGTCAGTCAAATAATTGTTCAACTTGGGCTACAAGCACCATTTGTAGAGCAGAGGTAGATATTAACATCACCTCTTCTCCTCTGTGTTGGCCATTTAGGATAAATCAAAGATTGCCTCCACCAGGAGAGGATTTGCAGCCCATAACTGTACTAGTATTTGTGATAGAGACATGATTTTTGGTAACTTACACTTTAACTGTCCAATGATGAAATGAACATGCATAACAGTGTGTCCCCTCCTGGTCCTGGTATCAGATCCCTGACACCAGACACTCACCCTGACACTCCATACCTGACTTTTGATAGTTTGTTCAAAACATAAACTGTCATATTTATTTATTAGCTTCTTATATATATTTACATCTTACTCTTCCTGGCTACCAGAATGGCTACCACATAGGCCTAAACATCACTCCCGTCCAAGCCTGTTTGCATTAGACAAAGAATTGTGTGCACCTATATTGCCTGCCAGATCGCATGCAAAAAAAAATGTATAAGCCGACATAAATTCGTGGGTCTTCAAAAATAAAGCACCTACATTTCATGTTTTCACTGGTTTTCTGGTGTTGAAAGATGGATGGCTTTGTACCGAAAATGTTGTATCTTCAATGTATTTTTTTCTCTATATCTACGTGGATATGCACTGTCTATATGAAATTGTTTTCTGTCCTGCAAGTTCTTCTTGCACTCTTCGATGCCTACTCAAACTCTATAGCTTATTACGGTTTATAAATCAATCCGTGTTGCATGCATAATTCCCATGGCATGTTATGGGTGAAAAAAAAACCCAATAACACTGAACTTCAATATATTACAACATACCAGGGAACTGGTACCGGTAAACACCCGCAGTCTCAAACAAATTTATCATTTATCACCCGATAATTAACATTTACTGCCATGCACCATACGGATCTCGTATGGTATTATGGTGGAACACTAAGATAACGTGACGTTCAATTTGATAATATGGTGGGCTGCATTGCATACAATAACATATGTAATTATGTATTTAGCTATATATAACCAAATTTCATTGTGCGAAAAAAACCTGTCCTTACATAATCATAATTCCGACACAGGTCAGCGCATCAATCCGTATTGACGAGTCATAAAATTACAATATTGATGATCGTGATGTCACATTCATTTAAACCAATCACGAAATCCACATCATATAATAAAACAATTAATGACCTTTATTGTCTATCGTTATATTGTTTTACAGACCCAAGAAATGCCGAAACGACCTCGGCTTCGCCTTTCGGTTTTCTGTGGTCTGTAAAACAACATAATGACCCAAGTAGAAATCAAAAAGTGTCAAATATTCATAAATATCTTTTCTTTCCTCAACACGAATTTGTTATTTATCTCTCAATTAGGTTAAAAAATCAAAGTATCTGCTCAAAATGCAAAGGTGATGAAGTTGGAAGGCTCGTTTCAGTTTGTATGCTTGTAGAACAACAATTTCCTTCCTACATGTAAATTTTCAAGATGAAATAAGCTTTCACTTGACACAATCATAACCGAGTAAATCGGCCCTTCATTATTGCGTTTTTTTGTCGAGATATTCGCCAAACATATGCTGATTTTTAAGATATTCTGGAAGTCATATACAAGGCTTTTACACACCAATTTTTTTGGAGAATGAAACAATTTTTAGCCAATATTTTTTCCAGCAAAACATTTCAATGGAAGTATATGTGATTCTTAATGGAGATTAATAATCTGAACTGATGGTATTGAAGTCTGTCCATTATCGACAGCTAGCGGGTTTTGTGGCGTCATTTGGAGACGTTGAGTTAATGCCTTTCTATCTATCTTCAATTGGTCAACGCGTCAGTGGCAGCCTTAAGGCATGACAACTCCAAGTATATTACGTCACATCCGTTACAGAGAGAGAATTCCCTATTTTGAAAACGAGGGATGCCCTTGATCACCCGCAGAATGGTGGGGAATATTTTCCTATGGCTGGTTGTTGACCCGAGCTGGTTGGCATTGCACACGAACAGCTTCGACACAACAGCACGCACAGAACGGCTTGGACGACGAACGATATATATGTGTTGTCATGCATAAAAATCAGTCGTTATAAGGGGGAACCCTCAGAACTCGAGCTGTAGCAAAAAAAAAACAATTCTTCAACCTATATTTTCCCTACTATGGTGAGATGAGTAAATGAATTAGCTAGCTTGTTATGTAAGCTGCTGAGGGTTATCTCGTTCTGTGACAGAGCTATAAACACTTGAAATTGGGCTTTTTATCATTGCCTTGAATGGCCAGAGCTAGTACTGAAATCTGTCCTTAATCAAACACAAATTACTTCAACTTCCGGTGCCGCTTGGGACGATGCACCCTTTTTCACCTGCCGCTCAGTGCAACAATTGATATTATAGCACAAATTTCATCCAATTTCAACGGACTGACATTCTCACAGCAAGAATTTTGGCCAACGCATTTGTTAAATACGGCAATCAATTTTGCTACTCTCGATTCTTGACGTTTACTCATTTCATACAGTAACATAATAGTGTTATTAGTTAGTATGATATGCGCATCATTACGCGCATATCCAAGAAGGTGATACAACAGCCAGGGGCGGATCCATGAATTTGAAAAGAGAGGGGTGAACACTATACGGCGTGGGGTCTGGGGCCTGCTCAAGGCCTTTTATTCTGTCCTGTGGTAGCTTCCTGCTATCTCGAGGGTGTAAATTCCACTTCTTGCCCTGGTATATTTGTAAAAAAAAGTTGTGAGTGAGGCGAGCCTGTCCCAGTATGGCTCTGGGGCCCGCTCAAGAGACCCTGAAGCCAGAGTCTTTTTTATGACTTGAGGTAAGTTGATGGCATCTCCTGGGTATAAATTTTCATTTGAATACCCATTGATCGCCATACTTTCATAATAAATGCAAAAACTAGAAACTAAGCGCATCTGTATCAGCTTGGGTGGGGGGGGGGGGGGTCTTGGGCCTGCTGAGGGGCCCAGAAATCACAGCCTCTTTTTGTTCTGAATTAGTTTTGTGGCCTTTCCTGGGAATAAATTGCACTTAAAAATTCATCGATGACCATGTTCTGGAAACGTTGGTAGAAAGTAGAAGGGAAGCTATCCATTTGGGCCGGGGGTCTGGGGACCGCTAAAGGGCCCCATAATTTATAGCCCTTTCTATGTTCTGAACTAATTTTGTGGCCTTCTCCTGGGAATAAATTGCACTTAAAAATTCATCGATGACCATGTTCTGGAAAGTTTGTGAAAAATGTACATGTAGAAGGGAAGCTACACATTTGGGCCGGGGGTCCTGGGGCCCGCCCAAAGGCCCCAGAAGTTAAAGCCTTCCTAATGTTCTGAACTAATTTTGTGACCTTTCCTGGGAATGGTTGCAATTAAGAATTCATTGATGACCATGTTCTGGAAAGTTTGTAGCCTTTTTATGTTCTCAAATAATGTAGGGGCTCTCCTGGGTATATATTGAACTCAAAAATTCATTGATAACTATGTCCTGAAAAGTTTGTAAAAAATGTAAAACGGAATCTGCACATTTGGGTGGGGGGTCCGGGGCCCGCTGAAGGACCCCAGAAGCCAGACCCCTTTTTATGTCCTGTGATAGCTTCCCGGTCTCTCCTGAGTATACATTTCGAACAAACTCACCATTTCAAACAAACTTGTTAAACATGGTATTTCGACATCATTTTTTTCGGGCAGGAAGGCTAAACCCGCCTATGTATATGTATTTGTTTTTCGAAAAGGGGGGAGGGGGTCCTGACCCCATTAACCCCCCCCCCCCCTCTAAATCCGCTACAATGTACTTTTTTTTGCTTTGTTCACTCTAACAAGCCGGTCGTTTATTTCTTTGTTTTCTCCTTTCTTTCTTTCTAATTATCAATATCAAAGAGCGGAAATGAGTCATATGACAAAAGTAACTCGCAAGGGTTTATTCTGCAAAGTTCTGTTTCCTATGACGAACAAAATGTCTCTAATGCAAAATGATAAAAATGTCAACACCAATGACACCATCCCACCGATTGTGAACCAGCAGCACCCACAGTACCCGACTATTCGTACACGTGTACAGTCACAACGCCCGAGACTGGCAAGAATGACATCAGAGTGACATCAATAGAATCTTCTGGTAGGACAATGTGAGTCGTTGGTAAAAGCCAATGGCAACCAAGTTCTGAGTGAGATTGACCTCAGCAAAGTTTCTCAGGTACTGGAGTTTGACTCGAATGACATAGCTTATTTATTATGACATGCTGGATGTCGTATTGTCTAACTTGGCCTTCTTGCTAAGCGGCCGGGCAACTGCTCTCAGTGAGTTGTGAAAGGCAAAAGACCCCAATTTAGGAATGTAAACACGAAGTAGGCAGCAGTGATATCACTATTTAAAGGGGAAGCAAAGCAAAAAATACTTATTTGATAGTATGAAATATTTGTTTCATACTATGGTTTTTACAGAACCAAAATATCGTGATCTGTTCCTAAGTTATGTCCATGTTTGTTTTGCTCCTCTGGGAGTCCTCGAAGCAGCTCATTAGTTATGCGTGACGTCATCAATTGGGTTTCGTTTATTTAGATTTTCATTTTTCTAATTGTAAGCACTTTATTAGTCATTGCGCGTGTTTTATCCTTGCAATCTATATAATGCAAAAAAAACACACAAATCTGTCAAAAGTTTTGTTGTCATGGCAACAATTCTTCTGTTCAGGCCCATAGCAACCAGGTTGCTATGGCTAATACCTTACTTTTAATGAAAATTATTGTGGTCTGGTTTGTATGATAATTTATTGTAACAATTCCTACATTAAATAGACCAGGTAAAAATGCATATATCTTAACCCATAGGATAGCTATTACCCATAGCAACCTGGTCGCTATGGGCCTAAACAGGAGTATGGTTACCATGACAGCAACAATTTTGACATTCAACAATATCAGTAAAAATATAAAATAGGTATTTTATTCATGTGATATTAAGTATACATGGTATGAATTTGTTTCAACATTGTAACATGATAAACTAGTAACTTGAATATAAATCTAAATGTAATTGTATGTTTTATTGTTGGTTGTTGTAGTCCTAGTCGTGTCACCAGAAACTTCTGCGGTTGTGGTAACCAGTATGCCACATGTTTCGTGAGAAATATATATGGCAAACATGTATATCTTCTGCATTTATTAAGTTTACTCAATTTAATTCATCCATTGTTCTAGTTGGATGTCCCATGGGTGCTTCACGGCTTTGCATCGGCTCAACCAAATGAGGGCAAAGAAGGGACCCTTGTAAACATCGCATTCAAGGAGGGAAAGACTTGGAAGAACTCGTCTTCTGAGTTGCCAGAAGGGATGACCAGGTATAAAGAAAAGCCAGGCAAAAAAGTGTTCAAATGGCGGTATGCTCATCAAGAAAACATGTCAAATGATTCGATTTACTTGAACAATAACCTCATTATTATTATATTTTTGATCAATTTGCAATAGCAGGTATTTTTTCAGACATTGGGGACTCGTGTCAGTACAAGAAACTGAAATGTCGGCACCTCTGTTAGAACCTACACTCACTCCTCTTGAGGAACACGCCACACAATTTTTCTTTGACTTGGGAACCACCAGATTAGAAAATTAATATCATAAAAATATGTCCCATTAAATGTGCAGCTATTAAATACAAATATTGAATCTGCATATATCTCAGTGGCAAAAAAGCGTATGATAAGTATTTAGTTATTCTTCAGTATAGGCTTCGAAGGTTACATTCATTTGTGTGCTCAATGATTGAATTTATATATTGTTTCATTGCGGGATCGTAAAATAATATTGTTTTCCAGTGACAGCAATCGGAATTTTCATGTACTTGTACATCTCGGAATTTCAGACAGGAAGGCAAGCATCGTTTAGACATAAACGTTTAGACATCTACCATAACAGAAGAAAACCGAGACAGAGAGTTCAACAGATGCGACTCCTGGGAAAAAAACATCATTAAAGAAGTATCTACTGCAACTCAGTTAACATTTGAAAATGATGTCTTATTGCATGAACAAAAGCTTGAAATAGTTATGCCTTCGAGGCTCTGAATTGCCTTGATGCCTTTTAAGGCCCTGACTGACTTCATTGATTTTGGCATCTTTTAAAATTTTTATTTCAGTTGGCCATATTGCCAATATTTTCGACATCCTAATTTTGTTGAATAGGCTGAGAAAGTTCTCCCAAGGTCAAGCCTTTCAAGAAGTTTGTTGTAGTTCCAGTGACAGCTTGCTTGCTTTCAAATAATAGTGCCTCGTGTTTATGTCACTCTCATAATGATAGTTTCAAAATTGTAATTATCATATCATTTGGGCGACACTGTCGTCTGCAACACGAAACTATTCTTGGGCCATTTTTCACAATCTTTCACAATGGTTGGAGACCCAAAGTCCTGCAACTTCTCAATTCTGAGAAAAAACAAAAACGCAAAAAAAAGATCTGAGATGTAGATATGTCATCAATCACTGTATGTGTAGTCTGTATAGGGTAACAAAGTTGTTACCCGAACCTGAACAAAGGAGTCACCTGCAAACATGCTTATAGATATATACTGCACATGTGCATGGCTCCATTGTTCATACTATTCGTAATTTGTGTTCTACACGTATTCACCCCATTGGTAATGGAACAATGCATACATCAATACTCATCGATGCATCATGTATTGTCGTAGTTTCATTTGAACGTAGTTTCATTCTTCATCGATGCACACATACTTCATTGCAACTGTATCTTTAGACAGCATATGTTTGTCAATATGTTTTATGCAAGGCTAGAATAAGTGAAGACTGTGTTGTAACAGTTGATTGCATCTCCCATAGTAGAACATTGATTTTTCATTCTCTTGTTGTTATTCTCTTGATGATTAATTCATAAGGCCATCTCAGATCTCGAATATAGCCTGCCAGTGAGGACTGTGAGTGTGTCCTGTGTGTGCCGAGATGTTCACAAGGGCATCTTTACATGTATCTCTGTCGGTATACTTGATTCCCAAACACATAGAAAACAGCCATTCTTTTCTAGATCCTCCACTTGTACATAAATGTACCAGGAAATGGAATTCTGCATAATGATTATACAAATTTATTGATGTGAAAAATTAATGTGGACTATTTATTTACCAGGTTTAACATTCAATTACAGGTATTAATATTTTCTTTCTCGGTTTTACCATTTTATTCATGGTTTGGATATTTTATTCTGGGTTTTAAATATTAAATTTCCAGTTTCAAAAGTGAGTAAAAAATATTCAGAAAAAAAACTTTATATCCTAGATAATTAAGTTGTATTTCCCTTATAAACTTGTCCAGGCCAATGCATTTAATTATTATTTCTCCAAAATTGACATTCACCAGTGATCTCTTTATTGGTGATCTGCAGCACACTAATCTTTCTTTAAATTATGAGTATAATAACTCACCATCAACAAATATTTTACATATCCATATGACGGAGTCGGAATTGTCGGGTGTTATAAACAACCTAAAATAACTCGTATCACGGATTAATGTACATCTTTTTAAACTTTCAATTGCATATGGAGTATATTATCCACGATCCCTGCAAATTGCCAAGGTCATCTCTTTATTTAAAAATAACAAAGGAAATGTAAACTTGCTGAAGAGCACTACACATGACCAATAATAAAATACATCATACAATTCAGCAACATACATGTACAGCTTACTCAAGACGAGAAACATTTTCAAAATATTGAATTATTGTATACGAATTACATCTACAAGCATTCGGGGTTATGTTATCCTAATTGATATACGTGTACATAAGTACGTGCCCATTGTCTGGAAATGACTCACCGTTAAATGGCTGCATTGGCAATTGGTGCGAATTGACCGCATCTGTTATTGAACACAAAACAAATAACTTTATAGCAATTGCGTGCCCAATGCCAGTCATTTCCAAGAAGCGATCACGGTAATACATCATGAATCAGCGTTTCGACAAGATCCAGAAATATATTGCTGGAACTTTGGTGAACAAATCCACAATTTGTCCTGAGCACAATAACCGTGACGTTACATCCTGTCATCACAAGGTGCGGATGAAGTTTCTATTGGTTGCACTGAAATGTAACACGTTGCAAATGTGGAATATAGTACCAGGCACCACATTTATTGGTGCCTTGGCACAGGCAATGCAGACAAAGGAATGATTGATGACGTAAGTTAAATTTACCAGCCGTGCCTGCGTACAAGAACCCCTGCCACAGCTAGAGGAGCACTTGAAAGAATATATCAATGGTTACATACTGAGAAACATCATGGACATCGTTTTGCTCATTTATAGTGTATGTTATCATTTTGTTGTAAAAGAAAAAAGTGAATGGTTAAATGTGGTAATTTTGCGACTTGACTGCTTCATCCTTGTTTGTGTCGCGGGTGGTCAGATCAGTTCATTGTGTTATACTTGCGAAATACATTATGCCAGTACATGCATTGTATTCCATATTATATTTCTGGTGTATGGATAGAAACGAAAAAGAGCCATTTTTTGCCATTAGGGTTTCAGTATTGAACGGTATCTTCCACTTTTGTATATATGGAACAAACAAAATTTTGTGTTCTCATATAGCTCATTCTTTGATAGGTAAAATGAAATTTCACATTTTTACTTGGTATTCAGGACACGGAAACCCTGTGTAGACGATGCACAAATTTGACAATATTGAATCCATTGCTCGTCTTTGTTCCTTTCTACAATGTCACAATAGACAGTCATCAGAGACACGACGTTACCTGAACATCATAGAATGGAGTCGGATGACTCTCGGTTTTCAGTTACTGGGTGGACACACAGTATGAGTATGGTAAGATGTTTGTCTTCAAACATGAACACCATAGGTTGGTATACGTGACGGAGGGCAATCTGTATAAGGAGATTAATACAGCAATATATTGGACCGATTGCACTATATAGTCGAGTTTACCATACTGTGTTTTCCATGTAAAACAGTGTAGGTACACATGTAAGTATGTGTTCATCCAAACGATACGTACCTGTCAGGTACATCAAAAGCCTCTCGCAGCTGGACAACCCCAAACATGTCTTGGATGTCCTCGGTGATCTGAGCCGTAGTGACCGAGACAAAGGCAGGGGCAGTGGTCAGTCAGGACAAGAATTTCCCCAATGTTTTTAGCCAGGGGACTTAGTCAAATAATTTTCAAATTGGGCTACAAGCACCATTTTTAAACCAGAGGTAGATACGAACATCACCTTTTGATTTGTTGAGGGAGCCAAGCTGGGTTCCCTTTGTGTCGGCCATTTAGGATAACTCAAAGATTGTCGCCACCAGGAGATGATTTGCGGCCCATAACTGCACTAATATTTGAGATGGAGATACGATTTCTGGTGACTTACACTTTGGCTGCCATTGATGCAATTATCACGCATAACAGTGTGTCCCCTCCTGGTCCTGGTATCAGATCCCACCCTGACACTTCATACCAGAATTTTGAGGGTTTGTTCAAAATATCAATTGTCATATTTAGTTATTAGCTTGCTATATATATTAGCATCTTTCTGGCTACCGGACTGGCTACCGAATATGCCTAAACATCACTCATGTCCAAGCCTGTTTACATTAGACAGAGAAGTGTGTGCACCTCTATTGCCCGCACCTCTATAGATCGCATGCAATAACAAACGTATAGTTAGCCGATATAAATGCGTTGGTCTTCAAAATATAGCACCTATATTTCATGTAACAATTGGTTTTCTAGTGAATGGTGTTATATTTTCATTGTATTTTCAGTATATCTACAGGAATATGCATGGTTTATATGAAAATGCTTTCTGACCCGCAATTCCTTTTTGCATTCTTGGATGCCTACTCAAAACTCTATAGCTTATTACGGTTAATACATCAATCCTTGTTGCATGCATACTTCCAATGACATGTTATGGCTGAAAAAGATCAATAACACTAAACGTCATAATATTACAACATACCAGGGAACCGGTACCGGTAAACACCAGAGATGCATAAATATAATTTTTTCTCAGCACAAATTCATTATTTATCACCCGATAACATTTACTGCCATGCACCATGAGGATCAATTACGGTGTTATCGTAACACACTAAGACCACGTGACGTTCAATTTGATAATATGGTGGGATTCATTGCGTACAATGAAACCAGTTATTATATAACAGCTACATAAAACCACTTTGTATAGTGACAAAAAACCCGCGTCCTTACATACCATATTTCTGACACAGGTTAACGCATGGATCCGTTCTGACGAGTCATAAATTTACAGTATTGACCGATCATGACGTGACATTCATTATTGGCTATTCACGAACCATAACGTCCATTATAAAACAACTTTGACTTTTACTGTCGGTCGTTGTGTTGTTTTACAGACCCCAGAAATATCTTCATTTAATGATGTCGGAATGCTCTTTTTTAGTTTGTATGCTTGTAGAACAAACATTTCCCTTCCTGCTTGTAAGTTTGCAAGATGAAATGAGCTTTCGCAGGGTGGAAGCAGAACTGAGTAAATCGGCCCTTTAACATTTTCTGATTTTCAAGATATTTAGAAATCATTTAGAAGATTTTAAAAAAAAACTTTAATCAGTATTTTCCAGCAAAACATTTCGATAGAAGTGTATATGATTCTTAATGGCGATTAATGAACTAACCTGAGGGCATTGAATTCTGTCCGTTGTGGATGTCTAGCAGGTGTTGTGGTATCTTTTCAAATTGTTTGTATTTAGTGTGCAGGGTTTATGAGATTTTCACCATTGTAATCCATAATTTTCGGTTTACTTGAGTTACATTACATATATGTGACTATGACTACATGCTAGTAGCAGCAGAGTTTGTTACATATCTGAGACCCTGAGTCAATGCATTTCTATCTATCTTTAAATTCATACATATATGTAAGATGGTGTAACATATAACATCTATTTAAGATGGTGTTAGGGAATACGTTATGCGCATCATAACGCGCATGATCAAGAAGTCGTTAGAACGATGTATTCTTGCGTGATTTTTTTTTCACGCTAAATAGCCAGTCGTTTGTTTTTCTCCTTTCTTGTTTCAATTCATCATAATCAAAAAGCGGAAATTACTGAAATCTTAATGACAAAAACGAATTGCAAGGAGTTATTCTGCAAAAGCTCCGTTTTCCTAAGACAAATGAAATGTCTGCAATACATAAATGATAAAAGTGTGACCCCATCCCTACCGATTCCGAACCAGCAGCACCCACAGTACCCGACGATTCCTACACGTGTACAGTCACAACGCCCGAGACTGGCAAAAGTGACATCAGAGTGACATCAATAGAAACTTCCGGTGGGGCAATGTGGGTCGTTGGTAAATGCCAATGTCAACCAAGTTCTGAGTGAGACTGACCTCAGCAAAGTTTCCCAGGTACTGGATTTTGACTCGAATGACGTAGCTTATTTATCATGGCATTCTGCAGATTAATCATTAATCAGCAACCCAATAACAGATAAGCCTGTAAACACTAAACAACACAGGATGCGTTGATACGACTTTATCAAACAACGGTATGTACATAGAATAACACAATATTCATGTATTCAGCATTGTAATGAAAGTCTCATGTAGGATTGTAATTGTTTCACCTATCCTGAAAGTACTATTCCCGAGTCCACATGATGTGAACAGGTATATTATGGCAACAAATATGTTCGATACAACAGAATACAGACATGTCTCAACACAGACATGCGACAGGTATCATGTTTAAACTGAAACTGTAAGATCCGATGGGCCGTTCAACATGGCTGATTCGATTCGGCGGGCCAGTTCAGAGCGACATTGCAATGTTCGAATTAATGAAATCATCAAAAGCAACAAATCGTTTTGTTACAGTATTATATTATGGATCGTTTCATTAAGTAAATGTCTCGTATCTGCTTGAATACGAGTTCATATAACGTTCATATAACGTCGCTCACGGGTGCATCATCATTATCATTTAGGAATCGAGTAATACAACATAAATTGTACAAGATTCATATAAACAACAGAATTGATTCCAGAGAGTGTCCGTATAGCCTGCAGGCTGTGATTCCTCATAAGCTGTACATTCAATAAGACCCCAGGTCTAATATATGGAAAAGATGGAAACAAAAAAATACACACACATCTACATACACAAGTACACACTGCTTGTCGTTCATATCGTGGAGGCCAAGTAACATTGAAACTAAATATACTTGGATGCACGCATCCGTATTCCGGCACTACCGGAACTTATACTGTGTATATTATCAGTTGAATAAACAACATTTTTGCAGTTTTTTATTGATTGTTGTACGTCTAGCCTGCCAAGTGCCTGTTTTTTATGTTAAGGTCATTTTTGTGCCTTGTGTGGTAGCTACGGATGTCGCAATTCAATTCGAAAAGATTGATCAGCTTAGTCGGTTAATTTCGAGAGTACTTGAACATGACTTTAGCCATTTGTAATTTGTGGATGTCGTCCATGACCATAATATTGTGTTGTTTGAAAAACGGTTTCGTATGAACATTACAGCTGGAAATTATACTTTTCTGCATATAACAATGATGTTTGGATAAATAACAACAAGTAAATAAAATATGAAAATAGGACAAAATGTCCTGTAGGTTCGACAAATGGCCCAATTTGTCTCATCAACTGGACTGAGCAAAGCTGAAAATACCTTGTTGGATGCGGGAGAGTATACATCACTAACCATGATGGGTATCATAAAATTATTATATACATTGTGGAGTAGCATACGTAATTCGAGTAGACGATTGAAGTTCTTACTCAAGTTGACCAAATGGGTCAAAGGACCGTCACAAACTTATTATTATTAATACTACCAATATTAACTAACAATAATAATAATAATAATAAATCTAATAATAATAAATATGTATCATGATTTATACTTATTTCAAACCATAATCCTCAGTTTGAGCACTAAAACCCACTTTTTATGATTTTCTATCAGATCGTAAAACAATTCTGCACAAATATTTAGGACCTAGATGACAATTTTCATATTATCTTTTCAACATTAAGTTCATATGTAAGGTAACTGAAGGATTCATAGTGCTGGATTTGCAGAGTGTAAATGATATTTCTCCTAAATAAGATTATCATTCAGGCAAGTATTATGGTTCTGGTTTTTAAGGATACCGAAAAAGTGATCCGTCGATGCGATTTTCTGGGTTTTTTCTTTCTCTTTTCATTTTCATTCACTAAAATCGGCTGCTGGTGAATGATCCGCTCAAATATGGCGAACTTAGCCAAACAATTTCCACTAAAATTGTCTGCTGATCACTGGCGGATCCAGGAGGGAAGGGTACGAGCTATTGCTCCCCCCCCCCCCTCCTCCAAAGTCAAATAAAAAACAATTCGAGGAAAAAATCAGTGTCCCGATCAGGATACCAACACTCTCCAAAACCGTTTTGTTCAGTTCAAGGATTGCTTATATTTCTATTGCTCTCAATTATTTCCACCCTCCTTCATTTGCCCCTTTTCTACTCTGATTATTCCTTCTCTGTTCCGATTTCCCTTTTTGGGAGGTCTTACAATGGGAATGGCAGGATGGGCTACGGCTCTGGTAGGATCAGAACATGGATGGTTGCATTAAAAGTTGGATTGAATGTGTGTCAGACGTCATGTTCTATCATCAGTGAAATGTGATGTCATGGACTAAAATCTCAATTTTTAGAATCACAATCTCATTTTCCAGAAAATTCACAAACGAAAAGTCTGACATCGGATCTGGAGACTATATTTTGTGTCCTTGAAACGAAGAGAATGAACCAGAGAACATCTCCAGACTCTACGTGTATGGGCTAGGACTCTCTCCCGTAATTCATGACCCTGCATGATGATTTCTCCCCATCTCTCCCCCCTCCCCCAATAAAAACCCAGTAGAATTTGGCCCGCCATACACCAATATTGGGTAATGTCAAAGACAATCCGGACCATTTGTCTCAATCATTATCTAACCCAAATCGGTGAACAGGTGTCAATTTACCAAACGACAAGAAAATCGCTTTCGGAAGTGATGTGCGCGATTTTTTTTAATAACGAGTTATGCGCGGGGTTTTAAGTGACGCATGCGCCTAGCCAGAACCATGTCACTTTCTTGGCCTGATCTTTTCGTGTTATAAACTAAACTCCACCCCAAGGTGTCTTGATCTCAAAAGTCCCAATTATCTGCCGCTAATCAGATAAACGAGAATATTTCACAATATGCAAGTGTCATCGTTTGCATACCATCTAAATTTGCATGGCGTCGAACTTGACTGAAACGATGTAGCCATTCGCCTGGCCAGTGACTGTCCACCACTGGACGAAGGAAAACATCTCACAGACGCCTCCAGTGCTCAACCAGTTGAGTCCCAGACAGTAAGGTTCAGCAGCACAGAGTCGTCGGCAGGATGCCCCTGACTCGATTCCTGACGTCGCTGAGAATATCCCGGCCACCACACGACTGTCTGTTGCAGCATCCGCGAAACTGACGTGGTAATGTCTCCACATCTTCAGGCCTGTCAGATTGGAGATTTGAGACATGTACATATAAACAACGAATGTCATAGTATTGCTCCACCCCTTTATCGAATATGGCCTGCCCACATTGAAAGAAAATGTCGTTCTGGTGAACTGGCATGATTTTTACCAAAGTAGCTGTCGTGCACAACTGCGACAAATACTTGTTGCTTGTATTCAGACCAGAAGAGGAACTCATCCACATAGCCATGGAAAAATGTAGCACTGCCACTGTTCTTATTCTCCTGGCCAATCAGATATTTGTCGTAAGATGTGACGAATTCAGTGTATACAGCAGTCGGTGCTGGTGTTGTATCCACCGAGAGGCCATTCACATACACCTGAGAAATAAGGAAATTGTTGTGAATACGAGGAACAGAACAGAACCTATACCGATATGTTATTTATGTATATTGAACATCAATTGTTGCTGACCGAGAGTCCTTGACTTTCCTCCCAGGTCATGAGCAGGTGGTACCATGTGTCGACAACTGCGAAACCTGCGACCATCTGCACGTTCCACGATCGGGTCCTAGCTCTCACACTGACGCCCATCTGGCCAGTCGGTCTGACGTAGGCAGCCACGCCATAGGACGATGAAGTGTGGCCTCCATTTGTGAAAATGTAATCTTCCGAACCGTCAGCAGGTAGGTCAGTGATTTTGAACCACAGAGAAAGTGTGAGTCCTTGGGGGCAGAGATCCGGCAGCCAGAAGCAGGAGGACCTCGCGTCACCTAGCAACAGAGCTGACTGTCCATCCAAGTGGACACCAGAGCCAACCACGCCCTCACCCTCAGTTGGCTGACCCATGAAGGTGTCCACGTTGGTGGTACCTCCAGTTGTGGTGCTTGCTCCTACACGTGACATCGGCAGGTACACATCGGCTGGAATAGAAATGATGTTGGCCTACGGCTTCTTATTCCTCACAAATAGAAATCTCGGCCTTCGGCCTCGGTCTCTATTCATGAGAAATATTCAGCCTAGGGCATCATCCTATACATAATATTCGTATTATGTGACCTACTGGTATCAGTGGGGACTTTCATTCACCTTAGGTACTCACCTAATCTTAAGCCGAGTACATAAAATTTGACACTCAAAATGTACTGATTACGTTTAAGGTGCGGTATTAGCACATTAGTGAGCTCTGGTATATTTGAGTTGGTGCTGGGGGCCTATCTAGCCAATGAGGGGGTTAGATCACCACGATGAATGTCGAATACCGCATCGATTCGAGGGCCATGACACTGGCTACACACTCCATGACACACATTTAATTCGTAATCCACACTATTTTTCCTAAAAACCCACGATGATCTTGTGTTTCAAAATGGATGATTCTTCCGGTTTGAATGCGTATCGGAAATATATACCATTTTACTATATTTTGTTAATATTTTCATCTCTACACGTCATCGAATATCGCTTGTATGGAGCGGTTTCAATGGCATAAATCATTGTGTGTTTGTTGGGTTGGGGTCGTAGTGACACAGGTCGATATATAAGCATAAATAATGTATAATTACCGTGTCATGTGGGTGTTTGCCAAAACTAGGATAGTGTGTGAAAAAAAAATTATACTCCTATTGCAGCAATCTTTGGGCAAAATCGCCACTATAGCGCACCTGATTGTCCTTCCACAAGGGTTCAAAAATAACGTTTTATGGCGTAATTCTGTACTTGCGGGGACTAGGTTTGCCACGTGGTGATTTTTTTTAATGATTTACTTTGAATTCACAAGTATGTTACCAATACCTGACATATTACATATTTCATATTTCTGAAATTTATTTCTTTTCCATTGTCATAAAAGTGATCTGAATTATTTACCCAAAATTTCCAGAAAAAGATATGTATTCTTCAACTTAGAATCGGTTACTGTCCTAAACGGATTACGGTGGTGAACAATTTGACAGAATATAGGCATTATTTTGCCATGCATGGTGATGTAAAATAACTCTTCCTCTAAACGACGCCAATTAATTCCTGTGTCACCTTTTAAGTGTGAACTGCAAATAGAAGATAGCAAAGCATAGCCTGCTTGAGCCCATAATCGATCGTCCAACGCTTCCCTCACTGAACTGTTGGACCACTGAACCAACCGTTTTTGGTTGGCTGACTTATTGATCGACCGGGAGTTTTCTCGTGCCGAATGAAAGATGCAGGATAAGGTTCACTATTTATTCATATGTACCAGGGTTCAAAACTTTTACAGTAGCTCAGTTTGTCGTCTATTTCACATAGACACACCCAGGATACAAGAAAAATTAGCCCAAGGGCAAAGAAAGCTTACCGGACAATATATATTTTAGATATTAGCCTTTTGTCCCGTGATCTTGGAAATAAGATCATTGGTCGATTCAAGGTCACAAGAATATTCAGCATATATTATTTATACTTCGTCCAAAACTGATTCCTAAGCTGTAAAGTTGATTATTATATGCCTACGAAAATGCTACAATGGATTACACAGAGTGCAATCGGTCCAATATACTGCGGTATTGACCTTCTTCATATTGACCGGCGTCGCGCATAGTAACCGACGGTCTCTTGACGATTTCGTATTCATGCGCTGGTGAAATGACGTTTTTGGTTTTGTAGTGCATGAAAATGTCTATAAAATTCTCTGCTTTCAGGTTCTAAAATGGCTAGAAAAGTTAGCATTTGTAATCATATCTCTCCCGACGTGTGTGCATATCATGATAGTCAGGAGGAATATTGAGCATATAGCACTCAGGGTGGAAATGTAGTACAGACTTTTTCTATCGATTGATATGGCTTCATAATTGTCTAAGACAACCTTTTTCAGAGGGTGTGTAAAATTTTCTCCCGGGCTAACTTTTTTATGGCCTTTTTCAAAATGGCCGACATCGAAAATTTAGTATTTTAGGGAAAAAAAAATTATCCTCTTGGCATGATGCTTTTGGTCTATTAAGGTGACATTTACTTATATGGAGATATATTCTTCATAACGATACTAATAATACCGATTCAAACGCCCCGAAAATGGAATAAATCCAAGATGGCCGCCAAATTCTCGCCATTTTTACACAAATGCTCATAACTTCCTGCCAAATTGAGATAGGAAGCCAATTTTGGTGTCTAACCCTGGGTTTTGGAGTATGAGGATTCCAAATAAATAACCAGTTTCATGATTGGATGGTTCGAAGATGCTCAGAATCCAAGATGGCTGTCAAATGATAGCTCGATTTCGCATATAAGCACCAATAACTGTCACATATTCAAAATAAGAAGGCAATTTTGTTGGCCAGTCCTGGGGTTTGGGGTATGAGGGTGCTACCTGAAGTAATACTTTTGTGCGTAGATGGTGATTAGCCAGTTTAAAACTATCCAACTGTCCAAAAGCCAAGATAAGGACTACTTAATAAAACACATGCGACCAAACCTGTTTAATAGCACTCACTCAGTACCACTACCAGGCATAATTTTTTTCCGAGCAATCAAACCCAAGTATATTATATTAGGCATATCAATACCAAGTATATTATATTAGGCATTTAAAACCATATAAAAGCTGCCAGAATGTTTGTTAAGATAGTAAAAAAAACTCCTTGAAATCGATGATCACTTCACCATCAAATCAAATTGGCAAAGACTGTGACTACTTCGTTTCAATTGAGTTTCTACAAGGAGATTGGCCTCACATTGGTACTTACATTCACTGCCTTTTCTGAGTATAAAATCCTCCTAAGCTGGACATATAACTTGATGAGGAAGTTGTTGACGTTATTAACAAATATATCAACACATAGGACGTTGATTAGACGAGATACAGCAAGTTGCATGACATTATAAATGATGTTCAGCTTCGTTCCAAGAATTATACGAAGTCATGCAAGAAGGGTAACAGGACCTACAGGTTCAGGTTATCCCGTCCACCTTCTTGTCAGACCTTTATGTGCCATCCCAGCAGACACTGATCCAAATGAGTGATAAAACGCTGCTGAAGAACAAGCCTGGAACATTATAGCCTCCATGAAAATGGTTGTACAAAAACATAAACACAAAGACTGATGGGTAAGTCAGTACAAATCAAAACCCTTTGAAATCCTGAAATCCTACTTTTGACTTACAATATGTTGTTGATGCATACGCCTGCATTCGATATATTGTGTCATATTATTGCAGCAAAAAGCAGAGTGAAGATGGTCAGTGAGAAACATTATCAGAATCTCATGGTTCTTCATCTTCACCACTTTGAAATGGATTTAAATGAGTGGGAGCATTTCCTACTATGGCAAAAGGACAAGCATCAGCAACATTGCCAGAGAAAAGCAAGCGCTATTTGGAAATAATATCAAAGAAGTTGAAGTAGCCATGAAGAGATCCAAGAGAATCATCTTGCAGAAGATGCCTTGGCACACATTGCCCCAGCAAGTGGCGGCTGGACGCTTGGAAACGAAAGCCAACCTAGATGACGCTTACCTCGAGGACATCAGTTTGGAAGACCTGCCAGATTGAGTGGCCTGCCTCGGAGCTCCAATACCAAGATGGGCTCAGTTGTCAGTAGAACACAGCATCTTGGCAATCCCATAGAACCAGGTTCAAGTTCTCATGCAGTGCATGAACAATATCCAAGGGAAAAATCTTCATTCATACTCGCTAGTGGTGCATCGATAAAATGAACGGAAAATGTCTGGGGACATTCAACATATTGGTAAAGGAAAGTTTTATATCATCAAAGCTCTGATGTGTGGCTCCAACTGGCAAAGCAGCATTTACCATCAGTGGCGTAACCATGCCTCCATGCAGAGGGGTGTGGGACAAAAGTATATACCACTTGCTGAAGAAAGGTTAGGTATCAAAACCTCGAGCTGATAATCATTGATGAGATTTCAGCAGAGGCATGCTGAATTTCATCAGAGGTCGTCTGGATCAACTCAAGAGAAACAAAAGTTCTTCATGATTCTGGCAGTGAGTGATTTTATCCACTGCCGCATGTAAGAGGACAAATACTAAGACCCAGCTGCCCTTGTAGAGCCTTGGGACGACTTCAAGGTTACTACCGACATAATGAGACCAAAAAATGACAAATCGTTTTTGGAGATGTTGAATCATAGAGCTCAGAAAATTAGGATATGCTTAAGGATCACATATCCAAGCAGATGTACTTCAAGTGTTTCCTCTCCAAAAAGTTGCTGCTGCACACATTGTAAAGATGACTGATTCTTTGAACAGACAGAAATCGAAGATTGTGGTTGTGAATGTTATCGAGAATAGATCTGGCTTGAAGAAGAATACAACACCTGTGCCCATTGAATGCAACCTTTCTGCTGATGTTACACTCTGTAAGGGCTCCATGGTGACCATGATGAGCAATCCCAATGTAGAGGATGGTCTGGTGAGTGGCGTCATAGGAACGGTCTTGAGGATCATCGAAGGATCCAAACCTCTACGCCAACCACAATGTGTGTGTGTTAGATTTGACAATGACCAATTTGGCATCAATGCCCGTGCCTTATCACCAACAGACCTCCCAAAGAGTTGGCTCAGAATTTTTTTTCTTCTGTCTGATAGTGGTTGATTCTGTTGATTTTGTGCGAGTGGGTGCTATTAGACGGGTTCGTTTACATGTTTCACATTAATTAATGGTTATTTTCGCCTTTGAACACCTATAGATTGGCCAGTCATCATCTACACACGAGAGTATTTCTTCAAGTAGCACCCTCATACCCCAAAGCCCAGGACTGGCCACCAGAGTTGGCTTGTTATCTTGATATATATGACGGTCATTGGTGCTTATTTGCGAAATCGGGCTGAAATTTGGCAGCCATCTTGGATTCTGAGCAGCTTCAAACCATCCAATCACAAAACTGGTTATATATTTGAAATCCTCATACCCCAAAACCCAGGGTTAGACACCAAAATTGGCTTCCTATCTCAATTTGGCAGAAAGTTATGAGCATTTGTGTAAAAATGGCGAGAATTTGGCTGCCATCTTGGATTTTTTCCATTTTCGGGGCATTTGAATCGGTATTATTAGTTTTGTTATGAAGAATATATCTGCATATAACTAAATGTCACCTTTATCGAGCAAAAGCATCATGCCAGGAGGATAATTTTGTTTTTTTTCCTAAAATACCAAATTTTCGATGTCGGCCATTTTGAAAAAGGCCATAAAAAAGTTAGCCCGGGAGAAAATTTTACACACCCTCTGAAAAAGGTTATCTTAGACCATTATGAAGCCATACCAATCGATAGAAAAAGTCTGTACTACGTTTCCACCCTGTGTGAAATTTCCTCCTGACTATGATGCGGCATATAATAATAAGTTAATCGACTGGATACACAGTTTGAGGCCCTCAGTCGTGTCTGTGCCGCGGACGCACTCGCAAGCTCGTGCGTGCTACGGCCCAGACACGACCTCGGGCCTCAAACACTGTATCCAGTCAATTACCTATAATAATAAGCCAGATATTAGCCATTTAGTGATCTGAACTTGAAAATAGGTTCAAATGTCAAATTCAGGATCGTCAGAATATTCAGCATATATCATTCCCAAAATGTTCACTAAGGACTACTAAGCTGTAAAGACGATAATAAGTCAGATATTAGCCATTTTGTTAAAGATATTGAGCCATTTTGTCCTTTGACCTTGTAAATGAGGTCAATGGTCAAATTCAAGGTCATCAAAATATTCGGCATACATCATTTCCTATATGTCCACAATTGATTCCTAAGCTGTAAAGTCGATAATAAGCATTATTAAGTGCCTACGAAAGTTCCACAATGTATTACACAGAGTGCAATCGGTCTGATATATTGTGGTGTTGACTTTCTTCATATTGACCTGCGTCGCGCATAGCAACCGACGGTCTTTTGACGATTTCGTATTCATGCGCTGGTGAAATGACGTTTTGTAGTGCATGAAATTGTCCAAAAAATTCTTTGCTTTCAGTGTCTAAACGCCAGAATATGTCAGCATTTGTAATCGTATCTGCCTCAAGGGGTGTACATATCTTGATGCGGCATATAATAGGTTAATCGACTGGATACTCGGTCGTGTGTGTACCGCGGACGCACTCACAAGCTCGTGCGTGCTGCGGCCCAGACACGACCTCAGGCCTCAAACACTGTATCCAGTCAGTTACCTAATTTCCTGGAAATATATTTAGGTATTTTTGTGTGAAATTTCAGAGAGATTTGACCATATACTTTAAAGATAAAAATGTGAACGGACGGACGACGGACGCAACGCCTTGCCAATAGGTTATCGGACCATAGGTCCAGTAACCTAAAAATAGCTCAATTAATAGAACGATTACCGGAGAAATGAGGTCTACTTGTATTTAAATATGTACAAGTGTATTGACCCCAGATTCCAATTTGTGAATATCATGATAGAATTGGCCTTTCTGCAGGAAAGGTACACGAAGGTCGTTCGTATCAGACCTAATGAGGAATTCTAGACACTTCATAATTTAACGCAACATCGAGTATCACATTTGGCATGTTCTGAAATAAAAAATCTCAGAACTGACCAGATAGTTTCTGTGAAACTACAAAGTGCAAACTCGGGTGTTTTTTTTATAACAAATAACTGTTTTCAAAATCATCGAAGGTCAAATCCAAGGTCACCACAAAAATCGATGATATATGAATGCCCAGTTGAAAGTGCCAATATATAAGCTCTGTCTCCAAGCATATCACGAGTACATTTGTGGCAGTTTCCATAGTGAAGAAAAGGTAAAAAAAATCAAAGGGACAATTTTTTGGCTGAAAATGACTCAGAATGCGAGACGATTCCAGAGGAATCAAACAGATACCCATCACAAAGATACATGAGGGGGAATAATGCATGATTTAGCAACAAAAGTTACTGAACAAATTTCGACAAAATGGCCACCAAAGTAACAATGACTTTTTGACCTTTCAAGGTCATCGAAGGTCAAATTCAAGGTCACTACACAAACCATCATATGTGACTTCCAACTTGAAAATACACTATCGAACCTCTATCTTCAAACATTTTACGAGCACAGTTGTGGCATTTCCCGTTATGAAGCAAAAAAGTACCGAAATTTTTTTTAACGGAAGAAATTTGTCTGGTTGGAAATGTATCAAAACGATTTTTTGCAACCCATCAAAAAATCACGTTGACTGACACGCGAAGCCCGACGATTCGAGACCAATGAACATATAAACGTCACGCAGGTAATAAAGGGGAGTGTTTTGCATAAATAAAAAAATGAAACAGATTTTGAGAAAATGGCTGCCAAGTTGGAAAAAATGGGCGTCCGAAATTGGCATTTTCCCACAGGTCTGTAGGTCCAGTAACCTAAAATAGATAACTCACAGCCGAGGGTATGATTTTGCATTCGTTGATCTTCTCGCTACCGTTAAGGATTGGCGCCTGTATTCTTCCTACCCTATGGCTGTTTGTGGCTTGTTCTATATTTACCCGACATAACCATGAACAACATCTTGCATAGAAATGGAATTAACTCGAACGGAGAAATGTATTTTGGTCTAATTGGTTGCAGCTTAGGTAAATATGGTTGAATACATCAAATACTTCAGACACATAACATTAGTTTATTCATACTATAAAATTTCTTTTTTAAAGTATTGCATATTTCACAACTTTTTTTCGATATACACTCACAAGATTTGGCTTTTCCCCTAATCGAAATACATATGTCTTCGCTATTTGGAAATGACTTACCGTCAAATGGTTGGTTTGGCAGTTGGCGAGATGAAACGGCATCCGTTATTAAATAC
This sequence comes from Terebella lapidaria, assembly GCA_949152475.1. Lineage (NCBI taxonomy): Eukaryota > Metazoa > Annelida > Polychaeta > Terebellida > Terebellidae > Terebella > Terebella lapidaria. Next base: position 31,650,368 of record OX424558.1, read on the forward strand.
GTAACGAATAACTTCAATAAAATTGTATGCCCGATGACAATCATTTTCAAGAGGTGGTCGTGTTGATTCATTGTGTGTCTGGATTCCCGCAAGATTCATTAATATACTTGTAGAACTTGTGCGAACAAAATGTACAGATTGTGTGGAGCCCACTAGCCGACACGATACATGCTGTCGTAGCAAGAAATAAGTGAGGAGCGATGGTTGCACTGGGGGTAACACTTAAATATTAAAGAGAGAACTGTGTGCGACTTTGGCATCAACAGTAAGTTCCTATGTCATGTACAAATCAGGTGTCAGTTGCCAAGTGGTAAAGCGTTCGCCTCACAACTGGCGATACATAGGCCTACACCACACAAATATGACCCAAATGAGTGCCTGCAATTTGGTGGGTTATCCTGGCTCACCCTCTGAATAAATCCATCCGTCCAAAGTTAACCATGAATATAGAATTATTTTAGATCCACCAGGCGCATGCATGCATGCAAGAAACCCTGAGGCAGCTGGAGAATAAGCAATGATTAGAAAAGTACACACTGGGATTCCTGTATAGTTGCTACAATATTTATGGTTAGTGTCATATTATGATATCTTAGAATGATATCATTAAGAAGGTTATACCAAGGTTCGTCTATAATAGGATGTCCAACTCTGCTCAATGTTGACGTAAAATACGTGATTACGTAAAATGACGAAGTCTCATTTGAGCGTGTCAAAACGGTGACAGGTGCTCGAAATTGAGTTTTTCATATTGCTTATCACTTCGCTCATAGTGAGATCATACAGGATCGGGCCCTGGGATTGAGCTCAGTGATCTTGGAGAGCACGCGTGTGGGGTGGAGCCTCATTGTCATCCACAATTTGTCTTTCTGCCTGCTTGCGAAGATATTTTTGATGTGGTCCAAGCACGTGCATGTCTGTATGCGTGTTTTTGAGCACATCCACGTCAATGATTGAAAAAAAAATATCATTCAATCTTTTTCAAAAATTAGCCCAATGGGCTAGAAAGGTTACCGGAGAAATATACAGAGTTAAGCCGAGAAAGTTGAAGGTCAAATTCAAGGTGACCACTGAAATCGCCATATCTCTAACCTTGAAAATGGGATCAAAGGTTAAATTCTAGATCACCAAACTATTCAGCATACATCATTTCCTATATGTTCACTACGGACCCCTAAGCTGTAAATTTGATAATAAGCGAGATATAAGCCATTTTGTAGTCTGACTTTGAAAATAAAATGACTGACCTTGAAATTTAGGTCAAAGGTCGAACTCAATATCATTAAAATATTCAGAATATATTCCTATATGTTCACAATTGATTCCTAAGCTGTAAAGTCGATAATAAGCAAGATATTAGCCATTTTGTCCTGTTGACCTTGAAAATGAGGTCAAAAGTCAAATTCAAGGTCACTAGAATATTCAGCATATATCATTTCCTATATGTTCACAATTGATTCCTAAGCTGTAAAGTCGCTAATAAGCAAGATATTGGCCATTTTGTCCTGTGACCTTGAAAATGAGGTCAAAGGTCAAATTCAAGGTCACGAGAATATTCAGCATATATCATTTCCTATATGTTCACAATTGATTCCTAAGCTGTAAAGTCGATAATAAGCGAGATATTAGCAATTTTGTCCTGTGACCTTGGAAATGAGGTCAAAGGTCAAATTCAAGGTCACGAGAATATTCAGCATATATCATTTCCTATATGTTCACAATTGATTCCTAAGCTGTAAAGTCGATAATAAGCGAGATATTAGCAATTTTGTCCTGTGACCTTGGAAATGAGGTCAAAGGTCAAATTCAAGGTCATGAGAATATTCAGCATATATCATTTCATATATGTTCACAATTGATTCCTAAGCTGTAAAGTCGCTAATAAGCAAGATATTGGCCATTTTGTCATGTGACCTTCAAAATGAGGTCAAAGGTCAAATTCAAGGTCATGAGAATTTTCAGCATATATCTTTTCCTATATGTTCACAATTGATTCCTAAGCTGTAAAGTCGATAATAAGCAAGATATTGGCCATTTTGTCCTGTGACCTTGAAAATGAGGTCAAAGGTCAAATTCAAGGTCACGAGAATTTTCAGCATATATCATTTCCTATATGTTCACAATTGATTCCTAAGCTGTAAAGTCGCTAATAAGCAAGATGTTGGCCATTTTGTCCTGTGACCTTGAAAATGAGGTCAAAGGTCAAATTCAAGGTCACGAGAATATTCAGCATATATCATTTCCTATATGTTCACAATTGATTCCTATGCTGTAAAGTCGATAATAAGCGAGATATTAGCCATTTTGTCCTGTGACCTTGGAAATGAGGTCAAAGGTCAAATTCACGGTCACGAAAATATTCAGCATATATCATTTCCTATATGTTCACAATTGATTCCTAAACTGTAAAGTCGATAATAAGCGAGATATTAGCCATTTTGTCATGTGACCTTGAAAATGAGGTCAGAGGTCAAATTCAAGGTCATCAGAATATTCAGCATATATCATTTCCTATATGTACACAATTGATTCCTAAGCTGTAAAGTGGATAATAAGCGAGATATTAGGCATTTTGTGCTCTGACCTTGAAACTGAGGTCAGAGGTCAAATTCAAGGTCACGAGAATATTCAGCATATAATATTTCCTATATGTCCACAATTGATTCATAGTCTCTAATCTCAATATTAAGTGAGATATTAGGCATAATGTGTCCCATTATAAAGCATAGGAGAATTTAACATGGGAAAGTCCCATTTGGGCCGAGTTTGGGCCAAAATGGCCCACTTCGAGCGATTCAAGCGCAACGAAACTTATACACGTCATAGGAGTACATATGAGGAGTGTTATGTATCAAAAAGAAAAAAAGTTACTGAACAGATTTTGAGAAAATGGCCGCCAAAGTCCAAAATTGGCGATTTTTCCACGAAAACGGCCGCCATTTTGAAAGAAATGCGAAAATCAAAAAACAAAAAAATACCTCCCTCTCGAAATATTTTTAGGCATTTTTGTGCAAAATTTCAGAAAGATTTGACCGTAAACAAAAAAGATAAAAATGTGGACGACGACGGACGACGGACGACGGACGCAACGCCATGCCAATAGGTTATCGGACCATGGTCCGGTAACCTAAAAATTAGGACTGAGAAGCATTATCCAATGTCTCGGAAATATCCCGTATCCAAGGAAACCCGATAAAAACTGTCTGTATGAGAACCGTTCTGATATCATTGTCATACTCAATTTTCACTAAATTTGGAGGTAGATGTCCTGTCTCATAACTCTGGAACGAATCTACTTATACGCTATTCCAGAGCTAGTTGCAAATATGAGGACTTTGTCTATCGAAGTGCCCAGCTAGTCTCTAAACTGCTGCGACAAGGATATGTTTTACCAAGACTTATAGCTGCGTTTAAGAAATTCTATGGACGTCATCATGATCTGGTTGATAAATACAGCAAATCCATGTCTGCCATGCAACTAGATATATTTTCATGTTAATTTTGGGGAATTCATGACGGTGCCACTAGTGGGGCAGGAAATGCTCACTCTTTCCGAAACACCTGATTTCACCTCCTAATGGCCATTTTGGGGGGTTCATGAGTTTCCCTGTCATTTTTGTTTTCTCTCACTTCGTATGCTGATATAACTTTCTGTCCCCGGACTATGAGATTGGATAACGGACCCTGTTTTGTTTGCTTGGAATACTTAATACTGGGTATTGATTCTATAATATTCTGTGGTTCATATAAATGTAGTTTATTACAAGTATAGAGACACACACACCCGAGAAGCACATGGACGTCAGTACAACTGTACTGGAAATAGATTACATACATAACGGCTAAACTATACTAGCAGAAGGCCATAATGTACTAAAGTATACTACATGTCAATAATACCACATCTCCCTTTTTTCATAACACAACAGAACATGTTCATGCATATATCAAAACAATACAAATGCAAATTATGCAATCATGAAACCATGTGATCACACAACATCATAAGACATGACTGATTCATTAGTTCATTATATATAGTTCTGATATTTCCGTGGTATCTTGACTTCACGTCCGCTGCGTGTGACAGGTCTGTGACCAGGTATACCACCTTGCTGATTTTGTGGTTCTGGCATAACTGGTTCTGGAGGTGCCTGGTCCTCGGTGTCACTTTCGTCTTGGAACTGTACCACATCTGGCACATCTGGGATGACATTCAGATGTCGACGGTTTCTACGGAATGTTCCTGTGTCCGTCTTAACCTCGTATGATCGGTCGTGAACTTGTTTGGTCACACATCCAGGCTCGTGCATATCTGTTAGCCACACCTTGTCTCCTCCTTTCAGGGATGGTAAAGGTCGAGCTCTGTGGCGACGGTCAAAATTATACTTCTGTTTCATCCTTGAGGTGGCCTCCCTTTGTTGAAGTGTTTCAGGGTCTGGTGTCTTTGAGTTGAGAGTGGATTCCACTGTTGGAATTTTTGTTCTGAGTTTCCGTGACATCAGCATTTCGGCTGGACTGTAGCCATTGGACAGCGGTGTTGCACGATAGGTTAGTAGTGCAGCATAACAGTCTTTTGAAGTTGACAGCAGTTGTTTGATGGTGCGAACAGCACGTTCCGCTTCCCCATTTCCAGAGGCATGTCCTGGGGATGATGTGATGTGAGTGAAACCATAGTCACTTGCGAAGTCGGCAAATTGTTGGCTAGCATACTGTGGACCGTTGTCACTGATGAGAGTTTGAGGAATTCCGAATCGAGCAAACATAGATTTCATGTGGTTGATGACGCTAGCTGAAGTCGTACTGTTGAGTCTGGCCACCTCGATGAAACGAGAATAGTAGTCCACTACCAGGAGATAAACAACTTTGTCTAACTCGAACAAGTCAGTGGCAAGCTTTTGCCAGGGAACACTAGGAAAGTCTGTTGTTTCGAGCGGTTCCGGACTGTTTTTTTTTTTCTTGCAGCATGTTTCACACTGGGAAATCATGTCAGAGATGACTGTGCTCATGCCAGGCCACCACACAGACTGTCTCGCGAGAAGACGACACTTGGTTATGCGTGGTGACCTTCATGGATCTTGGATAGGATGTCTTTTCGAAGAGATGACGGGATGATGATTCGTTCGCCAAACATCAGAAGATTGTTGACATAGGTGATCTCGGCACGATGCCGCCAGTACTGAGTTATGAGTCCACTGATCTGTGATCGATCTGGCCATCCGGAAACACAATAGTCCTTGATCTGTAGACAGATCTGGTCACGGCTTTGATGATCTCGGATTTCATCGAGACGCTTGTCTGATGCTGGGAGACTTGAGACGACTTGATTGATGTAGCTTGTGACTTCCTGCTGAAGAATATCATCTGAGGGTGACCTTTGTGAGAGTGGCGCTCTTGATAGTGTATCCGCCGTGTTGAGATTGGCACCTGGCACGTGCTCGATGTCATAGTCATATCTCATGAGTCGGAGCCTGAATCGCTGGATTCGTGGAGGTAGTTGGTCACAATCTTTCATGCCAAGTAGAGAGATGAGTGGTTTGTGATCAGTCTCTAACTGGAATTTCTTGCCAAGTTTGTACTGTTCAAACTTCTCACATGCCCAGGTGGACGCCAGAGCCCTCTTTCTCGATCTGGGCGTATCTGGTCTCGGTTGGAGATAGAGTTCTTGATGCATAGGCCACCGGTTTCCAATCTGCAGTGTGCTGTTGTAGCAACACAGCACCTAGCCCGTAGGATGATGAATCTGCACTGACCTTGGTTGGGAGATTGGGATCATAGAGCGCAAGTACAGGTGCACTTGTCAGGGCTTGCTTGATTCTGTTGAAGGCTAGTTCTTGATCTGGTCCCCACATCCATGTGACTTTCTTGCTGAGTAGACCTCTGATGGGACCTGTGAGATCTGCCAAGTGTGGTATGAACTTTCCAAGTTGATTGACCATGCCCATGAATCTCCTGAGTTCATGGATGTCTGTGGGTGCACCTAGGGATTCGATTGCTTGAATTTTTCCACGTGAGGGATTCACACCTTCTGCACTGATGCACTGACCCAAAAATTCGATTGATGTTTTCCTGAAACTGCAGTTTTCCTTGTTCAGAGTGATGCCAGTTTGTGCAAGTTTCTCGAGTGTCTGTTGTAGACGCTGATCATGCTCGGCTTGATCTCGCCCGTACACTACGACGTCATCCATGAGGCAAACTACTCCCTCGAGGTTCTCCAGTAGCCTCGACATGATCCGCTGGAATAGTTCTGGACCTGAACTAATTCCGAATGGAAGTCTGGTGTACGCAAACCTTCCGTACGGTGTGATGAAGGTTGTTAGGAGGTGTGATTGTTGGCTGAGAGGGATTTGGTGAAATCCAGAGTTTGCATCTATCTTGGAGAATACTCTCGCTCCCGACATCTGACCCAAGATGCCGTCGACTGATGGCAAGAGATGCTTCTCACGTAACACAGCCTTGTTCAGATGAGTTAAGTCGACGCACACACGTACAGCTCCTGAGGCTTTTGGTACCACCACAATTGGTGCACACCATGGTGTTGGCTCTTCCACTGGACAGATTACACCCAAGGCTTTCAAACGATCAAGTTCAGTTTTCACTTTTGACATCAGAGGTAGAGGTATTCGACGTGGTGAATACACTGAGTATGGAGCTACTTCTGGATCCAACTTGATGACATACTCTGTATTCAACTTTCCAAGGCCCGTGAATAATTTCTTGTACTGATCCACTATTTTCTGTGATGCTGATTCGCTGCTCACTTCACCCAGGAATTTCACGAGACCAAGTTTGATGCTGGCCCGACGACTGAGTAACGCTGTACCGCCTGAGATGACCTACACTCTCTCTGTGATGAGGTAGTTTTTGTGATTGAGTTGGGCCGTGAACATTCCAAGTGTCGGTATCGCCCGATCGTCTGGTCCGTAGAGCTTCTGGTGTTCAGTACTGAGGTCACAATTTCTGAACTTATTGTTGTACAGTGTTTCTGAGATACATGTCTCATCAGCCCCCGTGTCCACTCGGAAGAGTACATCAGTATTGTTCATTTCTAGTTTGGTTTGCCATGCAGCTGACTCGGCAGAGTTTTGTGTCACTGCCCTCACTGTGCCAAGAAACTGTCTGTCCTTTGGGCCATCTTGAGGTTGTTGTTCTGATTCTACATAGTTGACTTGTCTCGATCGACGTTGTTGACACATCGACCTGTAGTGACCTTTCCAGCCACAATTGTCACAGTATCTGTTTCGTGCTGGACAATGTGGTCGATCGTGTGGTTCTTTCCCACAGTAGATGCAGACACGCTCGAATTTTCCTTGGCTATGACCATGATGACTGTTTTCCTGATTTTCTTGACGATGACCTTGACCTTGTGACGAGTATTGTTGACCAGTTTGACCTCGGCCCCTGCCACGACTACCAGAATAACTGCCGCGACTACCAGTCTGAGAATGACTGCCACGTTGACGACCTCTGAACGATCCGCGAGATGAGTGTGAACCTCGGCCTCTATCTCTCCAGGGTGAGGGATATCCTCCGCCACGGCCTTTCTTGACGAACTGGATACTGGACGCTTCCAGCTGACCTGCCAGCTCGGTCACCTGCTTGTGAGTTGACTCGAATGCACGGCATTTCTCGACGACTTTTTCAAGTGTGCAGTCTTTTTGCATGAGTATGGCTTTTAAGTCTTTGTTCCTCACACCCACACAGATCCTGTCTCTGATCAACATGTTTTCCATGTTATCAAACTCACAGTTCTTTGCAAGGTTACACAAGTCTGAGTAGAACTCGTCGAATGTCTCTGAGGAGCCTTGTGTTCGACCGTTGAACTGGGTCCGTTCAAACGTGAGATTTTTGCGAGGTGTGCAGTAGGCTTTGAGCTTCGTGAGGATCACATCAACCATTTCCTTATCCTCCCCTTCTGCCCAGATGAAACCATTGTAGATTTTTACAGCCTCTTCCCCCATAACATGCAGCAAGATGCTAGACTTCTGCTTGTCAGTTTTTGTGTCAAGGCCCATTGCTTGCATGTATGTTTTGAATGATTGTTCAAACTTCTTAAAGTTCTCACTGAGGTTGCCCTGCAGTTTGAGTGGTTCGGGGGGTGGCAGAAATAGCGACGCCATGGCACTGATGGCGAAAATACACACAGATACAGTCACTTAGAGTTCACCGTGGTATAGATTTAATACCGAGTTTGCACCGTTGAGAGTTTTACCGAGTCGAGTTCCGTTTAGTTTCTCCACTTCTGACACCATATAATATTCTGTGGTTCATATAAATGTAGTTTATTACAAGTATCGAGACACACACACCCGAGAAGCACATGGACGTCAGTACAACTGTACTGGAAATAGATTACATACATAAAGGCTAAACTATACTAGCAGAAGGCCATAATGTACTAAAGTATACTACATGTCAATAATACCACAGATTCCACGTCTTTCACCTGCAAAATACCACAAGAGTTACATCAGAACTTGCTCTCGATTATGTGGGGGTTTTTTTAATGAGGGGCCAATTTTATTGTCACCATGAGTGGGTCCGTTTTACAGGGGTTTTCGATGACTATAAAATGGCATTTCATGGTTTTGAACGGTTGCCATAGCAACAAAAATCAACAGATTTCCATGGAAACTGAACATTTCCAAGCCAAAAGGTTTATATCCCATTGCTTGAATTTGAAGAAGATTGGATCAAACTCGTTCGAGTTACAGCCTTTGATTCACATACATATATAAAACCATGCGAGTGTGTTTTCCGCAAAAGGATATCGGTCGAGTTTGGTCTGGCGGATGAATTCGGGATGCACGAGTCCGAAGGACGAGTGTATTCTGTGTTCATCCGCCAGACCAAACGAGACCGATATCTTTTTGCGGAAAACGCACGAGCGTGGTTTTTATTTTATCACACACAACTGTTCAGACATAATTCTAGATATTGTCGTAGATCATACGAAAATTATGAATGATTATTCATATAATATTAAATTTATAATATTCATGAATGTGCCTGCTGTGATGTCCAAAAATCTCAAGTCGGATTGGTGACTTTCGGTTGCTAAGATCGTTTTCATATATATATGACTTCACATTGTTCTTTTACGTAATAATGATCTTCACGTAATCCGCAGTAAAAAAGTAGTTTCGGTCCGATGTGGCTCAGCGAGTGATACAGAATAATTTGAAGTAGGGTGATACAGAAAAGGTTATCACACCTTTTTGGGTCCCGTAGCATTGTAGTTTATAGTGTGTGATAAAAAGATATACGCGGACACTCACAAATCCCAGCCTCAATACCACATCATCGGCAACGCGCATGCTGATTATTGTTGAAGAAATTTAGGCCATACCCCCACTCAACGCCATCACCTATCATTCATTTCATTATATGGTTCACAACTCTGCTCATTTCTATTACAAGTCGATGTGAACATTCTGATTTTTAAAGGAGGACTTCCTATCAATGTGTATTGGCTTCGACCAATGATTTTACGGTTAAAACTTCCATATAGCAAATATATCTCAATGCATTTGAACGGAGAAGACTTTAAGCTTTGTTCACATATGAAATATGTATATATTTGTTCAGTACAAATAAATCGTACTGAGGATATAACATCAAAAACACCGAAAATCTGAAACGTTATTCCACTTGGCAGTGCATGGCTGACAGAAACGTTATACATGACGTAAATTTCTGTGACGTCATTGTTTTGATAGAAGCCTCGACAAGCGGCTCAATTCTCTGGAACCAAAGATGCTGGAAGATGCTGGAAATGAACATCCTAGGTTGACTCAGTCCGAAGTTATGGACATTTTAGTGAAAAATTATCTAAATTTGGCGGCCATCTTGGATTTATGGACATATTCATATTATAAATGTTTATTTAACCACTGTTTTCTCATGTACAATGTATAAGGCCCCTACAATGAGCAGCAAAAGGTAACAAAGATTTTATTTTGTAGACCTATGCAGCTTAAAGTGAAGCAATCTCACAATTCGAGATTTCGCAGGGCGGCCATTTTGAAAAATGGCCCGAAAACCAATTTTTGCAATGGATGCGCAACCGGAGACATATGTAATGTTTATTAGTATTAAAAAACCTTGAGAAAAAAGTTGGTTTTGGAGGATCATGGGGGGGGGGGGTGCAAAGGGACCCCTCGTACATGCCCGACTAAATGACGTCATCGTTTTGACTCATTCATTCTCCCCGGTTGGAGGGCGTGGCCTGCTAGTTTAGTTTCTTCTCGATTTTACATTCGATAGTAGTTTTAAAAATATGATTTCTTCGATTTTGAAGTCATCTGAATGAATACTTCATGTGCGTGAAACTCATATGTTACCGAATTGTGTTTGAATTTGATAGGAAGTCCTCCTTTAACGCCCGGCACCGTTTCAACACGCTCAAATCAGATTTACGTCATATTACGTAATCACGCCTTTTTGGGCAGAGTTGGTCATCCTATTGTAATGGGTTCTTCACCCTTCGGTGACGTCTTGATGAACCGGTTTTCTAGGGAGGTGGGTGAGTTGTTATTTAACCGGAGCTGAAACGGTAAAACTCCGGGAAACTGCTACTGCTGTACGGTTGAACTCCGGCTAGAAGTCTCTGAAGGTTGGTAGCGTGGTTTGGAATGGACCTCTTAACCGTTGTCCGACTGCCAATCTGCAACTGCACCTGTAAAGTAAGAATCCGGAGGCGTTTCCGTCTCCGGGTACTGCAACTGCTCCGTCGGGTTACCGCTTTACTGTAACAGCTCCGTCGTTTTCCGCCTTACTGCAAACTGCGACTGCACCTAGAATAGAGAATCCGGGAACGTTGCCAGGTTCTGGCCAGGTTCCGCCGCACTGCAAACTGCTCCGGTTGGCTCCGCCTCACCGCAACCTGCGACTGCACCTGAAATGGGGTATCTCTGAAGTGTTCTCACTTTCGGTTACCACAACCGCTCTGTCAGGTACTGCCTCTGCAACTCCGTCGTCCGGTACCGCCTCTGCAACTGCTTCGTCGTTCCCGTCTCTGCAACTGCTCCGTCCGATACCGCCTCCGTAGTTGCTCCGTTGAATTCCACCTCCGTCTCCGTCTCCTTCCTTGGTGATCTGGGTTCTTGGATCACCCTAAGACGTCGTCACAACTTGGTCTTAACCGACTGTGGTCTTATCTCCCTTCTTTCCGTATTACTTTCTTTTCCGGTGAACTAACTTTATTATAAATTCCAGTTCCCTAACGAACACGGAAAAACAACTCGGTTGAAGTTTTCATGTTTATTCTCCAAGTGCACAGTCAGAAGACTTATCTGCTATCATCTGGATGACTCTATCCGGAACAAGGGAGTACTCTGCTATGGGAGAAGGGGTCTGCACAGGTCGACGTCAGGACACCAACTCCGCCGTCCGCTGTGAAGCGGGGGCTTTTATAGACCTGAGACCCACGTCACGTGACCAACCTATTGTGACGTCATAGTCCGCCAAAACACTGATATTTTCCGGATTTCTAAAAACACTCTAGAACCAATCAGTGGCTGACACGTCACCTTTTAAACCGAAAACGAGGCTGGTCACATGACCTTCCAGAAATAACGTCATTACGTTTTTGTACTCCATTGTTCCGACTCCGTCTCCGGTTCCGTCTCCGGTTCCGGCTCCGTCTCCGGCTTTACCAACATACAAATATACCAAGTTCCGAGACGGAAAACCTTTTACACATTAACAATACGGAACCGTATGAACCTTTAAACACATATACATTTTAATAAACGGTTATTCAACCATAATATCACAAAACACTAATATAATTACCTAGGGGAAACTTTTGGGTACGCCCCAAAACCGTTACACTCCCCCTTCCTTAGACTCTGTTCGTCCCGAACAGATCAATATCACATATATACAAATTTTCAACCGTTAAACTGTCCGTATAATTAAACACAACTTGTTTCCGTGATCCGGGTACTGGTATCTCTTAACTAGTTTACCGTCACTGTACCCGGATATCTTGCTTGTTCCGTTTCCCACTTTTAACTCTTAATTATACTAGAATCCGGGAAACGGTTCTTCTTTCTTCTCCTTGCGCCGACTTGACTTGCGACTTGCGACGACTTGCGACGACTACTGCCCACCAGTATCATGGCGCGAACTGCTCCCCGACGGCGGACGAGGTGGAATGGTATTTGGTACCAACGGTCGTCCGAAGCTTGTTCCTCTGGCATCAACTGGAAGAAGATCGGGATCATGGAGGCGCCACTGGGGCGGGACGTAGAACCCATTCCTGAGGCGTTCGTCCCGGATGGACCAATCTGGAATCCGGACGATCTGACGGGTCGGGACGAGACCAAACGGTGACTCTCTCTGCTCCATGATCTCCACGTAGACGCCGGAGTCTCTCATCTCAGCTGGCCCCCACTGCTCCGGTCCCCAACGTATTGCATAGTATCTGGCATGCTCCGGGACTGCAGGTGCAAAGACGGATGCGCTTCGTCCTCCAATATTCACCGGGAAACAATGGGACGGACACGGTTGAGTTGAAGGACCGCCAAACGGGTAGAATGTGTAAGGGGGACTCTGGGTTGGTGCTCGGACTTGGCTCCTTCCGGACCGCTCACTGGAAGACTGTCGAGGCCGGGTCTCCACTGGAGACAGGATTCCGGGTGTAGCTCTGGCTTGATCTACCAGGATACTCCTCCGGGCTCTCTGCACGTCCGCATGGCTTCGGTCAGACGCGGAAGACTCCATTCCGTCATACCTAGCCGCTGAACTGGTTCTGCTTCCGGCCACTGCTTGAATGGTTGCCGGTAAATTTCTCTCCGCGGATCCTCGGGTCTCCGTCTCACTGACAGCTCTGCTCCGGGTTCCGCCTTCCGCTTTGGTCTCCGGTCTGCCTCCGGATCTGCCAATGGGTCTGCTGTCCGCTCGGCTATCTGCTCTGATATCTGTTCTGCTATCGGCTCGGCTATCTGCTCTGCTATCGGCTCGGCCGCTGGATCTGCTTTCTGCTCCGCCTCCGGGCCGGACAATCACGCTGCTCACTGCTCTGCCACTGCTAGTCGTTCTCGGAGGTGGGCTCCGGAAACTGTCTTCCTCATCGTCTCTGCTCTGCATTTCCGCAATGTCCGCCACTCCAACTTCTGCCGCTGCTCCGCTGGAACCTTCCTCCAACAGCCGGAACTTGTAGTCATACACCGCCTTGCCTTTTCCCTTGACGCTGCCTCCTGTAGACTTGGGTGGGGTGTGTCGTTTCTCCTCTCGGCCACGTTCTCCGCCTCGGTCCTTGGCGCGCTCCGGGCTCTCCTTCCTGTATTCCCGGCGTTGATGTCGACCGGATTTATCCGGCGAACGGCTGCGACTCCGCTTCTTTCTGCGGTCTCGATCTGCTCCGGTACCTCGAGATGGGTCCGGGCTGTTTTTCCGGGAGGTGTTCCGGGAGGAACTATGGGTCACCGGCGGCTTAACCGGCTTCGGGTCTCCCGGTTCTTGCAACTTATCTTCACTTGCCATGAATTTCAGCTCTGCTTCTTCTTCTGAACTGCTCTCCGCCTCCGTGGACGAAACGTCGGCTGCTAGTGTGGCCACCGACTGGGTACCGGAACGGTACCGGGTCCGGGACGAAACCGAACCTCCCGACTCCGTGTCCGACAACTGGTCATGCCGTGTTACCGGCTTCTTGCTTTTCCGTGGGGTCATCTTGGACCGGAGGCTTTTCTCCTCAAACTGCTCTCTGCCAACCCTTAGTCGAATCGGGTTCGCGTCCATTGCGTGTCGGGACTGCAGATGCTTCTGTGTCCCCTCTTTCCGTCTGCTCCAATGGTCACACTGCGGACAGGCGAAGACGGTGACTTCACTCATGTGCTGCTCCGTGACATGCCGGAGCAACGTGTGCTTGCTCTTGAACTCTAGGTTGCAGTCTCCACACCGGTGCGGGCGGGGCTTGCGGGGTGTTGTCTTTACTTTCGGCATTCTGATTTTCTGCTTTGAGACGATGTTGACTCAGCTACAGCAAACTGCCTTCTGCATCCGGTAACAGCTATCTGCCCCTTTTTATAGTCTCTGGAAGTCACGTGACTGGCTTATCTGCTTGATGATTGGCTGCTCAACAAACTGCAACTCCTCCTGGTGGTCTTCTTGGATAATTTTTTTTTTTTTTTTTTTTTTTTTTCCGTGTTGTTGTTGCTGCTAACTGCCACCGCTCTTTCTTCTCCGTCTCCGCCAAACTGCCAACCGCCTCCGTCTACCGCTACACTGCCAACCGCCTCCGTCGACCGCTACTCTGCCATCCGCCTCCATCGACCGCTACTCTGCCATCCGCCTTAGGGTTCCTCCTCGTCCGCGGTGTGATATTCTGAAGTCTCCGATTCCGTGTCCGGGGTGGGAGAAGGTGGTGTATACTCCCACACCCTGATCTCTTCCTCCCAGTCCTCCGCCGGCTGAACTTCTTCGTCTGGTTCCGTCGATATTACTAGTTCCGGTTCCCAATTTTCCGGAGGTGTGTCTTCCGCTGCCCTAAGACAGCCCTGCGGATCCGGAACCCAACCTGGTGGATCCATCGGTTCCGGCCGTTCGACGGGAGCGGCTGCTCCTGCATCCCAGTCTGTTCCGTACGGGAGTTGATGAAGGGACGGAACAGGAACCGGAGGCTGTACCGGGGAACGAGTCAGGAATCTGCGGAAGCGGTTCTGTCGGGACTTCGTAGCAATCCCTCTCCGGGCTGAGTCGAACGTTCCGACCCGGTTCAGTGTCCATTCGTCCTGAGGAGGACGGTATTCTGCAGGGTACGTCCATCCATGCGCCTCCCGGAGATGTCTCCGTAAGTCACAAGCCCGATTTCCGTAGAAGGAACACAGGCAGCAATAGTATTTCTGAACCGGGCAGACGTGTTCTCTCTTATCTCTCGCGTCCGCAAACATCCGGTCACACTTCTTACAGTACTGCCACAGCTCTTTCGTCCGGTTGCCCATCTCAGTCCCATTGGGGCCGCCACCTCGCCTTTGCTGGAGCGCCATCCGGAAAAGCCGGGAAACAAAAGCTGCTAGTCGAATCCGCGTCTACTGCACCGCTGTTACTGCGCCGCTTCTGCTGCACCGCTTCTCCGGACTGATGGTCTTCCGGGAAACACTTAGTCGTTTTTCACTGCAAAGTCTGCCGCAGCCGGAAAATGCTGGACTTGATTCGATTCCGCCAAACTTTAACAGCGATGTGCACAGCTCGAGGTCTGCTCTTCAACTGCTCTCAGAGCCCGATTTCAAGGCCCTTTTATACCCTTTCTGCTCACGTGACTGGAAAAGCTCCACAATGATTGGCTGCCTCAGGTGTGACGTCACAATTATGCAAAAACTCAACCGTTAACCGAGAGGTGTCCGTCTCCGGCTCAACCGGCTTCTCCGGGTTTTTCCGGCTCCCTTTCAACTGCTTCTCCGAGCGAAGTATCTGCAATTTTGAAGTATCTCTGCCATCAGGAGGGTTGAATAGAGTCTCAGCCAGTTGAATCTGCCTGCCAGATGAACATCTAGACTGCAAGTTGGGCGTTTCCGCCATCTGTACTGCTTCGTCAACTGCATATCTGCTCACTGGTATTACTGCTTGTCGACACTGGAAACTGCATACATTCTGTCCAGAAGGAGGCGCCTTCCTATCTGGAGTGATGTTTCTCCGTTTCTGTCAATCTGCAGTCGGTTTACTGTCTCTGCTAAGTGGAAACTCCGGTTGGATGTCTACAGCCGGAAAACTTTTCCGTCTTAATTCTCCGAATAAGGAAGACGTGTAGCTACTTCTCTGGAGATACTAGACCGCAAACCCAGGTTCTTCTGGACCTCTGGCCGCTACCCTGGACTGGTTGACTATGTGCTCAACCCAGTCAGAACCTCTAGGATGTCTCTATCCGGTCTCTGCACCGCTTTCCGCTCTGCTTCCTTTCTCCGCCCTGTTTCCGGAACCAGCACTTGCTCACTGTTCCAACTTCTCGCGGTCGCTCTCTGCCGGAACTCAACGTTTTACCAGGGTCTCAGCTATCTCCTTCTCCTGCTCTACAGCTCACTCCGTCTTCTCATATTTCTGCGTCCTCTGCGGCTTTACTCCGAGTCCGTATCCGACTCAGAGACCGTCTGTTCCGACTCCGGAACACTATTCTGCTTCGGCGGCTCCGTCTGCCTCCAGGAATCCGCCATTCTCTGCTTCATCCATCTCGGATGCTTGACACCATTATACGGTTTCAGCAAATCGAAGTGAACCACCTTCTGCCGAGTTTCACTCTCTGCAATCTCGTAGGTCACGTCGGTAAATCTGCTCAGCACTAGCTTTGGACCGCTCCACTTCCTCTGCAACTTGGGTGCCTTGCCCTTCTTCCGTGTTTTGACCGCCACCCACACTCGGTCTCCTGGCTGGAACTGATTGTCGACCTTCCTCCGGTCGTACAGCTTCTTCTGCCGTTCCATCTCTCTGCCAGATTTCGCTCGAACCGCCTTGTATACTGCTTCTAGTCGCTCCCGGAGCTGACTGCCATACTCTGTTACTTCTGCTGTCGATTCTCCTGGAGGCCTGCCAATCAGTAACTCCACCGGAGTGTTGACTTCTCTGCCCAGCATCAGCAAATTGGGACTCTGCCCGGTTGTCTCCTGCGGGGTACTCCGGTAAGCTGCCATCGCCAACGGAACTAGCTGATCCCAGTTGGTCTGCCGCTCGCTTACGTACAGGCTCAGGATCTGCTGCAGCGTCCGGTTGAATCGCTCAATGAAACCGTCCGACTGAGGTCGGAAAGCGGTTGTCCGTGTCTTGTGAATCCCCAGGATTCTGCAAACATTTCTCAGCAAGTCGGACTCAAAATTTCTGCCTTGGTCGGTGTGGATCTCCATCGGGATGCCGTACCGTGCTGCAAACTGGTTGACGAATATGTCCGCAACCGTCACCGCTTCCTGATTCGGCATCGGGTAGGCCTCTACCCACTTGGTGAAGTAATCACCCATTACTAAGATGTACCGGTTCCCCCGGGTGGATTTGGGTAATGGACCCATCACGTCCATTGCTACCCTCTCCATGGGCGCTCCAACCCGGTATTTTTGCATCGGAGATCGTTTCAAGTTCTGCATACTTCTTGACGCACATTCGTCACAGCTCAGCACCCACTGCTTTATATCCCGCATCATAGCCGGCCAGAAATACCGCCTCCGAATGCTAGCCGCCATCCTTCTGCTTCCGAGGTGTCCTCCCGTCCGGCTCTGATGGGCCAGACGGAAAATCTCCTGTCTCAGCTCCTTCGGGGTTATTAACTGCATTCGGCTGGTTCCTTCTGCCGTTTTCCATTTCCGGTAGACTACTCCGTCGACTTTCAGCAAGGTCTTCCGCATCCCGTACAGCACTTTCTCCTCGCTGCTCATGCTGGAAAAGTCTGCACTGCCAGCTGTACCGCTCCCGTCGATCAGCGACGTCACCAGTGGGTACCAAGATTCTGCTTGCTGCATTATCCGCAAATCATCTGGTCGATATTTCTGCCCCAGCACAGTATCCTGGTCCGCATTTTCCGCCAGCCTAATCTGCTCTGCAACTGCATCCGCTTTTCCTGGAACTGCCTTCTCTGTCACCGCAACCGCAACCGGCTTCCGGGACACTGCTTCCTCTGTCACCGCAACCGCAACCGGCTTCCGGGACGCTGCTTTCTCCGTCACTGCAACCGCAACCGGCTTCCGGGACGCTACATTCTCCGCTACTGCAACCGCCTTCCTTGGGACTGCTTTCTCCGCTACTGCAACCGCCTTCCTTGG
This sequence comes from Terebella lapidaria, assembly GCA_949152475.1. Taxonomy (NCBI): domain Eukaryota; kingdom Metazoa; phylum Annelida; class Polychaeta; order Terebellida; family Terebellidae; genus Terebella; species Terebella lapidaria. Next base: position 31,668,112 of record OX424558.1, read on the forward strand.
GACTGCTTCCTCTGTCAGTTCTGCTTCTCCGCCCGATCTCCGTGACCGCTTCCGGCGTCCCCCCTTCCTTGGCTTGGGCTGAGGAGTTTCTTCACTTCGTGTCTGCCGGATCCTTTCTCCGTAGTTCCAGGCGTCTATCTTGGCTTGTTTCCAGTCGATTTTTCCGCATTGGCTGCATGGGGATCTGGACAAGGCATCCGCGTTATAATGGATTCGCCCCGGACGATGTTCGATGTCGAAATGAAACTCACTCAGGAGCTCAATCCACCGGGCTACCTGCCCCTGGGGCTCCTTGAAATTCATAAGCCAGGTAAGACTGCCATGATCTGTGCGAAGAAGGAAGTGTCGTCCCAGCAAGTACTGCTTATTCTTCTGTACCGCAAACACAACCGCCAGGAGCTCCTTCCGGGTGACACAGTATCTCCGTTCTTCTTTGGTTAGGCTGCGGCTCAAGTAGGTTATCACCCGCTCCTGGTTGCCCTGCTTCTGTGACAGTACTACTCCCAACCCGGTGTCACTGGCGTCCGTGTCCAGGATATATCGGCCTTGCTCCCTTGGGTACCCGAGTATCGGTGCCGATACTAGGCGGTTCTTCAGCTCTGCAAATGCCTGCTCTTGCTCCGTCTGCCACCGGAACTGCACCCCTTTTTTCATCTAGTGATTCAGCGGCGCTGCAATCTCGGAGAACTTTGGCATGAACTTCCGGTAATAGGAGCATAGTCCCAGAAAACTGCGCAGTTCCGTCAGGTTGGTGGGTGTCCGCCACTTCCGTACTGCCTCCGTTTTTGCCGGGTCGGTGCGGATACCGTCTCTGCCGACTATGTGACCTAGGAAAGACACCTCCGGCTGGAAGAACTTGCATTTTGACGGTTTGACTTTTAGGTCTGCCTCTCTCAGCTTGTTGAAAACCTCCTGAAGATCACGGATGTGATCCTCCAGATATATGAGGCAGGTCTTCCAGGACAGTCCGCCTAACACCTTCTCCATCAACCGCTCGAACGTACCCGGAGCATTGCACAAGCCGAAACTCATGACTTTGAACTGGTAAAGGCCACCAGGAACACAGAAGGCCGACTTTTTCCGGGCGTCTTCATCCATCCCGACCTGCCAGTATCCACTGGTCAGGTCGAGGGTGGAGAACCACTTGGCGTCTGCACAGGCTGCTATGGTGTCGTCTATTCTCGGCAACGGATAAGCATCTTTCTCCGTGACTGCATTTAACCGCCGGTAATCGACACAGAACCGGGTGGTCGAATCCTTCTTCTTCACTAGAACAATCGGAGAAGCCCAAGGACTGCTACTTTCTTCAATGACGTTCTTGTCTTTCATCTCCTGAATTAGACTGCTCACCAGCTCTCTCTTGTCTGGCGGAATTCGTCTGGTCGGCTGCTTAATCGGCCGGTGACTGCCCGTGTTAATCTGATGTTGTACCTCATTGGTCTGCCCCAGTTCTCCGGCATCATTACTGAAGGTCGGCTTATTCCGAAATAGGAGGTCGGTTACTCTCTCGCGGAAATGACTCGGCACTGCATCCTGGGTCTGCTCTGCTAACTGCCGCAGCTTCTCGTACCCGCTCCAATTCCGCCCGGCCTCCGACTCCGTGGAAATTTGCACCTTCCTGCTCCGCTCCGCCAACGGCACAACACTGCAACCGGCTGCTAAGGTGGTCATCGTCGCCAACTGCGCTCCTTTCTTGATGATTACCGGCTCCGCCATCACATTGATCACTCGAACCGGGACTGTTCCTTGCTTTATCCGGGATAAAGTTCTCCCTATCAGCCAAGGTCTTTTCTCAGTAGGCTCCTGTGGCATTTCTAGTACTCCTTCTGCTTCACGGACACTCTCTGCTTGTCCTATTATCTGCTTATCGTTCCCAGGTTTGTAGGTTGAGCATTGTGACAGTGCTGCCGGTGTCGATTATCAGTGTTACTGGCTCTCCGCATACTCTGGCTGTCACACACATGCCCACCTCGCCCCTGGGACCGGGTCTGTGAACCACCTGCCGGTTATGGGGGTGTCCTCTCTTCCGGGTCCCGGATTTCCCCTTTTCCGCGACCCGCTCTAGTTTTCCGGCTGCTGCTGCTGCTGTCGTGGCTGCTGCAGTTGTTGCTGCTGCTGCGGCTGCTGCTGCTGCTGTTGTCTCGGCGACTGCTGTTGTTGTGGTTGACGCCGTTGCTGCTGCTGCTTCGGCTGCCTGCAGTCTCGGGCAAAATGCCCTTTCCGGCCACAGTTGAAGCATTCTAAATCCGCTCGGGAACTGCGCTGCTGCTGCTGCCGGCTAACCGCTTCCTTGACCTGAGTCATCAGATCCGCCAACTGCTGCTGAGTCTGCTCGGCTTGCTTCCGCAATTCGTTCACCTGCTGGCTCCACTCCGGCTCCGTGTTCAGCTGCCTCGTCCGGTGTCGCTCCGCTGGTCTACTGTTGTCCGTCTTCATAATACTCTCATACTCGGTAGCGAAAGCCAGGGCCTGCGACAGCGTTTCCGGGTGGCTTTTCAATACCGACAACCGCATATCTCGGTTAGTCAGACTGTTGCAGAAATGCATCTTCATGAGCACTTCAGTTGTTGCCGGATCCGCTTTTGGGTAAGCTAGCCGCGTCTTGCTCCGTATGTCTCTGGCCAGCTCGGACAGCTCCTCCTCCGGCTGCAATTTCCGTGTCTGCAATTCCGCCTGGAAAACAAATGTTTTCTCTCCCGGACAAAACTGCTGTTTTAATGCCGCCACAACCGTATCAAAGCTGCGTCTCTGCTCCGCGGACAGATCCAGTAGTATGCTGTGGGCGTTACCCCTCAGACTGACACATAAGTTCAGCGCCTTTTCCTCTGCTGTCCAATGGTAGTACCGAGCGTATTCAAGGAGGTGAGCCTCATACTCCGGCCACGGATCAGTTCCGTCGTACGTCATTAATCTGGCTACTCCTGCCCTTGGTGCTGGTTGTTGTACTGCTTCTGCCTGCTGCTGCTTTCCGGTTACTGCCAGGTGCTGCTGAAACACCTCCATTTGGGTCGCCAATAATCTGGTCAGGTTGTCGACTAAATTCTCACCGCCTTCCGGTTCCGCATCCGGTTCCCGATCGCCAGCCTGGTCCGGAAAGTTAATTTCCGCCTCTGCTAACTGCTCTGCAGGCTGTACTCCTTGAGGAACCCGAAGGGGCTCTTCTGCAACTGCTTTCTGCATTTCCGGCTGCAACAGCTTCCGCTCGGCAGGACGAACTGCTTCCTTTTCCGCAACCGGCATCTGCAACGGCTCAGCTCCTACTGCTCCTACAGGCTGCTCCGTATCCGACACGGCTGTCTTCAGCTGCTGTTCCGCCAATTTGCCCCGTCTAGTAGTCATACTGCAGATGATCCCACCGCTGCCACCAAAAAGTTGTAACGGGTTCTTCACCCTTCTGTGACGTCTTGATGAACCGGTTTTCTAGGGAGGTGGGTGAGTTGTTATTTAACCGGAGCTGAAACAGTAAAACTCCGGGAAACTGCTACTGCTGTACGGTTGAACTCCGGCTAGAAGTCTCTGAAGGTTGGTAGCGTGGTCTGGAATGGACCTCTTAACCGTTGTCCGACTGCCAATCTGCAACTGCACCTGTAAAGTAAGAATCCGGAGGCGTTTCCGTCTCCGGGTACTGCAACTGCTCCATCGGGTTACCGCTTTACTGTAACAGCTCCGTCGTTTTCCGCCTTACTGCAAACTGCGACTGCACCTAGAATAGAGAATCCGGGAACGTTGCCGTTTCCGAATACTGCAACCGCTCTGCCAGGTTCCGCCGCACTGCAAACTGCTCCGGTTGGCTCCGCCTCACCGCAACCTGCGACTGCACCTGAAATGGGGTATCTCTGAAGTGTTCTCACTTTCGGTTACCACAACCGCTCCGTCAGGTACTGCCTCTGCAACTCCGTCGTCCGGTACCGCCTCTGCAACTGCTTCGTCGTTCCCGTCTCTGCAACTGCTCCGTCCGATACCGCCTCCGTAGTTGTTCCGTTGAATTCCACCTCCGTCTCCGTCTCCTTCCTTGGTGATCTGGGTTCTTGGATCACCCTAAGACGTCGTTACAACTTGGTCTTAACCGACTGTGGTCTTATCTCCCTTCTTTCCGTATTACTTTCTTTTCCGGTGAACTAACTTTATTATAAATTCCAGTTCCCTAACGAACACGGAAAAACAACTCGGTTGAAGTTTTCATGTTTATTCTCCAAGTGCACAGTCAGAAGACTTATCTGCTATCATCTGGATGACTCTATCCGGAACAAGGGAGTACTCTGCTATGGGAGAAGGGGTCTGCACAGGTCGACGTCAGGACACCAACTCCGCCGTCCGCTGTGAAGCGGGGGCTTTTATAGACCTGAGACCCACGTCACGTGACCAACCTATTGTGACGTCATAGTCCGCCAAAACACTGATATTTTCCGGATTTCTAAAAACACTCTAGAACCAATCAGTGGCTGACACGTCACCTTTTAAACCGAAAACGAGGCTGGTCACATGACCTTCCGGAAATAACGTCATTACGTTTTTGTACTGCATTGTTCCGACTCCGTCTCCGGTTCCGGCTCCGTCTCCGGCTTTACCAACATACAAATATACCAAGTTCCGAGACGGAAAACCTTTTAAACATTAACAATACGGAACCGTATGAACCTTTAAACACATATACATTTTAATAAACGGTTATTCAACCATAATATCACAAAACACTAATAGAATTACCTAGGGGAAACTTTTGGGTACGCCCCAAAACCGTTACACTATTATAGATGATCTTTGGTTATACTCTTTGTTGACTTGTGACTCTATGTTGCATAGAGCCACCACTATAGCCCACCAGACATGTTGACTCACTTCCGAGACAGAAACACTAACTCACTGATGCTTGACAAGTACGGCGAGCGTAGAAAGATCCAGTGACGCGAAAAATAAAAACAGACTAAAGTAAGTTTACTGGGGTAAAATAGACCAGATGTACTTACATATGTATCAGCCTATTATCAACACCATACGGGTTTAGAACTAAATGTCGTGAGGTACCAATTGTCGTGCATCTGGAGCCGTCGCTAAGAGAAATGACGATTTCGTATTGTGACGTTTAGCGTACGCTGAAAACACCGCATGAGATCGTTGAAATAAAGTGTTGACGCATTATGTCGTCAATAAAAAATCCTTGTTGCTGTTTTTTATTTCTTTAAATGATTGAATTTGGGATGGTATTGATAATAAAATGTAGAAATTTCACCAAACACACCTGGGGGATTTTGATTTATTTGTTATTTTCCCGTATTGACTTGATAAAAATAGGGGTTCATTTCGTTCGCCGGGCTCAGCATTCCGTATTGTACTATGGTTTGTTGTGAAGGGAGAGGCTTAGTTTCACATGTTGCCTAGAGACCGGTCATTCACAAGTCACACAAAAATGGCAGAAAAGCAAAAGATCGTCAATGGTGAGAAAATTTATTTAAATAGAAAAAAATGCGATAAATATTGACAGTTATTCATAATAAAAGTAATAAAATCACTAAACAGTATATTACATTATGCAATGCATTTTTTTTCATAGATATAATTTTAATTAAAAAGTAATTATTACATTTTTCAAGTAGATCTAAAACTGAAAAAAAAAATCGATTAATTGAAAAAAAAAACACCTACATTTATACAAGAGAAGTAGTGTGAATGAGTAGAAAAAGTATATAATAGTATATAATACTATTGATACATGAAAGTTTTCTAATTTAACCAGATGCAAAAAAACGCATCCTTGGAAATTACGATGCTGCTAACCTGGAAAGCGCCATAAGGAGTGTCAGGTCGGGCAGATCAATTCGAGGAGCTGCCAAGGAGTACGGTGTTCCTGCCAGTACCATTGCGGACCATGTACACAATAGGTACATGTAATTTAGTACAGGATGTAAACCCCATCTGTATTGTTGAATAAATCACAGTAAAGAATAAAAAAACATTATAATAACACATTCACCGGTTGGAAAACATGACAAATAAATCGTCAAAATAAAATCATATATTATTTGATGAAAAAAAAAAACCTCATTAAATTTAATACACAGGTACACATGAAAGTGCATAATGAAATAGATACAAATAAATACAATTACCACAAAATCCAGTGATGTTAAATACAGAGTGAGCGCCAACAGACCGGGGCCACAGTCAATCATGACTGACGATGAGGAAAAGGCAGTGGTGGCATACATCAAATACAGTATTGACCGGAAATTCCCGCTGACAAGATCTCAAGTCCGAGAGACGATCCAAGACGTCGTTAGAAAAAGTGGCAGGTCGACCACCATGAACCTCGAAGCGGGACCAAGCAATAAGTGGTTCAAAGGCTTTATGGCGCGACACCCAGAGCTGTCCGAAAAAGTCCCCCAACCCCGAGACAAGGCTAGAAATCGAATGTCAAATGAGTTTGTGGTGGACTCCTTCTTCAAGTTATTGAGTAAGTTTTGAGATGTGGCTGTGAAACAAATCAAAAAAAAAATTAATAACAAAATTATTCAATTCGAGAAATCACAATCATGCTGTTTCAAAACAACATTATCATTTTATTTTAAAGACGAAGTTCTAGCAGACCTGGATTTGCAAGATCAGCCGTCACAGTTGTTTAACTGTGACGAAACTGGTTTCACATCCAAGGACAGTTCCAAGGAAAAGGCATTCTGCCTGAAGGGACAACAGCTTTGCAGAGAAAAAGTGTGTGTCTATGGTACAAAAAAACACCAATAATTGATTCTATAATTCGTATTTTATGTCCTTGAATAAGTTGGTTCATCTTACAAAAAAGTACAATATAAATACAAGGTATGGACAAATGTTATGTTATTCAAATAATAATCCACTACTAGCATGACTAGTAATTATAGTACAATGTGAAGATTTAGTCGTGATTTGATTGTATAAAATTTATGGACCACTTGCCGATTTCATCAGACAGTGACCGCTGATCACGTGACCGCTCATGTAACCATAAGCGCATCAGGCCGGGTTTTACCAACAATGGTAATCTACAAGGGTGGTTTTCCTCACCGCACCTACAGGGAGGACTGTCCGGCCGATTGTCATTTTGCTTATAACGATACAGGTCCGTGTATAAATATATGTGAAGCAATTTTATATCAAACTGGAAATATATGTTGAGATGTGCATTGTTGGAGTGTTACCGTAAATACTTGTTCTATGGTGTTTGTGACACTGGTGGCCCACTTACATAATGACTCAGTTAAATTATACATTGGTAATAACTATCCAGGTATAGAGTGCAAATAGCTTTTAGTGATGTGAAACGTATATTTTGACAGGCTACATGGACACAAACCTGTTCACCAGCTGGTTCCGGCAAGTATTCGTGCCAAACTGCGGTGCACGCAGACCCGTGTTGCTGCTTTTAGACAATCACAGCAGCCACATTTCTTTCGATGTAATCAACGAGGCGCGACAACACAGGGTACTTGATCAATTTTCAATCACATGCACATACTTATAGCTTCCAACTATTACTCATTTACGAGAAAGTTCACTGAGTTATTTTTTATTTTTTTTTGTTTTTTAATGCTGCATAAATTTCATGGGTTGCGTGTTTATCAGGTGGAGTTGCTGGCCCTGCCAGCCCACACTACTCACCTGATGCAGCCATTGGATGTCACGGTATTAGTCCAGTCAACGAATAGTTGTGGTTGGAAATATATGAAACAAAAAGTTTCTCTGCAGTTTTGGGTTCTATCCGACCCATTATCGCTACATTTAAAAATCTAGAAAAATCTATGGTGGGATTTAGTAAGAATGTAGGTGAAACCAATATGGCCGCCGTCAGTCAGTAAAATCAAGATAAATAAATTGTTGATATATATGAGAACTGTACAGATGGATATAGGGCATGTTGTGAGGCCTTTGAGTATCCCAGTGGTGTAACATTGAAATAGCTGATGTCTTCGGCTATCGCCATGTCAAACTAGGTCATACTGGGCCCCCTAGCAACCGCGCTGCTATGGGTTACCACACATAGATTACACGTATACTGTTTGGGCTCGGTATTGCACTATATCTTCGTCATAGATCCCATAAACAAACAGGTAAATGATGATGTTCTGTATTTTGATTTTTGTGGCTGCATATGTTCATAGCAACCAAGTCATATGCCTTAGCAACCAATTGTTATATCATAGCAACGAGCTGGCCAATGGTGACAAACAGTTGGCATGGAGCAGATGGTATGGCCGACGTCACATCGTGCGTGTGATTCGCACCACCCATGCACTTACAGAATTTTTTGGAAGCTCCTACAAATTTAAAATCTCAACCGATTCCAATAATATTTCATAAGGATATGCCTTGTGGTAAGGTTACGACAGCAATTGATTTTGGTTGCCATAGGAATCAAAATCACATGCTGTGGTGAAATCAGCGTTCTCGACACACATGGCTTGTGAAGGCATTTGGGATAATAGGCATATGTGGATCACGAAACCGATTATTTCTCAGAAACATTGAATACAATTTAGTTATTATATAACAACATATCTTATTATAACAATATTTTTATATTACAAAAACCCATTGCTCTCCGTGAGCAAAACATCATTAAATCATAATTGGTCAATGGCTTGTTTTTACTATGTTTTAGGTCTGGTATAATTAAAGTGCATACAACTGGAGGCATTACAACAAACGTTGACGTCTTTTAATTATGAAAGGATTTTAAAGTGTAAGATTCTTATGACTGTTTTAAAACTTTTACACAATCATATGATTTCGCTGTGCATTTGAAAAAAGAAAATTTCGATGAAATATTTTTTACAACATGAAATTATGAGTAATCTTAACCCAAACATGCATATATAATGGACATTTTCACATTTTTGGACATTTTCACTAAAATCAACTTTTGATAAAAACGACGAGACAGGCTTTCTGAAATTTTGCCTATTCTTATTTTTTAAGTGTGCATGACTAAATGGTGTGCATGTTTTTGATATGAAAAAAAATATGGGGGTCACCGTGCTAGTTGCATCCCCTGGACGAAGGTCAGCGGATACTATGGACTTGGCATCGTTCCACCGCCGTCGCTGCGGTGTTCGAAGACTTTCTTCACAGGGAGGAACCGTTTGTCTGATTCTATGTGCATTATTCTGATTCTATGGGCAAAAAGTCTGATTCTATGAGCAAATTGTCCGATTCTATGGGCAAATAAGCAAATAAGCGGTAGGGCACCAGTAAAACATGCTGGATCAACGACAAATTTCTCAACACAATCTGATGGCATATGTTCTATTTACTCCATAAATCATTGCAGAATATGGATTATGTTCAATTTCTTATGCGGTGTTCACCATTGTTCATACATTTGTCGCACAAATGTGGAACGGCCAGGTGGTAGAGCAGTTATCCATAATAAATCATCAACTGCGAAGCGTTCACACTAACCTACCTGGGTATCTGGACGAAAGTTATATCCAGTTGACATTCTGATTAAAACAGCTACTTAATCCCCCAAAAAATGATCGTAGATGAAAAAATAACAGAAACAAACCTGATTCTATGGGAACAAACCTGATTCTATGGGTAGGTTTATTTGATAACCATGGAACTATCGGTTAAGATCTTTTATCCATGTTTTCGACCTTCTCTTAGAAACAGAACATAAAATCAAGCTTCAATACTATATTTATTCAGGATCAGCTCTTAGTTCCATGGCTATAACAACAACCTACCCATAGAATCAAGTTTGTTCCCATAGAATCAGGTTTGTTTCTGTTATTTGTATTCTATATATGTCCAATCAAGTTGGACTACGTAGCTGACTTCACGTCCAGGAACAATCAAAATGTTAACTGGAATAATTGTCGTGCAATTGAGGTCAAGATATCCTGGTAAGTAACTGGAAGCGCTTTGTCTTTGGTGATTTATGATGGCTGACTGCTCCACTGCCTAGCCGTTCCACTTTTGTGCGACAGATATATGAAGAGCGGTGAACACCACATAAGAAACTGAACATAAAACATATTCTGTAATGATTTAAGAAGTAAACAGAACATATGCCATCAGATTGTGTTGAGAAATTAGCCGTCGATCCAGCATGTTTTACTGGTGCCCCGCAGCTTACTTGCTTATTTGCCCAGAGAATCAGACAATTTGCTCATAGAATCAGATTTTTTGCCCATAGAATCAGACACATGCACATAGAATCAGTCAAACGGTTCCTCCCTGTGTTCTTGTGAATACTCTGCAGGTTGCAAATCTCAACAGAATCTAATAATGTTTTATATGGACATGTCTTATAGTAAGATCACGACACGTATTGATTTTGGTTGCAATGGCAACCAAATTGCCCGATTGCCAATACACTTTTGCACTCAAATCGGCCTGCTACATACATGTAGGGACCCGTGGCTTGTGAACGTTCTACAAGTGGGAGATTCATTGATGAATAATGATTAATTTACACAGGCTCGATGAGAAAGGCAGTGACACAAAACATATTGTTTTTCAAAATGATCAAATAAATATCAATGAGTTATTGGGCTGATTTATTAAGAGCATGTTAAATATCATAGTTTGACATCTATGATCATTCCAACAACCTGTACTATGAAAGCAAATGTCACTAGAATCATGTTTAGACTACAAAGCTTCCTTTTTTTGTGAAAACAGAATATTACTATTAATACGTAAACATTAGTTTAACTGTTTAAGTCTATTATTAGCCACAATAAAACTAGTTGAGGTGAGAAACATTTATTATCAGACTAAGCATGGCAAATCTTTTGTCTGATAGAGATTTTGTAGGTGTAATGTTGATATTTAATAATTAATATTGCTAACTTAATACAACAATGATAGAATATTCATCACCCAATCACCCATAATGGTGAGGATTGAGCAAGGTTTCATATTTAAATTATGTAACTAACATTTCTGGAACGTTTTTGGTAAGGAATAATTTGATGAATATTTTAGTTGTTAACAATAGGCCTGTATGCAACATAAATAGTTAACTCGCAGAACTTTTATCACTGTTTTTCGATGAAACACACTGGCCCGGCACCAATGATATATCGTCTGAATTAAAAATATTAATGTTTCGGATTTCATGATGGGTGCTGCAAGTTTGGCAGGAAATGCTCATACTTTCCGGAACACATGTTTCACCTCCTTATCCTTTTATCGATTTTGCCTGACAATAAACTTTAAAATTGAATAACTGTTTATTACACAATTATTCATTAAATAATTATTCGGTAAATGTAGATATTGAAATAACTTTAGTTTATGGGATTGAACGAGATTTCATATGTCAATCTCTTGACAAGCTTTTCTAGAAATTAGTATATATTTGGTAAAAAGATGGTATAGTAGGTAAAGAGTATTTATATTGCATGGAATAAAAATAGTTGGTGCCTGGAATTTTCATGACTGTCATTGATGAATGAGACTTGACTAGCAGTAATGATATTTCATCGGAATTAACATATTTTGGGCAGAATGATGATAGGGCTTCGGGGGATACACCCATGCGGTCATCGGCGACCTGGAAGCTTCTACGTATACTTTACAGAAAAATCATGAAACAATGAAGCCATGTATGTTGCGGCCAATAGTGCACCATTTGTAGTTTCAGGACTGAAGAAACTGGCTTTAGCATATATTTAAGCCACATGAAAAATATTTTTTTTATGTTATATACACTACAGGAACAACATACGCGTATCAATAAGAACCCTGCACTGGGATAACATTTTGTTGCAATCGATAACTTATTACAACAATGATCACATGACGGTATTCATTATCAGCTACTGGTATTGAAACCACCCATAATGTTGGGGATCGAGCAATGGTTCAGATTCCATTCTTACAGCAAGCTTTACCGGATAGTATTAGGTAAGAAATAAAAAAAATAAATAAAAACTAAGATATATTTTAGTCATTAATAGAAATACTGCATAGAATAAACATATTGAAGACCCAAAACTTTTATTACTGACTTTGATCAAGCACACTGGCGTAGCAGTAATGATGCATGGACTGACTTAACGTATTTTGGACAACGGAGATGATGAGGGGGATACACCCATGCGATCTTCGGCGACCGGAAAGCGGCTAGTTTGAAAACAAATCACACTGAATGTGTTTACAATATAGCTCTGATGGTTATGTGCAAAACAGACTATTTTTACTGAATAAGTTAACATCAACCTCATTTATCCAGGACAAGCTTTAGTGAGGGACCCTCTCAGATGGGAAGCTATTTTAATGCCTACAGCACCTTTCGAGTAATATGTGTACATGTGTACATGCAAGATGGGTTATATGGCGAACGATGAGCTATAGGAAGCTATGTGTAACCTGACGGATCAGTGAGTGGAGACCCTCGAGCGCATCTAACACCTCCTGATACATGCTCTCCTACTGCGAAAAGTACATAGAATTGATACTATATAAAAAAAATTGCTAAAACGATGAATTATTGTGAATTAGCTGGATAAACCAAACTTGTCAGTACCAGATGGTTTTTCACTCAGTTACATCGGACCTGATCTAACCTGGAATTGCATTGCGTCAAGGGATACAGAGCGCGGTGCATGGCGGTAATGTCAACATACTCAAACACCAGAATTTCAACCAGAAATTACATTTGTGGAAGAAACCGGTGCACAAATACCTGCTTCTGGCTGCTGTCAGAAATGTGAGGCAAAATTTACATTTTTCTCCCAATCAATTGAACAAATCTTACAAGGTTGTTTCCAAACTACGTATGCATATTGATGAATAAATTTGCATAAAATAAAAATATACATTCAATATTTGGTTTGCATGGTGGGGAAGGTGATACAACAATATGTAGGCTAATGGGACATGAATAGATATCTCAAAACATAGAAATGTGTCATTTATTTCTCTTAATATTCATCAAGGGAGAATACCGGTAGTCAAGTTTGCTGACTAGGAAACCATGGGTCCAAGCATTTCAAACATGCCAATTGGCTGTATATTCCCAGAGATTTTGGAAAATGTGAAAACATCAGGAATTTTCGCACATGAATATGCATATTAAAGTGATATTGGCAGAAAAACTATTTTTTTCCAAATCAATTACATATATGCCGTGGTCTCAGAAAAATAGGTTACAAAAGAAACGATGATTGATCAGATGAATAAACCGAGCATATGACAGTACTAGCAGCCGCTTTTCTTTTGTTTTGTGCGCCACTCAGAGTTACCTCTGACTTTATTTCACACTCGATTGGCTCGAACATATAAGAGTAAACTGGAATCACATTGCATCAAGGGATACAAAGCACCGAGAGTGGCGGTAATATAAACAAACTCAAACTATCTCCAAAACAAAATCAATTACATGTAGAAAGCGGCATCTGTTTGAGCATACAAGTGCAGATATATAACTATTATGCTTTCTTCGTTCGATCAGAAAGGTGTGGCAAAATCCATAATTTTCTGCCAATATCATTTTAATGGATACATCTGCATAATATATAATTTTTGACTACATAATTCAGTTCCTTGACCATGAAAATATGGGTTTAGACACTTTAATCATATAAATTAGACAATAACTTTTCGAGATATTCCTAAAAATACAAATATCAATAATGGCGGCAGCTAATTTGCATATTTATGACGTTTATAAAAACATGTCCTTCAAAATTTGCTTAGTATAGCTTGGTCATCTAAAAGACGTAAACGTAATTGTCATGTGGACCCTATTGCACACTTTCGTGGCTGACACCCGGACCAGTTGGTGCAATCTGATTTCAATCGACACATGGGCTACTTGTGAAACCCACATATCCTGGTGGGAATATCGTCATTGATACGGAATTACATCTTGGTTGTCATGGAAAAATGGATGGACAGTATACACAATGATGAAGATAGCTTTTAAAATATATCATATCAAACACAGATAGATATATTCCGTCTCCTTAAATAGGATAGGTAGTGGCATCGCATAAATCATTGCGTTCATCTGTTATTTTTTACCATGGTTGATATGCCTGACAAATGGTTGCCTAGCAACCATCTGAAAACCAAAATTTTAGTCCGCCTCTGTGTATCCAAAATTTTGTGATATGTTATGGTTAATCTGTATGCCAAATTTACAAAGTTTATGACAAATTTCACGATCCCGCCGAGTTTCAAACCATAGCCAAGGCATGAAACGTGTTCCTGATATGACAATTTTCACACTTTGGCTCATCGATAGTGCCCATATTTCACCCCAATTCTGTCTAATTCCCACCATAGATTTTTCTAGATTTTTCCCTATTATAGGAGTAAGACCCATAGATCCAGAAACAACCAAGAAACCTCTTGTTTCAAATATTTCCAACCTCGCCCATTTTTGGGCCTTCGTTGACTGGACTATATTCATGCCACTGAAACGAATACCGTGGCGTCTCTACAGAACGACATGGCTGTCAGTCGGGCACTATTTCCGAAATTCCTGAGCGCTGCCATATCCTCCGTGTGCACTCCCATCACTTGTGATGTCGGCCTTTGCCAAGTCTGGGATCTACCCTTTTGATCCCAACGCTATTGACCGTACTCAAGTCGCCAAGAGCCAGTCCAAGGTTAAATTTAATTAACACTTAACCATAGAGTGTGATAATAGTAAATCACCCATCGGAATCATATCTGGATGACTAGTACCTTAGGATGGATAACGTAAAGAATACATGCTTTAACATAAGTTTCATTTAAACACATATCCAATGCAACAAATCGAATAAATCAGGTTGACATCTACGGTAACGGAGAGGAAAATACCCCCACGCGAGGTGCTGAGAGCCCTGACGCCCAACATGATCCAGATGACGATTACGTGTGTGAGGCGTGTGGGCAGAACACCAAACCTCATGCAATCCCAGCAGTCAGAAAGCTTCCTCGGCAGCTGTGGTCATGCTTCGTGGTTTCTGAAGATGCTGAGAAGCCTAAGAAGAGGAAAGGCACAGTAGAGAAAGGAAGACTGTTAACCGGAGAGGTTAACATACTATAGAATAATTAGTATTGAATGGAGAAAGAAGAGAGAAGGAACATATAGCGCGGTATAAATATTGTACATGTATTAAATACAATCAAATATTAATTATTCGTGTCTAAGGCCTGGACCAATCAGATCAAAGAGAAGGAAGACAAACAAAGAGAAGAAAGAGCAGAGGCACAGAAAAGGAAGGATGAACGAGAGACGAAACTGAGGAAGAAAGAAGAGGAAAAACAGGAGTCTGCACGGGGAAAGGGCAAGAAGAACAAGAAGGCTCTATCAGATATACTACCTGTTCCCAGCAGCTCCATTGGCAGTCGTCTGGATCTCGGTTTGTATCGGCCTATCTCTCAATCTTGCAGTTCCGATGAGGATGAATTCAGTGCGGCCCAGAGCGAAGACGTCGACAAAGAAGTGTGTGGCGTTTGTCAACACCGGGACCCCACAGACAGCGGTGTGGAGGTCAACTGGATCGCCTGTGACGGATGTCAACGGTGGTTCCACACCGTTTGTCTAGGACTCACTGAACAACTCGCAGATGACGCTGATTTTTATTGTTGCTTGTGTAACATCTGAACGTCTGGTCCGTGATTTGCTGTAAAACGGGCAATTGTCTCGCCTTTATTTGAATATATCCGAGTATACTCGGTTTCATCGTTATAATAATCCATAATTAACGATATAAATCAAAATTGGAATTTAATTTTATGAAACGCATCAAATCTATTTTTTACGAAAGTCTGTGTCGATTAGATTGTTGTGAATGTGTGTCTGTATGCCTGCTTGTGTGTAGACTATGCATGTTTGCATGGTTTGGTGTGGAAGGTATATGTAGGCCTATACACATTTAATGCAAATTTCAAATAAATACTGTGATGTCGTTGCTGATGTTCTCACACTATTCCTTCACACGTATCAAACACCGCTGACGTTCACAACATTACCCGTAAGGCTAATTACGGACGTATAGGAATGGTGGTCTACCGCACGACAATTGGTATTGTGAGTGACTTTCCGCCCGAACGTTGTGGGTTAATAAATGCTCCCTATTCTTGCATGCGCATCGCGCGCAATGTAAACATTTCTTTTCGTGAAAGCGTTACACCTGTTGTAGATTGATTTTGAGCGATTTGGGATATATTTCATTTCATATTTTAATAACAAAGCGAGATAAACTGCTAAAAACGCACGACAATTGGTTCTCGACCTGTAGTATTATGAAGAAATCAAAAGAAAACCCCAAACGAGTAACGTTGGCAATAAAATTAAAGGCCGAACAAATATGTATACCAAAAGACACACTGGCATCATCAGGGACAGAGTGTAATTATAGTTGTTCTTTCTGTGTCGTCCTAAATTACGGTCTCCTAAATTACGATTCTAAATGGCGGTCGGACGGTCCCTATACCGTCCTAAATCCACAATAATCGCCAGCACCATTCCCACTCTAACATACATAAAAGCATCCAATTTTAGCAACAATTGATACTCCAATACAAATTTTCTCACTGAAGTTTGCTTTTCACAGAAACAATTTTTGTCCTTTGATGATTTTCAGTTGGTGATAGCATCTACCGTGAATATATTCGACATTACACCCCTTCGCCAAACTACGTCGGATTGAAATCAGATAGAGTCGGTCTCGGTTGGGTGGGCAGTTTGTTATTGCTCGCGCTGATATTTTTGTAGGCAACGACTCATTGCCCACTGAATCGAACCTGCACTCTATCTGGTTAAAGCCACTTTTACCATCGTCCATCCAGTACTTATGCAAAAGAAAAACGAGTAGTTGCTTAAACGATTCTCTTTTTTTCAATCTAGATCCAATACCAATCGCTCACTGTCATCAGGCCATTTAGGCTGTAAAGTTGAAGTTGTATATGCTGTACAACATTTCGACTCGACGTTAATTCAGAGCAGGTCCCAAAAGCTGAACCCATTGTGACATGTGTGTTGCAGTAAATATTTGGAAAATTGGGGGAGGGGAGGGGAAATCCTATCAAATGGGTACTTTTTTGTCACAAATGACATACCAACTGAATCTATGGATACTTGGGGACAAAACACGGAAACCAGTGGACATCTTAACAAATTATTACCATATTAAATTCTACTCCAAACATACATGGTTAGGGATTCCCCAAAATGTCTATGTTACTGTCAAAAATAGGCTGGCTTAAAAATGTAATCACTCATTACTGGGGTTATGGCTACAATATACGAGTGTTGTTCAATGGAAACAGTTCAGTTTGATATTTATACATGATTTTTGAAATACCAGCCCTACCAAGGCTCAGAGCAAAATATTCAAAAATGGCGCCGACTGACCTCATGTAGCCCGCTTGGTTGCAGTTACCAAACGATTCTAGTAGAAAAATTAGTGATAGTCTTCATCAAATCATCCATCCGATTGAAAAATCTGTCGATTTATATATATTTTTTATTAAGGGATTGTAAAGTCATATTGTTTTCCAGTGACAGCAATCGGAGTTTTTATGTACTTTTACATCCGGGGAATGTCACTAAATAGTAGAGACATTTCAGACAGAAAGGCAAACATCGTCAGACATCTGCCATCACAGTAAAATGGAGACAGACAGTTCAACGGATGCCCTTTCTGGGAAGAACAAGGCATAGGTCAATTAACTTGGATTTTTAATTAATTAAATTACAACTAAACTATAAATCATGCAATTAAATTACAATAACACATTTCATGAAGTTAATTAATTAAATTACAACTAAATGACATTTAATTATTTAATTATTTGAACAATTACTTTCTCCATTACTTTAATTATTTGAACAATTACTTTCTCCATTACTGAAAGTTCTGATTAAAAGTTCCTTCGTATACTTGCTGGAGGCTTGGAAATTTACATATACTGACCAAAAAAAACCCCATTTTTTCAATTTTATTGTATGATTTCATTAAAATAAACAGTAATGTCATGCATTTTGTAATACATGAGCAGTAAAGCATCTAAACAATGACAATCATTCGCAATATTGGGGAATCATCACACCCGTTAAGTTTTATGGAGCACACAAAACCACATCTGGCAAAAGTGAGAATGACATGGTCAGTCATTGCTGCTATCTGGTGTGGCTATGGATCCCAGGACGACAAATTTCGTTCAGTTGTGGTTGTCTTCGACGAACTGAGGTCATGTCCTACAAGAAACATTTATTTCTACCCCCTTACAAGAACGTCGGGCCACCTTATCTCGCAGTACAAATGCGTGAGCATCCCGGTCACCTGTACGACGTCATATTCGTGTTCTACCATTGGCGGTGTACATAGCAAGTCTGGATCAGTCTGTAAATGCGCATGTTTGACCAGTTTGATATTTTCCACCATATCAGATTCCCATTCAATGCCGAAAATCTTTTATCCTTGGCTCCGTTGGCATCACAATTCGGTGGGGGTACGTGTGTGAAGGTCACCCTCTTGCAGACTGTTACAACCTATCTTTCCGCTAATCCTGGATAAATTCCCGTCCTAATTCCCGGCTGGCGTCCTTGTTGCTGATCGGAAGTGGTCACGAAGGTGTAATCGGTTTCATATGACGTTCAACTCCCGGAGTCTTTCCATCAGGTGTAGCAGGCTTTGGGCATTTTGTTGTATTTCCATTGGCTACAGTATTGCTTCTCAGACACCATACAATGGCTCTATGGACGATAAAATCAGAGGCCCGGTCTGTGATGACACATTTTTGCTCAGATCATCCTATACGCACATTGCTGCACCAAACTTGTAAGGCTTGGTATCGTTTTCATCGACAATTTGCATAAAGTTTTGCATGAATTTTATATACCCCAGTGAGTACTAAAAGATCACACCATAACTGGGAGTGGTTGAGTAGTGCAAATGCTCAAAGACAACCAGCTACGTAACTTTTGTCGCGTCGTAATCGCGTAGTAAATGTGTCGCGACTTTTCCTTTGCACTATATGGCCAGTCATAAGGCTCGGATATCTTCCATAGGGTGCAGATGTTTGTGTGATGCTTTATGATGGAATCTCTAGCATCTCTACAGCATCTCACACGTCAGTTCAATATACTGTCCACATCCCTGACTGTTAGTACCGACATTTGGCCAATTAACCATTGTCTATGATCATTGAATTTTCTGCCTTTGAATTCGGTTTTAGATTCTGAGGAGATTACGTCACCCAGATGAGCTACAGGATGGGCTTTTGTTTTGGGGGAGGAGGTTCCATTTATTGAGGAAGCCTTATTGTGTGTGTGAGAGGGGGGGGGGGGGGTGGGGTGGAGTAGCTTTTGTCTGGCCACCGCTGAGAATGCGAACTATCAAATGTATAGCTGATGCTGGGAAACTGCTGGCTAATTGTGATTTAATTGCATTAATTGATCTCCATTAAAAATATTTAGCAATTAAATTAAATTAACCTAAAAATGGAATTTAATTAATTAAATTAAATTATTGAGTTGATTTAATTAATCAATTAGCAATCAAAAAATTAAATTAACCCATGCCTGGGATGAACATCATTAAAGATGCATCTACTCCAACTCAGTTAACATTTGAAAATGATGCCTTATTGCATGAACAAAAGCTTGTAACAGTTGTTATGCCCTTCAAGGCCCTGAAATGCCTTTTAAGGCCCTGACTGACTTCATTGATTTTTGGCATCTTTTAAAATCTGTATTCATATTGGCCATTATTTTCTGCATTATTTTGCCATATTGCCAAGATTTTCAATAGCATAATTTTGTTCAATAGGCTGGAAGAGTTTTCCCTAGTTTCAGCCTTTCAAGACGTTTGTCGTAGTTTCAATTACAGCTTGATTGCTTTCAAGAAAGAAAACCCTAAACGGCAATCATATAAACAAGTTGATTTGTGTTCTTTGGGTTCAGATTTTTGTGAACATACTGATGATGCTCATGATTCCGTCGAAGATTTCCGTGCTCTCTGAGCACAAGCATGAATGGAGAAAATTCATATTGTTTCTAACGGTTGCAACTTGCAATATACATGACCAGCAATAAAATACACATAACATTACTAGTTTCACAAAATGAAACTTTTTTTTCAAATATTCCATATTTCAGAACTAATTTATTCAAAATAAACCGACGAGGATTAACACTTAAAATATGTTTACACGTACATGTATGCAGCGAACAGAATGACAAAGTGGCTCAGTCGGAATGTTGTAGGGAGTGTTTAGGTCGAGAAATGGATATGATCTGCACTAAATAAACTGAAGTACACGTTTCGCAGACAAGAGTAACTTCTGTACTTTCAATTTAAAAGTGCACTTCAAATTATCTCATAGTCCGTCCAAACGGTCAACATGTCCCCCCAAAAAAGTAATATGACATGATATAAAAAATAGATTCTGTTACAATATCGTAGGAACAATAAGAAATATATTGGTACCATTGTGAAGAACTTGATGCAGACACCTGTTTTTATTGTTTTTATGATATTTTGAGATGAAAAAAATGCGAATGTTACGGGTTTTTTTGTCGAGGTTTGTAACGATCGCAGCGTATGATTCATCTTTGATTACGTTACTAATTTTGGCGAACACGTTTTCTTTTTGGCTCCCAGATGGCCATCTATCAAGCTGGTGATGACGACAATCAGGGGAGGAATATGGACTAAAATACCAAAATGGTGATTCAGCAGAGTTCACCAGAGTAAGACATGTTTGCCTGGGACCGCAATCCGAAAATAACGTTTGTTATCCTCTACGATGCATATTTCTGGAGAATGCAAGAATGCTGGTTATGTCCCCTAGTATGAACATTTATGCACACTTTCAAATCCATTGCCTGAAAATTTCTTTAATAATGACTTTGAAACAAAATCCAGAGATCAAGCTTGAATCCGTACTCATGAACCCCAGAACCAGAAACGAACAAGAATGGGTCATGTGCATTTATAGAGAAAAATTTATCAAATCCATTCAGGCATTCACGACTTATTGATCGCAAACCCAAAACGATTGAAGGTAAAAAATGTAACACAGATGAAAACAGGAGGTAAGAAAGGAATACAGGCAAATCCATAAAGTTATATCTCGGGTTGAAATGTCCCACCAACGATCAATTGCGTTTCTTTTTCTCAACAAATCTCACTGCGAACAAATCTTAAATTTCTTCGAAGATACTTTTGTTAGCTCTTTCAACTTTCATTGTCTTCTTTGCGGAGCATGGGACAGTAATCGCGTCAGATCCAATTATATATGTCACTTTTCATCACCGTCAAAGTCAAAATGTAAAAACCTATACTTGGTACGCCCATTCATCCTCGTGGCTTTTGATACAGTGTTGTATTGTCTTCTCGGCATATTCATATTGATTTGGCTTTTCAGTGGTAATATCGATAATGATCGTGGACATTCTGTAAAAATACATAACATTAATCAATTACACACATGTGAGTTAATCCATGAAGTTAAAACATTTTTACACGTGTTTTTATACCTAGGATTACCGGAAAGAATCATGGGCCCTGTTTAAAACGCCGGGAAAAATCCTGGACACCCAGTTAAAAATCATGGGCTTTTGAAAAAATTGGTCATCAAATACATTTAATAATTCCATCCTCTGATGTACTAAAATAAGACACGTTGGACCTCGCCTGAATGAAATGATTCATAAATCAAAATATAGTTCAATATGTGGAGCTATTACTTTAATGTGTCAATCAAAATATAAATATATAGTGATTATTTGTTGCATAATTAAAGAAAACAGGCACTGCATAGTGTATCTACATCAGGATAAATTCTTCAATATTCACAGGTAAATGTTTGTTTCAATGCATTTATTAAATAGATTTAATGAATGAGATATACATATTTACCATGCCAATAAACCAAAATGCTGTGTACCACCGGAAAGAATCGCGGGCATCCTGGGGAAAATCAAGAGTGATATCAGATTGACATCAATAGAAACTTCTGGTGGGACAATGTGAGTCGCTGATAGATGCCAATGGCAACCAAGTTCTGAGTGAGATCGACCTCAGCAAAGTCTCGCAGGTACTGGATTTTGACTCGAATGACACAGCTGATTTATTATGGCATGCTGGACCTCGTATTGTCTAACTTGGCCTTCTTGCTAATCGGCTGGGTAACTGTTCTCAGTGAATCAAACAATGGCCTGGGGAATATTTTGACAATACGATGCGATAACCCAAGGTGTATGGAAGGGAACCAAGTTCCATCAGGCTCTAGCCATTCCACTCCTGATGGAGTTATCACGCATAACTGTGTCCCCTCCTGGTCGTGGTATCAGATCCCACCCTGACACTTCAAAATATCAATTGTCATATTTAGTTTTAAGCTTCCTGTATATATTATCATCTTTCTGGCTACAGGACTGGCTACCAAATAGGCCTAAAGATCACTCATGTCCAAGCCTGTTTACATTAGACAAAGAATTGAGTTCACCTCTATTGCCCGTCAGATCGCATGCAATAACGAACGTATATTTAGCCGATATAAATGCGTTGGTCTTCAAAATATAGCACCTATATTTCATGTAACAATGGTTTTCTAGTGTTAACAGATGTATTGTGTTCTGCCGAAAATGTTATATTTTCACTGTATTTTCTGTATATCTGCTGGAATATGCATGGTTTATATGAAAATGCTTTCTGACCCGCAAGTCCTTCTTGCATTCTTGGATGCCTACTGAAAACTCTATAGCTTATTACGGTTAATAAATCAATCCTTGATACATGTATACTTCCCATGACATGTTATGGCTGAAAAAGATCAATAACACTAAACTTCATAATATACCAGGGAACCGGTACCGGTATACACCAGAGATGCATAAATATAATTTTATTTCAGGACAAATTCGTTATTTATCACCCGATAACATTTACTGCCATGCACCATACGGTTCAAGTACGGTATTCTGGTAGCACAATAAGATCACTTGACGTTCAATTTGACAATATGGTGGGCTGCTTTGCGTACAATTCAATTTGTGATTATGTATTTAGCTGTATATAACCAACTTTTATTGTTAAAAACGCGTCCTTACATCACCATAATTCTGACACAGGTTAGCGCATCGATCCTTTCTGACGAGCCATAAAATTACAGTATTGACCGATCATGACGTCACATTCATTAATGGCCATTCACGAACCTTCACGTCTATAATAAAACAGTTGTATACTTTTACGGTCGGTCGTTATGTTGTTTTACAGACCCCAGAAATGTCTTCATCGAATGATGTCGCAAGGCTCTTTTTTGTAGTGTGTATGCTCTTTTTTCCTACATGTAAGTTTGCAAGATGAAATGATTTTTCACAGGGTAGAAGCAGAACTGAATAAATCGGCCCTTCAACATTTTCTGCTTATCAAGGTATGTAGAAGTCATTTAGAAGATTTAAAAAAAATTAATAAGTGTCTTCCAGCAAAACATTTCGATAGAAGTGTATATGATTCTTAATGGTGATTAATAACCTAAACTGAGGCCACTGAATTTTGTCCATTGTAGATTTCTATCGGGTTTTGTGGCATCGCTCAAATTGTTTGTGTATAGTGTGCAGGGTTCATGAGATATTCACCATTGTAATCCATAATTTTCGGTTTACTTGAGTTATATTACAAATATGTGACTATGACTACATGCTAATAGCGGCAGTGTTGCATAGACATTGAGTCAATGCATTTCTATCTATCTTTAATTTCATACAAATATTTAAAATGATTTAACATATAACATCTATTTAAGATGGTGTTAGTGAGTACGTTATGCGCATCATAACGCGCATGATCAAGAAGTCGTCAGAAGGTTGCATTCAATGAGCTAAACAAGGATAGAGGCGACACGCCCATGACGTAGCATTAGCCAATGAACGTGAAGCTGGCCGCCATCTTGGACGGGGCATCGCGACATGTAAACAAATGTCATGCTATGCACATGTACGTTGAAAATTTGGTGAAAAGCTGACAAATAAACCAGACATGTGTCAAATTCGACCTGTAACAGCAAATTATTTACTGATATCACAACTTAGATGACAATAGAGTGTTATTTAACTTACTTTCACCCCTGTCAGAACGAAGATAGAGCCTAATATTGACACTAATCAGCTGCGGATGACAGCGACAGCTGTCAGTGCAAATTGTCACTTCGAAACATTCAGAGCACTTCTAAAGTCTACTTCAGTCACATATTAGTGTTATCCTGGGACTTTTACCTGGAAACATGAAACAAAATAATTTTTTTTTAATTTTGTCATTCCTGATTAATTTTACTGAAAGTTTAACACGTGTGCCGGATGCCTGGATGCTTCACGGCTAAACCTTGATTTTCTATCGATATTCCAAGATCACCGTACACGCTTGCCTGCCACCCCCTCCCTTCCTGATTAGGTGAAGTAGGAGCGTTTATATATAGTAGGAGCGTATTTATTAATATATCTATCAATCAATGCTAATATATTGTAGGCCCTGCACATAATCTATTCCAGTAAAATTTAACTTAACATTTTTATTTTTAAAAAAAAATATTTTAAAAATGTTATTTATTGAATTATTTGTTATTATTCAACTTTCATCATTCCCCACCACCTACCACCTTTCCATATGTTGTGTAAATTGTATATCATATATGCAAGAATAGTGTGTTGGTCACTGATAGGTACATGTACACTATATGTGTGAAATAATACACTGTCCCTGAGGCGATATACACGATATCATGCCGAGCGTCAGCGAGGCGTGATGATCGTGTATACCGCCGAGGGGTGACAGTGTATTATTTGTCATACATACCGAGTAAAACCGATTGTTTTTAATACAAAAAACGACCAGAACCTCCCCAAATAATGTGGAATGGTCCTCATATCGCCCCTAGAGCGGGATATGAACAATGGACTCGCCCGTCGCGCTTCACTTCAGCAAGTCTCTGCTCCACACGTAAGAGCAATACAAAACGTAAACTAGGTGGTGCCAGAGTTACCTGGTATTGACACCATTGTTATGTTCTATATCCTGGCTATGATGAGGAGTGAATTTCCTTCGTTGGGACAACTCCTGGTAAAGCCATACAAGGCTATAAACGTTAAATGTGTGGTGCTCTTTTTACATGCAAATGATAGATTGAATACATCTAGACTGATCGTTGATTTGGTCATTCCAGTCATACATCCGCATGTCATTGAAAATTATACTTATATCCCCAACCCTCCTGTTTGGTCGTTGCTTTGACACCTATCGTCAAATGGATATGGGTTCAGTATGAACACCACAAACATATTGCAACATGGTATCTATATAATTATGCCTCGACCCTTATTGGGTGCCGTCAACCGAATTAAGTTTCGGCAATGATGATAATGACTCAAGCAAACAAACACGTGTTGCTTTTAGTATAGGCCTACACAGTTTGTACACTTGTAGTTGTGATTGGCTGGTTCCACGCATGAAGGCGCAATATCGCCTCATGGGATTTTTCATATAACACACTCTCTCTAGGTATGTATCACAGTATCGACACCGTTTACATATTTGGTATCCTGGCTATAGTGCATGATTCCATTGTCTCGAGCAGGTATCTATTTGTAATAAATACCTCTGTGGGAGGTATTTATTTCCAATAAATACCTGTCCCAGGTATGAAATGAAAATAAATCAATACTGGTGGACACAGTAAACACACCGGGATTTTATTTTTTATTGCCAAGCATATACATGTATCAGACTCATTACTCGATGTACATAAACAGCTCATCGTTATGGTGTGCGAGTTTAATCCATGGGTCACAACAGTTGTTAATTTTTGGACATTCGGTTCATGAAATCATCCGCCTTCTGCAGAAATCCAGTGAAAACGTATATATCCACAATATCCTTGGAATTCCGGAGGTTTTGATAATAATCCTGCTATATTCCACATCCGCAAATGTACCGGAATCCTAGAGAAGCCTCCAGAGATCACGCATAACGTAATTTTCCTGCAAACATGAATGAAATATACAAACATGAATATTTAACTTTTCCTCTTCAAATCTAGTTTATAGCTATTCAGCATATGTATTATGGGAACAATTTGAACAGAATTTTCACTTCGCCATATAAATTAAATGCACGAATAGCACACACAAAAAAAATTCACTTACCAGTCGTACGTTGAAGTCATGGAAGTCATGGATCAAACTTTATAATCGCCGTAGTGATTTTACGAGGAATTCTGTAAATACATGTGTACAAATCGTTTTTTATTTTCTTATAAGGATTGAAAGAACGCAGGATAAAGATATTCGTTCGGGCAAAAATTATGATTCAATTCTTTGCACACGGGTACAATCCGTTAGATAATGCGGAAGGAGAAAATGCTCGTTTTGTTTTGAATTCAAAGAAATAAGTGATATACTCACCGGTTTACAAATCTGGTATGTTGTTCATGTACTGCATCTGGTCACACCAAAATTTTGAGTCATTCCCAGGAATAAAATTATGCAACAGTATCCAACAAACAAGCGCGTCAGAACACGCGTATATCCGCACGCATCGTATCCATGTGTTCCATTTTTCATCACGAAAAGTTGATGTCACGTAGCTTGCTGTTTCAAAGTGAGCGCGCCTTTTGCCGCGTTTGTTTTTATAAGGTTCCATTTGAGCAATACTCACAAACGCGTTACTAGGGGGAGAAAACAGCTCAAAGGCACAGTGCGAGTCCACCAGAAACATACTGAATTGGAACCATGTATGCTGTAGCCATAACAACAGAATGCGGGCTAGGGTTGAATGTACAAATCTATGAGCTGAGTCATGTGGTGAAGCAGTTTCTGTAGCGAGTAGCCGAAGCGGCCCAAGTATCATACCCTGCGCCTTAATTCTACTCGTCCACTAAATGAATGCCATTTAATCCGTCTGTCACCTTTTTAATCCTTATTGAATATAGAGGAAGGCGCAGTATATGATACTTGGGCCATAGAAGCTTTCCTGACGGATACACTTGATTGGGCAAGGACTGTGCGTTGCATTTGCAGTTTTGTTGTTTATATAGTGCATGATTCCATTGTCTCGAGCAGGTATCTATTTGTAATAAATACCTCTGTGGGAGGTATTTATTCCCAATAAATACCTGTCCCAGCTATTGAATGAAAATAAATCAATACTGGTGGACACAATAAACACACCGGGATTGTATTTTTTATTGCCGAGCATATACATGTATCAGACTTGTATTACTCGATGTACATGAACGAATAATCGCTACGGTGTGTGATTTTAATCCATGGGTCACAACAGTTGTTAATTTTTTGACATTTGGTTCATGAAATCATCCGCCTTCTGCAGAAATCCAGTGAAAACGTATATATCCACAATATCCTTGGAATTCCGGAGGTTTTGATAATAATCCTGCGATATTCCACATCCGCAAATGTACAGGAATCCCAGGGAAGCCTCCAGAGATCACGCATAACGTAATTTTCCTGCAAACATGAATGAAAAATACAAGCATGAATGTTTGATTTTTCCTCTTCAAATCTAGTTTATAGCTATTCAGCATATGTATTATGGGAACAATTTGAACAGAACTTTCACTCCGCCATATAAATTAAATGCACGAATAGCATACAAAAAATTTTTTTTACTTACCAGTCGTACGTTGAAGTCAGGGAAGTCATGGATTAAACTTTATAATCGCCGTAGTGGTTTTACGAGGAATTCTGTAAATACATGTGTACAAATCGTTTTTAATTTTCTTATAAGGATTGAAAGAACGCAGGATAAAGATATTTGTTCGGGCATAAATTATGATTCAATTCTTTGTACACGGGTACAGCCCGTTGGATATTGCAGAAGGAGAAAATGCTACTTTTGTTTTGAATTCAAAGAAATAAGTGATATACTCACCGGTTTACAAATCTGGTATGTTGTTCATGTACTGCATCTGGTTAGAAAAAAATTTTGAGTCATTCCCAGGAATAAGATTTTGCTACTGTATCCAACAAACAAGCGCGTCAGAACACGCGTTTATATCCGCATGCATCGTATCCAAGTGTTACATTTTTCATCACGAAAAGTTGATGTCACGTAGCTTGCTGTTTCAAAGTGAGCGCGCCTTTTGCCGCGTTTGTTTTTATAGGGTTCTATTTCAGCAATACTCACAAACGCGTTACTAGGGGGAGAAAACAGCTCAAAGGCACAGTGCGAGTCCACCAGAAACACACTCAATTGGAACCATGCATACTGTAGCCATAACAACAGAATGCGGGCTAGGGTTGAAGGTACAAATCTATGAGCCGAGTCATGTGGTGAAGCAGTTTCTGTAGTGAGTAATAGATCCAATAAAGCTTTCCTGACGGATACACTTGATTGGGCAAGGACTGTGCGTTGCATTTGCAGTTTTGTTATTTTGATATATAGTGAATTACGTAAAGTGTATTTGGGGGGGGGGGGGGGGGGGGGTAGTGGCTTGTACCAGAAATGTGTGCGTGTGTATGTGCGTGTGTATGTGTGTGTGTGTGTGGGGGGGGGGGGTGCATGCACTATGTCGGATAATGCCTACGGCTTCGTATTTCTCACGAATAGAAACCTCGGCCTTCGGCCTCGGTCTCTATTCGTGAGAAATACTCAGCCTAGGGCATTATCCTATACATATATATGTCAGTTGCAAAATAGTGTCAATAGGGTCTGTAAGTCTCGTGCCGTCACGGTGTGATTCTGGGGACCAACAAACATACACCTTTTGTGTTACCTGAGTAGTTTGAGTTCTAACTGGAGCTCTACTCATACTAAAGAAAAGGTGTATGTTTGTTGGTCCCCAGAATCACACCGTGACGGCACGAGACTTACAGACCCTATAGAACAGCACACACGGGTCTTATAAGCTAAAATATCGAGGGAATTCCTCGGTCACTTCCTCGGTTCACTCGATGGCCTAGCATGCGGCCATGCGTGATATTTGCATATTCACGAGCTTGGTGTGTTGATGTCTCACATACGGTGCCCATTCGTTTCGCATTGTTGCTAGTTAAATAACGAATTCCGCTCATTTTCAGCAATGTCATGAAGAAATCAATATTCTGGGAAACTGGTGTTGTACACCAATATTCTATGTATGAATTATCGCATTTTACCAGGACCATGTTGGAACGTAGGCGCAACCAGTGTGTTCATAATGACACGGACCCAAACCATACTAAAATCGATTTCTTACTAGCAACAATGCGGAACGGATGACCACCGTGGTTGAATGTGTGACGTGTCAGGGATTCCTCTCTCAAAGACCTGATTCTAATGTAAACATAAACATAAACTTGCGCGACTGTCAATCTTAATGTAAACACCATTTCAGCCTTCCGTTTCGGGTGAAATAGCGCATAAATAGCCATGTGTATGGGATTTTGGGGATCATACTTAATCATAGTGGCGATATAATTTTGTCGACTGAGCTGGTTTTTCAATTTGAACAAATATTGGTAACTATGTGCAAATACCGCTTTAACTTCAATAAGCACTACAGCTTTGGAACATATGCGAGACGCTGATGACACATTCATCAAACGTCTGATCACCTTCTCAGTACAAATGAGAATACTGACAACACCATCAGAAGGAGTAACTAGACCACCACGGTCTCTCAGCGTCAACAGTGAATCCGCTGTCTTCTTACTCTCTGGGATGTGATCAAGAACAAGACTCTGAACAGATATCACAGGACATCACTGATACAGCTTTGCGAACCACAAACCCAGCTATGTACACAACAATGTTTTCCAGTTAGAGTTCATACTTCTGAGCTGATTGAAAGCCCCCCGCATCAGCGGTGAACTCATCGGCCGACGTATCGTCTGTGAACTGTGAAGTAGCGGGTGCAGAATGCTTCGCTTGGATGACACTGGTCGAGCTGTGGTCTATCCCAAGGAGACTCGTCCCATCGACAGCGACGACGTTCCCGTTCTTACCAGGCAAAACACCGGAGTGAGCCAGAAGACGATGGAAAGCGTAGCCGAACACCTTACATGTTGGGTCATTGTTCCACCCCCCTGTTTGAAGAAAGAAAACAATGTGTTTAGATTCATTGAGGCGCACTACATACAAACAGACTCACACATGTACATGTACAGTAGCTGTCGTGTGCAACATGATATCACATGTGTGTACATATATTGTAATATTACCGGGTCCAGTGTTGTACATTATTTTGAGCTAACAATATTCAATGTGGTAATACCTGCACGTCTCGCTGCTCCGAAGCACAGTTCTAGGTGATCCTGGCTGAACTTGTACGTCAACACAAACTTCTATGTAGCAAGCAGCTGAGGCAGGACACGCAAACGGGGACTCTATGTCGACCAGGAAGCCAACAACACTCATGAATCTGAAAAGTAAATCCTTTTCAATCGTTCATTCCTCACACTTTACATGTACATGTATGTACATCATGATAAAACTAGACATATCATACTAGTAGTATCTCGTCATCAAGCTCCTTATAATGGCTTCCTTGTTGTTAGATCTAAAGGGATAACGATCGATTATAAGCCTGCAAGGAATCTGATCCGTGTCTCATTTTAGGGTCAGTAGATGATATCAGCTATATGAATCAGTGTTTCACATACAGAGGTCTTTCAAAGTCATATTCGAGTCTCAGTATTTACGGCCATATAGGACTTCCAACAAGAGCACAAACATTATATGACAACTATCTGGAACCCTACAGCCCCACAATCTGCTGAATTAAATCAACTGTCAGAACTTGATATGTTCAAATTCAAGGTTACCATTTTGAACTCCATATAGTGTTTGCTGCTAGTGTCTGATACCATCAATACTAGTATACAACAATTTTTCACCATATTTGGAGGTAAAATCATGACTGACTATAATCATGCCATGAAAATCAATAGGCAATAAGAAACAAAGCCATAGACTGTCCATTAAAGATTATAGAACAGTTTATTCAGAATTTGTGACCTGTAGTGCAATTACGAGAGAACTATATGTGGACATGAAGGTAACATGACAAAAACCACAGCATCTCCAACCCATATTTTTGAGATACAGTGATTATATGAACATTGCTACATGTAACATGTGATATTTGATGACTGGATTCGGAGGACAGAAGCAATCATATAGCAACTGCCCTTTTTGTTGCATGTACAGGCAGCTCAGTCGTTAGCTTCAGGGACACAATATATCGCCAGATTTCCTCCAGCTTGGGTGCGACATCCATAACATCAAACACTGGATGGTTGTATCCTCGTCCCTTCAAATTCCTGGTGTTCAAGATATCAAAGAGGACGTCAAACACCTAGGGAAAAACACAAAATTTGGTTATTTGGATGCACCAATGCTTGAACATACAAATTGGCGTTATGAGAAAACATACATGCAGGAGCGGATCAAAGGTTCAGAGATGTTGGCAGAGGGGAGGGTGGGGGGTTGCAGTATGTCTACTTGTGTATACTGACTTATAGAGTTTCAACCCCGACATGTGATAAATCGTACTGAAAGATAGTTGATCAAGAATTATGTATCCATACCTCAATGAATTTGGCAGTGGCCAAAGAATTTTGGAGTTTCAGGTTATGTCCAAGACGCAAAGCTTGTGCAGTAGAGTTACTCAGGACTTGTGCAGCGAGCCGTACTCTCATCTTCTGATTCTTGAACTGGATGTGTTGTAGTGTCAACTTGTTGGCAACCCTTAGACCACATTCCTTCTACAAATAAAACATCACATGACAAGGGGACATATCTCACTCACTTTTGTCAAGTAAATAGGAACATCATTTAACAATTTGACACTATGTTTAGCAGTGTGTCTGAACACCTGACCAAACTCAAGTTTTGGAAGATTTACACACCTGAACGCTGTGAATGTTCTTGATGTACTGCCACGATACTTGTCCGTCCGGAGACACAAGCAGCTGGTAGGCTTCAAACATGTTCCTAACAAGTTTGAGCATGTGGCATGCATCAAACATCACAAACACCTGCTGGTTTCCGTAAGGATCAACAAAATGTGTTCTCAAGTGGAGGGGATCCAGCGAGCAGCCCAGTAAGTGACACATGCTGACGTTGGTGGCGTGACCATCCATAGTAATGGCATGAACCACCAGTCCTATGTCGCGGAGGTACTCCAGTGCATGGAGCAGGAGTTGGTGTTGGGCTGCGGCCGAGAGGATTCTCGTCAGGGAGTAAGCCACTGGCACCTTCCACTGACCCGTTATCCCGACTGCCATGAAAACTAAAGCTTCCTTGGCCTCTTGTGCTTCGTCACCATCATCTTCACCTAGATAGTAGCAAAAACAATACCCTATGAAATTCATACAAAAAAGCCAAGATCAATAAAGACATTTATATGTGTGCCAGGGTCCATACAAACAGGAGAATTCTGACAAGAAGACACAGGTGTGAATACTTTATGTAAATATATCACGCATGGAATCCATGTACGCAAGTAACTAGTAAATCATACCTCATATACAACAGTATTACAACCAGATACTTACCTTGACCAAGATCCACAAATCCGATCATTTTGCCATATTTCTGGTCATAGTCCACCTGTTGCTTCAATGCCATGGCATCAATTATCAGGCAGCATGCAGTGTACTGATCTGGCTTCTGGTCGTGTAGTTTCTTCAGGCCTGCTAGCACACCAGTATTAAAGCCTGGTCTCTCGTCAATGGACTCCAGCCAACTGCAAATATTTACAATATTCATGCATCGTTTTGTTCTTAATGTCATGAGTATCCCAATTTATTAACAAACTTACAGTAAGTTATTTAACAACAAAAGCGCAAAGGCATGAACACTTATCTACCTTGACGCTAACTTCCAAACAATTAGGTCTGGGGTTAAAAGCATATCCAGCTCTCGTGTTGACAAAGGTTGACCATGTTGACGGAGGTTTGCTGATGAAACTGAAAACAAGATTGCTGTCAGAAAATTTGCTCTCAAAATGAAAAGGCAATGAATGTCAGGACTGGATCAATTTGTGTAAACAAAACACAACTTCAAATATAAAAAAATATAAAAAAAATATCCAATATCCAACAAATTAACATTAAAGTATACAGTGGTCCCTTGAGATCAAGACTTCAATTTTTGCGAAGGAAAAAAAAAGACTAATCTAACAGGAAATCTTATTTCATAGGTCCATTTACATGATGAACCAATCTCTGGGGATACACAGGAAAGTCTCTAAAGACAGGAAAGTCTCATTTTGGAGTGCTCTTGTCTGACAGGGACCCCTGTAATGTGTACTGTATCGTTCATATTGTAACGAGTACTAGTACATGTCATGTTATGACATGGATTGCTAATACAAAGAATGCAACATAGTACAATAATACATGGGTAATACATATGTAGGAATGTATGTGTTGTCTGAATGTGTGTGTGAACTTACCGGCACAGAGTTCTGGGTGTGGAAGAAGGACTTTCCTGTCGACACGGAGGTACTCGTATGTCTTGTGGCTGTACAGATGTAACGTCAGGGCGAATGACCGTTGCTCCTCAGTGTAGGATCCTACAGGTCGAGCGAACAGATCTGCTGGGAAGTCTGTAATAGATTGTCAATAATATTCATGACAGGTACATGCATTGTATTCCAATTATTTTCACTTTTTCCTTCCTCATTCCATCCTGTGCACCACAGTGCAGACCTCGAAATACAACCCCCTGTCAGGTCCCTAACTGGAGCTTATCATATTGATACATGCTATCACCGACGGCACACGCAATCAGTTAGCAGAGTTCCAATAATGTTCTAAATTGAACGTGATATAGTTCAATTCAAACCTAAACCTTACCTGAATAGGCCTCCATTTTAGCCTGCAACTCTTCAGTGATCAAACTCTTCTCTTTCAGTTTTTCCAGAAGAGAATGGCAGTTGACCCTGGCCCTCTCCTCCCGGTCCCGGGCATTGCGCAGGTCTTTCTGCAACTTATCTCTCTGAGCAGTTGCTCTCTCCAGCCGAATCTTCAGCTCCTGTGCCTCTGGCAACTGGTAGCTGTGGTCCTGCAAAATATAATGTGAAGAATATCGTTCACGGCCGATATTAAGCCGGTTTAACTGGGTCGTCGTGTGATTCAATAAGCCGGCAGTTTCAATTCAACTGTTTATTGTGGTGATAAGAGCAATGATTCAGTCACTCACAATCAGGGCCGCACTCTCACCTACGTCGGGTGATATCCCAGTCGAATATAATCCTATTATAGTCCTTTATATATCTTGCACATATATCCAATGGTTTTTATATCACTTGTATTCAGTTCGTATATTAATTTCGACAGTCTTCACAGGAGCTTTTGTTTATACGTCCTGTCACTGGGATTTACACTACTCTTCTGCGCAGAAGACCGGGGCCGAGGGACCATGTGGCTGTGTAATTTCCCGCCAAGTGTAAGCGGTGTTGTGATAGGTTGAATGTGTGGTGCAATGCGCTGATGTCACCGGGAAAGTGGGTTTCCCCGGCTCGTGTCAATACTTTATCTGTGCACGTGATGTATGGAGTATGTGTGTCAAGTTCTATGTTTAGAAGTCAGTGCATGTGAAGGTCAAGGTCGAGTAAACGGGGCCGAGTGTACTGAGCTAGCGGGGCCGCAGGTGCGTGGTTTGACCTGTGTATGTAACCATGACTACATGGAGTTTATGCTTGTGATCGTATAGTGTGTACTTGTCCTGTATGTAAGTCATGTAGAATGAATGTTTGTTGTGGAAATGTGTAGTGCGCGGGAGGGACGGGAGTAACAGTCGCTAAAATTACTACATAACACCCCTTCATTAATCCTACGCCCTCGGGATTACCCTCCCCGGACCCTACCGTCGCCAAAAACTAAACAATAAAAAGCTAAAAAGTCCTAAAGGTCAAACCCAAAAACACTCACACACACACGCCGCGCGAAATGCGAAAACACTGCATACAATAAAAATTCCTAACCGTCAAAATAAACGTCAGCAGTCAGTCCGTCAGCCGTCTCTACGATGATACATATACAAATACATTCATAACAATGACCGATGATGAATGGAATGTTTGATATGGAATGATAAACAAAACTCCTCGACGTTTCAAAGTGAAACGGAACTATAACTTTAAGAGTCTATTGAACTGAAATAAAATGAAGATTAAACCTAACTAAATCACATGTATAAAAACAAAAAGCCGTGACTAGGATATTAAATGTATATGTACAACTATTTACAATATAAATATGCCGTGACCAGAATTGTTTGGTCACTCGGGGCCGCATCAAAGGGCCGAACAGTTCAGGGTCGAATCATTTCTCTTCCCGTTCACGCCTGCTGGCGGGAGGAGGCGGGGCCGCTGGTGATGCCTGCCGCATCAATTGTAGCTGTTCGTCCGGGGGCAGTCTGGGCAGGATGGACACGATTGTGGCCAACAACTCCCCCGGGATGGTCGGTGTGGTCGGGGTCGACGAAGCTTGTGCCTCCGATGGCGTCGGGGTCGAAGTCGCTTGTAGCCGAGTGATTTCCTGTTGTTGGTGGGCGACTTGATCCTCCAACTGAGTCACACGGACTCGAAGCCGTAAATTCTCTTCGGACAGGGCGTCCGGGAACGTGGGCTGGTGGCGCTCGTGCAGAGCACCCATCCCAAAGCCGACAGACAGGCCGTTATATTCTGCCTGCCTGATGTGGTGATCCAGGGCCGACAGGTACTCCCGACGAATTAGTCGCAAGTACTGGTGCGCTAAATCATCAGCGCGGGCGAGTGACAGGGTCGGAAGGTGCTCCTCTGGTTCTGACGGCAGGAGCAAGGGGTCGGCGTTATGGGCGGCCTGTTCGAGACGAGCCGTCCAAAAGTCCTCGTGAAATCCGAGGTAGTTCGGGAGCCGCTGGGCGTCCTCATCCCGTAGAAAGTCTCTGAGGTCGGGGTTCTGGCCGGGTAGCGCCTGCAGGCCGGGAAGCGAGCGGGTCGCCAAACGTCTGCCGTGTTGCCGCAGGAACTGGAAATCGGCCGCGAACTCGCCGGACCCATGAAACGGCAGACGCTCGTCGAGGTCTCTGTGGAGTGTCTCAAGCTGCTCCGGGTCGTCCACTTGGAGTCGGGGCCGGTCTCTATCGGTGCCGCGTGTCGGGACGGAGCACAGAGGTTCCACTTCCTCCGTGAGGTACGGCGGGAGCGGGACGGGTTCCACCATCCGTCGTGAAGGCTCTGGTGAAGATTCCGGGGTCGAAAACTGTGTCGGGGTCGCACGTACAGGAGATCCGGGTGCAATCTCCCTGAGTGGAGGCGGCTGATCCTCAGCTGGACTCTTCGGCTCGGGAGTCTCCTTGCCGGTAGATGATGATACCGGTGTGGTATTCAGGGGTCGACTCGGGAGTGGCGGATACTCCTCAGGTGGAGGGACCAATCCCTCACGGACTCGGTAGTCCGTGACGTTAGAGGCCGTGGGTCGTTCCACAACCATCCGCCGGGGTATGATATCCGACGGCCGAGCTCTAGACGGGGTCGAAGATGTCACTGTGGTGACCGGTCGAGTTGTCGCTGGCGACGCCACTGTCGCGAACGAAGCCGTCGTGACGACCGCCGAGGCCGAAACACCGGTGGTCGTTGTCGGGACCTCCTCCGCCGTGCTCACCGATGTTGTCTGATAATTTATGGGCCGAACGAAGAAGATCGTACTGGGTCGTCGAATTCGGACCCGCGTGTTCATGGTCTCGATGTCACTGACCATGCGGGTAAGTCGAATCTCGTCTGCCGGAGTCGAAGCACGATTGTACTCTAGTCGACGGAGTACCTGTTGCACTTCTGGGGCCGAGTTAGGCGGATACTGCTCAAAGAGCTCTGGCGCCATGTGCCAGATGCCGAACGTCAGGACGGTGTTGACATCCCTCCTGAAGATCGGGATGTTGGCCGGAACTCTTGGGGGTCGATAATTCGGGTTCGGCTGCATGTCGACTCTGCAGCGTAGCGCGAACCTGACGAGCATGGGGCGGGATGCCGATAGTCGTCCCTCCTGGTAGAACGGGAACGACGTCACGTGTTGCGGGGTCGCTTGGGACAGATGCCGGAACATCTCCTCCTGGGCCAATGTCCGGAAGCCGTCGCGGGCCGGGCACACGAAGTAGCGCAGGAACGGAAAATGATACGCTAGTACGTGCGCGTCGAGACTCTGGGCCGTCCGGAAAGGTCCGCGTCGTGGCACGGAGGACCACTGTCGCTCTCCTGCTCCTTCCTCTTCGCCGATGCAGAAGGGGCACTCGTAGCGACCGTCTCCACGCTGTAGCGGAGCCAACGTGAGGAGGTTTCCCTCCGACAGGGTCGACTGCTCATCGAAATTGTGGATATGGCCGTATCCAGCGCTTCGATTTCGCTTGCTGAGTGGAACCTTGTTCCAGTCTATGGGCCGAGTTCCGTAGGGTGTCACGGGAGGTGGCACCAGTTCCATCAATTCCGCCACTTGCCGACGGAAAGTCGAGGTCGGGGCCGTAATAGCAGATCCGCCACTAGAGCGTGACGAACTGCTGGAGGTCGATCGGGCTCCCGCTCCATGTTTCTTCTTGAAAGAAGTATAAGTTCTCTTGTTTGGAGAACGGGAGGCCGCAGGTCGTGCTACCGCTGAACCGGAAGCGGGTGAAGTCGGGGCCGGAGCGATCGGGGCGATCACCTGATTTGCTGGGTCGGGTTGGCGGCTCGCTGTGGCGACTCGTTGAGCCTCTTGGGCCGCTTGTCGTGCTTCAATCGCACGCTGGACGATACTTCCGCCCTCCTCGAGTCGGCGGAAGCGTTCGGGGTCGATGTTGAAGATATCGTCCGGAGTCGGGCTCGGTGTATGGCGCTCTCCTCGTTGCGCCAGCTTGTTCCGGGCCGTTTTGGGTCGTGCTCCCTTCTCCGATCCACTTGCCGTGTCACTGAGCGTGACTGGATCGCGCTGCTCAGGCTGCGAGTCGGGGCCGGACGAAGCTTCGTTGTCGGGGACGACTATAGGATGATCCGATTCATCCCCGGTGTCGATTACTTGGACGGTGATGTTATCGCCGTCCAACTTAACTGTGCGGGGCCGATTATCACCTGGGTCGCCATTTTCCCGGTCGTCTCCGGGTTTGTCAGCCATGCTGACGGGCCGAAATCAAGCCGAAGTACTTCCCAAGTACTGACTAGGCTGGTTGTAACAAAGTCTGGATTTCTTCAAAACCAGCCTAGTTCAAATGCCGATAATCCAAGCCGAATTAACTCCAAAGTCTTGTGACCAGGATTTCAATAATATCACAGTTTATAGGCCGATAATTATTGTTCGATTAGCACAGTTTTTAGAACAATAGTCTGTATCTCAATAGCCGAAACTTCAAGTCCGTCTTTCTCCTTCAAAGTCTCAGGCACAAGTGACCTGATTGCCGCTAATCTTCAATGCCGTACACAAAGATGCTGACAGCATCTCGATTCTTAGAACTGGGCCGGGGGGCGCTCTCTATCTGTATAGAAAACGTCTTTACGCTATGTATCATTGTTCCAAGCGTACACACAGCAAGGCGGGGCCGTCGTCAAGGAAACGCGGAGCGATCCTTCTCTGACCTCTTGGGTCAGTCCATTACGACAGTAGGGGTGTCCTCACACTGTCCAGATTTCCGTATGTCCATCTGCCGTCCCCTGGATAACTCGTTCCGAATCATTGTCTATTTATACTAGTCGACCGTTCGAATTACTGGGCTCTTTTTGCCCGACGACTCACTATTGTCTTTATCAGGGGCGACTTCATGTAGGTGCTGTAAACAGCTAAAATGTTTATTAGCGCTCGTGCGTGCCTTGTGAACTAATCAGTCTATCGTTCCTTCTCCCACAAATTAGCGCACAATAAACTACGGGGTCGAGTTGCTGTTTCACAGACGACACACAGTTATTAAAGGCTGAGATATGAATATCAATCACTCACAGGGGCGGACATCGTTCCATTCATTATCAGCCAGTTCACAGGACGACGGGGCCGCAAATATTGTAGGGGTCGAAATTGCAATGATCTGGGTCGGTCACACCGCGGCGCTTTGAATATTTTGGGTGATGAATTTGATGACAGGCCGCATCTTGGCATGATAGCTATGTAGTGACTGGTTCACGTACCACTGGGCCGTTCCTCCGAATATTACATGGAGTGAGTAGAGGCTCTGTCGACGCATACTCCAGAACGAATCACACTATCACCTCTTCGACAACTAAGTGGCCTTACTCACGGTGTGACTGGTTATTATCCTCTTCGGCTGGCACATGGATTGAAGCTTTACATGATAATCTTAGTCATTGCGTAACATACGCCTTGATCAATGGTACATGTTATACGGGGTCGAAACATATATCATAATGCAACCAATTTTTCACCAGCATCATAATTATAATATCATATCTAGTGTGTATATATCGAATTTGCCTCACTGACATCTTGTACATATTAAATGCATATATTGTTATTGTAATATAATATATTATTATTGGGAAAGACATGATATCATAGTCCATTAGACATGCATAATTCATCATCAATGATATCAATCAGATAACAAGGCCGGGGTTATCTGTAGCGGGCCGGTCTGCGTGCGTGGCGTCTGGGTCGATTTGGTCGTGCAGGCGGGGGCGTAGCCTCGCTTGTCTCAGGGTGGGAAGATACCACAGGCTTTTGCCTGCGTGTCTTGCGTGCCGGTTTTGGAATGTCGGAACTTGATCTGTGTGATCTTTCCCGTTGCCGATGTCGACTTGAGCCGGATGAAGTCGGAGATCGCGATTGACGATCCTGGGTCGTTTGCGAATCAGACTCTGCTGTTTGGTCTGAATCAGTATGCCGATCTTGGACTGTTACCTCCCAAGGGTAATAGAACTCCTTGAGAAGTCCCATGGGGTCGGGTGACTGTTCTGGGTCGGACTTGCTTGACGACGACGTGGGTCGTACAGGGTCGGAGTAGATGTGGGCCGCTTGGTTGTCACCTTCGTATGGCTTGAGCACATCCAGATGAACAACACGAGTGTTCCGAGGGTTGGAAACCAGGGCGATTCGGTAATCCACCTCGGTTACACGGTCGATGATCCTCCAGGGACCAGTCCAGGGCCGAGCGAACTTATTATTCTGCGTGAGTGGCAGATAATAATACCGGACCAGTTCGCCTGGTTGAAACTGGGGTCGTGGTTTCGCGTGGGCGTCATAACCCATCTTTTGCCGAATTGCCGCTTTTTCGAGATGGTCTTGGGCGAAACCGTGGGCCGTCCTGATGGCTTGCCGCAAATACTCCACATACTCCGGACCACACGGAGGTAGAGGCTCAGGGTCGTAGGTCGGAAACATGAGGTCGACTGGCAAGTTACACTCGTGTCCATACACCATCAGATGCGGGGTGCATCCCGTGGACGAGTGTACTGAGGTTCGATAGGCCATTAACACATATGGCAAGTGCAAGTCCCAATCGTTTGCACGATCGCTGACGAACGCACTCAGCATGTTGAGCAATGTCCTGTTGAATCGCTCAACCTGGCCGTCGCTCTGGGGTCGGTATGGGGTCGTACGAATCTTCTTAGCGCCCAGTAGACGCACAACATGCCGGAACAGGGACGACTCAAACTCAGTACCTTGATCGCTATGGACCGCTTTGGGGACACCGTGGTAGACTATCCACCGATTCACCAGGGTGTCGGCAACATTTTTGGCCGTATGTCGCCGTAGCGGAAAAGCGTCAGTGTACTTCGTAAAGTAGTCCGACACGACTAGTACATACCGATAGCCTCTTCCCGTGACCTTGTGGGTGTCGAGGATGTCCATCGCTATTCTGTCGAACGGCGCTCCTGTCGGTAGCTGTGTCAGGGGCGATCTTTTTGGGGCCGGTTTACCCTTGCGGGTCACACATTGCGGGCAGCGGGCACACCAGCGGGCGACGTCCAGCGCCAAGCCGGGCCAGTAGAATCGGCGCCTGACTCTCTCGATGGTACGCTGTATGCCGAGATGTCCGACAATCTTGAGGTCGTGTAGTTGGTGCAGAACTTGTGTCCTGAGTGCTACGGGGAGCACGGTTTGCACCACGGGCCGTCCAGCAGGGTCGGGTTTTACATGTCGAACCAGCACTCCGTCTTGTAGCGCCAGGAGGTTCCAGCGAGAAACAAGTGTCTTTACCTCCTCTCCTTGGCGGGCGACTTCTCGCGAGTCAGGCTTGATGCCGGCTAGTATCCATTGCCGCACTTTTCCGACGCTGGGGTCGGCTTGCTGTGCCGCGACAATGTCCTGGGTCGAATAGTCCGAAAGCCATTTTTGTCCATCAAGTGTGGCGTCCAAAGCACGGACTCGAACAACTTGGCGTGCCGAAACTAGCTGGGGCAAGACCTGTGATGTTATCGAATCACTGTCCAGGAGGTCTGCCCTTGTCTGGGTCGGAACAACAGTTATCCGACGAACTGGAAGTTCTCCGGAACTTGTTTCTGGGTCGGTCGGAGGTGTGACGAGTCGTCCGGGACAGTCTTGGTGTTTGCAACTGTGGCACCGTGACAAGCCGTCGGCGTTACCGTGTAGTTTTCCGGGTCGATGCTCTATCCGAAAGTCATACTGCTGTAGCTTGGCGAGCCACCTAGCGAGCATGCCGTCGGCGTCGCTGTAGTTTTTCAACCACCTCAGCGAGCTATGGTCGGTCCGGAGGAGGAATTTCCTACCCCAGAGGTAGTGCCGATAGTGTTGCACCATCTCAACTACTGCCAGTAGTTCCCGATAGGTGGTGCAATAGTTCCGCTGGGTCCGGGACAGGGTTTTACTGGCGAACCCGATGGGGATCTCCTTCCCGTTAACCCTTTGTGAGAGGGCTCCTCCCACAGCAAAGCCGCTTGCATCCGTGTCGAGGATGAAGTAATCCTCCGGATTCTGGGTCGGATGAGCGAGCTTGGGCGCCTTGATGAGGGCGTCGCGGAGTCGCTGGAAAGCTCGTCGCTGGGCCGGTCCCCAAGTGAAGTGGCATTCACCTCGGGTAAGCGCTACGAGAGGTTCAGCGATCTCAGCGTAGTCCTTGATGAATCGCCTGTGGTAGTTGGCGAAACCAAGGAAAGCCCTGACGTCGGTGATCTCGCACGGGGTCGGCCATTCTCTGATGGCTTTGACTTTGTTGGGGTCGACTCGGATTCCTTGGCCGCTCACTATGAACCCTAAGTACAA
This sequence comes from Terebella lapidaria, assembly GCA_949152475.1. Classification (NCBI taxonomy): domain Eukaryota; kingdom Metazoa; phylum Annelida; class Polychaeta; order Terebellida; family Terebellidae; genus Terebella; species Terebella lapidaria. Next base: position 31,710,224 of record OX424558.1, read on the forward strand.
GATTTCCCGTTGGAACAACTCACACTTCTTGGGCTGTAGTTTCAGGCCTGCCGATCTGATCCGATCCAGGACCGCTTCCAGGTTTGCGAGTGCCTGATCGAATGTTCTGCCGTAAGCTATCACGTCGTCGAGATAGCACATACACCGGGTCCACAAGTAACCACGGAGTATGGTCTCCATAAGCCGTTCGAAGGTTGCCGGGGCGTTGCTAAGGCCGAATGGCATGACCTTAAACTGATAGAGTCCCTTCCTTGTGGCGAAGGCAGTCTTGGGTCTATCGCTGGGGTCGACTTCGACCTGCCAGTAGCCGGAGGCCAGGTCTAGGGCCGAGAAGTAGTTGGCGCCTGCCAGGGCGTCATGAGTGTCCTGAATGTTGGGCAAGGGATACGAGTCCTTGCGGGTGACGTCATTCAGGAGCCGATAGTCGACACAGAAGCGTACTTGTCCGTTCTTCTTCCGCACGAGCACTACCTGTGCGCTCCAGGGCGAATCTGACGGCTCAATACACCCCAAGCGGAGCATTTTGTCGATCTCCTCGTCGATGATGCTTTGCTGCGCCTGAGGGACGCGTCGCTGTCGTTGTCGAATCGGGGCCGAGTTGCCAGTGTCGATTCTATGCTGGACGACTTGGGTCCGTCCCAGTTGGCCGTCTGGGTGCATGAATGTGTCCTGGTATTGGTGAACCAGGTTGGCGCAACGCCGATGTTGTTCCGGCGCTAGTCCGGCGCGATCCACCATTTCTTGTAGATGTGGCGGTAGGTCGCGGTAATGACTGGCGTCTACCGTGGCCGGGTCGGGCTCCTCTCCGGGTCGTGGCAGAGCTCCGACGACACTTTCGACAGGGCTTGCTATGGCGACAGGGTCGGAACGGGTGAGCGTAATGCCGGTATCTGCTGGGTTGACTACCGACACCTTTACGCACTGCCGATTCAGGGTCGTAAGTGTTCTCCCCATGATGAGGTCGGTTTCCTCGGGAAAGGTCGTAAGTGGCTGGACTATCCTCGGGTGTTGTCGAACTCGAACTCGGGAAGTCGGGACCAGCTCCACTATTGCTTCGCTGCGTGCGGGGACGGTGACAGCTCGTCGCACGGCCATTCTGACAACATTGGCCTCAATGTCTTTATGTGCGAACAGGATTTCTTTGTGTACCTGTATCGTCCCTTCACCGTAATTCACTACAGCGTGAGCTTGCCGAAAAAAGTTCATGCAGAGAATCATGTCGTCATGTATGTCAGCCACACAAAAGGTTACGACCATATGGTTGGTTCCGACCTGTATTGAGAGGTCGATCAGTCCATCGATCGGGCTTGACTGTCCGGTGACGTCACGAATAATAGCCGAAGTAGACCGCAAATGTCGCTGGTCAACGGGGACGTGACGTAGCTGATCGCGTCGGAGCAGGGAGATCTGCGCTCCGGAGTCGAGTACAGCCTTTATCGTCTTGTTTCCGACGTGTACCGGCAACTTCCAGCATTTGTGATTGGTGGCGCTGGAGTTGTTGATGACAGCCGGAATTTCGGGGTCGTCTGGCGGCGGCCTGAATAGTGTGTGAAGAGGCGGCAGTTTGGATTCCGGTCCACTCGGAAAGGCGTAGAATCCTCCGTCGTCGGAGATCCACTCAATCTCGGACATGCTGTCCGTTCCGGTGCCGTTGGCGGTCGGGGGTGACACCCCTTCAGGACGACGGTTTCCACGTGGTGGCCGCTGTGGTCGCGGTGCGGACACCCCTTCATGAAAAGAGGCCGATTTCGGGGTCGGAGCTTGACATTTTGTACACACCCCTTCAAGGAGCTGAGGTGTGGGCTGGGCCGGCTGCGGGGTCGTTATTGGTGTCGTTACCGGTACAGTAGTCGTGACAACCGCAGATGTGGAGCGGGGAACGTTGTCCTGTTGTCCGGAAGGTCCTTGCTCCTCAGCACCTTCCCCTACTGGTTTGACGACGGGGTCGGAGGTGTTGGTGGGGCCGGTTTAGTTTGGTTACCGGTTTGGTTAGGTACTGACAACACTTGAGCTGTCCTTCTGTCAGTACCGGGACCATTGGGCCGAAATGCTAGCGGTTTCATGCCGTTACGTACTAGCACATCCTTAAGCCGAAAGCACCGCATCCAGCGATGGCCGGGCTTCTTGCAAAAGAAGCAAACCATGGGTCGTCCGGGTTGCGGGGGTCGATCACCTTTCATCGGGGCCGTTGTTCGTAGGACAGAGAAGATAGCCGTTTCCTCGCATAGTCCATTCTCGTCACTAAGGACGCACTGGAAGGCTTCGGCCACCCACTCGCGTGAGCTGGTCGGCACTGAGTGTTCGTCGCAACCTTGTAGGCCGGTAGTGTCACTGTCCGCGGGGTCGTAGTAGGCCGCAATTTGCTCTGGGGTTAGTGTTTCCCCCTGAGTGACTTGTCCCATGGCACAGGACAGTTCTTCATTGACAGGGTCGTCTTCCGCGTATCCGCTGGCGGAAATGTCAGCACGTCGTGTGCCTCGATGTCGATCCCTGGCTGTCCTCTGTTGACGACTCTCTACCTTGAGAACGGCCGTCAGTGCCTCACTGTAACTGTTAAAAGTGAGAGCACACAGTTTATCGGCAATGGGGTCGGGTTGGCCGTTCACGAATTGTGTAATTACAGTTCGTTGCCGCGACGTTGGCGTAACGTCATCGAACACTTGCTCCGCCAGGGCTTGGAGTCGCTCCATGTAGTGTTCCGCGTCCTCTTTTCGTTCCCGCTTGAGGAACGGGAAATCGTCCCGTTTCGACTGTCGACGGGGCTCGGGTTCCCAGCCCTCTAGGAGTTGGCGACGGAACTCTCTCCAGGGAGTTGCGACCGGGATGTTTAGAGCTAGCGCTTCAGCGCGGCCGCGCAGCGTGCTCCGGAAGGTCGTCGTCTTGTTGAGGTCGGAGTAAGTAAAAGCCGCAGTGAATTGTTCGAAACTCCGAATGTATTGAGTGAGATTGCCCTCCTTGAAGGTCGCACGCCATTGAGCCATTTTAGCCGTAGCCAACGTTTGGGGCTCAGACGTGAGTCTCTGTGGCGTGGGCGTGTCAACACTCACCGCAACTGGTGTAGTCGCTGCAGTGGCCGTCGGAGTCGGAACAGCCGAAGTCGCCGGAGCCGTCGTATCTGGGTCGATCGGGGTCGCGTTAGCGGGGGCGATCGGTGCTGTCGTCGCGGAGACGGCGAGCGATGCGGCGGGTGGTGCCGTCGTGTGACTGGGGTCGTGTGGTGCTTGTGCAGCGGGGGCCGGTTGACTGTATGGAGGCGTCACCCATGGTATCCCGACTGAGGGTGGGAATACAGCCGGTGGTGGATATCGGTATACCGATCCATCTGGGCATACACCATGGTACACTAATCCGGGTTGTGCACCATGATAGCCGGTGTCAGCTATCACGCTGGGAACGCCACCATATCCAGGCGGTGGGTTCGCGTAGCCGACATGCGGTGAATAGTATCCGACAGCTACTCCATTTGGAACACCGCTTGTTGCGCCAGGGCTGGCGGTACACCATATCCGTTGGTGTTTCCGACTGATTGTGAGATCGGAGGTCCGATCGTTGGCACAACACTTTCTGCCGGAGCAGACACAACTTGATCTTGCGACGGATCGAAGCGTGGTTGTTCTCCGGTAGTCGGCGATGGTCGGTGCGTGGTCGGCGCGGGAGCGCGTGTGTCGGAAGTCGGCGTGTCGGGGTCGCAGGGTCGGCGACTTGATGTCGAGGGTGCTTGTCGGGGTCGCGCTTGTCGCATGGTGGCGCGAGATTCCGCCATTGTGTCGCTGGGTCGTTGTTGTCGTAGCGGCGTCGCGATCCGGGTAGCGGTCGTCGTCAGGATGTCTTCGGATGTCGCTCCCGTCTGGCTGGGTCGTGTGTACTCTACCACCGTAGGCTCGGTCGGTATGCGTGAGTACATTTCTGGCGCGGGGCCGTGTTGTCTCGGCGTCATGGACGGCGCCAAGGGTCGATTGGCCGAATAAGCGTTCGGCGGGGTCGATTCCGGAACATTGTCAGACTGACAAACCCACTGTCGTATCCGAGAGTTACTTGGTGGGTGCGTAACCATTGACGTGTCTATGGTTACCGGCCGAACGTTCACTGCTAATTGTTCTGGGTCGATATCACAATCTACGCTCGCTCTTTGACGTGAGCGCGTATAGTTTCTGTCGGCAAAGTCACTTTTCTGGGTCGCTCTAGCCGGCGTGGCCGAGTACGCTCTAGCGTGCGCACGCAGAATGTCACTTACTGTATGTGACGGCGCGAGCGGGTCTTCGTCTAGGAACTCCTGCACCAGGTCGGTAGGCGGCGAAAACGATCTCAGGGACGAATGGTCGCCAATGGAGTCGAAAAGGCCGGACGGTTGTTGCTCCTGCGACAGTGGAACTGTATCGCTCATGGCAACTGAGCGAGGGCCGGAAGGTCGGAAGGCCGGATTCGGATTGATCGTCACTTCATCATCCGTAGGGTCGAGTGGCTCACCGCGGGAGGCTCCCGGGGCCAATGCCATCAATGCCGGTCAGGTCTGGGTCGATAATCCGAGACTAGCTCAGATCCTGGTCGAACGGCGCCAATGTGAAGAATATCGTTCACGGCCGATATTAAGCCGGTTTAACTGGGTCGTCGTGTGATTCAATAAGCCGGCAGTTTCAATTCAACTGTTTATTGTGGTGATAAGAGCAATGATTCAGTCACTCACAATCAGGGCCGCACTCTCACCTACGTCGGGTGATATCCCAGTCGAATATAATCCTATTATAGTCCTTTATATATCTTGCACATATATCCAATGGTTTTTATATCACTTGTATTCAGTTCGTATATTAATTTCGACAGTCTTCACAGGAGCTTTTGTTTATACGTCCTGTCACTGGGATTTACACTACTCTTCTGCGCAGAAGACCGGGGCCGAGGGACCATGTGGCTGTGTAATTTCCCGCCAAGTGTAAGCGGTGTTGTGATAGGTTGAATGTGTGGTGCAATGCGCTGATGTCACCGGGAAAGTGGGTTTCCCCGGCTCGTGTCAATACTTGTAATGCCTGTATCTGTGCACGTGATGTATGGAGTATGTGTGTCAAGTTCTATGTTTAGAAGTCAGTGCATGTGAAGGTCAAGGTCGAGTAAACGGGGCCGAGTGTACTGAGCTAGCGGGGCCGCAGGTGCGTGGTTTGACCTGTGTATGTAACCATGACTACATGGAGTTTATGCTTGTGATCGTATAGTGTGTACTTGTCCTGTATGTAAGTCATGTAGAATGAATGTTTGTTGTGGAAATGTGTAGTGCGCGGGAGGGACGGGAGTAACAGTCGCTAAAATTACTACAATAAGGATATATTTGCAGTGCCCAAAAAGTACCCCGGTACTGTAGGAACTGCTAGAGCTATTCCATATGCACATATTCTGTACAAAAAAAACATGCACACCTGTTTCCCACAATCACCAAAATATACTCACACTACTCACTACAGGTGCAAGATCCTCATCTGAGCTCTCATCCTCTGGATCTGAGGGCCTCTGTCGCTTGATCATAGGAACTGGGACTTTAGGCTAAAATTAAAAGAAAAATTAATGTGTGTATTTGTGTTATAAATACAATACATACAAGAACACCACAGTACAAAAGGTTAGGATATTGTTGGCAAGATGGGCAATGATTAGTTAAAGCCTAACTAGAGTGAAAAAATAACTTATTTTAGTTTAGTGTCAATATGATCCATGAAGCAACTATCTTCATGCACAAATTCTCCTGTAATAAACTACCTTTATCTTTTGCAGGCACTTTCCAATACAACCATGAAATAAACTGTAGTTACACTACAAGGCAGTCAAACCTGATTTATATTAAAAAATGCAACTCAAACTTTGCTAGCAAACAGCCTCTTTTTAATTTTCCCAAAATTTGGAATGAATGGACCACCAAGCTAGATAATATACCTTTCAAAAGCACAATTAAACACAAGGTTAAATCCCTGCTACTATCTGAATATTCCCAAAATGTTAAGTGCAACAACCCACTCTGCAATGATTGTACATCATAATGTTCCCAATGTTTTTACACCTTGCATTATGACGCTTCTCTCGACCTGGCTCCGCCAAAAAACGTAAACAAAATTTGGATGCCTTCACGACCCGGCTACTACCCATCTGTCTGGCCCACGACGTGCCGGCCCTGCCCTGCACGCAACACACCCCCCAGTTTTTTACCTTTTGTCGTGGTTTTTCGTCCGTCTGTTGTCTGTCCGTCCACATGTTTATCTTTGGAGCTCTAGACCAACTTCTATCATTTTTTTAAAAAAAAGTATTAGAATACCATAATAGAATACAACACGGATCTATATATACCTTGATTTGTTGATGTCATAATATGTATATATTTACATGTATATATTGATATAGTCGAGTTATTGCCACATTCGATGATATGTGGTAATTAATATATTTGATAATCGATTTTCAATATAGTATTAATATATAATATTCGATCTTTGATGACCTGGATAGGTCTACACATGGTAATTTTGGTCTACTGGGTTGTCTTTTCTGACCAGACTGTCCTGCACTACACTTTTCTCCGGTAACCTTTCCTATAGCTCTAGGGCTAGCTTTTAATTTGTGTTTTTGTTCTTTTTTTATCAATTATCATGTCAAATATAAAATTAATATCATTAAATTCATTTAAGGGCCAAATGTAAAAACAGCATCCAGCTATTTTGGTCCCCTAGTTTTCATAAAGTTAATACTAATACTATACCAAATACTCGAATACCTTATATCATTTATTTCTCTCCTCAAATAATTGTGCATTTTATGTATCATATTGTATATTGAATGATTTATATATGAAAACTGGAAATAAATTACTTATTTACTTACTTACTATCAAAGACGGAAGTCTGCGGATCATTTCTGTTTTTACAAAAATGAAATATCTTGAATAGTCACTATTTTACGGAGGTTTGTTTATGACATGTCCTGTTGACCTTTCGATGTCATATGCAAATATGCAAATGAGCAATGATGACGTCATATGAGTCACTGAAAGATAATGAGCTTATTGAAACCAGTACTGCATAATATTGAAGAGCATGAAAATAATTTTTGTTCCACATAATGACTCCATACAGAAAATATTGATATTTTGAATAAATTTTGTTGGTGTCATGGCAACCAGAGCCAGAATATGGCACATAGGAACCACGTTGCTATGGAGATTTTGTTGCTAACCACCGATGATTCCACATTATTAGGACCTCAACTTTTGTTACAGTATGGTCCTTTGTGAAAATGTTAAAAGAAAGTAGCACTTTCACATGTCCTAACAGTTCAATTGTCCATAGCAACCCATCTAACAACTGGTTGCTAAGGGGCGCTAGCTCTGATTGTGTAGCCTTGACAACATGCTGGCATAACATAAGACTGACTATGCATTACCACAAAACATATCAGTCTCTATAGGAACCTTTATCTACATTATAACCCTTGCATAAATGAGGTTTAGATAGCTAATTATAGTACTTGACTCATATGACGTCATGAATATCTAATTATAATAATTAATGAGGTCCTGCAAATTGCTGATAGATTGGAAAAAAGTAATTCATGAAAATAGAAATATCTCAGGTTTTGATTGAGATTTTCAAGTTCTGTAAAAACCAAAATGATCAGGGAAACCATCTCCACGGTATAAGAACATAAAAATGATACACTCTAGTTAGACTTTAAAACATGTTTATATGTCTTTACTGTACACTAGTACCATGAGGGAGCAATAGTAGATTCTAATGTCGATATGGGCAAATATTGGTGCCACTGATCAGCACCAAAATTCTACTGTTGCTCCTATCATGGCACTAGTGTAATGTATATACATGCCAAAATATTATATGATCATACCTGTAGATGCTGGGGAAAACTGAACACAGAAGGGACACTGTTTTCTCGTAACCGGGTTGTTTGTCCTGTCTTGTCAAAATCCGTCTCAACGAAATGATCAGAACACAACACATGATGATTACTACATGTAGGCATCCAGACACCACCTTTCCCATCTGAACGCTTCAGCGCTACAGCCCACAACCTTCGCCTTTCCTGTTGTTTTGGGAAGCTAAAACGAAATAGAAATAAATCTAACTGTGAATACATTGATAGATAGGTAGCCTACTGTCAGATAGGAATTTTGGCAAAATATTTACATGAGTATAATTGATAAATAAATGTACGAGTAACATGGACTGATATATCGGCGGTAAGTTTGTTGTCCTGTACTGATAAAATTTTGATGTGTGTGTGGTGGTGGTGGGGGGATTGGGCAAGCAGGATACAGTGTGCAGATTTTGATAAATCTCCAGCTATGTACACAATAATATTATACCAGTATACCACGTACTAGTAACCTGCTTGAATTAAAAACTTGTCAACGAAATGTTGACCAATATTCAAATCTTTCTAGATTTCTAAATGTCAGCATTGGTTATATACCCATACATTTGATACTGAACAACATCTGCACACAGTTTATCACCCACAAATCAAAACCAAAACCACGGTAAATATTATTGGGCCTATCTCATGAGTGATATGGCCCACTCAATACGGAGTTCGTCGCCAACTAACCGAATTATCGCCCAACTTGAAACGCGACACAGAGTAGTTTCACATGTTTTTATATGCACGTCAAATCTGAAACAGATCTCCACTTACGAATAAAATGTGTGATTTTGCATTCTGGTGCTGTAGTTTTGCCATTTCGTCGATTCGTACAGCCAATCGCAGCGCAGTGGGCTGGCATCGCACTGTTGACAAGGTTGCCCCGTCCAAGATGGCGGACCGCTTTGCGTATCTGTGCCACTGTATGTCGCCTCTATCCTTATTTAGCTCATTGGTTGTAATATTCATTGCGTGCTTTGCTTTTTTCATGCTAAATAGCCAGTCGTTTGTTTGTTTGTTTTTTTATATTTCTCATTTCTTGTTTCAATTCATCAATATCAAAGAGCCGAAATTACTCAAATGTTAATGACAAAACAAGTCGCAAGGATTTATTGTGCAAAAGCTTCGTTTACGAATGAAATGTTTGCAATGCATAAATGATAAAATGTGACGTCATCCCACCGATTCCGAGCCAGCAGCACCCACATTGCCCGACTATTCGTACATGTGTACAGTCACAACGCCCACGACTGGAAAGAATGACATCAGAGTGACATCAATAGAAACTTCCGGTGGGACAAGGTGAGTCGTTGGTGAATGCCAATGTCAACCAAATTCTGAGTGAGATTGATCTCAGCAGAGCCTCCCAGGTACTGGATTTTGACTCGAATGACATATCTAATTTATTATGACATTCTGGAGATGTTTTCATTAATCAGCAACCCAATAACATATAAGCCTGTAAACAGTAAACAACACAGAATGCGTCGATACGACTTTATCAAACAACGGTGTGTACATAGTATAACACAATATTCATGTATTCAACATTGTAATGAAAGTCTCATGTAGGACTGTAGTTGTTTCACCTGTTTTGAAAGTACTATTCCCGAGTGCACATGATATGGACGGAGATATCATGGTAACAAATACGTTCGATACAATGAAACACAGACATGTCCTAAGTAAACTGCCCTGCCAGTAAAAGTGTGCGTGACAGATATCATGTTTAAAATGAAACTGTCAGAATCCGACGAACCGTTCGACAGTGCTGATGGCGCACCAGTCCAGAGCGACATTGCGATGTTCGAATTGATGAAATCATCGAAACGTGTGGCAGTTTTATATTTAGATTTTAGATCTCGAGTATTAGCCCGAGGCCGAAGGCCGAATGCAAATGCCGGGATCAAGGACAAATATCGGGGCACATGCTGGAAAAACCAGGTGATGTTGTGTTTATTATATACCGTGAAAAGAGTGACGGAAACCCTAATAGGACATGTGCATGTGTTGTTATGGCAAACGTCATTCGATGCGCATGAGCGATCGTTGAAAGCGGGCAGGATACTGGCCAGTATTTGCCTGCTGAGCGTTGTTATCGTACAGGGCACAGTGTTATGCGGACGAATAACATCGCAGGTATATAATAATGTCTCATATCTGCTTGAATACGATTGGAACTCAGATGGTGTATATATGCCAGTCCATGCGGAACGTGTGCATCATCATTATCATCATCCCCTCATCATCATCATCATTTAGGAATCGAGTAATACAACATAAATTGTAACAAGTTTCATATAAACAACAGAGTTGATTCCAGAAAGAGTCTGTATGGCCTATAGGCTGTGATTCCTCATAAGATGTACATTCAATAAGACAGAATAAAAGTTCGGGACCCAGGACCCCTCCCACCCTACGTCACCCACACCCAAACATAAAAATGTCCATCACACACTAAACACATTTGAAATATACCAATACACCGTTGAAAAAAAATATTTAGAAAAGATGGGAAATAACACACACCTACATACACAAGTACACCTACATACATAAGTACACACTGCTTGTCAGCGTAAGCCCTTTAGGTAATCGAGCACTGAAAACTCACTTTTTATTATTTTCTGTTGGATCGTGAAACAATTCTTCACAAATATTTAGAACCCAGATGACAACTTTCACCTTTTCAACATTAAGTGACTTCATATGTAAGGTAACTGAAGGATACATAGTGCTGGATTTGCAGAATGTGAATGATATTCTTCCTAAATAAGGTTATGATTCAAGCGAAGCATTATGATTCTGGTTATTAGTGCTCAGTGAAAATCTCAATTTTGAAAAATCTCGATCTCATTCGTCAGAAACTCACACAAAAAAGTCGTTGGATCTGGAGACTATGATTGTGTCCTTAAAACGCCCAGAATCAACCAGATGACATCTACGCCTAATCAGCTTCTGGGGCCCTGGGTGGGCCCAGACCCCACGCATATGGGCTAGGACTCTCTCCTGTAATACATGACCTTGCATGATTTCTGCTTACTAAACGAAAAGAAAATTGGCTCTCAGAAAGTAATGTGCGCAACTTGTTTTTAAATAACGAGTAATGCACGGGGATTTTAAGTGACGCATGTGCCTAGCCAGAACCATAATACTTTTTGGCTTAATCTTTTCGGGTGATAAACCAAACTCCATCCCGAGGTGTCTTGATCTCAAAATGCCCAAATATCTGCCGCTACTCAGATAAACGCGAATATTTCACAATATGCAAGTGTCATCATTTGCATAACATCTAAATTAGCATGGCGTCGAACTTGACTGAAACGATGTAGCCATTCGCCTGGCCAATGACTGTCCACCACTGGACGAAGGAAAACATCTCACAGACGCCTCCAGTGCTCAGCCAGTTGACCCCAAGACAGTGAGGTTCAGCGGCACAGAGTCGTCGGCAGGAGGCCCCAGACTTGACATCTGATGTCACGGAGAGCACCCCGGCCACCACACGACTGTCTGTTGCAGCATCTGCGAAACTGACGTGGTAATGTCTCCACATCCTCATGCCTGTCAGATTGGAAACTTAAGACATGTACATATGACCAACGAATGTCATAGTATTGCTCTACCCCTTTATCGAATATGGCCTGCCCACATTGAAAGAAAATGTCGTTCTGGTGAACTGGCATGATTATTACCAAGGTAGCTGTCGTGCACAGCTGCGACGAATACTTGATGCTTGTATTCAGACCAGAAGAGGAACTCATCTACATAGCCATGGAAAAATGTATCACTGCCACTGTATTTATTCTCCTGACCAATTAGATAGTTGTCGTAAGATGTGACGAATTCAGTGTATACAGCAGTCGGTGCTGGTGCTGTATCCACCGAGAGACCATTCACATACACCTGAGAAATTAGGAAATTGTTGTGAATACGAGGAACAGAACAGAACCTATACCGTAATGTTATATATATATTTGGAACATACAACCATCAATTGTTGCTGACCGAGAGTCCTTGACTTTCCTCCCAGGTCATGAGCAGGTGGTACCATGTGTCGACAACTACGAAACCTGCGACCATCTGCACCGACCACGATCGGGTCCTAGCTTTCACACTGACGCCCATCTCGCCAGTCGGTCTGACGTAGGCAGCCACACCATAGGACGATGAAGTGTGACCTCCATTTGTGAGAATGTAATCCTCCGAACCGTCAGCAGGTAGGTCAGTGATTTTGAACCACAGAGAAAGTGTGAGTCCTTGCGGGCAGAGATCCGGCAGATAGAAGCAGGAGGACCTCGTGTCGCCTAGCAACAGTGCTGACTGTCCATCCAAGTGGACACCAGAGCCAACCACGCCCTCGCCCTCAGTTGGCTGACCCATGAAAGTGTCCACCGTGCTGGTACCTCCAGTTGTGGTGCTTGCTCCCACACTTGACATTGGCAGGTACACATCGGCTGGAATAGAATTGACTGGTCAATATATTGTCCGGCTGATTATCAATGTCCAGTTTTCAATGCATGTACACGACACTGTGGCTAAATTGCATTGTACTACTAGAGAGGGGACACTAACACGTCCGGTATCTTCGATTGTTTTCAAATTATGGTAGCAGAAACAAGTTTCATTTTCGCATTAGAGTTAATCAGAACAGATTATACTTCTCCGTACTACTCGAACAGGTAAGTGTTTTTGATGTGACATAATTTCAACATCAGGAGAGGCTACCCCCTTCGTCATTGCTTCAGCATTTTCAGATTTTGACGCCCCCTTTTTGTGATGATGGCATATACGTATTCTGAAAACTCATATTTTCAATGCAAGGCTCAACTGGAACTCTCATGCCCTGCTTTTAAGAGCAGCAGATATACTTTTGTCATGGTTAAATGATTCCTGTCATGGTAGAAATTTTTGTGTCGCAGCAGGAATATTTATGTACCTTATGTATAAAATTAATTCTTTTCGTAACTCTGGAACAACTAGAAAAAAACAAGTTAGAAAACCTGTAAACAATTATGTCACTTCGGAGCCTCCGTAGTCTGCAACTTACAATTTACTTGAGCCCAGATTCCATAGTCTTTCAAGTTTGGGGACTCGTAAATGTGTTACTCAAACTCCTTCAAGGCAGATACGAGATATATGAATTTCATCGTTCACTGTATTTACTTTCTGAAGTGATTATATCTCTAAGAAAGCTTATCCATAAATGGATTAAGCATCATTCTCTTCATCTGCCGAATATGCTCAATACCTTCTTGAAATAACAAATATCTGTGTGAATACAGATACAATGTTTATGCATGACGTATTCCCGTCATCATTATCGTATCATCGATTATGCTGGTATTATTCATGCTAGTGAAAATGAATGCAGACATTCATACCCATGCTCATGCAACTATTTTCGTATTTTCATTTATAAGGGCATATTCCTCTCCGATGCTTACATACTGCACTGAAACAGACTGCATGCTTTTGTCACTGCGAATTGCACAATGTTAATTATGTTGTAACGGTAGATTACATCTAATGTACTAAAGTATGGATTATTGTATTGGTATTATCTTGTTGCATAATTGATAAGGCCCTCACAGACGTTGAGTGCGGCCTGCTAGCCAAAGCATGTGATGTGAACAATTTTGTGCCAGTGACAAATCTGAGTGTCTACTATATGTGCTCACATAAGCATGAGCTTGGGTATGAACTATGAACGACTGCATTGTTACATTTTATCTCATTTTATCTGATTCCTCAATATATATCTGACAATAAATATCTACTGCAGGTCGTCTGCATAAGTATGCCTAAGAATGGGATTGTATATGAAGTGATTATATAACTAGCTGTTGCAAAATTAATATGGAAGATATTAATATGTCGTGGTCTTATGGTGCCAAAGTGTTCAGAACCAATCTGATGTATAGAAAATATGTTGACCATATGTTATGATCAAGTGTTATCCTTGTTGAAAGTTTAAAACACACACAATATCAAATTATGTACCAGCATTATGAAATTATAAAACATGATTTCGAAATCACAGAATATAGGCCTAGGCAGTATTTTGCCATGCATGGTGGTCTGAGACAACTCTTCCTCTAAACGACTGCCATTTATTTCGTGCATCACCATTCAAGTGTTAACTGCAAACAGAAGAAAGCAAAGCATATTTTGCCTGAGCCCATAATCGATCGACACCCTTTCCTCGAATCGACCACTGAAGCAAGCGTTTTTGGTTGGCTCACTTACCGACCAACCGGAAGGTTTCACTGTAATCATAATTCTAAGCATTTTACGGGGGCGGTCGCAAATGAAGATTTATTTAGGGCAAAAAACCCATTTGTAATACTATTATGTAGTTTTAAGCTGTGCCAAATGAAAGATGCAAGATACGGTTCGCTATTTATTTATATGTACCACGGTTCACAGTTTGTAGGCAATGAAACAGAATACACATCACAAAGGTACATAAGGTGGTATAATGCATGATTTAAAAACACAAGTTACTGAACAAATTTCGACAAAATGGCCACCAAAGTAAGAATGACCAATTGACCTTTCAAGGTCAAATTCAAGGCCACTACACAGAGCATCATAATTATGTGACTTCCCACTTGAGAGTGCCAATATCAAACCTCTATCTTCAAAAAAAGTACCGAATGTTTTTCAAAGCAAGCGATTTGTCTGGCTGGAAATGTATCAAAACGATTTTTTTCCGACCCATCAAGAAATCATATTGACCGACACAGGAATCGACCAATCAACTTATAAACGTCACACAAGTACATAACTTTCGTATAAATTAGAAAAAAAGGCTCTCAAGTTAGAAAAAATGGGCGTCCGAATTGGGCATTTTTCTTGTAGGTCCGGTAACAGGTGCGGTAACCTAAAATAGATAACACAGCCGAGGGTATGATTTTACATTCGTTGATCTTCTCGCTACCGGCCGAGGATTAGCGCTTGTGTTCTTCATACCGTACGGCTGTTTGAAACATGTTCCAGATTTACCCGACATATATGGGTAACCATAACCATGAACATCCTATATAGAAACGGAATTAACTCGAACGGAGTAAATGTATATTGTTTTAAACGGTTGCAGCTTAGGTAGACATTTTTATTTGAAATACACCCACAAGGATTTCGGTTTTTCCCCTAATCGAAATAAATATGTTATCACTATTTGCAAATGACTTACCGTCGAATGGTTGGTTTGGCAGCTGGTGAGATAAAACGGCATCCGTTATTAAATAAGTAACAAATAACTTCAATAAAATTGTATGCCCGATGACAATCATTTTCAAGAGGTGATCGTGGTGATTCATTGTGTATCCGCGTTTCGACAAGATCTATTAAGATATTTGTAGAACTTTGACAAACAAAATGTACAAATTGTGCGGAGCCCACTAGCCGACACGATACATCCTGTCGTAACAAGGTACAGGTGAAGAGCCGCGATGGCTGCACTGTAGGATAACACTTAAATAATTTATTAGACAGAGAACCGGGTGCCACTTGTACTGATGCTTTGGCATCAAAGGTAAGGGCATACGTCATGTACAAGTCAAGTATCAATTGCCAAGTGCTTGCCCTGAGGCAGCTGATGAATAAGTAATGATTTGATTTAGTTAATAACACGAACTCACGGATGCTTGACAAGTACGGCGAGAGTAGAAAATCCAGTGACGCGGAACAAAACAGACTAAAGTTAACTGGGGCAAAATAGACTAGATGCTGATTACAGATGTATCAACCTATTATCAGAAACCCATAAGAGAGAAATGAACAGATCATTATTACTGTTTTCTTCTGTTTTCAACTGATCATATCTGTGCAGTATACTTGAGTATAAACAGGTATTTTACATGTAGTTGGAGCTGAACATATCTGCTTCTCAGTCACATTTTTGTGATATTTTATGTTCATTCCTCTGATAACAAATGAACAGAAAGCTAAGCTCCCCTCCCGAATATTTCATGCATTTTCACATGCCCCTGTCGTCCGTCCCTCGGATACTTTTCCTCTCCCACACCGTCCCAGAGAGGGTTGCTGCATGCCATGAGCATAGCCATGCTCCCACTGGCTGATCCAGCTGTCAATCATCAAAGATGTAAATATTCTGTTTCTTTGGTTGAGCCATGGAGAGGGGTGGTCAGATAATGTAGGAATGGCTTGTCCGGAGACTTCATACTGGATTTTAGGCCCAAGGGACCAGAGTGACCGATCTGAGTCCTGATCATCGCATATGGAGGATACATGTATTTAGACAAGTTTATGATCCAGTGTGTTTTCTTTAGCGTGAGCATATTTAGAAGCCTACTTTCAAAATTTCACACTGTTCAGTGCATAGTGCATAGATAGCTGGTAATCGTTGGTCTGGCAGTGTGCAGGACAAGAAAAACATGATCTCGAAATGCCAATGCTTTTCCTTATTGACTGAATTATGTTTGAAATACATACAGTTTCGAGTGAATTTTACAATGAATCAAATCTTCGTTGCTAATTATATATGATAGTTTGGCAATATTGTATCCGTAAATCCTATGATGTACTGGCATACATTTATGTGCGTTGTCATATCGCATTGGTTATAATAGAAGGACAGGCCCGGATAGAACATTCGCCCCTCTCTTTGCAGAAAAATATACTGTGTTTTGCGCACTTCTTAACGATCTTATATTGTTTTGAACACCATATTTAGGCTAACTTGCCCAAATTAACACATGATAAGCACTGTATACAAGTATTACAACAAGGATTTTCCAAAAATATCTATTAAATCCCTATATATATTTATACACGTGCTAAATTTGGAGGTCTTGCATTCTAGCGCCCGTTCTTCTATCAGGATCAACACGGTATATTTGCAAATCTTCTAAACCACGGTCAATAAACTAACGAACTAATTTTGTCTACAAAACTAGAAAACAAGAGGGCTTTGTTTTGTGTTTATGATGATATCTAGTCTCCAATCTGCCTCCCCCCCCCCTCCCCCCCCCCCCAAATGTGATTGAATCTTGGATTTTAAGTGGGCCGCACTAACCCCCAAGGGCCTATTAAAAGCCGGGACCCGGCCAGCATACCCGTACAGAATGCTCATCATCTGTTGTCAAGACTTGAGAGTTGAATGATAGGCTAAATATAAGCAGAAACCCATAATGGGTTTCTGAAATAAGTTATAATTATTATGACCGTGTTGTATAAATTGTCAGTCATTTATGCCATCAATTCGATGTAACAATGGTAGCAAGAACCTCCAACTTATCCTTCCACAGTTTCTTTTGTCAAATGCTGTGCAACACATAACTAAACTAGATAATTCGGCTGGCGACGACCGCGTGGGTGTATCCCCCTGATGCCCTGTCATCCCTGTTGCCGAAAAAATGAGCATTACTCCCAGTCCAGTGTGTTTCATCAAAGTCCTTGATAAGGAGTTCCTGGCCCTAACTATTTTTAAACCATGCAGTAATACTCTTAACATCTGAAATATTCATCAACTTATTATTTCTTACCAAATACTTTCCAGAGAAGCTTGTGACAGGAATAGAATAGGAAACCTTGCTCAATCCCTGACAATATGAGTGATTTCAATTTACTGATAATGATAACTGATATGTTATAACTTTTGAAATAAGTTACCAATAATAACTAATGTAGATCAACACTACGGCCATGAAATATCTCCCGGACAAATGCTTTGTCTTGTTTAGTCCGATAATAAATGTTTCTCATTTTAACTATTTTTATTGTGACCAATGATAGACATAATTACATGTACTAAAGTTCATGTTAACTTATTCAGTAAGAGTGATCTGTTTCTCTCCAAAACCACCCGTTGTATACTATTACAAACAATCAGTGTGGTTTGTTATCAAAATTAATCATAACCAAATGAAATGATCACAGACCTCACATTGGATATTTCACTTTGTTTTAATAAGTTTCAGTAACTTATTATTATTTTACAATAAACGGTGTGTGAATGGTGGAATAAGGTAAACAAATATCTCACCATGCATTTTTAATCTCATATCATCTATATATACACTGCACGTCAAAGCCTGGGAGTAAAACACACACAAGATTAAGAAATTTCACCACAATATATGTGAAAATCCAGGATATTCTGCACTACAGAATTTTACACACAGCAAGTCCTTGCTGGAGTGTTGAACTTGCAGAAGTACTGGTTCTCCGTTACACTTTATTACTCTCAGCGGAACTAATCATGATCTAGACATCAAATCCCTGCAGGGTCCTTCTATAAATATCTAACCCTTTCAAGTCCCCACGGAGACCTGCATGATAGCCTAGCCCTCTCTCCCATGCTTCCTGGATCCCTTACACCTCCACTCTCCACGTGTACTCTCCACGTGGACAGCCAAAATGTAAACAGAAGTACGCCACTTACTCCACCCCTTCTTAAACCTGGCACACAGCTAACAGGAATGCCCGGGGAACGGATGGCAGGGAAAGTAAAAAAGTTGGTGATGGGAGGTTCATGTGATGTCATGTAGGGAAGTTTTGGATGAACTCATGAATATAAAAAAAACATCAAGTGGAAGCTGAGATGTCCTGCTCCAAGTACATGTGAAACACTTGTTTATGCTCAAATATACTACATAGTTACAGTCAGTTGAAAACAGAGAAAATCTGTGGAAATGACCTGTTCATTTCTCTCTTATGGGTTTCTGCTATTATCAACGCCATATGATTATGATGAAATCAAAAAAAAAACCTCAAAGCTAATACCTTTGGCAATACAAATAAAGCCCAACGAAATATTAATATCAAGAGATATACTGGCATCATCAGGGATAGTGTGTAATTATAGTTGTTTCTACTGTACAAGCTATACCGTCCTAAACTAGCCGTGCCACAATAATCATCAGCACCATCCTCAGTCTAACATACATAACAGCAACCAATATAACAACAATTGATACTCCAATACAAATAATTTCCTCACCGAAACAACTTTTGTGCTTTGAGGATAATGAGTTGGCCATAGCATCTACTGTGAATATATTCGACATTACACCCCTTCGTCAAACTATGTCGGCTTTTAATCAGGTATGCTTCTCGTGCTGACGTGCTCGCAGGCAATAACTCATTGCCCACTGAACCGAATCTGCAATCCATCTGGTTAAGGCCACACTTACCATCTTCTATCCAGTACTTATGCAAAAGAAAAACGAGTAGTTGCCTAAATGATTCTTCTTCTTTTGATCCAGAGCCAAGAACAATCGCTGACTGTCGCTACGGACAACTGACGGATTACTTCATTTGTTTGGGAAGATTTTCCCGGGATTATCATCAGCCCATATAGGCTGTAAAGTTGAATATGATGTACAACATTTTGACTCGACGTTTATTCTATTTATAGTTACGACGTCGATGGGATTTTTTCATATTCTCAGACTTGTATCTTAGTCACTGGCCAGTGTTGAAAACCAAACAATCCAGAATTACATTACACCCCTTATATAGTGTAGTATATGGTCCGTTGTCCCTGTGTATCAGATTTTATCCAGTAATCTCTCGAATCAGTGTTGAGAGACTGGCAGGTACATTCTCTTACGAGGTACATTCTCTGATAGTGGCGATGTTTCACTATCAAATGTTGAGAGGATGGAGGCATATCCAATGTTCCTCCATATCATATTTTATTCACATATCTATTGAATCAGTCGGTTCAGACTAGCTACAAGTTTTACGTGTCAAGTGTGCAGGAAGCAGGTATGACTGGGGATGTGGGGTGTTACGTCTGTGAGCTGTTGAACCATTTCTTTCACTCTGCTGCTCATTTCACCAACGGACACTAGCTCATTTCACACTAGGTTCCGAAGCGAGTTTCGTAAAACAAAAACGAAACGTCATCATAGCAAAAGCTACGTAACAAAGTATACACTGGAATAATGGCTTGTGATTTTGGTATGAAATGTGATGAATTTTCATGCACATATCTCGGAAGTATCTCGAGAATATATATATGGCATTGTTACGAGTGTGTTTCCCATTCAGAGACTCATCGTGCTCATGCTGAAACAAACCCATCACCTGTTGCCATCGATACTTTATCAGTACATGTAAATCATTCGCACTAATTAATTTTGGACCGCAAATAAATGGCTCATGTCCACTGGATTCACGCTGAAGTTTACGTCCATGTAAATCTGAAATGCTTAGATGTAGTCGCACTAGGTTCGTGTGCTAACCTTACAACAGCCTTATTGGCCGCACGGGAGTCGCAACCGATCCTGATGATGTTAATTCTGATGATATTGGCATGACTGGCACGTGAAACCTTTGAGAAACCCACACCACTGTGATGCGACAGCCAGCAAACCCCGTGAGATTATCATACGACTTTGTAGAAATGCCATGCAGCATCCACACGACTCACGATTTCCCATTTGATTTTCCCACACAAGTGTACAAGAACATGATGTGACCGCCACACGACTACCATTGTACCTCCATCCGGTTTTTCCAAAACCATATAAAAGTAGTTATCAGCAGCTCAGAAATCACTCTCTCATGATGTCAGGAGAATTTACGAGTAACAATAGATTCGTAAAAATGAATGGACGAGGGGCAAAGCCCCGAGTCCATTTGCATCTACGAATCTATTGTTACGAGGTACATGTACATTCTCTGACTTACACTATACCCCACACATATACATCGAGGTAGATTCGCAACTACGAATCTACTGCTCTCCAATACCTCATTCCAAGTCGCAATTCTGAGTTCAACTCAGTGTGTTGAAGTCACTTTCCGTGATTTTACATTTTATATTGTCAATT
Organism: Terebella lapidaria; assembly: GCA_949152475.1. Taxonomy (NCBI): domain Eukaryota; kingdom Metazoa; phylum Annelida; class Polychaeta; order Terebellida; family Terebellidae; genus Terebella; species Terebella lapidaria. Next base: position 31,730,941 of record OX424558.1, read on the forward strand.
CATTTGAAAGATTTAAGTTCCTGTTCAATATGACAAAATGTGTCAAATGATCGTTACATTCATGTACTCATTTCAAACCATAATCAATTCGAGTCTTGCAATTTGTGAATTTTCATAATCTGAATGTCAAGTATCGGGTGACATGGCCACATATAGATTGTCTCAGCTATTACCTAACCAACATATAATGAAAATGCATGACTTGCTGAATGTTCATGGCATCAATTTCTCTTGATAACTCGAAACTTGAAATGACTTGATTCCAAAAGGACCATTTGTATATTTGCCTTTACACAAACATCAAGATGAGCTCACACATATCACTTGTTACACAATAAACTAAATTTGCACGTCGTTGGACTTGACGGAGACGACGTAGCCGTTCTCTTGGTTGACGACTGTCCACCACTGGACGAAGGAAAACATCTCGCAGACGCCTCCAGTGCTCAGCCAGTTGAGTCCCAGACAGAAAGGTTCAGCGGCACAGAGTCGTCGGCATGAGGCCCCAGACTTGATACCTGACGTCACGGAGAACACCCCGACCACCACACGACTGTCTGTTGCAGCATCCTCGAAACTGACGTACTGGCAGTGTCTCCAAATCTCCATGCTTGTCGGATTGGAGACTTGAGACGTGTACATAGACGCCACATGTCATAGTGTTTTATACCCATTTATTTTGGTGTGAATATCATCTAGATTTCAAGTGTAAATATTACCCAGGTAACTGTTATGCACAGCTGAGACGAATACTTGTTCCTTGTATTCCGACCAGAAGAGGAACTCATCAACATAGCCATTGAACAATGTAGTACTGCCAGTGTTCTTATTTTCCTGGCCAATGAGATAGTTGTTGTAAGCTGTGGATACTTCTGGGTATACACTGTGTGGTGCTGGTGCTGTACCCACCAAGTGACCATTGACATACATCTGTGAAATTGGAAGATATGATTGAGAATATGAGTACATGTCGCATTACTCTTTCTATTGAACATTCAGCAAAGAAAAAATGCTAACCCATAGTCCTAGATTTTCGTCCCAGACAATCAGCAGGTCAATTACTGCGGAACCCGTCTGTACTAACCACGCCTTGGTCCTAGTTCTCACACTGACGTTCATCTCACCAGACGGTCTGACGAGGACAGCCACACCATAGGATGAGGAAGTTTGGCCTCCATTTGAGAGAATGTAGTCTGGATGAGGATCATCGGTTAGGTCAGTGAGTTTGAACCACACAGAAAGTGTGAATCCTCGCGGGCAGAGATCCGGTAGCCAGTAGCAGGATGTCCTTGCGTCGCCAAGCAACAGAGCTGACTGTCCATCCAGGTGGAGACCAGAGCCAACCACGCCCTCACCCTCAGTCGGCTGACCCATGAAGGTGTCCACATTGATGGTACCTCCAGTTGTGTTGGTTGCTCCCACACTTGACATCGGCAGGTACACATCGGCTGGAATAAAGTTGTCTGATACTCATTAAACTGTCTGTCTGATTATCAGTGTTCAGAAATAGTGACTTGATTCGACTGGGTAGTTCCAACTGGGTACCATGCTTAATTTGCAACTTTATATCTGACGTAAATGGGGATAATGTCAAAATGGTTGTGATGACGAATTCGCAGATCGCTAGACCTGCAGAAAAATACGCACATACGTAATATCGTTAATTGTATGTACTTCACTGATAAACGTTTTTCGGCACGAGGTATTCTAACTGAAGAACACTGCTTCGAGCTTCGGAGGTGTAGGAAATGGACACGATTACCTGCTACTGAAAAAAATTGTATGGTTTTTGGAGGGGTTTTTTCACATCGAGGCAGTTTTCGATCCTCAATGTAAAAAAAAAAGTTTTTTGGGCGTCTCCCCGATGCAGCAGTATGAATCACACCACGCATTCTACGAGCCGTATACCTATCCATGTAGACACGTGCATGTCACCAGGGCTACATCTACAGCCAGTCACGACTTAACAAATAACACAATGTGACAAACTAAAACCACGACCAAGTAACGAGAGAAACTAGATGAATATTCATACATGGGAATATTAATTGAAGCACCAAACAGTGACATTTATAGATCGGGGCTCTTCTGAATGAGGTGAATAACTGTGCGAATGTGAGGTTCGTTGAACACTTCGTTTGAACTGGTAGTGAACTATTGAAAAAAAAAAAACATGCGCGACCTTTGCACCACAGATCAACATATATACGAAGGGAAGGGTTAGTGGTTATCCAGAGAAAATTACTCTACATATATCAATATATCATACAGGCCTAAAGTCATCTATGGTCATTGGCATGAAACGTCTCCGGGCTGATGAACATTCGACCTAAAATTTTGCCGATTAGCTACTTATCGGCACCATCATGTATCGATGTGGTAGGGACGTATTCTTTTAGATATATCATATTATAGATTAATTTCAGATTGACGATGTGCTGAATGAAAGACTAAGCTGAATAATACGATGCAGATACATAAATCCAACTTCAACCATGAACATCCGACACAGGGAATGTGTGAACTACAGAAAATGTGTGTACGCTGAAATTTGTATATCTTTAGGACGAGATGAAACTAAATGAGCTACCAAGTTGTAATTCGTACACCATACTGCAGAACTATGGTGTACGAATTACGCCTTGGTAGCTCATTTAGTGTGGTCTCGTCCTAAACGATGTACCTATGTCAACGTCTTTACCATCTGGAAATGACTCACCGTTGAATGGTAGGTTTGGCAATTGGTGCGCGCACACGGCCTCTATCAGGAAACAAATAACAACTAACTTCAATAACATTGTGAGGCCCCGCGCATCGGATTCAATGCATATATTTACCATGGGCACTGTAGAAAAGCGGTAGCGCGCCAAAATTAGTTCGAATGGTCTTTGGTAGATGATTTCGAAAGGATGGTGAACGATTCTGAAGAATTGATGAGTAATGTAGATCGGTCAGTAAGTTTGGGTAAGTGGGAAGTACATATGTGCGATGTTTATGTCAGATGTATTCATATTTAATAGTCCTGTGGTATATTGTTAGCCTAGAAATTCCTGTGAACACGTCAGAGTTTGTAGGACTATTCTATAAATTATTCTTTCAAAAGTTTAAAAACCTAATATACTACTTCAATAATTCATGTGCATGGACATAAAATATAAGTGGTATATGCAATTTGAATGTTGCTAACCCTCAATAGATTATTGTATTAATTAATATCAATAAATGTATGTATGTGTCATGCACAAAGCCAACTACATAGTATGGTGCTCAAAGGATAATTTTATTTTGATAATAGAAGAAGTCCAAAAGTTAAATGACGTTAATAAAATCACCGTTTTGATCTCCGGTCAAATCCAAGGCTTATGCATAAAGTTTTTCGAAAGAGATTTTGGGAAAATAGCTGCCAAAGTCCACAAAAAATGGTTATTCCTCACACTCACAAAGGTCATATATCATTTTTATTTTGCTATTTTCTTTCATAAAGATTTTGCCAGTTTTATAGTGCGGACCCGTTCGAAATTAACCAACCGTTCAAAATCATCCACCCAAGACCGTTCAAAATTATTATCCAGGACCACTGCTTGTCTACAGTGATGGGTCATGCATGGAATGAATGGTCATATAATTGTTATATTCATCAGGCATTGTCAGTGTTATTAAATACCATATCAATATAACTAAAAAAGACCAATAACGGACTTATTTACATTGAGTTTTGGTCTTTCAGAAAGGTTAACCGTACCTGGTCAGATTATGAATGCCTATTTTCTCCTGGGAGAATACTCCGTGATCCTGACACATGTCAACACAATTCATGAATTATTAACTGCCAATCTGGATATCAAACAGGGCTTTGTTTTTGGATCACATTATGTAGCGAACAATACATTCATTCATACCCACGTCTCTGCATTTTGTTTGTTAGTGTCAAATGGGTGCATTCTTCGATAATGCATGCTTACTGTACCGAATGCATGTTTTCATATATAGAAATATATTGTCACTACAGACATATATGGTAATCTAAATATGAAGTGTATTGTAACGGCGTCAGAATCGCGCATAATAGAACATGGATTATTTCATTCATGATAACGTTTTGTTGTATTTTTTTATGAGGCGCTTTCGGGCGTCGAGTTTAGCCTGCCAATAATGACTATCAGTGTACATACGTTGTATGTGCTGATATATATTTACTCGCGCTGCTCTTATCACTTCAAAACTGGCTGCCGTGGTGTTTTTCGTTGTGACCACAACAATAACTATCTCGTGAGAGAGATACAACGAGTTAATATCAATGTATGAAACAGTGGTCATTAGATGAAATTAATGTAATAATTGTAACCGAAAATGGGATGGAGTATCAAGTGATTACAAAATTCTCTGATGAAAAACAAAGGCCTAATGTAGAATGATTTGTGGTCATTTTGTGCGGAAGCTCCTTTTGCGAATACATATAGAAGTTGTCATTCATGTGCATGGACTATGTATATTTTATCATCAGTCATTACATAACGTTTTGTTGTAAATAATGTCAGATAATTTCACACATTTAAAAAAAAACATATAAATAATTTGCAAACACCTATGTGAGGCCAAACCACTTCGAATTTTTGCATATTATATTAAATACATTGATTCAGTTTTTAAAATATGAGTGCAGTTTTAGTATTGTATATTTCATCATGTAGGAGTTCCTTTCGGAACCCTGTTACACCTTTCAATAATTACGCGCGCGATCTTGTCGGAGTTGTTGTAGCGGCATTCAGCTTCAATTGAATGATTTAAGAATGGGGTCCTCAGCAAGTATATCGAGGTACATCCACTATCTCCGAAATGAAGTTCCCTTCATCACTGTGTTCCATCGTATCATGAAGACGACTGTCTCTCGATATATGCGAATTATGTGTTGATCCCGGCCACCTGACGACAAAATTGACGATCTTCAAAGGTAAATCACGTGCAAGCTTGGCATTCATGGAATGATGGCCCTTTCAGTCGGAGCATAAATACGAATATTTGTACCGACCACACATGCGAAGTGCAAATACAAAGTGCTGTTCGCTGGATAATGATCAATATCGGTCTAACCTTGTCCAAAAGCTCCAGTAATTGGCGTCTGTGGAACCTAAATCCGAGTCATCATATACATCAAGCAGTTACTGTAATCCCTATAAATATTATCTCCTGGCGCATTTCCGGTTATTGAATATTTTCGAATTGTCTATGCGATGCATAGACTGTTTTGAACCCGTAAAGTACCTTGATGTGTTACGAGAAAAGAAACATGTTACTACTTTAGCAAAATTTAATGTAGTAACCACTTATTACATATAGAAACGGGTCGACATGGTCCAGTTTTATTACCCAAGGAACATGTAAATATTGTGTAGTTGTGCTGAATAATAACGTTATTGAAAATGGATTTCTTTTTTTTTCATGTTATGCCCAGCTAATCAAGACCTGCAAAATTCCTTGCTAGGAGCTATACTACCAAGATGTAACTACAATAACAAATATAGGACAACAGTCAGCAGCCCAGAACAGGCCATGGCCCCCTTGGATATGCCAATTTTCACTGACTACGTCAACAAGGCAGTTCGCTCGTATGGCATAAGGCTAAACGAGATACCGCAGATTACTACATGGCACACAGGCCTCAGGCTGGGAAAGATGATCCAGTGAAGACTATTGGCAAATTGGTTCTCCAACTTTATCCGGATCTGAAACGACAGGGAACTCATCCCTGGGTATTTTATGTTAACGCCTTTAGCACATTACCAACTCCATTTATAAGAATTCTTCAACAACTTACATACATAGAACAGTTCACAAATATATTTCACGGCTTGCTGGTCCATAATAATTCCTCGTACGTCTTCCGTAAGTTTAACCACATGAAATATAACTGGAAATAACTGAAATATCTAATTTGAAAAATAGACACAATTCGCCAACGAAATGTCCTCGGAATCGGCACGTTCTCAAGCGCAAGAGCAACAGTGACGATAGGGTCTAGCCAAACATGCACGCCAAGGCGGCAGAGGTTGTCAATGTATCTGGCACATCAATCTCATACATATCGGAAGCGGAGTATCAACAGTCTAAGACGAGACTGGACACATTTTACAGAAAGAAGCGCGACACGAGAACACGGCGAAGACAACTGAGTGCATCAAAGAGATGTCTCGGTATGTGTTGATCACACACATATACATTATTTGGTAACTTTTCACAATAATGATATAATTTAACCGTATTAAATTGCCAAAACCCTGACTCTCCCTGATTTTGGTCCCGGTAAGCTTGTTGGGACTCTGTCGGACTGTAAAGAATAACTTGCCAGCACGTCAGGGCGGGTCGGGCTAAGTCCCTGATACGTTCTGTCGCCGAACGGGAGGTGTCATAGCACTCTCGGAAAGTCATCCCGGCTTTATCGGGGGTCCATCCAAACGCTGTATGGAGATTATTACATCATTTACGTTAGAAGCTTTCATTTGTGTTACCTATACAGGTTGATCAAGGTGACGTTTCCATTGAGAGGGAAACGGATTAATGACCGGGTGGAAGACGGCAGCATTTCGAAACTGAAAGAATATCCCTGCTCCGAAGACCCCGCTTGTGTATGCAAAAAAAATATGCTGTCATTGAAGACATTTATAGGCCTACATTTCGTGACTAAACCTATCAAAGGTTTCGGGACAGATGTGTTGTCGTTTGTTGGACCATTTCCAACTCACGACTGCCAGAGAAATGTAGTCCGTGTTGAGCGGTGAGGTGATGCAGACTGCCTATAACAGGATCAATGAATTTTTCGAAATTCTCTCTCGCCTGTTTTCAAAATACAAAGATACATAGGTATTGCTTGCTGAAAGACATATATATTGATGTATCGTGGTAGTCGTTAATCTCAGAACACCCAAAAGTCCTAAAATCGTGACCCACAAATTTTCGACCTCGGGTGATAATGGATGTATTATCATTATAATATTAACACTGCTAAAAGTGTTTGTTAAAATCAAGTTGCCAAATTGGCTCGGCCTGATTGCAATCGGGTTCATCTGCACTGTCGTATAGCTACCTCGTCTGAATATTTATTATTCGTAAGTTGTTTTATTTGATAATTGGGTGATGAATGGAACAATCGGAACAAATGCATTTTACACAATTTCTGCCCCTGATCACGCTGTTGTGGGTCTTGCCATGTTGTACGTTTCTATCCCAGCATCACTATGAACAAAAACATCTTTTCATCATAGTTGTTCATGATTACGTTCATGTACTGTTATTATGTTAACAGTTCCTATGAACACTCATTTGGGCGCTATATAAATGTGTTCAATATTAATTACTTTGTAGACTACGATAGGATAGATAATCTTTGGAATATGCAATATTATGCTATGCATGAGGCTTTTGGTGTCGTGGATGATTTTGCTTTCGGTCGTGCCTTTATCTTCGTCTCCATAACAAGGCTAGACGAAAGACGATCGAGCTACACGGAATGACACAGGGAGCATCCATTTCAACCCGCTGGCTTTCCGTCCAGTCCCGACACCCCCCCCCCCCCAACAAAACTAAAACAAAAAACACACACCCGGGGGTCGGAATAACCCTCCACCAGCACAAGATGATTTTGCACTGTAGCAATAGACAGAGAATCAATACCCAGTATTAAGTATTCCTAGCGAATAAAACGGGGTCCGTTATACATTCTCATAGTATCGGGACAGAAAGTCATATCAGGCATGCAAAATCAGAGAAAACTAAAATGACAGGGAAACTCATGAACCCTCCTGGGCCTTTCGATAAACAAAGTCCTCATATTTGCAACTAGCTCTGGAATAGTGTATAAGTTGAGAAACAAACACACCATATGCTGGTGACACAGAAATGTTGCTTCTTAGAAAAGGAAAATTGACTATGGAAAAATTGAAATCACCGAGTTTGTCATACAATCTGGTTGATAGGTTAGAATCATTATCTCTCCAACCTCAGGTCTAGATAGTTGGAAAATATAGGACATCCAAATAATCACCAAACTTGAGATTATTTAGCGACAATACATCGTCTATATATCGGAAAGTGAAATTAAAATTACATGTTTTTTTTCTTAGAACCTCTTCGTTGTAAATGTTGGATGCAATCTGATTCACATGAGTATAAAAACAGGTCTGCCAATAATGGTGCACAGTTTGTACCCATGGGAATACCAATAGTTTGTTGAAATATTCGACCACCAAATTCCACAAAAAATATTATCAATCAGAAAATTAACCATGTTTACTACATCTATTTCAGTATATTTGTATGGGGCATAAGAGTCACCTTTAACAAAATAAGCGGTATTATATTTAGCCACAATATAGTGGTACCGATGTTGTCCCCTTGTAGAGAAAAATGAATTTTTGATGAGTTTTCTGAGCTGAGACTTCAGTTCCGAATGAGGTATAGTTTGTGTACACAGTGGAAAATCAAATAAGCTTACAGTTATCAGCCTCGGTTAGCCCTATGTATAATTCAGAGTAAATCCTAGAAATGTGTTTTGACATGTCGAAAATCCATATAACAAGGACATTTTTTATTCAATATTTTTGTTGGCGTTTGCCAGTTATGAATAACCCCGGAGGGTAACCTGACGTTGGATTCTGCGTGGATTGTGATTAACTGATCATTGGTTTCCAGTTGACTAGTGATACGGAGCAGATGTACCTCCATCGACTGGTTGTTTCTTAGTACAATAATGCAATCATATTCCGCACCGTCTCTCGCATTTGATGTCAGACAACTGTTTTATAAAACTACTGCATAAATGCATGTGTATTTACATTTGTATCATTCTTTTGTCTGGAACAATATAAATGTTTATTGTATGTGTTAGAGCCGTAGTCACATATATGTATCTTACCGGCAGTTTCCGACGATATCATGATATTCTGCCTGTCGATAGTGAAACGTTGCAAAAAAAACACTCGTCACTCCTTCAATTCAAGTTCATCAAAGGCGCCCACGGTTTTGAAAAAGAGGACGCACACATGCTGGACAGAGTCCCAGCCAGTAGGCGTGGGGTCTAGATGATCTCTGGCTGAATCTAGGCATTTCGCGGGTACCTAACACAGTCTCAGATCCGATTTTTTTCCTGTGATGAAAATTGAATTGTCAATGAACAGCATAACGTTAGCCTATTCAAGGTAATAGGCCTATATGTAGAGTATAGTATATAGTATTATTGTATTGTGCATCGAAGTTTCTATCGAGCCTGAAATTTGAGGATGTGGAGAAGACCATTAGAAAATATAATGGCTTTGGAGTGAGGGGGGGGGGGGGGGGGCGTGTCGTCTGAAATTTTTGTATACACACGTGCGTATGCTGCGGGCCACTGAAGTTCATGATATTGGACACGACTTATGCTTCAATTGATTGCCATGCCCTTGAAGCAAATGAGTTCAGAGGCGGTAGGTGACGTGAGTTCGAATCCCGTCACCGGCACAAAAGAGGTGGAGTTTTCATCCTGGCAACGCAAAGGTTTCTATATGAATGTATCTACCGAAATAAAATTCTCTGTCACGGAGATCAATTCTCCTCACTCTTGCTGGGGTATAGCTCGTGGCATGAAAACACCAATCATATTACGTCATATCCATTGCAGTCAGAAAATTCCCTATTTTGAAAACGGGGGATGCCTTTGATAGTGCAACAAATTTGGTAGATTTCATTTTCGTACATTTATATTTCAACTCAAGTCCGGATGGTTTATATCGATGATAGATGATGAAATGAGTAATGTGAATCATTATAAATTTACCAGCATTCAAATATTTCAATTAATTTATTAGCTATTTTTGGCGACCTTTTTAACTAGTATACTGAATATCTGTGACGCCACAAGGGTGTAATAACTTCATTGGGGTGCTGAAATTTCCACGAACAACCTAAAATCTGGCTAAATTAGCTTACCCACCTTGTATGACATGAAATATAATCAGTCTTGCATTAGCAAAACTGGTTGTAAGGGAGCTACTCTGTGAATTAGTTTCAAGCACTGGTCGGCGCCTCGGTAACTGCAAGCCGAGAGATAATTGCACTGGTGTTACTATCATCACGGGAGCATGCATAGTGGTGCTAGGATTTATGGTGCATTCAACTATTGTGTCATTTGTCATAATGGTATCTGTACATGATGTACATCGCATATATGTGATTGCAATGTTAAAGGTATGTGTATGAAATTGCATATCAGGGATTTCCTATGATTGACATGGCGACGACCTTGTAGGTTGCAAACATTGACTCTTCGAATTTTTACAAATTACCGCATATATTGCTTATTATTGCTGGAGGTTTGCGCTAAATCTCTACATTTTGTGATGTGAAGGCACAATGATGCTTCTCACGTGAACATACGATTGAATACTCTTTTTCGCCAGAAATTTAAATGATGGGGTCATTTACATTGAATCGACGATCATTTCACTTCAGTGAACGACATGCTCATTAACGATCATTGAGTTTTGATCTCCGTGAAATAATTTATGTACTGACGGAGTGATCAAGAGAGGCCCTACGACTACGTGTTGCATTAATTTATCATTATGTCTATCTCTGACACCGTCAAACGGATCCATCCACTGTCGAAATTCTGTAACAAATCCAGACCCCCTGATGAGATACAAGAAGCACTATGGATTGCAATCAAATCCATTATATGTGATACAGTATATAAATACCCATCTAGACGACCTGGAACATAGAATCCGTGATCTCGACGAAAAATGCATGTCCAGGGGAACTGATATGGAAAACATGCGTCAAGATGTTACACCTCTGTAAGCACATATCCACCGTGCCGAAGCCTGTGTGACGATGGTATGTGACGAGATCGATGATATGAAGCCAGACCGCCTGACAAAGTCATCTCTAACTTCGATCCGATCTGCGTGGATTACAATAAAAATGACGATGAGAGGTGTGTCCAAGTCCAAGGACCTCCTCGACTTCCGAGGACTTCCTCCGGGACCAGCTCGAGTTCACCGAAGACGAGTACATTGTACAAGTACATATTCTCGGCCTATAGACTAGGAAAAAAGAAAATGACAAGATACGACATAATAATGGTTGATTACTTTGGGTAACCGATATTCCTACATTGATATTAAATTACATATTTAAACATCTGGGAATGGTCGAACAAGTCATCATCGATACAAAGATATGATACAATCTTTGTCACAACTCAATGGATGAGTTATGATAGGCACTAATCAATTTCATGGATATCTCGCACCACGGTAGAACGAGCGAGTTACTGAATTCATTTATTAGCACCGCTTTTATATCCACAAACACCAAACCTATCCCCATCAGTTTACACAAGGACCAAGAAGTTTGAACATGTAACCTCTGCAATATTATCTGTTGATATTTCGGACCATATCCCAGTTCTGACATTTTCCTGTAACACACCGCTAGGGCAAAGCGATCAACGGAAATAACATACATACCAATGAATGAATCAAATAATAATAATCGGATGACATATCTAAATAAAAAGGTATGGGCTGAAGTACACTAGATCAAATCTAACTTATGAATATTTCGTGGCTGTTATTCAACAAGCTATATAGGTACATGTTGTCCTGAGCGGAGCAAAATTATTTCCAATAGAAACATTATCAGAGAGCCGTGGATAACACCTGCTTTGATACTATAGGCCAAAATCGTGATAAATTATTTAAGAAATGTTCAAGCGAATGTAAAATCGACCCCTCATACATCAAATTCACCCAATATCAAAATATTCAGAATTCATTAAAAAGGCCGAGTAATCAAAAGTATTATAAACTCCATACCCGATCAATTTATTAGTGAATAAATCATAACACACCGGTGAAGTACCTTACCAGGTGAAAATCGCTAATTATATCCCAATATATAAACCAAAAGATAAACTGAAATGGGCAACAGTACTATCAACCTCCCATCACTTTCTGATTGATGCTCTTAATCAATCAGTATTGATGTCCCACCTTCCTACTCGTCAATCTCTCGTAAATCTGTTGATTTTAAATCTTTCAATTGTTAGTAGGCTACCAATTAATTGTTAATTTGATCTCAGCCTCTACCCTTAATTTATCGAAAGTTATTATTGTTGCTGGATAGTTTGCCCAAGTTACATGTCTGAATTTTGCATTGTATATATACGTGTAGATATCTTGTGAATATGACATATGCACTGGAATTACAGTCAAACCTCTGGTTAGTGGATGCATTTGTGACACAGCAAAAATGTTCACTATATGCAGGTGTTCACTAATCTGAAGCGCACCCAGTGCTACAAGATTCATTTGGGACCGAGAAAACGTGTTCACAAACTGGAGTTTTAAATTGACCGGAGGTAACTATTCATTGATAGTAACTATTGATAGGTAACTATTCATTAATAGTAACTATTAATAGGTAACTATTCAGCGATGAAATATTTTAGCATTCAAATATTTCAATTAATTTATTAGCTATTTTTGGCGACCTTTTTAACTAGTATACTGAATATCTGTGACGCCACAAGGGTGTAATAACTTCATTGGGGTGCTGAAATTTCCACGAACAACCTAAAATCTGGCTAAATTAGCTTACCCACCTTGTATGACATGAAATATAATCAGTCTTGCATTAGCAAAACTGGTTGTAAGGGAGCTACTCTGTTAATTAGTTTCAAGCACTGGTCGGCGCCTCGGTAACTGCAAGCCGAGAGATAATTGCACTGGTGTTACTATCATCACGGGAGCATGCATACTGGTGCTAGGATTTATGGTGCATTCAACTATTGTGTCATTTGTCATAATGGTATCTGTACATGATGTACATCGCATATATGTGATTGCAATGTTAAAGGTATGTGTATGAAATTGCATATCAGGGATTTCCTATGATTGATATGGCGACGACCTTGTAGATTGCAAACATTGACTCTTCGAATTTTTACAAATTACCACATATATTGCTTATTATTGCTGGAGGTTTGCGCTAAATCTCTACATTTTGTGATGTGAAGGCACAATGATGCTTCTCACGTGAACATACGATTGAATACTCTTTTTCGCCAGAAATTTAAATGATGGGGTCATTTACATTGAATCGACGATCATTTCACTTCAGTGAACGACATGCTCATTAACGATTATTGAGTTTTGATCTCCGTGAAATAATTTATGTACTGACGGAGTGATCAAGAGAGGCCCTACGACTACGTGTTGCATTAATTTATCATTATGTCTATCTCTGACACCGTCAAACGGATCCATCCACTGTCGAAATTCTGTAACAAATCCAGACCCCCTGATGAGATACAAGAAGCACTATGGATTGCAATCAAATCCATTATATGTGCTACAGTATATAAATACCCGTCTAGACGACCTGGAACATAGAATCCGTGATCTCGACGAAAAATGCATGTCCAGGGGAACTGATATGGAAAACATGCGTCAAGATGTTACACCTCTGTAAGCACATATCCACCGTGCCGAAGCCTGTGTGACGATGGTATGTGACGAGATCGATGATATGAAGCCAGACCGCCTGACAAAGTCATCTCTAACTTCGATCCGATCTGCGTGGATTACAATAAAAATGACGATGAGAGGTGTGTCCAAGTCCAAGGACCTCCTCGACTTCCGAGGAATTCCTCCGGGACCAGCTCGAGTTCACCGAAGACGAGTACATTGTACAAGTACATATTCTCGGCCTATAGACTAGGAAAAAAGAAAATGACAAGATACGACATAATAATGGTTGATTACTTTGGGTAACCGATATTCCTACATTGATATTAAATTACATATTTAAACATCTGGGAAAGGTCGAACAAGTCATCATCGATACAAAGATATGATACAATCTTTGTCACAACTCAATGGATGAGTTATGATAGGCACTAATCAATTTCATGGATATCTCGCACCACGGTAGAACGAGCGAGTTACTGAATTCATTTATTAGCACCGCTTTTATATCCACAAACACCAAACCTATCCCCATCAGTTTACACAAGGACCAAGAAGTTTGAACATGTAACCTCTGCAATATTATCTGTTGATATTTCGGACCATATCCCAGTTCTGACATTTTCCTGTAACACACCGCTAGGGCAAAGCGATCAACGGAAATAACATACATACCAATGAATGAATCAAATAATAATAATCGGATGACATATCTAAATAAAAAGGTATGGGCTGAAGTACACTAGATCAAATCTAACTTATGAATATTTCGTGGCTGTTATTCAACAAGCTATATAGGTACATGTTGTCCTGAGCGGAGCAAAATTATTTCCAACAGAAACATTATCAGAGAGCCGTGGATAACACCTGCTTTGATACTATAGGCCAAAATCGTGATAAATTATGTAAGAAATGTTCAAGCGAATGTAAAATCGACCCCTCATACATCAAATTCACCCAATATCAAAATATTCAGAATTCATTAAAAAGGCCGAGTAATCAAAAGTATTATAAACTCCATACCCGATCAATTTATTAGTGAATAAATCATAACACACCGGTGAAGTACCTTACCAGGTGAAAATCGCTAATTATATCCCAATATATAAACCAAAAGATAAACTGAAATGGGCAACAGTACTATCAACCTCCCATCACTTTCTGATTGATGCTCTTAATCAATCAGTATTGATGTCCCACCTTCCTACTCGTCAATCTCTCGTAAATCTGTTGATTTTAAATCTTTCAATTGTTAGTAGGCTACCAATTAATTGTTAATTTGATCTCAGCCTCTACCCTCAATTTATCGAAAGTTATTATTGTTGCTGGATAGTTTGCCCAAGTTACATGTCTGAATTTTGCATTGTATATATACGTGTAGATCTCTTGTGAATATGACATATGCACTGGAATTACAGTCAAACCTCTGGTTAGTGGATGCATTTGTGACACAGCAAAAATGTTCACTATATGCAGGTGTTCACTAATCTGAAGCGCACCCAGTGCTACAAGATTCATTTGGGACCGAGAAAACGTGTTCACAAACTGGAGTTTTAAATTGACCGGAGGTAACTATTCATTGATAGTAACTATTGATAGGTAACTATTCATTAATAGTAACTATTAATAGGTAACTATTCAGCGATGAAATATTTTGTCTCAGTTTTGAAATAAATTTGGAATGGCTCAAATCAGTTTTCTGTTCAGGGTCATGCTCTATAATAATAGTTGTGCAGTGCATATGCATGTATATCATTTGGTTTTGCTTTCCAAAAAAAGTGTTTGTCTTCAGTTTAACTATGCCAAAATGTCACCATACTACATGTATGGGTCGATAAATACTCGCAACTAAGCCGTATAAACATTACATTACATATATTATTTCATTTGCAGTATGGAGTATTTGTATAGCAATTGCCGATCAGAGTTGGGCCATCAAACACATCCAGTCCGGTAATTTCAACGGGCGGTATCACCACGTCCGAGTTCACCGCCAGCGAACAATGGGGCATGTCATACACTCATTCAACAGGTGGCAGCATTGTACTTGGGTAAATATTTGGCGCCAAATCACCAACGAAAATCGTCTGTAATCAATAATGACCTAAATGATGGCGGTTGAATTACGTTAATATTGGTAACGCCAGAAAAACAGATTAGTGACGTCATGTTATCCCTAAAACAGAACTGCCGGCTGGCGATTGCAGCTATGTACTACACATGCCCCATTTGTTCATGGTCAACAGTCTTATCAATTTTCATTTGTCTTGTCTGCGGTTATTCCGCGTGGTGGACAAACCATGTAAATGTCGGAATTGGAACATGGGACTGGGCGTGTCGCTAATTTGTGTCTCTACAAATGGCACGTCTCCAGTGAGTAGTTGCTACACACCTTCCAAATCAGTTCCATCAGTCTGGGTAAAATTGTTGGATTTGAGACAGGCTCAATTACGGGGAAGTTCATGTTCATATCTAACTGTTATGAACATTGCGTATAGTTTATTGGCAGCACAGTGGTGTGAATTAACTACCGACAGGAACGTCTATTCCACATGACGTTTACCATGATAACTGAATGTTTTGTATATAGTAATAACTGAATGTTTTGTATATATTAATATGCTTTACATACATGTATATATGTATACCTCATGTCCAAAAATATGAAATAGGTATTTTGTATAATCTACCCATTTTTAAATTGCAAAACAATATTAATTTTTATAACCGAACGTTCTAATTAAGCATGAAATTAACTGAATTTTGGGCGTGGTCCGTGCTACGTATTTATCTGATGATGAAACCGAATAATAGCCAGACGGCTGTAAAACATCCGTCTATGTTTTTTTCTGCACTTGAAATGAACTCCCTGATCCAAGAAAACACGCCAATCATATTCATCTACAGACTTGATCAATAATCGTGTAAAATTTGCCCTTTGTTGTAGGATTCTCTTGCCTCGTGCACGTTACCTCATGAAGTATTTCAAGAAAAAACTACTAGTAGAGCGCCTGGTGTAGAGGGTGTAGCCATCAAAATTGTTTCAAATCGGAAATGTTTGAAGTATGACTATATTGTTGCAAAATTCCTCGAAGTTTACACGAAGAGAGTTTTACATGCATGTATCATCAAGCCAATTATAATGAATACACCACCCCTTGAGAGTGGTAGGCACGTCACTCACAAAAACGTTGAATAATTACCAATTGACGTAAGACCTCAATAAATGTGCTCACTGGCTGCCACACAATTATAACGCTAACGAAGCTGAAAAGACAAGTATGATACCAAACACCAAACAATCCGCGAGAATAAACTCAAAATCCATGGACAAAATTTACACAATCGGTATGTTAAGGTTGGACAAAAATTCTAGATTGGTGATCAAGGTCCGAGCAATTTGGATATCACAGACATCCGGCGAAGCCAAATGTGAGATCAGGTGTACCAGTAAGAGTAAGCTTCTCTTGCCTCGCATGCGACACCCACTGTGATATCCAAAATAAATGCCATCGAGATGAAGGACATAGTTAGGTTATAATAACGACTCTACAAGTACCAATCAACATGATGTGATAATATCTCCCATCATCTGAGTTACAGACAGACCGAAATGGTCTATTAATTCCTGATGACGACCATAAAACTTCTTAAAGGTCGACTGCAATCTAGGTCTCAAATAGCCCTGCTTTAGTAACTTATTAGTTAGCATTTTGGCTCTGGCTAGAAAATCTTGGTAATTGGAACATGCTCTAGCATATCGAATGAGTTCAGACACATAGACGCCATACGTAGGAGCTGCTGGTATGTTTCTACTCAGTACTGGGAAATTTACGATGGGAAAATTGTAGTCATCACGTTTGTCATATAATCTGGTACATAAATTATCTTTTTTGTCTATTTCGAGGTATAGGTCAAGATATGCTGCAGACTTGGAGGAGTCCGTGGTGTCTTTAATTTCCAGTTCATCCGGATATATGAGATGTAAATAATCACTCAACTTTGGATTGTTCAATGACAATACATCGTCAATGTATCTGTATGTGAAATTGAATGAACTGGCTAGTTTCTTTTCTCCTCTCTTCAGACTCAGGACAAAGGACACTGGCCCTCCACCTTTCCTGGTGCGCGGCGTCTTGGGCCCTGGCCCTGTCTGCTTGCTGGTGGCCTCTCGCCCGGGTGCATCACGGTGAAGTGTTTTTTTAAGTCGATCCCCCGACTCGAGCAGCCGGGCAGAGGGCAGGGCACCTGCTTCCGGGTATTGGAGGTCTTGTGACGTGGTCCTAATAAATGAATTTGTAAACATATAACAACATGCACATTCTCATATCAAATGTACATACAATTTTAATGTTTTTTTAGATAACAGTAATAGAGTACAAAACCAACTTTTCATCTTGGCGCCCTCCTCCGGCTGCTCGTCCTCAGGCTCCTGTTCTGACTCTTCTAGTAAGGCTGTAAAAATTCAAGCATGCTTGTTAAGAAATCAAATAATACCTTCGTAAAATACCTTCAGTGTATAAACATAAAACATCCTAGTTACCTTCGATTTCCCTCCCTAGTTGACTGGAGTCTGCAATTCCAATTTACAACAAAAAACAAGTGGAAATGTCATTTCGTGAAAGAGATACAATTAATTCAACATACGAAATCTTTCCAAATCATGAGTTGCAGAATGGCTGAAATTTGGTCATTACTCACCATCGTCGTCTGAGGAGCCCTCTCCTCCTACGGCCCCGGCCTCCTCATCATCTTTATGTACCACTGAAACAAAAACCAAACAAAAAAGTTGTAAATATCACTTAGAAATACCAACATCATATGTATGGAATTTGAAAACAAACAGCAGCAAAGTCGAGCACATATTGTAGAATGCAAGCTACCTTGAATCTCCAGATTGGAGAAATCTGAAAAAGACAAACAATGACGTTGAGCATATCATATATATTCACCATATAATAAAAGTAGTCTAATAATATGAAAGCAAATGTTAGACAACTAACTTACCGAGGTCAGTGGGAAACCAGTCTGCAAAAAAAAAACATCGTTATAAAGTGTAAGCAACCAGACTTGTTTGTGTTAAAATTTCATGTTCTTGAACATGCACATGATGCAGAAGATATTCAAATTGAGAGAAAAACAAATATACCCTCGAACTTTTTTTCTTCTCCTGAGGCTCCCACTTCGCTAAGCATAAAAAATGCATCAGGAAAATAATTATACATTTCAATTATCCTATATTATTCACTCAAGCATGTGCTGAAACCAGTTTGTATTGCAATAGAAAAAATTCTTTTTACCTCTGTCGACCCTTGGATCTGCCGCAGCCTCGGCCGGTGTCCTTGTCGGTATGAGAGTTGCTGCTTATAAAAGTAATGATGCTCTTCAGTATTTCATTCAGTTGAAAATGTGTTTCATGTAGTAAAAAACTATATTTGTATCCTATTCAAGAAAAATACCTTTGCTCGTTCCAGAGGGGTTCCCAGGGGGGTCCCTCGGGGAATTGTCAGTCGCAGCTACAAAATATGCAATGATAATATTCTTGATTAAAATGGAAACCAACCAAGTGAAATGAATTAATTATCTGCACATCGTTAATATATATTCACTTGAACACGGTGTTCTGGAGTGAAAAATCCAATTAAAATAGGTATGAGGGTACAATTAGGTACTAATCTAATTACTAATTACTAATCTAAAACTAATTAGGTACAATAGTTGTATACTAATTCCATCAGGTGTACAGTAGAAACAACTACATTTAACACACTGTCTGCCCCTGATGACGCCAGTGTGTCTTTGGATAAACTATTTGGTCGGGCTTTGTTTCTATTGCAAAATGTATTTTACGTTTCTTATTGGCATCATCAAAATCTGATTGTATTGGTGGTAATAGATTGATACTTACATCCTCCTCCTCGCCAGGAACTTCTGGCCGTCCCTGGCCGTCGTTGCCTTAGATCTCTGGCGATCAGGGTTGCGATTCTGGAAAGAATAAAATAATGAGATAAAATTTCAATCCAAAATTCAATTTCATTTTCCAAATGCTCATTTCAATGAATAAAATATTACCATATTCATTTCGTTGAACTCGGACGCTAGAGCACTCGGACGCTAGAGCACACTAGATCACACACTAGACCTGTGGAAAATGAAGTACTGATGTTCATCTTTCCTTTAAATACCCCCACACAACCAAGAGAATGTTTACTGTTTCCTTGGAACGTTTAACACTTCCTTGGTTACCTTAAATGGACCGTGGGAAAATCCTCCTTTTTGCCACCTTTCTACGGTGGCTTAGATTCGACATCTCGTTTAATTTACACCCCATTCAGTTTCCACCTCGGTGAAAACCTTTTCACCCTGGTGAAAACCTTTTCACTCCGGTGAAAACCTTCTCACCTCGGGGAAAACCTTCTCACCTAGGCAAAAACCTTCTCACCCCGGTGAAAACCTTATCACCCCGGTGAGAACCTCCTCACCCTGGTGAGAACCTTCTCACCCCGGTTAAAACCTTCTCACCTCGGTGAAAACCTTCTCACCTAGGTGAAAACCTTCTCACCCCGGTGAAAACCTTTTCACCACGGTGTAAACCTTCTCACCCTGGTGAGAACCTTTTCACCCCGGTGAGAACCTTCTCACCCCGGTGAAAACCTTCTCACCCCGGTGGAAACCTTCTCACCCTGGTGAAAACCTTCTCACCCCGTTGAAAACCTTCTCACCCGGTGCATACCTTCTCACCCCGGTGAATACCTTCTCACCCCGGTGAGAACCTTTTCACCCCGGTGAGAACCTTCTCACCCCGGTGAGAACCTTCTCACCCCGGTGTAAACCTCACCCCAGTGAAAATCTTCTCACCCTGGTGAAAACCTTCTCACCCTGGTGAAAACCTTCTCACCCCGGTGCATACCTTCTCACCCCACCGAAAACCTTCTCACCCCGGTGAAAACCTCACCCCACCGAAAACCTTCTCACCCTGGTGAAAACCTTCTCACCCCGGTGAAAACCTTCTCACCCTGGTGAAAACCTTCTAGGTGAGAAGGTTTTCACCTAGGTGAGAAGGTTCTCACCGGGGTGAGAAGGCATTCATCGGGGTGAGAAGGTTTTCAACGGGGTGAGAAGGTTTTTACCTAGGTGAGAAGGTTTTCACCGGGGTGAGAAGGTTTTCACCGGGGTGAGAAGGTTCTCACCGAGGTGGAAACTGAATGGGGTGTAAATTAAACGTGATGGCGAATCTAAGCCACCGTACCTTTCTGGCCAGGTAAATTTTTCCACGGTCTATTCAAGGATTATTGGAAACGTTTCCTTGGTTACCTGAAATAGACTGTGAGAACATTCAAATCTCCCACGCTTAACGTAGTCCGCTACAAACATGGAGGTAACGCAGTCAAAATTTAAAAGTCATTTCTTGAATATTATCTCTCCAAAATGACATTATTTTATAGAGTAAAAGATCAGCACCTAATACTGAAAAGAAAATAGGGGGTCACCGTGCTCGTTTCTTCTACATATTCGATCAAAATCACACATATTTACCTAAAATGACATAAATTATGGCATTTTTGCACATTTTTTCGTCCATATTCACATCTTGCATCGTGTTTTCCATGAGAACGGATACGGTGACCCCCTATTTTCTTTTCAGTTTTAGGATGCTGAACAGTTACTCTATAACATATATCATTTTGAAGCTCTAGACACAGTTATTTATTTTAAAAAATTCTTTGACCCCCACCCCTCACTGTTTGGAGCGAACTACCTTAAGCAGTAATTAAATAAAAAAAAGATATCGGGAATATTTAAGTAATCATTGAAATATTCACGTGATTTTTTCGGAAATTATCGTAAAATTGTCGGTGCCGTGTTTGACTCCCATGTCGAGACATCTTAATCGAGTCCTTAATCGATTGTTTTTCTCAATCATGTTCTATGGAGCTTCTAGTTTATATATCAGTTGTCAGATCGTGAATATCTCAATTATTGACCGTGCTAGATAATTTTGAACAGACCGAGTATAATGCGTGTTATTTTTTCGGAAATTATCGTAAAATTGTCGGTGCCGTGTTCGACTCCCCTGTCAAGACATCGTAACCGAGCCGCGATTTTTTTTCTCGATCATGTCCTATGGAGCTTCTAGTTTATATATCAGTTGTCAGATCGTGAATATCTCGATTATTGACTGTGCTAGAGCATTCTGAACTAACCGAGTATTATGCGTGCTTTTCAGCGATATTTATCCTAAAAGTGTCGGTGCCGTGCTTGACTCCCCTGTCAAATCAATTGGAATAAATTCAAATTGTTTGTTCAGGAAATGTTTCGCAGTCCTTCTGGTTCATGTACCACTTTACAGACCTCAAATATTCCAAATATTAAGGGAGGTACGACATAGAGAGCAAGCATAAGGTTGAAACGGAAGACATGGGACATAATTGTTCCATAAGGACATAACTGTTCCATAAGCGAAAGTCTATTTTCATCTATTTATCTACTAATTTCATCTATATTTTTACATGATTTTTTGTTCAGGAACTGTTCTGCAGTCCTTCTAGTTTATGTACCATTTTACAGAATAAAAATATTCCAAATATTGAGGGAGGTACGACTTGAAAAGCAAGCATAGGGTTGAAACAGGGACATAATTGTTCCATAAGGAAATAACTGTTTTATGAGCGAAAATCTACTTTCATCTGCTAATCTACTAATTGCATATTATTTTTGGATATATCATCTGAAAGATAATTATAATCTCCACATTTTGATGTAGAAATCATAGTCATACATCATTATTTCATTGCGTAATAATTATTTATAAGCGTGTGCAATTTTTACATCGCCAGCAACATACTGACACCATCAGCCTGTATTGCTCTGTATTGCTGAATTGCAAGGTTGTATCGTTCTGATTACTATTCCTAGCCATCCCATTGCCTATTTTAATTGATTACTGATATTTTATAATACTTTACTGTAAAGTAAATATTCTATGTCACTATGTCTGCTGTGGTGATTGAAACTCTGAAGCTGGTCAGCAAGGCCAACGTGGTCCTCAAAGTCCTGAGGAAGGTCCAGCTGCTGGAGGACAGGCTCCTCTGCTGCGGCATTTTGAGAGGAACAAGTTGCAGCTGTCTGAGGAATACGTGGCCGAGGTCGTGGACGAGGTCCACCGAAGGATTGGCATCCTGAAGGTCCCGGCCGCAGACAAGAACCTCACCCAGCGTGTGATCCTTCGTGTAGTGGACGAAAGTGTCAAGTTTGGTGAGCCTAAGCCTTATGGATGCATTAAAGTCTTGTATTACTTTCTCGGAATTTCTTTCCCGGAAGGTACTGAAGGGAGGCCCGTGAGCGATCACGAGGCCGACCCAACACCCTCTCGGGCACAGGTGAAGTCGGGCGGCGGCCAGAAACAGCGAAAAGTGGAGAAGAATCGGGCGCAGGCCAAGGCGGAGAAAAAAAGTAAGGTGGCCAAGGCTACTCTTAAGGCTCTGGACTGGGAGCGAGAAGCCCGCCTGGAGGCCAAGGCCCAGGCTAAGGCTGAGAAGAAGGTGAGAAATTGGCTGCCTATAACCATGGTACATGCGCAAATGGCTGCCTATAACCATAAACATGGTACATGTGCAAATGGCTGCCTATAACCATAAACATGGTTCCTAGGCAGATGGCTGCCTATAACCATGGTACATGCGCAAATGGCTGCCTATAACCATAAGCATGGTACATGTGCAAATGGCTACCTATAAGCATGATACATGCACCGGCCTACCTATAGGCATGGTACATGCGCAAATGGCTGCCTATAGGCAAGGTACATGTGCGAATGGCTGCCTATAAGCGTGGTACATGAGCAAATGGCTGCCTATAAGCATGGTACATGCACATGCCTGCCTATAGGCAAGGTACATGCGCAAATGGCTGCCTATAAGTGTGGTTCCTGTGCAAATGGCTGCCTATAACAATGGTACATGCGCAAATGGCTGCCTATAACCATCAGCATGGTACATGCGCAAATGGCTGCCTATAAGCATAATACATGCACAGGCCTGCCTATAGGCATGAAACATGCACAAATGGCTGCCTATAAGCGTGGTACATGTGCAAATGGCTGCCTATAAGCATGGTACATGTACAGGCCTGCCTATAGGCATGGTACATTCGCAAATGGCTGCCTATAAACATGGAACATGCGCAAATGGCTGCCTATAAACATGGAACATGCGCAAATGGCTGCCTATAACCATAAACATTATACATGTGCAAATGGCTGCCTATAAACATGGTTCCTGCGCAGATGGCTGCCTATAACCATGGTACATGCGCAAATGGATGCCTATAAGCATCGTACATGCGCAAGGCTGCCTATAAGAATGGTACATGTGCAGCGGCTGCCTATAAGCATGGTTCCTGCACGAATGGCTGCCTATAAGCATGGTACTTGGCGGAATCTATTATTACGATAATTTCAGATGGCTGCCCATCTCTGTGTTTATTGCACAGTTTTCATTTACTTAAACAATTCATATAACAAACTTTAATACAAACATTAATACCATAAGGTTATAATGAATTTCAATAGAACTACATATAATTTGTAAATATTTTTTTTTTCCTTTTATCCAGGCTGCCAAGAACAAGGAGAGGCGACAGAAGAAGAAGGATTGTGAGGCCCGTGAGAAGGAGGCAGCGGTCCACCCCCTTGTTGCAGAGGTAACCCCTCCTCCTGCTGTGTCACCCCCCACTGACCCAGACTTGGTGCTGGCGCAGACCCCACCCACTCCCTGTTAGCCCTTCCCCTTCCCCAGGTAAGCCCCCAGGTGTCGCCTTTGGTGCCCCTGCCCTCTCCTTTAGACACTCAACCCGAGTGTGATGCCACTAGGTCGCTGGTTCCCTTGCCGCCCAGCACTAGTCAGGTCTGTAGGAGTCCTTTTGCAGGTTTGCAACACTGGCAGAAGAGGGAGGAAGCCAGGAAAATGCGGAAGCGGTTGAGGTGCTGCGTGAAGAAGAGAGCATCTACAGTGTCCTCACCGAGTTCTTCGCCGATGCCCAGTCTCCGGCTGGATCCTGAGCAGGAGGCTCGAAGGAAGATGGCCCTGACTCTGCTGCGGAACAGGAACATATTGCACAAGTATGTCTTCAGCAGCACATCCTTCCGAGAAATCCTGGACGACATGGAGCCGTCTTTGCCGGAACAGAGATTTTCCTCCAACAGAGTCATCAAGTCAGACTCAGACTCGGACGTCCAGATCCCTGGTGTCTCCTCTCCACCCTCTCCACCACCTTCTTCTGATGTGGAAGTGGACCCAACCCCTTCTGTGGCTGCCGTCGAAGAGCCGACCTTCGACGCGCAGATGTCTGCTGTCGAGGAGCAGAACAGCCCTCCACCGTACGCCCACATACGAGTCGGCCTTAAGCGCAAGTGCGCTCTGGAGTCCCGTTCAGCTGCCAAGCGTTGACATCCAGTGACCCTCCAGGACTTTAGCGACGAACCAGACCAGCAGGCTGGAGACTCGGACGACAGTTCGGAGACCGCGTGGGAGCCAGTCGCCGCCTCCAAGTTAGGCCATTGCCGGAAACTCCCGGACAACGCCGTCTTCTCCCAGGAAGCGTCCGTACTCGGGCAAGGAGATGGACGTGGTTTCTGGAGCGGAATCCCAGCTCCCAGCCAAGCCTGCAGCCCGGAAACAGGTTCGTCGTTCCCCCACCAAGGTCCGAGCAGGAACTTCTCAAGTTACCAAGGGTCGACGTACTCATACGAAGAAGCGCCCGATTTCCGGACTGGCCAAGAGGGAAAGCAAGCTCTTCTCCTGCCCAGTTGAAGAGAACGGGAGAGTCTGTGGAATGGAGGTACAGAACCTCAACAAACACTTTCGGCAGTGCCACAAACAGATTCCCAAGTTCAGCTACGAAGCCCTCAAAGCCAAGCCGGATCGACCAGTCGCATGGACTTACCCGGTGGTCCGTTGCCCCGTCTTCCAGTGCCAATGGAGTGGCCCGATGATCGCCTCCTACCACCTGCCCAAGTTCCACCACCTGGAGGCAGAAGAGTGCCAGAGGTTGGCAAAGTTGGTGAAGCCTATCCAGGAGAGCGCCGGAGTGGAAACACTGGACCAGTGCATCCAAGAGTACATCTCCTGGCGCTCGAGCTTCAAAGGGGTCAAGTGGGTCAACCCTGCCCTCCCGGCCAAGGACCAGCAGCAGGTCAAGTTGTCGGTGAGGAAGGAAGGCATGATGATCGGCCAAATCCTGGAAGCCGTCGTCGGGTGAGTCTTTATACCAACGACTCTCCAGCTACTTTTGTACATTGGCAGAGAAGAAACTGGTGGTCAGGGGAACGTGTTTCTTCTCCTGAAGCAGCAGTTCAGACTGTAGTGAGGATCCCTGAAGAACCACATCGTGAGCCTCAAACACTTCATTGACTTTCTGGAGGTCAGCGAGCGATGGAAGGGAGAAAGGATGGACGCACAGCGCAGCCAACAGCTTCACCTTGTGCAGTCAAAGTGCCTCAGTGCCGTGACTGCCGAGTACACGCGCGAGGAGTCCACCCGTAAAGTAAGTCAGGTTGGCATCAACCTCTCAGCCCAGGACATCGCCAGCGCTCTGGAGAGTCCCGTGGTCACAGACACCATCAAGTGGTTCCGCAATTTCAGGGAGACCCAGAAGATTGCGGACTCGGCATACACCAAACACCGGGACCGTCTACTCCTTGTCATCGAGCTGACGAACGGCAAGAGTGGAGGAGTCCTGGCCAACATGCGAGTTCCAGACGTTCTGGCTGCCAAGGAGACGGAAGGCATGTTCGTCCTGGACATTACCAGTTCCAAGACTGCCAAATACTATGGACCTGCCAGAGTCACCATGACAAAGGAGATCCACTCAGTTCTGAAGTCCTACGTCACACGCGTGCGTGGATCCTACAACACACCGAAAGACCACGACTATGTGTTCTACAACACTCGTGGCACAGCCACAGACATGGACCCGTCGGCCATCAACAAGGCCATCCAGTCAGCCTGGAAGTAGTTTTCGGACCGCCCCATTAGTTGCACTCTGGTGAGGAACCATAAACATGGTACATGTGCAAATGGCTGCCTATAAACATGGTTCCTGCTCAGATGGCTGCCTATAACCATGGTGTGCGCAAATGGCTGCCTATAAAAATGGTACATGCGCAAATGGCTGCCTATAACCATTAGCGTGATACATGCGCAAATGGCTGCCTATAAGCATGGTACGTGCGCAGGGCTGCCTATAAGAATGGTACATGCGCAGCGGCTGCCTATAAGCATGGTTCCTGCACGAATGGCTGCCTATAAGCATGGTACTTGGCGGAATCTATTATTACGATAATTTCAGATGGCTGCCCATCTCTGTGTTCATTGCACAGTTTTCATTTACTTAAACAATTCATATAACAAACTTTAATACAAACATTATGACCATAAGATTATAATGAATTTCAATAGAACTACATATAATTTGTAAATAATTTCTTTTTTCCAGGCTGCCAAGAACAAGGAGAGGCGACAAAAGAAGGAGCGTGAGGCCCGTGAGAAGGAGGCAGCGGCCCACCCCCTTGTTGCAGAGGTCACCCCTCCTCCTGCTGTGTCACCCCCCACTGACCCAGACTGGGTGCTGGCACAGACCCCACCCCCTCCCTGTTAGCCCTTCCCCTTCCCCAGGTAAGCCCCCAGGTGTCGCCTTTGGTGCCCCTGCCCTCTCCTTTAGACACTCAACCCGAGTGTGACGCCACTAGGTCGCTGGTGCCCTTGCCGCCCAGCACTAGTCGGGTCTGTAGGAGTCCTTTTGCAGGTTTACAACACCGGCAGAAGAGGGAGGAAGCCAGGAAAATGCCGAACCGGTTGAGGTGCTGCGTGAAGAAGAGAGCATCTACAGTGTCCTCACCGAGTTCTTCGCCGATTCCCAGTCTCCGGCTGGATCCTGAGCAGGAGGCTCGAAGGAAGATGGCCCTGACTCTGCTGCGGAACAGGAACATATTGAACAAGTATGTCTTCAGCAGCACATCCTTCCGAGAACTCCTGGACGACATGGAGCTGTCTTTGCCGGAACAGAGATTTTCCTCCAACAGAGTCATCAAGTCAGACTCAGACTCGGACGTCCAGATCCCTGGTGTCTCCTCTCCACCCTCTCCACCACCTTCTTCTGATGTGGAAGTGGACCCAACCCCTTCTGTGGCTGCCGTCGAAGAGCCGACCTTCGACGCGCAGATGTCTGCTGTTGAGGAGCAGAACAGCCCTCCACCGTACGCCCACATACGAGTCGGCCTTAAGCGCAAGTGCGCTCTGGAGTCCCTGTCAGCTGCCAAGCGTTGACATCCAGTGACCCTCCAGGACTTTAGCGACGAACCAGACCAGCAGGCTGGAGACTCGGATGACAGTACGGAGACCGCGTGGGAGCTTGGACATTGCCGGAAACTCCCGGACAACGCTGTCTTCTCCCAGGAAGCGTCCGAGGAGTACTCGGGCGAGGAGATGGACGTGGTTTCTGGAGCAGAATCCCAGCCCCAGCTCCCAGCCAAGCCTGCAGCCCGGAAACAGGTTCGTCGTTCCCCCACCAAGGTCCGAGCAGGAACTTCTCAAGTTGCCGAGGGTCGACGTACTCATACGAAGAAGCGCCCGATTTCCGGACTGGCCAAGAGGGAAAAGAAGCTCTTCACCTGCCCAGTTGAAGAGAACGGGAGAGTCTGTGGAATGGAGGTACAGAACCTCAACAAACACTTTCGGCAGTGCCACAAACAGATTCCCAAGTTCAGCTACGAAGCCCTCAAAGCCAAGCCGGATCGACCAGTCGCACGGACTTACCCGGTGGTCCGTTGCCCCGTCTTCCAGTGCCAATGGAGTGGCCCGAGGATCACCTCCTACCACCTGCCTGGAGGCAGAAGAGTGCCAGAGGTTGGCAAAGTTGGTGAAGCCCATCCAGGAGAGCGCCGGAGTGGAAACACTGGACCAGTGCATCCAAGAGTACATCTCCTGGCGCTCGAACTTCGAAGGGGTCAAGTGGGTCAACCCTGCCCTCCCGGCCAAGGACCAGCAGCAGGTCAAGTTGTCGGTGAGGAAGGAAGGCATGATGATCGGCCAAATCCTGGAAGCCGTCGTCGGGCGAGTCTTTACACCAACGACTCTCCAGCTACTTTTGTACATTGGCAGAGAAGAAACTGGTGGTCAGGGGAACGTGTTTCTTCTCCTGAAGCAGCAGTTCAGACTGAAGTGAGGATCCCTGAAGAACCACATCGTGAGCCTCAAACACTTCATTGACTTTCTGGAGGTCAGCGAGCGATGGAAGGGAGAAAGGATGGACGCACAGTGCAGCCAACAGCTTCGCCTTGTGCAGTCAAAGTGCCTCAGTGCCGTGACTGCCGAGTACACGCGCGAGGAGTCCACCCGTAAAGTTAGTCAGGTTGGCATCAACCTCTCAGCCCAGGACATCGCCAGCGCTCTGGAGAGTCCCGAGGTCACAGACACCATCAAGTGGTTCCGCAATTTCAGGGAGACCCAGAAGATTGCGGACTCGGTATACACCAAACACCGGGACCGTCTACTCCTTGTCATCGAGCTGACGAACGGCAAGAGAGGAGGAGTCCTGGCCAACATGCGAGTTCCAGACGTTCTGGCTGCCAGGGAGACGGAAGGCATGTTCGTCCTGGACATTACCAGTTCCAAGACTGCCAAATACTATGGACCTGCCAGAGTCACCATGACAAAGGAGATCCACTCAGTTCTGAAGTCCTACGTCACATGCGTGCGCGGATCCTACAACACACCGAAAGACCACGACTACGTGTTCTACAACACTCGTGGCACAGACATGGACCCGTCGGCCATCAACAAGGCCATCCAGTCAGCCTGGAAGGAGTTTTCGGACCGCCCCATTAGTTGCACTCTGGTGAGGAAGTCCTTGGTGTCGCTATCAAGGCAGGACCCCGTCATCACCAGGGATCAGCAGCAGGAACTGGCGAGGTCGATGGACCATTCCTTGGCGACAGCGGACAAGCATTATGATGTCGGCAAGGGACTGCAGGTGTCTGTGAGGACAGCGAGCCTCATCACGTCCATGTATCGGTCAGTTACTGACGTCGACAGCGAGAGCGAAGACAGCGACGGCGAAGCTGTGGATCCTGCATCAGAAGCGGAGGACCCGGCAAGTGAAGCGAACGACGCTGCTGCTCAAGCGACCAACGCTGGACCGTCTACATCCACCTCCACCTCTTCCAGAGATCTTGTCTTCGGCTCGCCTCAAGACAGGATCAGACCCTCTGTAGTGCCAGCTTGTCGCTGATCCGTCCATGAAGATCGACAGGTTCGAACTCTTGAGGACCCTGAAGGCTGCCGGACCAAACTTTGACGACTTGATACAGTCTTACACGATCGACCAGCTGTACAACAGTTTCCGGTCTCGCGTACGAAGTGGTCGACGGAAGTAACCAACAACGTAATCCCCCGACTTGGACGTTTTTGTTTGGTATATGCTTTTATTCTGATTGTACATTACTTTGATTCTTTTTATTTGCCGTGAGGGTGGAACTTTTTTGTATTCCGTGAAACGGCTTTATTTTCATTTCCATTATGTTTGGTATGATATACCTTATGACTTATTATTTGCATCGAGGGATGGACCTTTTTTATGGTCCATGAAGATGCCTTATTTTATTTTATTTTTGATATATGATATATGATTTATTGTATATTACTTTGATTCTTTTTATTTGCCCTGAGGGACGGAACATTTTTGTATTCCGTGAAATGGCATTATTTTCATTTCCCTTATG
The DNA here is from genome assembly GCA_949152475.1 of Terebella lapidaria. Lineage (NCBI taxonomy): Eukaryota > Metazoa > Annelida > Polychaeta > Terebellida > Terebellidae > Terebella > Terebella lapidaria. The sequence continues at coordinate 31,761,220 of OX424558.1, forward strand.
TTTGGTTTGATATACCTTATGAGTTATTATTTGCATCGAGGGATGGAACTTTTTTGTGGTCCATGAAGATGCCTTATTTTATTTTTGATATATGATATATGTTTTATTGTACATTACTTTGATTCTTTTTAATTTGCCCTGAGGGACGGAACTTTTTTGTATTCCGTGAAACGGCATTATTTTCATTTGCATTATATTTGCAACTTTTTTGTGTTCCATGAAGAACGGGAACAACGGGAGCCAGGTCATCAGGCTGATACAAAACACTGGAATGGCGAGCTCTCACCCTCACCCACGTAAACGAGCTGTATTCAGCTAAATGTTTTCTCCGCCCTTCCACCTGGAAGTGACCATTCTCCGGAAACGAAAGAACCGACATTTCACCTGCACGCGGTCTGCGACTTAACCTGACTGCAAACTGATGCAACATGTAAGTGGTTGCGGGTGTGAGAGTTTGCACGATGTGACCTGTCAGTGATTAGTCTGGTCTGTCTTTGCTGTCGAGAGAACAAAGGCAGTCTTTGGACAAGAGAACACAGACAGGTGGCCCTTTTTGCATGTTGCTGGATCCATGGCTGTTTTGTTTGTGTGGAGAGGCTGTTGAGTATTCTGCTGTTTACCTGGGTTGATACAAGGAAACAAACAATAATTCGAAACAAGTGAAATTTATACCATGTCAAAATTATAAAAACAAAACCTTAGTTCCCTCAAGCTGGCAAATGATCTGCTCCTAATCATTTATCATTGTCTGTCTGAATGATGAAATTGGAACATAGATTGATGTATCTGCAAAACTCACTCCGATGTGGATAAAAAGAATGAAAATGGCTGATAAAACGAACAATTTCAGGTAAAGGTAAAATGTCATCCTCATACCCGTAAGACATGTCTGTCTGAGGCGGTCCGCACCAATTTTAAGATATGGACTAAACAAATAATGCAGACTCAGCAAAAGAAAAATTCAGGTCAAGTTCAAAGTTCAAAGTTTATTCCTAATACCCCTTGAACATGTTTGTCTAGGGCGACGAGTCCGAAAATAATACGGACCTTGTCTTATGGGTCTGAGTGCTGTATATCTATTTTTTTAAGTCAGCTTGTTATTACTTACTTTAAACTGACATACCTTGACGTCTAGCATTTTAATGTCAATAAGCTACTAAAAGTCATTATGAATGGTTATGGTACATGATACTGCCTGTCGATATGTTCGGGCCCTATAGAACCACCTGGTTGTCTCGCATTGAAAGCTGGCTCATGTATACACATCACACATTGCCACCATAGATACGATACATATCTGAACAAAACAACTCTGAGTACAGCTATCCATATAGTCATTCGGGTTAAAGCTACTGCCTTCGAATGTATGCAATATTTTTTTTCAAAATTTATTTTTGTGCATCTAATGCAAGACAACAAAAGGTGTGCTCAATGATTTTGATGATTACAATTGTCTGAGTTGTTTTTTCATCCGTTCCAATACACATTTTGTGCCGGTTTTGTATATAAACAATCGTAAGTGTATCCATCAAACCCGAATGTAAACAAATGCCCAAATCGCGCTTAAAAGTCCACATCGACTACATTTCCAGTTCATATGTGCATATATAATGTACTTGTGAGAAAATAGTCAGTGATATACCATAATGTACGTGTAATTGCCAGTCCATCTTGCACTTCTATGCTTTGTTTACATCTGCGTGTGATGGATACAGGTCATGTATTCACGCGAAAACCGCTTGCTAAAAGGAGCAAAATTCCCCAGAGGACTTGTTATAGTCATTACATTTGATGTGAGTATGTCACATTCAGTTTATTCAGCATGTTTAAAAGAGGACTTCCTATCAAATTCAAACACAATTCGGTAACATATGAGTTTCACGCACATGGAGTATTCATTCAGATGACTTCAAAATCGAAGAGATCATATTTTGAAAACTACTATCGAATGTAAAATCGAAAAGAAACTAAACTAGCGGGCCACGCCCTCCAACTGGGGAGAATGAATGAGTCAAAACAATGACGTCATTGTTTTGATGATGCCTCGGGCAACGGAGCAATTCCAGCATCCTTGGTTCCAGTGAAATGAGCCGCCTGTTGAGGCTTCTATCAAAACAATGACGTCACAGAAATTTACGTCATGACATGACGTTTCTGTCAGCCGTGCACTGCCGAGTGGAAAAAAATTGCAGATTTTCTGTGTTTTTTGATGTCATATCCTCAGTACGATTTGTGTGTACTGAACAAATATATACATATTCCATATGTGAAGGAAGCTTAAAGTCTTCTCCGTTCAAATGCATTGAGATATATTTGCTATATGGAAGTTTTAACCGTAAAAACAAGATTACCTGCAACCAAGATGGTTGCAGGTAAAAACCTTCAATTAGTTTCTTCGTGATTGTATTGTATATAATATCAGTTGCATTGTGTCAACAGTCATTATTCTTTCGTTTTTACCTGTACTGACCCAGCAATATGCATTTTAGACATTATAAATCATTCGTTGATTTGTAAATCGCCTCGAAAGAAATTACCCAGTACAACCGTAACGTGACCAAGCGTGTTGCAGCATACAACCGTAACGTCACTATGACACAACCGTACCGTCAGTCAAGGCTGGCAAGTATTTCCTGAGTGATCTGTGCTTTTGACAAGGAGCAGAATGTAGGTATCAATCTATTACCACAAATACAGTAGATTTTGATGATGACAATAACAAACGTAAAATACAACATTTTGCAATAGAAACAAAGCCCGACCAAATAGTTTATCCAAACACACACTGGCGTCATCAGGGGCAGACAGTGTGTTAAATGTAGTTGTTTCTACTGTACACCTGATGGAATTAGTATACAACTGCCCAACAACCTATGAAAATATTTTAGAAATCCAAAACAAACCCCATGGAACAGATATATGACAAGTACATAAGTACCCAATCAATAGCCAGAAGGCTACTGAGTTGATGGTATCCTCGGGGACAGATTTAACGTCCGCCAGCAGTGACACCGACTCAGTGGTATGAATGTAGGTATCAATCTATTACCACAAATACAGTAGATTTTGATGATGACAATAACAAACGTAAAATACAACATTTTGCAATAGAAACAAAGCCCGACCAAATAGTTTATCCAAACACACACTGGCGTCATCAGGGGCAGACAGTGTGTTAAATTTAAAAAAAAAAAAGGTTAAAAAAAAAAAAAAGTAAAAACGAGATGTAAACTATGAAGATGATGAGATGAGCATCATAATTATGATATAATCATTGGTGTTCAGAAATTGAACGTCGTTAATATTTCATAAGAAGTTGTCCCGGAAGATAACTTGAGTTTTTCAGATATATATATACACACGATATCTTTATTACATCATAACATTATTTTTTGTCAATGGTTGGTGTAATGTATAATGCGTATTATTTCCAACATAATAGTCAAATTGTCGCACAAGCACCATGTTGGCCATAAATAAAATGTTATTATGATCCGATTTCTTGTTCCCATGTCACTCTGTTGAGTTCTTTATTGAAATTTTTGTTAACATATAATATATTTTTTATTAGGATATTGACTGTTTTGGAAGTTAATTAACGACTATATAAATTTTGGATCATGCTGAAAACATAACACATAGAAACCATAATGTGTTCTAATACACGTGTGAGGGTAGATAACACCAAATGCTTTTTTCAGCGAATAGTGTGGACGGGATATCTAATAGAAACGACTACATTTACCACATTGTCTTCCCCTGATGACGCCAGTGTGTCATGCAAAATGTTGTATTTTACGTTTGTTATTGGAATCATCAAAATTTGGCTGTATCGGTGGTAATTGATTGATACTTACATTCATACCTCTGAGTCGGTGTCACTGCTGGTGGAAGTTAAGTCTGTCCCTGAGGATACCATCAACTCAGTCGCCTTTCGACTTGTGATTAGATACTTATATACTTGTCATATATCTATTCCATGGGGGTTTGTTTCGGATTTCTAAATTATTTTCATAAGTTGTTGGGCAGTTGTATACTAATTCCATCAGGTGTACAGCAGAAACAACTACATTTACCACACTGTCTGCCCTTGATGATGCCAGTGTGTCATTTGATGAAGTATTTGGTCGGGCTTTGTTTCTATTGCAAAATGTTGTATTTTACGTTTGTTATTGGAATCATCAAAATTTGGCTGTATCGGTGGTAATATATTGATACTTACATGGTTTGCTGTTCGCGGTAGCTGATGCTTGGCCAGGGTGTAACAGTGCGCCAACTAAAACATCTGGAATAATGATTGCGAATACAATATGGCATTGTAAATGTCTGCAATGTTTTCAATTTAACCACGTTACGGTTGTACATTTTTGGGAGCCACTCCACGTTGCGGTTGTAGCATGAACACGTTACGGTTATACATCACTTAAATTTTATACCCCAACACTTGACATTTATCAAGCCAGATAAAGAATTGGGACCAAGTGGATTGGGTGGTACTTGTCATTGTGATCAATACCAGGTACAAATATAGTGGCCAATTCACTCACCCGAAACAGCTCCATAAGTCCTGTGAACCGAAAACAATGAACCAGCCTCTGCCATCTTGAACTACAACTGTAACGCGCGTTACGGTTGTAGGGGTATCGAGTGTGAACAGGCGTATCATTTTTCAATCGGCTTCTCTGCGGTTATTCCGCGTGGTTCAGAAACTGTGTGAATTCCGGAATTGGAGCATGGGACTGGGCATGTCGCTAATCTGTGTCTCTACAAATAGCACGTCTCTAGTGAATTATAGTTACCTCACAATTTCAAAATCAAGTCCATCAGTCTAAGCAAAGTTGTTGAATTTGAAACAGGCTCAATTGCGGACAATGGCCAGTTCTGCATTGAGGAAGGTACGATCTATTCGGAACGAATTGCATTTAGCGCCTGATGCACATGTTTTGCTGTGGTGTCGAACCATATGCCAAAATCATAGAATTTTAACACCGGGAGAGCCCGAAGTTAGCTGCATAAAAAACGTTAATTGACTCAAGTTCATTGTGTTCCTCATACCATGGTATAAAATTGATAGTGACTTGCTAAATTATAATAGCCATGTATGCACATAGTATATAATTTATAGACTGTGTAGCAATCTGTTCCATATGATGATAACCACAATAGCTAATGTTATATTCATAGTATATGCCGTATATATATAGATTATACCATGGTAGCTCCCTGATATGTTTTTTTATCCACGAGTGGTGAGTAGTGTAGTACCAGCTAGGTACCCGCCAGGTGGCGCTACGGTAGTCGCTAGGGGGCGCAATGGCGTCATAACGTTTGCCCCGCACTCACCAGGTGGCGTCATAACGTTTGTCCTATAGTCGCTAGGTGACGTCATAGCGTTTGCCCCTAGACTCGCCAGGTGGCGTCATAGCGTTCGCCATATACTCGCTAGGGGTCTCATAAGGAACCCTATAAATGCTAGGTTGTGTATCGTAACGTAAGGGAACCTCATACTCATAACGTTTGCCCTATACTCGCTAGGGGTCTCATAAGGAACCCGTTAAATGCTAGGAGTGTCATAGCGTTTGCCCCTATACTCGCTAGGGGTGTCATAAGGAACCCAATAAACGCTAGGTTGTGTATCATAACGTAAGGGGACCTAGTACTTGCTGTGGGCGTCTTAAGGAACCCGTTAAATGCTAGGAGTGTCATAGCGTTCGCCCCTATACTCGCTAGGGCCATCATAAGGAACCCGTTAAATGCTAGGAGTGTCATAACGAGTGTCTTTTACTCACTAGGGTCGTCATAAGGAACCCAATTAATGCTAGGTCGTGTATCATGACCTCGTACTGGTCATACCCATAGTCATGATGTGTTTTTTTATACTGGCGGCCATCTTGTATGACTGTCAACGTTGTGCTATCGGTCGCCGGGTGGCGCTCCACCTGTTTTTTATACGCTAAACTCGCGCTCATTATAAAGGTATCCTGCGTACAAACGAATGTAAGGTGCGTGCAAATAAAGGTATCTAGCATGCAAATAAAGGTAAGGCGCGTGGTTATTAGGCTATCGCGCATGCGTATCCAGTATCCTGTATGCTTAATAAGGTCTCATGCATGCATGCAATTATCTTATTTTTTTCGCTTTGTTACATATTCGGGTCGTTTCCCGCTTAAAACCAATATTTTTATCGTTTAAAAAAAACCCCCGATTTGTGGAAATTTCGTTCGAGCATTTGTCTCGGCGTGTTTAATCACATTTTTTTCTCCCACGTTTCGGCACTTTTCGGGCGTTCATCACCAATGCTATTTCAAAAGAGTTTCATTTGACGCATTTCGTGAACTTGGGTTTGTTCAGCTACCGCTTTTTGTATTTCGGCTGATTTTAATGTAGGTACGGTGCAAGGTACTGTCTTATATGTATAATATTAGCATAATAAACAAAAGTATATATGAAAAAAAAGGTGTATCCATTACTACTTCTATACATTAGAAATGCACAATACAATACGATCGCAGTGGATGGCCATGTTTGTTCGTTTTATTCTGCCCCGACCTTCCATCCTTTTTAAATAATATTTTTAATAAAGTTGGAAAGTGCATATAGGAATGGGTTTATATCAGCTTTGTCATCTAATGAGTCCGTTTGTACGTCTAAAATAACTTTAATTTGTTTGTCAGTACTAAAAGACTTGAAGTTCATCATATAAGTATTAAGTTTTTGAAATAAACTATTTCTTTCTTGTAAATATCCTGGACAGTCGATTAAGAAATGCTTCGCAGATGCATTCGTATTGTACCGCTTTTCGTATCTCGGCAGACTTTAATGGAATTACGCTGCCTATGTATATTTGTGCTACTGTATCCTATTTTTATATAGAGGGTGGAAATGATCGATTATTGGTAACAAGACATCCAAGTGCGGGAGCTAACGGTCGCACATTCACCATACATTCATTCTTCAAAACGTGAAGTAAGTAACAGGCGCAGCTGGATCCCCGCCCCTCCCGTGCCAAGTACGCATCCTCGTAGTCGTAACCACTGGTAACCGTGCACCAACCCGTCAGTAATTTTTTTCAATACGGGCTTAAACGGCACGCATGTAAAGTCTCACAATCTTTATTTTATCCTTTGACAACAATTAATAATTAACTCATACCAAAATAATCCGACTATACATTCACCTAGGGCTTCTCCATCAGATCTATGTGGATTTTAACGAGAGTGTTGTGTCATCTACGCCCAAATCCGGATAACTCTGGCTATTGCCAATCTCCTAAAGAAGTGTTAAAATGTCGATCGAAAATACGGCCGGTAGGTCTATATATCCACACGCCGCCCTCCACCTCCACACTCCGCCCCCCACCGTCCAATCCCGGTTCAGACACATATCAGCGATTAACATTTCCTGATTGGTTGACCCGTATAGTTCGGGCCCAATCAGTGAGAGGATTCGGACGAGGCATGTCGGTCGCGAGTGAGCTAGCTAGCTAGCTTCTAAATACTCGTGATATAAACTTTTCATAAAATATATTCTTCACTGATTTGTTTATTCTTTTTTTTAATAATCTTTACCCCTCTTTCCACATTCTACCGGTCGTTTGAATTTCCATTTAGATACAACGTTATTTAAATGATCTAAAACTGCTCCAATTCGCTCTGAATATTTCCCGGCTTGACCATTTTCCGCCTCTCTCATTACGACATTATATCGAATTTATTATAACATTGTAAGCCGTCTTTCCTGTGCGATGAGACCCATTCCGTGGACTTTTTTGTGAACACGAGTATATATTCAACCATATTTTTTATATTCTGACAGTTTTCGTTGTCATTCCTATACTTTCTCATCTACAATTTTGTCATATTCATACATCATTCTACCATCAGAGTTTTGTTTTTTAGTTTCCGCATAGGGACACGTTTTTTCATTGACTTAACTATATACAGATACTCATGTATGTTTACCCGAATAAGCTTTACATTGATTCACCAGGCAATTTATAACACCATTATTCTTTAAGGTGCTAAACAGTAAATAAGCTGCGATTTTAATTAAGTATTCATATCAACTACACGTGAGTTGTGTGTATGAACTTATCCGTAACTATTCAACGGCTAGTGTTGTGCATGCATAGTCTGCCGCGGAGAGAAGCGTTTGAGTGTGCCGGGGGTGGGGGAGGCGCGGAATTTTTCCGGGAACGTATAGATAAGCTGCCAGTCAATGGGCAGGAATGCACGCGGCACTGAGATGCAGGGGGGCACAGTAACCGCTGTGATACCTGTGATACCCGGAGGCAGCCAACATGGATAATCGAGGAGATGGCGGGAAGCGAAAGCGCGATGAAGACGACGACAGCCGTGAAAAGAAGAAACCGTATAGCGTACGCGAAGTTCCCGGAAAGCATATATTCGGGAAAAAATTCATGAGGCGTTACAAGAAAGGTATGGCCACGGACAGCGTCTACGACGTATCCATCGGAAACGCTTGGCAGGGACAAAGACTAGTACATTTGACGGCAGAACTAACGCGGATGTGGAGGGACGTCTTGAACGCCGTACGCGAGGACGGGGCTCTAGCGACAGACCTAGTTAGAATCCACATCGCCCATCGGGACCTGAAAAAAGGTGATATTAAAATACCTTTGCAACGTCTGGAAGAAATAACACCCGGAGCCATCATGGAGAGAATCGCCACCGTCCTGCAGAGCCACGACCAGCTAAAAGCGGACAACATCCTCGAAATCAGCGTCGGTCTCATCAAGTTCCCTCGCGGACAGGGGTGGAAAGCCTTGAATATCACTAACCTGGGCGATCTGTCCAACTCGGGTAAAAGATCCCTCACGTACGTTCAAAACCAGAACGACAAGTGCTTGGCTCACGCAATAGCGATATCCGAGGCGTGGACGCAGTATAAGGAACAGAACTCCGACAGCAAGAAAACGTACAAAGGGCGAAAGAAATGGCTCGCATTTATAGCCGACGGTAACGGTGAGCAGACCCGGAGAGCCAGTAGAGCCAGTACTCACAGCAGACCCGGAGAGCCAGTACTCACGGGAACGGAGTCATCTACCCGAAGGCGCTGAGCCCCGACTACGACAAGACGTACTACATCTACCACGTTAAGGGAGACGACGACGCTACCGGTCATTTCCACTCGGTCAAGTCACCGACCGGACTCATGGCGGTGAAGTATTTCTGCGATCGCTGTTTGCAGGGTTATCCTCACAAACACAAGCACCACTGCCAGAACGTGTGCAGTCAGTGCAAGGCCGACGACTGTTCCATAGGAGATGCACCCAGGAGCTGTCGGAAATGTCATATCGAATTTCGATCGGCCGCTTGCTTCAATAATCATCTGAAAAAAGAGAAAAAAAGCAAAACGGTCTGCGAAAAGTTCTGGCAATGCCGTCAGTGCCGCCGAAGGTACGAGACCGCGACCGTCAAGGAAAAAGATCACAGATGCGGACAATATTACTGTAAAGTCTGCGAGCGTCAAGTCGTCGTCGAGGGCCATCACTGCTATCAGCGCGCTCTGAAGGAAGCCAAATCCTGTCAGAAATTCATCTTTTTCGACTTCGAGTCGAATCAGGAGACGGGCGAGCACGTTCCCAATTTGGTGGTGGCCAGAAGGTACGATCTGAAGAAGGGAGAAGCATCCTACACGGAGGAATATTTCCGGGCGGACGACGTGAGTCAGATCTTCGGGGCTTGGTTGTTTTCCAAGGAAAACAAAGGCTACACAGTCATCGCCCATAACATGAAGGTAAGTCTATTTTTGGTATAGGTATTTGTTGAAATGTTCTTTTCATATGACACGGTTAATTCAGGTTGTATTTTCTGTTAACAGGGTTACGACGGGATGTTTCTGCTCAACTATCTCGTCAAGAATGCCGTGAAGCACGAGGTGATCTTCCAAGTGAGTATTACTTCGGGTACATTTCAAACAAATGCGTTATACTTTCCGAAATAATCACACCCCACGTACGTCATTTTCAGGGCTCCAAAATTATGAGCATCAAAGTCCAGTCCGGCCTGACCATGAGAGTGATCGACTCACTCAATTTTTTTCCGATGCCCCTCTCGAAACTCCCCAAGACCTTCGGACTGGACGGAGACGTGAAGAAGGGCGATTTCCCCCACCGATTCAACGTCAAGAAGAACTACGGATACGTTGGCAAGACCCCAGCACTCCGGTATTATGACGTGGACAAGTACAACTCAAAGGACAGGGAACAATTTATAGCCTGGCATTCGAGCGTGCGAGATCAATGGTTCGACTTTGAGAAAGAACTGCTGGACTACTGCAAGAACGATGTGAAAATTTTGAGCGAGGCGTGTTTGAAATTCCGGAAAGATTTCATCTCCATCACGGAACTCGATCCCTTCACCAACATCACCATTGCCAGCGCTACCATGGCCGTGTTCAAGCGCAATTTCTTGCCGGAGAGGTACGAAGTCGTTACCAGGGAGGAGAAAGAGGTGGCGGACTCGGAACATCGCGATCCTGTCTCGGAACATCGCACTATGACGGGCAACCAGAGCAAGGAAAACTTTGCCAGGTTTAAATTTATAGATTCCGACATCGGTATCGTTCCTTCCACTGGCTATACGGCTCGCGATAACTTCAGTTTCATTTCCATCGCGTGGCTGAAATGGATGGAACACAAGGATCCATCCAAAAAGATACAACACGGGCTCAGCCCCGAAGGAGAATTCAAAGTTCCAAACACCGTCTATCGTGTGGATGGGTATGATGCCAACTCCCGCACGGTGTATGAGTTCAACGGCTGTCTATACCATGGGTGTTCCGAGTGCTACCAGGACGAGACCTTGACGATACCGAAAACGGGCGAGACGCGAAAAGTCCTGTACACCAAAACCGTCAAGAAGGAGCGTGATCTGAAAGCCCTGGGGTACAAGGTGGTCACCGTATGGGAGCACGAGTTCAAGAATCAAATATCGGAGGACGACGAGCTGCGTGATTTTGTTGCCCGACTGGACCTGGAATCCAGACTCGACCCCCGTGATAGCTTCTTCGGTGGAAGGACGAATGCCTGTCGACTGTATTACGAAACCGCCCCTGACGAAACGGTACGGTACGCCGACTTCACGTCGTTGTACCCCTATGTCAACAAATACGCTCGATACCCCGTGGGTCACCCTCAAGTTATCACCAACAATTTCGCTCCGATCGACGAATACTTCGGCATAGCCAAGGTAAAAATGTTTTTAGATTTGTTTTAAAATTGAGAAATTAGAATATGAACTTGTAATAATAACAGTGCTGCAGACTACGTATAATAATTATCCTCGTGATATATGTCATCTCTTCATTTTTTGCAGGTGAAAATCCTTCCACCCGAGCAACTTTACCACCCGGTATTGCCCTGTACATCGAACGGGAAACTGAAATTTCCACTCTGCAACCGGTGCGCTGCCATCGAAAATCAATCCCCCTGCAGCTGCAGTGATGAAGAACGGTGCCTGACAGGGACATGGTGTACACCGGAAATCCAAAAGGCTGTGGAAGTGGGCTACAAGATCCTGAAAATATACGAAGTTTACCACTGGCCGAAGTCCTGTCAGCACGACCCTAAAGTACCGGGGAGTGGGCTGTTCGCGAACTTTATCAATACGTTCCTGAAAATAAAGCAGGAGAGCAGCGGCTGGCCAGAAAAATGTGACACGGACGAAGAGAAGCGCGATTACATCAGCCGATATTTGCAGCACGAGGGAATTGCCTTGGATGCAGACAAGATCGTCCGAAACCCGGGACTGAGATCCTTGGCTAAACTGATCCTGAACAGGTACGTGCCTCGTCAGTAGTTGTACACATGGCTTAAAGAAGTTATAATGTATATAATTCATAAAAATTCCGTTTACGGAAGTGTGCTCTTTTGAAAGCGAACCTCGTTTTTTTATTTAAAGTTTCTGGGGCAAGTACGGTCAAAGGAGCAACCTGAAGCAAACCGTCAATGTATACACTCAAGCTCAGCTTCTGGAGAACCTGATGGACCCTCACAAACTGGTTGACGATTTCCATATCCTGAACGAGGATACTTGTATGATAAGTTACAGCATGAATAGCGAGTTTGTCTCGGATTGTCCAACGTCCAATGTCGTCATCGCTTCCTTCACCACGTGCTGGGCCCGTCTCAAACTCTACCGAGTCCTGGAGAAATTGGGCCGACGCTGCCTCTACTTCGATACTGACAGCGTAATTTTTGCTGAGAAGAACGACGATCCCGACCCCGTACAGCTAGGAGATTACCTGGGTGACCTGACCGACGAGTTAAAACCTGGAAATCACATCACAACGTTTGTGGGTGCGGGACCTAAAAATTACGCCTACAGGGAAAGCGACGGGTCCGAGACGTGTAAGGTCAGGGGTTTCACTCTGAATCACGAAAACAGCTGTCTCATCAACTATTCAACGATTCAAGACCTCCTTCTGAACCATCCGAAAGATCTTATCGTGTTGCCCGCCAAGAGTCGTATCACCAGGGACAAGTTCACACAAAGAGTGCTGAATCGGGAAGAGGCTCGCAGCTACGGACTCGTTTATACGAAACGCCGTATCATTGACAACTATGACACGCTCCCCTTTGGATATGTGGACTGTTGATTTCATCGCCTCGCAATACACCTATTTACACAGGTGATCAATTTACACATTGTAGAATACCGCGTGTCTAAGCATATTATTGTACATGTAAATTGTAGATACATAACGATTGTAAATAAGGGTTGATTAATTTACACAGCTTCAATATTATGTATGTACATACAATATTGGTTAAGAAAGTATATATTATTTAATTAAAATTGTATTATTTAAATTAAAATTGTAATAATTAGAGCAATGCAAAAATTAATGATTGGAGAAAAACCGAAACTGATCTCCTTTGAAAACGCTTGTATTTGATCACAAAATATAGTAGTATTTGTGTGTGTGTGTAAATATGCAGTGTTTACCATCATTTTTGATGAATTCATTGACGACCGCAACGCTTTGCCGTTTACATAGATTAGACTATTTTAGTACTTGTATATATATTTATTTTAGTGCGAGCTCCTGTATCTCGCTAAAAATATTTGTCACCGAAATAATCTATGTAATTATATTATGTGTCGTGTTTTGCTCAGTAGGTACACAATAAAGCATACGGTATTCGAAAATGTTTCCGTTTATTACGGGTGAATTGAAAAGATCGAATGAGAAGAAAAGGATAGGAAATATTTCGAGCGAACTAGAAGAAAAAACGGTCTAAGCAGGAATACTTTAAGCGAATCAGAATAAAAATGATCAGATTAAGAAATATTTTAACCGAATGAGAAAACCTTCTAGATCGTTCAATAACATTGTATTTGAATCGGAAATGTATTTTATAGAAAAAAATTGGCAAACCAGAACATATTTTGAACTAGGCAGAAGAAAAAGCGGTCAAACCCGGAGATATTTTATGCAAATCAGAAGAAAAAACGGGCAAACTAGGAATTATTTTGAACGAATGAGAGCGCTTTTCTAGATCGTGGTTCTGAAATGGAAATCATTCTTTATCGACCCTGAGCAAATTTTGTGAGACGAAATATTAATTAACCAGTTAGCAGAGAAATATGATGAAAATTCGTTAAGTGTACAAACTGCAAGAAACAGAATTATGTTAAATACACCAGTCGGGGAAAGAAACAGTTGAAATTAAGGGTAACATTTACGAAATGATAGGTAAAAACGGTCAAACTCGAGCATATTTTAGCCAAATCGGAAGAAAAAACGGTCAAACCAGAAAATATTTTATGTAAATCAGAAGAAAAAATGATCGAATGAGACTGCTTTTTAGATCGTTCAATAACACTGTATTTAAATGGGAAACGCGATTATACAAAATAAAAACTGTCAAACCAGAAACTATTTTGCGCGAAGTAGAAGAAAAAAGGACCAAACTAGGAGATATTTTAGGCAAACCTGAAGACAAAATGCTCGAATGAGAACGCTTTTTAGATCGTTCATAAACGGTGTTTTGAAATGTCATTAAAAAGTAAGCGAATCGGAGAAACGAAGTATTAATTATCCAGTTAGCAGGAAAATAGATGGTAATTCGTTACGTGTACAGACTGCGGGAAACACATATGTTGGATACACGAGTAAGCTGGTGGAAACAGTTAAAATTAAGGGTAACATGTACGAACCATAGAACATTTTAGCTAAATACAAAATATCAAACTAGAAAATATTTCGGGGAAATCAGAAGAAAAAACGGTCATACCAGGAAATATTTTATGCAATTCGGGAAAAAAAAATTGTCAAACTAGGAAATATTTTGAACGAATGAGCGCACTTTTCGGATCGTTCAATAACGTTGTATTTAAATGGGAAACGCGTTTTTCAGAAAAAAAAACAATCAAACCAGAAAATATTTTGAGCAAACCATAATAAAAATCGGTCAAACCAGGGAATATTTGAGGCGAACCAGAGAGAAAAATGTTCGAATTAGAGTACTTTTCAGATCGTTCAATGACATTGTATTTAAATGTACAAAAAATTGAGGGATCCTGGGGTATATAAGGGGGTCCGCGGCGAGACCCGCCTCATTCGGAGCCCGACCTTCTTGGAGAATGGACACTTTCGTGAAACCGGCCGATTGGGATCTGATGGTAGCCCGAGTCGACACCCCGGAGGCTTTCGAGGGTATAGCTAGAGGTGTATTCGAAGACGGAAAAGTAACGCCGCAACGTCTGATGGTCTTGGAGGTTTTCGCGAGAGATGTGTGTAGAGCCCACCCGGAAATCAGGCGTCCCGTGATGAAGTGCTACAACCGTATATTCGAAAGTAGCCAGACGGTTTATAAATGGCTCTGTTTCACACACTCTCGGTACGAATACCCCAGCTTGTTCAAAGACGTCATGGAAACGTTGACGTCCCTTTTCCTATAAATAGGGAGACATTGCCAACCGCAGCTCATTTACCATTCAGACCGTCATGAAGTTCGTATGTCCCACCACCATCTGTTTGTCCGGAGTAACCCAAAGCGGGAAAACGTCATGGGTGAAGAAACTTTTGAGGCATCGCCGCGTTCTCCTCAGTCCTCCACCGACCAAAGTCATGTACTGCTACGGTGTCTGGCAGCCCGCTTTCGAGGACATGAACGTCACTTTCCATAAAGACCTGCCTTCCGCCTCTGATGTGGAACGATTCGTGGACGGATCCCCCGTTCTCATAGTGCTCGACGACCTCATGGACGCCGTGGTCAAGAGCGAGGAAGTACAGAGACTGTTCGTCCGGGGGTCCCACCACTTGAACATCACGGTGATTTACATCAACCAGAACGTGTTCCACCAAGGAAAATGCGCTCGCACCATCAGCCTCAACTGTCACTACCTCGTCCTGTTCAAGAATCCTCGAGACTTTTCCCAGATTCAATACCTCGGACGTCAAATAGGCCTAGGGAAAACTCTGACGGAAGCCTACCAAGACTGCATGCGGGAACCTTACAACTATCTGGTGGTGGATCTCAGCCCTCACAGTTCCTCGGAACGTAAGTTGTTCGGGCACGTGTTTCCCGGGGAGGTAGAGGTGGCCTACATTCCCCTATAAAAAGGGGTGATCGCCGAGAGGATACTTCATTCGACTCGAGGATGTCGGAGGGGAAGGACTTCCTACAGTTCCTGCTCACAACACCGACGGATCAACAGAAAGCTCTCCTACGCACGGTAACTCCGGACCAGACACGTATCCTAGTGGAAGTCGCCTACAACCTGACCAGGCTAGCGGACCTCGGCCAACAGCAGAAATTCATCGCCCATCTCGGAAAGCAGAACCACACACTGAGGTATAAGAGGAGTCTGGTGAGGAGATACGCCGGTCGTCTTCTCAAAGTACTGGACAGCCACAAAGAAGAGTTGCTCGGGCTATGAAGTACACGAAAAAAATATTCCTCGGGAAAACGGAGCAGCCTCGGGACCAGAAGGAGAAAACGAAGAAGACCATCGGGAAACACTGGGTGGGGAAAATCTCCATAGGGAAAACGGAGCAGCCGTCAGAAAAGAAGGAGAAAACTAAGAAGACTTGGAAGGGACAATGGGTAAAGATCGACACCGCTTTTACCTGTCCTCCAAAGACTCGGAAAAACTCCACCCGCAAAACGAAATAACGGACTTTATCACGGAACTCCCGGAACCTCTGGATTTGAGCGGAGCCTGGGAATTGGGACTCTATCGAGCGGACTATAGCCTGGGTGTAGCGGACGGTCCCCTGTACCTATTTTGCGACCTGTGCGAAGAATCCTTGATTGCCGGAAGAAAACTCCCCGTTCTCCAAAAGCTGGATACCCGAGGCGGATATCTCAACCCGATTCCGGATTTCGTAGACGTCAAGCCCGAGACCGTTAGCAGAATTCACCTGTACTTGACGGACGAAAATTTGAAACCTCTAAACGTTCGAAGCGGAAATTTCGAATGTACTCTGATCCTCAGACGGCCGAGGTGTATATAAGGACGAACAACCCCGAAAAGCCCTCATTCGCCTCCCGGACGTCGAAGGGTACGGACCTCCCGCATCATGCCCCTGGTTCGATACGAACCCGACTTGGAAGCCTGGAAAGAACATTTCAAAAGGACGGAAAGCGACAAAAAAGTGGTGCCCCTCAAGCCCTCCGAGAAGCCCGGAAAACCGACTGAACCCGTCCAAGTGAAACTGGTTTCACCCACGGAGCAGACGGTCGAGAGAGCCAAAGTTCTGGTCAAGAAGAGGAAGAAAGCCTTTTAACCATGGCGTTCATGTTCGAGAATTCGAAAGAGTCTAGCACGATGGACATGTCCCTGTTCAACCGCCCGTCCGTGGATTCGGGTGTGAGCGCGGTCCATTACAGGGAGTACAGGCCCGTAGGACAAATCACCAAGGGTTCTCCTATAGCCTTCAGCTTGATGGGATCCACGGCGGAGTACATCGACTTGAAAAACATCACGCTGAAACTGACCCTGAAGGTCGTCAAAGAAGACGGGACGGCCGTGAAAGCCGAGGACAAGGTTGGCTTCGTGAATAACGCGGCCAACTCCCTCTTCAGACAAGTGGACGTCAAGGTACAGCAGAAACTCGTTACCAGTAGCGTGGGAACCAACTACCCCTACAAAGCCTTGCTAGACTCGCTGACGGGGTACGGACCCTCGGTAGAGAATCAACTCTTCATCAAGGACAGGCCCGAGCACATGGACGTCGCGGATCCCAGCCTGCCTCTCGGGAATAGCGGTCTAGCCGTTCGCTGGCTCTGGACGAAACAAGGGCGGGAAGTCGTGCTAGAGGGACCTCTCTTCGTTGACATTCTGCAGCAAAACCGGATGCTACTGGACGGAGTGGCCGTCGACGTACAACTCTTCCCCCACACCAACGCCTTCGTCCTCATGTGCAAAGAGGGTTCGGGAAAATACGCCGTGGACATACGGGATGCGACTTTGACCGTTCCGCACAACTCCATGACACCGGGCGTTATGCTGGGTCACTCGGAACGCCTGAAAGACACCAACGCTCTGTATCCCTTCATGAGGTCGGACGTGAAAGCGTTCAACATACCGGCGGGAAGTTTCACATGGACGGCCGACAACGTTTTCCAGGACAGCGTGCCCGCGAGACTGATGGTCGGACTGGTTTCGGGAGCCGCTTACAACGGACATTACCAGAAAAATCCCTTCAACTTTGACAACATGAAGCTCACCTACATGGATTGCTTGGTGCAGGGCCAGTCCAAACCGGGACCACCGTTCGAGCCGAATTACTCCGACAGGCAATACCCGGGAGTTTCCAAAGCATTGAACAAAGGGAAGGCGAGGAGTGACTACAACTACGTCTCTTACGAGGGACTGGACAAGGGATACGCCGTCTACGTCTTCGAAGTGGCCCGGGACAAGGCCTTCCCCATCATCATGAAGGGTCACACCAGATTGGTGATCAAGTTTGCCGAGGCTCTCCCGGAGGCGACCACACTGATCGCGTACGGCCAGTTTCCGGCTATGATGGAAATCGACAAGGCTCGGAACGTGAGCGTGGAAACCCCCTGAGTATATAAGGCCCGCACTCGTACATTTCGCGCATTCACTATGGCTGACGAGGGAGCGTCAACATCGTCGGGAGAAGGATCTCGTTGGTCATTCGGAAAATCTAGAGTACCGAAGTCGGAAATCGTCTTTTTCACCCAGGCCCTGATCGTCTTCACCGTCATCGTAGCCTGCATCTACAATTTGAGCACGGGAGACCGGGAGAACGAAACGCTTTGGAGCACCTTGTTGGCCAGCTGTCTGGGATACATGCTACCCGCCCCCGCCATATCCAAGAAGAAACTATGAACGTAGACGACTACCTAACCTCCATCTATTACGACCCCGGGAAGGCCGGGAGTTTTTCCGGACCTCGGGCCTTGTACAAAGCGGTGAGAGCTGAGGGGAAGAGGGTCTTGTCCATGAAGAAGATCAAGACGTGGTTAAAGTCCCAGGACGTCTACACCATGCATAGGAGGACGGTCCGCAAGTTTAAACGGAACAGAGTCTACGTGGAGAAAATAGACGCCCAATGGGACGCGGATCTGATGGACATGACGGCGTACACCCCGGAAAACGACGGAGTTCGCTACGTGCTCATGACCATAGACGTCTTCTCGAGATTCGGGTGGGCCGTGCCCTTGAAATCCAAAAAATCCGCGGACGTCGTCAAAGGATTCGACTCCCTACTCCTGAAAGCGAAGGGCAGAAGACCTGTGAAAATTCGAACGGATCACGGGGGCGAATTCGTGAACGCGGGGATGAAGAAATGGTTCGCGGAACACAACGTGCTGCATTCTGTGACCTACAATGAAGTCAAGGCGAACTACGTTGAACGCTGGATAAAAACTATCAAGTCCAGGATAACGAAAATATTCCAACATCAAAACGGTTTGGAATACGTCGGAAAACTGGACAAGATCGTTGAAGGTTACAACCAGACGTACCACAGCAGCATCAAAATGAAACCGGCGGCCGTCTTCAAAAAGAACGAGACGAGAGTGTGGGAAGAACTGTACGTGGAACCTTTCCTGAAGGACAAAAAGAAAGGCAAAAAGAAAAAGCTCGCTTTCAAAGTCGGAGAAAAAGTCCGTATTTCCTACCTGCGGAAACTCTTCGATCGCGAGTACGATCAGAAATGGACGGGGGAGGTGTTCACCATCAACAAGGCCTGGTGGAGAGATGGGCTACCCATTTACGAGCTCACAGACTACGGCGGAGACGAAGTGAAGGGCACTTTCTACGAGCAGGAATTACAGCCGGTGACGTTGGATAAAGACCGGGCCTTCAAAGTGGAGAAAGTCCTGAAGACCAGGGGACACGGACGAAATAAAGAACTCTACGTTAAATGGCTCAACTGGCCCAAAAAATATAATTCCTGGATCAAAGCTTCCGACGTTGTGTAATGGTGTATTTCCCATTGTAAATATAGGTGTATTGCATGCGTAGAATAGAGAACCAAAAAAAATTTTAAATTGCGAAAACCCAAAAAAATTGTAGTGTAGATTGTGTGTAGAAATTGTAAATATTGTAGATGTGTGCTGTGAAATAAAAAAAACATTGAAATGGCATATACTCGTTTGTCTATTATGATGAATGTAAATGGGGAAAAGAAAATTTAATATAAAAATTAGCTTAAAATAGAGAGAACAACAATATTAGAATTTAAAGAAAATTTATACGATCTTGAGGGGAAATGTATAATAAATCACAAAAATAGAAGAGTTAAATATTTATCCTGACAATCTATATTGGACATAAACCAATCAATTTTAAATCTCGTATTATATATTCGTGTATATATGTTTTCATTATTTGGGTGTTTATACGTGAAATAGTTATTATATTCTACCCCGAACCGCCAATTGTGACATGTATATAAGTCGGTCGTGAAAACTACAGCAATACTGAGACCGCACAGCCTATGAAAAGCCTATGTTTAATTTTATCGTGGCTATTTAGAATTTATACATTCACCCGTTAACATGCCCGTATATAATTAAGACAGCCTTGGAATGTAGGTAAGACAATGCGGGAGGTTGCCTATTCCCAAACCTGCACTGATTGGACCAGGCCTTTTTAGGTTGAGCCAATCAGAATTCAGGATTGTCCGAACAATACTATTCAGAATTATCAAACAAAGTCTTGGTCTCAGCAAATATTCACACAGCTCAAATTTGTTCTTTGCAATGGTTATTGACGAAGTAAGTAAAATAATAACGCAACACACATTGCCTCTGGTGGTTGAACCACATGTGAAATCGTTATGTTCTCGTAATAATTCCTATATAATGGTGATAGTGGGCTCACCCCTCATATCCGCGCTATAAGTTATTATATATAATTCTTTATTTTCATCACATTTGGTATAATGAAGGTGTTCTAGATTCACTTCGTAAAATCCTATCTTGGAAAAAATTTGTCAGACCATATTCGGAGGAACACGCCTTAGCCACGATACTAGATCTTGTTGTGGAGGCTAGAACTAGAGGCTAGCTAGAACTAGGATGCTACATGTATGTTTCCATACAAGTATTATCTGTTGTATGTTTTCACGTGTTTTACAAAACGCGGCTGACAAAAAGACTCACGTTAAACATGTTGAAGGATCATACGTTTACAACTGATCTAGACAAATGATTAGGACGTAGTAGGCTGCATGCCCTGCTTATTTTACGTGTTTTTTGGACTACATAATGACAAATTATTACCGTTGTTGGTGAACGGTCATCAGTAGTTACGGTGAGGTTTTCTTGACACGGGAGGGGATCCAGCTGCGCCTGTTACTTACTTCACGTTTTGAAGAATGAATGTATGGTGAATGTGCGACCGTTAGCTCCCGCACTTGGATGTCTTGTTACCAATAATCGATCATTTCCACCCTCTATATAAAAATAGGATACAGTAGCACAAATATACATAGGCAGCGTAATTCCATTAAAGTCTGCCGAGATACGAAAAGCGGTACAATACGAATGCATCTGCGAAGCATTTCTTAATCGACTGTCCAGGATATTTACAAGAAAGAAATAGTTTATTTCAAAAACTTAATACTTATATGATGAACTTCAAGTCTTTTAGTACTGACAAACAAATTAAAGTTATTTTAGACGTACAAACGGACTCATTAGATGACAAAGCTGATATAAACCCATTCCTATATGCACTTTCCAACTTTATTAAAAATATTATTTAAAAAGGATGGAAGCTCGGGGCAGAATAAAACGAACAAACATGGCCATCCACTGCGATCGTATTGTATTGTGCATTTCTAATGTATAGAAGTAGTAATGGATACACCTTTTTTTTCATATATACTTTTGTTTATTATGCTAATATTATACATATAAGACAGTACCTTGCACCGTATCTACATTAAAATCAGCCGAAATACAAAAAGCGGTAGCTGAACAAACCCAAGTTCACGAAATGCGTCAAATGAAACTCTTTTGAAATAGCATTGGTGATGAACGCCCGAAAAGTGCCGAAACGTGGGAGAAAAAAATGTGATTAAACACGCCGAGACAAATGCTCGAACGAAATTTCCACAAATCGGGGGTTTTTTTTAAACGATAAAAATATTGGTTTTAAGCGGGAAACGACCCGAATATGTAACAAAGCGAAAAAAATAAGATAATTGCATGCATGCATGAGACCTTATTAAGCATACAGGATACTGGATACGCATGCGCAATAGCCTAATAACCACGCGCCTTACCTTTATTTGCATGCTAGATACCTTTATTTGCACGCACCTTACATTCGTTTGTACGCAGGATACCTTTATAATGAGCGCGAGTTTAGCGTATAAAAAACAGGTGGAGCGCCACCCGGCGACCGATAGCACAACGTTGACAGTCATACAAGATGGCCGCCAGTATAAAAAAACACATCATGACTATGGGTATGACCAGTACGAGGTCATGATACACGACCTAGCATTAATTGGGTTCCTTATGACGACCCTAGCGAGTAAAAGACACTCGTTATGACACTCCTAGCATTTAACGGGTTCCTTATGATGGCCCTAGCGAGTATAGGGGCGAACGCTATGACACTCCTAGCATTTAACGGGTTCCTTAAGACGCCCACAGCAAGTACTAGGTCCCCTTACGTTATGATACACAACCTAGCGTTTATTGGGTTCCTTATGACACCCCTAGCGAGTATAGGGGCAAACGCTATGACACTCCTAGCATTTAACGGGTTCCTTATGAGACCCCTAGCGAGTATAGGGCAAACGTTATGAGTATGAGGTTCCCTTACGTTACGATACACAACCTAGCATTTATAGGGTTCCTTATGAGACCCCTAGCGAGTATATGGCGAACGCTATGACGCCACCTGGCGAGTCTAGGGGCAAACGCTATGACGTCACCTAGCGACTATAGGACAAACGTTATGACGCCACCTGGTGAGTGCGGGGCAAACGTTATGACGCCATTGCGCCCCCTAGCGACTACCGTAGCGCCACCTGGCGGGTACCTAGCTGGTACTACACTACTGTGGTGAATGTGATATCACGAACGAGTGAGCGAAGCGAACAAGTGAGAGATATCATATTCACCACAAGTGGATAAAACCATAATAGGTTGCTACCATGGTATAATTTGTTTATTATATGAGTTACATTGTGTTCAATTGAAAATCAAAATGTTATCAACACTAACTTCCATTACACAAGAGTTTATTCCAACATTTGTATCCATGAAGATACCGTATTGGAAACACTAACTTGGAATACACACAATCCATAAGTATCTCAACAATTGAATTCATGTACTGTATATAATTTCAGTGTTTCAGTATTCAAACTTTTTGGGTAAATGTAAAGTCTAACATGGAACATTCCGAACATATGTCTTAAGTGCACCACAATACAACGCGGTTGTTCAATGTTCATTTGGTACATTACATGTAAATATTGTAAGGCAACAGTTAACTGAAAACACATGAAACATTTTACCAATAACTAGTCAAATGCATATTACTTCACTCTGAATCAGAATCTGACTGGATGACAGCTCTGCGTTTTCTAGAGCCTGGTGCGAGTTGGGGTGATTTCACAATGCTGATGTTGAACTCCCCCCTGGATTTGTAGCATGCGATAACAGTCCCATTACTTCAGAACCAGAAGGGGCATGATAAGCAAGTGGAACTGCGATGTCGAGATGGGAACCCTCAGCTAGGACAACTGGTTCATTATCTACTGGCTGGATCGCTTGCACCATGGAACTGTTTTGGCTGGAATCTGCCTTGGTTTGAAGCACGCGGACAGTTTCAGTGCAGGATTCCTGAACTGTGGAAGCTGGCCCTTTGTAGAGAATATGAGATATGGTTTCTAAGTTCGTTGTAGTTGTTGAGCAGATTTTTGTGCCCAGTGATTTGCTAAATGTTCGTGTCAGGCACGTTGAGATCTTTCAGGGTTTGAACGGGAGTTTTTCTGGCACTGTGATTTGTGATCTTCTTCGTCCTAGTTTCCTTGAGTTCTGCTTGGGCAATCATATCGCGCATTATCGTTCCCAGTTTGTTTATGCCAAGTGCATTTGATTTGAACCAGGTTTTTCCAGTTGGGGAAGCCGGGTTGATTTTATTAACTGCGAATTTCGCAAGGGCGTTTTTCTGAGTACTTCTTGGAGGCTGACACTGGGTCACGGATATCGTTACTGTCCCCTGAGGTACTGAAGGCTTTCGGCGATATCTGGCGTATATTTCGAGAATTGTCGCCCTGTCTTGTCTTTGTCTGGCGTTCATTGTATTCTACGTATTCTCTGCCTGTGGAGTCCACCTTCAGCTGCACATCTGACCCCTTCATCTCATGGTGCTCTTTCTGGGATCTCATTCCAAAGTGTTCAGCGTTATTCCACCACACAAGATTAAGCAGAAATTGTTGAGTCTGGAATCCCATGATGCCCTTCGCGAACAACAGTTCAATTTCTGCATCTGTGAGTGCCCTCGCTGCGTTTGGTTTGTTTCCCTTTCCTTGGCCTTTCAGTTGTTTCTGTTTGCTCCTCAGTGCATTCCTCGTTTGCTCGATCTCCACCCTGGTGATAACGCTAGTCCGGAAATTAGAGAAAAAAATCAATACAGATTCTAGAGCTGTGCAATAGACCTGAAATCAAGTTGTCATGTCAAATTTTATTTGAATTGATATCAAGATAGATCTAGATCTAGTAGATCTATATCTAGTCTAGATCTACATTCTGATCTAGAGCGACTACTGATCTGCTGAGC
Source organism: Terebella lapidaria (assembly GCA_949152475.1). Classification (NCBI taxonomy): domain Eukaryota; kingdom Metazoa; phylum Annelida; class Polychaeta; order Terebellida; family Terebellidae; genus Terebella; species Terebella lapidaria. The sequence continues at coordinate 31,785,477 of OX424558.1, forward strand.
TACCTCAGTACTTGCCTCATAATTCTTGGATCTCAGGTGTCTTACAATGAAAATACATTTCTAAATTATTTTCATAGGTTGTTGGGCAGTTGTATACTAATTCCATCAGGTGTATAGCAGAAACAACTGCATTTACCACACTGTCTGCCCCTGATGACGCCACTTCAGATGTGATACTGCTTATTCCAGAAGTCGAATTAATCAGATGTGGATTTTGAAGAATTCAAAAGAGATTACTGAAAATCTCAAATCACGCTCATTTTCCACAATAACCAGTATCAAAACTTTTGACTTTTCTACCCTTTACACAACCATACCTCACTCTAAACTTAAAGAAAGGTTGAAAAATCTCATATTACAATGCTTTTTTCATAAAAATGGGAAAAGACGTTATAAGTACCTGGTAGGTAATTATAAATCTGTTTATTTCGTTCAAGAACATTCAGCATCAGACACTAAATATACTGAAACCGATGTTGTTGGTATGCTGGAATTTCTAATCGACAACATTTTCGTAGAGTTTGGTGGTGAAATATTCCAACAAACTATTGGAATTCCAATGGGGACTAATTGTGCTCCATTGTTGGCAGATTTGTTTTTATATTCATACGAAGCAGAGTTCATACAATCGCTTCTGAAGAGAGGAGAAAAGAAACTAGCCAGTTCATTCAATTTTACATACAGATACATTGACGATGTATTGTCATTGAAAAATCCAAAGTTCAGTGATTATTTATATCTCATATATCCGGATGAACTGGAAATTAAAGACACCACGGACTCCTCCAAGTCTGCAGCATATCTTGACCTATACTTCGAAATAGACAAAAATGACAATCTATATACCAGATTATATGACAAACGTGATGACTTCAATTTTCCCATCGTAAAGTTCCCAGTACTGAGTAGTAACATACCAGCAGCTCCTGCGTATGGCGTCTATGTTTCTCAACTCATTCGATATGCTAGAGCATGTTCCAATTACCAAGATTTTCTAGCCAGAGCCAAAATGCTAACTGATAAGTTATTAAAGCAGGGCTATTTGAGACCTAGATTGCAGTCGACCTTTAAGAAGTTTTATGGTCGTCATCAGGAATTAATAGACCATTTCGGTCTGTCTGTAACTCAGATGATGGGAGATATTATCACAGCATGTTGATTGGTACTTGTAGAGTCGTTATTATAACCTAACTATGTCCTTCATCTCGATGGCATTTATTTTGGATATCACAGTGGGTGTCGCATGCGAGGCAAGAGAAGCTTACTCTTACTGGTACACCTGATCTCACATTTGGCTTCGCCGGATGTCTGTGATATTCAAATTGCTCGGACCTTGATCACCAATTTTGAATTTTTATCCAACCTTAACATACCGATTGTGTAAATTTTGTCCATGAATTTTGAGTTTAGTCTTGCGGATTGTTTGGTGTTTGGTATCATACTTTTCTTATTTGGTCGAGCTTTGTTTCTATTGCAAAATATTGTATTTAATGTTTGTTATTGGCATTATCAAAATTTGGTTGTATTGGTGGTAATAGATTGATACTTACTAACATACATCTCAAACTAGATGGCTCGAAGTCCTGTCCGTCAGACTTGCGTACTTCGATGACAAATTTTGACAGTCTTTCATCAAGAATTGCGGATGGGATATTTTCTATTTCCGGTCATCGTCGAATTTACGAACGATATGACTGCAGTAACTTGACATCGGTATTTGTTTTTTCTGGGGCTGTTGCTTTTCTGTTTTTTCATCGATAAATTTCTCGACCGGCACCGACAAATCAGCAAAACGATCCATGTTTTTCTGTCGTCTGTTTACATTGACGCATTCGCCAGATGACGCTTCTCAGAAAAGTCATTAGATATCGTTTTTCGTAGCCGTGGAAAAAAACATAGCATGCGATATGGTTTTTATTACACGGTTTTAAGAAACCCAAATCATATAATAAATATATGTATCATGTAAGTATCAATCTATTACCACCAATACAGTCAGATTTTGATGATGCCAATAACAAACGTAAAACACTACATTTTGCAATAGAAACAAAGCCCGACCAAATAGTTTATCCAAAGACACACTGGCGTCATCAGGGGCAGACAGTGTGAAATATAGTTGTTTCTACTGTACACCAGATGGAATTAGTATACAACTGCCCAACAACCTATGAAAATAATTTAGAAATCCGAAACAAACCCCATGGAACAGATACATGACAAGTACATAAGTACCTAATCACAAGCCAGAAGGCTACTGAGTTGATGGTATCCTCGGGGACAGATTTAACGTCCGCCAGCAGTGACACCGACTCAGTGGTATGAATGTAAGTATCAATCTATTACCACCAATACAGTCAGATTTTGATGATGCCAATAACAAACGTAAAACACTACATTTTGCAATAGAAACAAAGCCCGACCAAATAGTTTATCCAAAGACACACTGGCGTCATCAGGGGCAGACAGTGTGAAATATAGTTGTTTCTACTGTACACCAGATGGAATTAGTATACAACTGCCCAACAACCTATGAAAATAATTTAGAAATCCGAAACAAACCCCATGGAACAGATACATGACAAGTACATAAGTACCTAATCACAAGCCAGAAGGCTACTGAGTTGAGTTGAGTTGATCATACTTCTTGTCGTTCATGGGTTCAGTGTCAGCATTATTGCACGCTCACGTATACAATGCATACACCTTCACATAATTTTACGATGTGGAAACCGCTTTTAGTTGATGCAACAGTTCAATTGATGACGGTATCAAAACCGTTACTGAGGTTGTTTCCAAGTCTGGCACTAATCAGACAACAAAAACGGCCCAAGCCCAACACATTAGAATAGACGTGGAATCAATACCCAGTATTAAGTATTCCGAGCAAACAAAACAGGGTCCATTATCCAATCTCATAGTCCGGGGACAGAAAGTCATATCAGGCATACGAAGAGAGAAAACAAAAATGACAGGGAAACTCATGAACCCCCGTAAATGGCCATTAGGAGGTGAAATCAGGTGTTCCAGAAAGAGTGAGCATTTCCTGCCCCACTAGTGGCACCCGTCATGAATTCCCCAAAATTAACATGAAAATAGATCTAGTTGCATGGCAGACATGGATTTGCTGTATTTATCAACCAGATCATGATGACGTCCATAGAATTTCTTAAACGCAGCTATAAGTCTTGGTAAAACATATCCTTGTCGTAGCAGTTTAGAGACTAGCTGGGCACTTCGATAGACAAAGTCCTCATATTTGCAACTAGCTCTGGAATAGCGTATAAGTTGAGAAACAAACACACCATATGCCGGTGACATAAGAATGTTGCTGCTTAGAAAAGGGAAATTGACTATGGAATAATTGAAATCATCACGTTTGTCATATAATCTAGTCGACAAGTTAGAATCATTATCATTCTCCAACCTCAGGTCTAGATAGTTGGAAAAATTAGCGGATTCTGTAGTATCCTTAATTTTAAGTTCCTTAGGATATATGACATCCAAATAATCACCAAACTTGGGATTATTTAGCGACAATACATCATCTATGTATCGGAAAGTGAAATTAAAATTACATGTTAGTTTCTTAGAACCTCCTCTTTGTAAATGTTGGATAAAATCTGATTCATATGAGTATAAAAACAGGTCTGCCAATAATGGTGCACAGTTTGTACCCATGGGAATACCAATAGTTTGTTGAAATATTGGACCACCAAATTCCACAAAAATATTATCAATCAGAAAATTAACCATATTTGATGATTGTTTCATTTTGATGAAACGTGATGATTGTCCTAGAATTTAGTCATTTACAATCCGTGGCTCGAGGCATGCTACACTGACATAGTTTCTGTAGTAAATGTAAATGTTGGATAAAATCTGATTCATATGAGTATAAAAACAGGTCTGCCAATAATGGTGCACAGTTTGTACCCATGGGAATACCAATAGTTTGTTGAAATATTCGACCACCAAATTCCACAAAAATACTATCAATCAGAAAATTAACCATATTTGATGATTGTTTCATTTTGATGAAACGTGATGATTGTCCTAGAATTTAGTCATTTACAATCCGTGGCTCGAGGCATGCTACACTGACATAGTTTCTGTAGTAACTTAACATCAGTGGAATATATATCATTCGTGTCCAACATAAACAAACCTCCACCCGTTCGTAATTTGCAAAGCAGTATATTATCGTTTTCAGCTAAAAGTACTAACTAACCATTTGATGAACTAGATTTCGGGCGCGGTTCGTCTTTCTTACATATCTCGTAAGGAAACTAATTAAAGCAGTGAGGTTTTCCCTGCACTCGCAATGGACTCCCTGATCCACAAAAACGCTAATCATTCATATCTAAACTTGATTAATAGTCGTGTATCACAGGCCATTTGTGAAGATGCAAGATTCTGTGGCCTAGTTCACATAACTTCATGAAATATTTCAAGATGCAAAATAGTATGACGTAGTCATGAAAATCGTTCGAAATCGGAAATGTTTGAAATACATTACATTAATATTGTTACATTATTCCTCGAAGTTTACAATCTTTGAACTTTAGATATTTCGTCGAAAGAGTACACTACTACTAGTGGATCGTCGACACATCACTGGTAGTTCCCAACTAACATGGGCCGTAATTAAACACACTCGATGCCATGCCTTCCTAAACCTCAGCGAAGTGCAGTATGAATTGACAGATATGAGTTGACTAGGAACAAGTCTTTTGACTGTAGACAGGGGACTCGTTATGCAAATTGTTTGAAGTGCAGTATGAATTGACAGATATGAGTTGACTAGGAACAAGTCTTTTGACTGTAGACAGGGGACTCGTTATGCAAATTGTTTGAAACGGTGCTGTTTTGTTTTGTGCAAAGAGGCTATTGAACATGTGGTTCTCCTGGATTGGCAAAATGATAAATATAACACTTATTTGAAACAACTGAACTATCCATTTGAAACTATACTTTGAAACAACTGAACTATACTAACTGAATCGTGAAAGAGGACAAATACATCCCCAACATTATACTGTCTACTGATTGATTTCGTGTTTACCCATTGATTTCCTCACTTTTTGCTTTCTCATTTACACATATTTGATATTATATATTCTGTTCAGAAGCTACTTAGTTGCCCTTGAATCTTTAACTGTCATCGATGTTTGCCAATAGGCCATCAATTTCCATAAAACGAATAAAGAAACCTCTGCTACGAATGTGTATGGAAACAGTTTTGCTCCACATATATGGCATTCAACTAGATGAAGTCAATGAAGGTATCATGAAGCACAACTGATTGCAAACCATTGATTTCACTATTAATTTCAACCAACCTTTGTCAGAGAACGTGATGATTGTCCTAAAAAAACAAAAGAAAAACAATAAAACTGGAAGTTGTTCTATTCGATAGTATCTTGTTCTTTCCAAAGCCTTCGAAGATTATGAGGAACAACATAATAACATGATGTCGTCAAAAACAATGCCAAAGCCAAACATATTAATTTGAACATGCTTTTTGATTCTATTGTTGATTTTGATGTACCAGTCTTCACGGATGGATTTAAAAATAAATAACAACATATACAACCAGATTTTGATGACAACAATAGCGGTACTAAAATACCACATTTTGGAATAGAAACAAAGATCGTCAAAACATTTTGTCGAAAGATACAGTAAAATTTTTACTACTGTACACATGATTAAATGAGTATGCAAATGCCGAACAAAATAATTATTTTGAGACATTGAATTATCTTATATTATTATTATATATAGAATTATAATATTGTATTTATCTTGTACAATAATATTTTTTGTATCTTTATAGTCGATAGTGTAGGTGCTATGTTTATTGCCTTTGGAAACGATGTGAAAGAGATAGTACTTAACTTCAAATATGAAATGCTACATGTATAGAGGAATGGAAAGTATGAGAAAAACAAAGAACCTTTTGCCACATAAATAAGAAATCTTTGATTTTCTCAGTCAATTCTCTCTGATGCGTGAAATGTTCTTACTTATACATGTATAGTAATCCGGACTTGGAAACCCTGTATTTAATGCACAAGTTTCACAATATTGAAACCGTTGCTGTTGGGTTTTTTTCAAACCTGACATGATAGAACGTCAGAAACATGACGTAACGGAACAATGTCATTCGGTTTAATAAGTTACTTCAGATACAAACAACAAAATGTTCTGAGCACTTGAGAAAGACAAAAAAAATGCAATGAAAGTTTTCTGGGCTTATTGGATGTCGCCGCATAAAATTCGCAAAGGAACATAGTAGCGAGCTATGTCGTATATCTAGTTCGTAATCAATCCATATATCTTATAGAAGATAGACGTGATGATTTCAATTTTTCCATAGTCAATTTCCCTTTTCTAAACAGCAACATTCCTATGTCACCGACATATGGTATGTTTGTTTCACAACTTATACGCTATTCCAGATCTAGTTTCAAATATGAGGACTTTGTCTATCGAAGTGCCCGGCTAGTCTCTAAACTGCTGCGACAAGGATATGTTCTACCAAGACTTATAGCTGCGTTAAAGAAATTCTATGGACGTCATCATGATCTGGTTGATAAATACACCAAATCCATGTCCGCCATGCAACTAGATTTATTATCATGTTAATTTTGGGGAATTCATGACGGGTGCCACTAGTGGGGCAGGAAATGCTCACTCTTTCCGGAACACCTGCTTTCACCTCCTGATGGCCATTTTTTGCGGGGGGGGGGGGGGGGGGGTTCATGAGTTTCCCTGTCATTTTTGTTTTCTCTCACTTCGTATGCCTGATATGAATTTCTGTCCTCGGATTATGAGATTGGATAACGGACCCTGTTTTGTTTGCTTGGAATACTTCATACTGGGTATTGATTCCACGTCTATTGATGTCGTTGCAGGTAACTCGCTCGTTTTCATACATATAACTAATATTTTTCGAAGTTTACACTAACTGATCGTTACATCACATACATAGTGGAAGACAGACATGTCACTGGTAATGTCACACCGTCGAATAATTAGCAATTAGAGTAGCACCTAATTATGCTCGCTTGATGTCAAGTACATGTATTCCACACATCGAATTAACAAGTGTTGAGAACCAGTTCACCGAGTACATACGGATGCTGGAAACCTGAGCTCACACTTCCTGCCCCGTAACGAACTTAATTCACTCGATATGTCTTCTCCATCCCTCTCACTTGAAGGTGGCCACTTTCAGCAAAATCAAGAAAAGCATGTTCACTTGCAAGTGGTCTGTTGAACGAAAGCAATAGTTGCTATGCCATCATGTTAGAATGGACGCCTACAGTCTCTGGACTAGAGAACACTGGCGAATGGCTCGTTATGCAATTTGTTGGATCCACTGCTGTATTGTTTGTGTGGAGAGGCTGTTGAACTTGCGCTCTTCTGCTGTTTACCTGGAATCGGACTAGGAAACATTCCGAAACAATGTATCATGTCCGAAGTAAATGAAATATCGGTTTTCTCAAGCCGGAAAATAGTTTAAATGACACGGGAATTGTTGTTTAAGCAAAGTGTATCATCTTCACAATACTGATAAAACGCACACAGATTCCCAGAATGAGAGTGACGCAATACTATCATATTTCGCCTGGAAGCCATGTTTTATCAACTGTTTTGATGGGATGGCGTTTTTGCAATCAGAATACCTTTTGTAGGAGGTATTCTATCAAATATAAAAATGTTTATGGGCACCGGGAGTAAGTTTTTTTTCATAACAGATCACTATCAAAATATAGCCATTAGTCATCCAAAATTTTGACTGAAGTCCATAGTAGCCGAACAAAAGATATCAGAAAATAAGCAGAGAACCCCAAGCACATTTCTAATAGGCTATTCAATAATGGTATCTGGTTGTGGACGAATTTAGTCCAACAGTGCCAGGAACCTGCGCAGTGTCTCTAAAGTCGTTTGGTTTACTTGATGTGACAAAAGTTCCTGGTTGAGTATCTTTATCACACACTATAAACTACAATGCAATAGGACTCCAAAAGGTGTGATAACCTTTTCTGTATCACCCTACTTCAAATATAATCTGTATCACTCGCTGAGCCACATCGGGCCGAAACTACTTTTTTACTGCAGATTACGTAAAGACCATTATCACGTAAAAGAACAATGTTATGTACGTAAAGTAACCTAGTAACCGAGAGTTACTTTCCCAGCTCAGACAGAGAGTGTAAAGCCCAATGTACACCGGACGCGACGCGGTGCGGAGCGATGCGACGCGATAATGTACACGCGATTTTGCTACGTACACCGCAAGCGATTCCAGTAGCGCGAATGGTACAATTTCGAGTTAAGCGTCAACTACTTCCGGTTAGTCCGCAAATCTCAGTTGTCAGATTTGACGTTTCACCCACTGCGATCCGAGTTGAGAGAGCTTTCAGCTGGTGAATTAATGTTGTACTGAAAGTATTTACAGAAGTTAATTCTACATATTATAAAACATGTGATTATTTACGATGAAAACACGAATATCCAGGAGAAAATCGTCTTGACAGTACATAGTTCTCTATTATCGCTCACCTATACCTGGACCCTGCATGAGTGCCATGACTATACCTTTGAGTAGTATATTTATCATTTTGAGGTTCGTCACTGCCTATACATCAACACCAAACAGAAAGGCACAAAAATAGGCTGTTACTCCATTGGCATTTATTTACTCAATGTATTACAGATCAATCATGACAAGCGTGACGGATCAATCAATCCCTGTTGAACGTCATGAGGCTGAATCTCTCAGCACTAAACAGCTTTCAGCCAAACTGAAAGAACTGGGTCTTCCTTCCACTGGACGCAAAGAAGCTCTTGTAAACAGACTGCTTCGAAGGTATATATACTGATTTATGTACATTTTCTATTTGATTTTTACTTTATATCGATATACCACGAAACAAATAAACAAATACAGTATTACAGTGATGCAGGATGATCATGTAATAGACTAAACACTGATGGATCTCGAAATTGTGATGTTTTGATTTGTTCCAGTGCTAATGATGAGGGTAAGGAAAACAACACCAACATCAGGACATCAAACCCCATCTATTGTTGTGTTCCTCTGTGCCATATGAACAGTGAATTGTCCAAAAGTAGAGGGATTATCATGCACAGGTGAATTTAATTGGAAAATATATATCACCATATATTCAGTGCTCTTGCACATTTCAATTAAAACTGCTGAAATGCTGGAGCATATATCGGATACCTGAATATTTCAGAGACAATTATTGGGAGATACTCAAAATAATTTCAGGATTTCCGTCGTGTGGACGGAAACTGGTTCGCAAACAGTGGATTTCGCGGTTGCAGACAGTCAGGGCCAACCTCACAATCACTGAAAATACGCGTGTCTGTGGACTACATTTTTTACCAGATTGCTATGGAAACGATGGCAAGTTAAGTGCAGGAGCTGTTCCCACTGTGTTTCCATCCAAGGCGCACCCAAGATCGACAACATCAAGGTCAAACCCTCTGGACAAAGCTCGTAAAGTCAGTCCACTTAGAGTGGTGGAAAAAAACCAGCAGTTCACTGAGAGTCTTCTCTCGTCCAGTTCTACAGCTTAAGCTCCTGTTATATCTTTGACCCAATCCTCACAGACAGAGTTTGGTCCCTGTCGCTGTACTCGACCACTGATGAAGGACTTCAGTTGCCAAACCACTCTCAGCGATGTTAATGTGGACGATTTGAGAAATGACGATCAGAAAACACGTTTCCTAACTGGATTCGTTAACTATGGTACATTTTTTTATCATGCTCACAGCATTCTTAAAGCACGGAAAAGATCGTTTGAACTACTGGGGTGGAGGCGACCCATTCAAGGACAAAAAATATCATGGCTCAACACATCTAAAACCAGGACCATCTCGACGACTCGACATGGCAACAGAGTTCCTGTGTGTTATGATGTGGTACCGGTTGGGACTACTTGAAGAACACCTTGCCACCATTTTCAAAGTATCACTTTCCACTATGTCCGGAATCTTAACTACATGGAGTCAATTCATCTATGAGCACATGGTAGGCATGGTAACAAGCCCCTCACGTGAAGATGTCCTGCAGCATATGCCACTTCACTTCACAAATCATCCAAATGTTTTTAGAGTGGATGACTGTACAGAATTTTTCATGGAGAAACCATCTGCACTGGAGGCTCAAGCCCTCACATGGTCCGAGTATAAACATCACAACACTATCAAAGTTCTCGTTGGAGTTACTCCTGATGGCCTCACCACTTTCGTAAGCCGTGCATGGGGTGGACGTGGATCGGACCGTCACATAGTGGAACAAGAGGATGCATTCCGGAATGTGCCTGAAGGAATGGCAATCATAGCCGACAAGGGTTTTGAAGTCGAGGATCTTTTACCACCAGGTGTCTCTCTTATCATGCCCCCTAAAGTGTCTTCCAAAGGCCAAATGTCGGACTTTGATTTTTTCAAAACCGTGAATGTTGCAGAGCCTAGGATTGTCGTAGAGATGAAAATGGAGCAGGCCAAAACTATAGACTTTTACAAACTGTATTTCCTATTTCTAGAGCAGCAACAGCAGAGCAAATAATTTTCAATTGTTTCGCTTTCACAAACTTGCTGCCCCAACTGTTCGTGACACCAGATGTTTCACAGAATCATGTTAACTTGCCAATATAGGACTAGATATATATACAACTCAGGTAGTTGTGATTGCCTGAATAAAGCATCAAAAACATATTCATTCATACTTACATTTTATCTATTCATTCACAGAGACATCTACAGTAAACTCATGTGTTCAAGGTTACATATAATATGAACAAGAATATGACATTGATCTATGTATTGTTAAAATTATGAGCTCAAAATAAAATGCATAGAGATTAATGTTGATTGCAAGAGAATTGATATACTATCCTTCTCCACTGTATTCTTTCCCACTAAACAATGGTACAAGACATCATCATGCAATATGATTTAAAGTGACATATTTCAAAACAGTAATATATCTACATTATTTACATACACACAAATGTGGTGTGTTTTTCATTCGTACATGACCTGTGATAGTCTTGACAGACATAAACTATTCAAGCTGATTTTACAGTTTGAACATATTTCTCAAGACAAGTTTTTACATTTGTTTGCAAGAATTATTGATAGAATTATTGATATTCTATATATTTCTATGAACAATAGGTACAAGGCACCAATATCTATAATTATCATTGCATATATCTATGTGTACATTCAGTGATAGTCTACACATGAAACTATTCAATCTGACTCGGCTCATTTATACAGTGGTAGTCCTCTCTTTACTCTGCCTGTGAAAAACTCTGCTGTTCGGTATCGTGTGAAGAAACATTGCAGTTTGGGTAGCATTCTGGAATTCCAACATTCTTCATCGAAGGTGATTCTTTGGACAGAGATACCCCTGGAATAACAAAAATAGATTGTCTATACCAGAGCATAGGGAACGGGTCCTATAAGGCTCACCAAACAAGGGTACACAATGCTCAAATGAAATTACTCTGCCCACCTGTAAGTAAAGATGACAAAGTCTGTCCACTTAATCCCAGTCACTGCCATCCGGCCCTGAACTTGGAACCAGTATTTGTGTCCTGTCTTCAGTAAGGGGTTTCCGTTCTCATCCACAGCATCACAGAAAGGAGCCTTCTGGTTGATCGCTTCACATGGTTGAAGAAGCCTGTTGTGAGAAAAACATTTTTAAAAAACATCTTTCAATAGACTCCTTCACGAAATTCTACACATCCATTGATTCTCATGAGAACTTGTCCTTACTTGTGAAAAAACTTCCAAACATTTTGATTGAAACATCATATCAAGAAATGAAGAGGGCAATGAATACTATCTTCAGCAACTGATAAAATATGCATGAATATGAACTACGAACATATGCAGCATTATAAGTAGAAAATGGTTATATTTAATAACATGCAAGTTGCCGTATAGCTTAGTACAACACTCTATAATGACATTCTGAACAGGTAGTTAGTTATACGTATGGAAAAAGTGAACAAACAAGAAAGCTAAAATGTCAAACAGTAACTATTATCTACCCAGATGAACTTGAAATCAAAACCAATTTCCAAACAAAAAATTAAGCTACCAGGTACAATAAATCAAGAAACCTAATTGTCCATGGACACTTTATCTCCAGGCCACCTGTCCCACACTTGGAGCACTGAATCAGTCCATCAAGACTGGCTCCAAGAAAAGACCACTTTAGTGACACCACAACGCCTAAGTTCTGAACTTCTACACCCAAACCACAAGTTTTTTTATGGTGCTTCATGTAGGATTTTCTGGCTCTAGCCTCCAGCTTATTACCGTGCATCATTGCCAACGTTTTGGGTAGAGAGGAGTAACCACACAACTGCGACAGCAACTTCTCAACAGATGCTGCTTCTGTGAGGCAGACGATTCTGCCAAAGTGGGATGCTGTCAGTATGTAGCTCCTATAATAGAAACACAATGCTTGATCAATGTACATGTGCATGGTGCATGTGTTGCATACAAATGTAAAGGGAATGATTGCTCAGAGTACATTGATTTACAAATCTAGTGTTATACGCATGATATCACCTGACTTCCTTCCACAGATGATTGCATGACTGGCCTCGTGTACACTTCTCGATGTCCATGCTCATTTCTTTGGAAACTGTCAGATCCTCCACGAAGTCAGAAAAGTGGTCTTGTACCCAGTCATCCGCTAAATTCACATCATCTCCAATCGTCACGGGGGCGTTGAAAAGTAACTTGAATGGAGTGATGTCAAACTGAGACTTTCGATGGTGTATGTACAATACACAGTTGGGGTTGACGGATTCCAAGCCATCCAGGACCTCTTCTCTGAAGACCTCAGCATCGTTGCCATCCTCATCATCTTCACAGGGACCAGCTTTGTAGGCATGTGACCACGGCTTCTCCGGTCTTCCTTTTCCAGGCCAAAAGTTGATGTTGCACAGACGTTGAGGCGTGATGGGCTTGTTCAGCGATGATGGCATTGTCCATCCACAGAGTTTTGTCGTGCATGGATTTCTAAGTCTGACCAAACGCAACATCACTCCTCCAACATGAGCACATAGACCAACTGCACCAACTTTACACTGACATTCGGCCTTGGCTACAAGTCCTGTGTCCTCATGTAAGACGACTGTAGCATAGTACATCCCTTTCCTCATTGATGGCCTTACAAAACACTTGAAATAGACAAAGCTATCTTTCGAGCATGTGCTGATTTCACCAATGTAATTTGGCTCCTTCCCATACTTTTTTGCCTTTTGCAAGTACCTCCGACAGTTCTTGAAAGCTCCAGTCACAGGATTCTTCCCATGGATGTAGAAGTTCACTACATCTTCCTCCCTGATGTTAGGTATCTGTTCGGGTTGCGTGAGTTTATTCCAGAGATCATCGTCCTTGCCTACAAACATAACACAAATCAGAGTAAATATACTAGTAATGTTATCAGTTATGAGCTACTAGATCTATGTACATGTATCAACAAATGACAACAATATGTTTTATTTAAACATTTCAAGTTGTGTTCAATGAAGTAAATTACCAGGACTTGGTGGTATCTCCACACTCGACGTTTCTTCCTCTGAACATTCAGACACCGAATCACTGTCATTCCCATGCATGACACGCAGTATTCTTTTTGCGAGCACATCCTTTCTTCTTCCAGTTTTTGGGAGCTTTCGTGCTGAAAGCCATTCCACCATTGCAGCTCGAGTCCACCCCAGAACATCTTCAAGGGTGACTGGCTCTCCAAGTACAGCAGCATCTTCCTCCTCACTACTAGACATGATGTCAGATGGTGGTTCTGTATATCACTGCAACCACTGTTAACAAAAAACCCCGAAAATGTCAAATAAGTTTTCGATTTTGATTCATTTACATCACAATGCATGCACATGTATTTTACAACGTATTAACGATATATTCCATGCGCAACAATGCCAGTGTCAGGCGTATGGTCTGAAAGAGTCGGTGGGCGATAATACAGGTAACGGCAATATTTTCGCTTATTATCCATTTATGTGTCCTCATAAAATACGTAATATCGAAATTAAACGCAAATGTATATATTATTCCTCATTTATATTTAGTTGTATCAATAGAAAAAGATGGAATATAATACTTACGCTAAATTTCTTTTATTGAAGCTACACCAAACAAGTAACTAGCCGGATGTTGACAGGCGACCGTCAGAGCCTACCGTACTTGCGCGTATTTTATGGATCATGAAATTGAGCCATTTGAGTTAGATTGTAACCAGGGGCGCCGGAACCACGGGGCAGCGGGGGAAATATTTGTAGAAAATGGTAGACGTTCAGAGTTTTTTCTGTGAAAATATGCGACTATTATTGTTGTTAGAAAATATGTGTTCTCTTGGAGAATGTTGATAATTTTCTTGCTGCTCTAATCCCCCAAAACACAAGTTGTCATGGTAACGATATTTTTGTCACCTATCAGGAATGAAACGAAACATAATAATTCCAACAATCACGACATATCAATAGGTATGCCAAATTTCAAACCATTATCCTCATTTACGGCAAAATTATGACCCGAGTCCTGGAACTTTCCGATCACCCCTCGTAGGAAGTGATATACACGTATAACGGACCGTCCCATTAATGGTCTTTGACTTGACTTATGATCACCTTGAGTGGTAAATGTGTTTCAGACCTGAATAATGTGATTTTGTCATATAGGTAGATCTTTCGTTGACAGGACAAAGCAGAAATTTTAGTTAACAATGTGCATTTATCCTGTTTGGCACGGGTTTATAATGGCATATGCAAATAAATAGTGCAGTAATTCAGTAGTCATAATAAGGTAAGGTATTACTATTTGGGATATTATGAGTGATGTTCAATGAGCATTCAAGCTGCTTTACACAAATCTAACATGCCCCACTGATTATTTCACTAGCTCGAATACAGTTGTCCATTGATATTAAATTCAGCTGGTCTTCACTGTCCAAGGAACACCTGTTTGTGAACACGCCCATGGGGGGGGGGGGGGTATCCCCATTACACATTTAGGTTATTTTTTCATGATGACAACGATTCCTTATTATACAAAATCTGCCCTTCTGATCACTGCTGCCCCCGCCCTTCAAATTTGATTCCGGCGCCCCTGCGTATATGCCTAGTATTGATCTAGATGTGAATCTATGTTGCCATCGTAGGTCTAGGGCGTATGTAGGCTCCTACCGTTTATTTTGATATTCTAGAGTATATCTAAGCATATAACTGATATGGGGTAGGCGCTGCCCTACGCTTACACTCTCTCGATAAACGGTCCGCTCTCGAATAACGGTCCGAATTCATATCTGGTTACGTTATGACGCGGGGGTGCATTATTACGTCATGTAGTTTGGCCTTTTCAGAAAATTCACCATTCAGTTTGGCAAAATGGTCATTCTGCATTGGTTCATCCACTCACATGATAAAAATAGTGTAATAAATTATGAAAAGGCCGAGAATTATGTCAAATTTAAGGAAATGAATAAACAACTCGTATAATAAACCATAAGTATAGGTATAATATCGCATATGAATGTTATTTGAGTAATGCATATGCCTGCATGTATTTCTTATCATTTGTGTATGTAGTCATATAAGGTGCTTGTATTAACTAGTGATTCAAACACATTTTTGTTCTATTTTTGATATTCAAAACTTCAGTCGCATGAACCGAAGAAAACGAAGCTTTACGACAAAAGCGATCTTGATGAAGTTGTGCAGGATGATCCATTGCTTAAGCAATGCTGGCGAAGAATATAGCATTCAGGAGACAATTATATTGAGGCACTGTAATGGTTTTGTGATATATTCGACTTGATATGTTCAGACTAGGCCTGCTACTGTCTGCATTGAAACATTATATGATTTCACACTGAAGGGAACTAAAGTAATCTGTGAATATATTTCAGTATAAATAAAATTGGAAGGATAAGCATGTTCACAAATAATATTGCGTATATTGCTGTGCATGTACTAGATCTAGTATGCCATGGAGTATGTCATGGTCTAGTATGTCATGCATGCCTACCAATCTAGTTGCTATATCCACAGACTGCTTGTGAACCGGCCTCCAATCACACTGAATTTGGTGTGTGACCTTCAAAATTGTGTCCCTTAATTACCAATAATGCGTGACCAAATTTAAACATCAACGACCGCAATGAGATGAAACGTGGAAACCCCCATGTTACTGCTGCTATCCCTGTCATCAGCGCCCCCAAACCACCCTCCCCCGATATGGCGACCCACTTGACAACGCATTATTGAATATTATTTCAAGTGCTCATACAAGAACTCATCTTCAAAACTTTTCAATCTGTGTTGAATGGATATACTTTGTGTTGAATGGCTTGATCAAGGAAATATTTTAGACATATTATGATTATATGCAACATGTATAATAATAAATTGCAAACCATGTGCTGGTATATGCCTACCATACTCTCTGCCCTAACTGTATATATCCATATAAAAACGTTATTTACGCACCCTATCACGCAAATTGAAAAGCGGACCGTTTATCGAGAGAAATCCACATCAAATAAAACACGATACACTTCTAAATTGAATGTCTGTTGGTTCGTTATCTTCTATGCAATACGGAATTTTCTTTTCACATATTTTTCATAACGCTACTGTCAGTTCATAGACACAATGCAATTCTCAATATCGCGTTATAGTTTATTTCACACAGAACTTTTCTCTGGAAATCGTCATTTTTCGGACCGTTTATCGAGAGAAGAGTGTATGTTATGACCATGCACACTGCGTGGGGCGCACCTGACCCTGCAGAAATCGGTTTTTACGACTTTTCGCCCATGGTTTTCTACTACTGTCCATTGTTGACGACGCCCATGGTTTTCTACATGAGGAACATTTGGAAGCCCAGATTAATCACGGTATTAGACTGTTTCAAGCTATTTAAACAACATTAATTGAAAACTAAGTGATATATTTGGTAAATAATGTATTGTATGCGACTGTAGTTGACTAGAAATAATGATATGATCAGATGATAGGGCAATTATAGATACTTGAGTTATCATGTGCTAAATAATAACATGAACGTTGTTCCAATGCCCTGGGGTTATTGCTGTATTATTATCATGAATGTATCCACCTAAAGCAGACAAAAGATTGTTGTTATATAGTGTATTTGTGTGACGAAGCCCCGGGGAAATAAATCTAAAGCCCATGGCTTTTTACGACAAGCCCATGTTTTTTTTTTATGATTTGATACATAGTGCCGATGGTTTTCTACAACTTTTTACGACAAGTCCATGTTTTTTTTATGATTTAATACATAGTGCCCATGGTTTTCTACAACTTAAAATGTAAAATGTTTTCTATAACTTAAAAAATAAAATGTTAATAAATTATGATTGCTTTTTAGGACCAGTTCCGGTGCTACTACTGCCATCAAAAGGTCGGGGACGTGGCCACGACAGTAAGGCACTGTATGGAGGAACACAGTGAGCGGCCAACCATTGTGTGTGGCTGGACTAAGATTTCCAAACTTACTGCTTACCACTGCCGCCATTAGGGTTATAACACTTCTCATAAGGGCTGCTTGAAATTACACGGGCCCCTAATGACAACATAGGTGTATACCAACATTTATTCAGGAAGTTTTAAAAATCGGTAAGTAAGTGTCAAATCGGTGTAATTCTGATAATAACATTTGATACAGCTATCACACTCATTTTAGGTAACTGCCTTGGACTTTCACATGAATAAATATTGTCCGAGGACAAATAAGTATTAATAATCAACCACTGATATCTAACTGACTGGTGCAATGTGAAACAACTTTCTGATCTTAGTATACACACCCTGTCAGCCTTACGATTAAACTGTGGTCTAACAAAGCTGGTGAAGTTGTCACAAGGGTTTTCCTTCGTTTTGAGTTCCTATCTCAGCACAGTTACTCCTAAACTGACAACAGCCATTTGTTATACACTTTAACTGAAACATAACACGAATTTTCAACAGTTTGACTTTCAGTTCCACTGATATTGCTTTAGAATGACACCAATTGCTCACCATGTCTGTGTACCGCTTGTAGAAAACCACGGGCTTCGTCGAAAACCATGGACAGTAGTAGAAAACCATGGGCAAAAAAAGTCTTGAAAAAAAAGGTGCGCCCCAGTGATGCAGATCCATCTTATAGGGTTGAATTTAATTGTGTGTGGAAAGGGAGGGATCGGGGGGCCGATACTACCCCACGCACCCTCTTTCGCTACGCTGTCTCTGTAGCTCTTATGACTTGTCACGTACAGCTGGGGATATTTTTGCACTTCAGCAATCAGCTTTTCTTCATCTATTTAGCTCATTTTAACCTTCGTGCTGCTGTTAGCCAATTTGAAAATGTGTCGTCTGAAATTTTAAAAAATCGCGCGCAACTTCATGAAAAATAGAACCGTTTTCTATCGCTTCTAATCGCACCGCGTCGCGCCGCATCGTCCCGCGCCGCGCCGCGTCTGGTGTACATAGTTCCTATCATTTGTATGTGTTGTATATTTTCAGTCGCGCCGCGTCGCGTCCGGTGTACGTTGGGCTTAACTCTGCTTGAGGTTTTTCGGACATCACGGGCTCATTCATGAATATTATTAAATAAATACTATTATCTTAATGATCATTATCAATTTTCGTATGATGTGTGTGATAAAATAAAAACCACGCTCGTGTGTTCTCCGCAAAAAGATATCTGTCTCGTTTGGTCTGGCGGATGAACACAGAATACACTCTCCTTCGGACTCGTGCATCCTGAATTCATCCGCCAGACCAAACTCGACCGATATCTTTTTGCGGAAAACACACTCGCATGGTTTTATATATGTATATATCACTGCATACTATGGCATGGTAATTAATCGATACATACATTTGAATAACATTGAATGCTGATTAGTTGAAGTGAGATAACAGGCAATCGTCACCACTATCTGTGCGGATGATCCTAATAAACATATATGCACATAATACGCACATACCTATTGCCTTGTTTGTAATGCGTAATATTATGTGATTTGACCAACAATGCAGGGCCATCAAGCACATCTCTTACAGACCATACCTCCACCATCGTATTACCGAGTACATAATAACCACCAACGAATAATTTGTTCTGGTCAACAGTCGTATCAATCTTCATTCCTCCTGGAAAAGAAACGCGGGTTTGGTCGTGGAACTGGTCGTACCTCTAATGTGTGCTTTCTACAAATGACAAATCTCCCCTGAGTACTTACTACACTAAAACTATTTCATAAAAATGTCATGTCTGTCTATTGTGTACTTGTATATACTACCTGAATGAATGTGTATATATTGTATTTGAAGTGAAGATTTAAAACTTCATTTGATTTTGAGCTCTGAGAGACTTTATGCAAAAAATGTCGCTATCTGTTAGGAAATAAGGTCAAAGTCAAGGATTGCTAATAACATCTACAATAACATTATGTTTTAACATACAGACCTTTGATCCGATAACCAATAATAAAGTTTCCAGTCATATTTCCCAGAAATTTTGCACAAAAATACTAAATAACATTTCAAGAGGGAGGTACTTTTAAACCTTTTAAAGTTCGCATTTGTTTAAAAGCCGTTTTCGTCAAATTCCATTTTGGAGTATCTCGGAACTTTGTGTGTCGATAGTATAGGATAGTACCTACAACTTTTAACTTTTTTTGCCAAAAAGTCCAATATCTTACAATAGGGAGTTATCAAACTATTTTCGACAGGGGACATCATTGCAGTATCAGTCCTTTTTGGCGCCAAATCTTTAACAGATGTCGTCTGTAATCATCAATGACGTGAATCCTGGTAGGAAAATTACGTTTATATTGATAACGCCAGAATAAACAGGACAATGACGTCATGTGACTGACGAAGCAGTGCTTCAAGCTTGTGATTGCAGACATTTGATCAATCAGCCCCCCCCCCCCCCCCCATCGGAACAATCTATATTTTTAAAGTTTACAGTTGTATGCACTGACCCCATATATTCACTGACCCCCAATACACTGGTCTTGAGTCAAATACCGCTCGGTAGCTACCTATAAAATATTTATATTTGCGCCGCAGCCTCGTGCACATAGCCTCATAGAAAGATTTCAAGAAACCATAAATGGTTTCGAGGTATGTGGTGTTTACCACTAATATAGTGATCCACCTATATAATATCAATAGTGCAGAGTATGTTTTTATGTAATATTGCTGTATTGTAATATTTTAGTCGTTTGAAGACATTGAAATATCAATATTGCAAGTTTGCACTGAGTGTTTGCTAGCTCTCAGTCAGCAAATAATACCGCCCCCCCCCCTCCACCTACCCAACGCATGAGAAGGTCAGATTTTACATCGTACCTTGTAATGTCACACCCAGAATAACAAGCAATTAGCATGGTACCCAATCAAACTCATTCGATACCATAACGTTAATCTCTTGCTCTTTACCTGGATTGACACTGACAAACGAAATAATAATTGGAATTTACAGCAGTGTGTGATATCCAGGATGAACATGGACGAATACAACCCCGACATTATACTATTTACCTTTTCGATGTTTGATTTCCTCATCTTTTTTTGACATTAGAGCGTTGGGGGCGAAGCCCCCAACTCTCTACATGTCTATGTGATGACTTTTTATGGAGGTTTCATGCCAACCTATCGACGCTCGTTTTGGCATGTAAACGTTTAGACACCTACTTCAAATGAGGATTTTCTTCGTCCTTGACATAAAATTTCTCGAATTGATGGGAACTTTGACTATTCCACAGATATAATAGGCATAAATCGATGTGTCAGGTTTGAGAAAATTACGTAAAATGTTCAAATTATCTAAAAACGTCCCAAGATGGCGGAGCCGGTGGAAATTGACGTTCCCAGAATGCAAAGCAAATTTACCACACTCACGCGTATTTTGGAACACAATTTTCTGTTCAGCAATTCGTGCATGCATACAGGCTACATTATATTAATTATATTGGCCATTCAACTCAATGTTAAATTATCTTACTTTGACGGTCCATAACACCTTCCTAAAAAAATCCCAGCGTAACCACTATGCTAGTTTCATCCCTCAACGTATTGGGCATCGCGTGGTAAGCATGAATATATTTGACGACACATGGGATTTTTCGCTATTCTGCCTTGAATGGACCCGGGGTGAAAATACCCAAAATTATGGGTACTGATGCCCATGCAAAACCCCTTTGATTCCCCAGCTCCTGAGAAGAACACCAACGAGATACTGCCTTGAAAACCGGGTCATTATTTCCCAGCACTGCGTTCTTTCAGGTGAATATACACTCGTCCAGAAGTCTGGCCTAAAAAAATATATGAGGCGATGTTTAACAACAGTTTCCCTTTAAATTGCCTAAGTGAGGTGAACGCTCACGTGAGGTGAGCGATTACCGTACTATGCCCTACATGCATGTGGGCATCTGCGTGTGGGTATCTTTGTCGTTATGAAGTAAACGATTCGTCGGCAATGCCACGGCTTCATTTACCGTGAATTGGCGTATTTCATCATTTGACAATTGTGAGCTGGTGTTCCGTGCTGGGTTGCGAAGCCTTTATATTTTAAACTTGTATTTTAATTTGCCCGGTAAAGGCTATATATCTTATGATATCAGATGCAGATATTCCTCATAGTTTCCAATGTTTCAGGGGTATTTTATTGAGGTTCCATATCATTTTAGCAGGCGTATCTGTTCCATTGATCGATATTAAAATGAATGTTCAGTTATTAAGAATATGAATGAAGTAGGTCATTTTTTTCATCCTAATATATAGAAGTGAATTGGAATCATGTAGGGGAGTGGGGGGGGGGGGGTAACGTTGTGTAAGATACATTCAGCTGTCGTGGTGCTGATGATGTGCTCGAGCTCTAATGTCGTCTCCCGCAGTTAGCGGCTTTTTCGTGTTTCATTATTAATTGCACATATTTGATATTATATATTCTGTTCAGAAATACTCAGTTATCCTTGCACTCTGTAATTGCCTTCGATGTTTGTCAATAGGCCACCCATTTCCATAAAATGAATATAAAGAAATCTCACATAGGAATATCTATGGAAAACAGTCTTGTTCAACATATATGGCAACTAGATAAATTTAATGAAGGTATTACGAAGCACAATTTAAATGCACACAGATAATTTTTACTATAACTTTATTTCTTCAGCCAACCTTCGGCAGGGAACGAGATGACTGTCCTAATATATTAGGAAAGGAAAACAAAAAATGAAAGTTCTTCCATTGATGGTTCATTTCGAAATCCATGACCAGGTGCTACTGCTCGTTGACGTTAAACCTGACCCCGACGATACCATTAACTCAGTAGCCTTTTGGCTTTTGATCAGATACTTATGTACTTATCATACATCTATTCCAATGGGGTTGTTACGGATTTCTAAATTATTTTTCATAGGTTGTTGGACATTTTTATAGTAATTCCATCAGGTGTACAGTAGAAACAACTACATTTCACACACTGTCTGCCCCTGATGACACCAGTATGTCCTTGGATTAACAATTTGGTTCGGCTTTGTTTTATTCCAAAATGTTGTATTTTATCTTTGTTATTGGCATCATCAAAATCTAGTTATATTGGTGGTAATGGGTTGACACTTACATCCATGGAATATAACAAGGAACAATATAATACGGTAGTATGCATAACAATGTCAAACATTTTGATTTGCACATAATATTTTGCTTTCCTTGTTGATTCTGATGTACCTTTCATCACGGATGATTTTAGAATGTACGTATCAAGTAATTATCCCTTTACAACCAGATTTGGATGATAACAATAGTGAACCTAAAGTACAACATTTTGGAATAGAAACAAAGCTGGCTAAATATTTTGTCCAAAGACATACTTGACTCATCAGGATTATTCAGTATTAAATTGTAGTTGTTACTACTGTACACGTGACAAAATGAGTATGCAACTACCTAACAACATAATAAAAGATTCTAAGGCATTGGGTTATTCAAATAATACTTATTGTCTCAATATCGGCATTACTGTAGGTGCTACGTTAAAAAGGAAATACCTTTATTTCCCTTTTGCCGCAGAAATTTGAAGTCTTTAATTTTCTCAATCAGTTCTCTCTCACTAATAATATATAAATGTTCACACTTATACATGTATGTTATTATGGACTTGGACACCCTTTATTCAATGCGCAATTTTGACAATATTGATGTAGCCTTATTGGATGTAGCCGTATGCAATATTTCAAGAAAAAATGATTAGAGGCGAGTTATGTACTATATCTAGATCGTGATCTATCCACATATCTTGAAGAGGATAGAGTATGTCATGTGTTGGAAAACTTGCTATATCGTTGCAGGTCACTTGCTCGGTTCCAATGCATAGAACTACAAAATTAATATTCCTCGAATTTTACACTAACTGAACTTTGCATCTCAGTCAGCGAATATAATACTAGTACACCACATCCCTAGTAGAAGGCAGACATGTCAGTGGTAATGTCACACCGTCGAATGATTTGTAGTTACACTAGCACCTTATTATGCTCGCTTGATGTCATGTATCAGTATTCCGCACAATGAATTGACAATTGTTGAGAACCAGCTCATCGAGTACATACGGATGCTGGAAACCTGAGCTCACACTTCTTCCCTGGTAACGAATTTTTTGGTACTTTTTTCCTTCATAATGAGAGCTGCCAGAACTGTAATCATAAAACGCCTGAAGATAGAGTTTGGATATTTTTACATTATGAACATATAAGAAGACATATATGGCACAACTAATGATGACCTTGAACTTGACCTCAGATGACCTGGAGAGCTGAATGTCTGATTCGGAATGTGTAAATTGGCCTCAGCGGCCTAAAAGATTGCATCTTAAGATATCTTTATATTATGAACATAATGGAAACCATGTATTTAGTGCGCAAGTTTGACAATATTGAAATCATTGCTGGTGGGTTTTCCATCATGACGAAGTTCTCTGGTCTGATGTGTTTTGCATCACAAATTATTTAGCGAAACAGTGAATTGTAGCGAGTTATGTAGTATGTCATCCAGATCGTAATCAATCTTTTCATTTTAAAAAGGTAACGTATGGCATGTGTTGGAAATATTGTTACATTGTTCTAGTTCAGCTCGTTTAAAGCCATAAAACTACAAATATTTCTCGAAATTTACACCAAATGAACTATACATCTCGGTCAGCGAATATAAATACACCACACCTCTAGCGGAAGGTAGACTTCCACTAGTGTTCTATAGTAATGTCACACCGTCAAATAATTAGCAATTAGAATGCCACCTTACAAATCTTCCTTGATCCCACGTATTCCTCACCCTTGAAGAAGCACACAAATGGTTGGACAGTTACCAGGTTACTGAGAAGAACCAGTTCATCGAGTAAAATACGGATGCTGGAAATCTGAGCTCACACGTCTTCTATGGTAGCAAACTGAATTCATTCGATATGTCTTCTCCATCGTTTTCACCCGAAGGGGACCGCTTCCGGCGAAATCAAGAAAAGAATGTTAAATTGCAGGTAGTCTGTCGAATTAAACCGATTGCAATTTGACGTAAGAAGTGAGTGGTAACTGTTGTGGGAGTTTGCACAATGCGACCTGTCAGTGATTGGGCTGGTCTAGCTGTACTATCGAGTGGACGCCTAAAGTTTTTGGAACACAGGCAGGTAGATCATTTGCCAATTGTTGGATCCACTCCTGTATTGTTTGTGTGGAGTGGCTGGTGAATTTGTAGGCTTTGCTGTTCACTTGGATTTGCAACGCGAAACAAAACGGTATTCGATTGATATCCAGGTCGTTGCATTCCAAATTGCAAGTATTTAATATTACACATGAAGACAATACCTGTGTGCAACGAATTCAGAAGTACTGGGTCACTGTTGAACTTTGTCATTGCTAGTCATGATCTGTTATGTTTGTTGAAAAACAATCTTTGCCTATAGAAATATATTAGCGAAACGCCCATGTTTATACATGTTTATACATGGGTATATGCCTGAATGCTTGGTTCAGTCCATCATCATTCCAATTATTAAAAATAAACACAGTAGTATCACTGATAAACATAATTATCGACCGATCTGTTTGTCCAATGTTTTCACTAGAATCTTTGAAAAAATTATTTTGAACAGAGTTGATGTTTTTCTTGTGTCCACTGCAAACCAGTTTGGTTTCAAGAGGAAGCATGGAACTGATCTGTGTGTGTTTGCTCTCAAAGAATTACTCAGGTTTTATGTTTCACATGGTTCATGTATGTTCATTGCATTTTTAGATGCTACAAAAGCGTTTGATCGGGTCAATCACCACAAGCTTCTTGTAAAGTTAAGTAATACTGGTATCCCTACCTATGTCATACGACTTATTGCCTATTGGTACAGTATTCAAACTATGTCCATTAGGTGGGGCGGACAGGTGTCTGAACCCTTTAGGATAACAAATGGTGTTAGACAGGGTGGTACCTTATCTCCTCTCTTGTTTAATTTATATATTAATGACCTGAGTACTACACTGAATAATATTCCTGTTGGGTGTTGTATCGACAACAATATTACTAATCATTTACTTTACGCTGATGATCTAGTCTTAATTGCACCGTCGGCTAAAGGGTTACAGGCCCTCCTCGATCATTGTTTCGCCTTTGGCATTGATAATGATATTATATTTAGCTCAACCAAGTCACAAGTTATGGTATGTAATAAGGAAAAGTTTAATATCATTGAACCCTCTAAACTGTCTTTGGGCTCTAATGTGTTAGCAGAGTTGACTGTTATAGATATCTAGGTCACATTGTAAACTCAAAATTATGTGACGATGATGACATCAAATCTAAACGCAGTGTTTTGTATGCTAGAGCCAATATGCTGATCCGAAAGTTTTACTTTTGTTCTGATGTTATTAAAGTAAAATTGTTTAATGTACATTGTCGTAATATATATATGGTCGGCCTCTGGGCCAAATTTAGTAATTCCTCCTTTAATAGTATCAAGGTTGCTTACAATAATGCCTATAGAATTTTGCTGAACCGGCCCTGGCGATGTAGTGCAAGTCAGATGTTTGCACATTCTCATGTTGATAATTTCCATACATATCTTCGAAACACAGTGTATGGCCTTAAGTGCAGAGTGCTCCATTCCGCCAACAGTATTTTGGTCACTCTTGTATCCAGTGATGTCTTCCGTGAATCCGTCCTTGTCAAACTTTGGAATTTATCTTTGTTTACTGTTCTTGTGTGAACGTGTTTTTTACATGATATTTTTATTTTTGTAATCTGTATGTTTTTATACAACTCATATTTATTGTAGGTGTCTATGGACCATGGTGTCTGAAATAAAGATCAAAACAAAACATTAGAAGAATAATACTCACATGTGTATTTTAAAGCCTAACTAGAGTGAAAAAATAACTTTTTTTATTTTAGTGTCAATATCAAAGACAGAAGTCTGGGGATCATTTCTGTTTTTACAAAACTGAAATATCTTGAATAGTCACTATTTTATGGCGGTTCGTTTATGACATGTCCTATTGGCCTTTCGGTTTCATATGCAAATATGCAAATGAGCAATGATGACGTCATGTGAGTCACTGAAAGATAATGAGCTCATTGAAACCAGTACTGCATAATATTAAAGAACATGAAATTAATTTTTGTTTCACATAATGACTCCATACAGAAAATATTCAAATTTTAAATAAATTTTGTTGGCGTCATGGCAACCAGAGCCGGAATATGGCCCATAGCAACCACGTTGCTATGGAGATTTTGTTGCTAACCACTGATAATTCCACATCATTAGGACCTCAAGTTTTGTTACATTATGATCCTTTGTCAAAATGTTGAAAGAAAGTAGCACCTTCACATGTCCTAACAGTCCAATTGTCCATAGCAACCCACCCAACAACTGGTTGCTAAGGGGCGCTAGCTCTGAATGTGTAGCCTTGACAACATGATGGCATATCATAAGACTGACTATGCATTACCACAAAACATATCAGTTTCTATAGGAACCTTTATCTACATCATAACCCTTGCATAAATGAGGTTTAGATAGCTAATTATGGTCTTGACTCATATGACGTCATGAATATCTAATTATAATAATTAATGAGGTCCTACAAAATGCTGATAGATTGGAAAAAAGTAATTCACGAAAATAGAAATATCTCCGGTTGTGGTTGAGATTTTCAAGTTCTGTAAAAACTAAAATGATCAGGGAAACCATCTCCACAGTATAAGAACATAAAAATTATACACTCTAGTTAGACTTTAAAGTTATCTTGCCAATAATAACGCATTCTGACAACGTAATATCTAATTCATCTAGATACATTTAAAGTACTAATATTGTGAAAATATGATGCTTTGTTATATGAAAGATCTCAATGATCTGAGCAAAATGGTCTTTACAGTATATGAATATATCTATCCGTTCAAAAGTTACAGCCATTTGAAACTGACATTCCGGCACTACATTACAGAAGCCACTTGAACAGTTCTAGCAACTCATTAATATGCAAATTAGATGATAATGAGAATTCATGACGTCACGAGGGGAACAAATTTTAATTAGTATATTTCAATCCATGATATAACGATCCTTATTGAAGGTTCTGTCGATCTGACTAGTGCATATTATTATGTACCATACATAGTGAATATCCACACAAACTGTACTGTTGCAATGATTACCAGTCGTTCCCTATAGCCGTAGTTACCCATGGTTGCCATGGCCATTAAATGCCAAGTCAGTCAATCCACAGACTTTCTGTCGATTATTTATGAAATAAATTATTATATAGCTCAAGTTGGCAACATTTTCATTTGTGCATACCCTGTTCTAAGTGGGTTTCTGGTCCTAGCAACCATGGTTGCTATGGGACATACCAAGTCACTGGTTACCTTGACAACAACAACAAAAGTGAAAACACTGATTATTCATATTAAAATCTGTATAGAATCAGTTTTGATGAATAATCATAACATTGAATGAATAATACATATCAAAGTACCTAATTAAACAACTTCCCCCGATGACGTCATGAATATCTCATTTGCATACTAATTGGCTAAATTGTTTTGAAAAAGCAAATTTTCCGATTTCATTCTTTAGAGTGCTATAACTTTTGAACGGATTGTGATATTTAGATGCCGTAAAAAACATTTTGCTCAGATCAATGAGATATTTCATATAAGTTCACATCATATTTTCACTATACTAGTACTTTAAACGCACAATGAGAGTGATCCGTTATTTTTGTCGGCCGTAATGTTTAACTCGGGAAATATTAGCTTTGCACATTGATCATTAACATGACTTAATTGAACTTCCACGTCGAAATCCATCGAACTTTAGTAGTAGTTCAGTACAGTTCTGGTCTAAAACAATGGCAAGTGATGAAATTTGAGAACACGTTTGATTTTATTGTTGATCATGATGTTCTCCCGAGTCGTCTTTGACCTACCACTTCATTCACAGGTATTGACTTACATCGTACAAGGTAACCCGATAGAATCAATGAAACCGAGCAGAGATCATTATCCAGTACAATAGAGGCCCATCGCTCAAACCTCCACATGTGTGTCGACTTTTTCAAGGTTTTGTGCAAACCTATTGATGTCCGTTTTGGCATGTTAACATTTAGACACATCCTCAAATGAGGACTTTCCTCAGCCTCTGCATATATAGTGCATAAATCGATGTGCTACTTTTTTTGGAAAATTACGTAAAATGCTCAGATCGTTTGTAAACGTCCAAAATAGTCGAGCCCAGGGATATTAAGGTTCCCAGAATGCAAAGCAAATATACCGCAACGACGCGTGCTTTGGAACACACTTTCCTTTATGCGGCGATTTATATACATCGCTTGCGTGTGGCGTACATTTGACGCTCATGAAGTAAGCAAAACGATTCATCAGCAATACTACACTACATTGTATGTGGATCTAAGGCATAACGCCTACCTTATCCAACTGAATCAATGTGGATAATACTCATTGCGTAATTGGAATCTATGTCTGGCTTTTGGCGACATTTGAAATGAAACGGGAATTGTTATCTAAGCAAAGTGTGTTATCTTGTCGATGCTGGTTTAACACACAGACTCCCAAAACGAGAGTTACATGATACGATCATAATTTGCCTGCAAGCTATGTTTTATCAATTATTTGGTTTGGGTGGTGTTTGGTTCATGAAGAATAATTTTTGCGTGGGTTTCTCAAATATCAGAACGTTTTATGAGACTCAGTGTGATTCGCAAAGCTGCTAACAGGAAGTGGCCAGCGGATACAAGTTTTTTTCACAAGAAATTGCCATCGAAATATAGCCATTAACCAAGCAAAATCTCGACTGAAGCCCATAGTTATTTTGCTGACACGTTCTTGTCCTTTGCAGCAAAACGATAGAAACAATGTATTAGAAATGAACAGAAAAACCGATGCAGGTATTTGCGATTACACGTTCGTCAATGAGCAACGGTATATGGCTACAGATAAATTTAAAACTAAACACTTGAAACATGTCCAGTATCTCAACTTTCGTTCTGTTCAGTTGACATAACAAAATTCTTGGATATTCCATATGTATCACGAAAATCTCATCATGCTATGATAATACTATCAATTCATACATGTGAATTCAAAATGGAATGCTTATTTATATTTAAAGTAGGATTTCTGAGAAGCGTTAACAATATTTACGCTGTTAATGATAATAAATATGCATGTACATAATACACATGTACCTGGTATTAATATTACCTATTTGTATAATTAATTTATGGTAATTACCGAACAGGGTTGGAACATAATGTCACACTCCAGGGGAAAACCCCCTCACTGACCCATATATGCAAATTGAATTCTTATCACCAATAGCTAGGGGGTACATAGTGGTATCACATGGTGGAATTTTGGGGAGCTTTCGATAATTTTTTTGATGTTAAGAATGAGTTTCGGCAAATAGGTGTCGATTATCGATTGACTTAATTTCGACAGAATTTACAACATTAGCAGTATGTAGAACTTCTGAGTAAAATACATTGTGATTGGTTTATTTAATATTTATTGTACTTTTCAACACGAAAATTAACAATTCATAACATCAGGAAAGCTTGGTAACAACATAACTACTGAGTGTGTTATTGTCATGGTTACCACCCCTATGGTTGCCATGGTTACCTTCATACTCCGAACTACTGCACATTAATCTAGAAATGTGCAAATTTGTATGAACATATCTGATAAAAACAATATAATAATTGGCACTAATCATATATACAAGAATCACATATGTTCATGGTGATTAACCTGCCCGCACTGCAGCACGACAACCGTGGTGTCACTACTCCCGCAGCCCACCACGTCATAATAATGCTACATATATATAATGTATAATAGCCATTCTAAACATTTCAGTGTTTGAAAAGTAGAGGTATACTCACAGATATGACGTCTACTGTGGCATCTACATCTTGAAAATTAGGCTCTCCAAAGACCGTCATTGTTGCTAATGCTTTAGCACAGCTGGACGGCGTGTCTCACTTTCATTTTACGTTGCTCAAAATGTATGTGTTTTACAGTCAGCTTGTTAGCTAGTCGTACGCCATCGTTGTCCTGAGCGGCTTGTAGAGCCTCTAAATGTCTCCATGATATATTACCTAGACCATTCTTAATGGTACTATACGATTAAAAGGTGTTGCATACTAACTTATCATGTGGCAGGCATCAAAGGCTATGTATGTTGGTGTGCCAGATTGGGAATCAATGTGGTACTTGGGGTCATGCAGATGGCCAGTAGATGCACTCAACAATGAACACATGGATGTATTAGTTGGTTATAGCACTGACGTCGAAGCCGTGCTCACGCAACAGCTCCACGCAGTGTTCAACCAACTGTGTCCGAGATTCACCAGACAAGCCTGTGGTAACGAAAATGTCAACTGGACATTTCCATGCACCAGTAATACCTACTACACCCTGCAACATATCTTAAGGCGGTGACTGACATAGTTCTTTTGTCTAGGGGTCAGGTCATATTATTGTCACCGACTTGTGCAAAAAAATTTTTGAAGGAAGATCAACACATGGTAAGAAAAATGCAATTTCTGCAACATAACGCATAACCTAATAACTGAGGGGGGTGATACGATGTCCGAGATACTACTACAAATTTATGTATTTCACAAATATGAGTAGGGGCTGAAATTCCCCAGAAATAAGGTTTCTTCCATCAACATTTACCCCAATTTTGAGAAGGTGATCACGTTCATGATCATTAAGGCATTTCGGCAGAAATGCCTTTATGGTTTTATTTTCAATAAATTCAACACATTTTATTTCGAGCAAGAAAACTAGCAATTCCTTCGTGCCAAGTTGGTATCGTCGGTTCGACTGCCCAGGTCCACGTATCCAACAAAACTGTTGGTACTGTGGCTAAAGTGCATGTGCTGCCTGATTGACATTGCATCAAGTAGCAGAGCACACCTGCAAATATACGTAAATGTAAGTGTTGAATAATCAATTATAAAAGAAGCAATAAACGAATAAGCCATGATATATATTGATTTGTTTGTGTCCGTTATTTATTTGCCAAATAATCTTTCATATTTTCCAGGATCTGCAATTTTCTCGAGGGATTCAATCATTGAAAGGTTGAAAAACCCTAGCCTCGCATCCACATTCTCCATCCACCCGTAATTATGCAAATACATACTGCATATTTTGGTTACATAGGCAAGGGCATGTTAACAGTTTTATATAAATTCATTAAACACAAATATCAATACGCCTAATTACTTTGTTGGTTATCTTCTTACATCCGTGTTGTTTTAGAGTGAGGCATCGTCAACCTCTTCCGCAAGAAATCATAGGCTTTAGGGGACTGCAGGCGTGGAGAAATATTCCTTATTGGGCCTCCTTAATAACTCGTGAGGTATATCTGTCAAAAGTACAAACTTGTAATCAGTGGCATTACAAAAATGCAAAAATATTTATATCTGATTTCTCTAGTGATGTCTACCTCCATAAGCGTCTACTTGCTCTCTGAGTTCCTGGTTGATCAAATTAACTTCAGAAGCCCATCAAGATGACGTCTGCAGTTACTTGTAGCTCTCACCTCTCTTGATTGTACAGTCTTGAGCTTCTTCCTGGTTACATCCAGTATGTCTCGTATCTCTTCCAGCTTAGGCTTCATGTTCCCAGTGGAGTAAGTGTAGAAGAAAAATAATGAATAATTTTGATATAAATAAATTCTCAATTTTAAAAAACAACATTTAAAACATTTTATACAGTCATGGGACAAAGATACCAGATTAACATCAATGAGTCAATCTTTTAATCGTCAGATTATTCGACATGGATGTTGAGCGTGGCATCTTTTGAGTTCCTGGTCTTTCTTTCGATTACATGCGGTTTCTGTGAGGTATATATCAATATTACATTTTAATGATAAATTGCATCATGGAATACTTCAGAAATTGTATGATCAAAATCATTGTTATCTCAATTTCTAACCTTCAAGTGTGCTGGGAGATGAAAGACAGTTGGTACTGCACCAGGGAATAAGTTGCAGTTATTCCCTCTTCTGTCGATTGCTGTAGTCTCAAAGTGATCGCTGCATAGAGATGCATGCTTGGACTGTTCGTCTGTCCCTCTACAATTTCTGACCCATGTTCTTCACAAATCTAAAATGAGAAACATTTCATCATATTGGGTATCAGTGAAATGTTTCAGGCCAATGTTATCAACAATATTACAATATTAGCAAGTGATATAGACTGTTCATGCGAGAGTGCTTAAATAGTTACAAATCTATTTAACATGTTTAAGCGGTTCGTTAAAAAATATATTCATAGATACTAATATATCACTGTAATTGAATCACTTGTAATTTCAGAAGGCATATTGGTTACATTATCATGATTATGATGATGTGCTTTCCGTATTATCACATGCCCTTTCAGTTCCACCGATTGTTGTATTCACCGGGTGTCGCGATTTTGATTATACATTGATTATTATTTAAATATTTTCTTTTAACAACTGATATTAATTTTGTAAATATTTAGATGTGTGGTGGCATTATTCCACAAAAATACTTCTTGAAAATGAAGTATTCAGCCCGACAACTGAGTTAATTTGTAGATTTTTTACTTTTTAAATGTAGGTTTTATAATAGAACTTTAGAACAAAAGAATATAAATTCACGAAATGAATAGCCCCGTATTTCACAGGTTTAAATATTTAATTCCCGGTCTGAACATTTAATTCCATGTTTTAATACCTAATTCCAAGGTTTGAATATCTAATTCCGGGTTTTAAATATTTATCTCCCTGTTTCTCTGGTTTTTTCGCAGGAGTCAATCATTCTTCAGAAAAAAAAAGTTGATTCATAAATTTGAAAAAAAAACTGAATGTCCCTAATAAGCTCCTCTACTTTTCACCTCAAGGGGGTCACTTTCAGGAGAATCGAGAAAAGAATGTTCCTTTGCAAGTGGTCTGTCGAACGAAAGCAGTTGCAATATGATGCAACAAGCGATTGGATACCGATGTGGGGGGTTATGCCATCGAGTGGACGCCTACAGTCTCTGGACCAGAAAACACAGCCGAGTGGCTCGTTAGGCAAACGACCTGTGTACAAATTATTCAAAATGACTCCGTCACTGTTGTATTTTGTATATGCTATCTATGACTTGTCATGTTTACTAAAACGAGATCACATGTCCATAGAAAAAACATATCCAAAAACAACACTCGGATGCAGATTGAAGTAAGATAGCTTTTCTGGTACTGCAATATTAAGTTCATCTAGACAAATTTAATCACAAAAAGCACATAATGAGATTGCAAAGTTATTATTGTCGGCTATAACTTCTAACTAAGGAGACATTGGTCAGGGCTTCGCAAATTGTCTCATTAAACCATTCGAAGAAGCTGGAAAATAAGTTATTTTCTTTCATAATTGTATCGTTTAATAACATCCTGTTCATGTCGAAATCCATCAATTTTCAGAAACAAGGAAATCTGATGTGGTCAAGAACAATGGCAAATGTTGAACTTTGAACATACCCTTCGATTTCATTGTTGATCATGATGTTTTCCTGAGTCGTTTTTAGGTTACCGGCCCTTTGGTCTAATAACTTATTGTCGTGGCGTTGTGTTCCTCATCCGTAGTCGTCGTCCGTCAACATTTTTATTTTCGAAGTTTACAGTCAAATCTTCCTGAAATTTTGCACAAAAATGCCTAAAAATATTTCAATATAAAGGTATTTTTTAGTTTTTTTATTTTCAATTTTTTTCACAATGGCCGCCATTCTTTACGAAAAAAGGCCAATTCTGGACTTAGACGGTCGTTTTCTCAAAATCTCTTCTGAGAAAATAATGATAAATTCCACCTGGTGTACAGTAGGAACAACTATAATTACACACTGTCTGCCCCTGATGACGCCAGTGTGGTTTCATATATAAATGTTTGATCGGGCTTTGTTTCTATTCCAAAAGTTTTGGATTTTAGGGTTTTTTTTATTGGCATCATCAAAATCTGGTTATCAGCGGTAATAGGTTGATACATCCATTTCTACCACTAAGTCGGTGTCACTGCTGGTGGACGTTAGAGATGTCCCCGAAGAAACCATCAGTCCAGTAGCCTCTTGGCTTGTGATTGGGTACTCATGTACATGTTGAGATTTCTATATTGTTTTAGTAAGTTGTTGGGCAAATGTGTACTAATTCCATCAGGTGTAGGGTAGAAAAAAAACTATAATTACACACTGTCTACTACCCCTGATGACGGCAGTGTGGTTTCAGATATATTCGTAGGGTCGGGCTCTGTTTCTATTCCATTAGGTTTTTTATTGGCATCATCAAAATCTGGTTATCAGTGGTAATCGTTTGAAACATACATTTCAGTATTTTTCTCTGATTGATGCACAAGACTCCTCATATGTTCCCCTGTGATGTGTATAAGTTATGTTGCCCTTGAATCGCTCGAAGTGGGCCATTTTGGCCCAAATGGAACTTTCCCATGTTAAATTCTTGTATGCTTTATAATGGGACACATTATTCCTAACATCTCACTTAATATTGGAATTAGAGATTAGAAATCAATTATGAACATATAGGAAATGATGTATGCTGAATATTTTTGTGACCTTGAATGTGACATTTGACCTCATCTTCAAGGTCAGATAACAAAATGGCTAATATCTCGCTTATTATCAACTTCACAGCTTAGGAATCAAATGAGGACATATAGGAAATGATATATCATGAATATAATCATAACCTTATTATCGACTTTACAGCTCATTATTCAATCGATGACATATAGGAAACTGTATATGCTGAATATTCTCGTGACCTTGCTAATGGCTAATATCTAAAATATAAAACACATATTGTCCGGTAACCTTTCTCAGCCCTTGTGCTAATTATTTTACTCACCACTACATTCGCAGCCATTGACATACATCTGTACAAGTTACTTGGATTGTATTATTAACAACGAGCACAAAACATTATCAAGCACAATACAGTTTACATTTTAATATAATCTAGAAAACTACCAGATAGACAATAAGCGTGTTTACATTAATACTATGACTGTTACAAGTATAATTGAACAATACTGGTGTGGTGCCGCGCAAGCGACACCTATCGAATATTTTCAGACCCAAGGAACCGTGGGCCGACGTCTACTTCCGGTCTGCCTCGTTCTGGCCTCTCGAGTCTGACCATCAACGAAGTTAGAAGCTCTAAAAAGTATCAGGCTCGAGGCATTTAAAAAGTCGTCATGAACGAGGCAAGTGTTAGTTATTGGCACGACACTACCAACACGCGAACTACTGCTAAGTATTCACGTAACAGGCGCTCAAGTATTCAAGTAACACTAGATGTAAAACTGCCCCAAAATATATCTTTGCACTGAATTAACTTGAATACTTGTGCGCCTGTTACGTGAATCCTGCAGCACATATCTCGTGTGTGCTACGATAAACAATTGCTTGACAAACACAAACAGACTAGTGTCATCTCCCATTAACTGTTGAATTTGATCAACTGTGAACCAATCAACGCCCATCCACATTAGCAGTGGACGAAAGTTCCATTATATGGTGATTACATGTAGACAAAGAGGCAATCGGACGATAATTGTGGAATAATCTCACTTCATGTGTTTATGGTTAATAATAACGAAGGTGTCAACAACAAATGAAGCTACCATGCAAAAGAATATCACTATGTCAATCTATACGCTAAAGTCCCTTTGCTGGAAACCTCGTTTGGGATGTGTTTCCACTTTCCAACCAAAAATACCCACCCACCATAAATTTTCTCAGATTATGTTGTTTTTTGCAGGCTTCCTGTAACTCCGCTACAGGAGTACTGTGCGCACGTTGACGACTGTGATACTCTCCTGGGAGATAATTGTGTACTTATTGCAAGATTGTAATCAGTGAAATCGTGCAGGCGAGATAATGAAGGAAATGGCCACCGGGTGTATGTTTTTTCCACATTAGATTCCCATCAAAATATAGCCGTCAGCGTCCAAAATCTTGACTGAAGTCCATAGTTTATTTTGCCGGCACGTTCTTGTACTTTTCAGCGGAACGACCGGATAAAGATATCAGAAAATAAGCGGAGAATCCCATGCAAATATGTGATTATAAACACTTTGGACCTACCCAGTGTCTTTATTGTCCTTTGGTTTAGATTATGTTACGGGGGTATTCTGTATATCATGTATATATTACTTCTTACTAACGTATGGTAAGAAATCGATACATACATTTGAAAAATCGTACAGTAAACTTTCAATTAATGGTCACCAATAGCTGCGCTGATTATGGTAATTAACTTATACGCACGTACCTATTGCCTTGTTTGTAGGCCATAATATTATGTCATTTGCGGAGCAGAGTAGGACCATCAAGCACATCCCTTACAGACATACCTCCACCATGGTATCACTGAGTCCAAATTTACCACCAGCGACTAATGTGTTCATGGTCAACATGGTCGGTATCAATCTTCATGGTCGGTATCAATCTTCATGGTCGGTATCAATCTTCATTCCTCTTGGAGCCGGAACATGGGTTTGGTCGTGGAACTGGTGTTGCTCTTAATTTTTGCTTCTTCCAATGACAAACCTCCAGTGAGTACTTAAAATACTGAAACTATCGCCGCGGTAGTTCCATTTGTTCAACGGGACCGAGCGGTCAACGGTTACTCTATGACGGTCAGCATGTCCACTATCATCCCATGCTCCCGATACATTTTCATGCTACCTCCATCCGGGGCCACTCGCTACATCCGGGTCCTTACACAGCTCCTTTGTTCCACCATTATTGGTAACACAAAGACCAAATAATATCGTTGGACTAAAATTCAACAACCCTCCTCCTCCCCGGTCTACCACCAATCCGAGGTCGTTATAGTGATGTATGTGTGTATACCATTTTCGTGCCAAGATAGTCGTATTTCTATAACTTTGATTGTATATAACCATAGCGTAGAGGGAATTCATGAAAATCGTGCACTTGGTGACAAGTTTTTGAAATTGGGCATGCTATAAGGTATTGGTATGGAGATTTCAAAAACCACCGCAAACACGTTGGCATAGCCCCCTGGTGGCCGTTTTGCGCAAAATCCAATATGGCCGCCATCAAACAAATAAAACTTCATATCTCGGCTTCTGTTTGAACTAGAGTTTATTGTAATACCAACTTTCCTATGTTTTTTGGCACGAGAAATCCATTTATGAAGTCGCTTTACAGTTTCAAAGTCGCCAACAAGGTCAGTCAATATTTTGGAGGTCAATATTAGCCAAAATAATACCGAAAATTACTCGAAAACATAACACTGAAATTAAATGACACACACATTTTACACAGGACCCTCTGCTCATAGAAATAGGAACAAAATGAAGTATAAAACAACCCTGGTGATGATCAAAACCGAGTTTGTAATCTCCAAGTCCTGTATAAATCCAGTTTGCCTGCCATAAACTCTTAACCTCATTTCTCGGGAAAATGAATTCATTTATGGAAATATTCTACAGATTTAAATTCGCCGTCATTGCCAATTCATATTTAAGAGATCAATGTATGTATTGACCTATTACCAATAATTATGATGAAGAACTATCAGGAAACCAGAAATTAATAACCTTTTCATGAACATCATGAAACATCTATATATATATATACATCATAACTCTACATTAGCTTCCTCAGTACAGGCATTGCATATAGTTGCATCTACTGTATACCTGATGGAATTGGTACACAACTTTCCAACAACGTGTAAGAATAATTTACAAATCCGAAACGAACCACACAAAGTTATGATGAAATCAATAGAATATCCAAGGGAAAACAGTGCAGTTCATAATTTAAAATTCGCAGAAACCTCACTGTAACGTTTGACGTGCACAGGGCGCACGCGGCGGGCGTCGTAATTTCTAGAACAACAACCAGGGAACAGTCCGTCCGGACGAATCCGGCCGTCATACATCACATCCTAGACATATAACATAA
The DNA here is from genome assembly GCA_949152475.1 of Terebella lapidaria. Classification (NCBI taxonomy): domain Eukaryota; kingdom Metazoa; phylum Annelida; class Polychaeta; order Terebellida; family Terebellidae; genus Terebella; species Terebella lapidaria. The sequence continues at coordinate 31,824,121 of OX424558.1, forward strand.
TACATCGGTTATGGTAATGTAGCCGTATATGTGGAGCCTGAGATGCCATGGGAGCGGCACCACCGAACTCGCGCACGTGGGCATGTTGCAGGCCGGCCTCGCCAACGGCACTGCCGCAAGGATAGAACCCTGGAAAGCCCGACGGTCTGCCAAAGCCTGTGTCGCACCATCCCAGGACGAGGAACTGGTGATCACAGGGACGAGCCCCGAATCAGCACGGTCCCCCTCCTGGGCCCCCAATTGAGAATCGTCCCTGAAGCCTTACGGCCCTAGCAGAAAAGGGACAAGGAGCTCGTGGCCGAGCTCACCTGTCGTCCTCTCGCTTTGCTAGCTCTGAGACAACTTCGAACTAAGAAAGCGCAGCGGTGGTATTTATACCACAGCTATGAGCACGAGAGATGACGTGAGACCAGTGTTCAGCATAGTGGATAGAGAGAAGGACGGAGAGTCGCCATGACAACTCACAGCTTCGAACAGAAGCGGCCAAAACAAGAATAGTGTTAGTAACAAATCTCCTGCCGCGATTTTCGGGCGAAATCGCCACATTGCAATTGAAACTAAATGATTTATGAATATTACAAGAGACCCTATGCATATAGGAGTGGAATAAATACAAATTATAGAGCATTCTGGTCAGATGATCAAAACTGAGTTCGTTACCAAATATCTATTAGCCTTGTATCAGAAAAAAATTGGAAATTTCAACAGAACCTTATGTAATAATAGTACAGGGCTGGAAAGCGGAAGTACTCATCGGTGAGAAATTCCAATGAATTTATTCCGACTGGGGATAAGCACCTGACGCCTCCCTATCTTTTAACATGAGGGTGGATTTAATATGACGAATTTAAATATATAAGCGATGTCTTAAGTGTATTGTAGTATCCATACACGATGAAGATATACAAAAACTAATGTAAAAGATAAGAATTGTCCAATTGCACAACATATTCAAGCTTCGAAGGGGCCCGAGAAAAATGGCATTTTGAATAAAGTATTGTTCCAGCAAAATTACAGGCAGACGGCCTGTTATTCTAACTAATTTTGGCACATGTATGCCTGTTTTGTATTTTTAAAGAGGTTTTTCGAAACAGAACACTTCATTTGAGCAGTTATTGACACTGTTAGAAAGTGGGCGGTAACAGGTTTATCCCCGGCGACACCTTGTACACTAATATTTCATTGGAATTTATCACCAATCATACATCCGCTTTCCAGCCCTATACGGTCCATGAGTCTTGGCCTTATTTTTTTGTGATTTTCCTTTTCCCTTTTTTTAAATTTTCCATATATTCATATATTTTTTTATATATAGTTGGTATAATATTGAATGACAAATAATGCAACAAAAGTTATTCCTATATCCGAATAACATAACTTTGTGAGTGACAAAGATTTTGTCAAAGGCCTGTAAAACAGCCAGGAATTCCACGTCTATTCAAGAATGATTATTCCATATCATTATTAGTGCAATCCCCTTCACACTTACACAGCTGGCTACAGCGGAGTCTGACTCGGCTACACAAGTTTGCAGTTTCCATTACAGGCAACAGCACAACCACAATGAAGGAGCAACGAGCACGCCTCACTGACGTTGGCCATGTCTGTCCAGTATGGCATCCACTGCCTACAGAGGTTGTTTCCAAATGAATGCTGCAGTAAACAAAGCACCTTAGCATGTTGGAATAAAGCATGTTGTGTGGGTGGGATCGAGTCAAATATTTCAGGCCATGAGTGAAAATGAACATTCCAACACTTGAATGTACAGTCCAACACTTGAGATGTTGCATGTGAAAATAATCAATGCTGAGGCTGGTCGGTTCCGGGGGAACACTATCCACCGTCCTGAGGTAGGCCTTATCATGACCATGATAAGGCCTACCTGCAGCATAGAGAAGGTGAAGCATCATACGAGTGTCAGCTTCCTCATGTTCGCCAACAGGTTCGCCAAAAGGCCAGCAGGTTTGTTGGTTTGTTGCTGAGCACAATGTCACCCATTGTTGTTAACAAAAGTGGAGCAGTCGCATCAGAAGTTCATGACTTCAGAGAGATGAATTGAAGAGCTCGTTTTTGTTTTCACAGTCTTTCAGGAATGCCTGCTACTGGACGCCCATGGATAGTGGTATCTGGGCTGGGACTTGTGTCCGACGTGTCACAGTCCCACCTCGATTGATTCGAGTTTGGGACTTGAGGTCTGTCTCCTTGTTTGTGTCCCAGACTGCGTCCAATGGTTTTTTCCATCATCTGGCTTCACAGATATAGCAACAACGGCATCTGTTTGTACTCCCAAACACACTTGCACGCACATCTCAGCATGTGTATAGCTGCTGCCATATTATAAACAACCATAGATGCTTCTTTTGCAGCTGGCGATCGACCAGTATACCTGGCAAAGAGTAGAAAATGCTTTAGCAGTGCCCAGCTTGTTACCACCTTTTTTCAAATCTACAGGTAGTCTGATGGCAAACGTGACCATGGTGGCCCTTGGAACGATGTCAGACAATGGTGTTGTAGCTAATTCTATTATGTTCCTCACAAATCCTGTAAACATGTTTCTGCCCATGACGGGAGTTTCCCGGAGGCATCTGGCGATTTCAGGGTCCATGATCTCGTCAGTGCCTGAGGTAATGAGGTCTCGAACCGTCTTTTTGAAAGGATTGAGGATTGTGCCCTTCTGGACAAAGTGACACAAAGCTTTCAGGTGCTTCAGAAATTGAGGATTCTGGATGCTCCAAATCTTCCTCGTTTGAGGAATATGCATTCTCAAACTCATCCGTGACCCTAAGAATTTCAGGTTTTGATAGGCCAATGACCTCCGTTTCCTCTTGCTGACCATATAGGCCCTTTGCTCCACTATCCTCTTTCAGAAACTTGATGCTATGCTCCTGACTCTGATCAAGGGCCATCAGTGAAAACTTCTTGTTGCCACGCTGAACAACGAACTTCCCTTCCATGAAAGCTTGAGGAACTGACGGATAAGTTTCTGAAAGTCCCTGCCATGTCTAGCAAGTAAACTTGCATTCATCCGGAATAGTTTGTGTCCAAATGCGAAAACCATGGGCACATATCAATACAGACTTTGAGAGTCAATGGCCATTCACCATGCGCTGACCGCAAATGAAACAACAGCAGTAGTCCAGAAGCAAATTGTTGGCATTTTGCTTATTCATGTAAGTTGCTTCTCCCAAATGTTGCTGGGTTCGTGAGGACCATATCCCTCATTGTAATACTGGCGATAAGCCTGCTCTTTGAGTATGTGTAGCCATGCCATTGTGAGCTGATATGCATATCGTGTACTATGCATAGCGTGCGAGCTGATATGCATAGCAATGCCAGGAGTGAAGACATTGGCGAGGGAGAACATCCGGCTCCAGCCAGATCCGGCCAAGAGCTTACCAACACATCCTCGAGATGCTATCTCGATATGCAGGAATCTCTTCAAACACATCTTGGATTCACCGACCTCGTCGGGGTACATCAACTGACATTTATTTTCGTTTGATGTAGAGAGGACAGTCACCTCCAATGATTGGAACTTGACCAGGATTCACAAACTCTATTGCTTCTTTGACCACAGGCATTGAGTGTTTTTGAATGGCCATTGTTGATGCTTGTTCATAGCAGATTGGGAAAATTTCAACTGTGTCCCTTAGTTTTATATCGTCAGTGTGTTGGGCATGTAAGAAATGTTTAGAATAGGTCACTGGAGTGTCTTGAAGCAGACCATCCTTTTCACAGATGAGCCATGCTTCCTCGGGCACACATGTTTGCAGTTGGTCAGTGAATGCTGGCGTGGCCACCCCACTGAGTATTAACGACAGAGTGATTTCTACAGCATAGTCATCGATGTACGGCACAATGTCATCAGGAAGTTTTACAGTGGTGCCTCCAGGAGGAACAAACTCAACTTGAGTTGAAAATTTGAGAGATGAATTATCCACCACCATATTGTCATGTGTGAGATGGTTTGTTAACGAGATAGCAGTACCATGGAGCTCAACCTGACCAGACAATGTTATCGACTCCTCCAGTCGTGAAGACTTCGCGCTTCATATTTGCCTGAATAACGACTCCATCCTCAGCAAAGCACTTCGACACAGCCAAAGCAAGTGTTTTTTTTTCTGGTATCCATGACTCGGTCATATGAGACTGAAATACCTAATGCATGGAACGTGTTGATACACTGTTGATGATGTCTTTCTGGTTATCATTTACATGCAGGTTCATAGAGCGGAAAGGGTGTCTCTTGATCCTTCTCCTGGTAGAGAGTAAGAGTCAGGCATGTACGCAGCATGACGCCACGACGCCACTGATAAATAAAAAAAAAACATCAGCAACTTCTCCATTTTTTTTCTAAATTTCATGAAAATATCATGCACACATCAGTGTTCTACTTAGACTCCATAAAATTTGTTGAACCAAATCGATTAAAAGGTGTTTTTCTTGAATTTAAATATCAACGCTTGAATAATATTGCATGTATTTTTCAACATGATATGTTTTCGGCTATTTTCGGCTAATATTGACCTCTTCAATATGAATTGACATTGTTGGCGACCTTAAAACTGTAAAGGGACTTCATAAATGGATTCCTCGTCCCAAAAAACCTATGAAAAGTGGTATTACAATAAAGTGTAGTCTGAACAGGAGCCGAGATATGGGGTTTTCTTTGTTTGCTGGCGGCCATATTGGATTTCTCGCAAAACGGCCACCAGGGGCCTATGACGACGTGTTTGCGGTCTTTTTTGAAATCCTCATACCCATACCGAATAGCATGCCAATTTTCAAAAACTTGTCACCAAGTGCACGATTTTTGTATATTTTCGCAAATATCTCCAATGCTACCATTGTAAACGCGAATACTCTATTTTTCATATTCTTGATATGTCCATGTTATACTAGATATATTGTACAAAGCCATCTTTGTGCCAAGATAGTCATATGTATATATATATTTTTCGATATAAACATGTGTAATCGCGGACACTCTATGTGTTATATTGTTTACATGTGCATGTTACACTAGATATATTGTACATATCCAAAGGCCTAGTGTCAGTATTTTAGGTCATATATCTATTATCAATATGTATTACATATATGTAGCCCATCCTTCCCGTTTGCAATAAACAAATATTTTTATGCACATAGCCTCGGTCTTTGTTGAACGAATATGCCTGCATTACTCTATCAGATATACGTGTATACACTAGCTGAATTATACCTGGTATTGATTTTGCAGTGGAGAAATAAAACTGTACGGTATTCTACTATCACACAAATACAAAATCAGAAGTACTCATGATTTACAGGTGTATCTCTTACTTTCATTTGATTGCGTGCTCTGAGAGATTTTCATTATTCACCATGACCATTGACGCTTGACCTGGAAATTGCATGAACCTAGGCCGACTCATCCTTGCTTATCATACAATTCATCAACATATTTTTATACTTATTTTCACGCTGATAATAACATGGATATCTTGAAATATGCAATTTCGCTTATAATGGGACCGATTTTGTTTCAATATAAACGTCAATTACGTCATCACGAATAGTACGACCGGGTTATAAATTGACATGCAGCATGAGGGACCGGTCCAACATCGTTTCCAAGCATCAGATTGAAAATCTGAGGAGGTGACCCCCTAGGTCAAATATTTGACCTCAGGCGAACTTCCCAAGGTCAGGGTCACAAAAGATAGAACTCGAGTATATCTACAATATGCACTCGATTTGAGAGTGCCCACAAACAAACAACGAATGAACCAATCCACATCCACGAATGAACCAACATACTTACCGAAATCGTAGATACCGGCAAGTAACAATTGTATACTGCGGAATATACATTTCATAGTTTTTAAACTGTGCGGATGTATGTCGAATATTTCAACAAACTATTGGTATTCCCATGGGTACAAACTGTGCACCATTATTGGCAGACCTGTTTTTATACTCCTATGAATCAGATTTTATCCGACATTTACAACGAGGAGGTTCTAAGAAACTAACATGTAATTTTAATTTCACTTTCCGATACATAAATGATGTATTGTCGCTAAATAATCCAAAGTTTGGTGATTATTTGGATGTCATATATCCTAAGGAACTTGAAATTAAAGATACGACAGACTCCGCTAATTTTTCCAACTATCTAGACCTGAGGTTGGAGATTGATAATGATTCTAACCTGTCAACTAGATTATATGACAAACGTGATGATTTCAATTTTTCCATAGTAAATTTCCCTTTCCTAAGCAGCAACATTCCTATGTCACCGGCATATGGTGTGTTTGTTTCTCAACTTATACGCTATTCCAGAGCTAGTTGCAAATATGAGGACTTTGTCTCTCGAAGTGCCCAGCTAGTCTCTAAACTGCTGCGACAGGGATATGTTTTACCAAGACTTATAGCTGCGTTAAAGAAATTCTATGGACGTCATCATGATCTGGTTGATAAATACAGCAAATCCATGTCTGCCATGCAACTAGATCTATTTTCATGTTAATTTTGGGGAATTCATGACGGGTGCCACTAGTGGGGCAGGAAATGCTCACTCTTTCCGGAACACCTGATTTCACCTCCTAATGGCCATTTTTGGGGATTCATGAGTTTCCCTGTCATTTTTGTTTTCTCTCACTTCGTATGCCTGATATGACTTTCTGTCCCCGGACTATGAGATTGGATAACGGACCCTGTTCTGTTTGCTCGGAATACTTAAAACTGGGTATTGATTCCACGTCTATGATATTATTTTAATGCTCATATCAACGCCCTGTTGGTTCTGGACTAGCCAATATTATTTTTGTCCATGAAGACACTTTTATCTTGTCAACTATACAAAGCGGCAACTACATTGCATAGAGTTGAATAAACTTCGACATTCACAAATAAATATGGGCGAGCAAGTTGTATTCTACATAATGTCACCTGCTTTAGTAGAAAGTTATATGTATACATATATTAAAAAGAATATATGTGCATCATATTTGTTTACATGTACGTGCCATTATGTATAAAATGGTTTAGCCTCGTAGTTTAGCCTCGTGCGCATAAAAATATTTCAAGTAACAATAAATGGTAGTGAGGTGTTTGGTGTACCCCTAGAATTATGATCGAGTACGTCATTATGGAGTATTGCTATATTGTCACAGGTTGAGTCGTTTGGTCATTGAATTCGCAATATTGCTACGAAGTTTGCACGGAGTGTTGTCTATGTCGCAGTTGGCAAACATATATCCCCCAGCCCCTGGGAAGGTTAGACATTACATCGTACCTCTTCATGTCGCACCATAGAACAATAAGCAATTAACATGGTACCCAAGCATACTCACTCGAGACCATGACGAAGCCCAGACTGAATTGACAATTATAGAGATAATACAAACTACGGTCTGATAAGCTCACACATCTCACGCGATAACAAGCTTTATTCATGTATTATCTTCTCATCACTCTCACCTGAAGTGATCACTTTCTGCAAATGAAAGAATTCGACCGTTCACCTGCAACTGGTCTGTCCATTTAACTTGACTGCCATTTCATGCAACATGTAAGTGGTTGCGGCAGTGAGAAGTTGCACCGTGCGACCTGACAGTGATTGGCCTGGTCTAGCTTTGCTGTTGAGTTGACGCCAACAGTCTTTGGACCAGAGAACACGCGGGCGACTCGTTATGCAAATTGTTGTAAATCACTGCTGTATTGTTTGTGTGGAAATGCTGTTGAACTTTTGGGTCTCTTGCTATTTAGCTGGATTAACACTGACAAGAAACACTAAATTGAAACAACTGACCTATACAACAGTGTCTGGTGTCCAGGGTGAACGAGGACAAGATCAACCCCGACAGTATACTGTTTACCTAGACGATACATCGATTGATTCCCTCAGTTTTTGCTTTCTAAATTTTACATATTTGATATTATATCCTCTGCTCAGAACACTTAGTTGCCTTGCATTTTGTAACTGCCTTCTATGTTTGTCCACAGGCCGTTCATCTCCGTAAAACGAGTAAAAACACTTCACGTAAGAATGTATAAGGAAACAGTCTTGTTCGACATATATGGCATTCAACTGGATGAGTTGAATATTCAAACATTTCAATTTAAACATATTTTTTTTCCTGTTGATTCTGATATACCTTCCGTCGTCGATGATTTTAGAATGCACGTATGGAATGTTTAAGGCCTATACAACAAGATTTGGATGATGACAATAACGGAACTAAAATACAATATTTTGGAATAACAACACAGCCCAGCCAGATATTTTGTCCAAAGACACACTGAGCCATCACTGTCATATAGTATGTATAATGTAGTTGTTACCATTGTACATCCGATAAGATGAGTGTGCAACTGCCAAAAAAAACATACAATATTAACAAGGCAATATGGCAGCGCCCTACAGCAGTGAAATTCCTCACTTAAATCGAAATTTTGTGTTTTGAGAGAAACAAATAGCGTTTCGCAAGCCAGTTTTGTGAAAATCTATTGTCGTTTGTATCATACACATGTAATATTCAGTTAAATAGTTCGCGCGAAGTAATTTCACTGAAACAAAGGCCAATAGCGGTGTAAACGAACTAAAAATATCAGAGTATAACTACATCTATGGAATGTTATCTGTTTAGCGTAGGAATGGAAAAAAAAAAAACCCTTTGCCACAGAAATGGGAAGTCTGTGGTTTTCTCAGTCAGTTCTTCATGATGGGTAAAATGAATGTTCACACTTATACATGTATGGTATTCGGCACTTGGAAACCCTTTATTAAATGTGCAATTATGACAATATTAAAATCGTTGCTGACGGTGTTTTTTTTAATCTGCCAAGGTATAACGTCATCAAAAACATATCCGGACTGATTCAGGTAACATTCGGAGTCCTAATGATAATATCAATCTATTACCATCAATAACAGCAAATTCTTAAGTTACTTCAGATACTGTGCTGATATAATAACAGCATGCAAAAGAAATTCTGGCTTTTGTAAAGTGAAGGTCTTAGATCATCTAGATCGTGATCAATCCACAGATCTTGAAGAGGGTAGAATGTGTGTTGGAAATATTGCTCTAACGTTGCAGGTCTTTGCTCATTTTTATTCATAGAGTTACCAATATTCCTGTAAGTTTACACTAACTGACGTTTACATCTCAGTCAACGAATATAAACACGTCGTACCCCTAGTGGAAGGCAGATATGTCACCAGAAATGTCACACTGTCGGATAATCAGCAATCAGATTCGCACCTTATTATGATCACTCCATGTCAGGTACAAGTATTCCGCACAATGAATTGACGATTATTGAGAACCAGTTCATCGAGTAATGTATACGGATGCTGGAAATCTGAGCTCTCTGCTTACAGGCTTGTAACGAACTGGATTCACTCGATTTGTCTTCTCCATCTCTTTCACCTGAAAGGGACCACTTTCTGCAAAATCGAGAAAAGAATGTTCACTTGCGAGTGCTCTGTCAAAACAAAACCGTTGCAATTTGATGCAACAAGCGATTGGATATGTATGGTGTGGGGGGTTGCACGGTGATTGGCCTGGTCTAGCAATGCCACCGAGTGGACGCCTACAGTCTCTGGACGACACAACACAGGCGAGTGGCTCGTTAGGCAAGTTGTTGGATCCATTGCTGTATTGTTTGTCTGGAGAGGCTGTTGAACTTGCGCTCTTCTGCTGTTCTCCTGGATTGGGACTAGGAAACAAACACTAATTCAAAACAAGTGAAATACATATCATGTACAAAATAAAGAGACCGTAGTTTTCTCATGAGGGAAATAGTGTGCAAAGTATTCAGAATGATTCAGTCGCTGTTGTACTTTGTAACTGCTATCTATGAGCAGTCATGCTTACCAAAAGACATTACATGTCCATAGCAAAATATTCACAAAAAATACTCCAATGCATATTAGAGTAAAATTGCTGATCGTATGGCGTTCTGGTGCCGTAATATCAAGTTCATCTAGATAAATATAATCACACCAAGCACACAATGAGAGCACGAGGTCATCTTCGTTGGCTATAACTTCTAATCAGGAAAACATTCCCCAGGGCTTCAAATTGTTCATTTACACAATTGTCCCATAAACCAGTTAACAAAACTGGTAAATTTGAGAGGTCTGGTATCTGGTCTGGTCTGGTATAAAATTTCAGAAATAAGGGAATCTGATGTGGTCAAGAACAACGCCATTTGTTGAAATTTGAACATACTCTTCAATTTCATTTTGGATCATATTGTTTTCCTGAGTCGTTTTAGTTCTACTGACAACTTCAATCATAGCCATGGACATGAATCTGTACACATTACTCGGTACATATACGTACGGTGGCTTATTTCTGCCCCAATTAGATTAATTTCTGTAAAAAAAGATTTCAGATATAAATAGTTTAATCACACACGGAGCAAATGTCTCCTTTGCGAAGCAAACGTTTCCTACACGAAGTAAATAGTTTCCTACGCGGAGCAAATGTTTCCTTCACGAAGCAAACGTTTTCTTCACGAAGTAAATAGTTTGCTTTGCAAAGCAAATGTTTCCTTCACGAAGCAAACGTTTTCTTCACGAAGCGAATAGTTTGCTTTGCATAGCAAATGTTTCCTACGCGAACGAAACGTTTCCTACACGAAGCAAATCATTTGCTTCATATAGAAAACATTTGCTTCGCGAAAGAAACATTTCCTTCGTGGAGCAAACCATTTGCTTCATATAGGAAACATTTGCTCCACGTAGTAAACTATTTGCTTTGTGTAGAAAACGTTTGCTTCATGGAAGAAACATTTGCTACGCAAAGGAAAGTAGGGCTTATTTACTTTGTGTAGGAAACGTTTGCTTTGCGAAGGAGACGTTTGCTTCACGAAGGAAACATTTGCTACGCAAAGCAAACTATTTGCTTCGTGAAGAAAACGATTGTTTCGCGAAGGGAACATTTGCTCCATGTAGGAAACTATTTGCTTCGCGTAGGGAACGTTTGCTTCGTGGAAACATTTGCTCCGCGTAGGAAACTATTTACTTCGTGAAGGAAACGTTTGCTTCACGTAGGAAACATTTACTATGCAAAGCAAACTATTTGCTTCGTGAAGAAAACGTTTGCTTCGCGAAGGAAACATTTGCTATTCAAAGCAAACTATTTGCATCGTGAAAAAAACTTTTGCTTCGCGAAGGAAACATTTGCTCCGTGTGTAATTAAAATATTTATATCTGAAATTTTTTTTAAAGGAAATTAATCTAATTGTGGCAGACATAAGCCACCGTATATACGGCCTCCTAGCGCATGACATCCCGGTACCGGTAAGATCACCGAAGTTAAGCAACGCTAGGCGTGGATAACACATGGATGGGTGACCCTGTTTGTGCATTCACCTGTGCTGCTGTATACTATTCACCCAAACAGTGTAATTGGGAACCTGGTTATAGACAGGCTATGCTCACTATTACTTGGAGTGACTTATTAAATCCGAGCATAAATCAGCAAAATGCAGACTCCGTTTTATCGTAATAGTAGGTGTCATTTTATTCAATCCTTGAACACAAAACAACAAGCGTTAGCATTCCAACAAATTAATGAAATATTACCTGATTTTCTGGTATAGAAACAAATTTGAATATTCAGAAGGAGGGGTATGGTCGGCGTTGACTGGAATGACTTTGATATAAAATGGTACGTGTAAATAATTTCGTAGTATTTACTAGTGTGAGTAAATGGTTTCCTCATGTAGCTGTACTACATTATTCCCATATATATATCTGAATTGTACATTAATTATGGCTATGGGCTACATAGATAAATATAACGAATTTCACACAAATTGAGATAACAAATTGATATAACAAATTTTATTTCATCCAACTGAATCAATGTGAATGGTACCTATTGCATAACTGGACTCCATTCGTGGCTGTTGACGTTATTTCACAGTGCCGAAACCGACTATGGTAACGCGCATTACCATAATCAAAAATGGCGACAGGCACTTGTGGTTCGAATTTGCTCGTGAATTTATATGCATACAACGTGTATAAATCGAGGGGATCTTCGAAATATACCGAAATCGATACATGTAGATTAATCCCGATTATGTGCAATGGGTCACTTGGTGACATATTAGTGGAAACGGAGGGTTGACAATTGTGTCCTGACTAGGGTAACGCGAATGTCAGACTATGGTAATGTGATTTGTAGGAAATTTAATGACTATGGTAATGCGATGTGTCTTTCGTACACAAAAACAATTATATTGTCAACATAACAATGATTTGAGGGGTAGAGTATGTGTTGAAAACTCTCGAATCATCTGTTATTTTATCGCATATCCATGTCAAAAAACATCTGCGATGTTATTACTGTACACAGGTCAGCAACTCCATAAAAGTTATTATTTCAGAACTATGATACACATGATGAGAAACGTCAAGTTTACGATTAAAAGCAGGGTCTGGCATGAAGCCAAATTTTTTTTTTTTTTTTACAAATCTGTGCACTTCCCCATCAAATTGTCAGAAATATTGAGGAATTTCAAAAACGGGAGATAATGAATGTTTGATTTAAGCTGCTGTCAGTCGCAGCGACTCTGTTGCACGCCAGTCGCATGCGATCTGGTCGCCGCGACCGTCACTGGTCCGACTGGGTTGGAGTCGCATGCACATGTAAATTGACGATATTTGAGAGCGATTCGTAAAGAGTCCGTAGGCCGACAGGTGTTTTTGGCGTGTAAACATGGATCACAATTAATGTAGGCTAAATCATACAACAGAAGTTACAGAAGGAGTGTGTGGGTCATTCCTGTGGTACCCTTCATCTTGTTTTCTATCTAGGCATTTTATCTTATCAAGAACAAACCGTGTGAAAAAGGGAAATAAATGTGTTGTGGTGGATTTTTTTGTCTGGGTATAAAATACCAAAACCGGTATGTCGGCACTCACTGTGGGACCAAACTCTTTGGGCCTTTGAGACTTTACAATTATACTGCAAATATCTGATTACGTTACTCCATGATCTACTTTTTACACACTACATGTGAATGTCATTTTATCCGTCTAGCACATTTTTTTAAAATCTCTGATCAATATACTGAGCAGTACGAGGAGTAGGGAACTTAGTTTGAGGCAACTTTCTTTCAAATGATGTGCGAGGGGCAAGAAGTGTCCCATTTTATTAAAATATGTCAATATTTACTGGTACATGTATGTTTTCTCCCTGTTGTCCGAGGCTCCCTAATTGTCCTGAATTGTTTCTGTATTCAGGGCTGCAGTGACGTCGGAAAGTGGCAGTGTTTTCATATTTACATGTATTGGAACATTGTCCGCAAAATGTCTTCGCTCCATCTCGATCTTGTTGTCATCAAATTACCGAGTGTCTGTTTGTACCCGGGACCATAGGCTTATTCTCATCATTGCAATTGGCTATAATTACATGCGACCCAGTGGTTCTATATCTCACGGTGTCAGGATGGGTTTCAGCACGGTACTACATCCAGTATGTGCAGTTTTAAAAACAAAATTGCACTGTAACACGAAAAAGACACATATACCCTGTAGTATATATGCGAATATCGTATAAATTACTGTTCAATTCTTGTGTTATATATATTATTTGCAGTGAAGCGGTGAATGCATTACCATAGTCGACACTGTGCGTTACCATAGTCAATGTAGCCATGGACTCGGGCGTTACCATAGTCAGCCACGATTTTCAATTGCTGATATCTCGTAGAAAAAGCCTATTTTTTATAACTCTTCTGATTAATTATGTGTAGCACAATGAACTTCATATCACAGACTTCTGAATGCTTCAAAATAGCCTCTCAATTAAGTTGTTAGGCTCGATCAAATTCGAACCACAAATACCGGTCGCCATTTTTGACTATGGTAATGCGCGCTACCATAGTCGGTTTCGGCACTGTGTTATTTGAAATGTCACGGGATTTGTTATCTAGGCAAAGGGTCTCGTCTTATCATTACAGGTAGAACACACAGATTCCCGGAAGGAGAGTAATGTTATACTAGCTAGTCTCTCAATTTTCAGAGTGTTTAGTGTGATTCCCCAAACAACAAGCGAATATTAGCGTGGGTTCAGCATTTTTGCAGCATTGTGAACGATTCGTTCATAAACGTGGGCCGTACTTCTTCTGGGAGAAAATTGCATACTAACTGCAAGACTGTAATCAGTGAAACTGTGTAGGGAATAGCCACCGAGAGTATGTTTTTTTTATTTAGCAATAGATTCCCAACAAAATACAGCCAGAAGCCACTCAAAATCTTGACTGAAATCCATAGTTATTTTGCCGGCACGTTCTTGTACTTTCTAGCTGAACGATAATGATAGAAGAAAATGAGCAGAGAACCCCAGGCAATTATGTGATTATAGGATATTTAGCAGAAGTATCTGGTTCCTGTTATGATAATCAAATACTTAGAACCTGTCCAATTCTTTGGTTTGGTTTAGTTTGTGTGACAAAAAATCCTGGTAGGGGGTATTATGTATGTTTTACTGTTTACTATGGTACATTTGAAAACATTACCGTAAGGTTTCAATTAATCGTCACCACTATCTGCGCTGATTATCGTAATAAACATACACGGCATTTGCCGAGAATAGTAGGGCCCTCAAGCACATCTCTCACATACATACCTCTACCATGGTATCACTGAGTCCAAAATTACCATCAGCGAATATTTTCTTCATGGTCAACAGTCGTGTCAATCTTCATTCCTCTCGGAACCGAAACGAGGGTTTGGTCGTCGAACTGGTGGTGCTTCTGTAACTAACTATACTAATACAATTTCTCTGAATGAATATGTCTACATGTATGTATCATGGTGTACTTGATATACCAGCTGAATGAATCATTATGTACTAGATATTGGTTTGGGGTTTTTTGCAGTGAGGACATGAAACTCTGTTCTACTATAGACGTTTACAATACAATACAAAATCAGAAGTACGGATGATTTACAAGTGTGTCTGCTACTTTTACTTGATTGGATGCGATGAGAAAGTTCATGCAAAAAGCTTCTCATAATGTTAAAAATTAAGCATAAAGTCACGGACGGCTAATAACATCCATCCAAGGATGGCTATGAACTTCCATCAACATTAAAAAATGTGTATACTGGGGAATTATTCTTGAGATGTTCAACTTGGAGAATCATATGAACTTCGCCACCCACGAAAGCGGCAATACGCTCGATCTGATTATTACAAAGCAGACTCAGCAAATTAAAGCACTATCTGTGCAACCCGGAATCTCCCTGTCTGATCACACAGAGGTGGTCAGGTTGACACGGAGAAACCAGAGCTGCGTCGCCACGAAACAACGATTCGCAAGCTGGGTGCTATATCTCCAGATGTCATCATACCTCATATAATGGTACTGACAACTCGCCTTCTCGCAATCGATGACTGTGATCGTCTGGCGTCAGAGTTCATGATCGGATTATCAAACATTCTCGACTCTGTGGCACCCCAGAAAACAACAGTGACGACAAAACGTCCCAAGTTCCCATGGTACGACGAGCAGTCCAGACAGCTGAAGAGACAGGTTCGTCTTTGTGAACGTCGTTGGCTGCGAAGTCGTACTCCAGAGACCAGGAAGGGATACACATGTGCAAGGAATCAGTATTCCAAACATTTGTGTGACAACAAAAGGCGTGTCGTGACACAAAAGGTGCAAGAATGTGAGAGAAATCCCCAAAAGCTCTATGCACTGGTTAACAACCTTATTGGGCGAGGGCGTGAAAACATTATGCCGACGTCTGAATCAGAAGAGCACCTATCCGAGCTATTTGCGGACTTTTTCTTGTCGAAAATTGAGAGCATTCGAGAGCGACTGGCAACCATACCACCTTATGATCCACAAATTCGGGATGTAGAAGCCATGCATCAATTCAGCGAACTAAGTGAAAGTGATGTGTACAAGCTGATTATGAGCATGAAGCCAAAAAGCTGTGAATTGGACCCACTTCCGGCAAAATTGTTCAAGTCATATGCACAGGAACTTACACCACTCGTGACTCACATCGTAAATGCCTCCATTCGAAGTAGTGTATTTCCCTTGGATTGGAAATATTCCGTGGTGAAGCCGCTCCTGAAGAAACAAGGTCTCGACAATGTTCCAAAGAACTATCGACCTGTTAGTAATCTGTCGATTATATCAAAGATTACTGAGAAGGCTGTACTCCATCAGATTGTCGACCACTTCACCGAGTACGCACCCCTACCGGACTATCAAAGTGCATACCGGAAAAATCACGGTTGTGAAACTGCCATACTCGAACTGCATAATTCAGACGGATAATGTTCCTGTGCACAATGGACCTGAGTGCGGCGTTTGATACGGTGGACCACGGTCTGCTGTTGGACGTCCTAGACAAGCGGTTTGGGATCAAAACCCAGGCAAAAGACTGGCTTGACAGCTACCTCCGACCACGCGGTATGAGAGTACGCATTGGGAAGGAATTATCCTCGGTGAGAGAGACGCCATTTTCGGTGCCACAAGGAAGTATTCTGGGACCGTATCTGTTTCTTGGGTACTCGAGCACAATTGAAGATGTTCTTACCGAGGATATGGGCTGCTTGACTGGGTTCGCAGATGACCACAGTCTACGGATTTCCTGCGATCCAAACAATAGGGATGATGAACTCAATGTGCTCCACGGTCTTGAAAACTCTCTGACAGCGATCAAGGAATGGATGGACTCTAACAAACTCCAGATGAATTCTTCTAAAACGGAGCTCATCTTGTTTGGAAGTCTTCGTCAACTCCAGAAGTGTCAGACGACTCAAATCGTGGTTAACGACGAGCAGGTCAAACGATCTACTGAGATTAAGTACCTGGGAGTGACCCTTGACGAAAACATGTCGCTCACGAGACACATCATCCTTAAGTGCCAGAAAGCATCCCACATCCTTCACATCATCCGGTTGATTCGCCCGTCGCTGACGACGGACGCATGCAAGCAAGTCGTGTATGGACTCGTTCTTTCCCATTTGGACTATTGCAATGCAATGTATATGGGACTCCCGAACGTGAACATCCAGAGAATGCAGAGGATTCAAAATTCTGCTGCGAAGCTGATCCTGAACCTCCATAGATCAGAAAGCAGCACCCAGGCATTGATAACTCTGCATTGGCTTCCGATAAAATGGCGAGTCGTTTTCAAGGTTCTCACCTTGGTCCACAAGTGTCTGTTCGGTCAAGCTCCCGTGTATTTACAGAGACTTCTAGTTCGAGCAGAAGCTTCATCCTTCGGACTGCGGTCACAACGGCGAGCTAACATCCTTACAGTTTCTCTTACCACAGCGAAAACCTTTGCAGACAGGAGCTTCAGCGTGTTTGGGCCCAAACAGTGGAACAATTTGCCAGACAATTTGCGTACAATAACGAACTTGACCAGTTTCAGGAAACAATTAAAGACTTATCTTTTCGAACAGGCCTTCTCCCAGTACTTGTAAATGTCGTTGATAATCATGTTTTTAACCATATATGTAATAATCTGTATCACATTGTTAAGCGCCACAGAATACTGATGTACAAGTTGAGCGCTATATGTATAAGATATATATTAAATTAAAATTATTCAACATATAGTAACAAATGTACATTACATAGTTTTCATACTGTGCTGGTCATTTATGTGTTACATGGTAATTTTTTAATGTTCATACCAACGTTCTATCACACATATAAAAAGTGGTAACTACATTGCATGGAGTGGAATAAACTGTTCCACATTCACGGATAAACATGGGCGAGCAAATTATGTTCTACATAATGCTGGCTGCGGTAGTAAAAAGTTATATGTATATATATATATATATTAGAAATAATTCCATTCCATGTATTCAATGAAGGCCATGTTTTTTTTATCTTTGTTTCCCGTCAGCGGGCGGGTAAACAAAGCAATTATTTTGAGAAAACAACACAAAAGTGTTGGTCATTCTCTCTCTCTCCCCCCCCCCCCCCCAAAAAAAGATCTTTATATCCCTCAAAACACTGATAATCGAGAAGGATAGTGAATGGTTTCCATTTTACTGTTTTCTTGTGTGTTATCCATTACAACAGTATTTAATAGGTTAGCAAATGGTCAAATACCATTTATTGTATATCTTTGGGATGTGGTACCCTGTGAATGAAGATGCTACTATGATAATGAAGGTCTGTGTTTTTGCGTGTGTTTGTTGTTTTTTTTCTGGCTGGCTGGTACTATTCGAAACTAAGACTAACTAATGACAAAAACTAACAAAGACAGACTAATGACATGTCATAAAATGATATTGGGCCTCATATTGGCAGCAAAACTACATTGAAACTGTCACCAATTTCGCAATACTATTATATATGATTTATTGGGCAAATGTATATACATGTTTGGTATTGCTGAGGAGAATGTTGTAATTGGTCGATGATTGAATATGGCATTGAAAACGTTGCTGGGTTTTCTGATCCACATCTGGCATGAACTGACCCTAACACACTGAAATTGAGTCAGCTAACACTCGGTACCTACCGGGACCGCGCTGTAGCTTCATGGTGTAGTTTCGTGCACACGGAAATATTTCCAAGAAACCATAATGATTGTGAGGGTTGTGCTAAGCACTAAAATTGTGATCGATCTATATAATCTCAATAGTGCAGATTACGTATTTTATTATGGAATATTGTTATATTGTCATAACTTGAGTCGTGTGAAGTCATTGAATTATCAATATTGCTACGTGTTTTCTACCATCTATCAGTCAGCAAATATAAATCCCCCAGCACTTGGGAAGGTCAGACATTACATCGTACCTAATAATGTCACACCATAGAATAATATGCAATTAACATGGTACTCAATCATACTCACTGGATACCATAACGGAGTGCAGACTGAATTGACAATTGTCCTTAGGAGCTAGTTCACAGAGATGATACAAACACCGGACTGATGAGCTCACACCAACACAAGCTGTATTCACCCGATATCTTCTTTCCATCCCTCTCGCCTGGAAGTTATAACTTGATGTAAATGAAAGAAGAAGTCGACGGATCATCTGCAACTGGTCTGCCCATTTAACCTTACTGTCATATGATGCAACATGTGAGTGGTTGCGGGTGTGACAGGTTGCTCGGTGCGTCCCGACAGTGATTGGCCTGTCTGCCCGACCAGAGAACACAGGTAGGTGGCTCGTTATGCAAATTCTTGTAAGTCATTGCTATATTATTTGTGTGGGGAGACTGTTGAACTTGTGGTTTCTTGCTGTTCACCTGGATTGACACTGACAAATGAAACAATGATTTGAAATAGCTGAACTACATGTATACAGCTACCTAGATGATACACCGATTGATTTCTACAGTTTTTGCATTCTGAATTGCACATATTTGATATTAGATATTCTGTTCAGAACTTCTTAGTTACCTTTGTATTCTGTAACTGCTATCTATGTTTGTCAATACTCCATCCGTTTTCATAAAATGAATACAGAAACCTCACATCCCAATGTCCAATATAAAGTCTTACGAAGCAGATACATTTAATGAAGGTATCGTTAAGCACAAGCTGATTGCAGATGATTATTTTTTTCACTATAACTTTATTTCTTTCAGGCAACCTTTCTCAGAGAATATACTAACTGTCCTAAAATACCAAGAAAACAACAACAACAACAACAAAAGTTCTTCCGTGTTCCATTCGATACTATCCTGTTTATGTCAAAATCCATCTCGTTTCATGAGGACCAAGATAACATTTTAAGAATAATGTCAAGCATCATAATTTGAGTACACTTTTCGATTTCCCTGCTGATCCTGATGTACCTTTCTATGGAAGCGTTAATTGATCATCCACATAATTTTTCACGACCTGGCGTGTTCTGTATCACAGTAAGACGACTTGTCATGTAAAGTATCATGGCAAGATGTCATGTTATGAAAGTTGGGCGAAATTATAACGACAATGAGACATATTGTGAAAAAATAGCATGACAAGACATTCTAACATGAAAAGATATAACAACAGGACGTCTTCAGCTGAAAAAATATCACGACAAGACGTCTTAACCTGAAAAAATATCATGACAAGACGACTTAACCTGAAAAAATATCATGGCAAGACGACTTAACCTGAAAAATAGCACGACAAGACGTCTTAACCTAAAAAAATTATACAGTAAGGTGTCTTAACCTGAAAAAATATCACGGCAAGACGTCTTAACCTGAAAAAATATCACGGCAAGACGTCTTACACTGAAAAAATATTACGGCAAAACATTTTAACCTGATGAAATTTCATGGCAAGACGACTTAACCTGAAAAAAAATCACGACACACGTCTAAATCTGAAAAAAAATTACAGCGAGACCTCTTAACCTGAAAAAAAATATCACGGCAAGACGTCTTACCCTGAAAAATATTACGGCAAGACGTTTTAACCTGATGAAATTTGATGACAAGATGTCCTAATATGGAAAAAATATAACGATGAGATGGCTTACTGTGAAACAACATCCCTACTAGGCGTCTTACATTGGAATATTATCACAACAAGATATCTTACCATGAAAATATATAACGACAAAATATCTTAACGTGAAATAATTACACGAGAAAGCGCATTGTCATGAAAAAATACAATAGCAAGGTATCTTACCGTGGAAAAATATCACGATAAAACGTATTATTGTGAAAATTTATAACGACATGATTGTGCCGAACTCTACCCAGTGGTACACAACGATCGCGCCGGTTGACACGTGCTGCTCAGTTACCTTGTTACAGCCGTATGTCCGTGCATGCATGCTGATCAGGCACCTTGAAATCAGGAATCTGACGGCGTACAGCCGCATGCTTATTGCTTTGCCTTCGCAAGATCACTGTCATGGAGAAATACAAACGGTTTAAGGAAAGGCAGTGAGGTGACCCAATCCAATCACACTGTATGTGGGAGATGATCACCTGCTCATTGCACAACTCGCGTGTCGAACATTCCCTGTGGAAAAAACAGCCCTGGTCACGTTATGAATTGCCATGGGTTTTGGGGCTCGGTGCAGGAGAGAAGCAAGTGCGCAATTCCTCCCGCTCTGGGGGTTCGTGATGCTTCACAGGACCCCGAGAGAATCTTGGGATCATTCGATAGTATCCCAGATGATTACCCTCGCCCCGATAGGGGGAGAGGGTATTGCATTTGGGTCTGTCTGTCTGTTTGTCTGTCTGTCTGTCAGCGTGCATAACTCAGAAATGAATAGCCCGATCAACCCGACAGTTGTAGGGAGGAAGTGGTATCACCGTGGCTCGGTCCTCCTCAATTCTTGTCAAAATCGAATAAAAATGGTTGCCATGGCAACCGAAAAAGTGAAAATCACATATAAATCTATATACACCCAGTTCTAATCAATATTAATTTTTCAAACTATTTTTGTATTTTTCTTTGGCCGATTTCCGATCGTAGGGTGTACGACGAAAATTCTCTATTATCGCCCGATATCGAAAAATTAGGGGTCATGATTTTAGGACTCTTGAGTGTTCTGAGATTCAAGGCCATATTGTGAAGCTGGTTTCCAATCGTTTTAACCCATTTTCGTTCAGGAGATGTGCCTGGATGACAGGGACAATCCTGTGAAATTTCACATCTCAATATTGAGCAACAAGGTCAAGGTCAGACTAAAGATCAAAATCGAAAGTTTACAATAACTCTGCTTATATTAGTGATTGATTTGCCCTATTAATTATATATTTTCCCGTACTCAATTCCCGTCATTCGCTGTATGACTGATGGTCCTGTGATAAAAAATCCCCCATTATCGCTCAAGGTAGCAAGTGTATGGGGATCAGCTGAAATCACTGATTTGTAGTATTTCAAGTAGTGGTAATTCCCAAATCACTGATGATGTCCAGTAGTGTTTGCGAAGTTTGGGTTGTCACAATCAAGAATTCAGGTCGTGGTCGACAGATCGAGAATATGTTCAAGATAGAAAAAAAACTTTTTTCCCATGATTTTTGCTTTTTGTATGGCCAATTTCCGATCATTTGATATGACCAATGACGACCAAAACCCCCGATCATCGCCCAGGTCCAAAATGTAAGGGTCATAAACTCTAATTTTAGTAACTAAATCTGGGAGGGCGAGAGTTTTTCCTATATTCAAGAAGTTTGAATATTTTGAAATTTATGGACATTCTGGTCTTGGGGGAAAACTTTGAATTTGTAGAATTTCAGATGAATACTGGGGTGTGTTTTTTAGGGGGTGCGGGTGCTGGAATCGTTCAAGTGGGGCGAGGGCCCTCTAAATCCGCCACTGTTAGATGGTCTTACTATACTTCGGTGATCCAGATACAGATGGAAATCCAAAAAAGGATTTCTGTCTTTGTCGATAAAATGTTTGGTATTTATTAACTATTAACATACGGGAAGATCAGATACATGCAGATCTGGCACATCCTAAAATGTCTTGAACTTTGTCTTACATTGTAAATGTTTTGCAGAATCCCGATTCCAAATTTATTTTGGTGTTCACTACATTCTAGTTTATTTCAAAATTACGCTAGCAGTGCACATTTTGCCCAAACAGCTACATGTATCATGGATATTTTAATATACCTTATTTCTTCTGTTCAGAGCAAGAAATAGACGCGGGAGCCTTCGAACTCCTGGAAGTCGGGGATTTGGAGGCAATGATACCCAAGATGGGACCCCGAAAGAAAACTCTGGCAATTTTTTGTGAAATATTGCCTGAGAAGGTGAGTGATATTTCAATCAGGGCAGGAAATTTGAAAAAAAAATTACGTAACCGGAAAACAGGTTACGTGAAAAAATACCTGCGTAACCCATCGTTCGGTTACCTAAATATTTTTGCGTAACCTATTACCACAAATTCAACATTATATTTATTATTGTACTGAACGAAAATACATCGTCTTAATTTCTTCAGGAATTGTTCAAATTAAACCATATCAACAAAAGTAAGCTTTCAACACATCTACTATGTACCTAAAAATAAAAAGATGTGTATTTTCGAGTTGAAATTTATTACATGTGTGAAGTGTTTCTCAACATATACTTCTTGTTCTATGCTCATGGGATAAAACTAGTCATATATATCTATGTAGATATCTATTGGCATCCAACAGCCAAACAATATTGCCTATTCAGTCTTTCCATGGATATCCAGGTGTCGTCCAGGACCAATAGCAATACAATCAATGAACACTGCCGCAGGCCACAGGGTGGGGGGAGGCTGTGATGGGAGGTCTGTATGTGCTCGGGTGGAAGAGTAATACTATGTTGATACGTCCGTGACTCCGTGTGTGAAACTGTGAATATGTTCGTGTGCCCGTTACTGTTGTTTATATCAACCAGTTTCAAGAATATTCAGGACCAGCAGATAATGAGAGCTTGTGTTCTGTGCGATTGAAATATATTTGATATCACAGTAATCACAGGTGTCGGGCAACAAACATTTCGCTTTCGTACCTGCAAGGTGTCCCGGTAGAATATCGTGATTAGTGCATCTCATGAATTATTCATGACCGGGTGATCAGCTCACCCGATCAGCGGTCCAGTAATGCAAGCCTGGTCAACCTGCAAGACCCCTCTAGGGCCTTGGAAGCCTTGGAAGACCCCTCTAGGGCACAATACCTCGGAATGATCCCACTTTCCTCGAGACTTCACAATGAATGGCATATTGTAGGCCTACATGCAGCTGTATCTCTATTTACGTAACCGAAGTATCGTTCACGTAAAAATGCAGTTGCGTAACCGTCACGCGAACGGAACGATCGTTCGCGCCAAATTTCCTGCCTTGTTCAATGGTATTGTTAAGAATGTTAATGATCAGAGAAATTCACTAAAATACACGTGTCACAGCGATTAGTAAGAGTTTTGGAATTCCAAACTTAATGACAAAATGATTAAATTGCTGATAATTGCAATTATATTGTAGCGAACATAGAGAATATACCAAGGGACCGGCTGTGACTGTAACACTCTACTTTAAATAAAGTCAATACATGACCCTTCCTTTTTCAGAAAGTTAAGACTGTGGATACATCTAGAGCCGAAGCCTGTTCTTCAGAAAGCAATACGTCTAGGAGAAAGGACGAAAAAGTGTGGATTCTTTGATTTGAATGCTCGAGGCCGCGAAGCGGCCGAGAGCATTGAAATCAAAGAATCCACATCTTTTGAGTCTTTTCTCCGACTTAAAACATGTGTAGGCCTAGTCATGTGTAGATATAATATAATAGTATTACAAACGTGAGTTGTGTCATGTATGCTTTGCGCGTCATGCATACAGACTGAAAGTGTGGATTCTTTAAATCACTGAACCATTGCGAGTGACATGATATAAATACAATTGCGCGAAACCCAGAAAATCACTCGACTCGACACTGACAAAATGCAGGCGCAAGTGAGCGACGATGACGATATCTTCATCACACAGAGCAAAATCAGTTTTGATTTGAATGCATCTGTAGATAGCGATCAAGCGTTCGATGCAGCACAGATGCTCGGAAATATTGGTGACAAAACACTCCGAATTGGATATCGGACTACGAGTGGCGAAACAGTATGTATAAACTATTCGAAGTTGCTGTATATCTGATTAAATGTTTCTATGATGGCAGTTTGTGGTAATTGGTATAATAACTAACAGTAATTTCATGCTTTTAGGCCCAATCTTCCGGCGTATCGACCTGTATATTCTGACATCTCAGACGACGAACTCGTGTCAACATGCCAGAAATTCGAGGCTTCGTTGGACAGTGCATCTCAGAGTGGAATGCCGACATTTAAACAGAACAGCTGAGATTACTTTGCATAATGGACATAAACGACAATGTCAGCAAATTCATGTTGTAACAATTTGAAAAATTACCATATCTGGAAAGTAATAACGAGAGAATGAGTTGATGAAAACTGTCTCACGTCTCTGTAAGGACGCTGGATTAGATGGATATCGAACAAATCATTCCTTACGAGCCACAGCCGCTTCGCGTATGTTTGAACAAGATATGGATGAGCAGCTGATATGTGGAACTACTGGTCATCGTTCTCTGGCTGTCCGTCCGTACAAGCGCGTGTCCGATGCCAAGCGCAAGAAGATAAGTGCAGTAATCTCAAGCACAAGTAGTGCTACGGAGGATCCACGCTCTGAATGTCCCATCAGAAACAAAGACAAGTTGCCAATCAAGATGACCCTGAACTTGAATTTGAAATATGCTGTTATGTAATATGCAATATCACATATACTGGTTATGTACACGAAATTATCCAATAATATTATGTGTGAGCTCTGCAAATAAAAATTTACCATGACTAACCGTTGATTCCTTTCAAAGTGTTGGAAATTGTGCGTTAAGAATCCCCGGCTTCTAGTTGATTCCTCAAAAATAATCCACACTTCACACAATAGTGTGACGTCATCATAATGTTTTAATACAAGTGAGCTGATTGTTTATACGTTAAATTTCAATCGATAAATGCAACACTGTCATAATTGAGCATACTAGTACTTTATTCAATTGCAAGTGTGAACTTTCATGAAGTCAGCATGCTGAATGAGACTGTAAATTGTTCAAAGGAATTTTAAAGAAAGTTCTTCGTGATTATAGGATACAACAGAGCACAATAACCATATGTTTTCAGGGCTGATGAGATCAGTGTATGTTGTGTTATTGATTTATGTTGATACAAGTACATATAGAGCTAAATAATGTATATCTTGCATGCAAGGGTATATTTCAACTTGTGATGACATTATGAATAGTCTGCTGTGCATGTTTTGTACATATTCTTCCATCTTGCTTAGATGCACAGGATAAGATCAAAGAAATCTTAGAGCGGATGAGATCAAGGAAGGAGGTATGTGAGAATAGAAAAACAAACTCTGTTTCAACAGTGTGAAAAACCAGTTATCCATACTTATTAGGGGCCAATCATTATTAATTATTGATGACCACGACTTGATTAAAAAAAGCACTGTGACCCTCCCACCCCCAATATTCATGTATAACACATGCACATGTACAGTGATACACACATTTCCACAAATATAAGGAGCCAGTATCATTTGCTGGGAATATGAACAGGTATTAGTAATTCAGAAAGAGGCTCCAAGGTATTTAGTTAAAGCAATATAGTTTCAATTTACAAATTTCAATACACAAATGTGAGGAAAGTTCACACAAAATTGTCAATATCTTGAGAACGATTGAATATTATGTTCTGTGAAAGCCAGAACATCAGTGGTTGCATTTTCCATCAAAACAAACCTAAAATTTAATTGGACTTGTGCTAGGACTTAACTTACGCATGATAAGTTGATGTAGCTTCAAGTATATTGAAATTGGCATCCAAGTACTAGTATATTGAAATTGGCAATTTTATTCTCCGTTTCATGGTAATTGCCTATTTCCAACTTACTACTGTATCTAGTTGATGTCTATCATAATACAATCGATATTATTCATAATATTTTTTGACAGAGGTATTCGGTCAATAAAGGGAGGCCAAAGCCAACGACATGCCGGCCCAACACAGGCTGGCT
Source organism: Terebella lapidaria (assembly GCA_949152475.1). NCBI lineage: Eukaryota > Metazoa > Annelida > Polychaeta > Terebellida > Terebellidae > Terebella > Terebella lapidaria. The sequence goes on from OX424558.1 coordinate 31,850,654, forward strand.
TCACTTTGATGACAAGCAACAAAGATATGTTCAGGTTCGCTCCCAGATGGGGGGTGGGGTGAGGCAGCCAGTCCTCGACCTGAACTTAGGGTATGAGGAAGTCCTGCGAAACCTGCAAGATCTTTACTTCCCACAAGGTAATTTTTGGGTTACTGACACGCTGTCCGGTCACCTATTGGCATGGCGTTGTGTCAATCGTCATCTCATAGTCGTCTACGTTTGGAAATTATACTCTAGTCCTCTTGGAAATTCGCCTAAAATTGCATGTGCTCAAAAATGATTTGAGAGGGGGGTAATATTTATTTTAGCTTTTTTTTTGACCTGGGTCTCGACCAAATACACAAAATTTTGGAATTTGGGTGTGTTTTCTCTAAATCTGGTTGAAGTAAAAATCTCAAAACTGTCTGAACAGTTTTTGAGAAAATGGCCGCCTAAGTCAGAAATTGGCCGTTTTTCGACGAAAATGGGCGCCATTTTGAAAAAAATGCGAAAATCAAAAAACAAAAAAATAACCCCCTCTTGAAATATTTTTAGATATTTTTGTGCAAAATTTCAGAAAGATTCACCTGTAAACTTCAAAGAAAAAAATGTGGACGGACGACGACGCCGACGGACGAAGGACGCAACGCCATGCCAAGAGGTTATCGGACCATAGGTCCAATAACCTAAAAATGCACGAAAATACATCAATTGCATTGCCTAGGTTGGGATTGTGATACTAGTAGGACCTTGGAATGTTGTGTAATTGTCTTCATATTCTGGATTTACCATGTACAGGCAATATAATTGGTTGGTCCCCTGTCAGCGCAAGGTGACATTGTTGATAGACCTTACCACTCATTGGGAATTCCTCATTCATGGTTGAACATCAGTTACCACTGTTTGACTATGCATTCTTTTCATTCTCCCACAGGTTACTCAAGGAAAGGCAACCTGGATGACATGGAATGTGCTATTGGAAACTTTCAAGAGTTGCGCATGTCAGAGGACGAGTTCCCCCTTCGTAATGTTGTAGACAGATCCAGTACAACAAAACTGAGACTCTACCTGATGACGAAACTGGTAAAATATAGTTTAAATGTATATTTTTAGGTAACTGGACCCATGGTCTGATTATCTATTGGCATGGTGTTGCGTCTGTCATCCGTCACCGTCATCGTCCGTTGATATTTATATCTTTAAAGATTACGAGGGAATCTGCCCGAAATTTTGAATAAAAAAATGCCTCAAAAATATTTCAAAATGTTTTTTTTTTTTTTTTAATTTCACACTTTATTCAAAATGGCGGCCGTTTTCGATGGAAAATGGCCGAGCTCTGACTTCAGCGGTCATTTTCTCTTAAGCAGTTCAGTTTTGAGCTTTTGGTTACTAAAGATTCCCCTCGTGTACTGTATGTTTGCGATATGTATAAGTTCCATTGCCATTGAACTGCTGGTCTGTGTGTGGCGGCAATTTCGAATTTCCAACTGGTCTCAAAAAACTGTTTTTTTTCCTCCCAAATCAAGTTACTATTCGTATTGAGTGATTTCCAGCTAAATTTACAGGTGACCTTGAATTTGACCTTCAATGACCTTGAGAGGTCAAATTGGCAATTTTGGTGTAAAAAGTTGTGGTTTAACACTAAACATTTCTTCGGTTACCTTTGATAGCCCTTGGGCTATTTTTTCATAAGTTATGTATAGTTCAAATGGAATATGCACAAAATCTAGTACGTTCAATTCATGTATATGTATGTGTTCATTAATACAAGAAATGTAAATATTTTGAAATAGTTCCTGGGATAGCCAGGTTATCGCAGTATTGCCTTCGTATCCATCATGTTCACTGTGATTGCAACTGTAATTATAAGCTGGAGACAGACTGAACAATGATGCATGAGTCAATTCATTCTATTCAATCCCTTGAATGAATATATGTTATGTTTTTTAATGTTTTCAGAACAATAATGTTTTTAGTTGTATACTGAGCAATATTGTATCTCTATGAATGAAATGAATATTGATAGAAGCTATTTTGGTGGGCGAATTTTCAGGCAGACATCCCAGCCATGACGAAAAAAAAAAGGAGGGACCTCGGAGAGATATTAGGCTCATTGCTGAATGAGACTGTAGTAAGTTAGAATCATAGTCAATTGCATAATGTGCAAACTGTATGACATATATCAAATTTCGGCAGTTTTCCTCACATAAACTAGCATGGAGTGGTCACCCTGAGATAAAACTTGATCTATTATGTTTCCATCTGAGGGATTAATTGACACATTGAAATGCTTAGCACCATACACAAAGTCTTGGACATAATAGGAAAAGATAATTATCAAGGGAGCTGACATTCAGTTACAAAGTTGATATTGATGTACTTTATTATTTGATACCATAACACACATGTCGCAGAAGTTGATTGATACTTGGAGCCGCTAGTATGTGACACATGAATTTCTGGTTTGCCCATAGCCTTTCAATATCAGTCTGTATTGAGACAACTCCACAATTGGTCTCAAATAAACAAATCAGGAACTGTATATGCATAATCATGATAATCAATTCATGGTACTTGTTCCTATATATTTCCTACATACCTACATTGTGTAGTACATGTATGCAGGATTTTTTTTAAAGCCTAAACAATAAATATATCCAATTGGTCATGTAATAAATTATGGTTATAATCATTATTGTTATGACAATGATCTCTTTTTCTCAGGAGGACACGCCTGAAACTTCGTCTTTGGATGCAACTCCACATCTCGGAATACTGCAGGTTTGTTATTTTCTGTTTCAATTGTGAATAAATCAATTTGTTTGGGTTATTCCATTACATTATTCCATAATTACAAGACAAACAGGTAAAGCAATGGACTGGTAGCTCCTGAGTTTCAACTGCACAACATAAAACTCACATTAAATTACCTGAATTGGTCTTTTTTAAAATGAAATTATGTTACTCCTTGATTCAGCCATCAACTTCAGTATCAGGCAGCGTCTCTTATCACCACCAGAACCCGGACACCCCAAACAATTTGGCATCACCATCTCCCAGCTACACCTATCAGGCCCAAAACACCCCGAACGTTCAGGCAGCATCTTCCCCGATCAGTCTGACATATCCCCCGGACAACACTCCAGCAGCAGAGGTAGTTTTGTGCCTTCAATCATGGAATTTCCTAATCTGTCCAGTTTTTAAACTAAATCAATGGGATGATCCAGTAATAACAGTGACAACAACAGTAATATCAGTAATGTACACTAATGTCAGTAATGACATCAATATCTATTCATGTTGTTAGAACAAAAAATATGACTGGAACCTTTTATTTCAGTCATAAATCCAAAATGAATGATTGTTATAGCCACGCAAGTGTCGCTAGTGAATATGTTTGGTTCATTGCTGGTGTTCATTGCAGGTGACCGTGAGACCACGTGTACCGGTTTGTGGACTGTGCTGTGAGAGGTCGTTGGATTGTAGTTGTGTTCCCTGTGGGCACTCTTTCTGTAGGCCCTGCCTAACTGAGGTTGAGGAGAGGTCCCCTGTTTTCACTTGCCCTCATTGCCGTAGCAATGTAGACACCATAAACCCATTATACTTTTAAAAGAATTCCATTTTCGGCAATCAATCAGCATAATTCAGGAATGGTTATGAATAGTTATAACGTGGCTAGAAATGCATCAGTTTAGAAGGCTATCAAGTTTTCTTTCATGAATGAATGAAGTGTAATTTGTTATACTTTCGTAATTCAATAGTTTCACAACAAAGGGAAACTCATTTCATACCTTGTGACCTATCATAATTTAGATTCATCATATTTTCGGTGCAAGTGATTCGCAATTTTTTGGTAACCTGTACAGCATGTAATGAAGGACTTTTAGGAGGACTGGTAACAAATACCGTATGTCGTGTTTTATTTTAAAATTGTGATACATCTACATGAGTTACTTTGAGGACTGTGTATACTAGTTCATTTATGTTCTTTGGTAAATTGCAATATGATGCAATGCGGTAGTCAGAATGAGCAAATAGTTTCTGTCATCTATACCATCAATTTACGTGTAGTGTTTGTGGAATAGTTAGTTCATTTTCCAATGAGGATGATAATTTTTTTTGTCTCGTCATTGTTGTTTGGTGCGAGTGTTTGCTCCATAATTTGTTGATCAGGCATTCACCTAGACCACATGTGTGATTCACTCTTTACGAAAGGTAATTAGATAACATTGTGCATCTATTTTTATATATGACTAGTATTGCCCACTACTTATCCAGTTGTGAACTTGGCAGTCAATGTCCAGTGCCAATACATGTATCAATACAAAGATGGTTTTAGGTACATTTTTGGATTTTATGATATGATGTGATTAAGTGGCAAGTTTAGTATTAGGCTTCTCCTGTCATCTGAGAAGAGTTGACGTGTCATTTTACCAATAAAGACAATTTTTGTCTTTCAACGAAAGTGTGCCTGTGTTTTTCATCTAATTTTTTTACCGGTATTAAGGTCCAACAGATTAGTGGCATTATGTTGCTTCTGGGTCTAAATTTTTATCTCTGAAAGTTGCAGTCCATTTTTTTGCTGAAATTTTGAACAGAACTACTCAAAAATAGTTCAAGAAGGTTTTGTTGTTGGATGGCAGAAAATTTTGCGATAACATGGCCAATTTTGGACTTTAAAATTGAACGTATCCTCGGATACCATGGAACTATCTCCCAAACTGTTTTTTCTTTACAAATCTTGATCAACTAGACTTTTTCTTCACAAATCTTGGATCATATAGCTTGAATAAAAATAGCTTGTACTTGCGAGCTTTTTGACCATGAATATTATGGTGGCAAATTTGAAACATTGTTAGTGACATGACTTGAGTTTACTCCAGTACTCAGGTTCAAGGAAACGTCCACAACAGAATTTGTAAAACAACACTCTACTAAACTAGACGTCAATGCCTAAAGGCCTTGGAGGTTTTTCAGCGTGAAGCATGAGAAAAACATAATGCTGACTCAGGAGAAACATGACTCGAGAGCGAAGGTCCTAGTGGAATCATTAGGACTCCATTACATGTAAGCAAACTTGATATCCCTAAGATATATCTATCTAGGTCGACATGTACGAAACAGACGCTCTACTAAGCACCGTTTCTGAGATATCGATAAAAATAAAAACTGCCGACTCAGCTAAAGAAAGTCCAAGTCAAGGAATGCATACCCTTATTTATACCCTTATACCCTTTCAAGCGTGTAAAAATTTCTTGCCAACTCGGCTAAGAAATTTATGGTCAAGGCCAAAGAACACGTAAATGTACGAAAGGAACACGTAAAGAACACGCAAAGAACACACGAAGAACACGTGGTGAAAATTAAGCAAAGAAATACCCAGGCACACTGAAGTTTATATCGTGCTGAAACCAAAGTGAAAAAAGGAAAAACATATTTTTTTGACAAAACCACAATGGCGTTTCTGCTGAAATGCCTTAATGATATGAATTTCGGACCTATTTCGGAAGTTATTTCTCACAGCCACAATCTATTCTGAGTATTAACTGTTGATTTAGTCTTGCATAATCTAGTCATTTGAGAACATGATTGTGTGAAATTGCACTCATTCAAGTACCATAAGCATATCATAAACATGTAACCAAAATAATTTTGGAGGCAAACATGTTTGTGTGTAAGGAAACATGGCTCTTTATGTTGTATATTTCTTTATTCCAAACCTTCGATACATATTGTGCCTACACAAGTCACACTCCTATAGAGAGTAGAATGCCGAGCAACCTTTAATTGTGAGTCATGTGATCCGGTATATGTATTCCAACATGTGGACACATAGCTTCAAACCTTCGAATACATCAGTAGGTAGGGTCCAGTTGTTCTGTAGCATTATCATCAAACCTGCTTCCGCGAACTCGTCGGAACCCCAAGGAGACGGTACTTGTGCCAATGAACTTTCCAGAAAGGGAAGAAAGATATTGTTCAATTGTAGCATTTGGTTATAATAACCATAAATTTCAGGAATTTGAAAGAGCACATTTGGTTTCCCTGAGGGAGTTTCCGAGTTGTTCATGGACCTAACAGTATGCGTGTTCCAAATGTGACATACGTTGTCCAGCGTACGTTGGATTACTGGCATCATACAAAACTGGAAACACTGAACTTGCATGTCATCACTGAAATCAATAACGCCTGCATCATACACTGCTCGACAGAATTGCAAATAGAAGTCCAAACCAAGTTTTCTCATAGATAACCAGAACCTCTCAATGCGTTGATTATGAACCGATCTGACATATCTGAAACTATTCATTCCGTTAAGTCTGTCATGGTGGTCCCATCGAAGAACACGTTGTATATCTCTGACATGACAATTCTCAGATCCCAGATCAGCACACACTAATACAGGTACGCCACCAATGCTCTTGATATAATCGATGTAATATTGAGCAATATATTCAGGCTTCTTGTTTGATGCTGATGCTTGCAGCCAACAAATTTTGCGGGAAAATCCGTCCATACCACCGTGAATGGAAATGCCATAGGGTTTTAGTTTGTCCCACCCATCGATGTGTAGAATGAAGTTAGGCCCTTGGTTGCTATAAACCCGTCTTCTTAGTCCATGTCTGGAACGACGATCTATGCCATCAGCGTCGCAAACATTCATTATCAAAGGCATAGTTTCCTGTGTTATTCGAATTCCGTAGACCCGCTCCAAATGTAGTTTCATCGTTCGATAACCTAGATTTCCCATTTCATTTTCCAATTCATGATTGAACGCCACAATGCCCTCTTCTATGGGTGACGACATTCCATATCGCCTCAAATTCATTTGATGCAATAGCCTATATAGATGGACACGGCTCAGTATTATCCCATGGCAAATCATTAAGAACGATTGTATTTCTGGAACGGTGTAGCCGGCTGTGAAATATCGTCGAATCACATCATCACGTTCTATTTGTTGAGGCAATCGTATAAATCGGTTAGCCATGCTGTCGTCTTTCCTACCACCTGTGAAGGTAGAATAAATATTTAAAACAAACAAGTCATGTTATAAATCGTCACAGGATATATAGTTTACAAATTCAACTATATATGTAGGTGTGATCAGGGAAAATAATCAATCTACGAGATCAAATACTAGTATTCCATTCATCCATCCGTAGACATATTGTAGACATACGCATACTACATGAGTATAGGCAGAATAAGACCATGTATTTCTGGCATAGGTAAAGCATACCTATGTCCCATCCTCCCCTCTACACCCACACAAACCCTGAAAGTTAACGGGGTAAAGGCAATACATTGTCGTCTAGACTACCGACACCGTACGTCATCACCATGGTGTGATTATATAGGCATAACACTCCTACAAATAGCCCCGGGCCATCCAGGGTAACCACGGACTATTTCGCGGTGATCCGGTTACATGTAATCCCTATGTCATGCATATAGAATCTTCACGATACATTCGGGCCTGTCCGGGGCAACACCGCACATGCTGGATAGTCCGAGGCATAGGTACGACAGTTACTGAAAAGACATATAGAACCCTACACGTAAGGTGGGCCTATATAAACGGCCTTGAACGTTTATTTTGCTTTGGTGACGTGTGCCCAATTTACATGTACATGTATTAGTATTGTACGTGTATGGTTAGGGTTTGCGGCCTATCAGGAACATTTTATTACCGTTGAGTCCACATTCTAACGTGGATGAGTACAATAGAGTAGTATCCCTGACGTAATGTTGCGTATCTTGGAGACTATTGGCCTACAGTTGAAAATTAAGTTCCAATTACATGTATAGGCAATTAGATAACATGCCGTCGGCCGCTTCTCAATATGCTTCGCAAACTGTTTTTACGACGATTCATCCATATGGTCACGAGTGAACATTTGTGCAAAGACGAGAAGGTTTGCCCGACAACTAATAACGTTTAAACGGCAACAACGACGTTTGCATGGCAGCGGGAACGGGTGGGCGATGGTGGGAATGTTTGCGCGATGGTGGGAATGTTTGTACGACTATGGGAACGTTTGCATTGCAATGAGAAAGTTTCAGCCACGGCAAACCCGAAATTCGAGCTGCAAAGAAAAAACAATAGGGCATATGGCCTAGTCATACCTATAATCAGCTGCCGTTGATAACATCTTAGTGGTTTTATGTCATATTATACTCAAGTCATGTTGAAATCATTACTCACCGTATCCGCGTGTATCAGTGTGTATGAATCCGTGTGTATCAGTAGTGCAGAAAATGGCCGAATATGCTTGTGTTTTCCTTACTGATGCCGGAATGAATGGAATCATTTTCACGTGAACATTTCTTGTCGTGATAGTTTTTGACGGTAGGATGTCTTGTCTTTATATTTCTTAACACTAAAACATCTTACCGTGATATATTTTCAGGTTAAGACGTCTTGCCGTGATATATTTTCAGGTTAAGACGTCTTGCCGTGATATTTTTTCACGTTTAGACGTCATGCCGTGATATTTTTTCATGTTGAGACGTCTTGCCGTGATTTTTTTTCAGGTCAAGACGTCATGCCGTGATATTTTTTCATGTTGAGACGTCTTGCCGTGATTTTTTTTCAGGTCAAGACGTCTTGCCGTGATATTTTTTCACGTTTAGACGTCATGCCGTGATATTTTTTCAGGTCAAGACGTCATGCCGTGATATTTTTTCATGTTGAGACGTCTTGCCGTGATTTTTTTTCAGGTCAAGACGTCTTGCCGTGATATTTTTTCACGTTTAGACGTCATGCCGTGATATTTTTTCAGGTCAAGACGTCTTGCCGTGATTTTTTTTTCAGGTCAAGACGTCTTGCCGTGATATTTTTTCAGGTCAAGACGTCATGCCGTGATATTTTTTCACGTTTAGACGTCATGCCGTGATATTTTTTCAGGTCAAGACGTCTTGCCGTGATTTTTTTTTCAGGTCAAGACGTCTTGCCGTGATATTTTTTCACGTTTAGACGTCATGCCGTGATATTTTTTCAGGTCAAGACGTCTTGCCGTGATTTTTTTTTCAGGTCAAGACGTCATGCCGTGATATTTTTTCATGTTGAGACGTCTTGCCGTGATTTTTTTTCAGGTCAAGACGTCTTGCCGTGATATTTTTTCAGGTTAAGACGTCATGCCGTGATATTTTTTCATGTTGAGACGTCTTGCCGTGATATTTTTTTCAGATCAAGACGTCTTGCCGTGATATTTTTTTAGGTTAAGACGTCTTGCTGTGATTTTTTTTCATGTTGAGACGTCTTGCTGTGATATTTTTTCAGGTTAAGACGTTTTGCCGTGATATTTTTTTCAGGTTAAGACGTCTTGTCGTTATTTCTTTTCATGTTTAAACGTCTTGTCATGCTAATTTTCACAATATGTCTCATTGTCGTTATAATTTCGCCCATCTTTCATAACATGACATCTTGCCATGATACTTAACATGACAAGTCGTCTTTTTGTGATACAGAACACGCCAGGTCGTGAAAAATTATGTGGTTAAGTGGATGATCAATTAACGCTTCCATACCTTTCTTCTTGTAATCCCATGCATTCAATGCGCAAGTTTGATGACGTTTTCCCTTCAAATCTGCGATAGAACATCATCAAAAACATGGCGAGACCTCTAGACCTACACCATTAACTGAATCAGGTAACTTTGGATGTCTTGAATTACTTACGATACTGATTGACAATTGTCCAGAGGAGCTAGTTCACAGAGATGATACAAACACCGGACTGATGAGCTCACACCAACACAAGCTGTATTGACCCGATATCTTCTTTCCATCCCTCTCGCCTGGAAGTAATAACTTCATGTAAATGAAAGAAGAAGTCGACGGATCATCTGCAACTGGTATGCCTATTTAACCTTACTGCCATATGATTGCGGGTGTGACAGGTTGCTCGGTGCGTCCCGACAGTGATTGGCCTGTCTGCCTGACCAGAGAACACAGGTAGGTGGCTCGTTATGCAAATTCTTGTAAGTCACTGCTGTATTGGTTGTGTGGGGAGGCTGTTGAACTTGTGGTTTCTTGCTGTTTACCCGGATTGACACTGACAAATGAAACAATAATTTGAAATAGCTGAACTACATGTATACAGCTCCATCCGTTTTCACAAAATGAATACCGAAACCTCGCATCCCAATGTCAAATATAAAGTCTTACGAAGCAGATACATTTAAGGCCATTTTTGGGGGTTCATGAGTTTCCCTGTCATTTTTGTTTTCTCTCACTTCGTATGCCTGATATGACTTTCTGTCCCCGGACTATGAGATTGGATAACGGACCCCGTTTTGTTTGCTCGGAATACTTAATACTGGGTATTGATTCCACGTCTATACACCGATTGATTTCTAAGTTTTTGCATTCTGAACTGCACATATTTGATATTAGATATTCTGTTCAGAACTTCTTAGTTACCTTTGTATTCTGTAACTGCTATCTATGTTTGTCAATACTCCATCCGTTTTCATAAAATGAATACAGAAACCTCACATCCCAATGTCCAATATAAAGTCTTACGAAGCAGATACATTTAATGAAGATATCGTTAAGCACAAGCTGATTGCAGATGATTATTTTTTTCACTATAACTTTATTTCTTTCAGGCAACCTTTCTCAGAGAATATACTAACTGTCCTAATATACCAAAAAAAACAAAACAACAACAACAATAAAAGTTCTTCCGTGTTCCATTCGATACTATCCTGTTTATGTCAAAATCCATCTCGTTTTATGAGGACCAAGATAACATTTTAAGAATAATGTCAAGCATCATAATTTGAGTACACTTTTCGATTTCCCTGCTGATCCTGATGTACCTTTCTTCTTGTAATCCCATGCATTCAATGCGCAAGTTTGATGACGTTTTCCCTTCAAATCTGCGCTAGAACATCATCAAAAACATGGCGAGACCTCCAGGCCTACACCATTAACTGAATCAGGTAACTTTGGATGTCTTGAATTACTTGCGATACTGTGTTAACGTAGTCCGCTACAAACATGGAGGTAACGGAGAGTCAAAATTTAAAAGTAATTTCTTGAATATTATCTCTTCAAAATGACATTATTTTATAGAGTAAATGATCAGCATCCTAATACTGAAAAGAGAGTAGGGGGTCACCGTGCTCATTTCTTCTACATAGTCGATCAAAATCACGCATATTTACCGAAAATGACATAAATTCTGGCATTTTTGCACACTTTTTTGTCCATTTTCACATCTTGCATCGTGTTTTCCATGCGAACGGATACGGTGACCCCCTATTTTCTTTTCAGTTTTAGGATGCTGAACAGTTACTCTCTAAAATATATCATTTTGAAGCTCTAGATTATGTTGATACAGGTATTTATTTTAACAAACCCTTTGACCTCCTTCCCTCACTGTTTGGAGCGGACTGCCTTAAACAAATTGGTAATTGAAGCAGCAATATGTCATGTATATTATTAATAAAATCGCAGACAAAACTGTCGACCTTGTGAAACTAAACCCATACAAAATGAAAGTTTCCTGGCGCCATGAGTGTGGCCTCATAAATTATTCTGAGGAACAATTTATAGTAACGAGTTATGTTGTGTATCATCAAGATCGTTATCAATCCATATAGTTTGCTATATTGTTGTAGGTCGCTCGTTTTAAGCCCTAGAATTAACAACATGCCTCGATGCTTACACTAGCTGAAATTTACATCTTAGTCAGCGAATATGAATACATCACAAGTTAGAAATGTCACAGCGTTGAATAATTAGCAATCAGAATGATACTTTATTAATACTCACTTGCGGATATGTATTCTTCACTTGTAATGTTGTGAAGAATGAATTGACACAGTTCATCGAACTGATACAAATACTGAACATGTCACGTTTGCTGTGATAACAAACTGGATTCACCCGGTATGTGTTCTCCAGCCCTTTCACAGGCAAGTGATCTGTCGAATGATACCAAATGCTATTTGGTACGACATGGAGTGGATACTGGTGTGGGGGGTTGCTCGGTGATTGGCCTGGTCTAGCTCTGCCATCGAGTGGACGCCTACAGTCTCTGCACCCGATAACACAGACGAGTGGCTCGTTGTGTAGTTTGTTGGATCCACTGCTGTATTGTTTGTGGGGAGAGGCTGTTGAACTTGCGATTTTCAGGTACTGGAAACAAACACTAATTAAAAACAACTGAAGTATATATCATATCCAAACTAAAGGAAATCTTTTTCTCATGCCGGAAAATAGTCTGTTTTTTATGAGAAGAATCCATGGTACATTATTTCCATTCAAAATTACAAATATTTCATAATACATACGATGAAACGACATGTGGACAAATTATTTAGAATGACTTAGTCACTGTTGTATTTTGTAACTGCTATCTATGACCTGTCATGTTTACTAAAAGAGATGTCCATAGAAAAATATATTTAAAATAAAACACTCGGATGCAGATTGAAGTAAGATTGCTTTCTGGTGTTGTGACATCATATTCATCTAGACAAATTTAATCACAAAAAGCACATAATGAGATTGCAAGGTTATTATTGTCGGCTATTGTCATCATCAAAATCTCACTGTATTGATGGTAATAGATTGATACTTACATTCATACCACTGAGTCGGTGTCACTGCTGGCGGACGTTAAATCTGTCCCCGAGGATACCATCAACTCAGTAGCCTTCGGGCTTGTGATTAGGTACTTATGTACTTGTCATATATCTATTCCATGGTTTTTGTTTCGTATTTCTAAATTGTTTTCATAGGTTGTTGGGCAGTTGTATACTAATTCCATCAGGTGTACAGTAGAAACAACTACATTTACCACACTGTCTGCCCCTGATGACGCCAGTGTGTCTTTGGATATACTATTTGGTCGGGTTTTGTTTCTATTGCAAAATATTGTATTTTTCGTTTGTTATTGTCATCATCAAAATCTCACTGTATTGATGGTAATAGATTGATACTTACATTCATACCACTGAGTCGGTGTCACTGCTGGCGGACGTTAAATCTGTCCCCGAGGATACCATCAACTCAGTAGCCTTCGGGCTTGTGATTAGGTACTTATGTACTTGTCATATATCTATTCCATGGTTTTTGTTTCGTATTTCTAAATTGTTTTCATAGGTTGTTGGGCAGTTGTATACTAATTCCATCAGGTGTACAGTAGAAACAACTACATTTACCACACTGTCTGCCCCTGATGACGCCAGTGTGTCTTTGGATATACTATTTGGTCGGGTTTTGTTTCTATTGCAAAATATTGTATTTTTCGTTTGTTATTGTCATCATCAAAATCTCACTGTATTGATGGTAATAGATTGATACTTACATTCATACCACTGAGTCGGTGTCACTGCTGGCGGACGTTAAATCTGTCCCCGAGGATACCATCAACTCAGTAGCCTTCGGGCTTGTGATTAGGTACTTATGTACTTGTCATATATCTATTCCATGGTTTTTGTTTCGTATTTCTAAATTGTTTTCATAGGTTGTTGGGCAGTTGTATACTAATTCCATCAGGTGTACAGTAGAAACAACTACATTTACCACACTGTCTGCCCCTGATGACGCCAGTGTGTCTTTGGATATACTATTTGGTCGGGTTTTGTTTCTATTGCAAAATATTGTATTTTTCGTTTGTTATTGTCATCATCAAAATCTCACTGTATTGATGGTAATAGATTGATACTTACATTCATACCACTGAGTCGGTGTCACTGCTGGCGGACGTTAAATCTGTCCCCGAGGATACCATCAACTCAGTAGCCTTCGGGCTTGTGATTAGGTACTTATGTACTTGTCATATATCTATTCCATGGTTTTTGTTTCGTATTTCTAAATTGTTTTCATAGGTTGTTGGGCAGTTGTATACTAATTCCATCAGGTGTACAGTAGAAACAACTACATTTACCACACTGTCTGCCCCTGATGACGCCAGTGTGTCTTTGGATATACTATTTGGTCGGGTTTTGTTTCTATTGCAAAATATTGTATTTTTCGTTTGTTATTGTCATCATCAAAATCTCACTGTATTGATGGTAATAGATTGATACTTACATTCATACCACTGAGTCGGTGTCACTGCTGGCGGACGTTAAATCTGTCCCCGAGGATACCATCAACTCAGTAGCCTTCGGGCTTGTGATTAGGTACTTATGTACTTGTCATATATCTATTCCATGGTTTTTGTTTCGTATTTCTAAATTGTTTTCATAGGTTGTTGGGCAGTTGTATACTAATTCCATCAGGTGTACAGTAGAAACAACTACATTTACCACACTGTCTGCCCCTGATGACGCCAGTGTGTCTTTGGATATACTATTTGGTCGGGTTTTGTTTCTATTGCAAAATATTGTATTTTTCGTTTGTTATTGTCATCATCAAAATCTCACTGTATTGATGGTAATAGATTGATACTTACATTCATACCACTGAGTCGGTGTCACTGCTGGCGGACGTTAAATCTGTCCCCGAGGATACCATCAACTCAGTAGCCTTCGGGCTTGTGATTAGGTACTTATGTACTTGTCATATATCTATTCCATGGTTTTTGTTTCGTATTTCTAAATTGTTTTCATAGGTTGTTGGGCAGTTGTATACTAATTCCATCAGGTGTACAGTAGAAACAACTACATTTACCACACTGTCTGCCCCTGATGACGCCAGTGTGTCTTTGGATATACTATTTGGTCGGGTTTTGTTTCTATTGCAAAATATTGTATTTTTCGTTTGTTATTGTCATCATCAAAATCTCACTGTATTGATGGTAATAGATTGATACTTACATTCATACCACTGAGTCGGTGTCACTGCTGGCGGACGTTAAATCTGTCCCCGAGGATACCATCAACTCAGTAGCCTTCGGGCTTGTGATTAGGTACTTATGTACTTGTCATATATCTATTCCATGGTTTTTGTTTCGTATTTCTAAATTGTTTTCATAGGTTGTTGGGCAGTTGTATACTAATTCCATCAGGTGTACAGTAGAAACAACTACATTTACCACACTGTCTGCCCCTGATGACGCCAGTGTGTCTTTGGATATACTATTTGGTCGGGTTTTGTTTCTATTGCAAAATATTGTATTTTTCGTTTGTTATTGTCATCATCAAAATCTCACTGTATTGATGGTAATAGATTGATACTTACATTCATACCACTGAGTCGGTGTCACTGCTGGCGGACGTTAAATCTGTCCCCGAGGATACCATCAACTCAGTAGCCTTCGGGCTTGTGATTAGGTACTTATGTACTTGTCATATATCTATTCCATGGTTTTTGTTTCGTATTTCTAAATTGTTTTCATAGGTTGTTGGGCAGTTGTATACTAATTCCATCAGGTGTACAGTAGAAACAACTACATTTACCACACTGTCTGCCCCTGATGACGCCAGTGTGTCTTTGGATATACTATTTGGTCGGGTTTTGTTTCTATTGCAAAATATTGTATTTTTCGTTTGTTATTGTCATCATCAAAATCTCACTGTATTGATGGTAATAGATTGATACTTACATTCTAACTAAGGAAACACTGGTTAAGGCTTCGCAAATTGTTTATTCACACATGTCTCCCACTACATCATTTAAATAAGCTGGTGAAGGTACTTTTCGTTCATAATGGCATCGTTCAGTAATATCCTGTTCACATCGAAATCCATCGAATTTGATAAGAAACAACAGAATTTGATGTGGTCAAGAACAATGTCAAATGTTGAAATTTGAACATACCGTTCGATTTCATTGTTGGTCGTGATGTTTCCCCGAATCGGATTTTTTTCACATACAACTTCATTCGCAGCCATGGAAATACATCGGTAACCAAGCACAAAACATTATCCAGCACCAAACAGACCCCTTTTTATCGTTACCGTTGGTGCCATTTTGTTCAGTCCTTAAAAACAAAAGAACAAGCGTTAGCATTCCACCAAGTTAATAGAATATCAGCTGATTTTCTGGTATAGAGACAAGATTGAAAATTTTCAGAATGAGGGGAATAGTTGGCACTGACCGGAAACTTCACTATGAAATGGTACGTGCAAATAATTTCAACTAGTGTGTAAACAGAGAAAAAGTACTATTTGGTTTCCTCGTATAGCTATACTAGATAATGAAATATAGAAACCTCGATATCCCAGTTGCTCGAGGGGTTTCTCCATATTAAAACACACAATGAATCACTCAGTCGTGGTCAACCGTGTTTGTCCACCACTTATCGGAACAATGCAAGTGTGGTTTAATATCATTATAGTATATCTGAATAAGACATTGGTTATGGCTATTGTCTTCATAAATTGGGATAAGGATACGACTCATCGTAAAGTATATGAGGATTTAAAGGGCCGCTGTATGGGATTCGGCTTTAGGGGATTTCCAAGATTTTTCTCTCGACGCTTCTATTAATAGAACAAAACCTCAGATGACGTTTTTGGCCTAAGATCTCTGCCGAGCCGACCTGGGCTGATCTGACAATTGGCTCGGCAGAGATTCTGGGTCAAAAACGTAATCTGACCTTTTGTTCTATAAATAGAAGCGTCGGGAGAAAAATCTTGGAAATCCCCCCTAAAAGCCGAATCCCATACAGTGGCCTATCGCATCCAACTGACAATACTGATGATACGCACAGATTCCCTTGAGATTAGCGCTATACTATCATATCTTAACTGCAAGCCAAGTTTTAACAATTGTTTTGTTGGGATGGCGTGAGTTTTTCTTTTGTTTACTTTTGTAGGAGTTATTCTCTCAAATATTGGAATGTTTATTATGAGAGCGACGCCCAAAGCCTCACTAACCAGCGAATCATGGCATTGTCACCGAATAATTTTCGCAATGTTGTTGTCAACATTCCGTATATTTACATGGTCCTTGTTTTTTTTGTTTTTGTTTTTTTTTTTTTTGGGGGGGGGGGGGGGGGGAGGAGATAATTGCAAATTAACTGCAAGATTGTAACCCATGGAATTGTGTAGGCAAGATGAGATTCCCCTCAAAATAAAGCTATTAGCGGTCCAAAATCTTGACTGAAGCCCGTAGTTATTTTGATGGAACGTTGGTGCTTTGTCGATAAACGACCAAACCAAGCTGTCACAAAATGAGCAGAAAAACCGAAGCAGATATTTGCGATTACACGTCCATCAATCGGCAAAGGTGTCTGGTTACGGATAAATTTAATTATACACTTGAAACATATCCATTATCTCTAATCTCGTTCGGTTTAGATGATATAATACAAGTTCCTAATATTCTATATGTATTACGAAGGTTTCATCATGCTCTAATAATATATCCATAGAACACGTGAATAACATTTTGAATGCTTATTTATTGTCACAGTCAAAGTATATGAGGATTTAAAGGGCCCATGTAGCGTATCTTACTCTACAAATTTTCAGTAGTACTTCAATACTGGTTCAGTCATATGGTACATGATGGGGGTATGTTTTCTGACCGTCCGACAGTCCGACTGCAGACATCTCAATACTAAAGGGTGCACTGATTTCTTTCCGCGAGCATCCGACTGCAGACAATGATATACTACATGATGGGGCACGTTTTCTGACCGTCCGACAGTCCGACTGCAGACAGCTCAATACTAAAGGGTAAATTAATTTCCTTCCGCGAGCATTCGACTACAGACAATGATATAGTACATGATGGGGGCATGGTTTCTGACCGTCCGACCATCCGACTGCAGACATCTCAATTCTCAATACTAAAGGGTACATACATTTCCTTCCAACCTTCCGACTGCAGACAATGATATAGTACATGATGGGGGCATGTTTCTCTACCGTTTGACCATCCGACTGCAGACATCTCAATACTAAAGGGTACATACATTTCCTTCCAACCTTCCGACTGCAGACAATGATATAGTACATGATGGGGGCATGTTTTCAGACCGTCCGACAGTCCGACTGCAGACAGCTCAATACTAAACGGTGCATTGATTTCCTTCCACGACCAACCGACAGTCCGACTGCAGACAATGATATAGTACATAATGGGGGCATAATTTCACACCGTCCGACCATCCGACTGCAGACATCTCAATACTAAAGGGTACAGGGATTTCGTTCAGACCATCCGACTGCAGACAATGATATAGTGCATGACGGGGGCATGTTTTCTGACCGTCCGACAGTCCGACTGCAGACAGCTCAATACTAAACGGTGCATTGATTTCCTTCCACGACCAACCGACAGTCCGACTGCAGACAATGATATAGTACATAATGGGGGCATGTTTTCACACCGTCCGACCATCCGACAGCAGACATCTCAATACTAAAGGGTACATACATTTCCTTCCAACCTTCCGACTCCAGACAATGATATAGTACATGATGGGGGCATGTTTTCAGACCGTCCGACCATCCGACTGCAGACATCTCAATACTAAAGGGTACATACATTTCCTTCCAACCTTCCGACTGCAGACAATGATATAGTACATGATGGGGGCATGTTTTCAGACCGTCCGACTGCAGACAGCTCAATACTAAACGGTGCATTGATTTCCTTCCACGACCAACCGACAGTCCGACTGCAGACAATGATATAGTACATAATGGGGGCATGTTTTCACACCGTCCGACCATCCGACTGCAGACATCTCAATACTAAAGGGTACAGGGATTTCGTTCAGACCATCCGACTGCAGACAATGATATAGTGCATGACGGGGGCATGTTTTCTGACCGTCCGACAGTCCGACTGCAGACAGCTCAATACTAAACGGTGCATTGATTTCCTTCCGCGACCATCCGACAGTCCGACTGCAGACAATGATATAGTACATAATGGGGGCATGTTTTCACACCGTCCGACCATCCGACTGCAGACATCTCAATACTAAAGGGTACAGGGATTTCGTTCAGACCATCCGACTGCAGACAATGATATAGTGCATGACGGGGGCATGTTTTCTGACCGTCCGACAGTCCGACTGCAGACAGTTCAGTACTAAAGGGTGCATTGATTTCCTTCCGCGACCATCCGACTGCAGACAATGATATAGTACATGATGGGCATGTTTTCTGACCTTCCGACCATCCGACTTATTAATGTCATTAAAAATAAATCTGCAGTAGGCCCATGTTGTACGGGAGCTCACCTTGTGTCATTGCACATATTACATCCATATAAGCATACACCATTTATAAATGTATTTTACATTTCATCACACAATATCGATGACAAAAGGCCATATGTCAAAGGGTATGACACTTTACACAGTTTTGGTACCCTACTGAAGTGTACATTTAGTACCTCCTGAAAATCTGACTATCCCACAGCAGGCAATCATATGACGCTGGATTTCCTGTCACGCATTATTTCGTTACATCTGACTAATAGCAAAAAACATGATTTTCTTGATTTTCATCTTGTTTGTGTTAACTGAACTATCGAATGGAACTATTAAACACTTCAACGCTCATCTTGTTTTGCATGAAAAAAGATAATTACGCACCAATGAGCTATAGAACAATATCTTATACAAGTAATTTGGTCAGACGTAACATGACACCGGAACAAAGTTTGCAGCTCTTATTTGAAGAATTATGTACCTATTTTAAATTCAGTTATAACTCCTTCTATATCTCCTCTACATATTCTGTGAAAATGTGCATAACGAAACACATTTTTTGTTATGTACACAGGTGAAGTACATCAAAATAAGTGACAGATGTAACAGGACGCTAAAATACTTTTTAAAGTAAATATATGTGCATACAAAATCTTTTTAACCATGAAATGTGAGTTTCAATCTATTACCTCCAAAATACAGCCAAATTTTGATGATTTCAATAATAAACGCAAAACACAACATTTTGCAATAGAAACAAAGCCCGACCAAATACTTCATCAAAAGACACACTGGCGTCATCAGGAGCAGACAGTGTGGTAAATGTAGTTGTTTCTACTGTACACCTGATGGTATTAGTATACAACTGCCCAACAACCTATGAATATAATTTGGAAATCCGAAACAAACCCCATGGAATAGATATATGACAAGTACATAAGTACCTAATCACAAGCCAAAAGGCTATGATGGTTTTTCTTGACGAAATCAAGCGTAATATTATTTTCAAACACATATGGCAATTATATTTCAAATGAATTTCAGGGAAAAGGCCCATAAAGAAATTCGCGTCCACGTTACGTCTAATGATGGGGACGACATAACGAGGATAACACATTTTGGTGTCTTCGTTACATCTGCAAATGTCACACCAGTTTATGATTCTTTGATCATTTATCATGAATATAACAGTGTGATATGTAGGATTCACAAAACAAAAAGTCAGAAGGTGTAGAGAAGAAGTGGATAGAGCGTGGAATGTTGAAAATACAATAAAATAAATAAATTGTCCAGATGTAACCATGACTCGTTGTGTCCATGTTACGTCGAAAATGAAATATTCCATGTTACGTCTTCGCATAAAAAAACATGCAGGCAGAACAGAGAATACGTCTCATATTATACACATTCAGAAAGTCGAGATGTAACAAGGACACCAACATCGTGTCTCTGTTACGTCTTGTGCCTGATTTCACATAGTGGCGTGAACACTCCCTATGCCCGATGACTAGTTACTGGCAATGGGATCCATTTAATTCATATAGCGTGATGTGATTCTGAATGCGCATAACACACAATCGGATGCTGGGATATAATGATAAATATGGCTAGATGTAACACGGACGCAAACGACTGCACAACCCATCGTTATTTCAAGCGATTTTGGTCAGATGTAACTATACTATTTCGGCCCTTTTGGAGGGCACCCTCACCGGGTCGATGTGCTCGTAGTTCGCAGAGGAAAGAAGGCAAGTGGGTCGCATGTATTCAAACCCATTGCTGGCAGTCGGAACAGTTGTAAAATACATTGATGATAATAATAAAAAGTTAAGTAGTGTTTGTGGTGAACCATCACATAATATGAACTTATGTGATTGTGTAAAGATCTGTCTGACCATATTTTGTGTATAAGTGATCAATATCCCCTATATTTCTTTTCAGTGGATTTGAACTTATTTATATTTCCATTTAAATCGTCTGTTTTGATGCAATTGTCAGACGTAACACGAAGGACACGAAGCGTTACGTCTTAGACATTGGCAAATAATATCTAAATTTTATATTGAAAACTATCCACGTGTAAATATTACCTCGAAAACAAAATTGTTTATCACTCCTTAAGTCATGTGTTTTTGAAGTATGTCTACACTGCTACATAAGTCTTATTGAACAAAGCCTGAAGGAAGGCACTATTGAAAAGACACGAAAAAAATAGCCATTGTCCTATAAATTTCCTAGGTCTTATGACGTTCTTCTTCATATGCCTCGACAATTTTATTTATAAGCATGGGAAGTTATCTCCCAATAATTTTTTTACATTGTCAGAAACTGATTCAAGATAATCTGTGTTGTAGATAACAAAATGGCACGCATTTTACACAGACGTAACGAAATAATGCCTGAAAGTAAATCCCTATCCATAGCTATATGATGGGCATAGCTATATGATGGGCATATTTTCTGACTGTCCGTCTTTCAAAGTGCAGACAATAATATAACAATAGTATGTTTTATTAAGATTCTTAAAAAAAACATGCTAAATATCAGAATGTCAATTGATTGTTTTCGGGCCGTGGGGTCACGTCAAGCACATTTGTCTTACTTGATTGACTGGATTTCTTACTTGATTTCTGCAAACTCCGTTCCACATCTCGAATCACACAGTTTGCAATAGACCAATCCAGATTATGGGCCAGAAAACAACCTCGTCAGTCTGCGCACATGCCTTAATTACATGTATAATTTGCGTTTACACCAAAAATGAACAAAACGTCATGCATGTACTGGAATGTCACGTCACCTTGTCACGCAGCCCTGATAAATTTTTGCCTCCATAACCAGTGAGAGCCTTATAGTTCACATCATAATGGTACTGATATAGTATACAACCTTCCTATAGCCTCGGGATGTGACAGTGTCAATGAATATTGAAGCTACGCCCGCGGGAAATATTTCGCTCACACTAGCACATCTATAGAGTGAAATGTTTTGGTTTGTTGTCCAGGACAACAGGCAACAGATGTTCCATTATTATACTGGGTAAATGAATTAAAGCCAATTTAACCTCGATGGCGCACGCTTACAATTTCACATTCCCCAAACTAAATATTATGCCTCCTTTCAACTCCAGAGATATGATGAATACCGTTAATAATACACCATAGAACACAGAAAGTATGAATTTAAATTTTGTTTGCACAACACAAATAAGAAAATGGGGACATGGAGTAGAATGTTTTAAGTCCACTGTTGTGCCACACAGTTGCTGCGTCCATTGTTAATATTGCTACGTGTGGTGACCAGGACTTTAGGGATCTCACGATCGGGAGATAGTACCAACCATGACAGATCGTAATGTCACAAAATATACAAATATATCGTTTGATCACGTGATGGGTTTGAAACAACTATATGGTCCTTAAATTTTACCCAGTCCATAATAATGCAAAATGATTGCATATTTTGTGGTCGTCCAATTTTCGGCAGCAAACACCAGGGAATAACACTCAGTTGTGAACATCCGATAGTCCAACTGGCGATAAACCATGTGGTACAAACTGTACTATCGCACTGTGGGATAGACCGTGAGTATCAGAGTATTGGGCTGTCGGAAAGTCGGACTGTCGGACGGTCAGAAAACATATCCCCATCATATACTATATCTTTGTCTGCAGTCGGATGGTCTGAACGAAATCAATGTACCTGTTAGGTTTGCGATGATTGCAGTCGGACTGTCGGACGGTCAGAAAACATACCCCCATCATGTACCATATCATTGTCTGCAGTCGGATGGTCTGAACGAAATTAAAGTACCTTTTAGTTATGAGATGTCTGCAGTCGGACTGTCGGACGATCAGAAAACATGCCCCATCATGTTCTATATCATTGTCTGCAGTCGGATGGTCTGAACGAAATCAATGCACCGTTTAGTATTAAGCTGTCTGCAGTCGGACTGTCGGACGGTCAGAAGACATATCCCCATCATGTACTATATCTTTGTCTGCAGTCGGATGGTCTGAACGAAATCAATGCACCCTTTAGCATTAAGTTGTCTGCAGTCGGACTGTCGGACGGTCAGAAAACATGCCCTCATAATGTACTATATCATTGTCTGCAGTCGGATGGTTGCGGAAGGAAATCAATGCACCCTTTAGTATTGAGATGTCTGCAGTCGGACGGTCAGAAAACATACCCCCATCATGTACTATATCATTGTCTGCAGTCGGACGGTCTGAACAAGATTAAAGTACTTTTTAGTTATGAGATGTCTGCAGTCGGACTGTATCATTGTCTGCAGTCGGATGGTCGCGGAAGGAAATCAATACATCCTTCAGTATTGAGATGTCTGCAGTCGGACTGTCGGACGGTCAGAAAACATACCCCCATCATGTGCTATATCATTGTCTGCAGTCGGATGGTCTGAATGAAATTAATGTACTTTTTAGTTATGAGATGTCTGCTGTCGGATGGTCGGACGGTCAGAAAACATGCTCCCATCAGGTACTATATCATTGTCTGCAGTCGGGTGGTCTGAACGAAATCCATGTACCCTTAAGTTCAGTATTGAGATGTCTGCAGTCGGACTGTCGGACGGTCAGAAAATATGCCCCCATCATTTACTATATCATTGTCTGCAGTCGGATGGTCTGAACGAAATCAATGTACCTTCTAGTTATGAGATGTCTGCAGTCGGACTGTCGGGCGGTCAGAAAACATACCCCCATCATGTACTATATCATTGTCTGCAGTCGGTTGGTCTCAACGAAATCAATGTACCTTTTAGTTATGAGATGTCTGCAGTCGGACTGTCGGGCGGTCAGAAAACATATCCCCATAATGTACTATGTCATTGTCTGCAGTCGGATGGTCTGAACGAAATCATTGCACCCTTAAGTTTAGTATTGAGATGTCTGCAGTCGGACTGTCGGATGGTCAGAATACATACCCCCATCATTATTATATCATTGTCTGCAGTCGGATGGTCGCGGAAGGAAATACATGTAAATGCACCCTTCAGTATTAATAATAATAATAATATTAATAATATATATATATATATATATATATATATATATATATATATATATATATATATATATATATATATATATATATATTACATTTTTAAAATGTGTGGAGTAAGATACGCTACATGGGCCAAGATTTCTAGGGAGCATTATACTCGCTGTTTATGATGATAAACATCCATACACACAATACGCAGGTATCTGGTATATATTACTACCTTATGTGTATGGATTAACTTTTTTGGTATTACCGAACAGGGTTGGGCCATCAAGCACATCTTTTACAGAAATATATCCACTGTGGTATCACCAAGTCGATCAGCGAATAATTCGTTCTTTGTCAGCAGTCTATCATTCTTCACTTCTCTTGGACCTGAAACATGGGACTGGTCGTGGTACCATTTGTTCTGCTGAAAAAAGTCTCCAGTGCCAGAGGTGAACCAGGCCGTTTAGGGTGGCTATGTGACGTCATAGTAGACGTGAAGCCCACAAGGGGGTGTCATAACGTTACCCTCCTAACTCTAATTGTAATTGTAGATTTTTTATGTACCGTTTTTCCACACTATTCATCCCCGATTTTTCGATGTCTAAGCGCTAGAGAAGCGTCATAACCTGAAGATCAGTCTCGCTAGTGGATCAGTCATAACATGAGGTCCTCATCGCTAGGGAAGCGTTATGACATGAACATCAAACTCGCTTAAAGGCGTCATAACTTTAACTCACGAATTTCTTGGGGACCACACCGTCATGAAGTTAGTTTCTTAGTCAATACATCGTCATCAGTTGGAAACCCCTTAGGCTGAAACCCATTGCTATGTGTTACTGCGCCTTACAACTAAAAAAAGTTCAGGATCACACAGTACATGCCGTTACTTTCTGTCGAATGGGAGGCTATCTTGTTGTAGGTCTTATACATACCAATAATTTTCGAAGTTTATCTTAGTGAACTTCACACCTAAGCCAGCCAATGATCTGTATAATTCAATCCCCCTAGTGGAAGGCAGACGTCATTTGTAATGCCACACCGTTGAATATTTAGCAACTAGAATGGTACCTAAATTTTCTCACTCCATGATATGCATTCCTCACTTTTAACAGAAAGCAGAATAAATTGACAATTATTGAGAAGAACCAGTTCATGGATTTCATACAAAAACTGGATATCTGAGCTCGCACGTCTTCAGTGGTAAGGACTTGGATTTACTGGATACGTCTCAGTCATCACTTTCCACGACATCCAGAACAGAATATTTTTCAAGTGGTTTTTCAAATGAAACCAGTTGCAATTTGATGCAACGTGCGAGTGGTTACCGGTGTGAGAGGTTGCACATTGCGACATGTCTGATGGACTTTGTTTACCTACGCTATCGAGTGAACCCCTACATTGTTTGGAACACAAGCCGGTGGCTCGTTATGCGAGTTCTTGGATACAATGTATTGTTTTTGTGGAGAGGCTTTTGAAATTTCTGTATCCTGCTGTGCACCTGGGTTCAAAGCACTTCTTCGAAACCAACAAAACAAAGATCACGTCGAAAAAAACAACTCGCGCTGGTAAATGGTCTGCTCTTATCATTCATAACCATAACGTTATACTAGTTTTGTTTAGGTGAACGATGCAATTGAAACCAGACACTAATTGTACATCGATTGATGTTGTATTACATGATCAACAACCTGTGTACAATGTATTCAGAATGATTTCTTCGCTGTGGTATTGTGTAGCTGCTATCTATGGCCTGCCATGTTTGTTCGAAGGAGATTTTGAAAACTGCACTCAGGTATGGATGGAAGTAATTTCGCGGATAGTAGTGCATTCTGGCGCTGTAGTATCTATTTCAACTTGATGAATTTAATGTTAAATATTTGGCTGAGTTTTGTTTCTATTCCAATTTGTTATATTCTATTTTTGCTACTGTGATCAACAAAATCTGGTTTTGCAGGTGGTAATTGGTATTTACATTTTAAAACCATCCGGGAAGAAAGGTACATCAGGATCAACCGGGAAATCTAACAATTATGCTCAAAATTAAAACGCTTGACATTGTACTTGACAATACAATATTAGCTTGTTCCTCGTAAACAGTCGATGGGGTTTGGCATGAACGGATAGTAAAGAATGGAACCCAAAAGAACTTCCAAATTTTGGCTTTCTTTCCTGGTATATCCGGACAGTCTAGTTGAATTTCATTTAGCTGGAGCAGGGGGGTTTCCATATCCATTAGTATGTGAAGTTTCTTTATTCGTTTTATGGATATGGATGGTTTATTGACAAACATCGATGGCATTTATAGAATACAAGGTAAACTAAGTAGTTCTCAGCAGAATACATAAATAAAATATGTGCAATTTAGAATGCAAAAACTGAGAAAAATCAATCGATGTATCATCTAGGTAAACAGTGTAATGTTGGGGTTTTACTTGTCTTTCACACACTGTTGTATTGTTCAGTTGTTTCAAATTAGTGTTTCATTCGTCACTGTCAATCCAGGTAAACAGCAAGAGACCGTAAAGTTCAACAGCCTCCCAACACAAACAATACAGCAGTGACTTATAACAATTTGCATAACGAGCCACCTGTGTGTGTTCCCTGGTCCAAAGACTGCATTCGTCTTCTCAATAGCAATTGCAGACCAGGCCATTCACTGTCAGGACGCTTGGAGCAACTACTCACACCGGCAACCACTTACATGTTGCATCGAATGGCAGCCAAGTTAAATGGACAGACCGGTTGCAGGTGAACGGTCGACGTTCATTTGCAGAAAGTGATCACTTCCAGGTGAGATGGTGGAAAGAAGATATGGGTGAATATAGCATGTTATCGCGTATGAGATGTGAGCTCATTAGTTCAGTGTTTGTGTGATCTCGGTGAACTAGCTCCCCTGGATAAGTGTCAAATCAGCCTGCCTTCGTAACGGTATCGAGTGAGTATGATTGGGTTCCATGTTAATTGCTTATTGTTCTATGATGTGACATTTCGGAGTATGATGTAATGTCTAACCTCCCCGAGGGTTGCGGGATTTATATTTGCTGGCTGAACGACTTAGCAATATTTGTAATGCAATGACATCAAACGACTCAAAGTCTTTTGTATATTCTCGGTCGGTTCTCTCCGATTGGTAAAATAAATGATCACAATTATACATGTATGGTATTCGGAAAGTAGAAAGGTATACCGACAAACAGACAAATTCATATTCCAAGACCGAATCTATGGACCGAAACCCTGTATTTAATGCGCAAATCTGACAATATGTAAACCGTTGCTGGTGGGTTTTTCCCTCAACTTTGCCACGATAGAACATCATCAGGAACATGACGAGACCTCAACTTCATGAAACTTAATCAGTTAGCATTTAAATACTTTGAACATTGTGCTAAAAACCAGAAAATTCAAGCATGTGTTCCGTGCACTCTAGAAAGACGCCAATAAAACTTTTCTTAAAAATTACTTGTTGATCTTGTGAACATGGTGAAACGAGTCCATTGCAAAACGAATGTTTCCTGGCCTCATGAGTTTAGCATCATCAATTATTTCATGAAACAATTAGTAGTAGTTATGTACTTTATCAATAGTAGTTATGTCCTTTATCGTCTAGATCGTGATGAATCAATTTATTTTCAAAACTTTTGGAACATTGCTATAATATTGTTGTAGGTCAACTCTTTTTAAGCCATAGAACTACCAATATTCCTCGAAGTTTACACCTAGTGAACTTTACATCTCAGTCAGCCAATATAAATACACCCTAGTGGAACGCAGATATGTCACTCGGAATGGTGCCTTATGATCACTCGATGCAAAACATACTCGCCCTTATCGAAGCGTACAAAGAATTGTCAATTTTTGACAAGGATCAGTTCATATGTTGATACAAATACTGGAAATCTGAGCTCACACGTCCTCTGCAGTAAGGATCTGAATTCACTCGACATGTCTTCTCCATATATGTCATATGAAAGGGAGCACATTTCACAAAATCGAGAACAGAATGTTCAGTTGCAAGTGGTCTGTCGAATGCAACCAGTTGCAATTTGATACAAAAGGCGAGAGGTGGGAGGTTGCATAGTGCGAACTGTCAGTGAGCTGGTCTAGCTATATTGTAGAATGGACCCTCAGCGTCTCTGGACCTGAGAATACATGCAAGAGGCTCGTTATGCAAGTTATTGGATTTACTGCTGCACTGTCCGTGTGGAGAATCTGTCGAACAGTAGTCTTATGTTGTTTACCTGGAGTGACACCAGGAAACAAAACAGTAGTTGAATATCGAGGGATCTGCATGATATTGACATTTCAAATTGTCAACATTTGATATTGAATAATGATAAAATGACCTTTGTACAACATATTCATATAAGTCGCAGTTGTATTTTGTAACCAATACAACTTCATACACATGTATTGACTTACATCTGTACAAGTTAACCTGATAGAGTCATTAAACCGAGAAGAGAACATTATCCAGCTCAAATGGAAGGCCCGTTGTCCATGTCTATGTGTTGACAGCTTTAGGTTACCGTACCTGTGGTCCGATGACCTATTGGCATGGTGTTGCATCCGTCGTCCATCGTCCGTCGACATTTGTATCTTTAAAGTTTACGGTCGAGTCTTTCTGAAATTTTGCACAGAAATACCTAAATTATATTCTAAAAATGGGGTAATTTTTTATGTTCACACGGCCAATTTATGACTTTGGCTTTTTCCGTCCTCTGCATTCATGCATGGATCGATATTTGAGAACATTGCGTGATATGCTCAAATTGTTTTAAACGTCTAAATGGTGGTGCCCAGGGAAAATAACGTAGCCAGATTGTGAAGCAAATTTACCGTAATGTACGGCTTACATTTGGCGCCAACGATTGGTCAGCAATACTAAGCTTTGCTGTCTGATGACTCTTTATAGAGCCACCAGATATGGTGAGTTATATTCGAGACAGAAACAATAATTTTCCGATGCTTCAGCAGACATAATGCGTCTAGGCGAGATTAGAAAAATCCGTGGTGCGGAACAAAACAGTGGTTATAATATTATGACTATTACTGTGTACACTTAAGGTTACCTGTTGAATCTTGTGCCCATTACTTGCACTATCCAGTGAGCAATATTGATCCCATGTGAAAATCGACGATAACTAGTACCATCCTCTATCCAGTACACATTGTATGTGGATTTAAGGCATAACCCCTACCTTATCCAACTGAATCGATGTGAAAATACTCATTGCGTAATTGGAGTCCATTTTGGGCTGTTGGCGATATTTGACATGAAACGGGAATTGTTATCTAAGCAAAGTGTGTTATCTTGACAATGCTGGTAAAAACACACAGACACATAACGAGAGTAACATGATACGATCATATTTTGCCTGCAAGCTATGTTTTGTCAGTTGTTTGGTGTGGATGGCGTTCGGTTCATGGAGAATAATTTTTGTAGAAGTCTCTCAAATATCAGAACGTTTTTCAAGCGTGATTCCCAAAGCTGCTAACAAGCAAATCATGGCGTGGTTCCGGCATTTTTGCAACGTTGGTGTCAACGATTCGTTTATTTACATGGGCGTTGTTTCTTTTAGGAGATAATTGAGTAATAAAGTGATATTGGCAGTAAAAATAATTTTTTGCAAATCAATTACACATATACCTGTTCGTAAAATAGGATACAAAACATACTATGTTTGATCAGACGGATACCTCTAACATAACCTATTTCACTCTCGATAAGCCAGTTCGGAAATGTTTCTAGGTCAGGTCTAGTGGTATAAACAAAACGTTGGTACACACCATGTTCAAACGTGAGTGACTCGGTGAACTCGAAGTAAACAAAGTATTTAGCATTGTACAGCAAGGCGAAATCGAGTAATGTGTTGGACTGTTGGTGACAGTGTTACATTACCGCCATTCTCGGTAGCATGACAGCATGGTTTGGCTATGTTTATACCAATTGACCCTGACCCAACACCACTGACCTGACATGAAAACATTTCCGAACGCACGTATTGGCTCGAACATATATGAGTAACCTGGAATCGCATTGCATGAAGGGATACAAAGCACCGAGAATGGCGGTAATGTAAACAAACTCAAAATGTCTCCACCAGAAACTCTCAACGAAATCAACTAAACAGGGCGGTCTGTTTGGGCATACAAATGCATATATATATAACCGTTATATTTTCTTCGTTCGATCAGAAAGGTATGGAAAAATCCATAACTTTCTGCCAATATCACTTTAACTGCAAAAGTTTAATCCATGGGATTGTGTAGGCGACATGATGGAGTAGTGGCCTGCGGATGAAAGCTTTTTTCACAAGAGATTCCCATCAAAATATAGCCATTAGCCAACCCAAATCTCGACTGGAGCCCATAGTTATTTTGCCGGCACGTTCTTGTGCTTCGTCACCGAACGACCGAATCAAGCTATCAGAAAATGAGCAAAAAAAAACGACGCAGATATTTGCGATTACATGTCCGTCAATCAGCAACAGTATCTGCTTACGGGCAAATTTAATTAAACACTTGAAACCTGCCCGGTGTCTTTAATGTTGATGGCTGACTGTAATAAAGCACGAGACTGCGCACTGCGAAGAGACGGACGGCCCGTCTACTCCTTGGAAGTTCTCTCTTGTCCGTGCAAGATACACGACTCGCCTGCCTCCTCCTACCATCGTCTTGGTTTCCTCCTTTTTCACGTAATTTTTGCGAAAAAGCCAACAAAGTTGAGGAAATCTTGTTAGGTGATAGGCGCACTCGTGTGGTCGATATTATCTAACGCGGCCATGTAGCAGCCCACCGACTCTACATGTGCGGGAGGAAGGGAGGCTTCTCGCCGACTCTCCCTGCAGTGCGGTGGTCCTAGACAGCTTGTCCCACGCTCAGCTCACTAGCAGCCAGCGGCGGCCGGGACGAGGTGTTTATCAAACCACACCAGTGCTGCCTTCCAAACTTCCTCCCATTCACAAACTCTCTCCCCGCAAGTTCAATGGCCCGAATTGTGCAGCGTGAGATCACTTGTCCAACTCTATAAACACCTTTATGCATGGGCGGATGTCGCAGTAACTGCCAGCGATGGAGAAACTAGGACAGTGGTGTGGAATAATGCGGAGCTTCTCCAGTCAACAAAAAGTGAGTCTCTTATTTTTTGCACATAAGGTTGATTTAGTTGCGAAATTATACTACATTGTGCTTACATGTATTTGGTTTGTGTTTCGTGGCATCAATTTATATTGATTGATAAGTGAGAGCTGTCAGTCAAACCGTCAACGTGGAAACATATATACCGATCTCGAGTGTTGATATTCGTGTGGCTTATCTAGTGACCTCGGGTCGATCTTGACATTAGAGACAACTTCATTTATTTTACTACTGTTAACTTTGCTCTCTCGGCCTTGCGCGTGACATGTTTCATCTCTAATGGATATTTGAATGCCACCTCTATTGATTCCACTTTCGCCGTCCTTCGGACATTGTACGCGGACAATTCAAGTCACACAACACAATTTCGTGTTCTGTTCTATCTAACATACATTTCCACTCGCCAATCGATGCAAGGTTACCTCGGCATCAGGTGGCGAGATGGCTCCCCTCGTGGACATGTCACGAATGTCAAAGTCTGCATCGACACTGGCTAACGTTCACTTGAGTGAGAGTGAGTTATATTTGGTGCTGAACGGTAGATAATACCTGCTTTGTTGGGTTGTGGATTTTGTGGCCGTGGAAAAAGACGATCAAACGTCACGGCTGAGATTACTGCCGTTGTTCAGTGGCTTTAGGTGAGTCTGGTGCTGTCGTGTGCGCCTGATGATTGCCTGATTGCCTCCTTTCATCGCCGCATTGTACTGGACGCGTGGCCGCTTGTGAAAAAGGCAAAACTCGTCCAGTTCCATCTTGATTTCAATACCTTTAATTAGGTGGAATACACTCGGCCAACACGCACGGGAATAATGAATATCAATACCTCTTTTCAGGCTTAATCCGTTTGGAATACGTGTCTGTCGGATAACTTCGTGGCTTCGATAGTTGTTAGACTTGTAATGGAGAAAAAAATCCCCGTCAGCAAAATTAAATTTTAATGATTTGGAAAAATACGAGATTTCTTGGTGTCAGCTGCATGTAATCTGCAAACGATCATGTTGTCAGGGTGTTAGGGAAAAGTCCTTACAGAAAAAAAGTTTAACGACATATTAAAGGGTGATCCGAAATAGTATCCCGTCCGCAAATATAACGCCATGATATTCCGTGTCTCAGATCTCACATATAAACTGGTATTGATTGAGAGTTTTAAGTACCCATCCGTTTGATTTATCAGTAATAACTTCTTCGGATATTAATACATCATGACATAAAAACATAATAGGGTGAAACGAAAGTCAATGACACGGTAATGACCCATTCTGACAAAATGTGAGCGGGAATTGCCTAATTTGGTTTCCAGTTATAACAAATTGCACATTGAAATCAAAAGGAAATATGTCGCAAAAGACCATTGCAGGGATAGTAGACTACATTGAAGCTGTTTCAGTCACGTCCATATCGATGAAATTCATCCCTATACACATATAAAAGTGAAGCGTACAAATGTTAATTGTGAAATTGTTATCGCTATTACCAGGTACATAGGCAATAAATCATATATGATCATTCCGAGTTTTATCAAATTGTTTAATGTATCCCCATCTCAGAGATTTACGACGTGAAACCCACTTTTAATACCTGACTTACAATTACACTATCAGGACGTCAATGATTGACCATATGAATGCCTCAGCTATCGTCGAACTCTGTATAGTTTTTAACAATGTC
Source organism: Terebella lapidaria (assembly GCA_949152475.1). Taxonomy (NCBI): domain Eukaryota; kingdom Metazoa; phylum Annelida; class Polychaeta; order Terebellida; family Terebellidae; genus Terebella; species Terebella lapidaria. The sequence goes on from OX424558.1 coordinate 31,883,536, forward strand.
TAAATAATTTGTGTGTGGTGTGTACATGTGTGTATATATGTTGGTTTCGAATTGTTTACGAGTTCCTGTTATCATAATGTGATTGTATTGTATTTTACCAAGATTGAAAATTTTGTTTCGCTGAAAATAAATAGCCATTCAAGGAGCAGCTTGCACGTACATATGTCATAAACAATGTATATACATATATAAAGAATGATGCCTATTGTCCTGTGGTACCATATGTTTTGACATTTAAGCTATCCCCTGTAGTAATGATATGGCCTTTTCGTTATTTGGAGACTTGTGGAATGCAATACCGAACAGTGCTTGTTGCAAGTCGTTTGATAGTTCTGATGGAGCAACACCCAAACAGCGAACATCTTTTATGTCATTCCTAGAACTCCGGATGTGGATACGGATAGTACTGGGTTATGGTTGGATTTTTTAGCGTGACACACCGGTATATTAGTACAATGGCGTCCTAAAGTCTTAGACCACCCACAGAGTATCATCCTAATAGATTTTTAAAGGAGGCATGTGTTTTTTTTACAAGTGATCTATAATGCTGAATCCTATGTCTGTATTTTGGAGACATATATCCCAAAATGACACCAGACAGTTTATTTTGGTATGTCCACAACTAGTGGTACATTGGTGAAACAAAACTGTTCGCAATGAAACTGACGTCCAACACAGAATCACCAACCATATTGCACCTTAATCGTGATAATTTCCTCATTCCGTCATAAAATTGATATGTTTTGCCCAAAATTACTCAAATATTTTGATATTGCACAATTCTGCGTTCTGATTTTCTGATGTTATTCATGCATACATACACTATAATGACTGGCGAAAAAAAACCAGGAAAACTAACAGGAAATTTAGAAAGAATAAATTATATTTTAATGATAGGTTTTAGAAAAGGTGATATTTTCAGGATAGTAATTTATGGCTTTTCGCTAAAGGACCCCACTGTACATTGATTTTAGATTGTAAATTGTAGTTTGACAATGAAAATGCAATATATATCCATACGTAATCCCGCCTGTATCGTTTCGCTGTCGCCAAAGTTTGACAGTACGAATTGAATCATACATTCATTGATTGATGTTTGTCTTCATGATGTAACGTGTTAAACGTGATATTTCATTGCCGGTTTTCTTCAAGGTCACAGTTTTGATCTGATGTCTGGAGAATCTGTTGCAGGTTGCGTTTGAGGTCCGTCTAACTAGGGGCAGTGCGTGACACGTCAAGGTGCTTCAACTCCGGGGAATTAACGAGACCGACCCCAGACTGCAGTGGCGGAAAGACGACTACCATTGATTGTCTTCCGTCAAGACCATAAACGTTCAAGACGGGAGAGCTGTTAACGATGTCACTAGCTCCAAGGCCACCAGGTGCCAAATGTCAGGCCCGCCCGTGACAGGCTCCTGCAGTCGATCCCGGGCGAAAGTCGAGAGCAGAAACGGGAAACCACTCCAACTTCCTCGGGCAGAAACGGAGTACCTGGCTCTTGTATCGTTTGTGGCAAATTGTATTGACTTCTCCCTGGTTTGCAGACAAACAACGTCAATCTATTCCGACAGATGGTGAATTATCCACGGGGGGCCCTGCAGAAGACCTATATATCAAGTCTGCTAAGTGATGTATTTCAATATAAATTACCTGCAACATACCGTATGCAACTCATACATATATGTCCAAACAAACACATGCTCCTCTAATTTGTTCAAGAGCGGCAATACATGTATGCAATTCAGAATTGAAAATTCTGGAAGCACTAAAGTAATGAGCGATTGCCTTCCAAGTTGAATGGACTTGAGGCCATATCCTGTAGTAATGGAATCCAGCGGAAATCATTGGAACGTGACGTGGACGGAGTATTCGGAGGGTAACGGATCGGCAGAAGGCGACACTGTCGACCTGAATAAGTGCCCGGAGACATTCCGGTTTGGGATAAACACAGTGCTCGCTGGCACGCTCTGTACGCTTGGACTCACGGGGAATACCATCTCTTTCCTTGTCCTATCCAGGGACAATGAGGCACCAGTAGCCGCATTTCTCCTCAAAACCCTCGCCCTTGTGGACAATTTCTTCCTCTGTGTGTGGTTCCTGCACTTTTCGCTCAGTGATTCGTTCACCTTTATGCAAATACATCACACCTTCCACATATCGTGGCTGTACATCCGAGTTTACACATACCCGCTACTGTTTGTCGGACAGACCGGGACTATTTGGATGATTGTCCTTATTGCCGTGAGTCGGTACATCGCTGTTTGTAAGCCATATCGTGCGGCTGACTATACAAGCATGAGTACACTCCAAAAAGCTACGGCTATCGTTTTAAGCATTGCAGTTTTGTACAACATTCCGAGATTCTTCGAGACACGAATCGTCCCTTTGCAAAACAACGGGACTACTTACTACAACTTAGAGCGAACAGCTTTCGGGGACACGTCAACCTACGGCCTTCTCTACTTCGACAGTCTCTACTACATCTTCAGTTTCATCCTGCCACTCGTGATGCTCACGTTCCTCAACACCAAGTTGACCCTGGCGTACCGCCGCGTGCAGAGACGACGTCAGTCTCTGAGGTCCCGACACGACTGTCACGAGAACAACATCACCCTCGTCATGATCGTCGTCATTCTTGTCTTTGTCCTCTGCAATGCCCCTGCAAGGATCGCGCAGATAATATGGGGCTACCGGCCACAGGACTGCCTCAGTACGGGCTTTGTCATGATGGAGCTCAGCAACGTCCTCGAAGTGCTCAACTCGTCCACGAACTTTATAGTTTACTGTGTCTTTCGGTCACAGTTCCGCAGTATTCTCAAGAAAAAATTGTGCCACGTTCACCAGCAGACACCTGATATCGCCATCACGGAGTGCTTTCCAAACGGCCGATCTATCGGAACCTGTACGACCAACCACGTGACTCTATGTACAGCTCTGACGTCAGAGATACCTGCAGATAGCAGATCTAGTGGTCCCAGTGATAACGTCTGAGCAGTGCGTTATTACATTCTGAGAAACGATTATGTATATAATTATTGATGTGCTTATCTGTTTTCACGAACGAAATGCTGCAACTTGATGTACCTTATCAGTCTGTGATGCTAATAATATTCCAGATAATGTCGATGTGTATACGTAATCATGTGTATTTGTCATATTCAATGTTACGTAAATTAAATATGACATTCGAATATTGCAAACTAATATTTTTTTGACGATTTCTATGACCCAATATTTTTACGTTAGCATGTTTGGACGATTTCTATGAAACGTTGTTGTGGTAGTGTTAAGGATCAGACATACCTGACCACTAGTTCATTGCCAAACTCAAACAGGTTCCCTGCCTGGTCAAGGTTAATACGTTGGCATGATATTGAATTCATTGTGAATTCGCTCCGACTAAGAACCTTGATTCCTCGAGAGAAGCACGGAATTATTATTTAAGTTGACTTTCGAAATGTCGATAACATCCGCTGCCTATCCATTTTGTAGCCAGCTGTCCATTTTTCCTCCCAAACAAGTTTTACACAGATTTGCATTTATATCGATAGAATTTTAAAACTTGAAATTACATTATGCTGGCAGTAAATATATATATCACGTCATTGATATAATAAAATATCATAATGATCGGTGAAAAAATAGTATGATGGTAGTTGTGTGGTATACATATTTCGTTGATGTCCGTAACTGTTTGATGTTACAGTCAATCGAGTGTTAAACTTTTAAATATCGACCTAGTTTAAATGTGAATAATTGTCCGAGCTTTGCCCGGTGCTAATGTATTCGTGGTTATTGTGGAGACTTCTTAAACGCTCTCTGAGAATCCCATGGGGAAATACTCTTCGACTGGGGGAAAAAGCTACTTTCGAAAAGAAAGTATTTTAAACGTTTGTTTTGCAGTGTTGGACGCAAACAATTCAGTTACTTAATATAATCTGATGAATATTTTCCTCGAATGGAGCAATTCTCGTCACTATCGCCGATTTACGTGAACATTTGCGTGTCAGCGGGTTTCGAGAATACATAGGCCTACATCAACACGGTGTGCAATCAGCCAAATGAGTATGATATTCGTCCCGACTGCCGAACCACAGCATGAGCGACGCGGAGTCATCGCTCACTTCTCATGTTTTGGCCGACGTTGCTCCCTCTTGAACTTGTCTATCTAGGGAATAACAGTTCAAGACCCCTATAGACAAGTCCAAGAGGGAGCAACGTCGGCTACTCATGTTCATACTGTATATCAGTGCCTAATTTTCCTTGTTTTGGAGCAAGAATATTAGCACATTTGTTTCGTTCCATTTTCTGACTGCATCTTTACTTTTAACAATCATATGTATTTATTTTTCGCTGTCCCACAACAAGCTTTTTTTTCGATCGTAGAGCGTCAAATATTGAGAATCGTGGCATTGATAGTTGACATTGTGTAAATGTCGAAATGGGTTACGATTTCAACACCACCGATTTCTCATATGCGCATATATTTAATATCGGTGACATTGTATATATGAGCAAGAAATTGAATTAGAGATTTAAAAGTTCTCGAAAGGAGAGCGTTATTGGTTTCTTATCCGGGGAGATCTGGTGCTCTGCACCAGGAATGATTCTTGTTTGACCTATTTCCGTTTGCGAGGTCTCCACAGTGACGGCCAGCGAATGATTCCATGGTGGGTGTACGTTGTGTGCTACTGTGTGGGCTTCGCCCGGTTACTCGTATTCTGTGAACCGTAGCTCACAAGTTTTCGTCATTCTCGTGTCAGATGTCAGGGATACAGGGGGGAGGGGGGGAGGGGGGGGGTGGAGCGAAAATATGGTCGGTCAGTCGATCTGCCCATGCGGACCAGTGAATTTTTGCACGGGCTGATGTAATAGAATGCATGTATGTGAAGGCTAGTAGACTCATCATCTACGAATTATCTGGCTTAGGAATAATAGGCCAAAAAAGAAGAAAATACAGCTTTACAGACAAGTTGGGTGTTGTTGGACAGGGACGACACGTCAGGGACGCGATTTGGATGAATGTGTGACTAAGATATAGCTGTGGCCCTAGCTACACGGATGTGCATTTGAGCCGTTGCCACGCAAAAAGCACGCAAACATGACCACCTTATTTTTTTTGCGAAACAATCTCATACTCATTACATATAACTACAAATAATTTAGTATTACAAACCATATTATAGCAACGAGTTAAGTAATTGCCATCTTGCTTCACACAGCATTAAAAATATTTGTCATACGGCATGTTAATAAATGTCTCCCGGACATATTCTTACGCTTTCCATTCCTACTATTATGTAGATTTTAATAATATATAGGTACGCGTATTTTGTTCATTACACGACATTGCCGATTTTTGTCTATTGGCCCAGTTGCACGAGACTTGTGGGGCGTTCGTTGATGAACGTCAACAGATGAGCAATCCAGTTTAATGAGTATGTTCAAACTAGAAGCAAGATGCAGATTAATCACATGATTAACAAATATTACGTATTTTTTAACATGTAATTATATAAAACATTGTAGCTTAAGTAATTGGTCCCATGTGGAGAACTGATAGAAGATGGTTTCAACTTGATTTTTTTAACATCATGAAAAAGTTTCACACGTACATGTTTGTTGTTTATGCAAAACAGTGGTTTCGACGTCAGCGGAGGAAAAACTGTTCGAATGAACTTCACACATTTTCCAGTTGGTACTGAAATAGACTCTAGAGATAATCCTGAAATTGTCATGTTGGTGAATAATTGCTGTTTGCGACTTGCGAGAATATCTCTGCATAGAAGAGTACTTGACGCATGGGGAAAACGCGTTACTCGTGGGTTTTGTTGTATAATTTACTGGCAAATTGGTGCTTGTAATGTCGATGTTCAACTCTTCAATTTATGCGTCCATTGTGACAAAGCCCAGAAGCTGTTGCGTTTTACCCAATACTATTTTAAGACGACCATAATCAGATCGCAGCTGGTCTCTGGAGTGCTCACCCAGTAGATACTAGAATAATTGGAGTGTATTCCTGAGATAAAAATATGCATATTATTCTATAATTGTGTGAATGTCGTGGTGAATCAAAGTGCATATAAATGATGAACACAATAAGATATAATACAGAAAGAGTTTTGTTGAATCATTTTATTCAAAAACTGGTATTCTATCTCAGGTATTGTTTCGAGTCCGTGCAGTAACATTGCATGAAATGTAATGGAATATTTTCGTTAGAATAATATTTCACTTGTAGATAGTATCACCATTTCCAATACACCGTTCACCATTCTACCTGGTATACATGTATATATATATTTTTTTAGATTTCAGGATTCGAATTGTACCGCTCGCCATTTGACCTGGAATAAGGGTGGGCTTATGTGCTTAAGAGATCTTCGTAGTGAACAAGTGATGTCAAATCATTCGTATGAAGTTTACCAATCAAAAGTACATTATACAGTTTATGGAGTAATATCATCGGCACCAGCACATATGAAGTTTGTAAGTGCTCGAAACGAGATTTCTGTATACACATTCTGAAGGTTTATACTTATATTAATCAAAGGAAATACAACGTTCGCGGAATAATAAATTATATGAACATCTATCCGCATGACTACTCATACAGCCAAATTGGGCAGCGATGTGGTGAAGATGTCTAAAAAAAATGCCCCGTCAGGCAAAGTATCGAAATATCCACTAAAATGTAGACTAAATCTAAATTCGGATGATCAAGCGAGATCCAAATACGCATTTCAAAAACTGCTCGTTCGTTCTTGTAACGTTGAGTCCAATGTTTTTATATATTGAACAAATGTTGCATGCGAAATTAATAAGCTGCTTGCGACCAAGGATCATGTCATTCCACACCAAAAACGCTTTCGCCTTTTTGTAACAGAGTGTGTGATTGAAGGCTGTATTTTGATGTGTGAAGAATATTGCTTCTTGTTAAAAATACTTAAAAATGAGTGAGACATTAATTTATAAAGCACCAAAATTGTAGGGTGAATCTGGACGAAAATGAACTCGTATGGGAATATTTCACCCACTTGAAATTTCCATTTACCCACCAAAGTAATTACATCAACTGCACAGATAGTGTTTGCGTGGACCCTTGTCACTATCATTTCCACTGTTGACCAAACATCTGACCATCACTCGCCCAATCCGACTATTCACAAAGATGGGAAAGGGAGGAATGCGCTGGGTCGGTATATTTGGGATTATCACCACTGGTGTTGATAGGATTTAAATCGAAATATGCGTCGTTAATCGGACCAATTGTCCAGTATAACATAAAATAAGTACTGTCCACATCTATAAAATATCAGTAGTGTGTGTTCAGAGTCAGCAACATTGTTATATACAAAGCAATCAATATGGAGATATTCCATAGTCGTTTATTCTACACAGAAAGTACTTCACTCCTAAAAATTGCAACCAAACCTTTTCTGGAACATGTCCCACACAGGATTGAGTTTCACTCAACTCTGGCATGACAGTACCGCTGAATTCACCATATGTCTGGTCTGGCATGATGAACACCCAGCAGTAGCGATTTACATAGCTAGTGCACATAATTACATACTCACTTGCACACTTACTGTATACACTAAAGGTTTATCCCCACAAAAGTAAAAAAAAAATCATCTCACAAACGTTTTGTGCAATCCCACAAATGACTACATTTTGAATAAATACATTCAAAAAAGATTTAAATCAATGGTTGTCCAGCTGCGACACATCATCTCCTGAATGGGTATATAATTGCTACTATATATTTTAAAAGAATTCCCTTATGAAATCAAGCGGTTCATGAAAACATGAAATGGAATCATCCAACATCTATAATATTTTTATTTGCAATCAATTTATAAAGCAAATGACCAAGACCGAAGCCTCCCTCCACCCTCAGCATTCTTGAAATGCAACAGACGGTAAATGACACTTATTTAGTACACAAGTCGTATCATGGGATATCACATGATACTTCGAGTATGATTGATATGCATGATGATGCAACATATGCAAATACACCAGATGTAGGTCATCTGCCGGCGCCCTATCTTTGGCGCCCGGGGGTAAGACCTTTAACGGCGAAGACCCCCACCCCCCACCCCTCCAGGGACGGATCCAGAATTTACATAAAACTGAAGCAAGCTCTTTGCGGCGTAGATGGTCCACTTAAGGGGAACAAAACTTATAGACATGATGGAGGTACTGAATAGATTTTGGAAAAACGACCGTCAAATCCGAAATTGTTTTTCTTTCGTTAAAAATTGCCGCTATTTTGAAAAACAATACTACCCTCTTGAAATACTTTTAGGCAATTTTAACGGCAGATAGCAGATCTAGTGGTCCCAGTGATAACGTCTGAGCAGTGCGTTTTTACATTCTGAGAAAATATTATGTATATAATTATTGATGTGATTATCTGTTCTCACGAACGAAATGCTGCAATATGATGTCCCTATCAGTCTGTGATGCTAATAATATTCCAGAAAATATGTCGATGTCTATACGTTTCCATGTGTATTTGTCATATTCAATGTTACGGAAAATAAATATGATATTCAAATATTGCAAATTAATGCCCCGTTCTCACCTATACGAATTTTCATGCGAATGCCACGCGACAATGTGTTTTAGCAATTTTCGTGTGGTTATGCGAATTTAATACGAATCTCTCATGTTTTAGTCGACACAGTCTCACTTCCACAATTATCACACAAATGTCATGCAACTCCCATGCGAATCATTCCCGTAAGTCACCAGACTACCACACGACATAGACATAGAAGAGATCTATGCACACGACTTCCACGCGACTCTATACAAACTCCATACGGCACCAGTGAGACTATACATGCCATGCGTACTATACACATGCCGTGCGACACCCGCACGACTAACACGTCTGGTCAATCGATATAAATCTAGGCACATTAGGGTGGATTCACCCATACATATCATGATCCCTGTACTTTTAAATAGTTTTGGAGGGTCCGAGTGATGGTACAATGGCAGTTGTGTGGCTCATGCATCATGATCTTTGAACATCGTGTGCGAGTCGCACGGGAAACGCACAGAGTTGTATGGATATCGCACGACATTCCTATAAATCGTACCGGAGTCTCATGGGGGTCTGCTGGCTGTCGCATGAAATTCTTGTGGGTTTCTCATGGGGTTCGTGTGACCGGCTATGCGAATATCATCAGAATCAGACGCGACTCCGGTACGATCAATAAGAATGCAGCAGGACTTCCATACGACCACACACGAACCCCGTTCGACTCCCATGCGACCCCCACACGATCACGAAGTTACATGAATGACACACGACCATTTTTGGTTAGACCAAAATGGTCGTGTGGGCATGCGAATTTGAAAGAATTTTGCCGACTACCACACGACATGGTGCGAATTACCTACGAATCCCATGCGACCAATCAGAATTGTGAATCACACCAGAGAGTATAGAACACAGAGGTGTCACTCTGCCGGCGCCATTTTGTATTTTGAACTGGTGGCACTCCTGGCGGATGGATGTGCTTTATGGAATGAATGTGTTTACTACTATTACCATGACATGAATTTATGAATAAAAGAATATGTTAGAAAAACGAAATGACGTAATTCACAATCGTCCCTGAGGAAGACACACTACAACAACACATCCAGCCGCCAGGATTACAGTGCTCAATGAGACAAAATGGTAGACAATAGAAATTTCAGAGAGAAACCTCTCTGTTCTTCACTCTCTGATCACACGGCATTCGCATAGAAAGTCGTATAGGTGGGAACGGGGTATAATCTTTTTTGGAAGATTCCCATGACCCAATATTTTTACGTTAGCATGTTTGGATGATTTCTATGACACGTTGTTGTGTTAATGTTAGGATCAGACATACCTGACCATTAGTTCATTGACAGTCTCAATCAGGTTCCCTGCCTGGTCAAGGTTAACACGTTGGCATGATATTGAATTCATTGTGAATTCACCCGGACAAAGAACCTTGATTCCTTGACACAAGCACAGAATTATCATTTAAGTTGACTTTCAAAATGTCGATAACATCCGCTGCCTATCCATTTTATAACCAGCTGTCTATTTTCCCTCCAAAACAAGTTCTACCCAGATTGGCATTTATATCAATAGAAGATACATTATGCTAGCAGTACAAACAGACGTATATACATATATCATGTCATTGATATAATAATATATCACAATGGTAGGTTAAAAATATAGTAGGAATAGTAATTACGGGGTATAAATATTTCGCTGATATCCGTAACTGTTTGATGTTTACAATCAATCGAGTGTCAAACTTAAATATCGACCTAGTTTGGTATGAATAATTGACTAATGTATTCATGATTATTTGACCTATTTCCGTTTGCGAGGTATCTGCAGTGACGGATAGCGAGCAATTCCACGGTGGGCGTACGTTGTGTGCTACTGTGTGGGCTTTAGTATTCTGTGAACTGTAGTTCACAATGTCTGGTCATTCTAGTGTCAGATGTCAGGGATACGGGGGGGGGGGGGTAGGGGGGGGTCCGAAAGTATGGTCCGTCCGCCGCTCTGCCCATGCAGACCAGTGAGTTTTTGCACGGGCTGATGTAATAAGAATATATTAAGGCTCATAGCAACATCCACGAATTATCTAGTTTAGGAATAAAAAGCCGAAAAAAAGAAAGTACAGCTGTACAGACAAGTTGGGTGTCGTTGGACCGGGAATCCCATCAGAGTCGTGATTTGGATGAGCGTGTAACTAAGGGATAGCTATGGCCCTAGCTACATCACAAAAAAATGCAAACTTGACCGCCTTATTTTTGCAAAACAATCTCATACTCAATTATATATAAATATAAATAATTTCGACGAGTTCAATAATTGCCATGTTGCTTCAAACAACATTCAAAATATTTGTCATACAGCATGTTAATAAAATGTCTCCCGGACATATTCTTACAATCTCCATTCCTACAATATTATTCTGTAGCTTGTAATAATATATAGGTACAGGTGTTTTGTTGCTTACACGGCATTGACTCTTTTTGGCTCTTGGCTTACTTGCACGAGATTTGCGGGGCGTCCGTTGATGAACGTCAGCAGATGAGCAATCCAGTTTAATGACTAAGTTCGAACTAGAAGCTAGCGGCGGATTAATCATTTGATTTACGTATTTTACCATGCAACTATATAAAACGTTGTAAGTGAAGTGATTGCTTCCATGTGGAGAGCTGATATAAGATGATTTCAGCTTGATTATTTGAATTTCCTGAAGAACACTTTCACACGACATGTTTGTTGTTTATGCAGAACAGCGGTGTCGAAGTCAGCGGAGGAAACACTGTTTGAATGATCTCCACACACTTTCTAGTTGGTACTGAAATTGTCATGTTGGCGAATAATTGCTGTTTGCGACATGCGAGAATATCTCTGCATAGAAGAGTACTTGAAGCTCGGGGAAAACGCGTTACTCTTGGGTTTTGTTGTATAATTTACTGGCAAATTGGTGCTTGTATTGTCGATGGTTGTCTTCAATTTATGCGTCCATTGTGACAAAGCCCAGAAGCTGTTGCGTTTTACCCAATACTATTTTAAGACGACCATAATCAGATTGCAGCTGGTCTCTGGAGTGCTCACCCAGTAGTTACTGGAATAATTCGAGCATATTCGTGAAATAAAAAATTGCATATAACTAGTATTCTATAAATGTGTGAATGTCCCGGCGAATCAAAGTGCATATAAATGATGAACACAATAAGATATAATACAGAACAATTTTTGTTGAATCATTATATTCAAATACTGGTGTTCTATATCAGGTATTGTATCGAGTTCCTCCAGTAACATTGCATGAAATGTAATGGTATAATTTCGTTAGAATAATGTTTCACTTGTAGTATCACTAAATCCAATACACCGTTCACCATTCTACATAGTATATATATGTTGGTTTTTTTTTTAGATTTCAGGATTCGAATTGTACTGCTCGCCATTTTACCTGGAATCTGTAGGGGGTGGTCTTATGTGTTTAAGAGATCTTCGTACTGAACAAGTGCTGCCAAACCATTCTTCACCAATCAATACATGTACATTATACAGTTTGTGGAATAATATCATCTTTACTGAAAAAACGGAGTTTGTAAGTGCACGAAACGTAATTTATATATTAAAATGTTTGCGGGTTTATACTTATATTAATCAACGGGAATACAACATTCGCGGAATAATAAATTATATGATGATATCGGCATGACTACTCATATAGCCAAATTGTGCAGCGATGTGGTGAAGGTGTCTAAAAATAAAATGATCGAAATATCCACTAAAATATAGACTAAATCGAAATTCGGTTGATCAAACGAGATCCAAATACGCATTTCAAAAACTGTTCGTTCATTCTTGTAACGTTGAGCCCAATGTTTTATATCAAAGGATCATGTCATTCCGCATCAAGAACGCTTTCACTTTTTTGTGACACAGTGTGTAATTGGATGCTGTATTTCGATGTGTGAAAATTATTGCTTGTTGTGAAAAATACGTAGAAATGAGTGCAGACATTAAAGTATAAAGCATAATTGTAGGGTGAATCGGGAAGAAAATGAACTCGTACAGGCATATTTCACCGACTCAAAATTTCCATATACCCACCAAATTAATTACATCATCTGCATAGATAGTGTTTGCGTAAACACTTGTCACTATCATTTCCGCTGTTGACCAAACCTCTGAACATCACTCACCCAATCCGACTATTCACAAAGTTGTGAAAGGCAGGAATGGGCTGGGTCGGTATATTTCGCATTGTCACCACTTATGGTGATTCGAGCAATATTGTCGAGCAGTTGTTAATTCGAGTATTGTCCAGTATAAACTAAAATAAATAGACTACACATGTATACAAAATCAGTAGCGTGAGCAACATGGTTATTTACAAACCAATCAATATGGAGAAATTCCATGGTCGTATATTCTACACCGAATGTACTTCACTTCTAAAAACTGCAAGGAACCCTTTTCTGGAACATGTCCCAAACAGGATGAGTTTTCCCCAACTGCTGCATGACAGTACGGCTGAATTCACCATATCGCTGGTCTGGCGTGATGAACACCCTGCAGTAGCGATTTACATAGCTAGTGCACATAATTACGTACTCACTTGCACACTCACTGTATACACTAAAGGTTTATCCCCATAGAACTAGAAAAAAAATCATCTCACAAACGTTTTGTGCAATCCGACAAATAATTACATTTTGAATAAATACATTTCAAAAGATACTTAAATCATTGGTTGTCCAGCTACGACACATCTCCTGCATGAGTATACATTGCTACGATATATTGGAAATAATTCTTTTATTAATCAAGCGGTAAATGAAAACATGAAACGGAATCATTCGACATCTATAATGCACTCAACTCATACATGCAAATGACCAAGACCGAAGCCTCCCTCCACCCTCAGCATTCTTGGCATGCAACAGACGGTAAATGACACTTATTTAGTACACAAGTCGTATCATGGGATATCACATGATACTTCAAATATGACTGATATGCATAATGATACAACATATGCTAATATCGAGATGTAGGTCATCCACCAATATAGCACGGCGTCTTATAGCACGGCTTCTATCTCGCAGCGAGATCTCTTTGGTGGTCCTGTATAATCTTCAAGACAACGTGTCCTTCAAACATCGGTCGTCACTGCTGCAATTTGAGTTGTGTCTCAAAGCTGGTCGACGAGAAAAAGTGTGTAGTTTACACACACAAAATTTGAGAGTAAATATATGAAATGACTAGACATGTTTCCACCTGAACTCGGGACTGACACTATTCCTTTACCTATTAATACCGATATGTGATGGCTTGGACTAATTTGCACTCCGCGCCAGCGCGCCGCGCCGCGCTAAATATGGCGCGGCGCGCTAGTTTGTTCCAGAAGGGATATTTAATTTAGCCTACGTGCATTGTAAAGAAATGGCTTCGATCCGCCCGCGCTGATGGAGTTCCTGTTATTGCATTAAACACCGACGACAAATTTATAGGACAATATATTCGAAGTTTAGAAGCAAGCCAAATAGTCTGCACTAAATCCAAAATTACCAAACAAACACTCAATATGGATTTGCTCAATATGGACTTCATTCAGAATGTAGATGTTATTGTTTTTATTTTTATTCCTTTGTTTTTTGTCATTGGTTAATCGTGATGTCATATTTATCCATCAGGCCTTTCTCGTCCTCCCTATTTGTCTAAGAAGGGCAGTGTGTCCTACTATTTTTGTAGGTTTTGAGAGCGCTAAACTTGTTTACCCCTAGAACTGTTTACTACTAGAATTGTTTACCACAATGCTGTAACACTGCAATTAATGCTGTTAAAACAGTGATGACATTTCTCTGAGTAACACGATAATTTTAGCACGATCACCCGTAATTGGACTGAACTACGATAATTGTGACCTATGATATCGACAATCTTCAGAAAGGGGCGGGTGCAGTTTTTAGGTTACCGTACCTTTGGTCCTTTTCGGTCGCTATAGATCTATATGATAAGCTAAACACCGATTAAAATATAAAATACGTGCGCGCCGCGCTCGCGCGGAGTGCAAATTAGTCTAAGCCATATGTGATCCATATGTTCCGTCTAAATGAATGCACCCATCAAACTTGGATGTAAACAAGCATTGAAAATACGCATTATTTATTTCTATGGCTAATAGACTAAAAATATACCTATACAATAGGAAAATGGATATGGATAATAATACCGTTGTGAAGCGTAACCTTCATAATTGTTATAACTGGTTTGATTGCGAATGTGGTTGCATTGTGGCACGTGGGTGCCGGTATGTCCCAGTTTATAACAACAGGAAAAATATCGATACGCCATGGCGGCACCATGTACGCGTAACGTACGTCTGGAGAACGAATGGTATCTAAGAACTGGAATTCCCATGGACCACTATGCACCTTCTTGATACTACATATAATACGACCGTATTCCCACGGACACAAAGGCCTGGGATTTATGCGGGTGATAGTAGAGGAATACTATTCATAGATTAAGTAGCGGCGCCCTATCGTTGACGCCCGGGGGTCCTGGGGGTAAGACATTTAAAGGATGCCCCCCCCCCCCTCCCAGGGACGGATCCAGAATTTACGTAAGGCTGTAGCAAGCTCTTTGCGGCGGGTGGTCTTGGCCGCAGAAACCAGGGTCAACCTCATGTTATGTGGTAGCTTCCTGGCCTCCCTAGTATGTAAGTTATACTCAAATAAAAATTCGCCAACTCGTCGAAAAAATGAAACATTGTAGATGGTCCACTTAAGTGGAACAAAACTTACACACATGATGAAGGTACTGAACAGAGTTTGGGAAAATGACCGTCAAATCCGAAATTCTTTTTTTTTCGTTAGAATTGCCGCTATTTTTGAAAAAAAAACCTCCTTCTTGAATTATTTTAGCCATTTTTTTGCAAACTTTCAGAAAGACTGAAATTTAGAAAGAAATAAGTAGACTGACGACAACGCACGACGGACGCAACGCAATATTAAAAAAGGATTGAAAAGGTGCGAGGCGGATTAAATGTTATGTGTTCAATGGAAGCAGTACCAGGTACTTGGGCCTAAGTTCCTAATTCAAGTTTCAATCTGTTACCAATACCAGATTTTGATGATACCAATAACAAAAGTAAAATACAACATTTTACAATAGAAACAAAGCCCGACCAACTAATTTATTCAAAGACACACCGGCGTCATCAGGGGCAGACTGTGTGTCAAATGAAGTTGTTTCTCAGTCCACCTGGTGGAATTGGTATACATCTGCCCAACAACTGATGTAGCTAATTTAGAAATCCGAAACAAACTCCATGGAATACATGTATTACAGAATTTATGGTATACTCGGGGACAGATTTAAAGCTATAATCACTTTTAGAATTGACAAAATTTATGCATTCTGCGGTAGCTTTATATTGTCTATAGAATGAGAAATCGTACAAATTTGGATCTGAAAATGTGTATTACGTGCCTAAATTGAGTTGCCAAATCAAGATTCAAATTTGGGCCAGTCTATTTCTCATCAATTTTTTCCTCAAAGCGGCCCGCCTTGCGGGTGAGTTCTACACACAGTCTCATGACGTCATTGGTATTTGTCTAGATACTGTGGAAACCGGCCATGTAGGCAGGCCAATCATTCTCTATCCATTGTTTTCATGCATGATTAACGGCAATTTTCTGAGTATCTGTTGTCGAACTGTGCATATTTCCTATATATTTCCGACTATCTTGAGATGTACTTTAAATTTTGCGTGACAAACAAAAATGCTAAATTTGGCTGATTTTAAAGTTGATTCCAACTTTAACATACACAAAACGTAGATATACGCAGATTTATACGTAGATTTATGAATGAACCTTTGAACCTCGAGTCAAACTCAGTCCAGGGCGCTTAATCTCGTCTTATCCCAATACCAATGTGCGTTTATATTGGTACTTGTACAGCCACTGGTAGCGATGAACCATATGTGAAATCGGTATGTATACCGTGGTCCCTATAAAACAAAACCATTAGTCGTTATTATTCATATGCTTGCGGAATAGTCCATAAATTTTCATCAAACAGAAGACCAGTTCATGTTATCATCAAGAGATTTTCAGCCAGATATATGTGTAGTGATCTTATTCATTCAGGGAATCAGCTTATATGCAGTCTTCATTCTCCATAACTTTGAATGATATATATGGATCTACTTCAAACAATTAAACCTACTGTTTTCATTGTCAAAGGTGTCACGTTCAGGAATTGGCTTCATTCAAAATTCCTCCACGAACTATTGTTGGTGGCAATATGCGCCACGCAGCTTAGTTGCGAATGATGAATGTGATTCCAAATAACACTTCATTGGCCACTGCCAACAAATGTAATTCGAAATATGCAGGTCATGTAATAGCACAGATAACTACGGTAACGTGGTGGGAATCCGTTTATAGTTATTTTGCTCATAGTAGCAATACAATACCACAGATCTGTTTTTCGTGAGAAATCAATATGGCACCCAGGGAGTCTTAGCACCATAAACGTGAGTTAAATAACCTCAAGTGTCAATGTCAAAGTATCCTTAGTTCAAAATGACATGCGGGCAGATGTTTTTGTATTGTAACAATGTTACTAGAAAATTAACACTGAATTAAGAACTATAGTATCTTTGGCCCTTTGGAATACATTATTTGGAATACATCTATATTCAATTCAATTAATTTCGAGGGGATGGAATTATAGAAGATGTACTTCACATAAACTTCAACTTGAGTCACACCTCTCGATTGCACACCTCTCACTTCTTGACACTTAGGGTCGAGTGCAGAACTCATACTTAGACTACAGTATCACTCTGGCAATGACAAAGTATGAGTTGCGCACTCGGCTCTATATATAACATCAAAGATAGTGAGATGTTACGTGGATATGATGCTCCCTAAAGCCGAACTTCGTGCAGTTCTTCGTATGTGTGTACGAAGTTGTTTGTAAAACTGTATTATGCAAAACGTCATTTCCGAGGTTCTTGATGGTAGGAATAAATAACAATATAATGATATGGCTGAAAAATCGGGTCAAGTGATGAAACAGATTTGTGCAAAGTTTTCTATTTTCCCATGTGTATATACACTTTACAAAACTGACCATATATCGCGCTGCGATGAACGTGTGTACTTCCTAATTTAGTCTGCAAAAGTGTTTTTTTGCAGTCAAGCGCAAGAGTATAGTTTGATTGCGAAATCTTCCACGACCGAATGTTTCCAGTAACATATATTTTGATGCTATCACTCAGCTGCACACGCGCGGGAATATTCATATTGCCACTATATGACCTTTATCATACTCATATCAGTTGGGAATCCGGCAAAAGTCACAACAAACACTGCTTCTTAATCTACAAGAGCATATTTTGTTTTATATATTCTCATTGGGAGTAGGTAAACACCCAACGGATATCATTTTCCTCCTGATTGGATGATTCTGCAATGGCTGTCAGGGGGAAATCCAGAAAAAAAACATAAAGCAGATTGAATCACATGGGATTATTATTGTAGGCTGATCGCAGTGTGGATTTATTGTTTGATCTCACATCACAGAACATAGTAGAAAGAATATAACCTTTAAAGTGACATTGGGGTAAGTTATAGATTTTGACGTACATTTCTGACCGAATGAAGAACACACACACATTTGCACGTAGCTTTACGTACATGCATTTCATTTGTCCAATAGATGTCAAAATCTTATTGATTCCATTGAACCTGGTGAAGGCCGTTGGATTTTCTTACATTACCGGTGTTCTTGGTATTTTGTATCCCTTGATGCTACGCGTTTTCAGCCTAATAGTATATTATATTTGTACATAAACTACATTGTAGGTCAAGTCAGATGTAACTGCAAGAAAAATGCGGCTGCTATTTACTGTATTGTCGAGTGTTTAATTTATCCAACTAATTTATTCAACTAATTAACCAAAATTTGTTTTGTAACTGATACTGGTATTTCTGAGGCCACCAAGTATATTTATTGTTGATTTGGAACAAATATTTGTTATTTCAGTGTCACTCTAATACATATGATTGTATGTCATTGCTTGATGTCGATGATGTTTAGGTGTGTTTTATCATTATTCTATGACTCCATTATATTTTTATGCATTTTGCTAACCACAATTTTATTTGGATCATATGGAATGTTTCTTCACCTTTCGTCAATAATAATGGAGAGGCTTTCAATTTTGATTAAGAGGTCAAGTGGGTAAGCGTATTTGAATACCTCCTTGTCCGTGGTCAGCACATATAGAGTTTCAGTTATATATCGTCCTCTCAGTCTGGAACCCAATAACAGGCGAAAGAACATTTATGAAAGGAAGTTAATTCAGAAATAATAGTAGTTCAATACGGGTGTGTAAAGGTCACGTGTGTCCCTCCCTGGTCACCTGTGGTCATCGTATGGTAAGTACTAAATGAGACTTACAATACATGTAATATAGGTTCTTCATCATACACCAGCCTCTTCGCTTTTCATTGGGTAGTTACATCGATTGTGTGGGGTTTGCTTCCGGTTTCTAAATCGTTTTAGTAGGTTGTTGGGCAGTTGTGTACCAATTCCATCTAGTGTACACATCTTGACACAGCCAAAACCGCACTGGCGACATAAGGGACAGACAGTGTGGAGTATAGGTGGTTCTACTGTACACTAGATGGAATTGGTACACAACTTACTGCCCAAAAACCTAATGAAACAATTTAGAAACCGGAAGCAAACCCCACACAATCGGTGTAACTACCCATAAAAAAGCGAAAAGGCTTTCCGGAAGTGTTCTATTTTAGGTTTGTTACTCTCGTCATCAAAATCTGTTGTTTTTCTTGGTTGTAAGTTGATACAAGCTTTAGGGAGATGGATGTATTATTTTGTAACAAAATGTTTGTAATATATACATTTTTAACATAACTAATCAACAATCATGTAATCACACGTTCCATATGGCTCGAATATGTTCCGTTAAATATAGGCCTGTCTTGAAAGTTTTACACAAACTTTGCATTTCTTTCTAGGAAATAATCGGCATCTGGTCTTAGCTTCGAATCGTCCAACCTTCTTCCTTTCTTTTCTCATAGACAAAGAATTACATGAATCTACATATACAGGAAGGCTACCAGAGCCCAACAGACCTGCAGTCATTCCAACCACTGTACAACTCGATTTCAAAGAATACCTGTATAATGCTTCTTTATAGGGTATAATATTTCACCAAGAAACTCCACTTTCATATCACACCGCGAAATGAGTATCAGATTTACAGTCTATATCCGTACGGGAAACATTTCCATCAACTGCAAATGTATATCATGACGCTAGACCACCGGCGTCGGAACTGGGGGGGGGGGGGGGGGGGCTCTGGGGGCCTGAGCCGCCTCACTTTTTCGATAGCGGGGGCTCGAGTATGTTTGGGTCCCGCCCAGATGCCAGAGTTTTTTTGGCATGGAATTACAGATCGCCAATACGACTCTAAAACATTATATATAGTATACATTTCCAAATGATTTCATTCAATTGGATGAAAAATTCACATGTCTCAGAAACCCATGGACTATGCGTAATGGATCTACTGAGGAATCATTCCGGTTATTAAATCGCGGGACCTGACTCAACTAGCAACAATATAAACAACTGAAAAATGAGGAGATCCTCGATTGGACTACTCTACGGTGAGGTGGTGAAGCAGGGGTGGCAGGAAAGGGGGTCAAGGGGCGCTATATAGGCCTACCCCCACATCCCCGTTAGGAAAATTGTACGAAAAAAATTGAATTGCATTGGTTAAAACTTGAGAAATATATGATTCTATCGTGAACCCTGTCTGAATTTTCCAAAAATGTTTTCTGTTTAAGTATATTTCGTTTACATGAAATAAGAAGTAAGAATTCACACACAATTTGTGTAGAAGAAACCAAGCAAAATTGAACAAGATCGATATGGCCTTAATAAATGAATGATCAAAATAAAGTCAAAAGAGTATTTTCAAAAAGTTATGGAATCTGGAGAATGGAAACCAGGCCTGGAGAATGGAAACCAGGTCAAGAGCCAGGAGAATGTTCTGTTCAGAATCAACCTCAGAACATCAAAAGGCTCTGGCTTCTGGGGCCCTTGAGTGGGCCCCAGACCCCACACCGAACACTGGCTCCCTCGCTCTGCTCGGTTGTGATTTGTGTAAATATTTTAGACCCCCTCTCAGAGAGGTCAGACCGCTTGCGAGGGAATCCTGCTGCCACCCCTATATAGATCACAAATACAGTCCACCTATTTTATATCGCACCCATCTGTTCTGCTCAGTAACTTTTCATGAAGATAATAAAAGATGGAGTGGCTTGAATTCTTTGGGCCTATTTTAGATGATAATTTTCCATTCAAAGAAAATTATATTCCTTGATACCTCACAATAACACTGAACTGGGCCCAAGGTACACGCCAGGAATGTTCTGAGAGAACGCCAAATTCCAAAATTTTCTCGGGGGGCTTACGGCGCCCCCAGAACTCCCAGGGGCCCCCACACTTTTCAAATGTTTCCAACGCCACTGCGCTAGACAAGCAAATTTTATATATCTCAAGAACCCGCAACACCATCCATCTGATTTTCGGATAGTTCCATGTAGAATTCTGAAAAAATTTGTCTGTATACACGGTGTAAAATATCCACATGCATGCCACGATATTCCAGAAGATGCATGAAAAAAAATCCCATAAAAATATACGAGCCGTATCTGGCATAAAATAGGCTTTGTGTCAAAACAAAGATAAGCAATGATGGCCACTGAACGTGGAATTTGCCAAATTTTCGATATTTGTCCTTCATTCGAATGCAAGACATTTCAAGATGACCCAGAAAAGAATAACGACATCCTCTCTCCCATAGGTCAGGTATTGTGAGCTAAGATCAATGGTTCTGTAGCTTATCTTAAGTCAATGCTTCAACAGGACACTAGATAATGTTAGTATAACGTTGTACGATGTGTAATAAATTACATAGACATAAAATTATTACTTGATATAGCGCAATTATGAACATTGAAGTTATCTAAGGCGCTTCACATCGGGATTACACATAGTAGTACATGTAATTTAGATTACTGGTTTAACTTGTTTTTGAAGTCACCCTATGTCTATGATAAATTATTACTTGATATAGCGCAATTATGAACATTGAAGTTATCTAAGGCGCTTCACATCGGGATTACACATAGTAGTACATGTAATTTAGATTACTGGTTTAACTTGTTTTTGAAGTCATCCAGTGAACCAGCATTTCTGACTGTGACTGGTAATTGATTCCACAGCCTGGGACCCATTACACTAAAACTCCGGTCTGTGAACGTCTTTCGCCTTGTGCGTGGAATCATCAAGAGGCTTGGATCTTGTGAAGCTCGTGTGGATACTTGGTGCTGTAATGCATCTTTCAGGTATCCAGGCGCCTGGTTGTTGAGGCACTTGTACACTGTCACCATGATTTAGTATTCCACATGCAGATGTATTTGTAACCAGCTCAGTTCTTTGAGGCGCTGTGTGGCGCTGTCTGTGCGTCCCCTGCCTAAGATGAGCTTGACCGCGATGTTTTGGATCCTCTGAAGACGCTTGATGTCGACTTGTGGGAGTCCAGCCAGCAGTCCGTTGGCATAGTCCAGGTGGACTATGACCAGGTCCAGCACCAAAGTAGTACATGATTCTTGCGTGAGATACTTTCTGATGTTCCCGACCTTGCCAGGTTAAGACTGGCACTCTGGCACTTTGCTGTGATGTGCTTTGTGAAAGTGAAATTTCGGTCGAGGTAAACTCCCAATATTTCACAGACTCGGACACACCTATTTGAATGTCATTAACTCTCAAACTGGTGGTTTGAAATGGATTTCGAGGTCCATGGATTTCGAGGTTCGGATGTACTATTCCGCCATTGTGCTAGCGTATGCTGAATACAATGTTGGCCCGGCACAGCTGGTAGCAAACAGACCAAATATGAGATATTGGTATACAAACTGGGATCCATATCGCAAGTATTTTCCTTCCATATACTTTGGGAATGATGCATAGGCATCTCTTCGAGACGGCAGATCAGTTTAACAGTAAACAATCTCTATCAGTCACACTGGTGTGAAATAATGCGGAAGAATCTCTTTCGTTCATCAGGACAGTTGAAATTGTTATGCAGTGTCTATTCAATATAACATGGAATAATGATTAAAACCAGAAACAAATGATTTAAACCATTGCCAAAGTTGTCACGAAAAGGCCATGGCTTCATTTAGATTTTGTTCACTAGTTATTTTTGTGGTTCCATTGTACGCCATGCAGCTTAGATAACGAGTGATGAATGTAATTCGAAATAACACTTCATTGGGCACTGTCCACAATGTAATTCAAAATATTCAAGTCGTGTATGTGCAGACATCTACGGGGACGTCTTGGGTATCCTGAGATAAGTTATCTTGTTCAATAGTAGCAATAAAACACTACAGGACTGCTTCCCAAGAGATATATTGAGATCAATATGACACATAGGATGTAACATATGGGTATCTTAGCATCACCAAACGTGAGTCAGATAACCCCAAGTTGTCAATGTCAAGGTACCATTAGCTCAAGATGACATGACGGGCGGATGTTTTCTAGAATGTGAAAGAATATGCATAAAGTAACAATGGTCCCAGAATACGGAGAGTATATAATTCCAAACGTACTCTTCAGTATCTTTGGCTTTAATACTTTAATGTTTGTTTGAAATGCATTTGTATTCAAATAATAATAATAATATGAACATAATATTTCAAAAAGATTATAACATTCAAGACATGTTCGCTAATCTATGTATGTTGTATGCATATTAAAGTGAAAGTATGTTGTATGCATATTAAAGTGAAATTATAACACTTAGATGAAGTTTTGCAAGTTAATGAGTGTATGGCATGTGACGTTGCATAAACTGCCAACATTATATTCCCGCAGGTCCATCCGTTCCCATCAATTATAGATGGAGATCGGGCTGGTCATACAGTTACGCATCGTGTATATATTAAATAATTATGCAAATCATATCGTTAAACAAAACTTACTTATCTGGTCGCTAGCAATTTTAGGTACATGTAAGTCTCTACGCTTACTTCATGGTTCCATTTTATGTGTTGCGTCATGGTTCCTTAAATATTGTTTTTACTTATAATGAATAGGTATTTTATTCTATTCCGAAGCGAGATTTTCAGAGAGAGAGAGAGAGAGTGAGAGAGAGAAAGCACTGAAGAAGCGAGGTGAGTGATATTCTTTCAAAACCCTCCTCGTCCATTGTGGACATAGATACGATTTCAGCTACTGTATATATCGCTCGTCAGTCTAGGATAGGATAACAGGCGGATAACTGTTCTCAGGGGAGTTAATTCAGAGAAAATTACACGCCTCTGCGTGGTACTAGCGAGACTTAAACAGGAGGATGTAAACGTAATGGTTGTTTCTTCTCTGAGCATCTGTCTGCTCACCAGCTTAAGCTGGAGAAAATAATGGCAATATAGTCCAACAACAACGGGTCGTATAGTGGATTTCTTCATAAGTCGTTTGGCTAGCATATATGCGATGATATATACACCTTGATGACCCTGCATTTAAGTTTTAGGCATCACAAAAAAAATCACCATACGAAAAATTATTTACGTTTCACACTAATGCAAACACACGTCTTGTGAGATTCTCCTTGTGTAACAACACAAACCCTTTTTTATTCTCATTTAATAAATATTACCGCATGTTATTTTTCTTTGAATAGCTATATAATAGTATAAAAATATGAACAGTGGATATCTTTGAAAAAACATTCATGAAAGCAAATTGAAATCTCAAAATTTACAAATCCATGATCAGGCTTTTCGGGAAAAATTGACAAAAAGCGACCTGGCTGCAAATGAAGATGGATTAACATTTTTCATCACAATTTTTTGTCTTACATTAGTCCTTTTATTAAAATATGAAGAAATTGCATCAATGTATGGCATAAAAATTAGTGCTTGCCAAACATGCAGTATGGTGGACTCATCACCATGCAGATATACAGGGTAGGGTCCCTTGTTCTGGTTCTATAAAGCAATCATGTTATACTGCAAGACTTATAGACAATACTAATGAATCATGTTATGTTTCTGTGTCTTCATGATCCCCATAAAGTCCACTATGATATCCTAGATACAATTCATATGATGCCAGTTCCGGACTCATACAAAATGAGATATGTGATACCATATCATGATAACATTTAGGGATGACGATTGTGCTATCTTGAACATAGTGACGAACGGCGATCCACATACGAACTATGACAATGTCATTTTTTTGGTTCACATCAGAGGAAATGTCTTCCTTCAACATAGCCACACACATTACATATGAAGAATAACAACAAGATTTGAGAGTGTCATAAAACGTTTCTATAAATTGAATATAATGGAGTTTCTATGAACTGTCTTGCTCCAAGTTCACGACAAATGGTGAGTAGATATAATGATCTCTGATGATGCTAGATAACAATGTTTTCCGATTCATTCTTCAAGTAGAAGAGAGAAAACACATGAAAATAAATATTACCGAAGATCATGATGATCGGATGAGGTTCCACACTAGATTTCAAAACGTCATTCCAATGATATCTTTGAACTCAATTTAATAGAAGACATATCATCCTGAAGAAAAAAAGAACAAATAATTAGATATTATAACATGTATAAGATACATTAATAGTACATTCTTACATAATATTACAAATAACATTCAGCCATTGAATTATTGTATCATGGGTATCAGTCAAAATACATTATGAAGTTTCCAAACAGGTGTATAACAAATATAAAAATATCTTCAAATTTAATGAGTTTTCAACATATTTTAAGTTTAGGCTATAGATACAAATTACACGCCATTTCACAACCACAAATTCAGGGTTGATTTGTTCCATACTGGCCGACTGCAGTCTGACCATCATCTGGTCATTCAAGGTGGTGGTGGTACTCAGGATATTGACAGCCGAGAGGTCTTCATGAGCTTCATTTGCGAAAAGCTTGTTTCGCAAGTAACAGATGTATGCAGAAAAGACAAGAAAGAGGTCGCAGACCTTCCCTATGCTGGAGAACACCCTGTGGACTGTTCTCTAATTGGGCGAATTTTCATCTCGTGTGTGTGCCTATCTAAAATTGAAATGCAACATTGACCAGTGTGACTGAAACTCGTGATTATGCTATAAAGCTTAAACACTGTACCATAAATTTCACGTACTTGTTGGCGTCGAGCTTCTTGAGAAGCGCCTACTCCCTCACAGCATATTCTGTGTCGATTATCATTGTCTGTCATTGTCTCCAAAATCTGCAAATATATTGCTGAGAGTAATGTGAATTATTAATGGGATCTTTCGACTGATTGGAAAATAAGACAATACTTAATATGCACTCTACTATATAAAACTAGATCTTTAATTTGCGAATGGACATGTAAACTGTGTGTATATACTCAAGTTCAATGGGTTTAGTATGGTCTAATGTCAGTACAGGTAACTGACAGTAAATTGTTACCAAATCCAACGGTAGTTTACCGAACAATTTCGAATTTACAAAACGTTTGAACATCTTCAATACAAGGAATATTGAATACATGTATTTATCAACATTGAATCTAAAACCAAGATAAGTAAACATTTAATATACTTGCTTCTACCTGACATATACTCGAAGTCATCGACAGCCCATGTTGGGAAGTGACAAATCCGCGAGGCTGACATGTTGCTAATTTTTAGATTCTCAGTTTTGAAACGTACTTCTTTCTCGAAAATTCCAAGAACGAGGAAATGAGTCGGTTGCATATATCACTAAAGGTATTTTGCCTTTCAGATTCACCCTAACGAAAGTGCCATGCTCAAAGACTGTTCTCAACGGCTTGCCATTTGCATAGCTGAGGCCACACGAAATCGTAAATATGCGATGCGATGTTTGAAACCGTATATAAATACTATCAAGGCAAAAAAAAAATCTGACGCGGGAGGTTTCGGACAACGCGCGCGGGAACGCAAACCGGAACATTTATTTTTTTTTGCCTAACCCACAGAGGCGAGCTCTTCATAGAAACTTCTGTCTCCCCTCGCTATCAGTACAATAACTGGTAGCAACATACCAAATATCATTTAAAACAAAAATATGTAAACTGAGATCCTAATAAATCGAAAGCGTAAGTATTTTTCCTCCATATACTATGGGAACGATGCAGATGCATCTTATTGATACAGAAGGTCAGTGTATATCAGTGAGCACCAGGAAACAGCTGAATTTATTACAGTGAATGGTGCTTTATCACTCATACTCATGCATGTGAAATAATGCAAAGGAATCTTCTCCATTCTTCTGTTGATATTGTTAGTTGTTATTTATCGTCAGTTGATATTGTTAAATCCAGTCTGTATTCCCATAACGTGAAGTAAATAAAACCAGATTCGTCCATCCCCAAAGATTTCGTCTTTAGGCAATGGCATCATTTAGACTTTATTCACTAGCTATTGTTGCGGTTCTCGCATACGCCGCGCAGCTGCCCACAATGTAATTCAATGTGGGGATCCTGAGATAAGTTATTTATTTTTTGTTAAATACTACAGGTCCTACGAGATTTCGTTCCCCCGAAATCAATGATACATAGGATGTAGTATTTGGATATCTTAGCACCACTAAACGTGAGTCAGAAAAATTGACAAGTGGTCAATGTAAAGATACCATTAGCTCCATATGATCTCCTAGAATTTGACCGAATATGCACAATGTAACAAAGGTCCCAGAATATGGACACTAGATGCCAAATTACTGTACATCACCTTGACCATAATTTAGATTTTGTGGAAAATATACTTGTATTGAAAAAAATAAATTTCGGGGTAGACTGCAATAATAGTTCATTTTAATGAAATATTTTTCAAGGTAATTTATGTAGACCAAGTATTTATTTTATAATTGGACAAGTGTGGAATCGTAGATTCATTTCGGATTTCTATACTGTTATATTAGGTTGTTGTCAGGCTGTTGACACTAATTCCATCCAATGTACAGTAGAACACCTATATTCCACACATTGTCTGCTCCTGGTCACGTCATTGTGGCTTTGGCTGTAAATATCCTGTTCGGCTTTAATTTACTTCACAGATGCTCTAATAAAGTTTTATTTACATCATCAAATTCTTGTTGTGTTAATAGTTTGATATTTGTATCTCATCATATTCCCCCATAATTGGAGTCTACCTAATCAGAGCGGAATCTTTCACGAACGTATGTTCCTGGTAACACATATTATTGTGCGGCGTTAGCCGTACTATATCTGTTAGTGTAATTTTGACCCCATGGTACTACTGGTGAGGAGCTTGTCCATGCGTGGACTTATTGCTACCGAATTAAGTCAGCGATGACATTATCCATATTTTATGTCATAATCTCAGATTACAACAAAGTTAAGTAGCAAATATTAAACAAAGAAAACACACACCTTGGCCATTTGTGGAAAGTGCAACTAAAACACATTTTGGCAAGAATAATGGACGAGTCGACAAACAAATGCGAGTAACAATCAATTTTCGCATGGACAAGCTCGGCACCAGTATTGGAGGTACTATGGTAGTGTAAGACCATCTACGAGAATTGTTCTCTGTGAGAGGGAAGTAGAGAGTTATTACAATACGAGTTCGAGTTACAATACGATTCGAGTTCATTGTTTCATATTGTTATCAAAGCGGACATCTTTGTTGTTATCAAACTAATCAATAGGCTTTAAGTTGATTTCCAACTATTGAGCAAGGGAAACACACACCATAGTCCTTTGTGGAAAGTTCAACCAAAACACATTTGGGCAAGAATAATGGGCAACTCAACAAAAGAGCAGGTGAGAATCAATTTACGCATGGACATCAAAATATTCGACAGGTTGTCATAACGTTCAGGTTCACAATTAGAATTTTCATATCACATAGAAACAAGGCCCACAATATTTTGTTTGGTTGTTTAACCAAGAAATGGGTTTCGTGTCTACTTATCCTTGATTTTTTTCGTGTTCACTCAGCCTCGAGTACTGGTTCTACTCTCCGTTGTCCCTGTGGCCGCACACGTAACCTCAAGTTCTGCTGTTGTGATGCTTGTGACCTTATCACTTCCCACCAGATGCACATGTGTGTGTTCAGGGATATCTGTAATCGCTAGTTGGCAGCATTGTTTTAGGGGTTCACATGACGTCATTACTCTTTTACCAATATAAATGTAACTCTACCGTCATAATGTGCGTCATAAATTAATTTGACCCCTATTGCAATGGTGTCATCTATGGAATGAATGTATGAACATACACAAGTACCTCATTACGACGTCGATATACAAATAAATTGGGCATCAGACAAAAAGTCACTACGGACACTGCTTCATAATCTACAAAAAAAATTTTTGCAACTGTGGCGAGTTGGTAATCATTCGCCATCAAACAGATATCACTGTCATTATGCTTGTATCATTATGCTTGTATCACAGTCACCCGTGATTATTGTTATGCTGATTACTGTGTCGATGTATTGTCTGATTACTGACACAGTGTACGATATAATGAACATAATCTTTCAAAAGATTATAATATTCAAGACATGTTGTCTACGCTATGTACGTTCCGTACATATTAAAGTGAAATTATAACACTTAGTTTGTTAATTCATTCAAGTTAGTGAGTGCAGGGGATGTGATGTTACATGAAATGCCAAACAAATATTCCCAGAGGTCCATCCAATACCAGTTATTAGAGATGGAGATCTCTTTCGTTGAAAATATAACTTGGTAATGGACGAGGCCGAATTAAAGTTGAAATCAGGCTGGTTATACAATTAGACATCGTGTATGTAAAAACTATTCAAATCATGTTCAACCACATGTATTCACCTGGCCATAAAAGGATTATTAGGTGAGTTTCTATGCCTACTTCATGCTTCCATTATATGTGATGCATTCAGCTTAATATAATCAGGTTTGAATAATATGGAATTTCGTTTAGGGAATTTCTCTGAAAATGATAAATATATGAATCCTATTTTAGTCGGAAATGGAAACCTTAGGGAAAGGAAGAACTGAAGAAACGAGTTGGGTAATATTCGTTTAAAGTGGAATAATCGGTTTTTAGTTTTCCGGCTGAAAGTGATCTATAGAGCAGCTGTACAGTGCCAAAATTCCAAAGTGCACACGAATGGTCTGAATTTGACATTGAAAATCTGATTTTAAAGCTACTGCCTTCGAATGTATGCAATATATTTTTCAAAACCAAAAACACATCTAATGCAATATAACAAAAGGTGTGCTCAAAGACTTTGACGATTATCGTCCATCCGAGTTGTCTTTCCATCCGTTTTAATGACTATTTTGTACCGGTTTTGTAAATAAAGAAACGACGTGTATCCACCAAACCCGAATGTACACAAATGCCCAAATCGCGCTTAAAAGTCGACATCGAGTACATTTCCAGTTTGTATGTGTATATATAGTGTAGTTATAAGAAAATAATCAGTGATATACCATAATGTGCGTGGAATCGTCAGTCTATCTCGCACTTCTATGCTTTGTTTTATCTGTGTGTGATGGTAACAGTTCCTGTATTTACGCGAGAACCGCCTGTTTAAATGAGCAAAATTTCCCTGAGGACTGTTCATTCTCATTACATTTGATGTATGTCTCATTCAGTCAATTTAGCATGTTTAATATGGAATATAGTTTTTAAAAAATATTGACTGGTTTCGAAGGCAGTTGCTTTAACAATAAGTTCGCACGGAATGATTCCCATGCAGTGATGTAAAATTAACAAAAATAGTAGTAGGGTCATTTCCATGGATTCCATGACCACTTTCCTCCTACCTTTTTATATTATTGATTCGACTGTCTAAGCTATTTTGTCGAAAAATGAGCTTCTATGCACCTCTGGAATTTTACGGCTAACTCTGCTAGAGCCTAAAATCCAAAATGGCCGCCATCGCCATTTTGAAATGTGTATTATTCAATATATCTGCGGCAGAATCAGCTATAATGATGAATAAACTATCATTTTGCACTGATTTCAGCATGATAAAGCCATTGAAATGGTTTTTTTTAGTTTCAAGTTCATTCTAGTCTAGAAAGCCAAGATGGTCGCTATCGCAAAATGGCCTATTTGGCATAACCTGCCAAAATGAGCTGACATATGGTTGGATTTGGATTGAGATGACATATTTTACTAGCAACTACATATCTAACACAACTCATTCACACAACTCTTTCATTTTTTCAAGGATTGTTTGGACATGAAAATCCAAGATGGCTGCCATCCGCAATATTGAATATTAGTTAGGCAGATAGATTTATGTGAAAAAGATGCTCAATGCTGGCAGAGAGTATGGAAATCTGTCCCTGGGGTTTTTTTGGTATGCTGAATCCAAACTGAATGGGAACCACGTCGTCAGAGCAAGGGATCCCATTCAAAATGGGCTTTTCTCAAAATGGCCGCCGTCAAAAATTCCCAAATCATGTTTTAGGCTATAACTCAGCTTCCATTGCAGGCAGAGACATGGTTTTGGTGCCTATACCTATGTTTTTGATACTGGGGAACCCAATGGTGTCATTGCTGTGTACAGTCACAATACTGTGACAGTTGGTTGCCTCAGAATTCAAAATGGCTGACAATAAAACCTGCGGAAATCACATTTTCTGCCATGGTATGATTGTTACCTGTGTGCATGTAAACTCCTAAAGAGTGCCAGGTTGATGGCAGAAGAAATTCCATTTCTATATATCAAACTAGAATCACGAGAAGTATATACTTATAGCTGATTCTGCCGCAAAGATATTAACTAATATACATTTCAAATGGCGATGGCGGCCATTTTGGATTTTAGGCTCTAGCAGAGTTAGCCGTAAAATTCCAGAGGTGCATAGGAGCTCATTTTTCGACAAAATAGCTCAATTAGTCGAATCAATAATAAGAAAAAAGGTAGGAGGAAAGTGTTCACGGAATCCATGGAAATGACCCTACTATAGCTGATAATATTCAAAAATACACAGCCCTATCACTTGAAAGACGTACATGTATGGTATATTTTAGTGATTGAACCCCAGATATTCAGTTTGATTCTTTTGTGTTGCAAATAACGATAATAGGGAAATTCATGTTTTCGTTTATGATAGCACAGATGTAAACGAGACAATCAGAGATTGCAGACCCTCGCCCTTCAGATTTAGTTAATAAAATCAAAGCAAATGACCCTTATTTGTCGACCTTGGGTGATAAACGGGAATTTGGATCGTACGTCCATCAATCATATAGAAAATGATGTGGAATTGACTATAGAAAAATACAAAATTAATGAGGGAAATTAATAATGAGTATAAGCAGAGCTATTGCGAATTTTCGATTTTGACCTTTTCTGTGACCTTGACCTTGTCGCTCGATATTGTGCTGTAAAATTTCGCAATGTTGTTTCTATTATCAAGACACGTTTCCTGAATGAAAACGGTTTAAAAAGATTGAAAATGGCTTCACAACATGTCATGGTCTTGAATCTCAGAACACCTCAAGTCATCGTGACCCCCAATTTTTCGACATTGGGCGATAATGAAGAGTTTTCGTCGTACTACCATCGGCCGTACACCATACGCTCGGAAATTGGTCAAAGTTAAATACAAAAATATTATCAAGTAGAACGGGAATTATAGCCAATTATATGATATTCACCTTTTCCGTTGCCATGGCAACCTTTTTTATTCGATTTTGACAAAATTTGTATGAGACCGAGCCACTGCAAAAGCGCTTCTGCCCTAAAATTTCAGATTGATGGGACGTTTTGTCTCTGAGTCATGAGCGCAGACATTAGCACTGAAAAGTCGCCGGCAAAAAATAACCGAAATCGTGACGCCCACTTTTTCGACATCGGACGATAATGGAGAGTTTTCGTCATACGACCATTGGTCATACTCCATACGATCGGGAATTGGCCAAAGAAAAATACAAAAATAGTTGGAACCCCCAACTTTTCGTCATCGGGCGAAATGGAGAATTTTAGTCGTACGACCATCGGCCGAACACTATACGATCCGGAATTGGCCAATAAAAAATACAAAAACAGTTGGAAAAAATAATATCAAGTGGGACCGGAGCTATGGCCATTTATGTGATTTTCACGTTTTCCGTTGCCATGACAACCGTTTTCGAGTCTATGCGTGCGGAAGGACAGACAAACAGACAGACAGACCCAAATGTAATAACCTCTGCCCTATAGGGGCGAGGGTAATACTTCGTTCACATCGTGCGCTTCACGGTATGTTCAATCTCCAGGGTCCACTTTATTCCAGTTTAATACCCTCCTCGTCCATGGTAAACATAAATACGGTTTCAGCTATATATCGCCTGTCAGTCTGGGACGAAATAACAAGCGAAAGAACATTTCTCAAAGGAGTTAATTCAGAAATAATTCCCCATCCCTGCGTGGAACAAGCGACAGTTGAATATAGGGTTGTGAAAGCAATGTTTGTTTATTCTCTGAGCCTCTGTGGTTTGTCTGCTCAGAAGCTAAAGCTGCAGAAAATAATGTATATTAAGTCTAATAGTGAGGGTCTTATAGTGCTGCATAATATATCCGAAACACGTTTAGGTAGTGTTGGTGGGATTCTCCATAAGACGATTGGCTGAAGATGTAAAACAACTTAACAATGCGAACAAATTGTTCACAGTTCACAATAATGCAAACACGTCTTTGCGTGTGAGTCCGTTTGTGTTTGTCGAGTATAATACTAATATGTAGGCATATATTATGTAAATATGACTGATGCGCAGAAAATGTGCGTAGAGTCCGAATATCCAGGTAACAATTCCACAGAACAAAATGTAAATCATATAATCACATGGTCCAGTTTTTTCCCTAGAAGATATCCGTCATTACCTCTCAGTTTGGAATCATCGATTTATGTCTTCCTTCAACTCCTTTTGTCAAATAATCATATAAATTTACACACACATATATATTTACATATATTTATTTAAGTCCGGGTCAGGTAAGGTATTATAAGATGGGACCAATGGTTCTAGATTCATTGGCGAGACATAATCTGGACATTTACCGCTAAAGTCATCTGAGATATTGTTTGTTTCCGGTATGAATCTGCATCTCTACCTGTGAGCATGTTGTCTGCTTATGCTCAGTCACACTCCAGGTCTTTTATACTCAGGATGTCACCAACATATTGCTTCTTGTGTATAATACAACCCGCGCTCAATCTACAGGGTGTTCAAAACGTATCCGTTCGTCTGCAGAGACCAGGTATACAATTCATGACAAATTCGCCCTCGATATTTACCGCTCTTTTGAGCTCAATTTGCAGGCTAACAAGGTCCACTGTAGATGACTTTCCATACTATTATGCTCATAATACCATTTGCTTCATAATGCATTGTTTCATCCAGTCTACAAACATTTATTCTTTGATATTTACCATTCAATGTAATATGAGATCAAATTCAATGTCACCAAACAATACACCACATCCTTATTAATCCCTGGACTACTATTCGTGGACTACTATTCCTTTTCCCCTTTCTTCGAGGAATATTCCGAATATTGGCACTGTAGTTTGGCAAATCTCGTGTGGCCTAATATATGGGGAGCAAAACTAACCTCTCTCTCTCTCTACATTCGACGTATGTAACAGAGTGACATTAATAATTTGACTGTGCAGAATCAACACAGTATATATATTCCCACATAAATACATATATATATATCAATTGTGCGGACTTTTTCTGCGTAGACCAGTTCTTAGAGCGTGGACCAAGTCTTTAGAGCGTTGACACACCACAAGCGATACCATAATAAATTAGATGACGTTGCGCCTTCATATTGCTAACGAATGAAGTTTGAAGTATTTGTAATCACCAGTTCAAATAGTGTTGTTGTACATGGGCCTTAGCTTACATGTACGTAAAAACGCAATTGCGAACACTTTTTACAGGGCAAAAAAGCGGAAAAAGTGTACACGTACTTGCGTGATATTTTGTAGGCCTACTTTTGTAAGGGTACCGTTTAGTCAGAACTACAGCTGTTGTTTGTACGTGTATCTCACATAAAACAATGATAGTGTAGAAAGCTCTGCATTGATATCTAATCCTTTCGCTTTTTAGCTATCGTTCATGTAATGCATCGTCCAGCGTCGTCGTTGTCCGTTAGCAATTATTCAATCGTATTCTCCCGTGAGACTATTTTCAATCCAATTTATGTAAGCACATTGACGAAAAATTACAATGAAAGTATACTCCTTAAAGCACTTGACGCGCTCTTTATAATAGACCAATGGTTTTAGAAATCCGTCTGTACACATAATTGATATGATGATACCAAGACATGCATCCATCTATCATCAGACCAAGAAATTTGATATTTTGTATACGAGTAATAGAAAAGTGATTCATTATTATGTTACATGCGTCACGGTCTAACTTCTTTCTAGGATGCGATAATACAATATAGTTAGTTTTTTTATGTTCAGACAAAGCACTGAAGCTGTGCTGTGTGTACTGAAGCCATTCATTGACGATTACCAGTTCTTTATTTAATGATTCAGTCATAAATCATTAATATATATTAGAACAAAAGCGGTCCTAATATAGAGCCCTGTGGCACACCAAATTTGATGTCCCCGAGTTCTGCTGATGAGCCGTTATAAGAAACATACTGCTTGCGATTATTTAAGTAATCTCGGAACCAGTTATTGGGTATTCCACGGATGCCCTACACCTGTAATTTAGGTAGTATTTGATGAGAAATAGTACCGAAAGCTTTGTTAAGGCCAAGAAATAAACCTATCATGATCGGTTTATTTCTTTCTCTATACTATGATAGGTTATTTATTATTATTTTTTTCATTTACTATTCCTTGGAATCTTTTGAAACTTGGTCTGGGAGAGTCCCTACATACGTATTTCATCAGTATTTACATACATACGGTAAATTTTGAAACGTAGTACATACATTTAGTTATTGTGCAGATTCTTTTCTTGCAAAGTAAAAGCAATGATGTTTCCGGAGATTGCTCAGATTACATTTAAAAACACTAAAAATCATTCAGCTTCTGGGACCCTTGAGCACCGGCCGATATGCCCCAGACCCCCGGCCGATATGAGCCTCGCCCTTCGAGCTTGGTCGTTTAACACCCTATTTTATACAATCATTCTTCACTTTGCGTACACATCCATATATGTCTAGCTACGCCCCTGCTTAGGTATCGAAAACATTGTTATCAATGTTTGCCCACTACATATTTGTGGGCCACATCCTATGGCCAGGGCCTATTTCCGAACAAATCAGACTCATATGGATAATTGGACAGCACATGCTTGTACATTGGTATCTCGGACACTGCATCGAATCCCCATTCTAAGGTAGTATGGTCAATATTTGACAGAAAAATTATTCAATCACCCTGTGCCGACATCAGCTTCCAACGAGTCAGTTTTACAGCGTTGACGACAACACGACCTGACCCCTAAACGAAAGAAATAGGTCGGTCAACGCTCTATGCCATTCGTTAGGCTGTACATACACAGAATGTTGATCCACGTGAATGTGGTATTCCAGTCATTGTGTTTTTAGACCGGGTCGATCACGGAAACGAAGAAGTATGCAAAAGTCTATAACATCTCTCCAAAGCCCCAGACCTTCAGCCATTGACACCAATGGACAATGTTGTAGTCAGAAGCGAGTTTACCTTCGAAACGCTTCTATAGTTGAGTATAATGTTTCAGCGACGGCACATCGCTACTTCATTATCACATATCGAATTTAGTATCAGGTTCATGATCCGTATCACTATGGGCAAAGTTTCTGATTGCAACTGTATGTCATGACGCTAAAAACAGGGAAATATATATATATATATATATATATATATATACTTACGAATTCGACCTTTTTGACCACAACTTACGAATCCGACCATTTTGGCACATTGCAGGTTATTGCTTTTAGACTGTATTTCTGTACATTATTTTTCATATTTGGACCTTTTCAACACTTTTTGTCGAAATATATTACTCTGCTGCAGTTATTGAACATTTTATTTCAAACATATATTTTTTGAGCCAAAAATGTATGAGCCAAAAAAGTCAGGACCGTACGGTCATGCAATATACCAACTATTTTGGCTCATGTTATATATTTGTATATCTATGATAATACCATTTTGGCACATACCATTTTGGCACATACCAGTATATATTATGTGTGTTGTAAAACAGTCTCATAGTTGCCAGTGTATTGTAACTCTTTTAATCCAATGGTAAGATGAGAGTGAAAATTGGGAGAGGATCGATGTATCGTTCCTCTCTATTCACCGGGACGCGGTCGGTTGGCCACAGTTCCCGTTTTGCTATCCATGTTAATCATGCAGGCGAATGATTACATGGCGATGACATCGCACAGGGGCCCAATTGCACCACTTGCAAAACCTGCCCGTAACATTCCAAAGGACTTGCGCTTGGCATGTTGCGTTTCGGAAAGTTTTCTCTGTGTTTTCATCATTGATTTTATATTATAATATATTCACCACAACCAAATTAAGCACTCAAGCCTGAATCAAAACACGACACGTGACTCGTTTCTGGTAAATAAGGGAATAGTCGAAACGGCATGCAAGAAATATTGCAAAATTCTGTGTTGCTCACTGATATAAACAACTAAGCGATATCATTTCTAGCGCAACAAAAACGCGAATGTGTATGAAATATACAATTTCGAAGTATCTTATATCTCAGTATGCCAATCATGTAAAGATGTATCTGAAATTCTCAGATAATCATGCATTCGAAGGGAAGCTGGACACAATGTTCAAAGCGCTCCATTGCCTTTGGTGTGCTCAAAAAGCACATCACATGTTCGCATCTCAGGTACGTTTCTGAGGTACGCATCGTAACTAAAGCCTTGAAATAAAAGCATGGTATTTTCTCCATCTTTCGTTTGATGAAGGAAGAATATGGACCTAAGTTTTTTCTTGCTGTCTGTCTTTCTTGTAGATCATTCTGCCTAACATGAACACAATATCAGATTGGGCTGTGGCACCGTATAGGTGCGGGACTTGCAGGGCTGGTTGTACAGGGTAATTGCAGGGTACCGTAAAACTTCTAATAAACGCCCGGGCGTCTATTGATTTCAGTTACACTCTCTCAGTTGGACCTGGCGTTTATTGGAATTGGCGAGGCCTGTGTTACGATATGAGAAATCGGACGCCAGTTTAGATATCAAAAGCTGGAAATTCCCGACTGGGACGCGTTGACGTTGTCGATATTAGTATCTATACGTTACTATGTTACACAATGTACGTAGACCCGGCGTCTATTAAAACCCGGCGTCTATTAATTTCAGTATACCTGAACCCCCGGCGTCTATTAGAACCCGGTGTCTATTAGGAACGTGATGTACACTGTAGAGGGAAGGTGGACACGGTAGTTGCGAGAGAGATGTACAGGATATATGTGGAAGGTGTACAAGGTAGATGGAAGGAGAACAGAGTAGGTACGCGATGTACAGGGCATGTGGATATAGTTTTTTGATTTGATTTGATTTATTTGGCAAAACAACAATAAAATACAGATATGTAAAACAACACAAAAGGACGGGTACTAAAGATGAGAAGTACTGACAGTTACCATAATATATTTATGATTAATACTGTTGCACAATGCCGGGATAACACAATAAAGCTCTGGAGTGTGCTTATTTACATGGTGGTCCCATTATGCTAACATAAGTATTTTTGAAATGGAGACAGGCACGTTGTGTAACAATCATATGACATGGATAAAAGGGTTGTGACATTTGAACATTAAGGTGGTAGACAACAATATTCACTGATATATGAAGTCATCGTTTTCTGTTGATTGTAGTTTGGAGAACAGATAATGTTTAACTGCTGCCTTGAAGTGAGGCTTGATGACAATGTTTCTGTGTGATGTAGGTAGTTCAGTGTACAGGGTAGTGTACAGGGTAGATGGAATGTGTACCCAGCGATGTATGCTGGGTAGGTGGGAGGTGTACAGGGTAGGGGGAGGATGTACAGGGTAGTTGAGAGATGTAAAGGCTAGGTGGAAGGTGTACAAAATAGGTGCGTGGTGTACAGGGTAGGCGGACAGTGTACAGTATAGGTGCGCGATGTACAGGATATGTGGAAGGTGTACAGAGTAGGTGTGGCATATACAGAGTATCCGCGCGATGTACAAAGTATGTGGAAGGTGTACAGGGTAGGTGGAAGTATTACGGAGTAGGTGCGTGATGTTCAGGGTATGTGGAATGTGTACAGGGTAGGTGGAAAGAGTAAAGAGTAGGTGCGCGATGTACAGGGTATGTGGAAGGTGTACAGGGCACGGGATGATGTACCAGGTATAGGTGTGAGATGTAAAAGGTGTGTGGAAGGTGTACAGAGTAGGTAGGTGACAGGGTATGTGAAAGGTGTACAGAGTAGGTACGCGATATACAGGGTAGGTCGAAGATGTACGGGGTAGGTGCGCAATCTATAGGGTATGTGGAAGGTGTACAGTGGCGGTGCACGATGTACAGGGAATATAGCAAGTGTACGGGGTCGTAAAAAAAGTACAGAGTAGATTCGCGATGTACAGGGTATGTGGAAATTGTGCAAAGTATGTGGAAGAAGTAGAGAGTAGGTGAGCGATGTAAACCTACAGGGTAGGTGGGAGGTGTACATGGTAGGTTGAAGGTGCACAAAGTATGTGTGTTATGTGCAGGGTATATGGAAAATGTATGGGGTAGGTAGAAAAAAGTACAGAGTACTTGAGTGATGTCCAGAGTATGTGGAAGGGGTACGGGGTAAGGTGGAAGGTGTACAGGGTAGCTGCGCGATGTAAGCTGAGTAGGTGGGAGGTGTACAGGGAAAGGGAAGGATGTACAGGGTAGGTGTGAGATGTAAAGGTTAGGTGGAAGGTGTACAGAGTAGGTAAGTGATGTACATGGTAGGTGGAAGGAGTACAGGCTAGGTGCGCAATCTAGAGGATATGTGGAAGATGATCAGTGTCGGTGCGAGATGTACAGGGTATATGGAATGTAAACGGGTAAGAGTACGGGGTAGGTAGGAAAAGTACAGAGTAGGTGCGCGATATACAGGGTATGTGGAATGTGTACAGAGTAGGTGCGGGATGTACAGAGTATGTGCGTGATGTACAAAGTATGTGGAAGGTGTACAGGGTATAAATATTACGGAGTAGGTGCGCGATGTACAGGGTATGTGGAAGGTAGGTGCGTGATGAACAGGACATGTGGAAGGTGTACAGGGTAGATGGAAGGAGTACAGAGTAAGCGCGCGATGTACAGGGTATGTGGAAGGTGTACGGGGCAGGTGCGCGATGTACAGGGTATGTGGGTGTACAGGGTGGGTGCGGGATGTACAGGGTATGTTAAAGGGGTACAAGGTAGGTGAAAAATGTACAGAGTAAGTGCGCAATGAACAGGGTGGTTGGAAGTTGTACAGAGTAGGTGCGTATATAGATGTACGTTATAGGTGGACGGTCTACAGGGTATGTGGAAAAAATACAGAGTAGGTGCGCGATGTACAGGGTATGTGGACGGTGTACAGGAAGGCTGGGCGATGTAAGATGGGTAGGTAAGAGGTGTACAAGGTAGGGGGATGATGTACAGGGTATGTGTGAGATGTAAAGGGTATGTGGAGAGAGTACAGAGTAAGTGCGTGATGTACAGGATATGTGGAAGGTGTACGGAGTAGGTACGTGATATACAGGGTATGTAGAATGTGTACAGGGTAAGCGGTAAGAGTACAGAGTAGGTGCGCGATGTACAAGGTACGTGGAAGGTGTACACAGTAGGTAGAGGATTTACAAGTTATGCAAAAGGTGTACACGGTAGGGGGAGGATGTACAGGGGAGGTGGAAAGTTTACACGGTAGCTAGAGGATGTAGAAGGTATGTGGAATGTGAACACGGTAGAAGGAGTATGTACAGGGTAGGTGGAACGTGTAAAGGGTAGGTAGAGGATGTACAAGGTATGTGGAAAGTGAACACTATAGAAGGTGTGTACAGTTGAAGAATGTAAGGATAGGTGGAAGGTGTACATGATAGGTAGAAGATGTACAAGGTATATGGAAAGTGTACACGGTAAAAGAAGGATGTACAGGTCAGGTAGAAAGTGTACAGGATAGGTGGAAGAAGTATACAGTAGGGGGGCCATGTACACGGTAGGTGGAAAGTTGCATGGTAGTTGGGATGTGTACAGGCTAGAGATAGGATATACAGGGTAGGTGGAATGTGCACAAGGTAGGTCGAGGATGTACTGGGAAGGTGGAAAGTTTACACGGTAGGTAGAGGATGTACAAGGTATGTGGAAGGTGAACACGGTAGGGAGAGTATGTACAGGGTAGGTAAAAAGTGTACAGGGTAGGTAGAGGATGTACAAGGTATGTGGAAGGCGTACATGGTATGAAAGGATTACAGGGTAGGTGGAAGGTGTACATGGTTGGTAGAGGACGTGCAAGGTATGTGGACACAATAAGGGGGATGTACAGGGTAGGTGGAATATGTACATGGTAGGTGGAGGATGTACAGGGAAGGTGGAAAGTTTACACGGTAGGTAGAGGATGTACAAGGTATGTGGAATGTGTACATGGTAGGTAGAGGATGTACAAAATTTGTGTAAGGTGTACACGGTAGGGGAGGATGTACAGGATAGGTGGAATGTGTACACGGTAGGTTGAGGATGTACATGGTATGTGGAAGGTGTACACGATAGGGGGCATGTACAGGGTAGTTAGAGAGTGTACAGTGTATAACATTATCATCTATATACTATCCCGAACATGCTGGGAAATTTTATATCAATCCGCCCAAGAATGAATGTGCTTGCAATCAATACAATACAATACAATACAATACATAATTTCATAAAGCGCTCTATGTGCGCTCTCATTGTGAGACCTCGTTAGGAAATGTCTATCTTGAAATATTGGGAGTGGGGGGGGGACAAAGTGGGTAGACGGGGGATGCACAGGGTAGGTGGAGAATGTAGGCGTACAGGGAAGGTGGGGAGTACTAGTAGGTGCGGGATGTATAGGGTAGGTGGAAGGTTTACAGATTACGCGGGATATACAGGGCAGGTGTTTGATATACCAGTATAGGCCTATACAGGTGCGTGATATGAAGGATATAGGTGGAATGTTTACAAAGTAGTTGAGGAAGATAGGCTACAGTGTAGGTGGAGGCTGTAAAGGGTACGTGCAGGATGTGCAGTGTAAACGAGAGGTTTAGCCTACATAGAAGATGCAGGATTTACAGTGTAGGTGGGGGATGTGCAGTGTGGGTATGGGATGTACAGGGTGGATGTAGGATGTACAAGTCCTTTGCGGGATGTACAGGATAGGTGTGGGATATACAAGTCGGGTGTGGGTTGTACAGAGCCTTTGCAGTATGTACAGGGTAGTTGCGTAATATACAGGGTAGTTGCAGTATGTAGCATATAGGTGCAGTTTGTACAGGGCGGGTGCAGGACTTACCGGGTAGATGTGGGATTTACAGGGTAATTGGAAGGTGTATAGGGTAGGTGCAGTATGTACAGGGCGGTGCGGGATTTACAGGGTAGGTTGAAGGTGTATAGGGTAGGTGGGGGATGTACAGAGTACTATATATAGATGCAGGGTGTACAGGGCGGGTGCGGGATTTACAGGGTATAGGTGGAAGGTATACGCTGTAGGTGTGTGATATACAGGGTAGGTTGAGAGTGTGCAGGGCGGGTGTGGGATGTAGAGGGCGAATATGTAAATCCAATCCAGTCCAATCTGATATCAAAGATTTTCCACACCAAGATACATGTAGCTAACTCACGTCATTTCGTGCGACCAACTGAATAGTGGCGCCAAGGAGTCTGTGTAAAAATGACGTTTTGATGGTAAACGGGCGCACGAATTCTAGCCCGACATGCAGCATTCAAATGCAAATTGCGAAAATTCTACCATAGTTACCCCCACATTTTATTTCAATAATCTCATTGTAGTTTATCATCTTTCAGCGTTTTGCAAAATAAAAAAATCCATCGCACTGTTGCACAATTTTTAATCAATGAGTTCGATCGATATACTGTAACGGGTTTACACCCTTCTGTGACGTCTTGATGAACCGGTTTTCTTGGGAGGTGGGTGAGTTGTTATTTAACCGGAGCTGAAACGGTAAAACTCCGGGAAACTGCTACTGCTGTACGGTTGAACTCCGGCTAGAAGTCTCTGAAGGTTGGTAGCGTGGTCTGGAATGGACCTCTTAACCGTTGTCCGACTGCCAATCTGCAACTGCACCTGTAAAGTAAGAATCCGGAGGCGTTTCCGTCTCCGGGTACTGCAACTGCTCCGTCGGGATACCGCTTTACTGCAACAGCTCCGTCGTTTTCCGCCTTTCTGCAAACTGCGACTGCACCTGGAAAAGAGAATCCGGGAACGTTGCCGTTTCCGAATACTGCAACCGCTCTGCCAGGTTCCGCCTCACTGCAAACTGCTCCGGCTGGCTCCACCTCACCGCAACCTGCGACTGCACCTGAAATGGAGTATCTCGGAAGTGCTCTCACTTCCGGTTACCGCAACCGCTCCGTCAGGTACTGCCTCTGCCACTCCGTCGTCCGGTACCACCTCTGCAACTGCTTCGTCGTTCCCGTCTCTGCAACTGCTCCGTCTGGTACCGCCTCCGTAGTTTCTCCGTTGAATTCCACCTCCGTCTCCGTCTCCTTCCTTGGTGATCTGGGTTCTTGGATCACCCTAAGACGTCGTTACAACTTGGTCTTAACCGACTGTGGACTTATCTCCCTTTTCTCCGTATTACTTTCTTTTCCGGTGAAGTAACTTTGTTATAACTTCCAGTTCCCTAACGAACACGGAAAAACAACTCAGTTGAAGTTTTCATGTTTATTTTCCAAGTGCACAGTCAGAAGACTTAACTGCTATCATCTGGATGACTCTATCCGGAACAAGGGAGTACTCTGCTATGGGAGAAGGGGTCTGCACAGGTCGACGTCAGGACACCAACTCCGCCGTCCGCTGTGAAGCGGGGGCTTTTATAGACCTGAGACCCACGTCACGTGACCAACCTATTGTGACGTCATAGTCCGCCAAAACACTGATATTTTCCGGATTTCTAAAAACACTCTAGAACCAATCAGTGGCTGACACGTCACCTTTTAAACCGAAAACGAGGCTGATCACATGACCTTCCGGAAATAACGTCATTACGTTTTTGTACTCCATTGTTCCGGCTCCGTCTCCGGTTCCGTCTCCGGTTCCGGCTCCGTCTCCGGCTTTACCAACATCACAAATATACCAAGTTCCGAGACGGAAAACCTTTTAAACATTAACAATACGGAACCGCATGAACCTTTAAACACATATACATTTT
The DNA here is from genome assembly GCA_949152475.1 of Terebella lapidaria. NCBI lineage: Eukaryota > Metazoa > Annelida > Polychaeta > Terebellida > Terebellidae > Terebella > Terebella lapidaria. The sequence continues at coordinate 31,927,559 of OX424558.1, forward strand.
AATAAACGGTTATTTAACCATAATATCACAAAACACTAACAGAATTACCTAGGGGAAACTTTTGGGTACGCCCCAAAACCGTTACAATACATATCACATGAAAATTGGACAGATTTAAAGACCACATGGTTTCTTGTGGGTGATAATTTATCAACATTTTGGAAATATTATCCGATTATTGCATGATAAATCCAGTGTGACGGAATAGCGACTATATATTAGGGCTTTTGTTGTGTAGATTTTTTTTTCAAATTAACGATAGCCTATATTGTATTATAACATTATTATCCATATACTATCACGAACATCTCATTGTGAGAACTCGTTCGGAAATGTATCTTGAAATATTTGAAGGGGGGGGGGGGGGGGGAGGAGAGGGGCAAAGTGGGTAGACGGATGATGTATAGGGTAGGTGGAGAATGTAGGCCTACAGGGAGGGCGGAATGTGTACAGAGCACTAGTAGGTGCGGGATGTAGGGTCGGTGGAAGGTTTACAGATTATGCTGCATATACAGGGCAGGTGTTTTATATACCAGTAGGCCTACATGGCAGGTGCGTGATATACAGGATATAGGCGGAGTGTTTAAAAATAGTTGAGAAATGTACAGTGTAGGTGGAGACTGTAAAGGGTGAGTGCAGGATGTACAAAGTAAGTGGGAGGTTTAGCCTACATATAAAAGGTGCAGCATTTACAGGGTAGGTGGAAGGTGTATAGGGTAGGTGCGGGATGTACAGAGTAGGTGCAGGGTGTACAGGACGGGTGCGGGATTTACAGGGTATAGGTGGAAGGTGTACGGTGTAGGTTCGTGATGTACAGGGTAGGTTGAGAGTGTGCAGGGCGGGTATGGGATGTAGTGGGCGAACATGTAAATCCAATCCAATCCAATCTGATATCAAAGATTTTCCACACCAATATACATGTAGCCAACTCAAGTTATTACGTGTGAATAGTGGCGCCACGGAGTTTCTGTAAAAATGACGTTTTGATGGTAAACGGGTGCACGAATTCTAGCCCGACATGCAGCATTCAAATGCAAATTGCGAAAATTCTACCATAGTTACCCCCACATTTTATTTCATTAATCTCATACGTACAATCCGTCAGACATGTAGACTAAGTTTTGGAAGTTTCTACCGTATGAATTTTTTTCTAGTACTGGTCATTCCTTGTAGTTAATATCGTTCAGCGTTTTGCAAAAAAAAAAATCCATCGCACTCTTGCACAATTTTTAATCAATGAGTTCGATCTATATACATATCACATGAAAATTGGACAGATTTAAAGACCACATGGTTTCCTGTGGGTGATAATTTATCAACATTTTGGAAATATTATCCGATTATTGCATGATAAATCCAGTGTAACGGAATAGCGACTATATATAGGGCCTTTGTTGTGTAGATTTTTTTTTCAAATTAACGATAGCCTATATTGTCTTATAACATTATTATCCATATACTATCACGAACATCTCATTCTGAGAACTCGTTCGGAGTGCATCTTGAAATATTTGAAGGGGGGGGGGGGGAGAGGGGCAAAGTGGGTAGACGGATGATGTATAGGGTAGGTGGAGAATGTAGGCCTACAGGGAATGTGGAATGTGTACAGAGCACTAGTTAGTGCGGGATGTAGGGTAGGTGGAAGGTTTACAGATTATGCTGGATATACAGGGCAGGTGTTTTATATACCAGTGGGCCTACATGGCAGGTGCGTGATATACAGGATATAGGCGGAGTGTTTAAAAAATAGTTGAGAAATGTACAGTGTATAGTGGAGACTGTAAAGGGTAAATGCAGAATGTGCAAAGTTTTGGAAGTTTCTACCATATGATTTTTGTTTCTAGGGCTGTTAATTCATTTTAGTTAGTGAAATATCGTTCAATGTTTTGCAGAAAACATTTTGGAAATATTATTCGATTATATTGCATGATAAATCGAGTGTGACGGAATAGCGATTAGGGCATTTGTTGTGCAGACGTTTTTCAAATGAGCGACATATTTTATTATAACATTATCATCTATATACTATCCCGAACATCCTGGCAAAATTTATGTCAATCCGCCCAAGAAGGAATGTGCTGCAAATGCTTGCAATCATGTATGTGCGCCCTCTCATTGTGAGACCTCGTTCGGAAATGCCTATCTTGAAATATGGGGGGGGGGGGGAGAAAAATTCTCAAAAAAGTGGGTAGACGGAAGATGTACAGGGTAGGTGGAATGTGTACAGAGCACTGATATAGGTGCAGGATGTAGGTGGTATTCATTCCCGGCCCCTCAGGGCCGGGTATATGTGATTGTCGTTGACCTCACCCTATGTATTTCCTTCTTCCGACTTCTCCATACGACTCTCTCACATTCAACATACACTGGTGTTGGTTTCGCGAATTTGAAATAGAAGCCGATATATTTTGTTAAGCTGATACAAAAACACTGCTAATAATGATGTTGAAACAACAATCATCATATGGCAATGGAAACTAATGTTTTAAATTAGATTGCATGTCGAATGCGCAAGTGCAATTTCCGATTATCCTGCCAGTTATCTTAGAACTCACAAAGTATGACCGCTCCAATTGTGTGGTTATAATTACTGTAATTACTTATAATACTACGCCAAGAAGTAACCACCAGAAAAATGTTGTATTGCAGGGGTTGACAAGGACGAATTACTTTTGAGCATTTTAGACAATAGCTTAAAATACTCATTCCGAATTATTTCGATTATGCTGAGCTTATCAAGCTATTTCTCTCGAGACGACCAGGGACTATTTGTCGCAGCGCATGTGCATGTGTATGTGTATGTGATCTATGAATCTAGGCAGAGTGTAGGCAGAGTAGGTCCCTAACATTCAGAGCGGAGCTCCGCATCGTTTGGACTGCCAGAGAGTGTACACTCTGGCTTCAATGGCTCGACTGCCCGCATATATGCAACTCCTGAAGACCCCCCCCCCCCCCCCTCACCTCCCCCTTACCGCTCGAAACATCATACAGGGAGGGGAATACACGGCCTATACATCTACGGCTATTTGTCCGGCCTGACGCCTGTTAGCCCGACTACTATATTCGTGGTAAGTTGAACGGATAGCGAGCGATTCCACCTTGGACATACGTTGCGCGCTATTTTGCGGGCTTCGCTGTATTCTGTGAATTGTACTGTATATGTACAATTTGATTTTACTGACTCAATTACACCGTTTTCACTGATATTATTGCGATGTTAAATGGTAACGTGGCATACTTCATCTGGGTGTCAAACGGCAAATTCTTGCAGAATTTCAGATCTCTACTCGAGAATTGAAAAAGCTGCCAATCTACCCCAATGTTAAATTTCAGTCTCAATTTTGTATATATGCCCAGCTAGGGACCTAGTGTGCAGGAACTACATATTTATTCATTGTAATAGGCCTGCACGTATATCAAATCCTGCCACCTGTTTATGAATATTTAAAGGGAGTGAAAATTGTTTTATCATTCATGATAGGCTGTTATGTCCTATCGATATTTTCTTGCATATCTTCGGGAAGGGGTTAGACCTGATTGTGGGAGGTGTTAAATAAAGGCGCTTTGTGTGTACCTATAGTGATGTTTACAGGATATTGGTAATGCGGCATGTTAAACTAGAAGGTAGATTCTGGGGCGACTTATGGAACTGGAATTCAGTAGGATTATTTTAACAGAGCAGCCGACGGCACTGGCGATCTGACAAGGATACGGTACATCTAAACAGACTTGGGGAGATAACTTGGCTGAGGACGTACACAATTTCCCGCATCAGTTACTTTGATGTGACTGATTGTCTGACTTTCTATATCAACTGGGCCCAAGTATCATACACTGCGCCTTCCTCTAAATTCAATATTAAAAAGGTGACAGACGGATTAAATGGCATTCATTTAGTGGACGAGTAGTATTAAGGCGCAGTGTATGATACTTGGGCCATGAAGGGCATAAATATTGGTGCGACTTATTCATATGGAAATAAGCTGTTCAACCAGGTTTTATGGGATAACTTCTTACAATGTGGCCTCGACGACAATCAGCATTGTGAGTCCATGGAAAACATGCACACATAAAAGGGCCGGGTTTTCTGCCATGTTTTTCTAAAAACATGGCGTTATACTTGTAGATTATGTGGGATATACAGGGCAGGTGCGTGATATACTAGTAAATGGCAGGTGCGTGATATACAGGATATAGGTGGAGTGTTTACAAAGTTATTGAGGAATGTACAGGGTATATGGAAGGGGTACAAGGTAGGTGTGGAATGTTCAGGGCAGGTACGGGATGTATAGGGCGGGTGCAAGATGTACAGGGTAGTTGTGGGTTGTACGGGGTAGGTGGAATGTGTACAGGACCGGTGAGATATTTACAGGGCGGGTGGGAGGTGTGGGTGCGGGATATACAGGGTAGGTGGAAGTTGTACAGTGTAGATGCAAGGTGTGCTGTAACAGGGCAGGTGCGCGATGTATAGGGTAGGTGGAAAGTGTACAGGGCAGTTGAGAGGTGTTGAGGGCGGGTGGAATGTGTACATGGTAGGTGCCATATGCAAAGGGCGGATGCGCGATGTACATAGTAATGGGAAAGTCTACAAAACAGATGCTGGATATAGAGGGTTGGTAGAAGGTCTACAGGGTAGACGCCGGATATGCAGGGTAAGTGGAAGGTGTACAGGGTAGGTGCCATATGTATAAGGCAGACGGGGGATGTACATGGTAGGAGGAATGTCTACAGATTAGATGCTGGATATAGATAGTAGGTGGAAGGTCTACAGGGTACACGCGGGATATAGAGGGCAGGTGCAGAATGCACGGGGTAGGGGTTGGAGGCACAGGGTAGGTGGAAGGTGTGCACGGCGAATGAAAGGTGCACAGAGCAGGTGTGGGATGTACAGGGTAAGTGGAAGCTGTACGCGGTAGGGAAAGGATGTACAGGGTAGGTGGAAAGTGTACTATATGGGTGGAAGATGTACACGGTAGGGGAGGATCTACAGGGTAGGTGGAAGGTGTACAAAGTAGGTAAAAGATGTACAGGGTAGGTGGAAGGTGTACAAACTAGGTAAAGGATGTACAGGGTAGGTGGAAGGTGTACAGATTACGTGTGGGATGTACAGGGCAGGTGTGGGATGTATAGGGCAGGTGCGGGATGTACGACGTAGGTGGAAGGTGTACAGTGTAGAGGGTAGGTATGATAAGTATAGGGCGGATGCGGGATGTACATAGTAGGGGGTCTACAGAGTAGATGCTGTATGTATACATGATGACTGGACTCTGTACAGCGTAGGTGCGGGATGTAGAGAATGGGTGGAACATGTACATGGTAGGTGCGGGGTGTACATAATAGGTTGAAGGTGTACAAGGTAGGGGTGGTATGTACAGGGCATGCAGGTACGGGATGTATAGGACGGGTGCGAGATGTACAGGGTAGATGTGGGTTGTACGGGGTAGATGGAATGTGTACAGGATAGGTGAGAGATGTACAGGGCGGGTGGAAGGTGTACAGGGTAGGTGCGGGGTATACAGAGGAGGTGGAACGTGTACAGGGTAGATATGGGATGTACAGGGTAGGTGGAAGTTGTATACATGGTAGGTGCGAGATGTACAGATTAAGTGGAAGGTGTACGAGAACGTGGGTGTTGCTGGCCTCGGTCACCACTAGTACTAATTCCCGGCCCGTCCGAGAATCTTGTGGTGCAGATTAAAATATACTTGCATTAGGAAAGAGTTGTCCGATCCCCAGGGAAATCCCAGCTCAGCTTGACTCCTTCTGTATTCCTGATCATACTTGAGGACATGCGCCAGTGTAGCTCTCTTAATCACGTAGGCCACCTGTTGCATGACATCGCAAAGACCCGCACTATCCTCTGTAACCATCAGCCGCAGGATGCGTAAGCTAGCTTCCATATACTGGGATATTTTGACAGATTCAAGTGGTATTTTGCTGTCTTTCAGGCAGAATTCTCAATAAAAAAACGTGGTCTGTTTGAAATATCTAAGCACGACTTCGACATATTTATACACAACAAATGGCCCTGGCATTTGTTAACGGTTAAAACGGTTAATAAAAAACAGGCCGTATTTACTGTCCGCCATTGTTGGATAACGATTAGGGCATTCAGTCTCGCCACAGTGATACATATCATTTCTCGAGAATATCCGACATGTTTGGACCGTGCGTTTTCAATGGTGTTCGCGAATTTAGCACCTGATATGTTGTCCTCCGGCGGGGGAGGACTTTAAACTTGGTGCTGGGTGAGGATTACGGTTGCTGCACAGGAATTCTCAGCGGTGGTTGAGGGGAAGCTGATAGATGTACCGTTATCTGTTTCAGGCCGCTATAGAACAATGCATTACATACACAACACAAAACAGGACCCTCACTGGAAATAAGTGCATGCACTTTCCTGGATTATCCTGAGGGCTCATATTCCTGAATAAATTCAATCCAATCCAATCCGATATCGAAGATTATGCGTACCAAGATACATGTAGCTAACTCACGTAATTGCGTGCGACCAATTGAACAGTGGCGCCACGGAGACTCTGATGACGTTTTGATGGTGAACGAATGCACGAATTCTAGCCTGACATGCAGCATTCGAATGCAGATTGCGAAAATGTTAACATCGTTACCTCCACATCATATTTCATCAATCTCATAGGTACAATCCGTTAGACATGTAGATTAAGTTTTGGAAGTTTCTACCGTATGAATTTTTTTCTAGGACTGTTCATTCATTTTAGTAAGTGAAATATCGTTCAGTGTTTTGCAAAACAAAATCCATCGCTGCAGTGTCGTGCAATTTTTAATCAATGAGTTTGATCTATACATATCACATGGAAATTAAGGACAGATTTGAAGACCACATAGTTTCCTGTGGGTGATGATTTATCAACATTTTGGAAATATTATCCGATTATTGCATGATAAATCCAGTGTGACGGAATAACGACTATATATTAGGGCATTTGTTGTGCAGAATTTGTTCAAATTAGCGATAAGTTTTATTATAACATCTGTATACTATCCTGAACATACTGGCAAATTTTATGTCCAAATTCGCCTAAAAATGAATGTGTTGCAAATGTTTGCCATTATGTATGCACGCCCTCTGATGCGCGTTCGGAAATGTCTATCTTGAAAAACTTAAGTTGGGGGAGGGGGGGGGGGAGGGGGTGGGGGAGAAAATTGGGTAGACAGAGGATGTACAGGGTGCGGGATGTATAGGGTAGGTGGAAGGCTTACAGATTATGCGGGATATACAGGGCAGGCGCCCTATATACTGGTACATTGCAGGTGCGTGATGTATTAGAAGCCGAGAAAGCCTTCGTTTCTAATAATGACCTGTGTCGAGCCCATTATCTGACTTAATGGGTGCCTGCTATTAGGGTATTATTGCAAATATTGACCTCCGTTGAGGTTATCAAACAAAAAATTTTCATGGTTTTCATTGTAGGTGGAAGGTGTATAGGGTAGGTGCGGGATGTACAGGCTGGATGCATGTACAGGGCGGATGCAGGATTTACAGGGTAGGTGCGAGATTTATAGGGTAGGTGCGGGATGTACAGGCTGGATGCATGTACAGGGCGGATGCAGGATTTACAGGGTTGGTGCGAGATTTATAGGGTAGGCGTGGAATTTAAAGGGTAGGCGAAAGGTGTATAGGGTAGGTGGAAAGTGTATAGGGTAGGTGGAAAGTGTATAGGGTAGGTGCGGCATGTACAGGCTAGATGCATGTACAGGGCGGGTGCAGGATTTACAGAGTAGGTGCGAGATTTGAAGGGTAGGTGCGGGATTTACAGGGTAGGTGGAATGTGCATAGGGTAGGTGCGGGATGTACATGCTAGATGCATGTACAGGGCGGGAGCAGAGTAGTTGCGAGATTTGCACTGTAGGTGGAAGGTGTAGCCTATAGGGTAGGTGCGAGATGTACAGGGCGGGTGCGGAATTTATAGGGCAGTGTGGGATTTACAGGGTGCGGGATTTACAGGGCGGGTGTGGGATTTAAAGGGGAAGTGCGTGATTTACAGGGTATGTGGAAGGTGTATAGGGTAGGTGCGAGATGTACGGAGTAGTTGCAGGGTGTACAGGGCAGGTGTGGGATGTAAAAGGTGACAGTTTAGACAGTAATTCGGGATGTGTAGGCCTATATAGGTGAATGTGTACGGTGCACAGAGTAGTAGGTTATGGGGAGTATTACATAGTATGTGTGGGATATATGGGGTAGGTGGGTAGTGCATGTGGTATAATCTCGCAATACAATGTACAAATAAGATACAATGTACTTATTTGTTCAGTACAAATAATGTTATGAACAAATAAGGTGTTCATAAATATATATATGCCGGTATACCGATATATCTACCTTTTTGGCTCACGGTCTCAAATGTAACCAGACACGGTGTCACGAATTGGCCAATTTATATATTTTACCATTTACATACGAAACCTGGCCATTATGGGCTCTATGTGATGTACTAGTATAAAGTAGTAAAATATAAAAATTCGAAGTAAATATATACGTGAAACTAAAGAAAAAATTGATGTCAAAAACCCATGAGCCAAAATAGTCCATTTCATAGAAACGACAAACACTTCGCCGCCTGTTACTCATGAGTCGTTCAAGATATTAAGGAAATAACAAGGCCTAGACCTTCTATGGGACATGTAAGATCGATAGAAATTGTAATGACAGTGAATATTGGACTTAGAAATCGTTGGCGAGGTGATGACTTTTTTGGCTCTTCGCCATGAGCCAAAAAAATGTTGATGTGCCAAAAAGGTCGTATATATGCGCCAACAAGGTCGCATTCGTAGTAATATATATATATATATATATATATATATATATATATATATATATATATATATATATATCTGAAAGAAGCACTAAATCACCCAATCACATTTCCGGTTTCATGGGAAGCTATGGATGACTGTGTATGTGTACACGACCGGAAATATCACAATCAAACTATGACATTCTAGAAGATATATGAAGAAATCAAATTATTCGATTAGTATCTCGCATAAAAAGAGTTTATCGTCATACTGTGAAATAAGTTTTAATATTTGAACTTCGAGAATCACCATTCTTGTTATCTCATATCAAGTTCTATACACGTCTTTTTATATACGCAGTATATACTCTGATTTTTCTAACTCGTTTACACAGTGTTTCGCTGATATTTTTGCGATGCTAAATGCTATCGTTCTATAACTTGACATACTTCACCTGGGAGTCAAACGGCAATCATTCACCGAATTTCAGATTTCTATCGCGAAAATTTAAAAAGTTGACAATCTACCCCAATGTTAAATTTAGCCTTGTCATTTGATTTCTGGGTCCGCACACAATTTCGTGCGTTTGCCTGGTTTTGTAGTAGTGCAATCTTTCAAAATCAACATGCTTGTGTATGATACACCCCAATGTGTCATCTGGTCTAAAATCACAACAATACTTCGAATCCTGGTGGATGTAAACAGGATCAAATCCTCAAATAAGCTCAGATTCTCGAGATCCTGTTTGGATGAAATTTAACATTGGGGTAGATTGCCAACTTCTTCAATTATTGTGATAGAAGTCTGAAATTTGGTAGAAAATTGCCGTTTGTCTCCGAGGTGAAGTATGCCAAGTTGTAAAACGATACCATTTAACATCGCAAAGATATCGTCAAAAACCGATGTAAACAAGTTAGAAAAATCAGAGTATAAGAAAGTGTAGAGCATTGTGTTATCTGAACAAAGGAAAGCTATATCTACCTTATCCTCCTTCTGTGGGTGTACTAGATCAGCTGTCATAACACTGGTGTTGCCAGTTCCTCCATCATTGGTATTGCATAAAATGTTTATGATTCCTTCATACGTAATTAGTCATCTATTGTTGTTATCCCTCCCTGCTCAGACATGAAATTCACATGATGAATCTGAAGCAAATTGATGCTCCGCTTCACACCGATCATATGTGTAATTTTAAGTAACCATACTATACATGTATGGGAAATCTAACTATACAAATCCATGAAAGGATTGAATACTGTGATATACGTATGATGACCACTGACGTATTACCAAATCATTCAGGAGTGTAACATAAACAAAGTGATTTGGGTTGGAATGTTTGGTCAGATTTCATTTCTATTCCAAAAGTATTTCATTTCGGGGGGTTTATTGTCATCATCAACATTTTGTGGTGTTGGTCGTGAAAGTTTCCACGTACGGTAACAATTCCCACGCCTGTCTATATACGGGTCACTTCATTCGTAAATACTTGTAGTGATCGGGAATATACATGCAGGTGACGCAAATACTACTTACATAACCAACGAAATACCACAGACTGGTTGGATATCCTGATGCCTTACTCTAGATTTGACTATTGTCCCCATGATTGGATGATTCCACAACGGCTGTCAAGGGAAACGTACAGGAAACATAAAGCTGATTGGATCATTCCGCTCACTTTTAGGTGAGCCACCGTAATGACTTCATGTCTGATCCAAATGACAAATGTGATGAGAGAGTCGTAAGCTAAAATAGGTATTGAAATATTTTTTTTATCCATAACATGTAAAATTGATTTATGTTATACCCCCAGAACTTTCAATAGAAAAAGTTTTCCGAGTTATCAAAACAAAGTCAGTTCCAATGTCAAATCTCTATGTAAGTCCAGTGTCAGACAAAATTGGAACATTTCAAGAACTTTATAAACCCCCATATATGGCCGGAAGCAGGTAAAATGGCCATAGGCAGGTAAATACAGATCCCAATGACAGTAGGTCCCTATAATACAATTTAGGTAGGACAACTCCTTTTTTCCCCTTGTTCCTTTGTAACCAAAATGTGAAAGGTTAAAAATTATTGGTATTTATACATAGCTAGGATCCCTATCAATCGAAATAGTATGATTAATCGTATTCTACTCATGCATAAATAGGTATTAATTCGAAGGGACCGAGTTGATTGTTCATTAATATGAAGTATATTTCAGTGAGTTCAGGTAGTATGTATCTCAGAATACAAGTGGTGAAGCTGTCTCAGGGTCCAAACCGTTAACTTCCTCCAAGCAGCAAGAACCTTCAAGCCCAAATTCCTCAACTGGGTCTTCTGGTAAATCTGAAAAAAAGAAACAGGACAAACCAGTGGCAGAGGACAGAAAGAAGAAGAAGAAGAAGAAGAAGAAGAAGAAGCAGCAGGCCACAATGATAGCAAACACAGATGTGACGCCTGGTCAAAGTGATCAACATCTGATAACCATTGTCAAGAATTTGCATGTTGTATGATGTCAAATGTCATCTCTGCAGACGTCAATCAATGCACTGCATGACAAAGTCGACAAAATCATGACATACTAGTATTTGGTGGATTACGCGACCGCAGTGATTGTGAGCAACTGCGACTCACACGTGAAGGATTCTTTTCTCCAGGTGGAGACCACCACGGTGACTGAGGCTGCTACTCGTGTCCCCACTGCAACCGTCAATATCCCTGCGGAGACTAACACGGTCTGTGAGGCTGCTGTAGTTTGCAGGCTTGGTACACCACTCTCAAGCTTCAAGCTGGGCTCGTCCGATGCTTCTCCAGCAAAATGTTAAATCTACAATGTCAGTCACGTTCCAGAACTCACTTTGCTTGGGAGCAAACCCTTTTTCCCCTTACACATGGGGAAACAGAATTTGAAACACGGAGAATGCGTGAAATTGCCATTGATTAGGGTATTCGAGGCCCAAAAGCTAAACAAAAGCTAAAGCAAAGAAGAGAACCTTAGAACCTAATTGCACCCGTGGCTAGCAACGGTTATATTTTACATTTACCATGTGCAGGGTTCAGGGCATTTTGATTTCGGCATAGGGCAACTTCGGTTTGCATACTAATGGAAAAAAAAACACTGTCAGTGATGTACATGTATAGGATATCTTGTCCTTGATTACAAATGTGATTGCAACTCATTTAGTCTCCTTTATTCAATTGTCGTGGATATTTTTTCCAAACTATATGTAAAATTGTTGACCTGACAAAAGATAACCTTTTGTTTCCTTAAGTCTACAGGAATTTTGTTGTTGTTGTGGACATGTGCAATTTGGGTGTGCAATAATTGTCAGTTTGTCAGAGTGCACACTACCCATCAAGTTTTATTCCCTTTCTCAGTATCCAGATGGTTCACCAAAACGCCTGACAACAACAGGCATGACTGTGAACAGATGGTTTATATAATTGTTACACTGTGCAACTGAAAGCCTGTCCCAGAAGCTGAGGACACCATTGACAAGTTCATCTCTGTTGGATGGCTTCACTTATTTTCTGGGATAGTGTTTCATCTGTTGTCACATATTCTCAATTGGATTCATGTCCGGGCATTCTGCTGGCGATTTCCACCAATTTGTCCCAGATGTCGCCATCTAGGACTCTGTGGTTCGACTGATGTGTTTGGGGTCGTTGTCCTGGAACAGTCGATGATGGTCTGGAAACTCGATAAAAGGTATCCAATTTTCCTCGAGGATCTGCTGGTAAAACATGCTCTCCATAATGCCGCTGAAAATCACCAAAGGTGTCGCTCCACGTTAAGATATACCTGCACAAACGAGGATCTGTATTGAGAGAAGTTATATGCAAGTCTTAAAGTTCAGTTTTCAGTGTTACAACATTCTCTGCTGAATGACACACACCCAATATTGTGGATTGCCTGAATTTTGTAATTCAAGAAATTCAAATACTCACACTGAATGGATGTTCCAGTTTGCGTTTGTATGCTGGCTTTTCGTCAGGTTTCATGTATGATGTCAAGCCGTGTTGCTCCATCTGTATCTTGCATTCATCTATGAATACCACACCATAAACTTCTTCCTGATATATAGTTTGCATCAATGCCCAGATGTAGAGATGAAACTTGCTCTGTTGCCTAGGAATTGCAAACAACACAAACAATATTGATAAGTGATACATAAAGCTATGAGTACACCAATATATGAATACAGCATTATTGATGAATGATACATAGAGCTAATGGAATACATAAATGGAATACATAAAGCTACATTCTGAATGTGCGTGAAGGAAAATGTGTTCATTGGCAAACAATATTTCCTGACAAGTGTTGCTTGACATTTTTTACCCAGGCGCGAGAGGGATAAACGGAAAGGATCAAGCGAGAGTTTCGAAGGGAATCAGAATTCAAAATCACATCCCATTTATTACAATGTTTGAATGCTTCATATCAGATTTATAAAGAAGTTCCACTATCACGATGTTATCTGCATCCTTTCATGGACTCTTAAATGAGATTGCCATGAACTTCATGCGAACAAAAACTCTCGGAAACCAGGGTTGTATGCAATGAGGATACCGTGTGCATTCTCAAATTAAAGCCATCGAGAAAAGGTCACGTGACATGCATGGGGTCTTCATTTGCTAATTGAGTGGTGATTTTACCAGCAGAAGGCAGATATCTCCCCTAGTGTATTCTTGTTTCCTAGTTCCAATCTCAAATGAGTGGAAGGGAGGGGGAAACTTACGGGTTTGTTTTCGATGAGGGGTTCGGGCGGGGGGGGGGGGTGCGGTTATGTGGCAATATGATAGCTAGGCCTGCTGCTTTCATCTTTTTTTTTTGTACACACGCACACCCAACATAATACAATGCATCATCAACGAAGTTTGCCCCGTCCACAACGATAGTAATAGAGGAGTGCTAGTTTTTTTACGTTCCACATTTTAAAAGAAAGCGGCTTTTCTCCTTTATAGTTATGAACGTTAACAATGAACTATGATTGAAACTTTCATATATTATGCAGATGGATAACTAAAGAAAGTCTTCGATGTAATAGGATAGATCGAAATCAAAGTCATATCCTGTAGGTTTATAGTAAATGCGTGGAGTTCAAATAAATTCAGTCAGATTCACAGGGTCATGAATATTTTCGATATGTACCTCATGCTCAGTACAATTTAGTTACTTGTTTTGTGAGAGAATGTGCTGTAACCTCAGGTTGGTGGCAACCGTTCGAACCTGACAAATTGGCAATTTTTGGTTTTCTTCTGTGTCCAACCAAACTTTCGTCTGACTTCACTCATGTGCGACTCTGTAAATTTGACGTCTTAGGACTAATGGATATCATTGTCCGCATGACTGGAATGATTATTCTGTTGATAGACTGCAGTGTGGGTGTGGCAGTGAGATAATCGTATGGTTTCATATTACCATAAAATCTGTAGCCTTTTGGCTTGTGATCAGGTACTTACGTACTTGTCATTTCATAGGGTTTGTTTCCGATTTCTAAATTAGCTTGTTGGGCAGTTAGTTGTATATTAATTCCATCAAATCACAGTAGACACAACTAACTTTCTCACAGTGTCTACCCCTGGTGCCGACAGTGTGTCGCTGGGTAAACTATTGGGCTCTGTTCTATTCCAATATGTTGTATGTCACGTTTGCTATTGTCATCATCAAAATCAAGGTGACTTGAGTTTTTAGATTGTAATAACTGATGAGGTCAAGACGTTCCATGCATATTAAAGTGAAATTCTACCACTTAGTTGGTGAATTGAGTTAATCAGTCCATATGTTTTGATGAACCTATTACGGACCTATATTCACTGATGTTCCAGCTATATATGTATAATTGGATATGAATTGAAAAATATAATCTAGTAATGGACGACTAGGAAGGAACGTGGAAATCGGGCTGCTTTTTCAATTAGGCATCGTGTACGTAATAAAACTCAAATCATATTATCCAGAACTTATTATATTGACCATAATGGTTTTTAGGTGTATTATTTTCACTTATTCGCTGTTTATGTGTTTCTTGAGACTACCTCGGTAGCTGTAAGCAGGTTTGAATCATGTGGATGTTTCTTAGGAATTTTCCCGGAAATAATAGACGGGCTTCCTATGTTGATTTCAAAGTCATACCCTCAGACAGAAAAATTAAGGAGGTCAGGTGGCTAATCTTCTTTGAATACCCTGCTCGTCCGTGCTGAACATAGATACGGTTTTAGTTATGTATCACCCTGTCAGTCTGGGATCAAATAACAGGCAAAAGACATTTCTCAAAGAAGTTAATTCAGAGATAATTCCCCTTCTCTTGTGTGAAACAAACGACAGTTAAATGTGGGGGTGTAAAGTCCATGCTTGTTTCTTCTCTGAGCATCTGTGGTCTGTCTGCTCACCAGCTGAACGAGTCATAAAATAAGGGAGGTTTGTCTGACAATAATGGGTCCGACAGTTATACATGTATAGTTCAACAACTTGAGGCATTGTTGGAATTGTTTATGAAACGATTGTTTAACAGTATATTTGATGATATAGAATCGTTAGATTCTATAACAAACACCAAGAAGACCATGCATTTGATTATTGAAGTGTTGAAAACAATTCATGATGTGAACAACGTGTTTGCAATAACGCCAATGAGTGTTCGTGTGTGTGTGGTTCACTTGATGTTGGTCGAGTCTATGCTCATATGTGTATCAGATAAACGTGACTAATTGGTTCAAATATCGATATCCATCGCATTCTGTTACCAAGCCTCTGAGAGGAGACGTTCATCTTCCTTACTCAATGATAGATGCAAAGGAAGTTTTCATTATTTAAGATGTTGTATAATACACCAAACAGTAATATCCGGAACAGTGAAAAAAAGCCAAACATATTCATTCAGGCTAGATTGCCCAACAGCTGACTCTACTCGGGGTCGGTTTGAGGGGCGCTCAGCAAGCTCCAACAATACAAATCTGAAATTATAAAGTATTCTTGCTAGTGAATTGCGAGTCCTGGAAGTGCACGAGACCGACTTCAGGAGAAGGAGGTGGTGGTACTGAAAGCTGAACCATCGGCTAGATCTGAGCAGACGTAACTAGTCAGAGAGGCGACAACAGAGTCGGATTAGAACTCTGGGCTGGCGTAGCTGACAGCAACTGCTCCCGGGAGCTAAAGAGCCTGAGAACGCTGAAGAGGAGTCGAACACCCCCCCCCCCCCCACACACGTAGACTTTTGTGCCCTTCCTGCAGAGAGGGGTAAGAAGCCAAGGAGGCGGACTGTGCAGGTTGTAGCAAAATCAAGTGAACGGCACGCCATTTGTGTCGACAACTGCTGACTCATAATCTGAAACATCGACTGCATCTGTGATGCTAAGCGCGAGCCGAGACTCTGCTTCAACTGCCTCAAGCATGACGTGTGCGGCCTCGAAGGCATGGTGCCAGAAAGCAGCCTTACCGAAGGAAAAGGATGAGGTGTGGAAGTAATTCCAGCTGGCGAAGAGGGAGCTCCAGACGAAGACAGCAAGTGCGACGCTGAAAAGTGACCCGAAGGCTTAACTGAAGAGCAGAATTTTTATTTCTCTTCATATGCACCTTATTATAACTGCAATATTATAAGAATAAACATAAAAATTGTCGTGAAATATATAAATGTATCGAACTGAAACCATCATTTTCTTGCACTATACAATTCAGTTATTCACTATATCATATTGTTTGCCCTTTGTTTGCTTCTGTTTGAAAATACATTACCACATCTGCCGAAATGCCTTTACGGTTTTGTCAGAATTCTTCTTCTTCTTTTTTCCTCCACCGTCTTCGTTTCCGCGGGATAACTGTTCACCACTGTTCAAATATATTATGTAGATGTGCGGTATAGTTTTTGAGCCGGACCCGAGGTCCGTGAGGATGAAATCGAGGTCATTTTCTGGACTTTCGTCGATATCTCGGAAACAGTGTGTCGTAGAGTGGAACAGACGTTATTTTTGGACTCGTCGCTCCAGACAAACATGTCTCGAGGGGTAGTATGAATGAACCTTGACCTGAATTTTTTTGCCGAGCCGGCATTTTTCGTTTTTGTCGATATCTCAGAAACAGACTGTCGTAAAGAGAAATACACTTTATTTTCGGAATCGTCGCCCTAGACAAACATGTTTGATGGGTATTATGGATGAACTTTGACCTTGACCTGGAATTTTTTGCCGAGTCGGCATTTTTCGTTTTTGGCGATATCTCAGAAAGGTTGTGTCGTAGAGCGAAACCGACCTTATTTTCAGACTCGTCGCCCTAGACAAACGTGTCTAAGGGGTGTTATGAATTAACTTTGACCTTGACCTCAAATTTCTTTGCTGAGTCAACATTTTTCATTTTCATCGATATCCTGGAAACAGCGTGTCGTAGAGCCCACGGTAAACATGATATAAATATGATAAATTAGTCTCAACACCGAAATGCCTCCAAGGCATCTTTAGGCTTTGACGTCTAGTATTGTTCGCCCTTTGTTTGCTATTGTTTGCAAATACATTAACACATACTGATTGACCTTGCTATGTACGTATTGTGATGTGTGCGTATGTATGAGATGTGTGTGAAAAACACAACGTTCTACCAACAGACCACCATGAAAAACTTGAAGGCAAAATCGTCCAGAAGCGTAACATGAAACAACGTGACCTTGGATCAAAGAGGTTCGGCCGGGATTGATGTCTCTTCCAAATATAAATAATCCAGGAGTATCTGCGGAGACTCCCTCGTGGCTACGGCTGTGAGGAATCCTCCTAAAACAAATGAAATTTACATTTACAGTTCAACAGGCGCGGAATCCATACCCAGCATGAAATATTCCTAGCAATCATAATCGAGTCAGTTATCCAATCTCAAAGCGCAGTTTCAGACAAAATTGATGAATCTTTAGGAATATTATAACCCCCATATACATGAAATAATCAAAGCAGGTCAAACCAGGCGTTCCAGAAAAGGTGAGCATCTACTGCCCACATGTGTCACCCATCATGAATTCCAGAAAAGTCCCGCTGCATACTGTCTCAGGTGTGATGTACTTATCAACCAAATGTTCATGAAATCTCACAACCGCATAAAAAGAATTAAAGCATTCAGTTGGCTAATCTGATGTAAATACCCTTCTCGTCCGTGGTGAACATAGATACGGTTCTAGATATATATCTGCCTGTCAGTCTGGGACCAAGTAACAGTTCTCAACGGTAGTTAGTTCAGACAGATAAATCCCTCCCATTCGTGGAACAAAAGCCAATTAAATATAGGTGAATTGAGGTTAGGTCAATGTTTTAATTCGACGCCATCTGTCTCCCGAATTGAAGCCAGACTTCACATGTATCTCTGAGTATCATGGAGAATGTTGATAGTTAGATTATACTAAGTATACGTATTTGAATACATTGATGATCTGTGGTGGGGTGAATATGAGACCACTCCGGTCCGTATCGGGTAAAATTCTCGAGGCTAGCCCATCATCGGAATTGGAATCTACTACATAAACTCTTTTACAATAATGTTCAAGTTGTTTCGGTTATTACATTCGATTTTTGTACAAGAGGATGTCCTGGAAAGCAACAAATACTGCACGCATAATACAATGCATCATCAACGAAGTTTGCCCCGTCCACAACGATAGTAATAGAGGAGTGCTAGTTTTTTTACGTTCCACATTTTATAAGAAAGCGGCTTTTCTCCTTTATAGTTATGAACGTTAACAATGAACTATGATTGAAACTTTCATATATTATGCAGATGGATAACTAAAGAAAGTCTTCGATGTAATAGGATAGATCGAAATCAAAGTCATATCCTGTAGGTTTATAGTAAATGCGTGGAGTTCAAATAAATTCAGTCAGATTCACAGGGTCATGAATATTTTCGATATGTACCTCATGCTCAGTACAATTTAGTTACTTGTTTTGTGAGAGAATGTGCTGTAACCTCAGGTTGGTGGCAACCGTTCGAACCTGACAAATTGGCAATTTTTGGTTTTCTTCTGTGTCCAACCAAACTTTCGTCTGACTTCACTCATGTGCGACTCTGTAATTTGACGTCTTAGGACTAACGGATATCATTGTCCGCATGACTGGAATGATTATTCTGTTGATAGACTGCAGTGTGGGTGTGGCAGTGAGATAATCGTATGGTTTCATATTACCATAAAATCTGTAGCCTTTTGGCTTGTGATCAGGTACTTACGTACTTGTCATTTCATAGGGTTTGTTTCCGATTTCTAAATTAGCTTGTTGGGCAGTTAGTTGTATATTAATTCCATCAAATCACAGTAGACACAACTAACTTTCTCACAGTGTCTACCCCTGGTGCCGACAGTGTGTCGCTGGGTAAACTATTGGGCTCTGTTCTATTCCAATATGTTGTATGTCACGTTTGCTATTGTCATCATCAAAATCTAGGTGACTTGAGTTTTTAGATTGTAATAACTGATGAGGTCAAGACGTTCCATGCATATTAAAGTGAAATTCTACCACTTAGTTGGTGAATTGAGTTAATCAATCCATATGTTTTGATGAACCTATTACGGACCTATATTCACTGATGTTCCAGCTATATATGTATAATTGGATATGAATTGAAGAATATAATCTAGTAATGGACGACTAGGAAGGAACGTGGAAATCGGGCTGCTTTTTCAATTAGGCATCGTGTACGTAATAAAACTCAAATCATATTATCCAGAACTTATTATATTGACCATAATGGTTTTTAGGTGTATTATTATTACTTATTCGCTGCTTATGTGTTTCTTGAAACTACCTCGGTAGCTATACGCAGGTTTGAATCATGTCGATGTTTCTTAATTTTCCCGGAAATAATGGACGGGCTTCCTATGTTGATTTCAAAGTCATACTCTCAGACAGAAGAATTAAGGAGGTCAGGTGGCTAATCTTCTTTGAATACCCTGCTCGTCCGTGCTGAACATAGATACGGTTTTAGTTATGTATCACCCTGTCAGTCTGGGATCAAATAACAGGCAAAGGACATTTCTCAAGGGAAGTTAATTCAGAGATAATTCCCCTTCTCTTGTGTGAAACAAACGAGAGTTAAATGTGGGGGTGTAAAGTCCATGCTTGTTTCTTCTCTGAGCATCTGTGGTCTGTCTGCTCACCAGCTGAACGAGTCATAAAATAAGGGAGGTTTGTCTGACAATAATGGGTCCGACAGTTATACATGTATAGTTCAACAACTTGAGGCATTGTTGGAATTGTTTATGAAACGATTGTTTAACAGTATATTTGATGATATAGAATCGTTAGATTCTATAACAAACACCAAGAAGACCATGCATTTGATTATTGAAGTGTTGAAAACAATTCGTGATATGAACAACGTGTTTCCAATAACACCAACACGTGTTCGTGTGTAGTTCACTTGATGTTGGTCGAGTCTATACTCATATGTGTATCAGATAAACGTGGCTAATTGGTTCAAATATCGATATCCATCGCATTCTGTTACCAAGCCTCTGAGAGAAGACGTTCATCTTCCTTACTCAATCATAGGTGCACAGGAAGTTTTCATAATATAAGATGTTGTATAATACACCAAACAGTTATATCCGGAACAGTGAAAAAAAGCCAAACATATTCATTCAGGCTAGATTGCCCAACAGCTGACTCTACTCGGGGTCGGGTTGAGGGGCGCTCAGCAAGCTCCAACAATACAAATCAGAAATTAAAAAGTATTCTTGCTAGTGAATTGCGAGTCCTGGAAGTGCACGAGACCGACTTCTGGAGAAGGAGGTGGTGGTACTGAAAGCTGAACCATCGGCTAGATCTGAGCAGACGTAACTAGTCAGAGAGGCGACAACAGAGTCGGATTAGAACTCTGGGCTGGCGTAGCTGACAGCAACTGCTCCCGGGAGCTAAAGAGCCTGAGAACGCTGAAGAGGAGTCGACCCCCCCCCCCCCCCCCACACCCACATGTAGACTTTTGTGCCCTTCCTGCAGAGAGGGGTAAGAAGCCAAGGAGGCGGACTGTGCATGCTGTAGCAAAATCAAGTGAACGGCACGCCATTTGTGTCGACAACTGCTGACTCATAGTCTGAAACATCGACTGCATCTGTGATGCTAAGCGCGAGCCGAGACTCTGCTTCAACTGCCTCAAGCTTGACGTGTGCGGCCTCGAAGGCATGGTGCCAGAAAGCAGCCTTACCGAAGGAAAAGGATGAGGTGTGGAAGTAATTCCAGCTGGCGAAGAGGGAGCTCCTGACGAAGACAGCAAGTGCGACGCTGAAAAGTGACCCGAAGGCTTAACTGAAGAGCAGAATTTTTATTTCTCTTCATATGCACCTTATTATAACTGCAATATTATAAGAATAAACATAAAAATTGTCGTGAAATATATAAATGTATCGAACTGAAACCATTATTTTCTTGCACTATACAATTCAGTTATTCACTATATCATATTGTTTGCCCTTTGTTTGCTTCTGTTTGAAAATACATTACCACACCTGCCGAAATGCCTTTACGGTTTTGTCAGAATTCTTCTTCTTCTTTTCTCTTCCACCGTTTTCGTTTCCGCGGGATAACTGTTCACCACTGTTCAAATATATTATGTAGATGTGCGGTATAGTTTTTGAGCCGGACCCGAGGTCCGTGAGGATGAAATCGAGGTCATTTTCTGGACTTTTCGTTTCTGCAAAATAACTCAAAAACTCTTCAGTAGGCATTTTTCGTTTTCGTCGATATCTCAGAAATGGTGCATCATAGAGCGAAACGGACGTTTTTTCGAACTCGTTGCTCTGGACAAACATGTCTAATGGGTATTATGAATGACTTTCGACCTTGACCTTAATTTTTATCGCTGCATCAGCATTTTTTGTTTTCGCCAATATCTTGGAAACTGCTCGTCGTAGAGCGAAACGGACGTTATTTTGTGACTCGTCGTCTTACACAAATATGTCTGAGGGGTATTAGGGATGACCCTTGACCTTGACCACTAATTTTTTTTGCCGATTCAGCATTTTTCGTTTTCGGCGATGTCTCGGAAACGCTGGGTCATAGAGCGAAACGGACATTATTTTCAGACTCGTAGCCCTAAACAAAAATGTCTGAAGGGTACTATGGATGACCTTTGACCTTGACCGTGAATATTTCTGCTGAGTCAGCATTTTTCGTTTTCGTCGTTTTCTCGGAAACAGTGCGTTGTAGAGCAAAACAGACGTTATTTTCGGACTCGTCGACTAGACAAACATGTCTGAGGGGTATTATGGATGAACTTTGATCTTGACCTGAAATTTTTTTGCCGAAACGGAAGTTATCTTAGGACACGTCGCCCCAAACAAACATCTCTAAGGGGTATTAGGGATGACCTTTGACCTTGACCTTGAATTTTTCTGCCAAGTCGGCATTTTTCGTCGATTTCTCAGAAAACGTGCGTCTTAGAGCGAGACGGACGTTATTTTCAGATTTGTTGCAAGAGACATATATGTCAAAGGGATATTATGGATAAACTTTGATCTTGACCAAAAATTGTTTTGCTGAGTCGGCATTTGTCGTTTTCGTAAATATCTCGGAAACAGTGTGTCATAGAGTGGAACAGACGTTATTTTTGGATTCGTCGCTCCAGACAAACATGTCTTGAGGGGTAGTATGAATAAACCTTGACCTGAATTTTTTTGCCGAGCCGGCATTTTTCGTTTTTGTCGATATCTCAGAAACAGACTGTCGTAAAGAGAAACATACTTTATTTTCGGAATCGTCGCCCTAGACAAACATGCTTGAAGGGTATTATGGATGAACTTTGACCTTGACCTGGAATTTTTTTGCCGAGTCGGCATTTTTCGTTTTTGGCGATATCTCAGAAAGGTTGTGTCGTAGAGCGAAACATTTTTTTGCCGAGCCGGCATTTTTCGTTTTTGTCGATATCTCAGAAACAGACTGTCGTAAAGAGAAACATACTTTATTTTCGGAATCGTCGCCCTAGACAAACATGTTTGAGGGGTATTATGGATGAACTTTGACCTTGACCTGGAATTTTTTTGCCGAGTCGGCATTTTTCGTTTTTGGCGATATCTCAGAAAGGTTGTGTCGTTGAGCGAAACCGACCTTATTTTCAGACTCGTCGCCCTAGACAAACGTGTCTGAGGGGTGTTATGAATTAACTTTGACCTTGACCTCAAATCTCTTTGCTGAGTCAACATTTCTCATTTTCATCGATATCCTGGAAACAGCGTGTCGTAGAGCCCACGGTAAACATGATAAAAATATGATAAATTAGTCTCAACACCGAAATGCCTCCAAGGCATCTTTAGGCTTTGACGTCTAGTATTGTTCGCCCTTTGTTTGCTATTGTTTGCAAATACATTAACACATACTGATTGACCTTGCTATGTACGTATTGTGATGTGTGCGTATGTATGAGATGTGTGTGAAAACACAACGTTCTACCAACAGACCACCATGAAAAACTTGAAGGCAAAATCGTCCAGAAGCGTAACATGAAACAACGTGACTTTGGATCAAAGAGGTTCGGCCGGGATTGATGTCTCTTCCAAATATAAATAATCCAGGGGTATCTGCGGAGACTCCCTCGTGGCTACGGCTGTGAGGAATCCTCCTAAAACAAATGAAATTTACATTTACAGTTCAACAGGCGCGGAATCCATACCCAGCATGAAATATTCCTAGCAATCATAATCGAGTCAGTTATGCAATCTCAAAGCGCAGTTTCAGAGAAAATTGATGAATCTTTAGGAATATTATAACCCCCATATACATGAAATAATCAAAGCAGGTCAAACCATGCGTTCCAGAAAAGGTGAGCATCTACTGCCCACATGTGTCACCCATCATGAATTCCAGAAAAGTCCCGCTGCATACTGTCTCAGGTGTGATGTACTTATCAACCAAATGTTCATGAAATCTCACAACCGCATAAAAAGAATTAAAGCATTCAGTTGGCTAATCTGATGTAAATACCCTTCTCGTCCGTGGTGAACATAGATACGGTTCTAGATATATATCTGCCTGTCAGTCTGGGACCAAGTAACAGTTCTCAACGGTAGTTAATTCAGACAGATAAATCCCTCCCATTCGTGGAACAAATGCCAATTAAATATAGGTGAATTGAGGTTAGGTCAATGTTTTAATTCGACGCCATCTGTCTCCCGAATTGAAGCCAGACGTCACATGTATCTCTGAGTATCATGGAGAATGTTGATAGTTAGATTATACTAAGTATACGTATTTGAATACATTGATGATCTGTGGTGGGGTGAATATGAGACCACTCTGGTCCGTATCGGGTAAAATTCCCGAGGCTAGCCCATCATCGGAATTGGAATCTACTACATAAACTCTTTTACAATAATGTTCAAGTTGTTTCGGTTATTACATTCGATTTTTGTACAAGAGGATGTCCTGGAAAGCAACAAATACTGCACGCCTGAAAACATGTGATTGTCCTATTGGCCCTCACATTAATTGGTAGAGACTGTTCACTACATAGTCATGGAATAGTCATATCGGTCTTACGAAAGCCAACACTGCAGTGACCTAACATCCAGTCGAATATATCATTGTAGGATCGATCTTTTGTATTGTTGATTGGCCTGATGAAGTGATACCAGTAAATGATTATTCGTAAATATGAATGATATTTATTCACCAGCTACAACTGTTACATGTAAAGGACATTTATTGATCAAATTCACGTCATGACATTTTTAATCAGCCCCTAGTCACCCCCTGTAAGCGGCGCAGCGGTGAAGTGGTTTTGTCCGGACATGCGGTGGGTTTTGCTCCGGCAACACTGCTGATGTTGGGTGAAGATCAAAAACTCATTCGTTATTTTGTTGCAGCATCATATTTTGGTGGTACTACTTGATTAATTTAACAAGGTTTGTGTCTCATAAATTTGGTGACGAGAGAAAGATGTTTCGAAAGCAAATTTACAACAAAATGTACAAAGTATTTATTCCCTCATAAAATAGCCGATATGAATTGCGTAATCACTTAAGAATAGTTTGAAGGTACTTGACTATCAAAGCTTATGATATTTGGAGGTGATAGCTGAACTTGTGAATGAGTAGTATGTGCCTCAAAACAATGCGTGTTGTACATACCGTCCGTGTAACCGAGCGAAACCCAGCATCAGCAGTGTTGCCCGAGCAAAACCCATGACCTGCCCGAGCAAAACCCACCACATGCCTTGACAAAACCACTTCGCCGCTGCGCCGCTTACAGGGGGTGCTAGTGCATTTTTAATGAATAATAATACTTGAACAAAGCGATTGCACCAATGATAATCCATGTCATGGATGTGATGAAACATATGTCCTATAAATGTAACGGTTTCTGCTGGTGAATAAATATCATTCATATTTACGAGTCAATGGCAGAATAGATCACATGTTATAAGCATTTGTCCATAAGCTGCTGACACCTGGTGAATTCCTCGGAAAATAAACTTCTTAAAGGGTCGGTTTGTTTATATACTCCTTTGTACATTCAACATTGTACATTCTACAGTCAACACATTGTACATTCTACAGTCAGTCATGAACGCCCAGCATCTATACTACAAAAAAGTTAGAAATATTTCGATAATATTGGCCGAAGTGAACAACTTGTCTATAAAACCTGAAATTTTGAATGGAACATATTCCATTGTCACCATGTTTACTGCTCAGTTTTCAGTGAGTCAAACTGAGTCCTTTTGAGTAACAATTTGTTGAGTTTTTTCACCTGGCCAAATCTCGTCCATTTTTGTGTGTGTACATAAATTGGAGTTGGTACAAAATGTTCCAACCAATGGTCTTATTAGGGATGGTTTTCTGTTTTTGCCAACTTGTCTTAGTTAGTTTTAGCGTCAAACACCATATTCTACCCACTGACGCGACAAGGGCCGTCTGGATACTGCAGGATGGCAGGTGTCAGGAGAGGTGGCTAACAAACTTGGAGTTAACCAAAATGTTGAATCTAGATTGTGAGTTACATACCAGAAATGTGAGCATTAAGATGTCAGGCCACGCACAGGGTGATCCAATGGTAGTCGCACCACAATAGGATCAGTATTTGGTGCTAACCCCTAATCGTCATTGTCTTGAAACTGGTATATCTATTTTAAATTCTCTTCACATCGCCAAAAACGTTCGTGGAAGTAAACAAACTTTGCATGAACATCTTCATTCCGATGGTTTGGATGCCTGACGACAAACTTTTGTACCTCCCGCTTCCCCACAGGCCCTACACGGCCTGTCCTCAGATCGCCCGGGATCATGTCATTTGGAGCATCGTCAATTGGGTCGATGTTCGTTCTCAGATGAGTCCAGAATTTGTGTGTCCACCAATGCAGACATTTTAGGGTATGGGGATCACGTGAAGAACTTTCCAAGCTGTTCCAAATTGTGGAACATGACTGATTTGGTGGAGAATCCATAATGGTCTGCGCAGGAATAAGTGATGATAGTCGCACGGACCTTGTGGTGTTTCACAGAAGAGTAGTGACAGCCATAATTTACAGAGATGATATCATTCTGCATGTAGTTAAACCATATGTTGGAATAATCGGTTTCAATTTCATTTTCATGGACGATAATGCCCCAATTCATTGGACTCATATTGTTAGTGAGTGCCTCGAGCAGAAAATGGCAGAGAGTATGTTCTGTCCTGCATGTTGCCCTTACCTGAATCCTATAGAATATTCATAGGATCAACTTGACAGACCTGTTCGAGGACGACCAACTCTTCTATTTAACAAGATAGGCCTTGTGGAGGCTCTACAGGAAGAACGGTGGGGTTTTGGCAACAGGCCCTCAGCCATCTCATTGGGAGCATGCGCAGATGTTGTCAAGGTTGTAATTCAAGCATGTGGGGATCACACCAGTTATTGACTTTTGGATTTAGGTCCAATTTATTGTGCTTTCATTGCTTGAACAAAATCTGAAAAAACACTATGTTTCGATGTTTTCCTTGGAGTTTGTATTTCGTCAAGTGAAATCACTATGACTGTGAGTTTTGACATTACGTTGAAATGTTGAAAAGGATATGAAAATAATATTTCCCAATTGAAAATTGCAATTTTAATCACTTCCTGTCATGCAAGGGCACATACACTACAACATCCCTAACTTTTTTGAGTAGTGTATTGTGTACCGCGGTTGCCAATATTACATGTAGAACCCCAGACAAAAGAATTCAAGAATTCAGTTGGTTAATCTGATTTAAATGCCCTTCTCGTCCGTGGCGAACATAAATACGGTTTCAGATATATATCGGCCTGTCAGTCTGGGACCAAGTAACATTTCTCAACGGGAGTTAAAGCGAACAGAAATAAATCCCTCACCTGCGTGGAACAAATGCCAATTAAGTATAGGTGAATTGAAATTAAATCCATGTTTTCATTCGACGCCATCTTTCTCCCGAAATGAAGCCAGATGTCTTATGTATCTCTGAGTATCTTGGAGAATATTAATAGTTAGAATGTATCTAAATACAACGATGATCTGTTGTGGGGTGAACAAGTGATACTATCCTCTTCCACTCCGGTCTGTATCGGGTGAAATTCTCGAGGCTAGATCTAGATTTTAACCAAATTCAGCCCATCATCGGAATTACAAATCTACTAATAAACTATTTCACAAACATGTTTTGGTTAAAACATTAAACTTTCATTTTTGAAAAATGCGATCGCTTTTTCGCGTGAAAAATATGATCGTCTTATTGGCCTTCACATTAATTGGTAGGGACTGCTCACTACATAGTCATGGAATAGTAATATCGCCAATGTACATATCCGTAATTCTTTGACCAAAAGACTATAACATAATGTTCCGTGCCCTTTGTATTGTGTCTTTCAAGACAGTTATTAACACCACCATCATTGATATCAAGGGTATTTTTTTTCATATGGACAAACACTGAGGGATCAAACACAAACAGGGACAAAATCACCACTGCGTGTTTGATGTAATAGTTCCTGGACCTATGTACTTCTATTCGAATCAGATTACCTGCTATCATTCCTACCTTGTCCTATTTAAGTGAACTAGCCGTTTCTCGAAAGGGCATAATGTCTCTAGAGACTTAGAAAAACAGTATGGCGCTCAACCCAACGAGTTGCGAACACTTAGTGTTCTGCCGTGTCAATGTTTGTCTCATGGCTATTGGGTGAGTATCTTTAAAAGTTCAAGAGGTTGAAAACACATACCATTTTTAGGATTTCCTGAACTTTGCTTGAATCAGAACAAGCTGAGTCAAATAATGACCGGAAAAAATGACAGTGAGGAGCTATTGGTGCTTGGGCTAAAACTTTTGACATATCCAGAATGACATCTGCATTTGCATTTCCCGCAACATCGTGCATTTGAGCTCTGCAAATTTCCCCACAAATTGATTTCCCTGTGATCCATGCGATGACATTTAACGTATTGCGCCAGTTTTCATTTGATTCGCCATCTATGTTAGGACATCTGAGGACAGAGCCCAGTTCTCCTCAGTCAGAAGAGCCTGTCACATTATCTCCCTCAGTGCCATGACATATTTTCCACTGCTTTTCCACCCGTGACGATGCCAACAATTTGCTACTCTGGGTTTTCTCTGATGAAGTCTAGCAATTTCTGGTCGGTGGATAACTATCATGATCTTCCCACAGAAACAAAGGTCTCTAGAAATTATTTCCATGAAAAATGAACACTATGAAATGTCGGATAGTGTACTATACACCTCCATACAAGAATTAAATGATTCTGTGTAATACATGTATACAAAAAATTGTATTCAACGCTGTCAATAAAGCTTCTTGTAAAAAAAAAAGTGTTCAACAGGTTTTTGTCACAATGTTCAATTGGATGTGGCTAATGTTTCCTGCGAATTTACCAGATTAAAAGCTTGGTAAACAATTGTTCCCAATCGGCCTTGTAATATCATCACATTGGGCAATCAGATTTATCGATCCATACACAACTCTCAACCATCCATCCCATTTTCTACGTAGCTTGACTAATACAACATGATATAAAACTGGTTGTGGATGACCATTATCAACGTCAACGACCCTCATGCCACGACACTGGAGAAGGTATCGATGATATCACAAAAATCCTCCATTAATATCGCAAATGGAGATGGGCTGAGTATCACATCCAGACGTCAGGTGGTAGATCACGTAATACCAACAGAGCAAACATAGGATATACCTGTATTGTGTACGTTCATGTGTGTCCATAACCAAATGTTCCATGATAGTACTAGACGTAGTATGATATCCTGGAAGAATATGACTTCCTGATAGTCATATATGATGATTCATGAAGTTCCATAGATTTTTCTCGATGTTATCTCACTTATATTCGTTTTTTTCCGCTGGGGATACTGTATACCTAGTTATTGTTTCCACGTTATCACATGAGCATGATATAGGTAACACATTAAGAATCACGTGACCGATCATGAGACAGCAAGAGAGCAAACATATCCTATTACTTGGGATTCAGAATTGTATGAACAATATGTCGGTCATTGCACAATACCACACGTACGAGAGGGGCTGCTATTGTCTCATAATTCTGGTTAAGTAGTGAAAGAATTTTTCTAGAATTTTAAAGCAACTTGAATGTATCACCATACATTGATGATTGAAACAAGTGCATGATTTCAAGCTTGCCAGGTTGAAACAGGAAATTGAAATAAATATGTGACAATAGTAATACGCATATTCTTTTACCAAAGTGTAAAAACGAAAACTAATATATGTATAACCATTTCATAACCATTTTACACTCAAAACAATGAAATGCAGGACAGTTTTATTTATGGACCATAGTGATTGTCCTTCTGGAAGATTGGGTATCGGCCATCAAGGGAAACCAGTACTAAACATAAAGCTGGTTGGGAAAGTCTGAAATGTAAGTCATCTGCTATCAGTATTGGTGAAACATATCCTTGCCTAACAGTCTATAGCTTATCTGAGAATTTCGTGAACAAATACGGCATATCTGATAGATCCTAAACTGATAATATGTCGATATAAACATTTAGACACCACTGTCATCCATGCACTCCCAGTTTTTATGCAGAGGAAGAGGAGGAGTGGTAGTTTTGAATAGGCTTATCCACAAGTGACCACGAAATCAACCAGATTTTGATGATAGAATTAGTATAAAAACCCGAAACATCGAAACAACTTGAAAATTGGAGTAAAACTTCAACAAAGTACCGAAAACAGAGAATAATATGGTAAAAAGGAGACTACCTCAGATCTGATATTGAAATCAAATTGCAATCAAATGGCTGGCCAAATAGGGCAAATTCAACCGGGTCGCTTATCAACAGCCAATTTTAGGGGAAAATAGTTGGCTAAATGGGCCATATTTGACCGGATCAGTCATCGGCCGCCAATTTTAGCAACAAAAAAAAAAGAAAATCGCGTCGTCGTATCACTATTTCGGGGACCCCAATAACCAGAACCATAATACTTTTTTTTGGCCTTATCAACGCCTTCATGCTGCGACACCCGCTTTATGCTGCGACACTCGAGAAGATATCGATGAAGTCGCAAAAATATTCTCCATTAGTATCTCACCTGAAAAGGAATGAGAAATATTACGTACAGAAGACACGTGATAGATCACCTAATACCAAGAGAGCAAACATATCATCTGACGTGGGATCCAAAAGACAACACAATCGCACACATCTCACGCATATGTTGAAGATTTAAAGTTTATGTTAAACCACGAGCATACATACAAAATTAACTATATCAACATTCATTCTACGAAACTCTGGATAAATATATCACACGAAATATCCTGAGAATGTATATTTCGCTGCATTTATGCATTCTACAAACAATTATCCCGCCAAAAGTATTCTCATCGGGAATAGACAATCGTGACGAAAATTACCATTGATCAGAATAGCTACCGTGTTATAGACCGACCCATTGTCCTCCTGATTGGATGATTCAGCAACGGCTACCAAGGGAATCATGTAGGAAACATAAAGTTGATTGGATGATTCAGTCGGTTTCTTATGTCCGACAAAGGAGAGATTTTATCACCTGATCCAAATCAAATTCGTGATAGAAAATAGTAAGCTAAAATAGATAATGGTAAAGACAACGTGCCAGGAAACTAGACTAAGTTATGTTTCTCGCGAGGATTGTTATTCGTCCTTGGGACGTCCATTGTACAATGACTTCAATACGAGTTCTTCAGACAAAACAATATCAGAATTTGAGTGGCTAATCTTCTTTAAATACCCTTCTCGTCCGTGGCGAACAGCGTAATGGTTTTAGTTGATTATCACTCTATCCGTCTGAGAAAGGAAGAACATTTCTCGAAGGGAAATTCAGGGTGTATTCAGCGCATCGGATTGGATGTTGAAATCGAGATTCGTAGCGTTTATATGCATTCGTGTTTGTAAATTGATGGAAAGTGGTGCAAACTAACAATTCCAGTTCAAACAATACCAACAAAAAAATTATAAACATATTTACGATATATTGATAATGAGGTATCACGCAATATCACTCTTCTTCGGGGGTGTTCAAGTCCGCTGTATTTATATGGTTATTGGGCAACCTTGACAAGCTTGCTTTGTTGTACAGGAAAAGTTGGTCACGTTAAAGTGGTTCAATAGGTAATGTTCCTCCACAAAAAAATGTACTCTGCTTACTGTTCCTTTGTAGAATGAGGCTTGTCTATCACCCCCCCCCCCCCGCCCCCAATTTAAAAGCATGATAAACAAGTGTCGGTACAAATTGCCTTGTATACCATCACGTTGTGCAAGCAGATTTATAGATCCAGACACAACCCAATACTTCTAGTTACACATTGTACAGAGCTTATGTAAGAGCTATGTGCGTCATACAAACAAGTGGATGTGTAAGAACATTAGCACGGACACGGAAGATATCACGGAAAGATATCGGTGAAACCGCAAAAATATGGAGCGTTTTTAGGGTCAATATTCATTGACACGCATTGTAGATTTTCTTGTTGTGAATGATTTTTTCAATCGCAAAATTCTTTATTCCACATTACTTTTTCTGAACTTTCTGTGTCGAATTTACATATTCTTACTGCATAGTTCTAACTTCCATCTCCTTGCTGCTTACTTCTCAATGCTTAATTCATCATGTCAAATTCTAACACCTTTGTCCATGCAAACTATCAAAAACAAATCGCAGACTGGAACAATGCATATGGAACTTAGCACATTGCATTTAGAATATAGCATATCGCATGATGAACAAAGCACAACGAACGAAGCACTCGGCGGTTAGCGCCGCCTGTCGTCATAATGATACAGTAGTAATTGTTGTGGACAAAATTACTACTGCAACATTATGACGACAGGAGGCGCTGGCCGCACGTAGCCACATGATGTATGAGAAACTAAGACCTCCCTTCATTGGTCACGTGAATTTCTGGCGCGACCAACAGGTGCCACACATGAATGCAGCTGAGATGCACAGGCCCCAATGAATTCCCGAGATGATTAATATGAGCTTATTAATTTCTATGTTTATTAAAATAAATTTTCGATGTGACGTCATGAATACTCATTATAATTGAATTAGGTGCAAATATTATCATATAGGCCTAAAATTAACACATAAAAAATGGTCATAACTTGAGAACTCAGAGAACAGACAGTGATTTTGAGATGTGAAAAAAAAATTCTCAGGAAACTGATGGCTATCTCTTTCAAGGCAAAATATGATGATCTCTCCGATCATAATTTCTTCATGCGGTTAATTTGACATGAATCCAACTCGTGACAGTACACTAGATACACTAGTACTACGCTACGGTAGTTGTATTGGATTTAACATATATCTTATTTACCTGTTTGCAACATAAAGAGATCATGAGAATTACACAGGGTATTTATTTTCCCAAATATAAATTGTTACACTGATCTTCAAACCTATTGTCAAAACATGTTCGTAAATATTGCCAAACACACATTTCCTGTATGGAATATAATATGAAATCAAGTTACATCTTGAAAGGCATCTTTCGTTAAAGACATATATTCACATACCGTCGATTCAAAGGCAACAAAACTTATACACATCACAATGGTACATAGAGAGAATCGTATGCATTTTGAGGGAAATTGTCAGAATAGTTTTTGAGAAAATTGCAGCCAAAGACAAAAATCATCGTTTCTTTGACAAAATAAGGTCGTTTTGACCTTCCAATGTCATTCAAGGTCAAACTCAAGGTCATCCATCATTCAAACCGCAATATATGATTTCCCATTTTAATGTGCCAATGCTCTATCTTGAAAAGTTCTAGGAGTTACCCCCATTATGAAAGAAAAATTGGGTGAAATTTCCCCAAAAATTTTCCCCCAAAATTTTTCAATGGCCAAAAAAAATAAAAATTGGCTGACGTGCTAAAAATGGCTCAGAACGAATAGTGGCTCGATTTGGGACAAAACAATTTTTTTTCGCTGACACGTTAAAAAAAATGAAAAATGGCTGCCACACGCAGACCGGCGATTCAAGGGCAATGAAACTTGCCATTGATGTACATGAGGGAGATGTCTTGAAACAAAAATCTCAAACTGATCAGTCAGTTTTCGAGAAAAAGCCCATCAAAGTCCAATATTAGCCACTTTTCATCAAAAAGGCTGCCAAATCGGCAAAAACGATTGAATAAAAAACAACGAAAAAAAACCGTCTCAGGGATTTAGCCCAAGGAATGTTTTAGTAAATTTTCAGAAAAATTCATCGAGGCGAAAAAAAAAGTTATTTGCCGGACGGACGACGGACGAACGTAGCAAATTTTTAGGTTAAAGGGCTTTCACCATGTTAAATTTCCTGTCCCGTGTGAGCCCCGTATCCCCAAATTAATCCATTAAATAAATACACGTCTGCTCATAAAAAGTGAGTTTAGGGGCTATCTTTAGCTTTTTCAAGCCCCTAAACCCCGGAAGTTTTCCCGGACGGACGACGGACGAAAAACCACGCCAATAGCTTATCGGGCCATGGGCCGGTAAGCTAAAAATACAGCACCGGATCAGTGGTCCATCAAAGCAAGGTCTTTCCTTCATCCAGGAGTCTTCAGTTTCTCATTCACAATGTGGCCACTCGACCCGCAGCGCCGTCTGTCGTCATAATAGTGCAGTAGTAATTTTGGCACATGAAATGCTTCATTCGTTGTGCTTTGTTCTTCGTGCGATGTGCTTTATTGTAAGTGAAATGTGCTAAGTTCCACATGCATTGTGCCAGGTGCGATTTGTTTTTTAATAGTTTGCATGAACAAAGGTGTTAGAATTTGGCATGATGAATCAAGACTTGAGAAAGAACCAGTGAGAACTTGGAAATAAGCAGCAAGGAGATGGAAATTAGAACTATGCAGTAAGAATATGTAAATTCGACACAGAAAGTTTAGAAATAGTAATGTGGAATAAAGAATTTTGCGATTGAAATAATCAATCACAACAAGAAAATCTACAATGCATGTCAATGAATATTGACCCTAAAAACGCTCCATACAAAAAATGGGTTCAGTATTACATTCAGAAGTCACGTGATATATCACCGAATAATGAGGGAGGGAACAAACATTTCATCTCACAAGGGATCCAAAAGATACGGAAGCCCGTTGAGGCCAGATACTGCAAGGTGTGAAAATATAATTATCTGGCGGCCGCCACTTATTTATCTGGCGCCCACCACATAATTATCTGGCGGCTGCCACTTAATTATCTGGCGGCCACCGCATAATTATATCTGTAGCACAGTCGTCAACGTGCGCACAGGATTCCTGTAGCGGAGTTACAGGAAGCCTGCAAAAACAACAACATAATCTGAGAAAATTGATGGTAGGTGGGTATTTTTGGTTGGAAACACATCCCAAACGAGGTTTCCAGCAAAGCGACTTAGCAGATAGACTAACATAAAGATATTCTTTTGAGTGGTAGTTTCATTTGTTGTTGACACCTTCGTTATTATTAACTATAAACACATGAAGTGAAATTATTCCTCAATTATCGTCCGATTGCCCCTATGTCTACATGTAATCACCATATAATGGAGCTTTTGCCCACTGCTAATGTACATGGGGGTTGATTGGTTCACAGTCGATCATATTCAACAGTTAATGGGAGGTGACACTCGTATTTAACTCTCACACTTAGCATTATATAGGGATGGATCATCAATGCATTCATGTTTTTTGTTGTGGCCATGGCAACTTGGCCATCTGCAATCATGGTTGCAACCTCGATATATAGGTTAAAGGGATATGTGAACATATAAAAACAGTCCATACTCGAGTGTTGACAAATATTCGTCAAATTATCTGATTAATTTTGTGTGTTCCGTTTTTCTTTGTTTTTTTTTCACCTATGGAATATGTATTGAAAGTTGCCCTATAATACCAATCAATGACATGAAAATATGTACATTTCATCGCGCAAAAAAATATTCGTTAAATTTATTAAGGCATTCTTGGACCACAATATAAATCGGTCCAACGCGCACCACTCCTATTGGATGCTGGTTTTCGAAGGCGGGGGTGGGGGGGGGGGGGGGGGGTGGAGAAGAAGACCTTTTTAAATTCCGGAGTTAGGAACTTGATAATATCGACTTGATAATATATCTAAAAAAAAAGTAAAAATTTGACCGCATACAAATTCGGAAATTTGCATTTCTATGGATAGACCAAAATGCTGGGTTAATGCACAATGAGGTTCCTGTTTGCCACCAGGATCGCCACCATGTAATTCGGGTATAGATAAAACCATAGAAACAGTCTACTGTGCCATATAATACAAAAACGTAATAATGTTGCATTAAAGTGTTGTCATGTTTGTTTTTGCATAATGCAGGCAACGGACATGACGTTTTTTGTACTTTTTAGGCCTAATAGACTGTTTCAGAGCCCCAAAAGCACATGGCATCAGCAGGTACCCCATTATGTGGCGACCGCCAGATAATTAAGTGGCAGCCGGCAGAAAATTATGTGGCGGCCACCACTTAAATATATTTTCACATCTGGCACTAACGGTCTTCCGTAAAAAGACAACCCTACCATGCATCATATTTTAAAGAAACAGTGATCATGTAAAACTATGGAAGGATATGTGTATTGTGTCTGTGTGATTGTGTGTGATCATCAAAACACTCTTCTAGTCAACCATTGATAGGTTGATACATAAAGTAATCAAGTTTCGGGGTGGTCACATATAAATGTGAATGATGAATGGGGGCTGTTTTGCTACTAGATTTCTGCTAATACCCCACTAGATATTCAGATCACATACATGCACACAAAACAGTTGAGAATGGCATGATACAATGGAGATAGAAGCTGCGAGATTTTTCAACTATGGGCACATTGCGTTCCCGTGGATGTAAGTTTAGTCTCACATGATGGCAAAGAAGCAATCCTCAGAGCTGCAAAAGTTATGACACATCCCTTGCAAGAGGCTCTTTGCAGATGTTGAAATAATTGCCATCGAATAGTCGGTACGAATCGGTCAGCTATGTCCCCTTCATGAATTTTGCGAATATTGACAGGCATTGCCTTGCTTGGGGAGCACAGTTTCAGGCAAATGACACTTGAGAAAAAAAAGAAAAGAAACATAATTATATTCTTTTTAATAGTATCTCACAGGAATTTGAGTTGAGCAATACGTTGATAAATAGCGTTATCGATCACGGAACCCTAACACACGAGGATCAGGCACATTATACTAGTCATAGTTGTAAAGTTGTGATTTTGTTGCTGTTCTACGTTGATATGCTATTCGCATAACTATGTTATCAGTATTTTAAATGTGTTGATTGAAAATCGTTCAGGTTCAAGTAACTGAAGCGTATGAATCATTGCCCCCAGTTGATTCCCAAAACTGTGAGCTGGCTAGAAAATAACTGGATGAATTTCTCCCTTGGGTCTTATCCGGCATTTAGCAGGAACCCAGCACATATCATGAACGTGACTTTTGCAGGCGTCTCGGGTCGTATGGCTCTCATATATATATATTTTTTCATTGTGTCCAATACGAGACTGATGAAAACTGATAAAGAATTCATGTTCTATGCCTCAACGAATTTCAGAGCAGACTGTGCCTATGATTCAGATGATGCTTACTACCCGTCCATGAATACCGCGAGTTGCAAATAAATGAGTGGGTGCGGGTCATGCCAGATTTTACCTAGCTACCATGATTGGTATGTATATAGTTTTACCATTTGTCACCAATGAATTACTAGTATATTCATCCAGCCCCTGGCAAGTATACCACAGTAATTCTGCCATAATGTGGTTGAAACACGTTAAAGAATGACATATGTCTGATTAACTCAAGTAACCTGAAAATAATAACAAAATAAAAACTAGACGTCAAGGCCTAAAGATGCCTTGGAGGCATTTCAGTGTTAAGACTAATTTATAATATGTAACGGATGTTTGTCTTGGGTATTGTGTTGTACCCTGACCCGCTGTATTCAGTTATGGTCCGCCCCTTGTGCTCCACACAGAAGATAGATAGGTTGTAACGGTTTATTCAATAAAATACAATCTGTGGCATCAGCCGTAGATGCTAGGTCAGTAGTGAGCAACCTGCAGAGACAGGAAAATAAACAATAAATGCACACAGTCAGTGTGGACGGTTTGACTGTCTCTAAGCAACTCACTAATCAATAACATTACATAATTTACGTGAAACCAGATATCAGTAGTGATAAATAGCATAATACTTGATGATAAAATAGTTACCATAGTTACCAAACTACCAGAATACAGATTGACCAGAAATATACTAGCTGGTAAACGAAGTGATTACATAATACTGGTGAATACTACAAAGTTATGAATGACTAAAACTACAATATACTACATACACTAACCAAGTATGACATCGGCAACTGTGACAAATGCTCAATAGCACCGAAATACATCGACAAATTACAATGTTTACATGAGCGATAAAAGGCGCAAATCAGCATCCCGTCACAGTTACAGATTCTAGCCAAATGAAATCATCTGTACGAATACTCCGAAATCACGGGAGATGATAAGGGACATGATCAAAGACAAATATTAATGTCACAAAAGGAAACTCAATGGCAG
The DNA here is from genome assembly GCA_949152475.1 of Terebella lapidaria. Taxonomy (NCBI): domain Eukaryota; kingdom Metazoa; phylum Annelida; class Polychaeta; order Terebellida; family Terebellidae; genus Terebella; species Terebella lapidaria. The sequence goes on from OX424558.1 coordinate 31,965,391, forward strand.
AGACAGGAAAATAAACAATAAATGCACACAGTCAGTGTGGACGGTTTGACTGTCTCTAAGCAACTGACGCCGAAGGGAAAATTCCCGCCACTAACGGACTAAGTCACAAAAGTGAAATGCGAACTGCCAAATTATAACTAACGTAAAATACGTACCTGTTACAAATATTTATAACATGTTTACCAAGTCCATGGGCTCTACGACACACTGTTTCCAAGATATCGACGAAAATAAAATATGTCAACTCAGTAAAAAAAATTGAGGTCGAGGTCAAAGTTAATCCATAATACCCCATAGACATGTTTGTCTAGTGCGACAAGTCCGAAGCACCGTTTCTGAGATATGGACAAAAACGAAAAATGTCGACTTGGCAAAAAAAATTCAGGTCGAGGTCTAAGTTCATCCTCATACATGTTTGTCTAGTACCACGAGTCCAAAAATAAAGTCCGTTTCACTCTACGACGCACCGTTTCCGAGATATCGATGAAAACGAAAAATGCCGAGTCGGCGAAAAAATTTCAGGTCAAGGTCAAAGTTCATCCATAATAGGCCTACCCTTAAGACATGTTTGTCTAGTGCCACGAGTTCGAAAATAACGTCCATTTCGCTCTATGACGCACCGTTTCCGAGATATAGATGAAAACGAAAAATGCAGACTCGGCAGAAAAATTCAAGGTCAAGGTCAAAGGTCATCCTTAATACCCATCAGACATGTTTGTCTAGTGCCACGAGTCCGAAAATAACGTACGTTTCGTTCTACGACGCACCGTTTCCGAGATATGCAGGAAACCTCAAGGATGACTGGGCTAAAACTCTTCCGACCTGTAGGTCGAAGGTCGTTTGACGGATTGATCCCAAAATCAATAGGGTTCTTCCCTGTTGATATATGAACCTCTATGCAAAGTTCTGCAGCCATTGCCTACATACTTATCGTATGGAAACAAAGTCCAAAAAACAACACTGATTTCATCCTCACGGACCTCACGGACCTCGGATGAGGCTGAAAAACAATAGGTTTCTCCCACATAATATGTGTGACCAATGCTGAAAATTTGGCGAAGATACATCGAGGCAAATTAAAGTTATCGGTGGGAAACCAAAACGGCGGGGAAAAAACAAAATTCTGCTAAAACCATGAAGGCATTTCTTCCGAAATGCCTTAAATATAATACTATTGCTCTGATGCCAGAAAATGTGAGTCCTATATTTTTTTTAAATAACTTGTCAAGAAAAAAAAAAGCCTTTTCAGAATCATCTCAGCCATCTCTCCCGATTTAACAGAATCAGGTTCAATATCAATATATTGCAGAAAATACTGTTGTATTATCTGCAATTGTTTTAACAACACTAAAGGGTAGCTATGGTTCGTCCTGTGTCACATCTAAAAGCCTTTGTTGAAATATATTCATTCTTCAAAATTGTTTGTGCTGGGAAGTCTATATAAACTATCACAATTACCAATATAAGACAATATTTTTAATCAGTATACTATCACACAACCACCTCACATGAACAACGACTATAAGAAAGTATTGTCATGTAGTTGTACCTGATATTTAAGAAAATCACCCGATGTGGTCGAGCATTGCACCGAAAAGTAAAACCTCCAATCCTTTGATACCATCAGCTATCATGTGTCAAGATGATCTTTTCATGTTACCTTGGTGGATGTGTCACATTTATGGCCGTTTTCCTGACGATAACGACCAGGTCAGGCGGCCATAAACTAGGTGATAATGACGCTGTTATGGTTTTTATGTGTGATATGCATAAATGTGTCAACGAAATAACTGTAACAAACGTATTCTGTTAGGCTATGGAGATTGAATATAATCCTACAACGAGAAATCCATGCATCTATTGTATCAAACAATAGATGCATGGAAAACAGTCTGTCGTAGAGGTAAAAAGGAGTACTGCATGATATGCATTGACAATCATGTCACCATCAATGAGACTAAATCAGACTATGCATCATTGCAAACTAGCAATATGCTGTGTTAAACCACGTTACTGATTTCAGCATAAAATGTATAACTGACCCGTTAGTTTTGATTACAAAACTAGGAAAGGAGAAATAACTTATCAAACACTGATCCATAATGTGTCATATGTTTCTGAAGAAACGGCTCTAGCGAGAATACATGCAGGTTTCATACTCGTTGATTCTAACTTGATTTCAGAAATGTGAAAACTTATTCACAAATATTGACACGACCCTGCTTTGTTACCCATCATTCTTCAGGAGACACTAGAGGCGACCAAACAGGCAGATCCATATTGAGGAGCTCGTGTTTGCACAGTAGAAAGAAAATATCAACGATTTCTTTCTTTAATACCTCAGCCAAAGAGAAGTAAATTTCCTGGAAACATGAGACACCGAAAACAGACAGCAGGTATTCATCCGGTTTTATGTCCTAACACGTTTCCCTTGGCAGCCATTGATGCACCTCGTATTTCGTGGGACACAAAACAAGGAACTCGAGTCAAAATGAATACTAAATAAGTGAATTTATGGCCTGTTTTGTTTCTTTCCCACTGGAGAGATTGCATATATTGTTCGTTACTTCGAAGTGGTATTGACTCATATGGCAGGTCTGCATGTGTGGTCCATTCCATGTTAAAACTAAGATGGTTGTATTTCACACTTGGCAGGGCAAACTGATAGGACAAAATAATTTCAAATATAAATTTGTATATATACTTCTCAAGGTATCACATGTTTTTATGGTAAATCATGATCATTTGACATGTTTTAAGATCGGGTTCAGTGGCCGTGATGGATGTTTGTATTCATATTTTTCCATATGCAAAAGAAATGTATATTTATCAATCTATATATATTTTCAGAAAGAGATTGTACACAGTGTCACCGAAAAAGCTGCGAGGTTAAGTATTACGGTTATTTTGTGACTGATTCTACACACCACGGACACCAAGAAGAATGTATTGCCAGGTTGGCGCCAAACAGTTTTACAATCTGTGTGACCTTCACATTTAAAAATCACCAAGACCCCTCGTGGGAGCCCCAGAGGGCGAATGTACCTCAAACATCATCAATACCTTGTGTTATACGAGGTAATAGGTTGATACATGAAATTATCATTCTCATACAACATTATCATTTTTTTGTACGTTCATAAATTTATAATTTTTAACTTTAGTGACTCGCATAGTAACTGACATATCTACAGAATATTACCAAACATAAGGTAACTGTCTATAACTGCCATCTTTTTTAAAGCCGATCGTGGGTAACATGACGCGCATACTTGTGTGTTTAGCGCCGACAAACCAAAATATGCAGAGTACCTAACGAAAGCCTCGATGATGCCCAAGATGCCCTCTGAAATCAATGTGTGTGATACGCGATGAAATCACGACATTGGTTGATAGTGCCCTGGGGACATATCTGTCTTATTTCTTGTGATGTTCTATTCAATTTAGACACGTTTGTATGTAAACTGGTAGAATCGATAAAGCAAACACAAACTAAGCACAAAGGGAAATCCGTGAGCATACCACCTGGAACGATCTTTGTACCCATTTTGTGATGTTGTCCTGATGAAGTTCTCAAACAATGTTGGAATGTGTTGACACTTGAAACAAAAATGAACGATTCGCAAGAGTTGCCTTTTTGAAAATCTGCAGCCCTGGTCAAAATTCAGTTAAAACATAGGTACTTAATTTCAATTTAATGGTTCTTGAAAATCACTTTATACTTATTATTAAGAACTATGATCTAAAACTTCTCTGACAATAGATTGATCCACAATAGTTGACGTCCTTAGAATAATGACAGTGTCATAATTCTAATAGGCTATTCATATGTGAACATATCCCCTACAATTAAGTTACTGACAAGTCCTAAGATATATGATATCAATCTCACATGATCATTATAGTAAACGTACACTCAAAGGTGCGATTTCACAGCTCCACGTAGCATGAGCAGTAACATGATATGGGACGTTGTCAAGGATTGAAACAAGACATGTTAGCTTCATGTACAGCTACACTGAAAATTGTGCTGGCTTCATGTATTGGTTATGTGTTTGTTTATCAATGTCCTGAAATAACAAAGACTATTTAAAACTAGCAGACATTCAGCGTCACAAAAACACTAGCTATTGTTTCTATCTGGATACTACATAAAAAGATGTCAATTAACAGATCACATGCTTATCACATATTTAATATATTGTAGGATGTGGAAAATGTTTCTCAATTTGTCAATATGAAAGTTTGGGAACCTTGCCGTCAATTTCAACCCTGTTTCATTGTGTGGACGTCATTCTGCGTCTATGTTTGGATCCCAAAGGAATATAATACCAATAATCCACGTAGATTGGTAGTTTCGCTAGCACTATTAAGACGTGTGCTGTGTGCGACAACCTCGACCAACATTCATGACATGACACTTGGGAAGATTAAAAACACGCATGAGTATTCGATTGATATCTCACATGAAAATGAGTTGGGTTTTATGTCCAGAATTCATATGATATTTGAAACATTGTGTATTTTCTACGAATTCAATGACCACTGTACAGCTACCGATATTAATATAATTTTCTAAGTTACCTGTTTTTATTCAGCACAAAATGGTGCTATATCATATGTGTCACTGGATTGCAGTAGGTACTGTTGAAATGATTTCTAAAGTATCAAGAATATGTCTTGACATTGAGACTTGCTATTGACATGTCTTGACATGATCAAGGGTCATGAAAAATTATGTACACATGTATATATTTCATGCGTTTCTTTAAAACTATACAATATCGAGTGTAATATCTTCATTGTTGTAAACCCCATAGTCATGAAAAAATCAACTTTTTTTGCAAGTTTTCTTTTGTCATGTCATCAATTGCATCACAAGCTATTTCTATCCATTATTAATCTATTGTTAGAAAACGCACATATACTTTTCCTTTATATCATTAGGTAGGTAATTGAATGTTGTTTTTTAAATGTTTAAACGTTGTTGTCAGACTGGATCGTTTTGCTTTCCTAGCCTGATACCATCACCTAATAATTATCAAGACATACCTCTTATGTTATCTTGATGGGCGTATCACATTTATGGTCGGTTTCCTAACGATGATGAAACGCCATAAGCTAGGCGACAATAAACGGTATTATGTTTTTGGGGGCGTCATAGGCATTTTGTGGGGCTATGGAGAATAATTATAATCCTACAACAATCAGAACATTGTGATGAGTGTGATAAGGAAAATTTCATTTAGAAATTCAAACAATAGGGAATTAAATGGGGCGATATTTCTCACCGCTAGCTCCTGTGAATGTACTCATTTAGAATAATTAGTCGGAAATGAAAAAATTCTGGTAAGAAGAAGTATTTTCTGAAGAAAATCAAATAAATTTGTTACCAACTGAGAACAACTATCCATTATGACTATGAACAACTTGCAACAACCACCTCACATGAACAAAGACTATAAGAAAGTATTGTCATGTACGTTGGACCTCATATTCAGGAAAATCACCTGATGTTGTCGAGCATTGCACCGAAAAGCAAACCTCCAATCTTTTGATACCGTCGGCTATCATGTGTCAAGATGATCCTTTTCAGTTACCTTGGCGGATGTGTCACATTTATGGCCGTTTTCCTAACGATAACGACCAGGTCAGGCGGCCATAAACTAAGTGATAATGACGCTGTTATGTGTGATATGCATAAATGTGTCAAAGGAATAGCTGTAACAAACGTGTTCTGTTAGGCTATGGAGATTGAATATAATCCTACAACGAGAAATCATGTATCAAACAATAGATGCATGGAAAACAGTCTGTCGTAGAGGTAAAAAGAAGTATTGCGTGATTTGTATTGACAATCATGTCACCATCAATGAGACTAAATCAGACTATGCATCAATGCAGACTTGCAATATGCTGTGTTAAACCACGTTACTGATTGCAGCATAAAATGTATAACTGACCCGTTAGTTTTGATTACAAAACTAGGAAAGGAGAAATAACGTATCAAACACTGATATATACTGTGTCATATGTTTCTGAACAAACGGCTTTAGCGAAAATACATGCAGGTTTCATACTTGTTGATTTTGACTTGATTTCAGAAATGTGAAAAACTCATTCACAAATATTGACACGACCCTGCTTTGTTAACCATCAATCTTCAGGAGACACCAAATGTAATTAACCAGCCAGATCCATATTGAGGAGCTCGTATTTGCACACTACAAAAAATATCAAAGATTTCTTTCTTTAATACCTCATCCAAAGGAAAGAAGTAAATTTGCTGTAAACCTGAGACACCGAAAACAGGCAGCAAGCGATCATTTGGCTTTATGTCCCCATACGTTTCCCTTGGCAGCCATCGATGCACCTCGTATTTCGTGGGACACAAAACAAGGAACTCGAGTCAAAATGAATACTAAATCGGTGAATATATGGCCTGTTTTGTTTCTTTCCCACTGGAGAGACTGCATATATTGTTCGTTACTTCGAAGTGGTATTGACTCATATGGCAGGTCTGCATGTGTGGTCCATTCCAGGTTAAAACTAAGATGCTTGTATTTCACACTTGGCAGGGCAAATAGATACGACAAAATAATTTCAAATATAAATTTGTATATATACTTCTCAAGGTATCACCACATATTTTATGGTAAATCATGATCATTCGACATGTTTTAAGATCGGGTTCAGTGGCCCTGATGGATGTTTGTATTTATATTTTTCCATATGCGACAGAAATTTAAATTTAATATCAATCTATATATATGTTCAGAAAGAGATTCTACACAGTGTCACCAAAAAAGCTGTGAGGTTGAGTATTGCGGTTATTCTGTGACTGATTCTACACACCACTGACACCAAGAAAAATGTATTGCCAAGTTGGCGCCAAATAGTTTTATCTGTGTGACCTTCACATTTAAAACTCACCAAGACCCCTCGTGGGACCGCCAGAGGGCAAATTTACCTCAAACATCATCAATATCTTGTTGGCCAGCGCGTCGCGCTGGTCTTCTGAGTTTGGGTAAAAACAGACCCACGGAGGGTAGGTATGAGTGGGCCCGGTCCTGCTATCCTTTGTTAGATATAGTTATCTCAACAAAAGGAACACAGCACTTTCAAAAATAATATTTCTGATTGTTTCCATGAGGTGTACATTTTAATATTGTGAATTAACGCAAATACTGTGAGAGTTTTGAGATATTTGTTGATTTACCGTAATACATACGCATACAGTAGCGCAACAAAAATATTGAGCTAAAATTCTGATGTTGGCAGAACAAATAATTACGAAAGGTTGCAAACTTTTATAGTTCACGATATAAAAAAAATGATAAAATGTGATGACAGATATTTTTTACACCAAAATTGATGCATATACTATCAATTTGATCCAAAACGTTTGGCAACAATAAAACCATTGAATGTCTGTGCTCGGATGTACATCAATAGATATGATCTTCTTTGTTCATTATATGGAGAATAATGAGCAATTTAATCCAATGCATTAAAGTTATTAATCACATATAATTTCCCATGCCAACATATTTCCGCTGGCCACAAAAATAATTCTCTCCACTGTAGGTTACTTGTGTTATTCGAGGAAATAGGTTGGTACATGAATTTAACATTCTCATACTAAATTATCGCTGTGTTTGTACGTTCATAAATTTATATTATTTTAGCTTTTGTGACTCGCATAGTAACTGACAGGATATTGCCAAACATAAGGTAATTGCTATCTTTTCGAAAGCCAATCGAGGGTAACATGATACGCATACTTGTGTGTTTAGCACCGACAAACCTAACGAAATCCTGGAGGATGCCCAAGATGCCCCCTGATATCAATGTGTGTGATACGCGATGAAATCATGGCATTGGTTGATAGTGCCCTGGGGACATATCTGTCTTATTTCTTGTGATGTTCTATTCAATTCAGACAAGTTCGTATGTAAAATGGTAGAATCGATAATGCAAACACATTCTAAACACAAAGGGAAATCCGTAAGCCTACCACCTGAAACGATCTATGTACCCGTTTTGTGATGTTGTCCTGATGAGCATGAGTTGTCGTTTTGAAAATCTACAACCCTGGTCAAAATTCAATTAATTAAAAGGTAGGTATTGAGTTTCAATTTAACGGTTCTTGAAAATCAATCTATATTTATTTCTAAGAACTATGATCTAAAACTTCTCTGACAATAGCTTGATCTACAATAGTTGACGTCCTTTGAATAATGGCAATGTCATAATTCTAATAGACTATTCATATGTGAACATATCCCCTACAGTTAAGTTACTGACAAGTCCTAAGATATATGATATCAATCTCACATGATCATTATAGTAAACGTACACTCAAAGGTGCGATTTCACAGCTCCACGTAGCATGAGCAGTAATATGATATGGAACGTTGTCAAGGATTTAAACAAGACATGTTAGCTTCATGTACAGCTACACTGAAAATTGTGCTGGCTTCATGTATTGGTTATGTGTTTGTTTATCAATGTCCTGAAATAACAAAGACTATTTGAAACTAGCCGACATTCAGCGTCACAAAAACACTAGCTATGGTTTGCTAATAATGCTCGAATAAACCAACTTTATTTTCTATCTCGATACTACATAAAAAGATGTCAATTAACAGATCACATGCTTATCACATATTTAATATATTGTAGGATGTGGAAAATGTTTCTCAATTTGTCAATATAAATGTTTGGGAACTTTGCCCCTCAATTTCAACCCTGTTTCATTGTGTGGACGTCATTCTGCGTCTATGTTTGGATCCCAAAGGAATACAATACCAAGAATCCACGTAGATTGGTAGTTTCGTTAGCACTATTAAGACGTGTGCTGTGTGTCTGTACGACAACCTCGACCAACATTCATGACATGACACTTGGGAAGATTAAAAACACGCTTGAGTATTCGATTGATATCTCACATGAAAATGAGTTGGGATTTATGTCCAGAATTCATATGATCTTTGAAACACTGTGTATTTTCTACGAATTCAATGACCACTGTACAGCTACCGATATTAATATAATTTTCTAAGTTACCTGTTTTTATTCAGCACAAAATGGTGCTATATCATATGTGTCACTGGATTGCAGTAGGTATTGTTGAAATGATTTCTAAAGTATCAAGAATATGTCTTGACATTGAGACTTGACACGAGACTTGCCATTGACATGTCTTGACATGATCAAGGGTCATGACAAGTTATGTACATATGTATACATTTCGTGTGTTTCATTTAAAACTATACAATATCGAGTGTAATATCTTCATTGTTGTAAAACCCATAGTCATGAAAAAATCAACTCTTTTTGCAAGTTTTCTTTTGTCATGTCATCAATTGCATCACAAGCTATTTCTATCCATTATTAATCTATTGTTAGAAAACGCACATATACTTTTCCTTGATAACATTAGGTAGGTAAATGAATGTTGTTTTTGAATGTTTAAACGTTGTGGTCAGACTGGATCTTTTTGCTTTCCTAGCCTGATATCATCACCTAATAATTATCAAGACATACCTCTTATGTTATCTTGATGGGTGTATCACATTTATGGTCGGTGTCCTAACGATGATGACAGGCCATCAGCTAGGCGACAATAAACGGTATTATGTTTTGGGGGGCGTCATAGGCATTTTGTGGGGATATGGAGAATAATTATAATCCTAAAAGAACAAAACATTGTGGTGAGTGTGATACCGAAAAATTCATTTAGAAATTCAAACAATAAGGAATTAAATGGGGCGATATTTCTCACCGCTAGCTCTTGTTGACGTACTTATTTAGAATAATTAGTCGGAAATAAAAACATTCTGGTAAGAAGAAGTATTTTCTGAAGAAAATCAAATGAATTCGTTACCAACTGAGAACAACTATCCATTATGACTATAAACAACTTGCAACAAAAAAATGCGTTCCATGTTATTTAGAATAGAGGCTGGTCTTTTGAAACAATCTCTGATTATTGGACAACAAGTTCGTCAATTTGTGTGATAGCCACAATCAGAAAATGGAGTCACTCGAAAACAATCTAAGCGTCATAGGTAACACAGCCAATCTAGTGAAACGACACTGTGCCAAGCTAGAAAAAGAGATCTCATTCTCTGAAGACTTTTACCCCAGCAACACCAACGTGAACCCCCAGAGCAGCCTATCGGACAGGAACCAATCAGCATTAACGTTTGACAACATGAAAAATAACCCATCAAACACCTCAAGTCCACTACCTAAGCCTGGTCCTGAATGTCACTGATCATCATGGGAATCTCTAACGTCAAACACATAAAAACACTCAAATGCTATATGTCAAAACATGTGACTATGAATAGGAAGTCTACAATAGCACAAGCTCGATCACCTCATCAGCTGTTGGTGACTGTTACATGCTTGTTCAGGAAAGTTTGAAACTGCAATAGGTAGGTAACTATGTAAAAGGATGTTTTCACCCGCCATTCACAATCAAATAATTCATTATTTAGAAATTTTCCTGGTAATAAAACGTACTTTCTGCAGAAAATCAAATAAGTTTGTTGGCAACTGTGAACAACCATCTAATATGGTAAGAACAATAAGAACAACTAGCAACCAAGAAAATGTGAAATGCCCTCCAGTGCCCATGTGAAGTTGCTGATTCTCCATTCGATATTAAGGGCAATATTCTGGATTAATATCCCATCGCCAACATCATCGCATCGCAGGATATCATACGCCGAATCAACTGAGAGCTGGGACATTCTGGAAACTTCTCATCACTGTGTTGACTAAAACAGGCCAGTTCATATTTAGGTATTTTTATGTGAATTATATAATTCGATATAATACTGTTTGTTTTTTTGTGTATTCAAGTTAGTCAAATGTTTTATTGTAATAACCTTTCCAAGTTGCGAATTCTTAAGATGTTCGTCCTCTGATGAATCACAGAACGTGACAAAAATGGGTGCTAGTTTGGAAGTGATATATTATATATGTGGTCCGGTCAATTAACAATTAAAACCTCGTCTGTAAACCTACAATGCTTTCATACAGTACATGCATATAGTTGAATCTTGGTGTGATTACCTTCCTACAGAATTGAATGTTGTACCAAATTAGTTGGTTAATTACAACCACTGAGAAGGTATTCAAACTATCAACCATGTGTCGGGCCAAGTAGTGGGAGCTTAATTGCGTTTTATTCTCGGACGAGTAAGGTGCGTATCAATCAGATGTCTGCAGGCAGGGCGCTAGGAGAATATGGAGTATTTCAAAAATGCACAACACGAATGAGTTTATAGAATCGGTCATTTGAGACTATAAAGTAACTTTACATGTATAGTAAACCACATGGCACTGTGAATGAGCATCAGTTATTCACTTAGTTCAAAACCCTGACATGTTTTCCATGGCAACCATTAATGCATCTTCTATTGGTGCAATAGGGCGCTCGAATCCAGGTGGATAGCACTCATCAAACCTCTGATTTGAGGCCCTCAATTTCCTCTGAAGGAACTGTACTAAAAATAGTTCCCTCACTTCAAATGTGTTGTTGGTATGTGTCATAAGGATCATCAAGAGCCCCAACATATATTTCGTCTCATTCCCTGATTATGAACTGAAGAAATTCTTCGAATGATTGAAATTGTGTTCATGATGCATAAAGCATAATGAATTGACCAATGCAAGTGTGCCCTTTTGCTTCTAGTAAAATATAAGTGTCACGTATATCCTGTATATAACTGTAATGCACACTCGCCCTTTATATAATTGTAATAAGCGAGTACATTATCTTTTTGAGGTCTCAGTAATAACAAGGCCTCTGTTCAATCGTTTAGAAAAGACAGGGTATACAGGCAAATGAACTCAAGAAAGTTGTGGACGCATTACAAGGCATTAGCATAAATGGTGTCTTGGTCTATTTCAATTAGATAAAACGAGTCTACAGCATGTTACATAATATTATATTAAGATGAAAAAGGTGTATTGAATTTGTTCCAATCTCTTGTGTCGTAGTGTAGAATACCTTCGCGACTTAAAAACGCCTAGTTATTTATCAAGGATCCATTATCTATTATCAACATATTGTTAGAAAACAAACGATATTTTCATCCATATAGTTAGATAGGTAAATCAAGGTGTTTTCTGAAATATTAAAGCTTTGTTGTCAGTCCGGCTGTTTTTGCTTTTGCTGCCTGACATCATGACCTATTATTTAGCAAAATGATACATTTTATGCTATCTGGTGGGTGCATCACATTTATATTCGATTTCCTAACGATAATGACTGGCCAGACGGCCATAAACTAGGCTCTGATAGACGACACAGTGTTCTGGGGTTGTGATGTGCATATTGTGGTTCTATGGAGGGTGATTATAATACTACAAGAAACAAATCATTGTGGCAAGTGTGCATTAGGAAAAGTATCCAATCTTTGATCGACGGCACTGCATGGCACATTAACTACTTTCAGGGGAAAAACGAAAATGGGAAACTTCTTAAAGATATTGTCATCAGAGCTTATGTTACCACTGTTTCCGTCGGACTGGTGTCCGACTCTTACGATTTACGACACTGGTCTCACTGTATCATGGACCGATGGAATATTAATATATGGACTGACCAATATGTTCGGACCAATATGTTCGGAATGCTACAAGCTGTCATGATATGGAACACCTTTTCTAAATAGTGACACATTTTATTCCCATGTGGTTGGATGATGATTACCCACTAACACACTATTATAGTTGAATCGTGATGTGATTACTTTCCTGCAGAATTGAATGTTGTACCAAATTAGCTGGCCAATTACATTCACTTTCTGAGAAGGTATATAAACAACCATCCATGCGTCGGAGCCAAGTAATGAAAGCTTAATTGCATTTTATTCTCCGAACAGTAAGACGCAAGTCAACCAGAGGCTGCAGGCAGGGTTCTTGGAGAATTCGTAGTATTGAAAAAACATGACGCTCACATGAGACTATAAAGTGACTTTATAGTAAACCGTAGGGCATTGAAAATGAACATCAATAACTCATTTGGTTTCATGCCCGGAGAAAAAAACATGCTGAATTGACCAATGCAAACATGCCTTCTAGTAAAATATAACTGTCGCATAACTGTAATAATGGGCATTCATCCCGAGTACATTATCCTTTTCAGTTCTCGGTAGTAACAAATCTACCAAATCGTTCAGAAAAGACAGGGCATACAGGCAAATGAACCGAATAGAATTATAGACGCATTAAAAGGCACCAGCATAAAAGGTGCTTTGGTCTATTTTCAATAGGTAAAAGGAGTTTAGGTTTCACAATGTTACATTGAGATGAAAAAGGTATTTTGAATCTGTTTCAATCATTTGTGTGGTCGTGTAAAGTTAGCTTTCACGACTGACAAGCCCCTAGTTACACAACCAGGACCCTGGGGTACTTAGGCTAGTGCTTTTTCACCTTGACCAGGCTATTCTGGCCATAGAACGCATGAATTAAACACAATAGAAATGAAACTGTGTGAAAAAATGGGAAAAAGTCATAAATAATATCACAGTCATTCAGAATGAGAACATTATGCATAGAGCTATGCTATTATTGTGTAGCATAGCTGGTAAACACATTATATTTTTTTCTTCTAATCGTTGTATATCACACATAATGAGGACATCTGCGTAGCGCTACGCTACACAATACGTAATGGTTAACACGTCATATTGTTCTTCTAATTGATGTATATCTGCACCTTGTACATGCAGCACATGTACACTGATCTCCTTAGGCGTAGCGATTAATACTATCACATGCACCATAATGACAAGAAATAATGACCTGGAGCATGAGATATGTGGCACTGGTGGCATAATTATACCGGTGGCTTGACTAGTGTGGTGAGTTACTGAATCAAAATGACATTATAGTATGAACATGAGATAATCTCACATGAAAATAATAAGTTATGCCCATGTTACCCCGGACATAGGTTTATACATTCTCAAATAGGTCGAATGAATGCTTGAAGCAAGATAATGACAGCGGCAGCAACTTTAATTGTGTCATTCGTGTGGTAAGCACTTACTCAACATACATGATTCGTGAATTTTTTATTAACAATGCAAGTTCTGATTTTTTAGTCGTTTCAGGTGATGTTCGATTTCTCAACTTCAGTTTTTGAATGACAACGTGCATCAACATAAAGGTCTACTCGAAAACATGGAGTCGTACGGCAAGGCGCAGCTGATGAATTTACTTGCAGGAACTGAGAACAAATTGTCGCCATGTTCAATTAAAGACCACATGTTGCCAGTTCTGTCCACAGGGATGAATTTCGCCCCAACCATCTTCTTAACATCCAAGGTTATTCCAGACTGTGGTCAGAATACCTAATTTCCTCTATTTGGTAGCAACCTGTTGTAACTATTTCTCAATTCAATGTCTACTGTTTTAGCAAATTTTCTGCATCTCGAATGATTGTAATATTTTCTTATTAAGTAGACGATGATATTATAGCGCAATAATATGTGTTCCGTAAATTCGTTCTGAAATGTTGTTTAGCTGTACATTACAAACGTATGGCTTCTAACAATACGCATATGTGTCGGTTGCCCACGTTGTGAATATTATTATTGTCAATGTATACCAATGAGTGAATATCACTCACAATGAAAAATTTGTCATAAGGAATAAGTTTTCTGATAAATTACACAAACATGGAATTAGTTTCATTGGTCGTACTGCGACACAGCCAACATCATTCCATTGATAGCGGAAACAGTTCTTCGGGTTTCGAGAGGGGGTTCATTCATGGCAGCAACCCAAGGGATATCACTCCCACCTACTATGCTCATCCCAGGACAGAAGATCATGTGTCCTCATCATAAAGGAGTCTACTGTCAAAAAAATTAATTTTGCTGCCACAAATTTTCGCGTTTTCGCGATCAGGCCATGTTCCCGGCCGTTTAATTTCGCGGTTTGGCCTTCTTGAACAATTTCTCCATAACAATGTGGGTTGTCATCAGAAATGTTTTGCGTCCATTTAATTTCGCGATTTTTGGAATTCGCGAAATACGCGAAAATAAAAGGTGGCTTTACAGTATATACTTTTGTGCCCATTTACAAGTGAGACGCCGGTTAGATTACGTGTTGATCTTTTAACAGATAGTTTTGTATAATTATGTCCGTGTAGCAAAAGAATCACGGTGTATCGTAATTATATCCGATCTCATCCACATTTGATTCTCATATCTGTTAGAAAGATATGGTCATCCCATCAATTATATGTCAATGGACATATCCATTGTACAATGAGCGATTCGTGTGCCACAAAATATTGTTCAATTAGTTAAAAATGATGAGGAGTAACTCGAACTGACGAGTCAGTCACGATTACTGTATAATGAAGTTAGCTCACGTTTGAATTATTTCACCATAATCACAATCATATATCATATGGCTTCGTGTAAGATATGCAATGAAATTGCATGTGTGCGTTGTTTTATAATTGGAGTCTTGATGGCCTAAACCACTAGCGTAAATGCTTACTTTTATTAAGCATCTATGCTTACTCATACTAAGTCATCTATTGTCAGATAATAGGCATGAAACTACAATCAACCGTTGGCAAAATGCTTTATTCAGATATTGTCTCCAATGGTTCCATGAATAAGGCTAACTGAACTAAAATTATATAGATGGTGACAACAAATTATTCCGTCATCCTGCAGTAAACGATGAGTTGAAAGCTGTGTCATTGAACCTATTCATTACGCGGCTCATGCATAGTTATGTTGTTCAGTAATATTTTGACATGGTTGTTTTAATGCATTCGGGAGAGTGGTGCTATTTGATGAATGTACTTGAATGAACCAGGATTATCCTAATGGGTACAGCGATGTGGGCGTTTCCCTTTTGAGACACCCTTGGATTCACTTACAAGCTTACCTTCAAGACCATTATCCCTGCTACATTTAATAACGTAACAAGTGTGAATGTCACTTCTTCTAGCTCATAGTAAGAGTGAAACTTACACTGTGTGATACTTATCTGTTCCTTGATTATCATCCTTCAGTACGCCGTTAGGAAATGACTATCATACTGTGGCAATACCTCATATATACTGATGCTCAACAATGCATTATTCTTTTGTAGACTATTGTTTCCTTCTATTAAGGATCGTTTTCTACTATTGGGGGTGAATTATTAGGGAGGAGAAATAGTAGAAAAGATGGGGAATGGTAGAGAGAGAGAGAGAGAAAAAAAATCAACAACAGAATCAGCAGTTCAAAATTTACATGTGACCTAGGTTTGGACCTAGATTTTGACATGTAAACTTAATTGCATCAACAGAAAGTCGACATACAAAAAGGTTCCATCCTGACTTTAACAGAGAAAATAAAAGTTGCAAAATAGAAAATTATCGTCCATGAACACGATGACAGAATGACGCTGCCTAGTCTTTTCTCAAGATAATACAAGCACGTAATGTTACAAAAATAGCAAATTATCAAAGGAAATCAGGAGTACCGTAAGGCTAATAATGTCGCAACTGTGTACGTCACCGCCATTGAACATCACAATTTGCAAATTCACCGATAAATTATACATTCTATTATAGCAATACACTACCTTTTGTGATCTATATGATGACTTAGTATGCGTTTGATTATAAACATTTGGTAAGGCTTTGTTTTTACAATTTAATTTTTCATCAAAATCTTCCGATATCAATGATAGGACAAAACACATTTAAACCATGAACAAAAACATCTACATAGATCGAATCATGTGTGCACCTCGGTAACATATCAAAAAATAAAATCGGCAGGGTAGAAATAGACACTGAATTTTGACAGCATTCGGCAATTCCATCAAAGTAGTGTTCAATGTCTTCCCTTGATAAAATCATGATGGATGGTAAGATATGATATGTGTTATCATTCATGATGAATGGGTATCTGTCAGATACTGTAATTGGAATCATCGGTCACATGAAGGCAGTGATGTATACCTTTTTATTCATGACTGCCAGTTCTGTGTCAGTACACAGTAATGAAGTTTGTGCACATCCTAAGTTATCAATTGAAAAGGACGTAATGAAATATAGAAATAGGAGGGCATGGGAGTGCGATCATGTATATCCATATATTTTTCAGGTCAATATTCATGTAATTTTCTATGGTCATGCAAGTGCAAATACCGGCAGAAGGCCAGACCCGAACTATTAAATATGCAGGATTGAATTTTTCACGACATCCTTATTCGGGTTCTGCCGTATCCCAAGTAGAGAAGTGGAATCTGAAAGAGAATTTTATTCCTTCAGTGCTTGGTATAATTATGAGCAATGCACATAACAATCTATTTATACAGCGAACATTGAATATTCGTGAAAAATATGTTTTATTTTTGGTGTTTCAAAGTTTTAGTTTGACGTGGTAGGTGATATTTACGTGCAGTTGAAGATGTACAGGAACTGTGCAGAAACTCATCAGATATATGAAAACTGATATATCTATATTCGGAACCATTGATTAATACTGAAAAAAATCTCATAAATTTGTTGTGTTATCACTAGTAGCACATTCCTAAACATATTAGCCAAATCAATAATCCGTATGAAATACCCTGAGAGCCTGAATTGTAGCTTCAGGCTAAAACCGTTTGTAATCAATGTTAAGTCTTCAAGTTGGATCTAAAGATATGCCGTCTCGTTGCACTACAGGCGTATCTGGGGTCAAAAAATATCTATTAGGAGCCAGTGCACAACATGGAATATCTACACATCACGTAAAATAATCTACAACCCGGCTTGTGTATTGAACTCTTTCTGTTTGTTTGTCCAAGAATATGCAATGACATACATGTAGTTCTACTTTGTATGAATGGATGTCGAATGTTAGCTGTTTAGCAGTCAGCATTGCGCTATGATTATTTGTATGAGTGAGTTTGCTATTGTTTGTTCATCCTCGTATTCATTTCATCAAACCAAATGACTGACAAATGCAGCTATGCGTTGGTTAACAAATTCGCAGAATGCAGGACCATATAGTCAGACCTTTGATACAATCCCAGTGCTATCATACTCTCTGATCCACCCTTCATTCAATTCAACCGGTCAAATGGGCATGTGCCAGATTTTCTAATTGGTACCATCAATCGTATCAAGGCTGCTGTAATACCCCTGTGGTTTATCCATGATTGTCCGACATACAGGGTTCACAGCACTGTGTGATGAAATAAATTTGATGAGAATATTCTTGAGAAAAAATTCTAGCTCAGGTATCATTAGACGAGTGTATAGATAGGCAGACACTACACATGATAATCGTGAAACTACAATTTACGGGATAAGCGGATCTATATGGTCCTTTATTGCTTCAAGGTTGATGAAAACATCAGATATTTCTACTGCTATCCTACGTCTTTGATAGCCATTGAACATCACACCGTACGCTGCAACTAAACCCACAAATGTGCTACCCAAATTAACAGAAATTAACTCCATCAATGGCATGAGTTTGTTTACATTCTCGCGAAATTTCAATCAAATGCACACATTTTGTCTTTGTGATACCCTCCTTTGTACTGGTAAGTGGAAATAGATTGCTGATTGCTAAACCATGAACACCAGCAAAAGTGCATCAGGTAATTGAAATGACCATGCATCCAGCCATGTCTAATATAAGGGGGGGGGGGGGGTGGGGGATGCTCGGAATGTTGGATAAAAACCGTACCCATGTAATAAAACATCATTCTCCAACCACATACACTAACTAGATATTCCATACTTACCTGCTTTTTACTTACCTGAACTATTTACGGCTACTGCAAAACTCGACTAAACAGTTGTTTATTGTAATGGGACTGTAGGTCCATATTTTTAATGTTTGATTTGGCCATAGATGTATCACTTGTGGGCACCTGAGTTGCATGTCACTTCATGTATCATCAACACCTTACATCAAAGAAGGTTCACCAAGAGTTGAACTTTCTGGGAATTGCTGTTTCAGTGGAGTGAAGCAAGCCACAGGATAGTAGGAATGGGAAGGATACGAATATGTCCTGAAGTAATTTTAAACTCATTGCTACAATATGGTTTGTTTTACAGAAACACGGTGTTTTCCAAATACATTTTGTTCGCATTCCTTTCCGTGCCACTGACTCACGGCATCTGAGCCGGTGGACCGGAAACGCATTCCGACAACAGATCCCTATCCCAAAGATGCCCCAATTGTCTGAAAAGCTGTATTTTCATTCTTTTCTCAAACCAGATATTTCGTGGATAGATTCTATTACATCAACCCGTGCAAAAATTCACTGGCCTGGACAGATCTACGGACCGACCACGTTTGAGGTCCCCGCTTTATCATACAGACATCCCTGACGTCTGACACGAGACATTGTAAACTACATTTCACAGAATACTAGTAACAAAAGCGAGCAACAAGGTATGGCCACGTGGAATCGCTCCTGCCCGTCTCTTCATTGACCTCGCTAACGGAAATAGTTCACATTACTACGAATGTAGTGCTACCGAGTCATGATCGGACAAATACACATGGTAGTGAATGCAATTCATACATTTGTACCTGCAATATGTTTGATATTTATCACGAATTGGGGTCGTGAGTTCGGGAAAACACACTGCCTTAAAACAGTGGATAAGTAGAAATATGTACAGATGTAGATATCGACCTGCTCATCGATTCTGTCTATGAGGAGGATAGAAAATTTTGAATCGACATGCTCATGATAATGGTGAATATGGATTGATTTTCAAGTATTTTGATACACACCTGAGCAAGTTTAAGATGTTTTGCAGGTACCACCCGCACGCACAGAGCATGTCATTCCAGTCTATTTTATGGTATTTTGCCTCAGATTGAGATCTGTTAAGGGAAGACATACATAGTGGCATTGATAACAAGTGCAGTACCAGTGTGAATTCAGCAGCTAACAATGGGACTGGACATAATAACACAACATAAGGCCTCGCAGCAACGAAATATAAGGCAACAATTATTTAAAATATCTCATTGTATAATTCAAACCTCAAGTAAAATGTATATTTTATTTTATATGAATCATTCTTCATGACAAATGCAAGTAAAATTCGTTTACATTTTTAAAATCCTGAAAAAGTATTTGTTAGCTGACCGCCAGTGCTTGTTATTTGAAGTTTTTCATGTGTGTGTCGTGTATTCCAGGGAGGCATATATTAAAATATCCTGTCTATATTGGTGGTATAGGCACCAAAGGAATATTTATTACGTGTGTGCGATCTAGAAATACATTTCAAGGGTAATTACAGAGTGCACCCACAACAACAACCATTTCCGCGATGAACAAATTGTCTTTCAATATCCTGTGTTATCTGATTTTAGGTTTTAATCCTTCTGCCCTATACTTAATTTCTGGGCAATCAGTGCTTAGCAACTGTTGGTATCACACCATTGTAGTATTTATTCAAAGGTAATACGGGTAAGCAATATGCTAATAGAAATACCGGGTATAATTCGCTTTGAAAATTTGACATGGTCGAAACAAATTTTGTGATTGGTTTGAATTAGGCACGTGAAATGACGGTTGTTGTCATTGGAATTCATTTGACAGATGAAATTATTGATTTGTATTGGTAACAAATACCTCTAAGTTATCACCAATTTTCGTGCATGAGTGAATGATTGACTGTTGAGGGTCACACACATAATGAAATATTGGTTTCTGACGTCAACGTTATTCATATATTGAACTATTTTCACGGCATGTTTATTTTAAGAAAATTTTTGGTATGTACGATCATATACTTACACCCGAAGACATACTGGCGTTATCGGGGACACACAGTGCGTTAAATATAGTTTAAGCCTATGTCACTCAGCGGATATTCGTGGAAAAGTTGGGGTTTTTACGTGAAATTTTGACAGATGTATCAGGAATTAACCACGTTAAAACCACGGAAGAAGTACGAATCTCACGTGGAATATGCGCAAATAGTACGTGGTGGCTGTGTGACATAGGCTTTAAACATACAACCCAAGGCAATAGGTGTATGACAAGTATCCATTCGAAATGGATTTCCAGTTTGCCTAATTTAAAAATAAAACCCGGAATAGAACCCACTTCTGAACCCGCTTCTGAAGCCCGCTAAAGAGTTTTAGACAACACCCCTCCCTTTTGATTGGGACACACTCGCTTCGTTCGTTTGATCATACAATGAATCGAGGAGACTATGATGATTGATAATTCGTCGGGATGAGATACTATTTCGTCGGGACGAAATGCTCATTCGTTGAGACGAAATACTAATTCGTCCAGACGAAATACTAATTCGTCCAGACCAAGTATTTATTAATCCGTCGGGATGAAATACAGCTGGCTCCAAAATAATTTTCTCATGTCATATTAGGGGCACCGTACATAACGCGAACAACAAACCAACATTTTATTTCAACCTTATAGATGAAAATTAATTTAACACAATCAGGCAATCTACAGTCTGTTTTCCAACCACATTCTCGTGATAAGATAGTGAAATTCATTCGTGGATATGTCCACGTGGGTTATTTTTAAAAATGCACGCCAGAATTTTTCTGCATGTTTGCTCCAAACATGAGTCTCTATCTCAACGAACATGTCACGTTCAGTACAATGTGCTTAAACTTAAACTGGACATGTTAAAAAAATTAATATGGTTTTGTGTGTGTGATCTATTTCAGCAGTGTACCATGGTGCAATCAAAACAAATCATTTTCTCGTTTGGTCATTCTGTTACTGTATAGCAGTCTATATTTCGTATGGTACCATATAACCAAGTATGTGAAAACATGTTAAGAACAGAACCTTCCTATCAAATATCACACGTTTCTAATAAAGTGATAACGCGTCTGAGGTCAGCCACCTGGTATATCAAACTTGAGCTGGGTGCCCCCGGCAAAGGGAAACTCGGTTCTAATGTCACAGCCATTGTGGAAATTATTAGATTTATATCTCGCCTAGAAAAGAGATTTTCTGCATCATTGCATTTTTCATTAAATAAAAAGCAAGAGACAGACGCATGATATTTTCACCACAACAAAGACAGAAAAAACCATAAGAGGATTTTGGTAAGTCTTCTGTCGTTTCCTCTAATATGATTATGTAGGGCGAGCTCGGGAAGTCTGTTGACATTGCACATTGATGAATAGAAGCCGCAGTAAGCCCGAAGATTTTGTTGGTAAATGAATGGACACCTGTCCATGATAAGTTACATGTTCGAGTTTCATACATATTTTCATAATCATGAAGCCTACTCAGATAACTTAGCGTTTGTAGTATCTGCAGTCTTCTGTCGTTCTCCGTATCAGGTTTTATGTACAAAATGAACATCGATTGAATTCATAAAGAGTCATGAAGAGTTATTCCGTTTGGTACAATGAACGGAATAATATAGGCATACTTGCTCGTGCAACGTTCAATGGCAATCTGTCAATATAACTGAAATTCATACATTAACAAAGTCTACTCAGTGTATTTATTATCTGAGGTTTTCCTGTGTACGTTCGTATATATGTCAAATGCATTGTTATTCAGTGACATATATGATTCCTCGCAGTCATATATTATGTGATATAATAGGCAATACACACACGTGTTGCAATATGAATGTCCATGTATACTACATACATTACCCATGTATGTAGAAGTTACCAATTTATGATGTGGTATCATCCCATGCTGATGAGATGGCCATTTTCATTTCTGGGCTGGTGTCGGTAGGAAGTGAGATGACCATCACCAGGTTCTACCACAACCCCGATGCCTAAAATTCTTGTTCATAAGTACATTGCTTCATCAATAGAGCAAGTGCAGGTTGATACGGGTATTTCTCAGTAGATATGACTTCAATACCATGATGCCCTACGACCATCAAGTGAGGAATACCAGATTCATATGCCAATAGTATTTATTACATTTTCACAAGACGTGATCGAAATGACTTTTATGCCTTCCATTGCAACATTCAAAAGAACCAATGAACATTGAAAATGTTGAGATCTTGAGAGCATGGCATAGTAGTTTCAAGAGGAATAGGACAACATTACTTCATGCAGAAAAAGACTTCTTCAAGACCAATTCAGTGGCGTGCCCTTGAATCCGAGAGTCATACAATGGATATCCCAGACAGAAACGGTCTGCTGAGCTAATGTGATATTTCAAGGTACAAATATAGAGGCACGTGGCATGTGTGGTTGAACTACACGTGCCATTGCAAAATAAATATGCATATAGAAGCTCAGAATAGCGAGAACAGCTATTACTCTTCGGGAACAGCAGAATTTGACAAATTAACAGCATTGATTGTACAATCCTGAAAAATGATTTGGCCACTGGAAGATAGGGTGCCACTCGCTGATGTTTGCTGCGATATTACGGACAGCGTGTTCGGGGCCGGAATCGCAGGATTGTAGCTCCAAGGCGCCGGCCTCCCAAGGACACGATCCAACGCCATGCACTCCTCCTCAGCCAGGTCTGCATAGCTGTTTAGACTGTCCAGACGCTTGTGTCCTGATATCTATGAAATGGAAATATATTTCTCCTGATATGATTTTCTAGGAGAAAGCACTTTCATGCAATGACAGCTATCACCGGTAACATGAGTTCAGCATGTTCAGGGAAACATTGAATCCGACAGCACAACACACCTTGGCTGTTGTTCCATCTGGCACGCCAGATTCGCGGCAAGTTGTGACGAGATGCTTCCTCGCGCTTATGTTACTAAGGGCGACCTCCTTGCCAAGCCCAGCTCTCTCTGTGATGTCCTTCATATAGGACTTTATGGAATTCAAGCCATGAATCTGGAAACCAAAGATACATACCATATATAGTCCTTCAATATAAAATATGGGATAATAAGACGCATATATGGAAAATGTTTCGCTTTAAAAACTTTTGTGTTAATACTGCTGGTTTTGTAGGCCCATATATACACGTGCCTACAAGTCGCTTCCTTCAACACGGCGGACTTGGAGGAGAACACCTTCGGTTGGAGATAGAAAGGTGCTCCAATCTCACACATTTTCTTTGGTCTTCTCGCAGTGTATGCCTCGAACAGTCGCACTGGACAGTATGTTGGCTGCTCTGTGTCTTCAAACACTTTGATTACCTCTCTAACTTCCGCTGTTGTTCCCTGTCTTGTTTTTGAAACTCGCTCGGTGGTGGTAAGATATTTCCCTCCTGACGAGCTGCTGTGGATGACTACATCCCCCCATTTGAGATCATAGCTTTCTTGGTTGCTTCTCTTCCCGAAGCGTGTGCACATAATCCACCAGATTGAACTTTGTAACGCCTGTGGAGACTTTGATCCCAATGCGCCCGTCTGCCACATTGTGGCTAGCTCGTTTTCAGTTGGTGCTCTTTTCCTGTTGGCTCGATTACCTTTGCCTTGTTTCTTTAGATCTCTACACTTGCTTGAAATGGCCCCTCTGGATGTGAAGAACTCTCGATCAGTGATAATGGATTTTGGATACTCTTTTTCTTTTAGGTATCTTTCGAAGCTGGACTGCTTTCCTTTCAGCGTGCTTGGTTCATATTCCACATCCCCACTGCTGTCATCCTTCCTAACAGCCACGAAAAAGTGAGCCAAGAGTTCATTGAGCTGTTCTGGTGGAATTTCATGTGGTTGTCGGTTTTCTTTTTTCGACTGGAGAAACATAAGTAGGGTTTTGATGTGCGTCATAGTCTTTCGTTTCGTGTTTGGGTTCTTCTGCTTGTCGAGGAACTTGTTTAGGGCCTCGTGAGTCAATATGCTGGAATCTGCTGGAACTGGGTGTCATAACAGTGGTTTTCTTCTTTTTGGAATTCCCAGCTATCGGAAGGTTGACACTAGTCACACTACTGGCTGGAGACATAGGTGGGGTCATCCGGATCCTCCTCGTCATCACCATGCATTGAGATTTCTTCTACAATGGAAGGTATAAAGATAGATGTATTATGCGTATTATTAAATGGCAAACATTTTTAATGTGAATTTTGAATTGGAATATTGAAGAAGTTGTGAATAAATGAAAAACTATAGTTATTTGTTTATTTATATTATGAAAACAACATTAAATATACTATGTTAATTGATTTATTGTATTCCACTAATATTGTTCTCACCAAAAATATACTAACCTTGGCGTCTCTTGTCAGAAGTCTCAGTGACATCTTCGGGAATTGGCATGCTCATAAGGGCTTCATCCGAAATATCTTCAATTAGAAGTATATGGATTTTATTTTATGTTGGTGAAGTTTGAAACAAAATTAAATGCTACAAAACAATGTTAAAGAAATACAAGAATATATAACTACCATCTTCATATTGTTGAGTGCTCTGCAAACTTTGATCTGCAATGATAAAAAGGTTGATGTGTGTGTCCATTAGCTACCTAGAAACTTATACCATCAAGTTAACAATATCAAATTAGCACCAAATTCTCACAGTAGAAATTAATACCATCAAGTAGAGGCTCAGGATCAGGACCATCCAATTCAGCGACATCCATGCTGTTGTCACGCCAAAGGGGCGTTTCAAGTGCTGAAGGGGAAGAGGGGCCGCGCTTTGACTGGTCTGTAATTTGAAAAAAAATGCATTAAACTGTATGAATCAATACAAGCAAGTGCTCATCATGTTTGAAATAAAATTGATACCATCAAGTAGAGGGTCAGGACCATCCCACTCAACAGCATTCATGTTGTCGTCATGACCAAAGGGCGATTCCAGCACTGGAGGGGAAGAGGGGCCGCGTTCTGACTGGTCAGAAATTTGATAATATTTGCATTAATGTTTATGAATCAATACAAGCAAGTGCATAAATATGCCAAAATTCATCGTGTTTGAAATAAAATTAATACCATCAAGTAGAGGGTCAGGACCATCCCACTCAACAGCATCCATGTTGTCGTCATGACCAAGGGGCGTTTCCAGTGCTGGAGGGGAAGAGGGGCCGCGTTGTGACTGGTCTGTAATTTGAAAATATTTGCATTAATGTTCATGAATCAATACAAGCAAGTGCATAATTAATAGTATGCTAAAAATCATCAAGTTTAAAATAAAATTAATACCATGAAGTAGAGGGTCAGGACCGTCGCACTCAACAACATCCATGCTGTCGTCACGACCAAGGGACGTTTCCAGTGCTGGAGGGAAAGGGGGGCCGCCCTCTGGTTCGTGTGTAACATAACCTAATGATGATAATATTTCAATTGCATTAGGTTACATCAGGCTTTTTTTATTTACAGTAGACTAGTATCTTACAGTATCTTAACAAAGATTGTAATAGACAAAGATACCGCACTCCGCAAATTCGCGTGATTTTGCCGACCGTGGCGCCGCCAAGCGGTATCCGTGACGCTGTCAAGATGGAGAAAAACAACAATTGGCATTCTAAATCTCGAGGTGAGCACTGTTCAGCCATTGGATGCCGCCACAACAGAAAGAACAGTCGCTCGTTGAGTTTTTTCAGATTCCCAAAAGATCCTGCAAGGTAAATATGCAATATGTTTTTGTGTTATCACCTATTGTTGTGTAAAGATCGAGTTGAAGTGTGACGATTTCATTGAAATTTCTCACTGCTCTGACAGCTGTCAAAAGTCAGTGGGCGTGGCACACATCACTGTATGTGAACTAGACAGTATGGTCGCACTCTAACTGAATATCACACCGTATGTTATATTATTATATGGGAGCACATGTACAATCTAGTGGGCAATCCTGTTTCTCTATGATAATCAATGACAACGATGAGTTAATCAGTGACAGAAAATGATAAATACAGATAAAAAGAACATCTGGATTGTAATAAAGAACACTTTTCTATCATAACCAATTGTCATTCCGGATCCTAAGTATGGGAAATTAGTTGAAAATAAAATTGCCCACGTTATTGTAAATCCTAGCCATTATGGGTACTGTGTAAATGATCATGAGCAAGCGTGTACACGTTTTCTAATGTATTCCAGGTCACGAGTATGGGTACAGAATACAAGAAGACAGGATTTTCTGTCCAGAGACAGCGACAATCTGAGCAAGAATTGTGTACTATGTGCCGATCACTTTGAGGTACTGGTAATTTTGATGTCTTAATTAAAAATACTCTTTTTTTATCCACAAAAAATGTTCAAACTTTTAATTCAGAATGATGTAGATCTAATTGCATCAATTTCGTTATATTTTTAGGAATCACAGTTCATGAACTCCAGGGAGAGAAACAAACTGATTTGGAATGCTGTGCCCTCCCTGTTTGACGTTCCTAATCCACCACCCCTCATTACACCAAAGCGGCCACCACCGAAGGATCGACAGCCTTTACCTGATAAAAAACCAAGAAAATCCGGTAAATGGTCCCATGCAGTTCTACTTCATTTCTATTACTTTGGAATAATAAAAAATATATAAGTATCAAATATGTTGAATACATGTGTTACCAATTAAACTAGTTATTGATGAGGTGAAATCTTGCATTATTAAGGTAATAAGTGGATCACATTTTCAATTTGGTTGGCAATTCTATTTTTTCATGCTAATCAATGATAATGATGAGTTAATCAGTGGCACAAAATGATAATCACACATAAAAAGACAATTGTTTTTACTGTTAATGTTATTTGCAGTTTACTTTGTTTTGGACACATGCATACTGTAGAAGTATGGGCTCTGCAATTGAGGTAAACATATTTTTACTCGATTTATATGTACTGTAATGTAAATTGTGCAACACCCTTATTCATGTTATTTATTCCAAGAGAAATACTACGTTAGAAAATCACAAAATTTCATGTACATGTGAATAATCCCATGTTCGATAACAAGTGTATAGTTTTCATTAAGATGAGTCTTCTTCTCTGAATTGACCGAAATGATAACACATCATGATTTTTGTGTGCAGATGTCCTCGATGGCGTGCAGGATGCCCCGTTTGTCCCACCTGGCCTGAGTCCTGGTTCCACAACAATTGAAGGGAAGATGGCGAAGCTCAAGCGAAAAAATCGGGCTTTGAGAATGCAGGTAAATTTCAAAAACATAACATGTTTTTTTTTTACTTAGAATCATTTTATTAATGTAGGTTAATGTGATCAGAAACGGTGCATCACAGAGCGAAACGAAAAGTAAATGTTTTAGAGGTACATTATATTGGGTGAATTTCAGCCTTAGCCTAATAATGTTACTGAATAACCATAAGTTATATTGGCCCATCTTCGTACCCTACAAGTGTACATGTAGCGAAACAAACTCCCCAAGTTTAGACCTTGACGTCTAGTTAGAAAATTTTTATTTAGAAGTGAAATGTGGGTAATTGAACAAAATGATTATGGAACAACATACTGCCTTTTCAGATTTACAGACTGCAAAAGAAGCAGTCAAGTATCAAATTCCTGACTAACAAAAAATCCAGAGCTAAGAAGGCTGAGGAGCTGGAGATACTGTTAAAAGAATTCCTGAGTGGTAAGGACTTTTGAAATTATAGCATTTCGGCAGAAATACCCTTTATGGTTTCATCAGAAGTAGGGCATTTCGGCATGGTTATGTAATTTTTAGCTTATCGGCCCTTTGGACCGATAAGCTATTGTCGTGGTTTTTCGTCCGGCGTCCGTCCGGGTCTGTAACTTTTTTTTGACATGATGAATTTCCCCATAAATTTGTGATAACATACATTGGACCAGTATCTAAAGACGTTTTTTTTATTGAATCGATTTTGCCGATTTGGTGGCCATTTTTGACGAAAAATTGCCAATTTTGGACTTTGGTGACCATTTTCTCGAAAACCGTCTGATCAGTTTTGAGATTTTTGTTTCAAAGCATTCCTCTCATGTACCTCTATGACGTGTATAAGTTTCGTTGCCCTTGAATCGCCGGTTCGCGTGTGGCAGCCATTTTGATTTTTGACGGGTTTATTAAGGAAACGAAATTTTTTGTCCCAAATCAAGTCACTATTCGTTTTGAGCCATTTCCCAGCAAAAAAAAAAAATTTGTATTTTTTTGGGCATTGAAAATTTTCTGGGACTTGGAAAAGTTTCACTCAATTTTTATGTTACCAGACCTATGGTCCGATAACCTATTGCCGTTGCGTCCGTCGTTCGTCTGTCGTCCGTCCACATTTTTATTTTTAAAGTTTACAGGCGGATTTTCCTGAAATTTTGCACAAAGCTGCCTAAAAATATTTCACGAGGGAGTTATTTTTTAGTTTTTTGATTTTCGCATTTTTCTCGAAATGATGGCCATTATTGATGAAAAATGGCCAATTTTGGACTTTGGCGTCCATTTTATCAAAAACTGTCTGATCAGTTTTGAGATTTTTGTTTCAAAAGATTCCCCTTATGTACCTTTATGATGTGTATAAGTTTTGTTCCCCTTGAATCGCCGGTCTCCGTGTGGCGGCCATTTTGAATTTTTGGCGGGTCGGCGAAAAAAATTTTTTTGTCCCAAATCAGATTACTATCCATTTTCGGTCATTTCTAGGCAAAAAAAAATTTTACCCTCCCTTTGAAAAAATTTTTGGACTTGGAAAATTGTTGGCAATTTTTTCCTTCATAATGGGAACTGCCAGGACTGTACTCATAGAACACTTGAAGATAGAGCTTAGATATTGGCACTTTCAAATAGGAAGTCATATATGGCGATTTGGGAGGTGACCTTGAATTTGACCTTGATGACCTTGAAAGGTCAAAACAGCCATTTTGGGGTTTAAAAAAATGCCCAGATTTGCCTCTATAGATGAATTGCTTGCAGATAGAGCTTATGTTTGCATTATGAACATATAGGAAGACATATATGGCACAACTAATGATGACCTTGAACTTGACGTCAGATGACATTGAGTGCCAAATGTCTGACTCGGAATGTGTAAATTGACCTGAGCGGCCTAAACGATTCCACCCAGATATATCTTTGTATTATGAACATATAGAATATCAAATGCCGCACACATACATGTAATGGTGACATCGAAGTTCACACGGATGACCTTGATTGGTAAATCTCATGGTCATATGTTCACACTGCGAACCTTGATTGGTAAATCTCAAGGTCTGTTACCTGCCAATGCTGCCATGGCCAAACCAAATTTGTCCGGTAACCTACATGTATCTTGTGCAGAGTAAACTCATAGAACACTTCAAGATAGAGTCTAAGTATTGGCACATCCAAATGGGAAATCACATGTTGCGGTTTGAGTGGTAACCTTGGGTTTGACCTACAATGACGTTGAAAGGTCAAAACGACCTTTTTTGTCGAAAAAACGATGAATTTTGACTTTGGTGGCCCTTTTCTCAAAGTCTATTCAGACAGTTTTCTTCAAAATCATGTATAAGATTCTTCTTATGTACCTTTGTGATGTGTATAAGTTTTGCTCAGGGATCAATTGTGGACATGTAGGAAATGCTATATGCTGAATATTCACGTGACCTTGAATTTGACCTCTGACCTCATTTTCAAGGTCAAGACCACAAAATGGCTAATATCTCGCTTATTATCGACTTTACAGCTTAGGAATCAATTGTGGACATATAGGAAAGATATACGCTGAATATTCTGATGACCTTAAATTTGACCTTTGACCTTATTTTCAAGGTCATAGCACAAAAAGGCTAATATCTTGCTTATTGTCAATTTAACAGCTTAGGAATAAATTGTGGACATATAGGAAATGATATATCCATAATATTCTTGTGACTTTGAATTTCACCTTTGGCCTCATTTTTAAGGTCAGAGCGCAAAATGGGTAATATCTCTTCTATTATCAACTTTACAGCTTAGGAATCAATTGTGGACATATAGAAAATGATATATGCAGAATATTCTCGTGACATTGAACTTGGCCTTTCGCCTCATTTTCAAGGTCAGAGCGCAAAATGGTTAATATCTCGCTTATTATCGACTTTACAGCTGGGAATCAATTGCGAACATATAGGAAATGATATATGGTGAATATTCTCACGACCTTGAATTGACCAATGACCTTGTTTTTAAGGTCACCAGACAAAAGGCTAAGATCTAAAATATATATTGTCCGGTAACCTTTCTTAGCCCTTGGGCTAATTTTTCCTTCATAATGGGAGATGTGCGGAGAATACTCATAGAACACTTCAAGATAGAGCCTAAGTATTGGCACATTCAAATGGGAAATCATACATTGCGGTTTGAGTAGTGACCTTGAGTTTGAACTTCAATGACCTTGGAAGGTCAAAAACGACCTCTTTCGTCGAAGAAAAACGATGAATTTTGTCTTTGGTGGCCCTTTTCTCAAAATGTATTCAGACAATTTTCCTCAAATGCATAAGATTCTCCCTATGTACCTTTGTGATGTGTAAAAGTTTTGTTGCCTTTGATTCGACAGTCTGTGAATAAATGTCATTAACGAAAACAATCTTCCGAGATGTAACTTGATCTCTTATTACAGTCCGTACAGAAAATGTGTTTCCGGCAACATTTACGAACATGTTTTGACAATAGAGTTGAAGATCAGTGTATCAATTTATATGTTGGAAAATCAATACTCTGTGCAATTCTCATGATTGCCGGTAAACTACAGCACCCTTGGTGCTATGTTTTGACGTAAAAATTGCCAATTTTGGACTTTGAAATCTTTTGTGTTATACTACATTTGTCCGGTAACTTTTGCACGTTAATATGAAGCTATATACATGTAATTATGTGTTTTAAAATGTAAGATTGACATGGAGTAATATTGATTGAGTACCAAGTATTCTGTTGTTATGCAGAACTAAATTATTCTTTTTTCAGGCTACCAACTTAGCTTTTTGCTATCTCAAGTCAAGGCTTCTCAAAGGAAAGTTCAAGGCTATCGATGGACAAGCAGCGATAAGTCATTTGCTCTCAGCCTCATCCATTCAAGCCCAAAAACCTACCGCCTGCTGCGCAAAACCTTCGCGTTACCATCAGTCCGCACTCTGAAGCGATGTATGGGTAATATACAGATGTATCCGGGGTTCTCAAAATCCATCATTCAAGCACTGGAGTTGAAAGTGCAGAATCTTCCGGAGGCTGCAAGGCTTGTCTGTCTGACTATGGATGAAATGTCCATCAAAGAGTCCGTCACCTACGACCCTGGAAGAGATCTGGTGGAGGGATTGTGCGATCGGAGTTTTTGCAACCATGCGCTAGTGTTTGTGGTGAAGGGGATGATCCATCGCTGGAAGCAGCCCATCGGTTACTTCCTTTCAAGTGGGACCATGTCTGCTGATCAAATGGAGGACAAGCTCATCGAAGCCATCAGAATCCTAGAGAGATTGAACTTGACGGTGAAAGTTGTTGTATGCGACCAAGGTGTCAACAACGTGAGCTTGGTGCAGTCCAAACTTGGTGTTACTGTGGAGAAACCCTACTTCATACACGGGGAAACCAAGATCTATGTGTTCTTCGATCCACCCCACCTGATCAAAAACATCAGGAATAACCTGAAGAACCATGGCTACAACGATGATGGGAAGTCAGTGCTGTTCGCACGTTTTTCGAAAAGGACTCCAGCAAGCCCATCAGGCTCTCCCCGAAACTCACCAAGAAACATATCAACTTGCCGCCTTTCAGTCAGCTACGGGTCAAGTACGCCACTCAAGTA
Organism: Terebella lapidaria; assembly: GCA_949152475.1. Classification (NCBI taxonomy): domain Eukaryota; kingdom Metazoa; phylum Annelida; class Polychaeta; order Terebellida; family Terebellidae; genus Terebella; species Terebella lapidaria. Next base: position 31,997,979 of record OX424558.1, read on the forward strand.
CTGAGTCATTCAGTCGCATCAGGGATTGCCTTCATGGTGCAGTGGGGACTGATGGATAAGGAGGCTGCTGACACATCCGCTTTCCTTTTGATCAGCTCTTCAACTGCTTCAACAGCAGCACACTCACCAGTACAGCAAAGATGAGGCATGCGTACAGTGCCACATCAGGGCACAAGGAATTCCTACAACAAAAACTGGCCTGGCTTGACACTCTTCGCAGCAAAGGTAGATCTTGTTCGAACTACAAAGTCATATAATGTGATACTATAATTTATCCAGGGATTGTGGATTAAATTGAACTCTTATACAAATATATATTTAACATTATATTCATACATCTTTTGATATATATTGTCTTGTACCTTAGGTACGAGGCAGCCGCCCTGTTTGAAAGGTTGGAAGCTCACCATCAATGCCCTGATGCGCCTGTTTGAGGAACTCCACCAATCCATCCAGATCAAGTTCATATACACACGTCAACTCAATCAGGATGTGGTGGAGAACCTGTTTTCTGTCATCAGATCGAAGGGTGGTGCCAGAGACAACCCTGATTCTTCCCAGTTTCGTGGGGCTCTGCGACAGGTCAATTATTACTTTATATACTGTATAAATATATATACACCCGTACATGTATCATATATGTTACATGTACGGGTGTATTTATGAAATTTTGATATATTTTTCATGTTCATACTTTCTCCAGTTATGATTCAGAAAGGTATTATTGATCATCATTAATAATTATTTTGCAGCAATATTCATTTTTCATACATTATATACAATAATCATATTTGAGTAGATACATACATGCATGCATGTATCCCATACACATGCATATATTGAACATGTATACAATGTACAATGTACAGGTGATGGTTGATGCCGTCCTGGCTCCCAGCAAACTGTCCAACTGTGAGGAAGATGTGGAGCAATTCCTTCTGTCCCTTCAGTCCCCAAACACACCCAAAGAGGTTAGTAGTATTCCTAGTCTGTGAAATTCATTCTGCATGTGGTTAGAGAGTCCTGATAAGTGATGTCACGATATATTTATTCATATCAGATGATACTGGTAGAACAGAGGGCTGATGTGACCTCTAACGACAACTTCACAACGACGACTGATCTCAGCTTCCAGGAGGTCAACGTTGTCACCTACGTTGGAGGCTACATCGTCCGCAAACTTCGTGAGAAAGTCTGCTTTGCATGCCAAGAGGACTTGACAGGAGGCACAACTGAACTTGCTGCCCCCAAAAGCTCATTCGTGGCGACCAAAAACCACAAGGATGCGAAAGAAGGACTACTATGTCCCAGCACCGTCCTGTCTACAACACTGGAGTCCTGTGAATCCCATTATCGCAAGATGATTGATGATGTTGTGTTCGAGACGGGTGTTAAGAAGAGACTAGTGTCATCCCTAATGTCACATGTTGGCACAGAGGTATTCTGTTGCGACTCTTGTGCATTGCTAGAGCAGGTCGTCAGGATGTTCGTCAACATTCGTTTGCACCACTCACTGAAGCAAATGAATGTGAAACTTCAAGAATCGCGACAAAACCGTAAAAACAGGAAATTGCTCAAATTTAATCATGTGTAGATCACTGTGTGAATTAATGCCTTTATGGTTTTAGCAGAATTTCTTTTCCCTTTTTTCCGTCGTTTTGGTTTCCGACCAATTACTTTAGTTTGCCTCGATGTACATGTACATGTATCTTCGCCAAATTTTCAACATTGGTCAGACATATGGAATAACCCTATTGTTTTTCAGCCGGATCCGAGGTCCGTGAGGATGAAATCCATGTAGATTTTTGGACTTAGTTTCCGCACAATAACTCAAAAAGTAAACAGGCAATGGCTGCAGAACTTTGCATGGAGGTTCATATACCAACAGGGAAGAACCCTATTGATTTTGGGATTAATCCATTGAACGATCTTTTACCTACATAGAGGTCGGAAGAGTTTTTGCCCAGGACGTTATTTTTGTAATTGTCGCCCTAGACAAACATGTCTAACGAATATTAGGGATAAACTTTGACCTTGACCTGAAATTTTTTTGCTGAGTCGGCATTTTAGGTTACCGGACCATTGGTCCGATAACCTATTGGCATGGCGTTGCGTCCATCGTCCGTCCGTCTGTCCGGTGTTAACATTTTTATCTTTAAAGTTAACGATCGAATCTTTCTGAAATTTTGCACAAAAGTGCCTAAAAATATTTTGAGAAAGAGGTATTTTTTTGTTTTTTTATTTTCGCATTTTTTTCAAAATGGCGGCCGTTTTTGTCGAAAAACGCTCAATTTTGGACATTGACGGCCATTTTCTTAAAAACTGTCTGATCAGTTCTGAGTTTTGGGTTTCAAAAGATTCCCCTCATATACCTCTGTGATATGTAAATGGCGGCCATTTTGTATTTTTGGCGGGTCGGCAAAAAAAAAAGTTTCCGCCCCAAATCGCATTACTATCAATTTTGGGCCATTTCTAGGCAAAAAAATTTGTTCACCCTTTGAAAAACATTTTGGACTTGGACAATTTTCAGCACTTTTTTCCTTCATAATGGGAGCTGTCAGGACTGTACTCATAGAATGCTTGAAGATAGAGCTTAGAAATTGGCACTTTCAAATAGGAAGTCATATATGGCGACATGTGTGGTGACCTTGAATTTGACCTTGAAAGGTCAAAACAGGCATTTTGGGGTAAAAAAAATGGCCAGATTTGCCTCTATAGATGAAATGCTTGCAGATAGAGCTCATGTTTGCATTATGAACATATAGGAAGACATATATAGCACAACTAATGATGACCTTGAACTTGACGTCAGATGACCTTGAGTGCCAAATGTCTGACTTGGAATTGTGTAAATTGACCTGAGCGGCTTAAACGATTCCACCCAGATATATCTTTGTATTATGAACATATAGAATATTGAATGCCGCATACATGTAATGGTGACATCGAAGTTCGCACGGATGACCTTGATTGGTAAATCTCAAGGTCATATGTTTACTCTGCGAATTTCAAGGTCTGTTACCTGCCAATGCTGCCATGGCCAAACCAAAATTGTCCGGTAACCTATCTTAGCCTTTGGGCTAATTTTTTCGTTTTCGGCGATATCTTGAAAATGATGCGTCTTAGAGCGAAACGGACATTATTTTCGGATTCTTCCCCCTGGACAAAATGTCTAGGCAAACATGTCTAAGTCAACATTTTTCATTTTTTGTCGATATCTTGGAAACGGTGTGTAGTAGAGCCTATGGTAAACATGTTATAAATGATAGTATTAACACCGAAATGCCTCCAAGGCATCTTTAGGCCTTGACCTCTAGTTTATATATGTGTATGATGCTTGCACAATGATATATATTGGCATGTTTGGTCCTGCATATTCACATAGAATTGATGCCAAATCTACATGTACACAATGTACTTGATTAATCATTCGAGCATAAAGTAAATGTACGCTAGCATGTTTGGCTGACCGAGATTTCATAGAATGTTTTTCAGGTTTGTACAGTACATGTAACACCTGAAAATTGTATGATATAAAATAACATAAGATAACAGCAGAGATAACATGATTTTGTCATGGTGATTTCATGTTGATATTCTTTCATCTTTCAATACACGTACGTAGTCATGAGCATCACATATTATTGATGTGTACAAATGTAGGTGCAATGCATGTTTAGGCCTTCCAATGTTCAGGACTTCCCAATTTGGTGCTATGTCCATAGCATGTTTTTTGGTTATTGCGTGCGTGTACTTGCATGAATACTTGTATTTATGTATTATATTTCCCGCATGGACGTTGTAATGTGATTCGGCAATGAACAACACATATACATGTAATCTAACCAACGCTTACATGTACATGTAGACAATTTTCTTGTCTTTGGCAAGCATCTTTGAACTAGCAGGAACAGCGTTGATTAATATTGCTATTTGAGTCACTAGTATTGTAGTTTGGAATCGTTAAGCAGTGGAGCAAATATTTTAGTCAAAGTAAGCTGTGAGGGAATTTATAACTGTGATTTCAAGTGCTTTGAATGAGTGAATGAATGTAATTTATTGAATGTTCATGACTGAATTGGGAGCAATATGCTCATTTTATCTACATGTATGAATATTTATCTGATTGTCACTAGTCATAAATTTGTGTCAAATGAAAAAATTGAGAATATTGTACTTGGGAATCGTTAGGCAGTGGAGCAAATATTTTAGTCAAAGTAAGCTGTGAGGGAATTTATTACTGTGATTCCAAGTGCTTTGACTGAGTGTATGAATGTAATTCATTGAATGTTCATGACTGAATTGGGAGCAATACATGTATGCTCATTTTATCTACATGTATAAATATTTATCTGATTGTCATTAGTCATAAATTTGTGTCAAATAAAAAAATAGAGAATATTGTACTTGGGAATCGTTAGGCAGTGGAGCAAATATTCTAGTCGAAGGAAGCTGTGAGGGAATTTATTCCTGTGATTTCAAGTGCTTTGAATGAGTGTATGAATGTAAATTATTTAATGTTCATGACTGAATTAGGAGCAATATGCTCATTTTATCTACATGACTAAATATTTATCTGATTGTCAATAGTCATAAATTTGTGTAGAATAAAAAAAATAGATTTATGTCCATATTTCATGACATTTGCTCAATATTTTTATAATATGTACTCTTGTTCAATAAAGATTTGCTGTTGAATTTATGTTACCTTCTGTTGCTTCTTACATCACAAGTTTCTATCAAATCTTATATGTGTTTCATTATTTTCAGTAAAAATGTCAATAACCTGGTCTGTATAACCGGACAACCTGAACATCCCTTACCGGTATGCTACAATTAAATACAGTATACACATTCTTCAAAATGAAACAAAGCATATATGACTGGTTTAAGTTTACATATTCAGTAACCACGATTTAATCTAACTCCTATCACATATGTAACCATAATCCATCTTCTTGGCTTCCATTCAACGATTTACTAGAATTATCAGTGTTAATATACTCTGGTAGTACTGATTATGCTGGACATATTGGTAATATCAAAATACATCTTAGCCTAGACTAGACATCCTTCTACATGTTTACAAATATACACTGTAAAGCGTTGACTTCCTAATATTTGGACTCGTGCATAAATTTTTCATACACTCCACTTTTATGAGCATTACAAAATATTTATGAGTACCTCATGAATGAAAACAGAGTCTACTTTCAAAATCAGTGGAACCTATAGGCCTATAACAATCGTAACTGCGGTACCGGTAAGCCGTAATCACGATGTAAAATCATTTGGACTCTAACAGTCCGCAATTTCTAAATAGCCAGAGCCCGCCAAATTCAAAACAAACACATGTTGATTCTTGAACAGAGTATTTTGATAAGTGTAACTAGGTTCTACATAAGCTTTATTTCGTCACTCTGTTGTACTCGAAACCAGTGTGTGCCAAGCTCAGACATCAGCCCTGGTACATGAGCGTCACGTTTGCCGCTAGGCGGCGCTGTGCCAAAAACGTCACATTGTCGTATCTAAGGAGTGCGGTATCTTTGTCTATTACAATCTTTGATCTTAATAGATTAAATTATAAAATGGATTGAGTAGATCTAATTTAAATTGGAGATCTAATAATGATCTATACAGCTGTACTGTATATAATTAAAATAATATACCCCCAATAACAATTATCGATGATATAATTAAATAGGTCTAATTGATGATTAATCAGATGTGAAATACAAATTTAGTCCTCACAGCTCTTGTTTCACTTCAAGTAACCCCTCATGCGGTGGCAAAAAAAATTACCTTGTCCATCGTTCCAACCCCATTCCACGTCTAAAAATTCGTCAACAGTTATCCCTGGTACTAAAGAACGGTACCAGTCGGTGATATCAAAATTGGGCGTATCTGAGTCCATTATGATTTGAGAGAAATCAATAAGGTACGAAAAATGCCTCACGAACGCAGAGGTGCCATCTTGCGAATGAAAACGTTTTCATGACGCACTTGACGCAGCCATCATGATCTTATTTGCGTCACAAAAAACAAAACCAAATTACGAACAGGAGTGTTGAGAGATGTGAAACAGGATCTAATGTAATGAATTACAATATGGCCATAATTGCACATTAAATCGTTTTATCGCATATTCAAACATTGTCTATCAAATGTCAACAAGCAGATTCTTAAAACTTTTTTATTTTTAATGTGCGCCTGTACAAATAGAACGTCGGCGGTAAGTCGGTCATTTGTTTTGAAAATGGCGCTGACTTTCAATGTTTGCATCATGTTTCCGGAGTCATTTTGACTCAGTAAAATTAGTTGTTTGCAATATTCAAGTACATTGGAATGAAGGTACACTACTACTGCATTGTTATCCAATGAAAAATTGAGTTACGAATTTCGAGTGCTGGATGGGTTTTGCCCAGCCCTGGTGACCAGGGGTGAGATGACACACACAGTGCGAGAATATAGTGTCTGGATCTGCAGCACCCATCTCACACCAGTGACGTATTGAATGACTACAATCGGCATGAGCCCTTTGAACCTTTTCAGAGGTAATGTGTTGACGGTCATAAATCAGGTATATGTTCCATGGTAACGCCCATGAAACTTTTACCATGATAAGAGATAGGCATCAAACAAGGGTATTTTCATGGGTTTTATTAGTGATGTTCATGGCATACATGGCATATGTCGTAATGCCACGAGACCACGTCCATGGTCCATGGTCCGCACAGTCTACCCAATGTGACAATAGTGACATGCATGGCACCAGAAAGCCAGAGAGGGCTATTTTCAATGCCACCAATGCCATCATATGTCACAATGTCACGAGACGTCCACGACTGTGCCATCATGGCATATTAGCTGTCACCATCCGAACAGCATGTCCAGCCTGACATGATGACACCAGAACCCCAGAGAGGGTTATTTTCTATGCCACCAATGTCATCATATGTCACAATGCCACGAGACGTCCACGACTGTGGCATCATGGCATATTACCTGCCACCATCCGCATGGCATGTCCAGCCGGACAGGATGACACCAGAGCCCCAGAGAGGGCTATTTTCAATGACACCAATGTCATCATATGTCACAATGTCACGAGACCCCACGACTGTGCCATCATGGCATATTACCTGCCACCATCCGCACAGAATGTCCAGCCTGACATGCATGGCACCAGAACCCCAGAGAGGGCTATTTTCTATGCCACCAATGTCATCATATGTCACAATGCCACGAGACGTCCACGACTGTGCCATAATGGCATATTACCTGCCACCATCCGCACAGAATGTCCAGCCTGACATGCATGGCACCAGAACCCCAGAGAGGGCTATTTTCTATGCCACCAATGTCATCATATGTCACAATGCCACGAGACGTCCACGACTGTGTCATCATGGTATATTACCTGCCACCATCCGCACAGCATGTCCAGCCTGACATGATGACACCAGAACCCCAGAGAGGGCTATTTTCTATGCCACCAATGTCATCATATGTCACAATGCCACGAGACGTCCACGACTGTGGCATCATGGCATATTACCTGCCACGATCCGCACAGCATGTCCAGCCTGACATGCATGGCACCAGAACCCCAGAGAGGGCTATTTTCAATGCCACCAATGTCATCACAGTGCCACGAGACACCACGACTGTGCCATAATGGCATATTACCCGCCACGATCCGCACAGTATGTCCAGCCTGACATGCATGGCACCAGAACCCCAGAGAGGGCTATTTTCTATGCCACCAATGTCATCATATGTCACAATGCCACGAGACGTCCACGACTGTGCCATCATGGCATATTAGCTGCCACCATCCGCACAGCATGTCCAGCCTGACATGATGACACCAGGACCCCAAAGAGGGCTATTTTCTATGCCACCAATGTCATCATATGTCACAGTGCCACGAGACGTTCACGACTGTGCCATCATGGCATATTAGCTGCCACCATCCGCACAGAATGTCCAGCCTGACATGCATGGCACCAGAACCCCAGAGAGGGCTATTTTCTATGCCACCAATGTCATCATATGTCACAATGCCACGAGACGTCCACGACTGTGCCATCATGGTATATTACCTGCCACCATCCGCACAGCATGTCCAGCCTGACATGATGACACCAGAACCCCAGAGAGGGCTATTTTCAAAGCCACCAATGTCATCATATGTCAAAATGTCACAAGACACGCACGACTGTGCCATCATGGCATATTACCTGCCACCATCCGCACAGCATGTCCAGTCTGACATGATGACACCAGAACCCCAAAGAGGGTTATTTTCTATGCCACCAATGTCATCATATGTCACAATGCCACGAGACGTCCACGACTGTGCCATTATGGCATATTAGCTGCCACCATCCGCACAGTATGTCCAGCCTGACATGATGACACAAGGACCCCAGAGAGAGCTATTTTCTATGCCACCAATGTCATCATATGTCACAGTGCCACGAGACGTCCACGACTGTGCCATCATGGCATATTACCTGCCACCATCTGCACAGAATGTCCAGCCTGACATGCGTGGCACCAGAACCCCAGAGAGGGCTATTTTCTATGCCACCAATGTCATCATATGTCACAATGCCACGAGACGTCCACGACTGTGGCATCATGGCATATTACCTGCCACCATCCGCACAGCATGTCCAGCCTGACATGCATGGCACCAGAACCCCAGAGAGGGCTATTTTCAAAGCCACCAATGTCATCATATGTCAAAATGTCACGACACCCACGACTGTGCCATAATGGCATATAACCTGCCACCATCCGCACAGCATGTCCAGCCTGGCATGCATGGCACCAGACCCCCAGGGAGGGCTATTTTCAATGCCACCAATGTCATCATATGTCACAATGTCACGAGACGCCCACGACTGTGGCATCATGGCATATTACCTGCCACCATCCGCACAGCATGTCCAGCCTGACATGATGACACAAGGACCCCAGAGAGAGCTATTTTCTATGCCACCAATGTCATCATATGTCACAATGCCACGAGACGTCCACGACTGTGCCATCATGGCATATTACCTGCCACCATCCACACAGAATGTCCAGCCTGACATGCATGGCACCAGAACCCCAGAGAGGGCTATTTTCTATGCCACCAATGTCATCATATGTCACAATGCCACGAGACGTCCACGACTGTGCCATAATGGCATATTACCTGCCTCGATCCGCACAGTATGTCCAGCCTGACATGCATGGCACCAGAACCCCAGAGAGGGCTATTTTCTATGCCACCAATGTCATCATATGTCACAATGCCACGAGACGTCCACGACTGTGCCATCATGGCATATTAGCTGCCACCATCCGCACAGCATGTCCAGCCTGACATGATGACACCAGAACCCCAGAGAGGGCTATTTTCAATGCCACCAATGTCATCATATGTCACAGTGCCACGAGATTTCCACGACTGTGGCATCATGGCATATTACCTGCCACGATCCGCACAGTATGTCCAGCCTGACATGCATGGCAACAGAACCCCAGAGAGGGCTATTTTCAATGCCACCAATGTCATCACAGTGCCACGAGACACCACGACTGTGCCATAATGGCATATTACCTGCCACGATCTGCACAGTATGTCCAGCCTGACATGCATGGCACCAGAACCCCAGAGAGGGCTATTCCACCAATGTCATCATATGTCACAGTGCCACGAGACTTCCACGACTGTGCCATCATGGCATATTACCTGCCACCATCCACGACTGTGCCATCATGGCATATTACCTGCCACGATCCGCACAGTATGTCCAGCCTGACATGCATGGCACCAGAACCCCAGAGAGAGCTATTTTCAATGCCACCAATGTCATCATGTCACAATGTCACGAGACGCCCACGACCGTGCCATCATGGCATATTACCTGCCACCATCCGCACAGCATGTCCAGCCTGACATGCATGGCACCAGAACCGCAGAGAGGGCTATTTTCAATGCCACCAATGTCATCATATGTCACAGTGCCACGAGACGTCCACGACTGTGCCATCATGGCATATTAGCTGCCACCATCCGCACAGAATGTCCAGCCTGACATGCATGGCACCAGAACCCCAGAGAGGGCTATTTTCTATGCCACCAATGTCATCATATGTCACAATGCCACGAGACGTCCACGACTGTGCCATCATGGCATATTACCTGCCACGATCCGCACAGCATGTCCAGCCTGACATGATGACACCAGAACCTCAGAGAGGGCTATTTTCGAAGCCACCAATGTCATCACAGTGCCACGAGACACCACGACTGTGCCATAATGGCATATTACCTGCCACGACCCGCACAGTATGTCCAGCCTGACATGCATGGCATCAGAACCCCAGAGAGGGCTATTTTCAATGCCACCAATGTCATCATATGTCACAGTGCCACGAGACGTTCACGACTGTGGCATCATGGCATATTACCTGCCACCATCCGCACAGCATGTCCAGCCTGGCAGGCATGGCACCAGACCCCCAGGGAGGCTATTTAATTACACCTTCTAATAATTTACTTTATATGTTAAGTTACCGTATTGATGCGCATATAAGTGCATGCGCCTATATGTGAATATGCGCCTATACTCGAGCATAGGCGCATGCGCCTATAAATTCATGCGAGACCCACAATATTTTTCATACTCAATTTTTAAATATTATAAGCGCATCAATACGGTAAAGCACCAGAGTACTACTTGGAATGAATTATCAAATGTTATATGGATTTTCACTACATATCGGTTGAAGTTTCCAGCTCTATCGAGCATGTTGAGCTAACTTTCTTATGTAATGAGAAATATATATATAGAGCTGTATAGCTATGTTTATATGTGTGCATTCATAAGTTCATAACCTAGTATCCACTTTGGGAGAAATAGCACTAATCTATAATATTGATGTCTTTGCAGCTCTTGCAAGAGTGAGAGTGATCAAAGAAGAGATACGGACGAGATTACAGCAAGATAACCCGGCGATCGACAACCCCAACCCGGCCATCGACAACCCCAACCCGGTCATCGACAACCCGGCCATCGACAACACCAACCCGGCCATCGACAACCCGGCGATCGACAACACCAACCCGGCCATCGACAACCCCAACCCGGCAATCGACAACCCGGTGATCGACAACCCGGCGATCGACAACCCCAACCCGGCCATCGACAACCCCAACTCGGCGATCGACAACCCCAACCTGGCCATCGACAACCCCAACCCGGCCATCGACAACCCCAACCCGGCGATCGACAACCCCAACCCGGCCATCGACAACCCCAACCCGGCGATCGACAACCCCAACCCGGCGATTGACAACCCCAACCTGGCGATCGACAACCCTAACTCTGTGATCGACAACCCCAACCCGGCGATTGACAACCCCAACCTGGCGATCGACAACCCCAACCCGGCGATCGACAACCCGGCCATCGACAACCCCAACCCGGCAATCGACAAGACGGTTATCGACAAAACCGCCATAGTGAAAGACATACGCCAACGTCCAACAGCCAATAAGCGACTGAACACTTGCCTGAAAAGGATAAAGGACGCAGGCATATTGTCTGCGGGTCCTGTCAAGAGGAAGAGGATCCTCAAAAATTAATTTCATATACAAATACCTGTTCGTTAACGTGCATAAACCACCGTACTCGAGCAGACATAATACATGTTTTTAGCAATGTGTGAATGTTAATCACGAATTGAGCAGTGATAGTTTGTAGTGTAGTAGTTTGTAGTAGGCCATGTTGTACATACCTATAGTTGTTGCTGATTTGGGGTATCTCCGATTATCGTCAATATAGCCTTCAATATTTATAGTTAACGTGACAACTACCAGTATTTACATTTTCACATTGCCGAAAACATGTAATATGCTGTTCTGAAAGAGAAGAAATTTGCAAGCCTTTGGCCAAAGTAAGCTCGCCAAAGCAAGCCTTGCAGTTTTAGCGAGCTAAACTGCAAATTTCTTCCCGGGTTGTAAAACATCGATATCAAATGACAACGAATTGTTTATTCTCTTTATCACATGAAACTCCCTATGAAGCACAATCGCAAAATATATTGGATTTATGATGCAAAATAAAGCTTACAAAACGACATTTTGCTGTCTTCCTTGCTGCACGCCAGACGTATTTTCGTCTCGCGTGTGGCAGGGGAAACAACAAAATGTTGTTTCGTCAACTTTAGTTTGTATCATACATCCTATATTTTGTGATTGTGCTTCACATGGAGATATGATAAATATGATAAATAGAATAGAAAATGAGTTTGTCATTTGATATCGATGTTCTGAAACTCGAGAAGAAATTTGCAGCTTTATTTCTTCTCTCGTTTCAGAACATCGATACCAAATGACAACTCATTTTCTATTCTCTATATTTTCAACTACAATGTAGTAATTAGTTTCAATTGGTTAATAGCTTTCAAAAACTATGACAGGTAAGGTTTCATGGGATAGTTTGTGTGTACGTGCTGGTGTGGGGTGAGGTGCAGCTGAGGTTTAACATCGATATCAACGAAGAAATTTTCTATTCTCTATATTTTGAACTACAATGTAGTAATTAGTTTCAATTGGTTAATAGCTTTCAACAACTATGACAGGTAAGGTTTCATGAGATAGTTTGTGAGTACGTGCTGGTGTGGGGTGAGGTGCAGCTGAGGTTTAACATTGATATCAACGAAGAAATTTTCTATTCTCTACATTTTCAACTACAATGTAGTAATTAGTTTCAATTGGTTAATAGCTTTCAAAAACTATAACAGGTAAGGTTTCATAGGATAGTTTGTGTGTACGTACTGGTGTGGGGTGAGGTGCAGCTGAGGTTTAACATCGATATCAACGAAGAAATTTTCTATTCTTTATATTTTCAACTACAATGTAGTAATTAGTTTCAATTGGTTAATAGCTTTCAAAAACTATGACAGGTAAGGTTTCATGGGATAGTTTGTGTGTACGTGCTGGTATGGGGTGAGGAGCAGCTGAGGTTTAGCAATGTACAAATACATGTACCTTATACATGTAGTTATTAATATGGATAGATATATTGTTCCATTTTTCTAGCAATGTGAGCATTCATATCAATATTATTATATTCATTGTATATTGTATATGCAGTTGACCAGAAACATGACCAACATTTTTGTTGTGTGAAATAAATAAACTTGATATATTTACTTCGTTATCTAATACAGCTTCTTCGGGTTATATTTCTGACAGGACATCCATATTATTATTATTGTCTGTATTCAGAATGTGTACATGTACCTATTTATGGCCAATGTATGCCATTATGCACATACCATGGTGGGACTTTTCAGCAGGGTATGCCTGCTGGCAGAGCCATGAACGTCTTTTGACAATAGGTCACACTGTATGGTGACGTTGCAAACAACCCTTTCAGGGTTCCTGGTGCCATTCACGGTGCTGGACATACACTGGCTGTTCATGGCATGATGGCAGAGTACCGGTATGCAATGATACTCCAGAGTTCTGTTCTGGTGCACACAAAATATTTCAGTGACTATCGATTGTCAAAAAGGTTGTCACGCTGACAAGTTTAGGTAGGCACGTCGAATGTTTCAGTTTCCTATTCTGCAGCATGCATATAAGCCAGTCATTAAATGGGTCAAAATATCAAGGAAGACAATGGATATGCCAGAAAAAATAATAAGTGTAGGCGAGAAAAGAACTATATGTACATTATGTTGTGTTTTGAACAAATGTTTTCCCACTGCTAGGGTGATTGCAGTCCCCGTTTTCTGAACGAAAATTCTTGTTCCACTGTCTGAATGGGTGCCACCATTTTGATTTTCGGCGAATGTCCCTACAATTTACGAAATGGTCAGAATTGAGAAAAGGGAACAAAAATCAAATTTTGAAATATCTGTAACTTTGTCAATTTGGATGACAAAAATTATTTGAAACAACCTCTGTGTATCTCAGGACTGGTACTTTCAGGAAAACATGTCACAACTACAAAAATAAAAAAGGTAAAAATCATCCGACCTCCCTGGTTTAGGTTTGTCTGAATGACTGCAGTCACTGCACCCAAAACGACGACTTAAGCATCGTCACAAGCTCGTGACCCTGTGACATATGATGACATTGGTGGCATTGAAAAATAGCCCTCCCTAGGGCCATGGTGCCATCCATGTCAGGCTGGACATGCTGTGCGTATCATGGCAGGTAATATGCCATGATGGCACAGTCGTGGACGTCTCGTGGCACTGTGACATATGATGACATTGGTGGCATTGAAAATAGCCCTCTCTGGGGTTCTGGTGCCATGCATGTCAGGCTGGACATACTGTACGGATCGTGGCAGGTAATATGCCATGATGGCACAGTCGTGGACGTCTCGTGGCACTGTGACATATGATGACATTGGTGGCATTGAAAATAGCCCTCCCTGGGGTTCTGGTGCCATCCATGTCAGGCTGGACATGCTGTGCGGATGGTGGCAGGTAATATGCCATGATGCCACAGTCGTGGGCGTCTCGTGACATTGTGACATATGATGACATTGGTGGCATTGAAAATAGCCCTCCCTGGGGGTCTGGTGCCATGCATGTCAGGCTGGACATGCTGTGTGGATGGTGGCAGATAATGTGCCATGATGGCACAGTCGTGAGGTCTCGTGACATTGTGACATATGATGACATTGGTGGCATTGAAAATAGCCCTCCCTGGGGTTCTGGTGCCATGCATGTCAGGCTGGACATGCTGTGTGGATGGTGGCAGATAATGTGCCATGATGGCACAGTCGTGAGGTCTCGTGACATTGTGACATATGATGACATTGGTGGCATTGAAAAATAGCCCTCTCTGGGGTTCTGGTGCCATCCATGTCAGGCTGGACATGCTGTGCGGATGGTGCCAGATAATATGCCATGATGCCACAGTCGTGGGCGTCTCGTGACATTGTGACATATGATGACATTGGTGGCATTGAAAATAGCCCTCCCTGGGGGTCTGGTGCCATGCATGTCAGGCTGGACATGCTGTGCGGATGGTGGCAGATAATATGCCATGATGGCACAGTCGTGGGGTCTCGTGACATTGTGACATATGATGACATTGGTGGCATTGAAAATAGCCCTCTCTGGGGTTCTGGTGCCATGCATGTCAGGCTGGACATGCTGTGCGTATCATGGCACGTAATATGCCATAATGGCACAGTCGTTGACGTCTCGTGGCACTGTGATATATGATGACATTGGTGGCATTGAAAATAGCCCTCCCTGGGGTTCTGGTGCCATGCATGTCAGGCTGGACATCCTGTGCGGATGGTGGCAGGTAATATGCCATGATGGCACAGTCGTGGAAATATCGTGGCACTGTGACATATGATGACATTGGTGGCATTGAAAAATAGCCCTCTCTGGGGTTCTGGTGCCATCCATGTCAGGCTGGACATGCTGTGCGGATGGTGCCAGATAATATGCCATGATGCCATAGTCGTGGGCGTCTCGTGACATTGTGACATATGATGACATTGGTGGCATTGAAAATAGCTCTCTGGGGTTCTGGTGCCATGCATGTAAGGCTGGACATACTGTGCGGATCATGGCAGGTAATATGCCATGATGGCACAGTCGTGGATGGTGGCAGGTAATATGCCATGATGGCACAGCCATGGAAGTCTCGTGGCACTGTGACATATGATGACATTGGTGGCATTGAAAATAGCACTCTCTGGGGTTCTGGTGCCATGCATGTCAGGCTGGAAATACTATGCGGATGGTGGCAGGTAATATGCCATGATGCCAGAGTCGTGGACGTCTCGTGGCACTGTGACATATGATGACATTGGTGGCATTGAAAATAGCCCTCTCTGGGGGTCTGGTGCCATGCATGCCAGGCTGGACATGCTGTGCGGATCGTGGCAGGTAATATGCCATGATGGCACAGTCGTGGACGTCTCGTGGCACTGTGAGATATGATGACATTGGTGGCATTGAAAATAGCCCTGCCTGGGGTTCTGGTGCCATCCATGTCAGGCTGGACATGCTGTGCGGAGGGTGGCAGGTAATATGCCATGATGCCACAGTCGTGGGCGTCTCTTGACATTGTGACATATGATGACATTGGTGGCATTGAAAATAGCCCTCCCTGGGGGTCTGGTGCCATGCATGTCAGGCTGGACATGCTGTGTGGATGGTGGCAGATAATGTGCCATGATGGCACAGTCGTGGGGTCTCGTGACATTGTGACATATGGTGACATTGGTGGCATTGAAAATAGCCCTCTCTGGGGTTCTGGTGCCATGCATGTCAGGCTGGACATGCTGTGCGTATCATGGCAGGTAATATGCCATAATGGCACAGTCGTTGACGTCTCGTGGCACTGTGACATATGATGACATTGAAAATAGCCCTCCCTGGGGTTCTGGTGCCATGCATGTCAGGCTGGACATGCTGTGCGGATGGTGGCAGGTAATATGCCATGATGGCACAGTCGTGGAAATCTCGTGGCACTGTGACATATGATGACATTGGTGGCATTGAAAATAGCCCTCTCTGTGGTTCTGGTGCCATGCATGTCAGGCTGGACATGCTGTGCGGATGGTGGCAGGTAATATGCCATGATGCCACAGTCGTGGACGTCTCGTGGCACTGTGACATATGATGACATTGGTGGCATTGAAAAATAGCCCTCCCTGGGGGTCTGGTGCCATGCATGCCAGGCTGGACATGCTGTGCGGATCGTGGCAGGTAATATGCCATGATGGCACAGTCGTGGACGTCTCGTGGCACTGTGACATATGATGACATTGGTGGCATTGGAAATAGCCCTCCCTGGGGGTCTGGTGCCATGCATGCCAGGCTGGACATGCTGTGCGGATCGTGGCAGGTAATATGCCATGATGCCACAGTCGTGAACGTCTCGTGGCACTATGACATATGATGACATTGGTGGCATTGAAAATAGCCCTCCCTAGGGTTCTGGTGCCATGCATGTCAGGCTGGACATGGTTCGGTTCGTGGCAGGTAATATATGCCATGACGTCTTGTGACATTGTGATGTATGATGACAGTGCATGACATTGTGACGTATGGTGACATTAGATCTACATGTCATGTCAGGATGGATAGATATATCCATGATGGTACAGTCGGGTTGAGTTCCAATGCCACCAATGCACTGGTGCTATGGATTATGCCAGGCATATCTCTCATCATTCCAAGTTTCATGGGCGTTACCATGACCATATACCATAAATCATCATCCATCAGTGCCTGAATGTATCACGTGGTATTGAAATGATATATACATATACGACGTGCAACTTACGAACAACACTATAACGAGGCTGTATATTGTTTCCGACAATATACCTCTCATTACGTGTCATTTTGACGTACTGCTGAACGAAGAGAGAATTTGTATTAAAACACAATTATATGATCACACAGACACTTCAATCTAAAACATAAGTGCTCAACAGGTTTGATTTTTTTTCAGCTCGGAACATCTACAATGAAACTTGAATCTTTATCCATCGTAGCTGACATTGGAAAAGTAGTAATTGACATCAACAAACATACAAATTCATATTCCAAGACCCAATCCCTAGACGAATTTTACAAAATAGTGTGTGGTCAAATCCGTGTGATATAAAAGTATCGGAAAGTCAAAGCCATGTGAACATCACAGACACCCAGCCAGCCGAGTGTGAGGTCAGGTGCTCCGGAAGAGTGAGCATCTGCCCGTTGGGCGACACCCACTGCGATATCCACACTGCCATATTGAAATGACAATATATGAACAAAACTATAAGCATGGGATGGATCTTCCATCATATATGTGATAGGCTTGTCATCACCTTCAATCAGATCATAGTGACGACCATAAAACTTCTCGAATGTCGACCTCAGTTTAGGTTTAATGTTAACATCATTTCATGGAAAGATGAAAAGAATTGATTTCTTCTTCAAACAACAACGCCTGTTGATACCTATAACCCTGTTTATGATTATAGCCTTGTTTATGTGGAGCCCATTTACAGGTAATAATTTGCCTCAGTAGGGGAAATGTTTTTACACAACTTTAAATACTAATTAACTAGTCGATTCGGTTGCCGACGACTGCGTGGCTGTATCCCCCTGGGGCCCTACCATCCCTATTGTCCAAGGTATGTTAATTACGACAAAATGTCATTAATACCAGGCCAGTGTGATTCATCGATATCAGTAATGTAAGTTGCGGACCTTAACTATTTTTATTCTATGCATGCATAGTTACTTCATTCGGTCACAGCCATGAAATGTCTACTGAAGATAACCTCTACATTGTTGAGCTAAAAAATTATTGTTACTTGTCCAAACTATTCTTGGTGTGGTCAACAATAGACTTAACTAGTAAAACTAATGTTAACTTATTCGGGGACAGCCATGAAACCTCTACTGGTCAGAACCTTTACCTGTTTAGGCCCTATTTTAAAATATTCCGTGCCTCAACTATTTTTATTGTGGTCAATAATGTACCTAACTATTAAAACTTATGTTAACTTATTTGGTAATATTGTTCTGTTTTCACCAAAATCATCCGTTCTCTGGTCTGAACAAGAATCCAGGGCCATTTGCTTTCATAGTACAGTGTATTGGAGTGATCACAGATTTCAAAATGAGCATTATTTCATAAGTTAGCCTGGTAACTAATTAATATTCATTTGATCATTCTGAGAAACAATTAGTTTTGTGTGACGGTCTTTCTCATCAAGGCTGTGCGATTTCATGTTTTATGCTAATTCCATCAGGTTTACAGTAGAAACAGCTACATTTCACAGACTGTCTACCCCTGATGACGCCAGTGTGTCTTTGGATAAACTAGTTGATCGGGCTTTGTTTCTATTGCAAAATGTTGTATTTTATGTTTGTTATTGGCATAATCAAAATCTAGTTGAATTGGTGGTAATTATTGATACTTATATTCATCATCATTACAACACTTTCAAGCTTCATTGAAATCTATCACCCGTACAGCGTTCACAAACCATGTGTGTTGAACAGGCTAAATTTGAGCACAAAATGTGTCATCAATTGATCAATTTGGTTGCTATGGCAACCAAAATCGACCGGTGTCAGGGTCCTACCATAAGATATGTCTGTGATAAACATTATTAGAATCAGTTCAGATATGCAAACTGTGGAGCGTTTGTTCCAAACCAGACCCTCAGCTACACCACTCCTGAAACTTCAGGACAGCCAAATTTTGATGATTCCAATAAACAAACATAAAATATTTTGCAATAGAAACAAAGCCCAACCAATTACTTTATCAAAAGACACACTGGCGTCATCAGGGGCAGACAGTGTGGTAAATGTAGTTGTTTCTACTGTACACCTGATGGAATTAGTATACAATTACCCAACAACCTATGAAAATAATTTAGAAATCCGAAACAAACCCCATGGAATAGATATATGACAAGTACATAAGTACCTAATCACAAGCCAAAAGGCTACTGAGTTGATATAAGCGCTGATCAAAACGTTGTATGTTTGTAATACCACATAAGAAAATTCTTGGAAGAGACACATACATGTATTAAATGTTATCTAAATTGAATGTGCCACATAACCGTATGCATTTCCTATTGCTTTGTCTTGTACACATATTGTCTGCGAAGAAGCAGATGCATAATTTTGTTTTGTTTAAAAGTTATTTTGAAAGTGGCGTGGCTCGGAGGCCATATGAACTAGTGCTATCCCAGAATCCTGCTGGGATGATACGAGCGTTTGGTTTGTTAGAAAAACCGAGTGAGCACGAGCGTTGTACCAATTTATTGCACCGCTCATGAATATTAATTTCTAATTTCTCATGTAAATTTTAGAATGGTTGTATTTCTTGTGCACTCAAGTTGTGCTATTTGACGATTGTACTGGAATGAATCTGGATTATCCTAATGGGTACAGCGATGTAAGCGTTTCCTTTTTCAAGACACCCATGAATTCACTTACAAGGTTACCATCAAGACCATTATCCTTGCTACATTTAATAACGTAACAAACTCGAATGCACCTTCATCTAGCCTATAGAGTGAAACATCGCGTCCACTCCTTGAAATGAAAATCTTTGTGTTCGCCAGAAATGAAATGAATGTTATACTCACGGCATTATCTGATATCGGCATTATCTGATATAGATTGATGTTCAATAATGTTCTATTATCCTATATCGAGGGACTCCAAATCGTTTCCTGCCATTTTTTTAATAGCGAATTATTGAGGACAGGTCGTACTGAAAAACAAGGGAGATGTCATTTTATGCGCCCAAACCATGCCAACATTTTCGAATTTCCATGATTCATTAGAATAATAATGCATGGTTATAATTATTACGTCGTAACTGGTACCAAGACTATATTCTCTGCAAGGCATTTTTCATCAACATGGAAAATATCCTTTGAGAGCATCCTTTGTCATGTTTATTTTTACAAGATATGAGACATGTCTGCCCGCATGCATAACTTTTGTTGTAATCGAATACAGCTTAGAAATCAATTGTGAACATATTGGAAATGATATATGCTGAATGTTCTCATGAAGTTGAACTTGACCTTTTCAAGGTCAGATGTCGACCTAATGTCGTCTTTACAACTTAGGAATCAGTTGTGGACATATTATAAATGATGTATGCTCAATATTTTAGTGACCTTGAATTGACCAGTGACCTTATTTTCGAGGTCATGGCGCAGAAGGCTAATATCTGAAGTATATAGTGTTCTTGGGCTGATTTTGTATATAGTGTAATCCAGATCTGCCTACTTCGGTGATAAAGGCACCAAAGGATATTCACGCATTGTCGGTGATCAAGATAATCATTCTCAGGGTAATGTCAGATTGCACCAGCAGGTCTATTATCTGAGGCAATATCAGCACCATGTATGTTTTCAGTGAACTCGCTACCCTTTACTTATTTCCTGGGACATAGTCATAAATGGAATCACACCATTGCAGTATATGGTCAAAAGTGATTAGGTTAATCAATATGGTGTGACAATACTCTGATATCCAGGTAAAATTCGCTTTAACAAATTGGCTTGATTGAACCAGCCTCTGTGCTTTGTGCACATATTGGGTACGTGAAATGACAGTTGTTATCATTGTAAGTCGTTTGACTGATGAAATTATTGAATTTTATTCGAATCAAATATCCTCTAAATCATTAATATTTTTCATGCATGAGTGAATGATTGACTGTTGGAGGTCACAAAAACATAAACACCCTATTGGTTTCTGACGTCAACGTTATACATACATTGGACTATTTTCACAGCATGTTTATTTCATGGTAACCCACTTTTCATCATCACAGAATTCATAGTGAGTGCACTTCTTGCTGCCGATATCAATCAATATCAGATATGAGCCCAGATAACACCAGTTTGTATTATTTCTAGGACACCGGAGATGCAGTCCGAAAACCTAGGCATGGCATTACCTCTGTCATCCTTATCCTCCACATTTTCATTTTAAGAGTTTATGGTCAAATCTTTCTGTACTTTTGAACAATAATACTGGAAATGTTTCAAGTGGAATGTATATATCAACCTATTACCACCAATACAACCCTATTATGATGATGCCAAAAACAACTATAAAAAAAGATAAACCTTTGGTATGTATGATTGAATACTTACACCCAAAGACATACTCGCGTCATCGTGGACACACAGTGCGTTAAATATAGTTTGAATATATAACCTATGCAATAGCTGTATGAAAAGTATCTATTCGACGGGTCTGTCAGTATGTGGTGGACACTTCAATAACTTTGTCCGTTATAATGGAGCTTTCCATACGATTCCTCCTGGTAGTATGCTTAACAATAGAGCTTCTACACACTGGATATTTCCACATTCAAAAAGTGATATACGACGATTTGATTATTGTTCAAACAAAAAATAAAATTTGAATATGGTTTTGTGTGTGTGATCTATTTAAACAATGTACCATGGTACAATCAAAACAAATCATTTTTGCGTTTAGTCACTTTGATATTGTAAACCAGTCTATATTTCGTATGACACCATATAGCCAAGTATGTGACATTATGTTAAAAATAGACACCTTCTTATCAAATACCACACGTTTCCAATAAAGTGATGACGCATCTGAGGTCAACCACCCTGGTATATCAAACTTGGGCTGGGCGCCCCCGGCAAAAGGGAAACTCGGTTCTAATGTCTCTTGTGGAAAGTATTAGATATCTCGCCTAGAAAAGAGATTTTCTGCATCACTGCATTTTTCATTAAATAAGAAGCAAGAGACAGACGCATAATATTTCACCACAACAAAGACAGCTAAGACCATAAGAGGATTTTGGTAAGTCTTCTGTCGTTTCCTGTAATAATATGATTGTGTACGGCGAGCTTGGGGAGTCTGGAGACATTGCACATTGATGATTTCAAGCCACTGGAAGCCCGATGAGTTGGTGCAATGGCATACTTGCTCGTACAAATTTCAATGGCCACGTGTCAATATATTTACCTGGAATCAATACATCAAAACAAGTCTACTCAATGTACATGTATATTTCATTTTAGGTTTTCCATTGTACGTTCGTATACATGTATCAATGCCATGTTATTCAATGATATATATGATTCTACGCCATCATAACAGGTTATTTATAAGGTAATACACAGACGTGTAACTGATAATAAATGATGGACACCTTGATAGAATGGCATGATTGCAGTACGTGTGTTCAGGTTGGAGTTACTAATTTACGATGTGTTATCATCCCATTCTTCATCAATGCTGGTAAAATAGCTGAGTTCATTTCTGGGCTGGTGTCGGTGGGAAGTGAGGTTCTCGCACAATCTCAATACCGGCTATTTCCCAGTAGATATACATTGAATACCATGATGCATACCGACTATCAAATACAGAATATCAGATTCGTATGCGAATAGTATTTATTACATTTCCACAAGACGTGATCAAAATAAATTGTATTCATTCCTTTGCGACACTCAGAAAAACCAATGAAATTGTTTACCAGACTTCGAGATCATCGTATCTTAGATTCAAAAGGAAGAGGACAACGATATTTCGTGCAGAAAGAGACTGCTTCCAGTACAATTGTGTGACGTACCCTTGAAACCGAGACAGTCTCTCAATGAACATCCCAAACAGTAATGGTCTGCTGAACAAAATGTGAGGAGGAACAAATATAGAGGCACGTGGCATGTGTGGTTGAACTACACGTGCCATTGCAAAATGGCATGATATTCGATATATTTCATGGGTCTGCCTTTATACATGCCAAATATATGTGCTCGAGCCAAGATGCAAAAAATTTTTTGATCATCCTATCAATATTACATTTCCATAAATATCGAAAAACAACATTGGCAGCCAAATATCAGTTGTGATTTCATTTAAAAGAGTTATGTTGTGTTTTTGAGTACAACGTTTGTTGGACTCGCGTGTTATACTATGTACTCACGGGTATTGCAAATGTATCTTTTTGATGTATAGATATGGTTTTCGTGATGGCCAGGTACATTGTTTGTGTCCGAAAGATACAGCATTCAGCAATGAGTCAGCAAAATGTAATTTTTCAGGTCAATCGATATGAATATATCGATTATAAAGATGTGCCTAATTCGACAGTCGCTCTGGACGACTACAGATTGACATGCTGCATGCCTGAGTAAACAGTGGATTGGTGAAGGTCACATGGCGGTAATGATTCAATTTGTTAATTCTGTGTTAACCAGTTTTTAAAATACAAACAAGCATCGATAACAAGAGTGCAATAATTCAAATATGTCAACGAAACCAACCACATAATGCAAAATAATAATCATTCAAAACAATGTTCACATACTTGATCATAAATTTCATTTACATAATGTGAATATACTTCTGTACTTACAAAAGAACACATTACACGAACTAATGAAAATGACATAAACATACATTAAAAGTTGCTCACCGGAAAGGTAAGCTATTTACGTATAGCCCTTTTTCGCCAATTACATTTATTATTGTGTTTGGGTCTGCAGGATCCATCTCACACCAGTGACGTATGGCGAATGACTATAATTGGCACGAGCCCTTTGGACCTTTTCAGAGGTAAATGCATTGACGGTCATAAATCATCATCCACCAGTGGTCATCACCCATCCACCACGTGGTATTGAAATGATATATACATAAACGACGCGCAACTCATGGAAACCATTATAGCGAGGCTGTACATTGTTTCCGACCCAACCATATGCTTTTTAGTTATGACGAGGAACTTCAAGTAACCTTTGTTATACAGTCACCAACATTTGGAGCCTTCACAACTCTCAGGTAATTCCACTAGACAATGCAAAAAATACTTCAATGACTTCAATGATCGTACATGTATAACAGTAATGGTCAATGAATATATTTTGTTCAAGACAATGTTTTTTCACACTTTAATTCCACAAGATCGAACGGACATATGAGGTTGATTGTACATGGTTTGGCACATACACGCAGGAAGAACTGATAATGAGTAATACATTGAAAGAATGATCACGACCTGACCCAACATGACCGTCATTAGGAAGTAAATAATGTTATCTAGTGGATACACTCAACTATGAACATGAATTTGCCAGGGACGGAATGTGTTCTTCATTATTTTGTCAATTGTGATTGCATGAGTGAGTGATGGATTGCTGAAGGTCACACACTAACAATATGATAACAGTAAAAACTTTTGCGTGCGTCAACTGTGTTTGTGTCCTTGGTACTGAACTAATTGACCAGGAAAAGCTAATATTGGTAATAACATGGCTATCTGACTCATAATAACATTGTGTGATTCAAGTTTAAAAATGGACACATTTATTGTGGTTAGACTCGTTTTCGAAACCATCGATGTCGGTAAATGAGGAGGAATATTTGTGGAAAAATGAGGGGAATTCATGACGGGTGCCACTAGTGGGGCAGGAAATGCTCACTCTTTCCGGAACACCTGATTTCACCTCCTAATGGCCATTTTTTAGGGGTTCATGAGTTTCCCTGTCATTTTTGTTTTCTCTCACTTCGTATGCCTGATATGACTTTCTGTCCCCGGACTATGAGATTGGATAACGGACCCTGTTTTGTTTGCTCGGAATACTTAATACTGGGTATTGATTCCACGTCTATTACTTAATTCAGATAGTGTGACCAGAGATATTGGATGTGTAGTAAACATATGTGCGTTCGCATGACTTGGGTGGTTATTTACCTTCGAACGACATCAAAGTCAATGACCTTTCTCATGCACAAACAAGAAAGTACTTGATATTAAATCCTTTCCCCTTTCACCTTTATTACCGTGCAAGATATGATTATGCCGTGTCCAACCAGAGATATTACCCATGAAAATGAAAGCCAATCCAATATAGTGATATTACTTTTAAAGACGGGGAGTGTGATATCCGGAATAACGGGCATCTGGGACATTAAAAAAAACCCAAGTGTCTTTGCTGACAGACAAGTTTTCGTTCCCGTCTAGGACTGCGGAAGTGCTTTCTGCGTAAAGAAATGCAACGCTATCGGTGGATGATCAATAGCCTTTTATTACGTCGCATTTTGACGTACTGCTGAACGAAGACAGAATTTGTATTAAAACACTGTATGATCCCACAGACACTTCAATCTATAATATTAATGTTCCACAGGTTTTATTTTTTCAGCTTGGAATATTTGCAATGAATCGTGAATCTTCATCCACCGTAGTTGACATTGGAAGGATGAAATGAATGGATTTCTCCCTCAAACAACAAGGGCACCGTACAGCAGAGCGCTGCTGATTCCTATAGCCCTGTTTATGACCATGCATTTGTTCATGACAATAGCCACCCTGCCGAATGACGTAGAGCGTTGTCCGGCCTAGTTCTTTCGTTTAGGGGTCAGGTCATGTTGTTGTCAACGCTGCAATGCTAACTTTTTGGCAGCTGATGCCGACACATGCGGAGTAAAACATTTTTTTGATAAAATTCTGACCATATTACCTTAGATCGGGGATTCGATGCAGTGTAGGAGATACCAATGGACAAGTCTGTACTGTCCAATTATCCATAGGAAACTGATTTGTTCAGAAATAGGCCCTCGCCCACAGTGGTCCACAAATACGTAATGTCCAAACATTGATCACAATGTGTTCAAAACGTATGGCCCATGTACAACAACACTGTATGAACTTGAGATTTCAAATACTTCAAACTTCAATTGTGATCAATATAAAGGTCCAACGTCATCTAAATAGGGCTCTAATAATTTATTATTGATTTGCATGTGGCGTGTCAACGCTCTAAGGACATGGTGTACGCTCTAAAGTTGCCTGGTCTGATGTTCCTATCAAATATCACAGGGATTTTTAATAAAGTGAATACACGTCTGAGGTCGACCACCCTGATATAACAAACTTGTGCTCGTCGCCTCTGGCAAAAGGAAGCTTTTGTCAGGTTCAAATGCCACTTTCATTGTGGAAGGTATTAGATTTTTATCCAGGTCAGAAAAAATATTTTATGCATCACTGCATTTTTCACTAAAAATAAGCAAGCGACAGACGCATGACATTTTGACCGAAACAGAGATAGATATATCTATAAGAGGATTTATGTAAGCATTTTGTCACTGTTCCGTAATCATGGTGATATGGTTATCTATAAGGAGCTCTGGAAGTGTGGAATCTGCATATTGATGTCTCTAGCCATACAAAAATCTAACAGTTTCGTCCACAAATAATTGGACATAATATCAGTTCCAATACACAGTTTTATATTCGCGAAGTAATACTGACTCCAGTAATTCTCTCATTGGAATATCTTTTGTCTTGTTTCTTTATCCATAATATGGTTTTATTCATAACAAGGACACCGATTGAACTTAAAATAAGTTAGTGGATAGTAGTTCATTTACCTATGCTATAGGAACAATTGTCCATACAAATTTTCCAAGGCCAAGTGCCAACATGGCAGGAATCAATGCATCGTATATTCATTTTTGTTTTTCTTCTCTCCGAGGTTATACTGTTCATTCGTATGAAGCGCATGGTATCAGTGACACACATAATTTCAATAATAATAATCCGATATATTAGGTAACACACGTATGTGCCGAACCGGGGACAAACGTATGTATGAACCTATTACCGCTCATGGCAAGATTTTGATGATAACAATAAAAAAAAACCTAACATCAAACACTTTCGAAATAGAAACAAAGCCCGATCAAACTTGTATCTGAAGCCACACTGGTGTCACCAGGGGCAGACAGTGTGTAAATATAGATGTTTCCACTGTACACCAGATGGAAATATTGTTCTCAACTGCTCAACAACTTACTAAAACAATTTAGAAATCCGAAACAAGCCCCGCGAAATATGTGTATGACAAGTACTATAATAATGACAAATAATAATAATAAGTTCCAGTTCCTCGAGTCTTCTCGTGTATAATGATAGTCCTGCATAGAACTTAACATATACACCAATACAGATCCTGTTCACCAACACAGCAATTACACATTAATTTTCAAATAATATAAATCGAGACTGTTACCAGTATTTCTCATTATATACACATTCCAAACCACGAGGCCCTACGGTTATCATTACACAGCTCCAACGACTTCACTATACCAATGTAATTGATTAAAAGTTCACAAGACGTGATCAAAATTAAATCCACTTGTTCCATTGTAAGATACCTTCAGGAGAGCCATTGGATAATGAAACGCTTCATCAGATACAAAAAGTGTCACGAAAGCAGCCCGAGAGGAAGATGACAGCAGTGCTTCATGCAGAAAGAGACTGCTTCAAAGTCAATTGTGTGGCGTGCTCTAGAAGCCGGAAAACTGGACAATGGAAGTCTCCGACGGTGATGGTCTGTTGAACTAATGGGATATTCCAAGGTACGCATATAGAGGCACGTGTCATGTGTCGTTAAACTACATGTGTCATTCCAAGATGGCAGCGAGTCTGATATATTACCTGATTTAAAATATCCGGTCAATTAGCCGGTCAAATGTCAGCTGGAACTGTATTTTGCATAGTTATGTAGGTATTCTTTCAGATAGTCCGTGGCTTATATGTTATTTAGGGCACTCAAGGATATTACAAATAAAAACATCTTTTGGGATTTGTCACCGTTGTAAATATTTGATGTGAAGGGTATATCAATCAATCAACATTGTCTGAGAATGACATTCCATGCCTAGAGTCAAGAGGTGTGTTCTTACTGAGGTCAAAATATGTGAGTATCAATAAATGATATTCATTTATAGGCTTCATCGTATATTTGCTTTGGCAGCTTACATATTGCCAAATTACGTGCGTGAATAAATATATGATTGATCGTCACACAAATAACGGTAGTAGTTTAGTTCTATTTGTTTTTACTGTATCGATCTACGTTTCAAAATACGAAAAAGAATGGATAAGAAAGATGCATTATTCCAATCACAACAACGACAAGAATCACATGACGCACACAGGTAAGGAATCGAAAACAACTATTTTATTGTGTTGAAATACTGGTAACTCTCTATTCTTCTTCTTTGGATACTCATTGTTATGCATGCCAAGGTTGTGTTAGTGTAATATTCATTTTACACTGAGATTTATTTATTCACTGGAATAGCAGAAAACACCTGTGGTTGGTCAACACAACTGAAGTTCACCAACTATATTTATTATTGTTTTTGTATCTGTTGCGCTCATTTCCCACCAGTGACGTATGGCCACTGGTCATAATTGACATGAACCCTTTGACTCTTTTCAGAGGTAAATGTGTTGAGGATCATAAATCATTCGTCATCAGTGCCTGAATGCGTCACATAGAATTCAAATGATATATGTGTAAACGACGTGCAACCCAATGGAACTGTCAGTGACGTAACTTTGTCATGCAATTGACAAATGTATTCAGGACCGTGTGTCCATTTCTGAATCCAGTGTCTGACACAATCAGGAAATATTATTTTCCTCTCGTAAGGGTTTGCATAGTGATGTGCATGTGAATTCGTCGTTATCAGCTCTACGTCTTGCCTAAATGACAACCAGAACCTGGCTGGAATACAGAATGATGAAGATTAATTTTCATTCAGAAAATTTTCTTTCAGAGAACCATTCTTTTTACATTTGACTCAAGGTACTATTTGGTTGGAATATATACAGCATAGATGTATGTAACATGTGATTTATAGACATCCCGGATATATCGTTCAGAAATATATAAGCAGTACAAAATGAACTCAAGGATGATTGTGAAAGCCAAATCTTTTAGTCCGGGATTCAGGTCGATTATATACATATGTGCAATGTACCGTAGGTTCGTCTTGGTTTGGCACGTAAATAGAGGTAGAAATAAAACGGCTTTTTGTAATAAATAGAAATAATCCATGAGGTCTTTTTTATTGATCTGATTACGAATTCCCATGATAACGACTGCCCTGCTGGTGTTGATAAGTCATCAATGTTATCATGTATATGCTCGATTTGGCAGTTCGAACAAGTCGGTGAATGATGCCTGGGCAGGAAAGTATGTTTCACTACGTCGATATCATTCGAGCTTATATGAATGATTGATGGATTGATGGTCACATAACCATATGATAAGGATAACTGCTTTCACATGCGTCAATTTTATTTGCAACAATGGGATCGACCAAGTTATTATTCAGCCACTCGTCGCCATGAAATGGACCTGAATTAGATGTTTACAAACTAGATGACACCTGATTCTCTCAGTCAAGAAAACAAACTGATACTTAACACGAATGCTACTCATGTACATTAACACTGGCTAGAAACAAAGTGGGTTCAGTGAACTTGAATCGTAAGGACGTGCTTCTGTCGTTGACCGTATATGTTCGATATGTCTGCAAACGGAAGCTCCCACGAAATCACAAGTGGTAAACGTTGTCAACAGTTAGTTCAACACCCTCTTTTGGTTGAACAATACAAAACTGTCATTGGCATAGAGTATTTGCAATCCCAATAAGTTGATTGTCAGGCATGAAACTATATATGTGTGATGGAGATCCGAACATATGATTCCTCAACTTTTGGATTGTCTGTTATTCCAAGAACATTACGACAGCACGAACTGTCATAACCGCCATGCTCCAAATTGAAATAAATACATATACTATTAACGTAGATTGAGAAACGTAGTTTTCTAGTTCACTTGTTTCCAGTTCCCTAAAATTTCACAGACATTACAAACAACATAACATTCTGTCAATATGCATTCAGTATTAGACAATAAAACAGTTCTACTATCTTTCCAAACCACTCAAATCCAGTTATTCTTCTGATACAGCGCCCTTCCAAATGATGATATATAGTTGTTGACATAACTGACGTCAATAGTTTCACCATTTCCAGATGTGGATGTCTTGGCTTTAATACGTCATCAGTCTTAAAAGGGTGCCACTAGAATTGATATGATACATGATAGTACCGCGTGCAACCCACCACCCCATCAGTGATACAATTCATGGGCAATCCCTAATATATAAGCGATTTTTCAATAAAACTACTTACCTGATAGTGGGCGTGATCTGTAGAAGAGAAGAATACATCCAAGAATAGGCGACTGCCATCACATCTAAATTTTCAGCTCAATGAGCAATATTCACGCAAGCGTATCAGAGACGAAATTTTTTATGCATATCAGAGCATGATGCTTACCATCATCTGATATTCAGTTAAACGTGTCTGCTAAGTATGCATTAAGTCGCAATATTCTAACGCACCTAAACTGAATGGAATCTCGAATACTTTAACAATTAGGCAACCCTGGTGGTATTGAAGCACAGTCAAATTTTCTAAAGAGCGAATATGTTCTGAAGTACAATTAACGGGATGAGGTTGGAAATAATTAAGCTACAATCTAGGTTTTATTTCATGTGGATAATTCAGAAGTTTTTGTTGTACTCTGAAAATAAGTTTCAATATAGAGTTCAACACAAATAATTGAGGCAAGCAGGCTGTGTACAGGTAGTACAGCTGAAAATATCTTTGGCTGCATAACGTATATCCGATTTGGTTTCGGTATTTACATCACACAAAATATGAGTTTTTATGAGTTACTCGATTCATTATAAGAGGCATGACGGCACAGTATCTTGTGACGATCATTTCTAGGACGAGTAATGTCCCATGAACCACATACTCGAAACGTGATGAACCAGTCTGTTCAATGGAATCAAGACAAAAGTGCAGCCATACTGCCCGGGATATTAATTTCCGTTGTAGAATGCCGTAGAATTCAATTGATGAAAGGTTTATTGATAAGAAACGTGGTAAATGAATGAAGTAATTTGCTGAACGCAAGGACATCATTCCAAATGTATCGGGGATGAGTCCTGAAAATACTGCTTTCATGGTGATTGCATCTACCGACATCGTGTGACAATTATCAATATTGATAACTATCGAGTGTGTTATGTATGATATATTTTGATTTTTATTTAGATGGAACAACATTCTTTGATATTGCAAATATCAAAGAATACCCATGCATATTCGTTTTATTCTTCTGATGTCACCAGTTACACACATACATATTCTCCCTACATCATATGTTCTGAAGTACAATTAACGGGATGAGGTTGGAAATAATTAAGCTACAATCTAGGTTTTATTTCATGTGGATAATTCAGAAGTTTTTGTTGTACTCTGAAAATAAGTTTCAATATAGAGTTCAACACAAATAATTGAGGCAAGCAGGCTGTGTACAGGTAGTACAGCTGAAAATATCTTTGGCTGCATAACGTATATCCGATTTGGTTTCGGTATTTACATCACACAAAATATGAGTTTTTATGAGTTACTCGATTCATTATAAGAGGCATGACGGCACAGTATCTTGTGACGATCATTTCTAGGACGAGTAATGTCCCATGAACCACATACTCGAAACGTGATGAACCAGTCTGTTCAATGGAATCAAGACAAAAGTGCAGCCATACTGCCCGGGATATTAATTTCCGTTGTAGAATGCCGTAGAATTCAATTGATGAAAGGTTTATTGATAAGAAACGTGGTAAATGAATGAAGTAATTTGCTGAACGCAAGGACATCATTCCAAATGTATCGGGGATGAGTCCTGAAAATACTGCTTTCATGGTGATTGCATCTACCGACATCGTGTGACAATTATCAATATTGATAACTATCGAGTGTGTTATGTATGATATATTTTGATTTTTATTTAGATGGAACAACATTCTTTGATATTGCAAATATCAAAGAATACCCATGCATATTCGTTTTATTCTTCTGATGTCACCAGTTACACACATACATATTCTCCCTACATCAGTAGGGATGTGACAAAATCTAAACTGATGCTACTGTTATATATCCTGACAACATTCTGAACAACTCTGGACGTTCAGCAGATGGTGAACCGAAGTAGTATTTGAGAACTCACCATGTGCTTAGTAAATTGAAGAGCGTAGTTTGTCTGTAGTTTGTGTCTCATACGTTCTCACTAATTTATTTTCTCTTCTATACAACTTCCCGACTGCATTCGCAAACGAATAATGGTACAGCCTCATTAACGCTCTGCATATGAACTGTACATTTGCGGGCACTGGCTGTGTGCTGGGCAGGCAACTATAAGGCACCCAGGTGCTATAAAATCGAACGTGTTCCATCACGCTCCGACGTGCCTAAAATCGGAAATGTTATACGAAGGTGTCATGTGAAGAATATACTTCGGCCGAGATGGTTTGCTATTGCTCAACTCAACACCATTTAGCAAAAGAACTGACTGGACGGCGACACCTTGAGTGGACGGCAATACATTACTAATCTTCGAATATGACGTTATCTGCAAACCATCCCTAATACGAGTGGGAATATAACTCTGAACATAACCCAGTCTACAGTTACCGACAGATCCTGCATTTATCATCCGAAATATTGTGTGTGTTCATCCACCATGTGGAAATAATGAATTACTGTGACATACTTTAAAAGGTGATTGAATTGGAAGTACAGATTGCAGAGGAGAAAAGGGCAGGGTATAGTCAGAAGGAATTCGTGAGACTGTGTGTTGACAGATAACACAACATTCTATATTTGCATAATTGTTCTACATTTTTAGGTTACCGGACCTTCGGTCCGATAACCTATTGCCGTGGCGTTGCGTCCGTCGTCCGTCCGTCCACATTTTTATCATTAAAGTTTACAGGCGAATATTTCTGAAATTTTGCACAAAAATACCAAAAACTATTTCCAGGAAAGATTTTTTTTATTTTTTTTATTTTCGCATTTTTTTCAAAATGGCAGCCGTTTTCGTCGAAAAATGGCCAATTTTGGACTTTGATGGTCGTTTCCTCAAAATCTGTTCAGTAACTTTTTTTCTTATTGATGCATGACACTCCTCCTATGTACCCCTATGACATGTATAAATTTCGTTGCCCTTGAATCGCTCGAAGTGGGCCATTTTGGGCCCAAACTCGGCCCAAATGGGACTTTCCCATGTTAAATTCTCCTATGCTTTATAATGAGACACATTAAGCCTAATAGCTCATTTAAAATTGAAATTAGAGACTAAGAATCAATTGTAGACATATAGGAAATGATATATGCTGAATATTCTCGTGACCTTGAATTTGACCTCTGACCTCGGTTTCAAGGTCAGAGCGGCCGTTTTCGTCTAAAAATGACCAATTTTGGACTTTGATGGTCGTTTTCTCAAAATCTGTTCAGTAACTTTTTTTCTTATTGATGCATAACACTCCTCATGTGTACCCCTGTAACATGTATAAATTTCGTTGCGCTTTAATCGCTCGAAGTTGGCCATTTTGGGCCCAAACTCAGCCCAAATGGGACTGTCCCATGTTAAATTCTCCTATGCTTTATAATGGGACACATTAAGCCTAATATCTCACTTAATATTGAGATTAGAGACTAGGAATTAATTGTGGACATATAGGAAATGATATATGCCGAATTTTCTTGTGACCTTGAAGTTGACCTCTGACCTCGGTTTCAAGGTCAGAGCACAAAATGGCTAATATCTCGTTCATTATCGACTTTACAGCTTAGGAATCAATTGTGGACATATAGGAAATGATATATGCTGAATATTCTGATAACCTTGAATTTGACCTTTGATCTCATTTTCAAGGTCACAGGACAAAATGGCTAATATCTTACTTATTATCGATTTTACAGCTTAGGGATCAATTGTGGACATATAGGAAATGATATATGCTGAATATTCTCGTGACCTCGAATTTGACCTCCGACCTCAGTTTCAAGGTCAGAGCACAAAATGGCTAATATCTCGCTTATTATCGACTTTACAGCTTAGGAATCGATTGTGGACATATAGGAAACGATATATGCCAAATATTCTGATGATGTTGATTTTGACCTTTGACCTCATTTTCAAGGTCACAGGACAAAATGGCCAATATCGCACTTATTATCGATTTTACAGCTAAGGGATCAATTGTGGACATATAGGAAATAATATATGCTGAATATTATCATGACCTTGAATTGAAAATGATATATTCTGAACATTGTCATGACCTTGAACTTGACCTTTGACCTCATTTTCAATGTCGCAGGACAAAATGGCTAATATCTCGCTTGTTATCAATTTTACAGCTTAGGAATCAATTATGAACATATAGGAAATGATATATGCTGAATATTGCTATGACCTTGAATTTGACCTTTGACCTCATTTTCAAGGTCAGAGAACGAAATGGCTAATATCTCGCTTTTTATCGACTTTACAGCTTAGCAATCAATTGTGGACATATAGAAAATGACATATTCTGAACATTGTCATGACCCTGAACTTCACCTTTGACCTAATTTTTTGTCACAGGACAAAATGGCTATTACTCGCTTATTATCGACTTCAGAGCTTAGGAATCAATTATGAACGTATAGGAAATGATATAAGCTGAAATTTGCTATGACCTCGAATTCAACCTTTGAGCTCATTTTCAAGGTCGCAGGACATGATGGCTAATATCTCGCTTATTATTGACTTCACAGCTTAGAAATCAGTTGTGGACATACTAGAATGACATATGCCGAATATTATTGTGTCCCTGAATTGGCCAATGACCTTATTTTCAAGGTCACGGGACAAACTACTAATATCTAAAATATGTATTGTCCGGTAACCTTTCTTAGCCCTTGGGCTAATTTTTTCTAATAATTCTCACACATTAAAGCACCATCCGTTAGGCATTATTCGGATGAATAAATATTTGACTGCACACGATACATGGTTTTTTTGTGAGATATTCTTATATTTAATTCAACCCTTTTACATTCAATATCAAGTATGAGGAACATAGCATGAAGTTACACATTGAATAACATGTGACGATAGGGCAACAAAAACCAAAGGATCCCAATAAATGCAACATATGCACAAGCATTTTATTGATTTCGTTTCTTTTTCGATATTGATCCAATTTCTTGACAGCATGTATGAAACAAGAACTGCACCAATTGATTTCATATGTTCATCATATCACCGGAGAACACAATGTAGGCCCTCTGAGTCTACGTCAAGAAGTCCTTTACGGGGTCACGTAATGCCAATAGAGTAGATATTGTTGACTACACAATTTCTGAAATTGCCTGTTCGATGACTACACTGCCATTATAATGCCAGTAGATGCACACACACCAAAACAGGATGGATGAGTCCTTTGCCATGCGACGAGAGCACTGCCACAGGTATATGGTTTGAGAAGGAGATTTCAGGGCTAAATGTGCCACATTGTTTTTTGTACACCCGCTGTGCAAGACAAACTTACATTGACAAATTTATATTGACAAATTGATTTACAATTTTTAAAAAAATAGCCCAATTCTTAAAATTAGCCCAAAGCTTCTATCCAATATTTGAAATTGCTGTCATGTGCATACCAGCAATTCAATGTCAAGGAAGTTCATACACAGCAAAGTAATGGGAAGTCAGTCTTAGGCATCAATTAGAATAAAGCGTTACTGAAGGACCTAGAGCAAATAGGCATTCTTCATTTAAATAAATTGAAAATTTTCTCAGGTAGTGAAGCAGCACCAGAAGATGCTGGGATTTGGAAAATCTAACAATGCGAAAATGTCAACTAGCAATATTGTAATATGAGATGAAGTGTATTTGGCAGTGATAATGCTGTTGACAAAATTACAAGCGAGGTAAAGATTGAATAGCCACTTAGTAGATCTGCAATACACTTTTGCTTTTGTTTTGTACTAAGTAATGCGAAATGTAGAAAAATTACAGGACGGTCTGTGTGTCTGATTGATATCATTATTTATATCTTGCTTGGACTTATACTTGGATCTTGGGGATTCACCAAAGTCTGAGACTCCAGAAACAAATTGAGTAATAACTTGGTCAAGATTGCGAATATACATTACAGTCTCCCGTGACCTGTCAGAACCAGGCATGTTCTTTTACATGACTAAGAAACATCAGTGATGCTACTACAATTTTCAGGATGCGAAGTTTGGTAGATGTATACATTCATTAAAATTGCTATGTGAAGGATGAACTCACATCAATTATGTCTGTGTTATGGTGCTGTGTTAAGGATATCATGTGTCTCATGGTACATATTTTATTTAATTCACAATGTTGACGAAGTGTGCAGGATAGAGCGAATATGAGGAAAATGAACCTATATACCAAATATGTTAACACCCCATCCCCCACCCCACGCCCAACTATGTGATACACTGTTTGTAGTCCCAATTAGTTTTGAAGGTCTCATTTCTTTGTTCTTTTAATGTCTCGTCCATGTGTCATTTATGTATCGACCTAAACAAAGATCATATTTTTTTGTACACTACCTTACAATTAAGATATGATAGGATTAAATTTATGAGACGTATACATAGTGTTTCTCATATCCCATTTTTATAATTATGCATGATGCAATGAGCTAGAAGAGAAAATACAGTGTCACGCCCAGTGCTCTAGTTAGACTGTCAAGATTCTGTTAACACATGGGACCTTAACGGGCAATGTGGAGAATGTCAAAACACTGACAAGATAATGTTGATGGTATGTGATCAGGTGTATAATATATATATTTGGAGTTTGTCAATTCGAATCTGAGGCTGGTGATAAATAAGGAACAGTTAAACCATACAAGGAAGGTAATCCCAATGAAGCAGTCAGCAGACTAATTAACATTGGCGATGATATACTGGACATTCTAGCAGATAGCAGTGTTATTGAATTCGCTGATGTAAGGAAACGCCCACATGGTTGTTAAGCCAATCCTGGTTCATTCAAGTGTACTCAGTACAGTCTTGAATTAATGTAATTAAATAACGAAACTATTTATGGATATTACGATCAATTTTGCACGAACATGTCAGTTTATTTTAGATACACTGTTAACCAATTATTTCATTCAATTTTATTTCACCTCATTGTTTGTAATTGGGTGACCGATCAATCCTGTTCCC
This sequence comes from Terebella lapidaria, assembly GCA_949152475.1. NCBI lineage: Eukaryota > Metazoa > Annelida > Polychaeta > Terebellida > Terebellidae > Terebella > Terebella lapidaria. The sequence continues at coordinate 32,035,489 of OX424558.1, forward strand.
ATTATCTCTATGTTTTCGAGTTCGATGAGCAGTATCCACGAAAGCATGCAATTCTGAAAAAGGAACAAAATTCGAACCACTCAGCACATATTATATCATGATGCTTCAATTACACGTCCGTGATAAAACCTGCATTCAGGCATATTTTAGGAGCATACCCTCAACTCCAGTACATCTTGATTATGTTTGAAACCAGATAACCTCGGCGGTACAGTATTATCTTCTCACCTTCTAAAATACCAGATATGTGTGTTGAAGTACAATCGATATGATGACCCAATAACTTATTTCAGATCTCCATGAGGTCGGACATGAGTATAATACAATACATACTAGATTTAATGAGGACAAATCAAAACGCTAAACACAAAAAATAAATTATCATAGAAAAATCAGTATGAATAAAAAGAGTATTACTAAAAATTGATGGGCACAGGCGACAATCTCTTGGATTGCATATCATATCTGGTTTCGTTTCAGAATTGACAGTTCACAAAATATTAATTATTACTTCAATTCAACACGCTTAATGTGCTGTCTCCAGCACCCCTTTGTGAGAGGCCTGAAGGTATACGGCACAATTTATCAGGACGATTCTTTCTGAAACGAGTAATGTCCCTTGAACCGTTGAACCACAAGCTCTCGAAATTTGATGAACCATTCTGTTCATCGATGAAATAAGGCTTGAGTGCTGGAATATTGCCTGTGAAAATAATTTCCGATACAAAATATCGTAGAATTTAATTGATGCAAATTTTATTGGTAATAAAACTGGAACATGAATAAATTATTGCTGGCTGCAAAGAAATCATCCCAAACCCTCCCCTTCGTTGATAACTCCCTAAAGATGCAAATTCCAAGCCAAACTGGAGAAAGATCATTTGTTTGTACACGTATGTGAAATTATTTTGATATACATGTATTTAGTGCATGGTTGGGGCCATTTCCTTTGTTGTTGACAGGTTACTATTGAACAGAATTATCAGCAGGTTACTATTTCGGCAAAGAGGGACCCCTGCACTAAGTCAGATAATGCACGCGGGCGCGGGTTTCTCGTCAATAGTGGCCTCGTGCCCTTCGGGCACTCGGTCACTATTGGCGAGAGACCCTCGTCCTTGTGCATTATCCTATACTTACTATTTTCCTGAATCCAGCGGGAAAAGGAAGTAGGCTTTCTAAACCTTATTTCTAACCCGTCATAGCCCTATTTGCTGATATTTTATTTATATGTAGTATGTGCTCAAAGCAAATGCCTTTGAAAACAGGCATTATTTTTTTAAAACTATATTTCATATTAAACATGTGAAATTACCTCAATGAGATGTACGTACATCAAACATTATGTCTGCTACCCAGTCTTTTGCGAAATTTTGCTCATTTGAACAAGCGGTTTACACTTAAATACAGGAACTGTATCCATCACACACAGATGTAAACAAAGCATAAGTGTAAGATGGACCGACAATTCATGCACACCACTGTATATCACTGATTATTTTCAGTGAAATTAGCCCAAGGCTTCTATCCAAAATTTGATCCAGCAAGTCAATGTCAACGAAGTTCATACACAGCAAAAATAATGGGGAGTCTTAGGCCTCAATTAGAATAAAACGTTACTGAAGGACCTAGAACGAATAGGCCCGTAGATTGTCATTCTTCATTGAAATAAATTGAAATTTTCTTTCGGTAGTAAAATTGAAAGGTAGTAAAACAGCAACAGATGCTTCAGATTTGGAAAATCTAACAATGCAAAAATGTCAACTAGCAATATTGTAATCTGAGACGAAGTGTATTTGGCAGTGATAACGCTGTTGACAAAATGACATGCGAGGTAAAGACTGAATTACCACTTCTGCATAACATTTATGCTTTGGTTCTGTACTGAGTAATGTGAAATGTAGAAAAAAGACGGTCCGTGTGTCTGATTGATATCATTCATATCTCGCTTGGATTCATATCTTGGATCTTGGGGATTCACCAAAATCTCAGACTCCAGAGACAAATTGAGTAATAACTTGGTCAAGATTGCAAATATACATTACAGTCTTCCGTGACCTGTCAGAATCAGGCATGTTCTTTTACATAACTAAACAACATCAGTGGGGCTACTGAAATTTCTAGGATGCGAAGTTGTTTTGTAGATGTACCCATTCAATAAATTTGTTATATGAACGACAAAATCACATCAATTATATTTATGGTGGCGCGAATAGGATATCATGTGTATCATGGTATGTATTTTATTTCATTCACAATAGTGACGAGGTGTGCAGAATAGAGTGAATATGAAGAAAATGAACCTATATACCAAATATGTTAACGAAAAAACCCCAAAATATGTGATACACTGTTTGTAATCAAAATTTGTTTTGAATGTCTCATTTCTTTGTTCTTTTAATGTCTCGTTCATGTCTCATTTGTGTATCGACCTGAACAAAGATCATATAGTTTGCCCACTACCTTATACTTACACATGATAGGATTGAATATATGAGACGTATACAGAGTGTTTCTCAGATCCCATTTTTTATAATTATGCATAAAATGCAATGAGCTAGAGGAGAAAATACAGTGTCACGTCAAGTGGTCTAATTAGACTGTCACGATTCTGTTAACATATGGGACCTTAACGAGCTGCGTGGGGAATCTCAAAACACTGACAAGATAATGTTGATGGTATGTGATCAGGTGTATCATATATAAATATATATATGTTTGGAGTTTGCTTAATTCCAATCTGAGGCTGGTGATTAATAAGGAATGGTTAGATTGTACAAGGAAGTTAATCCCAATGAAGCTGTCAGCAGACTTATTAACATTGGCGATGATATACTGGACATGCTAGCGGATATGACTGTTAGTGAATTTGCTGGTGAGAGGAAACGCCCACACGGTTGTTAAGCTAATCCTACTTCATTCCAGTGTGCTCAGTACAGTCTTGAATTAATGTAATTAAATAACGAAACTATTTCTGGATATTGCGATCAATTTTGCACGAACATGTCATTTATTTTTAGATACATTGTTAATAAATTATTTCATTCAATTTTATTTCACCTCATTGTTTGTAATTGGGTGACCGATTAATCCTGTTCTCATTATCTCTATGTTTTCGAACTCGATGAGCAGTATCCACGAAAGCATGTAATTCTGAAAAAGGAACAAAATTCAAACCACTCAGCACATATTATATCATGATGCTTCAATTACACCTCCGTGATAAAACCTGCATTCAGGCGTATTTTAGGAACGTACCGTCAACTCCAGAACATCTTGATTATGTTTTATACCAGATGACCCCGGCGTGCTTCCTAAAATATCAGATATGTGCGTTTAAAGTGGTCCGTCTTGCGGGCGAGTTCTAGACACAGTCTCATGACGTCATTGGTATTTGTCTAGATACTGTGGCAACCTTCAATGTAGGCAGGCCAATCATTCTCTATCCACTGTTTGCATACACGATTAACGGCAATTTTCTAAGTATCTGTTGTCGAACTGTGCCCATTTCCTGTATATTCCCGGCTATCTCTAGATGTACTTTCAAGTTTGCGTGACAAACAAGAATGCTAAATTTGGCTGATTTTAAAATTGATTCCAATTTAAGTATCATCCATATGATGACCCAATAACTTATTTTCGATCACCACGAGGTCGGATATGAACATAATACAATACATACTAGATTTAATGAGAACAAATCAAACGCTAAACACAAAAAATAAGTTATCATATAAAGATAGTATTACTAAAACTTGATGAGCACAGGCGACAATCTCTTGGGTTGCATATCATATCTGGTTTCGTTTCAGAATTGACAGTGCACAAAACATGAATTATTACTTCAATTCAACAAGATCAAGGTGCTGTTTCCAGCACCCCTTTGCCAGAGGCCTGAATACACACGGCACAATTTCTCACGACGACTCTTTCTGAGACGAGTAATGTCCCTTGAACCGTTGAACCACAAACTCTCGAAATTTAATGAACCATTCTGTTCATCAATGGAATAAGGCTTGAGTGCTGCAATATTGCCTGTGAAAATAATTTCCGATGTAAAATGTCGTAGAATTGAATCGATGCAAGTTTTATTGATAATAAAATTGGAACATGAATAAAGTATTGCTGGCTGCAAGGAAATCCTTCCAAACGCTTCGTTGATGACTCCCTAAAGATGCGCATTCCGAGCCAAACTAGGAGAAAGATCATTTGTTTGTACATGTATTGATTTATATAATATTTTCTTGAATCAAGTGGCAATAGGAAGTAGGCTTTCTAGTCTTTACTTTTTACTCAACATAGCATATACGAATATTTGCTGATATTTTATTCATATGCAATTAGTGTTCAAATGATGAACAACCATTCGGGACCATATGCGTATTATGGTCTCTTCGTTACATGTCTGATATGAAGCGCTTCACTATGTTCGCTCATCTTTAAGTGATGGTACCAATTTCGTTACCTCCCACCACCCACCACCCCCGGACACGCACCGTGACACACGTAACAATTAATCCTGCTGCTGTGTTGCTCGTTTGAACCAGTGACAGAAATAGGTCCAGAGTTATGACATTATCATCAACGTCACTTAAAACGGTTTCTAGTGTATCTTCAAATTATTTTTTGTGTGTTGATATACACACTATATTCACTCGTGAATCGATATGTATATACGCATATATATTATAACAAGCTTGTACTTTCGACAAACCCTGCCGTCCACATTGCAAAACATATGAAACAAAGTGGCTCTCGTTCTCACCTGACATTTCTCTCACGCTGAAGAGGCAGATATTGATAGAAAAAGAAACCCACCCATCTTTAGGACAACGCCGATTGGGCAGATTGATTACACGTGTTCATCATATCACCTGAGAAGACATTAGCTATGAGTAAATACCTAGTTGAGTGTGTTGCTTGATCTGTCAGCTGATTCAATGTCAAGAAGTCCCTTACCAGGTCACGTAATGCCAAGAAAGTAAATGTAGTTTGAATGGTAATTACCTAACTTCTGACATTGCCTGTGCGCATAGGTCGATGACTGCATGGTCATTATAACGTGACTAGACGCACAGATGCCACAATAGATTTGATGGATCTCATATGACATACAAGCACTCCTGTTCTGAAGGGGATATTGGCGCTTTATCTACCGCATTCTCTTCTTACACCTACTCTACAAGACGTTTCTCTAGCCCACAGGAAGTTTACCGAGAAAATGCACATCGTTAAGCCATACAACTGCATTTTGTTTCACTGATTTTGTCACATCCACCTGCAGTTCAATGTCATCGAAAGATGTGCCAGATAGAGTCCGAAATGGCGTCCATATGTGCAGCTAGATATAATGTTAATTAATATATATCGAGCAAAATGTCCATAAGTGATATTTTTGTATCCCTCACAGGTAGTCTAAATTGTAATACTCGTGTGAAAAGATTGTCTTAACAGAGACTGGAAAACCAACCCTCAAATTTCAGAACTGCATTTTTTCACCGGAATCAGTCACATTTTTTTAAAGAGACGAGAATAAAAAAAACATTTGAAATAATCCCATCCTGAATTATTTGTTAGTATTTTTGTGCAGCAGTTAATTACACAATGGAGTCGTCAGCCGATTGATGGCAATGGCGATAATATACTGGACATGCTACCTTAATACAGTGTTAGTTAGTTCTTCCGTTCAATTGTATTTCACCTGATTGTTTGTAACTGAGTGACCTATTGATTTATTTCCCATCATCTCTAATTTTTTCAGCTCACTGAGCAGTATTCGAGAAAGCATGTAATTCCGAGGACGAGAGAAATATTTTAGACTTAGCACATATCATGGCAAGATGCTCACCGCAGTAGATTATTCGTCAAACTCGTGGGATAACCTTTGGCATTCAGGTGTTATTATCCATCTTACTCGAGTAAATCTTGATATTGTTTGATACCTGGATGACCCTGGCAGTATCAACCCATGATCTGCGAGACATATAGCGGATATGTGCGTTGAAGTACAACTGACAGGATGAGGCAATGCTTGATTTTTGATCGCCATAAGATTGAACATAATTCTACAACATTTAGGATCGATTGCATTGTGGACGTCGTTATAAAAAAGTATTTTGTATGTAGATAAGTTAAAATCCGGATGCGTTTCATCACTGAGTGGTGAACAAAAATACTAGTAACTCAAGTTTCTCTATCTGACTGCATACAGGATATTGATTTCCAAGATGAAAATTAATCAAACACTCCATAACTATGCTTATTCGATTTGGTTCCACAATTTACAGTATAAGAAACGTGAGTTATTACATTAACTCAGCAGTCCAGCATTGTCGTTGGTACTCCTTATCAGAGAAATGAGGGTACGCGACACAATTTTCTGCGAGGATCTTTTCTGGAATGAGTAATATCCCTTCAACCCACGAACTCCAATCTCTCAAAACCTAATGAATCATTTTGTACATCAAAGGACGCAGGGTTTGAGTGTTGCAGTACTGCCCGTTAATTTCCGTCATTGAATTCAATCGACGTAAGTTTTAATGATAAGAAAGGGGGATATCAATGATGATTGACCCTGGTTTAAATCATTGTGTTTGTGCATTACTTCATCACGTGTATGGAAACAATCACGTGTTAAAAGCTGTACAAAGAAACTATTCATGGCTGGTACAATTGCTATTTTAAAAAGACACCAGTGCTGTCTTAATACACTGTTAGCTAGTTCTTCCGTTCAATTGTATTTCACCTGATTATTCGTAATTGGGTGACCGATTAATTTATTTTCCATCATTTCTGAATTTCCGAGCTCAATAAGCAGTATTCAGGAAAGCATGTAATTTCGAGGACGAAACGAAATGTTTCAGGCTTAGCACATATCATGGCTCACTGTAACAGATTTTTTTGTTAAACGATTGGGACAAAGCATTTGGCATTCAGATGTTATAATCCAGATATGTTATAGCGAATATGTTCGTTGATGTGCAACGGACAGGATGAGGCAATGAATAATTTTTGATCGCCATCAGATTGATTGCATGTGGACGCCAATAAAAATAGTATTTTTATGCATATAGATTCAAATCCGAAAGGGGTTTTATCACTGAGTAGTGAACAGAAATGCTAGTGACTCATGTTTCTCTATTTGACTGCATACCGGATATTGATTTTCGAGATGACACGTCATCAAGCACTCCATAATTATGCCTAATTGGTTCCACAATTTACAGTACAAAAAACGTGAGTTATTATCTTAACTCAGCAGTCCAGCAATGTCGTTGGTATCAGAGAAATGAGGGTACTGGACATAATTTTCTACGAGGGTCTTTTCTGGAATGAGTAATGTCCTTTGAACCCACGAACCCCTAGCTCTCGAAATCTGATGAATCATTTTGTACACCAATGGACGCAGGGTCTGACTGTTGCAGAACTCCCCGTTAATTTCCGTCATTGAATTCAATCAACGTAAGTTTTATTGATAAGAACGGGGGATATCAATGACGATATCCCACTTAAAGGGATATTTAATTGATGTGATATTAATTTCCAGTGTAAAATGTCGTAGACTTTAATCGATGCAATTTTATTGATAATAAAATTGGAACATGAATAAAGTATATTGCTGGCTGCAAGGAAATCATTCCAAACCCATCGTTGATGACTCCCACATTGGAAGAAAGATAATTTGCTTGTACATGTATGTGAAACTAAATTGATTTATATAATTATTTCCTGGATCAAGCTTCATTTTTAACTCGTAAACGCTTCAACGTGAAGCTGTAAATTACAAGCCTCTGGTTTCCCACAATACACGCGAGTGGTCGTTGCCCACATTGTAAGAATAAATTCGAAATATTTATTTGTCATAGCATGCATGAATATTTGCTGCCAGGTCAAGTAATGCCAAGAAAGTAAATGTTGATTATTACTCAACTTAATATGCATGTGCATGCAAATGCATGTGCGATAGTTTGCATGGTCATTATAGCGTGACTAGACTAGATACGATGGATCTCTTATGCCATATGAGTGCGGAATGAAGGGGATATTGGTCCTTTATCTATCATACTTTCTTCACACCTACTCTACAAGAGGTGCATGACAATGGTCAATATTAGTTTTATTTAAATTCCAGAAAACTCAGTCAAATATTAGCCCATGGCTATGGAAGCTGCACATCGTTAAGCCACACAACTGCGTATCGTTTCACTGAATTTGCCGCTTTCACCTGTCAAGTTAAATGACACCATTTGAAGGTGTGCCAGATAGAGATAGTGTCCTAAATGCCATCCATATGTGTAGCTAGATATATTGTTACGTAAACGATATCGAGCAAGGTGTCCATAAGTGGGGTTTAGCCCATTTTCGGCCTTTTGGGATTACAATTTGGGCCTCTAGAGCAATTGAAGACATTTTGTACACAGATAGTCTGAAATGTATTGCTTGTGTGAAAAAAATGTATTGACAGATAGTCCTTGTACTGAAAATATGTCTCAGTTTAATTGATTATACATGTCACATCGAAGTTAAACTGGGAGCTATTGATCGTTGTTTGCCATCCACGTCCACTTTTTATCTACATAAGCAAAACTTATGAACAACATTCAATGCCTTGCGACGATCTTTTCTGGCATGAGTAATGTCCTTTAAAGCTTTGTGAACTACAAACTCACGAAACTATATGAACTATTCTATTTAGTGGAATCAATTACATTACTACCAGTGAAATTAATTTCCGTTGTACATTGTAGAATGTCATAGAAATTAATCAATGGGAGTTTTATTTATAAGAAACGTGGAGCGTGAATGAAACGATTTGCTGGCCTCAGGGAAATCATTTCAAATTTATCGTAGATGACTCCGAATGATGCCTGCAAACATTATTTTTATGGTGGACGAATCTATCGACATCAGGATGTAATATTGCCAATATAAGTGTAGATTTAGAGCATTTTTAAGATATTGTCTTTCAAGACACTGCCGTAGATTCCATTGCTAATTTGTTAAATTGAATAATTTAATCTATGTAATTGTCTTTGATCCCATAATTTAGAAATCGTTATTCTGTTCACTGAAACATGAGCTGGTTATATAGATGATGTTGTTAAATAAATCATTCAAAATGAACTTGGGCATCCGTTCAACGGCGAGGTTCATATGCACGGCATCAACAATATAAATGACAAAATGTTGAATGGATCATGATTGTGAATTGGACAACATGTCATAATGACTTACGCCTAAATAAAGATGGATCATGTTGAGGGATATTGCAGCAATGACGATACTGGGGGGGGGGGGGAGGGAGGGTTCAGACGAATTATTCATTGATAGGTGGTGGGGGCAAGACATAAAAAAAATTGTCGGTGATGGGGTGTTGATGAAATTAAATTGCACGGGTGCTGGGGTCCGAAAATTTAAAATTGGTGGGGACTGTCTCTACTGGACAGAATCTTTACCTTGCTGAGCCCAATAGTAAATGTTTTTTGCCTTAACTATTTTATTGTGGTCAATAATAGAGTTAACTAGTAAAACTAATGTTAACTTATTCAGTTACAGCCATGAAATCTCTACTGGACAGAACCTTTACCTTGTTGAGCCCAATAATAAATGTTATTTGTCTTAACTATTTTTATTGTTGTTAGTAATAGAGTTAAAACTAATGATAACTTATTCAGTTACAGCCATGTAATCCCTACTGGACAAAACCTTTACCTTGTTGAGCTCAGTAATAAATGTTTTTTTTTCTGTCTTAACTGTTTTTATTGTGGTCAATAATAGAGTTAACTAGTAAAACTAATGTTAACTTATTCAGTAACAGCCATGAAATTTCGATGTTATATGTGTTAGTGAAACGTGGCTCAACGCATCCATAACAAATCAAGAATCGGTGGATATTCTGTTACTAGTATACGAAAGGATCGAAATCGGCATGAAGGCGGCGTTCTCATGTATGTTTTTGACATTTTACCAGTATTGCCTAGGCAAGCACTCCAGGCTGATAATATAGAATGTCTATGGATTCAAGTCGGTATAAGTAGTAGAAATGCACTGATCTCCGTATATTACCGTCCTCCTATACCATGACCAAATATGACTCGGAGCGCTGAATTTTTCATTATTCGCTGGTGACTTCAATGACAGGTGTGCTGATTGGAATGAATCACACCCCAACAGCGAATTGGAGTTGAATTTATTTGACTTAATAAATGCTAACAATTTGTTTCAGTTAGTTTCAGAACCTAATAGGTATACAGAAACAAATGCTAGTTTGCTAGACTTAATCGTCACAGATACTCCAGGTTGTGTGTCGAATGTACAAATTCACTCGCCAATATCAAACTTGGACCACTGCATAGTATCGTGCAGTCTCGCTTTTTCCTGCGCACATGACCGTTCTTTCACCCGCGATATATGGGAAAATTCAAACGCTGACTATGGACATTTGAAACAGTCTCTGGAGAACTTTGCTGTGAATCTGAAGATGTAGACATACGGGCTAATATGTTTACTGATTTCATACTGGCAGAAGCGAGCCGCCATATTCCAAATAAAATTGTAAAAATAAAACCTAGAGATAAGCCTGATATAACCAGTGCATGTCGATACGCCGACAGTGTGCGAGGGACCATTGACACAAGAGATATCTTCGCTCGGGAAACCCGATTCATTACGAAATATAGAAGGAAAAACGCAAGCGGGCTAAACTTGTCAGGTCCTCAGCAAAACAAGCTTTAATACAATCAAAAGATGGTGAGCCGTCTTGACAATATCTCAACTGCCAAAGAATTTGGGGGAAATTGCTAAATCCTTATTGGGTGTTAAAATGGAGTACCTACTTTATTTTACTTAACAATGGCGAGGTTTATTCCACCAATATAGACAACGCCACTCTATTGAATGAGTATAATTTGCAAAACAATCCTCAAAATTTGACCCACGGAATGCGCTCCCACCCCTGAGATTTATGATTCCTGCTATTTTACGAAATCTAAAAGTTGACGCGACACATGTACAACGAAACAGCGTTTTATGTGAATCCTGCTTCTGTGTTGCCTACACCGAGTAACCATGCTAAGTACTCACTCGTTCTGTACGAGGAACGTTACCTATGTGCATATGTTAAATGGCGTGTAACAATCCTCGAAAAACAAATTACGTTTGAAATAAAAACAAACAAAAAAACACAGCCATGAAATCTTTATTGCACAGACATTTAATCTTGTTGACCCCAAAAATAAATATTTCTTGTCTTAACTATTTTTTGCGGTCAATAATAGATTTAACTAGTAAATTTAATGTTAACTTATTCTGTAATATTATTCTGTTTTCACCAAAAACATCAGTTCTCTATTCTGTACAAGAATCCTGTGCTATTTGCTTTCATAGTACAGGTTATTGTAGTGATCACAGATGTCAAAGTGAGTATTTTAATGATCGTAATAAGCCTGCTAACTAACTAATATTTATTTCATCATTCTGAAAAACAGGAGGTTTCTTGTTACTGTCTTTTTCATCGAGAAAAACAGGAGGTTTCTTGTGACTGTCTTTTTCATCGAGCGTGTCAGATTTCATCGAAAACTCCCACCCACAGAGTGTTCACAAACCATGTGTGCTAAACAGGCCAATTTGAGCACAAAATGTGTCGCTAATCGGCCAATCAGATTGCTATGGCAACCAAAATCGATTGGTGTCGTGATTTTGCCATGAGACGGTTCAGATTTCACCCTGTAGAGCGCTCGCAAGAAAGTGTCTGCGGCTGACGCGGCGGCGCGACGATCGCAAATCCATACTATCCGCCGACCTTCGTTTGGGGGATACAATTAATGAGGTCCAATTCAATACTCTTTGTTACAGATATATGTCAATGTAATAAAATGAAGTGAAATGCAACCTCATTTTGTTTCCCTCGATTCCATGTTTTCTCATCAATACGTAGTTATCAGTCAACCAATGAATACAAAGTAGGGAGTCATTGTACAGTTGCTCTGCTAGTTGCCAAGCAACCACACCACTTCAAGTGGTCTGTTAGCACTGTTAAGCATTCCTAGCTGTCCGAATTTCTGTGAACAATGGGTAGGCCCCTAATGCCTAAGTCACACTTGCATCGATGCCTACGCCAATGAGGAAACCATGCCCAAGAAGACTAATATTTGGACATTTCGGCTGGTCACCCACCGAGTGCCCGAGGGTCATCCGTCACCATCAAGCAACAATCGGACATCGCAATCACGTCGGTGGAGGCATCGGGAGAGGATAATGCAAAGTCATTTTGGGGGGGGGGGGGGCGACCGATGGAAAAATGACATCGGTAATGAATTGCTAGCACACCTGCCGGTGGCCGGCCAGAGTCCTTTCAGATCCTAACCAGGTGCCGAGCAGATCCACCAAATTCTTCGACCACCCAAATGGGTCGCTAACCAAAGGGTATACCTCGAGAGGCGGATGGATGTCCGGAAGTGCCCTTCAGATAATCGGCCGATTTGTACATATCAGACGGTCACCGAGCAAGTATCAGGAGTGCATCATGTAGTCTCCGGTAGAGCATCGTTGATTGGTCAGTCTTCTTTAAATTCGTGGAAATGGAATGGACACTGCAAAGACGCGTGATGGTGGATATGATGGTCACCGGTGGTTTCATGACCACTCGTAAGATATGGGAAAGATGCCTGACAATCTATCACCGGCGGCAGGAACATCGGTAAATACCACGATGTCCCCACATCGGCCGGCGACCTGTGCAAATGTGACCCAGGCATTTTCAACAAGTCATGTGAGAATCTCCAAACCGCTGGCAAGTTACATCGGTGGGTAAATGTATTAGGTTATAATCTTGGAGTGTGGCTTTTGCTCAATTTTTAACATGAGACTGGGCAATAATAATTATCACAGTTAAATACACAGTGGAGTTTTCAGCAATTTGATGACAATGGTAATAATATAACGGAGTCCTGACATGGGGCGAATACTTCACTTCTACATGAATACGAATATGAATACCTATTTTTACAATGTATTCAAAGACGAATACGAATACTTATGGAAGTATTCATCAATACATAACTCATGCTGTGATAGATATAACGTCATTCACGTGCGAAAAAAATATTGATAATATTTATGGTAAAAACATTCATTGCAAAATGAAAAGTGTTGATTGCTCAGTTCTTATTTCAGAAGATCCCGAATATAATTACAGGCATATTCAACAAACATGAAACATCAATGGATAACATCACACAGTGGTGTATACAGAACCGGTGTAAAGAAACTGGGCAAATTATTGCTTGATGTCAACTATGTCATAAATGTTTCATTTGGTCATCTTAACAAAACATGACATCCAGGGCAAAAATTAACTCAAGGGATCAACTCACAGATATCAGTCAGGAACTTGGGGATCAAAGATGACATAATTATAAATGAAAGACCATACAAGAAACAATATACCACAGTCAGCATCTTCCATTCTAGATGAGATCACACACACTCTGTCTTGTATAGATTAACTGGTCTAACAAGCCAGCGTGCATGGTTGATTAGTTTATTGTTGTTTGGGCAGTAGGGGGGGGGGGGGGGGGGGTTGGTCGCAAAATGTCAGTGTATGTGTTCGGAAATGAGCTGGCAGGTGTGAATTGGACTGTGAAAAGGGTCGCAAATGAGACTCTAATTATTATATTAAACAGTATTCATGACAGTATTCCAATTATGTATACTTTGACCTTGTATTCGAATACGAATACACCATGGCTTCTATAGCAGTATTCGAATACGACTATGAATACTTGAGATACCGAATATGAATACCCCAATGTCTGTAAAGGACTTTAGAATGTGATAGAATGTGCGTTCGCCAGTGTCTTGAAGAAACACTTACATGGCTGTCAACCACATCCTTTTACAAATCAGTGTGTTTGTCGCATGACTCCATCATGTGCCTGAAAAACAATCATCCATTGAAACTGTACAAATGAAGCTATTGATGTGTGGTACCATTGGTATGTTACGAAGGCACCAGTTGTATTTAACCTGATGATTCGTAATTGGGTGACCGATTAATTTTGTTTCCATCATCTCTAAATACTCGAGCTCATTAAGCAGGTTTCAGTGAAACATGTAATTCTGAGGACGGAACGAGATATATTTTACACTTAGCACATATCATAGCAAGATGCTCAGCGTTATTAGACTTTCAGGTTATATTTATCCATCCTAGGTTATATTATCCATCCTACTTGAGTAAGTCTTGATATTGCTTGATACCTAGATGACCCTAGTGGTACCGATAAAGGATCTATGAGACATATAGCGGATATGTTCGTTCAGGTACAACTGGCAGGATGACCTGATGATTTAGTTTTGATCTGTATAAGTTTGAATATAATTCTAATACATTTAAGATTGATTGCATATGGACACCATTGAAAATATAATTCTATATGAAGATTAATTCGAATTCGAAAGGGGTTTTACATGTATTACTGATTGATGAAGAGAAACAAGATACTTAGGTTTTTCTATCTCTCTCTCCCTGCATATCTGATATTGATTTTAGAGATGATACTTATTCAAGTGCTCCCTAGCTTTGGTTTTTCGATTTGGTTGCAGAATTTACAGTACACGAAACGTGAATTATTTCATTAGTTCAGCATTGTCGTTGGTATTTTTGTCATAAATATGCGAATACACGGCACATTTCCTGCGAGGATATTTTCCGGGATGAGTAATGTCCCTTGAACCCACGAACCCCGAGCTATCGAAACCTGATGAATCATTCTGTACATCAATGGACTCAGGGTTTGAGTGCTGCAGTACTGCCCGTTAATTTCCGTCATTGAGTTTAGTCGCTGCATGTTTTATTGATAAGAAGGTAGGATATTAATTATGTCGTTTGCATCCATGAGGACTCATAAAGACATCCAGCGAAGATAAAATACGCATAATATTTTAGTTATGCAATCTTCTGTCGACAAAATGAAACAGTTATCAATGCTATCATAACCCCCGGTTTGTCGAGTTTGACATACGTGATTGTTAAATATATTGTGTTTAGGTGTGAGAGACACAATCTATATCACCAACAATTTTTTATATTGCAAATACTTCATCGCACTGTCCATGCACGATCTTTGAGACTCGAGTATGCTATCTACATTATATTAATTTTTAGAATTTTGCCTTATGTTCTATAGATGATTTACATACTTACAAGTAATTCATTTGAAGATATATAGGACCTCCGATTTTAATCATCATTAAATGATATATTCGTGATACAACAAGCTTGGGAATATTATTAAGCCGAAAATATTATATGATGTTATTTTATTGAAGAACACTAATGTATACATCAGTATCTATATGTTTTGTCCCTAACGTGAGTGTTTTGGGCCATAATTCCAAACAAAGTCACCAACAGGCCCTTCGTTCTTCATTCGAAATAATATGCAATTATTATCTATGACGTGGAAATGATCAAGTATTATGACATATTTTACAGGGTGAATGAAGTTAAATGTTCAGATTACAGAAATGAAAAAGACATTGAGACTGCTTTGTATACTTATTCTAAAACTTCTCATACATTAAAGCATCATATGTTTAGCAACATTACGATGAATAAAATAATAGGTTTTTTAAGAGATATTCACCAAATTATTGCGTGTTTAGTATGTACCAAATCATACTTAGGTTGTATGATAGATGTGGTTATTTTGTTATCACTTGAAATTTGATGTGTGTATATAACAAACTCACTGCAGCACAAGCCTTATTTTCTTCATATAGCAAATATATGAGACAACGTAGTTTTTGTTCTTACATGTTCTCACGCTCCTCGAGCAGACATTGATCGAATGGTATAAACACCTCATCCAATTTTAGGACGACATGCTTGCCCAATAAAAATCATAACACCCGAGAACACTAAAACAATGACATAAATACCCCCTTAAGTGTGTTACGTGGTCGATCAGCGAAGTCTTCGTCAAGAAGTCCCTTATCGGGACACGTAACGCTCAGAGAGCAAATATTGTCGAATACTTCACGTCTGAAATAGCAAGTTCGATAGAATTGATAGAATTGATGGTTCTCCTGTGTTATGTAAATATGAAACTGACAAGAGCAGTAAAAAAGAACTATATATGAGTTGCGAAATAGATAATGGGGCTTCAGGTACTGCATGGGTAATCTTCAATCCACAAATTCATACAAATATTAATTAAATAATATATTGATCTATATATGTATATAAAGCGAAACACTAAACAAACTTATCTAGTGGTATTATTAGATGGATCAGCTGTTGATACTTCACGAATCCCATGCTTGATTAATACTTCTGGGTGATCTGCTAATCAGTATCCAGGAAATATACTATCAGGGTTTCATTCGAAATGCTCCATCACAATATAAACGGGGGAATGGGAGTCATGTATCTTTGTTGCGGCATATAATGCTCTTTTTATCCAGTTGATGACAAAATGAAAAGAAATCAATGCTTCGCTGGGCCCTTAACTTATTGTGTTATTATGGTGCCCGCCTTCCCATGTTTTGAGCATAACGGTGCTCGTCACAGTTTCAGAGAGTTCAAGAATCTCGTCCATTTCTGAAAAGAATTGGAGTTTTTTTTTACCTCTGTGTCAGTTGATCCATCTGATAATGTAATTTCTTGAGTAGAGAAATGCGTCGGAAGATGCTTTGGGTTTGAAAAACTAAGGCGAAAATGTCAAATGTAAATATTTTGAACCCAGATCAGGTGTATTTGACACCAGTTTTGACGTTGGAAAATAATGTTCGTCCTTGGGATGGCATTTTGCCACATTGTGCACATAAGTTAGACTTTTGTTTTGTTTGATAAGTATCGTGCTATGTAAAAATTGACAAGTCGGTGTGTGTGTCTGATTGATCTCATAACTTGGATCTTGGGAGATTCAATCAAGTGTGAGAATCCAGAAACAAATTGAGCAATGGCCCACTCAAGGTTTGCACAGACGCATTGGTTTTAGTTGATCTATTACATCAGGCAAGTCTCTTGCATGACTAAACATCATCAGTCGTAAAAACACTGGGGTATACAAGGTCGTTTTATATTATATATATGTATATATGCAACAAATCTATAACAGAAATCCTGGTACTGGAATAACATGGTTTATCTCTACTAGGGTTTTATATTATGAGATTGAAGGTTTTTGAATTTTATTAAGGAACCTAAAGTGGGTTAGCATTTTCGAAAAAATGATATGCGATTTGTGATGATATTTCGTTTCCTATATCTGCTATACAATGAAATCAGCCTATAGCTTTCTATAGACTTGCATATCAAGAGCTCGTCCCAGATTGTTCATCTGCGCTAACTGGTTGTTGGGAAAGTGTATACTACTGCCATCTCATACACAGTATATTTCACACCGTGTATCAAAATACGATCGATATACAAGACTGATGATACATTTTTGTTCATAAGTGCAGTTGTGAAATAAAAAGAGCATAACGGACAATATTATTAGTCAGACCAAGCAATGAGAAGGGCCAATTGGCATCTAGGCTTAGCTTCTGATGTAACTCCAGTTGAGCAATCTTATACAAAATATGACATCCTATCGACACATAACTATAATTTGATGAACGACATTTAAATTGTTTAGCTTTTCAACTTAGATGTACCCATTTTCATATTGAAATTTTCCCTCTAATACTACTCAAATCTGCTCTCTATAATTGGCTAGTGCTTCCATCCTACAGTCACTGTTTTTATGCCCACTATATGCCCATAATTGGCGTGGGCTCATTTACCGCTGCTGTGTCCCTCCCTCAATATAGTTCACCGGCCTTGGGGTTATTGGTGATTACTGTGACCTTAATGGATGGTCTATTCGTGATTCATATCCTCAAGATATATTAATGCACTGATGGGATTCCCCTCAGTCGATAGATTGCCTCCACGTTATATCTTTTATTACTAATATGCTTCGCTTGTTGAATATCTATATAGGAAAATATCATAACCATACTCATAACCATACTTGATCGGGTTGTGCACTGGGGTCAACAAGAGCTTATTCAACGAAATAATAAGAATAATATGATCACTGCCATGCTTATTAGTGAAGTACACAAACTGGCCATAATCAGTCGAATATAATAGACAACAATCCATTTGGAGAAATTCCTAATGCTTGCAAGATATTTTACATTGGTGAACACATAGGCATGTAACCCTCAAGGTTGACATTTGCTTTATTAGGATCTGAGGTTATGAGGATTATAACCCGTCATGTTATGATTTTTTCCGTAGTCAACTTTCTCTTCTAAGTAACAGCATTCCCATATCGGCAACATAATATTGAGTTGATTCACTATTACTTGCTAATCCCTGATAAACGCCTTTAAGAGATTCTATGGACGTGAAATCTATTAGCCACATGGTACAATAAATCCAGAACAAATAAGCAACACAAACGTCTAACCTGAATGAGAATAGTGCAGAAGCCAATTCTGGCATTTAAACACCGGAATAGTACTGCTTAGCCATACTGCTGGACTGCTCTGTGGAAGATGTCGGTAGATTTGGATTCCACTATGCAATTGTGGGTTCATGCATTTTTCGAAAATTTCCCAAATTGTTCGGAATACTTTATACTTGATATTGGTCACATGTCTATTTACTCTGCGTCCCTTTAATTTTATACTCGTCCTTACACAGAAATAAGGAGAAATGCACAGAAATGTATAGCTGCTATTCCAGCAGCCTGGGTATGTACATTTGTAGTTCGCCTAGTCCACAACATGGAAGGGCTGAGTCAAGAAATGTTCATCATATAAATACATAGCATATATTAATGAGATGCACAACAATTCTGTTTACCTATTTGGATGAAAGCGAATCCCCTCTCATGTTAGTGCTTTCGCCTTCAGTGTTTCCTAATCTATCTATAATTGGCTAGTGCTTTTACCCTACAGTACCTGTTTTGTACCAATAACTGGCTTGGGTTCATTCACCGCTGCCGTGTGTCCCCTTCTCCATGTAATTGACCAGACATGGGGTTACTGGTAATTACGGTTACTCTAGAGGATGATGTATAAGTGATTGATGTTCGCAGCATATACCTCTGCTAGTAGGGTTCACCCCAGTCCATGCCCTGTATCCACTTCGTAACTTTTGTCATGCTTCTCTTGTTTGATATCAACCAAATATTGCCCAATATGCGGTTTTATTTTACCCGTGACCGCTTCCAGGAGGGGTCCAGAACGCCCAAGTTTGACATTTGGCATTGGCATTAACCAACTGACTTCAAGAAATATGAAGTGTTGTTTCTTGGTCATAAACTAAGGTGGTGTTATCTACAACATTTTCCTTTTCTAAGCAGTCAATTTCCCATTTCTAAGCAGCAACATTCCTATGTCACCGGCATATGGTGTGTTTGTTTCTCAACTTATACGCTATTCCAGAGCTAGTTGCAAATATGAGGACTTTGTCTATCGAAGTGCCCATCTAGTCTCTAAACTGCTACGACAAGGATATGTTTACAAGGATATTTACATGTAATAAATATTTTATGATTCTAATAAATAAATAAATATTTATGATTCTAATAAAGATATGTTTACAAGGATATGACGGGTGCCACATGTGGGGCAGGAAATGCTCACGCTTTCCGGAACACCTGATTTCACCCCTTTATGGCCATATATGGGGGTTCATGAATTTCCATTTAAATTTTCTCAATTTTGCCTGACACTGGACTTTGAGATTGGATAATGGACTCGGTTTTGTTTGCTCGGATACTATATACTTGGGTATTGTTTCCATGTTTATTGTTTTTTACCAAGACTTATAGCTGCGTTTAAGAAATTCTATGGACGTCATCATGATCTGGTTGATAAATACAGCAAATCCATGTCTGCCATGCAACTAGATCTATTTTCATGTTAATTTTGGGGAATTCATGACGGGTGCCACTAGTGGGGCAGGAAATGCTCACTCTTTCCGGAACACCTGATTTCACCTCCTAATGGCCATTTACGGGGGTTCATGAGTTTCCCTGTCATTTTTGTTTTCTCTCACTTCGTATGCCTGATATGACTTTCTGTCCCCGGACTATGAGATTGGATAATGGACCCTGTTTTGTTTGCTCGGAATACTTAATACTGGGTATTGATTCCACGTCTATCGTCAACCATCGATTTCATGCGGGTGAGTTTTTTCACCAAGCGCTGAGGTTCTCAGGATCCAATTGCATGTACTCCACTTTGGTCGATATCCATGATCTTTTATACCATGGTGCACCATGAAAATTCCACGTGCCACCGCCTTTGAACGTCTTTGCTTCAAGAGACACCAGTCCCACACACTCGGCTGTAAAAAATTCACAAAATGGCCAACTTCGAGCGATTCAAGAGTAACGAAACTTACACACGTCACAGGGGTATCTGATAAGTGTTATGCATCAATAAGAAAAAAAGTTACTGAACACATTTTGAGAAAATGACTGCCAAAGTCCAAAATTGGCCGACATTTTGAAATAAATGCGAAAATAAAAAAGCTAAAAAATAGCTCCTTCTCGAAATATTTGTAGGCATTTTTGTGCAAAATTTCAGAAAGATTCGATTGTAAACTTTAAAGATAAAAATGTAGATGTACGACGACGGATGATGATGACAACGGAACGCAACGCCATGGCAATAGGTTATTGGACCAAAGGTTCGGTAACCTAAAAATAGGAAAAAATAAGGATTCTTATTCAAAGTAAAGGTAAAAAGAATAACTCATTTGTTGGTCTCCCAGCACCCACACACTCATTCCTTTCCGGCACAAATACAGACATCGTTGATAGCACTGATCAACCGAGCCAAGTTATCGCGCGAATGGGGAAAAAATTAGGCCAAGGGCCGAAGATAGGTTACCGGACAATGTTTATTATTTTAGATGTTAGCCAGGTCACTGGTTAAATTCAAGGTCAAGAGAATATTCAGTATATATAATATCAAGCATATATCATGTCCACAGTCAATAACCAGAGAGATATTAGCAATTTTGTGCTGTGGTCTTGAAAATGAAAGCAAAGGTCAAATTCAAGGTCATCAAAATATTCAATGTACATTGTATATCATTTTCTACATGTCCACAATCGATTCCCAAGCCATACAGACAATAGAGGAGCAATGTATGAGCCAGTTTGTCCTTGGACCTTGAAAATGAGGTCAGAGGTCAAATTCAAGTTCACGAGAATATTCAGCATATATCATTTCCTATATGTCCACAATCGATTCCTAAGCTGTAAAATCGATAATAAGTGAGATATCAGCCATTTTGTCCTGGGACCTTGAAAATGAGGTCAAAGGTCAAATTTAAGGTCATCAGAATATTCAGTATATATCATTTCCTATATGTCCACAATTGATTCCTAAGCTGTAGAGTCGATAATAAGCGAGATATAAGCCATTTTGTACTATGACCTTGAAAATGGGGTCAAAGGTCAAATTCAAGGCCATCAGAATATTCAGCATATATCATTTCCTATATGTCCACAATTGATTCCTGAGCTGTAGAGTCGATAATAAGCGAGATATAAGCCATTTTGTGCTCTGACCTTGAAACTGAGGTCAGAGGTCAAATTCAAGGTGACCAGGATATAGAGCATATATCATTTAATATATGTCCACAATTGATTCCTAGTCTCTAATCTCAATTTTAAGTGAGATATTAGGCATAATGTGTTCCATTATAAAGCATAGGATAATTTAACATGGGAAAGTTCCATTTGGGCTGAAATGGCCTACTTCGAGCGATTCGAGCACAACGAAATAGACATCATAGGAGTACATATGAGGAGTGTTATGTATCAAAACGAAAAAGAGTTACTGAACAGATTTTGAGAAAATGGCCGCCAAAGTCCAAAATCAGGCATTTTTCGCCAAAAACGGCCGCCATTTTGAAAAAAATGCGAAAATCGAAAAACTAAAAAATACCTCGTTCTTGAATTATTTTTAAGTATTTTTGTGCAAAATTTCAGAAAAAATTCGCCCGTAAACAAAAAAGATAAAAATGTGGACGACGACGACGGACGACGGACGACGACGACGGTCGCCGGATGCAACGCCATGCCAATAGGTTTTCGGACCATAGGTCCGGTAACCCAAAAAACGAACAAACGGGGGGAATACCTCGAGGATGGGGGAAATGCTGTGCAGACAGAGGACATTTATGAGTGAATGGGCAAACTGTAGATATGTGGTTGTATGATGTATATATTTATAATATTTCGTATTAGTCCACGAATTTATCACTACACCCTGTTTTTGACTTTCTGTCCATGTCAAGTCATTTACCGTCATGTTCAATCATGCTCAAATATGGTGACAAATAGTTCCTGACATGAAATACTACAATTTGTAGCAGACATGAGTTCACACAGTATCATTAATCTTCATTACGTTTGAAACTACATGACAAACCCCAGACGATACATGACCTCAATGTGTTTGAGTCAATTAATCTTGTGAGGTTTTTTCGATAGATGTCTGGTGATATGGCAATGAAACGATGAAGAGTTAACTCAATGTTCAGTTGCATGTCATGATTTTAAGCATTTTTATTCAATGTACATAAATGACATAATTTGATATCAACAGAGAGCGTAATGATGCGGGATCATCACCATGGTGTTGAGTTCGCTGTGGCCGGCTCGCCGACAGTCCGCCTCGAATAGAACCCCGGACAGCCCGACGGTCTGCCAGAGCCTTTGTCGCATCATTGCAGGGCGAGAGACTGATGATCACAAGGACGAGCCCTGGTTCATCACCGTCTCCCTCCTGGCCCCCGATTGGAAATCGTCCCCGGGGTCTTGTGACGCACTTCTAGCCGGACGAAAGGGACACGGAGATCATGGCCGAACTCATCCGTCGTCCTCTTGCTTTGCGAACTCTGAGATAACTCCGAACACACAAAGCGGCTTGATAGAATTTTTAACCCCAAGAGACACGAGGGATGACGTAAGACCATTGTTGTAGTATAGTGGAGCAACAAGATTAGACAGCATTGCCATGCAACACACTTGCTTCGAACACGGCCAAAACAATAATAGTGTTAGCAATGAAACTCCTGCAGCGATCTTTGGGCAAAATCGCCAGACATGATATTGATTGAACAGACCCAGGCATATTTTCCCATGCTATGATTGCCATGGCAACGATAATTTTTCATTGAATACATAATATATACATGAAAGTAGAGTGTACATAAATATTTCAGCTTATTGTTTGCAAATTATAGCACTTATGTTTGAACTTATTTCATTTGCAACGCTATATTCCTAAATAAATAAAATGATGTGTGAACGTGCACATATATGGTCCTATTTTTGTATAAATTTATCCATTTCAGATATAATTCCTTGCTTTATAGGCTATATTCGTGCAATGAATGAGCCAGTTGTGTTTACAAAATGATATGAAGCACATAGAACTCTATATAGCAAAAAAAAAAAAATGTGTGCAAATATTGATATTAAATCCAAAGACTTGACAGTGCATCTCAAAAAGCTCATACGAGCTGTTTTGAGCAATCTGTAGTCAAGCGCCGTTACCATGGTAACCCCCGGATTTGATGAACTATAATATGACAAAAATTAACAAGGGGGCTTTACTGGTCATTTTGATATATCATTCAGCCTTGTGCATAGTGGGGTGATTAAATTCATTTTTTCAAGCCCTTGGCCGCTTGCCTATATTATTGATGTCAATAAAGTGACATGAACACGCGTGCTTGTGTGCATTCATTATTTCTGCACACTAATAGATCTCATTACGACTCAGAGGACCTGGGGGTAATATCAATGCAGAAGAAAAACACGAACAATTTCACCCGAGTGTGGGTAACGTCAAGACAGTAATCACATGATCCATGTATTCCAAGACTACCATTGAAAAGACCCTGGTTTAGTTCTGAGCTTAAAAGTTTCACGCTCGAAAGGCATGAAAACCAATGGATTGGGGTATGATGAGGTGATGAACTCCGCATGTATCTTGGATGAATCTCGAACCAAGAGGCAAATTAATTTCAAGCACTCGATGTTCAACATTTACTTGCTGATAGAAGGA
Organism: Terebella lapidaria; assembly: GCA_949152475.1. NCBI lineage: Eukaryota > Metazoa > Annelida > Polychaeta > Terebellida > Terebellidae > Terebella > Terebella lapidaria. The sequence goes on from OX424558.1 coordinate 32,059,585, forward strand.
AGAGTATATGAGGAGATTTTGGTGATAAACAAACATATTTTGAGTAGAACTTCATTTAGAACTTACATTAATCAGGTAACACAACACTTGACTTTAGAGCCCTATACCCCTTGCGGTACCTTACATATAGTGTTGCAACTGGATAAAAATGTCTCCAGCCCAGTCACCCTGAGAGTACTTTTTGTGATGTTGATGAAATCCTTTGTCATATGAAGCAGTTATCACTAATTATAATCAACTCATTTTTAGAAAATTATCAGAACTACTAGTAGTTAATGGGAATAGTTCACCATTGGCAGATAACACTTCAATATCAATACTTCCATGAATAATATCATCGATTTGATGTCAGGGTATATAAGCCTATAATTATTTGTTCATTTGGTTCGTAGGAATCAACAGCATACTCAACAGCAGACAAGATATAATCACCTCAAGATTTTATTGGTCTCAGTTGTGGGTAAAATGAAACGTTCCGTGTCTCTTGCTTCAGATGTGAAAATGGTGTAACGCCATAAGCGATAATAAATTTCCCAAGAATGCAACATTTGTGAAAAATACCCTCGTGAGAGTCACGATATACTCTCATTACAATACCCACTGACTCAAGTCAGTGGCCAACGTTCCGTGTTCGTTTCGCTCTTGCTTTACATGTAAAAATGGTGTAACACCACAGGCAATAATACATTTCCCATGATTGCAACATTTGTGAAAAGTGTACCCTCGTCAGTCACGCCATACTCTCATTACATTGGCCACTGACTTTGAAGTGATATCACTTTAATGAAAATACTGATCCGGATTGTGATACCATAGTCAATGTCTAAGACGTGTGTAAAACAGAAAACAGGTATCGTCAGCTGTTTTCAATACAGAAGCGAATACCACACCACTAGTATGGTAAGTAGCTCTTTTCATAGTTCGAGCCTTGTAAGTTTATAATTATCCTGTTTTGTATAATTGTACAATAAAATATGTCTGGTCTTATCACAGCACGGACGTGGCATGATCTTTGTACATGGGTCTCACGTCTGCGGTAAATGTAAGTATTAATCTATTACCACATATACAGCCAGATTTTGATGTTTCCAACAACAAACGTTTTGCAATAGAAACAAAGCCCGACCAGATACGTCATCAAAAGACACACTGGCGTCATCAGAGGCAGACAGTGTGTTAAATGTAGTTGTTTCTACAGTAACTGTACACCTGATGGAAGTAGTGTCCAACTGCCCAACAACCTATGAAAATAATTTAGAAATTCGAAACACACATGTCAATTTGCTTTCGCATGCACTCTTTTTTTAAGCCCATTCCTGATGTAATCCAATTATATTTTGTTATGTTCATATATATGACTCTTTCCATATTAAAACTAATCATATTTTCCAATTTGTATGAGGTATATTCGGTTAAAGTAGCACTGGCGTGAAATGCTTCTTATATTCAAAGAAAGCATGGTGTTGATATCAGCATATTCTTTTTTATTCCTCATGTTTGTTGATGTCATGCCCTACTCTTTGTGAATATATGTTTTACATGCTCGATTTATGTACAGCAGACTTCCTACAGCCTATTGCTAAATGAAAATGGTGTTGTTATGGGTATTCTTGCTGTAACGACTGCATACATATTAAACACCTTGAGGTTTTAAAAAAACTGCTCATGATAATTTATTGTTCGCTTTAACGCCCCGAGTACACATATTACTTGCATGAAGTTCTTACCATCGATTCTTTTCTTCCATTTCTTGTCAAAACGTTGTGTCCATGAAGAACGTTATTGAAATATTACACGAGCGTTTAGGCTTACATCACACGTGACAGGATGAGATTTTTCATGGGTTCATGATGGACTCTTTATAATGAGATGAACTAATAGTGTCAAGGTCAGGAGTCTACTTTAACGTCGATGATGTTCATGGTTTAGTACGTGGACCTTGTTGCACTCATAGGTGGAAAGAATTTTATTACAAACTATATGTGAGGCTTCGCAAATGACCAAGTATTTGTAATTGCTGGAATTATTCATAGTATTATTTTACCATTAACATTAAACCAAGGTTGAGTGCAGTTACATCCAAGCAGTATGTAGATTGGCAAGTGTCATATTACAGGGATAGTTGGAATGGTGATTTTTTTAAAATGCAAAACACAGGCATCCATTTGGTAATTGCAAATTCTTGAAACTACTGGAGGTGACAAGTTTCTTGTCAACAGATTGAAAAATGTGTTTTCCCACTGTGCTTGATGAGTTTTTCGTCGGCTAATGTTGTCTTGTTGTCTTTTAATGGATTTTTTAGGAATTAAAGGCCTAGTGTTATGTTACACAATGTCAAAAACTACACACGAGTCATCTTCTTATTCGTTCCTTCTGATGAATGAAATCTTTGGTGTATGGACGGCAAAATAAAGTCGATGACATTGAGTTGCGTCTCAGAACAGAGGTCTTGAAGAAAGTGATGAGAAATATTATGTTGTATAATATGTAGAGTGGCGTTGAAAACAGAAAGGATTATTGTAATTCTGTACATAGATGTTGTCACTCATCACTGCGGAAAGGTCAAAAGTGTTGTTCTTATTATAATAATAGTGAGTGACAACCGATTCACATAACATGCCACCGAGAGGGTAATTAATTTATCAGGAAATATTGGGCTTCTTCGGCTTCATTGGCTTCTTCAGCGATCGAAAATATCACATTATATCGGAATAGAGTGGTTTGTCCATATTGATCTGACGGCTTGCTGCTGATGAAAATTCTTCATGTGAGACACGATTTTCACGTTGTTTAATTATAATGCACGGCACTACTGATAAACCCATCCAATGACTCTCCCCAGTTCATTGTGGATTATGTCACGACCATGGCTCTTAGCAAGCTCCGCCACGTCATCCCATATACTCGGTTATCCTGGATATGTCGACAATGAGATGGAAAATTGATATTGATATGCATCATCCAACAACAAACTCGAGAGTTTTGAATGTGACAAAAACGATGCAAATATTGTTTTACTGTCCGCAGTATTGTACTAAATACAACTAATGTATGTATCCTGTTTTTAGATTGGTCCGTTGTAAGTTCACAGTTACATGTACGTGTATAGGTTACTGATGTGTATATGTAATAAAGATGTCTGCTCGTATTACACAAGCAAAATTTCTCTGATGCTTCGAAATACTTTAATCTCTGATCCATTTTATTCTGTAAGCCCATCACTACTTCAATCCAATTTTTTTCAATCCAGCATCCAACATGTTCATTCATTATATACTAATATTTTCAAAATTCTCAAAAATTATTTTCGGTAAGCATGCAGTGGTAAGCAGTACAATATTCGCACAGCAACCTTCAACAACAACAAAAATTATGATATATTTTTCATGGATGTCTTTCCCAACTGTGCTGTGAAACTGCTGGCTTTCAGCACTTCTATTCAGATTTATCTGTGTTGACGGTCTTACATAATTCATCATCCGTCTCTGAACATGCCACTAGGTATTGGAATGATTTATGTGCAATCCACGAGCGAATAAAGTGATACAATCTATTGCCAATCCCTCAAATGACGTGATTTGTCAGGGGATGAATGTGCATAGTCTATTCTGGTTGACTTTTATGGAAGTTCATTCATCAGCCGAAAAGTGAATCAGTAAGCACAATCCCACATATTTGTGATCTAACAACGCACGATGTAATTCACAGCATTTGCAATTCATACCGGTATGACACGAAAGCACAAATTGAGTGACAAATTGTATTACAAAGATTGAAGCCATGAAAGGAGAAGTAAAATCCGATTTATGTGTGAGATACAACTAGGTGTGAGATATGGTCCGATGGGAATCAGAATCAATGGGCCTCGCTGAGCAGGCTTAAATGTAGCAGTAATAGGAATAGGACTAGTAGCTATGTTGCCATTGCATGTTTACATCATCGCTCTGCAAGATCATGTGCAAAGAAGTAATCTGAAAACTAGGGTCAAGGCCTAAAGATGCCTTGAAGCATTTAGACAGAAATTCATATGTATCTCCACCACTAGCGAGGGAAGACAATGTCCATTTTTGACTATGAGTCCATGTCACTCTACTGAGATTGGGCAATATAAAATATGGTGATGCAGTGGAAATTGTTCGAGCTGAGGTTGAATTTCACCCAACATAACGCCGCGAAATGTTTGGTTATGTCATCGAGTAACCCCCGCTTCACTAAACATGTTTTCCTAGGGCCACAAGTCCGGGGATATTTTCTGTGTGACTCTACGATGCACCGTTTCCGAGATATGGCTGATGATGAAAAATGCTGGCTCATCAAACTAAACATTTGGCCCAGGGATAAGTTCACCCAACATAATGCCATGAGTCTAAAAATTATGTCCATTTCGCTCTATTTTAATCTATTTAATCCTCCATTTAATCTATCAGGTCGAAAATGTGGGGGTCATCAGCTTTAATTTTAGTAACTAAATCTGAACGTGCGAGGGTCTGCAATCTCCGATTGTCTGGTTATTCTTGAAACAGTATTTGCTAATTGGCAGTGCTTGTTATTTGCGGTTTTCCATTCTCCATTTTTGTATATCATGTAATCCAGGGAGGTAAATCAGCCTAGTTTGGTGATAAAGGCACCAAATGATAATTATGCATTGTCGGTGATCAAGATACACATTTTCAGGGTAATATTGGATTGCATCAGCTGCTCTATTATCTGAGGCAATATCAGCACCATGTATTTTTTTTCACTGAACTGAATGCTCTATCCAATGTTAGATATTGGAAATCACTGCCCTAATGTAGGCCTATACTCATTTCCTGGGCCATAGTGATAATTGGCATCACACCATTGGAGTATGTATTCAGAGTGTGTGATAAGGTAAACAATATGGTGTGACAATACTTTGACATCCAAGTAAATTTGCTTTAACAAATTGACTTGATCAAATCAGGTTTTGTGCTTGATTTCAATTGGGTACGTGAAATGATAGTTGTTATCATTGTAATTCGTTTGACAGATGACATTATTGTATTTTATTCATATCAAAATCATCAACCATTTTCATGCATGGGTGAATGATTGACTGTTGAGAGTCACACACAAAACGACATATTGGTTATCATTTTCCCGGCATGTTTAATTAATGTTAACCCACTTTTTGCCACATTTATAGCGAGTGTACTTCTTGGTTCGGATATCTACATATATTAGGTATGACCCTATATATCACCAGTTTGTTTCATTACTAAGATACCGGAGATGTGGTCCAAAACCCATTGACATTGCATTGCCTCTGTTATGGCATCCTCATCATCCACATTTTCATTTTAAGAGTTTATGGTCAATATTTCTGAAATTTTGAACAAGAGTACTAAAAATGTTTCAAGTGGAATGTATATATCAACCTACTACCTCCAATACAACTATATTTTGATGATACCAACAGCAAATATAAAAAAGATAAATTTTTTTGGTATTTATGATCAATTGCTTACACCCAAAGACATACTCAAATATGAATACGATCAAATACTTACACCCAAAGGCATACTTAAATATAGTTCAAATATACAACCTTATGCTACAGGTGTATGACAAGACAATTCGAAAGGCCTGTCAGGGTGTGGTGGACACTTTCGACACTTTTCCCGTTATAATGGAGCTGTCTCAGCTGTCCATATGCTTACTCCTAGAATGCTTCAACACAGAGCTTTTCCACAACGGATATTTCCACATTCAAATAGTTTTAATGCAGCGATCTGAGGTTTTAATTTTGATATTCAATGACATTGAAATGTCAAAAGGGAAGTTGCATGAGAAAAACTAGCATTTTGTGGCTTAATAGTATACATTTCTCTGTTGAGCCCTCTTAGCCGTTGATTAATTTTGTTGTTCCAACTGCTCAATATTTCACCCTTCCAACATACCCGCTCCTAGCCTCCCATGATAAATTCGAGATTTCCATAGATGGCACAGTGTTAAACCAGTATCAGAACCAGATATCATAAATGAGGAGAAAAATTTGCCTGTTTATTCAACTCCTAGTAGGTTTCATAACATGTAGTTGGTTGCATAACGTGCACAGTAAACCAACATTTTATTTCAACCTTGTATTTGAAATATAATTTAACACAATCAGGGACTCTATAGTCTATTTGCCAATCACACTCGTGATAAGATGGTGAAATTCATTCGTGGATATGTCCACGTGGGTTATTTTTAAAAATGCACGCCAGAATTTTTCTGCATGTTTGCTCCAAACGTGAGTCTATGTCAACGAACATGTCACGTTCAGTACAATGTGTTAAAACTTCAACTGGACATGTTCAAACAAAAAAATAAAATTTAAATATGGTTTTGTGTATGTGATCTATTTAAGCAGTGTACCATGGTGCAATCAAAACAAATCATTTTCTCGTTTGGTCACTCTGTTACTGTATAACAGTTTATATTTCGTATGGTACCATATAACAAAGTATGTGAAAACATGTTAATAATAGAACCTTCCTATCAAATATCACACGTTTCCAATAAAGTGATAACGCGTCTGAGGTCAACCACCCTGGTATATCAAACTTGGGTTGGGTGCCCCGGGCAAAGGGAAACTGGGTTCTAATGTCACAGCCATTGTGGAAAGTATTAGATTTCTATCCAGCTCATAAAAGAGATTTTCTGCATCATTGCATTTTTCATTAAATAAAAAGCAAGAGACATACGAATGATATTTTGTCCACAACAAAGACAGATAAAACCATAAGAGGATTTTGGTAAGTCTTCTGTCGTTTCCTCTAATATGATTATGTAGGGAGAGCTCGGGAAGTCTGGTGACGTTGCACATTGATGAATAGAAGCCGCAGGAAGCCGGAAGATTTTGCTGGTAATGCACACCTGTCCATGCTAAGTTACATTTTCGAGTTTCATACATATTTTCGTAATCATAAAGCCTTCTCAGATAACTTCGCATTTGTAGTATCTGCAGTCTTCTGTCGCTCTCTGTATCAGGTTTTATGCACAATATGAACAGCGATTGAACTGATGAAGAGTAGGTGGATAGTAGTGTATCAAACAGTTTACGCTGTTTGTTTAAAGACTCAACTTTTATTTTTGTATTAGTTGGTACAATGAACGGAATAATATAGGCAAACTTGATCGTGCAAAGTTCAATGGCAAACTGTCAATATAACTGAAATTCATACATTAAAAAAGTCCACTCAGTGTATTTATTATCTGAGGTTTTCCGGTGTACGTTCGTATATATGTCAAATGCATTGTTATTGAATGACATATATGATTCCACGTAATCATGCAAGTGATATAATAGGTAATACACACACGTGTTGCAATATGAATGTCCATGTATACTACATGTCCATGGTTACCAATTTATGATGTGGTATCGTCCCATGCTGATCAGATGGCTAATTACATTTCTTGGCTGGTGCCGGTAGGAAGTGAGATGGTCGTCACCAGGTACTCCCACACTCCCGTTGCCTAGAAGCTAAAATTCTTGTTCGTAAATACATTGCTTCATCAATAGAGCGAGTGCAGGTTGTCACGGGTATTTCTCAGTAGATATGAATTCAATACCACGATGCCCTACGACCATCAAGTGAGGAATACCAGATTCATATGCCAATAGTATTTATTACATTTGCACAAGACGTGATCGAAATGAATTTTATGCCATCCATTGCAACATTCAAAAGAACCAATGACCATTGAAAATGTTCATCAAGTCTTGCGAGCATCACATAGTAGATTCAAGTGGAAGAGGACAACATTACTTCGTGCAGAAAAAGAGTGCTTCAAGACCAATTGTATGGCGTGCCCTTGAATACGAGAGTCATATAATGGATTTCTCAGACAGTAACGGTCTGCTGAACTAATGTGATATTTCAAGGTACAAATATAGAGGCACGTGGCATGTGTGGTTGAACTACACGTGCCATTGCAAAATGGCATGAAATTCGATATATTTCATGGGTCTGCCTTTAGACATGCCAAATATATGTGCTCGAGCCAAGATGCAAGAAAATACTACCCCTAGTGTCACAGAAATGTCGTCAAGTGCACAGCATAAAAATTTGGTCATCCTATCAATATTATATTTCCATAAATATCGAAAAACAACATTATTGGCTGCCAAATATCAGTTGTGATTTCATTCAAAAGAGTTATGTTGTGTTTTTGAGTACAATGTTTGTTGAACTCGCGACTCACGAAAGATACATCATTTAGCAATGAGTCATCAAAATGTTATTTTTCAGGTCAATCGATATGAATATCGAAGAGTGATTATAATGATGTGCCTAATTCGACAGTCGCTCTGAAGGACTACAGATTGACATGCCTGCTGCATGCCTGAGTAAATAGTGGATTGGTGAAGGTCACATGGCGGTAATGATTCAGTTTGTTTATTTTGTGTTAACCAGTTTTTAAAACACAAACAAGAATCGATAACAAGAGTGCAATAATTCAACTATGTCAACGAAACCAGTCACATAATGCAAAAAAATGAGGATTCAAAACGATGTTCACATACTTGACCATAAATTTCATTTACATGATGTGAATATACTTCTGCACTTACAAAAGAACGCAATACACAAACTAACGAAAATAACATGAACATACATTCAAAGTTGCTCACCGGAATAGTAAGCTATTTATGTGTACCCCTTTTTCGCCAATTACATATATTATTGTGTTTGAATCTACAGCATCCATCTCACACCAGTGACGAATGACTATAATTGGCACGAGCCCTTTGGACCTTTTCAGAGGTAAATGGGTTGACGGTCATAAATCATCATTCATCAGTGGTCATCATCCATCCACCACGTGGTATTGAAATGATATATACATAAACGACGTGCAACTTATGGAAACCATTATAACGAGGCTGTATATTGTTTCTGACCCAACGATTTGCTTTTCAGTTATGACGAGGAATTTTAAGTAACCTTTGTTATACAGTCACCAACATTTGGAGCCTTCACAAATCTCATGTAATTCCATTAGACAATGCAACCAATACTTCAATGACATCAATGATCGTACATGTATAACAGTTATGAATATAGTCAATGAATATATTTTGTTCAAGCCAATATGTTTTTTTCACATTTGAATTCCACAAGATCGAACGGACATATGAGGTTGATTATACATGGTTTGGCACACACACGCAGGAAGGACTGATAATGAGTAATGCTTTGGACGAATGATCATGACCTGACCCAACATGACCGCCATAAGGAAGTAAATATATATGTTATCTAGTGGATATATTCCATTTGGTTGTTCGATCGAAGTGATGAATTTGCCGATGACTTTGTCAATTGTGATTACATGAGTGAGTGATGGATTGCTGAAGGTCACACAATAACGATATGATAACAGTAAAAACTTTTGCGTGCGTCAATTGTGTTTGTGTCCTTGGTACTGAACTAATTGACCAGGAAAAGCTAACATTGGTAATAACATAGCTATCTGACTCATAATAACATTGTGTGATTAAAGTTTAAAATTGGACACATTTATTGTGGTTAGACTCGTTTTCGAAACCATCGATGTCGGTAAATGAGGATTTCACTTCTTTCCATTTCCCAGGATATTTTTTGGGCTTATGCATATTTTGAGTCCTATCAACTGATAGATATGTCAGTTGCAAAATAGTGACAATAGAACAGCACACATGGGTCTTGTCAGCTAAAATATCGAGGGATTTCCTCCTTCACTTCCTCGGTTCACTCGATGGCCTAGAATGCGGCCATGCGTGATATTTGCATATTCATGAGCTTTGTGAGTGTTGATGTCTCACATACGATGCCCATTCGTTTCGCGTTGTTGCTAGTTAAAAAATCGATTTCCGTGCATTTTCAGCAATGTCATGAAAAGATCAATATTCCGAAAAACTGATGTTTTATCCCAATATTCTATGTATGAATTATCGCATTTTACCAGGACGATACTGGAACGTAGGCGCATCCAGTGTGTTTATAATGACACGGTCCCAAACCATACTAAAATCGATTTCTTACCAGCAACAATGCGGAACGGCTGACCACCGTGGTTGAATGTGTGACGTGTCAGGTATTCCTCTCTCAAAGACCAAATTCAAGTGTAAACATAAACTTGCGCGCCTGTCAATCTTGATGTAAACACCACTTTTAGCCTTCTGTTTCGGGTGAAATAGCGCATAAATAGCCAGGTGTATGCGATTTTGGGAATCATGCTTAATTCGTTTTGATATAATTTTGTCAACTGAGCTGGTTTTTCAATTCGAACAAATATTAGTAACTAAGTGCAAATGCCTCTTTAATTCAGATAGTATGACCAGATATATTGGATGTGTAGCAAACATGTGTGCGTTCGCATGACTTGGGTGGCTATTTACCTTCGAACGACATCAAAGTCAATGACCTTTCTCATGTATGTACAAAAAAAAGTACTTGATATTAAATCCCTTCCCCTTTCACCTTTATTACCACGCAAGATATGGTTATGCCATGTCCAACCAGAGATATTACCCATGAAAATGAAAGCCAACCAAATATAGTGATATTACTTTTAAAGACGGGGACTGTGATATCCGGAATAACGGGCATCTGGGACATAAAAAAAACCCTCAAGTGTCTTTGCTGACAGACAGGTTTTCGTTCCTGTCTGGGACTGCGGAAGTTCTTTCTGCGTAAAGAAATGCAATGCTATCGGTGGATGAGCAATAGCCTTTAATTACGTCGCATTTTGACGTACTGCTGAACAGAATTTGTATTAAAACACTATATGATCACACAGGAACTTCAATCTATAATATTAATTTTCCACAGGTTTTATTTTTTCAGCTTGGAATATTTGCAATGAAACGTGAATCTTCATCCATCGTAGTTGACATTGGGAAGATGAAATGAATGGATTTCTCCCTCAAACAGCAAGGGCACCGTACAGCAGAGCCCTGTTAATTCATATAGCCCTGTTTATGACCATGAATTTGTTTATGACAATAGCGGTGTTTATGTAGAGCCCATTTCCAGTTAATAATTTGCCTCTCTACAGAATATATTTTTACACAACTTATATTATCAACTACCGATTTCCATTGGCAATGATTATTGTGAGATGAATGTAATTGCATACATATGATTTGATCCATATGGCCGAGTCATCCAAGCCCAGAAAACCTGCTATTAAGGGCCGGAAAACACAGATGGAGTTGGAGCGACAGTCACAGAAGCCACCATGGAAAAGTGGCCACATCAATGGATGCTTTACATGCATACATGGGTTTCGTCCATCCATCCGTCTTTCAGCATTGGTTGCAATCCAAAGAAATCTTTCAGCATTATGACCAAACACAATAACTCATAAAAACGCGTGGGTTCGTCGGCTGAATATTTTGGTTGCAACACCTGGAAAGTGGCAAAGTGTTGATGTTAGTTATGGCTAGCAATAATAATACACCACTCTCGGAACGATAATAAATGTATATGGTGGATAATAATTGCGTGTATATCTATCTATATTAGTCATTTCATTACATATTTAGTGGTTTCGTATATATTTCCAGTTATTTGCACTGATTTTGCTACATAAGAATTAGTTCTATATTCTTATGATTAGTATATATTCCATGATCTATCTCGATTGAAAATCCAATTACTTGAGTTCTACATTCTTCAAATAAGACAGTGGTATCAATATGTGTTCCACGATTATAGTTCTATGCGTGGGTTTCTTCAAAAGCATTTAGCACCATGTTTATTCCATCCGTGAGTCTCGTCAACAAAGAGCATATCACGTTGAGCCCAGAGTCCAGCGCCTTCAACGAGACATTGAAAACGAGACATAAAACTTGAAAATGAATGTTTTCTTGAAACTTTCTCGAAACTATTGAAGCTAGCATTCCATATCGCTAGCAAAATACATAGCTGTCAGTTGTAATCGCTATGGTACGTTGTAGCTCGTTGTTATATGATACAAATGAACACTCAATATAGTGGATAAAGTCACTTCAATTCATTAGTTAGGATACATACGAAACATGTTATACAGTACATGAATTTGTTATTACTTTACACACTTCAATGAAAGTACATTAACAAATAGCCACACAGTGTCGCACATACCAGATATCCTGACTTTCTTATCAAATATCACAGGGATATTTAATAAAGAGGCCGACCATCCTGATATAACAAACTTGTGCTCGGCGCCTCCGGCAAAAGGAAGCTTTAGCCAGGTTCAAATGCCACTTTCATTGTGGAAGGTATTAGATTTTTATCCAGGTCAGAAAAAATTGTTTATGCCTCACTGCATTTTTCATTAAAAATAAGCAAGCGCCAGACGCATGACATTTTTAATGAAACAGAGATAGATATATCTATAAGAGGATTTGAGTTAGCCTTTTGTCACTGTTCCGTAATATGGTGATCTATAAGGAGCTCTGGAAGTGTGGAGTCTGCATTTTGGTGTCTCTAGCCATAACAAAATCTAACAGTTTTGTCCACAAATAATTGGACATAATATCAGTTCCAATACACAGTTTTATATTCTCGAAGTAATACTGATCCGGTAATTCTCGCATTGGAATATATTGTTTCTTTATCCATAAAATGGTTTTGTTCATAACATGGACACCGATTGAACTTAAAATCAGTCAGTGGATAGTAGTTCCTTTACCTATGCTATAGGAACTATATGGTACACTCATGGTTTTTTCTATTCTATACATACCTATGAGGTGGTTGTGTGTACTCGTCGCCAGTTTCTCGAGTCTCTTCGTGTATAAAGATAAATTTCGGTGCATAGAACTTAACTTGTCCACCAATACAGTTCCTGTTCATCAACACAGCAAATACAATTTAAATTTCAAATAATATGAATCGAGACTGACTCACCAGTATTTCGCATTATAGACACATTTCTCATCGCAAGGCTATTAATATCATTACACAGCTCCAACGACTCCACTATACCAACGTATACCGTGCTTAGAATCAAGAAGTGTGTTCTTACTGATGGTCAATAGAGGAATGTTATTCATTGATAGTTTTCATCATATATTCGCTTTGGCAGCTTACAGATTGACAAATTACGTGCATGAACAAATATATGATAATTGATCGTCACACAAATAACGGTAGTAGTTTAGTTCTATTTGTTTTTACTGTATCGATCTACCTTTCAAAATACGAAAAAGAATGGATAAGAAAGATGCATTATTCCAATCACAACAACGACAAGAATCACATGACGCACACTGGTAAGGAATAAAAAACAACTATTTTATTGTGTTGAAATACTGTTAACTCTCTGTTCTTCTTCTTTGGATACTCATTGATATGCGTGCCAAGGTTGTGTTAGTGAAATATTCATTTTACACCGAGATAAATAACATTTTGATATATTAGATATATTTATTTACTCACTGGAATAGCAGAAAACACCTGGGGTTAGTCAACAAAACTGAAGTTCACCAACTATATTTATTATTGTTTTTGTATCTGTTGTGCTCATTTTCCACCAGTGACGTATGACCACTGGTCATAATTGGCAACCTTATGACTCTTTTCAGGAACAAATGTGTTGAGGTAATAAATCATCTGTTATTAGTGTCTGAATGTGTCACATAGATTCGAAATGATCTTTGCGTAAACGACGTGCAACCCAGGGAAATAGATGATGCCATTTCTTGTCAGTGTACCATTTGATGAAGTAACTTGGTCATGCAATTGGGTTTAAATTTTAAAGTATTCTATACTGTGTGTCCATTTCTGAATCCAATGTCGACACAATCCGGACATTTAAAGAACTTCATTTAGCCCTTATATATATTGACGTATATGACCAGTGTTGTATGACCATCCATAGCAGCCTGACCATCCATAGCAGCCTGACCATCCATAGCAGCCTGACCATCCATAGCAGCCTGACCATCCATAGCAGCCTTACTAGCTATTATACAAGCAGGTGACTTAATAGCACATACATGTGCTGAAACGAATTTCAATACCTCGTGCTACATTTTTCGATGTATGTTTAGTGATTTGATTCCATTTGTATTTTTGTCTTGCTGAATTGTCTATACGTTTTTGAAACCCTTCATACATCTCATATGATCTTGGTATATTATTTTGCTCACGTAAGGGTTCTGCGTACTGATGTACAAGTGAATTCGTCGTTATCAGCTCTACGTCTTACATGAATGGCAACCTGAACCTGGCTGGAATACAGAATGATAAAGATTAATCTGCTATGGATCTTTTTTTTTCAGAAAACCATTACTTTTACATTTGACTCATAGATACTATGTGGTTTGAATATATACAGCATAGATGTATGTATTAAACATGTGATTTATAGACATCCCGAAAAGGTGCAAACGAGTGAATAAAACATCCAAATAGCAGATATATGTTCAGAAGTATATAAGCAGTGCAATATGATCTCGAAGATGATTGTGAAAGCCAAATCTTGTAGTCGGAATTCAGAACGATCCAACATGTGCTATGTACCGTTACAGTAGATTCATCATGATTTGGCACGCAAATAGAGGTAAAAGAACTAAACGTATTTTCGTAATAAATCGAAAGATTCCATGAGGTCTCTTCTCATTCAACTGATTACGAATTACCATGATATCGACTGCCATGCTGATGTCTATAAGTCATCAACGTTGTCATGTATATGCTACATTTGGCAGTTCGGACAAGTCACTGAATGATGCCTGGAAAGGAAAGTATGTTTCACTTCGTCGATATCATTCGAGCTTATATTAGCATGAAAACACTCCGCTAGGCGGCGCGCGCAAGCAGTTTTTCGCGGGAGAGAAAAAAGTGAAGCTCGTTAAACCCGGTTTGGGTGGGGTCATGTTACGGTCATTTTCGACCAATCAGAATGTCTTTTACATAGCATATTTGGTATGTAAGGAAAGGTTAGACATCGGCCTAGGTGACAAGAGCCCTCGTTTTGAGATCTGACCCAATTTTGGAGGTGAAAGTTCAGCTCAAAAAGTTTTTTCACTCCAAAAAACAAGTTAAAACTTTTTGTCGCCGATCATACATGATTTAATTTGTGAATTGATGTTTTTTCTTCCATAATATAACGATATTTCAATCATAAACCCCTGTACTGCTTGGGAAATTGTTTCAAAATGAAGGGCCTGTCGTGTTTTATCTGCACGTCCGCCATCTGTTTAGTATTGGTTGGCACTCGAAGCCCCTATTATCGCCCATGTAAACAAGCTTGGCTATCGTTTTTTTTCGTTTTTTTTTTTATTGACCTTTGATAACATTACAGTAAAGGAGTACCTTGGACAAAATGCTACAATAAAACAATTTTTTGTGACTAGAATTTTGTCAGAAATGGCTTCAGTGATCATTTGTTCTACTTCTAATTGCCTGATGAGGGCAAATTTGACAACTTTGGGCACAATGATCACCACCAACGTCATATATTTTTAGTGTGTATGATGTTGCAATGTGTAAAGTAATTAATATTGAATATTTTCAAGCCCTGAAATATGTATTATCACGTTTTGTTTGCATGTAAACAGCGAGCTTCACTTTTTTTGGACTTTTCGCTAATTTTTGTCTTCAGAAGGACCTAACGGTACCCCTCTTTGAAATGCTCTAGCACCTCTGCATCGATACCTACGGTCGATTTTGTTACATATTTGTTTTCCTGAAGCTTCAAGCTTTCTTTTGGTGTATTGTATGACCATGTAGACTCAATATTTCAGAAAGGTGTTGTCATGCTACTTATATGAACGTTTGATGGACTGGTGAAGGTCACATAACCATATGATAAGGATAACTGCTTTCACATGCGTCGATTTTATTTGCAACAATGGTATCGACGAAGTTTTATTCAGCCACTCGTCGCAACGAAACGGACCTGAATTAGATGTTTACAATTCTCTCAGTCTAGAAAACAAATTGATACATAACACGAATGCTACCGATGTACGTCAACACTGGTTAGAAACAAATTGGGTTCAGTGAACTTAGATTGTAAGGTAAATTTGTTTTGACAAGCTTCAGTCGTTGACCGTATAGGTTTGAAATGTCTAGAAACGGCATGCTATCCACAAAATCGCAAGTGGTTAAATATGTAAAAAAATTAGTTCAACACCCTCTTTTGGTTGAACCATACAAAACTGCCATCATCATAGAGAATTTTTAATCCCAATGCATAGCATTCTATTTAGACATTCTATTTATGTTTTCTTCGTTTATTCATACATGTAAAGGTATGGAAAAATCTGTGACTCTCTGCCAATATCACTTCAACACTCCACTTGTTTCAGTACCCAAAGATTTTGCAGGCATTGCAGGCAACACAGCATTCTGTCAATATGCATGCCGTAGTTCTTACGATGCAGCATCCTTCCAAATGATGATATATAATTTTTGACATAACTGACGTCAACAGTGTTTCCAGAGGTGGATGTGTTGGCGGTTATACGTCATAAGTCTCTCGAAAGTACCACTAGAATTGATATGATACATGTTGATACGACGTGTAACCCACCACCCTGTCAGTGATACAATTCATGGGCAATCCCTCATGTATAAGTGATTTTGTACAAGTGATTTTGTTCTATGAAACTACTTACCTAATAGTGGGCGTGATATGTAGGAGAGAACAATACATCCAAAAATAGGCGACTGCCATCACATCTAAATTTTCAGCTCAATGAGCAATATTCACGCAAGCATATCAGAGACGAAATCTTTTATGCTTGGCACATATCAGAGCATGATGCTCACCATTTTCTGATATTCAGTCAAACATGTCTGCTAAGTATGCATTAAGTCGCAATATTCCAACGCACCATAAACTGGATGGAATCTCCAAATACTTTAACAATGAGGCGACCCTGATGGTATTGAAGAACGGTCCCATTCGCTAAATAGTGGATATGCTCTGAAGTACAATTATCGGGATGAACCCCCAAAAAAATATTTTTGATCGCCATGAGGTTGGAAGCAATTATAATACCTAGGTTTGATTTCATGTGGACAATTCAGAATTTTTTTTGTACTCTAAAAATAAGTTTCAATATAGAGATCAACACAAATAATTCAGGCAAGCAGGCTGTTTAGAGGTAATACAGTCGAAAATATCTTTGGCTGCATAACGTGGACAATTCAGAATTTTTTTTGTACTCTAAAAATAAGTTTCAATATAGAGATCAACACAAATAATTCAGGCAAGCAGGCTGTTTAGAGGTAATACAGTCGAAAATATCTTTGGCTGCATAACGTTACCGGTTTGGTTTCGGAATTTTCATCACACACAAAAATGGTTTTTTTTAGTTACTCAATTACATCTTTGGTAATCATTTTAAGAGACATGACGGCACACTTTCTTGAGACGATCTTTTCTAGGATGAGTAATGTCCCATGAACCACATACTCGAAACGTGATGAACCAGTCTGTTCAACGGAATCAAGGCATGAGTGCAGCCATACTATTAATTTCCGTTGTAGAGTGCCGGAGAATCCAATCGATGAAAGTTTTATTGATAAGAAACGTGGAACGTGAATGAAGTAACTTGCTAACGCAAGGACATCATTCCAAATGTAGCGGTGATCCTGAAAATACTGTTTTCATGGTGATCGCAACTACCGACATCGTTAGGCAATTATCAATACCGTTAACTATTAAGTGTGGTAAGTATGATATATTTTGATTTTTATGTAGATGGAACAGCACTCTTTGATATTGCAAAGACTTCGCGTTGTCCCACGCTTAACAAAAAATAAACTTTGCATAATGCTGATGCTACTGTTATACATCCTGCCTAGATCCTGGATAACTTTGGACGTTCAGCAGATGGTGTACTTAAGGATTGACTGCGGGTAACAAACCAAACACTGCAGTGAGCAGTTGTCCCATTCATTTATAATGTAAACATGAAGGTAACAAAATCAGCAGGACTACCCAACCTTTCTTCCCGAAACTTCATTAACAGAGTTATGGATACCCATGGATGATGAACCGAGACATGGTTCTATAAAAACTATCACAGGATTTGTACAATTGATGATTACAGATATCACTTTTAAACGCGTCAACAAACAAGGCGTCGTACGTGTATCTTCAGCGTTACAAACAAGCTGTTTTTGGTATGTACGTTTTGTGGTGTGACCATCCAATAATAGATGCATATACGACTTGAATTTCTGCGAGATGAATACAATAGGCGGATTTGGTGCACCCAAGCGCAACTCACCAGTGAGATTTACTAGCATTACTAATTGTCCGGAGTAAGAAATAATCCTGCCGTTGGGCATGTTTTGAGTGTACCTTGTCTTTTGAGAAAAAAGTCACAAAATGACATTTGAAAATGACAATTATCAGAGAATTAATCGTATTTAGTCAAGAACCAAGTCTCGGTTGGTGATCTTTGATGGGTATAGGTCGCCACAGTAAATTCTGGTGCCAAATGGATGTTTGCAAATTCATGATTTTGTTACCTTTATATTCACATTATGAGTGAATGGAGGACTGGCGCATTCCAGATTCGGGATTTTACATGCAGTTCGTCCTTAAGTAGTATTTGACTCACCATGTGCTCAGTAAATTGAAGAGTGTAGTTTGTGACTCATACGTTCTCACTAATTTACTTTCTCTTCTATACAACTTCCCGCCTGCATCTGCAAACGAACCATGGTACAGCCTCATTAACGCTCTGCATATAAACTGTACATTTGCCGGCACTGGCTATGCGCTGGGCAGGCACCTATAAGGCGCCCAGGTGCTATAAAATCGAACGTGTCCCATCACGCTCCGACGTGCCTAAAATCGGAAATATTACACGATGTGTCATGTAAAAAAAATATACTTCGGCAGAGATGGTTTGCTATTGCTCAACTCAATGCCAATTAACAAAAGGTAGTAAAACAGCAACAGAAGATGCTTCAGATTTGAAAAATCTAGCAATGCAGAAATGTCAACAAGCAATATTGTAATCTGAGATGAAATGTATTTGGCAGTGATCACACTGTTGACAAAATGACATGCGAGGTAAGGATTTGATTGCCACTTAGTAGATCTGCATAACATTTTTGCTTTGGATCTGTACTAAGTAATGTGAAATGTAGAAAAATTACAGGACGGTCCGTGTGTCTGATTGATATCATTATTCATATCTTGCTTGGACTTATACTTGGATCTTGGGGATTCACCAGAGTCTCAGACTCCAGAAACAAATTGAGTAATAACTTGGCCAAGGTTGCAAATATACATTACAGTCTTCCGTGACCTGTCAAAATCAGGCATGTTTTTTTACATGACTAAGAAACATCAGTGATGCTACTACAATTTTCAGGATGCGAAGTTTGGTAGATGTATACATTCATTAAAATTGCTATGTGAAGGATGAACTCACATCAATTATGTCTGTGTTATGGTGCTGTGTTAAGGATATCATGTGTCTCATAGTCCAGTTGCCAGACAACGAACCTAGAAATTGTTGAAACAGCAAGGTTTTTGACATTAGAGCGTTGGGGGCGAAGCCCCCAACCCTCTACATGTCTATGTGCTGACTTTGTCATGGAGGTTTCATGCCAACCTATCGACGCACGTTTTGGCATGTAAACGTTTAGATACCTACTTCAAATGAGGATTTTCTTCGTCCTTGATATAAAATCTCTCGAATTGATGGGAAACTTTGACTATTCCACAGATATATCAGGCATGAATCGATGTGCTAGGTTAGAGAAATATACGTAAATGTTCAAATTATCCAAAAACGTCCCAAAATGGCGGAGCCGATGGAAATTGACGTTCCCAGAATGCAAAGCGAATTTTACCACAATCACGAGTATTTTGAAACACAATTTCTGTTCAGCAATTCATGCATGCATACATGCATGTGGGCATCTGCGTGTGGACATTTTTGGCGTTATGAAGTAAACACAGCGATTCGTCTGCGATGCCACGGCTACATTTACCGTAATTTGACGTATTTTATCACAATTGAGCAATTCGTGCATGCATACATGCATGTGGGCATCTGCGTGTGGACATTTTTGGCGTTATGAAGTAAACACAGCGATTCGTCTGCGATGCCACGGCTACATTTGAAATGAATTGGAATCATGTATCGGATGAAATTATAGCTTCTTATAGGGGGGACGCGAGTGGGGGGGGATGAGTAACGTTGTGTAAGATACATTCAGCTGTCGTGGTGCTGATGATGTGCTCAAGCTCTAATGTCGTCTTCCGCAGTTTGCTGCATTTTCTTGTTTCATTGATTTGCATTCATATGTGTCTCCAGGAGATTTTGAGCTTTGTTGGCACTGCGCCAACTTTGGGGAATATTTTTTATTCGCTAATTAGCATAATAACCGCTACATATGGATAATTAGCATAACCAAAACATAACTTTTTTAGTAATAGGCCTAGAATCAAGTGTGATAGCACTTTTCTACACAAGTCTGACCCAAGGAATTCATTTCTGGTGATTTTTTTTTGTGATCCAAGGTCAAGGTCACCGTATAAGATCGAGGTCAAGGTCAGTTTTCACACAAAATTGTTAAAATTCACGGTTTTAGGGGATATGGACATTCATCCACACCAGTTGATTTTACTTTTTCATTTCTATGTGTAGTTCGCATTGTTGGAATGATAATTGTTACCTGTAATGGTGTATTGATTAATTATGTGTGATAAACCATTGAGCAATGTTCACTCTGAGCAAAGTCAAACGGAAATTTCCTACCAAATTTCAGACTTCTATCGCAAAATTTGAAAATGTTGGCATTCTTTCCCAATATTAATTTTAGTTCCATCATTGAATTTATTGGTTCGCTTACAACTTTGTGTATTTGCTTGCTTTTGTACAAAATCAATATGTTTGTGTAGGCTACAACCTAATGTGTTTTTTGTTCCAAAACTACAACAATACTTCCAACTCTGGTAAATGTAAATATGACCATTTACTGGAATATGATCAGATTTCTGTTTGGGCTGAAATTCATATTCGGGTCGATAGTCAATTTTTGTTATAGAGGTCTGAGGTTCGTTAAAAAAGTGCCATTTGACAGCCCGATGAAGTATGCCAAATTATAATACAATATCGTGAAGCATCTCAAAAATATCTGCAAAAAAACCCGATGTAAATGAGTAAGAATAATTATCAGAAAATATCGTTTTGTAAACAAACGTGGCTTCAGATTTACAACATTTATCTTCAACTACACAATAATGACATCAAAAAGTGCAACTGCCAGTAATATATAAAGTCAATTCATGACCCATCAAGCATTCACTACATTTTTTAAATAATGAGGTCAACACAGGGTGAAACATTCGGCAGAAAATATCCATTTTGCATTGGACATAGCATTGAAACAAATTACCACGATTTTAGCGTTCATGGTAGTAATAGAAACAGTACGAGTTGACTGCTTCTGTGGGCTCATAACTTCATGTCCATTACTGTGATCAGCTGCGGCTGTAACGTTATACAAGAAAAATTACTATCCAACTTATCATCTCCCAGCATGCCGAGATTATTCTACAGGACAAATTCATTATTGTGTTGATGCTCATCCACACTGTTCACCACCGCCTTATCTTTTTTGTGAACAGTTTATAACAATCGTCACCTGCAGAAAAAAATATGTGGTTCGGCCCAGTTCTGATGGTGACAACTGCAGCTGGTATCCTAGCAGGCCTTGTCCTTTGCTCAGCAGCCGCAACTGATGGCCCTCATCAACAGTGGTGTTCAAAGTGGGCCTCTTCTCCCAACCATATTCCAGATTCCTAACCATATTCTTTGAACGCATTTTGTCAGCTGCCGACTATAGCAGCATATGAAGATGAGCACAGCGCCCATGAAGAGACAAGTTGTCATATGTCCGTGGTTGAGAGACTTGTGTCATTGACGTATCAATCCGTTACCCATATGACACCTGCAGAAAAACTGCTGTCCAACAACAGCTTCTGTTGCACTGTCCTCATCTATCATGTTCAGAGTCTTCAGCTTCTTCAGGAATGGAACCTTGCTTTGGTAAATGGATACTACAAAATATCACAACAAGTCACATGGGCACGAGCAACTGGGAGCAGAGCCTCTCTCCCATGTTGGCATAATTATGTGACGTTGGCATCGAGTCCGTTCCTACTTCTTCATCGGAACAGCAACTCTGTAGATCACATCACACACGTCCAATTACTAGAAGCACTGAAATATCAGTGTAGTTGCTGAGAACTCTGACCATCTGACAGAGAGAATCAACGGCTTGAGACACCAACTTCATCATGCAAGAAGATGCCCGACTTTGGAAAAAAGTGACTCTCAGAACTGTTCGACATTACAGGTGAGGATAATGCAACAGAAGCAACATCGGACCAGTTAGGGAGCAAGTTTTTGCAGTGCCGTATGGACAACCGATTGATACCTCAACAAGTGGAAAAATTGTGATATTCTGTATGTCGAGAGAAGGGGAAGCCGCTACGGATTGTGTCACTAACTCGGCCAGACAAGAACTTGTAACTTCAGAGGCCTCCTACTCATCTATGCTGCTATGCTAGGCACTTGAAATTGTGTCCTCTAGATGTCAGCATAAAAGATTATATTTGGGAAATGGAAGATGATATTTCATCTCATTGTATCAACAGAGGCCCATCTGGACCATAACTGTTAACCTTTTCGCTACTGAACCACCCCTCAGCCTCCATACTGAGACAATTCGTGTATGAATTTATAGGATTTGTATGTTTTGATTATTATTATTTAAATATGTTTCAGAATAATTATGTGTGAAAATAAAGTCATATTATAGTGTGCTATTTCTATATAGTATAGTTTTCAACCTGGTTTCATCGGTTACTGTGGAAACAAGAAAAAAATCTAGGGACCAAACAGATGGCTATTACCATTTTCTTCACCATACAGCCATATTCGAATTTGTAATGAAATTATAATCCAGTACGTTTTATTTGAGTATTTGTAGTCTCCTATATTTGTGATGAAGTGAATATCGTGGGTTTTGATAGTATTTACAGCATGTCAATATCTTGATTAGTTATGGAGATATTAAAGTTTTAGCGAAAATGGTCTGTAGTCCGACCCATTGTATTCAGTACTTGTGACGTCATAAGGGTAATGAAAGGTTAATTGTTCAATTAACTAAACAGTCAATTAAGCTTCTAAATTTCAATCGGTGGCAATATGTATGTGCTAATTTAGCGTGTAGGTACATTCTCGGGTATATATAACATTAAATACAATCAGTGGACTGTTACCTATACATGTATTGGTTGCCAAAGTTATGGTTACGCAGCGTAACCATCAGTACAGCAGGAGGGGTGTGGTATGGTTACGCAGCGTAACCATGAGTAGTGAAAAGGTTAAGAGCATGCACATGTTGCAAATGCACAGTGAACCGGTTCGTGATGTTCGCTTTTACGTTGTCCCAAAAAAGAGAAGATAATAGTGAACAGTGAGGATGAGCAATTGATCAAGCAGTACTGGACATGAACTTGTGAGTACACAGTATAGTCAGATTATTTCGTTTGTGCGCACCAAATAATGACAAGAATTATAGAAGACTACGAACAGCAACTCTGTAGATCACATCAATGCCACATGTCAAGCCAACGCCACGATGAAGGCTATTTGAATATTGGTCAACGATATATTGCACATCAGTAATTAATGAACCATCCTCAAGTTAATTCAAAAGGCATTCATGTATCAGTATTACATAAACACAGGAGTAAATCAGTGAAATCTAGAAATGCGAGAAGATAGCCATATCCCCTTAATCCAGAAGTTTTGACAAGTTTGTGTGAAAACTGACCTTGATCTTGATCTTATGTGGTGACCTTGACCATGGATCACAAAAGTTTCACCAGAAATGAAATCCTTGGGTCAGACTTGTATCGAAAAGTGCTATCACACTCGATTCTAGGCTTATTACTAAAAAAAATTTTTTTTAATTATGCTAATTATCCATGTCTGGGCTGTTAGTATACTAATTTACGAATAAAAAAAATTCCCCAAAGTTGGCGCAGTGACAACAAAGCTCAAAATCACCTGGAGACACACATGAATGCATATCAATCCAAAAACCTTGCTGTTTCAACAATTTCTAGCTTCACTGTGGAAGGGATATAACCCGCAACTCGACTATCATGGTATATATTTTATTTAATTCACAATGTTGACGAAGTGTGCAGGATAGAGCGAATATGAAGAAAATGAACCTATATACCAAATATGTTAAGACACCATCCCCCACCCCACGCCCAACTATGTGATACACTGTTTGTAGTCCCAATTAGTTTTGAATGTCTCATTTCTTTGTTCTTTTAATGTCTCGTCTATGTGTCATTTATGTATCGACCTAAACAAAGATCATATTGTTTGTACACTACCTTACAATTAAGATATGATAGGATTGAATTTATGAGACGTATACATAGTGTTTCTCATATCCCATTTTTATAATTATGCATGATGCAATGAGCTAGAGGAGAAAATACAGTGTCACGTCAAGTGCTCTAGTTAGACTGTCAAGATTCTGTTAACACATGGGACCTTAACGGGCAATGTGGAGAATCTCAAAACACCGACAAGATAATGTTGATGGTATGTGATCAGGTGTATAATATATATATTTGGAGTTTGTCAATTCGAATCTGAGGCTGGTGATAAATAAGGAACAGTTAAATCATACAAGGAAGGTAATCGCAATGAAGCAGTCAGCAGACTAATTAACATTGGCGATGATATACTGGACATTCTAGCAGATAGCAGTGTTATTGAATTCGCTGATGTAAGGAAACGCCCACATGGTTGTTAAGCCAATCCTGTTCATTCAAGTGAGCTCAGTACAGTCTTGAATTAATGTAAGTAAATAACGAAAATATTTAGGAATATCACGATCAATTTTGCACGAACATGTCAGTTTATTTTAGATACACCGTTAACCAATTATTTCATTCAGTTCTATTTCACCTGATTGTTTGTAATTGGGTGACCGATCAATCCTGTTCCCATTATCTCTATGTTTTCGAGTTCGATGAGCAGTATCCACGGAAGCATACAATTCTGAAAAAGGAACAAAATTCGAACCACTCAGCACATATAATATCATGATGCTTCAATTACACGTCCGTGATAAAACCTGCATTCAGGCGTATTTTAAGAACGTACGGTCAACTCCAGTACATCTTGATTATGATTGAAACCAGATAACCTCGGCGGTACAGTATTATCTTCTCACTTCCTAAAATACCAGATATGTGTGTTGAAGTACAATCGATATGATGACCCAATAACTTATTTTAGATCTCCATGAGGTCGGACATGAGTATAATACAATACATACTAGATTTAATGAGGACAGATCAAAACGCTAAACACAAAAAATAAATTATAGAAATATCAGTATGAATAAAAAGAGTATTACTAAAAATTGATGGGCACAGGCGACAATCTCTTGGGTTGCATATCATATCTGGTTTCGTTTCAGAATTGACAGTTCACAAAACATTAAATATTACTTCAATTCAAAACGCTTAATGTGCTGTCTCCAGCACCCCTTTATGAGAGGCCTGACGATATACGGCACAATTTATCAGGACGATTCTTTCTGAAACGAGTAAAGTCCCTTGATCCGTTGAACCACAAGCTCTCGAAATTTGATGAACCATTCTGTTCATCGATGAAATAAGGCTTGAGTGCTGGAGTATTGCCTGTGAAAATAATTTCTGATATAAAATGTCGTAGAATTGGATTGATGCAAGTTTTATTAGTAATAAAATTGGAACATGAATAAAGTATTGCTGGCTGCAAAGAAATCATCCCAAACCCTCCCCTTCGTTGATAACTCCCTAAAGATGCAAATTCCAAGCCAAACTGGAGAAAGATCATTTGTTTGTACACGTATGTGAAATTATTTTTGATATACATGTATTTAGTGCATGGCTGGGGCCATTTCCTTTGTTGTTGACAGATTACTATTGAACAGAATTACCAGCAGGTTACTATTTCGGCAAAGAGGGACCCCTGCACTAAGTCAGATAATGCATGCGGGCGCGGGTTTCTCGTCAATAGTGGCCTCGTGCCCTTCGGGCACTCGGTCACTATTGGCGAGAGACCCTCGTCCTTGTGCATTATCCTATACTTAATATTTTCCTGAATCCAGCCGGAAAAGGAAGTAGGCTTTCTAGACCTTATTTCTAACCCGTCATAGCCCTATTTGCTGATATTTTATTTATATGTAATATGTGTTTAAAGCAACTGCCTTTGAAAACAGGCATTATTTTTTTAAAACTATATTTCATATTAAACATGTGAAATTACCTCAATGTACATCGAACATTATGTTTGCAACCCAGTCTTTTGTGAAATTTTGCTCATTTGAACAAGTGGTTCACACTTGAATACAGGAACTGTATCCATCACACGCAGACGTAAACAAAGCATAAGTGTATGATGATGGACCGACAATTCATGCACACCACTGTATATCACTGATTATTTTCAGTGAAATTAGCCCAAGGCTTCTATCCAAAATTTGATCCAGCAAGTCAATGTCAACGAAGTTCATACACAGCAAAAGTAATGGGGAGTCTTATGCATCAATTAAAATAAAACTTTACTGAAGGACCTAGAACAAATAGGCCCGTAGATTGTCATTCATTTAAATAAATTGAAATTTTCTTTTGGTAGTAAAATTGAAAGGTAGTAAAAGAGCAACAGATGCTTCAGATTTGGAAAATCTAACAATGCAAAAATGTCAACTAGCAATATTGTAATCTGAGACGAAGTGTATTTGGCAGTGATAACGCTGTTGACAAAATGACATGTGAGGTAAATATTGAGTTGCCACTTAGTAGATCTGCATTTATGCTTTGGTTTTGTACTGAGTAATGTGAAATGTAGGAAAAAGACGGTACGTGTGTCTGATTGATATCATTCATATCTCGCTTGGATTCATATCTTGGATCTTGGGGATTCACCAAAGTCCCAGACTCCAGAGACAAATTGAGTAATAACTTGGTCAAGGTTGCAAATATACATTACGGTCTTCCGTGACCTGTCAGAATCAGGCATGTTCTTTTACATGACTAAACAACATCAGTGGGGCTACTGAAATTTCTAGGATGCGAAGTTGTTTTGTAGATGTACCCATTAATTAAATTTGTTATGTGAACGACGAATTCACGTCAACTATATTTTATGGTGGCGCGAATAGGATATCATGTGTATCATGGTATGTATTTTATTTCATTCACAATAGTGACGAGGTGTGCAGAATAGAGCGAATATGAAGAAAATGAACCTATATACCAAATATGTTAACGAAAAAACCCCAAAATATGTGATACACTGTTTGTAATCAAAATTTGTTATGAATGTCTCATTTCTTTGTTCTTTTAATGTCTCGTTCATGTCTCATTTGTGTATCGACCTAAACAAGGATCATATAGTTTGCCCACTACCTTACTCTTACACATGATAGGATTGGATATATGAGACGTATACAGAGTGTTTCTTATATCCCATTTTTATAATTATGCATAAAATGCAATGCGCTACAGGATAAAATACAGTGTCACGTCAAGTGGTCTAATTAGACTGTCAAGATTTTGTTAACATATGGGACCTTAACGAGCTACGTGGGGAATCTCAAAACACTGACAAGATAATGTTGATGGTATGTGATCAGGTGTATAATATATAGATATATATATATATTTGGAGTTTGCTCAATTCCAATCTGAGGCTGGTGGTTAAAAAGGAATGGTTATATTGTACAAGGAAGTTAATCCCAATGAAGCTGTCAGCAGACTAATTAACATTGGCGATGATATACTGGACATGCTAGCGGATATGGCTGTTAGTGAATTTGCTGGTGAGAGGAAACGCCCACACGGTTGTCAAGCTAATCCTACTTCATTCCAGTGTGCTCAGTACAGTCTTGAATTAATGTAATTAAATAACGAAACTATTTATGGATATTACGATAAATTTTGCATGAACATGTCATTTATTTTTAGATACATTGTTAATAAATTATTTCATTCAATTTTATTTCACCTGATTGTTTGTAATTGGGTGACCGATTAATCCTGTTATCATTATCTCTATGTTTTCGAACTCGATGAGCGGTATCCACGGAAGCATGTAATTCTGGAAAAGGAACAAAATTCGAACCACTCAGCACATATAATATCATGATGCGTCAATTACACCTCCGTGATAAAACCTGCATTCAGGCGTATTTTTCGAACGTACGGTCAACTCCAGTACATCTCGATTATGTTTTAGACCAGACCACCCAGTGGTGCTTCCTGAAATATCAGATATGTGCGTTTAAAGTGGCCCGTCTTGCGGGCGAGTTCTACACACAGTCTCATGGCGTCATTGGTATTTGTCTAGATACTGTGGCAACCGGCAATGTAGGCAGGCCAATCATTCTTTACCCACTGTTTGCATACACGATTAACGGCAATTTTCTAAGTATCTGTTGTCGAACTGTGCCCATTTCCTGTATATTCCCGGCTATCTCGAGATATGCTTTCAAGTTTGCGTGACAAACAAGAATGCTAAATTTGGCTGATTTTAAAATTGATTCCAACTTTAAGTATCATCCATATGATGACCCAATAACTTATTTTCGATCACCATGAGGTCGGATATGAACATATTACAATACATACTAGATTTAATGAGAACAAATCAAAACGCTAAACACAAAAAATAAGTTATCATATAAAGATAGTATTACTAAAACTTGATGAGCACAGGCGACAATCTCTTGGGTTGCATATCATATCTGGTTTCGTGTCAGAATTGACAGTGCACAAAACATGAATTATTACTTCAATTCAACAAGCTCAAGGTGCTGTCTCCAGCACCCCTTTGCCAGAGGCCTGAATACACACGGCACAATTTCTCAGGACGACTCTTTCTGAGACGAGTAATGTCCCTTGAACCTATGAACCGCAAACTCTTGAAATTTAATGAACCATTCTGTTCATCAATGGAATGAGGCTTGAGTGCTGCAATATTGCCTGTGAAAATAATTTCCGATGTAAAATGTCGTAGAATTGAATCGATGCAAGTTTTATTGATAATAAAATTGGAACATGAATAAAGTATTGCTGGCTGCAAGGAAATCATTCCAAATCCTTCGTTGATGACTCCCTAAAGATGCGCATTCCGAGCCAAACTAGGAGAAAGATCATTTGTTTGTACATGTATTGTTTTATATAATATTTTCTTGAATCAAGCGGCAGCAGGAAGTAGGCTTTCTAGTCTTTACTTTTTACTCAATATAGCATGTACGAATATTTGCTGATATTTTATTCATATGCAATTAGTGTTCAAATGATGAACAGCCATTCGGGACCATATGCGTATTATGGTCTCTTCGTTACATGTATGATATGAAACGTTTCACTATGTTCGCTCATCTTTAAGTGATGGTACCAATTTCGTTACCTCCCACCACCCACCACCCCGGACACGCACCGTGACACACGTAACAATTAATCCTGCTGCTGTGTTGCTCGTTTGAACCAGTGACAGAAATAGCTCCAGAGTTATGACATTATCATCAACTTCAAACGGTTTCTAGTGTATCTTCAAATTATTTTGTGTGTGTTGATATACACACTATATTCACTCGTGAATCTATATGTATATACGCATATATATTATAACAAGCTTGTACTTTCGACAAACCCTGCCGTCCACATTGCAAAACATATGAAACAAAGTGGCTCTCGTTCTCACCTGACATTTCTCTCACGCTGAAGAGGCAGATATTGATAGAAAAAGAAACCCACCCATCTTTAGGACAACGCCGATTGGGCATATTGATTACCCGTGTTCATCATATCACCTGAGAAGACATTAGCTATGAGTAAATACCTAGTTGAGTGTGTTGCTTGATCTGTCAGCTAATGTAACGTCAGGAAGTCCCTTACCAGGTCACGTAATGCCAAGAAAGTAAATGTAGTTTGAATGGTAATTACCTAACTTCTGACATTGCCTGTGCGCATAGTTCGATGACTGCATGGTCATTATAACGTGACTAGATGCACACATGCCACAAAAGATTTGATGGAACTAATATGACATACAAGCCCTCCTGTTCTGAGTGGATATTGGCGCTTTATCTACCGCATTCTCTTCTTACACCTGCTCTACAAGACGTACATGGCAATGGTCAATATTAGTTCAAAACTTCTCTAGCCCACAGGAAGTTTACCGAGAAAATGCACATCGTTAAGCCATACAACTGCTTTTTGTTTCACTGATTTTGTCGCATCCACCTGCAGTTCAATGTCATCGAAAGATGTGCCAGATAGAGTCCGAAATGGCGTCCATATGTACAGCTAGATATAATGTTAATTAATATATATCGAGCAAAATGTCCATAAGTGACATTTTTGTATCCCTCACAGGTAGTCTAAATTGTAATACTCGTGTGAAAAGAAACTGGAAAACCAACCCTCAACTTCCAGAACTGGATTTTTTCGCCGGAATCAGTCACAAGAGACGAAAATAATAAAAAAAACATTTGAAATAATCCCATCCTGAATTATTTGTTAGTATTTTTGTGCAGCAGTTAATCTAACCATAAATTTCAGATGACACCCACGGATGGAAACCAGATGCAATGCCATGCCAATAGGTTATCTTATAAAATTGTTAATAGCCTAAAAAAAACTTGTAAAAAGTGGTGGTGTAATGTGATAGACGTGGAATCAATACCCAGTATTAAGTATTCCGAGCAAACAAAACAGGGTCCGTTATCCAATCTCATAGTCCGGGGACAGAAAGTCATATCAGGCATACGAAGTGAGAGAAAACAAAAATGACAGGGAAACTCATGAACCTCCGTAAATGGCCATTAGGAGGTGAAATCAGGTGTTCCGGAAAGAGTGAGCATTTCCTGCCCCACTAGTGGCACCCGTCATGAATTCCCCAAAATTAACATGAAAATAGATCTAGTTGCATGGCAGACATGGATTTGCTGTATTTATCAACCAGATCATGATGACGTCCATATAATTTCTTAAACGCAGCTATAAGTCTTGGTAAAACATATCCTTGTCGTAGCAGTTTAGAGACTAGTTGGGCACTTCGATAGACAAAGTCCTCATATTTGCAACTAGCTCTGGAATAGCGTATAAGTTGAGAAACAAACACACCATATGCCGGTGACATAGGAATGTTGCTGCTTAGAAAAGGGAAATTGACTATGGAAAATTTGAAATCATCACGTTTGTTATATAATCTAGTTGACAGGTTAGAATCATTATCAATCTCCAACCTCAGGTCTAGATAGTTGGAAAAATTAGCGGATTCTGTAGTATCCTTAATTTCAAGTTCCTTAGGATATATGACATCCAAATAATCACCAAACTTGGGATTATTTAGCGACAATACATCATCTATGTATCGGAAAGTGAAATTAAAATTACATGTTAGTTTCTTAGAACTTCCTCTTTGTAAATGTTGGATAAAATCTGATTCATATGAGTATAAAAACAGGTCTGCCAATAATGGTGCACAGTTTGTACCCATGGGAATACCAATAGTTTGTTGAAATATTCGACCACCAAATTCCACAAAAATATTATCAATCAGAAAATTAACCATATTTACCACATCTATTTCAGTATATTTGTATGGGGCATCAGAGTCGCCTTTAACAAAATAAGCGGTATTATATTTAACTACAATATAGTGGTACTGACGTTGTCCCTTTTTAGAGAAAAATGAATTATTGAATAGTTTTTTAAGCTGAGATTTCAGTTCAGAATGAGGTATAGTTGTGTACAAAGTGGAGAAATCAAATGTTTTGATAGACGTTACTTTTGAAAGTGTGTGAGCAAGTAGACATTCCAATAAAGATTTGGAATTTTTTAATATCCACATTTGGTTTATACCACTTCTAGAATAGATGGTTTCAGAGTACTTTTGGAGACCCTGTTTAATTTTAGACAATATAATAGTTAATATTTTAGAAAGGGCTTTGGTAGAACATGATGCTGAATCTGAAATATATCTTTGTTTGTGTGGATTTTTTTGCAACTTTGGGATCCAATATAAGTTCGGTAGATTAGAATCTTTACATGAGGTAGTAATACCAAACGAATGCAATACAGACAAATGATTTGATAAGATATCCTGTTTGGGCACGGTAATGGCTTGGTATGTACTATTGGAATTAGTATTGTTGGCAATACCCAGTTCGTCAAACAGGCACTGTATATAGTATGCTTTACAAACAAAAACAACTTTATTAGAAGCTTTATCTGCAGGGACAATGACGAACCTTTCTTGAAGTTTCAACAAACTATTAGTAACCACGGGATCATTGAAGACAGAGCTATATTTAGCACTAACTGACTTTGACAAAACATTAATGCGTTTGTTTACCAATGACCTAATCTGTTTGACCCATTCTGACAGAGAATCAGTTTCTGCCTTTTCTCGCTTTGTCCATTTTCTGGCATGCTCCTCAACTGCATCCATGATTAACTTAAAATTGTATCTCCATGAAAACGACGTGGGCTCTCTATATTTGGGACCTTTGGACAAAATGTCTTTCAATGATTCATTCTCCACTATATTGAGGTCGCCTGAAATAACATGCCCAACTGGATCGTGTATGAACGGAGAGTTAATGCAAGTGCAGGAGGGTGGGTTATGTAAGAGATCATCAATATCCAAATCATTCAATGTTTGTTTGTAGTTGAAAATCTTGGAAGCAACAGATTTGGTATATGAGTAGGATAGAGATGGAGCGGCCGTGTCAATGAAGTATGATGGTACCTGGGACTGAACAGACTTATGATGTAATATATTACCGATGTTAATTGCATCAATACCTTTATTGGCAAATTTTATCTTCAGAAAAGACCGTTTGGGTGGTATATATTCGGAATTCTGTGTTGGCTTATAAAGCCGATGATAAACAATATCCATGATAATGGAATACAGACGAAATTCATAGCTATTGGTATTTCTGATATAGTGGGTAAGACATTGGTCCTCTAGTTCTTTAAGTTTAACATGAGGTATGGCAAATAATTTAGTGCGAACATAGTGCAGTCCAAGTGGTTGTTTCAATATTTCGAGTAGACCATCAAAGGAAATATTTTGAATAGATGGTCGATTATAATGTCGTTGTCCATGGCTTCGTTTCCTATGTTTAAATGATGTAAATAAATTCATTACATTGACTGAACTGCATCCTGGGCTTGTCAGGTTTCCCACTGAACTGATATTATCGTTACAGCCATAAGGTGTAGCTGTGCCTAATTCACGTATCCAATGTTCTTCTCGTTTCCTGCGGGTGGGTGTACTTAATGAGGGACTATTAGTATGGTGGTATATTTTTTCTATGACTCGAACTTTCATTGACAAAATAGAATGGTCATCCTGATTAAAATGTTGATAAAGTAGTTGATTAGAATTATTATTGATGTTGGAACGATGACCATTAACTCTCTTGTTAAGCTGTCCTTTGGTTTCTCCAATATATACGAGACCACATATAGTGCATTCAATTCCATATACGATATTGCTGGTCTTGCAATTGATGTTTTCATAACTTTTACTAGTATATGTACGTTTGGTAAGTGAACTTGTGAACTGTGAGTCTGTAATTAATATATCACAAGTTTTGCAGTTTTTAGCTCTACATTTATTAATACTATATTGACAATCATCACCCTCTGCTTTCATTATATCTGGAAGTTTGATTTTGCAATCTCTAATATTGATAAAATTACCCGAGTTGTTGTACCATAGGGAACGATCAGAAGAGACTACGTATGATGTTTTCATAATATCTGATATGATGAGTCTAGGGGCACCTTCTGAGGAAGCTGTGACCGTGCCCTTGGACACAACTTTTTGACACCTTTTTATACTGGGCGCCGTGTCAACCAGTTTGTTTCCGTTGTCTTTGTACTGCATAGTTATTTCAAATACTAGGTTAAACCTAACTATACTAGGTTTACTGAGCTGATGGTGCCCGCGGGGACAAATAATTATCCACCAGCAAAGACACCGACTCAGTTATAGTAATAGACGTGGAATCAATACCCAGTATTAAGTATTCCGAGCAAACAAAACAGGGTCCGTTATCCAATCTCATAGTCCGGGGACAGAAAGTCATATCAGGCATACGAAGTGAGAGAAAACAAAAATGACAGGGAAACTCATGAACCCCCGTAAATGGCCATTAGGAGGTGAAATCAGGTGTTCCGGAAAGAGTGAGCATTTCCTGCCCCACTAGTGGCACCCGTCATGAATTCCCCAAAATTAACATGAAAATAGATCTAGTTGCATGGCAGACATGGATTTGCTGTATTTATCAACCAGATCATGATGACGTCCATAGAATTTCTTAAACGCAGCTATAAGTCTTGGTAAAACATATCCTTGTCGTAGCAGTTTAGAGACTAGCTGGGCACTTCGATAGACAAAGTCCTCATATTTGCAACTAGCTCTGGAATAGCGTATAAGTTGAGGAACAAACACACCATATGCCGGTGACATAGGAATGTTGCTGCTTAGAAAAGGGAAATTGACTATGGAAAAATTGAAATCATCACGTTTGTCATATAATCTAGTTGACAGGTTAGAATCATTATCAATCTCCAACCTCAGGTCTAGATAGTTGGAAAAATTAGCGGATTCTGTAGTATCCTTAATTTCAAGTTCCTTAGGATATATGACATCCAAATAATCACCAAACTTGGGATTATTTAGCGACAATACATCATCTATGTATCGGAAAGTGAAATTAAAATTACATGTTAGTTTCTTAGAACTTCCTCTTTGTAAATGTTGGATAAAATCTGATTCATATGAGTATAAAAACAGGTCTGCCAATAATGGTGCACAGTTTGTACCCATGGGAATACCAATAGTTTGTTGAAATATTCGACCACCAAATTCCACAAAAATATTATCAATCAGAAAATTAACCATATTTACCACATCTATTTCAGTATATTTGTATGGGGCATCAGAGTCTCGTGAATGCTACTATTTTTTTCCTAGTCATGTAACAATCTCTAAAACACTGACAAGATATATCGGTGGGTGGGTGATTAGGTTATAATCTTGGGGTATTGCTCAACTGGAGTCTGAGACTGGAAAATAATAAAGACAGTTAATTACACAATGGAGTCGTCAGCCGATTGGTGGCAATGGCGATAATATACTGGACATGCTACCTTAACACAGTGTTAGTTAGTTCTTCCGTTCAATTGTATTTCACCTGACTGTTCGTAACTGAGTGACCGATTGATTTCCCATCATCTCTAATTTTTACAGCTCAATGAGCAGTATTCGAGAAAGCATGTAATTCCGAGGACGAAAGAAATATTTTAGGCTTAGCACATATCATGGCAAGATGCTCACCGCAGTAGATTATTCGTCAAACTCGTGGAATAACCTTTGGCATTCAGGTGTTATTATCCATCTTACTGGAGTAAATCTTGATATTGTTTGATACCTGGATGACCCTGGCAGTATCAACCCATGATCTGCGAGACATATAGCGGATATGTGCGTTGAAGTACAACTGACAGGATGAGGCAATGCTTGATTTTTCATCGCCATAAGACTGAACAAAATTCTACAACTTTAGGATCGATTGCATGTGGACGTCCTTATAAAAATAGTATTTTGTGTGTAGATAAGTTAAAATCCGGAATGGGTTTTATCACTGAGTGGTGAACAAAAATATTAGTAACTCAAGTTTCTCTATCTGACTGCATACAGGATATTGATTTTCAAGATAAAATTTAATCAAGCACTCCATAACTATTCTTATTCGATTTGGTTCCACAATTTACAGTACAAAAAACGTGAGTTATTACATTAACTCAGCAGTCTAGTATAATTGTCGTTGGTATCAATTGTTGATCGCCATGAGATTGATTGCATGTGGACGCCAATAAAATTAGTATTTTCATGCATATAAATTCAAATCCAAAAGGGATTTTATTACTGAGTGGTGAACAGAAATACTAGTGACTCAAGTTCCTCTATCTGACTGCATACCGGATATTGATTTTCGAGATGACACTTAATCAAGCACTCCATAATTATGCCTAATTGGTTCCACAATTTACAGTACAAATAACGTGAGTTATCACATTACTTCAGCAGTCCAGCATTGTCGTCGGTACTCCTTATCAGAGAAATGAGGGTACGCGACACAATTTTCTGCGAGGATCGTTTCTGGAATGAGTAATATCCCTTGAACCCACGAACCCCGAGCTCTCGAAACCTGATGAATCATTTTGTACACCAAAGGACGCAGGGTTTGAGTGTTGCAGTACTGCCCGTTAATTTCCGTCGTTGAATTCAATCGATGCAAGTTTTTTTGATAAGAAAGGGGGATATCAATGACGATATCTGACTAAAAGGGATATTTAATTGATGGGATATTCTTTTCCATTGTAAATTGTCGTAGACTTTAATCGATGCAATTTTATTGATAATAAAATCATTCCAAACCCATCGTTGATGACTCCCTAAAGATGCGCATTCCGAGCCAAACTAGGGGATAGATCATTTGCTAGTACATGTATGTGAAACTAAAGTGATTTATATAAGTTTTTTCCTGAATCAAGCTTCATTTTCAACTCGTAAACGCTACAACGTGAAGCTGTAAATTACAAGCCTCTGGTTTCCCACAATACACGCGAGTGGTGCTTGCCCACGTTGTAAAAATAAATTCGAATTATTTATTCGTCATAGCATGCATGAACTGATCTTTTATTTATTTGCGACATGTTTAACACGTTGGGTAAGCGCGTCATAACGTTCGGGCATATTTTAGTTGATAAATTGTAGAACATGCTGATTTATAGATTGGGATATGTTTCATCCAGATCTCCCAAGCAAACCCACACTTGGACAAAAATTGGTGTGATTATAGACATATTGGAAGAGAAAGACAAAACACTGAGAACAAAGGTTTTTCATCTGTTGTGTGCAATGTTTTCAATTAAAATATTGTGAATGTTAAATGGCGTGTAACAATCCTCAGAAAACAAATTACGTTTAAAATAAAATTTTAAAAAAACAGCCATGAAATATTTATTGCACAGACATATAACCTTGTTGAGCCATATAATAAATGTTTCTTGTCTTAACTATTTTTTGTGGTCAATGATAGACTTAACCAGTAAAACTAATGTTAACTTATTCTGTAATATTATTCTGTTTTCACTGAAAACATCAGTTCTTTATTCTGTAAAAGAATCATGTGCCATTTACATTCATAGTACAGGTTATTGTAGTGATCACATGTCAAAATGAGTATTTTAATAATCCGTTTCTTGTGACTGTCTTTTTCATCGAGCCTGTGAGATCATCATTCATTGAAAACTCCCACCCACAGAGTGTTCACAAACCATGTGTGCTAAACAGGCCAATTTCAGCACAAAATTTGTCGCTAATCGGCCAATCTGGTTACTATGGCAACCAAAATCGATTGGTGTCGTGATTTCACCATATGACGGTTCAGATTTGCACCATGTAAAGTGATCGCAAGAAAGTGCCTGCGGCGGACTCGGTGGCGGGGCGACGATCGCAAATCCATAATATCCGCCGACCTTCGTTTGGGGGATACAATTAATGAGGTTCAATTCAATTCAATACTCTTCGTTACATATATATGTCAATGTAATAAAGTGAAGTGAAATGCAACCTTGTTTTGTTTTCGTCGATGTAATAAAGTGAAGTGAAATGCAACCTCATTTTGTTTTCCGTGATTCCATGTTTTCTCATTCGTGCAGAAAAGTATTTCAAAGCTCAGAAAAGTACTTCAACTGTTTCAAGTCACTGTCACAAGACGGCAAACAGACAAGGCCAATTTACTTGTATTACTTGATGGCGAACTTAAAAAACGTTGTCTTTCCGACGCCGATATTGTGGTGGATTAGTTATTGTTATTGTTCACATGACAGCTGATATTATACTGGACTTTTTGTGAATTGCAATGTTTAAAGTTTGATGCTGGAAACTAAACAGATTTAGTTTTATAATACTAGTAGTTGTTTTTGTTTACTGGTCAGCACAATTTGAAATATTTCTTTGTTCCTATTTTTGTGCTATATTTATTTGTTTATGTTTTCATGTTTATATTCTCTGACAGTATTGCATGTCCTGCACATAGCATAAATTAAGTATTTGTTTGATGAATGTTTTGCACCAAAACTATAATGTACAACAAAGTTGGTTTCATGAAAATTGCAAATACAGGTTCATACTTCATGTTTATTGTCGAAACATTTACACACATGCAAACACAAGAGTAAAACTGTATTATTACTCACATGCATTGCATACCACCAATATCCATCAAGCATGCAGATATGAAGAACAAAATGGCACAAAAATGTGAGTAAATAACAGTGCACACATTCTGACAGGTACAACATGTAAATCCAACAAGCATATACAATATACATCATTCAAACTTAAGTAGGTCCTATATATATCTATGAGCATTGTATTTAGTATTTAATATAGACAGAAATAGCATGTATACACATCTACGTAATCGATACATTCAGTACAGTAAAATTGTGTGAGAGGAATATGCATTCAGAAAGAAAATGAAGATATAATACAGCAGGCCATTTAATATACAATATCTGAAAATGTATTCAGAAAGAAAGATGAAGATATAATACAGGAGACCATTTAATACAATGTTTGAAAGTTTACCATTTCACAAGATAATTTTGAAACAAATTGAGACCGTAAACTAAATACAATCCCACTGTGGTCTTGTCACGTGGATTGACAGATAGGAATACATGTATATAACTGACAACATTATAAATCCACACATCTGTACCATTGAAGCGTTTTTTTTTCTTTTATGCTTGGAGGGGGGGGGGGCAGGGGGGGGGGGGTTGCATTTCATTGTTGTACACTACAATGGATCATGTAAAACAATATTTATGGGCGTTGGGATAGTTTTGTTTAATATTAAATTTGTGCATGATGTCTTGCAGTTTAAAAAAGCAATTTTTAATTTATGGGTAATTGCCCTAAACAAATTGCCTCGCCACCCCCCCCCCCCCCCCATTTAATTATTGCTGGAATGGCCCATTAGTGTAGTGTATTTATGTCAACAATAGTTAAATTAAATGCAACAAATTATTATTAACTGGTCATGGATAATAGTAAAGTAATAAAACAACGCTGCCAATTATTATATGCAGTAATTGACTAAAGTGAGAGACGCTGGAAATATCCATACGTAGTTACCAGTCAACCAATGAATACAAAGTAGGGAGTCATTGTACAGTTGCTCTGCTAGTTGCAAAGCAAAAAATCATGTTACTTCAAGTGGTCTGTTAGCACTGTCAAGCATTACTAGCTGTCAAAATTTCTGTGAACACATGGGTAAAGTCACATTTGCATCGAAGCCTACGCCATTGAGGAAACCATGCCCAAGGAGACTAAAATTTGGCCATTTCGGCTGGTTACCCACCTAATGCCCGAGGGTCATCCGTCACCATCGGGCAACAATCAGACATCGTAAACACGTCGGTGGAGGCATCGGAAGAAGATAACGCTAAGTCATTTTCTTGGGGTGACCGATGGAAAAATGACATCGGTAATGAATCGCTAGCACACCTGCCGATGGCCGGTCAGAGCCCTTTCAGATGCTAGCCAGGTGCCGAGCGGATCCACCAAATTCTTCGACCACCCAAATGGGTGGGTAACCACTGGGTATCCCTCGAGAGGCCGGATGTCCGGAAGGTGCCCCTCAGATAATCGGCCGATTTGTACATATCAGACGGTCACCGAGCAGGTATCAGGAGTGCATCATGCAGTCTCCGGTAGAGCATCGGAGATTGGTCAGTCTCTCTTTAAATTCTTGGAAATGGAACAGACACTGCAAAGACGCGTGATTGTCGGTGGATATGATGGTCACCGGTGGTTTCATGACCACTCGTAAGATATGGGAAAGATGCCTGACAATCTATCACCGGCGGCAGGAACATCGGTAAATACCACCGATGTCCCCACATCGGCCGGCGACCTGTGCAAATGTGACCCAGGCATTTTCAACAAGTCATGTGAGAATCTCCAAAACGCTGGCAAGTTACATCGGTGGGTAAATGTATTAGGTTATAATCATGAAGTGTGGCTTTTGCTCAATTTTCAACATGAGACTGGGCAATGATAGTGATCACAGTTAAATACACAATGGAGTTTTCAGCAATTTGATGACAATGGTAATAATATAACGGAGTCCTGACATGGGGCGAATACTTCACTTCTACATGAATACGAATATGAATACCTATTTTTACAATGTATTCAAAGACGAATACGAATACTTATGGAAGTATTCATCAATACATAACTCATGCTGTGATAGATATAACGTCATTCACGTGCGAAAAAAATATTGATAATATTTATGGTAAAAACATTCATTGCAAAATGAAAAGTGTTGATTGCTCAGTTCTTATTTCAGAAGATCCCGAATATAATTACAAAATATTCAACA
Source organism: Terebella lapidaria (assembly GCA_949152475.1). Lineage (NCBI taxonomy): Eukaryota > Metazoa > Annelida > Polychaeta > Terebellida > Terebellidae > Terebella > Terebella lapidaria. The sequence goes on from OX424558.1 coordinate 32,100,138, forward strand.
AACATGAAACATCAATGGATAACATCACACAGTGGTGTGCACAAAACCGGTGTAAAGAAACTGGGCAAATTATTGCTTGATGTCAACTATGTCTTAAATGTTTCATTTGGTCATTTTATCAAAACATGACATCCAGGGCAGAAATTAACTCAAGGGATCAACTCACAGATATCAGTCAGGAACTTGGGGATCTAAGATGATATAATTGTACATGAAAGACCATGCAAGAAATAATATACCACAGTCAGCATCTTCCGCTCCAGATGACATCACACACACTCTGTCTTGTATAGATTAACTGATCTAACAAGCCAGCGTGTATGGTTGATTAGTTTATTGTTGTTTGGGCAGTAGGGGGTGGGGGGGAGATCGCAAAATGTCGGTGTATGTGTTCGGAATTGAGCTGGCAGGTGTGAATTGGACTGTGAAAAGGGCCGCAAATGAGACTCTAATTAAAGCGGCATTTGCACTTAGTTACTAATATTTGTTCGAATTGAAAAACCAGCTCAGTTGACAAAATTATATCAAAACAATTAACCATGATCACCAAAATCGCATACACATGGCTATTTATGCGCTATTTCACCCGCAACAGAAGGCTGAAAGTGGTGTTCACATCACAATTGACAGGCGCGCAAGTTTCTGTTTATGTTTACATTGGAATCAGGTCTTTGAGAGAGGAATCAGTGACACGTCACACATTCAACCACGGTGGCCATCCGTTCCGCATTGTTGGTGGTAAGAAATCGATTTTAGTATGGTTTGGGTCCGTGTCATTATAAACACACTGGATGCGCCTACTTTCCAACATAGAATATTGGTGTACAACACCAGTTTCTCGGAATATTAATTTTTCATGACATTTCTGAAAATGCGCGGAATTCGTTTTTTTAACCATCAACGACGCGAAACGAATGGGCACCGTATGTGAGACATCAACACTCACCAAGCTCATGAATATGCAAATATCAAGCATGGCCGCATGCTAGGTCATCGAGTGAACTGAGGAAGTGACCGAGGAAACCCCTCGAAATTTTATCTCACAAGACCCGTGTGTGCTGTTCTATTGTCACTATTTTGCAACTGACATGTCTATCAGTTGATGGGACTCAAAATATGCATAGGCCCAAAAAAATATTCTGGGAAGTGGAAGGAAGTGAAAGAGCCGCTTTAATATATTAAACAGTATTCATGAAAGTATTCCAGATATGAATACTTTGACCTTGTATTCGAATACGAATACACCACGGATTCTATAGAAGTATTCGAATACGAACATGAATACTTGAGAAAAGGTATTCAAATATATTCGAATACGAATACCGAATATGAATACCCCAATGTCTGTAAAGGACTTTAGAATGTGAATTGTTAGTGAGTTCGCCAGTGTCTTGAAGAAACACTTACATGGCTGTCAACCACATCTTTGTACAAATCAGTGTGTTTGTCGCATTACCCCCTCATGTGCCTGAAAACAATCATGCATTAAAACTGTACAAATGAAACTATTGATGGGTGGTACCATTGGTATTTCACGAAGGCACGAGTGCTACCTTAATACACTGTTAACTAGTTTGTTCGTTCAATTGTATTTCACCTGATTATTCGTAATTGGGTGACCGATTAATTTTGTTTCCATCATCTCTAAAATTTCGAGCTCAATAAGCAGGTTTCATTAAAGCATGTAATACTGAGGACGAAACGAGATATATTCTACACTTAGCACATATCATAGCAAGATGCTCAGCGTTAATAGACTTTCAGTCAAACGCCTGGGATAAAACCTGCATTTAGATGATATTATCCATCTTACTCGAGTAAGTCATGATATTGCTTGATATCTAGATGACCCTGGTGGTACCGATAAAAGATCTATGAGACATATAGCGGATATGTTCGTTCAGGTACAACTGACAGGATGACGTGATGATTTATTTTTGATCTGTATAAGTTTTAATATAATTCTAATACATTTAAGATTGATTGCATATGGACACCAAAAATATAATTCTATATGAAGATTAATTCGAATTCGAAAGGGGTTTTACATGCATTACTGATTGATGAAGGGAAACAAGATACTTGGGTTTTTCTATCTCTCTCTCCCTGCATATCTGATATTGATTTTAGAGATGATACTTATTCAAGTGCTCCCTAGCTTTGGTTTTTCGATTTGGTTGCAGAATTTACAGTACACGAAACGTGAATTATTTCATAAGTTCAGCATTGTTGTTGGTATTTTTGTCTGCGAATACACGGCACATTTCCTGCGAGGATATTTTCCGGGATGAGTAATGTCCCTTGAACCCACGAACCCCGAGCTCTCGAAACCTGATGAATCATTCTGTACATCAATGGTGCAGCACTCAAGGGTTTGAGTGCTGCAGTACTGCCCGTTAATTTCCGTCATTGAGTTTAGTCGCTGCATGTTTTATTGATAAGAAAGTAGGATATTAATTATGTCGTATGCATCCATGAGAACTCATAAAGACATCCAGCGAAGATGAAATACGCATAATATTTTAGGTATGCAATCTTCTGTCGACAAAATGAAACAGTTATCAATGCTACCATAACCCCCGGTTTGTCAAGTTTGACATACGTGATTATTAAATATATTGTGTTTAGGTTTGAATGACACAATCTATATCACCAACAATTTTTTATATTGCAAATACTTCATCGCATTGTCCCATGCACGATCTTTGAGACACGAGTATGCTATTTACATAATATTGTTAATTTTTAGAATTTTGCCTTATGTTCTATAGATGATTTACATACTTACAAGTAATTCATTTGAAGATATATAGGATATCCGATTTTAATCATCATTAAATGCTATATTCGTGATACAACAAGCTTGAGAATATTATTAAGCCGAAAATATTATATGATGTTAATATATTGAAGAACACTAATGTATACATCAGTATCTATATGTTTTGTCCCTAACGTGAGTGTTTTGGGACATAATTCCAAACAAAGTCACCAACAGGCCCTTCGTTCTTCATTCGAAATAATATGCAATTATTATATATGACGTGGAAATGATCAAGTATTATGACATATTTTACAGCGTGAATGAAGTTAAATGTTTAATATTTTAGGTATGCAATCTTCTGTCGACAAAATAAAACAGTTATCAATGCTATCATAACCCCCGGTTTGTCAAGTTTGACATACGTGATTATTAAATATATTGTGTTTAGGTGTGAATGACACAATCTATATCACCAACAATTTTTTATATTGCAAATACTTCATCGCATTGTCCCATGCACGATCTTTGAGACACGAGTATGCTATTTACATAATATTGTTAATTTTTAGAATTTTGCCTTATGTTCTATAGATGATTTACATACTTACAAGTAATTCATTTGAAGATATATAGGATATCCGATTTTAATCATCATTAAATGCTATATTCGTGATACAACAAGCTTGGGAATATTATTAAGCCGAAAATATTATATGATGTTAATATATTGAAGAACACTAATGTATACATCAGTATCTATATGTTTTGTCCCTAACGTGAGTGTTTTGGGACATAATTCCAAACAAAGTCACCAACAGGCCCTCCGTTCTTCATTCGAAATAATATGCAATTATTATCTATGATGTGGAAATGATCAAGTATTATGACATATTTTACAGGGTGAATGAAGTTGAATGTTCAGATTACAGAAATGAAAAAGACATTGAGACTGTTTTGTATACTTATTCTGATAATTCTCATACATTAAAGCATCATATGTTTAGCAATATTACGATGAATAAAATAATATGTTTTAGGCTATGCATGAGTCTTTTAAAAGATATTCACCAATTTATTGCGAGTTTGGTATGTACCAAATCATACTTAGGTTGTATGATAGATGTGGTTATTTTGATATCACTTGAAATTTAATGTGTGTATATAACAAACTCACTGCAGCACAAGCCTTATTTTTTCATATAGCAAATATATGAGACAACGTAGTTTTTGTTCTTACATGTTATCACGCTCCTCGAGCAGACATCGATCAATGATATAAACACCTCATCCAATTTTAGGACGACATGCTTGCCCAATAAAAATCATATCATCCGAGAACACTAAAACAATGACATAAAATAATAATAATACCTCCTTAAGTGTGTTACGTGGTCGATCAGCGAAGTCAACGTCAAGAAGTTCCTTATCGAGACACGTAACGCTGAGAGAGCAAATATTGTCGATTACTTAACGTCTGAAATAACAAGTTCGATAGCTTGTTGACTGCACTGGCACTGTAATGTGAACAGACGCACGTGTGCCGAAATATAATGGATGGTTCTCCTGTATTTTGTAAATATGAAACTGACAAGAGCGGTACGCAGGAACTATATATGGGTTGCAAAATAGATAATGGGGCTTCAGGTACTGCATGGGTACTCGTCAATCCACAAATTCACACAAATATTTATTAAACAATATATTGATCTATATCATGTATATAAAGCAAAAACTGAAGAAACCTTTCTAGTGTTATTATTAGATGGATCAGCTGATGATTCACAAATATCATGCTTGATTAATACTTTTGGGTTATCTGCTTATAAGTATCATGGGAGAAAAACTATCATGGCTTCATTCAAAATGCCCCATCAAAATATAAATGGGAAATGGGAGCTATGTATCTTTGTTGCGGCATACTGTAATTACATTTATTTTCGCGTGCACTTATTTTCGCGAATTGCCCCATACGGACATTTTCGCGAATGTGACCCCGAAAAAAACTTCGTATATAAATCCGTGATCAAGACGTCATTTTTGCCCACCGATAAATCCCTCACATCCACACCTGTAACGGTCGGCCGTATGTCAAAATAATATACTCATTATGATTATTACCTACTGTCACGACGAAGCCGGTTCTGCCACTGATTGATTGCAATCCTTGATGATGAATAGGGGGTGAATGTATCAACAAACCCAATGTTTGTGTTTGTCGGCACTGTCCAAAAGCAATGAACCGTGATCATGTATTTTTGGGGGAGATGCGCTAGTTGAATTAGTCACAGTCAAATGACTGCATATCGTTTCTTTGATTGGTGTTCGAACTTCGATTTTAATCCACTTCCCATGTTTTCAGCATAACGGTGTGCGTCACAGTTTCGGAGTATTCAATAAATTCATCCATTTCTCAAAAGAATTGGAGTTTTTCTTTATACCTTTGTGTCATTTGATCTGTCTGATAATGTAATTTTGTTGAGTGGAGAAATGCATCAGAAGAAGCTTGGTGTGAAAAAGCTAAGAAGGCGAAAATGTCAAATTTAAATATTTTGAACCCAGATAAGGTGTACTTGACACCATTTCTGACGTTGGAAAATAATGTTCATCATTGAGATTGCATTTTGCCACATGGTGCACCTAAGTTAGCCCTTGGCTTTTCTTTGTTTTGATAAGTATCGTGCAGTGTAAAAATTGACAAGTCCGTGTGTGTGTCTGATTGATATCATAACTCATAACTTGGATCTTGGGGGATTCAACAAAGTGTGAGATTCCAGAAACAAATTGACCAATCACACACTCAAGGTTGCAAATACGCATTGGGTAGTTTTAGGTGATCTGTCAAAATCAGGCTTGTATCTTGCATGACTAAACATCATAAGTCATAGAATCACACTCTCGGGTATACAAGATCGTTTTTATATGTATCCGTTTTATATGTATATATGGAAATGTAATTAATCTATAAACGAAACTGGAATCACATGGTTTATGTCTCCACTAGGTTTTCTTTTTATATTGGCCTATTCTATTCAGTCTATTTACGCCAAATCTATGATTTATGTACGTACACTGGAATCAGGACACATATGCAGCAAGACTTGTTTTTCTTTCTTACAGTTCTTCAAACTTGGACATTGAGATTTGATAATGGACCTTATTCTGATCGCTCGGATTGCTCTGTATACGTGATTCTATGTTTATTTACTTAGACTGGTATAATCACTTTTTGGTTTTCTGGTTAAAATTATCAATAGCAGTTCTCAGAGTAGCTGTACAGTGCAAAAGTTCCAAAGCGCACACGTATTTGTCTAAATTTGACACTGAAATTCGGATTTTAAAAATAGTTTGCATGGAACGGTTCCCATGCAGTGATGCAGAAGTAGATATCACTTGAAACTCTTTTGTGTATGGTATATTTTAGTGACGAAATCCAAAATATTCAGTTTGATTATTTTGTGTTGAAACTTAATGTCTTTGTTTATGTTAGCGCAGATGTCAACAATCCGTTCACATCGTGCGCTATTACGGTATGTTCAAACTCTACTGCAGGGTCAGGCAGACGTGATTTGGGGATGTTACAGTGCTATGTTATCTAATATATGCTAGCCAATTGATTCATATCAAATTAAAAAAATAGCCCGAGGGCTAAGACAGGTTACCGGACAAAATATGTTTTATATTTTAGATATAAGGCATTTTGTCCTGTAACAGTGAAAATAAGGTCACTGGTTGAATGCAACGTCATGAGAATATCCAGCAAACATGTATATCATTCCCAATATGTCTATTGTTTGCTAAGCTGTAAGTTCAATAACAAGTAAAACAAAATAGCAATTTTGTTCTATGACCTTGAAAACAAGGTCGAAGGTCGAATTAATGGTCATCAAAAATAAAGTCAATAATAAGCGAGATATTAGCCATTTTGTTCTCTGACCTTGGAACTGAGGTCAGAGGTCAAATTCAAGGTCACGAGAATATTCAGCATATATCATTTCCTATATGTCCACAATTGATTCCTAGTCTCTAATCTCAATACCAAGTGAGATATTAGGCTTAATGTGTCCCATTATAAAGCATAGGAGAAATTAACATGAGAAAGTCCCATTTGGGCCCAAAATGGCCCACTTCGAGCGATTCAAGGGCAACGAAATATATACATGTCACAGGGGTACATATGGGGAGTGTTGTGCATCAGTAAGAAAAAAAAGTTTCTGAACAGATTTTGAGAGAACAAAGTCCAAAATTGGCACCTATGGTCCGATAACCTATTGGCATGGCGTTGTGTCCGGCGTCCATCCGTCTGTCCGTCGTCCGTCCACATTTTTATCTTTAAAGTTTACGGTCGAATCTTTCTGAAATTTTGCACAAAAATAGCTAAAAATATTTTCAGGTAAGATTTTTTTTCTTTTTTTGATTTTCGCATTTTCCTCGACATGGCGGCCATTTTCGTTGAAAAATGCCCAATTTTGGACTTTGACGGCCATTTTCTCGAAAACTGTTCAGACAGTTTTGAGATTCTTGTTTCAAAAGATTCCCCTTATGGACCTCTGTGATGTGTATAAGTTTGGTTGCCCTTGAATCGCCAGTCTGCGTGTGCCGGCCATTTTTTATTTTTGATGAGTCGGCGAAAAAAAAATTTTCACCCCAAATCGCATTACTATCGATTTTGGAACATTTCCAGGGGGGAAAAAATTTCACCCTTTGAAAAAAATTTTGGAAAATTTTTTCCTTTATAATGAGAGCTGCCAGAACTGTACTCATAGAACGCCTGAAGATAGAGCTTAGAAATTGGCACTTTCAAATGGGAAGTCATATATGGCGACTTGTGTGGTGACCTTGGATGACCTTAAAAGGTCAAAACAGCCATTTCTGTGTCAAAAAATGCCCAGATTTGCCTCTATAGATGGAATGCTTGCAGATAAAGCTTATCTTTGGGTTAATACATAGTTTGCATTATGAACATATAGGAAGACATATATGGCACAACTAATGATGACCTTGAACTTGACCTCAGATGACCTTGAGTGCAAAATGTCTGACTCGGAATGTGCATATTGGCCTGAGCGGCCTATACACTTGCACCCAGACGTATCTTTGTATTATGAACATATAAAAAAACCAAATACCGTACCCGTACATGTAATGGTGACATTGAAGTTCACACAGATGACCTCGATTGGTAAATCTCATGGTCATAATATTCACACTGATAACCTTGATTGATAAATCTCAAGGTCTGTTACATTCCGTTATCCGAACCAAAATTGTCCGGTAACCTATCTTAGCCTTTGGGTTAATTTATTCAATATGCCAATAGATGGCGTGGGTTCGTTTACCGCTGATATATCCCTTCCTCCATGTAATTGACCAGCCTTGGGGTTATTGGTGATTACCGTGACCCTAATGGATGGTCTATTCGTGATTCATATCCTCAAGATATATAAATGCACCGGTGGGATTCCCCTCAGCCGATAGAGTGCCTCCAAGTCATATCTTTTATTATTAGTATGCTTCACTCGTTGAATATATTGTGGTCTGATTGTGCACTGGAGTCAACAATAGCTTATTTAAAGTCATAGTAGCAAGGTACCATTATATGATTTTATTCCTGTTCACATAAAGGCATTGTGGACATTTGGTGATGAAAAAGGTGTTCGCGTTAATTGGTAACTAATAACAGCGACATATAATGGAATATTTTGACCCAGTATTGCAATCGCCTTCTCCAGCTGATGAAAGAAATAGCTTCGGCAATTTCCGTAATCGTGACGTCAGTTGAGGCAGAATGTGCTTTGATGGCTGGCCAAAAACGTAAAATACGTAGTTTGTTGGCCAGCTCGAAGCAGGGATAATCACCTCAAAATGCATGCTATTCAACAAATAACACGCAAAAACCAGCAAATACTGGACATCTTGCAGTTCAACAAACCTCCGTTCTGGCTGAATAAATAGTGCTGATTCTAAATATCAAGACAAGAAATGCCGTATTTTTGCCATCTCACCCCTTCACTTGAATTGTCAAACATAGACCAGGGGAATGAATATGCGACATGCAGTTTATCTTGCTGGCTACATGTACTTTCAGGCCTGCATCAACTGACGTCACAAACCACGTGACCCACACTAAAATCAGGGTCAAAATCTTCGGCAATTTACGGAGGGAGTGCCTATTTGGTTCAATATCTCTAAACCCACTGATTGTAGATGTAAAATTCGTTCCAATTTATGGAAAACTATTCATAATAGACTAAATGAAAATCACTTTCATCGGCATGCTACTAAGTCTTTAACGAAATAAGAATAACATGATCATTGTCATGCTTATTAGTAAAGTATGCAAACTCGCCATAATCTGTCGAATATGATGGACAACAATCTGTTTGGAGAATTTACTAATGCCTGAAAGATATTTTACCTGGGTTGACACATAGGCATATAATCCTCAAGGTTGACTTTTACACTATTCGAATGTGAGGTTATGAGAATTATGACCTGTCACAACTAGATTGTGTGAGGAACCTGATGATTTTAATTTCTCCGTAGTCAACGTCCCTCTCCTAAATAGTAGCACTCCTATGCCGGCAACATAATGTTGCGTTGATTTACTATTACTAGCTAATCCCTAATAAATGTCTGTAAGAGATTCTATGGACGTGAAATCTATTAGCTACGTGGATCAATCACGTATACATAATCCAAAACAAATAAGCATCACAACGTCTGAATCTGATTTCTGGTATTCAAGAACCGAAAGAGTTCCGCTTAGCCATCCTGCTCGACTGCTCTGTGGGAGGTGTCTGTGGATTTAGATTCCACTATGCACCTGTGGGTTCATGGAGTTTTCGAAAGTTTTCCAAATTGTTCGGAATAGTTTATACTAGATATTTATCACAGGCCTATTTACCCTGCGTCCCTTTACATCATACAAATATTCGTCCGGATAGAGAAATAAGGAGAAAAGCACAGAAATATATAGCAGCCATTCGAGCAGCCCGTGTATGTAGTTCACATGGTCCACAACATGAAAAGGCTGTGCCTAGAAGTGCTCATCATGTACATACATAACATATATGAATCAGATGCACAACAATTCTGTTTACCTATTTGGATGAAAGTGAATCCCCTTTCATGTTAGTGCTTTCACCTTCAGTATTTCCTATTCTATCTATAATTGGCTTGTGATTCACCCTACAGTCCCTGGTTTTACCAATAATTGGCTTGGGTTCATTTACCGCTGCCGTGTGTCCCCTCCTCCATGTAATTGACCAGACATGGGGTTACTGGTAATTACGGTTACCCTAGAGGATTATGTATACGTGATTGATGTTCGCAGGATATACATCTGCTAGTAGGGTTCACCCTAGTCTTTGCCCTGTATCCACTTCGTGACTTTTGTCATGTTTCTCTTGTCCGATATCAACCAAATAACGCCCTATGTGTGGTTTCATTTTGCGAGGGGTCCAGAAACGATCAAGGACAAAATAAAAGCACGTGCAGGCAGTATTTGGTTTATTATATATCTACAATAACGTTTTTCAGTATGTAAACAATGAGTTCAATTAATTAGAGCACGGTTGGAATATGGCTGGTAGCTAGGGTGGAATACGGAAGTTTATCTCCCACGCCCTACCCCCCCCCCCACCAGCCGGGTTACATTGAAAAATGAAGCAGCAACACGATGAGCTATATAATACATATTATTATTTGCAATATTACATAAACACAACAATGTTATGCATTAAGATGCAGTGTGTACGGCCTGTGATTTGATGATAAAAACTCGTCCCATGTTCAGTATACTCATCCTGATGTTCAGTATTATACAAATATTGACTTTTGATTAGGTGAATACAAAAAATGTACGTGAAAATATGTACCTCTCGCAAAAGACATATTCACCAAGCTTGCGAGGTGAATATGTCTTTTACGAGAGGTACATTCACGTATTCACCTAATCAAAAGTTCATATTTGTTTTATTATATAATACATGTGAAATGTTTATACAAATACTGAAGCAAAGTTTATGTATGACGTGGATGTTATGATATAAACATACAGTCACCTCCGAAAGTTTGGGCCCACTTGAAAAAAATTGAGGTTTTTTTTCCCATTCTATGTCACTTTTGAAAGTGTTTTCAGTTGAACCCAGCCATGAGTGTAATTTTCATATTCGTCAATGTGACAATAAGTATGATAGAACTCTTCTAAGAATTTAAAATGCATTATTCAACAATTGTGTAAGGTTTAATCCACTTTACCCTAATTTTCAACAGAAATCAAAAAGAAAAATTTTTCATGAATATGTTAATCATGTCCATAACAACATAAACGGCAAACCAAATCAGCAACAACACTGAAAAAAACAAACTGATATCAATATGACACAGTTCATACTACAATTAGTCAATTTCAATACTTAGTGTGGCCCCCTTGAGCCTAGATACAAGCCCAATCCAGGCTGGTATGGATTGCACCAAGTCCTAACACCTCTCTGGAAACTCCATTCCGAAAACCATGGATGCGGTCCTCTAGTTCTGCTAGGTTGGTCTTTAAAGACCTTGACCTTTGGGACATTTGAGCAATATCTGCCCACAAGTTCTGGATGGGGCTCAGATCCGGACTTTGTGATGGCCATTTTAGCACTGATTCTGTTGGACTCTTTCCCTTCGGCGACGAGGCGAGAGCGATGGCAGGGTGTGCCAACATCCTGCATGGTGTTTTGGTCCCTATACCGGAGCACGTGCGCTGATGACACCAGGCTGTCACCCAGAATGCCCCTGGTTATTCTGTGTCCCTCTGATTGTGTGGGACAGACTGACCTCTCTGAATAGCAGGCATCCCATGACCCCACACTAAGACACCACCACCAAACTTTTCTGTCGGCGGTGATGTTCTCTGGAAAATATTCTTCATCAGCTCTGTTGTAGACATGGACCCTATTGATGTAGTAAAGGTTGAATTTAGAATCGCCCATGAATAACGCCACTGACAAAACCAGACCTCGTAATGATGACAGAAGTCAAGGCAAGACGTGCTTTGGAGCCTTGGAGTTGCTTTGGAGTGAGTTTAGGCTTCCATCTGGCCATTATTCGAACCGGCTGCTTTCAGCGGTTGGCGAACTATTGTTCGAGAAGCATGAACACCATGGTAGCTCCAAAGTGCACTGAACTCAAGAACAGTGCCATGTCTGTTCTGCTCACAGTGACGTACCAGGAGCCGGCCATCCCTGGCAGTGGGTACAGCAGGTTTCGCGATCTTGGGCGGTCTCCAACATCTCCCGCTCTTACGTATCAGGCTATAGCAAGGTAAATATGGTTAATTTTCTGATTGATAATATTTTTGTGGAATTTGGTGGTCGAATATTTCAACAAACTATTGGTATTCCCATGGGTACAAACTGTGCACCATTATTGGCAGACCTGTTTTTATACTCATATGAATCAGATTTTATCCAACATTTACAAAGAGGAGGTTCTAAGAAACTAACATGTAATTTTAATTTCACTTTCCGATACATAGATGATGTATTGTCGCTAAATAATCCCAAGTTTGGTGATTATTTGGATGTCATATATCCTAAGGAACTTGAAATTAAGGATACTACAGAATCCGCTAATTTTTCCAACTATCTAGACCTGAGGTTGGAGATTGATAATGATTCTAACCTGTCAACTAGATTATATGACAAACGTGATGATTTCAATTTTTCCATAGTCAATTTCCCTTTTCTAAGCAGCAACATTCCTATGTCACCGGCATATGGTGTGTTTGTTTCTCAACTTATACGCTATTCCAGAGCTAGTTGCAAATATGAGGACTTTGTCTATCGAAGTGCCCAGCTAGTCTCTAAACTGCTACGACAAGGATATGTTTTACCAAGACTTATCGCTGCGTTTAAGAAATTCTATGGACGTCATCATGATCTGGTTGATAAATACAGCAAATCCATGTCTGCCATGCAACTAGATCTGTTTTCATGTTAATTTTGGGGAATTCATGACGGGTGCCACTAGTGGGGCAGGAAATGCTCACTCTTTCCGGAACACCTGATTTCACCTCCTGATGGCCATTTACGGGGGTTCATGAGTTTCCCTGTCATTTTTGTTTTCTCTCACTTTGTATGCCTGATATGACTTTCTGTCCCCGGACTATGAGATTGGATAACGGACCCTGTTTTGTTTGCTCGGAATACTTGATACTGGGTATTGATTCCACGTCTTTCACTCTCTTGCAGGAGTACCCATCTTCGGCTGCTATAGCCCTCCGGCTCTTCCTGTGCTTTTGAAGTCCGCACATCTGGATCGCTCAAATCCGTTCAGCTCAGCCATGGTCAGGAACATGTTGCACTGATAATTTTTCAGATCCCAATTTATAACATCATTGTCGATCAATAAATGTGTTGTCAGTAGAGTGATATGAAAAACAAGCTTGTGAAATGATTTGTGAAAGTCAATGGTTTGTTTGCACAATTTTATGATGGTGTTTTGGATACTGTGATTTACATTACTTCCAACATTTTTACATTGAAAGTCACAGTATGGACATTTTATTGTTTCCTATGGGAACTGAAACTATGCTTCTTGATCATGTTCATAAATACTAGCTATATTACGAATTTGTTTTATGAATATCATGGCCAGAACACAATGCGCATGCCATGAAATTGAACTCCTGTGGGTGGGCCCAAAAGTTTGGAGGTGACTGTAATACATCTATCATGTGTTGATTCGAATGAGTACTACGCCAGTAACGTATTTAAATACCAATTTGATGTCAAGATTTCAAGAACACAAACGAGGAATGGTTTCTGAAACAAGCTTATTCAATTCACCATATCACTAGATACGCGATACTAGTAACAGAAAAAAAAAACACGAAAAAGCATTTGAATTGTTCTTTGGCGAGAGGTACATATTTGTGATATGGACCGATCGGTGAATATAAAAAAAAATTTGACCGGTTGGTCTGGTGAATATGCACTTTTATGCATAGAGCGTGACCCGCTTTTAACCAATGACAACGTCGGGATTCTTAGTAGTATATAATAATAGGATGATCCTGATTGCTCTGTCAAATCACTAGGCATGAACGATGACGCTTCCAAAAAGACACATAAGAAACAACAACGAAATGCCTCTCGCCTTGAAGTGAGTGCGTTCATGGTCAAGACAATAGTGTGACATTTCCTTCCAGTGCAGTTTGACAATGTGAAGTGTTGTATCTTAGTCATAAATTAAGGTGGTGTTATCTACGACAACATTGTCAACCATTGATTTCATGCAGGTGAGTTTTTTCACCAAGCGCTAAAATTCTCAGGATCCAATTGCACGTTTTCCACTTTGGTAGATATCCATGATCTTTTAGACCATGGTGCACGATGAAAACTCCACAAACCATGTGCTGGAGCATGAATCAATCCAGTCCCACTCACTCGGCAATAGAAAAATTTACAAGTGATGAAGATGAAGACCATTTGTGTGTGTTTCTATGTGTATTTAATATTATCGTTCTCACCGTGAATCATAGAGAACCAGCTAATAGGCCTATTAAGGAACGTGTGTTGGTATCAGATATAATTTTGCTTCTATTCAACAATTGCACGGAATGGGGAATACTGTTTCCAGAATCTATTCTGTCATGCCCATATATGTCACAAAGCTCGCACACACAAGTGATGAATGATTATATACATACGTGTATAAAACAATCAACTACTGGTCACCGCCAACCTAAGTAGATCAAAAGTTCTCAGCAACATTCTGCTACGAAATCAACACAAAACTTTGAATGATCTGACTGATAGCAGTAACGTACGGGAAAACGAATGAATCATTTAGTCACATGTTCTTCTTCTGAAATAGTTCCCACATGTCAGATACGTTCCTACAGTGCGACACATTCAGTCACACTATTGTGAACATGATACATGTATGAACCAAACAGGGAATTTTCACATTCAAAATGTATGAGGATATCTAAAGTACAAAATGTGACCAATGTTTCAACGATTTTATAGCAATGTACACTCAGAAGTTCGATAAGGACCTCGGAATTTCGAGGTTATAAACTAGGGATAAATACGGATTCTCATTCAAAGTGAAGATAAAAAATAACTCATTTGTTGGCCTCCCAGCACCCCTACACTCATCCCGCTCCAGCACAGACGTCACAAATACAGACATCGTTGATATCCGAGCCAAGTCATCCCGCGAATGGGGAAAAATACCTCACGAACTGGAAAAATACCTCTTGATGGGGGAAATGCGGTACAGACAGAGAGCATTTCTAGGTGAATGGTTAAATTGTAGATATACGGTTGTATGATGTATATGTTTAAAATATGGCTGATTTATCACTACACCCTGTACTGTTTTTGACTTCATTTCCATGTCAAGTCATTTACCGTCATGTTCAATCATGCTCAAATATGGTGACAAATAGTTCATGACATGAAATACTACAATTTGTAGCAGACATAAGTTCACACACTGTCATTAATCTTCATTACGTTTGAAACTACATGACAAACCCCAGACGACACAGGACCTCAATGTATTTGAGTCAATTAATCTTGTGAACGTTTTTCGATAGATGTCTGGTGATATGGCAATGAAACAAGAAGGGTGAACTCAATGTTCAGTAGTATGTCATGATTGTAAGCATTTTTTAAGTGACTATAAGTCAGTTTAAATAATTGACATAGTTTGATATCAAAGATTAGCGTAATAGTATTCATGCCCCGAGTACACATTTTCTCAACATCCATTCCTTTCTGCCATTTCTTATCAAAGCATTGTGAAGTGTTTAGTTCAAAGGTGTCTATGGAAAACGTTATTGAAATATTATACGCCTGTTTAGGCTTACATCACACGTGACAGGATGAGCTTTTTCATGGGTTCATGATGCACTCTTTATAATGAGATAAACTAATAGTGTCAAGATCGGATGTCTAATTTAACTTGGTGATGGTCATCATAAACTACATGGATCTTTTTGCACTCATATATAGAAATAATGTTATACAAATTAGTCGATGTATGTATACGTATTTTCCATAATAACATCAGAGATGTGAGAATTTGCAAATGACCAAAATTGTAATTTGCTATATTTTGCTATATTTATTCATAGAATATGTTGACATGAATATATGTGTCCAATGCAGGTGTGCAGCTACATCCATGCATTTGCTAGTGTTATGTTACACATAATATAGATGGAGTTGTGAATTTTTTGGTGACTGGTAATTACCAGTTATTCTTAAACTACTGGAGGTGGCAAATTCCTTGTCAACAGATTGAAAAGTGTGTTTTTGCTACTGTGCTTGATGAGTTTTTGGTCAACTCATGTTGTCTTGTTGTCTTTTAACGGATTTTTCTACATTACAAGCGTCGTGTTATGTTACACAATGTCAAAAAAAACACGCCGCATCTGCAAGTGACATCCTGAGGGATGAAATCTCCGGTTCATGCCAAAGACACCTCTACCACGAGTCTGTATGATAGTTATTTGCTTCTCAGAATAGAGGTAAAGACGGAAGTGAATATGTCGCAGAGTGACGATGAAAGCAGAAAGGAGTAATGCTATTCCTCATATAGATTGTGTCACTCGTCATTACGGAAATAAAGTGTTGATCTTATTTTAATAATCGCCAGTGACAACCGATTCACAAAACTTGCCACTGAGTGGGTGATTAATTTATCAGGAATAATTGGGCTTCTTCGGTGATAGAAGTAAACTAAAAAATATCACATTATATCAGAATAGAATGGTCTATCCATTGTATTGATCTGACGTTGTTGGTTTTTCTCCAACTTTTCTTGTCTGGCATATAATGGCTTGTGGAAAATTGATATTGATATGATATGCGTCGTTTAAGAGTAAACTCTTGATGTTTTAATGTGACAAAACCGCTGCTGGTGTTGATTAACTGTCTTCCATACTGTACTAAAATACAACTAAGGTATGTATCATATGTTTAGTTTGGTCCATTTGAAGTTCATAGTTATGAGTTACTGGTGCTAGCAATGAGTCAGGGAAATTTTATTTTTCAGGTCAATCGACATGAATTTATAGATTATAATGATGTGCCTAACTCGACAGTCGCTCTGGAAGACTACAGATTGACATGCTGTATGCCTGAGTAAATAGTGGATTGGTGAAGGTCACATGGCGGTAATGATTCAATTTGTTTATTCTGTGTTATAACCAGTTTTTAAAATACGAACAAGAATCGATAACAAAAGTGCAATAATTCAAATTTGCCAACGAAACCAATCACATAATGTGAATATACTTCTGTACTTACAAAAGAACACAAACACAAACTAATGAAAATAACATAAACATACATTCAAAGTTGATCCCCGGAATAGTAACCTATTTACGCATACCCCTTTTTCACCAATTACATTTATTATTGTATTTGTGTATGCAGGATCCATCTCACACCAGTGACGTTTGACGAATGACTATAATTGGCAGGAGCCCTTTGGACATTTTCAGAGGTAAATGCGTTGACAGTCATAAATCATCATCCATAAGTGCCTGAATGTATCACTTGGTATTGAAATGATATATACATAAACGACGTGCAATTCATGGAAACCATTATACGAGGTTGTATATTGTTTCCGACCCAACGATTTGCTTTTTAGTTATGACGAGGAACTTCAAGTCACCTTTGTTATACAGTCACCAACATTTCGAGCCTTCACAACTCTCATTTAATTCCATTAGACAATGCAACCAATACTCCAATGATCCTACACGTATAAAATTTATGGTCAATGAATATATTTTGTTCAAGCCAATATGTTTTTCACACTTTAATTCCACAAGATCGAACGAACATATGAGGTTGATTTTACATGGTTTGGCACACACACGCAGGAAGGACTGATAATGAATGATGTTTTGGAAGAATGATCATGACCTGACCCAACATGACCGCCATAAGAAAGTAGATATATATGTTATCTAGTGGATATACTCCATTTGGTTGTTCGATCGAAGTGATGAATTTGCCAGGGACGGAATGTGTTCTTCACTACTTTGCCAATTGTGACTGCATGAGTGAGTGATGGATTGCTGAAGGTCACACAATAACCATATGAAAACTTTTGCGTGCGTTAATTGTGTTTGTGTCCTTGTTACTGAACTAATTGACCAGGAAAAGCTAATATTGGTAATAACATGGCTATCTGACTCATAATAACATTGTGTGATTAAAGTTTAAAATTGGACACATTTATTGTGGTTAGACTCGTTCTCGAAACCATCGAAGTCGGTAAATGAGAAGGAATTTTACTTAAAGTGGCTCTTTCACTTCTTCCCACTTCCCAGAATATTTTTTGGGCCTATGCATATTTTGAGTCCTATCAACTGATAGATATGTCAGTTGCAAAATAGTGACAATAGAACAATGGGTCTTGTCAGCTAAAATATCGAGGGATTTCCTCGGTCACTTCCTCGGTTCACATGATGGCCTAGAATGCGGCCATGCGTGATATTTGCATATTCACGAGCTTGGGGAGTGTTGATGTCTCACATACGATGCCTATTCGTTTCGCGTTGTTGCTAGTTAAAAAAACGATTTCCGCTCATTTTCAGCAATGTCATGAAAAGATCAATATTCCGAAAAACTGGTGTTTTATCGCAATATTCTATGTATGAGTTATCGCATTTTACCAGGACAATAATGGAACGTAGGCGCATCCAGTGTGTTTATAATGACACGGACCCAAACCATACTAAAATCAATTTCTCACCAGCAACAATGCGGAACGGCTGACCACCGTGGTTGAATGTGTGACATGTCATGTATTCCTCTCTCAAAGACCAAATTCAAATGTAAACATAAACTTGCGCGCCTGTCATTCTTGATGTAAACACCACTTTTAGCCTTCTGTTTCGGGTGAAATAGCGCATAAATAGCCAGGTTTATGCGATTTTGGGGATCATGCTTAATTGGTTTGATATAATTTTGTCAACTGAGCTGGTTTTTCAATTCGAACAAATATTAGTAACTAAGTGCAAATGCCGCTTTAATTCAGATAGTATGACTTGGGTGGTTATTTACCTTCGAACGACATCAAAGTCAATGACCTTTCTCATGCATGTACAAAAAAAGTACTTGATATTAAATCCCTTCCCCTTTCACCTTTATTACCACGCAAGATATGGTTATGCCATGTCCAACCAGAGATATTACCCATGAAAATGAAAGCCAACCCAATATAGTGATGTCACTTTTGAAGACGGGGACTGTGATATCCGGAATAACGAGCATCTGGGACATAAAAAAAAACTCAAGTGTCTTTGCTGACAGACAGGTTTTCGTTCCCGTCTAGGACTGCGGAAGTTCTTTCTGCGTAAAGAAATGCAATGCTATCGGTGGATATGCAATAGCCTTTTATTACGTCGCATTTTGACGTACTGCTGAACAGAATTTGTATTAAAACACTATATGATCACACAGACACTTCAGGTTTTATTTTTCCAGCTTGGAATATTTGCAATGAAACGTGAATCTTCATCCATCGTAGTTGACATTGGGAAGATGAAATGAATGGATTTCTCCCTCAAACAACAAGGGCACCGTACAGCAGAGCCCTGTTAATTCATATAGCCCTGTTTATGACCATGAATTTGTTTATGACAATCGCGGTGTTTATGTAGAGCCCAATTCCAGTTAATAATTTGCCTCTCTACAGAATATATTTTTACACAACTTATAATATCAAATACCGATTCCCATTGGCAATGATTATTGTGAGATTAATGTAATTGCATACATATAATTTGATCCATATGGCCGAGTCATCCAAGCCCAGAAAACCTGCTAGTGAGGGCCGGAAAACACAGATGGAGTTGGAGCGACAGTCACAGAAGCCATCATGGAAAAGTGGCCACATCAATGGATGCTTTACATGCATACATGGGTTTCGTCCATCCATCCGTCTTTCAGCATTGGTTGCAATCCGCAGAAATATGTCAGCATTATGATAACTCATAAAAACGCGTGGGTTCATCGGCTGAATATTTTGGTTGCAACACCTGGAAAGGGGCACAGTGTTGATGTTAGTTATGGCTAGCAATGATAATACAGCACTCTCGGAACGATAATAAATGTATATGGTGGATAATAACTGCGTGTATATCTATCTATATTAGTCATTTCATTACATATTTAGTGGTTTCGTATATATTTCCAGTTATCTGCACTGATTTTGCTACATAAGAATTAGTTTTATATTCCTATGATTAGTATATATTCCATGATCTATCTCGATTGAAAATCCAATTATTTGTGTTCGAGGTTCTTGAGATAAGACAGTGGTATCAATATGTGGTCCACGATTATAGTGCTATGCGTGGGTTGCTTCAAAAGCATTTAGCATCATGTTTATTCCATCCGTGAGTCTCGTCAACAAAGAGCACATCACGTTCAGCCCAGAGTCCAGCGCCTTAAACGAGACATTGAAAACGAGACATAAAACTTGAAAATGAATGTTTTCTTGAAACTTTCTCGAAACTATTGAACTGGCATTCCATATCGCTCGCAAAATACATAGCTTTCAGGTGTAATCGCTATGGTACGTTGTAGCTCGTTGTTATATGATACAAATGAGCACTCAATAAATTGGGTAAATTCACTTTAATTCATTAGTTAGGATACATACGAAACATGTTATACAATACATGAATTTGTTATTACTTTACACACTTTTATGAAAGTACATTAACAAATAGCCACACAGTGTCGCACATACCAGATATTCTGACGTTCTTATCAAATATCACAGGGATATTTAATAAAGTGAATACATGTCTGAGGTCGACCACCCTGATATAACAAACTTGTGCTCGGCGCCTCCGGCAAAAGGAAGCTTTTGCCAGGTTAAAATGCCACTTTCATTGTGGAAGGTATTATATTTTTATCCAGGTCAAAAAAAATTGTTTATGCATCACTGCATTTTTCATTAAAAATAAGCAAGCGACAGACGCATGACATTTTTAATGAAACAGAGATAGATATATCTATAAGAGGATTTGAGTTAGCCTTATGTCACTGTTCCGTAATATGGTTATCTATAAGGAGCTCTGGAAGTGTGGAATCTGCATTTTGATATCTTTAGCCATAACAAAATCTAACAGTTTTGTCCATAAATAATTGGACATAATATCAGTTCCAATACACAGTTTTATATTCGCGAAGTAAAACTGATACGGTAATTCTTGCATTGGAATATCTTGTTTCTTTATCCATAAAATGGTTTTATTCATAACATGGACACCGATTGAACTTAAAATGAGTCAGTGGATAGTAGTTCATTTACCTATGCTATAGGAACTATATGGTACACTCATGGCTTTTTCTATTCTATACATACCTATGAGGTGGTTGTGTGTACTCGTCGCCAGTTTCTCGAGTCTCTTCGTGTATAAAGATAAATTTTGGTGCATAGAACTTAACTTGTCCACCAATACAGTTCCTGTTCATCAACACAGCAAAGACAATTCAAATTTCAAATAATATAAATCGAGACTGACTCACCAGTATTTCGCATTATAGACACATTTCTCATCGCAAGGCTATTAATATCATTACACAGCTCCAACGACTCCACTATACCAACGTATGAGTGTGAGAATGACATTCCGTGCTTAGAATCAAGAAGTGTGTTCTTACTGATGGTCAATAGAGGAATGTAATTCATTGATAGTGTTCATCATATATTCGCTTTGACAGCTTACAGATTGACAAATTACGTGCATGAATAAATATATGATTGGTCGTCACACAAATAACGGTAGTAGTTTAGTTCTATTTGTTTTTACTGTATCGATCTACCTTTCAAAATACGACAAATAATGGATAAGAAAGATGCATTATTCCAATCACAACAACGACAAGAATCACATGACGCACACTGGTAAGGAATAAAAAACAACTATTTTATTGTGTTGAAATACTGGTAACTCTCTGTTCTTCTTCTTTGGATACTCATCGATATGCGTGCCAAGGTTGTGTTAGTGAAATATTCATTTTACACCGAGATAAATAACATTTTGATATATTAGATATATTTATTTACTCACTGGAATAACAGAAAACACCTGGGGTTAGTCAACAAAACTGAAGTTCACCAGCTATATTTATTATTGTTTTTATATCTGTTGTGCTCATTTCCCACCAGTGACGTATGACCACTAGTCATAATTGGCAACCTTATGACTCTTTTCAGGAACAAATGTGTTGAGGTAATAAATCATCTGTTATTAGTGTCTGAATGTGTCACGTAGATTCGAAATGATCTATGCGTAAACGACGTGCAACCCAGGAAAATAGATGATGCCATTTCTTGTCAGTGTACCATTTGATGAAGTAACTTGGTCATGCAATTGGGTTTAAATTTTAAAGTATTCTATACTGTGTGTCCATTTCTGAATCCAATGTCGGACACAATCCGGACATTTAACCTTTTCACTACTCATGGTTACGCTGCGTAACCATACCACACCCCTGCTGCTGTACTGATGGTTACGCTGCGTAACCATAACTTTGTTAACCTATAGATGTATGGTTAACTGCACACTGATTGTATTTAATGTTACATATACCCGAGAATGTATCTACACACTAAACTAGCACATACAGATTGCCACCGATTGAAATTTAAAAACTTAATTGACTGTTTAGTTAATTGATCACAAGTACCGATCACCATGGGTCGGACTACAGACAATTTTCACTAAAACTTTAATATCTCCATAACTAATCAAGCTATTGACATGCTGTAAACACTATCAAAACTCACGATATTCACTTCGTCACAAATATAGAAGACTACAAGTACTCAAGTAAAACGTATTGGATTATATTTCATTTCACATTCGAATATGGCTGTATGATAAAGAAAATGGAAATAGCCACCTGTTTGGTCCCTAGATTGTTGTCTTGTTTCCACAGTCACTGATGAATCGGGATTGAAAAGTATACTACTAAAGTATATAGAAATAGCACACTATAA
Source organism: Terebella lapidaria (assembly GCA_949152475.1). Lineage (NCBI taxonomy): Eukaryota > Metazoa > Annelida > Polychaeta > Terebellida > Terebellidae > Terebella > Terebella lapidaria. Next base: position 32,122,939 of record OX424558.1, read on the forward strand.
TATGACTTTATTTTCACACATAATTATTCTGAAATATCTTTGAATAAAAATAACCAAAAATATAGAAATCCTATCAATTCATACATGAATTGGCTCAGTATGGGGCTTGAGGGGTAGGTCAGTAGCGAAAAGGTTAAAGAACTTCATTTAGCCCTTATATATATTGACGTATATGACCAGTGTTGTATGACCATCCATAGCAGCCTGACCATCCATAGCAGCCTGACCATCCATAGCAGCCTTACTAACTATTATACAAGCAGGTGACTTAATAGCACATACATGTGCTGAAACGAATTTCAAAACCTCGTGCTACATTTTTCGATGTATGTTTAGTGGTTTGATTCCATTTGTATTTTTGTCTTGCTGAATTGTCTATACGTTTTTGAAACCCTTCATACATCTCATATGATTTTTGGTATATTATTTTGCTCGCGTAAGGGTTCTGCGTACTGATGTACAAGTGAATTCGTCGTTATCAGCTCTACGTCTTACATGAATGGCAACCTGAACTTGGCTGGAATACAGAATGATAAAGATTAATCTGCTATGGATCTTTTTTTTCAGAAAACCATTACTTTTACATTTGACTCATAGATACTATGTGGTTTGAATATATACAGCATAGATGTATGTATTAAACATGTGATTTATAGACATCCCGAAAAGGTGCAAACGAGTGAATAAAACATCCAAATAGCAGATATATGTTCAGAAATATATAAGCAGTGCAATATGATCTCGAAGATGATTGTGAAAGCCAAATCTTGTAGTCGGAATTCAGAACGATCCAACATGTGCTATGTACCGTTACAGTAGATTCATCATGATTTGGCACGCAAATAGAGGTAAAAGAACTAAACGTATTTTTGTAATAAATCAAAAGATTCCATGAGGTCTCTTCTCATTCAACTGATTACGAATTACCATGATATCGACTGCCATGCTGATGTTTATAAGTCATCAACGTTGTCATGTATATGCTACATTTGGCAGTTCGGACAAGTCACTGAATGATGCCTGGAAAGGAAAGTATGTTTCACTTCGTCGATATCATTCGAGCTTATATTAGCATGACAACACTCCGCTAGGCGGCGCGCGCAAGCAGTTTTTCGCGGGAGCGAAAAAAGTGAAGCTCGTTAAACCCGGTTTGGGTGGGGTCATGTTACGGTCATTTTCGACCAATCAGAATGTCTTTTACATAGCATATTTGGTATGTAAGGAAAGGTTAGACATCGGCCTAGGTGACAAGAGCCCTCGTTCTGAGATCTGACCCATTTTTGGAGGTAAAAGTTCAGCTCAAAGTTTTTTTTCACTCCAAAAAAACAAGTTAAAACTTCTTGTCGCCGATCATACATGATTTAATTTGTGAATTGATGTTTTTTCTTTCATAATATAACGATATTTCAATCATAAACCCCCGTACTGCTTGGGAAATTGCTTCAAAATGAAGGGCCTGTCGTGTTTTATCTGCACTTCCGCCATCTGTTTAGTATTGGTTGGCACTCGAAGCCCCTATTATCGCCCATGTAAACAAGCTTGGCTATCGTTTTTTGGAGACATCAGAGAAAAAATTCTATTTTGGGCATATCTCATAAGATTTTTTTATTGACCTTTGATAACATTACAGTAAAGGAGTACCTTGGACATTTTGCTACAAATAAAACAATTTTTTGTGACTAGAATTTCGTCAGAAATGGCTTCAGTGATCATTTGTTCTACTTCTAATGGCCTGATGAGGGCAAATTTGACAACTTTGGGCACAATGATCACCACCAACGTCATATATTTTTAGTGTGTATGATGTTGCAATGTGTAAAGTAATTAATATTGAATATTTTCAAGCCCTGAAATATGTATTATCACGTTTTGTTTGCGTGTAAACAGCGAGCTTCACTTTTTTGGACTTTTCGCTAATTTTTGTCTTCAGAAGGACCTAACGGTACCCCTCTTTGAAATGCTCTAGCACCTCTGCACCTCTGCATACCTACGGTCGATTTTGTTACATATTTGTTTTCCTGAAGCTTCAAGCTTTCTTTTGGTGTATTGTATGACCATGTAGACCCAATATTTCAGAAAGGTGTTGTCATGCTACTTATATGAACGTTTGATGGACTGGTGAAGGTCACATAACCATATGATAAGGATAACTGCTTTCACATGCGTCGATTTTATTTGCAACAATGGTATCGACCAAGTTTTATTCAGCCACTCGTCGCAATGAAACGGACCTGAATTAGATGTTTACAATTCTCTCAGTCTAGAAAACAAATTGATACATAACACGAATGCTACCGATGTACGTCAACACTGGTTAGAAACAAATTGGGTTTAGTGAACTTAGATTGTAAGGTAAATTTGTTTTGACAAGCTTCAGTCGTTGACCGTATAGGTTTGATATGTCTAGAAACGGCATGCTATCCACAAAATCGCAAGTGGTTAAATATGTAAAAAATTTAGTTCAACACCCTCTTTTGATTGAACCATACAAAACTGCCATCATCATAGAGAATTTTTAATCCCAATGCATAGCATTCTATTTAGACATTCTATTTATGTTTTCTTCGTTTAATCATACATGCAAAGGTATGGAAAAATCTATGACTCTCTGCCAATATCACTTCAACACTCCACTTGTTTCAGTACCCAAAGATTTTGCAGGCATTGCAGGCAACACAGCATTCTGTCAATATGCATGCCGTAGTTCTTACGATGCAGCATCCTTCCAAATGATGATATATAATTTTTGACATAACTGACGTCAACAGTGTTTCCAGAGGTGGATGTGTTGGAGGTTATACGTCATAAGTCTCTCGAAAGTACCACTAGAATTGATATGATACATGTTGATACGACGTGTAACCCACCACCCTGTCAGTGATACAATTCATGGGCAATCCCTCATGTATAAGTGATTTTGTACAAGTGATTTTGTTCTATGAAACTACTTACCTAATAGTGGGCGTGATATGTAGGAGAGAACAATACATCCAAGAATAGGCGACTGCCATCACATCTAAATTTTCAGCTCAATGAGCAATATTCACGCAAGCATATCAGAGACGAAATCTTTTATGCTTGGCACATATCAGAGCATGATGCTCACCATTTTCTGATATTCAGTCAAACATGTCTGCTAAGTATGCATTAAGTCGCAATATTCCAACGCACCATAAACTGGATTGAATCTCCAAATACTTTAACAATGAGGCGACCCTGATGGTATTGAAGAACGGTCCCATTCGCTAAATAGTGGATATGTTCTGAAGTACAATTATCGGGATGAACCCCAAAAAAAATATTTTTGATCGCCATGAGGTTGGAAGCAATTATAATACCTAGGTTTGATTTCATGTGGACAATTCAGAATTTTTTTTGTACTCTAAAAATAAGTTTCAATATAGAGATCAACACAAATAATTCAGGCAAGCAGGCTGTTTAGAGGTAATACAGTCGAAAATATCTTTGGCTGCATAACGTTACCGGTTTGGTGTCGGAATTTTCATCACACACAAAAATGTTTTTTTTTTAGTTACTCAATTACATCTTTGGTAATCATTTTAAGAGACATGACGGCACCCTTTTTGAGACGATCTTTTCTAGGATGAGTAATGTCCCATGAACCACATACTCGAAACGTGATGAACCAGTCTGTTCAACGGAATCAAGGCATGAGTGCAGCCATACTATTAATTTCCGTTGTAGAGTGCCGGAGAATCCAATCGATGAAAGTTTTATTGATAAGAAACGTGGAACGTGAATGAAGTAACTTGCTAACGCAAGGACATCATTCCAAATGTAGCGGTGATCCTGAAAATACTGTTTTCATGGTGATCGCATCTACCGACATCGTTAGGCAATTATCAATATTGTTAACTATTAAGTGTGGTAAGTATGATATATTTTGATTTTTATGTAGATGGAACAGCACTCTTTGATATTGCAAAGACTTCGCGTTGTCCCACGCTTATTCGTTTTCTTAACAAAAAATAAACTTTGCATAATGCTGATGCTACTTTTATACATCCTGCCTAGATCCTGGATAACTTTGGACGTTCAGCAGATGGTGTACTTAAGGATTGACTGCGGGTAACAAACCAAACACTGCAGTGAGCAGTTGCCCCATTCATTTATAATGTAAACATGAAGGTAACAAAATCAGCAGGACTACCCAACCTTTCTTCCCGAAACTTCGTTAACAGAGTTATGGATACCCATGGATGATGAACCGAGACATGGTTCTATAAAAAGTATCACAGGATTTGTACAATTGATGATTACAGATATCACTTTTACACGCGTCAACAAACAAGGCGTCGTACGTGTATCTTCAGGGTTACAAACAAGCTGTTTTTGGTATGTACGTTTTGTGGTGTGACGATCCAATAATAGATGCATATACGACTTGAATTTCTGCGAGATGAATACAATAGGCGGATTTGGTGCACCCAAGCGCAACTCACCAGTGAGCTTTACTAGCATTACTAATTGTCCGGAGTAAGAAATAATCCTGCCGTTGGGCATGTTTTGAGTGTACCTTGTCTTTTGAGAAAAAAGTCACAAAATGACATTTGAAAATGACAATTGTCAGAGAATTAATCGTATTTAGTCAAGAACCAAGTCTCGGTTGGTGATCTTTGATGGGTATAGGTCGCCACAGTAAATTCTGGTGCCAAATGGATGTTTGCAAATTCATGATTTTGTTACCTTTATATTCACATTATGAGTGAATGGAGGACTGGCGCATTCCAGATTCGGGATTTTACATGCAGTTCGTCCTTAAGTAGTATTTGACTCACCATGTGCTTAGTAAATTGAAGAGTGTAGTTTGGCTGTAGTTTGTGACTCATACGTTCTCACTAATTTACTTTCTCTTCTATACAACTTCCCGCCTGCATCTGCAAACGAACCATGGTACAGCCTCATTAACGCTCTGCATATAAACTGTACATTTGCCGGCACTGGCTATGCGCTGGGCAGGCAACTATAAGGCGCCCAGGTGCTATAAAATCGAACGTGTCCCATCACGCTCCGACGTGCCTAAAATCGGAAATATTACACGATGTGTCATGTAAAAAAAATATACTTCGGCAGAGATGGTTTGCTATTGCTCAACTCAATGCCATTTAACAAAAGGTAGTAAAACAGCAACAGAAGATGCTTCGGATTTGAAAAATCTAGCAATGCAGAAATGTCAACAAGCAATATTGTAATCTGAGATGAAGTGTATTTGGCAGTGATCACACTGTTGACAAAATGACATGCGAGGTAAGGATTTGATTGCCACTTAGTAGATCTGCATAACATTTTTGCTTTGGATCTGTACTAAGTAATGTGAAATGTAGAAAAATTACAGGGCGGTCCGTGTGTCTGATTGATATCATTATTCATATCTTGCTTGGACTTATACTTGGATCTTGGGGATTCACCAGAGTCTCAGACTCCAGAAACAAATTGAGTAATAACTTGGTCAAGGTTGCAAATATACATTACAGTCTTCCGTGACCTGTCAGAATCAGGCATGTTTTTTTACATGACTAAGAAACATCAGTGATGCTACTACAATTGTCAGGATGCGAAGTTTGGTAGATGTATACATTCATTAAAATTGCTATGTGAAGGATGAACTCACATCAATTATGTCTGTGTTATGGTGCTGTGTTAAGGATATCATGTGTCTCATAGTCCAGTTGCCAGACAACGAACCTAGAAATTGTTGAAACAGCAAGGTTTTTGGCATTGGAGCGTTGGGGGCGAAGCCCCCAACCCTCTACATGTTTATGTGCTGACTTTTTCATGGAGGTTTCATGCCAACCTATCGACGCACGTTTTGGCATGTAAACGTTTAGATACCTACTTCAAATGAGGATTTTATTCGTCCTTGATATAAAATCTCTCGAATTGATGGGAAACTTTGACTATTCCACAGATATATCAGACATGAATCGATGTGCTAGGTTAGAGAAAATTACGTAAATGTTCAAATTATCCAAAAACGTCCCAAAATGGCGGAGCCGATGGAAATTGACGTTCCCAGAATGCAAAGCGAATTTTACCACAATCACGAGTATTTTGAAACACAATTTCTGTTCGGCAATTCGTGCATGCATACATGCATGTGGGCATCTGCGTGTGGACATTTTTGGCGTTATGAAGTAAACACAGCGATTCGTCTGCGATGCCACGGCTACATTTACCGTAATTTGACGTATTTTATCACAATTGAGCAATTCGTGCATGCATACATGCATGTGGGCATCTGCGTGTGGACATTTTTGGCGTTATGAAGTAAACACAGCGATTCGTCTGCGATGCCACGGCTACATTTACCGTAATTTGACGTATTTTATCACAATTGAGCTGGTGTTCTGTGTTGGCTTGCGAAGTTTTTTTATTTTAAACTTTTCATCCTAGTATACGGAAATGAATTGGAATCATGTATCGGATGAAATTATAGCTTCTTATAGGGGGGACGCGAGTGGGGGGGGGGATGAGTAACGTTGTGTAAGATACATTCAGCTGTCGTGGTGCTGATGATGTGCTCAAGCTCTAATGTCGTCTTCCGCAGTTTGCTGCGCAGTTCCGCAGTTTCTTGTTTCATTGATTTGCATTCATATGTGTCTCCAGGAGATTTTGAGCTTTGTTGGCACTGCGCCAACTTTGGGGAAAATTTTTTATTCGCTAATTAGCATAATAACCGCTACATATGGATAATTAGCATAACCAAAACATAATTTTTTTTAGTAATAGGCCTAGAATCAAGTGTGATAGCACTTTTCTACACAAGTCTGACCCAAGGAATTCATTTCTGGTGATTTTTTTTGTGATCCAAGGTCAAGGTCACCGTATAAAATCGAGGTCAAGGTCAGTTTTCACACAAAATTGTTAAAATTCACGGTTTTAGGGGATATGGACATTCATCCACACCAGTTGATTTTACTTTTTCATTTCTATGTGTAGTTCGCATTGTTGGAATGATAATTGTTACCTGTAACGGTGTATTGATTAATTATGTGTGATAAACCATTGAGCAATGTTCACTCTGAGCAAAGTCAAACGGAAATTTCCTACCAAATTTCAGACTTCTATCGCAAAATTTGAAAATGTTGGCATTCTTTCCCAATATTAATTTTAGTTCCATCGTTGAATTTATTGGTTCGCTTACAACTTTGTGTATTTGCTTGCTTTTGTACAAAATCAATATGTTTGTGTAGGCTACAACCTAATGTGTTTTTTGTTCCAAAACTACAACAATACTTCCAACTCTGGTAAATGTAACTATGACCATTTACTGGAATATGATCAGATTTCTGTTTGGGCTGAAATTTATATTCGGGTCGATAGTCAATTTTTGTTATAGAGGTCTGAGATTCGTTAAAAAAGTGCCATTTGACAGCCCAATGAAGTATGCCAAGTTATAATACAATATCGTGAAGCATCTCAAAAATATCTGCAAAAAAACCCGATGTAAATGAGTAAGAATAATTATCAGAAAATATCGTTTTGTAAACAAACGTGGCTTCAGATTTACAACATTTATCTTCAACTACACAATAATGACATCAAAAAGTGCAACTGCCAGTAATATATAAAGTCAATTCATGACCCATCAAGCATTCACTACATTTTTTAAATAATAAGGTCAACTCAGGGTGAAACATTCGGCAGAAAATATCCATTTTGCATTGGACATAGCATTGAAACAAATTACCACGATTTTAGCGTTCATGGTAGTAACAGAAACAGTACGAGTTGACTGCTTCTGTGGGCTCATAACTTCATGTCCATTACTGTGATCAGCTGCGGCTGTAACGTTATACAAGAAAAATTACTATCCAACTTATCATATCCCAGCATGCCGAGATTATTCTACAGGACAAATTCATTATTGTGTTGATGCTCATCCACACTGTTCACCACCGCCTTATCTTTTTTGTGAACAGTTTATAACAATCGTCACCTGCAGAAAAAAATATGTGGTTCGGCCCAGTTCTGATGGTGACAACTGCAGCTGGTATCCTAGCAGGCCTTGTCCTTTGCTCAGCAGCCGCAACTGATGGCCCTCATCAACAGTGGTGTTCCAAGTGGGCCTCTTCTCCCAACCATATTCCAGATTCCTAACCATATTCTTTGAACGCATTTTGTCAGCTGCCGACTATAGCAGCATATGAAGATGAGCACAGCGCCCATGAAGAGACAAGTTGTCATATGTCCGTGGTTGAGAGACTTGTGTCATTGAAGTATCAATCCGTTACCCATATGACACCTGCAAAAAAACTGCTGTCCAACAACAGCTTCTGTTGCACTGTCCTCATCTATCATGTTCAGAGTCTTCAGCTTCTTCAGGAATGAAACCTTGCTTTGGTAAATGGATACTACAAAATATCACAACAAGTCACATGGGCACGAGCAACTGGGAGCAGAGCCTCTCTCCCATGTTGGCATAATTATGTGACGTTGGCATCGAGTCCGTTCCTACTTCTTCATCGGAACAGCAACTCTGTAGATCACATCACACACGTCCAATTACTAGAAGCACTGAAATATCAGTGTAGTTGCTGAGAACTCTGACCATCTGACAGAGAGAAACAACAGCTTGAGACACCAGCTTCATCATGCAAGAAGATGCCCGACTTTGGAAAAAGTGACTCTCATAACTGTTCGACAGTACAGGTGAGGATAATGCAACAGAAGCAACATCGGACCAGTTAGGGAGCAAGTTTTTGCAGTGCCGTATTGACAACCGATTGATACCTCAACAAGTAAAAAAAATTGTGATATTCTGTATGTCGAGAGAAGGGGAAGCCGCTATGGATTGTGTCACTAACTCGGCCAGACAAGAACTTGTAACTTCAGAGGCCTCCTACTCATCTATGCTGCTATACTAGGCACTTGAAATTGTGTCCTCTAGATGTCCGCATAAAAGATTATATTTGGGAAATGGAAGATGATATTTCATCTCATTGTATCAACAGAGGCCCATCTGGACCATAACTGTTAAGAGCATGCACATATTGCAAATGCACAGTGAACCGGTTCGTGATGTTCGCTTTTACGTTGTCCCAAAAAAGAGAAGATAATAGTGAACAGTGAGGATGAGCAATTGATCAAGCAGTACTGGACATGAACTTGTGAGTATACAGTATAGTCAGATTCTATCGTTTGTGCGCACCAAATAATGACAAGAATTATAGAAGACTACGAACAGCAACTCTGTAGATCACATCAATGCCACATGTCAAGCCAACGCCACGATGAAGGCTATTTGAATATTGGTCAACGATATATTGCACATCAGTAATTAGTGAACCATCCTCAAGTTAATTCAAAAGGCATTCATGTATCAGTATTACATAAACACAGGAGTGAATCAGTGAAATCTAGAAATGTGAGAAGATAGCCATATCCCCTTAATCCAGAAGTTTTGACAAGTTTGTGTGAAAACTGACCTTGATCTTGATCTTATGTGGTGACCAAGACCATTGATCACAAAAGTTTCACCAGAAATGAAATCATTGGGTCAGACTTGTATAGAAAAGTGCTATCACACTCGATTCTAAGGCCTATTACTAAAAAAGTTTTATTTTAATTATGCTAATTATCCATGTCTGGGCTGTTAGTATGCTAATTTACGAATAAAAAAATTTCCCCAAAGTTGGCGCAGTGCCAACAAAGCTCAAAATCACCTGGAGACACATATGAATGCATATCAATCCAAAAACCTTGCTGTTTCAACAATTTCTAGCTTCACTGTGGAAGGGATATAACCCGCAACTCGACTATCATGGTATATATTTTATTTAATTCACAATGTTGACGAAGTGTGCAGGATAGAGCGAATATGAAGAAAATGAACCTATATACCAAATATGTTAACACCCCATCCCCCACCCCACGCCCAACTATGTGATACACTGTTTGTAGTCCCAATTAGTTTTGAAGGTCTCATTTCTTTGTTCTTTTAATGTCTCGTCCATGTGTCATTGATGTATCGACCTAAACAAAGATCATATTGTTTGTACACTACCTTACAATTAAGATATGATAGGATTGAATGTATGAGACGTATACATAGTGTTTCTCATATCCCATTATATCATGCAATTATGCATGATGCAATGAGCTAGAAGAGAAAATACAGTGTCATGCCCAGTGCTCTAGTTAGACTGTCAAGATTCTGTTAACACATGGGACCTTAACGGGCAATGTGGAGAATCTCAAAACACCGACAAGATAATGTTGATGGTATGTGATCAGGTGTATAATATATATATTTGGAGTTAGTCAATTCGAATCTGAGGCTGGTGATAAATAAGGAACAGTTAAATCATACAAGAAAGGTAATCCCAATGAAGCAGTCAGCAGACTAATTAACATTGGCGATGATATACTGGGCATTCTAGCAGATAGCAGTGTTATTGAATTCGCTGATGTAAGGAAACGCCCACATGGTTGTTAAGCCAATCCTGTTCATTCAAGTTTGCTCAGGACAGTCTTGAAAATTAATGTAATTAAATAACGAAACTATTTATGGATATTACGATCAATTTTTCACCTGATTTCACCTGATTGTTTGTAATTGGGTGACCGATCAATCCTGTTCCCATTATCTCTATGTTTTCGAGTTTGATGAGCAGTACCCACGAAAGCATACAATTCTGAAAAAGGAACAAAATTCGAACCACTCAGCACATATAATATCATGATGCTTCAATTACACGTCCGTGATAAAACCTGCATTCAGGCGTATTTTAGGAACGTACCGTCAACTCCAGTACATCTTGATTATGTTCGAAACCAGATAACCTCGGCGGTACAGTATTATCTTCGCACTTCCTGAAATACCAGATATGTGTGTTGAAGTATAATCGATATGATGACCCAATAACTTATTTCAGATCTCCATGAGGTAGGACATGAGTATAATAAATACATACTAGATTTAATGAGGACAAGTCAAAACGCTAAACACAAAAAATAAATTATCATAGAAATATCAGTATGAATAAAAAGAGTATTACTAAAAATTGATGGGCACAGGCGACAATCTCTTGGGTTGCATATCATATCTGGTTTCGTTTCAGAATTGACAGTTTAGTGTATGGGCCGGACACACCAAATTAGGGTCATTGGTACCACTTGGGGGGGCAAATGCCCACTATATTTATTTGAAAGCTATATGTCCCTAGAGCACATTTCTGCATGATAGCCCTCTGGATCTGGTAGCTTAACGGCGTTACCAGGCCGAACGTGGACCCACCCCCCTTCAATTTTTGCATGTTTGAAAATCTACATTTTGGACAAAAACTACAATGTAGGGTTCCAATAAGTCAACCTATCATCACAAAACCCATGAGAAATATTGGCAGATATGCAATGTCTTTGGAATAAATGTATTTAAAGTTTTTTAAAATTCAAAATGGCCACCAAAAACCAAGATGGCCGCCAAAAATCGTCAATTTACTCCGAAATACACAACACTACAATATAGCATACAAAACGAAATTTATATGCTCTATGCGACCACATTACCTTCTGGTGCAGCACTTTGTCTATTGAAAGTCAAATATGGCTGCCAATAATAATATGACAATCACAATTACATTGAAATTAGAAAACAAAATTTGATGCGTGCGGAGCATCACAATTCATGAATGGGTCACACTTTTTTTTTGCAATTTGGCACGTTATTAGCTACTGGTCTGGAATTTGCATGTTGAATTTGGTAAGTAGTAGCACATATATATACACTGTTCAAGATGTCATAACAAGTAACTTCCTGTAGCTGGGATGATGCACAGATGTGAACATCCAAAATGGCAGCAGCCGAAACTGGATATGTTGCATCGAAGTTCTTGTGAATGGATATAAACTTGTGTAATATAACTTTTTGTAGGTATTGGGCGAGCATTGTATGCATGTCAACTCAATAGTTCATTCCAAATAACTACCTACCTGCTTGGATGCCCATGAGTGGAAATCCAACATGGCTGCTACTCGAAAATGACTCGTCTCAAAATTGACACATCCCGAATAATTCTATCTAATGATGAATCAAAGGTTTTATTGTTGAGAAATCTGCTGATGAACATAAAAATGTACCACAAACAAGCTTATATGGCTGTCTGTAATCATCCTTTTTCAACACAGAATAATTAGCATGATTTTCAGAAACATATCAAAGTTGTGTTTTGAATTTTAGTTGTAGGATTTTAGTTTCTATTCATCAACAAGATTTATCTATTGTTCAAATATTTGAGATCTTGGAAAATGCGTGTCACTTTAGTTTGATATCATTTCCATATGGAACGTCACTTCTTTTCAGTATACTGCATCTATTTTACTCGTTCCAGAGTTGGTTTTGCTTGTCTGCAATATATTTGCTAGTCATTTAGTGACACAGAATCAGTGCATGGCTTCCAGAAAACTGTAAAAATGGTATTCGGCATTTTAATTTTGGGGTTTTCATGTTTTGATTTACATCAACAAAACAAATCGATTGTTCATACAGGTAACAGTCATTTTCGGGAAGCAGTCATGATGTTGTTCTCTGTAGAGTCGTGCCTCCTCTTCGTTCCGGAGGCGTTGAGTAAGTTTAGCCTCCTACAGTGCAAGCTGAACACAAAGCATCTGGAGATTTTCTCCAGACCAGCTCTGTCCCTTTTTTGTTTCTAACATTATGATTCATTAGGTGGGTCTGGATGAGTCCGGGCTATACATGTTTGACATTTACACTCAATCATTCATGGATGTCTTCCGGTGATTCTGTGTTGCTGTTTAATAATGAGGGGGTACATTGTACTTAACAGAATGGCATCTCTACATCTGAACAAATAACCAATTTCAAAGAAATAATGTTTGTTCACTTGATATTGGTTGAAGACAGCTTTGTTGGACTGGAGTTTGTGACCTCCAGGGAGAAACTTTGTTGGAAGAAAGTGTGTAACCTCCAATGAGAAACCTTACGTCAACAGTGTCCCATACTGGATCCTACTTGAATAGCGAGCAAGCTTCATGTTGAGGAAAGCAGACTGGATTTGGCACAAGCTGCTACCTTCAGGCGTTCATTTTCAATAATTGTTTTGCGCATCTCAGCTTTCTTCAGCTTTCCCTCCATGATTTGCAAAGCATTCATCCCATACTAAGCTAGCCGCTTGGCACAGCAAATAAACCACGATGACGACTCCTCGTTCTTCGTGGTGAGCTGATATCGGTCAATGACAGCCAGTGGTGCGTCCGGTTTCTTGCCCACCTTATTGAGTAAAGTGGCCATTTTCAGGACCAGGATTATCTCTAGCGGTGGGATCCAACAGAGTCACACACTTGACGGCACACTTGACAGTCCCTGGCGGTAATGATTGAAGTTCTCGTGATGTGGTTTGATGATGTTTCTCCAGTCTCTGGATCTGCTTCGTTTATAGGACAACCTATAAGACAAACTATATAACAACCTCCAGTTCATAGGTAAACCTTCGAAGCACGTATGTCCTGTAAATATCTTTCGTGATCTTTTGTGAGATGCCATTCCTTCCATGCTAACTGGTACTCATCAGTGAGTATGAGGTTCTTCTGGCTTGAGAGAGGCGGGGTTCAATGAGAAATCAAAGGTCAAGCAGTTGGAGTAGCAGTCCATTCCGATGCTAACGGTACTCAATAGTGAGTATGAGGTTATCCTGGCTTGAGAGAGGCGGGATTCAATGAGAGATCAAAGGTCAAGCAGTTGGAGTAGCAGTCCATTCCGATGCTAACGGTACTCAATAGTGAGTATGAGGTTATCCTGGCTTGAGAGAGGCGGGATTCAATGAGAGATCAAAGGTCAAGCAGTTGGAGTAGCAGTCCATTCCGATGCTAACGGTACTCAATAGTGAGTATGAGGTTATCCTGGCTTGAGAGAGGCGGGATTCAATGAGAGATTATAGGTCAAGCATTTGGAGTAGCAGTCTATCGCGAGAAGGTTCAATGAATCTGAGATTTGCAGATCTTTGTTGTTAATCATGAGTTGAGCTGAGGCCTCAATTTCATATTTGATACACTTGAATTTGACGGGGTGTTATGTGGATCAGCTACATGAACTACTAGCGTCATATGCAGACGATATAGATCTGATGTCCAAAGATATTGTCGATCTCCAAACCCAGATGAAGATCATTGAGAGCTATGCTAAAGGAGAAAAAATACTGAATGGTCTTGTAGTTTTATGTAGACTGATTCTGCCTTGTCCGACACCCTGATTGATGGTGAAGGGTTCATCGAGATTACCCTGGATTTTGATGCGGACCTCTGCTTTGAGAATGTTCGACATTTAGATCAGCAGGATGTGACTATCTGGAAGAATATAGCTTCCTCAGCAGACAGCTGTAGTCCACCACATCAAATGTCTTCTGGACATCCAGTATCGCAACACACAGGGGTGCATCTGCTATGCTGCTGTAAGGATACGGGAAGCCAGGGCTGGGACAAGGCTCTAGTGAAACTGTATTGCAGAGATGCCTGGATGAGTCCGGATTCAGCAAGGGCAAACAGCATGTGCTCAGAGCTTTCGCCAGGATCGGCGTGATGGTGATGCCCCTGAAGTCAATTGAGCTCAGCTTATTCTTTCCTTTTTATGAATTATGATGATGTAGGCAGCAATAATGTTTTCTCGACAGATCCCTCTTGCTTTGAATACCGTATTGGTCCTAATAGTGGCAGGCGCCCTAAATATTAGAGCAGCCCCCTCTTTTCCCCCAAAATGTTCGATTTTTATAAATTGTATCAATGCAATTCACTTCATATCTTTCAAATAAACTATTGGAGTGTTTCAATCTACACATTTATGTTATTTGAATCATAATAAAGGGGATTGAATAATATGGGTATATTATTCAGTGATTTCCTTAAATTTAACCTCTCTTTTTTGCTAGTGCTGCTGCAGGAGGTCTTGCTTTGGCTCGCCATGCTACTATCAGAGCCAGTACAGTATGATGATGTACAGGAGGTTACTATGTTGCAGGATAGTACCCAGCTGTTTCCTATTTGTGAGTGCATATAGGGCTTTTGCAACTTCTCATTGGTCAATGGGAATGAAAATTCAACTTCTGATTTCATTCCTGTTTGTGATTAGTTTTCCATTCACTGACACTAGCAGTTCTGGAGCAGCTGAGGAGGGAGTAGCTCGATGTTTCTGGAAAAAATTATTGAGTAGCTTTGTGTCTCTTGAACTGGCTTGAATGACGTCTTTGTACAACTTTGAACAGTTATCGGTATTTGTTTGTCGTTGAGATTGACAGAGTAGCTTCTCTGCAAGGAAACGATCCTCCTGTAGTGCTCCCGAGCTACATTAGGTAATAGGCCGTCACGCCATGCACAGAGTGCTACTCAATTGACAGCCACTGCCTTTGAGACTGCACATTGCAGGTGTATTTGCACTGCTTTTTGGGGAGCTGGGGTCTCAGTGAAGGCCTGAGGGACGGCTTTCTCATCCATAGTAGGAAGGAGTTCAAGGATGGTCTGGCAGAATAAGTTACGATCACATCTGTCCAAGTTTTCTATGGGCTGGATCGTGGCAGGGATGAACTCTTCACTTGAACCTGCCCTCTCGGATAGTCATTTGTTGGAAACATGCCATTGTTTTATACCACTTCTGTAACTTTGATCTCTATTGTTTCTATCCTCTACTAAAGATGCATTGAAGTCGCCAATGATGATGATGTTATATAGAGGCATGTTTTCGTTTATGATGATTTGTAGAATGTCCAAGACATCATCAAATCAGTCTGAAGAGTGGGTTCCCCAAAACAGAACATACACGTTGATTACACAGAGGCCATGGGGTGGATTATTTATAACGATGGGCATTATTGCTTCATTGCCACCTGGAACAGGGCTCACTCCACTCATGGGCATCCAAACAGGCAGGTAATTATTTAGGGGGAACTTTTGAGTTGGCAGGCATATTATTCACGCCAAAGCACCTGCAAAACGTGATGTTACACAAGTTTATATCCATCCACAAGGTCTGAGATGCATCATTCCCAACTTCGGCAGCGGCCATCTTGGATGTTCACATGTGCACATTTTTACAGGAAGTTGCTTGTTCTGAAATTTTGAAAAGTGTATATCTATGAGCTACTACCAAATTTGACATGCAAATTCCAGATCGGTGGCTAATACGTGAATGATATGCCAAATTGCAAGAAACGTGTGACCGATTCATGAATTGTAATAGTGCACGCATTCAATTTTGTTTTCTAATTTCAACGTAAATGTGAATGTCATATCAATTTTGGCATCCATGTTGGACTTACTATAGACAAAGTGCTGCACCAGATGGGAATGTGATCACATAGAGCAAAGAAGTTTTGTTTTGTATACCATATTTTAGTGTTGAGTATTTCGTAGTATTTCGTAGGCCGGTTTTGGCGGCCATTTTGGATTTTGGCAGCCATTTTGAATTCTAAAAATCTTCAAGTACATTTCTTCCAAAGACATTGCATATCTGCCAATATTTCTTATGGGTTTTGTGATGATAGGTTGATTCATTGGAACCCTACATTGTAGTTTTTGCTCAAAATGTCGATTTGCACGCATTCAAATTTGTTTTCTAACTTCAACGTAAATGTGAATGTCATATCAATTTTGGCAGCCATGTTTGACTTACTGTAGACGAACTGATGCACCAGAAGGGAATGTTATCACATAGAGCAAATAAATTTTGTTTTGTATACCATATTTTAGTATTGAGTATTTCGAAGTAAATTGACGATTTTTGGCCGCCATCTTGGATTTTGGCGGCCATTTTGAATTTTAAAAAACTTTAATTACATTTATTCCAAAGACACTGCATATCTGTCAATATTTCTTATGGGGTTCGTGATGATAGGTGGATTTATTAGAACCCTACATTGTAGTTTTTGTCCAAAATGTAAATTTTCAAACATGCAAAAATTGAAGGCGGGTGGGTCCACGTTTGGCCTGGTAACGCCGTTAAGCTACCAGATCCAGAGGGCTATCATGCAAAAACGTGATCTAGGGATATATAGCTTTCAAAAAAATATAGTGGGCATTTGCCCCCCCAAGTGGTACCGACCACCCCCTATGGCCCATACACTAGTTCACAAAACATTAATTATTACTTCAATTCAACACGCTTAATGTGCTGTCTCCAGCACCCCTTTATGAGAGGCCTGACGATATACGGCACAATTTATCAGGACGATTCTTTCTGAAACGAGTAATGTCCCTTGATCCGTTGAACCACAAGCTCTCGAAATTTGATGAACCATTCTGTTCATCGATGAAATAAGGCTTGAGTGCTGGAGTATTGCCTGTGAAAATAATTTCTGATATAAAATGTCGTAGAATTGGATTGATGCAAGTTTTATTAGTAATAAAATTGGAACATGAATAAAGTATTGCTGGCTGCAAAGAAATCATCCCAAACCCTCCCCTTCGTTGATAACTCCCTAAAGATGCAAATTCCAAGCCAAACTGGAGAAAGATCATTTGTTTGTACACGTATGTGAAATTATTTTTGATATACATGTATTTAGTGCATGGCTGGGGCCATTTCCTTTGTTGTTGACAGATTACTATTGAACAGAATTACCAGCAGGTTACTATTTCGGCAAAGAGGGACCCCTGCACTAAGTCAGATAATGCACGCGGGCGCGGGTTTCTCGTCAATAGTGGCCTCGTGCCCTTCGGGCACTCGGTCACTATTGGCGAGAGACCCTCGTCCTTGTGCATTATCCTATACTTAATATTTTCCTGAATCCAGCCGGAAAAGGAAGTAGGCTTTCTAGACCTTATTTCTAACCCGTCATAGCCCTATTTGCTGATATTTTATTTATATGTAATATGTGTTTAAAGCAACTGCCTTTGAAAACAGGCATTATTTTTTTAAAACTATATTTCATATTAAACATGTGAAATTACCTCAATGTACATCGAACATTATGTTTGCAACCCAGTCTTTTGTGAAATTTTGCTCATTTGAACAAGCGGTTCACACTTGAATACAGGAACTGTATCCATCACACGCAGACGTAAACAAAGCATAAGTGTATGATGATGGACCGACAATTCATGCACACCAATGTATATCACTGATTATTTTCAGTGAAATTAGCCCAAGGCTTCTATCCAAAATTTGATCCAGCAAGTCAATGTCAACGAAGTTCATACACAGCAAAAGTAATGGGGAGTCTTATGCATCAATTAGAATAAAACTTTACTGAAGGACCTAGAACAAATAGGCCCGTAGATTGTCATTCATTTAAATAAATTGAAATTTTCTTTTGGTAGTAAAATTGAAAGGTAGTAAAAGAGCAACAGATGCTTCAGATTTGGAAAATCTAACAATGCAAAAATGTCAACTAGCAATATTGTAATCTGAGACGAAGTGTATTTGGCAGTGATAACGCTGTTGACAAAATGACATGTGAGGTAAATATTGAGTTGCCACTTAGTAGATCTGCATTTATGCTTTGGTTTTGTACTGAGTAATGTGAAATGTAGGAAAAAGACGGTACGTGTGTCTGATTGATATCATTCATATCTCGCTTGGATTCATATCTTGGATCTTGGGGATTCACCAAAGTCCCAGACTCCAGAGACAAATTGAGTAATAACTTGGTCAAGGTTGCAAATATACATTACGGTCTTCCGTGACCTGTCAGAATCAGGCATGTTCTTTTACATGACTAAACAACATCAGTGGGGCTACTGAAATTTCTAGGATGCGAAGTTGTTTTGTAGATGTACCCATTAATTAAATTTGTTATGTGAACGACGAATTCACGTCAACTATATTTTATGGTGGCGCGAATAGGATATCATGTGTATCATGGTATGTATTTTATTTCATTCACAATAGTGACGAGGTGTGCAGAATAGAGCGAATATGAAGAAAATGAACCTATATACCAAATATGTTAACGAAAAAACCCCAAAATATGTGATACACTGTTTGTAATCAAAATTTGTTTTGAATGTCTCATTTCTTTGTTCTTTTAATGTCTCGTTCATGTCTCATTTGTGTATCGACCTAAACAAGGATCATATAGTTTGCCCACTACCTTACTCTTACACATGATAGGATTGGATATATGAGACGTATACAGAGTGTTTCTTATATCCCATTTTTATAATTATGCATAAAATGCAATGCGCTACAGGATAAAATACAGTGTCACGTCAAGTGGTCTAATTAGACTGTCAAGATTCTGTTAACATATGGGACCTTAACGAGCTACGTGGGGAATCTCAAAACACTGACAAGATAATGTTGATGGTATGTGATCAGGTGTATAATATATAGATATATATATATATTTGGAGTTTGCTCAATTCCAATCTGAGGCTGGTGGTTAATAAGGAATGGTTATATTGTACAAGGAAGTTAATCCCAATGAAGCTGTCAGCAGACTAATTAACATTGGCGATGATATACTGGACATGCTAGCGGATATGGCTGTTAGTGAATTTGCTGGTGAGAGGAAACGCCCACACGGTTGTTAAGCTAATCCTACTTCATTCCAGTGTGCTCAGTACAGTCTTGAATTAATGTAATTAAATAACGAAACTATTTATGGATATTACGATAAATTTTGCATGAACATGTCATTTATTTTTAGATACATTGTTAATAAATTATTTCATTCAATTTTATTTCACCTGATTGTTTGTAATTGGGTGACCGATTAATCCTGTTATCATTATCTCTATGTTTTCGAACTCGATGAGCGGTATCCACGGAAGCATGTAATTCTGGAAAAGGAACAAAATTCAAACCACTCAGCACATATAATATCATGATGCGTCAATTACACCTCCGTGATAAAACCTGCATTCAGGCGTATTTTTCGAACGTACGGTCAACTCCAGTACATCTCGATTATGTTTTAGACCAGACCACCCAGTGGTGCTTCCTAAAATATCAGATATGTGCGTTTAAAGTGGCCCGTCTTGCGGGCGAGTTCTACACACAGTCTCATGGCGTCATTGGTATTTGTCTAGATACTGTGGCAACCGGCAATGTAGGCAGGCCAATCATTCTTTATCCACTGTTTGCATACACGATTAACGGCAATTTTCTAAGTATCTGTTGTCGAACTGTGCCCATTTCCTGTATATTCCCGGCTATCTCGAGATATGCTTTCAAGTTTGCGTGACAAACAAGAATGCTAAATTTGGCTGATTTTAAAATTGATTCCAACTTTAAGTATCATCCATATGATGACCCAATAACTTATTTTCGATCACCATGAGGTCGGATATGAACATATTACAATACATACTAGATTTAATGAGAACAAATCAAAACGCTAAACACAAAAAATAAGTTATCATATAAAGATAGTATTACTAAAACTTGATGAGCACAGGCGACAATCTCTTGGGTTGCATATCATATCTGGTTTCGTTTCAGAATTGACAGTGCACAAAACATGAATTATTACTTCAATTCAACAAGCTCAAGGTGCTGTCTCCAGCACCCCTTTGCCAGAGGCCTGAATACACACGGCACAATTTCTCAGGACGACTCTTTCTGAGACGAGTAATGTCCCTTGAACCTATGAACCGCAAACTCTTGAAATTTAATGAACCATTCTGTTCATCAATGGAATGAGGCTTGAGTGCTGCAATATTGCCTGTGAAAATAATTTCCGATGTAAAATGTCGTAGAATTGAATCGATGCAAGTTTTATTGATAATAAAATTGGAACATGAATAAAGTATTGCTGGCTGCATGGAAATCATTCCAAATCCTTCGTTGATGACTCCCTAAAGATGCGCATTCCGAGCCAAACTAGGAGAAAGATCATTTGTTTGTACATGTATTGTTTTATATAATATTTTCTTGAATCAAGCGGCAGCAGGAAGTAGGCTTTCTAGTCTTTACTTTTTACTCAATATAGCATGTACGAATATTTGCTGATATTTTATTCATATGCAATTAGTGTTCAAATGATGAACAGCCATTCGGGACCATATGCGTATTATGGTCTCTTCGTTACATGTATGATATGAAACGTTTCACTATGTTCGCTCATCTTTAAGTGATGGTACCAATTTCGTTACCTCCCACCACCCACCACCCCGGACACGCACCGTGACACACGTAACAATTAATCCTGCTGCTGTGTTGCTCGTTTGAACCAGTGACAGAAATAGCTCCAGAGTTATGACATTATCATCAACTTCAAACGGTTTCTAGTGTATCTTCAAATTATTTTGTGTGTGTTGATATACACACTATATTCACTCGTGAATCTATATGTATATACGCATATATATTATAACAAGCTTGTACTTTCGACAAACCCTGCCGTCCACATTGCAAAACATATGAAACAAAGTGGCTCTCGTTCTCACCTGACATTTCTCTCACGCTGAAGAGGCAGATATTGATAGAAAAAGAAACCCACCCATCTTTAGGACAACGCCGATTGGGCATATTGATTACCCGTGTTCATCATATCACCTGAGAAGACATTAGCTATGAGTAAATACCTAGTTGAGTGTGTTGCTTGATCTGTCAGCTAATGTAACGTCAGGAAGTCCCTTACCAGGTCACGTAATGCCAAGAAAGTAAATGTAGTTTGAATGGTAATTACCTAACTTCTGACATTGCCTGTGCGCATAGTTCGATGACTGCATGGTCATTATAACGTGACTAGATGCACACATGCCACAAAAGATTTGATGGAACTAATATGACATACAAGCCCTCCTGTTCTGAGTGGATATTGGCGCTTTATCTACCGCATTCTCTTCTTACACCTGCTCTACAAGACGTACATGGCAATGGTCAATATTAGTTCAAAACTTCTCTAGCCCACAGGAAGTTTACCGAGAAAATGCACATCGTTAAGCCATACAACTGCTTTTTGTTTCACTGATTTTGTCGCATCCACCTGCAGTTCAATGTCATCGAAAGATGTGCCAGATAGAGTCCGAAATGGCGTCCATATGTACAGCTAGATATAATGTTAATTAATATATATCGAGCAAAATGTCCATAAGTGACATTTTTGTATCCCTCACAGGTAGTCTAAATTGTAATACTCGTGTGAAAAGAAACTGGAAAACCAACCCTCAACTTCCAGAACTGGATTTTTTCGCCGGAATCAGTCACAAGAGACGAAAATAATAAAAAAAACATTTGAAATAATCCCATCCTGAATTATTTGTTAGTATTTTTGTGCAGCAGTTAATCTAACCATAAATTTCAGATGACACCCACGGATGGAAACCAGATGCAATGCCATGCCAATAGGTTATCTTATAAAATTGTTAATAGCCTAAAAAAAACTTGTAAAAAGTGGTGGTGTAATGTGATAGACGTGGAATCAATACCCAGTATTAAGTATTCCGAGCAAACAAAACAGGGTCCGTTATCCAATCTCATAGTCCGGGGACAGAAAGTCATATCAGGCATACGAAGTGAGAGAAAACAAAAATGACAGGGAAACTCATGAACCTCCGTAAATGGCCATTAGGAGGTGAAATCAGGTGTTCCGGAAAGAGTGAGCATTTCCTGCCCCACTAGTGGCACCCGTCATGAATTCCCCAAAATTAACCTTTTCGCTACTGACCCACCCCTCAGCCTCCATACTGAGCCGATTCATGCATGAATTGATAGGATTTCTATATGTTTGATTATTTTTATTTAAAACTGTTTCAGAATAATTATGTGTGAAAATGAAGTCACATCATAGTGTGCTATTTCTGTATAGTATACTTTTCAACCCCGTTTGATCGGTTTAGGGACCAAACTAGAGACCAAACTAGGGACCAAAAATCTAGGGACCAAACAGATGGCTATTTCCATTTTCTTTATCATACAGCCATATTCGAATTTGTATTGAAATATAATCCAATACGTTTTACTTGAGTACTTGTAGTCTTCTATATTTGTGACGAAGTGAATACCGTGGGTTTTAATAGTGTTTACAGCATGCCAATATCTTGATTAATTATGGAGATATTAAAGTTTTGGTGAAATTGTCTGTAGTCCGAACCATTGTAATCGGTACTTGTGACGTCACAAGGTTAATTACAGGTTAATTATTCAATTAACTAAACAGTCAATTATGCTTCTAAATTTCAATTGGTGGCAATATGTATGTGCTAGTTTAGCGTGTAGGTACATTCTCTTGCATATATAACATTAGTTACAATCAGTGGACAATTACCTATACATCAATTGGTTGTTAAAGTTATGGTTACGCAGCGTAACCATCAGTACAGCAGGAGGGGTGTGGTATGGTTACGCAGCGTAACCATGAGTAGTGAAAAGGTTAACATGAAAATAGATCTAGTTGCATGGCAGACATGGATTTGCTGTATTTATCAACCAGATCATGATGACGTCCATATAATTTCTTAAACGCAGCTATAAGTCTTGGTAAAACATATCCTTGTCGTAGCAGTTTAGAGACTAGTTGGGCTCTTCGATAGACAAAGTCCTCATATTTGCAACTAGCTCTGGAATAGCGTATAAGTTGAGAAACAAACACACCATATGCCGGTGACATAGGAATGTTGCTGCTTAGAAAAGGGAAATTGACTATGGAAAATTTGAAATCATCACGTTTGTTATATAATCTAGTTGACAGGTTAGAATCATTATCAATCTCCAACCTCAGGTCTAGATAGTTGGAAAAATTAGCGGATTCTGTAGTATCCTTAATTTCAAGTTCCTTAGGATATATGACATCCAAATAATCACCAAACTTGGGATTATTTAGCGACAATACATCATCTATGTATCGGAAAGTGAAATTAAAATTACATGTTAGTTTCTTAGAACTTCCTCTTTGTAAATGTTGGATAAAATCTGATTCATATGAGTATAAAAACAGGTCTGCCAATAATGGTGCACAGTTTGTACCCATGGGAATACCAATAGTTTGTTGAAATATTCGACCACCAAATTCCACAAAAATATTATCAATCAGAAAATTAACCATATTTACCACATCTATTTCAGTATATTTGTATGGGGCATCAGAGTCGCCTTTAACAAAATAAGCGGTATTATATTTAACTACAATATAGTGGTACTGACGTTGTCCCTTTTTAGAGAAAAATGAATTATTGAATAGTTTTTTAAGCTGAGATTTCAGTTCAGAATGAGGTATAGTTGTGTACAAAGTGGAGAAATCAAATGTTTTGATAGACGTTACTTTTGAAAGTGTGTGAGCATGTAGACATTCCAATAAAGATTTGGAATTTTTTAATATCCACATTTGGTTTATACCACTTCTAGAATAGATGGTTTCAGAGTACTTTTGGAGACCCTGTTTAATTTTAGACAATATAATAGTTAATATTTTAGAAAGGGCTTTGGTAGAACATGATGCTGAACCTGAAATATATCTTTGTTTGTGTGGATTTTTTTGCAACTTTGGGATCCAATATAAGTTCGGTAGATTAGAATCTTTACATGAGGTAGTAATACCAAACGAATGCAATACAGACAAATGATTTGATAAGATATCCTGTTTGGGCACGGTAATGGCTTGGTATGTACTATTGGAATTAGTATTGTTGGCAATACCCAGTTCGTCAAACAGGCACTGTATATAGTATGCTTTACAAACAAAAACAACTTTATTAGAAGCTTTATCTGCAGGGACAATGACGAACCTTTCTTGAAGTTTCAACAAACTATTAGTAACCACGGGATCATTGAAGACAGAGCTATATTTAGCACTAACTGACTTTGACAAAACATTAATGCGTTTGTTTACCAATGACCTAATCTGTTTGACCCATTCTGACAGAGAATCAGTTTCTGCCTTTTCTCGCTTTGTCCATTTTCTGGCATGCTCCTCAACTGCATCCATGATTAACTTAAAATTGTATCTCCATGAAAACGACGTGGGCTCTCTATATTTGGGACCTTTGGACAAAATGTCTTTCAATGATTCATTCTCCACTATATTGAGGTCGCCTGAAATAACATGCCCAACTGGATCGTGTATGAACGGAGAGTTAATGCAAGTGCAGGAGGGTGGGTTATGTAAGAGATCATCAATATCCAAATCATTCAATGTTTGTTTGTAGTTGAAAATCTTGGAAGCAACAGATTTGGTATATGAGTAGGATAGAGATGGAGCGGCCGTGTCAATGAAGTATGATGGTACCTGGGACTGAACAGACTTATGATGTAATATATTACCGATGTTAATTGCATCAATACCTTTATTGGCAAATTTTATCTTCAGAAAAGACCGTTTGGGTGGTATATATTCGGAATTCTGTGTTGGCTTATAAAGCCGATGATAAACAATATCCATGATAATGGAATACAGACGAAATTCATAGCTATTGGTATTTCTGATATAGTGGGTAAGACATTGGTCCTCTAGTTCTTTAAGTTTAACATGAGGTATGGCAAATAATTTAGTGCGAACATAGTGCAGTCCAAGTGGTTGTTTCAATATTTCGAGTAGACCATCAAAGGAAATATTTTGAATAGATGGTCGATTATAATGTCGTTGTCCATGGCTTCGTTTCCTACGTTTAAATGATGTAAATAAATTCATTACATTGACTGAACTGCATCCTGGGCTTGTCAGGTTTCCCACTGAACTGATATTATCGTTACAGCCATAAGGTGTAGCTGTGCCTAATTCACGTATCCAATGTTCTTCTCGTTTCCTGCGGGTGGGTGTACTTAATGAGGGACTATTAGTATGGTGGTATATTTTTTCTATGACTCGAACTTTCATTGACAAAATAGAATGGTCATCCTGATTAAAATGTTGATAAAGTAGTTGATTAGAATTATTATTGATGTTGGAACGATGACCATTAACTCTCTTGTTAAGCTGTCCTTTGGTTTCTCCAATATATACGAGACCACATATAGTGCATTCAATTCCATATACGATATTGCTGGTCTTGCAATTGATGTTTTCATAACTTTTACTAGTATATGTACGTTTGGTAAGTGAACTTGTGAACTGTGAGTCTGTAATTAATATATCACAAGTTTTGCAGTTTTTAGCTCTACATTTATTAATACTATATTGACAATCATCACCCTCTGCTTTCATTATATCTGGAAGTTTGATTTTGCAATCTCTAATATTGATAAAATTACCCGAGTTGTTGTACCATAGGGAACGATCAGAAGAGACTACGTATGATGTTTTCATAATATCTGATATGATGAGTCTAGGGGCACCTTCTGAGGAAGCTGTGACCGTGCCCTTGGACACAACTTTTTGACACCTTTTTATACTGGGCGCCGTGTCAACCAGTTTGTTTCCGTTGTCTTTGTACTGCATAGTTATTTCAAATACTAGGTTAAACCTAACTATACTAGGTTTACTGAGCTGATGGTGCCCGCGGGGACAAATAATTATCCACCAGCAAAGACACCGACTCAGTTATAGTAATAGACGTGGAATCAATACCCAGTATTAAGTATTCCGAGCAAACAAAACAGGGTCCGTTATCCAATCTCATAGTCCGGGGACAGAAAGTCATATCAGGCATACGAAGTGAGAGAAAACAAAAATGACAGGGAAACTCATGAACCCCCGTAAATGGCCATTAGGAGGTGAAATCAGGTGTTCCGGAAAGAGTGAGCATTTCCTGCCCCACTAGTGGCACCCGTCATGAATTCCCCAAAATTAACATGAAAATAGATCTAGTTGCATGGCAGACATGGATTTGCTGTATTTATCAACCAGATCATGATGACGTCCATAGAATTTCTTAAACGCAGCTATAAGTCTTGGTAAAACATATCCTTGTCGTAGCAGTTTAGAGACTAGCTGGGCACTTCGATAGACAAAGTCCTCATATTTGCAACTAGCTCTGGAATAGCGTATAAGTTGAGGAACAAACACACCATATGCCGGTGACATAGGAATGTTGCTGCTTAGAAAAGGGAAATTGACTATGGAAAAATTGAAATCATCACGTTTGTCATATAATCTAGTTGACAGGTTAGAATCATTATCAATCTCCAACCTCAGGTCTAGATAGTTGGAAAAATTAGCGGATTCTGTAGTATCCTTAATTTCAAGTTCCTTAGGATATAT
Organism: Terebella lapidaria; assembly: GCA_949152475.1. Taxonomy (NCBI): domain Eukaryota; kingdom Metazoa; phylum Annelida; class Polychaeta; order Terebellida; family Terebellidae; genus Terebella; species Terebella lapidaria. The sequence continues at coordinate 32,149,986 of OX424558.1, forward strand.
GACATCCAAATAATCACCAAACTTGGGATTATTTAGCGACAATACATCATCTATGTATCGGAAAGTGAAATTAAAATTACATGTTAGTTTCTTAGAACTTCCTCTTTGTAAATGTTGGATAAAATCTGATTCATATGAGTATAAAAACAGGTCTGCCAATAATGGTGCACAGTTTGTACCCATGGGAATACCAATAGTTTGTTGAAATATTCGACCACCAAATTCCACAAAAATATTATCAATCAGAAAATTAACCATATTTACCACATCTATTTCAGTATATTTGTATGGGGCATCAGAGTCTCGTGAATGCTACTATTTTTTTCCTAGTCATGTAACAATCTCTAAAACACTGACAAGATATATCGGTGGGTGGGTGATTAGGTTATAATCTTGGGGTATTGCTCAACTGGAGTCTGAGACTGGAAAATAATAAAGACAGTTAATTACACAATGGAGTCGTCAGCCGATTGGTGGCAATGGCGATAATATACTGGACATGCTACCTTAACACAGTGTTAGTTAGTTCTTCCGTTCAATTGTATTTCACCTGACTGTTCGTAACTGAGTGACCGATTGATTTCCCATCATCTCTAATTTTTACAGCTCAATGAGCAGTATTCGAGAAAGCATGTAATTCCGAGGACGAAAGAAATATTTTAGGCTTAGCACATATCATGGCAAGATGCTCACCGCAGTAGATTATTCGTCAAACTCGTGGAATAACCTTTGGCATTCAGGTGTTATTATCCATCTTACTGGAGTAAATCTTGATATTGTTTGATACCTGGATGACCCTGGCAGTATCAACCCATGATCTGCGAGACATATAGCGGATATGTGCGTTGAAGTACAACTGACAGGATGAGGCAATGCTTGATTTTTCATCGCCATAAGACTGAACAAAATTCTACAACTTTAGGATCGATTGCATGTGGACGTCCTTATAAAAATAGTATTTTGTGTGTAGATAAGTTAAAATCCGGAATGGGTTTTATCACTGAGTGGTGAACAAAAATATTAGTAACTCAAGTTTCTCTATCTGACTGCATACAGGATATTGATTTTCAAGATAAAATTTAATCAAGCACTCCATAACTATTCTTATTCGATTTGGTTCCACAATTTACAGTACAAAAAACGTGAGTTATTACATTAACTCAGCAGTCTAGTATAATTGTCGTTGGTATCAATTGTTGATCGCCATGAGATTGATTGCATGTGGACGCCAATAAAATTAGTATTTTCATGCATATAAATTCAAATCCAAAAGGGATTTTATTACTGAGTGGTGAACAGAAATACTAGTGACTCAAGTTCCTCTATCTGACTGCATACCGGATATTGATTTTCGAGATGACACTTAATCAAGCACTCCATAATTATGCCTAATTGGTTCCACAATTTACAGTACAAATAACGTGAGTTATCACATTACTTCAGCAGTCCAGCATTGTCGTCGGTACTCCTTATCAGAGAAATGAGGGTACGCGACACAATTTTCTGCGAGGATCGTTTCTGGAATGAGTAATATCCCTTGAACCCACGAACCCCGAGCTCTCGAAACCTGATGAATCATTTTGTACACCAAAGGACGCAGGGTTTGAGTGTTGCAGTACTGCCCGTTAATTTCCGTCGTTGAATTCAATCGATGCAAGTTTTTTTTATAAGAAAGGGGGATATCAATGACGATATCTGACTAAAAGGGATATTTAATTGATGGGATATTCTTTTCCATTGTAAATTGTCGTAGACTTTAATCGATGCAATTTTATTGATAATAAAATCATTCCAAACCCATCGTTGATGACTCCCTAAAGATGCGCATTCCGAGCCAAACTAGGGGATAGATCATTTGCTAGTACATGTATGTGAAACTAAAGTGATTTATATAAGTTTTTTCCTGAATCAAGCTTCATTTTCAACTCGTAAACGCTACAACGTGAAGCTGTAAATTACAAGCCTCTGGTTTCCCACAATACACGCGAGTGGTGCTTGCCCACGTTGTAAAAATAAATTCGAATTATTTATTCGTCATAGCATGCATGAACTGATCTTTTATTTATTTGCGACATGTTTAACACGTTGGGTAAGCGCGTCATAACGTTCGGGCATATTTTAGTTGATAAATTGTAGAACATGCTGATTTATAGATTGGGATATGTTTCATCCAGATCTCCCAAGCAAACCCACACTTGGACAAAAATTGGTGTGATTATAGACATATTGGAAGAGAAAGACAAAACACTGAGAACAAAGGTTTTTCATCTGTTGTGTGCAATGTTTTCAATTAAAATATTGTGAATGTTAAATGGCGTGTAACAATCCTCAGAAAACAAATTACGTTTAAAATAAAATTTAAAAAAAACAGCCATGAAATATTTATTGCACAGACATATAACCTTGTTGAGCCATATAATAAATGTTTCTTGTCTTAACTATTTTTTGTGGTCAATGATAGACTTAACCAGTAAAACTAATGTTAACTTATTCTGTAATATTATTCTGTTTTCACTGAAAACATCAGTTCTTTATTCTGTAAAAGAATCATGTGCCATTTACATTCATAGTACAGGTTATTGTAGTGATCACATGTCAAAATGAGTATTTTAATAATCCGTTTCTTGTGACTGTCTTTTTCATCGAGCCTGTGAGATCATCATTCATTGAAAACTCCCACCCACAGAGTGTTCACAAACCATGTGTGCTAAACAGGCCAATTTCAGCACAAAATTTGTCGCTAATCGGCCAATCTGGTTACTATGGCAACCAAAATCGATTGGTGTCGTGATTTCACCATATGACGGTTCAGATTTGCACCATGTAAAGTGATCGCAAGAAAGTGCCTGCGGCGGACTCGGTGGCGGGGCGACGATCGCAAATCCATAATATCCGCCGACCTTCGTTTGGGGGATACAATTAATGAGGTTCAATTCAATTCAATACTCTTCGTTACATATATATGTCAATGTAATAAAGTGAAGTGAAATGCAACCTTGTTTTGTTTTCGTCGATGTAATAAAGTGAAGTGAAATGCAACCTCATTTTGTTTTCCGTGATTCCATGTTTTCTCATTTGTGCAGAAAAGTATTTCAAAGCTCAGAAAAGTACTTCAACTGTTTCAAGTCACTGTCACAAGACGGCAAACAGACAAGGCTAATTAACTTGTATTACTTGATGGCGAACTTAAAAAACGTGGTCTTTCCGACGCCGATATTGTGGTGGATTAGTTATTGTTATTGTTCACATGACAGCTGATATTATACTGGACTTTTTGTGAATTGCAATGTTTAAAGTTTGATGCTGGAAACTAAACAGATTTAGTTTTATAATACTAGTAGTTGTTTTTGTTTACTGGTCAGCACAATTTGAAATATTTCTTTGTTCCTATTTTTGTGCTATATTTATTTGTTTATGTTTTCATGTTTATATTCTCTGACAGTATTGCATGTCCTGCACATAGCATAAATTAAGTATTTGTTTGATGAATGTTTTGCACCAAAACTATAATGTACAACAAAGTTGGTTTCATGAAAATTGCAAATACAGGTTCATACTTCATGTTTATTGTCGAAACATTTACACACATGCAAACACAAGAGTAAAACTGTATTATTACTCACATGCATTGCATACCACCAATATCCATCAAGCATGCAGATATGAAGAACAAAATGGCACAAAAATGTGAGTAAATAACAGTGCACACATTCTGACAGGTACAACATGTAAATCCAACAAGCATATACAATATACATCATTCAAACTTAAGTAGGTCCTATATATATCTATGAGCATTGTATTTAGTATTTAATATAGACAGAAATAGCATGTATACACATCTACGTAATCGATACATTCAGTACAGTAAAATTGTGTGAGAGGAATATGCATTCAGAAAGAAAATGAAGATATAATACAGCAGGCCATTTAATATACAATATCTGAAAATGTATTCAGAAAGAAAGATGAAGATATAATACAGGAGACCATTTAATACAATGTTTGAAAGTTTACCATTTCACAAGATAATTTTGAAACAAATTGAGACCGTAAACTAAATACAATCCCACTGTGGTCTTGTCACGTGGATTGACAGATAGGAATACATGTATATAACTGACAACATTATAAATCCACACATCTGTACCATTGAAGCGGTTTTTTTTCTTTTATGCTTGGAGGGGGGGGGGGGGGGCAGGGGGGGGGGGTTGCATTTCATTGTTGTACACTACAATGGATCATGTAAAACAATATTTATGGGCGTTGGGATAGTTTTGTTTAATATTAAATTTGTGCATGATGTCTTGCAGTTTAAAAAAGCAATTTTTAATTTATGGGTAATTGCCCTAAACAAATTGCCTCGCCACCCCCCCCCCCCCCATATCATTATTGCTGGAATGGCCCATTAGTGTAGTGTATTTATGTCAACAATAGTTAAATTAAATGCAACAAATTATTATTAACTGGTCATGGATAATAGTAAAGTAATAAAACAACGCTGCCAATTATTATATGCAGTAATTGACTAAAGTGAGAGACGCTGGAAATATCCATACGTAGTTACCAGTCAACCAATGAATACAAAGTAGGGAGTCATTGTACAGTTGCTCTGCTAGTTGCAAAGCAAAAAATCATGTTACTTCAAGTGGTCTGTTAGCACTGTCAAGCATTACTAGCTGTCAAAATTTCTGTGAACACATGGGTAAAGTCACATTTGCATCGAAGCCTACGCCATTGAGGAAACCATGCCCAAGGAGACTAAAATTTGGCCATTTCGGCTGGTTACCCACCTAATGCCCGAGGGTCATCCGTCACCATCGGGCAACAATCAGACATCGTAAACACGTCGGTGGAGGCATCGGAAGAAGATAACGCTAAGTCATTTTCTTGGGGTGACCGATGGAAAAATGACATCGGTAATGAATCGCTAGCACACCTGCCGATGGCCGGTCAGAGCCCTTTCAGATGCTAGCCAGGTGCCGAGCGGATCCACCAAATTCTTCGACCACCCAAATGGGTGGGTAACCACTGGGTATCCCTCGAGAGGCCGGATGTCCGGAAGGTGCCCCTCAGATAATCGGCCGATTTGTACATATCAGACGGTCACCGAGCAGGTATCAGGAGTGCATCATGCAGTCTCCGGTAGAGCATCGGAGATTGGTCAGTCTCTCTTTAAATTCTTGGAAATGGAACAGACACTGCAAAGACGCGTGATTGTCGGTGGATATGATGGTCACCGGTGGTTTCATGACCACTCGTAAGATATGGGAAAGATGCCTGACAATCTATCACCGGCGGCAGGAACATCGGTAAATACCACCGATGTCCCCACATCGGCCGGCGACCTGTGCAAATGTGACCCAGGCATTTTCAACAAGTCATGTGAGAATCTCCAAAACGCTGGCAAGTTACATCGGTGGGTAAATGTATTAGGTTATAATCATGAAGTGTGGCTTTTGCTCAATTTTCAACATGAGACTGGGCAATGATAGTGATCACAGTTAAATACACAATGGAGTTTTCAGCAATTTGATGACAATGGTAATAATATAACGGAGTCCTGACATGGGGCGAATACTTCACTTCTACATGAATACGAATATGAATACCTATTTTTACAATGTATTCAAAGACGAATACGAATACTTATGGAAGTATTCATCAATACATAACTCATGCTGTGATAGATATAACGTCATTCACGTGCGAAAAAAATATTGATAATATTTATGGTAAAAACATTCATTGCAAAATGAAAAGTGTTGATTGCTCAGTTCTTATTTCAGAAGATCCCGAATATAATTACAAGCATATTCAACAAACATGAAACATCAATGGATAACATCACACAGTGGTGTATACAGAACCGGTGTAAAGAAACTGGGCAAATTATTGCTTGATGTCAACTATGTCATAAATGTTTCATTTGGTCATTTTATCAAAACATGACATCCAGGGCAGAAATTAACTCAAGGGATCAACTCACAGATATCAGTCAGGAACTTGGGGATCAAAGATGACATAATTATAAATGAAAGACCATACAAGAAACAATATACCACAGTCAGCATCTTCCATTCTAGATGAGATCACACACACTCTGTCTTGTATAGATTAACTGGTCTAACAAGCCAGCGTGTATGTTGATTAGTTTATTGCTGTTTGGGCAGTGAAGGGGGGGGGGGGCTTTGTCGCAAAATGTTAGTGTATGTGTTCGGTAGTGCATCATGCAGTCTCCGGCAGAGCATCATTGATTGGTCAGTCTTTCTTTAAATTCTTCGAAATGGAACGGACACTGCAAAGACGCGTGATTGTCGGTGGATATGATGGTCACCGGTGGTTTCGTGACCACTCGTAAGATATGGGAAAGATGCCTGACAAACTATCACCGGCGGCAGAAACATCGGTAAATACCACTGATGTCCCCACATCGGCCGGTGACTTATGCAAATGTGACTCAAGCATTTTTAACAAGTCATGTGAGAATCTCTAAACCGCTGGCAAGTTACATCGGTGGGTAAATGTATTAGGTTATAATCTTGGAGTGTGGCCTTTGCTCAAATTTTAACCTGAGACTGGGAAATAATAGTGATCACAGTTAAACACACAATGGAGTTTTCAGCAATTTGATGATAATGGTAATAATATAACGGAGTCCAGACATGGGGTGAATACTTCACTTTTACATGAATACGAATATGAATACCTATTTTTACAATGTATTCGGAAAGGAATACGAATACTTATGGAAGTATTCATAAATACACAACTTGTGCTGTGATATCACGTCATCAACGTGCGAAAAAAATATTGATAATATTTATTGTAAAAACATTCATGCAAAATTAAAAGTGTTGATTGTTCAGTTTTTACTTCAGAAGATCCCGAATATAATTACAAAATATTCAACAAACATGAAACATCAATGGATAACATCACACAGTGGTGTGCACAAAACCGGTGTAAAGAAACTGGGCAAATTATTGCTTGATGTCAACTATGTCATAAATGTTTCATTTGGTCATTTTATCAAAACATGACATCCAGGGCAGAAATTAACTCAAGGGATCAACTCACAGATATCAGTCAGGAACTTGGGGATCAAAGATGATATAATTGTACATGAAAGACCATGCAAGAAATAATATACCACAGTCAGCATCTTCCGCTCCAGATCACACACACTCTGTCTTGTATAGATTAACTGATCTAACAAGCCAGCGTGTATGGTTGATTAGTTTATTGTTGTTTGGGCAGTAGGGGGGGGGGAGGGGAGATCGCAAAATGTCGGTGTATGTGTTCGGAATTGAGCTGGCAGGTGTGAATTGGACTGTGAAAAGGGCCGCAAATGAGACTCTAATTAAAGCAGCATTTGCACTTAGTTACTAATATTTGTTCGAATTGAAAAACCAGCTCAGTTGACAAAATTATATCAAAACAATTAACCATGATCACCAAAATCGCCTACACATGGCTATTTATGCGCTATTTCACCCGCAACAGAAGGCTGAAAGTGGTGTTCACATCACAATTGACAGGCGCGCAAGTTTCTGTTTATGTTTACATTGGAATCAGGTCTTTGAGAGAGGAATCAGTGACACGTCACACATTCAACCACGGTGGCCATCCGTTCCGCATTGTTGGTGGTAAGAAATCGATTTTAGTATGGTTTGGGTCCGTGTCATTATAAACACACTGGATGCGCCTACTTTCCAACATAGAATATTGGTGTACAACACCAGTTTCTCGGAATATTAATTTTTCATGACATTTCTGAAAATGCGCGGAATTCGTTTTTTTAACCATCAACGACGCGAAACGAATGGGCACCGTATGTGAGACATCAACACTCACCAAGCTCATGAATATGCAAATATCAAGCATGGCCGCATGCTAGGTCATCGAGTGAACTGAGGAAGTGACCGAGGAAACCCCTCGAAATTTTATCTCACAAGACCCGTGTGTGCTGTTCTATTGTCACTATTTTGCAACTGACATGTCTATCAGTTGATGGGACTCAAAATATGCATAGGCCCAAAAAAATATTCTGGGAAGTGGAAGGAAGTGAAAGAGCCGCTTTAATATATTAAACAGTATTCATGAAAGTATTCCAGTTATGAATACTTTGACCTTGTATTCGAATACGAATACGCCACGGATTCTATAGAAGTATTCGAATACGAACATGAATACTTGAGAAAAGGTATTCAAATATATTCGAATACGAATACCGAATATGAATACCCCAATGTCTGTAAAGGACTTTAGAATGTGAATTGTTAGTGAGTTCGCCAGTGTCTTGAAGAAACACTTACATGGCTGTCAACCACATCTTTGTACAAATCAGTGTGTTTGTCGCATTACCCCCTCATGTGCCTGAAAACAATCATGCATTAAAACTGTACAAATGAAACTATTGATGGGTGGTACCATTGGTATTTCACGAAGGCACGAGTGCTACCTTAATACACTGTTAACTAGTTTGTTCGTTCAATTGTATTTCACCTGATTATTCGTAATTGGGTGACCGATTAATTTTGTTTCCATCATCTCTAAAATTTCGAGCTCAATAAGCAGGTTTCATTAAAGCATGTAATACTGAGGACGAAACGAGATATATTCTACACTTAGCACATATCATAGCAAGATGCTCAGCGTTAATAGACTTTCAGTCAAACGCCTGGGATAAAACCTGCATTTAGATGATATTATCCATCTTACTCGAGTAAGTCATGATATTGCTTGATATCTAGATGACCCTGGTGGTACCGATAAAAGATCTATGAGACATATAGCGGATATGTTCGTTCAGGTACAACTGACAGGATGACGTGATGATTTATTTTTGATATGTATAAGTTTTAATATAATTCTAATACATTTAAGATTGATTGCATATGGACACCAAAAATATAATTCTATATGAAGATTAATTCGAATTCGAAAGGGGTTTTACATGCATTACTGATTGATGAAGGGAAACAAGATACTTGGGTTTTTCTATCTCTCTCTCCCTGCATATCTGATATTGATTTTAGAGATGATACTTATTCAAGTGCTCCCTAGCTTTGGTTTTTCGATTTGGTTGCAGAATTTACAGTACACGAAACGTGAATTATTTCATTAGTTCAGCATTGTCGTTGGTATTTTTGTCTGCGAATACACGGCACATTTCCTGCGAGGATATTTTCCGGGATGAGTAATGTCCCTTGAACCCACGAACCCCGAGCTCTCGAAACCTGATGAATCATTCTGTACATCAATGGTGCAGCACTCAAGGGTTTGAGTGCTGCAGTACTGCCCGTTAATTTCCGTCATTGAGTTTAGTCGCTGCATGTTTCATTGATAAGAAAGTAGGATATTAATTATGTCGTATGCATCCATGAGAACTCATAAAGACATCCAGCGAAGATGAAATACGCATAATATTTTAGGTATGCAATCTTCTGTCGACAAAATGAAACAGTTATCAATGCTACCATAACCCCCGGTTTGTCAAGTTTGACATACGTGATTATTAAATATATTGTGTTTAGGTGTGAATGACACAATCTATATCACCAACAATTTTTTATATTGCAAATACTTCATCGCATTGTCCCATGCACGATCTTTGAGACACGAGTATGCTATTTACATAATATTGTTAATTTTTAGAATTTTGCCTTATGTTCTATAGATGATTTACATACTTACAAGTAATTCATTTGAAGATATATAGGATATCCGATTTTAATCATCAATAAATGCTATATTCGTGATACAACAAGCTTGGGAATATTATTAAGCCGAAAATATTATATGATGTTAATATATTGAAGAACACTAATGTATACATCAGTATCTATATGTTTTGTCCCTAACGTGAGTGTTTTGGGACATAATTCCAAACAAAGTCACCAACAGGCCCTTCGTTCTTCATTCGAAATAATATGCAATTATTATCTATGACGTGGAAATGATCAAGTATTATGACATATTTTACAGGGTGAATGAAGTTAAATGTTCAATATTTTAGGTATGCAATCTTCTGTCGACAAAATGAAACAGTTATCAATGCTATCATAACCCCCGGTTTGTCAAGTTTGACATACGTGATTATTAAATATATTGTGTTTAGGTGTGAATGACACAATCTATATCACCAACAATTTTTTATATTGCAAATACTTCATCGCATTGTCCCATGCACGATCTTTGAGACACGAGTATGCTATTTACATAATATTGTTAATTTTTAGAATTTTGCCTTATGTTCTATAGATGATTTACATACTTACAAGTAATTCATTTGAAGATATATAGGATATCCGATTTTAATCATCATTAAATGCTATATTCGTGATACAACAAGCTTGGGAATATTATTAAGCCGAAAATATTATATGATGTTAATATATTGAAGAACACTAATGTATACATCAGTATCTATATGTTTTGTCCCTAACGTGAGTGTTTTGGGACATAATTCCAAACAAAGTCACCAACAGGCCCTTCGTTCTTCATTCGAAATAATATGCAATTATTATATATGACGTGGAAATGATCAAGTATTATGACATATTTTACAGCGTGAATGAAGTTAAATGTTTAATATTTTAGGTATGCAATCTTCTGTCGACAAAATAAAACAGTTATCAATGCTATCATAACCCCCGGTTTGTCAAGTTTGACATACGTGATTATTAAATATATTGTGTTTAGGTGTGAATGACACAATCTATATCACCAACAATTTTTTATATTGCAAATACTTCATCGCATTGTCCCATGCACGATCTTTGAGACACGAGTATGCTATTTACATAATATTGTTAATTTTTAGAATTTTGCCTTATGTTCTATAGATGATTTACATACTTACAAGTAATTCATTTGAAGATATATAGGATATCCGATTTTAATCATCATTAAATGCTATATTCGTGATACAACAAGCTTGGGAATATTATTAAGCCGAAAATATTATATGATGTTAATATATTGAAGAACACTAATGTATACATCAGTATCTATATGTTTTGTCCCTAACGTGAGTGTTTTGCAACATAATTCCAAACAAAGTCACCAACAGGCCCTCCGTTCTTCATTCGAAATAATATGCAATTATTATCTATGACGTGGAAATGATCAAGTGTTATGACATATTTTACAGGGTGAATGAAGTTGAATGTTCAGATTACAGAAATGAAAAAGACATTGAGACTGTTTTGTATACTTATTCTGATAATTCTCATACATTAAAGCATCATATGTTTAGCAATATTACGATGAATAAAATAATATGTTTTAGGCTATGCATGAGTCTTTTAAGAGATATTCACCAATTTATTGCGAGTTTGGTATGTACCAAATCATACTTAGGTTGTATGATAGATGTGGTTATTTTGATATCACTTGAAATTTAATGTGTGTATATAACAAACTCACTGCAGCACAAGCCTTATTTTTTCATATAGCAAATATATGAGACAACGTAGTTTTTGTTCTTACATGTTATCACGCTCCTCGAGCAGACATCGATCAATGATATAAACACCTCATCCAATTTTAGGACGACATGCTTGCCCAATAAAAATCATATCATCCGAGAACACTAAAACAATGACATAAAATAATAATAATACCTCCTTAAGTGTGTTACGTGGTCGATCAGCGAAGTCAACGTCAAGAAGTTCCTTATCGAGACACGTAACGCTGAGAGAGCAAATATTATCGATTACTTAACGTCTGAAATAACAAGTTCGATAGCTTGTTGACTGCACTGGCACTGTAATGTGAACAGACGCACGTGTGCCGAAATATAATGGATGGTTCTCCTGTATTTTGTAAATATGAAACTGACAAGAGCGGTACGCAGGAACTATATATGGGTTGCAAAATAGATAATGGGGCTTCAGGTACTGCATGGGTACTCGTCAATCCACAAATTCACACAAATATTTATTAAACAATATATTGATCTATATCATGTATATAAAGCAAAAACTGAAGAAACCTTTCTAGTGTTATTATTAGATGGATCAGCTGATGATTCACAAATATCATGCTTGATTAATACTTTTGGGTTATCTGCTTATAAGTATCATGGGAGAAAAACTATCATGGCTTCATTCAAAATGCCCCATCAAAATATAAATGGGAAATGGGAGCTATGTATCTTTGTTGCGGCATACTGTAATTACATTTATTTTCGCGTGCACTTATTTTCGCGAATTGCCCCATACGGACATTTTCGCGAATGTGACCCCGAAAAAAACTTCGTATATAAATCCGTGATCAAGACGTCATTTTTGCCCACCGATAAATCCCTCACATCCACACCTGTAACGGTCGGCCGTATGTCAAAATAATATACTCATTATGATTATTACCTACTGTCACGACGAAGCCGGTTCTGCCACTGATTGATTGCAATCCTTGATGATGAATAGGGGGTGAATGTATCAACAAACCCAATGTTTGTGTTTGTCGGCACTGTCCAAAAGCAATGAACCGTGATCATGTATTTTTGGGGGAGATGCGCTAGTTGAATTAGTCACAGTCAAATGACTGCATATCGTTTCTTTGATTGGTGTTCGAACTTCGATTTTAATCCACTTCCCATGTTTTCAGCATAACGGTGTGCGTCACAGTTTCGGAGTATTCAATAAATTCGTCCATTTCTCAAAAGAATTGGAGTTTTTCTTTATACCTTTGTGTCATTTGATCTGTCTGATAATGTAATTTTGTTGAGTGGAGAAATGCATCAGAAGAAGCTTGGTGTGAAAAAGCTAAGAAGGCGAAAATGTCAAATTTAAATATTTTGAACCCAGATAAGGTGTACTTGACACCATTTCTGACGTTGGAAAATAATGTTCATCATTGAGATTGCATTTTGCCACATGGTGCACCTAAGTTAGACCTTGGCTTTTCTTTGTTTTGATAAGTATCGTGCAGTGTAAAAATTGACAAGTCCGTGTGTGTGTCTGATTGATATCATAACTCATAACTTGGATCTTGGGGGATTCAACAAAGTGTGAGATTCCAGAAACAAATTGACCAATCACACACTCAAGGTTGCAAATACGCATTGGGTAGTTTTAGGTGATCTGTCAAAATCAGGCTTGTATCTTGCATGACTAAACATCATAAGTCATAGAATCACACTCTCGGGTATACAAGATCGTTTTTATATGTATCCGTTTTATATGTATATATGGAAATGTAATTAATCTATAAACGAAACTGGAATCACATGGTTTATGTCTCCACTAGGTTTTCTTTTTATATTGGCCTATTCTATTCAGTCTATTTACGCCAAATCTATGATTTATGTACGTACACTGGAATCAGGACACATATGCAGCAAGACTTGTTTTTCTTTCTTACAGTTCTTCAAACTTGGACATTGAGATTTGATAATGGACCTTATTCTGATCGCTCGGATTGCTCTGTATACGTGATTCTATGTTTATTTACTTAGACTGGTATAATCACTTTTTGGTTTTCTGGTTAAAATTATCAATAGCAGTTCTCAGAGTAGCTGTACAGTGCAAAAGTTCCAAAGCGCACACGTATTTGTCTAAATTTGACACTGAAATTCGGATTCTAAAAATAGTTTGCATGGAACGGTTCCCATGCAGTGATGCAAAAGTAGATATCACTTGAAACTCTTTTGTGTATGGTATATTTTAGTGACGAAATCCAAAATATTCAGTTTGATTATTTTGTGTTGAAACTTAATGTCTTTGTTTATGTTAGCGCAGATGTCAACAATCCGTTCACATCGTGCGCTATTACGGTATGTTCAAACTCTACTGCAGGGTCAGGCAGACGTGATTTGGGGATGTTACAGTGCTATGTTATCTAATATATGCTAGCCAATTGATTCATATCGAATTAAAAAAATTAGCCCGAGGGCTAAGACAGGTTACCGGACAAAATATGTTTTATATTTTAGATATAAGGCATTTTGTCCTGTAACAGTGAAAATAAGGTCACTGGTTGAATGCAACGTCATGAGAATATCCAGCAAACATGTATATCATTCCCAATATGTCTATTGTTTGCTAAGCTGTAAGTTCAATAACAAGTAAAACAAAATAGCAATTTTGTTCTATGACCTTGAAAACAAGGTCGAAGGTCGAATTAATGGTCATCAAAATATTTGGCATACGTCATTCCCTATAGGTGCTCAACTGATTCCTAAGCTGTAAAGTCGATAATAAGTGAGATATTAGCCATTTTGTCCTGTGACCTTGAAAATAAGGTCAAAGGTCAAATTCAAGGTCATGACAATAATCTGCATATATCATTTCCTATATGTTCATGATTGATTCCTAAACTGTAAAGTCGATAAGAAGCGAGATATTAGCCATTTTGTCCTGTGACCTTGAAAATGAGGTCAAAGGTCAAATTCAAGGTCATCAGAACATTCGGCATATATCATTTCCTATATGTCCACAATTGATTCCTAAGCTGTAAAGTCAATAATAAGCGAGATATTAGCCATTTTGTTCTCTGACCTTGGAACTGAGGTCAGAGGTCAAATTCAAGGTCACGAGAATATTCAGCATATATCATTTCCTATATGTCCACAATTGATTCCTAGTCTCTAATCTCAATACCAAGTGAGATATTAGGCTTAATGTGTCCCATTATAAAGCATAGGAGAAATTAACATGAGAAAGTCCCATTTGGGCCCAAAATGGCCCACTTCGAGCGATTCAAGGGCAACGAAATATATACATGTCACAGGGGTACATATGGGGAGTGTTGTGCATCAGTAAGAAAAAAAAGTTTCTGAACAGATTTTGAGAGAACAACTGTCAAAGTCCAAAATTGGCCATTTTTCGATGAAAACGGCCGCCATTTTGTAATAAATGCGAAAATCAAAAAACTAAAAAAAGCCTCGCTCTCGAAATATTTTTAGGCATTTTTGTGCAAAATTTCAGAAAAATCCGATCCTAAACTTTAAAGATAAAGTTGTTTACGGACGGACGGAATGACGGACGGACGGAATGACAACGCTGTGGCAATAGGTTATCGGACCATATAGTTATCGGCACCTATGGTCCGATAACCTATTGGCATGGCGTTGTGTCCGGCGTCCATCCGTCTGTCCGTCGTCCGTCCACATTTTTATCTTTAAAGTTTACGGTCGAATCTTTCTGAAATTTTGCACAAAAATAGCTAAAAATATTTTCAGGTAAGATTTTTTTTCTTTTTTTGATTTTCGCATTTTCCTCGACATGGCGGCCATTTTCGTTGAAAAATGCCCAATTTTGGACTTTGACGGCCATTTTCTCGAAAACTGTTCAGACAGTTTTGAGATTCTTGTTTCAAAAGATTCCCCTTATGGACCTCTGTGATGTGTATAAGTTTGGTTGCCCTTGAATCGCCAGTCTGCGTGTGCCGGCCATTTTTTATTTTTGATGAGTCGGCGAAAAAAAAAATTTTCACCCCAAATCGCATTACTATGGATTTTGGAACATTTCCAGGGGGGAAAAAATTTCACCCTTTGAAAAAAATTTTGGAAATTTTTTTCCTTTATAATGAGAGCTGCCAGAACTGTACTCATAGAACGCCTGAAGATAGAGCTTAGAAATTGGCACTTTCAAATGGGAAGTCATATATGGCGACTTGTGTGGTGACCTTGGATGACCTTAAAAGGTCAAAACAGCCATTTCTGTGTCAAAAAATGCCCAGATTTGCCTCTATAGATGGAATGCTTGCAGATAAAGCTTATGTTTGCATTATGAACATATAGGAAGACATATATGGCACAACTAATGATGACCTTGAACTTGACCTCAGATGACCTTGAGTGCAAAATGTCTGACTCGGAATGTGCATATTGGCCTGAGCGGCCTATACACTTGCACCCAGACGTATCTTTGTATTATGAACATATAAAAAAACCAAATACCGTACCCGTACATGTAATGGTGACATTGAAGTTCACACAGATGACCTCGATTGGTAAATCTCATGGTCATAATATTCACACTGATAACCTTGATTGATAAATCTCAAGGTCTGTTACATTCCGTTATCCGAACCAAAATTGTCCGGTAACCTATCTTAGCCTTTGGGTTAATTTATTCAATATGCCAATAGATGGCGTGGGTTCGTTTACCGCTGATATATCCCTTCCTCCGTGTAATTGACCAGCCTTGGGGTTATTGGTGATTACCGTGACCCTAATGGATGGTCTATTCGTGATTCATATCCTCAAGATATATAAATGCACCGGTGGGATTCCCCTCAGCCGATAGAGTGCCTCCAAGTCATATCTTTTATTATTAGTATGCTTCACTCGTTGAATATATATGGGAAATAGCATACCCATAACCGGTCTGATTGTGCACTGGAGTCAACAATAGCTTATTTAAAGTCATAGTAGCAAGGTACCATTATATGATTTTATTCCTGTTCACATAAAGGCATTGTGGACATTTGGTGATGAAAAAGGTGTTCGCGTTAATTGGTAACTAATAACAGCGACATATAATGGAATATTTTGACCCAGTATTGCAATCGCCTTCTCCAGCTGATGAAAGAAATAGCTTCGGCAATTTCCGTAATCGTGACGTCAGTTGAGGCAGAATGTGCTTTGATGGCTGGCCAAAAACGTAAAATACGTAGTTTGTTGGCCAGCTCGAAGCAGGGATAATCACCTCAAAATGCATGCTATTCAACAAATAACACGCAAAAACCAGCAAATACTGGACATCTTGCAGTTCAACAAACCTCCGTTCTGGCTGAATAAATAGTGCTGATTCTAAATATCAAGACAAGAAATGCCGTATTTTTGCCATCTCACCCCTTCACTTGAATTGTCAAACATAGACCAGGGGAATGAATATGCGACATGCAGTTTATCTTGCTGGCTACATGTACTTTCAGGCCTGCATCAACTGACGTCACAAACCACGTGACCCACACTAAAATCAGGGTCAAAATCTTCGGCAATTTACGGAGGGAGTGCCTATTTGGTTCAATATCTCTAAACCCACTGATTGTAGATGTAAAATTCGTTCCAATTTATGGAAAACTATTCATAATAGACTAAATGAAAAGCACTTTCATCGGCATGCTACTAGGTCTTTAACGAAATAAGAATAACATGATCATTGTCATGCTTATTAGTAAAGTATGCAAAATCGCCATAATCTGTCGAATATGATGGACAACAATCTGTTTGGAGAATTTACTAATGCCTGAAAGATATTTTACCTGGGTTGACACATAGGCATATAATCCTCAAGGTTGACTTTTACACTATTCGAATGTGAGGTTATGAGAATTATGACCTGTCACAACTAGATTGTGTGAGGAACCTGATGATTTTAATTTCTCCGTAGTCAACGTCCCTCTCCTAAATAGTAGCACTCCTATGCCGGCAACATAATGTTGCGTTGATTTACTATTACTAGCTAATCCCTAATAAATGTCTGTAAGAGATTCTATGGACGTGAAATCTATTAGCTACGTGGTACAATAAATCCAAAACAAATAAGCATCACAACGTCTGAATCTGAATTCTGGTATTCAAGAACCGAAAGAGTTCCGCTTAGCCATCCTGCTCGACTGCTCTGTGGGAGGTGTCTGTGGATTTAGATTCCACTATGCACCTGTGGGTTCATGGAGTTTTCGAAAGTTTTCCAAATTGTTTGGAATAGTTTATACTAGATATTTATCACAGGCCTATTTACCCTGCGTCCCTTTACATCATACAAATATTCGTCCGGATAGAGAAATAAGGAGAAAAGCACAGAAATATATAGCAGCCATTCGAGCAGCCCGTGTATGTAGTTCACATGGTCCACAACATGAAAAGGCTGTGCCTAGAAGTGCTCATCATGTACGTACATAACATATATGAATCAGACGCACAACAATTCTGTTTACCTATTTAGATGAAAGTGAATCCCCTTTCATGTTAGTGCTTTCACCTTCGGTATTTCCTATTCTATCTATAATTGGCTCGTGATTCACCCTACAGTCCCTGCTTTGTACCAATAATTGGCTTGGGTTCATTTACCGCTGCCGTGTGTCCCCTCCTCCATGTAATACACCGATCCACAGATTTGAGCTAATTAGTATGCAGACCAATCACATTGCTGAATCTGGCCACGCCCTTAGCAACGAAAACATCTCTCGAAAAGTCGGGCAAAGTTCGGGCACACGTGGTTTGTTTGGCGCCATTTATTGATTGCTTCTGTCGTGTCACTCTTAGTAAGCACGATCTTTTGGGACGATTTCAGGATGCCAGGAAAACACTGTTGCTATACAAATTGTAAGTCGGACTCAAGGTACGCTGAAAAATACCAAGGCGTGACATTCTTCCCGTTCCCGAAGCCGAAGCGCAACTTGGAACGCTGTAAAGCCTGGATCAAGGCGTGCGGGAGGCCTCGCTCACAAGTCAACGTCGGATCAATAACGAAGGATTTTTACGTCTGTTCGAAGGTTTGTTTTCCCACTATCTCAAGATAATTATATACATATGACAGTAAATTGTGATTATTTTAGGCCTAATAGACTTGTAAGTAGTTAATCTGGTGACGGGATTTGAATACTGAATACTACATGTACAGTAGGGCCTACGAGTTCACTCTTCAGACTTCGGTCATACCGGTATCGATTTTTCATGGTGGTTGCAGGCGGAGGGGGTGGACTCGGGTTGACGGCGGCTTACCGTACTGCATCGTCTAGCTGTGCACGGGATGGAAATCAGCGTGACAGAATCACGACCGATACTAGTTTTAATTGAAATGACAAAATGCAAACTGTGATTTCACTTGACATAGTCACATAGGCCTACGGTGTGAATAAGTAGGCCTATCAATACATTTATATACCTTTTCTTGGCTTACATTTTGAATGAAAAGTAATTTTTGGTTATATATTAGCACTGCCTGCCTTATTGGGGATATTATGATTCACCTTTGCCTGTGGCCCTGTAGTAATAATAATTAATAATAATAATACCATGCCTGTAGTGTGGTATTTAACAAAAATAACCAGTGTATCCTACATGTCTACAAGAGTAATTTATAACTAAGTATAAGCAGAAGTAGAACTTTGTGAATTCATTTTCCGGCAATAATGTTTGAGTGTTTCTCATTTCACACACAGCATTTTGTGGAGAATGACGGACCCACAGAACTTTATCCAGACCCCATTCCCTTTGATGGAAGTAATCCTACCAAGATGCGCATCTCAAGTCGATCAAAGCTGTCTGCCAAAAGGTATTTTTGATAAATTAATTTATGGAAATTTGGGAGCACCACATGTATTTTTTTCTCTGGAGATATTTGTTATAATTACTTAGTGCCTGATCTGTCAATGTAACGAATATCGTTATGGTTTTAGCAGATTGTTTCCGCCGTTTTGATTTCGGTCATATAAGTTTAGATTTCCTCGATGTATCCTTGCCGAACTTTCAACACTGGTCAGACATAATATTAGGAAGAACCCTATCGTTCTTGAGCCGGATCCGAGGTCCTTGAGGATGAAATCAAGGCTGATTTTGATACCTGGTTTCCGGACGATAACTCCGGACGAAAAATATTCAGGCAATGGTTGCATAACTTTGCATGGAGGTTCATATGCCAACAGGGAAGAACCCTGTTGATTTTGGGATTGATCCATCAAACGACCTTTGACCTAGAGGTCGAAATTATTTTTTTGCTGATTCATCAATCAAAGGCTTCCTGCCTATCTCGGAAACAGTGTGTCGTAGAGCGAAACGGATGTTATTTTCGGACTCATCGCCCTAGACAAACATGTCTAAGGGTTATTATGGATGAACGTTGACCTTGACCTCAAACTTTTTTGGCTGAGGTAGCATTTTTCGTTTTTGTCAATATCTTGGAAACGGCGCGTCGTAGAGCCCTAGACGAACATGTCTGAGGGGTATTAGCGATGACCTTTGTCCTTGACCTCAAATGTTTTTGCTGAGTCAACTTTTTTCATTTCCGTCGTTATTTTGCCAACGGTGTGTCGTAAAGCCCGTGGCAAACATGTTATAAATACATGTATTATTAACACCGAAATGCCTCCAAGGCATCTTTAGGCCTTGATGTCTATTTTTTCCTAATCCTGTCACAGTACTCATTAACGATCTGAGTATCCGGTGATAGTAAGGCATCTTTCATATTCTCTGTTGAAATAGCTCGCATTCGAAGAGGCGGAGAGTAACTTCACCAGAGATTGATCCTGTGCATGTGGCGGATCATGAAACAATTCAAACTGAGACTACACGGAGTCATTCGAGTGATCAATCTGCAGGTATTTACTACTATCGATTTATTGCAGCATGTATGATAACAAAATACCAATTATGAACAAATACAATTTCACTAGTTTGATATCACTAGTAACTATTGTGGTGTTAGCAAAATACAAAAAATCATTGAACATATTTGAGACAGTGATTATCATAAAAAGCAGAGAGTTTATTCAGCATTTCGCCTTGCATGTTGTGATCAGCGTCGATCCGTTCTACATGTATGTCAATTTTGGTGTAGACAACAAAGATGCAAAATTCACACCCAGTCACTAACATTTGGCCTTGAACCTGATATAGGTAATTGTGATTTCTCTTCAAAGATATACGTCCATCACTGGATTCCAAACAAAAGTCAGGAAGGTTCATTGCATCAGTGATGCTGAGATCACGTGCCGTGAATGGGCATTTTATTTCCAAAACTCCTGTTTCACCATTTTGGCAAATTTTCCCATCTGGAGTAGCGCCCAGAAAACTGAACCCGGGATTGACCACAAAGCCGCAGTCGTGTATGTGAACGTCAGTGTGACGTTTGGTATAGGCCGCCTTTGCAAGGCTTTCACTGTTTTTCCCATAGGAAGCTGCAGCTCCGGCCCCTGTGGGTTTTGTGAACAGCAGTCTTGAAACAAATTTTTCATTGACTGGCCGAACCCTTTTGATGACTGATCCAAATTCTGAGGATGTTAGGCGTTTATTCCTGGCTGTGAACCAGTCCTGACAGTCACTCTGTCGCACTGTGGCTTCTTCCAAATCGATAGCTTGGCTGACAGATAATGGAGACACTGCATTGAGATGTTGGTATCGGTCTTGAATAGTGACTGGAGGCTCTCCTGACATACGCGGGAACACTGTGTCTCCACACGGGCAGGGTGCAATGGCTGATGGTGCGTGTGAATATCCTTTCAGCTGAAATGATATATAAATTCATGCTCGTTATATTTTCCAGATATCCTGTGCACAAACTGTGAAAAGCTGAGGAAGGACATCGAAAAGCTACGACTGGACATGAACAAGCTGACATCAACACCTGACAGACACGCGGCACATGTAGATCCAGTACACCCTAAGCCAACCCAGGACTCCAAGTCAACCCAAACAGACCCACCCAGCTGTAGTCAGTTTTCTGTGCAATCGATTAGGAGTTCCAAAATCAAGAATTTGTTCAGCTATTATACAGGGTTGAAATACACCATGTTTATTACTTGACGAAATGTAAATTTCGTCAAGTATGTTGATCAGTCGAGTTTGTCTGTCTGTCTGTTTGTTACTTGCCGGAATCTAAAGATTTCGGCAAGTATGTTGGTCGGTTGGTTTGATTGATTGTTACTTGCCGGAATCTAAAGATTTCGGCAAGTATGTTGGTCAGTTGGTTTGATTGATTGATTGATTGTTTATCTGTTAGTGCTCTACAGGTCGCAATTGTACGGTGATTGTTACGTTACTTGGGGTATGTAATCTGTAGGATAATAGGCAGGCACCGCACACTTTTGGTGAGTCTAGGTCAAAGGTCAAGGTCAAGGTCAAGCAAAACGTCGAAAACACATAAGTGGCCATAACTGCAGTTCTAATTGTCGTAGAGGCTTCAAATCAAGTGCATATGGTAGATATACTCGAGTTCTATCTTTTGTGACCTTGACCTTGACATTTGACCTTGACCTTGAGAAGTTCGCCTGAGGTCGAATATTTGACCTTGGAGGTCACCTCCTCCGATTTTCGATCTGATGCTTGGAAACGATGTCGGACCGGTCCCTTACGGTCAATGTCAATTTTTAGCGCGATCGGTCAATCCGTTATGACGTAATTGACGTTTCTATGGCAACGAAATCGGTCCCATTATAAGCGAAATTGCATGTTTCAAGCTGTCCATGCTGATAAAAGCGTCAATAATGTGCGTAAAAATCTAATGATACACCTGTTTATAGCCAAGGACGAGTTCTTTTGTTCCGCGAAATTTCAAGGTCAAAGGTCGGAAGTCAAGGTCAATATTGACCCGCAAGTGAAAACCATGTAGGTCACTATATCTCAGGAAGTAAGCAAGATAGAGACACGAAAGTAAATCCACAGTATTGCACTCACTTAGCCTATCAACTTTTGTATTTACACCTAAGGCGTATGGCCGATAGCCTTTGCAAGCGCCTGAGGTCGAAGTTGACCCAAAAAATGACCTTGACCTTGACCTTTCGCGAAAATATCGAGTAGTAACTCGTTTGAAAGGTCTTCGGGAGTAGTTTCGATATATGTTCTTATTTTTGGAATCTGACGTCATATGACGTCATAATGACGTGAAACGTGATTTTATCATACTTCAATTGATTGTTTACATGAGATGCATAAACCATTTATGATTATTGTTGATCCGGTGCTCTGGTAAGTATTGGGGATACCTACTGACGCTATTTGACAAATATCAGTTCAATAATTGCAGTGGTAATGGCCTAATTGACCTTTTTATGACGGAAAATTGGAGAAAATTTCATTTGTTTGTCTTTTCATACTCATAGCGTCCACATTTGTTGCTTGATTCTTTTCAAATTTGATGTAGATATTCTGTAGGATAATGGCTCTTGACAGAATGATTTTGAGAAAAATAGCTCTGTTGATGACGTCACAAAAGATCCGAATCCTATCAGTCTTTCATGACCACAAACTGCTTATGCTAGGAAAGAATTATAATACTTTTTTCAATGTTTTCCATCAACTATACAAAATCTAGAAAAATGCCATTACTCATATTTAAATAACCAGATGCATCAACTTTGCAAAAAATTCAAAGTCTTTGGTAAAAGTTCAAGGTCATTGCCAGCTATTCCGGCAAGTTAGTCGACTATGTCGGTTCATTTGTTTGTTAGCGCTCTACAGGTCACAATTTTGATCGTAAAGTCCCGAAAATATGTCAGAAGATGTGCAGTCAGTACTCGACCAAGTGATTAACTTTTATGAGGTCAAGGTCAAATATTGAGGTCAAGGCCACGCAAAACGATAAAAACACATAAATGGTCATAACTCCGGTTCTATTCGTTATAGAGACTTCAAACCAAGTTCATATTGTAGATAAACTCGAGTTCTATCTTCTGTGACCTTGACCTTGGCATTTGACCTTGACCTTGACAAGTTCGCCATGAGGTGAATGTCAAGGTCAAGTACGAAGGTCAGCGCACCATATCGAGTAGTATATCGTTGGAAAGGTCTTCAGCCCCTGATTCCAGTGATATCTCATTTTTGGCGCTGCGACGTAAACTGACGTCACAATGATGTCATAAACATCAAAAATCTGAAATTTCAAAGGGCCATAACATCGTCAATAGTGTATGGAATCCCTTGAAATTTGATATGCATTTTGACATCATTGACCTCTACGAACTGAAGTACAAAGGTCAAAGGTCAAGGTCAAGGTCATTGAAATCCCAGAAAAACACGTTTAAGGTAACAACATCCGTTTGAATTGTCGTAGGTTCATGAAATTTGAAGCATATCATTCAGAAGAGGTATAGCAATCGGACCTATATGTCAATTCCATGATTGACCTCAAACTTTGTCTAAAATCTGACAAAACTTAATCAGAATCCTATGATAATTCTGGATTTTACAGATATTTTTTATGTTTTCAGGGCTCCAATTTTCACAAATTTACTGAACATTCAATTCTAAAGTATTTCATGCAGTCAGTTGCAGTGTTATTTCTAGTTTATAGTCCACTTTTCACATTTGGAATAAATTGAAAACTCGCCGAGATATCAAAGCAGAAAGAGCAGTGGGGTGAATCTGATTCTCAATCCGTTCACACACCAATAAGCTGTAGAAACGATTACCCCCTGTGGACATGTCCCCTTCTAAATATACACACTCGGTCGAGCAGCAGTACAGTATACCATATATGTATCCAAGTGCACATCTCAAACAACAAAACAATTCTTTTGTTTTCTGACTCAGAGCTGTCAAACTGGTATATTAAAGCCTAAAACTCATGTCTAAATACAGTCTGGGTCAAGCGACAGGCCACTTTATATCAGAACTTTTATTACTTTGATTTTGGCAATTATTACTTGACGAAATGTAAATTTCGTCAAGTATGTTGATCAGTCGAGTTTGTCTGTCTGTCTGTCTGTTTGTTTGTTTGTTAGCGCTCTACAGGTCACAATTTTGATCGTAAAGTCCCGAAAATATGTCAGAAGATGTGCAGTCAGTACTCGACCAAGTGATTAACTTTTATGAGGTCAAGGTCAAGTATTGAGGTCAAGGCCACGCAAAACGATAAAAACACATAAATGGTCATAACTCCGGTTCTATTCGTTATAGAGACTTCAAACCAAGTTCATATTGTAGATAAACTCGAGTTCTATCTTCTGTGACCTTGACCTTGGCATTTGACCTTGACCTTGACAAGTTCGCCATGAGGTGAATGTCAAGGTCAAGTACGAAGGTCAGCGCACCATATCGAGTAGTATATCGTTGGAAAGGTCTTGAGCCCCTGATTCCAGTGATATCTCATTTTTGGCGCTGCGACGTAAACTGACGTCACAATGATGTCATAAACGTCAAAAATCTGAAATTTCAAAGGGCCATAACATCGTCAATAGTGTATGGAATCCCTTGAAATTTGATATGCATTTTGACAGCATTGACCTCTACGAACTGAAGTACAAAGGTCAAAGGTCAAGGTCATTGAAATCCCAGAAAAACACGTTTAAGGTAACAACATCCGTTTGAATTGTCGTAGGTTCATGAAATTTGAAGCATATCATTCAGAAGAGGTATAGCAATCGGACCTATATGTCAATTCCATGATTGACCTCAAACTTTGTCTAAAATCTGACAAAACTTAATCAGAATCCTATGATAATTCTGGATTTTACAGATATTTTTTATGTTTTCAGGGCTCCAATTTTCACAAATTTACTGAACATTCAATTCTAAAGTATTTCATGCAGTCAGTTGCAGTGTTATTTCTAGTTTATAGTCCACTTTTCACATTTGGAATAAATTGAAAACTCGCCGAGATATCAAAGCAGAAAGAGCAGTGGGGTGAATCTGATTCTCAATCCGTTCACACACCAATAAGCTGTAGAAACGATTACCCCCTGTGGACATGTCCCCTTCTAAATATACACACTCGGTCGAGCAGCAGTACAGTATACCATATATGTATCCAAGTGCACATCTCAAACAACAAAACAATTCTTTTGTTTTCTGACTCAGAGCTGTCAAACTGGTATATTAAAGCCTAAAACTCATGTCTAAATACAGTCTGGGTCAAGCGACAGGCCACTTTATATCAGAACTTTTATTACTTTGATTTTGGCAATTATTACTTGACGAAATGTAAATTTAAATAATTAAATTTCGTCAAGTATGTTGGTCAGTTGCGTTTGTCTGTCTGTCTGTCTGTTTGTTTGTTTGTTAGCGCTCTACAGGTCACAATTTTGATCGTAGAGTGCTGAAAATTTGTCAGAAGTTGTGCAGTCAATACTCGACCAAGTGATTAACCTTTGGGAGGTCACGGTCAAAAATTGAGGTCAAGGTCAAGCAAAAGGTCAAAATCGAAAAATCGCGATAACTCCGTTTTTAATCAATGTTATTTTTTCTAGCTATTTTTATATTTTTCTATGGTCAATTCCGCATCATATGATGCATGCCCGATGGTCGTACGACCAAAACTCCCGATTTTCGGTCCAGGTCGAAAATTTGGGGGTCACGAATTTAGGTTTTTTTCTACCTCGCAATATTCAAAACCATATTATAGAGCAAATTCCCGATATATGTTGCTGATTTTCACTCAGAAGTTGTGCCTTATCACACTAAACACGATTGTGAAGTTATAGGACTCAAGGTCAAGAATTAGAGTTAAGGTCATAGTAAAGGTCAAAATCGAAAAATTGCAATAACTTGGCTTTTGATCAAAATTAATTTTTCTAAACATTTTTGTATTTTTATTTGGTCAATTCGACATCAGCTGACGTATGTCCGATGATTGTACGACCAAAACTCCCGATTATCGCCCATGATTGAACATTTGGGGGTTTTCAGATCATTTGTATTTTGTGCAATATTCAAACCGTTATTGTGGAGTCAGAATCCGATAGAAGTTGCTGATTTTTAATCAGTAGGTTTGTCTTTTCATACTGAACATATGTGTAAAGATGTAGGACTCAAGATCAAGAATTACAGTCATAGTAAAGGTCATAGTAAAGGTCCGTTTCTATTCAATGTTATTTTTTCTGAGTATTTTTATATTTTTTTATGGTCAATTCCGCGGCCTGGGGTGCATGCCCATTGGTCGTACGACCAAAACTCCCGATTTTCGGTCCAGGTCGAAAATTTGAGGGTCATGATTTTATGGTTTCATGTCTCGCAACCTTCAACCCCATATTGCGAGGCCAATTTCTGATATGGGTTATTGATTTTTACTCAGGAGTTGTGCCTTATCAAATTAAACAAATCTGTGGAGTTTCTTAACTCAAGGTTGAAAATTTAGGTCAAGGTCATGTAAAAGGTCAAAATCGAAAAATCGCAATAACTCCACTTTTGATCACCATTAATTTTTGTCAGTATTTTTGTATTTTTATATGGTTAATTCGGCGTCAAATGGTGTATGTGCGATGGTCGTACGACCAAAAGGCCCGATTATCGCCCGGTGCCGAAAATCTGGGGGTCATGTGCAAGTTGCATAGTGGTAGCCCTAGTGTAGTGGCCGCAAAATTATCTCACATAACTTGCCAATATATAGGAGATATGAAATGTTTTATGCAGATTTGAATACACAAATGTGAAACGTGGACTTTTCTTGCCCTAATTCTCCAATAGAGTTGACTGTGAAAGTTGGTTATCAATACTAGTTTGAATTATAAAGTTACAGTTATTTTGGATCGATTTCTTCGTGCAGTCATGCCGACATTCATGCGGTCATACATGTACAGTAAATGTTGTTCTCCATGGGGAAGGAGAATATGGCAATTTATTGTATGATGGCTCGGTGGCCGAGTGGTTCCAGCACTCGCTCTCTAACACGTAGGCTTTTGACTCTGCGAGTTCGAATCTACCTGCTTTTAAATATTTTTTTTTTGCTCTTTATTTTTTTCAAGAATATCCAGTACCATTATAATCTATTATAGTGGTTTTATCCAAGAACTTTTTGCAATTTGTTTTGATATATTATGAATATACACTGTTGAATGATCATTTGGTACTAATATGGCGTGCAAAAATTATCGTTGCCTCTGTCATATAATACCAGTATGGCATGCAAAAACGGCCATCACGATCTGCTTGAACTCATTAGATAGTTCTCCGAAGATGCAGCATCATGATATGAAAGTTACCAAGTTGTAGTAACGAACATTTATAGCAGTGTTGTATTCTATAATTTTTCTTATATTGACATCATCAAAATTTTGTGCTGTTAGTAGTATATATTATGGTGATACACACATCGATTGAATGTTTTGAATGAATCAGTCTCAAATGGCTGGGTCTTGCTCAGGAGACGTCATAAAGATTCAATATGTATGTCTGCTCAGGAGTTGTGCATTATTAATTTTAACAAATTTGTGAAAATTCAGAATTCAAGGGCCAAGGTCACTGTGAAAATGAAGCAACTCTTGTCTAATTTCTAAAATTGTGAATTCTTCTGCTGGGTGATGCTCAGGAGGTGTCTTAAAAGTACCAATTTCTAATGCTAGAAGTTGTTCAGTATATCTTTTCAATGTGTAATTAATGAGTAAATGTTTTAAATGTAAACAAATGTTTAGTTATTTCGTCAAGTGTTGGCCTATGGCCGATTTTTACTTTATTTACCTTTTTGTTTAAAGACACTTCATCTGCTGTAAGTTACTCAGGAAACAGAACGGATGTTAAATCTATGAGTGATGAGAGCAAGTTGTTGTTAGTTTTGTGTAGACTTCGTAACGGTTTGAATGTCAAAGACCTTGCTTTTCGTTTCAACGTTTCCGTACAGTCAGTGAGTGTAATATTTAATGGTTTGATATCATTCATGTACAAACAGCTGGGTTACTTATCATTTTGGCCACATCGTGATGTTATTTTGAACAAAATGCCAGAGAGTTTTAAAACTGATTTCCCTAACACCATAGCAATCATTGATTGTACAGAGCTCAGAACGGAGAGACCATCAGGTTTGAAAGCTCAGAGTCAGTGTTTTTCAGACTATAAGTCTACAACAACTCTGAAGTCTTTGGTTGTTGTGGATTCTTTGGGTTCAATATTATTTGTATCTGGTTTATTTTCTGGTTCTGTATCTGACAACGAAATCTGTAAGCTAGGTGGTTTCTATGATTTGTTATTGAAATTGAAAAAGAAGGGATTCATAAAGGAAGGTGACTGCATAATGGCTGATAAGGGTTTCAAGGTCGAAAAGCAACTGAATGGACTCGGACTACAACTGAATGTTCCACCAATTGTACCATCAAAAGGACAAATGAAACCACAGGATGTTGCATTCACCAAGAAAATCGCAAAACACCGGATCCATGTGGAGAGGAAAATTGGACAAATCAAAAGCTTCAAATTGGTTGGCAGAAGGATTCCGGTTTCCATGTTCCATAACATTGATCAGATATGGGATGTGTGCTGTAAACTGACAAATTTTCAGGACACTATTGTGAAATGTAAATGAGGTACCGGTATTAATGTTTTGAAGCAGAATATCATATGTCATGAACTCTGTAAAGTGCTGGTATAATGATATTGTTTCACACAGTGATCATAATATACAATCACATGTATGCAGAAGTAGTTTGACAACAAATGTCATAAAGTCATGAAATGCTCACCATATCGGTCCTAATAGAAGAGCAACACTCTTATGCAAGACTAATTATTATCAAGCGTAAAAATATGTAAAATTAAACCTACATTTTTGGGAATATATTTGACATGATATGTATGCAGTGCTTATAATGTGTAAATTTGTATAAAATATGCTAGATATGATGTTTGAAACATTATAGTATCTTGCTATATGCAGTTATAAGGAAATACGGACTGAAATGTGAAGTACATGGCATTTTTTTGCAAAAGACAGTGTGTGCATGTGTGAAGGGGGGGGGGGGGGGAGGTTGAACGGGCGGGGACGGGCGGGGACGGGCACTATTCTATTAGGGCAGGTGTTTCTATTAGGACCAATACGGTATCCATGTACTAGAAAACTGGTAAATACATTGAAGTCATTTTTCCCATGCAATTCATTGTATTTGATACTACATTTTAGTGTGTGTGGTTGTAATTAACTGATATCTATTCAATAGACTCTGTGGACTGTGTCATACTAGTATGTCCAGTCTCCTGATCGGTCAAAAGTCAGAAATAAACATAATGATGAATACTACAGTATATCTTATTCCAATTACTTACTAGCACTTGTTCTTGAAATACACTACTACATATATTTTGATCCAGTACCTGATAAGTTAGTGTAGATCCCACTTGTACGTTGCCCAGAGGAGTAGATTCTTCCTCCCTGTCTGGTGACAGCAGGTAGGATAGAGGCGTATCGCTGTGCTTCATCAACTCCTGGATGGCAGCCGTACTTGGTGTTTGGATTCTGAAAGTATTCAACACTGGTTCACTATCATATCTCGTTAAAAAATTTAACTCCAAAAATAAATTTGCAATGATCAAATGATCAAAAGAAATATATATAGCTTTCATCACCTCTGATCACATATTGATGGCACAACCGGCTTCCTCTTCCTTGGAGCTTGCCGTGGTTTTGCAAGGACCATGGATGTAACAGCCTCGGGCTGGATTTTCGACCCACGTGGTTTGTGCCACTGCTGGGGTAGACTGGTCGCTGATAGCTCGGCAGGCACCTCGGCAAGACCCTGCATCTGGTAATGAGCCACCGTGTGTAGCAAAGCCACGACATGAGAGCAGCCACCAGACAACCTAATAATAGTATGATATAAAATATTATTAAAACACTTTGTCAAAGATCAAACTAGTTTCATACACAGGAAAACTATAACTATTTTATGTTTCGTTCATTTACCGAGTCCAGATGTCATTTCAGATGAGTGAGATGACCATAATTTCCATGCACATATAAAATTTAGCTTTCATGATGCAATGTCCCATTGAAAATGTTTATAACTTTTCATTAGCCAAGATATCCAAGGTAAATGGAAGTTTTTTCGCACGAAATACGTCTGACGAATAAGATGACAAATCAGATTGTTTACGCGATGTGGTAAAGTAAGGTTGAATGCTTGAGACATTGCATCTGAGTGAAATGGTACCGTATTCAAATCCCAACTTGTCATTTTGACCAACGTATAAACGTAAACGTTATGCTTATGAAACCTCAGTCATAATGCAACCATGTATAATGCATGAGCACATCGGCCATTCAGTCATAATGCAACCATGTGAAATGTAAACGAACGCTTCAGATCGGTAAATTCACTGATAAAATTACGATGTTTTGTTGTCATGATTGATGCTAAACTTAGTTACTAATGAATATACCTAAACAAATGCAAAATGGCATTATCGACTTCGCATTCATAATTCCAATACAGATGAATATCTCACCCGGCCACACAGCCACATGTGCTGTGAAGCACGCTCCCCCCGTCCTTCGCCAGACTGATGGTCATTCGGTGCGGTGCCTCCGACTTCTTCATCGACCGAAAACAACTGCCTTGTATATCCACTTCGCGTTCAGAAACCGAACAAAAACTGATTCTATGAACATACCCATTGAGAAAGAAATTATATCCACGTTCTTTAGACCGCGCAGACAAACTAGGAAACAAACTTATATTCAAATCAGAAGGCAAAACCTCCATTCGCAGTGTACGCTGTGTGGCCATTTTGACCACGTGTGCAGGTGATACTTTTCCCGCGCTTTTTTGCCCGACTTTTCAAAACGTCAAAAAAGTGGGCGGAGCTACGTAGCAACCAGGATCGGTCTATTGACCAGACATGGGGTTACTGGTAGTTACGGTTACCCTAGAGGATTATGTATACGTGATTGATGTTCGCAGGATATACATCTGCTAGTAGGGTTCACCCTAGTCTTTGCCCTGTATCCACTTCGTGACTTTTGTCATGTTTCTCTTGTCCGATATCAACCAAATAACGCCCTATGTGTGGTTTCATTTTGCGAGGGGTCCAGAAACGATCAAGGACAAAATAAAAGCACGTGCAGGCAGTATTTGGTTTATTATATATCTACAATAACGTTTTTCAGTATGTAAACAATGAGTTCAATTAATTAGAGCACGGTTGGAATATGGCTGGTAGCTAGGGTGGAATACGGAAGTTTATCTCCCACGCCCTACCCCCCCCCCCCACCAGCCGGGTTACATTGAAAAATGAAGCAGCAACACGATGAGCTATATAATACATATTATTATTTGCAATATTACATAAACACAACAATGTTATGCATTAAGATGCAGTGTGTACGGCCTGTGATTTGATGATAAAAACTCGTCCCATGTTCAGCATACTCATCCTGATGTTCAGTATTATACAAATATTGACTTTTGATTAGGTGAATACAAAAAATGTACGTGAAAATATGTACCTCTCGCAAAAGACATATTCACCAAGCTTGCGAGGTGAATATGTCTTTTACGAGAGGTACATTCACGTATTCACCTAATCAAAAGTTCATATTTGTTTTATTATATAATACATGTGAAATGTTTATACAAATACTGAAGCAAAGTTTATGTATGACGTGGATGTTATGATATAAACATACAGTCACCTCCGAAAGTTTGGGCCCACTTGAAAAAAATTGAGTTTTTTTCCCATTCTATGCCACTTTTGAAAGTGTTTTCAGTTGAACCCGGCCATGAGTGTAATTTTCATATTCGTCAATATGACAATAAGTATTATAGAACTCTTCTAAGAATTTAAAATGCATTATTCAACAATTGTGTAAGGTTTAATCCACTTTACCCTAATTTTCAACAGAAATCAAAAAGAAAATTTTTTCATGAATATGGTAATCATGTCCATAACAACATAAACGGCAAACCAAATCAGCAACAACACTGAAAAAAACAAACTGATATCAATATGACACAGTTCATACAACAATTAGTCAATTTCAATACTTAGTGTGGCCCCCTTGAGCCTAGATACAAGCCCAATCCAGGCTGGTATGGATTGCACCAAGTCCTAACACCTCTCTGGAAACTCCATTCCGAAAACCATGGATGCGGTCCTCTAGTTCTGCTAGGTTGGTCTTTGACCTTGACCTTTGGGACATTTGAGCAATATCTGCCCACAAGTTCTGGATGGGGCTCAGATCCGGACTTTGTGATGGCCATTGTAGCACTGATTCTGTTGGACTCTTTCCCTTCGGCGACGAGGCGAGAGCGATGGCAGGGTGTGCCAACATCCTGCATGGTGTTTTGGTCCCTATACCGGAGCACGTGCGCTGATGACACCAGGCTGTCACCCAGGATGCCCCTGGTTATTCTGTGTCCCTCTGATTGTGTGGGACAGACTGACCTCTCTGAATAGCATGCATCCCCTGACCCCACACTAAGACACCACCACCAAACTTTTCTGTCGGCGGTGATGTTCTCTGGAAAATATTCTTCATCAGCTCTGTTGTGGACATGGACCCTATTGATGTAGTAAAGGTTGAATTTAGAATCGCCCATGAATAACGCCACTGACAAAACCAGACCTCTTAATGATGACAGAAGTCAAGGCAAGACTTGCTTTGGAGCCTTGGAGTTGCTTTGGAGCCTTTTGCTTTGGAGTGAGTTTAGGCTTCCATCTGGCCATTATGACATTCGAACCGGCTGCTTTCAGCGGTTGGCGAACTATTGTTCGAGAAGCATGAACACCATGGTAGCTCCAAAGTGCGCTGAACTCAAGAACAGTGCCATGTCTGTTCTGCTCACAGTGACGTACCAGGAGCCGGCCATCCCTGGCAGTGGGTACAGCAGGTTTCGCGATCTTGGGCGGTCTCCAACATCTCCCGCTCTTACGTATCAGGCTATAGCAAGGTTCACTCTCTTGCAGGAGTACCCATCTTCGGCTGCTATAGCCCTCCGGCTCTTCCTGTGCTTTTGAAGTCCGCACATCTGGATCGCTCAAATCCGTTCAGCTCAGCCATGGTCAGGAACATGTTGCACTGATAATTTTTCAGAACCCAATTTATAACATCATTGTCGATCAATAAATGTGTTGTCAGTAGAGTGATATGAAAAACAAGCTTGTGAAATGATTTGTGAAAGTCAATGGTTTGTTTGCACAATTTTATGATGGTGTTTTGGATACTGTGATTTACATTACTTCCAACATTTTTACATTGAAAGTCACAGTATGGACATTTTATTGTTTCCTATGGGAACTGAACTATGCTTCTTGATCATGTTCATAAATACTAGCTATATTACGATTTTGTTTTATGAATATCATGGCCAGAACACAATGCGCATGCCATGAAATTGAACTCCTGTGGGTGGGCCCAAAAGTTTGGAGGTGACTGTAATACATCTATCATGTGTTGATTCGAATGAGTACTACGCCAGTAACGCATTTAAATACCAATTTGATGTCAAGATTTCAAGAACACAAACGAGGAATGGTTTCTGAAACAAGCTTATTCAATTCACCATATCACTAGATACGCGATACTAGTAACAGAAAAAAAAAACACGAAAAAGCATTTGAATTGTTCTTTGGCGAGAGGTACAAAATTTGACCGGTTGGTCTGGTGAATATGCACTTTTATGCATAGAGCGTGACCAGCTTTTAACCAATGACAACGTCGGGATTCTTAGTAGTATATAATAATAGGATGATCCTGATGCCTTAGTCAAATCACTAGGCATGAACGATGACGCTTCCAAAAAGACACATAAAAAACAACAACGAAATCCCTCTCGCCTTGAAGTGAGTGCGTTCATGGTCAAGACAATAGTGTGACATTTCCTTCCAGTGCAGTTTGACAATGTGAAGTGTTGTATCTTAGTCATAAACTAAGGTGGTGTTATCTACGACAACATTGTCAACCATTGATTTCATGCAGGTGAGTTTTTTCACCAAGCGCTAAAATTCTCAGGATCCAATTGCACGTTTTCCACTTTGGTAGATATCCATGATCTTTTAGACCATGGTACACGATGAAAACTCCACAAACCATGTGCTGGAGCATGAATCAATCCAGTCCCACTCACTCGGCAATAGAAAAATTTACAAGTGATGAAGATGAAGACCATATGTGTGTGTTTCTATGTGTATTTAATATTATCGTTCTCACCGTGAATCATAGAGAACCAGCTAATAGGCCTATTAAGGAACGTGTGTTGGTATCAGATATAATTTTGCTTCTATTAAACAATTGCACGGAATGGGGAATACTGTTTCCAGAATCTATTCTGTCATGCCCATATATGTCACAAAGCTCGCACACACAAGTGATGAATGATTATATACATACGTGTATAAAACAATCAACTACTGGTCACCGCCAACCTAAGTAGATCAAAAGTTCTCAGCAACATTCTGCTACGAAATCAACACAAAACTTTGAATGATCTGACTGATAGCAGTAACGTACGGGAAAACGAATGAATCATTTAGTCACATGTTCTTCTTCTGAAATAGTTCCCACATGTCAGATACGTTCCTACAGTGCGACACATTCAGTCACACTATTGTGAACATGATACATGTATGAACCAAACAGGGAATTTTCACATTCAAAATGTATGAGGATATCTAAAGTACAAAATGTGACCAATGTTTTAACGATTTTGTAGCAATGTACACTCAGAAGTTCGATAAGGACCTCGGAATTTCGAGGTTATAAACTAGGGATAAATACGGATTCTCATTCAAAGTGAAGATAAAAAATAACTCATTTGTTGGCCTCCCAGCACCCCTACACTCATCCCGCTCCAGCACAGACGTCACAAATACAGACATCGTTGATATCCGAGCCAAGTCATCCCGCGAGTGGGGAAAAATACCTCACGAACTGGAAAAATACCTCTTGATGGGGGAAATGCGGTACAGACAGAGAGCATTTCTAGGTGAATGGTTAAATTGTAGATATACGGTTGTATGATGTATATGTTTAAAAAATGGCTGATTTATCACTACACCCTGTACTGTTTTTGACTTCATTTCCATGTCAAGTCATTTACCGTCATGTTCAATCATGCTCAAATATGGTGACAAATAGTTCCTGACATGAAATACTACAATCCGTAGCAGACATGAGTTCACACAGTATCATTAATCATCATTACGTTTGAAACTACATGACAAACCCCAGACGACACAGGACCTCAATGTGTTTGAGTCAATTAATCTTGTGAACGTTTTTCGATAGATGTCTGGTGATATGGCAATGAAACAAGAAGAGTGAACTCAATGTTCAGTTGCATGTCATGATTGTAAGCATTTTAAGTGACTATAAGTCAATATACATAAGTGACATAGTTTGATATCAAAGGTTAGCGTAATAGTATTCACGCCCTGAGTACATATTGCATGAAGTTCTCAACATCCATTCCTTTCTGCCATTTCTTATCAAAGCATTTTGAATTTTTTAGTTCAAGGGTGTCTATGGAAAACGTAATTGAAATATTACACGACCGTGTAGGTACAGGATGAGCTTTTTTCATGGGTTCATGATGCACTCTTTATAATGAGATAAACTAATAGTGTCAAGGCCAGGATTCCACTTTTACCTCGATGATGTTCATCATACAACTACATTACATGGATCTTTTTGCACTCAAATATAGAAATAATGTTATACAAATTATTCGATGTACATATACGTATTTCCCATAATAACATCAGATATGTGAGGCTTTGCAAATGACCAGAACTGTGATTTGCTATATTTTGCTATATTCATTCATAGAATATGTTGAAATTAATAAATGTATCCAATGCAGGTGTGCAGGTACATTCATGCATTTGCTAGTGTTATGTTACACATAATAGATGGAGTGGTGAATTTTCTCTTAGAATGCAAAGCGCAGGCTCATACATTTGGTAATTGCCAGTTATTCATAAACTACTGGAGGTGACAAATTCCTTGTCAACAGATTGAAAAGTGTGTTTTTGCTACTGTGCTTGATGAGTTTTTCGTCAACTCATGTTGTTTTGTTGTCATTTAACGGATTTTTCTACATTACAAGCGTCCTGTTATGTTACACAATGTCAAAAAAAAACACCGCATCTGCAAGTGACATCCTGAGGGATGAAATCTCTGGTTCATGCCAAAGACACATCTACCACGAGTCTGTATGGTAGTGGCGATGAAAGCATGAGGAGTGATGCTAATCTGCATATAGATTGTGTCACTCGTCATTACGGAAATGAGGTGTTGATCTTATTTTAATAATCGTCAGTGATAACCAATTCACAAAACTTGCCACCGAGTGGGTGATTAATTTATCAGGAATAATTGGGCTTCTTCGGTGATAGAAGTAAACTGGAAAATATCACATTATATTGGAATAGAATAGTCTATCCATTGTATTGATTTGACGTTGTTGGTTTTTCTCCAACTTTTCTCGTCTGGCATATATTGGTTTGTTTTTTTACCAAGCACGACTCAACCTATATGAAATCGTACATCTCTGTAAAGTTGAATTAGATCTACAAGCAAAATGAAGCCCACTAATGTATTGTGTGTGTACCAATAAAGTGAAAAATGAACCCAGGGATGCAGTTGATGAAAAATTTTCATGGGAGACACGATTCTCCCGTTGTTCAAACAAATACATGGATCGTCGTACTGTAAAACAAACAGCAACTGATGAAACCATCCAACGAATCTGTCCAGTTTATTGTGGATTATATCACAACCTTGGGTCTTATCGAGTTCCGCCACATCACCCCATGTACACGGTTATCCTAGAAATGTCGACCATCAAGATGGAAAATTGATATTGATATGATATGCGTCGTTCAAAAGTAAACTTGTGATGTTTTAATGTGACAAAACCAATGCTGCTTTTGTTTAACTGTTTTACATTCTGTACTAAAATACAACTAAGGTATGTATCATGTGTTTAGTTTGGTCCATTTTAAAAAGTTATGAGTTACTGGTGTGTATGTGCAATACACCACAGGATGGACGTGACATGTTCTACGTGCATGGAACTAACGGATTCGGGAAACAAACAAAATGTATCTGGCTATGCAAAGATGCTTCGAATACTTAACTCTGATTGATTTTTTCTATCAGTCCATCACTACTTCAATCCAATTTTCAATCCAGCCTTTATTATGTTCATTCAATAATACCCTCTGCATATAATGCTTCAAAAATATTTTCAAAATTCTCATACTTTTTTTTATAAGCATTGAGCAGTAAACAATACAATGTCTGACAACAATCTTTAAAAACAACGAGGAATAATTATTTATTATTCATGGATGTCATTTCCAACTGTGGTGTGAATCACCTGACTATAAGCACCTTATTTCAGACGGGAATGTATTGACGGTCATACATCATACGTCTCTGAACATGTCACTAGGCATTGGACTGATTTATGTGCAATCCACGAGCGAATAAAGTGATACAATCTATAGACAATCTCTCAAATGACGTGATTTGTCAGGGGATGAATTTACATAGTCTATTTTCGTTGACTTTGATGGACGTTAATTCATCAGCGGAAAAGTGAATCAGTAAGCACAATCCCCCATATATATAATCTAACAACGCATGATGTAGTTTACAGCATTTGCAATTCACACGACATGAAAGCACAAATTGAGTGACAAATTGTATTACAAAGATTGAAGCCATGAAAGGAGAAGGAAAAATCCGATTGATGTGTGAGATACAACTAGGTGTGAAATAAGGTCCAATGGGATCAGAATCAATGGGCCTCGCTGAGCAGGCTTAAATTTAGCAGTAATAGCAATAGGACTATGTTTCCTTTTCAAGTTAATATCATCATTCTGCAAGATCATGTTAAATGAAGTAATGCAAAAACTAGTCAAGGTCTAAAGATGCCTTGGGGCATTTGGATAGAAAATCATGCATCTCCACCACTAGCGAGGAAAGACAATGTTCATTTTTGACTATGAGTCCATGTCACTCTACTGAGATTGGGCAATATAAAATATGGTGATTCAGTGGAAATTGTTCGAACTGAAGTTGAATTTCACCCAACATAACTCCGCGAAATGTTTGGTTATGTCATCGAGTCTGCAAATAACCCCCGCTTCACTAAACATGTTTTCCTAGGGCCACAAGTCCGAAGATATTTTCTGTGTCACTCTACGATGCACCGTTTCCGAGACATGGCTGATGATGAAAAATGCTGGTTCATCAAAATAAAAATTTGGCCCAGGGATAAGTTCACCCAACATAATGCCATGAGTCTAAAAATTATGTCCATTTCGCTCTATTTTAATCTATTTAATCCCCCATTTAAGTCGAAAATGTGGGGGTCATCAGTGTCACGAATATGTGACATGTTGTTTACCATATTATTCCCGTAGCAGGCTTCACGTTATTGTTGAGCAGTGGCAAGTCCCACTGCGGGTAGTGCCCGAAGAGTGAAGTATTCTAGTGTGTGTTATTTCAGAGTTGAGTTTAGTTATATGTATATTATTTCAGTGGAACTCGTGGCAGCGCAATGTATATATGTTATTGCATTCATTTGGTTAATCCTGTTGTGCTTGTTCACGCCTGGTGACCGCAGACGCTCACTAGGATATATAAACTCGAGGCTAATTTGTGTTTGTTACAATGCAACCGGGAGCTCAGCGACTGCACCAGACAGAGGCAGTAGTGATAGTGCGAGGCAGTGCTATGTGATATTATGTGAATTGTGTGGAGGACTTGACACTTTCACCGTGAGTACATGTATATATGTTGGTTTTTATCGATAGGTCGGGGATAGGGTAAGATAGTTAGGTGGGTTAGGACATGTTGTGCTATTTGTTCGATTTATTTAGCTTCAGGGTCGGGAACCCGATATGATGTAACAGACGTTGTGACAGACGCCTAGGACAGGGCTGAACTAGAGAGCCGACAACAGACGTATACATACGGGGAAGAACTACGTGGGAAAACTCAAGTCGGGTCGCCGCTAACCTCCAAGCAACGCGGGAGCGTCTAGTACAGCAGTTCAAGATTGAAATTATTGTAACGGGAGCAGTGTTGCTCGCAGCGCTATTTTAATATTACACAGCTGTCATTTATTGTACATATTGTCTACTTATTAAACGTTTAAAAATTATATTTGGTTGTCCGAGTTAGTTGTTTGTCCAATATATGTCCGAGTGAATTAGGTACCAAGAGGTGCTTTATATGTCTGACCCTTCACAGAATATCGTGACAATTAGCTTCAATATTAATAACTAAATCTGAACGTGCGAGGGTCTGCAATCTACGATTGTCTCGTTATTCTTGAAATAGTATTTGCTAATTGGCAGTGCTTGTTATTTGCGGTTTTCCATTCTCCATTTTTGTATATCATGTAATCTAGGGAGGCAAATCAGCCTAGTTTGGTGATAAAGGCACCAAATGATAATTATGCATTGTCGGTGATCAAGATACACATTTTCAGGGTAATATTGGATTGCACCAGCAGCTCTATTATTTGAGGCAATATCAGCATCATGTATTATTTTTTCACTGAACTGAATGCTCTATCCAATGTTAGATATTGAAAATCACTGCCCTAATGTAGGCCTATACTTATTTCCTGGGCCATCGTGAAAATTGGCATCACACCATTGGAGTTTGTGTTCAAAGTGTGTGATAAGGTAAACAATATGGTGTGACAGTACATTGATATCCAAGTAAATTTGTTTTAACAAATTGACTTGATCAAATCGGGTTTTGTGCTTGATTTCAACTGGGTACGTGAAATGATAGTTGTTATCATTGTAATTCGTTGGACAGATGACATTATTGGATTTTATTCATATCAAAATCATCAACCATTTTCATGCATGGGTGAATGATTGACTGTTGAGAGTCACACACAAAACGACATATTGGTTTCTGACGTCAACGTCAATCATACATTGAACCATTTTCACGGCATGTTTAATTAATGTTAACCCACTTTTTGCCACATTTATAGTGGGTGCACTACTTGGTTCGGAGATCTACATATATCAGATATGACCCCATATATCACCAGTTTGTGTCATTTCTAAGATACAGGAGATGTGGTCCAAAACCCATTGACATTGCATTGCCTCTGTTATGGCATCCTCATCCTCCACATTTTCATTTTAAGAGTTTATGGTCAATATTTCTGAAATTTTGAACAAGAGTAATAAAAATGTTTCAAGTGGAATGTATATATCGACCTACTACCACCAATACAACTATATTTTGATGATGCCAAAAGCAAATATAAAAAAGATAATTTTTTTGGTATTTATGATCAAATGCTGACACCCAAAGACTACTCAAATATAAATAGGATCAAATACTTACACCCAAAGGCATACTTAAATATAGTTCAAATATACAACCTTATGCAACAGGTGTATGACAAGACAATTCGAAAGGCCTGTCAGGGTGTGGTGGACACTTTCGACACTTTTCCCGTTATAATGGAGCTGTCTCAGCTGTCCATATGCTTATTCCTAGAATGCTTCAACACAGAGCTTTTCCACAATGGATATTTCCACATTCAAATAGTTTTAATACAGCGATCTGAGGTTTTATTTTGATATTCAATGACCTTGAAATGTCAAAAGGGAAGTTGCATGAGAAAAACTACGGTTTTGCAACCGCCTCTGTGGCCGAGTGGATGGGACCGGTGGCTCTTGAAGCAACGAAGCTCAGAGGCGGTAGGTGACGCGGGTTCGATCCCCGTCACCGGCACAAAGTAGGTGGAGTTTTCATCCTGGCAACGCAAAGGTTTCTTCATTCGAATGTGC
Source organism: Terebella lapidaria (assembly GCA_949152475.1). Classification (NCBI taxonomy): domain Eukaryota; kingdom Metazoa; phylum Annelida; class Polychaeta; order Terebellida; family Terebellidae; genus Terebella; species Terebella lapidaria. Next base: position 32,191,141 of record OX424558.1, read on the forward strand.
TTTCCAAATTCTAAATTGTCACCCGACGGGGGATGGGGAAGACAGGCAGAATTGCCTATCATCATGGACCGTCGTTAAAGTCATAGTAGCAAGGTACCATTATATGATTTTATTCATGTTCACATAAAGGCATTGTTAATTGGTAACTAATAACAGCGACATATAATGGAATATATTGAGCCAGTATTGCAATCGCCTTCTCCAGCCGATGAGAGAAATAGCTTCGGCAATTTCCGTAATCGTGACGTCAGTTGAGGCAGAATGTGCTTTGATGGCTGGCCAAAAACGTAAAGTACGTAATTTGTTGGCCAGCTCGAAGCAGGGAAAATCACCTCAAAATGCATGCTATTCAACAGAAAACACGCAAAAACCAGCAAATACTGGACATCTTGCAGTTCAACAAACCTCCGTTCTGGGTGAATAACTAGTACTGATTCTAAATATCAAGACAAGGAATGCCGTATTTCTGCCATCTCACCCCTTCACATGAATTGTCAAACATAGACCAGGGGAATGAATTTGCGACATGCAGTTTATCTTGCTGGCTACATGTACTATCAGGCCTGCCTCAACTGACGTCACAAACCACGTGACCCACACTAAAATCAGGATCAAAATCTTCGGCAATTTACGGAGGGAGTGCCTATTTGGTTCAATATCTCTAAACCCATTGATTGTAATTGTAAAATTCGTTCGAATTTATGGAAAACTATTCATAATAGACTAAATGAAAAGCACTTTCATCGGCATGCTACTAGGTCTTTAAATAAATCTGATTATATTATTATTATAAACTAGCATTTTGTGGCTTAATAGTATACATTTCTCTGTTAAACCCTCTTAGCCGTTGATTAATTTTGTTGTTCCAACTGCTCAATATTTCACCCTTCCAACATCCCCGCTCCTAGCCTCCCATGATATATTCGAGATTTTCATAGATGGTACAGTGGTAAATCAGTATCAGAACCAGATATCATAAATCAGGGGAAAAACTTGCCTGTTTATTCAACTCCTAGTAGGTTTCATAACATGTAGTTGGTAGCATAACGTGCACAGTAAACCAACATTTTATTTCAACCTTATAGTTGAACAATAATTTAACACGATCAGGGACTCTATAGTCTATTTGCCAACCACACTCATGATAAGATGGTGAAATGCATTCGTGGATATGTCCACGTGGGTTCTTTTTAAAAAAGCACACCAGAACTTTTCTGCATGTTTGTTCCAAAGGTGAGTCTCTATCTCATCGAACATGTCACATTCAGTACAATGTGTTAAAACTTCAACTGTACATGTTCAAACAACAAATAAAATTTGAATATGGTTTTGTGTGTGTGATTTATTTAAGCAGTGTACCATGGTGCAATAAATAATTTTCTCGTTTGGTCATTCTGTTACTGTATAGCAACCTATATTTCGTATGGTACCATATAAAAAATTATGTGAAAACATGTTAATAATAGAACCTTCCTATCAAATATCACACGTTTCAAATAAGAGGATTTTGGTGTCTTCTGTCGTTACCTGTAATAATATGATTATGTACGGCGAGCTCGGGGAGTCTGGAGACATTGCACATTGATGATTTCAAGCCACATGAAGCCGGATGAGTTGGAGCAATGAACGCAATAATATTGGCATACTTGCTTGTACAAATTTCAATGGCCACGTGGCAATATATTTACCTGGAATCAATACATCAAAACAAGTCTACTCAATGTACATGTATTTATCATTCGAGGTTTTCCATTGTACGTTCGTATACATGTATCAATGCCTTGTTATTCAATGATATATATGATTCCACGCCATCAAAACATGTATTAGGTAATATATAAGATAATACACACACGTGTAACTCATAATAAATGATGGACACAATGATAGAATGGCATGATTGCAGTATGTGTGTTCATGTTGGACTAATTTACATGCTTCATCAATGCTGGTAAAATAGCTGAGTTCATTTCTGGGATGGTGTCGGTGGCAAGTGAGGTTCTCCCACAATCTCAATACCGGATATTTCCCATTGGATATACATTGAATACCATGATGCCCAACGACTATCAAATACAGAATACCAGATTCGTATGTGAATAGTATGTATTACATTTCCACAAGACGTGATCAAAATAAAATGTATTCATTCCATTGCAACAATTTGATCGATGAAATGGTTTACCAGACCTCGAGATCATCGTATCCTAGATTCAAAAGGAAAAGGACAACAATATTTAGTGCAGAAAGAGACTGCTTCAAGTACAATTGTGTGGCGTACCCTTGAAACCGAGACAGTTTTACAGTGGACATCCCAAACAGATATGACCCCATATATCACCAGTTTGTGTCATTTCTAAGATACCGGAGATGTGGTCCAAAATCCATTGACATTGCATTGCCTCTGTTATGGCATCCCCATCCTCCACATTTCCATTTCAAGAGTTTATGGTCAATATTTCTGAAATTTTGAACAAGAGTACTAAAAATGTTTCAAGTGGAACGTATATATCGACCTACTATCACCAATACAACTATATTTTGATGATGCCAAAAGGAAATATAAAAAAAGATAATTTCTGGTATTTATGATCAAATACTTACACCCAAAGACATACTTAAATGAAAATACAATCAAATACTTACACCCAAAGGCATACTTAAATATAGTTCAAATATACAACCTTATGCAACAGGTGTATGACAAGACAATTCGAAAGGCCTGTCAGGGTGTGGTGGACACTTTCGACACTTTTCCCGTTATAATGGAGTTGTCTCAGCTGTCCATATACTTACTCCTAGAATGTTTCAACACAGAGCTTTTCCACAATGGATATTTCCACATTCAAATAGTTTTATAACAGTGATCTGAGGTTTTAATTTTGATATTCAATGACCTTGAAATGTCAAAAGGGAAGTTGCATGAGAAAAACTAGCATTTTGTGGCTTAATAGTATACATTACTCTGTTAAGCCCTCTTAGCCGTTGATTAATTTTGTTGTTCCAACTGCTCAATATTTCACATTTCATGGGTCTACCTTTAGACATACCAAATATATGTGCTCGAGCCAAGATGCAAAAAAAACTACCCCTAGTGTCACAGAAATGTCTTCAAGTGCACATCTTAAAAATTTTGATCGTCCTATCAATATTATATTTTGATAAATATCGAAAAACAGCATTATTGGCTGCCAGATATCAGTTGTGATTTCATTCAAAAGAGTTATGTTGAGTTTTTGAGTACTGTAACAATGTTTGTTGGACTCACGTGTCATATAACGTGTCATAATGTATCTTTCTAATGCATACATTTGGTTTTTGTGATGGCCAGGTACATTGTTTGTGTCCGAAAGATACAACATTTAGCAATGAGTCAGGGAAATGTTATTTTTCAGGTCAATCGACATGAATATATAGATTATAATGATGTGCCTAACTCGACAGTCGCTCTGGAAGACTACAGATTGACATGCTGCATGCCTGCGTAAATAGTGGATTGGTGAAGGTCACATGGCGGTAATGATTCAATTTGTTTATTCTGTGTTATAACCAGTTTTTAAAATACAAACCAGAATCGATAACAAGAGTGCAATAATTCAAATTTGCCAACGAAACCAATCACATAATGCAAAATAATAAGAATTCGAAACAATGTTCACATACTTGACCATAAATTTCATTTACGTAATGTGAATATACTTCTGTACTTACAAAAGAACACAATACACAAACTAATGAAAATGACATAAACATACATTCAAAGTTGATCGCCGGAATAGTAAGCTATTTACGCGTACCCCTTTTTCGCCAATTACATTTATTATTGTGCTTGGGTATGCAGGATCCATCTCACACCAGTGACGTTTGACGAATGGCTATAATTGGCAGGAGCCCTCTGGACCTTCTCAGAGGTAAATGCGTTGACGGTCACCATCCAAATCATCATCCATAAGTGCCTGAATGTATCACTTGGTTTTGAAATGATATATACATAAACGACGTGCAACTTATGGAAACCATTATATGAGGCTGTATATTGTTCCGACCCAAAGATTTGCTTTTTAGTTATGACGAGGAACTTCAAGTCACCTTTGTTAAACAGTCACCAACATTTCGAGCCTTCACAACTCTCATGTAATTCCATTAGACAATGCAACCAATACTTCAATGATCGTACACGTATAACAGTTATGGTCAATGAATATATTTTGTTCAAGTCAAGCCAACTACCACAAGATCGAACGAACATATGAGGTTGATTATACATGGTTTGGCACACACACGCAGGAAGGACTGATAATGAGTAATGCTTTGGAAGAATGATCATGACCTGACCCAACATGACCACCATAAATATATATAAATCGAAGTGATGAATTTGCCAGGGACGGAATGTGTTCTTCATTACTTTGTCAATTGTGATTGAGTGAGTGAGTGATGGATTGCTGAAGGTCACACAATAACCATATGATAACAGTAAAAACTTTTGCGTGCGTCAATTGTGTTTGTGTCCTTGGTACTGAACTAATTGACCAGGAAAAGCTAATATTGGTAATAACATGGCTATCTGACTCATAATAACATTGTGTGATTAAAGTTTAAAATTGGACACATTTATTGTGGTTAGTCTCGTTTTCGAAACCATCGATGTCGGTAAATGAGGAGGAATTTTACTTAAAGCGGCTCTTTCACTTCTTTCCACTTCCCAGAATATTTTTTGGGCCTATGCATATTTTGAGTCCTATCAACTGATAGATATGTCAGTTGCAAGATAGTGACAATAGAACAACACACATGGGTCTTGTCAGCTAAAATATCGAGGGATTTCCTCGGTCACTTCCTCGGTTCACTCGATGGCCTAGAATCTCATGAGCTTGGTGAGTGTTGATGTCTCACATACGGTGCCTATTCGTTTCGCGTTGTTGCTAGTTAAAAAAACGATTTCCGCACATTTTCAGCAATGTCATGAAAAGATCAATATTCCGAAAAACTGGTGTTTTATCTCAATATTCTATGTATGAGTTATCGCATTTTACCAGGACAATAATGGAACGTAGGCGCATCCAGTGTGTTTATAATGACACGGACCCAAACCATACTAAAATCAATTTCTCACCAGCAACAATGCGGAACGGCTGACCACCGTGGTTGAATGTGTGACGTGTCATGTATTCTTCTCTCAAAGACCAAATTCAAATGTAAACATAAACTTGCGCGCCTGTCAATCTTGATGTAAACACCACTTTTAGCCTTCTGTTTCGGGTGAAATAGCGCATAAATAGCCAGGTTTATGCGATTTTGGGGATCATGCTTAATTGGTTTGATATAATTTTGTCAACTGAGCTGGTTTTTCAATTCGAACAAATATTAGTAACTAAGTGCAAATGCCGTTTTATTTCAGATAGTATGACTTGGGTGGTTATTTACCTTCGAACGACATCAAAGTCAATGACCTTTCTCATGCATGTACAAAAAAAGTACTTGATATTAAATCCCTTCCCCTTTCACCTTTATTACCACGCAAGATATGGTTATGCCATGTCCAACCAGAGATATTACCCATGAAAATGAAAGCCAACCCAATATAGTGATATCACTTTTGAAGACGGGGACTGTGATATCCGGAATAACGGGCGTCTGGGACATAAAATAAACCCTCAAGTGTCTTTGCTGACAGACAGGTTTTCGTTCCCGTCTAGGACTGCGGAAGTTCTTTCTGCGTAAAGAAATGCAATGCTATCGGTGGATATGCAATAGCCTTTTATTACGTCGCATTTTGACATACTGCTGAACAGAATTTGTATTAAAACACTATATGATCACACAGACACTTCAATCTATAATATTTATTTTCCACAGGTTTTATTTTTCCAGCTTGGAATATTTGCAATGAAACGTGAATCTTCATCCATCGTAGTTGACATTGGGAAGATGAAATGAATGGATTTCTCCCTCAAACAACAAGGGCACCGTACAGCAGAGCCCTGTTAATTCATATAGCCCTGTTTATGACCATGAATTTGTTTACGACAATAGCGGTGTTTATGTAGAGCCCATTTCCAGTTAATAATTTGCCTCTCTACAGAACATATTTTTTACACAATTTATAATATCAACTACCGATTTCCATTGGCAATGATTATCGTGAGATGAATGTAATTGCATACAAATAATTTGATTCATATGGCCGAGTCATCCAAGCCCAGAAAACCTGCTATTAAGGGCCGGAAAACACAGATTGAGTTGGAGCGACAGTCACAGAAGCGACCATGGAAAAGTGGCCACATCAATGGATGCTTTACATGCATACATGGGTTTCGTCCATCCATCCGTCTTTCAGCATTGGTTGCAATCCAAAGAAATCTGTCAGCATTATGACCAAACACAATGACTCAAAAAAACGCGTGGGTTTGTCGGCTGAATATTTTGGTTGCAACACCTGGAAAGTGGCAAAGTGTTGATGTTAGTTATGGCTAGCAATAATAATACACCACTCTCGGAACGATAATAAATGTATATGGTGGATAATAACTGCGTGTATATCTATCTATATTAGTCAGTTCATTACATATTTAGTGGTTTCGTATATATTTCCAGTTATTTGCACTGATTTTGCTACATAAGAATTAGTTCTATATTCCTATGATTAGTATATATTCCATGATCTATCTCGATCGAAAATCCAATTACTTGAGTTCTGCATTTCTTGAAATAAGACAGTGGTATCAATATGTGGTCCACGATTATAGTGCTATGCGTGGGTTGCTTAAAAAGCATTTAGCATCATGTATATCCCATCCGTGAGTCTCGTCAACAAAGAGCATATCACGTTCAGCCCAGAGTCCAGCGCCTACAACGAGACATTGAAAAAGAGACATAAAACTTGAAAATGAATGTTTTATTGAAACTTTCTCGAAACTATTGAAGCTGGCATTCCATATCACTAGCAAAATACATAGCTGTCAGGTGTAATCGCTATGGTACGTTGTAGCTCGTTGTTATATGATACAAATGAGCACTCAATATATTGGGTATATTCACTTCAATTCATTAGTTAGGATACATACGAAACATATTATACAATACATGAATTTGTAATTACTTTACACACTTTTATAAAAGTACATTAACAAATAGCCACACAGTGTCGCACATACCAGATATTCTGACGTTCTTATCAAATATCACAGGGATATTTAATAAAGTGAACACACGTCTGAGGTCGACCAACCTGATATAACACACTTGTGCTCGGCGCCTCCGGCAAAAGGAAGCTTTTGCCAGGTTCAAATGCCACTTTCATTGTGGAAGGTATTAGATTTTTATCCAGGTCAGAAAAAATTGTTTATGCATCACTGCATTTTTCATTAAAAATAAGCAAGCGACAGACGCACGACATTTTTAATGAAACAGAGAAAAATATATCTATAAGAGGATTTGAGTTAGCCTTTTGTCACTGTTCCATAATATGGTTATCTATAAGGAGCTCTGGAAGTGTGGAATCTGCATATTGATGTCTCTAGCCATAACAAAATCTAACAGTTCTGTCCACAAATAATTGGACATAATATTAGTTCCAATACACAGTTTTATATTCGCGAAGTAATACTGACTCCAGTAATTCTCGCATTGGAATATCTTGTGTCTTGTTTATTTATACATAATATGGTTTTATTCATAACATGGACACCGATTGAACTGCAAAATCAGTCAGTGGATAGTAGTTCATTCACCTATGCTATAGGAACTATATGGTACACGCATGGCTTTTTCTATTCTATACATACCTATGAGGTGGTTGTGTGTACTCGTCGCCAGTTTCTCGAGTCTCTTCGTGTATGAAGATAAATTTCGGTGCATAGAACTTAACTTGTCCACCAATACAGATCATGTTCATCAACACAACAAATACAATTTAAATTTCAAATAATATAAATCGAGACTGACTCACCAGTATTTCGCATTATGAACACATTTTTCATACTATCATTACACAGCTCCAACGAATCCGCTATACCAATGTAAGTTATTTAATGTTCACAAGACGTTACCGAAATTAAATCCATTGGTTCCATTGCAAGAAACCTTCAGGGAATCCATTGGATATTGAAATGCTTCATCAGATACAGAGTGTCACGATAGCAGTTCGGGAGGAACATGACAGCAGTGCTTCATGCTGAAAGAAACTGCTTCAAGAGCAATTGTGTGGCGTTCCCGAGATGGTCTGTTGAACTAATGGGATATTCCAAGGTACGGATATAGGTCACGGATCATGTATCGTTAAACTACATGTGTTGTTAAAAGATGGCAGCGAGTCTGATAGATTACATGATCTAAAATATGCATTACCCGGTCAAATGTCAGCTGGAATTGTATGCTTTATAGTTATGTATGTATTTGTTTAGAGATATCCGTGGCTTACATGCTATTTTGGGCACTTAAGGATATAACAAATATTTGGGATTTGTCACCGTTATAAATATTTGATGCGGCGGGTATATCAATCAATCAATCAATCAATCAATCAATCAACAGAGTTTGAGAACGACATCCCATGCTAAGAGTCAAGAGTCGTGTTCTTACTGATGGTCAATAGATTAATGTTATTCATTGATAGGCTTCACCAAACGCTCCAGTTCAGTGTGCACCTCATTCTGGATGCTGAATGGTATGCGGCGTGCAGGCAAGATACGAGGGTCTGACTCTGGTTTGAGATGTAGTGTGACTTCACCAGGGAGGAGACCAAGCGAACTGTCAATCACACCGGGATACCTGTCCAACATTTCATTTGAGGTCAGAGTGGCAATTTTGAAGGAATCACTGTTCGCCGAGATGAGGTTGAGACTGATCATTGAGGTAAGGCCAAGCAAATTGTTGTACGAGTTTTCAACAACAACAAAGTCTACCAGGTATGAAGTGTTCAGGACAGTGTTTGTTACAACAAGTGTTGATTCACCAATTGGGTCGACACGTTCTCCATTCCAGACAACCAGTTTTCTAGAGGTGGGACGAACTTGAGAGTTCACATTACTCTCAGTGATAGTATTCACTTCAGCCCCACTGTCGAGTTGAAATTTGACAACCCTGTTATTGACCCGCATCAGTGCAGAGAGTTGTTTTCCGCGCAATTTCAGGGCGCCAATCCATGCCGAATTATTTTGTGCATCATACACTGGAACTGGGTGCCCAGAATCACCATACACGTGATGAATGGTACTCTCACAGGAGAGGTCAGTACCGTCGTCAAGCATGTTTACACGTGAGCGTGTAGGGTTCGTCTGACATTTGATGGCAAAGTGATTCATCTGTTTACAATGGCTGCACTGTTGACCCCACGCAGGGCACTCTGATTTTCGCATGACGTGCGTTTTTCCACAAAACAGGCATTCCCAAGTCTGCAAACGTCGGGCGTCAAATGAGGTTTGAGAGCTGTGAGATGTTGGAGGTGAGCGAGGAGAATTGTGTTTAGGTTGTGTGACTTTTGATCGAGCTGAGAGTTTGCTGACGGTAGCATCAGGGTGGTCAGACATGTCTTTGATTTGAGACTGTGTGATTTCATAAGCTCGGCAAATGTCTATGAGCTTGGTGAGATCTAGATCATCTTGCTCTCGCATGACTCGATTTTTTGAAGCAGGATCAGTTATTGTGAAGATGATTTTGTCTCTGATTAATCGCTCGGTAGATGTCCCAAAATTTCAGCTCTTGGCTTTAGTACGTAGTTCAACAAAGTGGACACGCAATTGGAGTTGTCCAGAACTTGTAACTCTCATACACTTCATTTTCCTCGGATACTCCTCTATTTTCTTTAGAACAACAGCAGGATCTTCACGATCTTAACGTGTGCCATCTTGGAGCGTTTCATAGTCAAAATGGTTCGAAAGTTCCACAACATCTTCACCAGCAAGATTGAGAAGGATTGCTGTTTTGATTCTGTTAGCTTTTTCATCATTATCACTAGCAGTCATGTAAATTCCATATTGTTGTTTCCACTTGCGGGAATTCTCAGCAATATTACCATTTACAATGTCTAAAATTGTCTAAAATTACAATGTCTAAAAAATGACTGGCAGCCATAACTAACTACTAAGCGAGGAGAATGGAAATGTCAGTGCGCAAACGAGATGTATTTGAGCGATAATACAGGATCAGCAGGCAAGAAGTTCAAATAGTTCATTGGTCGCCGCATCAGCGGCGGCCTATATCAAATACAAAGTTACTTTAACTTCCGGTGCCGCTTAGCACAGTGCACCTTTTTCCATCTGCCGCTCAGCGCACGAACTGATATTCTAGCACAAACATCATTCAATTTTATCAGTTTATTTGACTGACGATCTCACAGCAAGAATTTTGGCCAACGCATTTGTTTCATGCGGCGACCACTTTTGCTACTCTGGATCCCTGACGTTTACTTGTCACATATTCACAATAGGGATGAGTCATCACGTTCTGTTAATAAAGTCATGGTAATAAAGTCTATTCCTTCAGAAATTTGGTTATAATAGCCGTAGACTCCTGTACAGTGACTTAGAAATCGGACACGGAGATCTCAAAGTTCACACGTTTAATATCCGAACTGACAACCTGATAATACACAACACATAGATGTATGTAACATGTGATTTATGGACATCCCGAAAAGGTGCGAACGAGTGAATAAAACATCCAAATAGGAGATATATGTTCAGAAATATATAAGCAGTGCAATATGATCTCAAGGATGATTGTGAAAGCCAAATCTTGTAGTCGGGATTCAGAACGATCAAACATGTGCTATGTACCGTTACAGTAGATTCATCATGATTTGGCACGCAAATAGAGTTAAAAGAACGTATTTTTGTAATAAATCGAAAGATTCCATGAGGTCTCTTCTCATTCAACTGATTACGAATTCCCATGATATCGACTGCCATGCTGATGTTGATAAGTCATCAACGTTGTCATGTATATGCTACATTTGGCAGTTCGGACAAGTCACTGAATGATGCCTGGGAAGGAAAGTATGTTTCACTTCGTCGATATCATTCGAGCTTACATGAACGTTTGATGGATTGATGAAGGTCACATAGCCATATGATAAGGATAACTGCTTTCACATGCGTCGAAATTGTTGGCAACGATGGTATCGACCAAGTTTCATTCAGCCATTCGTCGCAATGAAACGGACCTGAATTAGATGTTTACAAATTAGACGATACCTAATTCTCTCAGTCTAGAAAACGAATTGATACATAACACGAATGCTACCGATGTACGTCAACACTGGTTAGAAACAAATTGGGTTCGGTGAACTTAGATTGTAAGGTAAATTTGTTTTGACAAGCTTCAGTCGTTGACCGTATTGGTTTGATATGTCTAGAAACGGCATGCTATCCACGAAATCGCAAGGGGTTAAATATGTCAACAGTTAGTTCAACACCCTCTTTTGGTTGAACTATACAAAACTGCCATCATCATGGAGAATTTTTAATGCATAGACATTCTATTTATGTTTTCTTCGTTTAATCATACATGTAAAGGTATGGAAAAATCTATGACTTTCTGCCAATATCACGCCAACACTCCACTTGTTTCAGTACACAAAGATTTTGCAGGCATGTCAGACAACACAGCATTCTGTCAATATGCATTCCGTAGTTTTTATGATGTAGCGCCCTTCCAAATGATGATATATAATTTTTGACATAACTGACGTCAACAGACGTGTAACCCACCACCGGATCAGTGATACAATTCATGGGCAATCCCTCATATATAAGAGATTTTGTACAAGTGATTTTGTTCTATGAAACTAGTTACCTAATAGTGGGCGTGATACGTAGGAGAGGACAATACATCCAAAAATTGGCCTCTAAATTTTCAGCTCAATGAGCAATATTCACGCAAGCATATCAGAGACGAAATCTTTTATGCTTGGCACATATCAGAGCATGATGCTCACCATTTTCTGATATTCAGTCAAACATGTCTGCTAAGTATGCATTAAGTCGCAATATTCCAACGCACCATAAACTGGATGGAATCTCCAAATACAATTAGGCGACCCTGATGGTATTGAAGCACGGTCCCATCCGATAAATAGTGGATATGTTCTGAAGTACAATTATCGAGATGAACCCAAAAAATATAATTTTGATCGCCATGAGGTTGGAAATAATTATAATACCTTGGTTTGATTTCATGTGGACAATTCAGAATTTTTTTGTACTCTAAAAATAAGTTTCAATATAGAGATCAACACAAATAATTCAGGCAAGCAGGCTGTTTAAAGGTAATACAGGCGAAAATATGTTTGGCTGCATAACGTTCCGAATTTTCATCACACACACAAATGGGGTTTTATGAGTTACCCGGTACTCAATTACATCTTTGGTAATCATTAAGAGACATGACGGCACAATTTCTTGTGACGATCTTTTCTAGGACGAGCAATGTTCCATGAACCACATACTCGAAACGTGATGAACCATTCTGTTCAATTGAATCAAGGCTTGAGTGCATCCATACTGGCCGGCATATTAATTTCCGTTGTAGAATGCCGGAGAATCCAATCGATAAAAGTTTTATTGATAAGAAACGTGGAACGTGAATGAAGTAACTTGCTAACGCAAGGACATCATTCCAAATGTAGCGGTGATCCTGAAAATACTGTTTCCATGGTGATCGCATCTACCGACATCGTGAGGAAATTATCAATATTGTTGACTATTAAGTGTGGTAAGTATCATATATTTTAATTTTTATGTAGACGGAACAACATTCTTTGATATTGCAAAGACTTCACGTTGTCCCATGCATATTCGTTTTATTAACAAAATCTAAACTTTGCATAATGCTGATGCTACTGTTATATATCCTGCTGAGATCCTGGATAACTTTGGACGTTCAGCAGATGGTGTACTTAAGGATTGACTGCGGGTAACAAACCAAACACTGCAGTGAGCAGTTGTCCCATTCATTTATAATGTAAACATAAAGGTAACAAAATCAGCAGGATTATCCAACCTTTCTTCCCGAAACTTCATTAACAGAGTTATGTATACCCATGGCTATAATCATGGCGCTTTGAGTGTGGCAGCCACAGTTTGTATGCCTGTGACAATAATTTCGTGTTTTTGGTCGTTTTCATCTGAATTTGAACACCTGAAAATGGACAATCTGTTATTTCAACTTGCATAGATCAGTGAGACAATCATGACGTGTCGATCATTAATCAGGAATATACACTTCATGCTGATTTTATGTCTGACTTTTGTTCAATATTGCAATCAAATGGATACATTTCATGGTGGGGCAGTCAACCAAGCGAGACGCATAGCCTATTCAGCAAGCCAGCTTCATGAACTTCGAACAGCAATCAATACTTCCAGCCCCTCGATCACTTTTCATGAGAGATTAAAGGAACTCGGCCTTCAAAAACATCGTGGTCGGCGAGGTATTGCTGCTAGGGCTCGCAGAACTGCAGAGTGGCGGCTCAGGTGGGACCACAACAACGGTATTCACAATGATCTACTTCGCTCCCTCCCCAGAGAACATTGCTACGATAGCAATACCCACTGTAATTTTGGACTAGTTAATGCTCGATCCATTCGGAATAAATCCCAACCCTTCTTGCACTACTGTTTAACAGAGGACCTGGACTTCTGTTTGATCACAGAAACTTGGTTAAAACCATCAGATCAGGTTGAGATCGCGGAGCTCAGACCACCTGGGTATGAGTTCCTTTCCTCACCACGCGCGAACAGAATAGGTGGTGGTCTTGGACTACTTTTAAAGAACTCTATCAACGCTAAAGTTGTTGCCTCTGGTGAACACACTTCATTCGAGTATGCTCAATTTTCACTGACAATTCGTCACTTCAATATGAACATTGCTGCAATCTATCGACCTCCATACTCCACACATCACCCAGTAACCACAAGTGTGTTCTTTCGTGAATTTTCGGACTATGTTTCTGACCTGACAGCCGCCTTCGATAATGTCTTCTTCATCGGCGACTTCAACATACATGTCAATAACATTACTCACCCAGATTCCGTCGCATTCAGTGAACTCTTGGACACTTTCGCACTGAATCAGCTTGTGTCTGAACCCACCCATGTCTCTGGAAATATTTTGGATTTGATCCTTCTCCGTGAAAATAGTGCTTTTCGTGTTACGGATGTCAGAGCTGATCACTACCTATCTGATCATCGTTTTGTCTTGGCGAAACTGTCCACATGTCGCCCGGTGCTTGTTCGCAAGCAGGTACAATACCGGCGACTCAGAGCCATCGACGATACTTCCTTCAGAGCTGACGCTACAACCATCGCCAATGACCTTAATATGTGTGAAGACCTTGATGAACTTGTGTATGGCTATAATGCAAGATATCGAGAACTCCTCAACAACCACGCGCCACTGAAAACCAGGTGCATCACAATTCGTCCTGAGGTTCCATGGTTTGGCGCTGAAGCACAGAGACTTAAAACGTTGTTACATAAAGCAGAGCGCTGTTGGATTAACCACAAGACGACAGAAAACCGATTGTATTTCCGTGTACTTCGGAACTCTTACAAACAATTTCTCGATATTGCTAAATTAACTCATATCCGAGACAAAATTCAATCTTGTGGTAACAACACCAGAGTATTGTTTGATACAGTCAATAAGCTTACAGGAAATATCAAAGCTAACCCACTCCCTGATTGTCCATCAGACACCCAATTGGCAGACGAATTCGCTAGACATTTCTTTGATAAAGTCCATAAAATCCGCACGGAGTTGAATAGTGCCCCACTTTTCAATCCCCCCAAGTTGGATGTTCCAGAATTCACATCCTTCGAACCTGTATGTGTTGATAACGTTATCCGGTTGATTAATAATGCTAAACCAACTACCTGCAACCATGACCCTCTCCCATCTTTCCTGGTAAAAAAGTATGGTGATATATTTGCAAGGCCTATTTGTCGTATCATAAATGCATCAGTCAGTTCTGGTGTATTTCACCCACTGTGGAAACACGCAACAGTCAAGCCTCTCTTGAAGAAACCTAATCTTGAACATGTAATCGGTAATTATCGCCCTGTTAGCAACTTGTCGTTTGTTTCAAAACTAGTTGAAAAGGCCGCCCTTCTAAGTTTCACTAATCACATGGATACGTTTGATCTTTTGCCCTCCTACCAAAGTGCTTACAGAACTAATTATAGTACGGAAACCCTCCTTGTTAAAATTCATAACGATCTCCTTCATAACATGGAAAATCGTCTGTTGTCGCCCTTTGTGGGCATCGATTTAAGCGCAGCCTTTGACACCGTAAACCACTCTCTTCTCATTGACATTCTCTCCCGTTGTTTTGGGGTGTCCGGTACGGCAAACCAATGGATGGTATCTTATCTCGCTGGTCGGCAATTTGATGTCACCATAAATGGAGCTTGTTCAGCTCCAGTTGATATAAACTTTTCCGTCCCTCAAGGCAGTATCAATGGACCAGTCCTATTTACCTGCTATGCTAGCACATTAGGACATGCCGTTAGTCAGTCACTTACACTCGTTGGCTATGCAGACGATCATAACATATATGGTAGTTTCAAAGCAGGTGACGTGACATCAGAGGTGGGTTTGATGGCTGATCTTACATCCAGCTTGGTCAAAATTAACTCTTGGATGCAGGAAAATCGCCTAAAAATGAACAATGCCAAATCAGAGTTTATTATTTTCGGTAGTAGCAGATTAGTCCCCAAGGCTACAACAAACTCCATTTGCATAGCTGACACAGTTGTAACTAGATCAGATTGTGTAAAGTTGTTGGGGGTCTTCTTCGACCAATGCCTTACCTTTAGACAACACATTGCTGCCAAAACCAGAGCTGCGGCTCTGGCAATGTACAACCTCAAGAAACTTCGCCAATATCTTGATCGACCTACTTGCCTCAAACTTGCAAATGCACTAGTTTTTTCCCATATGGATTATTGTAACAGCCTTCTCGTTCATCTTCCAAAAACCTCATTAGCTCCCTTGCAAAGGATTCAAAATCTAACTGCCAAAATAATTCTAAACTGGTCCAAGTATGCTAGTTCTACTGAGGCTCTTAAAGTGTTGCATATTCTTCCAATAGCGGTTCGAGCAGAGTATAAAATGTTAGTTCTCGTTTTCAAATGTTTGCATGGTCTGGCCCCTTCTTATCTTTCTGAACTCCTTACACCATTTGTACCAAACCGTATAACAAGAAGTGCTTCCAGAAACTATCTCAAAGTTCCATTTACTAAACAATCCACCTTTGCCGACCGATCTTTCAGTGTTGCGGGACCCCGTTTGTGGAATGCCTTACCAGAAAGCCTTAGATCTATTACAACTTTAAATTCTTTCAAAACCCACCTAAAAACCCACCTGTATCACAGAACTTTTGATACATCATAACTTCCCTATTATGTGTATCTATTGTACATCCATTGTATTTTTGTTGTAATTGTATATAATGTAAAAAACATGTATATTATGTTCATATTTCCTGTACAGCGCCAAAGAATGCAGTCATCTTAAATGCAGTTTTGAGCGCTATAGTAAATTCAATAAACTTAAACATGGCTGATGAACCGAGACATGGTTCTATAAAAAGTATCACAGGATTTGTACAATTGATGATTACAGATATCACTTTTACACGCGTCAACAAACAAGGCGTCGTATCTTCAGCGTTACAAACAAGCTGTTTTTGGTATGTACATTTTGTGGTGTGACCATCCAATAATAAATGCATATACGACTTGAATTTCTGCGAGATGAATACAATAGGCGGATTTGGTGCACCCGAGCGCAACTCACCAGTGAGCTTTACTAGCATTACTAGTTGTCCGGAGTACGAAATAATCCTGCCGTTGGGCATGTTTTGAGTGTACCTTGTCTTCTGAGAAATAAGTCACAAAATGACATATGTAAATGACAATTATCAGATAATTAATCGTATTTAGTCAAGAACCAAGTCTCGGTTGGTGATCTTTGATGGGTATTGGTCGACATAGTAAATTCTGGTGTCAAATGGATGTTTGCAAGTTTATATTCACATTAAAAGTGAATGGAGGACTGGCGCATTCCAGATTCGGGATTTTACATGCAGTTCGTCCTTAAATAGTATTTGACTGGCCCAAGTAGCGCACCTTACTCTGGTGATACTACTCACCCACTGAATGTATACCATATTTAATCCGTTTGGCACATTTTTAATCTTCATTGAATTTAGAAGAAATAGTAACCTGCGCTACATGGACCATGTGCTTAGTAAATTGAAGAGTGTAGTTTGGCTGTAGTTTGTGTCTCATGCATTCCCACTAATTTACTTTGTCTTCTATACAGCTTCCCGCCTGCATTTGCAAACGAACCATAGTACAGCCTCATTAACGCTCTGTATGTGAACTTTACATTGGCGGGCACTGGCTGTGTGCTGGGCAGGCAACCATAAGGCGCCCAGGTGCTATAAAATCGAACGTGTCCCATCACGCTCCGACGTGCCTAAAATCGGAAATATTACACGATGTGTCATGTGAAAAATATACTTCGGCAGAGATGGTTTGCTATTGCTCAACTCAACACCATTTAACAAAAGAACTGGCTGGACGGCGACTCCTTGAGTGGACGGCAATAAAATACTAATCTTCAAATATGACGTCATCTGCAACCATCCCTAATACGAGTGGGAATATAACTCTGAACAGAACCCAGTCTCCAGTCACCGACAGACCCTGCATTTATCATCCGAAATATCGTGTGTTCATCCACCGTGTGGAAATAATGAATAATTGTGACATACTTAAAAAGGTGAATGAACTGGAAGTCCAGATTGCAGAGGAGAAAAGGGCAGGGTATAGTCAGATGGAATTCGTAAGACTGTGTGTTGAGGGATAACACTTCATTCTATATTTGCATAATTGTTCTACATTGAGTATATATTTTATTTCAAATAATTCTCGCACATTAAAGCACCATCGGTTAGACATTATTCGGATGAATAAATAGTTGATTGCACTCAATACATGGTTCTTTAGTCAGATATTCTTAGATATATTTCAACCCTTTTACATTCAATATCAAGTATGAGGAACATAGCATGAAATTACAGATTGAATAACATGTGACGGTAGGGCAACAAAAACCAAAGGATCCCAATAAATGCAATATATGCACAAGCATTTTATTGATTTCATTTCTTTTTCGATATTGATCCAATTTCTGGACAGCATGTATGAAACAAGAACTGCACCAATTGATTTCATATGTTCATCATATCACCCGAGAACACAATATAGGCCCTCTGAGTCTACGTCAAGAAGTCATTTACGGGGTCACGTAATGCCAAAAGAGTGCCACATTGTTTTTTTTGTACACCTGCTGTGCAAGACAAACTTACATTGACAAATTTATATTGACAAATTGATTTACAATTTTAAAAAAGTAGCCCAAGGCTTAAAATTAGCCCAAGGCTTCTATCCAAAATTTGAAATTGCTGTCATGTGCACACCAGCAATCCAATGTCAAAGAAGTTCATACACAGCAAAGTAATGGGAAGTCAGTCTTAGGCATCAATTAGAATAAAACGTTACTGAAGGACCTATTACAAATAGGCGCGAAAGATTGTCATTCTTCATTGAAATAAAATGAAATTTTCTCAGGTAGTAAAGCAGCACCAGAAGATGCTGGGATTTGGAAAATCTAACAATGCGAAAATGTCAACTAGCAATATTGTAATCTGAGATGAAGTGTATTTGGCAGTGATAATGCTGTTGACAAAATTACAAGCGAGGTAAAGATTGAATTGCCACTTAGTAGATCTGCATTACACTTTTGCTTTGGTTTTGTACTAAGTAATGCGAAATGTAGAAAAATTACATGACGGTCCGTGTGTCTGGTTGATATCATAATTCATATCATGCTTGGACTCAGATCTTGGATCTTGGGGATTCACCAAAGTCTCAGACTCCAGAAACAAATTGAGTAATAACTTGGCCAAGGTTGCGAATATACATTACAGTCTTCCGTGACCTGTCAGAACCAGGCATGTTCTTTTACATGACTAAGAAACATCAGTGATGCTACTACAATTTTCAGGATGCGGAGTTTTGTAGATGTATACATTCATTAAAATTGCTATGCGAAGGATGAACTCACATCCATTATGTCTGTGTTATGGTGCTGTGTTAAGGATATCATGTGTCTCGTGGTATATATTTTATTGAATTCACAATGTTGACAAAGTGTGCAGGATAGAGCGAATATGAAGAAAATGAACCTATATACCAAATATGTTAACACCCCATCCCCCACCCCACGCCCAAATATGTGATACACTGTTTGTAGTCCCAATTAATTTTGAAGGTCTCATTTCTTTGTTCTTTTAATGTCTCGTCCATGTGTCATTTATGTATCGACCTAAACAAAGATCATATTGTTTGTACACTACCTTACAATTGAGATATGATAGGATTGAATTTATGAGACGTATACATAGTGTTTCTCATATCCCATTTTTATAATTATGCATGATGCAATGAGCTAGAAGAGAAAATACAGTGTCACGTCAAGTGCTCTAGTTAGACTGTCAAGATTCTGTTAACACATGGGACCTTAACGGGCAATGTGGAGAATCTCAAAACACCGACAAGATAATGTTGATGGTATGTGATCAGGTGTATAATATATATATTTGGAGTTAGTCAATTCGAATCTGAGGCTGGTGATAAATAAGGAACAGTTAAATCATACAAGGAAGGTAATCCCAATGAAGCAGTCAGCAGACTAATTAACATTGGCGATGATATACTGGACATTCTAGCAGATAGCAATGTTATTGAATTCGCTGATGTAAGGAAACGCCCACATGGTTGTTAAGCCAATCTTGGTTCATTCAAGTGTGCAGTCAAGTACAGTCTTGAATTAATGTAATTAAATAACGAAACTATTTATGGATATTACGATCAATTTTGCACGAACATGTCAGTTAATTTTAGATACACTGTTAACCAATTATTTCATTCAATTTTATTTCACCTGATTGTTTGTAATTGGGTGACCGATCAATCCTGTTCCCATTATCTCTATGTTTTCGAGTTCGATGAGCAGTATCCACGAAAGCATGCAATTCTGAAAAAAGGAACAAAATTCGAACCACTCATTATATATAATATCATGATGCTTCAATTACACGTCCGTGATAAAACCTGCATTCAGGCGTATTTTAGGAACGTACCGTCAACTCCAGTACATCTCGATTATGTTTGAAACCAGATAACCTCGGCGGTACAGTATTATCTTCTCACTTCCTAAAATACCAGATATGTTTGTTGAAGTACAATCGATACGATGACCCAATAACTTATTTCAGATCTCCATGAGGTCGGACATGAGCATAATACAATACATACTAGATTTAATGAGGACAAATCAAAACGATAAACACAAAAAATAAATTATCGTAGAAATATCAGTATGAATAAAAAGAGTATTATCAAGGATCTTATAGAAGATCCTTGGTATTACTACAAATTGATGGGCACAGGCGACAATCTCTTGGGTTGCATATCATATCTGGTTTCGTTTCAGAATTGACAGTTCACAAAACATTAATTATTACTTCAATTCAACACGCTTAATGTGCTGTCTCCAGCACCCCTTTGTGAGAGACCCGAAGATGTACGGCACAATTTATCAGGACAATTCTTTCTGAAACGAGTAATGTCCCTTGAACCGTTGAACCACAAGCTCTCGAAATTTGATGAACCATTCTGTTCATCGATGAAATAAGGCTTGAGTGCTGCAATATTGCCTGTGAAAATAATTTCTGATATAAAATGTCGTAGAATTGAATTGATGCAAGTTTTATTGTTGATAAAATTGGAACATGAATAAAGTATTACTGGCTGCAAATAAATCATCCCAAACCCTCCCCCTCGTTGATAACTCCCTAAAGATGCAAATTCGAAGCCAAACGGGAGAAAGATCATTTGTTTGTACACGTATGTGAAATTATTTTGATATACATGTATTTAGTGGATGGTTGGGGCCATTTCCTTTGTTGTTGACAGGTTACTATTAAACAGAATTACCAGCAGGTTACTTTTTCGGCAAAGAGGGACCCCTGCACTGAGTCAGATAATGCACGCGGGCGCGAGTCTCTCGTCAATAGTGGCCTCGTGCCCTTCGGGCACTCGGTCACTATTGGCGAGAGACCCTCGTCCTTGTGCATTATCCTATACTTAATATTTTCCTGAATCCAGCGGGAAAAGGAAGTAGGCTTTCTAGACTTTATTTCTAACCCGTCATAGCCCTATTTGCTGATATTTTATTTATATGTAATATGTGTTTAAAGCAACTTACTTTGAAAACAGGCATTATTTTTTTAAAACTATATTTCATATTAAACATGTGAAATTACCTCAATGAGATGTACGTACATCAAACATTATGTCTGCAACCCAGTCTTTTGCGAAGTTTTGCTCATTTGAACAAGCGGTTCACACTTAAATACAGGAACTGTATCCATCACACGCAGATGTAAACAAAGCATAAGTGTAAGATGTACCGACAATTCATGCACACCACTGTATATCACTGATTATTTTCAGTGAAATTAGCCCAAGGCTTCTATCCAAAATTTGATCCAGCAAGTCAATGTCAACGAAGTTCATACACAGCAAAAGTAATGGGGAGTCTTAGGCATAAATTAGAATAAAACATTACTGGAGGACCTAGAACAAATAGGCCCGTAGATTGTCATTCTTCATTTAAATAAATTGAAATTTTCTTTTGGTAGTAAAATTGAAAGGTAGTAAAACAGCAACAGATGCTTCAGATTTGGAAAATCTAACAATGCAAAAATGTCAACTACCAATATTGTAATCTGAGACGAAGTGTATTTGGCAGTGATAACGCTGTTGACAAAAATGACATGCGAGGTAAAGATTGAATTGCCACTTAGTAGATCTGCATAACATTTATGCTTTGGTTTTGTACTGAGTAATGTGAAATGTAGAAAAAAGACGGTCCGTGTGTCTGATTGATATCATTCATATCTCGCTTGGATTCATATCTTGGATCTTGGGGATTCACCAAAGTCTCAGACTCCAGTGACGAATTGAGTAATAACTTGATCAAGGTTGCAAATATACATTACAGTCTTCCGTGACCTGTCAGAATCAGGCATGTTCTTTTACATGACTAAACAACATCAGTGGGGCTACTGAAATTTCTAGGATGCAAAGTTGTTTTGTAGATGTACCCATTAATTAAATTTGTTATGTGAACGACGGAATCACATCAATTATATTTTATGGTGGCGCCAATAGGATATCATGTGTATCATGGTATGTATTTTATTTCATACACAATAGTGACGAGGTATGCAGAATAGAGCGAATATGAAGAAAATGAACCTATATACCAAATATGTAAACGAAAAACCCCCAAAATATGTGATACACTGTTTGTAATCAAAATTTGTTTTGAATGTCTCATTTCTTTGTTCTTTTAATGTCTCGTTCATGTCTCATTTGTGTATGGACCTAAACAAAGATCATATATTTTGCCCACTACCTTACACTCACACATGATAGGATTGAATATATGAGACGTATACAGAGTATTTCTCAGATCCCATTTTTATAATTATGCATAAAATGCAATGAGCTAGAGGAGAAAATACAGTGTCACGTCAAGTGGTCTAAATAGACTGTCACGATTCTGTTAACATATGGGACTTTAACCAGCTACGTGAGGAATTTCAAAACACTGACAAGATAATGTTGATGGTATGTGATCAGGTGTATAATATATAGATATATATATATATATTTGGAGTTTGCTCAATTCCAATCTGAGGCTGGTGATTAATAAGGAATGGTTAGATTGTACAAGGAAGTTAATCCCAATGAAGCTGTCAGCAGACTAATTAACATTGGCGATGATATACTGGACATGCTAGCGGATATGACTGTTAGTGAATTTGCTGGTGAGAGGAAACGCCCACACGGTTGTTAAGCTAATCCTACTTCATTCCAGTGTGCTCAGTACAGTCTTGAAATAATGTAATTAAATAACGAAACTATTTATGGATATTACGATCAATTTTGCACGAACATGTAATTTATTTTTAGATACATTGTTAATAAATTATTTCATTCAATTTTATTTCACCTGATTGTTTGTAATTGGGTGACCGATTAATCCTGTTCTCATTATCTCTATGTTTTCGAACTCGATGAGCGGTATCCACGAAAGCATGTAATTCTGAAAAAGGAACAAAATTCAAACCACTCAGCACATATAATATCATGATGCTTCAATTACACCTCCGTGATAAAACCTGCATTCAGGCATAATTTACGAACGTACGGTAAACTCCAGTACATCTTGATTATGTTTTAGACCAGATCACCCTGGCGTGCTTCCTAAAATATCAGATATGTGCGTTTAAAGTGGCCCGTCTAGTGGGCGAGTCCTACACACAGTCTCATGACGTCATTGGTATTTGTCTAAATACCGTGGCAACCTTCAATGTAGGCAGGCCAATCATTCTCTATCCACTGTTTGCATACACGATTAACGGCAATTTTCTAAGTATCTGTTGTCGAACTGTGCCCATTTCCTGTATATTCCCGGCTATCTCTAGATGTACTTTCAAGTTTGCGTGACAAACAAGAATGCTAAATTTGGCTGATTTTAAAATTGATTCCAATTTAAGTATCATCCATATGATGACCCAATAACTTATTTTCGATCACCACGAGGTCGGATATGAACATAATACAATACATACTAGATTTAATGAGAACAAATCAAACGCTAAACACAAAAAATAAGTTATCATATAAAGATAGTATTACTAAAACTTGATGAGCACAGGCGACAATCTCTTGGGTTGCATATCATATCTGGTTTCGTTTCAGAATTGACAGTGCACAAAACATGAATTATTACTTCAATTCAACAAGATCAAGGTGCTGTTTCCAGCACCCCTTTGCCAGAGGCCTGAATACACACGGCACAATTTCTCACGACGACTCTTTCTGAGACGAGTAATGTCCCTTGAACCGTTGAACCACAAACTCTCGAAATTTAATGAACCATTCTGTTCATCAATGGAATAAGGCTTGAGTGCTGCAATATTGCCTGTGAAAATAATTTCCGATGTAAAATGTCGTAGAATTGAATCGATGCAAGTTTTATTGATAATAAAATTGGAACATGAATAAAGTATTGCTGGCTGCAAGGAAATCCTTCCAAACGCTTCGTTGATGATTGAAATAATGTAATTAAATAATGAAACTATTTATGGATATTACGATCAATTTTGCACGAACATGTAATTCATTTTTAGATACATTGTTAATAAATTATTTCATTCAATTTTATTCCACCTGATTGTTTGTAATTGGGTGACCGATTAATCCTGTTCTCATTATCTCTATGTTTTCGAACTCGATGAGCAGTATCCACGAAAGCATGTAATTCTGAAAAAGGAACAAAATTAAAACCACTCAGCACATATAATATCATGATGCTTCAATTACACCTCCGTGATAAAACCTGCATTCAGGCATAATTTTCGAACGTACGGTCAACTCCAGTACATCTCGATTATGTTTTAGATCAGATCACCCTGGCGTGCTTCCTAAAATATCAGATATGTGCGTTTAAAGTGGCCCGTCTAGTGGGCGAGTCCTACACACAGTCTCATGACGTCATTGGTATATGTCTAAATACCGTGGCAACCTTCAATGTAGGCAGGCCAATCATTCTCTATCCACTGTTTGCATACACGATTAACGGCAATTTTCTAAGTATCTGTTGTCGAACTGTGCCCATTTCCTGTATATTCCCGGCTATCTCTAGATGTACTTTCAAGTTTGCGTGACAAACAAGAATGCTAAATTTGGCTGATTTTAAAATTGATTCCAATTTAAGTATCATCCATATGATGACCCAATAACTTATTTTCGATCACCACGAGGTCGGATATGAACATAATACAATACATACTAGATTTAATGAGAACAAATCAAACGCTAAACACAAAAAATAAGTTATCATATAAAGATAGTATTACTAAAACTTGATGAGCACAGGCGACAATCTCTTGGGTTGCATATCATATCTGGTTTCGTTTCAGAATTGACAGTGCACAAAACATGAATTATTACTTCAATTCAACAAGATCAAGGTGCTGTTTCCAGCACCCCTTTGCCAGAGGCCTGAATACACACGGCACAATTTCTCACGACGACTCTTTCTGAGACGAGTAATGTCCCTTGAACCGTTGAACCACAAACTCTCGAAATTTAATGAACCATTCTGTTCATCAATGGAATAAGGCTTGAGTGCTGCAATATTGCCTGTGAAAATAATTTCCGATGTAAAATGTCGTAGAATTGAATCGATGCAAGTTTTATTGATAATAAAATTGGAACATGAATAAAGTATTGCTGGCTGCAAGGAAATCCTTCCAAACGCTTCGTTGATGACTCCCTAAAGATGCGCATTCCGAGCCAAACTAGGAGAAAGATCATTTGTTTGTACATGTATTGATTTATATAATATTTTCTTGAATCAAGTGGCAATAGGAAGTAGGCTTTCTAGTCTTTACTTTTTACTCAACATAGCATATACGAATATTTGCTGATATTTTATTCATATGCAATTAGTGTTCAAATGATTAACAACCATTCGGGACCATATGCGTATTATGGTCTCTTCGTTACATGTCTGATATGAAGCGCTTCACTATGTTCGCTCATCTTTAAGTGATGGTACCAATTTCGTTACCTCCCACCACCCACCACCCCCGGACACGCACCGTGACACACGTAACAATTAATCCTGCTGCTGTGTTGCTCGTTTGAACCAGTGACAGAAATAGGTCCAGAGTTATGACATTATCATCAACGTCACTTAAAACGGTTTCTAGTGTATCTTCAAATTATTTTTTGTGTGTTGATATACACACTATATTCACTCGTGAATCGATATGTATATACGCATATATATTATAACAAGCTTGTACTTTCGACAAACCCTGCCGTCCACATTGCAAAACATATGAAACAAAGTGGCTCTCGTTCTCACCTGACATTTCTCTCACGCTGAAGAGGCAGATATTGATAGAAAAAGAAACCCACCCATCTTTAGGACAACGCCGATTGGGCAGATTGATTACACGTGTTCATCATATCACCTGAGAAGACATTAGCTATGAGTAAATACCTAGTTGAGTGTGTTGCTTGATCTGTCAGCTGATTCAATGTCAAGAAGTCCCTTACCAGGTCACGTAATGCCAAGAAAGTAAATGTAGTTTGAATGGTAATTACCTAACTTCTGACATTGCCTGTGCGCATAGGTCGATGACTGCATGGTCATTATAACGTGACTAGACGCACATATGCCACAATAGATTTGATGGATCTCATATGACATACAAGCACTCCTGTTCTGAAGGGGATATTGGCGCTTTATCTACCGCATTCTCTTCTTACACCTACTCTACAAGACGTTTCTCTAGCCCACAGGAAGTTTACCGAGAAAATGCACATCGTTAAGCCATACAACTGCATTTTGTTTCACTGATTTTGTCACATCCACCTGCAGTTCAATGTCATCGAAAGATGTGCCAGATAGAGTCCGAAATGGCGTCCATATGTGCAGCTAGATATAATGTTAATTAATATATATCGAGCAAAATGTCCATAAGTGATATTTTTGTATCCCTCACAGGTAGTCTAAATTGTAATACTCGTGTGAAAAGATTGTCTTAACAGAGACTGGAAAACCAACCCTCAAATTTCAGAACTGCATTTTTTCACCGGAATCAGTCACATTTTTTTAAAGAGACGAGAATAAAAAAAACATTTGAAATAATCCCATCCTGAATTATTTGTTAGTATTTTTGTGCAGCAGTTAATTACACAATGGAGTCGTCAGCCGATTGATGGCAATGGCGATAATATACTGGACATGCTACCTTAATACAGTGTTAGTTAGTTCTTCCGTTCAATTGTATTTCACCTGATTGTTTGTAACTGAGTGACCTATTGATTTATTTCCCATCATCTCTAATTTGTTCAGCTCACTGAGCAGTATTCGAGAAAGCATGTAATTCCGAGGACGAGAGAAATATTTTAGACTTAGCACATATCATGGCAAGATGCTCACCGCAGTAGATTATTCGTCAAACTCGTGGGATAACCTTTGGCATTCAGGTGTTATTATCCATCTTACTCGAGTAAATCTTGATATTGTTTGATACCTGGATGACCCTGGCAGTATCAACCCATGATCTGCGAGACATATAGCGGATATGTGCGTTGAAGTACAACTGACAGGATGAGGCAATGCTTGATTTTTGATCGCCATAAGATTGAACATAATTCTACAACATTTAGGATCGATTGCATTGTGGACGTCGTTATAAAAAAGTATTTTGTATGTAGATAAGTTAAAATCCGGATGCGTTTCATCACTGAGTGGTGAACAAAAATACTAGTAACTCAAGTTTCTCTATCTGACTGCATACAGGATATTGATTTTCAAGATGAAAATTAATCAAACACTCCATAACTATGCTTATTCGATTTGGTTCCACAATTTACAGTATAAGAAACGTGAGTTATTACATTAACTCAGCAGTCCAGCATTGTCGTTGGTACTCCTTATCAGAGAAATGAGGGTACGCGACACAATTTTCTGCGAGGATCTTTTCTGGAATGAGTAATATCCCTTCAACCCACGAACTCCAATCTCTCAAAACCTAATGAATCATTTTGTACATCAAAGGACGCAGGGTTTGAGTGTTGCAGTACTGCCCGTTAATTTCCGTCATTGAATTCAATCGACGTAAGTTTTAATGATAAGAAAGGGGGATATCAATGATGATTGACCCTGGTTTAAATCATTGTGTTTGTGCATTACTTCATCACGTGTATGGAAACAATCACGTGTTAAAAGCTGTACAAAGAAACTATTCATGGCTGGTACAATTGCTATTTTAAAAAGACACCAGTGCTGTCTTAATACACTGTTAGCTAGTTCTTCCGTTCAATTGTATTTCACCTGATTATTCGTAATTGGGTGACCGATTAATTTATTTTCCATCATTTCTGAATTTCTGAGCTCAATAAGCAGTATTCAGGAAAGCATGTAATTTCGAGGACGAAACGAAATGTTTCAGGCTTAGCACATATCATGGCTCACTGTAACAGATTTTTTGTCAAACGATTGGGACAAAGCATTTGGCATTCAGATGTTATAATCCAGATATGTTATAGCGAATATGTTCGTTGATGTGCAACTGACAGGATGAGGCAATGAATAATTTTTGATCGCCATCAGATTGATTGCATGTGGACGCCAATAAAAATAGTATTTTTATGCATATAGATTCAAATCCGAAAGGGGTTTTATCACTGAGTAGTGAACAGAAATGCTAGTGACTCATGTTTCTCTATTTGACTGCATACCGGATATTGATTTTCGAGATGACACGTCATCAAGCACTCCATAATTATGCCTAATTGGTTCCACAATTTACAGTACAAAAAACGTGAGTTATTATCTTAACTCAGCAGTCCAGCAATGTCGTTGGTATCAGAGAAATGAGGGTACTGGACATAATTTTCTACGAGGGTCTTTTCTGGAATGAGTAATGTCCTTTGAACCCACGAACCCCTAGCTCTCGAAACCTGATGAATCATTTTGTACACCAATGGACGCAGGGTTTGACTGTTGCAGAACTCCCCGTTAATTTCCGTCATTGAATTCAATCAACGTAAGTTTTATTGATAAGAACGGGGGATATCAATGACGATATCCCACTTAAAGGGATATTTAATTGATGTGATATTAATTTCCAGTGTAAAATGTCGTAGACTTTAATCGATGCAATTTTATTGATAATAAAATTGGAACATGAATAAAGTATATTGCTGGCTGCAAGGAAATCATTCCAAACCCATCGTTGATGACTCCCACATTGGAAGAAAGATAATTTGCTTGTACATGTATGTGAAACTAAATTGATTTATATAATTATTTCCTGGATCAAGCTTCATTTTTAACTCGTAAACGCTTCAACGTGAAGCTGTAAATTACAAGCCTCTGGTTTCCCACAATACACGCGAGTGGTCGTTGCCCACATTGTAAGAATAAATTCGAAATATTTATTTGTCATAGCATGCATGAATATTTGCTGCCAGGTCAAGTAATGCCAAGAAAGTAAATGTTGATTATTACTCAACTTAATATGCATGTGCATGCAAATGCATGTGCGATAGTTTGCATGGTCATTATAGCGTGACTAGACTAGATACGATGGATCTCTTATGCCATATGAGTGCGGAATGAAGGGGATATTGGTCCTTTATCTATCATACTTTCTTCACACCTACTCTACAAGAGGTGCATGACAATGGTCAATATTAGTTTTATTTAAATTCCAGAAAACTCAGTCAAATATTAGCCCATGGCTATGGAAGCTGCACATCGTTAAGCCACACAACTGCGTATCGTTTCACTGAATTTGCCGCTTTCACCTGTCAAGTTAAATGACACCATTTGAAGGTGTGCCAGATAGAGATAGTGTCCTAAATGCCATCCATATGTGTAGCTAGATATATTGTTACGTAAACGATATCGAGCAAGGTGTCCATAAGTGGGGTTTAGCCCATTTTCGGCCTTTTGGGATTACAATTTGGGCCTCTAGAGCAATTGAAGACATTTTGTACACAGATAGTCTGAAATGTAATGCTTGTGTGAAAAAAATGTATTGACAGATAGTCCTTGTACTGAAAATATGTCTCAGTTTAATTGATTATACATGTCACATCGAAGTTAAACTGGGAGCTATTGATCGTTGTTTGCCATCCACGTCCACTTTTTATCTACATAAGCAAAACTTATGAACAACATTCAATGCCTTGCGACGATCTTTTCTGGCATGAGTAATGTCCTTTAAAGCTTTGTGAACTACAAACTCACGAAACTATATGAACTATTCTATTTAGTGGAATCAATTTTATTACTACCAGTGAAATTAATTTCCGTTGTACATTGTAGAATGTCATAGAAATTAATCAATGGGAGTTTTATTTATAAGAAACGTGGAGCGTGAATGAAACGATTTGCTGGCCTCAGGGAAATCATTTCAAATTTATCGTAGATGACTCCGAATGATGCCTGCAAACATTATTTTCATGGTGGACGAATCTATCGACATCAGGATGTAATATTGCCAATATAAGTGTAGATTTAGAGCATTTTTAAGATATTGTCTTTCAAGACACTGCCGTAGATTCCATTGCTAATTTGTTAAATTGAATAATTTAATCTATGTAATTGTCTTTGATCCCATAATTTAGAAATCGTTATTCTGTTCACTGAAACATGAGCTGGTTATATAGATGATGTTGTTAAATAAATCATTCAAAATGAACTTGGGCATCCGTTCAACGGCGAGGTTCATATGCACGGCATCAACAATATAAATGACAAAATGTTGAATGGATCATGATTGTGAATTGGACAACATGTCATAATGACTTACGCCTAAATAAAGATGGATCATGTTGAGGGATATTGCAGCAATGACGATACTGGGGGGGGGGGAGGGAGGGTTCAGACGAATTATTCATTGATAGGTGGTGGGGGCAAGACATAAAAAAAATTGTCGGTGATGGGGTGTTGATGAAATTAAATTGCACGGGTGCTGGGGTCCGAAAATTTAAAATTGGTGGGGACTGTCTCTACTGGACAGAATCTTTACCTTGCTGAGCCCAATAGTAAATGTTTTTTGCCTTAACTATTTTATTGTGGTCAATAATAGAGTTAACTAGTAAAACTAATGTTAACTTATTCAGTTACAGCCATGAAATCCCTACTGGACAGAACCTTTACCTTGTTGAGCCCAATAATAAATGTTATTTGTCTTAACTATTTTTATTGTTGTTAGTAATAGAGTTAAAACTAATGATAACTTATTCAGTTACAGCCATGTAATCCCTACTGGACAAAACCTTTACCTTGTTGAGCTCAGTAATAAATGTTTTTTTTCTGTCTTAACTGTTTTTATTGTGGTCAATAATAGAGTTAACTAGTAAAACTAATGTTAACTTATTCAGTAACAGCCATGAAATTTCGATGTTATATGTGTTAGTGAAACGTGGCTCAACGCATCCATAACAAATCAAGAATCGGTGGATATTCTGTTACTAGTATACGAAAGGATCGAAATCGGCATGAAGGCGGCATTCTCATGTATGTTTTTGACATTTTACCAGTATTGCCTAGGCAAGCACTCCAGGCTGATAATATAGAATGTCTATGGATTCAAGTCGGTATAAGTAGTAGAAATGCACTGATCTCCGTATATTACCGTCCTCCTATACCATGACCAAATATGACTCGGAGCGCTGAATTTTTCATTATTCGCTGGTGACTTCAATGACAGGTGTGCTGATTGGAATGAATCACACCCCAACAGCGAATTGGAGTTGAATTTATTTGACTTAATAAATGCTAACAATTTGTTTCAGTTAGTTTCAGAACCTAATAGGTATACAGAAACAAATGCTAGTTTGCTAGACTTAATCATCACAGATACTCCAGGTTGTGTGTCGAATGTACAAATTCACTCGCCAATATCAAACTTGGACCACTGCATAGTATCGTGCAGTCTCGCTTTTTCCTGCGCACATGACCGTTCTTTTACCCGCGATATATGGGAAAATTCAAACGCTGACTATGGACATTTGAAACAGTCTCTGGAGAACTTTGCTGTGAATCTGAAGATGTAGACATACGGGCTAATATGTTTACTGATTTCATACTGGCAGAAGCGAGCCGCCATATTCCAAATAAAATTGTAAAAATAAAACCTAGAGATAAGCCTGATATAACCAGTGCATGTCGATACGCCGACAGTGTGCGAGGGACCGTTGACACAAGAGATATCGTCGCTCGGGAAACCCGATTCATTACGAAATATACAAGGAAAAACGCAAGCGGGCTAAACTTGTCAGGTCCTCAGCAAAACAAGCTTTAATACAATCAAAAGATGGTGAGCCGTCTTGACAATATCTCAACTGCCAAAGAATTTGGGGGAAATTGCTAAATCCTTATTGGGTGTTAAAATGGAGTACCTACTTTATTTTACTTAACAATGGCGAGGTTTATTCCACCAATATAGACAACGCCACTCTATTGAATGAGTATAATTTGCAAAACAATCCTCAATATTTGACCCACCGAATGCGCTCCCACCCCTGAGATTTATGATTCCTGCTATTTTACGAAATCTAAAAGTTGACGCGACACATGTACAACGAAACAGCGTTTTATGTGAATCCTGCTTCTGTGTTGCCTACACCGAGTAACCATGCTAAGTACTCACTCGTTCTGTACGAGGAACGTTACCTATGTGCATATGTTAAATGGCGTGTAACAATCCTCGAAAAACAAATTACGTTTAAAATAAAAACAAACAAAAAAACACAGCCATGAAATCTTTATTGCACAGACATTTAATCTTGTTGACCCCAAAAATAAATATTTCTTGTCTTAACTATTTTTTGCGGTCTATAATAGATTTAACTAGTAAATTTAATGTTAACTTATTCTGTAATATTATTCTGTTTTCACCAAAAACATCAGTTCTCTATTCTGTACAAGAATCCTGTGCTATTTGCTTTCATAGTACAGGTTATTGTAGTGATCACAGATGTCAAAGTGAGTATTTTAATGATCGTAATAAGCCTGCTAACTAACTAATATTTATTTCATCATTCTGAAAAACAGGAGGTTTCTTGTGACTGTCTTTTTCATCGAGAAAAACAGGAGGTTTCTTGTGACTGTCTTTTTCATCGAGCGTGTCAGATTTCATCGAAAACTCCCACCCACAGAGTGTTCACAAACCATGTGTGCTAAACAGGCCAATTTGAGCACAAAATGTGTCGCTAATCGGCCAATCAGATTGCTATGGCAACCAAAATCGATTGGTGTCGTGATTTTGCCATGAGACGGTTCAGATTTCACCCTGTAGAGCGCTCGCAAGAAAGTGTCTGCGGCTGACGCGGCGGCGCGACGATCGCAAATCCATACTATCCGCCGACCTTCGTTTGGGGGATACAATTAATGAGGTCCAATTCAATACTCTTTGTTACAGATATATGTCAATGTAATAAAAATGAAGTGAAATGCAACCTCATTTTGTTTCCCTCGATTCCATGTTTTCTCATCAATACGTAGTTATCAGTCAACCAATGAATACAAAGTAGGGAGTCATTGTACAGTTGCTCTGCTAGTTGCCAAGCAACCACACCACTTCAAGTGGTCTGTTAGCACTGTTAAGCATTCCTAGCTGTCCGAATTTCTGTGAACAATGGGTAGGCCCCTAATGCCTAAGTCACACTTGCATCGATGCCTACGCCAATGAGGAAACCATGCCCAAGAAGACTAATATTTGGACATTTCGGCTGGTCACCCACCGAGTGTCCGAGGGTCATCCGTCACCATCAAGCAACAATCGGACATCGCAATCACGTCGGTGGAGGCATCGGGAGAGGATAATGCAAAGTCATTTTGGGGGGGGGGGGGGCGACCGATGGAAAAATGACATCGGTAATGAATTGCTAGCACACCTGCCGGTGGCCGGCCAGAGTCCTTTCAGATGCTAACCAGGTGCCGAGCAGATCCACCAAATTCTTCGACCACCCAAATGGGTCGCTAACCAAAGGGTATACCTCGAGAGGCGGATGGATGTCCGGAAGTGCCTTTCAGATAATCGGCCGATTTGTACATATCAGACGGTCACCGAGCAAGTATCAGGAGTGCATCATGTAGTCTCCGGTAGAGCATCGTTGATTGGTCAGTCTTCTTTAAATTCGTGGAAATGGAATGGACACTGCAAAGACGCGTGATGGTGGATATGATGGTCACCGGTGGTTTCATGACCACTCGTAAGATATGGGAAAGATGCCTGACAATCTATCACCGGCGGCAGGAACATCGGTAAATACCACGATGTCCCCACATCGGCCGGCGACCTGTGCAAATGTGACCCAGGCATTTTCAACAAGTCATGTGAGAATCTCCAAACCGCTGGCAAGTTACATCGGTGGGTAAATGTATTAGGTTATAATCATGAGGTGTGGCTTTTGCTCAATTTTTAACATGAGACTGGGCAATAATAGTTATCACAGTTAAATACACAGTGGAGTTTTCAGCAATTTGATGACAATGGTAATAATATAACGGAGTCCTGACATGGGGCGAATACTTCACTTCTACATGAATACGAATATGAATACCTATTTTTACAATGTATTCAAAGACGAATACGAATACTTATGGAAGTATTCATCAATACATAACTCATGCTGTGATAGATATTACGTCATTCACGTGCGAAAAAAATATTGATAATATTTATGGTAAAAACATTCATTGCAAAATGAAGTGTTGATTGCTCAGTTCTTATTTCAGAAGATCCCGAATATAGTTACAAAATATTCAACAAACATGAAACATCAATGGATAACATCACACAGTGGTGTGCACAAAACCGGTGTAAAGAAACTGGGCAAATTATTGCTTGATGTCAACTATGTCTTAAATGTTTCATTTGGTCATTTTATCAAAACATGACATCCAGGGCAGAAATTAACTCAAGGGATCAACTCACAGATATCAGTCAGGAACTTGGGGATCAAAGATGATATAATTGTACATGAAAGACCATGCAAGAAATAATATACCACAGTCAGCATCTTCCGCTCCAGATGACATCACACACACTCTGTCTTGTATAGATTAACTGATCTAACAAGCCAGCGTGTATGGTTGATTAGTTTATTGTTGTTTGGGCAGTAGGGGGGGGGAGATCGCAAAATGTCGGTGTATGTGTTCGGAATTGAGCTGGCAGGTGTGAATTGGACTGTGAAAAGGGCCGCAAATGAGACTCTAATTAAAGCGGCATTTGCACTTAGTTACTAATATTTGTTCGAATTGAAAAACCAGCTCAGTTGACAAAATTATATCAAAACAATTAACCATGATCACCAAAATCGCATACACATGGCTATTTATGCGCTATTTCACCCGCAACAGAAGGCTGAAAGTGGTGTTCACATCACAATTGACAGGCGCGCAAGTTTCTGTTTATGTTTACATTGGAATCAGGTCTTTGAGAGAGGAATCAGTGACACGTCACACATTCAACCACGGTGGCCATCCGTTCCGCATTGTTGGTGGTAAGAAATCGATTTTAGTATGGTTTGGGTCCGTGTCATTATAAACACACTGGATGCGCCTACTTTCCAACATAGAATATTGGTGTACAACACCAGTTTCTCGGAATATTAATTTTTCATGACATTTCTGAAAATGCGCGGAATTCGTTTTTTTAACCACCAACGACGCGAAACGAATGGGCACTGTATGTGAGACATCAACACTCACCAAGCTCATGAATATGCAATTATCAAGCATGGCCGCATGCTAGGTCATCGAGTGAACTGAGGAAGTGACCGAGGAAACCCCTCGAAATTTTATCTCACAAGACCCGTTTGTGCTGTTCTATTGTCACTATTTTGCAACTGACATGTCTATCAGTTGATGGGACTCAAAATATGCATAGGCCCAAAAAAATATTCTGGGAAGTGGAAGGAAGTGAAAGAGCCGCTTTAATATATTAAACAGTATTCATGAAAGTATTCCAGTTATGAATACTTTGACCTTGTATTCGAATACGAATACACCACGGATTCTATAGAAGTATTCGAATACGAACATGAATACTTGAGAAAAGGTATTCAAATATATTCGAATACGAATACCGAATATGAATACCCCAATGTCTGTAAAGGACTTTAGAATGTGAATTGTTAGTGAGTTCGCCAGTGTCTTGAAGAAACACTTACATGGCTGTCAACCACATCTTTGTACAAATCAGTGTGTTTGTCGCATTACCCCCTCATGTGCCTGAAAACAATCATGCATTAAAACTGTACAAATGAAACTATTGATGGGTGGTACCATTGGTATTTCACGAAGGCACGAGTGCTACCTTAATACACTGTTAACTAGTTTGTTCGTTCAATTGTATTTCACCTGATTATTCGTAATTGGGTGACCGATTAATTTTGTTTCCATCATCTCTAAAATTTCGAGCTCAATAAGCAGGTTTCATTAAAGCATGTAATACTGAGGACGAAACGAGATATATTCTACACTTAGCACATATCATAGCAAGATGCTCAGCGTTAATAGACTTTCAGTCAAACGCCTGGGATAAAACCTGCATTTAGATGATATTATCCATCTTACTCGAGTAAGTCATGATATTGCTTGATATCTAGATGACCCTGGTGGTACCGATAAAAGATCTATGAGACATATAGCGGATATGTTCGTTCAGGTACAACTGACAGGATGACGTGATGATTTATTTTTGATCTGTATAAGTTTTAATATAATTCTAATACATTTAAGATTGATTGCATATGGACATCAAAAATATAATTCTATATGAAGATTAATTCGAATTCGAAAGGGGTTTTACATGCATTACTGATTGATGAAGGGAAACAAGATACTTGGGTTTTTCTATCTCTCTCTCCCTGCATATCTGATATTGATTTTAGAGATGATACTTATTCAAGTGCTCCCTAGCTTTGGTTTTTCGATTTGGTTGCAGAATTTACAGTACACGAAACGTGAATTATTTCATTAGTTCAGCATTGTCGTTGGTATTTTTGTCTGCGAATACACGGCACATTTCCTGCGAGGATATTTTCCGGGATGAGTAATGTCCCTTGAACCCACGAACCCCGAGCTCTCGAAACCTGACGAATCATTCTGTACATCAATGGTGCAGCACTCAAGGGTTTGAGTGCTGCAGTACTGCCCGTTAAATTCCGTCATTGAGTTTAGTCGCTGCATGTTTTATTGATAAGAAAGTAGAATATTAATTATGTCGTATGCATCCATGAGAACTCATAAAGACATCCAGCGAAGATGAAATACGCATAATATTTTAGGTATGCAATCTTCTGTCGACAAAATGAAACAGTTATCAATGCTACCATAACACCCGGTTTGTCAAGTTTGACATACGTGATTATTAAATATATTGTGTTTAGGTGTGAATGACACAATCTATATCACCAACAATTTTTTATATTGCAAATACTTCATCGCATTGTCCCATGCACGATCTTTGAGACACGAGTATGCTATTTACATAATATTGTTAATTTTTAGAATTTTGCCTTATGTTCTATAGATGATTTACATACTTACAAGTAATTCATTTGAAGATATATAGGATATCCGATTTTAATCATCATTAAATGCTATATTCGTGATACAACAAGCTTGGGAATATTATTAAGCCGAAAATATTATATGATGTTAATATATTGAAGAACACTAATGTATACATCAGTATCTATATGTTTTGTCCCTAACGTGAGTGTTTTGGGACATAATTCCAAACAAAGTCACCAACAGGCCCTTCGTTCTTCATTCGAAATAATATGCAATTATTATCTATGACGTGGAAATGATCAAGTATTATGACATATTTTACAGGGTGAATGAAGTTAAATGTTCAATATTTTAGGTATGCAATCTTCTGTCGACAAAATGAAACAGTTATCAATGCTATCATAACCCCCGGTTTGTCAAGTTTGACATACGTGATTATTAAATATATTGTGTTTAGATGTGAATGACACAATCTATATCACCAACAATTTTTTATATTGCAAATACTTCATCGCATTGTCCCATGCACGATCTTTGAGACACGAGTATGCTATTTACATAATATTGTTAATTTTTAGAATTTTGTCTTATGTTCTATAGATGATTTACATACTTACAAGTAATTCATTTGAAGATATATAGTATACCCGATTTTAATCATCATTAAATGCTATATTCGTGATACAACAAGCTTGGGAATATTATTAAGCCGAAAATATTATATGATGTTAATATATTGAAGAACACTAATGTATACATCAGTATCTATATGTTTTGTCCCTAACGTGAGTGTTTTGGGACATAATTCCAAACAAAGTCACCAACAGGCCCTTCGTTCTTCATTCGAAATAATATGCAATTATTATATATGACGTGGAAATGATCAAGTATTATGACATATTTTACAGCGTGAATGAAGTTAAATGTTTAATATTTTAGGTATGCAATCTTCTGTCGACAAAATATAACAGTTATCAATGCTATCATAACCCCCAGTTTGTCAAGTTTGACATACGTGATTATTAAATATATTGTGTTTAGGTGTGAATGACATAATCTATATCACCAACAATTTTTTATATTGCAAATACTTCATCGCATTGTCCCATGCACGATCTTTGAGACACGAGTATGCTATTTACATAATATTGTTAATTTTTAGAATTTTGCCTTATGTTCTATAGATGATTTACATACTTACAAGTAATTCATTTGAAGATATATAGGATATCCGATTTTAATCATCATTAAATGCTATATTCGTGATACAACAAGCTTGGGAATATTATTAAGCCGAAAATATTATATGATGTTAATATATTGAAGAACACTAATGTATACATCAGTATCTATATGTTTTGTCCCTAACGTGAGTGTTTTGGGACATAATTCCAAACAAAGTCACCAACAGGCCCTCCGTTCTTCATTCGAAATAATATGCAATTATTATCTATGACGTGGAAATGATCAAGTATTATGACATATTTTACAGGGTGAATGAAGTTGAATGTTCAGATTACAGAAATGAAAAAGACATTGAGACTGTTTTGTATACTTATTCTGATAATTCTCATACATTAAAGCATCATATGTTTAGCAATATTAGGATGAATAAAATAATATGTTTTAGGCTATGCATGAGTCTTTTAAGAGATATTCACCAATTTATTGCGAGTTTGGTATGTACCAAATCATACTTAGGTTGTATGATAGATGTGGTTATTTTGATATCACTTGAAATTTAATGTGTGTATATAACAAACTCACTGCAGCACAAGCCTTATTTTTTCATATAGCAAATATATGAGACAACGTAGTTTTTGTTCTTACATGTTATCACGCTCCTCGAGCAGACATCGATCAATGATATAAACACCTCATCCAATTTTAGGACGACATGCTTGCCCAATAAAAATCATATCATCCGAGAACACTAAAACAATGACATAAAATAATAATAATACCTCCTTAAGTGTGTTACGTGGTCGATCAGCGAAGTCAACGTCAAGAAGTTCCTTATCGAGACACGTAACGCTGAGAGAGCAAATATTGTCTTAACGTATTATTAGTAGTATTACTTAACGTCTGAAATAACAAGTTCGATAGCTTGTTGACTGCACTGGCACTGTAATGTGAACAGACGCACGTGTGCCGAAATATAATGGATGGTTCTCCTGTATTTTGTAAATATGAAACTGACAAGAGCGGTACGCAGGAACTATATATGGGTTGCAAAATAGATAATGG
The DNA here is from genome assembly GCA_949152475.1 of Terebella lapidaria. Taxonomy (NCBI): domain Eukaryota; kingdom Metazoa; phylum Annelida; class Polychaeta; order Terebellida; family Terebellidae; genus Terebella; species Terebella lapidaria. The sequence continues at coordinate 32,230,660 of OX424558.1, forward strand.
GGCTTCAGGTACTGCATGGGTACTCGTCAATCCACAAATTCACACAAATATTTATTAAACAATATATTGATCTATATCATGTATATAAAGCAAAAACTGAAGAAACCTTTCTAGTGTTATGGATCAGCTGATGATTCACAAATATCATGCTTGATTAATACTTTTGGGTTATCTGCTTATAAGTATCATGGGAGAAAAACTATCATGGCTTCATTCAAAATGCCCCATCAAAATATGAATGGGAAATGGGAGCTATGTATCTTTGTTGCGGCATACTGTAATTACATTTATTTTCGCGTGCACTTATTTTCGCGAATTGCCCCATACGGACATTTTCGCGAATGTGACCCCGAAAAAAACTTCGTATATAAATCCGTGATCAAGACGTCATTTTTGCCCACCGATAAATCCCTCACATCCACACCTGTAACGGTCGGCCGTATGTCAAAATAATATACTCATTATGATTATTACCTACTGTCACGACGAAGCCGGTTCTGCCACTGATTGATTGCAATCCTTGATGATGAATAGGGGGTGAATGTATCAACAAACCCAATGTTTGTGTTTGTCGGCACTGTCCAAAAGCAATGAACCGTGATCATGTATTTTTGGGGGAGATGCGCTAGTTGAATTAGTCACAGTCAAATGACTGCATATCGTTTCTTTGATTGGTGTTCGAACTTCGATTTTAATCCACTTCCCATGTTTTCAGCATAACGGTGTGCGTCACAGTTTCGGAGTATTCAATAAATTCGTCCATTTCTCAAAAGAATTGGAGTTTTCTTTGTACCTTTGTGTCATTTGATCTGTCTGATAATGTAATTTTGTTGAGTGGAGAAATGCATCAGAAGAAGCTTGGTGTGAAAAAGCTAAGAAGGCGAAAATGTCAAATTTAAATATTTTGAACCCAGATAAGGTGTACTTGACACCATTTCTGACGTTGGAAAATAATGTTCATCATTGAGATTGCATTTTGCCACATGGTGCACCTAAGTTAGACCTTGGCTTTTCTTTGTTTTGATAAGTATCGTGCAGTTTAAAAATTGACAAGTCCGTGTGTGTGTCTGATTGATATCATAACTCATAACTTGGATCTTGGGGGATTCAACAAAGTGTGAGATTCCAGAAACAAATTGACCAATCACACACTCAAGGTTGCAAATACGCATTGGGTAGTTTTAGGTGATCTGTCAAAATCAGGCTTGTATCTTGCATGACTAAACATCATAAGTCATAGAATCACACTCTCGGGTATACAAGATCGTTTTTATATGTATCCGTTTTATATGTATATATGGAAATGTAATTAATTTATAAACGAAACTGGAATCACATGGTTTATGTCTCCACTAGGTTTTCTTTTTATATTGGCCTATTCTATTCAGTCTATTTACGCCAAATCTATGATTTATGTACGTACACTGGAATCAGGACACATATGCAGCAAGACTTGTTTTTCTTTCTTACAGTTCTTCAAACTTGGACATTGAGATTTGATAATGGACCTTATTCTGATCGCTCGGATTGCTCTGTATACGTGATTCTATGTTTATTTACTTAGACTGGTATAATCACTTTTTGGTTTTCTGGTTAAAATTATCAATAGCAGTTCTCAGAGTAGCTGTACAGTGCAAAAGTTCCAAAGCGCACACGTATTTGTCTAAATTTGACACTGAAATTCGGATTTTAAAAATAGTTTGCATGGAACGGTTCCCATGCAGTGATGCAAAAGTAGATATCACTTGAAACTCTTTTGTGTATGGTATATTTTAGTGACGAAATCCAAAATATTCAGTTTGATTATTTTGTGTTGAAACTTAATGTCTTTGTTTATGTTAGCGCAGATGTCAACAATCCGTTCACATCGTGCGCTATTACGGTATGTTCAAACTCTACTGCAGGGTCAGGCAGACGTGATTTGGGGATGTTACAGTGCTATGTTATCTAATATATGCTAGCCAATTGATTCATATCGAATTAAAAAAATTAGCCCGAGGGCTAAGACAGGTTACCGGACAAAATATGTTTTATATTTTAGATATAAGGCATTTTGTCCTGTAACAGTGAAAATAAGGTCACTGGTTGAATGCAACGTCATGAGAATATCCAGCAAACATGTATATCATTCCCAATATGTCTATTGTTTGCTAAGCTGTAAGTTCAATAACAAGTAAAACAAAATAGCAATTTTGTTCTATGACCTTGAAAACAAGGTCGAAGGTCGAATTAATGGTCATCAAAATATTTGGCATACGTAATTCCCTATAGGTGCTCAACTGATTCCTAAGCTGTAAAGTCGATAATAAGTGAGATATTAGCCATTTTGTCCTGTGACCTTGAAAATAAGGTCAAATGCAAGGTCATGACAATAATCTGCATATATCATTTCCTATATGTTCATGATTGATTCCTAAACTGTAAAGTCGATAAGAAGCGAGATATTAGCCATTTTGTCCTGTGACCTTGAAAATGAGGTCAAAGGTCAAATTCAAGGTCATCAGAACGTTCGGCATATATCATTTCCTATATGTCCACAATTGATTCCTAAGCTGTAAAGTCAATAATAAGCGAGATATTAGCCATTTTGTTCTCTGACCTTGGAACTGAGGTCAGAGGTCAAATTCAAGGTCACGAGAATATTCAGCATATATCATTTCCTATATGTCCACAATTGATTCCTAGTCTCTAATCTCAATACCAAGTGAGATATTATGCTTAATGTGTCCCATTATAAAGCATAGGAGAAATTAACATGAGAAAGTCCAATTTGGGCCCAAAATGGCCCACTTCGAGCGATTCAAGGGCAACGAAATATATACATGTCACAGGGGTACATATGGGGAGTGTTGTGCATCAGTAAGAAAAAAAAGTTTCTGAACAGATTTTGAGAGAACAACTGTCAAAGTCCAAAATTGGCCATTTTTCGATGAAAACGGCCGCCATTTTGTAATAAATGCGAAAATCAAAAAACTAAAAAAAGCCTCGCTCTCGAAATATTTTCAGGCATTTTTGTGCAAAATTTCAGAAAAATCTGATCCTAAACTTTAAAGATAAAGTTGTTTACGGACGGACGGAATGACAACGCTGTGGCAATAGGTTATCGGACCATATAGTTATCGGCACCTATGGTCCGATAACCTATTGGCATGGCGTTGTGTCCGGCGTCCATCCGTCTGTCCGTCGTCCGTCCACATTTTTATCTTTAAAGTTTACAGTCGAATGTTTCTGAAATTTTGCACAAAAATAGCTAAAAATATTTTCAGGTAAGATTTTTTTTCTTTTTTTGATTTTCGCATTTTCCTCGACATGGCGGCCATTTTCGTTGAAAAATGCCCAATTTTGGACTTTGACGGCCATTTTCTCGAAAACTGTTCAGACAGTTTTGAGATTCTTGTTTCAAAAGATTCCCCTTATGGACCTCTGTGATGTGTATAAGTTTGGTTGCCCTTGAATCGCCAGTCTGCGTGTGCCGGCCATTTTTTATTTTTGATGAGTCGGCGAAAAAAAAAATTTTCACCCCAAATCGCACTTCTATCGATTTTGGAACATTTCCAGGGGGGAAAAAATTTCACCCTTTGAAAAAAATTTTGGAAAATTTTTTCCTTTATAATGAGAGCTGCCAGAACTGTACTCATAGAACGCCTGAAGATAGAGCTTAGAAATTGACACTTTCAAATGGGAAGTCATATATGGCGACTTGTGTGGTGACCTTGGATGACCTTAAAAGGTCAAAACAGCCATTTCTGTGTCAAAAAATGCCCAGATTTGCCTCTATAGATGGAATGCTTGCAGATAAAGCTTATGTTTGCATTATCAACATATAGGAAGACATATATGGCACAACTAATGATGACCTTGAACTTGACCTCAGATGACCTTGAGTGCAAAATGTCTGACTCGGAATGTGCATATTGGCCTGAGCGGCCTATACACTTGCACCCAGACGTATCTTTGTATTATGAACATATAAAAAAACCAAATACCGTACCCGTACATGTAATGGTGACATTGAAGTTCACACAGATGACCTCGATTGGTAAATCTCATGGTCATAATATTCACACTGATAACCTTGATTGATAAATCTCAAGGTCTGTTACATTCCGTTATCCGAACCAAAATTGTCCGGTAACCTATCTTAGCCTTTGGGTTAATTTATTCAATATGCCAATAGATGGCGTGGGTTCGTTTACCGCTGATATATCCCTTCCTCCATGTAATTGACCAGCCTTGGGGTTATTGGTGATTACCGTGACCCTAATGGATGGTCTATTCGTGATTCATATCCTCAAGATATATAAATGCACCGGTGGGATTCCCCTCAGCCGATAGAGTGCCTCCAAGTCATATCTTTTATTATTAGTATGCTTCACTCGTTTAATATATATGGGAAATAGCATACCCATAACCGGTCTGATTGTGCACTGGAGTCAACAATAGCTTATTTAAAGTGATAGTAGCAAGGTACCATTATATGATTTTATTCCTGTTCACATAAAGGCATTGTGGACATTTGGTGATGAAAAAGGTGTTCGCGTTAATTGGTAACTAATAACAGCGACATATAATGGAATATTTTGACCCAGTATTGCAATCGCCTTCTCCAGCTGATGAAAGAAATAGCTTCAGCAATTTCCGTAATCGTGACGTCAGTTGAGGCAGAATGTGCTTTGATGGCTGGCCAAAAACGTAAAATACGTAGTTTGTTGGCCAGCTCGAAGCAGGGATAATCACCTCAAAATGCATGCTATTCAACAAATAACACGCAAAAACCAGCAAATACTGGACATCTTGCAGTTCAACAAACCTCCGTTCTGGCTGAATAAATAGTGCTGATTCTAAATATCAAGACAAGAAATGCCGTATTTTTGCCATCTCACCCCTTCACTTGAATTGTCAAACATAGACCAGGGGAATGAATATGCGACATGCAGTTTATCTTGCTGGCTACATGTACTTTCAGGCCTGCATCAACTGACGTCACAAACCACGTGACCCACACTAAAATCAGGGTCAAAATCTTCGGCAATTTACGGAGGGAGTGCCTATTTGGTTCAATATCTCTAAACCCACTGATTGTAGATGTAAAATTCGTTCCAATTTATGGAAAACTATTCATAATAGACTAAATGAAAAGCACTTTCATCGGCATGCTACTAGGTCTTTAACGAAATAAGAATAACATGATCATTGTCATGCTTATTAGTAAAGTATGCAAAATCGCCATAATCTGTCGAATATGATGGACAACAATCTGTTTGGAGAATTTACTAATGCCTGAAAGATATTTTACCTGGGTTGACACATAGGCATATAATCCTCAAGGTTGACTTTTACACTATTCGAATGTGAGGTTATGAGAATTATGACCTGTTACAACTAGATTGTGTGAGGAACCTGATGATTTTAATTTCTCCGTAGTCAACGTCCCTCTCCTAAATAGTAGCACTCCTATGCCGGCAACATAATGTTGCGTTGATTTACTATTACTAGCTAATCCCTAATAAATGTCTGTAAGAGATTCTATGGACGTGAAATCTATTAGCTACGTGGTACAATAAATCCAAAACAAATAAGCATCACAACGTCTGAATCTGAATTCTGGTATTCAAGAACCGAAAGAGTTCCACTTAGCCATCCTGCTCGACTGCTCTGTGGGAGGTGTCTGTGGATTTAGATTCCACTATGCACCTGTGGGTTCATGGAGTTTTCGAAAGTTTTCCAAATTGTTCGGAATAGTTTATACTAGATATTTATCACAGGCCTATTTACCCTGCGTCCCTTTACATCATACAAATATTCGTCCGGATAGAGAAATAAGGAGAAAAGCACAGAAATATATAGCAGCCATTCGAGCAGCCCGTGTATGTAGTTCACATGGTCCACAACATGAAAAGGCTGTGCCTAGAAGTGCTCATCATGTACATACATAACATATATTAATTAGATGCACAACAATTCTGTTTACCTATTTAGATGAAAGTGAATCCCCTTTCATGTTAGTGCTTTCACCTTCGGTATTTCCTATTCTATCTATAATTGGCTCGTGATTCACCCTACAGTCCCTGCTTTGTACCAATAATTGGCTTGGGTTCATTTACCGCTGCCGTGTGTCCCCTCCTCCATGTAATTGACCAGACATGGGGTTACTGGTAGTTACGGTTACCCTAGAGGATTATGTATACGTGATTGATGTTCGCAGGATATACATCTGCTAGTAGGGTTCACCCTAGTCTTTGCCCTGTATCCACTTCGTGACTTTTGTCATGTTTCTCTTGTCCGATATCAACCAAATAACGCCCTATGTGTGGTTTCATTTTGCGAGGGGTCCAGAAACGATCAAGGACAAAATAAAAGCACGTGCAGGCAGTATTTGGTTTATTATATATCTACAATAACGTTTTTCAGTATGTAAACAATGAGTTCAATTAATTAGAGCACGGTTGGAATATGGCTGGTAGCTAGGGTGGAATACGGAAGTTTATCTCCCACGCCCTACCCCCCCCCCCCCACCAGCCGGGTTACATTGAAAAATGAAGCAGCAACACGATGAGCTATATAATACATATTATTATTTGCAATATTACATAAACACAACAATGTTATGCATTAAGATGCAGTGTGTACGGCCTGTGATTTGATGATAAAAACTCGTCCCATGTTCAGCATACTCATCCTGATGTTCAGTATTATACAAATATTGACTTTTGATTAGGTGAATACAAAAAATGTACGTGAAAATATGTACCTCTCGCAAAAGACATATTCACCAAGCTTGCGAGGTGAATATGTCTTTTACGAGAGGTACATTCACGTATTCACCTAATCAAAAGTTCATATTTGTTTTATTATATAATACATGTGAAATGTTTATACAAATACTGAAGCAAAGTTTATGTATGACGTGGATGTTATGATATAAACATACAGTCACCTCCGAAAGTTTGGGCCCACTTGAAAAAAATTGAGTTTTTTTCCCATTCTATGCCACTTTTGAAAGTGTTTTCAGTTGAACCCGGCCATGAGTGTAATTTTCATATTCGTCAATATGACAATAAGTATTATAGAACTCTTCTAAGAATTTAAAATGCATTATTCAACAATTGTGTAAGGTTTAATCCACTTTACCCTAATTTTCAACAGAAATCAAAAAGAAAATTTTTTCATGAATATGGTAATCATGTCCATAACAACATAAACGGCAAACCAAATCAGCAACAACACTGAAAAAAACAAACTGATATCAATATGACACAGTTCATACAACAATTAGTCAATTTCAATACTTAGTGTGGCCCCCTTGAGCCTAGATATAAGCCCAATCCAGGCTGGTATGGATTGCACCAAGTCCTAACACATCTCTGGAAATTCCGAAAACCATGGATGCGGTCCTCTAGTTCTGCTAGGTTGGTCTTTGACCTTGACCTTTGGGACATTTGAACAATATCTGCCCACAAGTTCTGGATGGGGCTCAGATCCGGACTTTGTGATGGCCATTGTAGCACTGATTCTGTTGGACTCTTTCCCTTCGGCGACGAGGCGAGAGCGATGGCAGGGTGTGCCAACATCCTGCATGGTGTTTTGGTCCCTATACCGGAGCACGTGCGCTGATGACACCAGGCTGTCACCCAGGATGCCCCTGGTTATTCTGTGTCCCTCTGATTGTGTGGGACAGACTGACCTCTCTGAATAGCATGCATCCCCTGACCCCACACTAAGACACCACCACCAAACTTTTCTGTCGGCGGTGATGTTCTCTGGAAAATATTCTTCATCAGCTCTGTTGTGGACATGGACCCTATTGATGTAGTAAAGGTTGAATTTAGAATCGCCCATGAATAACGCCACTGACAAAACCAGACCTCGTAATGATGACAGAAGTCAAGGCAAGACTTGCTTTGGAGCCTTGGAGTTGCTTTGGAGCCTTTTGCTTTGGAGTGAGTTTAGGCTTCCATCTGGCCATTATGACATTCGAACCGGCTGCTTTCAGCGGTTGGCGAACTATTGTTCGAGAAGCATGAACACCATGGTAGCTCCAAAGTGCTCTGAACTCAAGAACAGTGCCATGTCTGTTCTGCTCACAGTGACGTACCAGGAGCCGGCCATCCCTGGCAGTGGGTACAGCAGGTTTCGCGATCTTGGGCGGTCTCCAACATCTCCCGCTCTTACGTATCAGGCTATAGCAAGGTTCACTCTCTTGCAGGAGTACCCATCTTCGGCTGCTATAGCCCTCCGCCTCTTCCTGTGCTTTTGAAGTCCGCACATCTGGATCGCTCAAATCCGTTCAGCTCAGCCATGGTCAGGAACATGTTGCACTGATAATTTTTCAGAACCCAATTTATAACATCATTGTCGATCAATAAATGTGTTGTCAGTAGAGTGATATGAAAAACAAGCTTGTGAAATGATTTGTGAAAGTCAATGGTTTGTTTGCACAATTTTATGATGGTGTTTTGGATACTGTGATTTACATTACTTCCAACATTTTTACATTGAAAGTCACAGTATGGACATTTTATTGTTTCCTATGGGAACTGAAACTATGCTTCTTGATCATGTTCATAAATACTAGCTATATTACGATTTTGTTTTATGAATATCATGGCCAGAACACAATGCGCATGCCATGAAATTGAACTCCTGTGGGTGGGCCCAAAAGTTTGGAGGTGACTGTAATACATCTATCATGTGTTGATTCGAATGAGTACTACGCCAGTAACGCATTTAAATACCAATTTGATGTCAAGATTTCAAGAACACAAACGAGGAATGGTTTCTGAAACAAGCTTATTCAATTCACCATATCACTAGATACGCGATACTAGTAACAGAAAAAAAAACACGAAAAAGCATTTGAATTGTTCTTTGGCGAGAGGTACAAAATTTGACCGGTTGGTCTGGTGAATATGCACTTTTATGCATAGAGCGTGACCAGCTTTTAACCAATGACAACGTCGGGATTCTTAGTAGTATATAATAATAGGATGATCCTGATGCCTTAGTCAAATCACTAGGCATGAACGATGACGCTTCCAAAAAGACACATAAAAAACAACAACGAAATCCCTCTCGCCTTGAAGTGAGTGCGTTCATGGTCAAGACAATAGTGTGACATTTCCTTCCAGTGCAGTTTGACAATGTGAAGTGTTGTATCTTAGTCATAAACTAAGGTGGTGTTATCTACGACAACATTGTCAACCATTGATTTCATGCAGGTGAGTTTTTTCACCAAGCGCTAAAATTCTCAGGATCCAATTGCACGTTTTCCACTTTGGTAGATATCCATGATCTTTTAGACCATGGTACACGATGAAAACTCCACAAACCATGTGCTGGAGCATGAATCAATCCAGTCCCACTCACTCGGCAATAGAAAAATTTACAAGTGATGAAGATGAAGACCATATGTGTGTGTTTCTATGTGTATTTAATATTATCGTTCTCACCGTGAATCATAGAGAACCAGCTAATAGGCCTATTAAGGAACGTGTGTTGGTATCAGATATAATTTTGCTTCTATTAAACAATTGCACGGAATGGGGAATACTGTTTCCAGAATCTATTCTGTCATGCCCATATATGTCACAAAGCTCGCACACACAAGTGATGAATGATTATATACATACGTGTATAAAACAATCAACTACTGGTCACCGCCAACCTAAGTAGATCAAAAGTTCTCAGCAACATTCTGCTACGAAATCAACACAAAACTTTGAATGATCTGACTGATAGCAGTAACGTACGGGAAAACGAATGAATCATTTAGTCACATGTTCTTCTTCTGAAATAGTTCCCACATGTCAGATACGTTCCTACAGTGCGACACATTCAGTCACACTATTGTGAACATGATACATGTATGAACCAAACAGGGAATTTTCACATTCAAAATGTATGAGGATATCTAAAGTACAAAATGTGACCAATGTTTTAACGATTTTGTAGCAATGTACACTCAGAAGTTCGATAAGGACCTCGGAATTTCGAGGTTATAAACTAGGGATAAATACGGATTCTCATTCAAAGTGAAGATAAAAAATAACTCATTTGTTGGCCTCCCAGCACCCCTACACTCATCCCGCTCCAGCACAGACGTCACAAATACAGACATCGTTGATATCCGAGCCAAGTCATCCCGCGAGTGGGGAAAAATACCTCACGAACTGGAAAAATACCTCTTGATGGGGGAAATGCGGTACAGACAGAGAGCATTTCTAGGTGAATGGTTAAATTGTAGATATACGGTTGTATGATGTATATGTTTAAAAAATGGCTGCTTTATCACTACACCCTGTAATGTTTTTGACTTCATTTCCATGTCAAGTCACTTACCGTCATGTTCAATCATGCTCAAATATGGTGACAAATAGTTCCTGACATGAAATACTACAATCCGTAGCAGACATGAGTTCACACAGTATCATTAATCATCATTACGTTTGAAACTACATGAAAAACCCCAGACGACACAGGACCTCAATGTGTTTGAGTCAATTAATCTTGTGAACGTTTTTCGATAGATGTCTGGTGATATGGCAATGAAACAAGAAGAGTGAACTCAATGTTCAGTTGCATGTCATGATTGTAAGCATTTTAAGTGACTATAAGTCAATATACATAAGTGACATAGTTTGATATCAAAGGTTAGCGTAATAGTATTCACGCCCTGAGTACATATTGCATGAAGTTCTCAACATCCATTCCTTTCTGCCATTTCTTATCAAAGCATTTTGAATTTTTTAGTTCAAGGGTGTCTATGGAAAACGTAATTGAAATATTACACGACCGTGTAGGTACAGGATGAGCTTTTTTCATGGGTTCATGATGCACTCTTTATAATGAGATAAACTAATAGTGTCAAGGCCAGGATTCCACTTTTACCTCGATGATGTTCATCATACAACTACATTACATGGATCTTTTTGCACTCAAATATAGAAATAATGTTATACAAATTATTCGATGTACATATACGTATTTCCCATAATAACATCAGATATGTGAGGCTTTGCAAATGACCAGAACTGTGATTTGCTATATTTTGCTATATTCATTCATAGAATATGTTGAAATTAATAAATGTATCCAATGCAGGTGTGCAGGTACATTCATGCATTTGCTAGTGTTATGTTACACATAATAGATGGAGTGGTGAATTTTCTTTTAGAATGCAAAGCGCAGGCTCATACATTTGGTAATTGCCAGTTATTCATAAACTACTGGAGGTGACAAATTCCTTGTCAACAGATTGAAAAGTGTGTTTTTGCTACTGTGCTTGATGAGTTTTTCGTCAACTCATGTTGTTTTGTTGTCATTTAACGGATTTTTCTACATTACAAGCGTCCTGTTATGTTACACAATGTCAAAAAAAAAACACCGCATCTGCAAGTGACATCCTGAGGGATGAAATCCCTGGTTCATGCCAAAGACACATCTACCACGAGTCTGTATGGTAGTGGCGATGAAAGCATGAGGAGTGATGCTAATCTGCATATAGATTGTGTCACTCGTCATTACGGAAATGAGGTGTTGATCTTATTTTAATTATCGTCAGTGATAACCAATTCACAAAACTTGCCACCGAGTGGGTGATTAATTTATCAGGAATAATTGGGCTTCTTCGGTGATAGAAGTAAACTGGAAAATATCACATTATATTGGAATAGAATAGTCTATCCATTGTATTGATTTGACGTTGTTGGTTTTTCTCCAACTTTTCTCGTCTGGCATATATTGGTTTGTTTTTTTACCAAGCACGACTCAACCTATATGAAATCGTACATCTCTGTAAAGTTGAATTAGATCTACAAGCAAAATGAAGCCCACTAATGTATTGTGTGTGTACCAATAAAGTGAAAAATGAACCCAGGGATGCAGTTGATGAAAAATTTTCATGGGAGACACGATTCTCCCGTTGTTCAAACAAATACATGGATCGTCGTACTGTAAAACAAACAGCAACTGATGAAACCATCCAACGAATCTGTCCAGTTTATTGTGGATTATATCACAACCTTGGGTCTTATCGAGTTCCGCCACATCACCCCATGTACACGGTTATCCTAGAAATGTCGACCATCAAGATGGAAAATTGATATTGATATGATATGCGTCGTTCAAAAGTAAACTTGTGATGTTTTAATGTGACAAAACCAATGCTGCTGTTGTTTAACTGTTTTACATTCTGTACTAAAATACAACTAAGGTATGTATCATGTGTTTAGTTTGGTCCATTTTAAAAAGTTATGAGTTACTGGTGTGTATGTGCAATACACCACAGGATGGACGTGACATGTTCTACGTGCATGGAACTAACGGATTCGGGAAACAAACAAAATGTATCTGGCTATGCAAAGATGCTTCGAATACTTAACTCTGATTGATTTTTTCTATCAGTCCATCACTACTTCAATCCAATTTTCAATCCAGCCTTTATTATGTTCATTCAATAATACCCTCTGCATATAATGCTTCAAAAATATTTTCAAAATTCTCATACTTTTTTTTATAAGCATTAAGCAGTAAACAATACAATGTCTGACAACAATCTTTAAAAACAACGAGGAATAATTATTTATTATTCATGGATGTCATTTCCAACTGTGGTGTGAATCACCTGACTATGAGCACCTTATTTCAGACGGGAATGTATTGACGGTCATACATCATACGTCTCTGAACATGTCACTAGGCATTGGACTGATTTATGTGCAATCCACGAGCGAATAAAGTGATACAATCTATAGACAATCTCTCAAATGACGTGATTTGTCAGGGATGAATTCACATAGTCTATTTTCGTTGACTTTGATGGACGTTAATTCATCAGCGGAAAAGTGAATCAGTAAGCACAATCCCCCATATATATAATCTAACAACGCATGATGTAGTTTACAGCATTTGCAATTCACACGACATGAAAGCACAAATTGAGTGACAAATTGTATTACAAAGATTGAAGCCATGAAAGGAGAAGGAAAAATCCGATTGATGTGTGAGATACAACTAGGTGTGAAATAAGGTCCAATGGAAATCAGAATCAATGGGCCTCGCTGAGCAGGCTTAAATTTAGCAGTAATAGCAATAGGACTATGTTTCCTTTTCAAGTTAATATCATCATTCTGCAAGATCATGTTAAATGAAGTAACGCAAAAACTAGTCAAGGTCTAAAGATGCCTTGGGGCATTTGGATAGAAAATCATGCATCTCCACCACTAGCGAGGAAAGACAATGTTCATTTTTGACTATGAGTCCATGTCACTCTACTGAGATTGGGCAATATAAAATATGGTGATTCAGTGGAAATTGTTCGAACTGAAGTTGAATTTCACCCAACATAACTCCGCGAAATGTTTGGTTATGTCATCGAGTCTGCAAATAACCCCCGCTTCACTAAACATGTTTTCCTAGGGCCACAAGTCCGAAGATATTTTCTGTGTCACTCTACGATGCACCGTTTCCGAGACATGGCTGATGATGAAAAATGCTGGCTCATCAAAATAAAAATTTGGCCCAGGGATAAGTTCACCCAACATAATGCCATGAGTCTAAAAATTATGTCCATTTCGCTCTATTTTAATCTATTTAATCCCCCATTTAAGGTCGAAAATGTGGGGGTCATCAGTGTCACGAATATGTGACATGTTGTTTACCATATTATTCCCGTAGCAGGCTTCATGTTATTGTTGAGCAGTGGCAAGTCCCACTGCGGGTAGTGCCCGAAGAGTGAAGTATTCTAGTGTGTGTTATTTCAGAGTTGAGTTTAGTTATATGTATATTATTTCAGTGGAACTCGTGGCAGCGCAATGTATATATGTTATTGCATTCATTTGGTTAATCCTGTTGTGCTTGTTCACGCCTGGTGACCGCAGACGCTCACTAGGATATATAAACTCGAGGCTAATTTGTGTTTGTTATAATGCAACCGGGAGCTCAGCGACTGCACCAGACAGAGGCAGTAGTGATAGTGCGAGGCAGTGCTATGTGATATTACCAGTATTATGTGAATTGTGTGGAGGACTTGACACTTTCACCGTGAGTACATGTATATATGTTGGTTTTTATCGATAGGTCGGGGATAGGGTAAGATAGTTAGGTGGGTTAGGACATGTTGTGCTATTTGTTCGATTTATTTAGCTTCAGGGTCGGGAACCCGATATGATATAACAGACGTTGTGACAGACGCCTAGGACAGGGCTGAACTAGAGAGCCGACAACAGACGTATACATACGGGGAAGAACTACGTGGGAAAACTCAAGTCGGGTCGCCGCTAACCTCCAAGCAACGCGGGAGCGTCTAGTACAGCAGTTCAAGATTGAAATTATTGTAACGGGAGCAGTGTTGCTCGCAGCGCTATTTTAATATTACACAGCTGTCATTTATTGTACATATTGTCTACTTATTAAACGTTTAAAAATTATATTTGGTTGTCCGAGTTAGTTGTTTGTCCAATATATGAGTCTGAGTGAATTAGGTACCAAGAGGTGCTTTATATGTCTGACCCGTCACAGAATATCGTGACAATTAGCTTCAATATTAATAACTAAATCTGAACGTGCGAGGGTCTGCAATCTACGATTGTCTCGTTATTCTTGAAATAGTATTTGCTAATTGGCAGTGCTTGTTATTTGCGGTTTTCCATTCTCCATTTTTGTATATCATGTAATCTAGGGAGGCAAATCAGCCTAGTTTGGTGATAAAGGCACCAAATGATAATTATGCATTGTCGGTGATCAAGATACACATTTTCAGGGTAATATTGGATTGCACCAGCAGCTCTATTATTTGAGGCAATATCAGCATCATGTATTATTTTTTCACTGAACTGAATGCTCTATCCAATGTTAGATATTGGAAATCACTGCCCTAATGTAGGCCTATACTTATTTCCTGGGCCATAGTGAAAATTGGCATCACACCATTGGAGTTTGTGTTCAAAGTGTGTGATAAGGTAAACAATATGGTGTGACAGTACATTGATATCCAAGTAAATTTGTTTTAACAAATTGACTTGATCAAATCGGGTTTTGTGCTTGATTTCAACTGGGTACGTGAAATGATAGTTGTTATCATTGTAATTCGTTGGACAGATGACATTATTGGATTTTATTCATATCAAAATCATCAATCATTTTCATGCATGGGTGAATGATTGACTGTTGAGAGTCACACACAAAACGACATATTGGTTTCTGACGTCAACGTCAATCATACATTGAACCATTTTCACAGCATGTTTAATTAATGTTAACCCACTTTTTGCCACATTTATAGCGGGTGCACTACTTGGTTCGGAGATCTACATATATCAGATATGACCCCATATATCACCAGTTTGTGTCATTTCTAAGATACAGGAGATGTGGTCCAAAACCCATTGACATTGCATTGCCTCTGTTATGGCATCCTCATCCTCCACATTTTCATTTTAAGAGTTTATGGTCAATATTTCTGAAATTTTGAACAAGAGTAATAAAAATGTTTCAAGTGGAATGTATATATCGACCTACTACCACCAATACAACTATATTTTGATGATGCCAAAAGCAAATATAAAAAAGATAATTTTTTTGGTATTTATGATCAAATGCTGACACCCAAAGACTACTCAAATATAAATAGGATCAAATACTTACACCCAAAGGCATACTTAAATATAGTTCAAATATACAACCTTATGCAACAGGTGTATGACAAGACAATTCGAAAGGCCTGTCAGGGTGTGGTGGACACTTTGGACACTTTTCCCGTTATAATGGAGCTGTCTCAGCTGTCCATATGCTTACTCCTAGAATGCTTCAACACAGAGCTTTTCCACAATGGATATTTCCACATTCAAATAGTTTTAATACAGCGATCTGAGGTTTTAATTTTGATATTCAATGACCTTGAAATGTCAAAAGGGAAGTTGCATGAGAAAAACTACGGTTTTGCAACCGCCTCTGTGGCCGAGTGGATGGGACCGGTGGCTCTTGAAGCAACGAAGCTCAGAGGCGGTAGGTGACGCGGGTTCGATCCCCGTCACCGGCACAAAGTAGGTGGAGTTTTCATCCTGGCAACGCAAAGGTTTCTTCATTCGAATGTGCTTTCCAAATTCTAAATTGTCACCCGACGGGGGATGGGGAAGACAGGCAGAATTGCCTATCATCATGGACCGTCGTTAAAGTCATAGTAGCAAGGTACCATTATATGATTTTATTCCTGTTCACATAAAGGCATTGTTGACATTTGGTGATGAAAAACGTGTTCGCGTTAATTGGTAACTAATAACAGCGACATATAAT
Organism: Terebella lapidaria; assembly: GCA_949152475.1. Classification (NCBI taxonomy): domain Eukaryota; kingdom Metazoa; phylum Annelida; class Polychaeta; order Terebellida; family Terebellidae; genus Terebella; species Terebella lapidaria. Next base: position 32,246,950 of record OX424558.1, read on the forward strand.
GGAATATATTGAGCCAGTATTGCAATCGCCTTCTCCAGCCGATGAGAGAAATAGCTTCGGCAATTTCCGTAATCGTGACGTCAGTTGAGGCAGAATGTGCTTTGATGGCTGGCCAAAAACGTAAAGTACGTAATTTGTTGGCCAGCTCGAAGCAGGGAAAATCACCTCAAAATGCATGCTATTCAACAGAAAACACGCAAAAACCAGCAAATACTGGACATCTTGCAGTTCAACAAACCTCCGTTCTGGGTGAATAACTAGTACTGATTCTAAATATCAAGACAAGGAATGCCGTATTTCTGCCATCTCACCCCTTCACTTGAATTGTCAAACATAGACCAGGGGAATGAATTTGCGACATGCAGTTTATCTTGCTGGCTACATGTTCTATCAGGCCTGCCTCAACTGACGTCACAAACCACGTGACCCACACTAAAATCAGGATCAAAATCTTCGGCAATTTACGGAGGGAGTGCCTATTTGGTTCAATATCTCTAAACCCATTGATTGTAATTGTAAAATTCGTTCGAATTTATGGAAAACTATTCATAATAGACTAAATGAAAAGCACTTTCATCGGCATGCTACTAGGTCTTTAAATAAATCTGATTATATTATTATTATAAACTAGCATTTTGTGGCTTAATAGTATACATTTCTCTGTTAAACCCTCTTAGCCGTTGATTAATTTTGTTGTTCCAACTGCTCAATATTTCACCCTTCCAACATCCCCGCTCCTAGCCTCCCATGATATATTCGAGATTTTCATAGATGGTACAGTGGTAAATCAGTATCAGAACCAGATATCATAAATCAGGGGAAAAACTTGCCTGTTTATTCAACTCCTAGTAGGTTTCATAACATGTAGTTGGTAGCATAACGTGCACAGTAAACCAACATTTTATTTCAACCTTATAGTTGAACAATAATTTAACACGATCAGGGACTCTATAGTCTATTTGCCAACCACACTCATGATAAGATGGTGAAATGCATTCGTGGATATGTCCACGTGGGTTCTTTTTAAAAAAGCACACCAGAACTTTTCTGCATGTTTGTTCCAAAGGTGAGTCTCTATCTCATCGAACATGTCACATTCAGTACAATGTGTTAAAACTTCAACTGTACATGTTCAAACAACAAATAAAATTTGAATATGGTTTTGTGTGTGTGATTTATTTAAGCAGTGTACCATGGTGCAATAAATAATTTTCTCGTTTGGTCATTCTGTTACTGTATAGCAGCCTATATTTCGTATGGTACCATATAAAAAATTATGTGAAAACATGTTAATAATAGAACCTTCCTATCAAATATCACACGTTTCAAATAAGAGGATTTTGGTGTCTTCTGTCGTTACCTGTAATAATATGATTATGTACGGCGAGCTCGGGGAGTCTGGAGACATTGCACATTGATGATTTCAAGCCACATGAAGCCGGATGAGTTGGAGCAATGAACGCAATAATATTGGCATACTTGCTTGTACAAATTTCAATGGCCACGTGGCAATATATTTACCTGGAATCAATACATCAAAACAAGTCTACTCAATGTACATGTATTTATCATTCGAGGTTTTCCATTGTACGTTCGTATACATGTATCAATGCCTTGTTATTCAATGATATATATGATTCCACGCCATCAAAACATGTATTAGGTAATATATAAGATAATACACAGACGTGTAACTCATAATAAATGATGGACACAATGATAGAATGGCATGATTGCAGTATGTGTGTTCATGTTGGACTAATTTACATGCTTCATCAATGCTGGTAAAATAGCTGAGTTCATTTCTGGGATGGTGTCGGTGGCAAGTGAGGTTCTCCCACAATCTCAATACCGGATATTTCCCATTGGATATACATTGAATACCATGATGCCCAACGACTATCAAATACAGAATACCAGATTCGTATGTGAATAGTATGTATTACATTTCCACAAGACGTGATCAAAATAAAATGTATTCATTCCATTGCAACAATTTGATCGATGAAATGGTTTACCAGACCTCGAGATCATCGTATCCTAGATTCAAAAGGAAGAGGACAACGATATTTAGTGCAGAAAGAGACTGCTTCAAGTACAATTGTGTGGCGTACCCTTGAAACCGAGACAGTTTTACAGTGGACATCCCAAACAGTAATGGTCTGCTGAGCTAATGTGATATTCCAAGGAACAATGGCCCAAGTACCGTACACTGCATCACGCCATTGGAGTTTGTATTCAAAGTATGCGATAAGGCAAACAATATGGTGTGACAATACTTTGATATCCAAGTAAATTTGCTTTAACAATTTGACTTGATCAAATCAGACTTTGTGCTTGATTTCAACTGAGTACGTGAAATAACAGTTGTTATCATTGTAATTCGTTTGACAGATGACATTATTGGATTTTATTCATATCAAAATGATCAACCATTTTCGTGCATGAGTGAATGATTGACTGTTGAGGGTCACACACAAAATGAAATATTGGTTTCTGACGTCAACGTTATTCATACATTGGACTATTTACACGGCATGTTTATTTTATGTTAACCCACTTTTTGCCACATTTATAGCGAGTGCACCACTTCGTTCGGATATCAGATATGACCCCATATATCACCAGTTTGTGTCATTTCTAAGATACCGGAGATGTGGTCCAAAATCCATTGACATTGCATTGCCTCTGTTATGGCATCCCCATCCTCCACATTTCCATTTCAAGAGTTTATGGTCAATATTTCTGAAATTTTGAACAAAAGTACTAAAAATGTTTCAAGTGGAACGTATATATCGACCTACTACCACCAATACAACTATATTTTGATGATGCCAAAAGGAAATATAAAAAAAGATAATTTCTGGTATTTATGATCAAATACTTACACCCAAAGACATACTTAAATGAAAATACAATCAAATACTTACACCCAAAGGCATACTTAAATATAGTTCAAATATACAACCTTATGCAACAGGTGTATGACAATACAATTCGAAAGGCCTGTCAGGGTGTGGTGGACACTTTCGACACTTTTCCCGTTATAATGGAGTTGTCTCTGCTGTCCATATACTTACTCCTAGAATGTTTCAACACAGAGGTTTTCCACAATGGATATTTCCACATTCAAATAGTTTTATAACAGTGATCTGAGGTTTTAATTTTGATATTCAATGACCTTGAAATGTCAAAAGGGAAGTTGCATGAGAAAAACTAGCATTTTGTGGCTTAATAGTATACATTACTCTGTTAAGCCCTCTTAGCCGTTGATTAATTTTGTTGTTCCAACTGCTCAATATTTCACATTTCATGGGTCTACCTTTAGACATACCAAATATATGTGCTCGAGCCAAGATGCAAAAAAAAACTACCCCTAGTGTCACAGAAATGTCTTCAAGTGCACATCTTAAAAATTTTGATCGTCCTATCAATATTATATTTTGATAAATATCGAAAAACAGCATTATTGGCTGCCAGATATCAGTTGTGATTTCATTCAAAAGAGTTATGTTGAGTTTTTGAGTACTGTAACAATGTTTGTTGGACTCACTTGTCATATAACGTGTCATAATGTATCTTTCTAATGCATACATTTGGTTTTTGTGATGGCCAGGTACATTGTTTGTGTCCGAAAGATACAACATTTAACATAGAGTCAGGGAAATGTTATTTTTCAGGTCAATCGACATGAATATATAGATTATAATGATGTGCCTAACTCGACAGTCGTTCTGGAAGACTACAGATTGACATGCTGCATGCCTGCGTAAATAGTGGATTGGTGAAGGTCACATGGCGGTAATGATTCAATTTGTTTATTCTGTGTTATAACCAGTTTTTAAAATACAAACCAGAATCGATAACAAGAGTGCAATAATTCAAATTTGCCAACGAAACCAATCACATAATGCAAAATAATAAGAATTCGAAACAATGTTCACATACTTGACCATAAATTTCATTTACGTAATGTGAATATACTTCTGTACTTACAAAAGAACACAATACACAAACTAATGAAAATGACATAAACATACATTCAAAGTTGATCGCCGGAATAGTAAGCTATTTACGCGTACCCCTTTTTCGCCAATTACATTTATTATTGTGTTTGGGTATGCAGGATCCATCTCACACCAGTGACGTTTGACGAATGGCTATAATTGGCAGGAGCCCTCTGGACCTTCTCAGAGGTAAATGCGTTGACGGTCATCATCCAAATCATCATCCATAAGTGCCTGAATGTATCACTTGGTTTTGAAATGATATATACATAAACGACGTGCAACTTATGGAAACCATTATATGAGGCTGTATATTGTTCCGACCCAAAGATTTGCTTTTTAGTTATGACGAGGAACTTCAAGTCACCTTTGTTAAACAGTCACCAACATTTCGAGCCTTCACAACTCTCATGTAATTCCATTAGACAATGCAACCAATACTTCAATGATCGTACACGTATAACAGTTATGGTCAATGAATATATTTTGTTCAAGTCAAGCCAACTACCACAAGATCGAACGAACATATGAGGTTGATTATACATGGTTTGGCACACACACGCAGGAAGGACTGATAATGAGTAATGCTTTGGAAGAATGATCATGACCTGACCCAACATGACCGCCATAAATATATATAAATCGAAGTGATGAATTTGCCAGGGACGGAATGTGTTCTTCATTACTTTGTCAATTGTGATTGAGTGAGTGAGTGATGGATTGCTTAAGGTCACACAATAACCATTTGATAACAGTAAAAACTTTTGCGTGCGTCAATTGTGTTTGTGTCCTTGGTACTGAACTAATTGACCAGGAAAAGCTAATATTGGTAATAACATGGCTATCTGACTCATAATAACATTGTGTGATTAAAGTTTAAAATTGGACACATTTATTGTGGTTAGTCTCGTTTTCGAAACCATCGATGTCGGTAAATGAGGAGGAATTTTACTTAAAGCGGCTCTTTCACTTCTTTCCACTTCCCAGAATATTTTTTGGGCCTATGCATATTTTGAGTCCTATCAACTGATAGATATGTCAGTTGCAAGATAGTGACAATAGAACAACACACATGGGTCTTGTCAGCTAAAATATCGAGGGATTTCCTCGGTCACTTCCTCGGTTCACTCGATGGCCTAGAATCTCATGAGCTTGGTGAGTGTTGATGTCTCACATACGGTGCCTATTCGTTTCGCGTTGTTGCTAGTTAAAAAAACGATTTCCGCACATTTTCAGCAATGTCATGAAAAGATCAATATTCCGAAAAACTGGTGTTTTATCTCAATATTCTATGTATGAGTTATCGCATTTTACCAGGACAATAATGGAACGTAGGCGCATCCAGTGTGTTTATAATGACACGGACCCAAACCATACTAAAATCAATTTCTCACCAGCAACAATGCGGAACGGCTGACCACCGTGGTTGAATGTGTGACGTGTCATGTATTCTTCTCTCAAAGACCAAATTCAAATGTAAACATAAACTTGCGCGCCTGTCAATCTTGATGTAAACACCACTTTTAGCCTTCTGTTTCGGGTGAAATAGCGCATAAATAGCCAGGTTTATGCGATTTTGGGGATCATGCTTAATTGGTTTGATATAATTTTGTCAACTGAGCTGGTTTTTCAATTCGAACAAATATTAGTAACTAAGTGCAAATGCCGTTTTATTTCAGATAGTATGACTTGGGTGGTTATTTACCTTCGAACGACATCAAAGTCAATGACCTTTCTCATGCATGTACAAAAAAAGTACTTGATATTAAATCCCTTCCCCTTTCACCTTTATTACCACGCAAGATATGGTTATGCCATGTCCAACCAGAGATATTACCCATGAAAATGAAAGCCAACCCAATATAGTGATATCACTTTTGAAGACGGGGACTGTGATATCCGGAATAACGGGCATCTGGGACATAAAAAAAACCCTCAAGTGTCTTTGCTGACAGACAGGTTTTCGTTCCCGTCTAGGACTGCGGAAGTTCTTTCTGCGTAAAGAAATGCAATGCTATCGGTGGATATGCAATAGCCTTTTATTACGTCGCATTTTGACATACTGCTGAACAGAATTTGTATTAAAACACTATATGATCACACAGACACTTCAATCTATAATATTTATTTTCCACAGGTTTTATTTTTCCAGCTTGGAATATTTGCAATGAAACGTGAATCTTCATCCATCGTAGTTGACATTGGGAAGATGAAATGAATGGATTTCTCCCTCAAACAACAAGGGCACCGTACAGCAGAGCCCTGTTAATTCATATAGCCCTGTTTATGACCATGAATTTGTTTACGACAATAGCGGTGTTTATGTAGAGCCCATTTCCAGTTAATAATTTGCCTCTCTACAGAACATATTTTTTACACAATTTATAATATCAACTACCGATTTCCATTGGCAATGATTATCGTGAGATGAATGTAATTGCATACAAATAATTTGATTCATATGGCCGAGTCATCCAAGCCCAGAAAACCTGCTATTAAGGGCCGGAAAACACAGATTGAGTTGGAGCGACAGTCACAGAAGCGACCATGGAAAAGTGGCCACATCAATGGATGCTTTACATGCATACATGGGTTTCGTCCATCCATCCGTCTTTCAGCATTGGTTGCAATCCAAAGAAATCTGTCAGCATTATGACCAAACACAATGACTCATAAAAACGCGTGGGTTTGTCGGCTGAATATTTTGGTTGCAACACCTGGAAAGTGGCAAAGTGTTGATGTTAGTTATGGCTAGCAATAATAATACACCACTCTCGGAACGATAATAAATGTATATGGTGGATAATAACTGCGTGTATATCTATCTATATTAGTCAGTTCATTACATATTTAGTGGTTTCGTATATATTTCCAGTTATTTGCACTGATTTTGCTACATAAGAATTAGTTCTATATTCCTATGATTAGTATATATTCCATGATCTATCTCGATCGAAAATCCAATTACTTGAGTTCTTCATTTCTTGAAATAAGACAGTGGTATCAATATGTGGTCCACGATTATAGTGCTATGCGTGGGTTGCTTAAAAAGCATTTAGCATCATGTATATCCCATCCGTGAGTCTCGTCAACAAAGAGCATATCACGTTCAGCCCAGAGTCCAGCGCCTACAACGAGACATTGAAAAAGAGACATAAAACTTGAAAATGAATGTTTTATTGAAACTTTCTTGAAACTATTGAAGCTGGCATTCCATATCACAACAAAATACATAGCTGTCAGGTATAATCGCTATGGTACGTTGTAGCTCGTTGTTATATGATACAAATGAGCACTCAATATATTGGGTAAATTCACTTCAATTCATTAGTTAGGATACATACGAAACATATTATACAATACATGAATTTGTAATTACTTTACACACTTTTATAAAAGTACATTAACAAATAGCCACACAGTGTCGCACATACCAGATATTCTGACGTTCTTATCAAATATCACAGGGATATTTAATAAAGTGAACACACGTCTGAGGTCGACCAACCTGATATAACAAACTTGTGCTCGGCGCCTCCGGCAAAAGGAAGCTTTTGCCAGGTTCAAATGCCACTTTCATTGTGGAAGGTATTAGATTTTTATCCAGGTCAGAAAAAATTGTTTATGCATCACTGCATTTTTCATTAAAAATAAGCAAGCGACAGACGCACGACATTTTTAATGAAACAGAGAAAAATATATCTATAAGAGGATTTGAGTTAGCCTTTTGTCACTGTTCCATAATATGGTTATCTATAAGGAGCTCTGGAAGTGTGGAATCTGCATATTGATGTCTCTAGCCATAACAAAATCTAACAGTTCTGTCCACAAATAATTGGACATAATATTAGTTCCAATACACAGTTTTATATTCGCGAAGTAATACTGACTCCAGTAATTCTCGCATTGGAATATCTTGTGTCTTGTTTATTTATACATAATATGGTTTTATTCATAACATGGACACCGATTGAACTGCAAAATCAGTCAGTGGATAGTAGTTCATTCACCTATGCTATAGGAACTATATGGTACACGCATGGCTTTTTCTATTCTATACATACCTATGAGGTGGTTGTGTGTACTCGTCGCCAGTTTCTCGAGTCTCTTCGTGTATGAAGATAAATTTCGGTGCATAGAACTTAACTTGTCCACCAATACAGATCATGTTCATCAACACAACAAATACAATTTAAATTTCAAATAATATAAATCGAGACTGACTCACCAGTATTTCGCATTATGAACACATTTTTCATACTATCATTACACAGCTCCAACGAATCCGCTATACCAATGTAAGCTATTTAATGTTCACAAGACGTTACCAAAATTAAATCCATTGGTTCCATTGCAAGAAACCTTCAGGGAATCCATTGGATATTGAAATGCTTCATCAGATACAGAGTGTCACGATAGCAGTTCGGGAGGAACATGACAGCAGTGCTTCATGCTGAAAGAAACTGCTTCAAGAGCAATTGTGTGGCGTTCCCGAGATGGTCTGTTGAACTAATGGGATATTCCAAGGTACGGATATAGGTCACGGATCATGTATCGTTAAACTACATGTGTCGTTCAAAGATGGCAGCGAGTCTGATAGATTACATGATCTAAAATATGCATTACCCGGTCAAATGTCAGCTGGAATTGTATGCTTTATAGTTATGTATGTATTTGTTTAGATATATCCGTGGCTTACATGCTATTTTGGGCACTTAAGGATATAACAAATAAAAATATTTGGGATTTGTCACCGTTATAAATATTTGATGCGAAGGGTATATCAATCAATCAATCAATCAATCAATCAATCAACAGAGTTTGAGAACGACATCCCACGCTAAGAGTCAAGAGTCGTGTTCTTACTGATGGTCAATAGATTAATGTTATTCATTGATAGGCTTCACCAAACGCTCCAGTTCAGTGTGCACCTCATTCTGGATGCTGAATGGTATGCGGCGTGCAGGCAAGATACGAGGGTCTGACTCTGGTTTGAGATGTAGTGTGACTTCACCAGGGAGGAGACCAAGCGAACTGTCAATCACACCAGGATACCTGTCCAACATTTCATTTGAGGTCAGAGTGGCAATTTTGAAGGAATCACTGTTCGCCGAGATGAGGTTGAGACTGATCATTGAGGTAAGGCCAAGCAAATTGTTGTACGAGTTTTCAACAACAACAAAGTCTACCAGGTATGAAGTGTTCAGGACAGTGTTTGTTACAACAAGTGTTGATTCACCAATTGGGTCGACACGTTCTCCATTCCAGACAACCAGTTTTCTAGAGGTGGGACGAACTTGAGAGTTCACATTACTCTCAGTGATAGTATTCACTTCAGCCCCACTGTCGAGTTGAAATTTGACAACCCTGTTATTGACCCGCATCAGTGCAGAGAGTTGTTTTCCGCGCAATTTCAGGGCGCCAATCCATGCCGAATTATTTTGTGCATCATACACTGGAACTGGGTGCCCAGAATCACCATACACGTGATGAATGGTACTCTCACAGGAGAGGTCAGTACCGTCGTCAAGCATGTTTACACGTGAGCGTGTAGGGTTCGTCTGACATTTGATGGCAAAGTGACTCATCTGTTTACAATGGCTGCACTGTTGACCCCACGCAGGGCACTCTGATTTTCGCATGACGTGCGTTTTTCCACAAAACAGGCATTCCCAAGTCTGCAAACGTCGGGCGTCAAATGAGGTTTGAGAGCTGTGAGATGTTGGAGGTGAGCGAGGAGAATTGTGTTTAGGTTGTGTGACTTTTGATCGAGCTGAGAGTTTGCTGACGGTAGCATCAGGGTGGTCAGACATGTCTTTGATTTGAGACTGTGTGATTTCATAAGCTCGGCAAATGTCTATGAGCTTGGTGAGATCTAGATCATCTTGCTCTCGCATGACTCGATTTTTTGAAGCAGGATCAGTTATTGTGAATATGATTTTGTCTCTGATTAATCGCTCGGTAGATGTCCCAAAATTTCAGCTCTTGGCTTTAGTACGTAGCTCAACAAAGTGGACACGCAATTGGAGTTGTCCAGAACTTGTAACTCTCATACACTTCATTTTCCTCGGATACTCCTCTATTTTCTTTAGAACAACAGCAGGATCTTCACGATCTTAACGTGTGCCATCTTGGAGCGTTTCATAGTCAAAATGGTTCGAAAGTTCCACAACATCTTCACCAGCAAGATTGAGAAGGATTGCTGTTTTGATTCTGTTAGCTTTTTCATCATTATCACTAGCAGTCATGTAAATTCCATATTGTTGTTTCCACTTGCGGGAATTCTCAGCAATATTACCATTTACAATGTCTAAAATTGTCTAAAATTACAATGTCTAAAAAATGACTGGCAGCCATAACTAACTACTAAGCGAGGAGAATGGAAATGTCAGTGCGCAAACGAGATGTATTTGAGCGATAATACAGGATCAGCAGGCAAGAAGTTCAAATAGTTCATTGGTCGCCGCATCAGCGGCGGCCTATATCAAATACAAAGTTACTTTAACTTCCGGTGCCGCTTAGCACAGTGCACCTTTTTCCATCTGCCGCTCAGCGCACGAACTGATATTCTAGCACAAACATCATTCAATTTTATCAGTTTATTTGACTGACGATCTCACAGCAAGAATTTTGGCCAACGCATTTGTTTCATGCGGCGACCACTTTTGCTACTCTGGATCCCTGACGTTTACTTGTCACATATTCACAATAGGGATGAGTCATCACGTTCTGTTAATAAAGTCATGGTAATAAAGTCTATTCCTTCAGAAATTTGGTTATAATAGCCGTAGACTCCTGTACAGTGACTTAGAAATCGGACACGGAGATCTCAAAGTTCACACGTTTAATTTCCGAACTGACAACCTGATAATACACAACACATAGATGTATGTAACATGTGATTTATGGACATCCCGAAAAGGTGCGAACGAGTGAATAAAACATCCAAATAGGCGATATATGTTCAGAAATATATAAGCAGTGCAATATGATCTCAAGGATGATTGTGAAAGCCAAATCTTGTAGTCGGGATTCAGAACGATCAAACATGTGCTATGTACCGTTACAGTAGATTCATCATGATTTGGCACGCAAATAGAGTTAAAAGAACGTATTTGTGTAATAAATCGAAAGATTCCATGAGGTCTCTTCTCATTCAACTGATTACGAATTCCCATGATATCGACTGCCATGCTGATGTTGATAAGTCATCAACGTTGTCATGTATATGCTACATTTGGCAGTTCGGACAAGTCACTGAATGATGCCTGGGAAGGAAAGTATGTTTCACTTCGTCGATATCATTCGAGCTTACATGAACGTTTGATGGATTGATGAAGGTCACATAGCCATATGATAAGGATAACTGCTTTCACATGCGTCGAAATTGTTGGCAACAATGGTATCGACCAAGTTTCATTCAGCCACTCGTCGCAATGAAACGGACCTGAATTAGATGTTTACAAATTAGACGATACCTAATTCTCTCAGTCTAGAAAACGAATTGATACATAACACGAATGCTACCGATGTACGTCAACACTGGTTGGAAACAAATTGGGTTCGGTGAACTTAGATTGTAAGGTAAATTTGTTTTGACAAGCTTCAGTCGTTGACCGTATTGGTTTGATATGTCTAGAAACGGCATGCTATCCACGAAATCGCAAGGGGTTAAATATGTCAACAGTTAGTTCAACACCCTCTTTTGGTTGAACTATACAAAACTGCCATCATCATAGAGAATTTTTAATGCATAGACATTCTATTTATGTTTTCTTCGTTTAATCATACATGTAAAGGTATGGAAAAATCTATGACTTTCTGCCAATATCACGCCAACACTCCACTTGTTTCAGTACACAAAGATTTTGCAGGCATGTCAGACAACACAGCATTCTGTCAATATGCATTCCGTAGTTTTTATGATGTAGCGCCCTTCCAAATGATGATATATAATTTTTGACATAACTGACGTCAACAGACGTGTAACCCAGCACCGGATCAGTGATACAATTCATGGGCAATCCCTCATATATAAGAGATTTTGTACAAGTGATTTTGTTCTATGAAACTAGTTACCTAATAGTGGGCGTGATACGTAGGAGAGGACAATACATCCAAAAATTGGCCTCTAAATTTTCAGCTCAATGAGCAATATTCACGCAAGCATATCAGAGACGAAATCTTTTATGCTTGGCACATATCAGAGCATGATGCTCACCATTTTCTGATATTCAGTCAAACATGTCTGCTAAGTATGCATTAAGTCGCAATATTCCAACGCACCATAAACTGGATGGAATCTCCAAATACAATTAGGCGACCCTGATGGTATTGAAGCACGGTCCCATCCGATAAATAGTGGATATGTTCTGAAGTACAATTATCGGGATGAACCCAAAAAATATAATTTTGATCGCCATGAGGTTGGAAATAATTATAATACCTTGGTTTGATTTCATGTGGACAATTCAGAATTTTTTTGTACTCTAAAAATAAGTTTCAATATAGAGATCAACACAAATAATTCAGGCAAGCAGGCTGTTTAAAGGTAATACAGGCGAAAATATGTTTGGCTGCATAACGTTCCGAATTTTCATCACACACACAAATGGGGTTTTATGAGTTACCCGGTACTCAATTACATCTTTGGTAATCATTAAGAAACATGACGGCACAATTTCTTGTGACGATCTTTTCTAGGACGAGCAATGTTCCATGAACCACATACTCGAAACGTGATGAACCATTCTGTTCAATTGAATCAAGGCTTGAGTGCATCCATACTGGCCGGCATATTAATTTCCGTTGTAGAATGCCGGAGAATCCAATCGATAAAAGTTTTATTGATAAGAAACGTGGAACGTGAATGAAGTAACTTGCTAACGCAAGGACATCATTCCAAATGTAGCGGTGATCCTGAAAATACTGTTTCCATGGTGATCGCATCTACCGACATCGTGAGGAAATTATCAATATTGTTGACTATTAAGTGTGGTAAGTATCATATATTTTAATTTTTATGTAGACGGAACAACATTCTTTGATATTGCAAAGACTTCACGTTGTCCCATGCATATTCGTTTTATTAACAAAATCTAAACTTTGCATAATGCTGATGCTACTGTTATATATCCTGCCGAGATCCTGGATAACTTTGGACGTTCAGCAGATGGTGTACTTAAGGATTGACTGCGGGTAACAAACCAAACACTGCAGTGAGCAGTTGTCCCATTCATTTATAATGTAAACATAAAGGTAACAAAATCAGCAGGATTATCCAACCTTTCTTCCCGAAACTTCATTAACAGAGTTATGTATACCCATGGCTGATGAACCGAGACATGGTTCTATAAAAAGTATCACAGGATTTGTACAATTGATGATTACAGATATCACTTTTACACGCGTCAACAAACAAGGCGTCGTATCTTCAGCGTTACAAACAAGCTGTTTTTGGTATGTACATTTTGTGGTGTGACCATCCAATAATAAATGCATATACGACTTGAATTTCTGCGAGATGAATACAATAGGCGGATTTGGTGCACCCGAGCGCAACTCACCAGTGAGCTTTACTAGCATTACTAGTTGTCCGGAGTACGAAATAATCCTGCCGTTGGGCATGTTTTGAGTGTACCTTGTCTTCTGAGAAATAAGTCACAAAATGACATATGTAAATGACAATTATCAGATAATTAATCGTATTTAGTCAAGAACCAAGTCTCGGTTGGTGATCTTTGATGGGTATTGGTCGACATAGTAAATTCTGGTGTCAAATGGATGTTTGCAAGTTTATATTCACATTAAAAGTGAATGGAGGACTGGCGCATTCCAGATTCGGGATTTTACATGCAGTTCGTCCTTAAATAGTATTTGACTGGCCCAAGTAGCGCACCTTACTCTGGTGATACTACTCACCCACTGAATGTATACCATATTTAATCCGTTTGGCACATTTTTAATCTTCATTGAATTTAGAAGAAATAGTAACCTGCGCTACATGGGCCATTTGACTCACCATGTGCTTAGTAAATTGAAGAGTGTAGTTTGGCTGTAGTTTGTGTCTCATGCATTCCCACTAATTTACTTTGTCTTCTATACAGCTTCCCGCCTGCATTTGCAAACGAACCATAGTACAGCCTCATTAACGCTCTGTATGTGAACTTTACATTGGCGGGCACTGGCTGTGTGCTGGGCAGGCAACCATAAGGCGCCCAGGTGCTATAAAATCGAACGTGTCCCATCACGCTCCGACGTGCCTAAAATCGGAAATATTACACGATGTGTCATGTGAAAAATATACTTCGGCAGAGATGGTTTGCTATTGCTCAACTCAACACCATTTAACAAAAGAACTGGCTGGATGGCGACTCCTTGAGTGGACGGCAATAAAATACTAATCTTCAAATATGACGTCATCTGCAACCATCCCTAATACGAGTGGGAATATAACTCTGAACAGAACCCAGTCTCCAGTCACAGACCCTGCATTTATCATCCGAAATATCGTGTGTTCATCCACCGTGTGGAAATAATGAATAATTGTGACATACTTAAAAAGGTGAATGAACTGGAAGTCCAGATTGCAGAGGAGAAAAGGGCAGGGTATAGTCAGATGGAATTCGTAAGACTGTGTGTTGAGGGATAACACTTCATTCTATATTTGCATAATTGTTCTACATTGAGTATATATTCTATTTCAAATAATTCTCGCACATTAAAGCACCATCGGTTAGACATTATTCGGATGAATAAATAGTTGATTGCACTCAATACATGGTTTTTTAGTCAGATATTCTTAGATATATTTCAACCCTTTTACATTCAATATCAAGTATGAGGAACATAGCATGAAATTACAGATTGAATAACATGTGACGGTAGGGCAACAAAAACCAAAGGATCCCAATAAATGCAATATATGCACAAGCATTTTATTGATTTCATTTCTTTTTCGATATTGATCCAATTTCTGGACAGCATGTATGAAACAAGAACTGCACCAATTGATTTCATATGTTCATCATATCACCCGAGAACACAATATAGGCCCTCTGAGTCTACGTCAAGAAGTCATTTACGGGGTCACGTAATGCCAAAAGAGTAGATATTGTTGACTACACAATTTCTGAAATTGCCTGTTCGATGAAAACACTGCCATTATAACGCCAGTAGATGCACACACGCCAAAACAGGATGGATGAGTCCTTTGTCATGCAACGAGAGTACTGCCACAGGTACATATATGGGTTGAGAAGGAGATATCAGTGATAAATGTGCCACATTGTTTTTTTTGTACACCTGCTGTGCAAGACAAACTTACATTGACAAATTTATATTGACAAATTGATTTACAATTTTAAAAAAGTAGCCCAAGGCTTAAAATTAGCCCAAGGCTTCTATCCAAAATGCTGCATACCAGCAATCCAATGTCAAAGAAGTTCATATACAGCAAAGTAATGGGAAGTCAGTCTTAGGCATCAATTAGAATAAAACGTTACTGAAGGACCTATTACAAATAGGCGCGAAAGATTGTCATTCTTCATTGAAATAAAATGAAATTTTCTCAGGTAGTAAAGCAGCACCAGAAGATGCTGGGATTTGGAAAATCTAACAATGCGAAAATGTCAACTAGCAATATTGTAATCTGAGATGAAGTGTATTTGGCAGTGATAATGCTGTTGACAAAATTACAAGCGAGGTAAAGATTGAATTGCCACTTAGTAGATCTGCATTACACTTTTGCTTTGGTTTTGTACTAAGTAATGCGAAATGTAGAAAAATTACAAGACGGTCCGTGTGTCTGGTTGATATCATAATTCATATCATGCTTGGACTCAGATCTTGGATCTTGGGGATTCACCAAAGTCTCAGACTCCAGAAACAAATTGAGTAATAACTTGGCCAAGGTTGCGAATATACATTACAGTCTTCCGTGACCTGTCAGAACCAGGCATGTTCTTTTACATGACTAAGAAACATCAGTGATGCTACTACAATTTTCAGGATGCGGAGTTTTGTAGATGTATACATTCATTAAAATTGCTATGCGAAGGATGAACTCACATCCATTATGTCTGTGTTATGGTGCTGTGTTAAGGATATCATGTGTCTCGTGGTATATATTTTATTGAATTCACAATGTTGACAAAGTGTGCAGGATAGAGCGAATATGAAGAAAATGAACCTATATACCAAATATGTTAACACCCCATCCCCCACCCCACGCCCAAATATGTGATACACTGTTTGTAGTCCCAATTAATTTTGAAGGTCTCATTTCTTTGTTCTTTTAATGTCTCGTCCATGTGTCATTTATGTATCGACCTAAACAAAGATCATATTGTTTGTACACTACCTTACAATTAAGATATGATAGGATTGAATTTATGAGACGTATACATAGTGTTTCTCATATCCCATTTTTATAATTATGCATGATGCAATGAGCTAGAAGAGAAAATACAGTGTCACGTCAAGTGCTCTAGTTAGACTGTCAAGATTCTGTTAACACATGGGACCTTAACGGGCAATGTGGGGAATCTCAAAACACGGACAAGATAATGTTGATGGTATGTGATCAGGTGCATAATATATATATTTGGAGTTAGTCAATTCGAATCTGAGGCTGGTGATAAATAAGGAACAGTTAAATCATACAAGGAAGGTAATCCCAATGAAGCAGTCAGCAGACTAATTAACATTGGCGATGATATACTGGACATTCTAGCAGATAGCAATGTTATTGAATTCGCTGATGTAAGGAAACGCCCACATGGTTGTTAAGCCAATCTTGGTTCATTCAAGTGTGCAGTCAAGTACAGTCTTGAATTAATGTAATTAAATAACGAAACTATTTATGGATATTACGATCAATTTTGCACGAACATGTCAGTTAATTTTAGATACACTGTTAACCAATTATTTCATTCAATTTTATTTCACCTGATTGTTTGTAATTGGGTGACCGATCAATCCTGTTCCCATTATCTCTATGTTTTCGAGTTCGATGAGCAGTATCCACGAAAGCATGCAATTCTGAAACAGGAACAAAATTCAAACCACTCAGCACATATAATATCATGATGCTTCAATTACACCTCCGTGATAAAACCTGCATTCAGGCGTATTTTAGGAACATACCGTCAACTCCAGTACATCTTGATTATGTTTGAAACCAGATAACCTCGGCGGTACAGTATTATCTTCTCACTTCCTGAAATACCAGATATGTGTGTTGAAGTATAATCGATATGATGACCCAATAACTTATTTCAGATCTCCATGAGGTCGGACATGAGTATAATACAATACATACTAGATTTAATGAGGACAAATCAAAACGCTAAACACAAAATAAATTATCATAGAAATATCAGTATGAATAAAAGAGTATTACTAAAAATTGATGGGCACAGGCGACAATCTCTTGGGTTGCATATCATATCCGGTTTCGTTTCAGAATTGACAGTTCACAAAACATTAATTATTACTTCAATTCAACACGCTTAATGTGCTGTCTCCAGCACCCCTTTGTGAGAGGCCTGAAGATATACGGCACAATTTATCAGGGCGATTCTTTCTGAAACGAGTAATGTCCCTTGAACCGTTGAACCACAAGCTCTCGAAATTTGATGAACCATTCTGTTCATCGATGAAATAAGGCTTGAGTGCTGCAATATTGGCTGTGAAAATAATTTCTGATATAAAATGTCGTAGAATTGAATTGATGCAAGTTTTATTGTTAATAAAATTGGAACATGAATAAAGTATTGCTGGCTGCAAAGAAATCATCCCAAACCCTCCCCTTCGTTGATAACTCCCTAAAGATGCAAATTCCAAGCCAAACTGGAGAAAGATCATTTGTTTTGTACACGTATGTGAAATTATTTTGATATACATGTATTTAGTGCATGGTTGGGGCCATTTCCTTTGTTGTTGACAGGTTACTATTGAACAGAATTACCAGCAGGTTACTATTTCGGCAAAGAGGGACCCCTGCACTAAGTCAGATAATGCACGCGGGCGCGGGTCTCTCGCCAATAGTGGCCTCGTGCCCTTCTGGCACTCGGTCACTATTGGCGAGAGACCCTCGTCCTTGTGCATTATCCTATACCTAATATTTTCCTGAATCCAGTGGGAAAAGAAAGTAGGCTTTCTAGACTTTATTTCTAACCCGTCATAGCCCTATTTGCTAATATTTTATTTATATGTAATATGTGTTTAAAGCAACTGCCTTTGAAAACAGGCATTATTTTTTAAAAACTATATTTCATATTAAACATGTGAAATTACCTCAATGAGATGTACGTACATCAAGCATTATGTCTGCAACCCAGTCTTTTGCGAAATTTTGCTCATTTGAACAAGCGGTTCACACTTAAATACAGGAACTGTATCCATCACACGCAGATGTAAACAAAGCATAAGTGTAATATGGACCGACAATTCATGCACACCACTGTATATCACTGATTATTTTCAGTGAAATTAGCCCAAGGCTTCTATCCAAAATTTGATCCAGCAAGTCAATGTCAACGAAGTTCATACACAGCAAAAATAATGGGGAGTCTTAGGCATCAATTAGAATAAAACTTTACTGGAGGACCTAGAACAAATAGGCCTGTAGATTGTCATTCTTCATTTAAATAAATTGAAATTTTCTTTTGGTAGTAAAATTGAAAGGTAGTAAAACAGCAACAGATGCTTCAGATTTGGAAAATCTAACAATGCAAAAATGTCAACTAGCAATATTGTAATCTGAGACGAAGTGTATTTGGTAGTGATTACGCTGTTGACAAAATGACATGCGAGGTAAAGACTGAATTGCCACTTAGTAGATCTGCATAACATTTATGCTTTAGTTTTGTACTGAGTAATGTGAAATGTAGAAAAAAGACGGTCCGTGTGTCTGATTGATATCATTCATATCTCGCTTGGATTCATATCTTGGATCTTGGGGATTCACCAAAGTTTCAGACTCCAGAGACAAATTGAGTAATAACTTGGTCAAGGTTGCAAATATACATTACAGTCTTCCGTGACCTGTCAGAATCAGGCATGTTCTTTTACATGACTAAACAACATCAGTGGGCTACTGAAATTTCTAGGATGCGAAGTTGTTTTGTAGATGTACCCATTCATTAAATTTGTTATGTGAACGACGAAATCACATCAATTATTTTTGATGGTGGTGCGAATAGGATATCATGTGTATCATGGTATGTATTTTATTTTATTCACAACAGTGACGAGGTGTGCAGAATAGAGCGAATATGAAGAAAATGAACCTATATACCAAATATGTTAACGAAAAAACCCCATAATATGTGATCCACTGTTTGTAATCAAAATTTGTTTTGAATGTCTCATTTATTTGTTCTTTTAATGTCTCGTTCATGTCTCATTTGTGTATCGACCTAAACAAAGATCATATAGTTTGCCCACTACCTTACACTTACACATGATAGGATTGAATATATGAGACGTATACAGAGTGTTTCTCAGATCCCATTTTTTATAATTATGCATAAAATGCAATGAGCTAGAGGAGAAAATACAGTGTCACGTCAAGTGGTCTAATTAGACTGTCACGATTCTGTTAATATATGGGACCTTAACGAACTACGTGGGGAATCTCAAAACACTGACATGATAATGTTGATGGTATGTGATCAGGTGTATAATATATAGATATATATATATTTGGAGTTTGCTCAATTCCAATCTGAGGCTGGTGATTAATAAGGAATGGTTAGATTGTACAAGGAAGTTAATCCCAATGAAGCTGTCAGCAGACTAATTAACATTGGCGATGATATACTGGACATGCTAGCGGATATGACTGTTAGTGAATTTGCTGGTGAGAGGAAACGCCCACACGGTTGTTAAGCTAATCCTACTTCATTCCAGTGTGCTCAGTACAGTCTTGAAATAATGTAATTAAATAACGAAACTATTTATGGATATTGCGATCAATTTTGCACGAACATGTCATTTATTTTTAGATTATTTCATTCAATTTTATTTCACCTGATTGTTTGTAATTGGGTGACCGATTAATCCTGTTCTCATTATCTCTATATTTTCGAACTCGATGAGCGGTATCCAGCATGTAATCCAGCATGAAAGCATGTAATTCTGAAAAAGGAACAAAATTCAAACCACTCAGCACATATAATATCATGATGCTTCAATTACACCTCCGTGATAAAACCTGCTTAGACCAGATTATGTTCTAGACCAGATCACCCCGGCGTGTTTCCTAAAATATCAGATATGTGCGTTTAAAGTGGCCCGTCTTGCGGGCGAGTTCAACACACACACTCAGTCTCATGACGTCATTGGTATTTGTCTAGATACTGTGGCAACGGGCAATGTAGGCAGGCCAATCATTCTCTATCCACTGTTTGCATGCACGATTAACGTCAATTTTCTAAATATCTGTTGTCGAACTGTGCCCATTTCCTGTATATTCCCGGCTATCTCTAGATGTACTTTCAAGTTTGTGTGACAAACAAGAATGCTAAATTTGGCTGATTTTAAAATTGATTCCAACTTTAAGTATCATCCATATGATGACCCAATAACTTATGTTCGATCACCATGAGGTCGGATATGAACATAATACAATACATACTAGATTTAATGAGAACAAATCAAAACGCTAAACACAAAAAATAAGTTATCATACAAAGATAGTATTACTAAAACTTGATGAGCACAGGCGACAATCTCTTGGGTTGCATATCATATCTGGTTTCGTTTCAGAATTGACAGTGCACAAAAAATGAATTATTACTTCAATTCAACAAGCTCAAGGTGCTGTCTCCAGCACCCCTTTGCCAGAGGCCTGAATACACACGGCACGATTTCTAACGACGACTCTTTCTGAGACGAGTAATGTCCCTTGAACCGTTGAACCACAAACTCTCGAAATTTAATGAACCATTCTGTTCATCAATGGAATAAGGCTTGAGTGCTGCAATATTGCCTGTGAAAATAATTTCCGATGTAAAATGTCGTAGAATTGAATCGATGCAAGTTTTTTTGATAATAAAATTGGAACATGAATAAAGTATTGCTGGCTGCAAGGATCATTCCAAATCCTTCGTTGATGACTCCCTAAAGATGCGCATTCCGAGCCAAACTAGGAGAAAGATAATTTGTTTGTACATGTATTGATTTATATAATATTTTCTTGAATCAAGCGGTAATAGGAAGTAGGCTTTCTAGTCTTTATTTTTTACTCAACATAGCATGTACGAATATTTGCTGATATTTTATTCATATGCAATTAGTGTTCAAATGATGAACAACCACTCGGGACCATATGCGTATTATGGTCTCTTCGTTACATGTCTGATATGAAGCGCTTCACTATGTTCGCTCATCTTTAAGTGATGGTACCAATTTCGTTACCTCCCACCACACACCACCCCCGGACACGCACCGTGACACACATAGCCATTAATCCTGCTGCTGTGTTGCTCGTTTGAACCAGCGACAGAAATAGCTCCAGAGTTATGACATTATCATCAACTTCACTTAAAACGGTTTCTAGTGTATCTTCAAATTATTTTTGTGTGTGTTGATATACACACTATATTCACTCGTGAATCTATATGTATATACGCATATATATTATAACAAGCTTGTACTTTCGACAAAGCCTGCCCTCCACATTGCAAAACATATGAAACCAAGTGGCTCTCGTTCTCACCTGACATTTCTCTCACGCTGAAGAGGCAGATATTGATAGAAAAAGAAACCCACCCATCTTTAGGACAACGCCGATTGGGCAGATTGATTACACGTGTTCATCATATCACCTGAGAAGACATTAGCTATGAGTAAATACCTAGTTGAGCGTGTTGCTTGATCTGTCAGCTAATGTAACGTCAACAAGTCCCTTACCAGGTCACATAATGCCAAGAAAGTAAATGTAGTTTGAATGGTAATTACCTAACTTCTGACATTGCCTGTGCGCATAGTTCGATGACTGCATGGTCATTATAACGTGACTAGACGCACAGATGCCACAATAGATTTGATGGATCTCATATGACATAGAAGCACTCCTGTTCTGAGGGGATATTGGCGCTTTATCTACCGCATTCTCTTCTTACACCTGCTCTACAAGACGTACATGGCAATGATCAATATTAGTTCGAAATTTCTCTAGCCCACAGGAAGTTTACCCAGAAAATGCACATCGTTAAGCCATACAACTGCTTTTTGTTTCACTGATTTTGTCGCATCCACCTGCAGTTCAATGTCATCGAAAGATGTGCCAGATAGAGTCCGAAATGGCGTCCATATGTGCAGCTAGATATAATGTTAATTAATATATATCGAGCAAAATGTCCATAAGTGACATTTTTTGTATCCCTCACAGGTAGTCTAAATTGTAATACTCGTGTGAAAAGATTGTCTTAACAGAAACTGGAAAACCAACCCTCAAATTCCAGAACTGCATTTTTTCGACGGAATCAGTCATTCGCGAATAGAACGTTTTATTCGCGAATAGAACGTTTTATTCGTGAATAGAACGTTTTATTCGCGAATAGAATAGTTTTATTCACGAATAGAACATTTAGCTATTTTTTTAAATTGGTGTCCTGCAAAAAAAATTTAGATGTCACATATCAGCCACCGTAGAATTTCTAAAACACTGACAAGATATATCGGTGGGTGAGTGATTACGTTGTAATCTTGGGGTGTTGCTCAACTGGAGTCTGAGACTGGGAAATCATAAAGATTACAGTTAATTAAGGCATTTCGGCAGAAATGCCTTTATGGTTTTAGCAGAATTTTTTTTTTTTTTTTTTTTTTCTTCCGCCACTTTTGGTTTCCGGACGATAACTTTAGATTGCCTTGACGGATCCTCGTCAAATTTTCACCACAAGTCAGAAATGATATGTGGAAGAACCCTATTCTTTTTGAGCCGGATCCGAGGTCCGTGAGGTCCGTGAGGATGAAATCAAGGCTAATTTTGAGACTTGGTTTCCGGACGATAACTGGAAAAATATTTACGCAAAAATTGCAGAACTCTGCATGGAGGTTCATATGCCACCAGGGAAGAACCCTATTGATTTTGGGATCGATCCGTCAAACGACCTTTGACCTAGAGGTCGAAATAATTTTTTGCTGATTCATCCTTGAGGCTTCCTGCATATCTCAGAAACCGTGCGTCGTAGAGCGAAACGGACGTTATTTTCG
This sequence comes from Terebella lapidaria, assembly GCA_949152475.1. Classification (NCBI taxonomy): domain Eukaryota; kingdom Metazoa; phylum Annelida; class Polychaeta; order Terebellida; family Terebellidae; genus Terebella; species Terebella lapidaria. Next base: position 32,270,181 of record OX424558.1, read on the forward strand.
GACTCGTCGCCCTAGACAAACATCTCTAGGGTGTATTATTTTTTTTTGATCCGGCTCCGAGGTCCGTGAGGTCCTTGAGGATGAAATCGAGGCTGATCTTGAAACTTGGTTTCCGGACGATAACTCGAAAAATATTCAGGCAATAGTTGCAGAATTTTGCACGGAGGTTTATATATCAACAGGGAAGAACCCTATTGATTTTGGGATCGATACGTCAAACGACCTTTGACCTAGAGGTCAAAATAATTTTTTGCTGAGTCATCCATGAGGCATCCTGCACATCTCGGAAACGGTGCGTCGTAGAGCGAAACGGACGTTATTTTCGGACTCGTCGCCCTAGACAAACATGTCTAAGGGGTATTATGGATGAACTTTGACCTTGACCCGAAATTTTTTTGCCGAGTCGGCATTTTTCGTTTTCGTCGATATCTCGGAAACGGTGTGTCGTAGAGCGAAACGGACTTTGTTTTCGGACTCGTCGCCCTAGACAAACATGTCTAAGGGGTATTATGGATGAACTTTGACCTTGACCCGAAAATTTTTTGCCGAGTCGGCATTTTTCGTTTTCGTCGATATCTCGGAAAGGGTGTGTCGTAGAGCGAAACGGACGTTATTTTCGGACTCGTCGCCCTAGACAAACATGTCTGAGGGGTATTATGGATGAACTTTGACCTTGACCTTGAATTTTTTTGCCGAGTCGGCATTTTTCATTTTCGTCGATATCTCGGAAACGGTGTGTCGTAGAGCGAAACGGACGTTATTTTCGGACTCGTCGCCCTAGACTGACATGTCTAGAGGGTATTATGGATGAACTTTGACCTTGACCCGAAATTTTTTTGCCGAGTCGGCATTTTTCGTTTTCATCGATATCTCGGAAACGGTGTGTCGTAGAGCGAAACGGACGTTATTTTCGGACTCGTCGCCCTAGACAAACATGTCTAAGGGGTATTATGGATGAACTTTGACCTTGACCCGAAATTTTTTTGCCGAGTCGGCATTTTTCGTTTTCGTCGATATCTCGGAAACGGTGTGTCGTAGAGCGAAACGGACGTTATTTTCGGACTCGTCGCCCTAGACTAACATGTCTAGAGGGTATTATGGATGAAGTTTGACCTTGACCCGAAATTTTTTTGCCGAGTCGGCATTTTTCGTTTTCATCGATATCTCGGAAACGGTGTGTCGTAGAGCGAAACGGACGTTATTTTCGGACTCGTTGCCCTAGACAAACATGCCTAAGGGGTATTATGGATGAACTTTGACCTTGACCCGAAATTTTTTTGCCGAGTCAGCATTTTTCGTTTTCGTCGATATCTCGGAAACGGTGTGTCGTAGAGCGAAACGGACGTTATTTTCGGACTCGTCGCCCTAGACAAACATGTCTAAGGGGTATTATGTATGAAGTTTGACCTTGACCCGAAAATTTTTTGCCGAGTCGGCATTTTTCGTTTTCGTCGATATCTCGGAAAGGGTGTGTCGTAGAGCGAAACGGACGTTATTTTCGGACTCGTCGCCCTAGACAAACATGTCTGAGGGGTATTATGGATGAACTTTGACCTTGACCTTGAATTTTTTTGCTGAGTCGGCATTTTTCATTTTCGTCGATATCTCGGAAACAGTGTGTCGTAGAGCGAAACGGACGCTATTTTCGGACTCGTCGCCCTAGACAAACATGTCTAAGGGGTATTATGGATGAACTTTGACCTTGACCCGAAATTTTTTTGCCGAGTCGGCATTTTTCGTTTTCGTCGATATCTCGGAAACGGTGTGTCGTGGAGCGAAACGGACGTTATTTTCGGACTCGTCGCCCTAGACTAACATGTCTAGAGGGTATTATGGATGAAGTTTGACCTTGACCCGAAATTTTTTTGCCGAGTCGGCATTTTTCGTTTTCATTGATATCTCGGAAACGGTGTGTCGTAGAGCGAAACGGACGTTATTTTCGGACTCGTTGCCCTAGACAAACATGCCTAAGGGGTATTATGGATGAACTTTGACCTTGACCCGAAATTTTTTTGCCGAGTCAGCATTTTTCGTTTTCGTCGATATCTCGGAAACGGTGCTTCGTAGAGCGAAACGGACGTTATTTTCGGACTCGTCGCCCTAGACAAACATGTCTTAAGGGTATTATGGATGAACTTTGACCTTGACCCGAAATTTTTTGGCCGAGTCGGCTTTTTTCGGTTTCGTCGATATCTTGGAAACGGTGTGTCGTAGAGCGAAACGGACGTTATTTTCAGACTCGTCGCCCTAGACAAACATGTCTAAGGGGTATTATGGATGAACTTTGACCCGAAAGGGGTATTATGGATGAACTTTGACCCGAAATTTTTTTGCCGAGTCGGCATTTTTCTTTTTCGTCGATATCTCGGAAACGGTGCATCGTAGAGCGAAACGGACGTTATTTTCAGACTCATCGCCCTACACAATCATGTCTAAGGGGTATTATGGATGAACTTTGACCTTGACCCGAAATTTTTTTGCCGAGTCGGCATTTTTCGTTTCTGTCGATATTTCGGAAACGGTGCCTCGTAGAGCGAAACGGATGTTATTTTCGGACTCCTCGCCCTAGACAAACATGTCTAAGGGGTATTATGGATGAACTTTGACCTTGACCCGAAATTTTTTTGCCGACTCGGCATTTTTTTCTTTTCATCGATATCTCGGAAACGGTGAGTCGTAGAGCGAAACGGACGTCATTTTTGGACTCGGCAACCTAGACAAACATGTCTGAGGGGTATTATGAATGAACTTTGACCTTGACCCGAAATTTTTTTGCCGACTCGGCATTATTCGTTTTCATCCATATCTCGGAAACGATGAGTCGTAGAGCGAAACGGACGTCATTTTTGGACTCGGCGACCTAGACAAACATGTCTAAGGGGTATTATGGATGAACTTTGAAATTGACCTTAAAGTTTTTTGCCGAGTCGGCATTTTTCGTTTTCGTTGATATCTCGGAAACGGTGCATTGTAGAGCGAAACGGACGTTGTTTTCGGACTCGTGGCTCTAGACAAACATGTCTAAGGGGTATTACAGATGAACTTTGACCTTGAGCTGAAATGTTTTTTTGCTCAGTCGACATTTTTCATTTTCATCCATATCTAGGAAACGATGTGTCGTAGAGCCCATGGCAAACATGTTTTAAATATTACGAATTAGTCCTAACACCGAAATGCCTCCAAGGCATCTTTAGGCCTTGACGTCTAGTTACACAATGGAGTCGTCAGCCGATTGATGGCAATGGCGATAATATACTGGACATGCTACCTTAATACAGTGTTAGTTAGTTCTTCCGTTCAATTGTATTTCGCCTGATTGTTCGTAACTGAGTGACCGGTTGATTTATTTCCCATCATCTCTAATTTTTTCAGCTCAATGAGCAGTATTCGAGAAAGCATGTAATTCCGAGGACGAAAGAAATATTTTAGGCTTAGCACATATCATGGCAAGATGCTCACCGCAGTAGATTATTCATCAAACTCGTGGGATAACCTTTGGCATTCAGGTGTTATTATCCATCTTACTCGAGTAAATCTTGATATTGTTTGATACCTGGATGACCCTGACAGTATCAACCCATGATCTGCGAGACATATTACGGATATGAACGTTGAAGTACAACTGACAGGATGAGGCAATGCTTGATTTTTGATCGCCATAAGATTGAACATAATTCTACAACATTTAGGATCGATTGCATGTGGACGTCGTTATAAAAGTAGTATTTTGTATGTAGATAAGTTAAAATCCGGAATGCGTTTTATCACTGAGTGGTGAACAAAAATACTAGTAATTCAAGTTTCTCTATCTGACTGCATACAGGATATTGATTTTCAAAATGAAATTTAATCAAGCACTCCATAATTTTGCCTAACTAGTTCCACAATTTACAGTACAAAAAAAACGTGAGTTATTACATTAACTCAGCAGTCTAGTATTGTCGTTGGTACTCCTTATCAGAGAAATGAGGGTACGCGACACAGTTTTCTGCGAGGATCTTTTCTGGAATGAGTAATATCCATTCAACCCACGAACCCCAATCTCTCAAAACCTCATTTTGTACATCAAAGGACGCAGGGTTTGAGTGTTGCAGTACTGCCCGTTAATTTCCGTCATTGAATTCAATCGATGCAAGTTTTATTGATAAGAATGGGGGATATCAATGACGATTGATCCTGGTTCAAATCATTGTTTGTTGCATTACTACATCACGTGTATGGAAACAATCACGTGTTAAAACTGTACAAAGAAACTATTCATGGCTGGTGCAATTGCTATTTTACAAAGACACGAGTGCTGTCTTAATACCCTGTTAGCTAGTTCTTCCGTTCAATTGTATTTCACCTGATTATTAGTAATTGGGTGACCGATTAATTTATTTTCCATCATCTCTGAATTTTCGAGCTCAATAAGCAGTATTCAGGGAAGCATGTAATTCCGAGGACGAAGCGAAATATTTTAGGCTTAGCACATATCATGGCAAGATGCTCACTGTAATAGATTTTTCATCAAACGCTTGGGACAAAGCATTTGGCATTCAGGTGTTATTATCCAGATATGTTATTACGGGTATGTTCGTTGATGTGCAACTGACAGGATGAGGCAATGATTATTTTTTGATCGCCATCAGATTGATTGCATGTGGACGCCAATAAAAATAGTATATTTATGCATACAAATTCAAATCCGGAAAGGGTTTTATTACTGAGTGGAAATGGTGAACAGAAATACTAGTGACTAGTCAAGTTTCTCTATCTATCTGCATACCAGAACTTGATTTTCGAGATGACACTTAATCAAGCACTCCATAATTATGCCTAATTGGTTCCACAATTTACAGTACAAAAACGTGAATTATTACATTAACTCATCAGTCCAGCATTGTCGTTGGTACTCCTTATCAGAGAAATGAGGGTACGCGAAACAATTTTCTGCGATGATCTTTTCTGGAATGAGTAATGTCCCTTGAACCCACGAACCCCGAGTTCTCGAAACTTGATGAATCATTTTGTACATCAAAGGACGCAGGGTTTGAGTGTTGCAATACTGCCCGTTAATTTCCATCATTGAATTCAATCGATGCAAGTTTCATTGATAAGAAAGGGGGATATCAATGACGATATCCCACTTAAAGGGATATTTAATTGATGGGATATTAATTTCCAGTGTAAATTGTCGTAGACTTTAATTGATGCAATTTTATTGATTTTATTGAATAAAATTGGAACATGAATAAAGTATTTTGCTGGCTGCAGAGGAAATCATTCCAAACCCATCGTTGATGACTCCCTAAAGATGCGCAATCCGAGCCAAACTGGGGGATATATCATTTGCTAGTACAGATATGTGAAACTAAAGTGATTTATATAAGTTTTTTCCTGAATCAAGCTTCATTTTTATCTCGTAAACGCTTCAACGTGAAGCTGTAAATTACAAGCCTCTGGTTTCCCACAATACACGCGAGTGGTGCTTGCCCACCTTGTAAAAATAAATTCGAATAATTCATTCGTCATAGCATGCATGAATAATTGCTGATCTTTTATTTATATGCAACATGTTTAACACGCTGGGTAAGCGCGTCATAACGTTCGGGCATATTTTAGTTGATTAATTGTAGAACATGCTGATTTATAGATTGGGATATGTTTCATCCAGATCTCCCAAGCAAACCCACACACAGGTTGGACAAAAATTGGTGTGATTATAGACATATTGGAAGAGAAAGACAAAAAACTGAGAACAAAGGTTTTTCATCTGTTGTGCGCAATGTTTTCAATTAAAATCAATATTGTTAATGTTAAATGGCGTGTTAAATAAAAAACAGCCATGAAATATTTATTGCACAGACATTTAATCTTGTTGAGCCCATTAATAAATGTTTCTTGTCTTAACTATTTTTTTGCGGTCAATAATAGACTTAGGTAGTAAAACTAATGTTAACTTATTCTGTAATATTATTCTGTTTTCACCAAAAACATTATTCAGTTCTCTATTCCGTACAAGAATCCTGTGCCATTTGCTTTCATAGCACAGGTTATTGTAGTGATCACAGATGTCAAAGTGAGTATTTTAACGATCGGTTTCTTGTGACTGTCTTTTTCGTCGAGCCTGTGAGATTTCATCATCATTCATTGAAAACTCCCACCCACAGAGTGTTCACAAACCATATGTACTAAACAGGCCAATTTGAGCACAAAATGTGTGGCTAACCCGCCAATATGGTTGCCATAGCAACCAAAATCGATTGGTGTCGACATTTTACCATAAGACGGTTCAGAATTGCTCCCTGTAGAGCGCTCGCAAGAAAGTAAGTGTCTGCGGCAGACGCGGCGGCGTCGCGACGATCGCAAATCCATAATATCCGCCGACCTTCGTTCGGAGGATACAATTAATGAGGTCCAATTCAATTCAATACTCTTTGTTACAGATATATGTCAATGTACGGAAGCCCGTTGAGGCCAGATAATGAAAGGTGCGAAAATATATTTATCTGGCGGCAGCCAAATAATGATCTGGCGGCCGCCACTTAATTATCTTGCGGCCGGCACTTAATTATCTGGCGGCCGCCACATAATTATCTGTAGGCCGCGGCTTGAAGTATGAGGAGATTTTGTAAAGCAATATACATATAGCTAATTAGGCCCTAGTATCCAAATAAAAGTCGTGACATACTGTATTAATGATAATACTGTTTTTAATGCGACAATGTTATATGGGGTATTGTGGTGGAGGGGGGTGTTGATATGCAAATTATTCAACAAAACTTTACTTTCACACTTAGCATTATATAGGGATCATCAATGAATTCATGTTATTTGTTGTGACCATGGCAACTGGGCCCTCTGCAATTATGGTTGCTACCATCGATATATAGGATAATAGGGATATGTGAACAAATAAAAACAGTGCATATTCGATGGTGGTGACAAATATTCGTCAGATTATCTGATTAATATTGTGTGTTCCTTTTTTTCTTTGTTTTTTCCCCTATGGATTACGTATTGAAAGTTGCCCTATGGTCGATAATACCAATCAATAACATGAAAATAGGTACTCATCCCCCAAACAAATATTCGTTAAATTTATTGAGGCATTCTTGGACCATATATGTTACAATATAAATCGGCATTGACCGACCAGAGTCACTTTGCATGTGACTAACGCGCATCACTCCTATTGGATGCTGGTTTTCGAAGGGGGGGTGGGGGGGAAGAAGATTTTTTCCCGGGTTAATAACTTGATAATATCGACTTAGTATATCGATAATGTATCTCAAATAAAATGTGAATTTTATTTTAAAATGAATTTCTATGGATAGACCAAACGCTGTGTTAAGGCACTAATTAAGTGGCGGCCACCAGATAATTATGTGGCGGCCGCCACTTAAATATATTTTCACACCTGGCACTAACGGTCTTCCGTATCAATGTAATAAAGTGAAGTGAAATGCAATCTCATTTTGTTTTCTCGTTTGCGCAGAAAAGTACTTCAAAGCTCAGAAAAGTACTTCAACAGTTTCAAGTCACTGTCACAAGACGGCAAACAGACAAGGCCAATTTACTTGTATTAGTTGATGGCGAACTTTAAAAAACGTGGTCTTTCCGACGCCGATATTGTGGTGGATTAGTTAATGTTATTGTTCACATGACAATTGATATTATACTGGACTTTTTGTGAATTGCAATGTTTAAAGTTTGGTGCTGGATTTGAAGTTTGATGCTGGGAACTAAACAGATTTAGTTTTATAATACTAGAAGTTGATCTTTATTTGCTGCAGCAGTGTTTTCTGCCGTCTTTATCTAGTCTATTTGATTTAAATTATTTGCCTGGTCAGCACAATTTGAAATATTTCTTTGTTCCTATTTTTGTGTTATATTTATTTGTTTTTGTTTTCATAATTTTTATAAATTTTTACAATTTAAATTTTATTTTGATGTTTATATTCTATGACAGTATTGCAGGTCCTGCACGTAGCATAAATTAAGTACTTATTTGATCATTATTGCTTGAATAGCCCAGGAAAAAAAACATTAGTTTAGTGTATTTTTGTCAACAATAATTAAATTAAATGCAACAAATTATTATTAACAGGTCATGCATAATAGTAAAGTACTAAAACAACGCTGCCAATCATTATGTGCAGTAGATGACTAAAGTGAGAGACGCTGGAAATATTCACACCTAGTTACTAGTCAACCGATGAATACAAAGTCATTGTACAGTTGCTCTGCTAGTTGCCAAGCAAAAACCATGTTACTTCAAATGGTCTATTAGCACTGTCATGCATTACTAGCTGTTAAAATTTCTGTGAACACATGGCTAAAGTCACATTTGCATCGAAGCCTACGCCAATGAGGAAACCATACCCAAGAAGACTAAAATTTGGCCATTTCGGCTGGTCACCCACCAAGTGCTCGATGGTCATCCATTACCATCGGGCAACAATCGGACATCGTAAACACGTTGGTGGTGGCATCGGAAAGTCATTTTCTTGGAGCGACCGATGGAAAAATGACATCGGTAATGAATCGCTAGCACACCTGCCGATGGCCGGCCAGAGCCCTTTCAGATGCTAGCCAGGTGCCGAGCGGATCCAGCAAATTCTTCGACCACCCAAATGGGTGGGTAACCACTGGGTATCCCTCAAGAGGCCGATGGATGTCCGGAAGGTGCCCCTCAGATAATCGGCTGATTTGTACATATCAGGCGGTCACCGAGCAGGTATCAGGAGTGCATCATGCAGTCTCCGGTAGAGCATCGGTGATTGGTCAGTCTTTCTTTAAATTCTTAGAAATGGAACGGACACTGCGAAAAAGCGTGATTGTAGGTGAATATGATGGTCACCGGTGGTTTCATGACCACTCGTAAGATATGGGAAAGATGCCTGACAAACTATCACCGGCGGCAGAAACATCTGTAAATACCACTGATGTCCCCACATCGGCCGGTGGCCTATGCAAATGTGACTCAAGCATTTTTAACAAGTCATGTGAGAATCTCTAAACCGCTGGCAAGTTACATCGGTGGGTAAATGTATTAGGTTATAATCTTGGAGTGTGGCCTTTGCTCAAATTTTAACCTGAGACTGGGAAATAATAGTGATCACAGTTAAACACACAATGGAGTTTTCATCAATTTGATGATAATGGTAATAATATAACGGAGTCCAGACATGGGGTGAATACTTCACTTTTACATGAATACGAATATGAATACCTAGTGGTGTGCACAAAACCGGTGTAAAGAAACTGGGCAAATTATTGTTTGATGTCAACTATGTCATAAATGTTTCATTTGGTCATTTTATCAAAACATGACATCCAGGGCAAAAATTAACTCAAGGGATCAACTCACAGATATCAGTCAGGAACTTGGGGATCAAAGATGACATAATTGTACATGAAAGACCATGCAAGAAATAATATACCACAGTCAGCATCTTCCGCTCCAGATGACATCACACACACTCTGTCTTGTATAGATTAACTGATCTAACAAGCCAGCGTGTATGGTTGATTAGTTTATTGTTGTTTGGGCAGTTTGGGGGGAGATCACAAAATGGCAGTGTATGTGTTCGGAATTGAGCTGGCAGGTGTGAATTGGACCGTGAAAAGGGTCGCAAATGAGACTCTAATTAAAGCGGCATTTGCACTTAGTTACTAATATTTGTTCGAATTGAAAAACCAGCTCAGTTGACAAAATTATATCAAAACAATTAAGCATGATCACCAAAATCGCATGCACATGGCTATTTATGCGCTATTTCACCCGCAACAGAAGGCTGAAAGTGGTGTTCACATCACAATTGACAGGCGCGCAAGTTTATGTTTATGTTTACATTGGAATCAGGTCTTTGAGAGAGGAATCAGTGACACGTCACACATTCAACCACGGTGGCCATCCGTTCCGCATTGTTGGTGGTAAGAAATCGATTTTAGTATGGTTTGGGTCCGTGTCATTATAAACACACTGGATGCGCCTACTTTCCAACATAGAATATTGGTGTACAACACCAGTTTCTCGGAATATTGATTTTTCATGACATTTCTGAAAATGCGCGGAATTCGTTTTTTTAACCATCAACGACGCGAAACGAATGGGCACCGTATGTGAGACATCAACACTCACCAAGCTCATGAATATGCAAATATCACGCATGGCCGCATGCTAGGTCATCGAGTGAACTGAGGAAGTGACCGAGGAAACCCCTCGAAATTTTATCTTACAAGACCCGTGTGTGCTGTTCTATTGTCACTATTTTGCAAACTGACATGTCTATCAGTTGATGGGACTCAAAATATGCATAGGCCCAAAAAAAATATTCTGGGAAGTGGAAGGAAGTGAAAGAGCCGCTTTAATATATTAAACAGTATTCATGAAAGTATTCCAGTTATGAATACTTTGACCTTGTATTCGAATACGAATACACCACGGATTCTATAGAAGTATTCGAATACGAACATGAATACTTGAGAAAAGGTATTCAAATATATTCAAATACGAATACCGAATATGAATACCCCAATAATAATAATAATAATGCTTTATTTCAGGTATAAACACCCATATAAAAAGAGGACAATACATCATAAAAACGCATAACATAAATAGTATGGAGATGGCATCTATGTCAAATACAGAAGAGAGTGCCAATGATTAAACAAGTAATTGTTGCTGCACCAATTATTGTTATTGAGTGTTTGAATCAGTGTGTTCGAACTAATTTGAAGTCTCCTAATAAAGGAAAAGCACGACTTCCTATGTCTGGCATCAAAGGTATCGATCCGATTAGACAGAAACATATTCGAAGCACTATCCCACCTATTATAGCCAAGAATCTTGCGATATACATTGTTGTAAGCAACGCGAAGTTTAGACAGCGCTTGCTTACTCGAGGTGCGCCACAAGTAAGGGCAATAGAAGTTCAAACAGAAAGACTCAACCAAACGACATTTGACAGATATAGAACAATGTGCAAACTTGAGCAAAATGGTATTAGCACTAGCATATAGACTATGAAGTTGCCTTTTTATATCTTGGCGATCATCGAAAGACCTACTAATAATCACACCGAGGTACTTAGCACTATCGACTTGGCCAATAATATTACCATTAAGGAAAACAGCTGGGGACGACAACTGCCTGCCCTTGCTTGGGGGAACAATAATACAGTTTGATTTCGATGGATTGTACAAAATATCGTGAGAAAAGCCATACAACTCACAAGCATTGAGAAGTAACTGAAGTCCTAAAGCTGAGGGTGCAAGGAGGCAAATATCATCTGCATAAAATAGATGATTCCTAGATACTGAACCTAGATAGCAACCAGCCTGTAGCTTTTGGAGTACACGACTGAGGTCGTCCATATATAAGGCAAATAACCTGGGAGATAAAATTCCACCCTGACGGACACCGTTTGTAGTAAAAAATTCATCAGAAGTAACCGAACCCCATTTGACACAAAACTCCTGAGTTCTGTACCAATAACACAAAAGTCGAACAATCAGGGATGGGACACCACGTTCAAACAATTTTTTAAACAATAGCCAATGATTGACACGGTCAAATGCTTTCGAGGCATCAAGATAACAAGTAAAAACTGTGCTACCATGACAACGATAATATTCTATGACACTTTTCAGTGTATAAACACACATGTCAGTTCCCATATTACGCTTAAAACCAAACTGATTATCAGTAGTAGTAATATATTCATCAATCAAATCCAACAGAATCAGCTCAAATATCTTTGAGGATGAGGTAACCAAGGCTATGGGCCTATAATTAGATTTGTCGCAGATATTGCTGGTCTTATTTTTTACCAATGGGACAATAATGGTTTTCAAAAGTACACTTGGCAAATAACCATGCGACATACAAGAAGTGAATAACATTGACAACAATACCGATATAGAGTCATGAGCATGAATAAAGTGCTCTGCAGCCAACAAATCGTGACCTACAGCCTTGCCCTTTTTGAGATGTTTGAGAGCACATGTGACATGACTGGGGCAAATGGAAATTAAGTCATGTTTAGAGACAGAACTACAATTATTCTCAACAAACTTTCTAGCAGAATCTGAGTGGACACAGTTCAATAAATCAGAATAATGATTCTTCCAAGTTTCACATATTTCACTACCACCAGAAACGTCATCAATGGTAGAAGCTAGAGGGACAGAGTTTCTGTTTACTTTCCTGATTGTTTTCCAAAAAGTAACCATATCCTTATCACATAGTGAATTAGCGAGCCCATCTGCCCGTGTTGTATCTTCAATCGCTAGGCACTGTCGATAATTATATTTAAATCGAAGGCGGGTAGCAGTCATAAGATCACGAAGGGGCCCCTCTCGAGGCTTGCCCGAGTCTCGCCAAGCAATATAGGCCTGCCGTGTTTCCGTGTGAGAATCACGAACATAGTCATTCCAACCTGGGACAATATAATCACTAGAATTTGAACACTTTGTACTGGGAATACACATATCACCAGATTTGATCAATGATTGGAATATATCCCCATACATTCTATCAAGATATGCCCTATGAGCCTCTGATTTGCATTGGACATCGTTGCAAAGTATAACGTCAACAGGGAGATCAATATTAGATAGTAAAGAACGCGTCATATTATAATACCTATCGATATCTGTTTCCGAACATTTGGACCAATTCGAGATATTAACAGTACTATTACAATATAAGGTATCGCTGTCTTTCAGGTTACTAGTGACCCCATCAGGAATCACAAAGGACGCAGACAAAGGAAGGTGGTCAGAACTGGGAACTTTGTCTAAAATATCAAGGTCCGATAACAAACGATCTGCCCCATGACTACATATATAATGATCTAACCACGAAGTTGTAGCATGTGCATCGCTAACATAAGTGAACACATCAGCAAATCGACCGAACCTGTTATAGTCGGATACCTCCATCTCAGAGTCAGTACAAAACTTCAACAATTCCTTTTCAAACCTAGAGCCAACTTTAGCATTAAAATCTCCAAGTAGAACTAGATAAGAGGTTTCTGACTCATCCACTATAGCATGTAACTTGCCAAGATAGAACATATAATCATCATAATTTTCATCACATTGATATGGCATATAGACATTGAGGAACTGTACACAACAATTACCAACATTAACAGTGCAGCCTATGACATGATCGTCATTATAATGATGTATAGATATATGTTTAGCCAGAGACTTTCTCCACAGTACACCAACGCCGCCATATGGTCGGCCAGTTACGATATTATCACAAGTGACCATGCTACTTATCCCTTGACCAATAAAATCATTATCTACAGAGTTAAAACAATCCAACTCATCACTTCCAATGTCTGTAAAGGACTTTAGAATGTGAATTGTTAGTGAGTTCGCCAGTGTCTTGAAGAAACACTTACATGGCTGTCAACCACATCTTTGTACAAATCAGTGTGTTTGTCGCATTACTCCCTCATGTGCCTGAAAACAATCATGCATTAAAACTATACAAATGAAACTATTGATGGGTGGTACCATTGGTATTTCACGAAGGCACGAGTGCTACCTTAATACACTGTTAACTAGTTTTTTCGTTCAATTGTATTTCACCTGATTATTCGTAATTGGGTGACCGATTAATTTTGTTTCCATCATCTCTAAGTTTTCGAGCTCAATAAGCAGGTTTCATTCAAGCATGTAATACTGAGGACGAAACGAGATATATTTTACACCTAGCACATATCATAGCAAGATGCTCAGCGTTAATAGATTTTCAGTCAAACGCCTGGGATCAAACCTGCATTTAGATGATATTATCCATCTTACTCGAGTAAGTCTTGATATTGCTTGATACCTAGATGACCCTGGTGGTACGGATAAAGGATCTATGAGACATATAGCGGATATGTTCGTTCAGGTACAACTGACAGGATCGTGTGATGATTTATTTTTGATCTGTATAAGTTTGAATATAATTCTAAAACATTTAGGATTGATTGCGTATGGACACCATTAAAAATATCATTCCATATGAAATTTAATTTAAATTAGAAAGGGGTATTACATGTATTACTGATTGATGAAGAGAAACAAGATACTTAGGTTTTTCTATCTCTTTCTCCCCATATTTGATATTGATTTTAGAGATGATACTTATTCAAGTGCTCCCTAGCTTTGGTTTTTCGATTTGGTTGCAGAATTTACAGCACATGAAACGTTAATTATTAAATTAGTTCAGCATTGTCGTTGGTCTTTTTGTCAGAGATATGAGAACACACGGCACAATATACAAGAATACTTGGAAAATATTCCTGCGAGGATATTTTCCGGGATGAGTAATGTCCCTTGAACCCACGAACCCCGAGCTCTCGAAACCTGATGAATCATTTTGTACATCAATGGACTCAGAGTTTGAGTGCTGCAGTACCGCCCGTTAAATTCCGTCATTGAGTTTAGTCGCTGCATGTTTTATTGATAAGAAAGTAGGATATTAATTATGTCGTTTGCATCCATGAGGACTCATAAAGACATCCAGCGAAGATAAAATACGCATAATATTTTAGTTATGTAATCTTCTGTCGACAAAATGAAACAGTTATCAATGCTATCATGACCCCCGGTTTTTCAAGATTGACATACGTGATTATTATATATATTGTGTTCAGGTGTGAATGACACAATCTATATCACCAACAATTTCTTATATTGCAAATACTTCATCGCATTGTCCCATGCACGATCTTTGAGACACGAGTATGCTATCCACATAATATTGTTAATTTTTAGAATTTTGCCTTATGTTCTATAGATGATTTACATACTTACAAGTAATTCATTTGAAGATATATAGGACCTCCGATTTTAATCATCATTAAATGATATATTCGTGATACAACAAGCTTGGGAATATTTTTAAGTCGAACATATTATATGATGTTATTATATTGAAGAACACTGATGTATACATCAGTATTTATATGTTTTGTCCCTAACGTGAGTGTTTTGGGACATAATTCCAAACAAAGTCACCAACAGGCCCTTCGTTCTTCATTCGAAATAATATGCCATTATTATCTATGACGTGGAAATGATCAGCAGGGTTTACAGGGTGTATGAAGTTAAATGTTCAGATTACAGAAATGAAAAAGACATTGAGACTGCTTTGTATACTTATTCTAATAATTCTCATACATTAAAGCATCATATGTTTAGCAATATTACGATGAATAGAAATAATAGGTTTTAGGCTATGCATGAGTCTTTTAAGAGATATTCACCAATTTATTGCGTGTTTGGTATGTACCAAATCATACTTAGGTTGTATGATAGATGTGGTTATTTTGTTATCACTTGAAATTTGATGTGTTTATATAACAAACTCACTGCAGCACAAGCCTTATTTTCTACATATAGCAAATATATGAAACAACGTAGTTTTTGTTCTTACATGTTCTCACTCTCCATGAGCAGACATTGATTGCAGGATATAAACACCTCATCCAATTTTAAGACGACATGCATACCCAATAAAAATCATAACACCCGAGAACACTAAAACAATGACATAAATACCTCCTTAAGTGTGTTACGTGGTCGATCAGCGAAGTCAACGCCAAGAAGTCCCTTATCGGGACACGTAACGCTGAGAGAGCAAATATTGTCGATTACTTAGCGTCTGAAATAGCAACTTCGATAGCTTGTTGACTGCACTGGCATTGTAACGTGAACAGACGCACGTGTGCCGAGACAGAATGGATGGTTCTCCTGTGTTATGTAAGTATGAAATTGACAAGAACAATATGGAAGAACTATAATATGGATTGCGAAATAGATGGGGCTTCTTGTACTGCATGGGTATGCTTCAATCCACAAATTCACACGGATATTAGTAAAAAAAATATATTGATATATATTATGTATAAAAAGCAAAAGACTAAAGAAACTTATCTAGTGGTTATTAGATGGATCAGCTGTTGATACTTCACGAATCTCATGCTTGATTAATACTTCTGGGTGATCTGCTTATCAGTAACTAAGAAACAAACTATCAGGGTTTCATTCGAAATGCCCCATTAAAATATAAATGGGGGAATGGGAGCTATGTATCTTTGTTGCAACATATAATGCTCTTTTTATCCAGATGATGACAAAATGAAAGGAAATCAATGCCTCGCTGGGCCCTCAACTCATTGTGTTATTGTGGTGCCCGCCTTCCCATGTTTTGAACATAACGGTGTGCGTCACAGTTTCAGAGCATTAAAGAATATCGTCCATTTCTGAAAAGAATTGGAGTTATTTTTTACCATTGTGTCATTTGATCCGTCTGATAATGTAATTTCTTGAGTAGAGAAACGCATGGGAAGATGCTTTGGGTTTGAAAAAGCTAAGAAGTCGAAAATGTCAAATGTAAATATTTTGAACCCAAATCAGGTGTAATTGACACCAGTTCTGACGTTGGAAAATAATGTTCGTCGTTGAGATTGCATTTTGCCACATGGTACACCTAAGTTTGACGTCGGTTTCTGTATTATTTTGATAAGTATCGTGCAATGTAAAAAATGACAAGTCGTTGTGTGTGTCTGATTGATATCATAACTCATAACTTGAATCCTCGAGGATTCAACCAAGTGTGACAATCCAGAAACGAATTGAACAATTGCCCAAGGTTTACACAGACGCATTGGGTAGTCTTAGTCGATCTGTTAACATCAGGCAAGTATCTTGCATGACTAAACATCATCAGTCATAAAATGACACTCTGGGGTATACAAGGTCGTTTTATATATATATGTATCTGTTAGCGCCAAATTGTAGATTGGCTCCAGGACGTGTCGCCACCTGGCGAATGAGTGTTGAACTTGAACCGGATGTGTTGATACGATAGAGAAAGGGAAAAAATGTAAACAATCCATGTGCGATAAAAATCCGAAAAATTGGCCCAAAAGAGGTTTGTTTTGTTAATAATTATGATAAATATGATGTAGACTCGACGGTGTGAAGGCAGAATGTCTAAGTTAGGCGAGTCGTGAAGTAATATGGTATTAAATTGGCGATCGATTTGAATGGGCGAGAATAGGGCTATACTAGTAGTAATAGACTGTCTAGGTGAACTGTTTATTATTTCTTTAATGCATATCTGTGCGTAGTTGATATTTACTGGTATCATGTTAATTCATTTAATTGGAATTATGCTAAAGGGTGCTATAATTTTGTATTTTTGTAGTTTTACGGAGTGCAGAGGATGGTCGGTGGATCTGAATAAACATCAGTGTTCAAGCTTGTTTGTTTCTGTCCTGGGTGAAGACCTATAGCCACTACAGTAAAACTCTTCAACCAATATCGTTTGGTGAGAACCGTGACTGATAATGTCTGAGAAATCTACGATTGGGGCTGAAGAGGACGCGGTGAAGGACACGGACAGTGTGTCACAAGTTTACTCACAGATATCTGCCACGTCAAGTGCGCGAGCTAGAGCAGCTAGCAAGAAAGCTGCACTCGAAGCACAGCTCAGCTTTATGAATAAACAACGGGATCTGCAATATCAAATACTTGAAACACAAATGAGATTAAAAGAACTGGAAATACAGAGCAGTATTGCAGCAGCTATAGCAGAGGAAAGGGTTCTTGCAGAGAGATAGAGGACCAAACTGACAGGCAGAGTCACCCGGATATGATTCTCACGCCCACTATTGAGAATATGAGGGATTTCAAGGGAGGTCCGCCAAGACATGAACATGACCAAATAAGGACACTAGCAGGATTAGATCACCAAAAATGGACACCCTCAACTACTAGTAGACCAGATCAGTATTCTAGCCAAGTTCTGCATGCTACTGCACCTCCCTGGGAACCTAAAATCAACACAAGATTACTGGGGCCGGCAAATTCTGTGCAAGATCAGAATGGAGAAAACATGAGTGTGGCGACTGTCGAGCAAGACTCAAGAAGCATGCTGTCCACAGATTCACAGATGGCCGTGCAACGACAACTGATGGATGTCATTAGCTTGCCAAAATCAAGTCTGATGAAGTTTGATGGTGATCCATTGAAATTCTGGTTGTTCATGAACAGTTTTGATACCTGTGTCGGGAACTCATCAGTAGATGATGCACTGAAACTGAACCGACTACTGGAGTATTGCACTGGTAAGGCAGAAAAACTGATCATGCCTTGTGTGATGATGTCACCAGCAGAAGGTTACACGTGGGCAAGATCACTTCTACAACAAAGATTCGGTAATGAATACTGTATCGCTGAGGCCTGGGTGAGCAAGGTGACGCAAGGACCGGAAATAAAACCAAACAATGGCGAGTCACTGCAAGAATTGGCAGATGACCTTCGAGGTTGTATTGAAACACTGAAGGCCATGAAGCACGCTGATGAGATTAACTCACGTGGTCGTATGGTGAAAATTGTTCAGCGATTACCACTCTATCTGCAGAACACCTGGCGTAAACGAGCACTTGACACACTGGATTCCAGTGGGAAGTACCCCTCGATTGAAGACTTGGCGAAGTTTGTTGAACGATCAGCACGAGAACTCAATGATCCAGTGTTCGGCAAATTTGTGAACAACAGTAAAGTTAGTCAAACGTCCGAGAGACACAGCAGTCACCGGAATAGAGGATCCAGCTTCAACATACAAGCATCTGAGAAGCCAAAGAAGGATGCGAACACTGAAATCAGAAAATGCTGTGCCTGTAATGGAGACCACAAACTTTCCAAATGCAAAAATTTGAATCCCTGCCAGATGATAAGCGACTGGAAATTGTCAGAGATAACAGGGCATGTTTCTGTTGTCTTGATGGAAGACACAGAGTCAGATGGTGCAAAACCAGAGCTGAGTGTGGAATTGGCTCGTGCAAGAGGCTGCATTCAAAATTGCTGCACGGTGCACTGACAGCAATGTACAGCACATCAGGCCAAGTAAAGGACAGTGAATCCAGATCAGACAAACCAGAAATTGAGGCTCAGAGCTTAGCTTGTGGACCTTCAAGTGGAAAGGTAGCACTACCGATCATAGCAGTGTGGGTCAAAGGCCCGGATCAGATTGACTATGTGCGCACCAATGCACTGCTAGATAATGGAAGCAACCGGACTTTCTGCTCATTGGCTCTCATTGATCGTCTTGAGATCAAAGGCAAAACGACAACATTGGGCATGGAGACTCTGAGTGACGGCAAGGAAACCAGTGTGGTGGAAGTGTCACTCCAACTCATGGGCACAGTCGGCAAGCGCAGGTTTCGGGATGTCATTTCTTTGCCGCAGGTGTATGCCCTGGAAAAATTCCCGAACCTAGGAAAAAGTGCTGTGCACCACACTGAAGTTAGGAGATGGGGACACCTCAAAGATTTGAAATTTCCAACATCAGGGGGAGAAACTGATGTGACACTGCTCATCGGTCAAGATGTTCCAAAAGCACTCAAACCTCTAGAAGTAAGAAGTGGAGGAGATGACCAACCATACGCAACAAGGACTGCCTTGGGTTGGGCATTGAATGGGCCGTTAGGTTGGACGCTCAGTGACGGAAGCTCCACCTGTGCATTTGTTCAAGCGAATATTGACAGTCAACTTCAGAACCAGGTTCAACAGTTCTGGGAGATTGACACGGGACACTTGCTTGTTGACAATCGGCTGCACCTTTCTGTGAATGATGCGAAGGTAGTTGAGTGCTGGAACAGGTCAATCAAGCTGGAAGATGGACATTACCAGCTGGACATACCTTTCAAGACAAATCCTCCAGAACTCCCGGACAACAAGATCATGGCTGAATCACGTCTGCGGAACCTCGGTCGGCGTCTCCAAAGAATGCCGGAGTTACGAGAACAGTACACAGCTGGCATGGATGAGCTGATATCAAAGGGCTACGCGGAGCACGTCCCAGATGCAGAAATCCACGCACAGCCCGGGAGAACTTGGTATCTGCCCCCACCATAATGTACAGAACAAGCGCAAGCCAACCAAGTTCCGTATCGTCTTCGACTGTGCCGCACAACAAGATGGCACATCTCTAAACAAACAGGTACATCAGGGTCCTGACTTGACGAACAAACTCCTTGGAGTGTTGCTGCGGTTTAGGGAAAAGAATGTCGCTGTGATGGGTGACATAGAAGCAATGTTTCACCAGGTAAAGGTCAGACCGAAAGACAGAGATGTGTTACGGTTTCTCTGGTGGGATAAAGGCGATCTGACTAAAGCCCCAAGTGTCTACCGAATGACTGTGCATTTATTCGGGGGCGTGTGGAGCCCGAGTTGCGCCAGCTTTGCACTACAAAGAACAGGAGAAGATAATTCGGAAGAATTTGATGCAGAAGTCCTATCAACTCTGAAGAATGGCTTCTATGTGGATGACTGCCTGAGTTCAGTTGACAGTGAAGTTGAAGCTATCTGTCTAATAGATCAGCTCTGCAAACTGCTGGCGTGCAGTGGCTTCCGACTCACAAAATGGCTGTCCAATAGCAGGAAGGTCCTCGAAGAAGTTCCGGAACAGGACCGCGCCAAGCCTGTCAAATGCTTGGATCTCAGTTAGTCATCAGTGCCAACTGAGCGAGTGCTGGGTATCGTGTGGGACACTGATCAGGATATGCTGGGCGTGCAAGTGAAAATCATGGAACCCATCTACACAAGAAGGAGCATTCTGAGTGTGATGACATCAGTTTATGACCCGCTGGGTTTTGTCGGTCCATTCGTCCTTCAAGCAAAGAAGATCTTTCAGGCTGAATGCCGCGCTGGCAAAGGATGGGATGACGAACTGAGTGAAGGGAGTCGTCGGTTGTGGCAGCGATGGCTGGAAGACCTACCCAAGCTGCAAGGTTTCCAAGTTGAGAGATGTTTGGTCCCAGAGAATCAGAGAGGTCATGTGCATGTTGAAATGCACCACTTCTGTGATGCATCCGAGGAGGCTTACGGGGCTGTCTCGTATCTAAGATTAGTGAATGCAGACGGGACGGTGCATTGTTCATTCTTGATGGGGAAGTCCAGGTTAGCTCCCATCAAGCAGATGACAATACCTCGTTTGGAGCTCCTTGCTGCTGTGATAGCAGTTAGGATGGATGAATTACTCCAGCGTGAGATGAGGCTGACAGTATCCAAGAGATACTTCTGGACGGACAGCATGATTGTCCTGCACTGTATTTGCAGTACCACGAAGAGATTCCAAACGTTCGTTGCAAATCGTCTGGCTGTTATACACGAGGGTAGCAGTCCACAATATTGGAGACATGTTGACACAAGGTCAAACCCGACAGATGATGCTTCACGAGGACTTGACGCCAAGGAACTTATGGCCCAAGGAAGGTGGAAGAATGGGCCTGAGTTTCTGTGGGAACCTGAGCAGCATTGGCCAGTAACGCCACACGGAATTCAAGATGTACAGATAGATGAGCGAGAGGTGAAACGACAAGCAGTTGTGGCCGCATGTGAAGTGGACTGCGGTCATCTTGATGCGCTCATACAGAGGTATTCGTGTTGGCATCGGCTATGCAGGGCTGTTGCTTGGCTAGTACGATTCATCAACTGGTTAAAGAATCGACATAATCCTGGACCAGTGACACGACGTCTGACTGTTGTGGAGCTGCAGGCGGCGGAACTGGTCATGGTGAAGTATGGACAAAAAAAAACCACTTCCGCAAGAACTCCAGACACTGGAAAATGGTGGTGTGATTCACAAAGGCAGCAAGATACATGGCTTAGAGCCGTATCTGGATGTGGATGGCACACTCAGAGTTGGAGGGAGACTTCAAGCTGCACCAATCGCCGAGAGTGCCAAACATCCAGCGATCATTCATCAGAAATACCATGCAAGCATTCTCATACTTCGTCACATCCACGAGACACAGTCAGGACATTCCGGGCGAGAACATGTCATTCCACAGGTTCTGGATCCCGAAGGTCCGACCGCTGATGGACAAAGTTATAAACAGATGTACCACTTGCCGGAGGCTTCGAGGGAGACCGGCTGGACAGCGTATGGCAGACCTACCAGTGGACCGAATAACCTCAGGAAATCCACCATTCACTCAAGTAGGAGTTAACTGCTTTGGACCAATCTATGTGAAACGGGGCCGGAGCCAGGAGAAAGGATACGGCTGCCTCTTTGTCTGCCTCACGATCCGGGCAATTCACATTGAAGTTTTGAGCTCCTTAGAGGCGGGTTCGTTCATAAACGGCCTGACAAGGTTTGCAGCCAGAAGGGGAACTCCACAAAAGCTGAAGTCAGAAAATGGAACAAATTTTGTGGGAGCTAAACGAGAGCTCAGCCAAGCCATGGAGAAATGGAACAACAACTCCACAGTCCAGAACCATATGCTCATCAAGAAAATTCATTGGGAGTTCAACGTGCCCACCGCTTTCCATGCAGGAGGTATCTGGGAAAGACAGATTAGGACAGTTAGGAAGGTCTTGGACAGTTTGCTTACATCAAGGTCCTGGACGACGAACGTCTTCAGACTCTGTTATGTGAGGTTGAGTCAATTGTCAATGGGCGACCGATAACTCCAGTTTCCGCAGATCCATCAGATGCTGAACCTCTCACGCCCAACCATCTGCTTCTACTGAGGCCTGGCTCGGGGAGCTTTGAAGGAGATTGCAAGAGGCAGGATCAGTACGGTCGGCGTTGGCGTTGGCGGCACGTTCAATTCCTCGCGGACCAATTCTGGAAGCATTGGCTTGGCGAGTACCTCCCCACACTGTGCCTGAGGCAAAAGTGGATCCAACCAAGACGGAATCTTGTAGTAGGGGACATCATTCTCATCATGGACGAAAACCTACCAAGGAAAGTCTGGCCCTTGGGACGAGTCGTCAGGACCATCATGGGTCAAGATGGACTTGTGCGAGCAGTGGAAGTAAAGACCAGCACTGGGCTCCTGGTGAGACCGGTCACCAAGTTGTGTCTCCTAGAAGGAGCGGCACAAACGGAACCAGCGGAATCGAACAATACAGACTGAAGTCCGGAGTCGGGATCCTGTCTGGACTTTGCTAGTTAATTCAATTGTTGACATTTGTGTTCATTCTATTTTCTTGTATGAATATTTTGGTAAATGCTCAAATGTAGTTATCGCATTTAGGGGCCGGGATGTTAGCGCCAAATTGTAGATTGGCTCCAGGACGTGTCGCCACCTGGCGAATGAGTGTTGAACTTGAACCGGGTGTGTTGATACGATAGAGAAAGGGGAAAAAATGTAAACAATCCATGTGCGATAAAAATCCTAAAAATTTGTTTCAAATGTATATTGGCCCAAAAGAGGTTTGTTTTGTTAATAATTATGATAAATATGATGTAGAGTTGACGGTGTGAAGGCAGAATGTCTAAGTTAGGCGTGTCGTGAAGTAACATGGTATTAAATTGGCGATCGATTTGAATGGGCGAGAATAGGGCTATACTAGTAGTAATAGACTGTCTAGGTGAACTGTTTATTATTTCTTTAATGCATATCTGTGCGTAGTTGATATTTACGGGTATCATGTTAATCCATTTAATTGGAGTTATGCTAAAGGGTGCTATAATTTTGTATTTTTGTAGTTTTACGGAGTGCAGAGGATAGTCGGTGGATCTGAATAAACATCGGTGTTCAAGCTTGTTTGTTTCTGTCCTGGGTGAAGACCTATAGCCACTACAGTATCTATGTCACAAATCTATAAAAGAAATCCCGGCACTGGAATAACATGGTTTATCTCTACTAGGTTTTTATATTATAAGATTGAATTTTTTAAATCTTTTTTAAGAACTTGAAGTAGGTAAGCCTTTTCGAAAAATTGGTATGCGATTTGTGATGATATTTCGTTTCATATATCTGCTATACAATGAAATCAGTAGCCTATAGCTTTTTATAGACTTACATATGAAGAGTTCGTTCCAGATTGCTTATCTGTGCTAATTGGTTGTGGGAAAGTGTATACTACTACCATCACATATACAGTATATTTTACACCGTGTATCAAAATACGATCGATGTACAAGACTGATGATAAATTTTTGTTCATGAGTGCAGTTGGGAAATAAAAAAAGCATAACACAGAATATAATTAGTCACACCAAGCAATGAGAAGGGCCAATTGGCATCTAGGCTTAGCTTCTGATGTAACTCCAGTTGAGCAATTTTCTACAAAATATGACATCCTATCGACACATAACTATAATTTGATGAACGACATCTAAATTGTTTAGTTTTTCAATTTAGATGTACCCATTTTCATGTTGCAATTTTCCCTCCAATACTACTCAATTCTGCTATCTATAATTGGCTAGTGCTTCCATCCTACAGTCACTGTTTTTATGCCCACTATATGCCCATAATTGGCGTGGGTTTATTTATTGTTGCTGTGTCCCTCCCTTAATATAGTTCACCAGCCTTGGGGTTATTGGTGATTACTGTGACCTTAATGGATGGTCTATTCGTGATTCATATCCTCAAGATATATAAATGCACTGATGGGATTCCCCTCAGTCGATAGAGTGCCTCCACGTTATATATTTTATTACTAATATGCTTCGCTTGTTGAATATATATAGGAAAATATCATAACCATACTCATAACCATACTTGATCGGGTTGTGCACTGGGGTCAACAAGAGCTTATTTAACGAAATAATAAGAATAATATGATAACTGCCATGCTTATTAGTGAAGTACACAAACTGGCCATAATCAGTCGAATATAATAGACAACAATCAATTTGGAGAATTTCCTAATGCTTGCAAGATATTTTACATTGGTGAACACATAGGCATGTAACCCTCAAGGTTGACATTTGCTTTATTAGAATCTGAGGTTATGAGGATTATAACCCGTCACGTGATGATTTTTTTCCGTAGTGAACGTTCCTCTTCTAAGTAGCAGCTTTCCTATATCGGCAGCATAATATTGAGTTGATTCACTATTACTTGCTAATCCCTAATAAACGCCTTTAAAAGATTCTATGATTCTATGGATTCTATGGACGTGAATCTATTAGCCACATGGTACAATAAATCCAGAACAAATAAACATCACAAACGCCTAATCTGAATGGGTACAGTGCAAAAGCCAATTCTGGCATTTAAGCATCGAAAGAGTACTGCTTAGCCATACAGCTGGACTGCACTGTGGAAGATGTAGGTGGATTTGGATTTCACCATGCAATTGTGGGTTCATGCAGTTTTCGAAAATTTCCCAAATTGTTCGAAATACTGTATACTTGATATTGGTCGCATGTCTATTTACTCTGCATCCCTTTAAATTGTGTATTCGTCCTTGCACAGAAATAAGGAGAAATGTAGCTGCCATTCCAGCAGCCCGTGTATGTAGTTCACATTGTCCACAACATGAAAAGGCTGAGTCAAGAAGTGCTCATCATATACATGTAAATACATAGAGTATATTAATGAGATGCACAACAATTCTGTTTGCCTATTTGGATGAAATCCCTTTTCATATTAGTGCTTTCAGTGTTTCCTAATCTATCTATAATTGGCTAGTGCTTTCATCCTGCAGTACCTGTTTTGTACCAATAATTGGCTGGGGTTCATTTACCGATGCCGTGTGTACCCTCCTCCATGTAATTGACCAGACATGAGGTTATTGGTGATTACGGTTACCCTAGAGGATTATGTATACGTGATTGATGTTCGCAGGATATACCTCTGCTAGTAGGGTTCACCCCAGTCGATGCCTTGTATCCACTTCGTGACTTTTGTCATGCTTCTCTTGTTCGATATCAACCAAATACTGCCCAATACGTGGTTTTATTTTACCCGCGACCGTTTCCAGGAACCCGAGCTTGCGAGGGGTCCAGAACGACCAAGTTTGACATTTGGCATTGGCATTCACCAACTGACTTCAAGAAGTATGAAGTGTTGCTTCTTGGTCATAAACTAAGGTGGTGTTATCTACAACATCGTCAACCATCGATTTCATACGGGTGAGTCTTTTCACCAAGCGCTAAGGTTCTCAGGATCCAATTGCATGTACTCCACTTTGGTCGATATCCATGATATTTTATACCATGGTGCACCATGAAAACTCCACGTGCCATGTGCAGGAGCGTGAGTCAATCCACGTCAACCACCGCCTTTGCTTCAAGAGACACCAGTCCCACACACTCGGCTGTAAAAATATTCACAATGTATCAGGTTATCTGAAGTACAAAATGTGACCAATGTTTTAATGATTGTGTAGCAGTGTACATTCAAAGTTCATTTCATTTCATTTGAAACTTAATTATACGCCAACACTTATCTGGACGACAAGTTTAATCAGGACTTTGGAATTTCGAGGTTAAGAATATTAGGTTAAGGGTAAGAAAGGTTACCAGACAATATATGTTTTAGATATTAGCCTTTTGTCCTGTGACCTTGGAAATTAGGTCATTGGTCAATTCAAGGTCACGAAAATATTCAGCAAATATCATTTCTAGTATGTCCACAATTGATTCTTAAGCTGTAAAGATATTAGCCATTTTGTCCTTTGACCTTAAAAATGAGGTCAAAGGTCGAATTCAAGGTCATGCAATTATTCACCATATACCATTTCCTATAGGTTCATAATTGATTCCTAAGCTGTAAAGTTGATAAGCGAGATATCAGCCATTTTGTCCTGTGACCTTGAGAATGACGTCAAAGGTCAAATTCAACGTCACGACAATTTTCAGAATGTATCATTTGCTATATATTCATAATTGATTCTTATGCTGTAAAGTCGATAATAAGCGAGGAATTTGCCATTTTGTCCCGTGACCTTGAAAATTAGGTCAAAGGTCAAATTCAAGGTCACAACAATATTCAGAATGCATCATTTCCTATATGTTCAGATATGATTCCTAAGCTGTAAAATCGATAATAAGCAAGATAAGCGACCTTAAAGATGAGGTCAGAGGTCAAATTCGAGGTCATGAGAATATTCAGCATATATCATTTCCTATATGTTCACAACTGATTCCTAATCTCCAATCTCACTTTTAAGCGAGATATTAGGCAAAGTGTGTCCTATTATAAAGCATAGGAGAATTTAACGTGGGAAAGTCCCATTTTGGCTGAATTTGGGCCCAAAATGGCCAACTTCGAGCGATTCGAGGGTAACGAAACTTATACACGTCACAGGGCTATCTGATAAGTGTTATGCATCAATAAGAAAAAAAAGTTACTGTACACATTTTGAGAAAATGACTGCCAAGTCCAAAATTGGCTGTTTTTTCATCAAAAATGGCCAATTTTGAAATAAATGCGAAAATAAAAAAAAATAAAAAATACCTCCTTCTCGAAATATTTCTAGGCATTTTTGTGCAAAATTTCAAAAAGATTTGATTGTAAACTTCAAAGATAAAAATGTAGACGTACGACGACGGATGACGACGACGACGTCGGATGACGGAACGCAACGCCATGGCAATAGGTTATTGGACCAAAAGTTCGGTAACCTAAAAATAGGAAAAAATAAGGATTCTCATTCAAAGTAAAGGTAAAAAGAATAACTCATTTGTTGGTCTCCCAGCACCCACACACTCATCCCGTTCCAGCACAAACGTCACAAATACAGACATCGTTGATAGCACGGATCAACCGAGCCAAGTAACCGCGCGAATGGGGAAAAAACGCACGAACGGGGGGAATACCTCGAGGATGGGGGAAATGATGTGCAGACAGAGGACATTGATGAGTGAAAGGGGAAACTGTAGATATGCGGTTGTATGATGTATATATTTATAAAATGTCGTTTTAGTCCACGAATTTATCACTACACCCTGTACTGTTTTCGACTTTCTGCCCATGTCAAGTCATTTACCGTCATGTTCAATCATGCTCAAATATGGTGACAAATAGTTCCTGACATGAAATACTACAATCCGTAGCAGACATGAGTTCACACAGTATCATTAATCTTCATTACGTTTGAAACTACATGACAAACCCCAGACGATACATGACATCAATGTGTTTGAGTCAATTAATCTTGTGAGGTTTTTTCGATAAATGTCTGGTGATATGGCAATGAAACAATGAAGAGTTAACTCAATGTTCAGTTGCATGTCATGATTGTAAGCATTTTTGAGTGACTATAAGTCAATATACATAAGTGACATAGATTGATATCAAAGGTTAGCGTAATGGTATTCACGCCCGGAGTACACATTGCATGAAGTTCTCAACATCCATTCCTTTCTGCCATTTCTTATCAAAGCATTTTGAATTTTTTAGTTCAAGGGTGTCTATGGAAAACGTAATTGAAATATTACACGACCGTGTAGGCTTACATCACACGTGCACAGGATGAGCTTTTTCATGGGTTCATGATGCACTCTTTATAATGAGATCAACTAATAGTGTCAAGGTCAGGATTCCACTTTTACCTCGATGATGTTCATCATACAACTACATTACATGGATCTTTTTGCACTCATATATAGAAATAATGTTATGTGCAGGAGCGTGAGTCAATCCACGTCAACCACCGCCTTTGCTTCAAGAGACACCAGTCCCACACACTCGGCTGTAAAAATATTCACAATGTATCAGGTTATCTGAAGTACAAAATGTGACCAATGTTTTAATGATTGTGTAGCAGTGTACATTCAAAGTTCATTTCATTTCATTTGAAACTTAATTATACGCCAACACTTATCTGGACGACAAGTTTAATCAGGACTTTGGAATTTCGAGGTTAAGAATATTAGGTTAAGGGTAAGAAAGGTTACCAGACAATATATGTTTTAGATATTAGCCTTTTGTCCTGTGACCTTGGAAATTAGGTCATTGGTCAATTCAAGGTCACGAAAATATTCAGCAAATATCATTTCTAGTATGTCCACAATTGATTCTTAAGCTGTAAAGTCGATAATAAGCGAGATATTAGCCATTTTGTCCTTTGACCTTAAAAATGAGGTCAAAGGTCGAATTCAAGGTCATGCAATTATTCACCATATACCATTTCCTATAGGTTCATAATTGATTCCTAAGCTGTAAAGTTGATAAGCGAGATATCAGCCATTTTGTCCTGTGACCTTGAGAATGACGTCAAAGGTCAAATTCAACGTCACGACAATTTTCAGAATGTATCATTTGCTATATATTCATAATTGATTCTTATGCTGTAAAGTCGATAATAAGCGAGGAATTTGCCATTTTGTCCCGTGACCTTGAAAATTAGGTCAAAGGTCAAATTCAAGGTCACAACAATATTCAGAATGCATCATTTCCTATATGTTCAGATATGATTCCTAAGCTGTAAAATCGATAATAAGCAAGATAAGCGACCTTAAAGATGAGGTCAGAGGTCAAATTCGAGGTCATGAGAATATTCAGCATATATCATTTCCTATATGTTCACAACTGATTCCTAATCTCCAATCTCACTTTTAAGCGAGATATTAGGCAAAGTGTGTCCTATTATAAAGCATAGGAGAATTTAACGTGGGAAAGTCCCATTTTGGCTGAATTTGGGCCCAAAATGGCCAACTTCGAGCGATTCGAGGGTAACGAAACTTATACACGTCACAGGGCTATCTGATAACTGTTATGCATCAATAAGAAAAAAAAGTTACTGTACACATTTTGAGAAAATGACTGCCAAGTCCAAAATTGGCTGTTTTTTCATCAAAAATGGCCAATTTTGAAATAAATGCGAAAATAAAAAAAACTAAAAAATACCTCCTTCTCGAAATATTTCTAGGCATTTTTGTGCAAAATTTCAAAAAGATTTGATTGTAAACTTCAAAGATAAAAATGTAGACGTACGACGACGGATGACGACAACGACGTCGGATGACGGAACGCAACGCCATGGCAATAGGTTATTGGACCAAAAGTTCGGTAACCTAAAAATAGGAAAAAATAAGGATTCTCATTCAAAGTAAAGGTAAAAAGAATAACTCATTTGTTGGTCTCCCAGCACCCACACACTCATCCCGTTCCAGCACAAACGTCACAAATACAGACATCGTTGATAGCACGGATCAACCGAGCCAAGTAACCGCGCGAATGGGGAAAAAACGCACGAACGGGGGGAATACCTCGAGGATGGGGGAAATGATGTGCAGACAGAGGACATTGATGAGTGAAAGGGGAAACTGTAGATATGCGGTTGTATGATGTATATATTTATAAAATGTCGTTTTAGTCCACGAATTTATCACTACACCCTGTACTGTTTTCGACTTTCTGCCCATGTCAAGTCATTTACCGTCATGTTCAATCATGCTCAAATATGGTGACAAATAGTTCCTGACATGAAATACTACAATCCGTAGCAGACATGAGTTCACACAGTATCATTAATCTTCATTACGTTTGAAACTACATGACAAACCCCAGACGATACATGACATCAATGTGTTTGAGTCAATTAATCTTGTGAGGTTTTTTCGATAAATGTCTGGTGATATGGCAATGAAACAATGAAGAGTTAACTCAATGTTCAGTTGCATGTCATGATTGTAAGCATTTTTGAGTGACTATAAGTCAATATACATAAGTGACATAGATTGATATCAAAGGTTAGCGTAATGGTATTCACGCCCGGAGTACACATTGCATGAAGTTCTCAACATCCATTCCTTTCTGCCATTTCTTATCAAAGTATTTTGATTTTTTTAGTTCAAGGGTGTCTATGGAAAACGTAATTGAAATATTACACGACCGTGTAGGCTTACATCACACGTGCACCGGATGAGCTTTTTCATGGGTTCATGATGCACTCTTTATAATGAGATCAACTAATAGTGTCAAGGTCAGGATTCCACTTTTACCTCGATGATGTTCATCATACAACTACATTACATGGATCTTTTTGCACTCATATATAGAAATAATGTTATACAAATTATTTGATGTACATACACGTATTTCCCATATTAACATCAGATATGTGAGGCTTTGCAAATGACCAGAACTGTGATTTGCTATATTTTGCTATATTCATTCATAGAATATGTTGACATGAATATATGTATCCAATGCAGGTGTGCAGGTACATCGATGCATTTGCTAGTGTTATGTTACACATAACAGATGGAGTGGTGAATTTTTTTTAGAATGCAAAGCGCAGGCTCATACATTTAGTGATTGCCAGTTATTCATAAACTACTGGAGGTGACAAATTCCTTGTCAACAGATTGAAAAGTGTGTTTTTGCTACTGTGCTTGATGAGTTTTTCGTCAACTCATGTTGTTTTATTGTCATTTAACGGATTTTTCTACATTACAAGCGTCGTGTTATGTTACGCAATGTCAAAATAAAACACGCCGCATCTGCAAGTGACATCCTGGGGGATGAAATCACTGGTTCATGCCAAAGACACATCTACCACGAGTCTGTATGATAGTTATTTGCTTCTCAGAATAGAGGTAATGACGGAAGTGAAAATGTCGCAGAGTGGCGATGAAAGCATGAGGAGTAATGCTAATCTGCATATAGATTGTGTCACTCGTCATTACGGAAATGAGGTGTTGATCTTATTTTAATAATCGTCAGTGATAACCAATTCACAAAACTTGCCACCGAGTGGATGATTAATTTATCAGGAATAATTGGGTTTCTTCGGTGATAGAAGTAAACTGGAGAATATCACATTATATTGGAATAGAATAGTCTATCCATTGTATTGATCAGACTTTGTTAGTTTTTCTCCAACTTTTCTCGTCTGGCATATATAGGGTTTTTTTTTTACCAAGCACGACTCAACCTGTATGAAATCGTACATCTCTGTAAAGTTGAATTAGATCTACAAGCAAAATGAAGCCCACTAATGTATTGTGTGTGTACCAATAAAGTGAAAAATGAACCCAGGGATGGAGTTGATGAAAAATTTTCATGGGAGACACGATTCTCCCGTTGTTCAAACATATACATGGATCGTCGTACTGTAAAACAAACAGCACTAATGATGAAACCATCCAACGAATCTGTCCAGTTTATTGTGGATTATATCACGACCCTGGGTCTTAGCGAGTTCCACCACATCACCCCATGTACACGGTTATCCTAGAAATGTCGACCATCGAGATGGAAAATTGATATTGATATGATATGCGTCGTTCAAAAGTAAACTTGTGATGTTTTAATGTGACAGAACCTATGCTGGTGTTGTTTAACTGTTTTACATTCTGTACTAAAATACAACTAAGGTATGTATCATGTGTTTAGTTTGGTCCATTTTAAAAAGTTATGAGTTACTGGTGTGTATGTGCAATACACCACAGGATGGACGTGACATGTTCTACGTGCATGGAACTAACGGATTCGGGAAACAAACAAAATGTATCTGGCTATGCAAAGATGCTTCGAATACTTAACTCTGATCGATTTTTCCAACAGTCCATCACTACTTCAATCCAATTTTCAATCCAGCCTTTATCATGTTCATTCAATAATACCCTCTGCATATAATGCTTCAAAAATATTTTCAAAATTCTCATACTTTTTTTTATAAGCATTAAGCAGTAAACAATACAATGTCTGACAACAATCTTTAAAAACAACGAGGAATAATTATTTATTATTCATGGATGTCATTTCCAACTGTGGTGTGAATCACCTGACTATAAGCACCTTATTTCAGACGGGAATGTATTGACGGTCATACATCATACGTCTCTGAACATGTCACTAGGCATTGGACTGATTTATGTGCAATCCACGAGCGAATAAAGTGATACAATCTATAGACAATCTCTCAAATGACGTGATTTGTCAGGGGATGAATTTACATAGTCTATTTTCGTTGACTTTGATGGACGTTAATTCATCAGCGGAAAAGTGAATCAGTAAGCACAATCCCCCATATATATAATCTAACAACGCATGATGTAGTTTACAGCATTTGCAATTCACACGACATGAAAGCACAAATTGAGTGACAAATTGTATTACAAAGATTGAAGCCATGAAAGGAGAAGGAAAAATCCGATTGATGTGTGAGATACAACTAGGTGTGGAATAAGGTCCAATGGAAATCAGAATCAATGGGCCTCGCTGAGCAGGCTTAAATTTAGCGGTAATAGCAATAGGACTATGTTTCCTTTTCAAGTTAATATCATCATTCTGCAAGATCATGTTAAATGAAGTAATGCAAAAACTAGTCAAGGTCTAAAGATGCCTTGGGGCATTTAGATAGAAAATCATGCATCTCCACCACTAGCGAGGAAAGACAATGTTCATTTTTGACTATGAGTCCATGTCACTCTACTGAGATTGGGCAATATAAAATATGGTGATTTAGTGGAAATTGTTCGAGCTGAGGTTGAATTTCACCCAACATAACTCCGCGAAATGTTTGGTTATGTCATCGAGTCTGCAAATAACCCCCGCTTCACTAAACATGTTTTCCTAGGGCCACAAGTCCGGGGATATTTTCTGTGTGACTCTACGATGCACCGTTTCCGAGACATGGCTGATGATGAAAAATGCTGGCTCATCAAAATAAAAATTTGGCCCAGGGATAAGTTCACCCAACATAATGTCCATTTCGCTCTATTTTCATCTATTCAATCCCCCATTTAATCTATCAGGTCGAAAATGTGGGGGTCATCAGCTTTAATTTTAGTAACTAAATCTGAACGTGCGAGGGTCTGCAATCTTCGATTGTCTGGTTATTCTTGAAACAGTATTTGCTAATTGGCAGTTTTTGTATATCATGTAATCCAGGGAGGCAAATCAGCCTAGTTTGGTGATAAAGGCACCAAATGATAGTTATGCATTGTCGGTGATCAAGATACACATTTTCAGGGTAATATTGGATTGCACCAGCAGCTCTATTATCTGAGGCAATATCAGCACCATGTATTTTTTTTCACTGAACTGAATGCTCTATCCAATATTAGATATTGGAAATCACTGCCCTAATGTAGGCCTATACTCATTTCCTGGGCCATAGTGATAATTGGCATCACATCAATGGAGTATGTGTTCAGAGTGTGTGATAAGGTAAACAATATGGTGTTCAATACTTTGATATCCAAGTAAATTTGCTTTAACAAATTGACTTGATCAAATCAGGCTTTGTGCTTGATTTCAATTGGGTACGTGGAATGATAGTTGTTATCATTGTAATTCGTTTGACAGATGACATTATTGTATTTTATTCATATCAAAATCATAAACTATTTTCATGCATGGGTGAATGATTGACTGTTGAGAGTCACACACAAAACGACATATTGGTTACTATTTTCACGGCATGTTTAATTAATGTTAACCCACTTTTTGCCACATTGATAGCGAGTGCACTTCTTGGTTCGGATATCTACATATATTAGGTATGACCCCATATATCACCAGTTTGTGTCATTTCTAAGATACCGGAGATGTGGTCCAAAACCCATTGACATTGCATTGCCTCTGTTATGGCATCATCATCCTCCACATTTTCATTTTAAGAGTTTATGGTCAATATTTCTGAAATTTTGAACAAGAGTACTAAAATGTTTCAAGTGGAATGTATATATCAACCTATTACCTCCAATACAACTATATTTTGATGATGCCAACAGCAAATATAAAAAAGATAATATTTTTGGTATTTATGATCAATTGCTTACACCCAAAGACATACTCAAATATAAATACGATCAAATACTTACCCCCAAAGGCATACTTAAATATAGTTCAAATATACAACCTTATGCAACAGATGTATGACAAGACAATTCGAAAGGCCTATCAGGGTGTGGTGGACACTTTCGTCACGTTTCCCGTTACAATGGAGCTGTCTCAGCTGTTCATATGCTTACTCCTAGAATGCTTCAACACAGAGCTTTTCCACAATGGATATTCCCACATTCAAACAGTTTTAATACAGCGATCTGAGGTTTTAATTTTGATATTCAATGACCTTGAAATGTCAGAAGGGAAGTTGCATGAGAAAAACTAGCATTTTGTGGCTTAATAGTATACATTTCTCTGTTAAACCCTCTTAGCCGTTGATTAGTTTTGTTGTTACAAGTGCTCAATATTTCAACCTCCCAACATCCCCGCTCCTAGCCTCCCATGATATATTCGAGATTTCCATAGATGGCACAGTGTTAAACCAGTATCAGAACCAGATATCATAAATGAGGAGAAAAACTTGCCTGTTTATTCAACTCGTAGTAGGTTTCATAACATGTAGTTGGTTGCATAACGTGCACAGTAAACCAACATTTTATTTCAACCTTGTATTTGAAATATAATTTAACACAATCAGGGACTCTATAGTCTATTTGCCAACCACACTCGTGATAAGATGGTGAAATTCATTCGTGGATATGTCCACTGTCCGGAATCCGTTTCGGCAGAGGATATTGGGAAACAATATTTTTCGGTTGGGAAACGATATGTTCGATTGGGAAACGCCAAGCTGCGAGGGGGTATGTGTTGTTTTCATCAATAAAGTATGAAAAAATAGGTGTAATTGTTAATCAGGAGAAAGACAAACATGCGCTAATGTTGTATAAAGTCTTCAGTGTCTACCAAACCTGCTATAATAGGCTATACTTGATGTAATATCGTTTTTCGGACGTGAAATGTGATGAAAATAACACCGTTTTGAACAAATGAACACTGATGATTAAATATGTGTCTGATGCACACAAAAAGTATCGCGAGTCAAGAGAAAGATGTATTACATGATCCCACCAAAAAGAAACATTTTACATTGTCTCATTAATAAATATTTGCTGATTTTCTGAACCATTTATGTTTCGGTGAGTAAACGATACGTATAGAGAAGGCGCCGGTTGGTAATCCATGCTGTTTCGATTGGGAAACGGAAAATTTTGTACATATGAAATACGAGATCAACTGTTATACACGAGCAATACTGTGTGGTCTTTAGTGAAAGGTTACCTCGAGTGAACTATAAATTTTATGACTGTATGCACAACATTTTGGGTGTGAAACAAGGTGAATCATGTGCCCGGGCTCGACATAATAGAAAAAGTTTTGAGATTTTTGTTTCAAAACATGCTAATTTGGGTCTTTGACATTGTGTATAAAGATGGAATGCCTTGACGATCGATAGGCCCAATATTTAGGCTCAAAAGGCCCAAAATTCAGTTTTTAGCTGTTTTCTCAGAAACTGTCTGATCAGTTTTGAGATTTTTGTTTAAAAAGACTCCTCTTCTGTACCTTTCTGAAGTGTATAAGTTTCGTTGCCCTTGAATCGCCGGTCTGCATGTGGTGGCCATTTTGAATTTTCGACAGGTTGGTGAAAAAAAACCTTTTCGTCCCTAATGAAGTCACTATTCGTTTTGAGTGATATCCAATCAAGAACAATTTCCCCCTTTGAAAACGTTTTTGGATTTCACGCAATTTTTCCTTGATAATGGGAGCTGTATGGAGTAAAATCCTAGAACACTTCAAGATAGAGCTCAAATATTGGCACATTCAAATAGGAATTCATTTATTGTGGTTTCGGTGGTGATCTTGAATTTGACCTTCAATGACCTTGAGACGCCCTTCTTTGTCAGAAAACCAGTCAATTTTGGACTTTGGCGGCCATTTTCTCAAAAATTTTTCAGACGGTTTTCAGTTTATCGTTTGAAAAGATCACCCTTATGTACCTTTGCGACATGTCTAAGTTTCTTTGCCCTTGTATCGCTCAAAGTGGACCATTTTGGCCCAAACTTGGCACAAATGGGACTTTTCCCATGTTAAATTCTTTTATGCTTCATAATGGGACATATTTTTGCTAATATCTCACTTAATATTGAGATTAGATAATAGGAATCAATTGTGGACATAAAGGAAATGATATGTGCTGAATATTCTCATAACCTTGAATTTCACATTCGACCTAATTTTCAAGGTCACAGGACAAAATGAGTAATATCTCGCTCCTTATCGACTATATGGCTTGGGAATCAATTGTGGACATATAGGAAATGATATATGCCGAATATTCTCATAATCTTGAAGTTGACCTTTGACCTTATTTTCAAGGTCAGAGCAAGAAATGGCTAATATCTCGCTCATTATCAACTTTCCAACTTTCACACTTGTGAAAAGGACCCTCGTCAGAGTCACGCTATACTCTCATTACATTGGCCACTGACTCAGAAGTGATATCACTTTAATGGAAATACTGATCCGGAATGTCATACCATAGTCAATGTCTAAGACGTGTAAAACAGAAAACAGGTATCGTCAACCGTTTTCAATACAGAAGCGAATACCACACTACATACAGTATGGTGAGTAGCTCTTTTCATAGTTTGAGCCGTTGTAAGTCTATAATTATCATGTATTGTATTATAGTACAATAAAGATGTCTGGTCTTATAACATCACAGCACGGACGTGGCATGATCTTTGTACATGGGACTCACGTCTGTGGTAAATGTAAGTATCACCACCAATACAGCCAGATTTTGATGATTCCAACAACAAACATAAAACACAACATTTTGCAATAGAAACAAAGCCCGACCAAATACTGGATCAAAAGATACACTGACGTCATCAGGGGCAGCCAATGTGATGAATGTAGTTGTACACCACGTGATGCAATTAGTATACAATTGCCCAACAACCTATGAAAACAATTTAGAAATTCTAAACAAATATGTCAATTTGCTTTCGCATGTACTCTTTTTTGTAAGCCCATCCCTAATGTAATCCAATTATATTTTGCTGTGTTCATATATATGACTCTTTTCATATAACAACTAATCATATTTTCCAATTTTCATGAGGTATGTTCGGTACGAATAGCTCTGGCGATGAATAATACTGTGACTGTGACCGTTTGCCGAGGTAAATAACTCAGCGGCCATACATCATTCGTCATCAGTCTTTGAACGTAGGTATCAATCTATTACCACCAATAGTCAGATTTTGATGATGCCAATAACAAACCTAATATACAACATTTTGCAATAGAAACAAAGCCCGACCAAATAGTTTATCCAAAGACACACTGGCGTCATCAGGGGCAGACAGTGTGTTAAATGTAGTTGTTTCTACTGTACACAATGATGGAATTAGTATACAACTGCCCAACAACCTAGATGCAAATAATTTAGAAATCGAAACAAACCCCATGGAATAGATATATGACAAGTACATAAGTACCTAATCACAAGCCAGAAGGCTACTGAGTTGATAGTATCCTCGGGGACAGATTTAACGTCCGCCAGCAGTGACACCGACTCAGTGGTATGAATGTAGGTATCAATCTATTACCACCAATAACCACCAATGAACGTGTCAGTATTGGAATGATATATGTGGGACGGACATGCCCATGCCACGAACCACAGGTGAGACAATCTATGATAAATTCATGGTATATATGTGATTTCTTTATGGGATGATGAACATGCATGATCATCATCAGTTATAGTTTTCATGATTGTTACTCTCTCCGTGGAATACAGTTGTCCAATAATCAGTCACGTAAGATGTATCATATATTCAAACAAAGCATGGTGTTGATATCAGCATTTTCTTTCATATTTGTTGATGTCATGCCCTACTCTTTGTGAATATATGTTTTGCATGCTCGATTTATGTACAGCAGATTTTCTACAGCCTACTGCGAAAAGAAAACGATGTTGATTTGGGTAGTCTTGTTGTAACGCCTGCATACATGGTAAACCTTTCAGGTTTAAAAAGAACTGCTCTTGATAATAAATGGTTCGTTTTTACGCCCCGAATACACACATTACATCCATAAAGTTTTTCACATCGTTCCGTTTCTGCCATTTCTTATCAAACCATTGTTAATTCGCTAGTTCATCGATGTCGTTGGAAAACGTTATTGAAATATTACACGAGCGTTTAAGCTTACATCACACGTGACAGGAAGAGCTTTTTCATGGGTTAATGATGCACTCTTGATAATGAGATAAACTAATAGTGTCAAGGTCAGGATTCCACTTTTACCTCGATGATGTTCATGATTTAGTATGTGGACCTTGTTGCACTCATAGGTGGGAAGAACTTTATTACAAACTAATCAATGTACGTATTTCTCATTTCAAAGGAACATATGTGAGGCTTCGCAAATGACGAAGGTTTGTAATTGCTGGGATTATATTTGCTTACAGTATTTGCTTACCATTAACATATTGGTTCACGGTTGAGTGCAGTTGCATCCACGCAGTATGCAGATTTGCAAGTGTTATATTACAGATATAGTTGGAATGGTGTTTTTTTTAATGCATAACACAGGCTCATCCATTTGGTAATTGCCAGTTATTCTTGAAACTGCTGGAGGTGACAAGTTTGTTGCCAACAGATTGAAAAGTGTGTTTTTCCCACTGTGTTTGATGAGTTTTTCGTCGACTCATGTTGTCTTGTTGTCCTTTAATGGATTTTTTCGCATTAAAAGCCTAGTGTTATGTTACACAATTCAAAAAATACACGCGAGAGGTATCCTTATTCGTTCCTTCAGAAGAATGAAATATTTGGTGTATGAATGGCAAAATAAAGTCTGTATGACAGTGAGTTGCATCTCAGAACAGAGCTAATGAAGAAAGTGATGAGAAATAATATGTAGTAGAGCGGCGTTGAAAACAGAAAGGAGTAATGTCAATCCACACATAGATGTGTCACTCATCGTTACGAAAAGGTCAAAATTGTTGATCTTTTTATAATAATCGTCAGTGGGAGCCGAATCATAAAAATTGTCACCGAGAGTGTAATTAATTTATCAGGAAAGATTGGGCTTCCACGGTGATAAGAAGCAACTTCGAAAATATCGCATTATATCAGAATAGAGTGGTTTTTCCATATTGATCTGACGTCTTGCTGCTGATGAGAATTCTTCATGTCAGACACGATTTTTACATTGTTTCAACATGTACATTGTTTTTGTCATACTGTAAAACACACGGCACTACTGACAAACCCATCCAATGACTCTCCCCAGTTCATTGTGGATTATTTCACGACCATGGGTCTTAGCAAGCTCCGCCACGTCATCCCATATACACGGTTATCCTGGATATGTCGACAATGAGATGGAAAACTGATATTGATATGCATCATTCAACAAACTTGAGTTTTGAATGTGATGAAAAACGATGCAGATATTGTTTCACTGTCCTCAATATTGTACTAAAATATAACTAATGTATGTATCCTGTTTTCAGTTTGGTCCATTGCAAGCTCATAGTTACACGTACGTGTATAGGTTACTGATGTGTATGTGTAAAGATGTCTGTTCGTATTACACCGCAGGGTGGACGTGACATTTTCTACGTGCATGAGACTAACGCTGTCGGAAAACGAAATTTATCTGATGCTTTGGAATACTTTTATCTCTGATCCATTTTATTCTATAAGCCCATCACTACTTCAATTTAATTTCTCAATCCAGCATACAATGTGTCTATCATTATATACTCTGCATATAAAAACTTCAATAAGATTTTCAAAATTTTCAATTATTTTTGGTGAGCATGGAGTAGTAAGCAATACAGTAGAATACAGTAAAAAAATAATTATTTATTTTTCATGGATGTCATTCTCAACGGTAATGTGAAACTGCTGACTATAAGCACTTTTATTCAGATGGAGATATGTTGACGGTCACACATCATCCACTATCCGTCTCTGAAAATGTCACTAGGTATTGGAATGATTTATGTGCAATCCACGAGCGAATAAAGTGATTCAATCTATAGACGATCCCTCAAATGACGTGATTTGTCAGGGGATGAATTTGCATAGTCTATTATGATTGACTTTCATGAAAGTTAATTCATCAGCGGAAAAGTGGATCAGTAAGCACAATCCCCCATATATATAATCTAACAACGCATGGTGTAATTTACAACATATGCAATTCACATGACACAAAAGCACAAATTGAGTGACAAATTGTATAACAAAGATTGAAGCCATGAAAGGAGAAGTAGAATCCGATTGATGTGTGAGATACAACTAGGTGTGAGAAATGGTCCGATGGGAATCAGAATCCATGGGCCTCGCTGAGCAGTAATAGCATGTAGCCGTAATAGCAATAGGACTAGCTATGTTGCCATGTCAAGTTTATATAATCAGTCTGCAAGATTATGTTCAATGAAGTAATCTAAAAATTAGACGTCAAGGTCTAAAGACAGAAATTCAAATGTATCTCCACCTTTAGCGAGGAAAGACATTGTTCGTTTATGACTATGAGTCCATTTCACTCTACTGAGATTGGGCAATATAAAAGATGGTGATTCAGCGGAAAATGTTTAAGCTGAGGTTGAAATTCATCCAATATACCTCTGCCAAATATTAATTTGTTTAGGTCATCGAGTCTGAAAATAACCCCGGTTTCGCTGGACATGTTCGTCTAGTGCCACAAGTCCGAAAATAATGTCCGTTTCGCTCTACGATGGACTACTGTTTCCGAAATATGGCCGAAAATGAAAAATGCTAACTCAGCAAAAAAATTCAAGTTGACCCACTATATCCCTGAGACCTGTTTGTCTAGT
Organism: Terebella lapidaria; assembly: GCA_949152475.1. Taxonomy (NCBI): domain Eukaryota; kingdom Metazoa; phylum Annelida; class Polychaeta; order Terebellida; family Terebellidae; genus Terebella; species Terebella lapidaria. Next base: position 32,311,542 of record OX424558.1, read on the forward strand.
GCTAAGAACTTCTGACAAAACTATAAATGCCCTAATGAGTTAAATATCATCTAACCTGGAACTAAATATTTAAATATGTTTTTGTGTCAGAACAATAGTTGTTTTCCTAGAGCGCAAGCGGGACATACAAGAACCTTGTATGTATTGCGTGTTCCTAATTCATGTTCAACCAACTTAAAATAAAGCTTAAATTTGTAAATGATTTGAAAATATATCTCTCCGTTGGTATGTGATTTTTACCATGTCACTTCTCATCGCCATACATCTCACATTCAAGAACATACCATAGCTTCATACATTTCACGCACCCATGCAATAAAATTCAACATTCCACAACATTAATATTCGGATGTATGCCACTGAAATATTGCAGGAGCGTTGAAACCGACATCGTCTGTGACAGGATGCATCCTGTCATGAATACATGCAACACGTTTTGTCAAACATATTACCGAATGGTGTCAAGGTTTAAAATATATTTTTACCTCACTGATGCAGACAATGTAATAATGTGAAGACCTTGATACACTTGTGGGTAGGACGTATATCACGGTAGCCAGGAGTTTACGCAGCACTTTCTAAATAATACATAATTTCTGGCGACCTGTCGCATGGGTATCCCAGAAGAGTTGTGACATCATACGGCAGGCCAATTATGTGAGATTGAACGAGCTGTGCATCCTAACTTGGCCGAGTCCCTAATTTGGAAACGAATCCCGTTTTTCGTCAAGCATCACATTATTGCTCAGTAAAAACTTTTGTCAGTTACTTTCCATCAACATTCCAGGAGACAAGTTACAGTAAGGGGTCATTGTCAACAAAGTTTGCATTATTAGAAGATGTCTTCTTGCAAAAGTTGACTAAATCCGGAGTGATACATGCTCCTCTTAAAATGGATTGCTCAGATAACCCCTCTTTCTGAACATCGCCTTTACTGCTAGTTCTTCTTTAGCAGACACTGTTTACTCTGATTGTTCTAAATCGTTTACACCGTTTTTAGCATCTGATTCACTTAAATAACGTAGAACAATAAACAAGTCCACATATCCTTTATCTAGGTCACGAACGGGAACTAGGCAGCATACACCCATGGGCCGAAAAGTTCTGATGAACAATTTGTTATTTTAAGCATACTTTTCTATGTTTACCGCATGTCGATATCTTGGTTGTGTTTAAACAAAACCGAGGTCGATCTGAATGGAAAGTTCAGAGTAAAGAGTGATAGAGGGTGTCAGTATATATCACATGACGTTACGTGCCGCCATATTCAAACCCTGGGAGTGTAGACTAAAGTCAATTTCTCTGCAACGATCGCATCATGGAGAGGTCATCCACAAAGAAAGCGTTCATAAACAGCGTGACTGATTTCTGCAAGGAAATAGCTTAGACGCCTGGCTGTGAGAGGAGGGGGAGCGCTCTACAGACATTATATGTAAAATGCAGCCGTGCCCATGACATTGCATCGAAACCACACGTTTTCATACATACAACCAAAACCCACTCTTTTCCCCCTGGTGACGTTAACCAATAGGCCCCTTTTATGGTGCAGGTAAGGATCCAATTTGTTGGCTGATGTAGACCTAAATAATAATTTACAAGTGCTTCAGTTAAGAAATGTATGGCCACAAAAAAAGTATTTTTTTTATCTCATACGTATGAAATAATATATGAAGTCGTATCGCCATCCGAATATAAAAATAAATGAAAAATCAATTGATAACATTGTTATACCGAACATATCTATTGATAGGTAAGTGACATGTGATATTCCATCTCATGAGCCCACAAAATGAATGTACACCGGCATCTAATAATTTGGATAGAATCTACATGACATCGAATATTATATATGCCAGTGAAGGTCCTATCTCACAAAGATACATCATGGTGATCGCGCGTATGTCATGATTTTGATAATTTTCCCATGATTTAAAATTTTGTGAAAAATAACCACTCCAGAGTCACTCTATGCTTTCTTTACATTGGTCAGTGACTCAGAAAGGATATCACTTTGATAAACTATACTGGTACAGAATGTGATATCATTGATACATCTAGGAGGTCTACAACAGAAAACAGATATCGTTGGCTGTTTTCAATATAGAAATGAATACCACACCACTAGTATGGTAAGTATCTCTTTGATAGTTTGAATTGTTGCACATTTATGATTATCAGGTATTGTATTGTTATAGGTAATTGACTCGCAAGCTTGGGCGTGCTGAGGTCCACATAGGATCTCGGTCATAAAACACGGTCTCCAGTCAACTACCTATTATTATATGCCTTGTGTGTCAAATGAAAGAAAATTGTTTTTTTTGTCAATTCATTTTCCAAATAATACACACTCCGAACGATTCTGTGACTTTTTCAAACGTCACGCTTGAGCGACTCACCCCGACGCGTATGAATACATCAAAACAGTTGTTAGTTCAAACCACCGTTGCCATGAGTGACAACGGTCACTATAACCACGTCAATACAACAGTATACCAGACCGATCGCACGGTGTGTAATCAATGGCTAAATTTGTGTAGGCATATATTAATTGGTGTAAAAAGATGTCGGTCCTATAACATCACATGATGCACGTGGCATGTTCGTGTACATGGGACTAGCGCCTGCGGTAAACATGTCAATTTGCTTTAGCTTCAAAATAATCTTCCAAAATTCTCAACTATTTTGGTAAGCATTAAAGGAGGACTTCCTATCAAATTCAAACACAATTTGGTAATATGTGAGTTTCACACACATGAAGCATTCATTCAGATGACATCAAAATCGAAGAAATCATATTTCTAAAACTACTACCGAATGTAAAATTGAAAAGAAACCAAACTTACTAGGCCACGCCCTCCAACTGGGAAGAATGAATGAGTGGCAACCGATGACGTCATTGTTGTGAGGATGCTGAGCAACAGAGCAATTCCAGCATCGTGTTCCAGTGGAGAAAAGCTGCCTGTTAAAGCTTCTTTCAAAGCAATGACGTCACATATATTTACATCATTTTTGACGCTCACGTCAGCCATGCCCTGCCGAGTGGCACATGTACTACAAAACTTGAAGATTTTCGGTGTTTTCGATGTTATATCGTCCGTACGATTTGTTTGTGCTAAACAAACATATAGATATTTTATATGGAAACGAAGCTTAGAGTCTTCTCTATTCAAATACATTGAATATATTTGTTCTAATATAGTTTTAAGTGTAAAATCATGAGTTGAAGCCAATACACGATGATAGATACTTAAAAAGTCCTCATTTAAGCAGTAAACAATACAATAGTCTCAAAGCAATCTTCATCAACAACAAAAATAACTATTTATTATTCATGGATGTAATTCCCAACTGCACTGTGAAACTGCTGACTATAAGCACCTTTATTCAGATGGAAATGTGTTGACGGTCATACATCATCCGTCTCTGAACATGTCACTAGGTATTGGACTGATTTATGTGAAATCCACGAGCGAATAAAGTGGTACAATCTATAGCCAATCCCTCAAATGACGTGATGTGTCAGGGGATGAATTTCCATAGAATATTTTGATTGACTTTCATGGAAGTTAGTTCATCAGCGGAAAAGTGGATCAGTAAGCACAACCCCCTCCCCCCCCCCCCCATATATATTCTGACAACGCATGATGTAATTCACAGCATTTGCAATTCATATGATACGAAAGCACGAATTAAGTGACAAATTATATTACAAAGATTGAAGCCATGAAGGGAGACAGTAAAATCCTATTTAGGTGTGGGATACAACTAGGTGTGAGATAAAGTCCAATGGGATCAAAATCAATGGGCCTCGCTGAGCAGGCTTAGATGTAGCCGTAATAGCAAAAGGACTATTTATGTTGCCATTGCAAGTTAATATCATCATTCTGCAAGATCATGTGCATTTAAGGAATCTAAAAATTAGGGTCAAGGCCTAAAGATGTCTTGGGGCATTCAGACAGAAATTCTTATGTATCTCCACCAGTAGCGAGGAAAGACGATGTTCGTTTATGACTGAGTCCATTTTCAAGCTGAGGTGGAAGTTCACCCAACATAACTCTGCGAAATATTTGTTTAGATCAGCGAGTCTGAAAATAACCCCAGTTTCGCTAGACAATTTTTGTCTGATGCCACAAGTCCGAAAATAACTTCAGTTTTGTTCTAAGGCACACTACTGTTTCCGAGATAGGGCCGGAAAGGAAAAATGCTGACTCAACAAAAAAAACTCTTCAAGTTCACCCATTATATCCCTAAGACATGTTTGTCTAGTGCCAAGAACTTTTGACAAAACCATAAGTGCCCGAGTTAATTACCTATCATCGACCCTGGAACTAAATATTAAAATATGTTTGTGTGTCAAAGCAATAGTTGCTTTCCTAGAATGCAATCGGGACTTACCAGCACCTTGTTGTATGTATTGGGTATTCCTAATCCATGTTCAACCAACCAAAAATAAAACCCTAATTTGTAAATGATTTGGTATTTGAAAATATATCTCTCCATTGGTATGTGATTCACCATGTCCCTTCTCATCGCCATACATCTCACATTCAAGAACATACCATAGGTTCATACATTTCAATATCAGTGTCATTGTCAGGGACCCAACCAAATAAACATTCCAGAACATTAACATTCAGATGTATGCCACTGAAATATTGCAGGAGCGTATGCCATTGAAATATTGCATGACCATCTCCGGTGACAGGGTCACATTTGTCAATGGGAAGATCAATCAGAATCAATGGACTTCAGTGACCAGGCTTAGATGAAACAGTCCTAGCAAAAGGACTCGCTATGTTCCAACTTCGAGGTAATATCACATGCAAGACCATGTTCAACTGTGTAATCTAAAATGTATTAACTCATCGACCCTGGAATCAAATATTCACATATGTATGTACGTCAAAACAATAGTTGTCTTCCTCAAACGCGAACGGAAACTAACAAGCATCTTGTTGTATGTATTGGGTATTCCCAATCCGTGTTCAACCAACCTAGAATAAAACCTAAATTTGTGAATGATTTGGTATTTGAAAATATATCTCTCCGTTGGTATGTGTGATTCACCATGTCCCTTCTCATCGCCATACATCTCACATTCGAGAACATACCATAGCCTGATACATTTCAATATCAGTGTCATTGTCACGTACAAATGCAATAAAACTCATCATTCCACAACATTAATACTCACATGTATGCCGCTGGGCTATTGCAGGAGCGTGTAAGCCGACATCGTCTATGACAGGATGTATCGTGTCATGTACACACGCAATACGTTTTTTAAAAAAAAAACTACCTTATGGTGTCAAGGTTTAAAATATATTTACCTCGCTGATGCAGACAATTTAATAATGTGAAGACCTTGTTGCACTTACGGGTAGGTCGTATATCACGGTGGCCAGGAATTTATGCTTTATTTAGGGAGTGCCGCGTTAAATCGCACTGAATGGTTTACTCACGACTTTTACACGGCATTCCTTACATAATGCGTAATTTCTGGCGACCAGTCATATGGGTATCCCAGAAAATTTGTGACATCATACAGCAGGCCAATCATGTGAGATTGAACGATCTGTGCGTCCTGACTTTGCCGAGTCCCTAATTTGGAAACGAGTCCCGTTTATCACATTATCACTCAGTATTAATTTTTGTCAGTTACTTGCCATCAGCATTGCAGGAGACAAGTTACAGTAAGCGGTCATTGTCAACAAAGTTTGCATGATTAGAAGATGTCTTCTTGCAAAAGTTGACTAAATCTGGAGTGGCGCAGCTGACACTGATACATGCTCCTCTTAAAAAGGATTGCTCAGATAACCCCTCTTTCTAAACATCGCCTTTACTGCTAGTTCTTCTTTAGCAAATACTGTTTGCTCTGATTGTTCTAAATCGTTTGCACCGTTTTTAGCCTCTGATTCACCTATATCAAGTAGAGCAATAGACAAGTCCACATATCCTTTCTCTAGGATATAAACGGCAACTATGCAGCATATACCCAGGGGCTGAAAGGTTCTGACGAATAATTTGTTATTTTAAGCATACTTTCCTATGTTCACCGCATGTCGATATCTTGGTTGTGTTCAAACAAAACCGAGGTCGATCAGAATGGAAATTTCATAGTAAAGAGTGATAGAGGGTGTCAGTATATATCACGTGACGTTACGTGCCGCCATATTCAAACCCTGGGAGTGTAGACTAAAGTCAAATTCTCTGCAACGATCGCATCATGGAGAGGTCATTGACAAAGAAAGCTTTCATAAACAACGTGACTGATTTCTGCAAGGAGGCAGAGAAAGGACTGCGTATATTGCTTAGCCGCCTGGCTGTGAGAGGAGGGGAGGAAGGGGGAGTGTTCTACAGACATTATATGTAAAATGCAGCCGTGCCCATGACATTGCCTCGAAACCACACGTTTTCATACATACAACCAAAACCTACTCCTTTCCCCCTGGTGACGTTAACCAAAAGGCCCCTTTTAAGGTGCAGGTAAGGATTCAATTTGTTGGCTGATGTAGACCTAAATAATAATTTACAAGTGCTTCAGTTAAGAAATGTATGGCCACAAAAAAAAGTAATTTTGTTTTATCTCATATGTATAAAATAACTTGTATCGCCATCCGAATATAAAAATAAATGAAAAATCAATTGATAAAATTGTTATAACGAACATATCTATTGATAGGTAAGTGACATGTGATATTCCATCTTATGAGCCCACAAAATGAATGTACACGGGCATCTAATAATTTGGATAGAATCTACATGACATGGAATAATATATATGCCAGCGATGGTCCTATCTCACAAAGATACATCATGGTGATCGCGCGTATGTCATGATTTTGATAATTTTCCCATGATTTAAAATTTTGTGAAAAATAACCACTCCAGAGTCACTCTATACTTTCTTTACATTAGTCAGTGTCTCAGAAAGGATATCACCAAGAATACTAAACAATAGGATGTGCAACTTGGTTCTCCACCGTGGTGCATATGCGACTGTAGCGCCCTCTATGAGCGCCTGGGCTGAGTCGAAGCGTCAACATGGCGGAGCGCGGCTGGTTGCAGAATGGCAGATTTTGTTCTGCCATTAACTGCACCAATAGCGACCGAAAGTGCCCGGGAATGAGTTTTTTTTACATTTCCGAAGGATGTAGACAGGTAAGTTTATGTAATTGTCGGGAAACTGAAATGCAGTCAATCATAACAATCAATTTTAGACGCGGCTTGTCAGACTCAGTGCTGTTTTGTTGACATTGTGGCATGCGTTGTGGTGACCTGTTGATCAGCTGTCAGACACTGCGACCGGCAGTGACCTGATGAAAAGACTTCATTTACTTTATCGTGTTCATAGGTCAAGAAGATGGGTCATTAACACAAGAAGAAAAGATTTGCTGGACAAGTCGGTCTCCTACCTGACGAACAACTGTGTGCTCTGTCCAGGTATGTGGTCATGTCAAATGTGAACACTGAATGGCACCCAAGTTGAAATTGTATCAAAAGCTGGTAAGTTCTAGCCTAGATCTAAATTTTTATTTTTATTTTGTAGATCTACATGTATTTGTCTGAACAATTTTAAGATGTAAAATATTAAAAGTAATTAATTTCACTTTTTTTTCACATCTATAGATTTCTAATTTCATTGTATTGCAGATCATTTTGAAGACGCTCTGTTCTATAATGCAAAAGAAAAGAAACGCCTGCTGAAGTGTGCGGTCCCAACACTTTTCAACATTCCCAACCCTCCTGCCTCAGTTTCGGTGAAGCGGCCTCTACCTTCGAAGCGATCATCCGATACACCATCTCGAAAGAAACGGAAAGCAAGTATCATAGAATGCTTGAAATTTGAATGTATATTGGGGGTTGTTCTCTTGGAGCCTGCACATATAATTTATCCCAAGGTTTCTCATTTTATTTTTCTTAATTTTGATTCAGTTGGCTTCTCCACCAAACACAGAAGTTTTGAAGTCAGTTGAAAACATACCAGCTACTTCAAGAGAAACAGATCTGAAGAAACTAGGTAAAAACGGATACTGGGATTTCAAATAGAGATTTTGCTACAAGTAAATATTTTGCTACCAGACAAATATGTTTTAAATCGTTTTATCATATTCTAAAGATATGAAGACTTGTATTTTGGAGTACTAGTATTCAATTTTATCACACCCAACATGGTAATAGAAATGAAAGTTAGGGATCTGCAAAGAAAAAATCATCGATTGAGGATGCAGGTCAATCATAATTAAGAAACATTCGTTGTGATGTTCGTTTGGTTCAGAATGATGAAATTGCTCTTTCGGGGTCTTCTATTTGTACATACACAGAAATATAATTACTGATATTCTAGGCCTGCCCCGCACCCCTGGCCCTATCTGGTTTTATACACTCCTGTTAAACTGCACCCCCACCCCCCCCCCCCCCACTGGCACCTCCCTCTTCTTGATTGTATGTAATTTCGTAGCGTTCTTTCTTCTAAATGATGACAACTCTTTCCAGTTCTGACACTTCCTTTATTACTCGTAATTCGTCGTTATAAATTAACACAATTCAAACATGATGGTATGTTTGGCCGATGGACGCCAACTCTCTCCTTTTGAGAGAAATACAAATTTTTGACCGCCAACGCGGGCTTACATGAATATTCATTACCTTTAATTGTTCAGGATCCAATCCTGACTCAGGAAGACATATCCCCTTTCAGATTCATGAATAAAGTTTGAATACAACCAATGATCGTCATTGTTTTGTGGGCTGATACTACATGAATTACAAAGTTTGGGGCGTCGGTCGTTTTGACACTTGACATCTCTCAGTTACATTTACTTACAAGAATTAATCCGATGTACATGAACAAATACACAAGTTATTAAATTGTTCTTAATCTTCAAATCACTTGTATACAATAATTATATATATATATTTTTTATCTATGATAGTATGTACCCAATGCTTTATTCTGTACAATGAGCAACAACCCCTGGTAATCACTCACAGACTCAAGTTGAATTTGATACATATACATGTAATGTAATGTAATGCAGTGTGAGTTAATGTGATCAACGATAATTGATTTGGTGCAAGGGGAACAACCCCCTTTAACCATTTACTAGTATAGATATATTTACATGCTCCATATACTTAAAGCTATAATCACTTTTAGAATTGACAAATGTATTTATTCTGCAGGAGCTTTGTTTTATCTATAGAATGAGAAATCATACAAATTTGGGTCTTAAAATGTGTATTATGAGTGTGTTGTCGAACTGTGCATATTTCCTATATTATATTCCCGACTATCTCGAGATGTACTTTCGAGTTTGCGTGACAAACAAGAATGCTAAATTTGGCTGATTTTGAAATTGATCCCAACTATACATGCTATAACAAAATTTGCTCCGATGAGCCCCCTTGTTTTCTACCACCCCCCCCCCCCCCTGATCCCCACCCCACCCCACGTTTTGAGCCTGACACTCTTTCCCCTGTGTGAAAATGTGCTCTTGGCTCAATGCCATGCCTGCCATTGCTCCCCCCTCACAAATGAATGATCCCTTATGGTTTTTCCACATCTATTTTATGTGTTCGTTTTACTTGTATTGGTTTTTTTACTGTTCTTGTTACGCTGTTTTCATATTTTCTCTCCACACAATAAGTCGAGATAGATGGTTCCTGCCGGAACAAGCTTATCAGTACAACAATTATACATGCATAAACAGAATGTACCCATGCATGTGCTCATTGTATTACATTTCTATCTTTTGGTATTTTGTAGTTACATCGCCTGAAGAAAAAGTCGCTCGCATCGGTACTAGCACGGAAGGCAGTGTCTAGGGCACTGAAAGTGACCGGCCGGGCACATCAGAAACGACAGCTGAACAGCATCCGCACTCAACTCGCTCAGTTCGTTTCCGGGATCGCACTAGAGTTCATCATGACACAGCTATCCATGGCAAAGCGCAGCCCACGAGGTCGAAGGTGGACTCCACAGTTCAAGGGATTTGCTTTATCGCTGTTTCATTCGAGTCCCAAGACCTATCGGATATTGCGTCGGGCATTTTCTCTGCCATCACCACGGCTCCTGAAGCAAGCTGTGCAGGACATCGCAATTCACCCAGGTGTCCACGAGCATATTCTCCAAGCTCTTCGTCTCAAGACTGAAAAGATGTCATCCCAAGACAAGCTAGTGGCCTTCATCATTGATGAGATGACCATCAGGAAGTGCTTGTCATATGACAGCAAACGCGATGTAGTCGAAGGACTGGCTGAGGGAAAGACCAGGACTAACAAGGTCGCAGATCATGCCATTGTCTTCATGGTACGAGGGCTTGTTCAGAAGTGGAAGCAGCCATTAGCATACTACCTGTCAAGTGGTGTCATGAATGGGGCTGAGATGAAGTCCTTGATGCTTTCCTGTATAGATCGAGTGCACAGCATTGGTCTCACTGTCCTCGTGTGCGTGTGTGACCAAGGTACAAACAACCGCAACCTCATGGAGACTGTGTTGGGGGTCGGAGTGGAGAAACCTTTCTTCGTGCATGATTCACCGAGATTTTCGTCCTGTATCACCTCCTCACCTTGTGAAAAACACGCGCAACAACTTGAAGCAACATGGTTACACCACAGGCGTTACTGAGAAGGTAGATGTACTCTGGGAGCATGTCGTAGCTTTTTACGAAGCTGACTGTGCCAAACCTGTTCGTCTCGCTCCCAAACTGACCAGGACCCACATCGATCTGCTACCATTCAAGAAGCTGAGAGTTCGTCTTGCAGCTCAGATCTTGAGCCATACCGTGTCAACTGGAATGGCTTTCATGGCCCAATGGAAGATTATTCCAGGTACAGGCCTATATTTAAAGTGCATGTATGTACTCTGGCATCAAAATCTTTATATTAAATCATAATGACAAGAAAGGTACTCATTTCAGACAATGGTGCAAAGCTTGATGAAAACAATATATTTTTTGCAGAAGAAGCGAAACATACGGCTGATTTTTGTGGGAAAATGGACAAGCTGTTCAACTGCTTCAATAGTCGGACACAGTCGAGTGTTGCTGAGATGCGGCATGCCTTTTCCTCCAACTCGGGTCACAAGGAGTTCTTGACTGGACTTCTGCCATGGATCCGAAGTATCCAGAGTAAAGGTGCATTCACAACTCTTGGGCCTTCTTAAAAAATGTCAATTTGTCTTTGTCGGACAAGTTTGTTATTGTTTATTATTTGTTTTCAAGGAAAGCGTCGTCTACCCTCTATGATGGGCTGGGAGATTGACATCAACTGCCTCTTGCAGCTGTGGCAGGTACTCGACCAGGAACACCATGTGCAGTACCTCCTGACTAACCGTCTGAATCAAGACTGTCTGGAGAACTACTTCGGTCAGATACGGGATTTGACAACCCGGATGCCCAGGCCTTCAGAGCATTTGTCTGCCAGGTACATTTATTCAAGTGATTCAAGTGATAGCATGCCTTATCAGATCTACAATCGATTTATGAAGTGTAATTGAAATTCTCCTATTGCCTGGGAGCAAATCTGAAAAATTGAGAGCCTATGCCCACCCACAACGGGTAATTTTGAGCCCACTGTTATTATATCTGATTTTATATTGTTTTAATATTGTCATTCAGACAATGGTGGATTCCATCATGGATCAAGGTCACAACACCAACTGTGAGGAGGACCTGGATGTCTTCTTGTTCTCACTGGAGTCGCTGCGTACTGATCTGGCTAAGACACGTCTCTTGGACAAGCAGCCATCGCCCTACAGAGATCTTGTGACCAGTATCTCAGCCCCCGTGAGAAATGTCCTGTCAGGCGCTTCTGTGTCCGAGCTAGATTTGGGTCAGCTCCAAGAGCAACTCACAGATAAAGAACTCAATGTACTAGCTTATATTGCCGGCTACATTGTGCGAAAGCTACGTGGAAGGGTTTGTGAGTTATGTTGCAGTAAGCTTTCAGTTGATGAAAGTGAAAATCCTAGCCTCCTGTACACAAAAATGAAAAGGTATAGTGGTGCCAAGGATGGGCTCATATTACCAAGTGACTGCTTGATTGAAGTGCTGTCTTTGATCTAGAAACAGTACAGCGTCATTGTAGAGGAAGCAATGTTCTCTTCAAATGTCAAAGCAACTATTGTCACTTGCCTATTGAAAAAGGTAAACTTGCAGCCGGTACAGTGTGATACATGAACCTGCAGCCGGTACAGTGTGATACATGTCAGGCACATCTGGCTATTGTCCATCTAATGGTTAACATTCGACTGCATCACACACTGAAATTACCAAATCAGTCTCTGGTTAACGAGAAAGGCAGAAAAAACAGGAAAGTTCTGAAGTTTGCACACTTGTAATGAGTCAGACACAAGTACTTGGATTGAGAATGTAGCGAGAGAGTGTTGTGATAGCAGTGCATGTTATCACTACTCTGGAGTTCTAGCACAATTTCTTGAGACGAGTGATTTTATTGTATATAATTTGGAATGTATTACTTGGCCTTTGGTGTATCTGCGATATCAATTAGGCCATTAATTCAGTGTTGAATTGACCTGATAATTTTGTCAGAATTTCAATACAAGTTGTATTATGTGTGGTAGACTAATTCCATTGTACACAAGTGTTGAGTACAAATATTAAGCAGGCATGATTATAATCTAACTATTTTGCACACTGTGAGGGTGCATGTTTGTTGTCGTTAAGTAATTCGCAGACAGACACTAGTACCTGACCTACCTATGTGGGTAACTTGCCGAGTGAAGATTTACAACTTACATCGTCTTCTGTGGATTGTGCACAATGTAGCCTATACAATCTATTGATATTGAATGTGTATGCTTGCTTGCCCTTGATAACGTATACTCCATGTCCGATATCCATATCACCATGACTTGTTAATCTTAAAATGATATTGATGCCATTTGGATTTCAATTGATATATGAACTGTGTATGAAATAAAAATATATATTGCCTAAACATTCTTTTTCCTTTATTTCACATGAAGGTCAAAATTCATGGCAATATGCCTGCAGTGCATCGTTTTCATCTCAGAAATACAACGGAAGATAACAAGCAGCCACATGAATGAAAATTTATTACATCAGTCCATCAATTTGTTTTGTTAATTTTACAAAAAAATGTTAGGTGCCAACCACAGGATACGTGTATTGCCAGCTACATTGTACATACACAAGTTAACTTCACAACACAAACATAATTATCAAACAAAAATTATCTGAAGTATGATGGAATTAGACAAAACATGAAGTGATTCATATGATAATTACATGTCATATACCTTATTGTATGTCCTATGCCTTATAACAGCCGAATGCATGATGTCTACACTTTTGTTAATGGAAGAAGAAAATGAGACTTAAACTCAATAGATTTAAATTCATGAATAATATGCCCTTCAAAATTGAAATTGAAAACAAGTCAATCTATAAGAAGACCCTGAAACAAGATTTGAAACCTGAGGGCCGGAGGGAGGGGGGTGGTGAGTTAGGGCAGTAGATTTGCAGTACATGTCAGTGTCGAGCTCAATCTTGGGCATTTGGACATTCTCGGGCATGTCCTGTTTGCGAAGGACAATCTTGGAATATAAAATGTTTTTAAATAAATACTTGCTGTAAACAGTGGACAATATTTACGCAATTATTCTTCGAGGGATATAAATTCGTACAATTTTCCCACACGTTAATTCAATGATTAAATACATTAACATGGAGGTTTGTTTTATTAAATCCATCGTCAGTTTTCTGGCATATAGTATAGCTTGGTTTACTGCAAATTGGCAAGTAAACATTTTATCATTTATTTGTAATACTGTCAAAAAAATCATATGCCATACTAGTGCAGGTTCTTAGCAAAAAAATTGTTCACATTGTGATAAAAGCATGAAACTTTGCAGAGTGGTAGAATATCACTCACTGGTCAATATAAGCTAGGGAGCCATTCTCAATATGGCCTGTGGCGGATATGGCAGCCATTTTTCTTTATGCAGTAAATCGACCTAAAACGGCCGGTTTGGGGAATTGGTTATTTCTACCTGTGCATGTCAAATATTATCCAATATCAACAAAATTGGTATCAAACTGGCCAGAATAACAAGGCCAACTCACATATAATGACCAAAGATAATTATATTGATTATTCTTCAGCAAAATGTCCTAAAAAAAGTTTTTTCTGCTCGAATTTGCTGAAAATGTATCTACGGATCTCGTAGTCGGGAATGTACAAGGTGTGCCTGCACCCCCTCCTCCCATGATCATCTGAAATAAACTTTTTCAGTTAGATTTCATCCTATTATTGATTATTAGAGATGTTTCCAGAGACCCACCAGTGGCAAAAGTTTTTTTTCGGCCTTTTTCAAAATGACCGCCATCGAAAATGCGGAAATCATGTTTTGTGCCATAACTCGACTTCTATTGCAGGTAGAGATATGGTTTCGGTGTCTATACCCATGTTTTGAATACTGAAGAATCCAATTTTGTCATTGAAATGAAACCGGTGGAAATCACATTTCCAACCAAGGTGCGACTGATATGTGTAGAAATCCTGAAAGGGGCCCAGATTGATAGCAAAAGCCATTCCATTCCCACATATTAGCTCAAAAGATAAGTATCAATTTACAGAAATATTGCCCAGGTAGATTCTTTTGAACTCCTGGATACATGACTCGATGATGATGAATGTGATGTCTTTGAAACATATTGCATTTTTTTGTCATTTACCTATTAAGATGGTGAAAAATGCAAATGAACTAGTATTTAGGGTCTGCAGAAGCCATCATTATTAGTTGTGCATGGAATGCCACACTTTTGTACTTCTCAGAAATCAAATCCAAGATGGCCCTCACAGCCAACAGATGATTTCTGAATTTAAGCAAGGCCCCTGCATAAGAATTACCAGTAATGATAAAACTACACAATCCAATAATAGACCAGTACGGATCCTGTAATGTCCCTTCTATTGCATCGGAATCCATGCACAAAGAATGCCAGTAAAGTTCATTCTACCACGTGTTTGTTGGTCTTATCAGCTGCCATGATCATGGGAAATAGCACCCATGCACCAGTTTTGTTCTGCGTGACAAATGAAGCATGTTCATTGTTGAATGGTTTCCGGGTGACACAGGAGGTATCCCTTATGTATGATACAGTAATGATGTGTGTGGTCAGAACGGTATGAAATTGACCCGAAAACAATGCAGTAGCTCGAGACAAATGTTCTATGCCAATGGTAGCTTTGACCTCTAGACTCAAGAACGATTTAACGGAAAATTTGGAATGGCATTTACATGTATACATTCCAAGTTAGACCGTTTGCATTCGCAAAATTGACAAGGGTTTGTGCGATGACATACGACATCAAGATCAAAGACATCCCTGATACAAGATATTGTGGTAAATATGGGAAATTTCTTGCGGTGAGACCTTCCATGCCCTGTGGGGTTGTGAACAGCCCATAGTTGTTGATGGGCTCTAGTCCCTGTGCTAAAGAGGTCAGTGTTGATGTCAGCAATGATAGATTTAATGGAGGACAGCCCACAGACCAAATGCATCATCACTTCTCTCAGCTCAGATGAATCTAGCATATGAAGGAGGACGCAATGTCAGATCCAGTAAATGTATGAAACAGGATCATGAATTTATCACTGATGACATCAACATTGACATTGTTGTGATTAAGGTTCTCTGTCACAAGACCAGATATGCAATGAATTTCTCAAACAAGTGATGTGCTGGAACAACATCTCAGACCTCCAATTAAGGATGGACTCAGATCGGTTCCCATCCAGACCATAATGCCTCTTCTCAGGGATGTCTTTGACTTTTGTGTCATATGCCACTGCTCAAAATATTGTTCACCTTGCGTATCCAGAAGATCTAAGTTAGAATTAACATGTATATGCCAATGCTTATATTTTATTTGCCATGTATTCGTTCTTGAGACTAGAGGTCAAGCTAACATTGGCATAGAATTTGTATGGAACTACTGCAGTTTTCAGTTCACTGTCATACCGTGTTGCAAAAAAAATTTAAACACATCATTTCTGTGTCAAGCATAAGGGTAATCAGTTTTTATTGTATTAAACACATTAGCACAATTATGCTCCTGTGTCAACAAAGATCCAAGCTTTTCAACAATAACCATGCTTCATAGCTGATAAAACAATAAAAAAAATGATCTTACCAGGTCGAATGACAGGTCAAATGTCATAAAAAATGACAGAAAAATTTTGTGTACAGGAATTAAAAAAAAAACAAGCACCTAGGCACTATTTCTATAAATTGATTCTTATCTTCTGAGCTTGTTCTGTGGGAATAGAACTGCTTTTACTATTGATCTGCCCCCCTGTCAGGATTTCTACACATATCATGCACACCTTGGTTGGAAATGTGATTTTCACCGGTTCATTGTCAGACATTTTTGATTCTGTAGCAACCAACAGTCACAGGTACTCAGTAATGACGAAATTGGATTCTCCAGTATCAAACACATGGGTATAGACACCAAAACCATGTCTCTACCTGCAATAGAAGCCGAATAAATTATGATTTTCGCATTTACGATGGCGGCCATTTTGAAAAAGGGCCAAAAATTTTTTGCCAGGGGTGGGTCTCTGGAAACATCTCTAATAATCAACAATAGGATATAATCTAACTAAAAAAGTGTATTTCAGATGATCATGGGAGGAGGGGGTGCAGGCACACCTTGTACATTCCCGACTACGAGATCCGTAGACAAATTTTCAGCAAATTCGAGCAAAAAGCTGTTTTTTGGACATTTTGCTGAAGAATAATCAATATAATTATCTTTGGTCATTATATGTGAGTTGGCCTTATTATTCTGGTCAGTTTGATACCAATTTTGTTGATATTGGATAATATTTGACATGCACAGGTAGAAATAACCAATTCCCCAAACCGGCCGTTTTAGGTCGATTTACTGCAAAAAGAAAAATGGCTGCCATATCCGTCACAGGCCATATTGAGGATGGCTCCCTAGCTTATATTGACCAGTGAGTGATACTCTACCCCTCTGCAAAGTTTCGTGCTTTTATCACAATGTGAACAATTCGTCCAAAATTATGAGCTAAGAATATGTATATTATATATCAGTTTGCACTTAGCCTTCCCAAGATTGTCTAAATTTTCAAGAATGACCAGAAAATCAGCAGCGTGTGGGTGTGATAGGGTGGGAGTCACGCTTCGTTTGTATTTGAAGAACATAGCTTACCATGTGTATACCAATCTGTGGTACGCGTGTCCAGCCGGTGCTGCCACCGGCGGATATCATATAGTTTATGTTTCAATATAAATATTTCCTGTGATGGTGTGTATCATTTAAAGAGCTCAGCTTCCGGTTACGAAATACGAAGCACGACCTTGTCAAAACAATATAACGGAGACGTTACATGGTTCGAAGCTGTTTGCATCGAGGAACTATTGTGAACGATAATCAGTGCATTCTTTCCCGTGCCCACATGTTCACATTCTCAGCCTAGGCGCTCAGAGATGGCGCCACTAGTAGCGCTTGTCACAATTACGTCATTGACGCGGCCCGAGTTGCACATCCTATTGTTTAGTATTCTTGATATCACTTTGATGAACTATACTGGTACAGAATGTGATATCATTGATAAATCTAGGAGGTATACAACAAAAAACAGATATCGGTGGCTGTTTTCAATATAGAAGTGAATATCACAGTACTAGTATGGTAAGTATCTCTTTGATAGTTTGATTTGTTGTAAATTTATAATTATCAGGTATTGTATTGTTATAGGTAATTGACTCGCAAGCTTGGGCGTGCTGAGGTCCACATAGGATCTCGGTCATAAAACACGGTCTCCAGTCAATTACCTATTATTATATGCCTTGTGTGTCAAATGAAAGAACATTGGTTTCTGTCAATTCGTTTTCCAAATAATACACGAACGATTTTGTGACTTTTTCAAACGTCACGCTTGAGCGGCTCATGTATGAATACATCAAAACAGTTGTTAGTTGAAACCACCGTTTCCATGAGCGACAATGGTCACTATAACCACGTCAATACAACAGTATACCAGACCGATCGCACGGTGTGTAATCAATGGCTAAATTTGCGTAGGCATATACTAATTTCTGTAAAAAAAAGATGTCGGTTCTTATAACATCACATGATGCACGTGGCATGTTTGTGTACATGGGACTAGCGTCTGTGGTAAACATGCCAATTTGCTTTAGCTTCAAAATTATTTTCAAAATTCTCAACTATTTTGGTAAGCATTAAAGGAGGATTTCCTATCAAATTCAAACACAATTTGTAATATGTGAGTTTCACACACATGAAGCATTCATTCAGATGACATCAAAATCGAAAAAATCATATTTTTAAAACTACTACCGAAGGTAAAATTGAAAAGAAACCAAACATAATAGGCCACGCCCTCCAACTGGGAAGAATGAATGAGTGGCAACCGATGACGTCTTTGTTGTGAGGATGCCGAGAAACAGAGCATTTCCAGCATCATATGTTCCAGTGGAGAGAAGCTGCCTGTTAAAGCTTCTTTCAAAGCAATGACGTCACATAAATTTACGTCATTTTTGACGCTCACGTCAGCCATGCCCTGCCGAGTGGCACATGTACTACAAAACTTGAAGATTTTCGGTGTTTTCAATGTTATATCGTCCGTTATATTTGTTTGTGCTAAACAAACATATAGATATTTTATATGAAAACGAAGCTTAGAGTCTTCTCTACTCAAATACATTGAATATATTTGTTCTGATATAGTTTTAAGTGTAAAATCATGAGTTGAAGCCAATACACATTGATAGATACTTAAAAAGTTCTCATTTGAGCAGTAAACAATACAATAGTCTCAAAGCAATCTTCATCAACAACAAAAATAACTAATTATTATTCATGGATGTAATTCCCAACTGTACTGTGAAACCGCTGACTATAAGCACCTTTATTCAGATGGAAATGTGTTGACGGTCATACATCATCCGTCTCTGAACATGTCACTAGGTATTGGACTGATTTATGTGAAATCCACGAGCGAATAAAGTGGTACAATCTATAGCCAATCCCTCAAATGACGTGATGTGTCAGGGGATGAATTTCCATAGAATATTTTGATTGACTTTCATGGAAGTTAGTTCATCAGCGGAAAAGTGGATCAGTAAGCACAACCCCCCCCCCATATATATTCTGACAACGCATGATGTAATTCACAACATTTGCAATTCATATGACACGAAAGCACGAATTGAGTGACAAATTGTATTACAAAGATTGAAGCCATGAAAGGAGACAGTAAAATCCTATTTAGGTGTGGGATACAGCTAGGTGTGAGATAAAGTCCAAGGGAATCAGAATCAATGGGTCTCGCTGATCAGGCTTAGATGTAGCTGTAATAGCAATAGGACTATTTATGTTGCCATTGCAAGTTAATATCATCATTCTGCAAGATCATGTGCATTGAAGTAATCTAAAAATCAGGGTCAAGGCCTAAAGATGTCTTGGGGCATTCAGACAGAAATTCATATGTATCTCCACCAGTAGCGAGGAAAGACGACGTTCGTTTATGACTGAGTCCATTTCACTCTACTGAGATTGGGCAAAAAATGGTGATTCAGCGTGCAATGTTTCAAGCTGAGGTGGAAGGTCTTCCAACATAACTCTGCGAAATATTTGTTTAGGTCAGCGAGTCTGAATATAACCCCAGTTTCGCTAGACAATTTTTGTCTGGTGCCACAAGTCCGAAAATAACTTCCGTTTCGCTCTACGACGCACTACTGTTTCCGAGATATGGCCGGAAATGCAAAATGCTGACTCAGCAAAAAAAAATTCAAGTTCACCCATTATATCCCTAAGACATGTTTGTATAGTGCCAAGAACTTCTGACAAAACCATAAGTGCCCGAGTTAATTACCTATCATCGACCCTGGAACTAAATATTAAAATGTGTTTGTGTGTCAAAGCAATAGTTGCTTTCCTAGAATGCAATCGGGACTTACCAGCACCTTGTTGTATGTATTGGGTATTCCTAATCCATGTTCAACCAACCTAAAATAAAACCGTAATTTGTAAATGATTTGGTATTTGAAAATATATCTCTCCGTTGGTATGTGATTCACCATGTCCCTTCTCATCACCATACATCTCACATTCAAGAACATACCATAGCTTTATACATTTCAATGTCAGTGTCATTGTCACGCACCCAATCAAACCCAACATTCCACAACATTCATATTCAGATGTATGCCACTGAAATATTACAGGAGCATTTAAGCTTACATCACACGTGACAGAAAGTGACTTATCTCAGGTTAACCACTCTTTAGGATGAAATATACTAATAGTGTCAAGATCAGGTGTCTTTTTATTTTACATCGGTGATGTTCATGATTAATTAGGTGGACTTCGTTGCAGTTACAGATAGAAAGAATGTTATTATCAACTATGCGATGTACATATTGTTCGTGTCAATGCCAGATATATGAGACTTCGCAAATGACCAAACATTTGTATGTCCAATGCTACGTGCAGCTACATCCAGGCAGTATGTAGATTTGCATGTTATGATACACAGATAGGTTGGATGGCGGGATGTAAAACACAGGGTCATCCATTTGGTAATTACAAGGTAATTTTGAAACTTTTATTGGTGACAAGTTTCTTATCAACAAATTTAAAAGTGTCAACAGATTATTTGAGAGTTTGTCTTGTGAACTCCTGATATCAGATTATCCTCTGATGGCTTGTTTTGCATTACAAGCCTATTACGTTATACAATGTCAGAAAAATATACGCGGAGCATCTGCTTATGTCATCATGAGAAATTTTGGTTGGTGGACGACAAAATGAACAGACACCAAATACACCTTTACCAAGAGTGTATGATAGTAAATCGCATCTCAGAACAAAGGTCATGACGAGAGTGATGCAATATTATGTTGTACAGTAGCGATGAGATCAGAAAGGAATGGTGTGAATGTGTACAAAGACGTGTCACTCATACTTATCTAAGCGTACAGTGTTGTTATTATAATAATTGTCAGTGACAACCGATTCACGTGACGTACTACCGAGAGGGTAATTAATTGGGCTTAGGTGATAAAGGCAAATTCGAAAATATCACATCTAAAAAAAAATCTTTATATCTTAATAAATACCTTGATATACCTTAATTAAACCCACAAACAAAACGAAACCCATTCATGTAACAAACGTGAATCAGAAAAGTAAATAATTAACTCGGGGATCCTGTTGATGAAACTTTTTCATACGAGACACGATTCTCACGTTGTTTGAACATGAAGAAGCATTCCAGATGGTATTGTTGCTCTCAATAAACCTGCTCGTACTGCACCAGACACTGGACATGACAGCTATGGGTATGGGATTCACGCCTGTAGCATGTGTAGTAAGCAAGCAAACGCCCTTAGGAAAACTTTCAATCCTTCATCTTTTGTGACTCCATTTCAACTTAAGTGCAGTTTTGATCTATTGTCTTCATTTATTTTACTGTCCTCAGATATATAGACTGCCGTATTTTTCAAACTCTAGTGGTTAGCCATAAGCAGTAAGCAATACAATAGTTTCACATGTAGTATATGCATCGCCAATAACAACCTTGTCATGAATCATGCGTCAGCCGTCTCTGAACGTGTCATCAGGTATTAGAATGATTGATGTGCAATCCACGAACCCACACGTGATACAATCTAGCCAATCCCTTATATGACGTGATTTGTCCGGGGATGGTATTTTAGTTCACTTTCAGGAAGTTAATTCATCAGTGGAAAAGTTGATCAGTAAGCACAATCTCTCATATATATTCTAAACACATATTATAATTTACTGCATTTGAAATTCGCACGATATGAAAGCTCAAATTGACTACATCCATAAAATCCGATTGATGTCTATACTAATTCCATCAGGTGTACAGTAGAAACAACTACATTTACCACACTGTCTGCCCCTGAGGACGCCAGTGTATCTTTTTATAAAGTATTTGGACGGGCTTTGTTTCTGTTGCAAAATGTTGTATTTTATGTTTGTTATTGGAATCATCAAAATTTGGCTATATTGGTGGTAATAGATTGATTCTTACATTCATACCACGGAGCCAGTGTCACTGCTGGTGGACGTTTATTCTGTCCCCGAGGATACCATCAACTCAGTAGCCTTTTGGCTTGTGATTAGGTACTTATCATATATCTATTCCATGGGGCCTGTTTCGGATTTCTAAATTATTTTCATAGGTTGTTGGGCAGTTGTATACTAATTCCATCAGGTGTACAGTAGAAACAACTACATTTACCACACTGTCTGCCCCTGACGACGCCAGTGTGTCTTTTTATAAAGAATTTGGTCGGGTTTTGTTTCTGTTGCAAAATGTTGTATTTTATGTTTGTTACTGGAATGATCAAAATTTGGCTATATTGGTGGTAATAGATTGATTCTTACATTCATACCACTGAGCCGGTGTCACTGCTGGTGGACGTTAATTCTGTCCCCGAGGATACCATCAACTCAGTAGCCTTTTGGCTTGTGATTAGGTACTTATCATATATCTATTCCATGGGGTCTGTTTCGGATTTCTAAATTATTTTCATAGGTTGTTGGGCAGTTGTATACTAATTCCATCAGGTGTACAGTAGAAACAACTACATTTACCACACTGTCTGCCCCTGACGACGCCAGTTTGTCTTTTTATAAAGTATTTGGTCGGGCTTTGTTTCTGTTGCAAAATGTTGTATTTTATGTTTGTTATTGGAATCATCAAAATTTGGCTATATTGGTGGTAATAGATTGATTCTTACATGTCAAATCAAAACCATTTGAATATTTTTTATACATTTTCATACAACTAGTTGTGAGATAATGCCCAACGGATTTCCACTCTGTGAAACGCTTGATGAAACGCTTCATGTATGTCTTACCGGTATATGCGTTTGACGAGATGTACACCAATTCCGGATATTCACTGTGGCCCAATTGGCGCTAAATTCTTGGCCGTTCAAGTTTCAGCTTGAGTGAGTTCTACTTGAGTAAGTTGCCAGCACCCACGTAACAATAACTGATTTCTAGGACAGAGTAATATTGCCCGACCTGACCCAATGGACGCCTGACAGACGCTTACCAAAGTCTTACCAAGGGACCGAAAATGGCATCAATCATGCGAGACCTTAGAAATCGCCACGTTACTATTAGAATCATTTGGTTTTCACTATTTTTAATAGTGCACGCTGACTCTTATGAAGAGCAACCGAAAGTAGACACAAATTTATGCAGCACCGGAGCAAGTTCCTGATAAACTATTGTTTTGGAGTCAAAGGAAAGGCGTCACTTCAAGCACCCCTCGATTGTTTTTTGACAATGTTTTCGGGCTAGGCCTCATTATCATCATATTCAAGCAGACTCATCAAGACTGGAGAGTTTTGTATGCATCACCATCTCTGGTGACAGTGTCAGAGGTGTTATCAATGGGAGAATCAATCAGAATCAATGGGCTTCGGTGAGCAGGTTTAGATGAAGCAGTAATGGCAAAAGGATTGGCTATGTTCCAACGTCAAGAAAATGTCATATGCAAAACCATTTTCAATTGAGTAATCTAAAAATGTATTAACTATCATTGATGCTGCAATCAAATATTCACATATGTATGTACATCAAAACAATAGTTGTCTTCCTCGAACGCGAACGTAAACTAACAGGCATCTTGTTGTATGTATTAGGTATTCCCAGTTCGTGCTCAGCCAACTTATAATGAAGCCGAAGTTTGTAATTAGTTTGGTATTTCTTGGTAAGTGATTCAACATCGCCCTTATCAGCGCAATATATCTCGTATTCGAGAACATGCCATAGCTTCATACATTTCAATATCAGTGTCATTGTCACGCACCAAATGACACATAACAGTGTTATTTTTCACCATTCCACAACATTAATATTCGGATGTATGTCATTGAAATATTGCAGGAGTGTTCAAGCCGACATCGTCTTTGACAGGATGCATCCTGCCATGAATTCATGCAACACTTTTTGTAAAATATGATTATCCAATGGTGTCAAGGTCTAAAATATATTTTTACCTCGTTGATACAGACAATTTAATAATCTGTAGACCTTGTTGCACTGACGGGTAGTGTGTACATCACGATGGCCAGGCGTTTATGCGTTGTTTAGGGAGTGCCGCGTAAAATCGCACTGAATGGTTCACTCACTATTTTTACATGTCAATCCCTAGATAATGCGTAATAGGGTACATTATCGAAAGGCACATATTGTTCGTGCCATTTGGTATCTAGATACACTTTGCCATAATATATATACACAGATATTCCAATTTTGTCGTTTAATCATGCAGACTAAAATTAATCGATACTCATGGGACATGGTCCATTGAATTTTAGTTGTTTAGAACCAGTAGGCGGATTAAATCTTTTGTTATTCAAATACGCTAGGTCACATGACTGGTAAGTGACTCTGATTACCCGAGCACGTGGGTGTTTTGCTGGCCAGACCTGCCGATGGTCCGACGAGGGGACAGAACCCCTGTTAGCCCGACGGACTGTCAGAGTCTGTACGTAGTTCTTCAGGCTTTTGCCATAGTCTCAACAAGCCAAATGACCTCCCCTGAAGTTGCTTAGAATTCCAAGGATGGAGACGCGAGCAGCACATGGTAGCGCTCTATGACTCCACACAATCTACTGTAAGGCAGCGCATGAGCACGAGGTTAAAGCGTGACACACATGGAAAAGTGGAGCCAACAGATAAAGAATAGATCGTGGTCGAAACGTGTGCCTCAAACGGCCAGCAATAAAACAATGTTGTACGATAGGGGTCAAATTGTCTGTCTAGATATTTGGGCAAATTCTTCACAAATATATGTAACATACGTATGAATACATTTATATGTTAACTATTTTATAAAATATATATTTATGTGTGTATATATTTTACCCGATAGACGCAGAGGTATATGAACATAATGCTAACGCCTTGTCCGAGGCAGTGGGGGTTGTGAGAAAACGCCACTTTAGCATAGCCATGGCTGCACATCAATGCAGCTTGGGATGGGTTGCCCGAAAAACATTAGACAACCACGTCAAAGGTGTGGCCATTGCATGCACCAGCTAAAAAGCAATAAACATACGAATGGAAGGAATGTACAATGAAATTGGCATATGGTGTACGTATTGCATTGAGATATATTTATACTTTTTTATTATATCAGGGAAGACACAATCTGGTGCCATGGCTGGGCATCAAATGACGTTGTCTCTGGAAAAGACTGAGGTCCTGGTTGCGTATTTTACTTACATGGCTTCACATGGAATTCCCATGTGACCGCATAAAACCAGAAGCTTGGTTCGGGAAATTGTTTTTGCCAGCGGAAAACCACATCACTTTGGTGCACGAGGTCCAACGGACAAATGGTTCCGAGGGTTCTTCACCAGAAACCCCGATCTGCCAGAAAAGGCAGCAATCTGCTGCGAGCACAAACGGATCAACCAAGAGTATGTAAATGTTATGGACTATTGGCTCGACCTCCTTGGTATATTTATCACAGTCGTAGTGAAATCAACCAATTCTGTAGATAAGACTTATCAATACACTGCAACCAAACACGAAACACCCAACCTGATTATATAATGATTGCACAGATGCGACACTGACCAGATTACAACTGAAGGACAAGCCCCAGTGCAACTGCGGTGAAAATGGTTTCAGTGGAAAGGAACAGCCTAGCAAGAAACTTATTGCAACGAAGGGCAAATAGGCCATATAGGTTCAGGTGAGATTATTTATTATTACCTACATACAATGGTTCCCCTCAGATCAGACCTACCCTTCTTCCACAAAATCAAGGTCTTGGAGAGGGTCTTATTAGAGGGGTTCATTTGCATGTTAGAGTCATCCTAGGGCCACAAGAAAATGTCTTTACAGAGGGGAAGTCTTCATTGAGGGGGATCACTGTAATTGTTTGTGTCACATTATGTGTCATCATACCTCATTGGCTTGAAGGGTACCGCTCAACTGCTTTTGGTATCATGGTTACAGATCAGTAGTGCTGATCATGTGACGATGCATGTGTGCGTTGCCGGAGATGGGAGAGTGATACCGTCGATGATCATTTACAAGGGCAGCCTTCCAAACTTTGGATACAAAGAAAGATACGATTCAGTAACTGAAAGTAATTAACAATAAATGTTCACTCTAGATCTCTATATTAAAAGCTACATTGATACCGACCTGTCTTACGAATGGTTTGTGAGAATTTTCCTGAACAATTGCGGGCGCATGCGCCCCGTGCTGCTGATATGCGACAATTATGAGTCGCATTATGAGACAATTATGAGTCGCATTATAAGCTGATCCGAAAAGCAAAAGAAGAACAGGTAATAGTGGTGACAATTTTCAAATGAGTATCATATAATTAGATTATACTGCTGGAGTTCTACCTTTTACAGGTTGAGATCTTAGGCCTATCTGCCCACACCGCCCACATATTACAACCGTCAGATGTAACCGTGTTTCAGCCTGTTGAAAGGAAAATTCGCTGCTTCACTTGACATGTTGCGTTCAAACAACATCATATCAAAAGCGAAGTAGCCAACAATATTGATTAATGTTTTTGATCAGGTGTGTTCACCTCGTCTCATTAAAAGCTCATTCCAAAAATCCGGTATAATCCCACTAGATCGCCAGTTAATCGATTGGACTCAAGTCCAAGATTCGGCCACCCTCACACCTCCTATCACCAACCCATCTAAATCAATCCCAGAGTCCCCTCGGCACAGTACATGATCCAAGACACCACAAACGACCACAAGCTCCACTGTTGATTCCCAACCCCTGCATACCGAATGGTCCAAATTGTCCCATTTGCCATCAACCCATCAACTCATCCGGAACTGATATGCAGTGCATGTACTGAAACTCCCAAGACCGAGTCAAGGATCTGTTCATCGTTCCTGGAACCAAATCTTCGCTGGATGGAGAGAAACAATAGGACGAAGTCACATGGAACAGTTAGGCGTCATTCGTTATTCTGTAAGTGTAAATTGGCATGAAATGTAGGTCTATGTCTCATTAGACAAAACCTTCCCATCTGGTAATGAATTAGTAATGTTATATGCCTATGTCTTACCTTCAAAACACATTACGGGTTATGGCTTATTATCCTTACTGACATAGAAGTTCTCCAAAGAGATAACCCCATTTGGAATATGGGCTAGACAATGAATTGTCCAAACCGCCAACCCACGTGACCAGAAACGTGACGTCATTCTCGTCTCCTGTGGCTGATACTCAAAATGGATTGGCGTTGCTGACATAACATTTCGTGTTTTATCTTTTAGTTTTCGCGTTGCAAACACTAGTCTTTTGCATGCCATTGTGGTTTATCATCTTTTGATTTCTTTTGGTGTGAATTGCGTGTTTTTTCCTCATGTTTGATGGTGTTTCGTTCGTCGGAGCGCAGGCTCCCGTACCCGCTCTTTTAGGATGCGCCGTTGTGTGCAGTGTGTTCAACAGTTGCCGGCGTGGGAGGTACACGCCGAGTGCGTGTCGTGCCAAGACCCGGTTCACACGGACCAGCTGACGTGCGTCTTGTGCGAGGGGCGTACTCGGGAACAGTGGGGCCCAGGTTCTGGGTGCCGTGCTCGCCAAGAGGGATAAGCAACAGTTTCGTCAGGCTTCCCGGGCCCCGTCCTCTTCCGCATCTTCGGCAAAGCGTGACCGCCGCCAGAACATCCGATTTGGGTGAATCAAAGTTATCACCAATGTATTGTGTACTCTAGATTCCTATATTAAAGGCTACATGGAAAACGGCCTGTTTTACGATTGGTTTGTGATAATTTTTCTAAACAACTGCGGCTCCATGCGCCCCGTGCTGCTGATTGCAACAGTCATGAATGGCATATCAGTTACAAGCTGATCCAAAAACCAACAGAAGAACAGGTAACAGGTAACTCTATATTTAAGGTTACATGGATACCGACATGTTCTACAATTGGAATTTGAGAATTTTTTTGAACAACAGAGGCTGCAAGCGCCCCGTGCTGCTGACATACGACAAGCATGTGTGGTATATCGGTTACAAGCTGATCCAAAAAGCAAAGAAGAACGTGTGACAGTGGTGACAATTTTCAGATGACATATAAACATATTATACCAATGGAGTTTTACCTTTTACAGTATGAGATAGTGTTTTCACCGCATCTCATTAAAAGCTCATTCCAAAATCTGGTATAATCCCACTAGATCGCCAGTCCATCGATTGGACCCAAATCCAAGATTCGGTCACCCTTACACCTCCTATCGCCAAACCAACTAAATCAATCCCAGAGTCCTCTCGGCACAGTACATGATCCACGACACCACAAACTGCCACAAGCTCCACTGTTGATTCCCAACCTCTGCATAAAGAAATTGGCCCAAATTGTCTCATTTGCCATCAATCATCCGGGACAGACATCCAGTGCATGTACTGAAACTCCCAAGACTGAGTCAAGTATCTGTTCATCGTTCCCGGATCCAAATCTTCGCGGGATGGAGAGAAATCATAGGACGAAGTCACATGGAACAATTAGGCGTCATTCGTTATTCTGTAAGTGTGAATTGGCATGAAATGCAGGTCTAGGTCTGATTGAACAAAACCTTGTGTATCTGGTAATCAATTAGTGTGTTTTTTTTCTGTACAAAATTCAGTCAGTGGAATATAATGCTTTTGGTACTGCAAGCACAGATAGAAAAAGGCCAAAGTCCAAACATATCTGAATGTTGTACACAATTATACATTACAAGATCTTCTTTCAGGTGTTGCCAGCTACATTTGAGCAAATACTCAAGATATTAACATCTTTCCAGAGTTTCATCCTGGATCCGACAACTGCTTGAAGGCATGTTGTGTGTAAGAGAAGAAACTACTGATGATCTTGTGTTACAAGGCGATGCTAAACACAGTACGTGCTAGTGCCGATGTTTGATGTTTCCGAGTTGAATCGCCGCTAATACAATCGGATGTTCATCAGCCATCTACTTGGCAGGTACAGCAAGTTCGGGTCACCAGAAACAACACAAAAAAGAAAAGCAAAGCTGGACATAAAAACCCAAATACGAATCATTCGAAACAATAGCAAAAAACAACAAATAATAGTGATACTACTCAGTACTTCTTATGTGGTGACACATACAAAATATCATGGGACATTCGGGTCTTTTCCAAAAATTAAGTATATGTTTGTTAAATGTGCGAAGTTTTTGTAATTATTTAACATCTTCATTGAATGACAGGAACATGTTAAAGTATTGGTTATCTGTTTCAATGTACAGCCATACCGCTGACTACAGTATGATAACGGAGAATGCTTTCAGGTTTCCCTTTCATGGAAGTTTCTTCCTTTCGTGGTGTGTCCAGTTGTAAATTGTGCCAGTATATTTTGCTCGTAGGAGTGACTCTCTGTAGGCTCAGTTCTGTCGTTAATTTAATTTATTCCAACCCTCTATAATGTTGCACAAATGTGAATATATATTGAGTACACGCAATTTTACATGTTCAGTAGTACATTTTCCAATGGATACTCGTTTTATCACTTAACGTATATGTGCGAGTTTTGCTGTTTCAAAAAATGCAAGTGTGAATAATATGTAAGACTGACATTCTTAGTACAGAAAATGAACGATGTTCATTGTTGCATTTTCTAACAGGTATTAGTGTTTTCATTGTGTATTGCATCTTCAAACACGTTTTGTAGTTCTGGTAAATAGTTTCTCTTCATGGATCCAAATACATGTGCAGGTTCATGCAAGTTTTGTTGTTGTTTCAATAAAAATGTAAAACTGATAAGTTCCCTCTTTCTGAGCATCGCATTTACTGCTAGTTCTTCTTAACGTAGTCTGCTACAAACAGTGAGGTAACGAAGAGTCAAAATTTAAAAGTCATTTCTCGAATATTATCTCTTCAAAATGACATATTTCATAGAGTAAATTATCAGCATGCTAATACTGAAAAGAAAACATGGGGTCACCGTGCTCGTTTCTTCTACATATTCGATCGAAATCTCACACATTTACTTAAAATGACATGAATTATGGCATTTTTGTAATTTTTTCGTCCATATTCACATCTTGCATCGTGTTTTCCATGCGAACCAATACGGTGACCACCTATTTTCTTTCCAGTTTCAGGATGCTGAACAGTTACTCCATAAAGTATATCATTTTGAAGCTCTAGATTATGTTGACACAATTATTTTTTTGAAAAAAACTCTTTGACCCCCTCCCTCCACTGTTTGGAGCGGACGACCTTAAGGAGATACTCTAGCTGGTTTAAAATTGAATATTGAAGACGATTCATCATGCCATTTGACCTTGGATAGCTGCTTCAGCAAATCATTGAGTGTATCATAAATGGTGCATACTTTACACCAATCTTCGTCTTTGGGCGCGAGCGGTATGAAGCTTTGTATTCCATTGATAATTTCTTCCAATTGAAAGTGTGGACCAGTAAATGATGCTCCTGTCACATTCAAATTTTTTTATTTTGATCAAGTCGTCCAACTGATGATTCATGTGTGTTGAGTTATCTATATATTGGATGGTTCCCAGCAGCCCAAACTTGAGGATTGAAGTGATTAACTATAGAATCCCTATAGAAGTGCCACTCATAGTTATGGAAAGTCAAAGGTATTGTAAAAGTTGTTGTTATTATATTAACCACAGTGACAACCAACTTAGATAACGTGGAACCTAGAAAAGTTTACTAATTTATCCAGGATATTTCTGGCATCTTTAGCAATTGAACAGAATTTACAAGAAGTGAGTTATGTCGTATAACAGTAGTCTTACAAATGCAGGTACCAATCCATTACCACAAATACAGTAGATTTTGATGATGCGATAACAAACGTAAAATACAACATTTTGCAATAGAAACAAAGCCCGACCAAATAGTTTATCCAAAGACACACTGGCGTCACCAGGGGCAGACAGTGCGTCAAATGTAGCCGCTCCTACTGCACACCTGTTGGAACCAGTACACAACTGCCCAACATTATATTGGGCAGTTGTTCACACAACTGCCACACAACACAACACAACAATACTGTTGTTGTGTTGTTCACACAACACAACAATACTGTATTATTCCGAATATCGCGATGTAGAGGATCTGCATACCAATTTGCATGTGTGAACATATATTGGGCAGTTTATTTATAAGCCTCAGCCTCAGCCATTGCCGCCGCCACAGCCATTGCCGCCGCCACAGCCATTGCCGCCGCCGCAGAGGCTGTGGCTGAGGCTGAGGCTGAGGCTGTGGCTGCCAAGGCTGAGGCTGAGGCTGAGGCTGCCAAGGCTGAGGCTGAGGCTGCCAAGGCTGAGGCTGAGGCTGAGGCTGCCAAGGCTGAGGCTGAGGCTGAGGCTGCTGAGGCTGTGGCTGCCAAGGCTGAGGCTGAGGCTGTGGCTGAGGCTGAGGCTGTGGCTGAGGCTGAGGCTGAGGCTGTGGCTGAGGCTGTGGCGGCGGCGGCAATGGCTGTGGCGGCGGCGGCAATGGCTGTGGCGGCGGTGACAATGGCTGTGGCGGTGGTGGCAACGCCTGTATAGAGCAGGTATCCATGTTCACTCTTCAGTTGTATATTGCGCATGCGTAGTTTAGCGAACCAAAAAAATATAATTTTTTTTAAAAATACAGAAAAAGGAGTCCATGTATAGGCCATTGTGTAGAAATTGTATATATAGTAGATGTGTGCTGTGAAATAAAAAACCTGAGAAAATGGTATAGACTCGTTTTAATATGATGCTTATAATTTGAATAAAAAGGAAAGTTTATTTGAAAAAATGTTTAAAAATATTGCAAAAATTAATACATGATTTTCCAAACATTTATGGGTACGTTATGATTTTCCAAACATTTCTGGGAACATAATGATTTTCCAGACATTTATGGGTGCGTTGTGATTTTTTAGACATTTATGGGTGCGTTGTGATTTTTTAGACATTTATGGGTACGTTATGATTTTCCAAACATTTATTGGTACGTTATGATATTCCAGACATTCATGGGTACGTTATGATTTTCCAAAAAATACTGGTGCGTTATGATTATTCAAACATTTATTGGTACGTTATGATATTCCAGACATTCATGGGTACGTTATGATTTTAAGAACATTTATGGGTACGTTATGATTTTCCAATTATTTATGGGTACGTTATGACTCCACCTGGCGAGTCTAGGGGCAAACGCTATGACGTCACCTAGCGACTATAGGACAAACGTTATGACGCCACCTGGTGAGTGCGGGGCAAACGTTATGACGCCATTGCGCCCCCTAGCGACTACCGTAGCGCCATCTGGCGAGTACCTGGCCCATACTACACTACTAATTGCATGATAAACTGGTTTATTAATTGTGGATGTACTTGAAATGATGGATCGGTGGGTCACAAAACAATGATCACTAGTTGTACCATATGTAGCTTGTGTGTCAAACCAATTCTCCAAGCAAATCCAGGGTGAAAAAAGTCTATGTGCATAGGTCAATGAACACATCCAAACCAACCAATGTTCGCACTTTTAATTTTATCGTAATAATGACACGTTTTCACTCAATGATGAATAACAGCTCACAATTATCGACGTCAACACTCTATGTTCTTTCAAAGTAAGATGTGTTAACAGCCACCATCCATCATCAAACTTCGTACATGTCACATTGGAATGATCCATGATGAAACAGCGTGCAACTCACGAAACCCAAAAGTGGAAGCATATTCGGCTGCTCTCATTAAGTTGCAAGTTGGTCCTGGTTATCAATCGTTCATGGTGTAAGTTCATGCCACTCACAAGTTAAAGAGTCCCTGTTAATTTCCATAAAAAAGTGAAATTTATATAACCTAATAAGCATAACGCAATACTGTATTATTCCGATTAGCTATGCCATATTTCAGAATTTAGTTTGAGAGGGATGTGGTACTGAAATCCTTTCTATTTATGGGCTGCATCATCATCTCCATGTATGATTGAAACTAAATATCGCGATGTAGAGGATCTGCATACCAATTTGCATGTGTGAAATATCGCATTTTATAACGGAAATTCCTTGACATAGAGCCATTATCAGTGTCAGTATATCAATGTTTGGAGTGACATTTCATGTTTAGAATCATCTTCAACTCTGTCAAAGTCAGGTGATTTAGTATGTTATGTCTTCTATCGAAGAAACCCTAAAATTTAGAGTAAGGTGCGGTATTCGACTTTCACCATGGTGATCTAACCCCCCTCATTGGTTAGATAGACCCCTAGCACCAACTCAAATATACCATAGCTCACTAATGTGCTCATACCGCACCTTGAACGAAATTTACAGCTCCAACAGTATTACCATAAACTTATAGCAGAACATAAATATGCAACAGGGCAACAAGAAAAAAAACATTTGCCTGCTTTCATACGTGGAAGCACTTGTTTGTGATGTTTTTCATCTCTTAAAATCTCCACAATTATGGTTTTCTAACGTTCACTATCTCCCCTTATAGCGGAAATATCTATTTAATTGGCAGTCGTTTTGACGTATGACGCCATTCAGACTCACACAACAGGTGTGAGCAGCTGCTGGTCTCTCGGATTACTAGAAATGAGTGTTCGTGTCTGGCACACGTCCGCGTGTGACAATAAACTCAAAAGATCAGTAATCTCATTTAAGACGTTAATTAGACTCCTGTCCCTCGAGCGAACAAACCATGGTGTCTGCAAATGTGTGGCCCAAGTATCATATCCTGCGCCTTCCTCTATATTCAATAAGGATTAAAAAGGTGCGAGACGGATTAAATGGTATGTTTTCAGTGGACGAGTAGTATTAAGGAGCAGCGTACGGTACTTGGGCCAAATGTGTTACAATGAGATTGCTCAGGGTTCAGTATTTGAAAATTGCGTTTCGCTGACGTTCGAGATTTCATAATCAATGTGGTATATATGGTATGTGGCAACTTGTAGGTAAACAACAGTGTAACGTGTATGCTGGAAATTGCATACACATTTGAATCAACAACTATCTAGGACTCGCGTTACGCACCATGCTTCACAACCACCTATCAACTTTAATGGCCCGCGTTGTCGGATGTACCTTGCGGCACAAGGTGCGAATTCTCTTCGATTATTTTCTTTCTGAAAATCCCCTTCAAAACGTCAGGCTTAAAAATGATATTTTAGCAATAAGACGGATTCGTACATTTGAGTATGCACATCGCTATTTTTCGTCATGTTATTTAAACAACGGGAAGAACAACTTGTGTGAGAAGAGCCATGTGTGATAACCAGAGTTAAAGTGATATTGAAAGAAAAAAACTAATTGTTCAAAACCAACTACAAATATGCCTGAGGCCTCATAATAATCGGTTTCAAAACAAACAAAAAATGGTTGATTACATGGATAAATCAAGCATAACTATGACAGTACTTGCAGTCACCTTTGTTTTGTTTTGTGTGCCACTCAGAGTTACAGCTGACCTGACTGAGATCGCATTGCAATAAAGCATCGAGAATCACGGTAAAGTCAACAAACTCAAACGATCTCCACCAGAAACACACAAAGAAATCAACGAGAACCCTGCATTGAACAAATCAAGTGCATATATATATATATAACTAGTATGTTTTCTTTGTTCGGTCAGAAATGTATGGCAAAATCCATAACTATCGGCAAGTATCACTTCATTACACCACACACTGTAGAACCAAGACATTGGCTCATGTGAATTGTATGACTGTGATTTAACTCGAGTGATTGCCAATCACTGAGTGAGCTATGTCCACTTTTGTGGCATGTGTGATGGCCATAATCTCAAGTCCATGAAATTATCCAACACTGGTGGGAAATAAAGGTTACTGAACCAGAGTCAGTTACACCTATGTAATAGGAGTAATGAGAGATTCTCTGGGAAAATTCATCGAGAGACAGCAATGTACATTTTCCCATAGGTATGTCACTCAAAATGTATATTCGATTTAACATTAGCGCTTTTTGATTAACTGCAGTGACAAACGAATTACACAGCCTGTAATCATGTTGAACTGATGAGCCTTTCAGGGAATGGGCCTAGAGCTTTTTGTCAGTAACAGAATGAAAACGTGTCAGAATGTCTCGTGAACATCAATTAGATTAGGTATGCCACTTATCATGATGAGGAGTTGAAATATGTTATTATATCAACGATCAATGTCAACCGAATTATTATTGAAGTGATTGAGGTATCCCTGGAATATTTGGATATCAAACATTGGGGCGGATTTGTTTGGGATTACAAAAAGAGAAGCATGTGGTATATTTCAGTGACCAGCGGTAGTCACATATCTTTAAAAGAGAAGAAGTATTCAATGCTAAAACGATTCTCAAATCCACACAAAATCTATCGAATTATATTGATATGACAGTCAGTTGAAAACAGTGGTCAAAACACTGCAGTCTCTGTAATGATTTTCTAGATCTACTCGGCACGGGTGACAGGGTGCACAATGCTATGCGGAAATATGTTTAATAACCGACTTCCCGTTCGACGCAGTTAACGAAATATCCCACCCAAGAAATGTTGTCTCACAACTCGAGTACTATATGTACGCATATAGATATGCCTAGGTGTACAAGTTAACTAGTTACGTTTATGTAATATGTTATATTTATATTGAGGTACTGTGCATCGGGGTTTCGAATTCATATGGGTCTGGAAAAGGTCTTGGAATTGTTCGATTATGAGTATGGAAAGTCCATGGTTTTGTTATCGATATAATAGTGGGAACCATATGACTATAATTGCAGTATATCATGACCACAGAAACGCAGACTCAAATAAACTTCACATTCCCAACACCGGAATCGAGCTACGCACTGCTAAGAGGCGACACCCCTCTTTACTACATTTCCCGACGCTTACTTGTATAGTTTGTGTGGAAACTCCACAGCAACAAACAGTATGGTAGCTGATCAATGTGATCAATGTAGATCAGTGAGTACAAAAACAAGCCAACCAAAGTTGACCTACTGTTGTACGTAAAAACATTCGAACAATGCAATGTTAAAAAAATTAGCCCAAGGGCTAAGATAGGTTACCGGACAATTTTGGCTTTAAGCATTGCAAGTGACATATGACTCTGAGATTTACTAATCAAGGTCATCTTTGTGAACTGCAATATCACCATTAGGTATGCTGCATATGACTTCATATATGTTCGTAATACAAACATATAAGCTCTATCAACAAATATTTTGTCTGTAGAGGCCAATTTACACATGTCAGGTCAGGCAAGGTTGTGAGATTTGGATTTCAAGGTCATATATAAGGTCAAATTCAAGGTCTCCAAGAGATGTGCTATAAATACATGACTTCTTGTTAGCTTATACACAATCCTAACCTGTATGTGCAAGTGTTTAAGCCTTGGCTAATTTACATATTTCACATCAGACATTTAGCACTCAAAATCATCTGAGGTCAAGGTCATCATCAGTTGTTCCATATATGACTTCCTATATGCTCATAATGCAAATTTTTAAAGCTCTATCTACAATTTTTTTCACAGGGTGAAAAATTTTTTTTGTCTAGAAATGGCCCTAAATGGATAGTAATGCGATTTGGGCCGAAAAATGTTTTTTTCGTCGACCCGTCGAAAATTCAAAATGGCAGCCATACGTAGACCGGCGATTCAAGGGCAACCAAACTTATACACATCACAGAGGTACATAACTAGAATCTTTTGAAACAAAAATCTCAAATCTGATCAGACAGTTTTCGAGAAAAGACAGACAAGGTGCTAATTTGGACATTTTTCGACCAAAAAATGGCTGTTTTGACCTTTCAAGGTCATCCAAGGTCAAATTCAAGGTCACCACACAAGTCGCCATATATGACTTTCCATTTGAAAGTGCCAATTTCTAGGGCCTGCACGATTAATGGGTTAACCGCCGACGGCTAGCATTTTTTTAATAACCGCGAATAACGGGCTGTTAAATCTCCAAACGATTAACCGGTTAACCGTCAAACACCGGTTAACTGTCTTTTATAACCTTGATCAGTGATCACCAAACTGTCTGCTCATGCTCCTGAGGCATGCTTTTGAGGGCATTTAAACTCGTTAACTTTGTCGCCATGGGGCCATAAAGCGATCTGCGGTTTGTCGTGGTCGCGTGGATGCGTGCCACCTGCTAAATGGATTATGTGTGTGCATCTTTCACAGATACACAGGCTCGCGGCTTTCTCTCATATTAATATCGAAATTAACGAAGTTAAATAGGGGAAATACAAGTTTTCTTAAATGAAACATAAAGACACCTACACACACATAGACATAAAGCAATCAAAACCATTCGGGGGACGTATTAAGAAGTGAACCCCAAACACTTCGCCTCAGGCTTAACTTCGAATGGTAAGGATTGTATATGTGAAAGAATGTGCAATGTCAGGTATAACGCAATCAGAACTGGAAAAAGCACATATATTCAGTAATATGCAAAATCTGTACAGTTAATACAGTTTAGTTCATTGAGTTATACATATATGTTGAGGTTATATTTCAATAGTTTCCAAATCTTCAGCAAGAAGTAAAAGATTTTAAAAAATGAGGTCAAAGGTCAAATTCAAGGTCATCAGAATATTAGGCGTTTATCATTTCCTATATGCCCACAACTGATTCCTAAGCTATAAAGTCGACCATAAGTGCGATATTAGCCATTTTGTGTTCTTGACCTTGAAAATGAGGTCAGAGGTCAAATTCAAAGTCACAAGAATATTCAGCATATATCATATCCTACATGTCCACAAATGATCCCGAAGCTGTAAAATCGATAATAAGTGAGATATTAATCATTTTGTCCTGTGACCTTGAAAATGAGGTCAAAGGTCAAATTCAAGGTCATGACAATAATCTGCATATATCATTTCCTATATGTTCATAATTGATTCCTAAGCTGTATAGTCGATAAGAAGCGAGATATTAGCCATTTTGCCGTGACCTTGAAAATGAGGTCAAAGGTCAAGTTCAAGGTCATGACAATAATCTGCATATATCATTTCCTATATGTTCATAATTGATTCCTAAGCTGTAAAGTCGATAATAAGTGAGATATTAGCCATTTTGCCCTGTGACTTTGAAAATGAGGTCAAAGGTCAAATTCAAGGTCATGACAATAATCTGCATATATCATTTCCTATACGTCCACAATTGATT
This sequence comes from Terebella lapidaria, assembly GCA_949152475.1. Classification (NCBI taxonomy): domain Eukaryota; kingdom Metazoa; phylum Annelida; class Polychaeta; order Terebellida; family Terebellidae; genus Terebella; species Terebella lapidaria. Next base: position 32,349,769 of record OX424558.1, read on the forward strand.
CCTAAGCTGTAAAGTCGATAATAAGCGAGATATTAGCCATTTTGTTCTCTGACCTTGAAACCGAGGTCAGAGGTCAAATTCAAGGTCACGAGAATCTTCAGCATATACCATTTCCTATATGTCCACAATTGATTCCTAGTCTCTAATCTCGATATTAAATGAGATATAAGGCTTAATGTGTCCCATTATAAAGCATAGGAGAATTTAACATGGGAAAGTCCCATTTGGGCCGCGTTTGGGCCAAAATGGCCCACTTCGAGCGATTCAAGCGCAACGAAATTTATAGACATCATAGGAGTACATATGAGGAGTGTTATGTATCAAAAAGAAAAAGTTACTGAACAGATTTTGAAAGAAATGCGAAAAACAAAAAAATACCTCCCTCTCGAAATATTTTTAGGCATTTTTGTGTAAAATTTCAGAAAGATTCGACCGTAAACAAAAAAGATAAAAATGTGGACGACGGACAAACGACGACGACGACGGACGCAACGCCATGCCAATAGGTTAGCGGACCAAAGGTCCGGTAACCTAATAATTTCCAGTCCACCTCAATAATACAATCAGCCCAACGGCTTAGATAGGTTACCAGAGAAATTCATGTTGTAGAGCCAAAACTTTTTATCACCAAAGTTGCCATTTTGTCGTTTCAAGGTAACTCAGTGTCAAATACAACACCACCACTGTCACGATGTGTGACTTCCAATTTGAATATGTGAATACTTAAGCTTTATGGCGGACGTTAAATCTGTCCTCGAGGATACCATTAACTCAGTAGCCTTCTGGCTTGTGATTAGGTACTTATGTACTTGTCATATATCTGTTCCATGGGGTTTGTTTCGGATTTCTAAATTATTTTCATAGGTTGTTGGGCAGTTGTATACTAATTCCATTAGGTGTACATTAGAAACAACTACATTTAGCACACTGTCTGCCCCTGATGACGCCAGTGTGTGTTTGGATAAACTATTTGGTCAGGCTTTCTTTCTATTGCAAAATGCTGTATTTAACGTTTGTTATTGGCATCATCAAAATCTGACGGTATTAGTGGTAATAGATTGATACTTACATTCATACCACTGAGTCGGTATCACTGCTGGCGGACGTTAATGTAGTGCGCTACAAACAGGGAGGTAATGAAAAGTCAAAATTTTTAAAAGTTATATCTTGAATATTATCTCTTCAAAATAACATATTTTATAGAGTAACTGATCAGCATTCTAATACTGAAAAGAAAATAGGGGGTCATCGTGCTGTTTTTTTCGACATATTCAATCAAAAATACAAATATTGACTAAAATGACTTAATTTATGGTATTTTTACACATTTTTTTGCTCATATTCACATCTTGCATCTTGTTTTCCAAGAAAACGGATACGGTGACCCCCTATTGTTTTTCAGTTTTGGGATGCTGATCAGTTACTCTATGAAATATGTCACTTTGAAAAAAAAAATAGCTCTAGATTTTGTTAATGCAGGTCATTTATTTTGAAACACTGTTTGACCCCCTCCCCTCACTGTTTGGAGCAGACTACCTTAAATCTGTGGATACCCGAGGATACCATCAAATGTAAGTAAGAATCTATTACCAGGTCGGGCTTTGTTTCTATTGCAATATGTTGTATTTTACGTTTGTTATTTTCATCATCAAAATCTGATTGTATTGGTGTAAGTATCGATCTATTACCACCAATACAGCCATTGGAGTGTTCTAGAAGTTTACTCCATACAGCTCACATTATGAAGAGAATAGTGAATGACTTTTTCGCCGATCCGTCGGAAAATCGAAATGTCCGCCACATACAGACAGTAGTCTGTAATATTCCCCATCCTGTAATATTTTAAGGTATTTTTGCGCAAAACTTCAGAAATCTCTGATCGTAAACTTTGAAGATAAAAATATGGTTGACGGGTGGCGGACGATAGACCCAACGCTACGCCAATAGGATATCGGACCAAAGGTTCGGTAGCGTAAAAATGATTCCAACCTATGTATAGCTGCTAACATTTACTGACGTCAGCAGTCAAAGTGTTCGTCCCATCCATCACCAGTCTCTGAACGTGTCGCTGGCTACTGAGAAGATCCATGAGGGAACGACGTGCAATCTGCGAAACCCAACAAGTGATAACATCTAGGCATGTGGCCATTGAAATGCGATTGTGTGATTAATGTTACATGTTGTAGCCTTGCCACGACAATGGCAGGGTATGGGCATGTCTCAGCAAATTTCACGATTTTATAAGAGGTCTAGTCATCACCATACCAAATGTATTCTATTTTTGCTATTGCCCATGTGATATGTTGTTATATTTTTATATTTTGTAAGAATTCTATTCACTTCTCTGGTTGTATTCACGGTCTTTGAACTGGCGCATATGTTGAACCATTCTGTGTACCCTTAGCCCGTGTGACTGTCAATTGATTTTACTGCGTCTGCCAGCAATATGCATTAAAATGGAATCCAGACTCAGAACCATTTGTGAACCCTTTATTTTGTGGATGCACGTGTTTTTTAACATCCATGATAACGTTTTTATGGACGTTATCATACAATAAGACAGTATCAGTAATTCCTGACCAGATGAGGCCATTTGTCACCGTCAACATGGCTTCAGAAGCCATTGTTTCTAATAAGAGTATCATACTTACGGGATAACAATGAGGTTGCCTAACCTTGTCAAAATGTAGTGTCTAGTAGGTCGAGTTTGCTTATGTAATGCTATTAACGACAGCCCTTTTCGCACTCAGGGTCCTAATTGCAAGAAAGAGGGACGTGGTGAGATCTGCAAAAGCTGGATGTAGCAACTAATGAACAAATACAAATATTAGTGTATTTGTATTTGTGGTATTAGGCTGATACATATATTCGAATAACGTCAAAGAGGTGTTTATGCACACTCCCAAGAACATCAGGGCTGATGACACTTCCGACGTAGAACTCATTATTTACCAATCATTGATGTGTAAGTGATCTCTAATATCCGACTTTGTGATAACGTAATAGCCCATCAACTAGATGGGACCTAATTATACAGAACCCAAGCGAAATTATCGTTACTGATCCCGAGTCAATTACAGTTATATAATGGATGACTGTAATGACACATCAAATTAGGATTCATAAATGGTAGAAAACAAAAATTGTCTAAACATGATGAAATACCATACAATGATTTGTATTGAATGTACATCAGTCCATTCGTGTGCCCTTTGTCATGCCTACTCACGTCCATGCACTTCAATCGGGACGAATCATAATAGTGCTTAATTCGCAATGGATGAACGAGCGAGAGGCTTGAAATATACAGGCTTGAACGTACTTCTTGGAATGTATGCAGAATTTGGGAAAACTAAATTTAGTGAAACTCATCTATTACAAGACAACAGAACACGTGCACATTGATTTTGACGATCACAGTCCGTCTGAGTTGTTTTCATCCGTTTTAACACATATTTCATACCAGTTTTGTATATAAACAACGAAGTGTTCCCATCAGAAACGAATGTATACAAATACCTAAATTGCCCTTCAAAGTCCACACCGAGTACTTCTTCCACTTTCACGGGGGACATCTAGTTTCGCGATATATGGTTCAAACAATTACAAGTTTAGTTTAGTTTAGATCTGAACGCATCAAAAACAACAAAATAGTATATTTTCGGCATCTATAATAGTTTATATACCAGGCCAAAGATTTAGTGATGTGTATAAAAACACTATTCGCGATATTATTCCTCATGATTGTGAACTAATATATGAAAACTAATCTTATGAGTATAGAAGTAAACTCTGTGAACAAAAATAAAAACCCTGAAAGAAAAGACAGTCATAGTGCTTCAGTTTGTATGATGTCGCCTCATTTCTAAAAACATCACGGAAAAGAAACGGTAATATCCTCTTTCCAAAGCCATCAGATCCCGAGGGTGGAGTTAAGTATTCTGTTATTAACTATGGAGCGAAGTCCATAGTAATGTAATCAACTAGAGATCGATATGTTGTTTTGGGGCCTGAAAGTAAGAATCAACCTATTACCAGTGATGCTGGATTTTTGATGATGCCAATAGTAAACCTAAGATACAACATTTTGGAATAGAAACAAAGCCTGACCAAATATTTTATCTGAAGACACACTGTCGCCATCAAGGGCAGACACTGTGTAAAATAACGTTGTTTCTACTGGACACCTAATGGAATGGAATCAATGTTCTGGCTGAAACATTGCATTCCTATGAAATGTGTAGCTCTGATATGAAGAGGCCACGTTCTATCTTCACCCCTGTGAAAAATGAAGTTGAATCGGAAGAAATGTGTGATGTCATATTAAGATTCTCTTTTTTTAAAAATCTCTGATGATCCATGTCGACGAATTTGATACATATGCTTTTGAAGAAGAAATCAGAGCATTGTTCATTTTGATTATATCGCCATTATTTGTGGGCACTAGCTCCATAGCTAAGCTGTCGGAAAAGTGTCCAAACATGTTTCTTATAGTAGGTAAACTGGAAAAGTTTAAATATTTATTTATTCATAAGTCACTACTATGATTTTTGATCACTCGACAAGAATAAACGTTGAGACACCAAAAATGACCATGCCCAGTACATGTGTAAGTCGTTTCTGAATAAATTTATCACGTAGGTAAAGCGTAGCATGATCATCCCTGAAATCGAAGATATAATATCGGACCTAAATCCGAAACTTGTGAAACTAGTGATACACAAACATAAATGTTAGATAATAATGAAGTTACCCAAGGAAGATGAGCATCAGTTTTCGAATATCACAAAATACCACTGTTTTGTGGAAAATGGTATGTTTTCAAATACTTACTGAAAAACTAATGTATCGTTCTTAGCCAGAGAACAGATATAATATAACTACAAGTTGTATTATCATTTCCTACCGTCCTACAACAAAATATGCCTGAATCCAGTGAAACTTTCATGACAAAAGAATCACCACCGTCCACACCACCGATACCGACTAGCGGAACGCGCGTTCCCTCGATCAAAGATGGCGAGCGGTATGTTTTGCTTCGATTTGTTTTACCGAAGAACATGGAATATTTTGAGTTATTTGTATGTTTTGTGTTGTATTTAGATGAAGCACATATTACTCCGGACAGCAGACATTATAAACAGGTTGTATGCCACTTGAAACGCATAAACAATGAATATTTCTTATCGCTGAAAACCCGCACTGATTAACGGAACGCAATACAATGATTTACGGAAAGCGCCAGACAATTTAATCCCCGATGAACGGAACGCGCAAAACCATGTTGCATGAAATAAATAAATAAACCAACATGTGACTCAACAAAGAGGTGAAAATACCTTATGCACATGTGTGTTTCTTCCATAACGTCGAAGAGGATTCCTCACTATAAAATTAGGAACATTGTGATCTACTATCATTTCTCAATTTAGTATCGTGTTCGAAGAACATTTCAACACATGCCAATTTTCTCCCTGAAATACAAATGTTGCAGGCCTAAAATTCCCAATAAAATTTGCCAGATCATGTAATATACTAGTATCAATAGTACAAGTAGGCCCTACCAAAAATTTTGTAGGTATTATTTATTTTGTATTTCTTTCTTGTTCGTTTTTGTTTTTGACGTTTTGCTGGTAATTTGTAAGTCGAAAAATGTCCACCTTTGGAATGTGTTTTCTCAATCACTAGATTATGCCATATGTATCGAAATGGTATATATGGTTTGTATCACTATTCAAATATAGACCGAAAAGAGCATAAAATAACGAGAATGGTTTCCAGATCAGTACTGTAATGGTTGTAATTATTATTATGAACATATGGACAGTCATCGTGGAATTTATGATCGATGTATTCGTTTCAGCTTTAAATTATAAGCTTTGACCTTGATTTATAAATAAGAAGAATGATCTGCACTGAAAATTGCCACATGCACAAAAAAGTTAGGGGCCGGTCATTATTTACTGGGTGGGGGGGTTGGATGTTTTTTCCGAGAAATGAGTTTTCAAAGTTTGACCCCCCCCCCCCACCGATATCGAAATCCAATCTATGACCCCCCCCCACCAAGATCCAAAATAAAAGTAAGACCCCCCCCCCCCATCCCCATTTCTATTGAAACAATTGTAATTTTTGTCGCAAATTTATGATACTATAAGGCCAGTGAATATTATGATTTGTGCTCTTCGTGTATCCACCATTCCTTCACTTCAAGTGTGAATGCCATTACAACAATTATTACTGGTATGCATACTATGAGAAACCCATCTCTTATGGGTTTCTGATACTATATATTGGCACTTAACAGCCAATCGATTCGGAGCTTATTTGAAACACTCGAGACCTAGGTCAAAGATCATTCAGTTGGTTCCTTGACTCCGAAATTTTTGATGGAATGGAAAATGTATAAAAACCCTCACGGATTTTCACTGGATTATTAATGGACTCTTCTGGGCTCTTCCACATATCGTTGATGAGCAGGGAAGAATTGGTGAATCAGGCCATTCAGAACTGGTCTTGAATCAGGTCTGTGTTGGCTCTATGATGGGCTCATAATGTTCTGCCACCATCCAAATCATGTTAGTCAGATTCACTACCCGGGTCATCCGGGGCGATCCAGGACTCCTTTACCATTCTGTGTGGAAAGGTCCATGTCTTTTACATGGTGGTTTGTGATAGTCCTGAGGTCTTTGGGGAATATCCTCAGTGGGGTCATGTGTTGACAAAATTTTGAGTGGAAAACCGGCCTGTGGTTCTGACATGCTAGTTCGGGTTCATCGGAAGGGATGATATGTTGCTCAGGGTGGTATGGAATGGTTGATCCATGGTTTGTTTGTGACAGGACCCCGCTGATCTGGGTTCGTGCTTGCTGGCACCGTGTTCAGCTGTAGTGTTGCTCCCTTAGGTCCAAAGTTGATTCTTGGTGACAATGTTCCAATCTGAGTGATGAACGTTGATCAATGCACTTCAGGGCTCAGAATTGGCACTTGTGGGTAGCCATAGGCTCATAACATTTCAGATTTGCTCCAAGGCAGTAGAGCTCACGAGCCAATTGGCTGATTCAAAAGTAATATTGAAATATGCTTCTATGAGCAAATTGGCTCCTGAAAATTGCTGAATAGGAGCGAAATAGGAGCCTTCGGCTCCTGGATAAAATTATAAATTTTGAGCCCTGATGCACACGGATTGCCGCATCTCTTGATGTTAGTGTTCAATTTTCATGGATGGTCCTCTGCAGGATCCGGTTTCAGTGAGATTATGGTTTGACTGAAAATGTCATGAAATTCCATCGCGTACTCCAGTGAGTCCATGTACTGATATTGAGTGGATTGTTTCCACCTAATTATTCAACTATTTTACCATTCAGATTTTCCCAACTCCGAGCCCCCCATTTCAAACTCCGACCCCCCCCCCCAGTACCATCGAAAATAAAAGTATGACCCCCCCCCCCCCCCAATAATGTTGAAAATGAAAGTGTGACCCCCCCCAGTTTTCACCCCCCCCCCCCCATCTGATAAATAATGACTGGCCCCTTATACCGATACAAAAACGTTTTATGGTTATCCATGATCTATTCAACATTTCATGACATTGTAATAGTGATATGAAAATGTGTGTACTTGCAGAAAAACCAGCATGAGATGCTATTACTGTCCACCAAAGTACCGGTCGGTACGAATCAGTCAGCACCCTATTCCGCCACTATGTTGAAAAACATGAGAACTGTAAATTTTCCGTACGACGATACCATGGAAAACTTATGTACGTTCATATAAAATGCCTTGTTGTCAGTTATAATTGAAGGCCTAGGCAATGCCTACTTAACATAATACACTCATCACAAAATCTTACTTATATTAGTATATAAAAAATATTTCGCGCGTGGTTGAAATCAAGCATTTCCATTTAATAGTAATTGTCTCATTCCATTCCTCAGTGTACATCAAAGCACACTCTGGACATAATATTCTGAATGTACATATCTGTTTGTAAAGTCCACTTAAGATATTATAAGGTGTGTGGTACGGTATCAAATAAACATAGATAACATAACATGATGTATAGCATGATGAATTGCATACAGTGCGGCTCACCATCTGAATTCCCAAGCTATAAATGACAAAAACTCATTCATGCTCATGTCAGCGATGTTTGCATAGGACTACATAGGCCTGCATTTCATAGTAACGCACGGAACACTTCAGTATTATATTTTTTTTGGTTAAATTTGACCTTCATGTAATATAGGCCTACTAGCTGGTGCGTAACACTGTAAACAGCTGCCATGTCTAAAATATATGAATATACCTTCAACACTACAGTGCACAAACATGGATAAAGTTCGGAAAATAAATTCTTAGCTGGAAATTTCATGTTCATGACTTCGCGTTCCGTAGGTCAATTCCTTGCGTTCCGTTAATCGTTTGAAAAGTTGATATTCGCGTTCCGCTGATCTTCATGTTTTCTTATCAGCTCATTTTCGACGCGATACACCCATATTACTATCTAAAGCAGTTGCTTCACCTGACTAACCAATCTATAATTTTGTTCAACGTATAGATCACATGCAAATATCGCCCTAATTCGCTGCATCGACCGGAAAATTTCTCGAAGCAAAACCTACTGCTCGCCATCTTTGATCGAGGGAACGCGCGTTCCGTTAGTCGGTTTCGCTAGTGTGACTGTTGACGGCACAAAGTAAAGCGTAGCTACAGTACGACAAGAGTAGTTTTAAACAGGCGTCAAGCATATATCGCGAAACACGATATCCCCCGTGACTTTGTATCTGTATATATAGTGTAGTTAGGTGAGAATAATCAGTGATATGCGGTGTGCTTGGAATTGTCGGTCCATCTCGCACTTTTAGGCTTTATTACATCTGCGCGGGATGGATACAGATATTCACATGTGCACCGTCTGTTCAAATGAGCAAGTTCAAGTTTCGCAAAGGACTGGTTGCAGTCATAACATTGAGTTAATTTCACATGTTTAATATGAAAAATAGTTCCTAAAAAATATTGCTTGTTTTCGAAGGCAGTTTTTTTAAAACCATATTTAAGTTTCCAGACAATCTAATTACTTTTTATTAAGTATTCAGAAAATGACACCAGGACAATTGAAATATACTATATGTAATTGTCTACCTGTTATCAACATCACACCCAGATTTTGATGAGGACAATACCAAACCCAAAATACAGCATTTTGGGAATAAAAACGAAGTCCGACCAAAATATTTACAGCCAAATACATATGTATCTAATACATACCGTGTCGATTCCGTACGTATGCATGGAATGGGTCTATTCCATACGTTTTCTATATGTTTCTTATGTGTATGTATTTATTTCATTCTCGAAAAATAACATCACGTCAATACTGTTCATGAACGTTCCCATCTAATCTTTAAATTGTTGTGACAAGATTATGTTGTCACAATTAGCTGCCTCTAAAAATTATATGTGCGTCACTACGATCTGTTGGACAAATACACCAAATATATGACAAATACGTACAAAGGTTTGTTTTTTTAATTTCCTGATTTTTCGTGACACTGGACCTTATCTACATATATTTCTAGCATCTAGCATATCTACATCTAATTTCAGGCATACTTGATATGTCGTATGCCTGTGATGCGACTGGTGGAGGACACTACCACTGTTCCTGTTGCAAAGTGCACCAGAACAAAGGAACCGCCTAGTTGCATGCCACAAGATATGAAGCATGCCAGCCAAGCAACGCCGGCATGGCCCCGGAGGACACTACCTTGACTGCCAGCACCCCTGCCAAAAAACGACATCAGCATGGGCCAGGTGGACACTACCTTGACTTCCAACAGCCCCTACCAGCAAAGCTACGTCGGCATGGCCCGGGTGGACACTACCTTGACTTCGAACAGCCCCTGCCAGGAAAGCAACGTTGGCATGGCCCGGGTGGACACTAGATTGACTTCCAGCAGACCCTACCAGCAAAGCGATGTCGGCATGGCCCGGATGGACACTAGCTCGACTTTAGGCAGCCTCTGCTAGCAAAGCAACGTTGGAATGGCTCAGGTGGACACTACCGTGACATCCAGCAGGCCCTGTCAACAAAACAACGTCAGCATGGCCCGGGTGGACATCACAAGAGATTTTGTTCGCTCGGAATACTTCACATGAATACTTGGATACTGGATCCATGTATATTCCGGACATTACAATTAAGTTTTATAGGAAGCTAAAAGTGTAAAATGCACAGTTATTTTCTAAATGTTTTGTCCTATATTATAGGTTTGCACAATTCGCCATGGAGATTAAGTGGACTTTCAGCGGACTATCTGTCCGCTTGAGGACTTTTCTACCTGAGTGTGCAGTTTCATGAAGTCATATTTTGTAGAATGTTTCTTCAAGAGAATTCTGTACTACACACGGTCATGTAAAATACTTGCAAATACGTAGTGACACAATCTGTTTATAGACAGGTACATGGCATTTACAAAAGTATGGAATAAGACCATAATAGGATTGTATTATCACTTCCGTTATTTCGTCGACATATATGATTGCCTAGGGTGTGATCGGATAAAAGAGAATGCACAATGATATATGTCAGCCTGAACCGCATCATATTCCGTCGCTGAATAACCCAGACATCCTGTTGATATATAAAGAGAAAAAATTCATGGCCTTCAATTCAGCGTTCTCTCTTATATCAATCCAAACCACAATTCGGACAGTGCACATTAATTTGCGTGCCCCTAACCATTTCCTTCATGTCGTAACTGTGCCAGCTCCCAGCTGCATGTCATTTGTAGATTAATTTTTTGAAGATTAATTTTAGACCCATCCGGCTTTTGAGACGGACCATAACACAAAATGATTCAATATGCACGATTACGCGACAATGCGTGATAATTTGAAATGCCATTATATTCAGTTGCAAAGTATTTGGCTTTATTGTATATCAACGATAGAATCGTATACAAGTTTCTCGAGGTTAGTGTCCATTATTTGATTCCACAGTCCACAGTTCTGATAATGCAGTGACGTAATAGGAAAATATTTATTCCACCCGTTTCATTGATATACAAAGAAACTCAGAAAGACATGTCACTGAGCATTATGTGACCTTTAGCTATATATAATATATACACATGAACATACTCATTTCGCTAATCAAATCCAGAAGAACGGTACACAATATGATTGTAAGCATCAATCTATTACCACCAATACAGTCAGATTTTGATAGGATTTTGATTGTGCCGACGGTTTCCGTTTAAACATTCAGTGTGTCAGAGCTCTGACATTGTTCATTGTGCGATGTGCATGATGACTGAACACAATAAGAGAACCACCCAACTAAACTAGTAAAATATATCAACGGAATACCGAAGTCAATTCCACATTGCAAGATGAAAGTGAATTTTATATACAGCTTGGTTATTTATAACTGAAGAGCAATGAGAGAGCAAGTACTCCCTTGCATAATTTGCAGGGTTTATTAGCAGGGTTGTAGTAACATCACTATCTCCTCGGTCTAAATGAGAAACATATATATCACGTTCACTTCATGAACTATCAGATCAGTTCTCTAGCCGTCTGGAAATGCCCCCGCCTGAATGCATTTTGTATTAAACGACATTTTACGTATTAGGTGAAATCTGGATCATATCCACATCGGCAGAATTGATCGTGGAATCATTTCAAGCGCAGTGGGAGGAGACAGACACCTGACATTTTGATCACAAAATAAAAATGCACAAAGAATATCATAATAAGATTTTAGTAACACTTTCGCCACTTAATCTAATAATATTATATACAACAGGATATACATTATAATTCGTTGCAAATAACCCATACGTTTTGTTTATACAAGCGAAAAACGGATGACCAATAATATTTTGTTATTGTCATGTCAGTCCGGTTACATTAAATGTATTTTTTCTCATAAATTTTATGGAAGCTGCATTATATAATTAAATCCTAGAAACACATTCAGGGGCCTTTTCCGCTCGTGATTGCACTATTGGAAATTCGGTATTATCGCCCTATTGTTTTCCCCTAACATGGGGGAATAATATTTTGTTATTGTCATGTCAGTCCGGTTACATTAAATGTATTTTATCTCATAAATTTTATGGAAGCTACATTATATAATTAAATCCTAGAAACACATTCAGGGGCCTTTTCGCTCGTGATTGCACTATTGGAAATTCGGTATTATCGCCCTATTGTTTTCCCCTAACATAGCCTTGACATTGCTCAAAATGCATTGATGTAAGTATCAATCTATTACCACCAATACATCCAGATTTTGATGATGTCAATAACAAACGTAAAGTACAACATTTTGCAATACAAACAAAGCCCGACCAAATAGTGTATCCAAAGACACTCTGGCGTCATCAGGGGCAGACAGTGTGTTAAATGTACTTGTTTCTACTGTACACCTGATGGAATTAGTATACAACTGCCCAACAACCTATCAAAAAAAATATAAATCCAATACGAACCCCATGCAATAGATATATGACAAGTACATAAGTATAATCACAAGCCAAAAGACTACTGAGTTGATGGTATCCTCGGGGACAGATTTAACGTCCGCCAGCAGTGACACCGACTCAGTGGTATATCATTTTCGGCCAAAGTATCATATCCTGCGCCGTCCTCTATTTTCAATAAGGATTAAAAAGGTGTGAGACGGATTAAATGGTATGCCTACAGTGGACGAGTAGTATTAAGGAGCAGTGTACGGTACTTGGGCCTCATTTTCTACTCATCTCAGTTATTCCACAAAATTGACTTACCAAACGCTTAGCTCACTGCGGGAACACCTTTGTTACTAGGGCAAAAGTATCATGCGCTGCTCCTTGATACTACTCGCTCACTGAATGAATGTCATTTAATCTGTTTCTCACTCGTTAAGACTTTTTGAAGATAGATGAAAGCGCAGGATATGCCACTTAGATCGTTACTAGTATGCGACTCTGGCTTCTATTTTCAATAAGGCTTAAATTGCGAGAACACAAACTCAACGAGACAATCAGAGATTGCAGACCCTCGCCCTTCAGATTTAGTCACTAAAATTAATAAAGCTGATAACCTTTGCATATTCAACGTGGGTGATTATCGGGGATCTTGGTCATACAACAATTGGTCATATCAAAGGGTCAGGAATGGGCGATAGAAAAATACAAAAGTCATGGGAGGATTAAACATTAAACTTCCTGCGATTTCTCCATTTTGACCATATTCTCGACCACGCCGGCTCACCCAGATTTATACTGCGTAAAATATTCTATTGAATATCTTCAGTGGTTTCTGAATTATTACTACTTGGAATATTACGAATCGGTAATTTCATCTGATGACCCTTACATTCTCGACTTTGGGCGATAATGAGGAATTTTGATAATACGACCATTGGTCATATAACAAATGATGGAGAATCGACCACAGAAAAATACAAATTTATTCGGGAAAATTAATCATGGAACATAAACGGAGTTATTGCAACTTTTCGATTTTTGCCTCTTCTGTGACCTTGACGTTGTCGTTCAATATTTAGCTGTAAAATTTCACCGTAATGTTTCTATTATCAAGGCACATCTCATGAACGTAAACGGCTTAAACAGATTGATAACTAGCTTCACAATATGGTCTCGAATCTCAGAACACTCACAAGTAATAAAATGGTGACCATCAAATTTTCGACCTTGGGTGATAATTGAGAGTTTTGGTCTTAATAAGACCATCGGTTGTACGCCATACGATCGGGAATTCGCCAAAGAAAAATACAAATAATCTTTGAAAATTTAATATTGATTAGAACCGGAGTTATAGCCAAATATGGGATTTTCTTTATTCCGTTGCCATAGTGACCCTTTTTATCCGATTGAGACAAAATTCAAAAGGGATCGAGCCACTAACATAGCACTCCAGCCCTATAAATCTCAGATCGATCGGGCCGTTTGCCTTCGAGTTATGAGTGCAGACACTTGCATTGAAACGTCGCTGGCAAAAAAATAACCGAAATCCTGACCTCCAATTTTTCGACATCGGGCGATAATGGAGATTTTACGTCGTACAACAACCGGTCGTACACCATACGATCGGGAATTGGCCAAAGAAAAATGCAAAAATAGTTGGAAAAATCAATATCAAGTAGAAAGCCGGAGTTACAACCAATTATGTGATTTTCTTTTTTCCGTTGCCATGGCAACCGTTTTCATCCGATTTCGAGAAAATTCGAACGGGACTGAGCCACTACCATAGCACTCCAGCCCTATGAATTTCAAATCGATCAGACCGTTTGCCTTTGAGTTATGAGCGCAGACATTTGCACTGAAACGTCGCTGGCCAAAAATAACCGAAATCGTGACCCCCAATTTTTCGACATCGGGCGATAATGGAGAGTTTTGGTCGTACGACCACGGGCTATATATCAGATGATCAGGAATTGGCCATAGAAAAATACAAAATTAGTTAAAAAAAATATCTTGATTAGAACCGAAGTTATGGTCAATTATTGATTTTTACATTTTCCGTTGCCATGGCAACAGTTTTTGTCCGATTTTGACCAGATTCGAGGAGGACCGAGCCACTGAGATACCGCTTCATCTCTATAAGTTTCATGTTGACCATTCTCCTTTGAGATATGCGCGCGGACAGACAAACAAACAGACAGACATACAAACGGACAGACCCAATTACAATACCCTCTGCCCCTATCGGGGCGAGGGTAATTAACAGTGTCTCGTTAGATGAGTAGTATTTACGGAGCTTGAAACCATAATTGCGTTGTCTAGAAAATAAGCAATCTGAGCAAAATCAAGGCCATGTTAGGGGAATAACAATTGGGCGATAATATCGAATTTCCAACAGTGCAATGGGTGTATACAAAAGCTATGCAATTGAAAATGTACATGTTTATGGCAATAAGTATATATAACACAAGCACCATATAATACAATTATGTTAAAGCCGAGTGAAACCCCATGATGAATAGTTCACCTAACATGAAAACTTTATTCACACCCTAATACTATTCGTCTCGTTAAATCAAACCCTGAGTGAGAATGGTCCATAATAACATCCACCGACTATATTCATTATAATTTAAGTGTATCAGAGCTTTGACCATTCCAATTATCAACATTAGTGTGTCAGAGTTTTGATGCTCTGCATTGTACTTGATGATTGAAGACGGATCTGAAAACGATCCATCTCAAGTTACACTGATATAAATCTTCAAGTCCACGAAATACCGAATTCAATTGCACAATGCTGGCAAGTAACTTTTAAGTACCTGGGTTTTGTATGTGCTGCGAGCAGTCATGTCACTGCTTTCCACTTGCAGTTTTCATAGAATAACACATCAATCAATCCTTGAGTATAAAAGAATAGTATAATACAATTCTTAGTTGTCGACAATATTACGTGAAAAACGCGACGGTTTAAATTTTCAACCGTCAACAGGCAGCACCTTCAGTATTCTAGTAGAGTGGGAGCAGACTATGTTTAGCACCATATTTGATTGGGAAATAATAATAAACGATATAAGGCAAAAAAAATATATTATGGTTCTGGTTGTTGGGGTCCACGAATAAGTGATGCGACGATGTGACTTTTTTCTTTTTGCTAAAATTGGCGGCCGACCATTTTCTCTTAAAATTGGCTGTTGATAAGCGACCCCGTTAAATTTGCCCTGTTCGGCAAGCCATACACCAAGTTTTGCAATGTCAAAGACACTCGGGACCATGTTTCTTGATCATTATCTCCCAAATATCGATGTATTGGTGTCCATTAACTAAAAAAAAAAGTACTTTAGCCCTCAAAAAGTGATGCGCGCAATTTTTTCTTTTTTGGTTTCTAAAAAAAAACGAGTGATGCCCAGGGTTAAAACTGATGCGCACGCCTAACCAGAACCATAATACTTTTTTACCTAACGTGGTGCAAGTGAAGCACATAGAGTAATGTCACAATACTGGCATATGGCAGGCTTGTTGGGTTAACTTCAGTGTTATTTGCAATACAATTCAAATATCTTATTTGAGAACTTGCATACGGTACATGATTGTACACTTATTCTTGTACTGATTCTCTCAATTATTCAGCTGGCTTGGAATAATAAAAAATGCCAACAAGTTCCACATGAAGATGACAGGGCCACCAGGGGAACGGTTTCCTCCCACACATTCCATGCAGTGATGCCCATGTTACTCATACACTGTTATACTTATATTTGGTATATATGTTTAAGTTGTTTTGTAAGTGTTCTCACCTCACCAAAGACATTTGGTACCCTTGATTTCCAATATTATTCGCACAAATCTGTATATATATTGACATGTACTGCCGATGTGAAAACGAAATAAATTCTATTCTATACTTAAAGTTTTATAAAGATATATATCCATAATAAACATAACGCCATACTATGAAATATAAGCAATACCCAAGTACAAATGACTCCAAGCGAACACACCGAATCTGTTATCCAATTCCAAAGTCCGGTGTTAGGCAGAATCGATGCCATATTTAGGTCATCTACTATGTCTTTCATCGTACAAACAATAAAATCTACAAGTCCCGACATGTTACTATAAACTCGTAGCCTGGCAAAATACAGAGTGGGAGAATAAGAAAATAGTTCTGGACGTTCGGGATCTCATAATCACCAGTACCAAACACAATACCAAAGGTAGAGGACTAGTCAACCACTTAATGATGTGTGGTAACTTGTAGGAATAAAACAGATAATATGTATACCACTCAATTACTGTTTTTTGACATGTCAACTTTCGACTTGCGCTAGCGGTTCTCTTGCGTTTTATCTCATCATAGCTACAAGGCCAGATAACAATGTAGACAATATTCAACGTTTGAAAGTTGCAAATTATGTAACAATGTTTGACAGATGCACCGGAATGAGGCACATTTAGCTCTTCGAACCGTCATCGCAGACGCACCACCCATCGTATGTGCATGAGGTACAAAGCATACAAAAAATATTTCAGCAATGTGATGGATTCGCACATACGAACGTACACACACACCCATTGAGCAATGAAAGAAACAATTATCAATACTTATTAAAACTCAAGGGAGAACCAGGATATTGACTCATGTAAATTGTATAACTGTGGTATATTTCGAATTATTGCTAATGACAAGTTTACACACACTGTCTGTCCCTGATGATGCCAATGTTTCCTTAGAGAAACTATTTGGTCGGGCTTTGAATCTATTGCAAAAAATTGTATTTTACATTTGTTATTGGTATCATCAAATTCCAGTTATATTAGTGGTATTAGATTGATACTTAAATTCGTGTTAAATGCATGTGTGATGGACATAATCTCAAGTCCATGTAATTATCCAAAACTGATGGGAAATAAAGGTTACTGAACTCTAGCCAGTTACGCGTATGTAATAGGAGTAATGAGAAATTCTCCAGAAGGCATCGAGAGACAGCAATGTACCTTTTCCTATAGGTATGTCTCTCAAAATGTATGTTAGATTTAACTATAGCGCTATTTGATTAACTCCATTGACAAACGAATTACACAGCCTGTAATCACGTTGAGGTGATGAGCCTTTCAGGGCGTGAGCTTGAGAGGTTTCCTTAGTAACTTAACTAAAACAATCAGTAGACAGGTATGAGTATCCAAATATCAGAAAAATCTTGTGAATATAATCTGGATTGAATATGGCACTCAACACGATGATGAGTTAAAAGGTTGTGTTAATACTAGTAAATCAACCATTAATGCCAAACGAATTTTTATTGAAGTGACCGAGACATCCATGGCATGTTTGGATATCGGAAATTGGAGTGGATTTGTTAGGGATTATTCCTTTAAAAATGAGAAGCATGTAGTATATTTTAGTTACCAACGGTTGTCACATAGTTTTGAATTAGAAGATGATAGTTATTGAAGACTGAAGTTACAAATTGAGTTCGCTAAAGAGGGTAGTTCTTGTCGGCCACGAATTCCCTGATAGTTTTATCAGGATTGGACATCAGATTTGATCAGTTCTATTGTTGGTACATATTTGTTCTCAACAAATACATGGAGTGATAAATGCTAATATGATTCCCCTCATTTGTTGCCAGATTTGCTTCATGTTATTTGGTATTATTGAATTCACATGAAAATGACGGAAAATATACCAAAAGCCCCATCAAAAAGTTCAATATAAACGAGGTAGGGATCTTCATAATTGTTTTTCTTCTACAGAGATAAGAGGGACATGTTCTTCCACACTGCACGACGACGCAAGATTTCGTTACACACGAAACGTAGAATTATTGGCTGGCTATTGAGAAGATCCACGAGGGAACGACGCGCAACCTACGAAATCCAACAAGTAATAATATCTATGCGCGTGCCCATTGAAATGTGATTTGATGATGAATCTTTCATGTAGTAGCTTTGCCACGACAAATATGGGTATCTTTCAGCCAAATGTACGACTACGTTATTTCATCACCATACCAAAAATTATTTTTGCTATTGTTCATGTTATATTTTGTAAGAAATTCCAGTCACTTTTCGGGTTTTACTCACGGTCTTTGTACTGGCGCATATGTTAAACCATTTTGTCACCGTTAGCCCGTGTGGCTGTCAATTGATTTTGTCGTGTCTTCCAACAATATGCAGTGAAGTGGAATCCATATTGAGAACCATTTATTTTGTATATGCACGTGTTCTCTAACATCCAAGATGATGTTTCTTAAAAATAATTTTTAGTTCGTCAGCTAATAACTGAATATTTATTCAATTTAGCAGTTGTATGATACGTGATGAGCATCTTCGTCAATGCCTGACTTGGTACGGATGTCTGGAAAATGTCCGCATAAATATAAGACACTACCAGTAATGCCTGATGATATGAGACCCTTTTCTTCATCATCAATATGGGATCAGAAGCCGATGTTTCTAATAAGAGTATCAGATTTATCCGATAATAACGAGGATGCCAATTAGTGTTAGTTTCAATCTATTGCCACCAATAATATGTTATTTCATACACATTTTAATACAAACATATTAACACATGTCTGCCTCTACATCACAATTTTGTTATACATTCGAAGCCCTTCAAAGGGGATGTTCATACAAACTCCCAAGAACATCCACACAGGACTGATTACACTGCCATGATATAACTCATTAATGACCAATCATTGATGTGTAAGTGATCTCTAATATCCGACTTTGTGATACACGTAATAGCCCATCAACTCGATTGGACCTAATTATACAGAACCGAAGCGAAATTATCGTTGCAGATCCCGAGCCAATGAGAGTTATAAAATAGACGTAATAACACGTCAAGTCAGATTGGTGACTAGGAAGTGGTGGAGAAAATATATTTTCTGAACGTGATGAAATACCATACAATGATTAGGATTGATGTACATATTTGTAGCAATTGCCATACCTACTCTCGGTCATGCGAGTAAGACAAGTAAGTCCTCTCGCAAGACACAAGGGATGAACATGCGCGAGGCTTGAATTGTGCAGGTTTGAACATACTTAACCATACTCAAAATTCCAGATAATCAAATTACTTATGTTATTCAAGGATTCAGAAAATGATAAATGAAATATGATGTATGTATTACCAACAACACACCCAGATTTTGATGAGGACAATAGCAAACTTAAAATACCCACTTTTGTGAATAATTTCATTTTCTGTATACATCTATTCCATTCTTTGTACGCATCTATTGCATACATATGTATTACATACGTATTCTATAATTATGTATTCGTATGTATATATTTATTATATAACTGCGATATTCGCCCTGATATTTGCCATTGATCCTGGCATTTGCCCTTTGCCCTCGGTTCTGATTGGCCTCGGGCTAATACTAAGGATTTCGTGCGAATATCAGGTCACATACTGGAAAAAAATCAGGTAATATTGGTATGTATCCATTCTATTCTCAAACAGTAGAATCACATCTATATTTGTTCATTGACGTACCCAGCGAGTCTTTAAGCTGCTGTGACCTGACAATAGACGTGGAATCAATACCCAGTATCAAGTATTCCGAGCAAACAAAACAGGGTCCGTTATCCAATCTCATAGTCCGGGGACAGAAAGTCATATCAGGCATACGAAGTGAGAGAAAACAAAAATGACAGGGACATATACTAGCTGCGTTCAAGAAATGGACGTCATCACGATCTAGTTGATATATACACCAAATTTATTACTGATACACCAAAGTTTGACTGAATTTATGGCGGGTGCCACATTAATGAACTTCCTTGGAATTTCCTGGTTTTGCGAGATTCTGGACCTTATCCACATATAATTTCAGACAAGAAATACTTGATATGTCGTATGCCCTTTGATGTGACTGGTGAAGGACATTACCACTGTTCCTGTGGCAGAGTGTATCTGAACAAGGCATCAACCCAGTTTCATGCCACAAGATGTGAAGCATGCCAGCAATGCGACATCAGCGTGGCCCGGGTGAACACTACCTTGACTTCCAACAGCCCCTGCCAGCAAAGCAACGTCGACATGACCCGGGTGGACACTAACTTAACTTGGCAGCTTATACCAGCAGAGTGACATCGGCATGGCCCACGTGGCCACTACCTTGACTTTCAGCACCCCTGCCGGCAAAGCAATGTTGGCATGGTCCGGGTGTACACTATATTGATTTCCAGCAGCTCCTGTCGGCAAAGCAACATCGGCATGGCCCGGATACACACTGCTCTGATTTTCAGCAGCCCATTCCAGCAAAGCAACGTCGGCATGGCCCAAGAGGACACTAGCTTGACTTCCAGCAGCCCCTGCCAGTAAAGCTACGTCGGTGTAGCCCGGGCGGACACTACAATAGATTCTGTTCGCTCGGAATACTTAATATGAATACTTGAATAATGGATCCATGCAGACCTATATTCCATACATTAAACATCAAGTTTTATAGGAAGCAAAATACCATCAACTGTGGAAGGCACAGTTATTTTCAAAATATTTCGTCCCACAATTTAGGCTTGCACTTCTCGCCACGGATATTTAAGTGGGATTGCAGCAAATTATCTGTCTGTGTGAGGAGTTTTCTGCCTGAGTGCAGTTTCATGAAGTCATATTTTGTGGAACGTTTCTTCAAGTGAATTCTGTACCACACACGGTCATGCAAACTAATTACAAGCACAAAGTGAGACGGTCTGTTTATAGATTGGTACATGGTATTTACAAGTCTGGAATAAGACCATAATAGGATTTTACAATCACTTCCGTCCTTTCGTCTATGATTGCCTGGGGTGGGATCAGATAAAAGAGTATGCAAAATATTGTATGAGAGCGGATTGTGAGCCGTATCATATTCCGTCGCCGAACAGCCCAGACATCCTGTTTATACCTAAAGGGAAAAAAATCATAACCTATGAGATTCACGTTCTTACATTGCATATCAATTTGTTTTTTTATGAAAGTTTCATTACAATCCGAACCAAGTTTAGGACTGTGCATATTTGCGTGCCCCTAACCATATCTTTTATATTTTAACTGCCCCATGTCCTAGCGACATGTAATTTTTGACTTGGGGGTTCGTGAAGCATAATTTTAGCCCCATCCATTTCTGATGAATTTCGAGACGGACAACTCCACAAACTGATTTAATATGTATGATTATGCGATAATTTGAAATGTCATTATCTTTTCAATAGTAAAATCATAGGGTTTTATTTACTAAGATTCGACTTTATTGTATATTAACGACTGAATCGTATTCACGGTTCTCGGTGTTAGTGTCCTTTCTTAGATTAGGGTCCAAAGTCTGGATAATACAGTGACGTAATAGGAAATTGACAACGGAATATTTATTCCACGGGTTTCATTGATATACAAAGAAACTCAGAAACACGTGTGACGGAGCATATATGTGGCCTTTAGCTACATACAATATATACACATAAACATTTGTTTCGCTAATCAATTCCTACAACAGAACGGTACACAATAGCATTTTGCCGACCAGAATTCCATTCAAACATTGAGTTGTGACGTTGTTCATTGTGCATGCGATTGAAGACAACATGAGAACCATATATCTGAAATGACACTCGGAAAATATATCAACGGAATACCGAAGTCATGTCCACATTGATAAGATGAAAGAGAATTTTGGTTACCTATACGTGGCGAGCAATGAGGTTACCCCCTTTTGCATAATTTGCTGGGTTTTTCCCGGGTTGTAGTTATGTCATTCACTCACCGGGAATGACTAAGTGAGAATAATATATCACGATTCCTAGTTGTCAACAATGTTAAGGTAGATGTGACGATTTGCATAAGGACTGTGGCGACATAGCAAATTGCAGGTTCACAGCCAATGAAAAACTATTATATTAATTTTCTACCCGTCTGGAAATGTTTTCGCCCGAGTGCAGTTTGTATTAAATGACTGTTCTGTATAACGTTTTTCTCCTACTAAAAATCTGGATCATATCCACATGGGCAGATTTGATCATGTAATAATTTCAAGTGCAGCTTGAGGGGACAGACACCTGACATTTTGATCACAAAACATGCGTGGAGAAGATCATAAAATGATTTTGGTAACATTTCCGTCGCTTAATCTAATAAAATTAGATAAAATGAGATCGAATGCATCAAGTCTGCATAATAATGTATGCGAGTCAAGATGTATTCAATTGCAATACTCCATACATTACGTGTATTCATAACGAAAAACTGATGACCATGACCTTTCGTCATTTTCAGGTCAATCCTGTTACATTTCGGGAAGCTGCGTTGTATCATTAAACCCTAGAATCACAATCATCCTTGTATGTACTTATCAGAAACCTGTTGCATATGTGGTTTTTATAAAGTGTTTTGAACAATGTGTTTTTGAGCGGTTGTTCGCTAATTTCATTTACTCTACAACTAGAAAACAACTTTACACATGGATCAAGTCAGCGTACGCATGTCGCATGCCAATTTAATCCGTGTCTATTTTGCTCACGCGAGTGAGTACACTGTACGCTATGCAATAAGAACGATATGTAATTGAAGATGTACATGTCTATAGCAATATGGATATATAACACAAACACCATACAATTATGATAAAACCAATTGAAACCCCAATGTGAATAGTTCATCCCAAAATGAATACCTTATGCGCACCCTATAATATTCTCGTTAAATCAAACCGTGAGTGAGAACATTCCACAAAAACAACCGCCAATCATTTTCATTATACTACAATGTACGAAAGTTTTGACCATTCCAATTTTTAACATTAGTGTGTAAGAGCTTTGATGCTCTGCATTGTACCTGATGATTGAAGACGGACCTGAGAACGATCCATCTCGAGTGACAGTGATGTATATATCTTCAAGTCCACGAACTACAAAACTCATTTTGCACAATGGTGGCAAGATAAAAGTTGCTTTCAAGTAGCTTGGTTATGTATATGTTGAGAGCAGTTAGGTCACCGCATTCCATTTGCAGTTTCAAAGGTTGTAATAACACATCAATCAATCCTTGGGTATAAGAGAAGAATAGTATATGATAATGCGTAGTTGTCAACCATAATACGTGAAAGACCTGATGGTTTTCAATTTCCAACCGTCAACAGGCAGCACCTGCATTACTCAGGTGGAGAGGGGTAAAATATGTTTTGCACCATGTTTGTTTGGGAACTAATAGCAAACGACAATGGTACAAGTGAAGCACTTTGCGTAATGGTCACAAATAGTCTGGCATATGGCATGGCGTATCATCTTGAATTAATATTCAGGGTTATTTGTGATAAAAGTTCAATACCTGATTTGAACTTATCAGTGACACGGGTATCAGTGTTTGGAATTTAGAGAATTGGTGCTTAAAGAACATTTTACCTGTGTTAGTATTGGAAATAAGGCAAAAAAAAAAGTATTATGGTTCTGGTTAGGCGCGCGCGTCGGTTTTAACCCCGCGCATCACTCGTTTTTTTTAAAAACCAAAAAAGAAAAATCGCGCGCATCACTTTTTGAGAGGTGAATTTCTTCTTTTTTTTTTTAGTAAATTGACATCCATACACCGATTTTCGGGAGATAATGATCGAGTAAAATAGTCCCGAGTGTGTTTGGCATTGCAAAACTTGGTGTATGGCTGGCCAAACAGGGCAAATTCAACCGGGTCGCTAATCAACAGCCAATTTTAGGCGAAAGTGGTTGGCCAAATGGGCCATATTTGACCGGATCAGTCGTCGGCCACCAATTTTAGCAAAAAAAAAAAAGAAAATCGCGTCGTCGCATCACTTTTTCGGGGAACCCAATAACCAGACCATAATACTTTGTTTTTTGGCCTAACCGTGGACAGTACATGTGGGAGGAAACCGTTCCCCTGGTGGACCCGGCCAATTTCTGGAACCTACTGGCATATTGTATTACTCCAAGCCAGGTGAATAATAGAGACCGTGTTAGTAAATTAGTACAATCATGTACCATATGCAAAAGTGCATATGGTGATTAGAATAAATCGTATTCATAATAACTCCATTATAGGACTGTCGGCCCAAGTAATTTGTACTGTCCCGTCTTACTAATCGTCCGCATACCATTTATCCGTCTCCCAGCTTTTTAACCTTGTTGAATATCGAAGTACAAACAGCACAACCTGGGCAGAGATGTCTTCGAATTTTTCAGCCTATAATCAATGTACATATATATCTCAATATCAGGGTGATCAGCTGAATATACACAAAAGTAAGGTAAGCCATTTGCACGAAAACTACCTGCTGGCAAGTATGATAATACCATTCGGGGAAAAGAACCCACTGAAGATTATGATAATAATAATTTCACAGTAACAATACCTGCTGAATTCATGCCTTAATGATAGTTATCAACCTAATACCACAAATACAACTAGATTTTGAGGATGACAATAGCGAACTATAAATACAACATTCATGCCGGGAGTCAGCAGTTGATTGTCCTGGTTCAGTTGAGGCAGTACGAAGCTATTTTGTATTGCAATATTAAACGCAGTGTTGGGTATATATTGAACAGTTCATTGAAAAATCAATTTGACGGATAATATCGCGCTTTCATTTGTCAATGGCCGGGCCGGGACTGGGTGTGTGATTGGATGAGATTTGCCTGGCTACAACAAACCTGCGGACGGTGGGAGACTAACCCCAAATGCATATCGCATAAAATGTTCTATGCCATAGATAGCATTTTGGAGCCCAAGTATCATACACTGCACTTTAATACTATTCACCCACTAAATGAATGCCATTTAATCCGTCTGTCGACTTTTTAATCCTTATTGAAGATAGAGGAAAGCGCAGGATATGATAATTGGGCCCATTTTGGAATGGAAGCAGAGCTCACCAAATATTTTATCCAAAGACACTGACGTCATCGGCAGCAGACAGTGTGTGAAATGTATTTGTTTCTACTATACACCTGATGGCATTAGTATACAAGAGCCTAACAACCTATGAAAATAATTTGGAAATCTGAAACAATCCCCATTGGAATAGATGAATAACAATAATTATTTCTTGCCAGATCAGTATTCAATGTAGAAGAGATTACTCTAAAATTATCCGACTCCTGCGAAAGGATTACCTGTGAGCGAGCATTCTTCTGATATTCAAATGTGATATCCACAATGAGGGCTATTAAGATACAAATGATTGCTAAGAATGGATCAATCCATCTTACTATAATAAAACTATCATACAATGAGTTATATGATCCGTTCGACAGTCTTGCCAAATGAAACTGAAGACTGAAGGTTCGATCAGCATATTTAAGTAGGCCATTGTCCACATGTTCAGGAAGTTTGTGGTAATTTTTTCTTCAGAAATTTTGTACAAAATTAACTAAAAAAAATATTTCAAGAGTGAGGTATTTTATTTTTTTTTGTATTTTCTTCTAATGAAAATTACTGCAAGCGACAAAAATTCCTAAACTTTCGCATTATTTTCAAAATGGCGGCCATTTTCATAGAAAAACGCCCCATTTTGAACTTCATCAGACCTCTCTTCCCACCGAGATCACTTGATGGAATCTTTTGACATACACAAACCATTTGTTTCATTAGGATGAATGTGTCTATCTTATAGGATAGTCCGCACAAACATCGCTCGAATTTTGAATTCCTCGCATTATGCTTTGAATTTCTTATTTAATTTCCAGCGATTTTTCAAAACTTTGAAATGCAAAATATTATAATTTTATCTTTATAGTTTACACTCGAATGTTTCTGGAATTGTTATTTTATCTTTATAATTCACAATCGAATATTTCTGAAATTTTGAAACAAATAACTGAAATTATTTCCTGTTTTGGCAAAATTTTCTGAAATTTTAAACCTAAATACAACAAGATAAAGATATTTTAGTAACCAATGGTTGTCACATGGTTCTAAGTGAGATTTTTGAGCTGACAGAATAAAATGCTTCTTGTCAACCACAAATTTCCTGGTCGTTTGATCATGATTGGACATCAGATTGGTTCGTTAGACTGTTCGTACATACATGTAGTTTTCAACAATACCTGGAATGATGAGGTTTGCTTTATGGTGTCTGTTATTATTGAACTCACATGAATATGGTCATATATGGTAAAACCAAAACAGATCAATATGCCCCGTTAATATATTCAAGAAATGAGGGATTATATTTTATTTTACAGAGGCAAGAAGGATTTCCCTCCATACTACACGAACAAACGATACGAGCTATACATATTATACATTTCGTGTACAACCTTCACAACAACAACCAGTTCGGTTGCTGATCAATGTAGATATGTAAACACACAAAACAACCCAACTGTTATATGCAAGACCATTTGAACAATGCAATGTTGAGAATATTTTCCACTCGACCACAGTGATAAAATTAGCCCAAGGGATAAGAAAGGTTTTACTAACACTTTTTATTGTTGAGCAACAACCTTTAATTACCATTTGACCTTTGAAGGTCACTCAATGTCAAATTGAACATCACCACTGAAATCACTTATATTTGTATGTGTCAATGTAAGTAACAATCTTTATCAATATTTAAGTTTAATCTGGAAGTGTCATAGAAAATTACTCCACACAGCTCCCGTTATGAAAAAAGGGTAGATTTTGAAAGTCTAACAAATTCTTCAATGGAAAGAAAGTTTGCAACGCCATGCCAACACGATTTTGATCACAAAAAGGAACAAATAAGACTATAATAGGATTTTACTAACACGTCTAACACATATACTTACATACAGTAGGATCAAATGTACGAATTTTGCATAATAATGTGTATCAGCAACATGATATTCCGTTGCCAAATACTCCCCAGGCATTTTTTTAGTATGTTTAGAAATAACGAAACAAACACAGATCGTAACTGATGACCAATGGTCTTTCGTCATGCTCATATCATACCGGTTTTATAGCTGCAATATATAATGAAAGCCCCTAAAAATTCAAGCACATCTGTGATTGTGATAAACCATTTGTGGTTTTGGATTCACAAAATGTTTGGGTAGGTTTTTGGGGCAGTTGTACGCTAATTCCTTCTAGTGTAAAGCCAGAAAACTATTTTACGCATTGTATACCATCAAGTCAGCGTACGCCTGTCGCATGCCACTTTGATCCGCGTCCATTTTGCTCACATTAGTGAGCACGCTACGCAATATGAACGCTATGTAAATTGTACATGTCTATAGCACTATAGATATATAACACAAACACCATACAATGCAATTATGTTAAAACCAAGTGGAGGCCCAAGATGAATAGTTCACCCAACATGAAAACTTTATTCGCACCCCTAAAAATATTCGTCTCGTTAAATCAAACATTGAGTGAGAACAATCCACAACAGCATGTGCCGACCATTTTCATTCCTCTTCAATGCATCAAGGCTTTGACCATTCCAATTTTTAAAATTAGTGTGACAGAGTTTTGATGCTCTGCATTGTACTTTATGATTGAAGACGGATCTGAGAACGATCCATCTCAAGTGACACTGATGTATATATCTTCAAGTCCACGAAAAACCGAATTCAATTGTGGCAAGATAAAAGTTGCTTTCGAGTAGCTTTGGTTATGTATATGATGAGAGCAGTCAGGTCACCGCATTCCATTTTTAGTTTTCAAAGGTTGGAATAACACATCAATCAATCCTTTGGTATAGGAAAAGAAATATATAACAATTCCTAGCTGTCAAACAATATTACGCGAAAAACGTGATTGTTGCCACATGGATATGTTTTACCAAAAGTAATAGCTGCCTTTAAGAAATTCTGTGGACGTCATCACAATCTGGTTAATAAAGTATACAAAATCTGTCACCAATATGCAGCAAGACCTATTTGCATATTAATATTTTGGAATTTATGACGGGCGACACATGTGAGACAGGAATTACTCTTTCCTGAACACCTGGCCATATAATTATGGGGGTTCATGAAGTTCCATAAAATTTTATCGATTTTGCTTGACACCGGACTTTGAGATTGTATAATGGACTCGGTTTTGTTTGCTCGGATACTTTATACTTGGGTATTGTTTCCATGTTTATTTCAACCGTCAAAATACAGCGCCTTCAGTATTTTGGACAGGAAGAGAGGGGGCAAAATATGTTTTGCACCATATTTGTTTGGGAACAAAAACAAACGACATAACTATACACATCGTACAAATGAAACATTTGGCGTAATTGTCACAAATACAAATACATTGTAAATAACCGTTGGTGTAGACATAACTGAGAAGTGTGAAAAGCCATCCGTTTTCCTGGTGAGCCCTGCAACTTCAAGTATTATCATGTATACTGGCATTTTGCATTATTTAAAACCGGATGAATAATCGAGACTGATGGTATCATCAGGTAACTTATGCGAAAACTGCATTTGATCTTAGATTTTTCTCTAAATCCTGCGCCTATACTGAATTTATCTTGACATCAGGATATTCAGCTCGACATATACAAATGTAAGATAGTCTGATCGCAGGGAAACTTCCTGCTGAATATTTGCTTTCTATGTTTCTTTCATTTCGATTGTAAATGAGATTACTGTATAATATGACCTGACTCGTTCGAAATGATTTCATTGTGAGCCAGCATTTGTGTGATATTTAAATATGACGCATTTAAAATTAGCTACAATGGAATGCGAAGCATGGATGAAGTCAAATCACTATAATACGAATGGTCATCGGTCATGCTATATTCTATGATCCGTTCGACGGTCTCGTTAAATAAGTTTGATAAGCATATTTTTATTTCTTTATCAGCATACTATAAATAAAATATTCTACAACTTCTTCACCAAACCATTTGCCAAATAGCGACCAATAATGAAAATCTCCGCAAAACGTGATTTCGCCTTCCACAGTTGAAGCTGAACCTAATGTAAGCTGAACACATCAAGCCTATCGTCGAATAATGAAATCCCAAAATTGCAATACGGCGATTTTATATCCGTGCTTGACGACCGTGATATCCGAAATATTGGGCACTCGACGCAAAGAAGATACATATATCTCGCAGTCTATGTATCAATGTTCCACCCCTCCTAAGTCACTGACTGCCTCAGAGCAGTTTTCAATCAAGTTTTTTCTTCATGAAGCCCGTATTTTTTACTAAAATTTGTACCGGATCCACGACAGCTATAAGAACTAAACGCTCCATAAACATAAATTTTAAACCAAAAGTTGTAAAAAACCACGACTTCTCTCATACAAGATGAGAACTAAGCCCTACTCAAAATCTGCAAGTTGATGAAGACAAGCAGCGTGATATCAAACACCTATCGCAGGCTTGAAAACACACATGGAATGTACGAGATTACCCTTGGCTTTTTCGTGTATTAATATACATTTGTTTAGCTAGGACAAAAACTACATAAGGACACAACATAGTTACAACATTAGTCTGTCAGATCTCTGAAGCTGTTCCTATTGTAAGGTCATTACGGACAAATCTCTAGCCATTCATCTAAAATCACACTAGGAAAAGAAACTCGAAATCCCTAAATTAGCGAATTCAAATTCAAATTGCTGACAAGATACAACTGAACTTTGAAAAGCTTGGTATGTATATGTCAATCCCGAAAACTATATTGGGATAAGATTGAACGAAGTGGAATATCGACTCAGACAATCCTAACGTGCAAAACAGGCATGATCAGTTTACTATCTACTGTTTGTGTAGTCAACATTGGGTACTAAGGTGATTGTTTGGTATACGAGTCACGAGAGGCAAATTTCATTTTTCTCACTGAAAAAGCGATCAATTCCGTGTCCTTTGCAAGCAAAATCGGTGATTTTTTTAGAAACTTGAATGATACCCCATACATTCACATAACTGAGTGAAATCAGGTGTCTCAGAGAGTCAACATTTCCTGGACAATATAATGTACAGATAATTTACAAATTATACACATAGCATTTTGTCATGGTGGTATGTGCATATGAGATAATGCACTGATACAGGGAAGTGGTATACTTATACATATTGGATGCCTTCACAGGGCATTTTATCATGGTGGTTTGTGTGAGATAATGCACTGAAACGTGATATCAATTCAAGTGTAATCAGTGAATTATCTGCCAATCCAGAGATGATAACAAAATAACTGGTGATATCAACGACGATTACATCAGTTGTCACACCCATAGGGGTTTATACTGTGTTATACAGAGCGAAATGAAGGCATCATAATACTGGTACACATGTTGCTTGCGCTTAAGGAGTGAAGAAGTATGAAACTAGAGGGCTAAAACTATACGTATGTGTTTACCATTACGGACAAAATATTTAAAACCCCTTAAATTTCTATGTGAATAAAACAATGATCGACTTATCAACTATACTCTGATTTTTCTAACTTGTTTACACTGGTTTTTGGCGATATTGTTGCGATGCTAAATGGTATCGTTCCATAACTTGGCATACTTCACCTGGTAGCCAAACGGCAATTTGCTACCAAATTTCAGACTTCTATCGCAAAAATTTAAGAAGTTGGCAATCAAACCCAATGTTATATGTCAGCCCCAAAAGGGATCTCAAGAATCTGAGCATAATTGAGAATTTGGTCTTGTTTACATAAATCGGGATTTGCAGTATAATTGTAATTTTGGACAAGAAGACACAATGGGGTGTATTCTAGACAAACATGTTGACAAACAAAGATTGCACAGCTACAAAACCGAGTAAATGCACAACATTGTGTGCGGACCCAGAATTTGAATGACGGGGCTAAATTTAACATTGGGGTAGATTGCTAACTTTCTCAATAAAAGTCTGAAATTCGGTAGAAAATTGCCGTTTGACTCCCAGGTGAAGTATGCCAAGCTATAGAGCAATACAATTTAGCAGCGCAAAAATATCAGCGAAAAACAGTGTAAACGAGTTAGAAAAATCAGAGTATAGCTGCTCCTCATTTAGGGTTATGTTACGTCGCAAAAATCCCTCTGAGCAGGCACCATTTAGATTGACAGTAAATCTTTTTATTTGGAGCTCATCAATTTGTATATGGACGAAAAACATTGGTAGCTGTATCATGATGCAAACTGAAGTACCACGTCATAAAGTCATCGTGTTGGTGTTTCACATGAATCCTGCAGCGGGCCAAATGGTGACGGTATGCTTTATTTCGAAACCTGTTCATGATGACTACGAATTACCTGGTGCAGGCTTGAGCTGAAATGTCGATGGGAAAATCAATACTACAAACCTGTATGTGTCATTCTAGTTATGCTCCCGAATCTGTCATCACCCACTCAATTTTTTGTCTTGAAAGAACTCGAAGACTAGTAATTCTAATGATCAACAGTTGAGGTAACATTTTGTCGGGGAAGATGTAGCAATAGGGCGTGTCCAGTACTACACAACTGCCGAGATAAAGGCTTTCAATTGCAAGCTAGGTTAGATATATGCTCATATGTACTTACACTTCTGCCCGATAGACATTACACTACACGTGTACATATATGTACCATTTATGACAAAGTAATACTAATATCTTGACATATTATTGCCATCTCGGTGGACCCAATGCCCACAATTCTAGCATATGTTTGATTCACTATCAAACCCAAAAAACGCCGAATATAAACGAAAAAAATAATACCAAATATATTTATCCCAAATTGATATGCATGTAAGTATCAACCTACATTTATTTACCACCAATACAACCGGATTTTGATGATGCCAATAGCAACCACGTAAAATACGAAGCCCGACCAAAACGTAGTTGTTTATACTGTTCAACTAATGGAAATAGTATACAAATGCTCAACAGCCTATGAAAATAATTTAGAAATTCAAAACAAACCCAGTGGAATAGATGTATGGCAAATACGTAAGTATATCATGCCAAACGGCTTCTGAGTGCCTGGTACGTATTATCATACATATAGCTGTGAATGAGGAAAAAAATTTAAGATTCGGGGGAAGGTAAATGTGTGGACGATATATGTTTTATCTTCATTATTCAGTTCGAAAGTACATAGCGGGACAGGCGAATCAGCAGGAAGCAGAAGCAAGGAAATAATTAAAATTATTCTATTGGAACCGTTTAAAGGGGTGTACATTGCACAAGAACCTATCGTAGGTACTACATTAAAATGGAAAATTGCCATAACAAACGGAGATATTGATTGACATTGGATTATTACATCATCGCCATAAAACAATGTATATAATGCACATGATATCCAAATAGTATTGTAGGTTTTCATCCAAAGCGAGGTTCATGTTCAGAGCATACGTTCAGAATAGAATGACTATTCAGTCAGTCACAAAATAAACAATTTCTTGAATATCAAGAAATACCACACACTTTTAAGTCGGTAGCGATGATTTATTGAACCTCGTGTCCCTCCCACGCCCATACGATCCACAACCTAGTGCCAAGTGCCAATATTGACCTTGACCGTGAACATGGATAATAGGCCGTGGAACCTTTGAACATCCTCCGTGGCCTTCTCAGCTGTCGGATTCAGACTCCCTAATACCAAATAAGAACTGAGGGCCACAGAGTCTCCAAAGATGAACGGACGGTTACTGACTAGTGCGCATATCAGAAGTGAAATATGACCAGTCGATGTATTTTCCTATAGTGATCATAATGTGTGTTGCTGTGTGTTTACTTGGCAAAACTCTTTTGTGGTCAGGAAGTTAGGCATGGATCTTGACCTCGAAGCTCGAATATGACAAAATCAATCAATGATTTCATTGCCTGATCAATTCATCACCTCTTATCAGTACCACACGAGATCTAGATGTCAATAGAACTCTCAGAGGGACAACAACAGTGACGAAATAAAACACATTCTAAAACTACTCTTGTTCAAAAACATTTTCATTATATAATTTGTCTCTATGTATATATGGTGTTCGCGTAGCATATCCCATATTGATTTATCCTCGACCTTCAGTCGAGAATTTCAAGACCCTCTTGTCAGTACAATGACAATAGAGCGGACATTGATAGCATGGCTGGGTAGATCAGGTAGCATGCTTGTATTGTATGAGAGCTCACTATATCGCGTCCAGAATAAAGTGTTCTGAAGAAACCGTAAACAGCCAACTAGAGTTGTCGCGGGAACAATGAAGACATCGTGATGCTTACTTAAACTGGCTGAGAACTGCCACTTAATGGTGAAATTTTAGGCGCGAAACCTTGGAGCATGAGTGTTGATAATGTTACTACTCATATATTTATCTACATTGTCCTTGGAATAAGGACAAGAGGAACTTGTTTACAATTCATCTCACTCTCAGAAAGCGACATGCACTCAAATATAGGCAGTGACCTTCTCCAGCTTCTATGTCATATATTTCTTTCAGTGATAATTACATGCCACTTTGTCAAGAAGCGTAAAACTAGAGTCAACACTTTAAGACTTTTCCTCGTGAAAAGGTTAGTCCCAACTGACAAACGATGGGACTTCACCCGATGCAATCGGAGTTTACATATCTACCCAGAGAATTGTTCTCGAGTTCAAATTAATTCTGATATAGAAACCTAACGAGAACATATGATATTGCATTAATTAAAAAATAGCCCAAGGGCTCAGAAAGGTTACCAGAAAATTGGGCGGTCAATCTGAGGTCATTGAAAGCCAAGGTCACCACTGAAACCCCAATATATGATTTCCCATTCAAATGTGCCAACATTTAAGTTCTATCTTGAAGTGTTCTGGGGATTACTCCATACAGCTCCCATTATGAAGAAAACATTAATGAAAAAGTAAATTAAATTTTACAATATCAAAAAAGCCCCCAAAAGTTTTCAATGTCTTACTTTTGCTGGAAATGGTCCCAAACGAATAGTGACTTGATTTGGGACACAATTTTTTGCCGACCCATCGAAAATCAATTGACGGTCAAATTTAAGTTCACCACTGAAACCGCCATACATTAGAATGTGCAAATATATAAGCTTTGTCTTGAAGTGTTCTACTTCGTATAGCTCCCATTATGAAGAAAAAAGTGAGTGAAAGTCTAAATTTGGGACTAAATTAGTATGGTCACAGGAAATTGCAGCCACGAGTTTACCTACAGTAATTTGTAAAAAAAAAATATGCAAATTACAAAACGATCCATTTCACATTTGTTACATCTGTTCCACGTTTTCGTTATCATAACCGGGACACTACCTTATACCATGCTGCAAATAAGCAAAGATTTTTTTTCGAAAAAATACTGTTCAACGAAAATTATTACTGGATGTTAACAAATTTTAAACTTATCGGTGAACATCAAATCATTGATAGCCTGGTTTTTATCAAAGGTCTCGCTCTGTTGACTGCATCGAAGAAATGTCAGAACTTCTTGAGAGCTGTTTTGTGGTAATCAATATCAGTAATCAAATTCATTCGGTTACTGCTGGTCACACACCAAGATGGTAGCAGTCGAAGTACTTGTCCTGGAGTGTTTGATTATACAACCGCTGATGCGACTGCGAATAGAATAGCCAGGCATCTTTCACGTTCTCTTTTGTCTAGTATTAGTGACTGCCCAGTTGTCTTATAATTATGATGTAGTATGAACTACGTAGACACTAATGTGGAAATATGGGGTCGTACGATAGTCGTTAGTCATATATATCTGCATTGAATAAGGACGAAAAACATGTTGTTTACAATACAATATACTCTTGACGCCTGATGTGCGCACGCGATACAGATGTCCTCAATATATATGAATAGATATTGAACACAAACTTCCACATAATGACAAGCTTTTATATATATATAAAAATTAGGCCAAGGGCCAAAGATAGGTTACCGGACAATGTTTAATGGTTTAGATGTTAGCCAGGTCACTGGTTAAATTCAAGGTCAAGACAATATTCAGTAATAAAAAAATAAGCACACATCATGTCCACAGTTGATTGCTAAGCTGTAAATTCAATAATCAGAGAGATATTAGCAATTTTGTGCTGTGGCCTTGGAAATGAAGGCAAAGGTCAAATTCAAGGTCATCAAAATATTCAGTGTATGTCATGTTCTATATGTCCACAATTGATTCCCAAGCCATACAGTCATTAGAGGAGCAAGATAAGAACCAGTTTGTCATTGGACCTTGAAAATGAGGTCAGAGGTCAAATTCAAGGTCACGAGAATTTTCAGCATATATCATTTCCTATATATCCACAATTGAGTCCTAAGCTGTAAAATCGATAATAAGTGAGATATTAACCATTTCGTCCTGTGACCTAGGTCAAAGGTCAAAGTCAAGGTCATGACAATAATTTGCATATATCATTTCCTATATGTTCATAACTGATTCCTAAGCTGTAAAGTCGACAACAAGCAAGATATTAGCCATTTTGTCCTATAACCTTGAAATTGGGGTCAAAGGTCAAATTTAAGGTCATCAGAATATTCAGCATATATCATTTCCTATATGTCCACAATTAATTTCTAAGCAAGATATAAGCCATTTTGTCCTGTGACCTTGTAAATGAGGTCAAAGGTCAAATTCAAGGTCATCAGAATATTAAGCATATATCATTTCCTATATGTCCACAATTGATTCCTAAGCTGTAGAGTCGGTAATAAGCGAGATATAAGCCATTTTGTGCTCTGACCTTGAAACTGAGGTCAGAGGTCAAATTCAAGGTCACGAGAATATTCTGCATATATCATTTCCTATATGTCCACAATTGATTCCTAGTCTCTAATCCCAATATTAAGTGAGATATTAGGCATAATGTGTCCCATTATAAAGCATAGGAGAATTTAACATGGGAAAGTCCCATTTGGGCCGACTTTATGCCAAAATGGCCCACTTCGAGCGATTCAAGCGCAACGAAATTTATGGATATCATAGGGGTACATAGGAGGAGTGTTATGTATCAAAAAGAAAAAAAAGTTACTGAACAGATTTTTAGAAAATGGCCGCCAAAGTCCAAAATCAGGCATTTTTCGTCGAAAACGGCCGCCATTTTAAAAATAATGCGAAAATCAAAAAACTAAAAAATACTTCCTTCTTGAATTATTTTTAAGTATTTTTGTGCAAAATTTTAGAAAAATTCGCCCGTAGACAAAAAAGATAAAAATGTGGACGACGACGGACGACGGACGACAGACGACGGACGCAACGCCACGCCAATAGGTTATCGGACCATAGGTCCGGTAACCTAAAAACTGCTTATTATTCTGTCAAGTAATGGAAGACGAGGGTCAACACCTGGAAGTGTTTTTAGTGAGGACTCTCAATCATAACAGAAAATGATTGAACTTCGTAACCCTAATTCAGAGTTGCCCATGTCTACTTCGGGGTTTACTCCCAAATTAAATTACTAGTATAGTGAAAATATGATGTGAACTTGTATGAAATATCTCATTGATCTGAGCAAAATGATTTTTTACAGCATGTAAAATATCACAATCCGTTCAGAAGTTATAGCACTTTAAAAATGGAAATCGGCAAATTTACTTTTTCAAAACAATTTAGCTAATTAGTATGCAAATGAGATATGCATGACGTCATATCGGGGGAAGCTGTTTTAATTAGGTACTTTGATATGTATTATTCATTCATTTAATGCTATAATTATTCATCAAAACTTATTCTATACAGATTTTAATATGAATAATCAGTGTTTTCACTTTTTCTGTTGTTGTCAAGGTAACCAGTGACCTGGTATGGCCCATAGCAACCGTGGTTGCTAGGGCCAGAAACCACTTAGAACAGGGTATGCACAAATAAAAATGGTGCCAATTTGAGCTCTATAACAATTTATTTAAAAAATAATCGACAGAAAGTCTGTGGGTAGACTAACTTGGCAGTTAATGGCCAT
Organism: Terebella lapidaria; assembly: GCA_949152475.1. Taxonomy (NCBI): domain Eukaryota; kingdom Metazoa; phylum Annelida; class Polychaeta; order Terebellida; family Terebellidae; genus Terebella; species Terebella lapidaria. The sequence goes on from OX424558.1 coordinate 32,387,054, forward strand.
GGCAACGATTGGTAACTACGGTGATAGGGAACGACTGATAACCATAGCAACAGTACAGTTTGTGTGGATATTGACTATTATGGTACATAATATTATGCACTAGTCAGATCGTTAGAACCTTCAATTATATCATGGCTTGAAATATCCTAATGAAAATTTGTTTCCCTCGTGACGTCATGAATTCTCATTAGCATCTAATTTGCATATTAATGAGTTGCTAAAACTTCAAGTGGCGTCTGTAATGTATTGCCGGAATGGCAGTTTCAAATGGCTGTAACTTTTGAACGGATAGAGATATTGATATACCGTAAAAAAACATTTTGCTCAGATCAATGAGATCTTTCATATAAAAAAACATCATGTTTTCACTTTACTAGTACTTTAATGCAATTGATAATGAAACGGGAATCTAGCATTGATCGCATCATATGGTGGTGAATATCAACCTACAACAAGATACTTATACTGTATAAAATAGTGTGTAAAGTAATTCTGATTTGTGTGCAAAACGTTGTACATCACCAGTCTAATGTATTCAGAACTAGCATTATTCAGTGCGATATTGTATTTAGAAGTGGTGTTGTGGTTTGAATACACACAAATTACTCGAATGAAATAAAACTACGAAACACAAACACCCTCAATTAGTAGACGTGATAGGCATGAAGTGAACATTGAAATATGTACATCTCTCTTTGCCCCCCCCCCCCCCCCTTCCCATAGTATCAGTATTTGCTCACAATTATGGAATATCATAAACTCGTAGACATAACATGAAAACATAGTGTCATACAAAACGAGACAATTCAAATAACAAGGATGTTACCTGTCAAATCACACAGATACATATTTTAGGTCTATTTTAACCCAAATCAAACGAGTTCATGAACGCACGGCGGTTTGTCTCATAATGCATGGAGTGGCACCTTTATGTCCAGCGTGTGTGCACGACATGAGCGATATAAGTGGCCATGCGATAAGTTTAGATAGAGAGTTTTTTTGTCCAGTATCCGGTGCTACATATAACGGGAGTTATAATCAATATAATCAAAATAAAGTGCAACCTTAGACAACCATCATTCCATTTCTGTTTGATAAAAACCATATAGTCCAGTTGCAAATGGGGTTCGGGGGTTTAAGTCTCTTTGGGGGTAACGGTGATGTTTCATGATTTTCTCTGGTACTGTGACATGTCCTGAACCAGAGTCCGATGAATGCCACTTTGGCACCCTTGGGGAAAATTTTGTATGTACCAAAAATAAAATGGCCGTCGAGCGACATATTGCAAATCATAAATACCCCTATAACTTCCTTAATATTGGCGATAGAATGATGATACTGTAGTCTAGACCCATAGTTTCAGGGATGAGGAAGCCATTCATGCTAAGTCCTATAAATGCAATGATAATGGTCACGTTTCACACTTGCAGGGAATAAATATATCGATTTTTGTCACTTTCTTGGAGAAAATTAGAAGGCAAGAGGTAGGTTGATCAATAATGAAATGTGCGAGTATTTGGTAAGTAAAGTCATTACAAACGAACTACACGTACTTTAAGCACATACACCGAGCAGGGCGAAGCAATGTGGGCAACCAGATAAAAAAAACAATGCAATGAGTCAAACGCAGAGTACAGTAGAACACCGAACAATGAACAAAGCAGCAAGCAAGGCTTAGAGCAACCACCTTTGATTATATAGTGTTTACCTCACACCAAGCATGCAGAAACATATTTTAAAACTCGTCTTCCACGAACATACATTTATCGAAAAAATACCAGTTTTAAGTTAAACAAAATATTCTTTCCTGCTTATCAGTATCACTTGCTTATACATCTACTTTCTAGTTTTCAGACAATAGAGTTAAAATGTGAACTTATGCTGAGAAAATCAATTTCAGATTTTCACCTGCGATGAGTCATTATCCAAGCCACCTGGTGCTTACCGTCGCACTATGGGAACATGGTAAACCACATAATGTTGCTACTATAACACAGTGTAGAGTTCCGTGACCTTCACTTGAGACATTCAGTTTCAATATCTGAAGAAAATATTTGTGAAATATTGTGTTCATTCGTTGCTTTTTTAATTTGATAAGATTGCTTTTGCCTACTTATATTTTTGTTATTGAAATGCAGTATGAGCAACGCTGAGTTGTCAATCACTTGAGTTGTCAAGTTGATTGTTTGGTGTGTCACTGTACCCTTTGCTTGCCATTGGCCAATAAATAAATACACAACCATTTGAACATGTACTTATTCTTTAGCGCGATGCATTTCATCTGGGACGGATTGCAGTCACGACAAACGGAGATATTTCCCACTCGTGATCACGATTTGCACGACTTGAAATTAACGCAGCATTCGATCCAAGAGTTCTTAGATCAGGATGGGATATTTTTATAAGGAAGATGTAACATACGCGCTGTTAGAACAATATTATTCTATTCTGTTCTGTCAATCCAATTTACGGAAGAATGTTTACATTTATAGCGAGTTTGTATTTAATTAGGATCACTATCCTTTCAGTAATTCAAATGCAAATACCCCCACAATAAGGCATTTCTTAGATCCTTCCATGCAAGGCCAAGAAAAAACACCCACTTCACAGGTCATCAGTCATGATTTATTGAACCATGTGTCCCACCCACGCCCATACAATTCTATGCACAGTGCCAATATTGACCTTGACCGAGAACAAGCACTAATGACTGACCCTTTGAACAAATGCCGCGGGATGACAGCAACTCGCTGCTGGTAGATTCAGGCAACTGCCTAATACAAAATGTGAATTGAATGCTGATGGATACGTTCCGATTTCGATACAGTCACTTCATTAATAATTATCTTCAGAAGTTTTTATCTCGTTTGAGATATGGCCAATGTATTTTCCCATAGTTATGATGATATATGCCAATGTGCTTTAGATGGTGATCTTGGAGCTCTAAGGTGAAAATAATATGAAATCGTTCACAACTTTCCAAGGATTTCACAGACTGATCAATATATATCTCTTATAGATTCATTATTGTACGAGATGTCGAAGACATCAATAGAAATTCAAGATTGGATAACATCAATGAGTTGACGAAGCCCAACGGTACAAATATGTTAGGTGTCTAAGTGTGTTACAGTATCAAATGTTCAAAAGCCACACCCATATTCTGGTCAGGATGAAGTCCATACTGTGTCGTCCAAGTACAATGGCGAGCCCAATCTACACTACATATACATTATATGGCTCTATGGTTAATTGGTTTTTATAGACCGTTTATAATATAAATGACAATTACCAACATTTTTATATTACATGTACCAGGTTTTATTTTACATCAGTGTGGTGTGTCCCAACGTGACGTGATTCGAAGATTCCGTGGCCTTCACCTGAGACATTCAAGGTTCTCTTGTCAATAACATGATGATGGAAAGGATTGTGAATTGTTTGGTTGATCAGATGGCGTTTACCTTTGCAAACGAACTGTGACACCGTGTCTATAAAGCTATCTTGACACCAATGGAGCTGTGCAAAAACAACACTGTGCATTAGCTCCCGTCATGATTACTCACCAAGGGCCAAGTTCACAGAGACTGACATTCAATAATGAAACTTTAATCGCCAGAACCTTAGAGAATGAGTTCTGATGTGGTTAGTCATATCTCTACACGGCACTTTGCCTACAATAGAGTTCCCTTTTAGCACACGACCTGTGGACATGATACATGTGTCCTCGAATGCATGAATAGCTAGTGACCTTTGAAACATTTACATTATGAATATATTTGTGTATTACCTACAAGAGTCAACACTTGAAACATTGCAAAGTGTAGACGGTTAGTCTTGACAGAAAAGGATTAAACTCTTTCACCCCCATGTCCATCCCCACCATGGATTACTGTCATCAGGGCATTTCGGCATGGTTAGTCCGTGAGGATGAATTTTGTGCCAAATGATTTTCCGGATGATAACTCAAATAGACGTGGAATCAATACCCAGTATTAAATATTCCGAGCAAACAAAACAGGGTCCGTTATCTAATCTCATAGTCCGGGGACAGAAAGTCATATCAGGCATACGAAGTGAGAGAAAACATAAATGACAGGGAAACTCATGAACCCCCAAAAATGGCCATTAGGAGGTGAAATCAGGTGTTCCGGAAAGAGTGAGCATTTCCTGCCCCACTAGTGGCACCCGTCATGAATTCCCCAAAATTAACATGAAAATAGATCTAGTTGCATGGCAGACATGGATTTGCTGTATTTATCAACCAGATCATGATGACGTCCATAGAATTTCTTAGACGCAGCTATAAGTCTTGTTAAATCCATCCCCACCATGGATTACTGTCATCAGGGCATTTCGGCACGAAATGTCCTTATGGTTTTGTCAGAATTTTTCTTCTTATTTTCACTTTTTGGTTTCCGGACGATAACTCAAGAACGCCTTGACGAATCTTCGAGAAATTTTCACCAGTTATTACATATATGAACCCTATTGTTTTGGAGCCGGCTCCGAGGTCCGGTTAGCATGGTTAGTCCGTGAGGATGAATTTTGTGCCAAATGGTTTCCGGATGATAACTCAAATAGACGTGGAATCAATACCCAGTATTAAGTATTCCGAGCAAACAAAACAGGGTCCGTTATCTAATCTCATAGTCCGGGGACAGAAAGTCATATCAGGCATACGAAGTGAGAGAAAACATAAATGACAGGGAAACTCATGAACCCCCAAAAATTGCCATTAGGAGGTGAAATCAGGTGTTCCGGAAAGAGTGAGCATTTCCTGCCCCACTAGTGGCACCCGTCATGAATTCCCCAAAGTTAACATGAAAATAGATCTAGTTGCATGGCAGACATGGATTTGCTGTATTTATCAACCAGATCATGATGACGTCCATAGAATTTCTTAGACGCAGCTATAAGTCTTGGTAAAACATATCCTTGTCGCAGCAGTTTAGAGACTAGCTGGGCACTTCGATAGACAAAGTCCTCATATTTGCAACTAGCTCTGGAATAGCGTATAAGTTGAGAAACAAACACACCATATGCCGGTGACATAGGAATGTTGCTGCTTAGAAAAAGGAAATTGACTATGGAAAAATTGAAATCATCACGTTTGTCATATAATCTAGTTGCCAGGTTAGAATCATTATCAATCTCCAACCTCAGGTCTAGATAGTTGGAAAAATTAGCGGATTCTGTAGTGTCCTTAATTTCAAGTTCCTCAGGATATATGACATCCAAATATTCACCAAACGACAATACATCATCTATGTATCGGAAAGTGAAATTAAAATTACATGTTAGTTTCTTAGAACCTCCTCTTTGTAAATGTTGGATAGAATCTGATTCATATGAGTATAAAAACAGGTCTGCCAATAATGGTGCACAGTTTGTACCCATGGGAATACCAATAGTTTGTTGAAATTTTCGACCACCAAATTCCACAAAAATAATATCAATCAGAAAATTAACCATATTTACCACATCTGTTTCAGTATATTTGTATGGGGCATCAGAGTCGCCTTTAACAAAATAAGCGGTATTATATTTAACTACAATATAGTGGTACCGACGTCAAAAAATACTTCAAACGACCTTTGACCCACGGGCCGAAAACAATTTTGGTGAGTAATCCTTGAGGCTCATTGCATATCTCAGAAACGGTGCATCATAGATCGAAACGGACGTTATTTTCGGACTCGTGACACTAGACAAACATGTCTTGGGGGTATGTTGGGTGAACTTTGGACCTGGGCCAAAATTTTTTTTGTTGAGTCGGCGTTTTTCATTTTCGGTCATATCTCGGAAACGGTGCGTCGTAGAGCGAAATGGAGGTCATCCTCGGACTCGTGACACTAGACAAACATGTCTTGGGGGTATGTTATCCCAGGCCCTGGGACAAATTATTTTTTGCTGAGTTGGCATTTTCCATTTTCGGTCATATCTCGGAAACGGTGCGTTGTAGAGCGAAACGGAGGTTATTTTCGGACTCGTAACACTAGACAAGCATGTCTTAGGGGTGTGTTGGGTGAACTCGGTCCTGGGCCAAATTGTTTTTGCTGAGTCGGTGTTTTTCATTTTTGGCCATATCTCGGAAACGATGCGTCGTTGAAAGAAAACGATGTTATTTTTGGACTCGTGGTACTAGACAAACATGTCTTAGGGGTATGTTGGGTGAACTTGTCCTTGGGCCAAATTTTTTTTCTGCTGAGTCGGCATTTTTCATTTTCGGCCATATCTCATTTATTTTCATTTATATCTCGGAAACCGTCGTCTTAGAGTGAAATGGATGTATCTACATAATCATTTTGGTTGCAGAATTGTCAGTGATTAACAGTTCACCTGTGATTGTGTTGTGTATCGAAATGCTCCAAGGCCTCTAGGCCTTTATGTCTAGTTTTTTTTCGATCAAATCTGACATGGAACATCATATGGTATATTATTAACTGTAACCAGTCACTATATTCTATGTGAAAATAACTGCTCACTGTATGTAATACACTGTGAATATTCATCGATAAGTGTTACGACCACGTAAGCATTTACTAGCACGAGCAGTTGTGTAGTTTGATTACACACGAATAAATTCCCACAAACTCAATTAAAGCTGCTGCCTTCGAATGTGTGCAGTATTCTTTTCAAAAACAATTTTTTGTTAAACACATCTAATGCAATCTAACAAAAGGTTTGCTCAATGATTTTGACGATTACAGTCCGTCCGAGTTGTCTTTTCATCCGTTTTAGTGCCCATTTCGTACCGGTTTTGTAAATAAACAAAGGAAGTGTATCGGTCAGTTTAGCATGTTTAATATGAAATATAGTTTTCAAAAAATATTGACTGGATTCGAAGGCAGCTGTTTTAACTAGTAGATGCTAGGCAGAATAGTTGTGAAAGCATCGCACGTTTCTCGCTCAAATGTTCAGGTACGGCATTTTCGTCTTGTTATAAAGAGTATAAATACGTAACATGAGTGATACAAATATAAGCTTTCTTTTACATAAAAGTAGGGGGCGGGGTAAGAAATAAGATATAACTGTTTGGTCGGGCTTTATTTCTATTTGTTTCTATTGCAAAATGTATTTTACGTTTGTTATTGGAATCAGCAAAATTTGGCTATATTGGTGGTAATAGATTGATACTTACATTCATACCACTGAGCCGGTGTCACTGCTGGTGGACGTTAATTCTGTCCCCGAGGATACCATCAACTCAGTAGCCTTTTGGCCTGTGATTAGGTACTTATGTACTTGTCATATATCTATTCCATGGGGTTTGTTTTCGGATTTCTAAAGTATTTTCATAGGTTGTTGGGCAGTTGTATATCAATTCCATCAGGTGTACAGTAGAAACAACTACATTTAGCACACTGTCTGCCCCTGATGACGCCAGTGTGTCTTTTGATAAACTGTTTGGTCGGTCTTTGTTTTTATTGCAAAATGTATTTTACGTTTATTATTGGAATCATCAAAATTTGGCTATATTGGTGTTAATAAATTGATACTTACATATAATTATTCAAAGTTTTAACATCAACACGCTGCTATCAAACCGTTCGGGCATAATCTAGATGATCGATTGTAGTGGGATATGCTTCATGGATCTCCCTAGCACGCCCTCACATAGGCTGGGCGATTATTGGCGCGATTTTAGACATATATTCAAAGATAAAGACAACACACTGAAAGCAAAGGGTTTCCATGTGCGCGATGTTTTCGATTAAACCCAATATTTTCCAGTTCATAATTTGTGGAATAATAGTGTGGTCCGGATGTACCATGCGTGAATTATATATCTGGATGTCCCAGCCAGATAATGAATAAAATGTACCCGAACGTTATGATGACTCACCCAGCATGATCACTATATAATTCAATCTTTGAAGTCGAATACGACGACTCTGGGCAGGGGGAGATTTGAGAGCATATCTGGGTAGATCAAATAGTATGTTTCTGTAAGATATCTCACCATACCATGCTGTGCATGGTGTCATAAATAAAAAGTTAGAAACCCAGTAGGGTTGACTGAATGGAACAATATAAATCATTTGATAGTTACTTTCCGAGTAGTCGAGGATTGACACTCAATGATCTAATTTTAGGCTCTAAACATTGGAGCACGAATACTAATGTTGTTAGCAGTATATACCTACATTGTCGTGGCAATAGGCACAATAGGAACTAGTTGTCTACGATGCAATTCCATATTACCTAACGACACCTAATACCTGTGAACTCAAATATTGAAATAGCCGGTGACATCAAACTTTCACATATTAAAAAGTATCTTGCAATAACTACATATCATTTTGTCAAGTAACGAAGAGAATAGTAAACACTTGAAGGATTGTTCACTTTAGAGGGTTAGTCCGAACTGAAAACGAATAAACTTCTTCACCCCAATGCAATCAGAGTTGCCCACCTTGACCGCGGATTGCTGTCGAGTTTCTAATCAATTCTGATACGGAAACCTACATTTAACAACGCGATATGTTATATTTTTAACCACACAAAATACTATACCGTACAGTAAACATATCACTCCTCATCGTAAAATGTCACTACCATGTAAGCATCAGTGAGTACGATATTATTTTTTACAAATGGTTTATTCAGTGATGGTTTGAATACACACAAACTACCAGACATGGAAGAACGGTACAAAAATACAAATATGATTAAAGTGATGTTGGCAGGAAAACTATTTTTTCTAAATCAATTATATATATGCCTGTGGTCTCAAAAAAATAGGTTACAAAATAAACTATGCTCGATCAGATGGATAAATCAAGCATATGACACTACTAGCAGCCGCTTTTCTCTTGTTTTGTGCGCCACTCAGAGTTACCTCTGACTTAACCTATTTCACGCTCGATTGGCTCGAACATACACGAGTAAGCTGGAATCGCACTGCAGCAAGGGGTACAAAACACCGAGAATGGCGGTAATGTAAACAAACTCAAAATATCTCCACCAGAAACTCGCAACGAAATCGATTAGAATGGGGCATCTGTTCGAGCATACAAGTGCAGATATATAACTGTTATGTTTTCTACGTTCAATCAGAAAGTTATGGAAAAATCCATAACTTACTGCCAATATCACTTTAAGTAGTTGTTATTCAGAATAGAGTAGGAATTGAGTGCACATCTCTAGTTCAAGTGTGAAAAAGATATGGCATTTACATTTTGTGTCTTTAGTATTAATTAATGTAAGTGTCAATCTATTACCACTAATACAACTAAATGAAAAATACAACCGTTGAGAATAGCAACAGAGCCGGAACAAACTGTTTATCCAAAGACAAACTGGTGTCATCATTTGAGTACAGGACATGTGTAGAATTGGTGGTAATTTCTAGATAAGGGAGGGGGGGGGGGTTGACAGTGAGGTATAATTTTGTATTAGTATTACACAGATAGTATGGTAGCAACATTCGCTAGCATGGCTAGTGCATCATGCTCATTTAATGCCATAGTAAGCACCAGGTGGTTTTGGTAATAGCGGTTTTCATCCATTATATGGAAAGTGTCAAATTGAATATCTACTTAAGCAGAACTCAGCAAACCTTGACATTTTAACTCTGTTGTCGTGATACTAGGGCAGTAGTGTGATTTGTGAATGTTTTCAAATGAATGAAATTATGTATAATGTGAATGCGGTTTGAGCCGATTTCTCTACTGAGAAGAAACAGTGGACACGGGGATAATCTAGGGGGTCGTAAATGGTCGGGGAGGTTTGTACAAGACGACTGGGAGCTATGTAAAAGTTGTAAACAGCAATTTTCGGAGCGAGGTATTATATATCAACGATAAAAACCAGCAGATATTATGAACATAATGAAAGGTTACCTGATAAAGTGATATATAGCGAAAAATTTGGTCAACAATCCGAGTAGTTTTCCTGAAACGATTCAAATGAAGCGCATACCCTCCAGCCAGAAATGCATCATGTCCATTTCGACAATGTTTATTTTGTGATATCCAAGTTAATCCTGGGATAGACACACCAAATATTCCACATCACTTTGAGCTTGGGATACGAACTCTACTGCAAATTAAAATACACCTGTGACGTCACACTATTGTTTGTTCGCTCCATTCTTTTTCAGGAATGGACAGAAATAAAAGAATGTAGTCCATTCTTATTGAGTCTAAGAATGGACAGTCTGGGGGTGTATTTTAAGTCAGAGAAAGCACTCGTAAACTGTCCATGCGTAGATCTGAAAAGCCTCGGCCCTTCGGGCCTCGGCCTTTCAGATCTACGAATGGACAGTTACTCGTACTTTCTCTATTACATATCACATATTTTCACCTAGCGAGGAATTTTTCATTTTCTGTTGTAAATGGTCTAAAGGGGTGGTCGTAAATGGTCCATATCTCCAATTATTTGCTTGCATTTGTTGTTCGCCACGTCAGATTAACTTCACATCGGATTAACATATTTCGCAGCATAAAATTGGCCCTCACGTTATATTTATGAGTAAATAAATGGATGTAATTTGGAGCGGTGCGTAGACTCCATATGTACAATTATTGACTAGATTAATAAAATACAGGCTAATATTTGAGAAACGACACGCAATGCTGTTTTAGGATATCTTCATCTTGTAAAATCATCCATTTTATGGCATAATATACCGTCACATCACTATCCATGAGTAGTTCAAGGGGGTTAATTGAACTTGTGATATTAATAATGATATTTATACAGTATATCTTTGTTCGAAAAACAAATTGTGATGCCAGTAATCATCCATGTCGTAGCATAAGGTGCCATCATGGCAATATCTATAATAGATGTAATTTGGAATTATGAAACAAAAAGTTTCCTTTGGGCGTGTACAGGTGGATCGGGGGTTTCTGCAGGGAATTTATTCAGTGGAGTTGACAGAACTATTGTACTGGAACTATTTTTCTGTAGAAACGTGTCGAATGCCTACGACCAAACTTCTGTTTTTTCTGGCCGACCACGCCCAGGCTTTTTGTGGATTGGTGTCAATATTCTTCAAAATATATTATTTACTTTCGAGTTTATGGCTAAGAAGTGCGAGCAATAATTGGAAATATGGACCCTTTACAACCACCCCTTTGGACCATTTACAACAGAAAATGAAGAATTTGTTATGTAAATTTCGTGATATTTTAAGGTGGAGATCGTTTTCCATTTTTAAAGTGATGTTTCAAGGTATAGTTTTACAAATATTGGTATCTTTATCCTAAAATAACTTTAATCAAAATCGGACACAATGCATTTCTGGATGAAGGGTGTGCATCCCATGTGAATTGTTTCAGGAAAACTACTGGGATTGTGGGGTGGAATACACCATATTTTTTGTTATATATCTCTTTACCAGGCAACCTTCAACCTCCCCGACCATTTACGACCCCCTAGATTACCCCCCGTGGTGGAGGAAAACAAACTGTAGTGGTCGTTCATCGCTGGTTAGGAATGTTGTGGCCGGAGGTAACGAAAACAAAACTAATAGCAATGGCTGAGTGAGCGATCAGATTTGTTATGCCGGTCTTGTCATCGTAATTCTGTTCTACGGTCTCTAGAGAAGCACTGTCACTTCAGCGAGGAATTTGTCTGGCGAGAGGGATAACTTCGCCTACATCTGCTCGGCCGTCTGCAAGCCCGTCACGATGAGACATAGTTCTGAATTAACGTTGTTGTAATTATAATTGAACATCTCTAATCAAAATCGAATTGCCTCAACAATAGCCAGTGTCAATAAAGGGGTGGAATTAACTTGTTACCAAAACAACAAGGCCTGGTTAACCATGTCCGCTTAATGCGACAGTAAGCACCAGGTGGCTTGATTAATGACTTGGGTGCAGGGCCGGATTAGCCACCAAGCCAAATAAGCCATGGCTTAGGGCCCCCACAGTTTTGGGGGCCCAGTGAGGCCTCCGAAATCACGCGCTTGTTGCTCGAACGCGCTGCGAAACCAGGCTTCGCGATGTATTGCGTGCAGTGGGCCGTGGCCCATACTGCATACACAGGTGTTTGGGCTGGACGTGTGCAGTTTTGGGGCCCCACAGCTGTGGAGATCCAGCTTGGGGGCCCAGGCCCAGCACTCTTTGGGCGCCACATTTTTGAGTCCTGACAAATCCAAGGCTCGCACACTTCCGGGGCATCTAGTGTGGGCCCCTGCATTTTTGGGGCCCCACAACGCAATTCCATGCCCCTACAATCCCTGGGGCCCCAAAGTTCCAGGGCAGCTGCAGTTTCATCCCCCCCCCACTCCCCATTCAGTTTCACGGCCTCCACAGATTTAGGAAAACTCTGGCATATGGTGATAATAGGAAAACAGGCTTTCCTGTGTTGAGAGATATATATCTAGATTAATGTCCTGCCTACAAGGGGACACGCTCAAGTTAACAGAGCGTTGCTCGGAAACAACGCACATGGAACGTGTCTCTATAACGTAATTACATGAACAGCCCCAAATATATACCTCAGAAAGCTCCTACAAACTTCAAGTCAGCAAAATTTCCTCGGGGGGCTTACGGCGACCCCCCCCCCCAACCCCCAACCCCCAGACTGCAAGGTTCCCTCGCTTCGCTCGGTCACATAGCCTACCATATATACAAAGGGCCCCCATTACTAATTTGGCTTAGGGCCTCATTACATCCTAATCCGGCCCTGCTTGAGTGTTGTTTTTATCCAAGGTGAAAATATCAAATTGAATTGTATCAGCAAGTAGTACAAATAAGGAGGAAAGAATGTAATAAATTTAACTAGTAGTTCCGGTAAATGAATATACATCCATTTGAAAATGTAGTAATTTCTAGAACATTGAGCTGACACTGACCAAGGAGGATTCTGCATATTTCACATGGGAAAGATCCCTGCTAACGGATATATCGATCCAAGAGTTGTTAAATCAATATTATTTCACGGAGAAGTGAAATATTGTTTCACGGAAAATTGTTTACATTTACAGCGAATTCGCAAATAGCATCATTATTCAGTCAGTAATATAAAAGAGACGGGATACCACACAATCAAACATTTCTTAGACAGATTCTTCCATGCGAGACCAAGAAACAACATCCGCTTCACAGGTCGTCAACCATGATTTATTGAACCATGTGTCCCACCCACGCCCATGCAATCCAATGGCGACTGCCAATGCTGACCTTGACCGGAGCAAACACTAATGAGCCATGCGACTCTTTGAACACATTCCGTGGCCTTCTCAACACCTCGTAGCAGTCTGATTCAGGCAGTTGCCTACTGCAAACATGAACTGAAGGCTTCAAATGCAGTTCCCTCATCAATTCTGTTCACATGAATGCATATCTGCTTTGGAATGTGTCTCTTGTTATGGTAATTATTGCCGATGGATGTCGACCTCCGAGCTTTAAGATTAATGAATAAACTTTATGGATGCGAGGATTTAAGGGTTTCATGGACTATTACCTCACTATGGCTCCGTTACCAACGGTATTTAGATGATGTCAGTGGAAGTAAGCACATGATGTCGGTGGAAGTCCTACAAGTAAGCACAATTAGAATGTGTTGTTCACAATGCAATTCCCTCCCATGTGCCCTCGAATATATGTGTTGCAGGGTTCATGACAACCCACTTGCCCGAGAGGGGATTCAAACCCAAAACTTGACGAATGATAGTCCAACACTACCAATTGAGCCAAAGGGGAATCCCCACTATCCAAGCTATAGCTAGCATTCCATCGATACGTAAATGACATCTGTTATCCGTTATCCGTCAACGTAATAAACCAAAATGGCTTGAAGAGCCAGGCGACAGTCCATAGGCACGTATACGATAATGCGTAGACGACATCCGTTAAAAATTCCGCTAAATGTAGCGAAAAGAAAATCGTTTACAGACTAATGTTGTTAGCTGTAGCCGTATCAAAGTTGAACTGAATGCAGGTATCTCCCATATCTTCTAGTGGGTGAAAGAATTCAAGCTGTATAAACGCAGCTGTTATTACACGTCTATGGATTGCTGGAAAACGGACAGGGCAATGAAATTCATTTACGGATAACGGATATCGTTTACGTGTCTATGGATTGTGTCTATGGATTAATAAGAGGAATTGCTGCCTATCAAGTTATGCGAAACCCGGATGGGTCCTGGAAATCTCGTCCCTGAGATTTGGGCAAGTCCCACATTGGACGCCAATGTTGCATAGTTCAGAACAATCCACTTGCCGACAGAGGATTCGAACTGAAAACCTAACGAACGATAGTCCAACACTCTACCATACCAAATACCAATACCAAATAACTAAAGGGGAGTCCCCATTATCGAAGCTAGTAGGGATGTCGACTATCAACTTGGGTGAACCACGAATGGTCCTGGTACATACGAATAGCTAGTGACTCCAAACTTCCACACTATGAGTGTATAATATGTGTAATAATAACGAAAAAGGATGTATTCAAAGTAACACGAGAAAGTGTCAACACTTTAAACTTTGCCTAGTTTAGACGATTAGTTCCAACAGAACACGATTGAACTTCTTCACCCCAATACAATCAGAATTGTCCGTCTTGAGCGGGGATTACTGTAGAGTTTTCCAATTAATTCTGACATGAAAAAAATAATATACTGGTTTTTTTTATTTGAACAAGATAGTATATCCTACTATGAATGGTGTGTAAATTGCAGTCACTGTCTCCTTTGCGCTGCACGGCCGCGTAGCATTAGCTAGTACGAGATTATATTTTAGAAGTGGTTTAATTACTGGCGGTTTGAATACACACAAATTACTATCCCTGAATGAACAGTACAAAAATACAAACGTTATTAACTAGTACAAGTTGGAAAGCAGGAAGTGAATGCACATCTCAAATGTCAAAGACATGTGGCATTACGTTTTGTTTCTGTAGTCTTATTATTAATATTTTGAATACATGATATGAGTTATGTCATTTTTGGACAAGGGGAGGGGGGGGGGGGGGGGGTGATAAATGTGAGATATGTTTCTGTGATGGATTTTGTTGTCTGTGATGTTCGCATGGCTTTGAAAATGGGTTATTTGGAATATGAACACACAAATTTCAGTTTCCAGTTTCAGAGGTCCAAAATTTCAATTGTTTGATACAAAACATGTGTTTTATATAACGGCTGCTAACTCTCAAAGTCTATAATTTTCATTCCATTTTCAATATTCGTTTTATAGGTTGCAAACTGGGAATATTAGCACCTGACGCTCGCATGTACACATGATATTATAGCAACAACATTCGCTAGGTAACCATGCTCACCTAATGTAATAGTAAGAACCTAAGTGGCTTTGGAAATGACTTCGCATTTCTTTCATTCTAAAGGAAGGTAAAAAATTGAATATCTGCGCTCGGCAGAAACATGTGACATTTCACCCCTGTTGTCAGAATTACACCGAGACCGTAGTAGTCACATGTGGCTTGCAAACGGGGTTGAATGATTCCATTAATCGTCTGAATGAATAAATATGTAAAATACAATTGCGAATTAAAGTTGATTTTGGATGCAAATTCAACTTGCCAAATGCATATGCCTATTCCTTATCCCATTGTTCACTTCAGTTTCCAATTAGTAAATGTTTTCTGGGTTAGAAAACGAGCCCATCTTCACCAGACACTCTTTCAGTATCATAGTAACAGCGGCTAGTGCACTATGCTCAACTAATGAGATAGTAAGCACCAGGTGGCTTTGGTAACGACTCGGGTTTTTTTTTTTCATTCAAACGAACAGTTTCACATTGAATGTCTCGGCAGAAATGGCAAAAGTTGAAAGTCTCTAGTGTCAGAATACCAGGACAGTGGTAGTCGACTAAGTCGAGTGTGATTTTCGAACGGTTTCGAATGAATAAAATATGTAAACTATAATAGTTTGAAGCCGATTGTGATGCAAATTCATCTTGCTGACTGTAGGTATCAATCTATTACCACAAATACAGTAGATTTTGGTGATGCCAATAACAAACGTAAAATACAACATTTTGCAATAGAAACAAAGCCCGACCAAATAATTTATCCAAAGACACACTGGCGTCATCAGGGGCAGACAGTGTGTTAAATGTAGTTGTTTCTACTGTACACCTGATGGAATTAGTATACAACTGCCCAACAACCTATGAAATTTTTTTAGAAATCCGAAACAAACCCCATGGAACAGATATATGACAAGTACATAAGTACCTAATCAATAGCCAGAAGGCTACTGAGTTGATGGTATCCTCGGGGACAGATTTAACGTCCGCCAGCAGTGACACCGACTCAGTGGTATGAATGTAGGTATCAATCTATTACCACAAATACAGTAGATTTTGGTGATGCCAATAACAAACGTAAAATACAACATTTTGCAATAGAAACAAAGCCCGACCAAATAATTTATCCAAAGACACACTGGCGTCATCAGGGGCAGACAGTGTGTTAAATGTAGTTGTAAATGACTGTTAACAATCAGCGAGGTGAAACAAATGTCCTCTCCTCTCATCCCTGGTTTTTAACGTAACAGTTGCCATTGGCAGTAGTGTAAACAAAAACTAATAGCAATGGCTGAGTGAGCGATCAGATTTGCTATGCCGGTCTTGTCATCGTAATTCTGTTCTACGGTCTCTAGAGTAGCACTGTCACTTCAGCGAGGAATTTGTCTGGCGAGAGGGATAATTTCGCCTAGCTCTGTTTGTCCGTCTGCAAGCCCGTCACGTTAAACAGTGGAGACATAATTCTGAATTAGCGATGTTGTAATTATAATCAAACAGCTCTAATCAAAATCAAATTGCCTCACCAGTCCCGCGTGGTTGGCTAGCAACAACCGGTGTCACCACTGGGCTGGAAATAGCTTTGTTCCTGGAACAACAAGGCATAAAAAATACATTCAACACTTTTTTCCTCCCACGGAGAACACGCTTGGAATTCACGATTTTTTACGTGGCACTAGCCAGTCGCCTCGTGAATCGATACCGTCAAAGTCTCGGTCATGGATTCTACACCAATTACGACTATTTGGACGGGGCCATGGTGGCGCGGATTGCGTGCGGCTAGGCAGTGGTCTCCGATGTCCGGTCCGCATTGGCTGGTATTTGTACGCCGCATATCTTTTTTGTCCTCTCTCCGTGTGTATAAGCATGAACACGCTTGAAGCACTGGTCAACCTTCGAGGCCGAATTATTCTGTAGAGAGTAAAGGCGACTTCTTTGCTGGATATCCTGTATGTAGATTACATGGAAGACCGGGGAATACCAATCGACTTTTTAATGTTTTCTGACGTGTCTCGTTTCTGAGCGTGGCATGCTCAAGTGAGAGACAATTAAGCCACTTGTGAGCTCCAAGTCACATCGTATGATCACATTGTCTACATTACTTCAAGAAGGGCGTACTTTAAATTGACAAAGGTTCTCTATCTGTTGCGTGCTTATCACTGGACTATTGTGCATTCAAGAGGTGAGAATTGGTTAACATGATAACGGAATAAAAACATCAAGTATTACGAAATTTTGAAAACTGGTATTACGATTACCCATCGAGTTTGAATAGATCTAAAATAAATACCGAGTAAATATCGTATGCATCAATAAACATTTACGCAACAGTTCGTATAATCTACCCACATTTGGAAATTCGTAGAAACTATTATTTCTCATCTGTCGCGTGCTGGTTGGAAATAATATCAACATCGTTCACGTTGATTGTTCTCCAACAATGGATAGAAGATATTGAAGCTCAACACAATGAAAACAACAATGGGAGATTGAAAGGGATTTTTCACAATGGTAGATCTACTTGAGAACTCTGGCCTGAAAGAGAGGCCACTCAAGATACAGGCGGACAATGCCAGTCTTCTGATCCTCTGCCATTGATTTTTACATCGTTAATTTGTTCCGAGTATAATTAAACCGTCGTAAGAAGACCTCGTCGAACAAAACATGGAATAGTGTATGGAGTACTGGTGGCGACGCGACACGAGGAGAGGTGGGCGAGAAATGTTACAGCCGGCGAAATATGTTCCCGATTTCAATAACACTCCAATAGTCGATCATTTCAAGGTCGCTCGTCTCACATTGTTCACACGTGGCCTGCCACTTAGCATCATACGGCTGTGTGAGTTCAGGGTTGTTTGCTTTATGTGGACTTCTGGGTTTTCTAACAAACGATAACTCCCGAGTGTATAGTTAATCAATTCGATATTGGATACGAATTAATCAATTCGTATTATGATTCATATCTCTTCGAGATTCTCTGAAAATAGTACTTCAAGCTTCAATGTCGCTCCAGTAAAACAAAACTCACGAGCGGTGATGGGCACGAAGAACTTAATCCACCTGCGCACGTGAGCGGTAAATATAGGACAACACCAGCAGGTAACCTGATTACACGCTCTATACTAATTGGATGCCATCCGAAAGGTCCGATTTAAGCGAAGTGTGAAAGTTAACCAAGGGGGAGATCAGGTTGCGTGATCGGGTTGCAATTCGTGTGGCCCAATGAACCAGCGCATTTTATTGAACACAGACATAGAATAGACAAGGAAGACGAATGCCGTAGACGCGGTATTTTTAGAAGCGGGTCCCAATAGAAAGGGTATGGGATTACGCGTGTTTTTCCCCATCTATGCTTCTAGTTCACAATTCCGAGTATCATAAATCTAACCCTACTTTGTTTGTGCTGCGCCCTTGCATTGACGACATGTCGCTTTGTGTTTCTCCTTTTTGCAGAACGACCTCCCCGAAGCCGCTCGTCCAGCTACCACTACTGACATCCACGACCCATTTGTGACGGATCAGCTGGCTGCTTCAGATCGGCTCCATCGCTCACCAGACAATTGCCGACTTCTGCTCCTTATATCTACATTAATGACCAGGGGGCGTGACTTGTCAATGCCTTTTATTGGAAGAAGCTAAGGCGGAAATGTAACACGAGCCGTGGGTCCCTTTCGCTGAAGATAGTGGTAAAAGGTACGGACCCTTGGAGCACGCGACACCGGACGTATAGGACAAGGCTGGTGACCGCCTTTCACGGCTGTTGACTCTTCAATGGCTGCCCTATCGATACCGCATCACGCCAGCGTATGTCTCGCACCATGACAGCGATAGCCGGGAGGGGATACCACGTCCAACGCTGGGATTCGACGTGCGGAACAAATCGGGTGCCTTCAGATTTGTCACTCCCATGGTCATTGTCGTTTATTAGTTGGAGGTGTAACTGAGGGACCGCCCGAAAAGTTTCGCCCCATTAGGCAAGGGGTTGTGAGACCTTTAGAGGCTTACGGTGATCACTCTAGCTGGAGACGTGCTGCAACTGATGGGCGATTGACGCAGAAAGACTCGTGCAACTTTGGCCGCTTTGTCTACCACCTAATCAGCTGAACGATCACCAAGTGTCAGCGACCGAGCGCTGCTCCCCTACTCACACTGAGGTACCAGTCTTCACCTTCGTGGGAAGAGAACGAGGAATCTCCAGTCAATGTTGCCGGAATATTGCGCAAATTCATTGAGAGGATTGCCATAAAACAACACGAGATAACTCGCACCTGTGAGTACATCATTCACGTATGGGATGCTAACTGCTTAGGAGTATTTTTCTGCACCGCTAAGACTAGCGTGAAATGAATTACGTTCTATGTGCCAATTCCATTACAAGATGACCTTTACCTGGTAAATGGCACCAGATGGATTATCGACACTACCTCGTATGGTCCATTACTTTTTATGGCGTCTAACTAAATCGCTTTCTTGAAGCACTTGTGCACATTCCCCTATCCATAGGGCGATATTATACTTGGAAAAGGAGAGGGGCAATGGCCTAAGCTGAATGGCTACTCGGTTCAGGATTTATATGCTGTAAGCTGCTTACATGGCATTCTCCCCTAAAAGGATGACACTGAACGACAGTCAATGGACTAACATGTCGTGGCCGGCGGGGTCTGGGGTTAATGACAGCGGCCCCTCCCCTGCTGAGGTTGGCTGGGACCTCGAGGGATGTCCCGAAAGGATCCGCTTCGTCATCAATTCGGCGCTGGCGGGTACAATCTGTGTACTGGGGCTCATTGGTAACACAGTGTCCTTCGTCGTCCTCTCCAAGGACAAGGAGGCCCCTGTTGCGGCATTCCTCTTGCAAACCCTCGCCTTCGTGGATAACTTCTTTCTTTGTGTCTGGTTCCTGCACTTTTCGCTTAGTGATTCTTTCACGTATATGCAAATACATCACACGTTCCACATATCGTGGTTGTACGTCAGAGTGTACACGTACCCACTACTGTTTGTCGGACAGACGGGGACTATTTGGATGATTGTTCTGATAGCCGTCAGTAGGTACATGGCCGTATGTAAGCCGTACATGGCAGTGGAGTATAGCAATGTACGGACCTTGCAAAAAGCCGTGGCAGTTGTTTTCTCATTTGCAATACTATACAATGTACCTCGGTTCTTTGAGACTAGAATTGGTTGCATGGACAACAATGGTACTCGGTACTACACGTTACAGCGTACAAACTTCGGAAGTACAAAAATGTACGGTCTCCTCTACTTTGACAGTCTCTATTACCTGTTCAGTTTCGTCTTGCCTCTCGTCTTGCTAACGTTCTTCAACACCAAGTTGACTCTGGCGTACCGTCGCGTACAGAGACGTAGGAGCACTATGCAGCTACGACCGGACACTCACGAGCACAACATCACACTCGTGATGATCGTCGTCATCCTCGTGTTCGTCGTCTGCAATGCGCCTGCGCGGGTCGTCCAAATAATCTGGGGCTACCGGCCGCAGAAGTGTATGACCACAGAGTTCCTAATGATTGAAATTAGCAACGTCATGGAAGTGCTCAACTCTTCCGTTAACTTCATCGTGTATTGCGTGTTTAGATCGCAGTTCCGCCATATCTTACAGCAGAGAATCTGCAATATTGGGCAAACTCAGGATATAATAATAACAGAACGTCTGCCAGACGGCGGTCCAATGGAATCCAATGTTACAACCCACGTGACCGCGTGCACTGCACTGACGTCAGAGATACCACGTGACCGTGGGAGTAGTTGTTATGAAAATGAAGAACAGCTGTAATACAGCCTAGGACCATGTTTTCAGTGCAATACTTAGGTCCACGTATTAAGTATTTTGAAACGGTGATCTATAGATATTTAGATAATATCAGGGAAAAATGATGTGCCATGGCAGTAACCTAATTCACCAAGTGTTCTTCATTCCATTTGAATGTATTTCTGCAAGGACATTGAATATATTTTCATCTTAGCGTAATTACGCGTATAGGTAAAGAGATATAGATCCAGATATAGGCATACGGAAAACACTTGGCAAAAGCTAGAACAAATTACACTAATTCGAAGAATTGCAGATTACTGATAGTTCAAGAACATTACAAATGTACGATTTATCTAGGTGAAATCAAACTGTTATTTTTGTTATTTACAGCAGAATATCCTAGCATTGTAATTGAACGATTTTTGTTTCCAATAGATATAGTGGAATGCCGGAATAAAATAAATGATATTGCGCAGAGTAGTGCTACAAATGTCAAGAACCTTTGAACTTTGTTTATACTACGAAGTACATATCCACCTGACTTCTCTGTATCTGAATTTTTGACATTATGAATACACATTGTGTGTACACGGTGACATAAATATATTATGTTGAATTGGCTCTTGAAACATAATTTAAATTATCCCGGCATATACATGTAGTGAGAGACGCATAAAATACCGATCGTACGTACATTAAAAAAATATTCTCTAGATCTGTCATGATGAAAAATAGATAAGTTTAATTTAATCATCAATTATGTTTATATCCATTAATATGTGTATCTGCGGCTGTCTGTTTCGTCTTGCGGATATATGGCAAGATTCATTAGATATAATTAATGGCATAGGTATTTGAAATGAGACAACAAACCATCAATCTTTCAGCCTCCGAAGAGTTATGGCGCTCGGGTTGGGAAAAAAATTAACGTAGCATCTGTTGCTTGACGTAATGTATTCGGCCTTACTATCAATTAAATTGAATATTTTATAATAATTCCTCCTTATATGCAAACATAGTGTCCGGGACAAGCATTTGCATTGTTTGCAACACATATAGTCCGATTGGTCTCGATGAATGGCCCCCTCGGTAG
The DNA here is from genome assembly GCA_949152475.1 of Terebella lapidaria. Lineage (NCBI taxonomy): Eukaryota > Metazoa > Annelida > Polychaeta > Terebellida > Terebellidae > Terebella > Terebella lapidaria. The sequence goes on from OX424558.1 coordinate 32,409,147, forward strand.
TACTGGTCAGCAAAAATCTGTTCAGCTTTTATCTGCGCGGAATCGCGTGGAATTCGTAATATTTACCCAAGCTGCCAAGTATAGTAAGTCAAATAGTTTGGATATTTCGGAATATATGTTAACTTGTCTACAATACTTACTAAATATTCAGTAGTACTACGTAAGTATTACTTTGGACCATCGCAAATAAATTGCGTAACATTTATTGTGAAATTGACAATCTGCCAGAACAACTCGGTATATTAACCAAGGTGACTTGAATAATGATTCATTATCACGGATGTAATCTGCCATATTTGCAGTAAAACTACACGAGATTTGACAGGCAGATGTCAAAAACATTCACATTATCGCGGAAGATCTCCATGTTGAATATCGGTTATCGTTTTATCACCTGCCTGATTTATGAGACAGAGATACGAGTGATGCGCTGAAGACCAATGCTACAATGGCACAGTTTCTATAAGCGTCGTGCGAACTCGCATTACGACACTGTACTTTAGCATAATTACCAATATCAGGCCGAAACTTAATTTCTCCTGTTTCGTAATTTATTATCAAAGAAGCATGTTGTATGTATCTTGGTTAATTACCGGTAAATAACTTGTGTTTACTTTACACCATCTTTGTGTTCGCTTGAGCCTAAAGCATATGTCCATGTATATAACATGTGTGTGTCTTAACACATACACAAGTACAATACAGTGAAGATAATTATTCTTGTGGCCAGTGGAAATATGTTGGGATGGGAAAGTTTGTGATTAATAACCTATTTAATGAATTAAATTGCTCATTATTCTCTATATAATAAACGAAGAAGAACATATCCATAGATGTATATCCGAGTACAAACATGCAATGGTTTTACTGTAATGTTGCCCATTGTTTTGGATCAAATTGATAGTTTATGGGTTTATTTTGGTGTAAAGAAAACATATTTTCCTCACATTTTATAATTTTTATGTCAGAAACTATAACAGTTGGCAATCTTTCGTAAATGTTCTGAAAACATCAGCGTATGTATTACGGTAAATCAACAAATATTGCAAAGCTCTCACAATATTTGCGTTTATTCACAAGATCAAAATGTAAAACCTTATTTACACAATCAGAAATATTATTTGTGTTGTGATCCTTTTGTTGAGATAACTATGTATAAAACAAATGATAGCAGGACCGGCCGCCCATGCCTACTCTCCGTGGGTCTGTTTTTACCCAAACTTAGAAGACCAGCGCGACGCGCTTGCCAATGAAACCTTTTCAGCCATGTCCAGAACATGTCCACCATCATTGCCGAAAAATGGGCTTATACTATGGCGAGAACAGAACGTGGTTGAAGTGGTTTCAATTGGCGGGAACGACCGTAATACTGTATGCCCTGTTCACTTACAAGTGTCTTTCATAACTGCATAATTCACAACTATTAGCTTATACAAGCGGCCCCGAGTCTGTCACAGTCAATCAGTTGTCACGTATCTATACATATCACATGCTCGTCATCCGAATTCTTCACCGACGTACCCAAGCGTGTTCATGGCGATAGAGCGACTATGTATTATTCAGGGATACGCGTGTGGTAGAATCATTCGTTTATGGGAATATTATATCGTATGGCGCCCTGCAAAAAGTGCTACAAAAAATTGAAGTGATTTTTTTTTCAACTCATACGTAGGAAATAACAACCCATGTGAATTAGTATCTCATGCGTATGCGATATTATCTCAAACGTACGTACGACTTATTATGTCGTGACTGATGTTATTTCACTTTTTGTAGCACAAACGGTGCGTCATAATATCGCCCACAGAAATGAGTTTCTTTTCCATATAAAACATCACCACATATCTTACACACAACGGATTGCATATGTTAACCATGTTTCAGATCGGAAACAATGCGGTACCATGGTCTGCAGAAAGATACTGGTGATACGAAGTGAAAGTTTTGATTAATTCGCTAATAGGGGGACCGACCGAATAGTTGAACGACTCAGGATGAGAATTCATGTATGCACACCCAATAACATCAAAATCATCGGCGTAATGTCCACTCTGACACAATCCAAGTTCCCTCCCCCCCCCCCCCCCGATCCCTACTTGCCAAGATTACCAGGCCATGTGATGATTTGTCGTTGCCTGTAGCGGTGGCCTTGACAGACCTTATTGCTAATCTAGTCCGGGGAATTGCCCATCGTGGAATCTGTCTTCCATATCCAACTCCAAATATGGTTTCTCAGTTAGTATGATCGCAGATCGTGTGGCTTCATATCGATCGCTATTAATTGAGATGTTCAAATGGAATGCCAAGATTACACCAAGAATGTAACTTATGCTCCACGGAGAGAAATCTGTATTGATTTTTACATCTCCATGCTCTGTACATTCAACAATTAGGATTTTGTGTGCTTTAGTGCTACTTCAAAAATAAGTCGGGAACTATCGCCTTATTTATAAATGACTAAATGTGGCATAGTTTTTACATATTAATTTTCAGTTGTCATACTTGTGATCTCGGAACTAAAAATTATGACCATTTTGGATGAGTATATGTATATGTTGTTACTACATGTGTGTTAAATGTGGGATGCAATGTGGAATCCATATGACAGTATTTAATGTGTTGCGGTATGTGTACTCGGAATACATTAGCATCATGTTATTCTTGTTAATCCAATTATTACAAAACAGTTCATTTGACCCTTCGAACGACTAGAAATATACTCCGTTCAATAGAAACATAGATGTGGCAATCTACAGTAACCGATTGATAATCAGGTCCCGCTGATTGAAACTGTAGTGGAGCTACACACTAGGGTCATAAGATTTATACAAAGAGCAGGTTTGCCGAGAGTACATTTCAACTGGGTTCGTATTCCGAACAGGCCTGAATACAATATCCCAGAATCTTTCCAGCAAGGCCGCCTTGCATGTCAATGTGACCGAAATAAAAAGGAACCTTTCGCAAATACTACCCAAGTTCTCGTGCCAGGTGTCAACACTTTGTTCGTGTCTTGATCGTTCGATATTCATTTAAAGTTCACCAGTCTGGGTACAAGTGACATTATATTATATTATATTTGTATATATTATATTTCCTATTGCGTTAACTTTGTGTTTGTAACGCTATGTCAAGTCAAGTTTAACAAATCCATGGACATGAAGAGCCATGGGTATGCTTTCATCGGTGTGAATCTTCACACATTTCATATCGGCATACATCTATTCTTAATGCGAAGGTCTAAAAGCTATATTCACTTTTAGAATTGACAAAATGTATTTATTCTGTAGTGGCTTTGTTTTGTCTATAGAATGAGAAATCGTAAAAATTTGGGTCTGAAACTGTGTATTACGTGCCTAAATTGAGTTGCCAAATCAAGATTCAAACTCAGGCCAGTCAATCTCGAATCAATTTTTTCCTCAAAGCGGCCCACCTTGCGGGCGAGTTCTACACACACTCTCATGACGTCATTGATATTTGTCTTGATACTGTGGCACCGGCAATGTAGGCTGGCCGATCATTCTCTATCCACTGTTTTCGTGCACGAATAACGGCAATTTCCTAAGTATCTGTTGTCGAACTGTGCATATTTCCTATATATTCCCGACTATCTCGAGATGTACTTTCAAGTTTGCGTGACAAACAAGAATGCTAAATTTGGCTGATTTTAAAATTGATTCCCACTTTAATAGATAATATGTGCAAATGTGTTGAGTACAAAACGTAACAAACTTGTTCATTGTGATCTGATGCAGACAAAAATATATGTTTTTACCCTGAGGACGATACATTCAGAGTGGCAATCATATACACCTTCCTCAAAAGAAAGGGACTTGATATTCCGGTCATGGCCATGTGCCCCACCTCTTCGAGGTCACCTTGTACACGAGGAAGCTGCAGTAGTTGACAATTATAGAAGCGAAGTTCTCATCCTGTGAAGACAGAGTTTAGGAATATTCACCAAATCCTTTTTATACTAAACGCGTTATATAAAGTTCAAGCTTCTTCTTATATTACGTGTATGGCTTCAACGAACTGTGATCAACTGTTCACGTACCTGTTTTACAGGTTGTCTTTGAAACAATAACCATCACACCATTTACTCGGCAAGAATGTATAGCAGCGACTTGAATATGTGTTGTCGTTGCCTGTAGCTCTGGCCTTGGCAGGGTTTATTGCTAATCCAGTCTGGAAGGGTCGTCCATAATGAACTGTGTCTGACTATGTCCCCTAGATCTCTAGCATTAAGGTTATCTCATCTAAACAATGAAGTAAGGAGGGGTCAAAAAGTTTTTAAAAATATATTTGTAAATAACTGTATCAACATAATCTAGAGCTTCAAAATGACATATTTCATAAAGCAACTGATCAGCATCTTAAAAAGAAAATAGGGGATTACCGTATACCGTAGGAGTGTGTTTTGAGCATATTGAAACTCAAGTATGGTATGTTTTTGGCGAACCTTGGAAGATGACCTCAGATAACTTTGGATGGTCATTCAGAAGGTGACATCTGACCTAAAACGTGTGAATTAAAATTTGCATACAAAGTGGCTCTAGATAGAGCTTAGGTTTGTATTATAAACATTTACAATACATACTCGCAGATATTTTGGTGACCTTGAATTTGACCAAGATTAACTTGAGTGGTAATTGTCGAGGATACATTCGATTGTACATTCGATTGTCGAGGATACATTCGATTGGATGCATTCGATTGTAAATCAAATGTCGAGGAAACATTTGATTTCTCCACTTTGTACACAACTATACCTCATTCTGAACTGAAGTCTCAGCTTAAAAAACTAATCAATAATTCATTTTTTCTCTAAAAAGGGCCAACGTCGGTACCACTATATTGTAGTTAAATATAATACCGCTTATTTTGTTAAAGGCGACTCTGATGCCCCATACAAATATACTGAAATAGATGTGGTAAATATGGTTAATTTTCTGATTGATAATATTTTTGTGGAATTTGGTGGTCGAATATTTCAACAAACTATTGGTATTCCCATGGGTACCAACTGTGCACCATTATTGGCAGACCTGTTTTTATACTCATATGAATCAGATTTTATCCAACATTTACAACTAGGAGGTTCTAAGAAACTAACATGTAATTTTAATTTCACTTCCCGATACATAGATGATGTATTGTCGCTAAATAATCCCAAATTTGGTGATTATTTGGATATCATATATCCTAAGGAACTTGAAATTAAGGATACTACAGACTCCGCTAATTTTTCCAACTATCTAGACCTGAGGTTGGAGATTGATAATGATGCTAACCTGTCAACTAGATTATATGACAAAAGTGATGATTTCAATTTTCCCATAGTCAATTTCCCTTTTCTAAGCAGCAACATTCCTATGTCACCGGCATACGGTGTGTTTGTTTATCAACTTATACGCTATTCCAGAGCTAGTTGCAAATATGAGGACTTTGTCTATCGAAGTGCCCAGCTAGTCTCTAAGCTGCTGCGACAAGGATATGTTTTACCAAGACTTATAGCGGTGTTTAAGAAATTCTATGGACGTCATCATGATCTGGTTGATAAATACAGCAAATCCATGTCTGCCATGCAACTAGATCTATTTTCATGTTAATTTTGGGGAATTCATGACGGGTGCCACTAGTGGGGCAGGAAATGCTCACTCTTTCCGGAACACCTGATTTCACCTCCTAATGGCCATTTTTGGGGGTTCATGAGTTTCCCTGTCATTTTTGTTTTCTCTCACTTCGTATGCCTGATATGACTTTCTGTCCCCGGACTATGAGATTGGATAACGGACCCTGTTTTGTTTGATCGGAATATTTAATACTGGGTATTGATTCCACGTCTATTCGATGTGAAAGATGTAAATTGAGTGCTGTAGACAAAATGATTAGGTTTGTATTATGAGCGTATAGGCAGTCACATATCCGTGACCTTGAATTTGATATTCAGAGTAATTGCTGTGCTGCAGACACAGCCACATTTTGGTGAACTTGAGTTTGATCTTCAGAGAATTTGATATGCCAATGCATTTTTTCACTGAAAAAAATTATGTTTAAACACCAATAATCTGGGGAATTGGCACGGCCGATAATTATCGCCATTGACACTTACTGTACTGGACTGGCTGAACAAAATGTAAAACAGTGAATATGGGTGTTAATTAGCCAACATTAGCTGTTAGCTAGTACCACCATTACGAGACATGTAACAAAGTGATAGTGATAGTTGTGATAGTTTATTCACAATTCACATTATAATACATATCAATAATTAAAGACATCAGATATATAGGTAGACATCGAAAATCATTAGGTCAGATGGCCTTACAGATAGGGATTAGATTACGAATTAGTATGTGAATCGTGGGACCAGTGTAGTAATATATTACTGTCTTCCCACTGGCCCCTGATGTAAAAGGAAAATATGCCTTGATAAACCTTGCAGTTTGCGTGTGCGCCCGGCGGGATGACAATGGGAGGAGGCCATTGTCAAAATAATTGCATGTTCGTAAAAATACTATAAGGTACAGATCGGCCGGACGGACAGGTCGCCGAAACGAGTTCTTGTAGTCAAAGTTACTCTACCCATAATGAATATATGGCCATTACCTGCAAAAATATAGAGGTAAAATGGTTGTAGTAATGATGGACGGTTTGGCAGATATTTTAAAGATATTAAATAACCTCAACCTCAAGATGTTATAACACATTGAACATACATATTCAATGCAATACTATGACATGATGACCTGCTATAATACAGAAATATTATCAACCTTGCATATCAAGTGTTTACATGTTACAGTAATGCTTGTTGCATTTATCAACCTCTTACACAACACGCAATAGGCGATATCTACTATCGAAAGTTCAGATTGACTGGGAGATAAACATCTTGTCCATTTATGGAGGCAGTCACAACACTAAGACAAAGCTTCGTGATTTTAAAAATAAGATTGAATAAACAGATTCAATAACATACATGTACATGAAATGTCCCTTGTTATGTTCCTTGTCTGGGGTTAGTCTTTCCAATTTGTGTCATCTTCCACACACATTGTAGGACAAATGCGATCGTGTATTATTTAATACATGCACAACTTTGAAGATGAAAGAATAAGATGAAATCAATATTGTTAGTAAAGTGATAGTTGTGTGGGCGTTCCAGTAATTTAAGGTATTGCAGTTTGCTATCCGAATATGTGGACTATATTATAAATATAGTTCCAACTTAACATTTGATATGAAAGTCGTGCTGCAAAAAATAGGTTAGCTTTGGTGTAAATGTTAGACAATCACATTTTCAAGTCTTGTAGATCGTAATTCGGATTACGTTTCATTCCAATCGGTCCGTAATTTCTATAAATCAAGTGATTTCTTTTTTCATGATTCCTATTTCCATCCATATTTAAACACTATTTGAGTGATCCACGAAACAGTGATGAATGTAGATCACTTGCAACGGATATGTGTTTAAGTGTATTCTGTAATGCTAGTCAATGTGGTGTGCATTTTGCTGAAAATGTCTGTTGGTAGGTAGGTCGGAATCCCAACAATCACGATACTGTAATGTTGAATATAAGTAGAAGGACACTGGCGTCCACACTTTACAATCCAAGTATTGGAAAAATGTCATTTAATTTAATTCAATTGTTGCCGTTCAAAATTGAAATGTCAAGGCGGGTATGTGGGTATGTGGGTAGCAATATTCTGTTTGCGTTTTATTATTTTATCGTCAATTGGTGTATGTCCTTTTTATCGCAATATAAATGTGACCTTAGCAATACACACGTCTGGAATGAAGGAACAATAGTTAGTATGCAGACTAAAGTTATAATTTCTTGTCATGAGTATATTTCACTTCGTCTTCGTCAGGAATATCTGGGAATGTTATCAAAATATATTTCATCAATATTCAAAAATGATAATTAAAAATGATGAATGACTGGATCTCCATTTTGCATATACCGGTACTAGCCTTGTATATGCATGTTACTTGTTTGAGCGATACTACTGAAATTGTGCTGTAGTGTAACTACGCTGTTGGCATACTGCACCAACAGCATCAATAATGTGATTAAATACAGGCCTATATGATACAAGGCCTATGTGATATCCATATGTTCGTATTTCAAAGATCCAAGATATGACAAATTGATATACTTCACAAAATTATATCTGATACAAAATGTATGTCTACGCCGCAGTGGTGACAGTTGGGGAGCGGCAATTATATACACCTGCTTAATATTCCTGTCGTGGTCATGTGTCCCACCTCTTCGAGGTCACTTGGAGCTACAGCGGCTGACGAAGGATGGGGCGAAGCTCTTATCCCATCGTGACGAAATAAGAGTGTGCCTAATCTCTCAGGCTTTTACACACTCGAAGTGTTAAATGAAGTACATATTCGTACATATATTTCGTGTACCTAAGAAATTAACACGCCATAAACATAACAAAGACTATAGTACAAGTACGTAAGATTTTGCAATTGATTTGTCATAATAATATCGTACAAAATACACAACTGTTTCCATATCTATCATGCGGTACAGTTTATTTCGGGGCCTGAGAAAATCCCCATCACATCATTTACTCCGATGTAAACGATAGGATAGCCGCAGCTATTTCAATATTATGATCTGTCCTTGCCTGTATCTTTGACCTTGGAAGGTTTTACTACTCAAGTCGGAGAGGATCGTTCATAATAGAGTGCTTCTTAAATGTCAAAATCCAACGACATTGCCTAGAACTCTAACATTTCTTAAGGAATGTAAGAATCAATCTATTACCACCAATAGTCAGATTGTGATTCTATTCTATTCTATTTTGATTCTATTTTGATTCTATCCTGGTCTATTGATATATTCAATGGTAATCTGGTTATTAACATTGGTGTTCACACACGGAGATAATACAAGTATTTTGTGAGTTATTGGTTAATAATAAATCTCGATTTTGCCTGACCATGGAGATTGGATAACGGACTCGGTTCTGTTGGCTAGGAATACCTCATGAATATGTTTGGGAATTTGTCCGATTTTTTTGAGTTTCTGATCCAATGGTCCTAACTACAACAAGGTTGCTTCAAGGTAGTAGCTGGTATCAGGAACGTACAGGCAAGCATGCAAATATATGTTAGTTAAGAAGCTAGGTAGATGTCTGGAGTAATATCCCCAAGGACACATTTCACCCATCCCATTCTGCTGGGATGGCTGATGATTTGTCATTGCCAATGACCTTGACCGGGTTTCTGAGGAATCTAGTCCGGACAATCGGTCAACACCGAGTCTGTCTGCCATATCGACCCGAATGTTTAGATTTTGTTCAAATATGATTATTCACTTTCCATCATCACAGGCTCCGTCACAGAGCTGATAAGGCTGTGTTTGTTGTGTGTTCCAGTACTGGTGTGTGGTCCATTACTAATTACTACTATGTTTCATTAGAATAACCATAATTACACTATACAGTTCATTTTCTGGAAAATGTAATCTGAAAATGTAATCTCGTTCAATAAACTATGAAAGCATAAAAACTGAATGAAATCGAGTTCCACGAAATTAGTTCATCAAGAATCATTGCTGGATAGCCAATGACACGATGCATATTTTTCACAGATTTTATTGGAATTAATGAATATTTCCTTACCGAACTGAATAGGCAATTTCAGTGCCAAACTGGAAATAATGAAACTGCATTCGATAGCATAAATGGAATGCAATGAATTCTTTCAAAATACATTTTGAAACTCTTTTTGAAATTCCTGACATTTACATTATTTAGTGATTTACTTAGTTTTCACCAGCAATGTACAAATATCCGCGACTTGTTTGTTTACTAATATTACGGAATTCATAACGGAATGTCACATGTGGGACGAAAAGGGTCTATGCCTCATTGTACACCTGGTTTCACCCCACTTTGACTATAAATAATACTGTATGGATGTCAAACGTCCTGAGATTGCCTGACATATACTCACTTTTAATGGCTCCGATTGCTTAGGATAGTCCATGTCTAATACATGTCTAACTGAAATCGAATCAGAATCCATGGTTTCACAATTCATTGGTGACTGACCTGAATTTATCGGTCACATATACAATGTAATTCAAAATCTAAATGACTGGTAAAATGATCATACAATACGTTTCCCTGAAAGTTATGGAAGTTGCCATGGTCATATTCATTGATATGAATGGCTCATGTTGAAATGCAATCACCACAAATTTATCTTCTTTTTACACTATTTCAACATTGTGATCATGACCCGCTAACAGATCATAGACACAGAATCATCTTAAAGATCACAGGCATCATATACATAGTCGTATCACGTCCGCTGGGTTGATGTCTGAACATATCAGATAGCTTACACAGGGCATCTGTCAACGGGATTGATATTCAAAGCAGATTTCGACACAATATCCTGCAATCGCTCGACCCAACCGAGTTGCATCCAAATGTGAATGATATCAAAACATGTACATGTAAAGAAGCCAACTAGCACGATTCAAGCACGATTGTATCACGCAGTTGTGCCTTCTTTGTTATTTGAAAGTCACCATACTGTACAAGCTTGCATGAATATGTTCATGACTATTCCATGTTTCAAATATTTCCGTAATATGAATAAGTGTTCATATTTTAATGCCAATTCATGCCAAGCTTCTAATTCCAACACCTCACGAAGATAATATATGTACCACTTCAACTGTGTTTGACTAAGGCTCCCTGGAAATAAACGTGATCTTGAGTGTATATAGGGGTTATTTCCAATCGTGACAGCCATGTGCATCTGACTCGATAGCGATGAAAAGAGTCATTTCTCTGCCACGTGTTTCACCTTATTGGAATGGCATTGAACACCTTCACAAAACACACCTCCACCAGCAATATAGTATATACAAACAAAATATAAATAGAGTACGATCATTAACAATCTACTTCAATAATAACATCAATACAAACAAGATATACGTGGATATACTATATACAAATGGAGTACGATCATTTCAATAATAATATTAATTAATATAAACAAGATATACATCATGTACATGGAGTAAGATTATTAATAAAATTCAATTCCATTCTGCCACCAACAAGGTACGTCATCACTCCACACATTTCCCTATTTGTAGGTTACCGTTTAGCCACAGGCCCTAACACAATCCCCACTGAACGATTTACTCAGCTGGAAAGGATAGGAGCGACTTGAATATGAGTTGTCGTTGCCTGTAGCTCTGACCTTGGCAGGGTTTATTGCTAATCCAGTCTGGAACGCTCGTCCATAATGGAGTGCGTCTTGAATGTCAAAGTCCGGCTAAGTCGCCTGGTTTTTATACCATTCCATAGTGAAGACATCATCAATATATTTTGCTGATTTCATTATCAATAACAATTAAGAACATTTACAATAAACAGGGACGACTGATTGGAGGAAGAGGATAATCTGATTGGATATTTCATCATCATCATTTCATTTTAAACTGCAATAATGCATGTACATCATTATTCATTTAAGGGATAGGAATTCACAGTTTGTGGTTGGACCAAGACCATAGTGGTCTGTACATGGGCGATACAACCTACGATAAAATAATAAACTTTATATAGAAAATAACTAACGAAAATGGCGGTAGAATCACAAGTGTGTGATCAAAGCTTCGGTGTGCTGATGGTGTTATTGTTGTTAATACCACGGTGCAGGTTGATTAGGTTGTTAGGCCAATGTATTTATGTCTTCATGTGCGGGGAGGGAGGGTGGACGGAATGATTCAATTTACACATATCTACCAGTAGCAAAGAACATGTTATCTGAACATGAAGAACCATATCAGATATTTTATCACACGCCTCAGTGGCACAATGAATGTATGACAAGTACCTGTAGTACGAATTAAGAAGATATGTTTTAATGATTTGCAAAACACCCTAGTAGTGTTAGCACATTTGATTGCTTGGGGAATGCTAGTCCTGAAGTTTGGCGCTCTGTATACGAAAAAGGATCGAAGATGCTTATTTCGTACCTGCGACATATGAACTTCATGTTTTTGTCGCGTGTTGTAATTATGGATCATGGACTTTGATTCATATATTCTGAAGCGACCTAGTTAACTGGGCGTTCGAAAATCTATACACGAACTTCCCTAATTGTATGGTGTATATATCGGACAGTCATGGTATTGAAAGTTGTTTAACAATTGGTAACGATGTGCTATTATAAGAAGCATTGACAGTATTGTGTACTGCTCTCTTCTGTATACGTTCTAGTCGATTCACTCTATATTGATACGCGAACCCCCCAGAATATAATACCATTAGCTGAGAATGTATTAGGGTATAATTCAGGCTCCTCAACATTGTCTGAGGACAATTATCTTTTTGTAGAGTTGATAGCATATGCACCGCTCGACAGTGTCTTATTTAAATGACTAATGTGCTCTTCCCATGTCAGTTGGTCTATGTATATGCCTTGCAAGTTTGTTGTTTGCACCTGATTTATTATCTGGTTTCTGATTTTAATCATATTCCTGCCATGTATATAATTATGGGACGGGGCTTTGGGCAAATGATAAAAAAATGTTAGAGATATTGAGAGACAGCTTATTCGCACAGAAGCAATCACTCAGTATTAAAAGATCGTTCTCTAGTAGGGAGTGTAATAATTGCACATTTGCTGATGACTGATATATTGGAGTATCGTTTGTGAATGATATACATTTACTGTTCTTCATTATGATAGAAAATAATTATAAATAAAAGCGGACCGAGTACACTTCCTTGTGGCACGCCACATGTAACGGTTATTTGATCCAAATGTACATCGTTATAGGACACAAACTGCGTTTGGTTCTTTTGGTAGCTTCTGAACCAATCCAAGGTAACAAATCATATATTTTTTTTCATATGCTATGCTCAATATCAGATGTTCAATATTAGTTTGGATATCTTCAGTGATGCGATGATTTCAGCTGATGAGCCGTTTGAAGGTGGATCTTCTGTTTCCATTTTGAATTTTACTGGATCATATATGATGTGTCTTAGTGACCTTGGACTTGACCTACGAGGACCTCGAATGCTTAGACTCTAGATTGTATCCAACAAAAATGTGTAAAGTGTTCTTCGGAGGCAATTTTCTCGAATATAATTCTTTAATATAGATATTCATTGAAGATTTAATAAGTGATGTTAAAGATTAGTTTTGCTATTGATGCAAATTGTCAATTTTGAATGATGAATTTTGTATAGTTGATGGTTGTCCACAACTATGACAGTGATGATATACAATGTACAAGGGATGCCATATTCTGATGATGTGCCGGTGAGCCACAGGACACATTCCTACGTTCATTGCTAACTGAGTCGTGAGGAAAAACGTCTGACGCTGCTGCTCCAGTATTCAGCCAGTGTTTTTGTATGTTTATTCAATTGTATCGAGTCAAGTGATTGTAATCAGCAGACGAAATCCGATAGCCATGAGAAACCTGGTTGTGTCCATATTCTGAGAAATATGTTTTGCTTCTCGGAATTCCTCATATAGTGGTGTGTTCAGTCTGATGTTATGATCATAAACATGATATATTTGTTATTGCTACGACTATCCAGATTCCGGGGCCATGCCACCGGCGGATTTAAGGGGGGGGGGGGCATGCCGCATTCATTCCAACACATTACCTTTCACTCATCAAAACATCATGCCAATGAATATAATAGGTAGTCCCATTTATATAACTGGGGTGTTGTGGACAATTTGTCATTTTTAAGACGGAAATTGTAAATACAATGATCGCGAAATCATTTTTGGTGCTTTCATCTATTTTTTCGACGCGCTCGATATTGCAGCACCAATTTCAAAAACATGACAGTCATTCAATGTTTTTTTGTACGCTATGTGTATATGATGAATTTGGGAGATCAACAAACAATAAATAATAAAAATCCCGTTATGAATTATAACGGTTCGATTGTATCCCGTTATGTTATGCTAATGTGATGTGCAGTATTATAACACAATTGTAAACTGAAGTAAAACAAAACTGGCCGCGTCATGTACTCAACGAGTTGTTAATAGTGCTGACAGAGTTCATGGTAAGCCAGTCTAAACCACTATGAATAAAGTATAGGTTAATCGTTATTGATGTCCCATGTTTTCATTTTTGTCATGTATTGGAAAGAAAATTTGAATTTCATTGGATTGTTGAAATTAGAATGTCATGGCTATTATCTGTCTGGAATGAAGGACTAACAGGTACACACACAATGCAATCCACTGACTATGCACTTTATTATATTATAAGTGTGGAAGTAATGTTATCGTCTTAATTATCATCAAACAGATTATTACGCTATAAAATGTAACGATCTTATAATTGTGGCCATATCACACACCACATCATGCGTCATGGAGAACACATCAATCAGCGCAGCAGCAATATGTATATACAGAAGATATTGATGACCTGAAGTATTGCTGACAAATGTAAGCTTCGTTCGTTCGTAGATTGATCTCTGCGCTAATATAATATAGACGCTATAAATCTATATACATATACGAAGATTCAAATTATGAGTGCACGTGGTTTGAAATTATATTCAATATGCTCACTGAAAATTCAAGCAAAAACGGAATATCCAATCTGATTGTACCATACCATTCCTATTTTGCAACTAACGATTATTCATATTCAATACTCTTATCAAATTGCAAACTTTTAATGAGTTGGTTCCTAGAGATCCACTATCTTACTCATTTACATAAAATCTTCTAACATGATTACACTTGCATGATATTGTGAGGTACATATACCCGGTACACATACAAATATTCACCTTGGTTCGAAAGTACATATATGATCAATTTGCTCACTGAAAGTCCAGGTCATCATATGGTTGCCCCCACTCTACTCGGGCGACCTTGCGATTCTTGTTCTGTGCGTAAAGTCGGCTCTCCCAGGACCACGTCTGATCTATATGAGAGTCGTTCTTGAGTCTTTGTAGCATCTTGACCAGGTTGATGCAAATGTCTTCTCCGATGGTGAATCCCGAAGCCTTCAAAATTTTGCGACTCCTCATAATGTTCATTTTTTGGTCGTGTGTCCAGAACACTGCGATGATCGACCGTAGCTTGCTGTTTAGACATTCCAGTCCTATTCACTTTGTTTGGCCTCACCTGGCCAATGGCTGTCTGTAGCACAAACTTTGTGGGTCAGCTATGGAATTTTTGTCAAGTTCGCTATATATTTTCAACACATGTATTCCACTAAGTTTTCATTCCTGAGCAATCTGTATACCCTCATTCACTCATTCACCACATTTTAGTGGGTTGGGGACCATTTTTGTCAACTTTTTAAATAAATCCCCAGCTTTCTATGAGGCACTTTCACTCATATGGCATGGTGACGTCGGCTATAATCTATAATATTCAGTGAAAGATATCATTAATTGAAAGAACTGATCATAATATTCAGTGAACAGTACAAACTGAGCGAACTGTCGACTTTTTCTCATGTCATGTTCTATTTGGGGCTCTGTGAGGAAATATAGCTGACGACATTGGCCTTCTCCTCTTGTTATCAGGAGCACCGTGTAGCAGAATTAGGACACTTGTATTTATCCGAGAATCAAACACACCTGGCACCCTGTTATGATTACACCTACGTAACTGTCATCACCAGGCTACCTGAAGATGGGATTGCTTTTGGTTGTTGTGTCCTAATAGTATGTGGATCATTTTAAAAACACAAAAAATCAGTTTTCTCTAGAGTATGATGTTAAAATCATATTTCCACAGTGACTGTTTCAGTCATCGTATTTCCAGTATTACATATCACCTGCCTACACTGCAAAAAAGAGCAATACCTGCAACTGTCAATAAAGTATGCAGTGTGGCTTGATGTACTTGTATCCACCCGGCGACATGTGCAACATATAGCACTGACTATTTATTTTGTACAACTCTATCAATTACAATGTGCTCTGAGTGAAGGACAAATGCTAAACTCGTAATTGAATCCCATCCCATAATTGTACATGCTCTATGTAGTCACAAGAGATATCCAATTATGTCTTCGTAGAACTATCCAATTGTATATTAAATATAATGGAAGGTCGATGTATTACTAGGAATTATGTGACATGTAATGTAACATTTCATACATGAACCTGCAGTAATCACATATGGGCCTACTCCAATATTTTTTTGGTCAATTGGCCATGCAAAGCCATGTAGGACATGATGAAACCTTTGTTCACATTCAGCTTGTCTCGTTCCGTGATGTCAGCCAGGTGCATTTGTTAATGAAAATTATTCGTACCTACATTAATTAGCATTAATAGTTTAGCACCAAAAATCTCCAACGATAAAACATCTTTTGTAGCACATTCTTTGTTGATGAGGCTTTCGCTTTTTGGAAAAAAAAATACTCAATAGTTGTTCCTCATATTGACCTTTGGGTTTTCAATATTGGAAATACACCAATTTCACACAAAAATTCAGAAGACTGGTTCGAAGTTCGGTATTACATGAAATATCATTGTACTTGCTTCCCCCGTAGTTTTGTTCATTTGTCCCAAATTATAGGTATTATTATTCCTGTCAGTAGCATATGTCCCCGAGTGTTTTCTGTCACCTTGAACACGAAACAGCTCACCAGATCTCATTAGAGCTGTAGGCACGTCTTGTTTGAACCGCACATCATTGACCATACAGCATCGGCTTGATCATGAATTATCAGACGTGACACATGGACTTTGGACAACTGCAATACATCTAATATCATAATATCAAAATTGTTATACTGATATTTGCGGACCTATGCAGACAGTCTACATGATGTAAATGCAGCTGTTATAGGAAGTGACATCTAGGAAGGTTGAGATGAGAAATTTTGTTTACTTTTTCGATTCACTCCATTCAATCAGAACATATCATTAGATGAATCAATTGCTACGACAGGAGACATCATCGAAATACTGTTGTATTGGTGGCTAATTATCATATTTACTCATAACAATTTTAGATATAACCTTACATATAATACAATTAGAAATCCACACCCAATTGTGCATAATGAAATGAGTTGTTTCTCTCTCGTCATCAGGAATGAAATGATGGTATTCTGCGGTGTGTGTTGTAACTTCCCACTTGACCATGTTGTTGTGGACTTTGAAAAAATATTTGTTTCGCATGATCCTGTCTGCAGCCACTGTATCACATGGCCAATGTATCACATAAGCAAACAAGCAATCCATGTTATAAACGCAGGTTTTTGTTGGTCAGGACTTTGTGTGGTTCAAAATGAATAATATTGAACAAGCAAAACAATCAAGGCAGATGGTTTTTTTTTGTTTATGGAAATTCAGACCCAAACCAACATCTCTGTTATAATAAAGGCTAACTGGAAGGCATCACAAAATAAGACTAACGTCTACTTCCAATAGAAGTACAAGATTGAAAGCATTTACAAATTGCATAGTGTTTCCCTTGTATTTGAGGTTTGCTATTTTCATCATAAAATATTGTTGTATCGGGGGGTAACAGGCTGATTCACAGATTACAGAAATATTTATATAGGTAAGTAATGACGTTCAAGAGTCGACCCTGAACAACTACAGAAAGAACTGTTCTAAACGCGTTGGACTGCGTTTTAGTATTCAACGTCATTATTTCTCTATATCCTTTCAAAGAAAGGAAGGTCTAATAGTCCTACCATTCTAAGGCTGTTCTAAGGTTCCTATGCAACAGACATGGTGATGGTCAATCGTTTAATAATAAAGATAAGATATAATTATCTTCCAAGTTATGCCGACATCCAGAATTATATCCAGAGTTATAAAGAACCCTGTCTGTAACAAATAAATAAATTAAAAAATATCCCCTGTGTATATTCAATGACAGTTTCAGTATGAAGTCAAATGTGTCAGACTAGATTTATTATTGGAGGGGTGGGGGGTGGCAAGCTGGTTAGAGGAGTCAAGCTTACACGGCGTGGGGTCTGGGGCCCGCTCAAGGGCCCCAGAAGCCAGAGCTTTTTTCATGTTCTGTGGTTGATTCTGAGCTCTCTCTGGCTCTGATTGAGTATTTTTCATTCCACACATGCATGTAACTATTGCTGGTATTTAAATTTATTCATCCCAAAACTACTCATTGTCACTTTACATATCATATGTCATATAACTTGAAGAACTCAACTCAGTAGCCTTCTGGCTTGTGATTGGGTACTTTTGTACTTGTCATGTATCTATTCCATGGGGTTAGTTTCGGATTTCTAAATTATTTTCATAGGTTGTTGGGCAGTTGTATACTAATTCCATCAGGTGTACAGTAGAAACAACTACATTTAACACACTGTCTGCCCCTGATGACGCCAGTGTGTCTTTGGATATACTATTTGGTCGGGCTTTGTTTCTATTGCAAAATGTATTTAACGTTTGTTATTGGCATCATCAAAATCTGATTGTATTGGTGGTAATAGATCGATACTTACATTCATGATTAATGACACTCAATTGCATAATTATTGACCAACGAATGTTTTGTGTTGAAAATATATTGTGGGGCTCTACCCCCTCCCTCCGCTCCCCCCCCCCCCCCCCCCCGGTCCAAAATATCAAACGAGGAGAAATACACTTATATTTCGTTACATAGGTGCATACCCACATTTTCTATAGCTTTTTGCTCTCTCTTTTTTCTTTTCTTCTTGCTCTCTCTTTTCTTTTCTCTTTCCCTTTTTTCACGGCCCAATAGGGGGGGGGGGGGGGGGAGGCGGCGGCGGGTGCGCGCCGGGTGCACCCCCCCCCCTCCCTGAATCCGCCAGTGTTTTAAAACCTTATTGGCCCAAGTCGCGCACCTTACTTTGTTAATAATACTCACCCACTGAATGTATACCATATTTAATCCGTCTGGCACATTTTGAATCTTGATTGAATTTAGAAGAAATAGTATAAAGCTGCGGCACATGGGCCACCTTCTTGAATATGGAGGAAAGCGCAGGATATGATAGTTAGGCCCACTGTCGAAAGGGATATAACTGTCTGAATACATGCACATGCATACCTTTATCATAATGGCAATCTGATCTCTGGCGTGGGCGTTCTATTAGTAGCATTCCCATCAGTAAATAACATTTCAACAGAGCCACAATAATTTTGTTAATAATAAGGTTTTGCGCTACACTTGACACGGCGAGCATGAAATCTAATACATGTACATGTGTTTCATGAAAAGATGTGTGACAATTATCAAAAAGGCAAAATAAATGTATGTCTAGCCTTTTTAGCCTTTTTTTCCCGCCGTTTTGGTTTCTAACTGATGACTTTAGTTTGCCTCGATGTATCTTCGCCAAATATTAGCATCGGTCAGACATATTATGTGAAACAACTGGAAACAACTTTCTACAGTTGGATCCGAGGTCCGTGAGGATGAAATCCATGTCCATTTTTGGACTTTGTTTCCGCACGATAACTCAAAAAGTATGCAAATGCTGCAAAACTTTGCATGGAGGTTCATATGGGCAGTTTTATAGTCTGAGGGACAGAAATGTTTCACAGGGGTCAAAATTCAAAATACCATTTTTAGTGTCACTTCATATCTATTTGGATATCAAATATATTTGTTAACAAAGAACCGAAAACGAGATGATAATTTTCATTTTAGTTTCCGAAATATGCCCAGTGACGTGACAGCATCTACTGATAGATACAACTGGCCCACATCTTATTTTCTCAGAGTGCCATTGCTGAAACAAGTGTGCAATTGATGTTAAGTATTATGAAATCAATTCTTAGAACAATTAGTAACTCAATAAAAGTGGGAATTGTTATCAATATATGAAACCAAGCTGAATCTCTGTCCTCCATCATAGTGCTGAATGAACATTTTGCAACACTAATTTCAATCAAATGACTTATCATAAATAAAATACAGTACATGTATATTCTGATTATTATATGCTATATTTACTCCCAAAATTAATCACAATGCCAACTTTTCGGTATGACGCGTCAAAATATATGTCCTCTCCGGCTTTTTTTGAGTCGGAGAGGACAATTTTTTTTGACCGGACATTCTTTCATATATTGTTGATACTAAGCATGCCCAGGGGTGTGGTTCAAAGGAATGTCAAAATCTGGTGATAACCTGATATATATGTTCAGGTTTAGAACAATATTAGACACATTGAAACTTTGTAGAACCTCTTTCAGGTTGAACTTATGTCCATGAATTGAAACTTCGACCTTGAATATGTTCACGTATACAGACAAAGCTTTGTTGTATTCATCTGTGAGTACAACTATGTCGTATCTGGATAATATTTGTATAGTTTTGAGTATTGAATGTAATAAGAACAATTTTAATGGACCAGTCAACATGATCAAGACCAAACGAGACGGAGAGGACTTTTATTTTGACATTGTGAACTCGAAGTCAATTACTGGAAAGGTAGCCCGTGCTCATCTCTTTTTAATCATAAACAACAGTAGAAGTACCATCAACTATTCTAAATCTTAGTTAGGATTTTCAGGCAAAGTTGTACATGTATCTGGCTTTTCTCCAAATATATTGCAATTGCGACAATGACTGAACATTGTTTGAGCACAAAATATATGGTAAACTACACCAGTTATCCAACACGGTAGCCAATGGCATATGTTACTTACAAACCAGGTCCTTACAAACAAAAGTATTCACATAGTTCATCACACAGCACAGTGCACATAACTTTAGAACTAAAGCCGGAGAGGACAATATATTTGACGACTCGCTTTCAACATTACTGACAATCACACAACTAAAATTGCAAATGTATTTGTCTTCACTACATTAATAAAACCAGGGTGATTACATCACATGCATGATAATCAACAACTACAATGTTTACTCCATCCCTAATCAATTTTAACGTTCATCATCTTTATATAATAACATGTAGCTAAAATATGTGGAAATAAGTTGCCTACACACATGCACCAGTATGTAACTCATTCAACGCACTCTGCTTTATCAAATTCACCACTGATCAACAAGAAATGAACACGGCTAACAAAACATACATGTATGTAACCAATGCAACATAGAGTCCATGCCCGTGATCATGATGCTCATTTGTAGTATATGATTTCCTTCCGCTGTGTATTAGCTTCAGCAATCCTATTGAAGCTCGATTCGTTAAACTTGAATTGCTGTCTTGCGTTCGCGAGTGTCGGAGGTTCCACTGCACAAATGACATCTTCAGCCGGCTGCCAGGCTTGGTCCTTGCGTACTGGCCACTGATATAGCCCTCCGAATGTGCGTTTCATGTAGTTCAGTTGTACGTCCTCGTCATCAATGCTCAGAACCTAATAAGAAAATCCACAACACATTGGTGGAGTTCATGTATATTTATACAGTACATGTACATCATTGCACATTGCTTGGCCCCAGTACCGATAATGGTCATCAGTTTCGTTTCATCAATTTATATGTACCTCTGCCATATAGACTTCGAGTGAGGGATTCTTTTTTCGTCTCTTCGTTGCTCGTGTTGTTCCACGGTCAATCTCAACAGCCACGAAATCTCCAGGTTGTACCCTGTACAAATAAACACATATTGTATTGGTTCGGTGACATGGCCTGTATACAAAGGTGCCAAAACAGCAAGACAGGTATTACCAGTATACATTTCAGGCTTACCAGACTTTGAATGTTGTGCACGTTTGTTGTATTCAGATGTAATCAAACTCAACCAACTTTGATGAACAAAACCGGCAACAAAATTTCCCATTAAAACGCGAACTTCAAAACCGGAACTTCAACCAAAAAATTGTTAAACTTGATTAGCGGGAGCATTGAGGGAACAATAAGGTTGATGTTAATGTGAATAGATGATAGAACTTACTAAAGACAGGAAGCTTAACTAAAGTAATCACCATGTACCTAGCTGTGAGTTTTGGTGACTGGACAGGAACAGGCGTGCGTGCACGGACAGTTTCATTTTGGGGCAACTCAGAGTTGTTTCTGGCATGAGTGGATTTGTGGTCTTGGAAGCTGATATTACTGATGAAGGCGAACATCTAGACATTGACATAATATCCTATATACCCGTACCGTAATAGCTACTTTATAATTTCAGGGTTTAGAAACCTGTGGATTGTTGATAATATTTGGGAAAGGATACATATGCTGGCCTCATCCTCATCTTCTCTGAATTTGAAGATAGTCCAAGGGCCCACGATGTGTTGATGTTTGCATGAAGAACCCTTCCCCAAGTAACAAAAGTCACAGAAACAAGACAGCTTGCGGCTTGCAACTGTGGAAGGCGTACCAGGTTGTTGTGCAATTGTGTGAACCTTCATGATACCCTTCATGGCTTTCAGGTTTTGAGGCTCCTCGTGCAAAATTTGGTTGACGAGGAAGAATGTCCTACTTGACTTTTCGGCTGCCTTCACTTTGGAAGCGAACACGCTGTCTCCTACTTCAGACAGATTTTCTGTGCAGAAACTGTACATGTCAGCAGCATTCAGGATGGTTGCTTTTCGGTGAGTTACTGCCCTTGTTGCAGCATTTTTGATGACTGCGCCGAGGCCGTCTGATGGCCCTTTTCCATGACTTGCTTCAAAATAGTTCCTTTCAGTTTTGATGTCAGCAGTTGAGATGTCATTCATGGAACCCTTGCATCTGTACTGCACAGCACAACAATCGGTGAACTGGGCTATGCTCTCGATCCCATGCTTCTCACGCAAGTAATCTGTGGCTAAGGAAGAGAATTTCCTCACTGCGGCCGCATCATGCTGAAGGTCATCACTCAGTGCCACGAACGATTCGATATGAGTGGGCGCCCCAACTTCATCCGCGCAGTTCACGTAGGCTACCATCGGGTGGACAGTTATTTGAGACTGGCTCCAGTGATAGCTTTGCACTTCGTCCTGAAGACTACAGGCATAATTTTCGGAAAAGTCCATCACTAGAGTTGCCGACTTGGGACGCATTACCTCATGGGCCAACCGGAACTGTTCTTGCTGCCACTTCGCTCGGAAAAGATGACCTGCCAACGGTCGTGATGACGCAACGAAGCGGTCAACTAGCTCGCATAGCTTGGATTTTTTTGTCTGGAGGGATAAGACCCTGGATGTTTTTCCGGTTTTCTGTGAGGTGTACTGTGTGTAGTCCCACTCAGTGTACTCTACTGTTTGGTCTCCAACATCATTAGTCAGACGTTCGTAGTGGGCATTGAGACTTGGACATCTGTCACATTCGCAGTTGATGCAGTCTGCTGATGGACTCTGACACATCACCATCGTACCCACTTCCTTGATGCTGGGGATTACTGCTTGACCATGGTTGTTAATCTTTGCTGTGTGGTTGATGGTGCGCAGCTTTAGTTTGGCATTTTCACACACTTTGCAGCAACATACAATGCGTTCGTTGTATCGGAGCTGTCTTACTTCGGCTGGTTTTTGCTTGATGAATGAACAATAGCCAATCTTACTGTCAGGATTCTTCTCTTTGAACAGCTTGAAGGCGGGAGTATACGTGTGTTCAAGCAGGTAAACTGGCCTACCTCGTTTGACACGTTTTTTCAGAGGCATGATCCTTGAAACTTCTGGAGAGCGCCAAAAGTCTGCCACTTTTTCCTTTTGATCCTGTGAAATTGCATCCCGTCTTTTCTTTCTTTCTACGCTTCCTCCGAATATTGCTTTCCGATTCACTCCCAACCGCCTGGCTACCCTACTGTTTAGGCCTCTTCTTGGTTTAATAATTCTCCCGATATGCCGGAGTCGTTTGCGTTTCGTTTCTGTCCTTGATGGTAACTCATCCAGGTGTTTCGCCAAACTGTCAATGATGAAGTCATCTTCGAGCCTTTTTTTGACAAGTCCTCGCTTCGAGAGTGCTTGCTGTTTTCTTGGTGTTGCCTTCACGACTACCGCAGCAAGAGCTCCGGCGTACTGGTTTGGGGATTCCGGAAGGTGTCCCTGTATCTTCTTGACTATTCGGTACTGAGTAGTTCTACTCTTGCTCGTTGTAGACTCGGAACATTGCGAAGAGTCCCTCGTTGTCGATGTTGATGCAGACCTTGGACATTCTGCTTCATCCTCATTCTCACTTCGATGGCGTTTCCTGAGCCGATCTCTCTCCTTGATTCTCCTTATCTTCTGGGCTGACTCCTTGGCTCTGCTTTGTCTCTTTTTCTCTCTATTTTTATACTCTCTCCTTTGCTCTTGAGTCATGTTCTTTAGATTTTTCGACTTCTCAGATACATCATTTTCATTGTTAGTCTTTTTCTTCTCTTCTCGTTGTGCTCGCTTCAACTGTGCCCAGCGACTTCTCTTTACTTCTTGCTCCTCAATTGCCAGTTCAGCAACTGGTTTGTAGCTTTCTCTTTTACGTATTCGGTCACTGGCCAGCTCCTCTTGATATGCATTCCGATCTCTCTCATTTCTCCTGTGTCTCACGAGTGTTCGTCTGCTCACACCTTTGTTCTGTTTGCTGCATTGGCCACTGTTTTTGACATTCTGTCGTTCTTGAACCAGCCTCGTGCTACGTCGCACAGCTGGCAGTTCAACCGTGAATCTCATACTAGTAATTTTTCACCACACTACCGGATCGGAAACCTAGAAAAAAAAACTTATTGCATAACATAGAACTAGAATGTGTACCTTTAGTTCCATTGTTAATCAGGCAATATACTGATTAACAATGGAACTAAAAAAGCCAGCACCCTAGACCCTTAACCACTCCAGTTTCACATGGGACAAGTTGGTTGGCGGGGGTGAATAAGATGGCAAAAAATGGGCATCCTGCAAAGACACAAAATTGAACAGCAGTTGAATGAATCAGTGTCAAAACACATGTCCTCTCCGGCTCAAATAGGTTACCATTAATAGAGAGGTGAACTTGAATGTTTCCCATGGTTTCAGGCATTTCCTTTATCCACATATGTGCAAAAAGACCATATAATTCATATGAAGCCACCCGATAAACATCATATTCATTATTTCACACATTGTTTCCAAATATCTTCAATTAATCCGTATGAAAGCCGAGTATCTTGCAAATTTCATATTCCAAAACAATTAACACCATCTTGAGATCAATTTATCTTTCTTGATTTGACAAAACACCAGAGAATCATCATATACTCGTTTTAAAATGTGTATGGACCCCGAAATTCCCTGTTGAATAGGTGAGCCGGAGAGGACATTTGACACTACTGTTATGTATGTAGCTTAACAGGTGATATGTATGTAAGTATGTATTTGAAACTCATGAATAAGACATGGTACGGAAGAGAGGTACATATTTGACTAAACAAAACCAGCAGGATACATTCATTTTTCCCACAGAAAGTGGCATCGTCAAATCAGTAGTGAGCCGGAGAGGACACCGTTTTGACGGAAATCAGTGATCCATGTGCACATTGTGCCGTCAAAAGTATAAATATTAAGAACATGCAGCCTTCTCATTGTATTTGTATGTGGAGGGGTCTTATAAGTTGACAACAACTAGTGCAATATTACCAATTGTACATGGCTTTCAGTTACAACTGGTCAAACATTGAGCCGGAGAGGACATTTTGTTTGACGGAAATTAACGATGTCATATTTTTATGCAATATAAATTTCCAGGGTAGTGGCTAACAAATATTTAAGCTTCCCAACAATTTCAAATGTTTCATTCTATGGAAAGATATAGTCATATCCCTCTTTCTGTATTAATTTCTTTCTTCTCAATTTGTGTGCTTTTATTTTCAATTAATATGAAACACAAAAAGTGTGCAATTTTGCGAGTTCAAAATACTCTAACTTTGTTCCTAATCGAGATATTGTCATTCCGTTTTCGGTTTTTATCAGTTTGTGTAATTGTGTTATTGTTGCATTTGAATTTATCAAAATGATTCAACAAAGTATGTCGTTCCCGACAGGGAACGATAACTCAAAAAGTATGCAAATGCTGCAAAACTTTGCATGGAGGTTCATATACCAACAAGGAAGAACCCTATTGATTTCCGGATCAATCTGTCAAACGACCTTTGACCTAGAGGTCGGAAGAGTTTTCGCCCAGTCATCCTTGAGGTTTCCCGCGTATCTCGGAAACAGTGCGTCGTAGAGCGAAACGGACGTTATTTTCAGACTCATCGCCATAGACAAACATGTCTAAGGGGTATTAGGGATGACCTTTGACCTTGACCTTGAATTTTTCTGCTGAGTCGACATTTTTCGTTTTCGTCAATATCTCCGAAACAATGCGACGTAGAGCGAAACGGACGTTATTTTAGGACTCTTAGCCCTAGACAAACATGTCTCAGGGGTATTAGGGATGACCTTTGATCTTGAACTTGAATTTTTGTGCTGAGTCAGCATTTTTCGCTTTCGTATTAGGGATGACCTCTGACCTTGAATTTTTCTGCTGAGTCGGCATTTTTCGTTTTCGTCGATATCTCGGAAACAATGCGACGTAGAGCGAAACGGACGTTATTTTCGGATTCGTCGCTCTAGACAAACATGTCTAAGGGGTATTATGGAAAAACTTCGACCTTGACCTTGAATTTTTTGTGCTGAGTCAGCATTTTTCGTTTTTGTCAATATCTCTGAAACGGTGCGTCGTAAAGCGAAACTGACGTTATTTTCGGATTCCTCGCCCTAGACAAATTTGTCTAAGGGGTATCATGGATGGACTTTGACCTTGACCACAATTTTTTTTGCCGAGTCGGCATTTTTCGTTTCCAGCGATATCTTGGAAACGGTGTGTCGTAGAGCCCATGGTAAACATGGAAAGAACATTCTTGTCATGATGAACATCAAACATCACATTACAAGTGCTCCAGACGCTCCTGTGGTATACTTTTAAACCAGTCTGAAACAATGACGAAAGTATAACGCAAAAATGCGATGACACATTGTTGTTAACTTGTTTCCAAGTCGTGTTTGCATATCAAATTTCCCGAATTCAAGACGGGTGCCAGATATGTGGGGCAATGTCGCTGGATTACCTACTTTTTATGGCCAAATGAGGGAGTGATGGAGTTATCATTTTTTTTTATTTTGCCCTAACTTGGTCTTAAGGCGCGCCCGGTTTTAGTCACTCAGAAAATCACATACTTGATGTTCATATCATCATCGATAATAACCGTGATAGAAGGGGAAGGTACAAATCTGTTAATTATACTCGAATGGTAAAGGTACCATGTAAATCGAGCTATTTTCCAATAAATGAATAATTGATGCTAGCAATCAGAATTAAATTGTCATATATGTCGTAGTAGTCATGTGTGCAGGGAGAGAAATGTTTGAAAACAGATATACATGGACTGTTCGGATGTTGTGCTCGATGTTTCGTAATAAATGATGGCCTGCATTTGATTTTTCAGTATCCCATGACTCATACAGCAGGTGATAACTTACGACGCTTAATATGCCTATTTTTACCGAGTTACATCCACAAAATCTCTTCCCATTATATAATGGGCGTCAGGGTTCCTGTAGCGTAAGTTTTAGTCAGCTGTAGCGTAAGTTTTATTCACTACGTGACTGTCATCCCATTATATAATGGGCGTCAGGGTTCCTGTAGCGTAAGTTTTAGTCAGCTGTAGCGTAAGTTTTATTCACTACGTGACTGTCATCACCAAGCTACCTGAAGATGGGATTGCTTTTTGTTATTGTGTCCTAATAGTATCTGGATAATTCTAAAAACACAACATAGTTTTCTCTAGAGTATGATGTTAAAATCATATTCCACAGTGTGTGATTCAGTCGTCGTATTTCCAATATTACATATCGTCTGCCTGCACTGCAAAAAAAAAACATAGGCCCAAGGGACCTATAGCTTACTGGCTAGCCAATAGGTGATCGGACCGATCGTGGTCACAAGTATATTCAGCATAATCATTTGCTATATGTCCACAACTGATTCTTAAGCTGTAAAGTTGATAACAAGTGAGATATGCGCCATTTTGTGCTCTGACCTTGAAAATGAGATTAAAGGTCATATTCAAGGTCACGAGAATATTCAGCATAATCATTTGCTATATGTCCACAACTGATTCCCAAGCTGTAAAGTAAATAATAAGCGAGATATTAGCCATTTTGTGCTCTGACTTTGAATATTGAGGTCAAATTCAATGTCATCAGAATATTCGGCATATATCATTTCCTACATGTCCACAATAATTCCTATGCTGTAAAGTCGATAATAAGCGAGATATTAGCCATTTTGTGCTTTGACCTTGAAAATGAGGTCAAAGGTCATAGTCAAGGGCACAAGAATATTCAGCATATATCATTTCTTATATGTTCACAATTGATTCCTAAGCTGTAAAGTCGATAATAAGTGAGATATTAGCCATTTTCTGCTCTGACCTTGAAAACGAGGTCAAATGTCGAATTCAAGGTGACAACAATATTCAGCATATATCGTTTCCTATATGTTCACTATTGGTTCCTAAGCTGTAAAGTCAATAATAAGCGAGATAGTAACCATTCTGTTCTCTGACCTTGAAAATGAGGTCAAAGTTCAAATTCAAGGTCGCCATAATATTCAGCATATAGAATTTCCTATAATTTCACCATTGATTCCTAGGCTGTAAAGTCGATAATAAGTGAGATATT
This sequence comes from Terebella lapidaria, assembly GCA_949152475.1. Lineage (NCBI taxonomy): Eukaryota > Metazoa > Annelida > Polychaeta > Terebellida > Terebellidae > Terebella > Terebella lapidaria. Next base: position 32,437,737 of record OX424558.1, read on the forward strand.
AACCATTTTGTTCTCAGACCTTGAAAATGAGGCCAAAGGTCATATTTAAGGTCACGAGAATATTCACCATATATCATTTCTTACATGTCCAAAATTGATTCCCAAGCTGTAAAGTAAATAAGCGAGATATTACCCATTTTGTGCGCCGACTTTGAAAATGAGGTCAAATGTCAAATTCAAGGTCATCAGAATATTCGGCATATATCATTTCCTATATGTCCACAATTGATTCTAAGCTGTAAAGTCGATAATAAGCGAGATATTAGCCATTTTGTGCTTTGACCTTGAAAATAAGATCAAAGGTGAAGTTCCAGGTCACGAGAATATTCAGCATATATCACTTCCTATATATCCACAATTGATTCCTAAGCTGTAAAAGTCAATAACAAACGAGATATTGGCCATTTCGTGCTCTGACCTTGTAAATGAGGTTAAAGGTCTAGTTCAAGGTCACGAGAATATTCAGCATATATCATTTCCTATATGTCCACAATTGATCCCAAGTCTCTAATCTTAAAGCTGCTGCCTTCGATTGTATGCAATATTTTTTTTCAAAACCAACTTTTTGTTAAACACATCTAATACAATATACGAAAAGGTGTGCTCAATGATTTTGACGCTTACAGTCCGTTCGAGTTGTCTTTTCATCCATTTTAGTGCCCATTTTGTACCGGTTTTGTAAATAAACAAACGAAGTTTATCCATCAAACCCGAATGCAAACAAATGCTCAAATCGCGCTTATAAGTCCACGTCGAGTTTATTTTCAAGTTCGGATGTGCATATATAGTGTAGTTGTGAGAAAATAATCAGTGATATACCATGATGTGCGTGGAATTGTCAGTCTATCTCGCACGTCTATGCTTTGTTAAAATCTGCGTGTGATGGATACAGTTCATGTATTAATGCGAGAACCGCCTGCAAAATTTCCCTGAGGACTGGTTATTTTCATTACATTTGATGTGAGTATGTTTCATTCAGTTAGTTTAGCATGTTTAATATGAAATATAGTTTTCAAAAAATATTGACTGGTTTCGAAGGCAGCTGCTTTAATATTAAGTGAAATATCAGGAACATTGTGACCCATTATAAAGCATAGGAGAATTTAACATGGGAAAATCCCATTTGGGCCCCGTAGAAAACATCAGAATGGCCGCCACACGCAGACCGGCGATACAAGAGCATCGAAACTTATACACATTAAAATGATATATGAGGGGAAATTTTTTAAACTAATGTCTCAAAACTGATCAGACAGTTTTTTAGAAAATAATTTTTGAAGTTGAAAACATGCAAAAACAGCCATTTTCGGCATAAAAATGGCCGCCAAACTGCATAAACGATTCAATAAAAAAAATGGAAAAAAAAACGTCTGGGGTATTGACCCAACATATATTCACACAAATTTATGGACTAATTCATTAGCCCGGAAAAAAGATAAAAAATGTTAACAGATGATGCGGCGGACGACGACGGACGAAAAACCACGACGATAGCTTATTGGCTTATATGGGCTGGTAAGCTAACAATACCTGTCAGTGAAGTTTGCATTGTGGCTTTATCTACTTGTTTCCACCCGTTGACATGTTCAGCATATAGCTCGACTGACTATTTATTTTGTACATTTCTATCAATAACAGTGTGCTCTGAGAGAACGACAAATGCTAAACTCGCAAGTGAATCCCATCCCATAATTGTACATGTAAATGTGTAGCCACAAGAACTATCCAATTATGTTTCTAGACGCGTTGGACTGCGTCTTATTTCTAAATGCCATTATTTCTCTGTATCGTTGATGATAGGTTGGTACTTATGTTGAATAAGTCACTTATTCAGCACCATTGGTGCTGCTCTGTGAGTTGCATGTTTCAAGATTTGGCATCAGCATTTCTCACATGGCAGAAACGAGGAAAAAGCGAGAACACATGCTACTGATGTTATTCGTTGTCGGGCCCAAGTACCATACACTGCGCTATATTCACCCACTAATATAATTCGTCTGTCACCTTTAACCTTATTGAAAGCACAGGATATGATATGCCACTGTCGAAAGGGATATAACTCTTATGTCTGAATACATGCATATGCACATGCATACCTTTATATAATGGCAATCTGATCTCTGACGTGGGCATTCTATTAGTAGCATTCCCATCAGTAAATAACATTTCAACGGAGCCACAATAGTTTTGCTAATAATAAGGTTTTTACGCTACATTTGACACGACGAGCATGAAATCTAGTACATATACATGTGTTGCATGAAAAAATTTGTGACAATCATTAAAAAGGCAAAACAATTGTATGTCTAGCCTTTGCAGATGAACGTTTATAAATATAAATCTACAGACCCAATACAGAAGGGGAGTAACGACCAAGTGATTGAATGTGTTTGCATCATTTTGAACGAGAATGGGAAGAACATTCTCGTGACGACGAACATCAAACATCACATCACATTACAATACATGCGCTCCTGACGCCGTCATGGTTTATTTGTAAACCAGTCGGAAACAATGACTACTAGTATAATGCAAAAAACATGTGACGTCACATTGTTGTTAACTTGTTTCCAAGACGTGTTTGCATATCACATTTCCCGAGTTCACGTCGGGTGCCACATATGTGGGGCAAGAAATTCCTACTGTCCCTGGATTACCTACTCTCGCCTCTTTATGGCCAAATGAGGGAGTCAGGGAGTTTCTCAAAATTTTCTGATTTTGTCCGAAACTGGAGTTAGAGATTGGATAGCGGGCCCGTTTTTAATCACTCAGAAAATCGCATACTTGGTATTCATATTGTTATCATCATCGATAATACCCGTGTTGGAAGGGAATGGGGCAAATCTGCACTAAATACTCGAATGGTGAAGATATCATGTTAATCGAGCTATTGTCCGATAAATGAATATTTTATGCTAGCAATCAGAATTATTTGTCTTATATGTCGTAGTCATATGTGTAGGAAGAGAAATGTTTGAAAACAGATATACATGGACTGTTCGGATTTTGTGCTCCTTGTTTTGTAATAAATGAAGGACTGCATTTGATTTTTCAGTATCCCACGCCCGATATAGCAGATGATAACTTACGACTCTTGATATGCCTAGTTGTACCGAGTTACATCCACAAAATCGCTTTCCCTATATATAATGGACGTCAGGGTTCCTGTAACGTAAGTTTTAGTCAGTTGTAATAGGCACGGGCTTCAAACACACCTGACACCCTGTTGTTATGATAACTACGTGTCGTGGCGTCACCAGGTGCACCTGATGATTGGGTTGATTTTGTTTGTCCATGTTTGTTACCGCTAACTGTAGTAGTAGTATATGTTGATTCGAAATATATACTATATTTAATACATAATATTCTTGAGGTGGAGAGGTGGGGTTTGGGGCACAAGCTCTCATTATATGAATCCACAATACGTAATGTTAGTGTTTGTTACATTCGATAATCATTTCTCTAAATGCACGTGTTGTTTTATGGGTAATAAGATATCGGACGTGTAAGTCATTCTGCTAGTGTGAGCTAAATGCACTAAGCTTTTTGGCTTGCAATTGAGTATTGATTTAATGATTTGCGTATTTCTCAGCAAATTCATTACAGCTTCTCACTTGTCTCCACCAAAAGCTTGCGTTGTCTGTTAATAGATCGATATATGTTAATAGATCTTCTAGCGATCTAAGATACCAGAAGGATCCCAACATGCCCCCTGTTGCAAGATCCATGATACATATAGCGCTAGCAATTACTGGTGAATGTTATCAGCAGTTGCAGCGGCCTCTAGTGATTGGTAGATTGCCTTAAGTATAGTACTACTTTGCCGTCAAGTGGGTTGAATCAAGATGACGAATGTGACCTTGGTTACCAATGTAACACATGTGTGAATAAATGGACAATCTCTCTCCGATCCCATAGAGAAACAATTCATTAAGTGTGTCTGTCCCTCGGTGTATCAATGAATCATTGTATTCGGGTGACATGAAATCTCGTGGACAATTAGGAAACACATCGGGCCTTCATTGATTCAGGTAGCAGTTCTCTTATAGACGTGATCAGGTATATGTACACTCGCACGATGTATTGCTTGTATAGAATTGAAGGTTGGAATTAGGAATTTGTTTTGCATTAAACTCCCTACAACAATATACAGTGATACTGAAAAATCATCACTTGTGATCACAATGCATCTGCAAGTCTTGAGACGAGCATCGTCACACCACGTATCGACACTCCATGTTGGGAATGAGGGGAGCGACTGGTACATGATTTGTCGTTTGCCTGTAGCTCTGGCCTTGACAGGGTTTATTGCTAATCCAGTCTGGAACGATCTCCATAATGGAGTGCGTCTTAAATGTTGCAATGTGGAGTCGTCTGTGGAGTTTCTGCAATGTGGATTTTTTTTCTGAATGTGCATAGGAAATTTATGCATTTAATCGATTACTTTCTAAATAGGCTAACTAAGATAGGTAATTGGAGGAGCGAGTCGATATGATAGGTGATAGGTACAACACTTGGCATGACATTTGATAATTCCCTATGTTTTCGCCAGACAATTTAGTGTCACTCATTTCACCTTCACCTTTGATATTTCTATAGTGTTGATGTACGAGCTGTGTCCATTGTTTTCTAATACTGTATTTAATTTGTTTGGATTAGTTTATCGTTTGGAGTAAATGCATTATTTTAGAGAATTTTCACGAAATGTGCATCAATTGTATATTCAAAACCTAGAATTATATAGTTTCCTTATGTACAAAAATGCACTTCAACAAACGCTTGTTTTTGATATTAAGGCTACAACTCATAAAAATTAAGCAGCGAGAACGTCTTGTAAGTAACATTTGTTGCATGTGAACGTTGAAGTAGCTTAATTAGGTAGGAGACGAAGAAGTATGCCCAGGTGACAACAGGGTACCTCTATTCAGCAAGACTACGACAGCTATCGTCCACGGAAGGTAATGTTATCTACAGCTGCAGGGTTATTCTGAGCCAAGGACGTTTATACTAAGTAGGATACTTTACCATCAAGTGTGTGTAATTGAACTAAGTAGGATGCTGTTACAGTGTAACATGAAACATGGAGTCATTCAGTGACCTTCACAGACATTACTACTTACCCAGTCTGGAAGGACCATTCATAATGTAGTGTGTCTTAATTACAGTACATCAATGTTAAAAAGTAACATAATAATACAAGTATTGAAAACAAAACATACAAGCAATGTATATATACACTGATAAGGTCTTACAATGTGTGTGAGGATGTTTTGATAGTTTCACGATATTTGCCAGAATTACCTGAATCGTTCTCATAATAATACTTTACCAATCATTTGTAATAGTCAGGAGGTAGCTCTCTTACATCAAATTTGGTATTTCATCTTATATACGCGATGTCTATTGGTGCTTATCTGCGAAATACGATTACAATTTGACAACCATCTTGAATTCGAAGAAGCTTTGAACCATCCAATCACAAAACTGGTTATTTATTTGAAATCTTCATATCTAGAGATAGACACCAAATTTGACTGTTTATCTCGATTTGGCAGGAATAGACGTGGAATCAATACCCAGTATTAAGTATTCCGAGCAAACAAAACAGGGTCCGTTATCCAATCTCATAGTCCGGGGACAGAAAGTTTATATGAGCACGTATGTAAAAACGGCGGGAATTTGGTGGCAATCTCAAATTGTTTTCTCAATTTCGGGGTCTGAATCGCTATTATTAGTATGGTAATGAAGAATATATCCATATCAAACTGAATTTTTAACATATTAGACCAAGGGCATCCCGCCAGGAGGATAATTTTGATTCCCCCCCCCCCCCCCCTAAAATACCGGTGATGGCCATTTTGAAAAGGACCAGCACAAAATGTTTGACACCCACTGAATTGTCTTAGACCATAAATATAAAGCCATATCAATCAATAGCAAAAGTCTACTACATTTCCACCCTGTTTGCTATTTGATCATACTTCCTCCTGATTATTGTTCACATGAACCAATTATACAGACAACCTGCAAGCCATGTGGCGTTGGGGATGGGAAGTATAGATCTGATTGAATCCAAGAGTCAAAAACACCTGAGATCTCGTTAATATGACGTCCACATGGTTGTCACAACCACACACGACTCAGCTGTGAGAGTTCATTACAGGGAGTGGTTTAAGCGCTATTGAATATATTTTCTTTTTTCTTCACGTTTTGTTCAATATGTTATGTCGGCCCAATAATATTTTATATGTTGAGAGAATGTTGAGAGAAAAAGATATTTACTTCAATGTTCTGTTTCAAAATGTTTTTTTTGGCTTGATTATTTGATCAACACCGTACTTGTGGTTAGAACACGTCATCACGCTCAAGAATACCAATGTAATTTGATGCATGGGAAATTTGATGAGGATTTAATGAGGATATCTTAGATGTGAATTTGATGAGGATTTAATGAGGATATCTTAGATGTTGATAGCATATCATAATAATGAAGCATAACAAAACGAAATGATGAAAATTACAAATGTACCGCTTGTCAAACCTATACCCCCAAAGGTTGTGCGAGACTGAATCTTTCTACAGCAGGCATTGAAAGTTCAAGACTTCCATACTGCGGCGTAACAGTCAGTGCCAGTATGGGTTTTTTTTTTCACAAACTCATTTAAACCTTTTCAACTAGTTTTTTTTCTCGAAATTTCACGCTACTGATTAGTGTGTAAACAGTCACGTGACCTTTGTATCAATATCAAGAGCTAACCATTATCAGAGAAACTCACTGATAGGTAAATGTTATTAGCGATTGCACTGGCGTGGGGTGGTTAACAAGCTGACTTGAATACAATAATTTGCCATCAAGTTGGTATGATCAGGATGACGAATGTGATCTTGGTTAACAATGTAACACATGTGTAAATAAATAAGTAGGAAAGTCCAGGGGATGTGCGACAATCTCAGCCCAGTGCCATAGAGACCATGTATCACCGTGTCTGTCCCTCAGGTGACCAAAATCACATCCGCAAACAAGAAAAACACAAAATTATTCCTTGTACATTTAATACTAATGTTAACCTGTTCAAGTATAATCGCGATGGAGTATTGCTTGGATAGGATTTATATTTAGGGAAAGGTGGATTTCGTATTCACTCGTATTCCCTATAACTACAGTCATCACACAAATCACCAGTTGTGTTCACAATGCATCCGCAAGTCAAGCATCATCACACCATGTTCTTGGTTGGGAAGGATAGCAGCGACTTGAAACTGAGGTGTCGTTGCCTGTAGCTTTGAACTTGGCAGGGCTTATTGCTAATTCAGCCTGGGGGGATCATTCACGATGGAATGTGTCTTGAATGTGGCAGTGTTGAACTATTTTCAATGTTTGTGAATGTACACGGGAAATTTATGCTTTCTATCGATTCTGAGTTGATCCGATAGGTGAAAATGTTAGGCCTACACTATGTTCGCACTACATTATTTGCCATACCTCATGTTAAACTTAAAGAACTAGAGGACCAATGTCCTACCCACTATATCAGAAATACCAATAGCTATGAATTTCGTCTGTATTCCATTATCATGGATATTGTTTATCATCGGCTTTATAAGCCAACACAGACTTCCGAATATATACCACCCAAACGGTCTTTTCTGAAGAAAAAATTTGCCAATAAAGGTATTGATGCAATTAACATTAGTAATATATTACATCATAAGTCTGTTCAGTCCCAGGTACCATCATACTTCACTGACACGGCCGCCTCATCTATATCCTACTCATATACCAAATCTGTTGCTTCCAATATATTCAACTACAAACAAACATTGAATGATTTGGATATTGATGATCTCTCACATAACCCATCCTCCTGCACTTGCATTAACTCTCCGTTCATACACGATCCCGTAGGGCATGTTATTTCAGGCGACCTCAATATAGTGGAGAATGAATCTTTGAAAGACATTCTGTCCAAAGGTCCCAAATATAGAGAGCCCACGTCGTTTTCATGGAGATACAATTTTAAGTTATTCATGGATGCAGTTGAGGAGCATGCCAGAAAATGGACAGAGCGAGAAAAGGCAGAAACTGATTCTCTGTCAGAATGGGTCGAACAGATTAGGTCATTGGTAAAAAACGCATTAATGTTTTGTCAAAGTCAGTCAGTACTAAATATAGCTCTGTCTTCAATGACCCCATGGTTACTAATAGTTTGTTGAAACTTCAAGAAAGGTTCGTCATTGTCCCTGCAGATAAAGCTTCTAATAATGTTGTTTTTGTTTGTAAAGCATACTATATCCAGTGCCTGTTTGACGAACTGGGTATTGCCAACGATACTAATTCCAATAGTACATACCAAGCCATTACCGTGCCCAAACAGGATATCTTATCAAATCATGTGTCTGTATTGCATTCGTTTGGTATTACTACCTCATGTAAAGATTCCAATCTACCAAACTTATATTGCACAAAAATCCACACAAAGATATATTTCAGGTTCAGCATCATGTTCTACCAAAGCCCTGTCTGAAATATTAACTGTTATATTGTCTAAAATTAAACAGGGTCTACAAAAGTACTCTGAAACCATCTATTCCAGAAGTGGTATAAACCAAATGTGGATATTAAAAAATTCCAAATCTTTATTGAAATATCTACATGCTCACACACTTTCAACAGTAACGTCTATCAAAACATTTGATTTCTCCACTTTGTACACAACTATACCTGAACTGAAGTCTCAGCTTAAAAAACTAATCAATAATTCATTTTTCTCTAAAAAGGGACAACGTTGGTACCACTATATTATAGTTAAATATAATACCGCTTATTTTGTTAAAGGCGACTCTGATGCCCCATACAAATATACTGAAATAGATGTGGTAAATATGGTTAATTTTCTGATTGATAATATTTTTGTGGAATTTGGTGGTCGAATATTTCAACAAACTATTGGTATTGGTTTTTATACTCATATGAATCAAATTTTATCCAACATATACAACGAGGAGGTTCCAAGAAACTAACATGTAATTTTAATTTCACTTTCCGATACATAGATGATGTATTGTCACTAAATAATCCCAAGTTTGGTGATTATTTGGATGTCATATATCCTAAGGAACTTGAGATTAAGGACACTACAGACTCCGCTAATTTTTCCAACTATCTAGACCTGAGGTTGGAGATTGATAATGATTCTAACCTGTCAACTAGATTATATGACAAACGTGATGATTTCAATTTTTCCATAGTAAATTTCCCTTTTCTAAGCAGCAACATTCCTATGTCACCGGCATATGGTGCGTTTGTTTCTCAACTTATACGCTATACCAGAGCTTGTTGCAAATATGAGAACTTTGTCTATCGAAGTACCCAGTTAGTCTCTAAACTGCTGCGATAAGGATATGTTATACCAAGACTTATAGCTGCGTTTAAGAAATTCTATGGACGTCATCATGATCTGGTTGATAAATATACCAAATCCATATCTGCCATGCAACTAGATCTATTTTCATGTTAATTTTGGGGAATTCATGACGGGTACCACTAGTGGGGCAGGAAATGCTCACTCTTTCCGGAACACCTGATTTCACCTCCTGATGGCCATTTTTGGGGGTTCATGAGTTTCCCTGTCATTTTTGTTTTCTCTCACTTCGTATGCCTGATATGACTTTCTGTCCCCGGACTATGAGATTGGATAACAGACCCTGTTTTGTTTTCTCGGAATACTTAATACTGGGTATTGATTCCACGTCTATTGGCAAGACATTTCCTGATTGGTTCGCCAGACAAATTACTTTCATTTGATTTCACTTTCACATTCCATGTTCTGGGCCATGGTTTTGAACCTGTGTGCTTAGTTCTGTGTTTTGTACGATTTCAACACTGGTAGAAAAAAACATCGCAGATATAATTCATTATGAATGACACGGTAAGAATAACGGGTGCAGTTACATTATATTCACTGTGATATTACTGGGAATCACCTCTGAATGTGGGTGTTGATTTTTTTTCACCAATTGTACACATTTTAATGACAAACATGCTGATAATGGATTTGATTGATGAATTGCCACATGGTATTCAACATCCACATGCATGAATTGTATCCCATTATATTTGACAAATGAAGGCATATCGAATACTGTTGTGTGGATAAATTCAGCAGTATTTAATTCCTTGATTATAAGGTTGTTGTACGGCAAGTGGTCATGAAATTGAGGAAGAATTTCCACAGAATATTCATCAATACCTCAGTGATATGTTCGAAATGTATCGTCTAGATCTGTATTGTTTTTTTCTCAGTATCACAGTATGCACGTGAATAAAAACTTGGTCTTCAATAGCAAATTCCTGTACAAAAGCAGTGCGGCGAGAACGTCCAGCAAATATAACGAACTTTTATTGCACACGTACGTTGATGTAGCTCAATAAGCTAGAAAATAACGTCCCTGGAAACGAAAGGGCCCCTTTGTTGAACAATTCTACCACAACTATTGGCACGAAAGGTTACGTTATCTTCAACTGCAGGGTTATTCCGTGTGAAGGACGTTTACACCTTTCAGGTAAAGTAGGATACTTTACCCTTAAGTGTACGATGCTGTGTAACTTGATACATGGAAACGTGCAGTGACTTTCAAATAATTACTAGTAATCCAGTCTAGAATGACCCGACATAAAGGAGTGAGGTGCCCTAAATGACGCATTGCAGTATACATATATGTAACAAATTGAAATAATGATGAGACTTGTTCACGTTTGTGGTGATGTTTTGATAGTTTTTCGATATTTGTTAGAATTTCCCAAACTTCTGAGTTTGTGACGTTGTTGAATGGGGATGGGGAAGTGCGGATCTAAGAGTCGAGAACACCTGCCACCTCGTTATTATGACCACCACGTGACTGTCGCAGCCAAACTCACATGGGTTGTAGAATTACTTTCGAGGAATAGCTTTCCAATGGGTATTTCAATTTAGATATTCATTGAGCATTCTTTCAGTTATGGAAACAAGTCATAATTAGGTTGAGATCGCTGGAGAAATTGACTATTTATAGACAGTTAAACTCATACAATCGATAACACTTTAACCCTCGTAGAATAAAAAGTCAATTGTTTCAATGTCATTGCATGTCAGGAATGTTCGGAAGAAGGAATAATTTGGATTTTAGTCACATGCAGTCAACTTGCCCTCGTAACCTAATGAGGCGCAAGAAATCGACAGTACATACGTGACGCTATCGAATAATAACAGTAGGTCTTGTGTATATATCTCTGTGTTGCGATGGACGTCGTGTTATGTGTGATGCTGGCCTGCTACGATACACAAAATAATATGTACATTTTCCACGAGTGTTTGAAATAAACTGCACAAGTAGTATGTGAGCAACTGTATTTTGTTTTTCACATTGAACAATATAGCTCTCCTATTACCAGCATCGATGTGTTCTAAAGAACCGGATCTCTCCGTGTCAGAAGTAACACCACACTTCAGCCAGGGAAGTTGTGTGATATTGAAGGTTCCTAGAGCAGGTCATCAGATTTCAAGAACTCAGCCGGAAAGTTATTGTCTACCCAACACACGAGGCACCGGTGAACAGCAGACTATCTGAACTGGGTTTATTCAGGGTTTGATATCAACACTGATCTTACAAATTACCTTTGTACAAATCACAAATGCGTGAAGAGCACTGGTTGTGAAATCTACTAAGTTCCTCGATGCAATGAGTGCTAGGGTCAAGTTTATTCATAATGATGTCTATCCGTCAATAAGACGTGATAATTGTTTTCCTGTAACCATATTATTCAAGCAAAACTTTGAAGTTTCATTTTTGAAAACTATAATGCATTATGAAATTCATCAGCTACCATTCATCAGGTTTCCACAGAAGATGCCATTTGCCATCAGTAAAAATGATCGTGCAATTTGAAGAATAATTTGAAGATTTACTCTGAAATTTGTCAATCCACTTCGGTGTATTTCGTGAAATTATCCACTGATATATTTGTACATATACATTCTGATTCTCTTTTGTTAGACGGGTACCGATACAAACAACATCCGTCTGTCCTTCCAACAGATACAAACATCAAACACTCACCCGTTATGTGATCATGGTCAAACAACAAACACCTAACTGTTCCACCTTCAACATTTGTCGCAATGGTGGAGCAGCAAAGAATAACAATCAATTCGTACATACGAAGATGGGGCCTAATGAGCTAGGAGACACTAAGGAATTCCCCATTGACGACATGGCCTCGTTGTTGAACAGGGCTGTGACAATGTTGTGAAAGCTATCAAATCTTATCTACAATAGCAGTGAAGGATGCTCATTTTGACTCGACTACTTTGCCCTCAAGCAATATAATTGAACTGAGGACAATGACCCGAAGTAGCGTTACATGTAACCTGCATAGAAAAAGACAATTTCACAGTTACGCTGTCTTTATCTGTAGACAGGTGGAAGGCATAACATTGGTCGAGCCATTGTTTCGTTTCCAAGTTCATACATGAACACAAAATGGACTATGTATTCGTTCCATAATTTCGTTTGATAAGATTCCGTTTATTCGTGGTTATTTCTGGACACATAACAGTTATTAGAATACGGCTTGTGTACATTTGTCCTGTAATAATTTCCATTCTGTGCTAATTTGAAATAAGCTTTCTTCTAGGTCAGGTTTTTTAACTTCATTGTATTTTAATTGTTGCCAGAAAATTTAAGATTGCGTAATTTCGTTGCCCGTGTTGAATCCAGATAAGTCGGGATATTGATGATCTAATTTTGGTTTGATCTCCATTACATGCGTTCACTAAATAAAATTTTCGTCCACCGTTTACAACAGAAAAAGATTTATTATGTTTCGGTTGAAATAGGTTTGGTCATTGTATAACCAATTAGCCTTTAGATCGATGATCAAAATTGGATCACATTTGGATCGAAACTTTTTTGTGAACATCCTATTCCGATGCTTACAACATAACTATATACGTCTTTCAATAAATGCATAGGTCTGTATGTGTGGTGACATTAAAGCACCGAATACTTTGGAGTGTTCAGAAGCGAATAACCATGACCTAAATGACACCGTGACTTAGCCTCTGGCATTCCGAAAATAGTGTTAGGTTTCCTTTGAAATAATTCCTTCGGTGCCAGAATTGTTCTACGAGGTGCATATCGCTGGACGGTAATATGCCTGAAGGAACATCTCGTTACTAGCATCAATAATACCCTATTAATTTACACATTCTTGTAAAACAAAACGAGTGACCACTAGATTCTTTGACACTGATGATAGTAATAAAACAAACACTGGTCATATTGGATCCCAAAGTGTGAAACACATAACACCCCATTACTTTGACCACTGGTCGACTGCAACAATACATGTATGACGTTTCAAATATAAGTTCCCGGACAAGATCGTTGAGATTGGCAAAAAATCTACCGTGACCAGTTTCTTCCTCAAGTGTTTTGAGAACAATTAGATTACCATGACACCCAGATTGGAGCACCAACACTCCAATTAACGCATAACCTTGGCATTAGGGCACTACATATTATGAATGGGCGTGGCCCGAATAACTACGCTAGGATAGACGGCATTGTGAAATTGGTTAGAAGTATACTCCTCTGTCATACTCATCATTCTATAACATTAACTCATCCAAATCAGGGCTTTGTACCGAAATGAACTGCGCTTACAGTTTATACACATATAATTATACTCGTGTATATGCATGTACATGTAGTTGAGATTGAGTGAATATTAAAAGTCAATACGTCATTTTGCAATATCTACATTCAGTGGAATGAGCAACGAGGTATAAAGAGATATTTGTGTGATTACAAAGTAGACGCCATTTAAACGGAAAATTTCATTTGCATTAATACATATATTTATGCTGCCAAAACATACGTATATTATATTATATAATATTATATATACACGTATATTTAGTGTCTCGTCACGATTAGGGCCAACTTCCACCACACCATGTAAATCCGAAATTTGTGAACATGGTTGTGTGATATTAGTCAATTGCACATCCCTTCGAAACGAATAGGAGTACTCCGAGCTCTTTGACGTTGGTCACTGTCAAGTTCAATATCTAATTGGGTCCAAGAGTCGAGAACACCTGACACCTCGACCATCACATGGCTGTCACAACCATCGTAGGATTTCTGCTGAAAAGTTTCTGGTGATTTTGTTTTATTGATTTGTGGTCATATCCAGAAAATGACATCTTTGAAAAACATATATCATTAAAAGTATGTTTGCCAGTTATTATTTACATGTCATGTTAATCAGATTTTTTTCCTGAATATTTACATTGTTGTGATGTATTGGTGAATTGAAGTTAGTACAAATATATATACATTAGGTACCGTTATCATTTGAGCTCCATTTTAGGTGTGTACAAATACCGTTTTTGTCAACTTCTTGCAATACAAGTTTTGTTTGCTCTTATAGTCCTCTGTCAATTCATATTTATTCGATGAATGAGCAATAGGCATCTGGACAAATCAGAATCAATATTTCTATAGATCGATAAGAGTGATACTCCCAGACTCATCCGATTTTCGTACATATTGTATCAGTGACTGCATTGGCATTTTTCCAGGAAAACTTCTCGATCCAGGCACTCACGCAACAGAAGGTGGAGGCGAAATGAAATGCTACACCAAAGTTTTATATGGAGTAAATCAGCATTGTGTTCACATATGGGCAAATTACTTGTGCAACTTGTGCAACAGTTGACATGCAATATGTGATATATTGGTTGGGTGGGTAAACTGATAAAATATTATGTCATAGATTCAAATTGATAAGCACCATGATGTTGTTACATGATCTGATGTTCAGCCAAGCATGTCACCTGCCGCTCAAGCGATTATCGTGCCAATTGACACCACGGGAGTGAACATGGGGTGACGAAATAACTGACCACTACCATATGCGGTGATTTTTGTTCTGCTATAAATTATGCGGGCTGGTCAAATTTATGTGCATATCCCAGGATCTTTTTGACTTGGAGCTACGAAATTTAATCACAGATTCCTGAAGTAATGGTGCGTCAATTGAGTGCGGCAGTTTGTCACGGAGTGGTTGCCCTGCGACGTAATGGGCTAAAACAGACTGAGATAGCGAGGAAAAACAACATCACACAGGGGGAGGTCAGCAAGATCCTGAAGAGGAACGCCAAGAAAGGTGTGACTACTCCTGGATCTCGCTCAGGACGTCCTATAAAGACAACAAGAAGACAGGACCGTTTGTTGATTCGCCTGCGTACCTGTGGACTTGTGGCCGTACCGTGCCAGTAAGGGCCTTGAGGGTACAGTGGCAGAACGTCATACGCGTATCTAGAACACTAGTGAACAGCCGATTGTTTCGAGCTGGGGATCGTGCCAGGAGACCACTAAGCAAACCCCTGCTGAGCCAAAGACATCACGAGCGACGTCTGCAGTGGCCCATGGATCTCCGCCATTCGGAACCACATCACTGGAATCATGTCATATTTAGTGACGAGACGAGATTTGAGGTGCACCGCCATGATGGATGCATCCGAGTTCGCAGACGAGTTGAAGAACTTTACCATGAAGCCTGCATACTACCCAGGGTGCAGGCTGGAGGCGGTGGGAAAACCATATGGGGAGCTTGTGACAGGTGGAAAAAGTGGCCTTGTGATCCTGGTCGGCAATCTGGATCAACACCAGTACATACGCATCCTAGACCAAACATTGTTGTCATTCGCTCAAGGGGCCGTCCAGGACAATTTTGTGTACCAGGATGACAATGCTCCTGCAAACAGGGCTCGTACAGTGGCCACTTTCCTTCAGGATCAGGGGGTTGAGCACTTGCCATGGCCAGCGTGTTCACCAGATATGAACCCCATAGAGAACCTATAGGCTGAAATAGCCCGTCGGATCAACAATCTGGTTCGACAACCAACCAGTGTGGATGAATTGCGACAGGCTGTGATGGACGCATGGGCCAATATACCCCTGAACACCTTGAGGCTATGCCCCGCCGTGTGATGGCGCTACAAGCAGCCAGGGGAGGTCACACGCGATACTGAACATTGTTGGTGCTGGATGGTATAATGACGCTCAATATTTTAAAGTTTCATGTATCTGCTGTTGCGTGTTGTTGAGATATTAAATTTGAAAATATAAATTTGGAACAATTTGGCGTTGGGTTGTTTGTTCTGGATCAAAGTGTTTACCAGATTGAATATACAAGATAAAGAGTGCACTAAGTATGAGGTTAGATGCTTATGAACGCCAGGCAAGACAAATTTCTTGCAAATAAAAACTAAAAAAATTGATAAAAATAAAAAATATATATCTACTATTAAATGTCAACCCTGTATGGAACATCGTGCAAGAATGATATCGAAAGAAAGAACCATGTTACACTACCATGGGATTTTTTGTCCCAAAATGTATGGAAAGAAAATTACCAATTGGAATACATAAAAAGACGTTTTAGATTGAGTCACAAAGATCTGGGGATGTTGTATGGGCTTAAACGCTTGAGCAATCAAATTACAGGCCTTGGCCTCTGGTACAGGCCACAAATTGTATCTACTTATACTAACTATTGAATATGTTCATCTTATGCACAATTTTGAAATACTAACTATTGAATATGTTCATTTTATGCACTAACTCACTCACTGCTTTATTCATACAATGCAAACCTATGCTGTCATAATTGGATCCAAACATCTGATATACCCGATACCCCATCAGGTGTGTCCAATGGTTGACTGCAACAATACAAGCGTAGCTGCATTTACACAAAGCTTTCACAAGTATATTTTCCGGAACCAGTTTTCTACATAGTTGTACAGAAAACATGTGTGTTGTGTCGTTCTTGAACCCTCCCATTGTTGCGCATGTGTTGTTCATCAGAGTGCATTCGCGTTGTATCCAGTAACCTCGCACGGCCACAGTATTGCAAACATCTTAAAAAAAACAAGGTGTGGGTGGAATGAGGCAATGTACCAAAGGTTCAAGAAGTGCGTGCGGAGTATAGACACACAGACAAGACTGTGTCAAGATGTTTTTATTCTGTCAACTCTCAAAATTATTTCACTACACATTTTGTGGTAAATTTGAATATTTTTGGAATATTGGAAAATATTTTTGGAAATTTATGCTTGAGATCAAGTCATAGTTTTCATATAAGTTAAGACCAGTCAGATGCCAAATTTCCAGACGTACCTAGGACGTGCTGGAATAAAATTAACATCGTTCAAGAATCAGGTCAAATAATCGAACCATTCCTGCACATGTGTTGGAACGAACTAGGAGGAATATTATTGATTGACAAGAGTCAAATTCACCCCTTCGTATGTCCTGTGGGTATTTTGTTTCAAACAGTCAATAATATGTTAGTGTTTCCCTGATTGCAAGTCAATAATTCCAATATCATTTTTTTCTGGAAATTTGTGGGGGAAATATGTTCATATGATATATACATGTTTCAAGCCTTCTAAACTAGATTTCTTCCATCGTGAATGGAATTTTCAGGAAACATGATTCACACAAGAGGATGCAAATACAATCGTTTACAATTTTTCACTTGTAATTTTGCACTTGATTCAGAGTCAGAACCAAATCGTCTCCAAAAGAGCAAATATTTTAGGAAGATGTCCAATGAAACCCAAATAAAGAAATATAGTTCTACAGCGGATTTCTTTATTTTCAAGACCTTAGGTTGAATGATGGTTGTATACGTGACATGGGAACACAATGGCACATTATTGACGTTAGAGCGTTGAGGGCGAAGCCCCCAACCCTCTACATGTCTATGTGCTGACTTTTTTATGGAGGTTTCATGCCAACATATCGACGCTCGTTTTGGCATGTAAGCGTTCGGACACCTACTTCAAATGAGGATTTTCTTCGTCCTTGACATAACATCTCTCGAGTTGATGGGAAACTTTGACTATTCCACATATATATTAGGCATAAATCGATGTGTTAGGTTTGAGAAAATTACGTAAAATGTTCAAAAATTATCTAAAAACGTCCCAAAATGGCGGAGCCGGTGGAAATGGACGTTCCCAGAATGCAAAACAAATTTTACCACAATCACGCGTATTTTGGAACACAATTTTCTGTTCAGCAATTCGTGCATGCATATACATGCATGTGGGCATCTGCGTTTTGGCATCTTTGGCGTTATGAAGTAGGCCTAAACACAACGGTTCGTCTGCAATGCCACGGCTACATTTACCGTAATTTGACGTATTTCATCACATGACAATTAAGCTGGTGTTCCGTGCTGGGTTGCGAAGCCTTTTTATTTTAATCTGGTCTTTTAATTTGCCCAGTAAAGGCATGTGTTGGGCTATATCTGATGATATCAGATGCAGATATTCCTCATAGTTTCCAATGTTTTAGGGATATCTTAATGAGGTTCCAAATCATCGTAGCAGGCGTATCTGTTCCATTGATCGATTTTAAAATAAATGTTTACTTATTAGGAATATGAATGAAGTAGGCCATATTTTTCATCCTAATATACGGAAACGAATTGGAATCATGTAGGGGGAGGAAATGATAGCTTCTGTTTGTTTTTTGTTTTTTGGGGGGGGAGGGTAACGTTGTGTAAGATACATTCAGCTGTCGTGGTGCTGATGACGTGCTCGAGCTCTAATGTCGTCTCCCGCAGTTAGCTGCATTTTCTTGTTCTTGTCATGTTGTTGCTTTGGACTAGATCATATGACTTCAGCTCATTTTGGTTGGCCATAAGCGGTAGTGGGATCGAGCTATTAAATTATCCACTTTTATCCATTATTCAATTTATCCATTTGAATAATTCTGGAGCGTTATTCGTGATCAGAAAGCCAAATTTGAGGTTATCGTTTTGTAAAAAAAAAATACATTACTTTGAACTCATATTATTGGCCTTGGATGTTCTCCACCTTAACTTAACAGCCTGACTACACTGTTCGTTGCACAACACCCATACATCAATCAGTGCATTGCCTTCGGCATTAGGCACTAAATATTTTTGAATTGCTTGAAAGCGAATGACCATGACCCAAATAACTAACATAGACGACATTCTAAATGTGGATGAGATGGGTTAGAAATATACTCCTGTGGCATAGTTAGCATTCTGCCACGTTAACTTATCCAGTTCAGCTCCTCGGTCATCGTTGTGCAATAAGTACATATGTTGTTATAAATAGTTAGGCTTGATTCACTATTAGAGTTAATAACCTGTAGTCGTTAGAGTGACCACACGTAGATTACTGTCAAATTGACGAGGATCACTATGTGAGTTTCATGCAATTTGTAGTTACATTAATTCCTAGATATGCGATGCCAATTATTCTATAATAATTTACCATATCATTTCTGTTCTGCTGGTGCACAATTCAGCACCCTACCATAGGATTGACCTCCCATCGCATCATCTACACCCAATATTCATAAACATGGAAGTACAACAGTAGTTTATTGCAGATCCCTTCAACTCAATTCAGAATACACCCAAATCCCAGTGAAGTTGGTTACGAACAAGTGCTGATCTCATTGGATCCAAGAGTCCAGAACACCTGACATCTCGTTAATATGATCACCACGTGGCTGTCACAACCATACATACCTGAGTTGTAGGATTACTTGCTAGAAATATGTCGTTTCTATTGCGTTCATGGCTATTTCCAAAACATAACATTGTAGGAATAAAATATAATATGGAATGTACATGTAGGTCTTGTGGACGATATTAACATTTCATGTTCTTAAATGGACAGCTTTCACTTCCAGGTTTGGAGTTTTCACCTCAGTGTTCCTTTCACGAGTCTAGTATTTTAAGGGCTTTATGAATATGACCATTTTCGTGACTTAATGGTGAAATGAGATTTAGTACAAATATAGTTCATATAACTTTTTTTAAAATTCACATTCCAAATGTGCCAAAAATACTGTTTAAGCCACTCCTTGCAACACACGATTTGCTATTGTAGGTTTCGATTGATCTATATTTGTGTGATGTATTATCGATAAGCATTTAGATCTATCAACACGAAGAACTGTAGTTTTCTTCGAACTCATTTATCTGCCTGTATTTATATGAAGATGGCATTGTTGCAGATAGATCTCGACCCAGACATGCCAGAAATGCACCTCATTCAACAGAAAGTGTAGGCGAAACGAAACAATACAGCACAGGTTCACAGAGTGTGAAAACGCACTGTGTTCAAATAAAGATCGATTTACGATTGTATTATTGGGATGTTTCACCAGAGACACTTGTCCAACTGCCAGAGTACTCGACTGTAAAAAACATATTGGAGTGTAGAACATCGTTCAAGAACAATGTCAAGTGAAAGCATCATTAGATGTGATTGACATCTCTTGTTTGTGTGGAGGAGTTTATTTTTGTATCAACGTGTTCGAATCCGATACAGTAGAATCAATTAGTTCGTCACCTGTCGTTGAAATAAAAGTCACGAGTTTGAATGTAATCTGATGTGTGGAAAAATGTATCAAAATTTAGTCTTCAGAATATTTGTGTGATATATTTGTCATGATACACCAATGGTCAATGTTTTGCATATCATCAGCTGTATTCCCAGAATGACTTTGAATCTTATAACACAATTATGTACATGTAGAATATTAATTTTAATGTAGCACCTGTAAAAGTGCTACTTCATCGTTAAGGCACCGTGTACTTTGAAATACTTGAAAGCAAACGACCGTGATCCAAATGATGAATTGGCTTATCCTGACTAAAAATGGTGTATATGACTAAAAAGGGACGAGTTTGATTTCAGATTAATTTTTCAGTGTCATGTTCTAATATTTTGGATGGATGCCATTCTATGTTGTTACATGTGTCAGGTTTGTAAGTTTTCATTGTTGTTGTTTATACTGGCAAAATACGTTTAGAAATGGCCGTTATTAGCCATAAAAGGTTATTTTGTTTGTTTGCCCACAATTATGCTTATTTTCCAAAGGGTGGAGGAGAAACTGCCATTATAGTCTGAGTCTGATATTGACGACAGTGAAAAAAAACATGCTGATCTGATTGTATCCCAAACATCGGACAACCTGTTACTATGATCAATGTTTGACTGAAACGATTTGACCGTAGTTCTATTCAAGTATTGTTTCACAATATATCGATTACTGGAAGAGGATATTTGATGGTGGCACGAAATCTACATCACAAATCTTTTTCTTCTGGAGTTACTATAGTCGTAAATACAACTGTGTTTGCTTTGTCCTTCTTGAACCCATCGATTCGCGTGCATATAATCATCAAACTATATTTGCAATGGATTCAGTAACCTCCTCGACCTAGTATTGAATATATCTGACATAACAAGGTATTGGAGAAATGAGGTAATGTAGCAAAGGTTCATGGAGTATGTGGAGAGTTTTGAGGATCGCGGACATAACTACTTCACACTGTTTCCATTATATAAATTATCAAACATATTTTACAGCACATGCTGTGGTGAATTTGATTATTTTAAAAAAGAATGTGAACATAATCGAATTATTTGGGGATTTATATGTCACATAGTTATCTTTTCAAACTATAGAACAATCTCACACCCAACCACTCCGAATTTCAGACATACATAGAACGTGATGGAGTACATGGAAAATCGCTCAATAATGAAGTCAAGTGAGAGTACATTTCCGTGCATTTTAGAAACGAGTTCGGAATACAATTATCGATAGACATCAGTCAATTTACTCGTTTGTGTCTCGGGTGTACTGTACAGTAGTTGGGTTTTTACAGTCTATAATACTTTAGCTTTGAATTACAAGACAATACTTTCAATTTCATCCTTTTTCTGAAAAGTTGTACTGAACATACAGAGACATTTTTCGAGTCTGCTCATCATAATGTGACACTAGGGATATGAGTCAAGCGCAGACAGAACTACAGAGAACTACTGTCACTGGAAAATACTAAATTTCCAAAAAAAAAGCTTCTGAAATGGCAGCTCATGATGTTGTTTCAAAACTGTATTCATCTGAATAATACTAAAGCATTCAAGACTATAATAGCACATTTATGTTTGACCTCTTTGAAGTTTAAGTTTAAGTTGATGTGACTTAGTATAACGCTTAAAACTGCAGAGTGCATTCTTTGGCGCTTTACAGGGAAGCAAGGTAAACTATGAGATGTCATGTCAAATGTTCTGCGATAGAGGTGGGTTTTAAGATTTAACTTGAATGTAACGATATTGGTAAGTGATCTGAGGCTGTCTGGAAGGGCATTCCAGAGGCGAGGTCTAGCTACACTGAATGAACAGTCAGCAAATGTGGATTTTTTGGTGCGTGGAACATGAAGATAAGGAGTGAGGACAAATATTTGGGGGTTAGCCCATGAAGGCATTTAAATACCAGAATTAACATTTTGTACTCGGCTCGAACAACAACAGGTAGTATATGTAACTCTTTGAGAGCTGCAGTAGAGCTGTGATATCTTGACCAGTTTAGAATGATCTTAGCGGTGAGGTTTTGGATCCTTTGAAGAGGAGCTAAGGTACTTTTCGGGAGGTTAACGAAGAGGCTATTGCAGTAATCCATGTGAGAAAACACTAAGGCATTTGCGAGTTTAAGGCAAGTAGGTCGGGAGCGTCATGCTGCATGCTTTTGAACACATTGTTCTTCATATTGCACGTGGATGTTCTTCGATGTTATCGTCATTAACAAAGTATGTACAACTGATGTTGCGTTATCACTTAAATGCTTTGAGGCGGTTCAAAGCGTGTGATCATGACCTTACTACGTTGGCATTGTTATTTGATTGTGGAACAGTTGGCATTTTATGAATGTAGCTCAATTCAGGGGCAATAATTCCAACATTGATTGCAAAACGTAATTTTTGAAATAATCTCATTATAAACACCATGTGTACGATGTTGGGTTATATATGTCCTTTTTGCTCTCAAATACCTTTCATAGATTTCGAAATACAAGCATGAAATGTATGACTGACTTTAAAAAAAGAAACTGGTTTCACTTCCAGACTATCAGTTTCTACTTCAATGTTTCGTCCAGAGCAAAAGTAGTGATATACAACTTCATCCATTGCAATTGCACCGAGTATTATCATAGGTTGAGTTGCTTATCTAGATCAACCAATGAATTGTGTATAAGAGATATCACCCACCTATATTCGGTCTGTATCGGGTAAAAAAACTTGAAACCCCACAATATCCACCAAATACAGTCCCTCATCAGCAGTGCGATATCTACTATATAATTATTTGAATCGATCGACATATATAATAATGCAATTGCTATTTCTGGGATAAAATATATTCATGAATGTGTATAATGACTGCGTCACTGGCATCGTTTGCCTATTTGTACCCCACGAAGGTTTCCACCCACATGCCAGAAATCCATCTCGCACAACTGTTACAGTAGGTGCACGTGCATCAATCTCGTACTGTGCCATGGTATTGTCCTTATTGGAATCTTTTTCGTTCGCACATAGCTCTGTCAGAGGCTCTGTCAGTGGCATCAATAGAGTGCGCCACTAGACCCTTTGTCCAAATGCAAAAATACCAAAATGTAAAGCCATTCAGTTCAGATTTCGTGTGAACATATGAGCTAGGTAAATAAAAGCTAAGCTCAGCAATAATAAGATAACACAAAAAATTGTGGTACTTTGAATATTCTGGGAATGTATATTATAATTTTCATAATGGGCCTTTATACAGAGCAGACCAGTCCCAGACCTAAGCGCTCAGATTATATAGTGTACGTGATAGAACTGATGGAATAAAATGAACATCGTTCAAGAATATATCCGAATTATCATACCATTTAAGCACATTTGTTGCACCGAGTTAGTAGAGCATAGTTGAGCGTCAAATTCACCTCTTTATATGACCCGTGGGTATTTTGTTTCAAACAATCAATGATTTTTTAGGTTTTGCCTGATTACAAGTCAATAATTCCAATATCAGTTGTCTATTTTTCTGAGAATTTGTTGGAAAAATATGTTCATATTATATATACATGTTTCAAGCCAGGTAATCGTGTACCTAGATGTCTTCCATTGTGAGAGGAATTTTCAGTATAACGTAATTCACGCACGAGGACGTAAATACATTCTTTCACAAGTCTTTTTCATTTTATTTTTGCTCTTGTTTCAGATGCAGAACCAACCCGTCTCCAAAAAAGCAAACATTTTAGGAAGATGTCCAACGAACCTCAAATAAAGGAATAAAGGGAGTAAATTTCTACAGCAGATTTTCTGATTTTCAAGACCTTAGGTTGAATGATGGCCGTATACTTGACATCGGGACACACTGGCACATTATTTTTGTCATGTTGTTGCTTTGGACTAGATCATGTGACTTCAGCTCATTTTGGTTGGCCATAAGCGGTATTTAGCAACAAACTATTAAATTATCCACTCGAGCAATTATTTATCCATATGAAGTGTTAATTCTGGAGCGTTATTCATGATCAGAATGCCACATTTGAGGTTGTCATTTTGAAAAACAAATTACATCACTTTGAACTCATATTATTGGCCTTGGATGTTATCCACCTTAACTTCACAGCCTGACTACACCGTGTTCGTCGCACAGCACCCATACTGTACATCAATTAGTGCATTGCCTTTGGCATTAGGCACTAAATACTTGTGGATTGCTTGAAAGCGAATGACCATGACCCAAATGACTAGCATAGACGACATTCTAAATGGAGATGAGATAGGTTAGAAATATACTCCTGTGGCATAGTTGGCATTCTGTCACGTTAACTCATTCAGTTCAGTTTTCGGTCATCGTTGTGCAATAAGTACATATGTTGATATAGATGATTAGGCTTGATTCACGTCTATTAGAGTGAATACACTGTAGACGTTATTTCACGTGGAGTACTCTCAAATCGAAGAGGATCACTATGTGAGTTTCATGAAATTTTTAGTTACATCAATTCTTATATACACGATGCCAATTATTTTATAATAATTTACCATATCATTTCTGTACTACTGCTGCACAATTCAGCACCCTACCATAGGATTGATCTCCCATCGCATCATCTACACCCAATATTCATAAGCATGGCAGTATAATACTAGTTGATTGCAGATCTCTCAACCCAATTCAGAATACAACCGGATCCCTGTGACGTTGGGTACGAACAAGTGCTGATCTAATTGCATCCAAGAGTCAAGAACACCTGACACCTCGTTAATATGACCACCGCGTGGCTGTCACAACCACACATATCTGAGTTGTAAGATTACTTGCTAGAAATATGTCGTTTCTATTGCATTCATGGTTATTTCCAAAACATAACATTTTGGGGGTAGAATACGATATTAACATTTCATGTTATTTAATGGACAGCCGTCACTTCCAGGTTTGGAGTTTTCATCTTAGTGTTCCTTTTACGAGTCTAGTATTTAAAGGGCTTTAAGAATATTTTCGTGACTCAATGGCGAAATGCGATTGAGTTCAAATCTAGTTGATATAACTCTCTTGATTCCCATTCTGAATGTGCCAGAAAAATTCGGTTTCATCTACTTCTTGCAACACACGATTTGCAATTGTGGGTCTCGATTGATCTATATTTGTGTGATGTATTAGCAATAAGCATTTAGATCTATCAAAATTAATAACTGTAGTTTTCATAGAACTCATTTATCTGTCTGCATTTATATGAAGATGGCACTGTTCCAGATAGATCTCGAACCAAACATGCCAAAATTGCACCTCACTCAACAGAAAGTGTAGGCGAAACGAAACAATACAGCAAAGGTTCACAGAGTGTGAAAAAGCACTGTGTTCAAACAAAGATCAATTATTACGATTGTATTAGTGGGATGTTCCATCAGAGACACTTGTCCAACTGCCAGAGTACTCGACTGTAAAAAACACGTTGAAGTGTGGACATCGTTCAAGAACAATGTCAAGTGAAAGTATCATTAGATGTGGTTGACCTCTCTTGTTTGTGTGAAGGAGTTTATTTTTGTATCAACGTGTACGAATCCGATACAGTAGAATCAATATTTTGTCACCTGTTGTTGAAATAAGTCACGAGTTTGAATGTAATCTGATGTGTGGAAAGAATGTATCAAAATTTAGTCTTCAGAATATTTTTGTGATATATTTGTCATGATACAACACTAATGGTCAATGTTTTGCATATCGTTAGTTTTGTTCCCAGAATGACTTTGAATCTTATAACACAATTATGTACATGTAGAATATTAATTTCAATGTAGCACCTCTGAAAGTGCTACTTCGACATTAAGGCACCGTGTACTTTGAAGTATTTGGAAGCAAACGACCCTGATCCAAATAATGACTTGGCTCAGCCTATGGCATAGATGACTAAACAAGTGACGTGTTTTATTTCACATAAATTCTTCAGGGTCATGTTGTAATTTTTGGATCAGAGTTTCCATTGTTGTTGTTGATATTGTTGTTGCAAAATACGTTTAAGAATGGCCGTTATTAGCCAACAATATATTGTTTGTTGGCCCACACTTATGCCACGAAGTGCGTATTCTCCCGAAAGTAGAGGAGAGACAGCCATTCTAGTCTGAGCTTGACATTGATGAAAGTAAAAAAAACATGCTGATCTGATTGTATCCCAAAGCCTGAAACACCTGACAACCTGGTGATAAGATCAATGTTTGACTGAAGCGATTTGACCTTAGTTCTATTCAAATATGGCTTCTCAAAATATCGATTACTGGAATAGGATATTAAATGGTGGCACGAAATCTACATCGCTAATCTTCTTCTTCTGGAGTAAATATAGTCATAAACACAACTATGTTATCTGTGTCCTTCTTGAGCCCACCGATTCGGGTGCATATAATTATCAAACTGCATTTGCAATCGATTCAGTAACCTCCTCCACCTACTATCCAATATATCTGACATAACACAGTGTTGGAGAAATGAGATAATGTAGCAAAAGGTCATTGAGTATGTGTAGAGTTTAAAAGAACACGGACATAATTACGTCACGCTGTTTCCATTCTGTCAGCTATCAAACATATTTCACAGCACATGCTGTGGTGAAATTGAATATTTTAGAAATGTGAACACATTCAAATCAATTCGTGATTCTCATGAATAGGTCATATAGTTCTCTATAATGTTCGAGCTATAGACCAGTCTCGGACCCAACCACTCCGAGTGTCATACATACATAGAACGTGATGGAGTACATGGAACATCGTTTAATATTGAAGTCAAGGAGAGTACATTTCCATGCATGTTAGGAACGAGTGCGGAAGACAATTATCGATAGACAGCAGTCAGATTTACTCGTTTGGTGTCCCGTATGTACAGTAGTTGGGTTTATGCAGTCTATACATGTAATACTTGAGCTTTGCATTACAGGACAACAGTTTCAATGTCATTCCATTTCTGGAAAGTTGTACTGAACACACAGAGACACTTTTCGAGTCTGCTCATCGTAATATGACACTAGGGATATAAGTCAATCACAGAGAGAACTAAAGAGCTTGTCACTAAAAAATACTAAATTTCCAAGAAGTTGTCAAACAAAATTATGCACTTCTGGCATGGCAGCTCATGGTGTTGTTTCAAAACTTTATTCATCTGAATAATACTAAAGCATCCGAAACTAGAATAGCACTCTTATATTTGACCTTTTGAACACATTCTTCTTCACATTGCACGTGGATCTTCTCGGCCTTGGATGTTATCGTCATTAACAAATTTTATACTCGGTTCATTGCGTAGCACCCTTACATCAACTGAGATGCCATTGAGGCAATAAATGCTTCGAGGCGCTTCAAAGCAGGTGATCATGACGTTACCACGCTGGCATTGTTATTTGACTGTGGAACAATTGGAATTCCATGACGGTAGCTCAATATAGGGGCAATAATAAACATTGATTGCAATATGTAATTTCAATATGAAATAATCTCATCACAAACACCACGTGTACGTTGTTGGGTTATATTTCCTTTTTGCTTTTAAAGGCCTTTCATTGATTTCGAAATACAAGCATGGAATGCATGACTGACTTATAAAATACAACTTTTTTCACTTCCAGATTATCAGTTTCTACTTCAATGTTTCGTCCAGAGCAAAAGTAGTGATTTACGATTTAATCCATTGCAATAGCAGTGACTGGTATCATAGCTTACGTTGATA
This sequence comes from Terebella lapidaria, assembly GCA_949152475.1. Classification (NCBI taxonomy): domain Eukaryota; kingdom Metazoa; phylum Annelida; class Polychaeta; order Terebellida; family Terebellidae; genus Terebella; species Terebella lapidaria. The sequence goes on from OX424558.1 coordinate 32,465,903, forward strand.
TCTGGATCAACCAATAATATGCCACTGGGTGTGTATGAGATATCATCTACTTATATTCGGTCTGTACCGGGATATAAAACTCGGAGTTGAAACCCCTCGATTTCCACCAAATACAGCCCCTCATCAGCAGTGCGATATCTACTATATAATCATCTGAATCGATCAAAATATATAATAATGCAATTGATATTTTTGGGATAAAATATTTTCATGAATGTGTATAATGACTGCATCAGTGGCATCGTTTAACTATTTGTACCCCATGAAGGTTTCCACCCACATGACAGAAATCCATTTCACACAACTGTTACAGTAGGTGGACGCGAAACGAGATAATGCACTGCAGGCTCAAAGAGTGCACCTGCATCAGTCTCGTACTGTGCCATGGTACTGTTCTTATTGGAATCTATTTCGTTCGCACATAGCTCTGTCAGAGGCTCTGTCAGTGGCATCAATAGAGTGCGCAACTAGACCCTTTGTCCAAATGCAAGAATACCAAAATGTAAAGGGAGTTTACAGACCAGTCCCAGACCCAAGTCCTCAGATTATATAGTGTACGTGATAGGACGTGATGGAATAAATTGAACATCGTTCAAGAATATGCTCGAATTATCATACCATTTCAGCACATTTGTTGCACCGAGTTAGGAAGAGCATTGTTGCGAGTCAAATTCAACCCTTTATATGACCCGTGGGTATTTTGTTTCAAACAATCAATGATTCTTTAGGTTTTGCCTGATTGAAAGTCAATAATTCCAATATCAGTTGTTGTTGTTGTTTTTTTTTAATTTGTTGGAAAAATATGTTCATATTATATAGATATACATGCTTCAAGCCAGCTATTCGTGTAACTAGATGTCTTCCGTCGTCAGTGGTATTTTCAATATAACGTAATTCGGGCAAGAGGACGTAAATACATTCTTTCACAAGTCTTTTTCATTTTATTTTTGCTCTTGTTTTAGATGCAGAACCAGCCGTCTCCAAAAAAGCAAATATTTTAGGAAGATGTCCAACGAAAGTCAAATAAAGGAATACAGGCAGTAAAGTTGCACAGCAGATTTTCCGATTTTCAAGACCTTAGGTTGAATGATGGCCGTATACGACATGGGGACACCATGGCATTTTGTTCCTGTCATGTGGTTGCTTTGGAATAAAGCATGTGACTTCAGCTCATTTTGGTTGGCCATAAGCGGCATTTAGCAACAAACTATTAAATTATCCACTTGAGCAATAATTTTCACCATTTGAAGCGTTAATTCTGGAGCGTTATTCATGATCAGAATGTCACATTTGAGGTTGTCGTTTTGAGAAAAAAATACGTTACTTTGAACTCATAATATTGGCCTTGGATGTTTTCCACCATAACTTCACAGCCTGACTACACCGTTCGTTGCACAGCACCCATACACCAATTATTGTATTGCATTTGGTATTAGGCACTGTATACTTTTGGATTGCTTGAAAGCGAATGACCATGACCAAATAACATAGACGACATTCTAAATGAGGATGAGAGGGGTTAGAAATATACACCCATGGCAGAGTTGGCATACTGTCACGTCCGCTCATTCAGTTCAGTTTCTCGGTCATCGTTGTGCAAAAAGTACATATGTTGGTATAAATAAATAGGCTAAATTCACTATCAGAGTGAATATCCTGCAGACGTTATTCCACGTAGAGTACTCTCAAATTGACGAGGATCATTATGTGAGTTTCATGCAATTTGTAGTTACATCAATTCCTATATATACGATACCAATTATTCTATATCCTTTATGTACTGCTGGTGCACAATTCAGCTCCATACCATAGGATCAGCACCCTACCATAGGATCGACCTCGCATCATCTACACCCAATATTCATAAACATGGCAGTACAATACTAGTCGATTGCACATCCGTTAAACCCATTTTTGATAATCCCGGATCCTTGTTGGTTGCGAACAAATGGCGTTCTAATTGGATCCAAGTGTCGAGAACACCTGACACCTGGTTAATATCACCGCCACATGGCTGTCACAATCATACATACCTGAGTTGTAGGATTACTTTCTAGAAATATGTCGTTGGGTTTCTATTGAGTTCATGGTTATTTCCAAAACATAACATTTTGGGAATAAAATATGACATGGAATGTACATGTAGGTTATGTGGAAAATATTAGCATTCCATATTAAATTATTATGATTAAAACAGACTGATGTCACTTCCAGGTTTTTCACCTCAGTGTTCCTTTCACGAATCTAGTATTCAAAGCACTTTAAGAATATGTACATTATTGTGAATTAATGGTGAAATGAGACTTAGTACAAATATAGTTGATATAACTCTGGTTTGATTCCCATTCTAAATGTGCCAAAAATAGTGTTTTAGCCACTTCTTGCAACACACAATTTGCTATTGTAGGTCTCGATTGATATATATTTGTGTGATGTATTAGCAAAAGGCATTTCGATCTATCAAATTGGATAACTTTAGTTTTCTTAAAACTCGTTTATCTGCCTGCATTTATATGAAGATGGCATCATTCCAGATAAATTTCTCGACCCAGATATGCCAGTAATGCACCTCACTCAACAGAAAGTGTAGGCGAAACAAAACAATACAGCAAAGGTTCACAGAGTGTGAAAAAGCATTGTGTTCAAACAAAGATCGATATACGATTGTATTAGTGGGATGTTCCACCAGAGACACTTGTCCATCTGCAAGAGTACTCGACTGTAAAGGACATGTTGGAGTGTGGAACATCGTTCAAAAACAATGTCTAGTGAAAGCATCATTACATGCGTTTGACCTCTCTTATTTGTTTCAAGGAGTTTATTTTTGTATTAACGTGTACGAATCCGATACAGTAGAATCAATAGTTTGTCACTTGTCGGTTAAATAAAAGTCACGAGTTTGAATGTAATCTTCAAAATATTATTCTGATATATTTGTAATGATATAACACTAATGGTCAGTGTTTTGCATATCATTAGTTTTATTCCCAGAATGACTTTGAATCTTATAACACAATTATGTAGAATATTAATTTTAATGTAGCACCTGTGAAAGTGCAGGTGTGTACTTTGAACTTCTTCAGTGTCATGTTCCAATATTTTGAATAGATGCCATTCTATGATGTTACATGTGCCAGGTTTGTACCCCTGTTGTTGTTGTTGTTTATACTGGCAAAATATGTTTAAAATGGCCATTATTAGCCATAAACGGTTATATTGTTTGTTGGTCCACACTTATGCCACGAAGTACGTATTTTCCAGAGTGTAGAGGAGAAACAGTCACAGTGAAAAAACATGCTGATCTGATTGTATCCCAAAGCCTGAAACACCTGACAACTTGTTAATATGATCAATGTTTGACTGAAACGATTTGACCGTAGTTCTGTTCAAATATGGCTCCTCAAAATATCGATTACTGGAAGAGGATATTTGATGATGGCACGAAATCTACATCACAAATATTTTTTCTTCTGGAGTATATATAGTCGTAGACACAACTGTGTTTGCTTCGTCCTTCTTGAACCCATCGATTCCGTGCATATAATCATCAAACTGTATTTGCAATGGATTCAGTAACCACCTTGAGGTACATGTAGTATTGAAAATAGCTGACGTAACAAGTTGTTGAAGAAATGAGATAATGTAGCAAAGGGTCATTGAGTATGTGTAGAGATTATAGGAACACGGATATAATTATGTCACGACGTTTTTATTCAATCAATTATGAAACATATTTGACCGGACATGTTAACATAGTTTCTATGATATTCAAGTCATAGACGGCGGATGAAAAGGGCAGATGAGGCTTTCCATAACATTGTGCTTCAAATTCGAAAAAAAAATAATTTAGTTAAAACAGCTTGGATAAAAACATCCCCCATTCCCCACTGGTCAAGAATTTCTGAAACACAGGCGATAGTGAACGTGCAACTCAGAAATATACTTTGTAGTGAGTTTCGGCGAAGACTCACGCCGAGAAAAACTTTTCATACTGAAACATTTCTATTATCGCTCACCAAAACGACCCTGGACAGCGGCCGCTGAAATTCCTACTTTTTTAAATTCGTACTTTGGCATTTCTATATTGTTGTTTTTGTTTATTACTTACCCCCTGAAAACTCTGTTGCGGAAGATTCTCTGATGCCTTTTTTGCACACAAACCTGGAAGGATGTATGTATGATAATTTTACTGCTGATTGCTTACTTGTGTGTGGAGATTTTAATTGGTGAACTAGACGATTCCATTGATATTGTTGATGATATTCAGAATAAGGATGTATTAGCTAAGGTTAATTCATGTCACTATGAGAATTTCATCAATTTCCTCAAAGATACTCAAATGTGTATTTCGAATGGACGGGTAACAGCGAGAAAAAATAACTTCCCATATGTATCAACGAATGATAAATCAGTAGTTGACTATATGGTGACACCATATGATTATGTCCGAAATTGTATTTCATGTAGTGGAACTGACTTCTAATCTGATTGAAAAATACCAATGTTTTTGGATTTACTGTCTGATACATGTGGGACCTCGTAAGACTAATGCTCAAGGCACTAGTAGCGGTTACAATTTTATAATATATGTTATGGAGATTTAGATACTGTGCTACAGAAATTGAAAAATTATTTCGAAATTTTATACAATCCTGTGGCCCATGTGTGTCATATGGCTAAACATGATGAATTTCATAGAACTGCCCAATCCCATTATGATGAATATCATCGCCAATGTATATATATTATGTGGAGATTTTGGAGCACTTGGTTATGATGATCAAGAACTAAGTTCTGAGATATCGATGTATGGGTTCAATAAATCAGTAGGTAAGCTGAAGTGTAAAAGATATTTTGGCGTTGATGAGATTCTGAATGCGATCTTGAAAACATGAGTGTCCGAGTAACCTTTTTTGAATTCTTTAAGGTGCAATTTACCAGTGATATTTAACCAAGTGATTGGTCAAAAGGTATATTTATACCAATTCCAAAAGGTATAGGTCGCGACACTACTGTACCTTTGAATTACTTGGCCATCAGTCTTTTGTCATGTGTGTCAAAATTACTAAGCAGCATTATTAATGCGAGACTGTGTAAATATTATGACTCTACCGTAACAGGTATTATCTTTGAACAAAATAGGCTTGCCAGTAGACGTTCCTGTCAAGACCACTTATTCAATATTGTCAGTATTAACAAATCTACTTTTGTAGCCTCTAATGGCTTAGTAAAGCATTTGTTGATATGTCACTTTTGTTTTATGCCCTTTTGTGTTATGGGTAGATGGTCATTTATTTCAGTTAATAAAGAACATGTAATTATACTCAATAATGTATCAATATTAATGACAAGTATACAGATTGGTTTTGTGGAGTGTACTTGTGAATACTAAGCTAGAGTACCCCGCAGCCCTGTGCCGATGGCTACGAACGAGTGCTGATTTAATTGGATCCAGGAGTGAAAAACACCTGACACCTCGTTAATAGGACCACCACGTTGCTGGGACTTCCACACAAACCTGATTTGTAGGATTACTTGTGGGAATTTAATGTTGGATTTATCTGTAGTTACTTCCATTTTTCTCATAAAATATGACATGGAATGTATATATGTTTGACATCCGGACAATATTGGCATTTCATGTTATTTAAAAAACACTACTTCCACTCCCAGGTTTGAAGCTTTCACTTCATGTATCAAGATAATGATAAGTATTTTTTTTTTGTTTATGCCATTTGTGTTATCTGATAGATGGTCATTTATTTCAGTTAATAAAGAACATGTAATTATACTCAGTCATGTATCAAGATAATGACAAGTATGCAGATTTGATGCTACTTGTGGAGTGTACTTGTGGACACCAAGCTAGAGTATCCCGCAGCCCTGTGCCGATGGCTACGAACAAGTGCTGATTTAATTGGATCCAAGAGTCAAGAACACCTGACACCTCGTAAATAGGACCACCACGTTGCTGAGACTTCCACGCAAACCTGATTTGTAGGATTACTTGTGGGAATTTAGTGTTGGGTTTATCTGTAGTTATTTCCATTTTTCTCATAAAATATGACATGGAATGCATATATGTTTGACATCCGGATAATATTGGCATTTCATGTTATTTAAAAAACACTCCTTCCACTCCCAGGTTTGAAGCTTTCACTTCAGTCTTCTGTCTCCTTCCAGGAGTCCAGTATTCAAAGCGTTTTAGGAATATATAAATTCTTGTGACTTAATGGTGAGTTGAGATTCAGTAGAAGTATAGTTGATAGAACGCTCATTCGATCTCCATTCTACAGATGCCAAAAATTGTTTATTAATGCAACTACTTAGAACACAATCTTTGCTATTATGGGTCCCGATCGATCCATATTTGTGTGAGGTATGAGCAATAAGCATTCGGATATATCAAAATGAATAACTGCGGTATTCTTGGGACCCATTTATTTGCGTGCGTTTATGTGATGATTGTATTTGTAATTATTCCTGATACACTTCTCGACCAAGACATACCAGAGGTGCATCCCACACAGCAGAATGTGTAGGCAAAAACGAGATGATATACCAAAGGTTCATAGAGTGTGAAAAAGCATTGTGTTCAAACAAAGATCGATTTACGATTGTATTAATGGGATGTTTCCACCAGTGAGACTTGTCGAACTGCCAGAGTACTCGACTGTAAAGGATGTGTTGGATTATGGAACTTGGCTGAAAAATACGGTCAAAAGCACTATTACATGTACATGAAAAATACTCTCTTGTTTGTGCGAAGGAGTTTATTCTTTGTGTCAACGTGAACGAATCCGCTACACTAGAATCAATAATTTGTCAGCAATCGTTAGGGTAAATGTATTGGAAGCAAACGACCTTGGTCAAATTAAAACATGGCATAGACAACTAAAAGAGTGCTGAGTGTTATTTCAGATAAATGCCTCAGTGCAGTGTTTTGGTTTTTTAATAGATGTCATTCTATAATGTGAGATATATCAGGTACTCAGCAGTGTTTTCATCATTACTATTGACACAAATGCCTTCAAAAATGACCGCTAATGGCTAAATGGCTATCTAATCTAGAAAGCATAAGAATTGAATACGATAGTTCGAAAATCACACTCTAATCTCGGACCGCAGATTGAAACTAATACCTGTCGAGCGGACGTCAAAGCTGGATGAACACAACTTACTTTTGTTGTACATTCACGAACTGTTTGTATCATACCAATAATCTTGACACTGGCGTGGTGTTTCATATTTCTCTTGGTTCACTGGGATTATTTGAGATTTTCTAATCGTCTCTATTGTTTGTTGGACCAGACTTGTGACACGATGTGTACATATTTCAAAGGTAAAAGAGGAACTTCCACTGAATTTTGACACTGATGACAAAATTCACGCTGGTCTTTCTGCATCCCAAGGACTGAAACAACTGGCAACCGGTTAGGCCAAAATTAAAAATGTTTTCGTTTGTCCTAACCCTACAAACCCTCAAAAATCCTCCCTACCCAAAACATTGATTGTGAATTTTACAAGAAAAATTTTATTAAAACTCATTGCAATTCTCTGATAGTACTTACTAGTACCGGGTATGTTTTTATTGGTCAGTCACATTGAATATAGGAGATGGATCGAATACGCATGTTGTGAGCCCAAGCTTTTATACCGCTGAGCTCAGACTTGACATACTCGGGCAAAAAAATTCTTTCACCCACCCACCTACCCACAATTGGACGATATGGGTAGGGTTAGGGGTAACAAAGATATTTTCAACTCTTGCCTTAGAATGATCAGCGTCTGCCTGAAATTATTTGATTGTAGTTCCATTCAAGTATAACTTTTCAAATATAAATTCATGAAAAGGGATATTTCATGGTAGCACGGAATCTACATCGAAAGAATTTTTCTTCTGATGTAAATATAGTTGTGAACACAACTGTGTTTGCTGTGTCCTTCTTGAACCCACGGATTTTCGTGCATATCATTATCAAACTGCATTTGCAATAGATTCAGTAACCTCCTCGAACTAATATTGAATATATATGACATAACAATGTGTTGGGAAAATGAGATAGAGAAAACGTTGACGGGGTATGTGTAAAGTGTGGTGAAATTGAATATTTTCGAATATGATGTGAACACATTCGAATCAATTCGTGATTCTTATAAATGGGTAACATAGTTTTCGATGATGTTCAATTTATAGACCAGTCTCACTGTGACGAATATCGTTCACGGCCGATATCAAGCCGATTTAACTGGGTCGTCGTGTGATTTAATAAGGCCGGCAGTTTCAATTTAACTGTTTATTGCGGTGATAAGTTCAATGATGCAGTCACTCACAATCAGGGCCGCACTCTCACCTACCGTCCGATGATATCCCAGTCGAATATATTCCTATTATAGTCCTTCGTATATCTTGTACATATATCCAACAGTTTATATATCACTTGTATTTAGTTCGTATATTAATATCGACAATCTTCACAGGCGCTATATTTTGCACGTCCTGTCACCGGGATTTCTACTACTCTTCTGCGCAGATAACTGGGGCCGAGGGATCATGTGCTTGTGTAGTTTCCCGCCAAGTGTATGCGGTGTTGTGATTGGTCGAATGTATGCTGCAATGCGTTGATGTCACCGGGAAAGTGGGTTTCCCCGGCTCGTGTCAATACTTGTAATGCCTGTATCTGTGCATGTGATGTGTGGAGTATGTGTGTCAAGTTCTATGTGCATGTGAAGGTCAAGGCCGGGTATCTTGGGTCGAATGTACTGAACTAGCGGGGCCGCAGGTGCGTGGTTTGACCTGTGTGTGTAACCATGACTACATGGAGTTTATGCTTGTGATCGTATAGTGTGTACTTGTCCTGTATGTAAGTCATATAGAATGAATGTTTGTTGTGGAAATGTGTAGTGCGCGGGAGGGACGGGAGTAACAGTCGCTAAAATTACTACATAACACCCCTTCATTAATCCTACGCCCTCGGGATTACCCTCCCCGGACCCTACCGTCGCCAAAAACTAAACAATAAAAAGCTAAGAAGTCCTAAAGGTCAAACCCAAAAACACTCACACACACACGCCGCGCGAAATGAAAAAACACTTCATACAATAAAAATTTCCTAACCGTCAAAATAAACGTCAGCGGTCAGTCCGTCAGCAGTCACTACGATGATACATATACAAATACATTCATAACAATGACCGATGAAGAATGGAATGTTTGATATGGAATGATAAACAAAACTCCTCGACGTTTCAAAGCGAAACAGAACTAAAACTTTAAGAGTCTATTAAACTGAAATAAAATGATGATTAAACTTAACTAAATCACATGTATAAAAACGAAATGCTGTGACTAGGATAAAATATATATGTACAACTATTTACAATATCCGAGTCCGTGACCAGGATGGCTGGCCGTTCTGGTTGGGGCCGTATCCAAGGGGCCGAACAGTTCTGGGCCGAAACTTCACTTGCCCTCCCGTTCGCACCTGCTGGCGGGAGGAGGCGGGGCCGCTGGCGATGCCTGCCGCATCAGCTGTAGCTGTTCGTCCGGGGGCAGTCTGGGCAGGATGGACACGATTGTGGCCAACAACTCCCCCGGGATGGTCGGTGTGGTCGGGGTCGACGAAGCTGGTGCTTCCGATGGGGTCGGGGTCGAACTCGCTTGAAGTCGAGTGATCTCTTGTTGTTGGTGGGCGACTTGATCCTCCAACTGAGTCACACGGACTCGAAGCCGCAGATTCTCCTCGGACAGGGTGTCCGGGAACGTGGGCTGGTGGCGCTCATGCAGAGCTCCCATCCCAAAGCCGACAGACAGGCCATTGTATTCTGCCTGCCTGATGTGATGGTCCAGGGCCGACAGGTACTCCCGACGAATTAGTCGCAAGTACTGGTGCGCTAAATCATCAGCGCGAGAGCATTGATTGTGAATTTTACAAGAAAAATTTTATTAAAACTCATTGCAATTCTCTGATAGTACTTACTAGTACCGGGTATGTTTTTATTGGTCAGTCACATTGAATATAGGAGATGGATCGAATACGCATGTTGTGAGCCCAAGCTTTTATACCGCTGAGCTCAGACTTGACATACTCGGGCAAAAAAATTCTTTCACCCACCCACAATTGGACGATATGGGTAGGGTTAGGGGTAACAAAGATATTTTCAACTCTTGCCTTAGAATGATCAGCGTCTGCCTGAAATTATTTGATTGTAGTTCCATTCAAGTATAACTTTTCAAATATAAATTCATGAAAAGGGATATTTCATGGTAGCACGGAATCTACATCGAAAGAATTTTTCTTCTGATGTAAATATAGTTGTGAACACAACTGTGTTTGCTGTGTCCTTCTTGAACCCACGGATTTTCGTGCATATCATTATCAAACTGCATTTGCAATAGATTCAGTAACCTCCTCGAACTAATATTGAATATATATGACATAACAATGTGTTGGGAAAATGAGATAGAGAAAACGTTGACGGGGTATGTGTAAAGTGTGGTGAAATTGAATATTTTCGAATATGATGTGAACACATTCGAATCAATTCGTGATTCTTATAAATGGGTAACATAGTTTTCGATGATGTTCAATTTATAGACCAGTCTCACTGTGACGAATATCGTTCACGGCCGATATCAAGCCGATTTAACTGGGTCGTCGTGTGATTTAATAAGGCCGGCAGTTTCAATTTAACTGTTTATTGCGGTGATAAGTTCAATGATGCAGTCACTCACAATCAGGGCCGCACTCTCACCTACCGTCCGATGATATCCCAGTCGAATATATTCCTATTATAGTCCTTCGTATATCTTGTACATATATCCAACAGTTTATATATCACTTGTATTTAGTTCGTATATTAATATCGACAATCTTCACAGGCGCTATATTTTGCACGTCCTGTCACCGGGATTTCTACTACTCTTCTGCGCAGATAACTGGGGCCGAGGGATCATGTGCTTGTGTAGTTTCCCGCCAAGTGTATGCGGTGTTGTGATTGGTCGAATGTATGCTGCAATGCGTTGATGTCACCGGGAAAGTGGGTTTCCCCGGCTCGTGTCAATACTTGTAATGCCTGTATCTGTGCACGTGATGTGTGGAGTATGTGTGTCAAGTTCTATGTTTAGAAGTCAGTGCATGTGAAGGTCAAGGCCGGGTATCTTGGGTCGAATGTACTGAACTAGCGGGGCCGCAGGTGCGTGGTTTGACCTGTGTGTGTAACCATGACTACATGGAGTTTATGCTTGTGATCGTATAGTGTGTACTTGTCCTGTATGTAAGTCATATAGAATTAATGTTTGTTGTGGAAATGTGTAGTGCGCGGGAGGGACGGGAGTAACAGTCGCTAAAATTACTACATAACACCCCTTCATTAATCCTACGCCCTCGGGATTACCCTCCCCGGACCCTACCGTCGCCAAAAACTAAACAATAAAAAGCTAAGAAGTCCTAAAGGTCAAACCCAAAAACACTCACACACACACGCCGCGCGAAATGAAAAAACACTTCATACAATAAAAATTTCCTAACCGTCAAAATAAACGTCAGCGGTCAGTCCGTCAGCAGTCACTACGATGATACATATACAAATACATTCATAACAATGACCGATGAAGAATGGAATGTTTGATATGGAATGATAAACAAAACTCCTCGACGTTTCAAAGCGAAACAGAACTAAAACTTTAAGAGTCTATTAAACTGAAATAAAATGATGATTAAACTTAACTAAATCACATGTATAAAAACGAAATGCTGTGACTAGGATAAAATATATATGTACAACTATTTACAATATCCGAGTCCGTGACCAGGATGGCTGGCCGTTCTGGTTGGGGCCGTATCCAAGGGGCCGAACAGTTCTGGGCCGAAACTTCACTTGCCCTCCCGTTCGCACCTGCTGGCGGGAGGAGGCGGGGCCGCTGGCGATGCCTGCCGCATCAGCTGTAGCTGTTCGTCCGGGGGCAGTCTGGGCAGGATGGACACGATTGTGGCCAACAACTCCCCCGGGATGGTCGGTGTGGTCGGGGTCGACGAAGCTGGTGCTTCCGATGGGGTCGGGGTCGAACTCGCTTGAAGTCGAGTGATCTCTTGTTGTTGGTGGGCGACTTGATCCTCCAACTGAGTCACACGGACTCGAAGCCGCAGATTCTCCTCGGACAGGGTGTCCGGGAACGTGGGCTGGTGGCGCTCATGCAGAGCTCCCATCCCAAAGCCGACAGACAGGCCATTGTATTCTGCCTGCCTGATGTGATGGTCCAGGGCCGACAGGTACTCCCGACGAATTAGTCGCAAGTACTGGTGCGCTAAATCATCAGCGCGAGAGCATTGATTGTGAATTTTACAAGAAAAATTTTATTAAAACTCATTGCAATTCTCTGATAGTACCGGGTGCGATCTCCCTGAGTGGAGGTGGCCGGGTGATGTAGATACCGGTGTGGTATTCAGGGGTCGACTTGGGAGTGGCGGATACTCCTCAGGTGGAGGGACTAATCCCTCACGGACTCGGTAGTCCGTGACGTTGGAAGCCGTGGGTCGCTCCACAACCATCCGCCTGGGTATGATGTCCGAAGGCCGAACTCTGGACGGGGTCGAAGATGTCACTGTGGTGACCGGTCGGGTTGTCGCTGGCGATGCCACTGACGCGAACGAAGCCGTAGTGACGACTGCCGAGGCCGAAACACCGGTGGTCGTTGTCGGGATTTCCTCCGCCGTGCTCACCGATGTTGTCTGGTAGTTGATGGGCCGGACAAAGAAAATTGTACTGGGTCGTCGTACTCGAACCCGCGTGTTCATGGTTTCAATGTCACTGACCATGCGAGTTAGCCGAATTTCGTCTGCCGGGGTCGAAGCACGATTGTACTCCAGTCGACGGAGTACCTGCTGCACTTCCGGGGCCGAGTTGGGCGGATATTGCTCAAAGAGCTCTGGCGCCATGTGCCAGATGCCGAACGTCAAGACGGTGTTAACATCCCTCCTGAAGATTGGGATGTTGGCCGGAACTCTTGGGGGTCGATAATTCGGGTTCGGCTGCATGTCGACTCTGCAGCGTAGCGCGAACCTGACGAGCATGGGGCCGGATGCCGATAGTCGTCCTTCCTGGTAGAATGGGAACGACGTCACGTGTTGCGGGGTCGCTTGAGACGAATGCCGGAACATCTCCTCCTGGGCCAATGTCCGGAAGTCGTCGCGGGCCGGGCACACGAAGAAGCATAGAAACGGAAAGTGGTACGCCAAAACGTGCACGTCGAGGTTCTGGGCCGTCCGGAAAGGTCCGCGTCGTGGTACGGTGGACCACTGTCGCTCTCTTGCTCCCTCCTCTTCGCCGATGCAGAAGGGGCACTCGTAGCGACCGTCTCCACGCTGTAGCGGAGCCAACGTGAGGAGGTTTCCCTCCGACAGGGTCGACTGTTCATCGAAGTTGTGGATATGGCCGTATCCAGCGCTCCGATTTCGCTTGCTGAGTGGAACCTTGTTCCAGTCTATGGGCCGAGTTCCGTAAGGTGTCACGGGAGGTGGCACCAGTTCCATCAGTTCCGCCACTTGCCGACGGAAAGTCGAGGTCGGGGCCGAAATAGCAGATCCGCCACTAGAGCGCGACGAACTGCTAGATGTCGATCGGGCTCCCGCTCCATGTTTCTTCTTAAAAGAAGTGTAAGTCCTCTTGTTCAGAGAACGGGAGGCCGAAGGTCGTACCACCGCTGAGCTGGAAGCGGGTGAAGTTGGGGCCGGAGCGATCGGGGCGATCAGCTGATTTGTTGGGTCGGGTTGGCGGCTCGCCGTGGCGACTTGCTGAGCCTCTTGAGCCGCTTGTCGTGCCTCGATCGCACGCTGGACGATACTTCCGCCCTCCTCGAGTTGGCAGAAGCGTTCGGGGTCGATGTTAAAGATGTCGTCCGGAGTCGGGCTCGGTGTATGGCGCTCTCCTCGTTGCGCCAACTTGTCTCGGGCCGTTTTGGGTCGTGCTCCCTTCTCTGAACCACTCGCCGTGTCGCTGAGCGTGACTGGGTCGCGCTGCTCAGGCTGCGAGTCGGGGCCGGACGAAGTTTCGTTGTCGGGGACGATTATGGGATGATCCGATTCATCCCCGGTGTCGACTACTTGGACGGTGATGTTATCGCCGTCCAACTTGACTGTGCGGGGCCGATTATCACCTGGGTCGCCATTTTCCCGGTCGTCTCCGGGTTTGTCAGCCATGCTGACGGGCCGAAACTAGAGTCGAGATACTCCTAAGTATTGACTAGGCTGGTTGTAACAAAGTCCGGATTTCTTCAGAACCAGCCTAGTTCAAATGCCGATAATCAAAGCCGTATTATCTCCAAAGTCTTGTGACCAGGATTTATACAGTGTCAAAGTTTATAGGCCGACAATTATCTATGATTAGCACAGTTTTTGTAATCAATAGTCCGTATTCTGATATCCGAAACTTTCGACAGCAGTCCTTCTCCTCCAAAGTCTCAGGCGCAAATGACCTGATTGCGGCTAATCTTCACTGCCGTACACAAAGATGCTGACAGCATCTCGATTCTTAGAACTGGGTCGGGGGGCGCTCTCTATCTGTATAGAAAACGTCTTTACGCTATGTATCATTGTTCCAAGCGTACACACAGCAAGGCGGGGCCGTCGTCAAGGAAACGCAGAGCGATCCTTCTCTGACCTATTGGGTCAGTCCATTACGACAGTAGGGGTGTCCTCACACTGTCCAGATTTCCGTATGTCCATCTGCCGTCCCCTGGATAACTCGTTCCGAATCATTGTCTATTTATACTAGTCGACTGTTCGAATTACCGGGCTCTTTTTTGCACGACGACTCACTATTGTCTTTATCAGGGGAGATTTCATGTGGGTGCTGTAAACAGCTAAAATGTTTATTAGCGCTCGTGCGTGCCTTGTGAACTAATCAGTCTATCGTTCCTTCTCCCACAAATTAGCGCACAATAAACTACGGGGTCGAGTTGCTGTTTCACAGACGACACACAGTTATTAAAGGCTGAGATATGAATATCAATCACTCACAGGGGCGGACATCGTTCCATTCATTTTCAGCCAGTTCACAGGACGACGGGGCCGCAAATTGTAGGGGTCGAAATTGCAATGAACTGGGTCGGTCACACCACGGCGCTTTGAATATTTTGGGTGATGAATTTGGTGACAGGCCGCATCTTGGCATGATAGCTATGTAGTGACTGGTTCCCGTACCACTGGGCCGTTCCTCCGAATATTACATGGAGTGAGTAGAGGCTCTGTCGACGCATACTCCAGAACGAATCACACTATCACCTCTTCGACAACTAAGTGGCCTTATTCACGGTGTGACTGGTTTTATTATCCTCTTCGGCTGGCACATGGATGGAAGCTTTACATGATAATCTTAGTCATTGCGTAACATACGCCTTGATCAATGGTACATGTTATACGGGGTCGAAACATATATCATAATGCAACCAATTTTTCACCAGCATCATAATTATAATATCATATCTAGTGTGTATATATCGAATTTGCCTCACTGACATCTTGTACATATTAAATGCATATATTGTTATTGTAATATAATATATTATTATTGGGAAAGACATGATATCATAGTCCATTAGACATGCATAATTCATCATCAATGATATCAATCAGATAACAAGGCCGGGGTTATCTGTATCGGGCCGGTTTGCGTGCGTTGCGTCTGGGTCGATTTGGTCGTGCAGGCGGGGGCGTAGCCTCGCTTGCCTCAGGGTCGGAAGATACCACAGGCTTTTGCCTGCGTGTCTTGCGTGCCGGTTTTGGAGTGTCGGAACTTGATCTGCGTGATCTTTTCCGTTGTCGATGTCGACTTGAGCCGGATGAAGTCGGAGATCGCGATTGACGATCCTGGGTCGTTGGCGAATCAGACTCTGCTGTTTGGTCTGAATCAGTATGCCGATCTTGGACTGTTACCTCCCAAGGGTAATAGAACTCCTTGAGAAGTCCCATAGGGTCGGGTGACTGTTCTGGGTCGGACTTGCTTGACGACGACGTGGGTCGTACAGGGTCGGAGTAGATGTGGGCCGCTTGGTTGTCACCTTCGTATGGCTTGAGCACATCCAGATGAACAACACGAGTGTTCCGAGGGTTGGAAACCAGGGCGATTCGGTAATCAACCTCGGTTACACGGTCGATGATCCTCCAGGGACCAGTCCAGGGCCGAGCGAACTTATTATTCTGCGTGAGTGGCAGATAATAATACCGGACCAGTTCGCCTGGTTGAAACTGGGGTCGTGGTTTTGCGTGGGCGTCATAACCCATCTTTTGCCGAATTGCCGCTTTCTCGAGATGGTCTTGGGCGAAACCGTGGGCCGTCCTGATGGCTTGCCGCAAATACTCCACATACTCCGGACCACACGGAGGTAGAGGCTCAGGGTCGTAGGTCGGAAACATGAGGTCGACTGGCAAGTTACACTCGTGTCCATACACCATCAGATGCGGGGTGCATCCCGTGGACGAGTGTACTGAGGTTCGATAGGCCATTAACACATATGGCAGGTGCAAGTCCCAATCGTTTGCACGATCGCTGACGAACGCACTCAGCATGTTGAGCAATGTCCTGTTGAATCGCTCAACTTGGCCGTCGCTCTGGGGTCGGTATGGGGTCGTACGAATCTTCTTAGCGCCCAGTAGACGCACAACATGCCGGAACAGGGACGACTCAAACTCAGTACCTTGATCGCTATGGATCGCTTTGGGGACACCGTGGTAGACTATCCACCGATTCACCAGGGTGTCGGCAACATTTTTGGCCGTATGTCGCCGTAGCGGAAAAGCGTCAGTGTACTTCGTAAAGTAGTCCGACACGACTAGTACGTACCGATGGCCTCTTCCCGTGACCTTGTGGGTGTCGAGGATGTCCATCGCTATTCTGTCGAACGGCGCTCCTGTCGGTAGCTGTGTCAGGGGCGATCTTCTTGGGGCCGGTTTACCCTTGCGGGTCACACATTGCGGGCAGCGGGCACACCAGCGGGCGACGTCCAGCGCCAAGCCGGGCCAGTAGAATCGGCGCCTGACTCTCTCGATGGTACGCTGTATGCCGAGATGTCCGACAATCTTTAGGTCGTGTAGTTGGTGCAGAACTTGTGTCCTGAGTGCTACGGGGAGCACGGTTTGCACCACAGGCCGTCCAGCAGGGTCGGGTTTTACATGTCGAACCAGCACTCCGTCTTGCAGCGCCAGGAGGTTCCAGCGGGAAACAAGTGTCTTTACCTCCTCTCCTTGGCGAGCGACTTCTCTAGGGTCGGGCTTGGTGCCGGCTAACATCCATTGCCGCACTTTTCCAACGCTGGGGTCGGCTTGCTGTGCCGCGACAATGTCCTGGGTCGAATAGTCCTAAAGCCACTTTTGTCCGTCAAGTGTGGCGTCCAAAGCACGGACTCGAACAACTTGGCGTGCCGAAACTAGCTGGGGCAAGACCGGTGATGTTATCGAATCACTGTCCAGGAGGTCTGCCCTTGTCTGGGTCGGAACAACAGTTATCCGACGAACTGGAAGTTCTCCGGAACTTGTTTCTGGGTCGGTCGGAGGTGTGACGAGTCGTCCGGGACAGTCTTGGTGTTTACAACTGTGGCACCGTGACAGGCCGTCGTCGTGTAGTTTACCGGGTCGATGCTCTATCCGAAAGTCATACTGCTGTAGCTTGGCGAGCCACCTAGCGAGCATGCCGTCGGCGTCGCTGTAATTTTTCAGCCACCTCAGCGAGCTATGGTCGGTCCGGAGGAGGAATTTCCTACCCCAGAGGTAGTGCCGATAGTGTTGCACCATCTCAGCTACTGCCAGTAGTTCCCGATAGGTGGTGCAATAATTCCGCTGGGTCCGGGAAAGGGTTTTGCTGGCAAACCCGATGGGGATCTCCTTCCCGTTAACCCTTTGTGAGAGGGCGCCTCCCACAGCAAAGCCGCTTGCATCCGTGTCGAGGATGAAGTAGTCCTCCGGATTCTGGGTCGGGTGAGCGAGCTTTGGCGCCTTGATGAGGGCGTCGCGGAGTCGCTGGAAAGCTCGTCGCTGGGCCGGTCCCCAAGTGAAGTGGCATTCACCTCGGGTAAGCGCTACGAGAGGTTCAGCGATCTCAGCGTAGTCCTTGATGAATCGCCTGTGGTAGTTGGCGAAACCAAGGAAAGCCCTGACGTCGGTGATCTCGCACGGGGTCGGCCATTCTCTGATGGCTTTAACTTTGTTGGGGTCGACTCGGATTCCTTGGCCGCTCACTATAAACCCTAAGTATAAGATTTCCCGTTGGAACAACTCACACTTCTTGGGCTGAAGTTTCAGGCCTGCCGATCTGATTCGATCCAGGACCGCTTCCAGGTTTGCGAGTGCCTGATCGAATGTTCTGCCGTAAGCTATCACGTCGTCGAGATAGCACATACACCGGGTCCACAAGTAACCACGGAGTATGGTCTCCATAAGCCGTTCGAAGGTTGCCGGGGCGTTGCTAAGGCCGAATGGCATGACCTTAAACTGATAGAGTCCCTTCCTTGTGGCGAAGGCAGTCTTCGGTCTGTCACTGGGGTCGACTTCAACCTGCCAGTAGCCGGAGGCCAGGTCTAGGGCCGAGAAGTAGTTGGCGCCTGCCAGGGCGTCATGAGTGTCCTGAATGTTGGGCAAGGGATACGAGTCCTTGCGGGTGACATCATTCAGGAGCCGATAGTCGACGCAAAATCTCACTTGGCCGTTCTTTTTCCGTACGAGCACTACCTGTGCGCTCCAGGGCGAATCTGACGGCTCAATACACCCCAAGCGGAGCATCTTGTCGACCTCCTCGTCGATGATACTTTGCTGCGCCTGAGGGACGCGTCGCTGTCGTTGTCGAATCGGGGCCGAGTTGCCGGTGTCGATCCTGTGTTGGACGACTTGAGTCCGTCCCAGTTGGCCGTCCGGGTGCATGAACGTGTTCTGGTATTGGTGAACCAGGTTGGCGCACTGCCGATGCTGTTCTGGCGTTAGTCCAGCGCGATCCACCATTTCTTGCAGATGTGGCGGTAGGTCGCGGTAGTGACTGACGTCTACCGGGGACGGGTCGGGCTCTTCTCCGGGTCGTGGCAGAGCTCCAACGACACTTTCGACAGGGCTGGCTATGGCGACAGGGTCGGAACGGGTGAGCGTAATGCCGGTATCTGCTGGATTGACTACCGACACCTTTACGCACTGCCGATTCAGGGTCGTAAGTGTTCTTCCCATAATGAGGTCGGTCTCCTCGGGAAAGGTCGTTAGTGGTTTAACTATCCTCGGGTGTTGTCGGACTCGGACCCGGGAAGTCGGGACCAGCTCCACTATTGCTTCGCTGCGTGCGGGGACGGTGACAGCTCGTCGCACGGCCATTCTGACAACATTGGCCTCAATGTCTTTATGTGCGAACAGGATCTCCTTGTGTACCTGTATCGTCCCTTCACCGTAGTTCACCACAGCGTGAGCTTGCCGGAAAAAGTTCATGCCGAGAATCATGTCGTCATGTATGTCAGCCACACAAAAGGTCACAATCATATGGTTGGTTCCGACCTGTATTGGGAGGTCGATCAGTCCATCGATTGGACTTGACTGTCCATTGACGTCACGAATAGTAGCCGAAGTCGATCGCAAATGCCGCTGGTCGGCGGGGACGTGACGTAGCTGGTCGCGTCGGAGCAGGGAGATCTGCGCTCCGGAGTCGAGTACAGCCTTTATCGTCTTGTTTCCGACATGTACCGGCAACTTCCAGCATCTGTGATTGGCGGCGCTGGAGTTGTTGATGACAGGCGGAATTTCGGGGTCGTCTGGCGGTGGCCTGAAGAGTGTGTGAAGAGGCGGCAGTTTGGATTCCGGTCCACTCGGAAAGGCATAGAATCCTCCATCGTCGGAGATCCATTCAATCTCGGACATGCTGTCCGTTCCGGTGCCGTTGGCGGTCGGGGGTGACACCATTCAGGACGACGGTTTCCACGTGGTGGCCGTTGCGGTCGCGGTGCGGACACCCCTTCATGAAAAGAGGCCGGTTCCGGGGTCAGAGCTTGACATTTCGTACACACCCCTTCAAGGAGCTGAGGTGTGGGCTGGGCCGGCTGCGGGGTCGTTATTGGTGTCGTTACCGTTACAGTAGTCGTGACAACCGCGGGTGTGGAGCGGGGAACGTTGTTCTGTTGTCTGGAAGGCCCTTGCTCCTCAGCACCTTCCCCTACTGGTTTGACGACGGGGTCGGAGGTGTTGGTGGGGCCGGTTTAGTTTGGTTACCGGTTTGGTTAGGTACTGACAACACTTGAGCTGTCCTTCTGTCAGTACCGGGACCATTAGGCCGAAATGCTAGCGGTTTCATGCCGTTGCGTACTAGCACATCCTTAAGCCGAAAGCACCGCATCCAGCGATGGCCGGGCTTCTTGCAGAAGAAGCAAACCATGGGTCGTCCGGGTTGCGGGGGTCGATCACCTTTCATCGGGGCCGTTGTTCGCAGGACAGAAAAGATAGCCGTTTCCTCACATAGTCCATTCTCGTCACTAAGGACGCACTGGAAAGCTTTAGCCACCCACTCGCGTGAGCAGGCCGGCACTGAATGTTCGTCGCAACCCTGTAGGCCGGTAGTGTCGCTGTCCGCGGGGTCGTAATAGGCCGCAACTTGCTCTGGGGTTAGTGTTTCCCCCTGAGTGACTTGTCCCATGGCACAAGACAGTTCTTCATTAACAGGGTCGTCTTCCGCGTATCCGCTTGCGGAAATGTCAGCATGTCGCGTGCCTCGGTGTCGATCTCTGGCTGTCCTCTGCTGACGACTCTCTACTTTGAGAACGGCCGTAAGTGCCTCACTGTAACTGTTAAAAGTGAGGGCGCACAGTTTATCGGCAATGGGGTCGGGTTGGCCGTTAACAAATTGTGCAATCACAGTTCGTTGCCGCGACGCTGGCGTAACGTCATCGAACACTTGCTCCGCCAGGGCTTGGAGTCGCTCCATGTAGTGTTCCGCGTCCTCTTTTCGTTCCCGCTTGAGGAACGGAAAATCGTCCCGTTTGGACT
The DNA here is from genome assembly GCA_949152475.1 of Terebella lapidaria. Classification (NCBI taxonomy): domain Eukaryota; kingdom Metazoa; phylum Annelida; class Polychaeta; order Terebellida; family Terebellidae; genus Terebella; species Terebella lapidaria. Next base: position 32,486,902 of record OX424558.1, read on the forward strand.
GTCGACGGGGCTCGGGTTCCCAGCCCTCTAGAAGTTGGCGACGGAACTCCTCCCAGGGAGTCGCAACTGGGATATTTGTTAATGAGTTCTTCATTAACAGGGTCGTCTTCCGCGTATCCGCTTGCGGAAATGTCAGCATGTCGCGTGCCTCGGTGTCGATCTCTGGCTGTCCTCTGCTGACGACTCTCTACTTTGAGAACGGCCGTAAGTGCCTCACTGTAACTGTTAAAAGTGAGGGCGCACAGTTTATCGGCAATGGGGTCGGGTTGGCCGTTAACAAATTGTGCAATCACAGTTCGTTGCCGCGACGCTGGCGTAACGTCATCGAACACTTGCTCCGCCAGGGCTTGGAGTCGCTCCATGTAGTGTTCCGCGTCCTCTTTTCGTTCCCGCTTGAGGAACGGAAAATCGTCCCGTTTGGACTGTCGACGGGGCTCGGGTTCCCAGCCCTCTAGAAGTTGGCGACGGAACTCCTCCCAGGGAGTCGCAACTGGGATATTTAGAGCTAGCGCTTCAGCGCGGCCGCGCAGCGTGCTCCGGAAGGTCGTCGTCTTGTTGAGGTCGGAGTAAGTGAAAGCCGCGGTAAATTGTTCGAAACTCCGAATGTATTGAGTGAGATTGCCCTCCTTGAAGGTTGCACGCCATTGAGCCATTTTAGCCGTAGCCAACGTTTGGGGCTCAGACGTGAGTCTCTGTGGCGTGGGCGTATCAACACTCACCGCAACTGATGTAGTCGCTGCAGTGGCCGTCGGAGTCGGAACAGCCGAAGTCGCCGGAGCCGTCGTATCTGGGCCGATCGGGGTCGCGTTAGCGGGGGCGGTCGGTGCTGTCGTCGCGGAGACGGCGAGCGATGCGGCGGGTGGTGCCGTCGTGTGACTGGGGTCGTGTGGTGCTTGTGCAGCGGGGGCCGGTTGGCTGTATGGAGGCGTCACCCATGGTATCCCGACTGAGGGTGGGAATACAGCCGGTGGTGGATATCGGTATACCGATCCATCTGGGCCTACACCATGGTACACTAATCCGGGTTGTGCACCATGATAGCCGGTGTCAGCTATCACGCTGGGAACGCCACCATATCCGGGCGGTGGGTTCACGTAGCCGACATGCGGTGAATAGTATCCGACAGCTACTCCATTTGGAACACCGCTTGTTGCGCCAGGGTATCCGACTGGCGGTACACCATATCCGTTGGTGTTTCCGACTGATTGTGAGATCGGAGGTCCGATCATTGGCACAACACTTTCTGCCGGAGCAGACACAACTTGATCTTGTGACGGATCGAAGCGCGGTTGTTCTCCGGTAGTCGGCGATGGTCGGTGCGTGGTCGGCGCGGGAGCACGTGTGTCGGAAGTCGGCGTGTCGGGGTCGCAGGGTCGGCGACTTGATGTCGAGGGTGCTTGTCGGGGTCGCGCTTGTCGCATGGTGGCGCAAGATTCCGTCATCGTGTCGCTGGGTCGTTGTTGTCGTAGAGGCGTCGCGATCTGGGTAGCGGTCGTCGCCAGGATGTCTTCGGATGTCGCTCCCGCCTGGCTGGGTCGTGTGTACTCTACCACCGTTGGCTCGGTCGGTATGCGTGAGTACATTTCTGGTGCAGGGTCGTGTTGTCTCGGCGTCATAGGCGGCGCCAGGGGTCGATTGGCCGAATAAGCGTTCGGCGGGGTCGGTTCCGGAACATTGTCAGACTGACAAACCCACTGTCGTATCCGAGAGTTACTTGGTGGGTGCGTAACCATTGACGTGTCTATGGTTACCGGCCGAATGTTCACTGCTAATTGTTCTGGGTCGATATCACGATCTACGCTCGCTCTTTGGCGTGAGCGCGTATAGTTTCTGTCGGCAAAGTCACTTTTCTGGGTCGCTCTAGCCGGCGTGGCCGAGTACGCTCTAGCGTGTGCACGCAGAATGTCACTTACTGTATGTGACGGTGCGAGCGGGTCTTCGTCTAGGAACTCCTGCACCAGGTCGGCGGGCGGCGAAGACGATCTCAGGGTCGAATGGTCGCCGATGGAGTCGAAAAGGCCGGACGGTTGTTGCTCCTACGACAGTGGAACCGTATCGCTCATGGCAACTGAGCGAGGGCCGGAAGGTCGGAAGGCCGGATTCGGATTGATCGTTACTTCATCATCCGTGTGGTCGAGCGGCTCACCGCGGGGAACTCCCGGGACTAATGCCATCAATGCCGGTCGAATCGGGGTCGATAATCCGAGACTCGCTCAGATCCTGGTCACGGCACCAATGTGACGAATATCGTTCACGGCCGATATCAACCCGATTTAACTGGGTCGTCGTGTGATTTAATAAGGCCGGCAGTTTCAATTTAACTGTTTATTGCGGTGATAAGTTCAATGATGCAGTCACTCACAATCAGGGCCGCACTCTCACCTACCGTTCGATGATATCCCAGTCGAATATATTCCTATTATAGTCCTTCGTATATCTTGTACAAATATCCAACAGTTTATATGGCACTTGTATTTAGTTCGTATATTAATATCGACAATCTTCACAGGCGCTATATTTTGCACGTCCTGTCACCGGGATTTCTACTACTCTTCTGCGCAGATAACTGGGGCCGAGGGATCATGTGCTTGTGTAGTTTCCCGCCAAGTGTATGCGGTGTTGTGATTGGTCGAATGTATGCTGCAATGCGTTGATGTCACCGGGAAAGTGGGTTTCCCCGGCTCGTGTCAATACTTGTAATGCCTGTATCTGTGCACGTGATGTGTGGAGTATGTGTGTCAAGTTCTATGTTTAGAAGTCAGTGCATGTGAAGGTCAAGGCCGGGTATCTTGGGTCGAATGTACTGAACTAGCGGGGCCGCAGGTGCGTGGTTTGACCTGTGTGTGTAACCATGACTACATGGAGTTTATGCTTGTGATCGTATAGTGTGTACTTGTCCTGTATGTAAGTCATGTAGAATGAATGTTTGTTGTGGAAATGTGTAGTGCGCGGGAGGGACGGGAGTAACAGTCGCTAAAATTGAGCCATTCCGATTGTCTGAAGTACATAGAAGGACATGATGGACGACTTGGAACATCCTTCAAGAATGAAGTCAAGTGAGAGAGCACTTCCGTACATGTGTTAGAACGATGGTTAGGATCTTTTTGATTGAGTCAATAATAATTTTGCCGGTTGTAGGGTAGTTGGTTATGTATAACCTGTAATATTTCAGCTATCCTTGACTTACAAGAAAATACTTTCTACGTCATTCTTTTTTTGTCTGGTAAGACAAAACATCATTGGGGATTACAGATGCATTTATGAACCACGCGATCATATAGCATAATGCCAGTAATATTAGTTTGCAAAGACCAAAATGAGGCACACAAAAGCATGGAAACGCGTTCGTTGACGAGTCTGCTCATCATAATGTTACACTAGTGATGAGATTCAAGCGCAGAGAGAAATACAGAGCTTGTCACTGGAAAACACTAAACCTTCCAAGAAGTTGTCAAAAAAAACTTAGAAATTCTGACATGGCAGCTCGTGATAACGGATTTGAAATTTCTATTGAAAAAACTACAGTATAATACTACAGCATTCAATACTATAAAACCACATTTATGTTGAACCTTTTTGAACACATTCTTCATCTTGCACTTGGGCGTTATTGGCCTTGGATGTTTACGTCATCAACAAAGTATATACTCGGTTCATTGCGTAGCACCCATACATCAACTGGTGTGGCATTGAAGTACTAAATGCTTCAAAGTGAACGATCATGACCTAAATACGTTGGCATTACTGGCATTCAGAAGTGGTGATGAGATTTTATTTGCCGTACTTTGATTGTGGAACAGTTGGCATTCTATGAAGGCAGCTCAATACAGGGGCAAAAATTTCAATATTGATTGCAATACGTAATTGCTGAAATAATCTAATCACTAATAAAGATGGAAGCCGAACAAGATAATGCACTGCAGGTTCGAAGAGTGCATGTGCAGCAGTAACATAATGTGCCATGGTTTTGTCCTTGCTCGGAGGTATTTCGTTCACACGAAGATCAATTCACAGTCGTATCAATAGAGTGCGCCGCTAGACCCCATTTCCTCTTCCAAATGCCAAAATATCTTAACGTAGTCCGCTACAAACAGTGAGGTAACGGAGAATCAAAAATTAAAAGTAATTTCTTGAATATTTCTTCAAAATGACATATTTTATAGGGTAAATGATCAGCATCCTAATACTGAAAAGAAAACAGGGGGTCACCGTGATCGTTTCTTCTACATACTCGATCAAAATCACACATATTTACCTAAAATGACATAAATTCTGGTATTTTTGCACATTTTTTTGTCCATATTCACATCTTGCATCGTGTTTTCCATGCGAACGGATACGGTGACCACATATTTTCTTTTCAGTTTGAGGATGCTGAGCAGTTACTCTATAAAATATATCATTTTGAAGCTCTAGATTATGTTGGTATAGGTATTTATTTTTTTAAAAAAACCTTGGACCCCTCCCCTCACTGTTTGGAGCGGACTACCTTAATGCTGATCATTCACCTTATGAAATGAGACGATCTACTTCGACCTCCACTGGTGAGAAGGTATATTAAAGTTTACTGCGCGAACTGCTTCAAGAGGAAGCAACAGAGGAAAATACCCATTGAACATGTTGAGTGGGGAAAAATTTCATGCAAATGTTTATTTTCTCTGAAAAAAAAGTAGGACAATATAGCAATTTCTCTGATCGAAGGAAAATATAGGGAAAAATATTAAAAAATTATATTTTCGCGGGCCGGGCCCCTCCTGGATCCGACCATGCATTCACGCTGGTGAATAGACCGTACGAGGGTTCCGAAGATCTCAAGTAATCAAGTTGTAATCAAGTTGGCATATCATAAATGAAACTGCATAAGAATGTGTATGTCGCGGAAACTTTTTTTTTTGACATACGATATTTCTGTGAACTTTGAGATTTTTTAAAGGAAGAGGTTAGGGGGTCGGCCCCCGGGATCCTTTCCTGTATTTCAATACAAACAGAATGAATGTTACATTATTCGTAAAAGAATCTAAATTCAGCCGTTTTAATTGTAAGTTTTCATGTTATTATATTATTATAGATTCGCACAGGAACATGCGAAGACATTTCCCTGAAATCAATTGCTGGAAACTATATAGCAACTTGTGCTGTTATTAATGCATTGAAATGTATTATTTTGGGGAAAATAAAGAATGGTCAGCAGATCCATTGGTTCTTTTTTTCCACAGTCAGTGACGGCATCGATTGTTGAACAATTGTTTATAATTAGGGAGAACGCACACGTGCTGTATACCAAAACAAACTGGCGGCAATAATTAATATAAACAAAGCCGCTGTCTCGCGCAGTAGAACGCGCAGATAGTCAAAACAATTAGTGGAACTCTTCAATCGAGGCGGTTGATTTCGTACGCCTCGTTGTGATTTCATTGCAGACGACAACTTTACGTAGTGAAGTGAAGAAGGATTCGATGGGAAAATTTCAGAGATTTAGAAAGAAAATGTGTACTTTGAGATAAATATTGGAAGGGATTGACTGCGATTTGCCGTAAACTACAACGGGAACTATATATTTCAACACGTGTAAGCGATTGGATCATAGACGAGGGGTAGGTTTCTTCAAATTGCATGGAGAATCCAACCTCCTGACCTATCAAATATTATGAATTTATGGCAATTTGAACAAAGTTTGTGCGCCGATTTTTGCAGATCTAGATCTATTTCGATTCCGCGTGCCTATGGTGTTTGCAATAGGACCTAATCCTTGCGCATTCATTATTACACACACAAGTTTGACAAATCAGTGAACGTCAAATACTATTACCCATGAACCTCGAGGCCTATCAATGTACGCTTATAAAAAACGTACAAATTATTAGGCATCACGATTGAAAATCGGACGCCTTATGTTTTTGTCTGTTTTTTTTCCTTCTTCATTTTTAGGTTACCGGACCTATGGTCCGATAACCTATTGCCATGGCGTTGCGTCCGTCGTCCGTCCGTCCACATTTTTATCTTTAAAGTTTACGGTCCAATCTTTCTGAAAATTTGGGGAAAGATACCTTGAAATAATTCGAGAAAGAGGTATTCACCCTGCAACATATCTTAAGGCGGTGACTGACCTAGTTCCTTTGTCTGGGGGTCAGGTCATGTTATTGTGCTCAGATTTTTTGGAAGGAAAATAAACACGGTTAGAAAAATGCAATTTTCTGCAACATAACGCATATATATATAATTACTGAGGTAGATGATACGATGTCCGAGATACTACTACAATTTTATTTACTTCACGAATATTTGTAGGGGCTGAAATTCTCCAGAAATAAGGTTTCTTACATCAATGTTTACCCCAATTTTGAAACGGTGATCACGTTCATGGTCATTTTCAATAAATTCTGGACATTGTATTTAGATAATCTGCACACGGGAGATAATATAATCATCCCATGTTTCATACATCCTGCGCATATGCACTAATATCTTGTAATAACAGTTATTCCTAAATTATTCCACATGCTTGTCGTGTCACCGATTTGAGTCAAGCGTCACCGACTTAAGATGTTAGTTGCCCAGAAAAGGACTGGTATCTCTCCACGAAAAACGCATAAAGTATTAGCCACCGCGGATGTTTAATCAACGGTATACATTGCAACATCATAATGCAAATGTCACCGCGGAATGTCATTGTGAAATACATAAATTTGTAGTAGTATCTCGGACATCGTATCATTCCCCTCAGTTATAATATATATGCGTTATGTAGCAGAAATTGCATTTTTCTTACCGTGTGTTGATCTTTCTTCCAAAAAGTCTGAGCACAAGTCGGTGACAATAACATGACCTGACCCCTAGACAAAAGAACTAGGTCAGTCACCGCCTTAAGATATGTTGCAGGGTGTATTTTTCAGTTTTTTAATTTTTTTTTCAAAATGGCGGCTGTTTTCTTCGAAAAACAGTCAATTTTGAACTTTGGCGGCCACTTTCTCAAAAACTGTCTGATCAGATTTAAGATTTTTGTTTCAAAAGATTCTCCTTATATACCTCTGTGATGTGTATAAGTTTGGTTGCCCTTGAATCGCCGGTCATTTTGAATTTTCGACGTGTCAACGAAAACAAAAATTTTTTTCGGCCCAAATCGCATTACTATCCATTTTGGGCCATTTCTGGGACAAAAAAAATGTTCATCCCTTGAAAAAAAATTCGGCACTTTTTTCCTTCATAATGGGAGCTGCCAGGAATGTACTTCTAGAACGCCTGAAGATAGAGCTTAGAAATTGGCACTTTCAAATGGGAAGTCATATATGGCGACTTGTGTGGTGACCCTGAATTTGACCTTGGATGACCTCGAAAGGTCAAAACAGCCATTTTGGGGTTGAAAAATGCCCAATTTTGCCCATTGTCTGTCTTCCTCGAAAACTGTCTGATCAGTTTAAAAAAAGTCCCCTTATGTACCTTTATGATGTGTGTAAGTTTTGTTGTCCTTGAATCGCCGGTCTCAGTGTGGCGGCCATTTTGAATTTTGACGGGTCGGCGGAAATTTTTTTTCTCTTGCCTCAAATCGCATTTTATGTATGTATGTATTTATGTTCACCATTTGAAGAAAATTTTTGGACTGAAATGTGCAAATTTTGTCCAAAAACAAAATACTTGTAGATATACCTTGTATTTGTATTTTGAACATATACAAGGTTGTATGCTGCACACTTGATGGTGACATTGAAGTTCAAGAAGATGACCTCAAATAGTTAATCTGAATGTCATATCTCACCTGTCGTGCTCCAACCAAAATTGTACGGTAACCTATCTTAGCCCTTGGGCTATTTTTTTCTTTTTCCGACGCTTGGTTTACAGTTCATAACTTTTGAACGCCAACATCTATCTTCCCGAAACTCTTCAGAACTTCTGAAAAACTTCGCCACAGCCCCCTATTGTTTTTCATCGAGATTCGAGATCCAAGATGGCCACCAGAGGCCATTTCGGGGAAATCGGGCGATTTTTGTCAATGTCATAATTTTAATAATTACTATGTCTAACATCCCCATACCTAACATCTGAAAAAAATATATATATATAATTATACTGTATTTTATAAGCGGATGAGCCGGACCACTCCAGCGTCCGCGACCAACGTGCAATCCTTGCAGGACACCGACGAAGCGATTAGAATGGTACGCGATGGACCAGAGGTTGCCAATCGACGGCGGTATAATTTCGCCTTGATTTTAAATTCGACGGAACCCACGGCCACTTTCACAACTGCATGAACTGGAAAATCATCTGTGCGAGAGACTTATGAGACACAGCAATGCATTTCGCGAACGAAACCACAACTTCAATCATATCGAAACTAGGAGAATGCGCCCTGCAAAGACCGCACCAGAAGAAGCACTATCAGAAAAGATAAATTGGAATGGACGAGTCGCTGTACGAATAACACATGAAAAAGGGCGCACTGCTGCTTAATGTATGAAATTTCAGTTTGAATGGTTCAGTTTGTAGGTAGAGTTGAGTAAAGGGTTTGGGACAGTCCTGTATGGTCATTGGTTGTGTTCGTATGGGAATTTATTGTCAGATGATGAATGTACACTGACAAGAGTTGTAGCGATTTCAAATAGGAAACAACACGATTTCAAAAAGGATCCTGATTCGCTTTCGATTTAACTGCTTGTAATTTGGACACAGGTTCCTCAGAGTATTTTCTCCGATACAAAGTTTTCAACTCTGTGTTATTCATGGGCCACAGTGGAAACCTTTGTAGACAATTTTGGTGATTTAAGATGAATACGATGAATCCGTTACGATTTCTGTGACTCTGTATGCAATAAACACTCTGTACGCAATAAAACAAGCTCGGCATGGCTTAAGGCCAGGAATGGCTTAAGGGTGTTTCTTATTTCTTGTAAAGTTAAGACATCTATATGGAACTTGATTTGTGATGCTGATGAAATGATCCGTGACAATGCTGGGAGTAAGATATTAAGAATTGAATGTTTTGCATGCATCCATCACAAAGTCACAAATATAGGGGCATTATTGAAACTGGGTTTCAGACTTGTATAATGAGCATATAGGAAATCATATATGGTGGATATTTTGATGACCTTGAAATTGACATCGGAAGACTATGAGTAGTAAACTCAGGGTCACTCCTGACCTGAAATGTCCTGTGCAGAACAATCATTTCTGACCTGGCCTGCACAGACAATAATTTTGTAGCTAGAGCTAAAGCCTATGTCACACAGCCATAACGCATATTCCACGAAAGAAATTTTGGTAATTCGTGATACATGCGCGATTACGGAAGCCCGTTGAGGCCAGATAATGAAAGGTGTGAAAATATATTTATCTGGCGGCCGCCACTTAGTTATATGGCGGCAGCCACAGAATTAACTGGCGGCCGCCACATGATTATCTGGAGGCCGCTACATAATTATCTGTAGGCCGCGGCTTGAAATATGAGGAGATTCTTGTAAAGCAATATACATATAGCTAATTAGGCCCTAGTATCCAAATAAAAGTCGTGACATACTGTATTAATGACAATACTGTTTTTAATGAGACAATATTGGGTATTGTGGGGAGGGGGGGGGGAGCCGTTGGTATGCAAATTATTCAACAAAACCTAACTTTCACACTTAGCATTATATAGGGATCATCAATGGATTCATGTTATTTGTTGTGGCCCTGACAACTGGGCCCTCTGCAATTAAGGTTGTTACCATCGATATATAGGTTAAAGGGATATGTGAACAAATAAAAACAGTGCATATTCGATGGTGGTGACAATTTTTCTCAAATTATCTGATTAATATTGTGTGTTCCTTTTTTTCTTTGTTTTTTTCCTCTATGGATTATGTATGGAAAGTTGCCATATGGTCCATAATACCAATCAATGACATGAAAATATGTACATATCATCCCCCAAACAAGTATTCGTTAAATTTATTGAGGCATTCTTGGACCATATATGTTACAATATAAATCGGCATTGACCGATCAGAGTCACTTTGCACGTGACTAATGCGCACCACTCCTATGGGATGCTGGTTTTCGAAGGGGTGAGGGGGGGGGGATTTTTTTTCAAAATCCCGGGTTAGTAACTTGATGATATCGACTTAGTATATCGATAATGTATCTCAAATAAAATGTAAATTTTATTTTATTTTATTTTAAAATGAATTTCTATGGATAGACCAAAATGCTGTGTTAAAGCACACAGAGACACTGTGGCAGCCGCCAGACAATTAAGTGGCAGCCGCCAGATAATTAAGTGGCGGCCGCCACTTAAATCTATTTTCACACCTGGCATTAACGGTCTTCCGTACGCGATAGTCTCAAGGTATTGCATGAAAAACGCACGAATAACTTATATCGCGCATGTATCACGAATGGCCAAAATTTCATACGTGTAATATGCGCAAATTGTACGTAGTGGCTGTGTGACAATGTATTATGGGCATATATAGGAAGTCACGTATGATACATCTATTGAACTTAGTTTTGAGTTTTAAGGTCACACCTAACCTAAAATGTGTAAGCCTCGGCAGACAAAACGCTCGTAGTGCTCTAGTTTGTATTGCGAACATATAGGAAGTCATGTCTTGGATCTTTGGTGACCTCGAACTCGACCTCAGATTACCTTGAGTGGTGAATCTCAAAGTCACATTTGACATGAACTGTGTAAATTGGTCTTTCTAAACAAAATGATGCAAGAGATGTTAAGATATGTTAAGGTATATCACTTTATTGTATTATGTGCACATAGGGAGTAAGATATGATGGATTTGTTGGTTACCTTGTTTCACCTCTAACTAACTTCAGTGTAAAAGCCTTGTGTTTGCCTTGTGTCTGGACGCTGCATGTGTTCACCTTGTGACTGCATGTTGCATGCTTCCACCTTGTGGTTTGCATTTTGAATGAGTTTACCTCGAGTTTTACAGGTTGCATAAGTTTAGCGTGTCTTGCATGTTGCATGTGTTCACCTTGTGTCGCAAGTTGCATGAGTTTACCTTGTGGCTTGCATGTTGCATGTGTTTGCTTTGTGTCTCGCATGTTGTATGTGTTTACCTGGTGTTTTGCATGATACATGTGTTTACTTCGTGTTTTGCACGTTGCATGTGTTTACCTTGTGTCTTGCATGCTGCATGTGTTTACCTTGTGTCTTGCATGTTGCAGGTGTTTACTTTGTGTGTGCATGTTGCATGAGTTTACCTTGTGTCTGCATGTTGCATGAGTTTAGCTTGTGTCTTGTACGTTGCATGTGTTTAACTTGTGTCTAGCATGTTGCATGTGTTTACCTTGTGTCTTTCATGTTGCATGAGTTCACCTTTTGTCTTGCATGTTGCACGTGTTTACCTTGTGTCTGCATGTTGCAAGTGTTTAACTTGTGTCGTCCATGTTGCATATGTTTACCTTTTGTCTTGCATGTTGCATGTGTTTACCTTCTGTGTTTCATGTTGCATGAGTTTACCTTTTGTCTTGCATGTTGCATGTGTTTACCTTGTGTCTGCATGTTGCATATATTAACCTTGTGTCTGCATGTTGCATGTGTTTACCTTGTGTCTTGCATGCTGCATGTGTTTACCTTGTGTCTGCATGTTGCAAGTATTTACCTTGTATCTTCCATGTTGCATGTGTTTACCTTTTGTCTTGCATGTTGCAAGTGTTTACCTTTTGTATTGCATGTTGCATGTGTTTACCTTGTGTGTGCATGTTGCATGTGTTTACCTTGTGTCTGCATGTTGCATGTGTTTCCTTGTGTCTTGTATTTTGCATGTATTTACTCTGTGTCTTGCATTTTGCATGTGTTTACCTTGTGTCTTCCATGTTGCATGTGTTTACTTTCTGTCTTGCATGTTGCATGTTATTATTATTATTATTATTATTATTATTATTATTATTATACCATATTTATAAGGCGCCCGTTCCACAAATATACAATGTGTTCAAAGGCGCCGTACATAAGACGATACGAACATGGAATAATGACATAAAAGAGACATTATAGGAAAAAAGAGACATTACAGGATAAAAACGTGTAAAAAAAAAAATGACTAGAAAACTGAAATAGTCTAGAATTGTTATTGTTGTTGGTAGCTACACTTGAAGAGGTAAGTTTTTAATTGTCCTTTGAATGACGATAGTGACGGGCACATCTTGAGTTGGGGAGGGAGACTGTTCCATACAATTGGAGCTGCTGTACGGAATGATCGGGATCCATACGTGACTGTTCTTGTGCGGGGTGGAACCAACGACACAATCGTTTCTGATCGGAGTGACCGAGCTGGCGTGTACACACTTATCATATCCTTGATGTAATCTGGGGATTGTTCATGTAGTGCTCGATACGTCAGCACAGCGATTTTGTACTCCACACGGGACTTGATCGGTAGCCAATGGAGTGACCTCAGAATAGGTGTTATGTGCTCCCGTCTCTTGGATCTTGTAAGGTCTGTGGCAAACCATATAACAGGGCATTACAGTAGTCAATGCGAGAAGTAACTAAGCCATAGACGAGGGATTTTGTGGAGTCAGTTGTCAGGAACTTCCGAATGCGTCCAATGTTGCGGAGTGAGGAGTATCCTGACCGACATATTGCATTCACATGTTGGGTCATGTTCATGTTAGTGTCCAGCATAACTCCCAGGTTTCTGACGCAGTGTTTAGCATTGATCCGCACGCCATCCACGGCAACAGGGTGATCATCTGGTTTCCTGCGATTGTTCTTCGAGTGGAAGACAATGACTTCCGTTTTGTCTCCGTTCAATTTAAGGAAGTTTGTTGTCATCCATCTTTGGATGTCTTCGAGGCAACGTTCGATGTGGGATATAGCATCATGCTGAGAGGAGATGTTGCCTTGGTCAAACGACAAATATATCTGGGTATCGTCTGCATATAGATGATATCCAAGATCATGTTGCTGTATTATTTCTCCCAGGGGTTTAGTGTACATTGTGTATAACTTTGGGCCCAACACGGACCCTTGAGGGACGCCATGATGGAGGACCTCTGTCCTGGAGCTTTGTCTATTCACAACTGCAGCTTGAGTACGATTTTGCAGATAAGACCTCATCCAGTCAAGAGCAGTGCCTTTTATTCCAAATAAGTTTTCCATTCGAGAGAGGAGTACATCATGGTCGATCGTGTCGAATACTGCTGATATAAGTCCAGCAGCACCAACACGGCTACAGATCCTTTGTCTAATGCCTCAGTCAAGTCACTGTACCCTTTTAAGAGCGCCGTTTCCGTCGAGTGGAATGATCTGTACGCTGATTGGAACTTCTCCAGTAGCCTGTTTGTATGTAGATATTGGTCCAACCTGACCGCCACGACTTTCTCCAGGATTTTGGATAAGAATGCCAGATTCGAAACTGGGCGGTAGTTCCTAAGGGTTTCTTGGTCGAGACCAGGCTTCTTAATCCTTGGGCAGATATGAGCGCATTTGAAGTCCGTGGGTACTTGACTTGTAGCAAGCGAGTTGTTTATGATATTGGTCACAAGGGGAAGCAACTCGTCTAAACAGTCCTTCATCAACCACGTGGGAAGGGGGTCAAGCGAACATGATTTGCTTGGGGATTTTGAGATAATTCGACGAACCTCGTCTTGTGATGCTGGTTCAAATAGTGTCAGCTCATGGTCAAGTGTTGATGATGTCACTGTAGATACTTGTGTTGAAAACTCATTCAAACGGTGAATATTGTCACGGATAGTGACAATTTTTTGTCTGAAATATTCACTGAATTTATCAGCAATGTCGGACAATGGAATGGTTGTTGGCATCGGTTGTGCACCTGTCTTCCCAAGAAGCTGCTTGGTCAATCTAAAAATGACTTTCTGGTCGCGATCGCATGCACTTATCTCGTCTCGGTAGTACGCTACCTTTGTTCTGTTGATAAGACCATTGACAACAGTGCATTGGTGTCTGTACATCTGACGGTGGATTTCCAGTCTGCTTTTTCGCCACTGTCTCTCCAATTTCCGTCTGGTGTGTTTCGCCACATGCAGCTCCTCTGTATACCATTTCACGTTTGGTCGCAGCGTAATGGTTTTTGAACGAAGAGGAGCAGCAACATCAACTAAATTCCGCAATTTATTATTATAGGTGCTCACCAGTACATCGACAGGTCTGTCCATGTTCATATCTGTGAATGTCGCCGTCAAATTTCTCTTGAAAGCAGTAACGTCGATTGCTGCTAATTTACGGTATGAAACTGTTTTTTGCAATGTATCAGGCTTTGCATGTGTTTACTTTGTGTCTTGTATGTTGCGTATGTTTACCTTGTGTCTTCCATGTTGCATGTGTTCACTTTGTGTCTTGCCTGTTGCATGTATTTACTTTGTGTCTTGCATGTTGCATGTGTTTACCCTGTGTCTTGCATGTTGCATGTGTTTACTTTGTGTCTTGCATGTTGCATTTGTTCACCTTGTGTCTTGCATGTTGCATGTGTTAACTTTGTGTCTTGCATGTTGCATGTGTTTACTTTGTGTTTTGCATGCTGCATGTGTTCACTTTGTGTCTTGCATGTTGCATGTGTTTACTTTGTGTTTTGCCTGTTGCATGTGTTTACCTTGTGTCTTGCACGTTGCATGTGTTTACCTTGTGTCTTGCATGTTGCATGTGTTTGCCTTGTGTCTTGCATGTTGCATGTGTTCACTTTGTGTCTTGCATGTTGCATGTGTTTACTTTGTGTCTTGCATGTTGCATGTGTTCACCTTGTGTCTTGCATGTTGCATGTGTTTACTTTGTGTTTTGCATGCTGCATGTGTTCACTTTGTGTCTTGCATGTTGCATGTGTTTACTTTGTGTTTTGCCTGTTGCAGGTGTTTACCTTGTGTCTTGCACGTTGCATGTGTTTACCTTGTGTCTTGCATGTTGCATGTGTTCACTTTGTGTCTTGCATGTTGCATGTGTTCACCTTGTGTCTTGCATGTTGCATGTGTCCACTTTGTTTCTTGCATGTTGCATGTGTTTACCTTGTGTCTTGCATGTTGCATGTGTCCACTTTGTGTTCTGCATGTTGCATGTGTTCACCTTGTGTCTTGCATGTTGCATGTGTTCACCTTGTGTCTTGCATGTTGCATGTGTCCACTTTGTTTCTTGCATGTTGCATGTGTTTACCTTGTGTCTTGCATGTTGCATGTGTCCACTTTGTGTTCTGCATGTTGCATGTGTTCACCTTGTGTCTTGCATGTTGCATGTGTTTACTTTGTGTCTTGCATGTTGCATGTGTTCACTTTGTGTCTTGCATGTTGCATGTGTTCACCTTGTGTCTGCATGTTGCATGTGTTTATCTTGTGTCTTGCATGTTGCATGTGTTTACCTTGTGTCTTGCATGTTGCATGTGTTCACTTTGTGTCTTGCATGTTGCATGTGTTCACTTTGTGTCTTGCATGTTGCATGTGTTCACCTTGTGTCTGCATGTTGCATGTGTTTACTTTGTGTTTTGTATGTTGCACGTGTTTACCTTGTGTCTTGCATGTTGCATGTGTTCACTTTGTGTCTTGCATGTTGCATGTGTTCACCTTGTGTCTGCATGTTGCATGTGTTTACCTTGTGCCTGCATGTTGCGTGTTCACTCTGTGTCTTGCATGTTGCATGTGTTTACCTTTTGTCTTGCATGTTGCATGTTTTCACTTCGTGTCTTGCATGTTGCATGTGTTCACCTTGTGTCTTGCATGTTGCATTTGTTCACTTTGTGTCTTGCATGTTGCATGTGTTTACCTTGTGTCTTGCATGTTGCATGTGTTTACCTTGTGTCTGCACGTTGCATGTGTTTATATTGTTTCTGCACGTTGCATGTGTTTACCTTGTGTTCCCACGTTGCATGTGTTTATATTGTTTCTGCATCTTGCATGTGTTTACTTTGTGTCTGCATGTTGCATGTGTTTACCTTGTTTCTGCACGTTGCATGTGTTTACCTTGTTTCTGCACGTTGCATGTGTTTATATTGTTTCTGCATCTCGCATATGTTTACCTTGTGTCTGCATGTTGCATGTGTTTACCGTGTGTCTCCACGTTGCATGTATTTATCTTGTTTCTGCATGTTGCATGTGTTTGCCTTGTGTCTGTATGTTGCATGTGTTTATATTTTGTCTGCATGTTGCATGTGTTTACCTTGTGCCTTGCATGTTGCATGTGTTTACCTTGTGTCTGCACGTTGCATGTGTTTACCTTGTGTCTGCATCCATTGTGTTTACCTTGTGTCTGCACGTTGCATGTGTTTATCTTGTTTCTGCACGTTGCATGTGTTTACCTTGTGTCTGCACGTTGCATGTGTTTACCTTGTGTCTGCACGTTGCATGTGTTTACCTTGTGCCTTGCATCTTGCATGTGTTTACCTTGTGTCTGCATGTTGCATGTATTTACCTTGTGTCTGCAAGTTACATGTGTTTACCTTGTGCCTTGCATGTTGCATGTGTTTACCTTATGACTGCATGTTGCATGTGTTTAGGCCTAAAAAAAGAATTTTTTTGTGTTTTCGTCCTCCTATTTTTTCAAAACTGGGTAGGGAGGGACTTTTTATTTTTTATTTTTTATTTTTCAAAAAATACCGTCCTCGGCTCATGAGAAAATTGGGTAGGGAGGCACTTTTTATTAAATCAAGTTAAATCAAATTAACCCAATTAAATCAAGCCTTTAGAATTGATGTCATGTGTAAACACATGACTTCAATGATTTCATTTTTAGACGCTTGATTTATTTGGGCTTGAAAGCTCTTGGCCAGGTACCTTGGCACCACTAGAGTGTCGTCATCCTAGCAGTCAGCACAGACAGGATGATTCTGTGTAGTATTATTATCAAAAACCGTCAGTTGATAATAAATTTCAATGATGAGTAATTGTGGAAAGCCGTTTTATCAGTTAATATTTCTATCGAAGTATACTAGGGGAAATATAGTAAATCAATTCGTGATCACAATTTTATATGTATTAATACATACATTAGATGTAACCACATTAAATATCTGTTTTAGAAAACTGGTAGCGTCTTCGTCTCATTTGACGGAGAGTGGAAACAAGGAGGCAAGTATATGCCAAATTTGCATGCTGTGATTCGGTGTATCAATCATTTACAATCCTCAAAATAGGGGCGGGAACACTTTTTATTTTTAGGTTACCGGACCTATGGTCCGATAACTTATTGGCATGGCGTTGTGTCCGGCGTCCATCCGTCCGTCGTCCGTCGTCTGTCGTCCGTCGTCCGTCCACATTTTTATCTTTAAAGTTTACGGTCGAATCTTTCTGAAATTTCGCACAAAAATAGCTAAAAATATTCCCAGGAAAGCGTTTTTTTCGTTTTTTGATTTTCGCATTTTCCTCAAAATGGCGGCCATTTTCGTTGAAAAATGCCCAATTTTGGACTTTGACGGCCATTTTCTCAAAAACTGTTCAGACAGTTTTGAGATTTTTATTTCAAAAGATTCCCCTTATGGGCCTCTGTGATGTGTATAAGGTTGGTTGCCCTTGACTTGCCAGTCTCCGTGGGGCGGCCATTTTGAATTTTTGACGAGTCGGCGAAAAAAAAATTTTTCGCCCAAAATCGCATTACTATCCATTTTGGGCCATTTCTAGGCAAAAAATTTTATCACCCTTTGAAAAAATTTCTGGACTTGGAAAATTTTTGGAAATTGTTTCCTTCATAATGGGAGCTGCCATAACTGTACTCATAGAACGCCTGAAGATAGAGCTTAGAAATTGGCACTTTCAAATGGGAAGTCATATATGGCGACTTATGTGGTGACCTTGAATTTCACCTTGGAAGACCTTGAAAGGTCAAAACAGCCATTTCTGTGTCAAAAAATGCCCAGATTTGCCTCTATAGATGAAATGCTTGCAGATAAGGCTTATGTTTGCATTATGAACATATAGGAAGACATATATGGCACAACTAATGATGACCTTGAACTTGACCTCAGATGACCTTGAGTGCCATATGTTTGACTGGGAAGGTGTACATTGGCTTGCACCCAGACGTATCTTTGTATTATGAACATATAGAAAATCAAATACCACACCCGTACATGTAATGGTGACATTGAAGTTCACATGGGTGACCTTGATTGGTAAATCTCATGGTCATAATGTTCACACTGATAACCTTGATTGATAAATCTCAAGGTCTGTTACATTCCATTGTCCAAACCAAAATTGTCCGGTAACCTATCTTAGCCTTTGGGCTAATTTTTTATTTGAGAATCACGAATAAAAAAATCCGGGAGGCTACTTTTGAACACAGGCGGGCGGGGACGAGAAACAGAAAATTAATTTTTTAGGCCTTACCTTGTGACTGCATGTTGCATGTATTTACCTTGTGTCTGCACGTTGCATGTGTTTACCTTGTGTCCTCATGTTGCATGTGTTTACCTTGTGTCTGCTTGTTGCATGTGTTTACCTTGTGCCTTGCATCTTGCATGTGTTTATCTTGTGACTGCATGTTGCATGTGTTTACCTTGTGTCTGCATGTTGCATGTGTTTACCTTATGACTGCATGTTGCTTGTGTTTACCTTGTGCCTTGCAGGTTGCATGTGTTTACCTTGTGCCTTGCATGTTGCATCTGTTTACCTTATGACTGCATCTTGCATGTGTTTACCTTATGTCTACATGTTGCATGTGTTTACCTTGTGCCTTGCATCTTGCATGTGTTTACCTTATGACTGCATGTTGCATGTGTTTACCTTGTGCCTTGCATCTTGCATGTGTTTACCTTGTGACAGCATGTTGCATGTCTTTACCTTGTGTCTGCATGTTGCATGTGTTTACCTTGTGCCTTGCATGTTGCATATGTTCACCTTGTGACTGCATGTTGCATGTGTTTACCTTGTGACTGCATGTTGCATGTGTTTACCTTGTGACTGCATGTTGCATGTGTTTACGTTCTGCCTTGCATATTGCATGTGTTTACCTTGTGCCTGCATGTTGCATGTGTTAACATTGTGACTGCATGTTGCATGTTTACCTTGTGACTGCATGTTGCATGTGTTTACGTTGTGCCATGTATGTTGCATGTGTTTACCTTGTGCCTTGCATGTTGCATGTGTTTAACTTGTGTTTGCATGTTCAATGTGTTTATCTTGTGCCTTGCATGTTGCATGTGTTTACCTTATGACTGGATGTTGCACGTGTTCACCTTGTGCATTGCGTGTTGCATGTGTTCACCTTGTGCATTGCATGTTGCATGTGTTTACCTTGTGTATGTATGTTTCATGTGTTTATATTGTGTCTGCGTGTTGCATGTGTTTACCTTGTGGCTGTATGTTGCATGTGTTTATATTTTGTCTGCATGTTGCATGTGTTTAACTTGTGTCTGTATGTTGCATGTGTTTATATTTTGTCTGCATGTTGCATGTGTTTCTCTTGTTTCTGCATGTTGCATGTGCTTATCTTGTGACTGCATGCTGCATGTGTTTACCTTGTTTCTGCACGTTGCATAGGTTCATCTTGTTCCTCTATGTTGCATGTGTTTATCTTGTTCCTTTATGTTGCATGTGTTCATCTCGTGTCTGCCTGTTGCATGTGTTTATCTTGTTTCTGCATGTTGGATGTGTTACCTTGTGTCTGCATGTGGTGTGTGTTTACATTGTTTCTGCATGCTGCATGTTTGTGTTTTGCATGTCGCAAATTGGAACTTGTGTTTTGAATCTTGCATGTGTTAACCTCGTCTTGCTTGTTTCCTGTGTTTACTTTGTGGTTTTTGCATGTATATTGCATGTATTCACGTTGTGGCTTGCATTTTGCAAGTTTTCACATTGTGTCTGATGTTGCAATTGTTCACCCTGTGTGTTGCATGTCTCACGTATGTACCTTGTGTCTTGCATTCTACATGTGTTTATCCTGTGGATTGCATGTTACATGTGTTTTCTTTGTGTCTCGCATGTTACATTTGTTTACATTGTGTCTTGCATGTTGCATGTGTTCAACTTTTGAGATATTCTGTTTCATCTTGTTGTTGCATAGTGCATGTGTTCACCTTGTGCCCTGCGTGTTGCATGTGACTACCCTATGTTTGGCATGCTGTTTTGCATATTGCATGTGTTTACCTTATGATAACATAAGGGACCAGTGCCAAAGTAAAATGTATTCCAAATGAACTTTAATGAGTCTGTTATCCAATCTAAGTTTCCATTGTCAGGCCAAACCGAGGAGATATTTTGGAACTTGACGAAATCCTATAGCCATAAGGAAGTGAAATCAGGTTTTCCCGAAAGAGTGAGCATTTTCTGCCCCACATGGGACGCCCATAATCAATTAAAAAAGGAACTAGACGTCAAGGCCTAAAGATGCCTTGGAGCGTTTCGTGTGAAGCTCTATTCCTACCTAGCATATTCCTGAGAGACACATGTCTAGAACCATGATGACTCTGAAAACGTCCGAGATTTACCGACATACTCCTCAGACATATGCGTCTAGGACGACGAGTCTGAAAATAACTTTCGTTCTGCTTTATGATGCACCGTTTCCGAGATATCAAGGTAAATAAAGAATGCCGACTTAGCAGAAAATGTTTAGCCCGAGTTCAAAGTTCACCCAATGTACCTAAAAAAATTATTCCGAAAATAACATCCATTTCACTCTATGAAGCAGTTTTTGAGGTTTCGATAAAAATTAAAAATGCTTATTCAGCACAAAAATGTTAGGCCAAGGTCAAACTCCACCTGTCATACTTGGAAATTTTCGTCTGGGGCCACGAGTCCAAAAATAACGTCTGTTTCGCTCCACAACATGGTTTCCGAGACATTAGTGAAAATGAAAAATGAAGACTTTTAGGCCAAGTTCAAAGTTCTTCCAAAGTTTTCCCAAAAATAATTCCATAAGGTCGTTTGACCATATGACTCCAAAGTCAGATATCACAGCGGGTGTCGCATTCGGTGCAGGAGATGCTCACTCTCCCGGAGCACCTGATCTCACACTCAGCTGGCTGGGTGTCTGTGATTTTCACATGGCTTTGACTTTGATACTTTAGTATCACTCGGATTTCACTACTCACACTGATCTTGTAAAATTCGTCCATGGATACGGTCTTGGAATATGAATTTGTCTGTTTGCCGGTATCCATTTCTACTTCGATAGAGTTCTTCCCGGATATATACGGACCTCAATACTAAGTTTCGCAGTCAATGGAAACAAAGTCCAGAAATCGAATTCATCCTCACGGTCTTTACGGACTTCTGATCCGGCTCTTAAACTATGCAACACATCTACATAATATGTAGTGGTGAAAATTTAATATGCACTGGTGAAATTTTCGAATCAATCCCTGAGATATTCTCGAGTTAAAGCCAAAATGCCCTAATTATGCAAACAAGTCTTGTTGCAACTTGTCATATGATTGGTGTACTTTTCAACCACATGGTGGCGTCGATATAATTTCTTGAAGGCATCTATTAATACCGGTGACATATAGCCTTGGCGCAGCATTTAGCACTAGCTTGGCATTTTTGTAAACATGTCTTGCATGTTGATTCTGTTTATCCTGTTTGAAGTCTGCTTGAGCCTGTGTATGTGAAAACCCAATGTCCTCCTGACTTCAATCTGTCAGAGATTGATGGCCCTCAAATTTGACATGCTGCTGGCACCTTCAAGATTTGCAGTATTTCGATATTTTCGCATATCAGTTTGAATGCACTTAGAAGGCAAATTAAGCGTTATTCCAGCTCAAAAACATCTTGAAATCAAGTAAGACACAATTAAAATGTAATGCCATGTTATAATCGGGATAAAAACTAGTTTGCCGTGACGTTTGCCATGACGGCACAGTCCCGAGAGCGTTTCTAATCGCCACAAACGTCATGGCAAACCAGTTTTTATCCCGATTATAACATGGCATTACATTTTAATTGTGTCTTACTTGATTTCAGGATGTTTTTGAGCTGGAATAACGCCTAATTCGCCTCCGAAGTGAATGAAGCTGCAAAGTTTTCAACCTGGGAAAGGCCCACAGTTTCGGTCCGGAAAGAAGAAGATCCATGAAATAGCCATGACAACGCACGCGCAGAAGCGCATATTACGTAAACGAAACAACGACGTCATGGCAACCAGCAGCTGGTCTCAAATGCCGGTCTCTAACACTTATTCTAACATGGTGACGTCAGAGGGCTCTTAGCATTTCAGTCATTTCAAAAGGTGTTATATCAGTTGATATACGGCCCTAGGGCCTATATCAGATTTCGTTTCCAGGAGCAACAGCCTACAAAAACGTCATGACCATAACAAACGTGTGTATCCATGGTAACGTTTATTTCCTAACAATCATTTACATGTTAGAATAGAAATAATGTATAGATTTGTCGTAATTGTCTGCAAAATAAACTTCTCGGGACAGGTGATATAGCCCTCGACGCCTTCGGCGTCTCGGGACCATATCACCTTGCCCTCGAAGTTTATTGTGCGACAATTACTCCAAATCTATACATTATTCCTTAATTAGAGACCGGCTTTGGCTGCTCAAACATTGCCGCATCGTGGGTATGGATGCTGATGCCATGTTATAATATACATTACATGTGCTTGTGTTTACATGGATTGCGGGGGGTAGCGCATATGTAGAGGGAACATTGTGATTGCAAATGGCTATTGTTTACCTTCACAAATCGATCAAAAATTGCGATTTTTCAGCCATGGGTTTACCAAAAGGCTCGCATGTTACATGTATTTATTTTGTGTCTTGCATGTATTGCATGTGCCTATTTGTGTCTCGCATGTGTGTCATGCAAAATCCACGAACGCTTATGTGTGGCCACAAGGAGGTGAAAACAGGTGTTCCGGAAGAAGTGAGAATGGACCTTTTCATAGACTTTCCCGCCAAAATTTCCCGAATGCTGTCATTTTCCGACCAATCACAGGTGCTCGCATTCGAGTCATTTAACACTCGTAAACAAAATCTTTGTAGCGGAAATAAAGTCGATTTTCACATCAAAATGTGCAAAATATGAAGTATTTTCATGAGTACAGTTATCATATTGGCCATTTGTGTTTATTTCATCAATCTGAAACGAAAATAGTACGCATTTCGTGAGGCGGGTTTAAAACGGTCGTTTGACATAATGCTAAAACCACGTGCGGCTGGCGCGTGCAATCTTGAGAATAAACTGGTCAAGGGTACCCAATTACCGTAATGCAGCATTACGTACGGTAATAGTCAACACGATATATGTTTGCAAGTTTTATATCGTGAATTACGAAGCAGCTAGTTCTTCACGTTAAAAATGTTTAACGTGAAGAACTTCACAGCGCATAAGAAGAGGTAACTCGGGCAATGATCGAAGTTGGGTTGTACCACAGATTCATTCACGCTATCATTACATAGATCTTACATAAACTTACCTACTTCAACATAGATAGGCTTTTCCAAAATATTACAGTTAATGAATCAAGTGAATACAAAATGAATGAAACTATTCACAAATAAATATTATAGTCTCTTAAGTTTCTTTATTTTTGCGAATTTGCTAGAAAAAATAAGTAAATTTATGTCAACAGTGTACATAATTTTTCTGCGATATTTTCACGTCATTATTCACGAAATACACGAAAATTAGAAGAACGAAAAGGCTAGTATGAAGAATAAAATTTAATTTGCGCTGTGTAACGATGATTTGTAGCCTATTTTCCACATTTTTCGATTTTTCATGCATGTGTCCAGTCTTGCATGTTGCATTTGTTCACTTTGTGTCTTGCATATCGCATGTGTTTACTTTGTGTCTAGCATGTTGCACGTGTTCATCGTGTGCTTGCACGTGGTTTATCGTTCTATAACTTGGCGTACTTCACTTGGGAGACAAACGGCAGTTTTCCACCGAATTTCAGACTTTTATTGAGAAAGTTAGCAATCTACCCCAATGTTAAATTTAGCCCCGTCATTCAATTTCTGGGCCCGCACACAATTTTGTGCATTTACTCGGTTTTGTAGCTGTGCAATCTTTCGAAATCAACATGTTTGTCTAGAATACACCCCAGTGTGTCTTCTTGTCCAAAATTACAATTATACTTCAAATCCCGATTAATGTAAACAAAACCAAATCCTATAATATGCTCAGATTCTCGATATCCCGTTTTGGGCTGACATTTAACATTGGGTTAGATAGCCAACTTATATAATATCGATATAATTCTGAAATTTGGTAGCAAATTGCCGTTTGGCTCCCAGGTGAAGTATGCCAAGTTATAGGATGATAACACTCAGCATCGCAAAAATATTGCCGAAAACCAGTGTAAACAAGTTAGAAAAATCAGAGTATAGGTCTTGCATGTGTTTACCCGAAATCTTGCATGCATTCACCGAGGATGTTATATAATCGTAAAGTGCAGAAGTATTGCAATTGCAAATGGGCATTGTTTACCTTTGCAAGAAACATGACTTTTCAGGCACGAGTTTACCTCAAGCCTTGCATGTTTTTACACTGTACTTGCATGTGATACGTATTTACTATATATATGTCCTACATGTGTTTACCCTGTGTCTTATATACGTTCACAAAGTATGTTTTTCTAATCTCAAAATCTAGTGTCAGGCAAAATCCATGAACCCTCTTATGTGGCTGTAAGGTGGTAATATCAGGTATTCCGGAAAGAGTGAGCAATTCCTGCCTCAGATGGGGGCACTCTTCATGAATTCCAAAACAACTATACAGAGAAGTCTTGCTGAAAGGAAAATCTCAAGTCGATCTGTTGAGGGATTCTCGAGTTAAAGCCAAATGCCATAATTGTGTCTTGGTTACATGTTGTCATGTAACCAATATCTTATGTTGTCATATCTTTGGTGCACTTGTCAACCACATTTTGTTGGTGTCGATAAAATCTCTTGTGAAGGCAACAATCAGCCTCGGTATAATATTAATCTTGACGCAGCAGTTAAAACACTAGCTGCGCATTTCTATAAACATGTCTTCCATGTTGCTTGTGTTTATCCTGTATGAAGTTTGTTTGAGTATGTGTCTGGGAATCCTTCGTGTCTTCCTGCGTTCTATCTGTCAGAGATTGATGGCCCTCAAAGTTGGCATGCTGCGTGGTCATTGTATGTTTATTGCATGTTCAAGATTTGGAGAAATTCCGAGATTTTCCCATAACAGTTTAAATATACATGTATTTGCGTGGATTATTGTAGGTGGTAACGACTGAACATTGTGATTGCAAATGGCCATTGTCTACCTTCACATGTCGATCATTTGTGGTGATAAGGAGGTGAAATCAGGTGTTCCTGGAATAGTGTGAATTATCCACGAAATCACATCTGTGGCTATAAGGAGGTGAAATCAGGTGTTCCTGAAAAAGTGAGAACTTCTCCACGAAATCTCATTTGTAGCCATAAGGAGGTGAAATCAGGTGTTTCTGAGAAAATGAGAATTCTCCACGAAATCTCATTTGTGGCCATGAGGAGGTGAAATCAGGTGTTCCTGAAAAAGTGAGAATTTATCCACGAAATCTCATTCGTAGCCATAGGGAGGTGAAATCAGGTGTTCCTGAAAAAGTGGGAATTCTCCACGAAATCTCTTTTGTGGCCATAAGGAGGTGAAATCAGGTGTTCCTGAAAAAGTGAGAATTCTCCACAAAATCTCATTTATGGCCATAAGGAGGTGAAATCAGATGTTCCTGAAAAAGTGAGAATTTTCTCATCCACTTAATGATATTGCTTTGTTTAACATGTGTCTGAAAGCCATTGAGCCATTGGGATGTGTTGACACACGAGGCTATTTCTGTAAAAAAAAACCATGTCTGCCTGACTTCAATCTGTTAGAGACATCTTTGACGTCCTCAAATTTGACTTGCTGCCTGTTTATTGCATGTTTATTGCTTGCTCAAGACTTGCAGAAATTCAAAGGTTTTCCAATGATCTTTAATGATTAAAGATCAGCTTAGTTATACATGCGCTTGTGTTTATATATGGTTTGCGTGTGAAAGCGCATACGCAGAGGGAACATCGCGGTTGCATAGAGTCATGGTTTACCTGCTATCCATAAAGATGCATACTGATCAAGAAACACTATTTTTCAGACATGTGATTATACTTAGTACTCGCATGTTATTTTCACCCTGTCTTGCATGTATGTACCCTGTGTCTTGTATGTATTCACCGATAATCTCAAAATCCACAAACCTTCATATGTGGCCATAAGGAGGTGAAATCAGGTATTCTGCAAAAAGTGAGAATTTCCTGCCCCACATGTCTTGGATATTCCTTTTTGTTCAACACATGTCTGAAAGCCCTACAACTCTGAGGATGTATTGGCACACGTGTATGAGTCATGTATTCCAAAGAAGTAATATTCAAGCAGATCTTGCTGCACAGTTGTCAAGATATTTGGTACTCATCAACCAAAATATGATGACGTGCATGGCGTTTCTTGAACGCAGTTATTAGGCTTGGAAAGGCAATGTATACACTAGCTGGGCACTTTTATAACGGTATATTGCTTGTGTTTGCATGTTGCATGTGTTTGCTTTGTTTCTTGTGTGTTGCATTTGTTTATCCTGTGTCTCGTGTGGCACATTCAGGTTTTTTTTTCAAAATGTTCCATGCATGTCATCTGAATATAGGTATTCACCTTGTGTTCTGCACGAGGCATGTTTTTAACTTAACTTGCATGTTGCATTTGCGTGCGTTAACCTTGCATCTTGCATGTTTCATGTGTTTACCTCATATCTTGCATGTTGCATGTGATTGTTTTGCATGTTGCATAAGCTAGATGCGTTTACACTGTCTTGCAGTTGCATGTATCCACTTTTTGCCTTGCTGGGTGCACGTATCTTCTTTGTCCTTGCACGTTGCATGTGATATCCCTGTGGGAAAAAAAACATGGAACAAATACCAAAAGTAAATTGTACTCCGAGCTAAAATAACCATGTTGTTCAATCCCAGGGTCCAGTATTCGACACAATGGAGGCAATTTCATAAAACTTCTCGAAACTTCATTATCTGGCCATACTAAGGTGAAGTCAGGTATCCAGGGAAGATTGAGCATTTCCTGTCCCGCAGGTTGCATCCGTTATGAATTCCTGAAAAAATATATACAAACAAGTTGCAAATATATTTGTCAATCTTTTGGTCTACTTATCAACAACATTGCGATGTTGTCCATGGAATGTCTTGAAGGCAGCCAATAGTCCTCGTAAGACATATTCTTGTTACAGCATTTCAGACATCAGCTGGGCACTTCGATGAGTATGTCTCGCATATTACTTCTGTTTAACCTGTGTCCGAAAGCCGTTAAGCCATTAGAATGACACATATGCCTGAGTATGTGTCTATAAGGTCCCCATGCCTTCATGACTTCAATCTGTCAGATACTTATTTGACGGAAGTATATAGGGGGTCCTCATAATTGACAGTCTGCTTGGTTATTGCATGTTGCCTAAAGATTGTTGAAAAATCTAGGGTTTTGAGGGTATCCAATGAAATTTAACGATTTAACTAATTGCGGGTGTTAGCACATATGCAGAGGAAATATTTCAATTGCATTTCGGTCAAGAAACGTTGAATTCTTGATCTCAAGGCTTGCATGTGTATACTTTGTGTCTAGCATATTGCATTTGTTTACCTTGTGAATGCATGTGATATTCATTCACCTTATGTCTTGCGTGTGTTTAAGCCTATGTCACACAGCCACTATGTACAATTTGCGGATATTACACGTATGAAAATTGGTCATACGTGGATATACGTGGAAAAATTGGGGGGTTTTACTTGAAATTTTGACAGATGTATCACGAATTAACCACGTTGAAACCACGGAAGATATACGAATAAACCACGCAAAGAACACGTAAATGTACGAAAAAGCCAAAAAGGGGCCACAAGCCGGCTGAAATCGCCACGCATGAAACACTGAAAACCATGAATGAATTGCATAACATCCACGTAAAGAATGAATGAATCGCGTATAAATGACGAATTGATCGCGCATGTGTTATGAATGATTTGAACGGTCGTGGAAATCCAAAACTTTAAGGTTATGTCACACAGCCGCTACATACAATTTGCCCATATTATACGTATGAAATTTTGGTCATTCGTGATACTTGCGCCATATACGTAATTCATAAGTGTTTCATGCGTTTTTCATTCGTCGATGTGCGGAGATGTCCGTCCAGGGATTTTGCAGATGGGTCTTTACGTGATTTATGTGATTTCGGTTTTGAGCAGCTCAAATTTTTTGGTCCGTTAGGAGATAAGGGGGTGAAATCAGGTGTTCCTGGAATAGTGAGAATTATCCACGAAATCACATCTGTGTCCATAAGGAGGCGAAATCAGGTATTCCTGAAAAAATGAGAATTATCCACGAAATTTCATTTGTGGCCATAAGGAGGTGAAATCAGGTGTTCCTGAAAAAGTGAGAACTTCTCCACGAAATCTCATTTGTAGCCATTAGGAGGTGAAATCAGGTGCTCCTGAAGAAGTGAGAATTCTCCACGAAATCTCATTTGTGGCCATAAGGAGGTGAAATCAGGTGTTCCTGAAAAAGTGAGAATTTCTCCACGAAATCTCATTTGTAGCCATAAGGAGGTGAAATCAGGTGTTCCTGAAAAAGTGAGAATTCTCCACGAAATCTCACTTGTGGCCTTAAGGAGGTGAAATCAGGTGTTCCTGAAAAAATGAAAGTTATCAACGAAATTCCATTTGTGGCCATAAGGAGGTGAAATCAGGTGTTCCTGAAATAGTGAGAATTCTCCACGAAATCTCATTTGTGGCCATAAGGAGGTGAAATCAGGTGTTCCTGAAAAACTGAGAATTTCTCCACGAAATCTCATTTGTAGCCATAAGGAGGTGAAATCAGGTGTTCCTGAAAAAGTGAGAAATCTCCACCAAATCACATCTGTGGCCATTAGCAGGCGAAATCAGGTGTTCCTGAAAAAATGAGAATTATCCACGAAATTTCATTTGTGGCCATAAGGAGGTGAAATCAGGTCTTCCTGAAAAAGTGAGAACTTCTCCACGAAATCTCATTTGTAGCCATAAGGAGGTGAAATCAGGTGTTTCTGAGAAAATGAGAATTCTCCACGAAATCTCATTTGTGGCCATGAGGAGGTGAAATCAGGTGTTCCTGAAAAAGTGAGAATTTATCCACGAAATCTCATTTGTAGCCATAGGGAGGTGAAATCAGGTGTTCCTGAAAAAGTGGGAATTCTCCACGAAATCTCTTTTGTGGCCATAAGGAGGTGAAATCAGGTGTTCCTGAAAAAGTGAGAATTCTCCACGAAATCTCATTTATGGCCATAAGGAGGTGAAATCAGATGTTCCTGAAAAAGTG
This sequence comes from Terebella lapidaria, assembly GCA_949152475.1. Classification (NCBI taxonomy): domain Eukaryota; kingdom Metazoa; phylum Annelida; class Polychaeta; order Terebellida; family Terebellidae; genus Terebella; species Terebella lapidaria. The sequence goes on from OX424558.1 coordinate 32,516,128, forward strand.
AGAATTTTCTCATCCACTTAATGATATTGCTTTGTTTAACATGTGTCTGAAAGCCATTGAGCCCTTGGGATGTGTTGACACACGAGGCTATTTCTGTAAAAAAAAAAACATGTCTGCCTGACTTCAATCTGTTAGAGACATCTTTGACGTCCTCAAATTTGACTTGCTGCCTGTTTATTGCATGTTTATTGCTTGCTCAAGACTTGCAGAAATTCAAAGGTTTTCCAATGATCTTTAATGATTAAAGATCAGCTTAGTTATACATGCGCTTGTGTTTATATATGGATTGCGTGTGAAAGCGCATACGCAGAGGGAACATCGCGGTTGCATAGAGTCATGGTTTACCTGCTATCCATAAAGATGCATACTGATCAAGAAACATTATTTTTCAGACATGTGATTATACTTAGTACTCGCATGTTATTTTTTTACCCTGTCTTGCATGTATGTACCCTGTGTCTTGTATGTATTCACTGATAATCTCGAAATCCACAAACCTTCATATGTGGCCATAAGGAGGTGAAATCAGGTATTCTGCAAAAAGTGAGAATTTCCTGCCCCACATGTCTTGGATATTCCTTTTTGTTCATTTAACACATGTGTGAAAGCCCTACAACTCTGAGGATGTATTGGCACACGTGTATGAGTCATGTATTCCAAAGAAGTAATATTCAAGCAGATCTTGCTGCACAGTTGTCAAGATATTTGGTACTCATCAACCAAAATATGATGACGTGCATGGAGTTCCTTGAACGCAGTTATTAGGCTTGGAAAGGCAATGTATACACTAGCTGGGCACTTTTATAACGGTATATTGCTTGTGTTTGCATGTTGCATGTGTTTGCTTTGTTTCTTGTGTGTTGCATTTGTTTATCCTGTGTCTCGTGTGGCACATTCAGGTTTTTTTTTCAAAATGTTCCATGCATGTCACCTGAATATAGGTATTCACCTTGTGTTCTGCACGAGGCATGTTTTTAACTTAACTTGCATGTTGCATTTGCGTGCGTTAACCTTGCATCTTGCATGTTTCATGTGTTTACCTCATATCTTGCATGTTGCATGTGATTGTTTTGCATGTTGCATATGCTAGATGCGTTTACACTGTCTTGCAGTTGCATGTATCCACTTTTTGCTTTGCTGGGTGCACGTATCTTTGTCCTTGCACGTTGCATGTGATATCCCTGTGGGAAAAAAACATGGAACAAATACCAAAAGTAAATTGTACTCCGAGCTAAAATAACCATGTCTGTTGTTCAATCCCAGGGTCCAGTATTCGACACAATGGAGGCAATTTCATAAAACTTCTCGAAACTTCATTATCTGGCCATACTAAGGTGAAGTCAGGTATCCAGGGAAGATTGAGCATTTCCTGTCCCGCAGGTTGCATCCGTTATGAATTCCTGAAAAAATATATACAAACAAGTTGCAAATATATTTGTCAATCTTTTGGTCTACTTATCAACAACATTGCGATGTTGTCCATGGAATGTCTTGAAGGCAGCCAATAGTCCTCGTAAGACATATTCTTGTTACAGCATTTCAGACATCAGCTGGGCACTTCGATGAGTATGTCTCGCATATTACTTCTGTTTAACCTGTGTCCGAAAGCCGTTAAGCCATTAGAATGACACATATGTCTGAGTATGTGTCTATAAGGTCCCCATGCCTTCATGACTTCAATCTGTCAGATACTTATTTGACGGAAGTATATAGGGGGTCCTCATAATTGACAGCCTGCCTGGTTATTGCATGTTGCCTAAAGATTGTTGAAAAATCTAGGGTTTCGAGGGTATCCAATGAAATTTAACGACTGAAATTGCGGGTGTTAGCACATATGCAGAGGAAATATTTCAATTGCATTTCGGTCAAGAAACGTTGAATTCTTGATCTCAAGGCTTGCATGTGTATACTTTGTGTCTAGCATATTGCATTTGTTTACCTTGTGAATGCATGTGATATTCATTCACCTTATGTCTTGCGTGTGTTTAAGCCTATGTCACACAGCCACTATGTACAATTTGCGGATATTACACGTATGAAAATTGGTCATACGTGGATATTCGTGGAAAAATTGGGGGGTTTTACTTGAAATTTTGACAGATGTATCACGAATTAACCACGTTGAAACCACGGAAGATATACGAATAAACCACGCAAAGAACACGTAAATGTACGAAAAAGCCAAAAAGGGGCCACAAGCCGGCTGAAATCGCCACGCATGAAAAACTGAAAACCATGAATGAATTGCATAACATCCACGTAAAGAACGAATGAATCGCGTATAAATGACGAATTGATCGCGCATGTGTTATGAATGATTTGAACGGTCGTGGAAATCCAAAACTTTAAGGTTATGTCACACAGCCACTACATACAATTTGCCCATATTATACGTATGAAATTTTGGTCATTCGTGATACTTGCGCCATATACGTAATTCATAAGTGTTTCATGCGTTTTTCATTCGTCGATGTGCGGAGATGTCCGTCCAGGGATTTTGCAGATGGGTCTTTAGATTATATATGCGCAAATGGGTCACATCCGGTAACACACGATTTTGTAAATAAACAAAAACACGTGGCTTCCGCACGGTCACGGTGAGGATACGCTTCGCCAATATCAGTGAGTAATGTATAGTATATGTGTGAATGGACGATGTGAAAACGAAATGTAAGTGATATATTCGTACTGCACTTGGGAAAATGTCCTGTGAGAACTGGCACACGAGGTAGTGGTTGACCAATATATTAGGTAATTTCCAACAAACTGTACCCAAAAACTGAATCTGTCGATCCATATTGAAATGTACATTTTTTGTTAGGCACATTGGTGGGGCATTTGTGGGATTTTATCGCTAAGCCCCAAGTATCGCAGGGAATGCTGTACATCGTTCATCGTAAGGTAGGTTTAACATGGGGAGTGAATGTAACTCGAAATTGTGTCTTATGTCCTTTTACAACACCCGTCCCCGTTTTGATAGAGTCGAGCTTAATCTCCTTCTGATATCTTTTCACTAATGTATGGTGTACGACGGCGGCCATTCTTGGATATCGTGTTTTCGCCTTGAAAAGTAGGACGAGAACGCAAAAGTACGAAGCGAAAAGACGAAAGTACGAAGCGAAAACCCGAAGCGAAAACTCGAAACTGAATCTCGTCTTTTCGTTTCGTGTTTTCGTCTTTTCGCTTCGTGATTTCGTGTTTGCGCTTCGTGAGGGGTGTTGCAGGGGTACTGATAGACGGATTAAAATTAGATTATTTATATTATACATGATTTCATAGGGCGTCAAAAATATTTAGTGGCCTTACATCAATGATTAGCGGCCCGTGACGACCGCTTATCATGGATGGAGGGACACCAAAATGTAATGTATAATACCCTATAAAATCATGCATAATATACTAGTAAATAATATCAATCAGTTCAGTCTCAAAAGCACAAAACAAATATTGCTATTAAATAATAGTTGCATTTCATTCAATAAATACATTGTTCATTATCAGTCAGCCAAGACTGGCGGATAATCATTGCCGATTCGTCAGGTCAGATATATAGCATTCAATGCACACGACGGCGGCCATTTTGGGATCTCGGGTTTTCATCTATAGAAATGGGCGAGAACACGAAATCACGAAGCGAAAAGACGAAAACACGAAGCGAAAAGACGAGATTCAGTTTCGAGTTTTCGCTTCGTGTTTTCGAGTTTTCGCTTCGTAGTTTCGTCTTTTCGCTTCGTACCCTCGCGTTTTCGCTTCGTGTTTTCTTGTTCTCGCCCCACTTTTAAAGGCGAAAACACGAGATCCAAAAATGGCCGCCGTCATACACCATACTAATGTGACAAAAGAACGCCCCTAGACAGACTAAGCTACCCTAGAGCGCTCCACTAGCCTAATACGGACTGATTCTATGCTTTCAGTGAAGTTTACCATTTTTTCCCAAAAAGATTACCAAGCTGAGAGATCCTACTGAACAGAATGATGGGACTGAATCCCCAAGAACTAAACTGTGGAGTAACAGGAACCAGAAGATTAAACCTACTATCCTACTTGCTAACTCTAACAAGTACACTGATCTACGAACTGCTGAATACGACACGCTACGCAAAGTCTCTCTGCGGTCGTTCAGCAGATGTACTTAATGTACGTCATAACTTTCAAACAAACATTCACACCAAATTCAAAAGACATATATATATATATTCAACTAAACCTCTAGCTTGAGGAAAAACATATCACAGGCTTGACTTAGCCCCGCCGTCGATAGCTAATCCAACCATCTAACTATATACACTATTTACAACATATATGCAAGGTTACTAGCGGTGGATGAAACCGACCCCAATTGCTGTTAGATAGACTAAGCCACCACCCAGCAACCATACGGGGAATCTGTTTCCAAGAGGATGCTCTCCTGTGAAATGCTTTGGACCATCGCAGTATGGTCGAGACTCCCAACAATACGTTTGTTTACATTTTCACAAGCCTCATGGTGCCGCAGAAGTAGTGCACATAAACTGGATGTTGTTTTGGCAGGGTTTCCTGAAGGACTTCCTGTGTGTGCTGGTATGCTTCCTCAGGATTACGGTCGCACCGGGCATGAATGATAACAGGCTTGTGGACCTCGGCAGCATGTGTAGTGATCCTTCTCGAAATATCTTCTGATTTTGGATGTCACGAGCTGACGGGTGGTTCTGGAAGTCGAGGCCAACGAAGAGAGAATTCTCCGATTCCCACGCATCTTGTGTGCTCAATTAGTCTTAAGAGTTGCTGATACAACTCCTCACTCACGGGATGGCTGGATTGATGAGGGTGTAATCCCATGTTAAAGACCACCTCCCCAGACGAGTCCAAGGTGTCCAGACTACGCCAGTCACCAGGGAACGCCAGGGAGCACACGATCTTCGAACAGGGGGTCGAGCTTTCCTCCTTAAACAACTTCAGTCGCAGGCCGGGCAGGTGTTGCATCCTCGGGCTTGCTATGAGGAGACGATCTAGATGGCCGTGGGCGTCCACGATTGACATCTCTGGTGTCCGTGTGTCGACAGCGCCCTCGCTGCAAAAGGTCTTGACCGTCCTCTGGATATCCCCGGGCAGATGAGCTACCAATTCCGCCACCAACTTCCAGTGCACCAAAGCGGCTACCTGGCCAGGCGGGTACAGGTTATAATTCCAATTGGTGACTTGTCCAGTTGTACACATCCGTGAACACAGACGCTGCATCTCACAGCTCAAGTAAGCTTCCTGCTGATCCGGATACCACTTGCGTGATACTACCATTTCTAGCAGGGCTTCCAGAGAGGAGCAGCCGAGGTGAGAGCTAAGGAATAACAACAGCCCTACCATCAAGCGGATCCACCTCAAGAGGTTGGCATCGGTCAATCGTGACTCGCCAGAATGCCCCGGGTTATCAATGCCGTGGAATTTTGTTACCAGACCGACCCCCGGGTAGCTCTCTTCGCATGTCCAGCAAGCCAGATGCGGGCTCACATACCAAGGCAGGTGAGCCTCCTCGATGTGCCTCCTCATGCGTGTCCATATCATGGAATGACAGATGGAGCACTGACGGGCCTTCACGCGAGATCGACGTTTCTTTCTGCGTGGCTCCGCAGACAGGCCAGCTTCATCCTCGTCCTCGGCCGGATTCCTCAAACAATTTTGGCAGCAATCGTTCCTCCAGATATTCCTCTTCCTGCTCATTTCCTTCCTCCTGTTGCACCTCTTCTTCATTCGCAGCTCCTGTATCTTCAGATGTCTCTTCAAACGTTGATCCCCTTGGATTTGCGTGAATCTGACGTCACTGGCAGGTGGCTCATTACCAGGGGGCGGTACCATCTGGCATCTTCCAATTTGGGTTCTTCGCCAGATGGCAGCAGCGTCCAATGCACAGCTTGTACTGGCATTCGCCAGGGGGCAGTACTGAGTTATTGAACTATTTTTGCACTGTTACGCAGTTTATGCATATTTTACGTATTTCATACGCAATTCTTACGAAAATATAACGTAAATCATACGCAGTTGTGCGTGATTTTTGCGAGATGCATACGCAAATTTTCGGCTTTCCACGACCGTCTCACGTATGCCCACGTATGTTTAACGGACCTTTCACGCATGCATCACAGATATGTCACTTTTAAGTCACAGATATATCACTTTTAAGTCCTGATACGGCGCAAATATAGCGTTAAAGTTACGTAATTGACGCACGAATCACTGATGCCTACAGATGAACTGCGCAATAATCGCGCACGGTTTTGCTTTAACGTAGATATACATGTTCTATGCGTGGTTTATTCGTACTTCTTCCGTGCTTTTAACGTGGTTCATTCGTGATACATCTGTCAAAATTTCACGTAAACACCCCCAACTTTTCTCTCTTTTTTTTGCACCTATATCCACATGCATAATCTTGCATGCATTCACCGAGTATGTTATATAATCGTAAAGTGCAGAAGTATTGCACTTGCAAATAGGCATTGTTTTCCTTTGCCAAAAACATGACTTTTCAGGCACGGATTTACCTCAACCCTCGCATATCTTTACATTGTACTTGCATGTGATACGTGTTAACTATATGTCCCACATGTGTTTACCCTGTGTCTTATATACGTTCACAAAGTATGTTTTCTAAACTCAAAATCTAGTGTCAGGCAAAATCCATGAACCCTCTTATGTGGCTGTAAGGTGGTAATATCAGGTATTCAGGAAAGAGTGAGCAATTCCTGTCTCAGATGGGGGCACCCTTCATGAATTCCAAAACAACTATACAAAAAAGTATTGCTAAAGGAAAATAGTCGATCTGTTGAGGCATTCTCGAGGTAAAGCCAAATGCCATAATCATGTAAACGAGTCTTGTTACATGTTGTCATATCTTTGGTGTACTTGTCAACCACATTTTGTTGGTGTCGATAAAATTTCTTGAGGGCAGCAATCGGCCTCGGTATAATATTAATCTTGACGCAGCAGTTAGAAAACTAGCTGGGCATTTCGATAAACATGTCTTGCATGTTGCTTGTGTTTATCCTATTTGATGTCTGTTTGATGTGTCTGAGAATACCTCGTGTCTACCTGCGTTCTATCTGTCAGAGATTGATGGCCCTCAAATTTGGCATGCTGCGTGGTTATTGTATGATTATTACATATTCAAGATTTGAAGAAAATCCGAGATTTTCCCATAACAATTTAAATATACATGTATTTGCGTATACAAATACATGTAGGTGGTAACGACTGAACACTGTGATTGCAAATGGCCATTGTTTACCTTCACATGTCGATCAAGAAATTTGATTTTATTCAGGCATGGGTTTACCAGGCATGGGAGTCTTGCACGTGTTTACCCTGTGTCTCGCATGCATACACCGAGTCTGTTATCGGAAGTCCAGTGTCAGGCAAGATCCACGAAATCTCATTTGTGGCCATGAGGAGATGAAATCAGGTGTTCCTGGAAAGGTGAGAATTCTCCACGAAATCCCGTTTGTGGCCATAAGGAGGTGAAATCAGGTGTTCCTAAAAAGGTGAGAATTCTCCACGAAATCTCATTTGCATAATTCACATTACCCTGTGTCTCGCATGCATACGAGGAGTCTGTTATCTAAAATCCAGTGTCAGGCAAAATCCACGAAATCTCATTTGTGGCCATAAGGGGGTGAAATCAGGTGTTCCTGAAAAAGGGGAAATTTCTCCACGAAATCTCATTTGTGGCCATAAGGAGGTGAAATCAGGTGTTCCTGGAAAGGTGAGAATTCTCCACGAAATCTCATTCGTGGCCATAAGGAGGTGAAATCAGGTGTTCCTGAAAAAGTGAGAATTTCTCCACGAAATCTCATTTGTAGCCATAAGGAGGTTAAATCAGGTGTTCCTGAAAAAAGGTGAGAATTTCTCCACGAAATGTCATTTGTAGCCATAAGGAGGTGAAATCAGGTGTTCCTGGAAAGGTGAGAATTCTCCACGAAATCTTATTTGTAGCCATAGGGAGGTGAAATCAGGTGTTCCTGAAAAAGTGAGAATTTTCTCATCCACATAATGATATTGCTTTGTTTAACGTGTGTCTGAAAGCCATTGAGCCATTGGGATGTGTTGACACACGAGGCTATTTCTGTAATAACCCCATGTCTGCCTGACTTCAATCTGTTAGAAACATCTTTGACGTCCTCAAATTTGACTTGCTGCCTCTTTATTGCATGTTTATTGCTTGTTCAAGACTTACAGAAATTCAAAGGTTTTCCAATGATCTTTAATGATTAAAGATCAGTTTAGTTATACATGTGCTTGTGTTTATGGGTTGCGTGTGAAAGCCCATGCGCATATGGAACATTGCGGTTGCATATAGTCATGGTTCACCTGCTATCAATAAAGATGCATATTAATCAAGAAACACTCTTTTTCAGACATGGGATTATACTTAGTACTTGCATGTTATTTTCATCCTGCCTTGCATGTATGTACCCTGTGTCTTGTATGTATTCACCGATAATCTCAAAATCCACAAAGCCTCATATGTGGCCATAAGGAGGTGAAATCAGGTATTCTGCAAAAAGTTAGAATTTCCTGCCTCACATGTCTTGGATATTCCTTTTGTTTATTTAACACGTGTCTGAAAGCCCTACAGCTCTGGGGATGTATTGGCGCACGTGTATGAGTCATGAATTCCAACGGAATAATATCCAAGCAGACCTTGCTGCATAGTTGTCAGATATTTGGTACTCATCAACTAAAATATAATGACGTCCATGGAATTTCTTGAACGCAGTTATTAGGCTTGGAAAGGCAATGTTTACACTAGCTGGGCACTTTTATGAAGGTATCTTGCTTGTGTTTGCATGTTGTATGTGTTTGCTTTGTTTCTTGTGTGTTGCAATTGTTTATTTTGTGTCTCGTCTGGCACATTCAGGTCTTTTTTTTAAATGTTCCATGTATGTCACCTGAATATAGGTATTCACCTTAACTTCACTTGCATGTTGCATTTGCGTGTGTTAACCTTGTATGTTTCATGTGATTGTTTTGCATGTTGCATATGCTACATGCGTTTACACTGTCTTGTAGTTGCATGTATCTACTTTTTGTCTTGCATGGTGCATGTATCTTCTTTGTCCTTGCACGTTGCATGTGATATCCCTGTGGAAAAAAACATGGAACAAATACCCAAAGTAAATTGTACTCCGAGCTAACATAACTAAGTCCGTTGTTCAATCTCAGGGTCCAGGGTCCCACAAAATGGAGGAAGTTTCATGAAACTTCTCGAAATCTCATTATCTGGCCATACTAAGGTGAAATCGGGTATCCCGGGAAGATTGAGCATTCCCTGTCTCGCAGATTGAATCCATTATGAATTCCTGAAATAAAATATATACAAACAAGTTGCAAATATATTTCTCAATCATTGGGTCTACTTATCAACCACATTGTGATGGTGTCCATGGAATGTCTTGAAGGCAGCCAATACTCCTCGTAAGACATATTCTTGTTACAGCAGATCAGACATCAGCTGGGCACTTCGATGAGTATGTCTCGCTTATTGCTTCTGTTTAACCTGTGTCCGAAAGCCGTTAAGCCATTAGAATGACACATATGTCTGAGTATGTGTCTATAAAGTCCCCATGCCTTCATGACTTCAATCTGTCAGATACTTCTTTGACGGAAGTACATAGGGGGTCCTCATAGTTGACAGCCTGCCTGGTTATTGCATGTTGCCTGAAGATTGTTGAAAAATCTAGGGTTTCGAGGGTATCCAATGAAATTTAACGACTGAAATTGTGGGTGTTGCATGTTGCATTTGTTTACCTTGTGAATGCATGTGATATTCATTCACCTTATGTCTTGCGTGTGTTCAAGCCTATGTCACACAGCCACAATGTACAATTGCGGATATTACACGTATGAAAATTGGTCATACGTGGATATACGTGGAAAAATTGGGGGATTTTACTTGCGATTTTGACAGATATATCACGAATTAACCATGCACGTTGAAACCACGGCAGATATACGAATAAACCACACAAAGAACACGTAAATGTATGAAAAAGCCAAAAGTGGCCACAAGCCGGCTGAAATCGCCACGCATGAAACACTGAAAACCATGAATGAATTGCATAACATCCACGTAAAGAATGAATGAATCGCGTATAAATGACGAATTGATCGCGCATGTATTACGAATGATTTGAGCGGTCGTGGAAATCCAAAACTTTAAGGCTACGTCACACAGCCACTACATACAATTTGCCCATATTATACGTATGAAATTTTGGCCATTCATGATACATGCGCCATATACGTAATTCATAAGTGTTTCATGCGTTTTTCATTCGTCGATGTGCGCAGATGTCCGTCCAGGGATTTTGCAGATGGGTCTTTACGTGATTTATTTGATTTCGGTTTTGAGCAGCTCAAAATTTTTGGTCCGTTAAGAGTTATAAAGTAGAACCTAACCTTGTTCTGTATGTCGAGTGGAGGTTCGTTAGGCCGAGGTGCTGTCTGTTCAGTATCTGGGTTCCGTCTGCCGCCCAAACGCTGGTCCCCTTGGATTCACGTGAATCTGACGTCACTGGCAGGTGGCTCATTCACCAGGGGGCGGTACCGTCCGGCATCTTCCAATTTGGGCTCTTCGCCAGATGGCAGCAGTGTCCGATGCACAGTTTGTACTGGCATTCGCCAGGGGGTAGAACTGAGTTACTGAACTATTTTTGCACTTCTACAACACCCTTCCCTGTTTTGATAGAGTCGAGCTTAACCTCCTTGTGATATCTTTTCACTAATGTGACAAAAGAACGCCCCTAGACAGACTAAGCCATCCTAGAGCGCTCCACTAGCCTAATACGGACTGATTCTATGCTTTCAGTGAAGTTTACCATTTTTCCCAGAAAAGTTTACCAAGCTGAGAGATCCTACTGAACAGAATGATAGGACTGAATCCCCAAGAACTAAACTGCGGAGTGGCTGGAACCAGAAGATAAAACCTACTATCCTACTTGCTAACTCCAACAAGTACAGTCTCTCCGCGGCCTCTCAGCAGATGTACTTAATGTACGTCATAACTTTCAAACAAACATTCACACCACTTTCAAGAGACATATATATATTCAACTAAACCTCTAGTTTGAGGAAAAACATATCACAGGCTTGACTTAGCCCCGCTGTCAATAGCTAATCCAACCATCTGACTATATACACTATTTACAACATATATACAAGGTTACCAGTGGTGGATGAAACCGACTCAAATTCCTGTTAGATAGACTAAGCCACCACCCAGCAACCAGAGAACGTCGGCAAAAGCTACCGATGAATGAATGAATCCCCAGCTGCTGTTAGATAGTCTGTGCCACCACCCAACAACCAGGGAAAAACATGAAGGTGAGGTTCAAACGTCGATCCTGAAGAATTCGGCTGCGTTGAGTTACACCTGCTCACACACCATCAGCGGGGACATGTTCTTCAATCGACAGATGATATTCACCACCGGCCGCAGGCTCCAGGGGTCTGGGAGCAAGTACGGGGAATCTGTTTCCAAGAGGATGCTCTCCTGTGGAATGCTTTGGACCATCGCAGTATGGTCGAGAATCCCAACAATATATTTTCCGAGCCCGAATCGCACTCGCGGGAACGCGTCCGTCCACATTTTACAAGCCTCATGGTGCCGCAGAAGTAGTGCACATAAACTGGATGTTGTTTTGGCAGGGTTTCCTGGAGGACTTCCAGTGTGTGCTGGTACGCTTCTTCAGGATTACGGTCGCTCCGGGCATGAATGATAACAGGCTTGTGGACCTCGGCAGCATGTGTAGTGATCCTCCTCAGGAATATCTTCTGATCTTGGATGTCATGAGCTGACGGGTGGTTCTGGATGTCGAGGCCAACTTCACGATTCAAACTCATCTTGGGTGCTCAATTAGTTTTAATAGTTGCTGATACAACTCCTCACTCACGGGATGGCTGGATTGATGAGGGTGTAATCCCATGCTAAAGACCACCTCCCCAGACGAGTCCAAGGTGTCCAGACTTTGCCAGCCACCAGGGAACGCCAGGGAGCACACGATCTTCGAACAGGGGATCGAGCTTTCCTCCTTAAACAACTTCAGTCGCAGGCCGGGCAGGTGTTGCATCCTTGGGCTTGCTATGAGGAGACGATCTAGATGGCAGTGGGCGTCCACGATTGACATCTCTGGTGTCCATGTGTCGACAGCGCCCTCGCTGAAAAAGGTCTTGACCGTCGTCTGGATTTCCCCGGGCAGATGAGCTACCAATTCCGCCACCAACTTCCAGTGCACCAAAGCGGCTACCTGGCCAGGCGGGCACAGGTTATAATTCCAATTGGTGACTTGTCCAGTTGTACACAGCCTCCTGCTGATCCGGATACCACTTGCGTGATACTACCAGTTCTAGCAGGGCTTCCAGAGAGGAGCAGCCGAGGTGAGAGCCAATGATAAACAACAGCCCTACCATCAAGCGGATCCACCTCAAGAGGTTGGCATCGGTCAATCGTGATTCGCCAGAATGCCCCGGGTTATCAATGCCGTGGAATTTTGTTACCAGGCCGACCCCCGGGTAGCTCTCTTCGCATGTCCAGCAAGCCAGATGCGGGCTCACATACCAAGGCAGGTGAGCCTCCTCGATGTGCCTCCTCATGCGTGTCCATGTCATGGAATGACAGATGGAGCACTGACGGGCCTTCACGCGAGATCGACGTTTCTTTCTGCGTGGCTCCGCAGACAGGCCAACTTCATCTTCGTCCTCGGCCTCTTCCTCATAATCAGGAACAAACTTCCACTCCGGAACTTCGTCCGACATCTGAAATATTGTCAGGCATTAACACAGCTCCATGTTGTTGACCTTAACTAGCTTAGCTATGTTAATACATGATGGTTGTTTTATATGGTAACCGAAATTACTGAGATGCTGTTGAAATCTCTCAAATCTAAAAATCTCTGAGGTATCCAGGCCGTTTTATTGTTCGACCATGTCTTGTCATAGTGAATTCCTCAAACAATTTTGGCAGCAATCCTTCCTCCAGATATTCCTCTTCCTGCTCATTTCCTTCCTCCTGTTGCACTTCCTCTTCATTCTCAGCTCCTGTCTCTTCAAACGCTGGTCCCCTTGGATTACCAGGGGGCGGTACCGTCCAGCATCTTCCAATTTGGGTTCTTCGCCAGATGGCAGCAGCATCCGATGCACAGCTTGTACTGGCATTCGCCAGGGGGCAGTACTGAGTTACTGAACTAATTTTGCATTGTTACACAGTTTATGCATATTTTACGTATTTCATGCGCAATTCTTACGAAATTATAACGTAAATCATATGCAGTTGTGCGTGATTTTTGCGAGATGCATACGCAAATTTTCGGCTTTCCACGACCGTCCCACGTATGCCCATGTATGTTAAACGGACCTTTCACGCATGCATCACAGCTATGTCATGCTTAAGTCACAGTTATATCACTTTTAAGTCACGTATACGGCGCAAATATAGCGTTAAAGTTACGTAATTGACGCACGAATCACTGATGGCTACAGATGAACTGCGCAATAATCGCGCACGGTTTTGCTTTCACGTAGATTTACATGTTGTATGCGTGGTTTATTCGTGGTTCATTCGTGATACATTTGTCAAAATTTCACGTTAACACCCCCAACTTTTCTCATTTTTTTTCCACGTATATCCACATGCATAATCTTGCATGCATAATCTTGCAAAGTGCAGAAGTATTGCAATTGCAAATGGGCATTGTTTACCTTTGCAAGAAACATGACTTTTCAGGCACGGATTTACCTCAACCCTCGCATGTCTTTACATTGTACTTGCATGTGATACGTGTTAACTATATGTCCTACATGTGTTTACCCTGTGTCTTATATACGTTCACAAAGTATGTTTTCTAAACTCAAAATCTAGTGTCAGGCAAAATCCATGAACCCTCTTATGTGGCTGTAAGGTGGTAATATCAGGTATTCAGGAAAGAGTGAGCAATTCCTGTCTCAGATGGGGCACCCTTCATGAATTCCAAAACAACTATACAAAAAAGTCTTGCTGAAGGAAAATTCTTGCTGAAGTCGATCTGTTGAGGCATTCTCGAGGTAAAGCCAAATGCCATAATTATGTAAACGAGTCTTGTTACATGTTGTCATATCTTTGGTGTACTTGTCAACCACATTTTGTTGGTGTCGATAAAATTTCATGAGGACAGCAATCGGCCTCGGTACAATATTAATCTTGACGCAGCAGTTAAAAAAATAGCTGGGCATTGTGATAAACATGTCTTGCATGTTGCTTGTGTTTATCCTATTTGAAGTCTGTTTGAATATGTGTCTGAGAATACCTCGTGTCTACCTGCGTTCTATCTGTCGGAGATTGATGGCCCTCAAATTTGTCATGCTGCGTGGTTATTGTATGTTTATTGCATGTTCAAGATTTGGAGAAAGTCCGAGATTTTCCCATAACAATTTAAATATACATGTATTTGCGTATACAAATACATGTAGGTGGTAACGACTGAACACTGTGATTGCAAATGGCCATTGTTTATCTTCACATGTCGATCAAGAAATGTGATTTTATTCAGGCATGGGTTTACCAGGCATGAGAGTCTTGCAAGTTGCATATATTTACTATGTGCGTTGCATAATACATGTGTTTACCCTGTGTCTCGCATGCGTACGCCAAGTCTGTTATCTGAAGTCCAGTGTCAGGCAAGATCCACGAAATCTCGTTTGTGGCCATAAGGAGGTGAAATCAGATGTTCCTGGACAGGTGAAAATTTTCCACGAAATCTCATTTGTGGCCATAAGGAGGTGAAATTTGGTGTTCCTGAAAAAGTGAGAATTCTCCACGAAATTTCATTTGCATAATGCATGTGTTTACCCTGTGTCTCGCATGCATACGCCGAGTCTGTTATCTAAAATCAAGTGTCAGGCAAAATCCACGAAATCTCATTTGTGGCTATAAGGAGGTGAAATCAGGTGTTCCTGGAAAGGTGAGAATTCTCCACGAAATCTCATTCGTGGCCATAAGGAGGTGAAATCAGGTGTTCCTGGAAAGGTGAGAATTTTTCCACGAAATCTCATTTGTGACCATAAGGCGATGAAATCAGGTGTTCCTGGAAAGGTGAGAATTTTTCCACGAAATCTCATTTGTGACCATAAGGCGATGAAATCAGGTGTTCCTGGAAAGGTGAGAATTCTCCACGAAATCTCATTCGTGGCCATACGGAGGTGAAATCAGGTGTTCCTGAAAAAATGAGAATTTCTCCATGAAATCTAATTTGTAGCCATAAGGAGGTGAAATCAGGTGTTCCTGGAAAGGTGATAATTTCTCCACGAAATCTCATTTGTAGATATAAGGAGGTGAAATCAGGTGTTCCTGGAAAGGTGAGCATTCTCCACGAAATCTCATTTGTAGCCATAAGGTGAAATCAGGTGTTCCTGAAAAAGTGAGAATTTCTCCACGAAATCTCATTTGTAGCCACATGGAGGTGAAATCAGGTGTTCCTGAAAAAATGAGAAATCTCCATAAAATCTCATTTGTAGCCATAAGGAGGTGAAATCAGGTGTTCCTGAAAAAGTGAGAATTTCTCCACGAAATCTCATTTGTAGCCATAAGGAGGTGAAATCAGGTGTCCCTGAAAAAGTGAGAATTTTCTCATGCACATATTGATATTCCTTCGTTTAACGTGTGTCTGAAAGCCATTGAGCCATTGGGATGTGTTGACACCAAGGCTATTTCTGTAAAAACCGTATGTCTGCCTGACTTCAATCTGTTAGAGACATCTTCGACGTCCTCGAATTTGACTTGCTGTCTGTTTATTGCATGTTTATTGCTTGTTCAAGACCTGCAGAAATTCAAAGGTTTTCCAATGATCTTTAATGATTAAATATCAGTTTAGTTATACATGCGCTTGTGTTTATTGGTTGCGTGTGAAAGCCCATGCGCAGAGGGAACATTGCGGTTGCATATAGTCATGGTTTACCTGCTATCAATAAAGATGCATATTAATCAAGAAACACTATTTTTCAGGCATGGGATTATACTTAGTACTTGCATGTTATTTTTACCCTGTCTTGCATGTATGTACCCTGTGTCTGGTATGTATTCACCGATAATCTCAAAATCCTCAAACCCTCCTATGTAGCCATAACGAGGTGAAATCAGGTATTCTTGCAAAAAGTGAGAATTTCCTGCCCCACATGTCTTGGATATTCCTCTTGTTCATTTAACACGTTTCTGAAAGCCCTACAGCTCTGAGGATGAATTGGCACACGCGTACGAGTCATGATTTCCAAAGAAGGAATATTCAAGCAGATCTTGCTTCATAGTTTTCAGATATTTGGTACTCATCAACCAAAATATGACGTCCATGGAATTTTTTGAACGCAGTTATTAGGCTTGGAAAGGCAATGTATACACTAGCTGGGCACTTCTTTTATGAAGGTATATTGCTTGTGTTTGCATGTTGCATGTGTTTGCTTTGTTTCTTGTGTGTTGCATTTGTTTATTCTGTGTCTCGTCTGGCACATTCAGGTTTGTTTTTTCAAAATGTTCCATGTATGTCACCTGAATATAGGTGTCCACCTTGTGTTCTGCATGATGCATGTGTTCAACTTCACTTGCATGTTGCATTTGCGTGTGTTAACCTTGCATCTTGCATGTACTCGGAGCTAACATAACCAAGTCCGATGTTCAATCCCAGGGTCCAGTGTTCGACACAATGGAGGAAATTTCATAAAACTTATCGAAACTTCATTATCTGGCCATACTAAGGTGAAATCAGATATCCCGGGAAGATTGAACATTTCCTGTCCCATAGGTTACATCCGTTATTAATTCCTGAAAAGAATATTAACAAACAAGTTGCAAATATATTTGTCAATCATTTGGTCTACTTATCAACAACGTTGTGATGGTGTCCATGGAATGTCTTGAAGGCAGCCAATAGTCCTCGTAAGGCATACTCTTGTTACAGCAGATCAGACATCAGCTGGGCACTTCGATGAGTATGTCGCACACGCATATTGCTTGTGTTTAACCTGTGTCCGAATGTTAAGCCTTTAAAATGGCACATATGTCTGAGTATGTGTCTGTGAAGGTCCCCATGCCTTCAATCTGTCAGATACTTCTTTGACGGAAGTACATACGGGGTCCTCATAATTGACAGCCTGCCTGGTTATTGCATGTTGCCTAAAGATTGTTGAAAAAATCTAAGGTTCCGAGGGTATCCAATGAAATTTAACGACTGAAATTGAGGGTGTTAGCTCATATGCAGAGGAAATATTTCTATTGCAAATGGTGATTTTTACCGTTGCATTTCGGTCAAGAAACGTTGAATTCTTGATCTCAAGGCTTGCATGTGTATACTCTGTGTCTAGCTTGTTGCATTCGTTTACCTTGTGAATGCATGTGGTATTCATTCACCTTATGTCTTGTGTGTGTTTACTCGGTGTTTTGCATGTATCGACCAAGTTCGTTAACTAATATCAAAGTAGACAAACCTTTATATATGGCCGTAAGGTTATGAATCAGGTGTTCTGGAAAGGATGAGCATTTCCTGCCGCAAATGGGGCACCCGTCATGAATTCTTAAACAGTATTATAAAAATAAGTCTTGCTGCATCTTGCCATACGTTTGGTGTATTCATGAACCATATTGCGACGGCATCCAAGGAATTTCTTGAAGGCAGCTATGAAAATAATGGGCACTTTGATGAATAAGATGTCATGCATGTTCCATATGGTTTTCATGTGTCTTGCATGTTGCATGTGTTTTTCCCCCTGCGTCTTGCAAGTGGTATTTGTTTCCCCTGCATATTGTATATTGCACATGTTTTTCTTCATGCCTTGTCGGCTGTACATCATATGTAATGCTTAGGCAGGGTTTCCTTGAGGATATCCAGGGTCTGTTGAAACACTTTCACAGGTTGACGATCACTCTGTGCATGTATGATGACAGGCTTGTGAACCTCCATCGCATGAGTAGGGATCCTCGTCGGGAACCACTTCTGGTTTTGTGTGTCTCTATTACCTCTAGGAATTGAGTCCAATGTCTCCAATTCCAACGAGCCTGTGGTACTCAATAAGCCCCAGGAGTCTCTGGTAGACTTACCGGGTAGCTGGACTGATGGGGTGCAATCCCATGTTAAAAATTACCTCGTTCATGAATCCCAGGTGTCCAGGGTGTGTCAGTCGCCATGGAACATCAGGGAGCACACGATTTGTGAACTGAGAATAAATCTCATCCTTGAAAAAAATGCTTCTTTATTGAATAGACAAAAGTCAGTCTGACAGTGACAGTGGGAATCCATTGTTGACGCCTTTTGTGTCCTCGTGTTGACAGGGCCCTCACAATAATATGACTTGGCAGTCCCCCAGACGTTGACAAGGCAGGTGAGCCACAAGCTCTCCCCCAACAATTTCCAGTGGACTATAGCATCTACTTGACGGGACAGGAACACTATGTACTCATAATTGATACCTATCCAAGTGGTGCACAACTCAGTCATACTTAAGCATAGTTGCTGTGTCTCACAACTGAGATATGACTAGAGGAGATCCTGGTACCACTTATGTGAAACAACCAGGTTGGGCAGAGAAGCAGGCCAACCAGCAAAACATATCCATCTCATTGAGTCAGCCGGGACACATCGGAATGACCCGGGCTGTCGATGATATGGAATTTTGTCACCGAGTTGACTGAAGTCGCCCGAGTAAGGCAGGTGCGGGCTGACATACCAAGACAGATGTGCCTTTTCGATATGCTTCCTCACCCGTTGACATACCTGACACAAACTTCCCCTATGTATAATTAATTAGGCCTACCTATTTCCTCCTTAGCCGTAATCCACATAGTATCTATCGGTATGGCATATTTGTGTGGCTCCTAGTAATTCACATGTGTGTAACACCCAGTAATATAGCCACATATACAGTACGGTTATCATACATACATACACTGGATTCAATAGTGTAGCCCCTGGTCATTTTCGCAAAGCAAACGGACAAAAAAATATACAACAAAATTAAGCAACGAAGAACGTGTTCGGTGATAATCAACTAAGCAACAATATCATATATTGTCTCATCAAAACTAACAGCAAAATAATTATTTGATATATTTTTGTTAATCCTAATCAGACGAGTTTAAAAAGCACTGTGCGTTGCATCATAATGCAGGGGGTGACACTCCTTCTGTCTAGTGTGTGGACTTGTATACGTAATACATACATTGAGCTCCGCAGCCTGACAAATATTTTCCGAATTTGTTGTTGAACAGTGCTCAATCATTGTATGTTATATTACTACCTTACATTACATGCTGATAGGTGTATACATGTAACAAAGCGTGTATACAATGTATTCATGGGACTTTAAAGGGTGGTTCCATGCATGCTATAGAATTATGAAAGGAATTTTTATAGGTTAAAATCATTAAGTGTGAAATAAATACTGGTTTTAACAGGCTAAACTTCCTATTTATGTTCACACTTTGACCTCTATAATAAACACTTAAGGTTATCTCAAAATAACCACAGGAGGTGGGCTTACCTTCTTTCCCTCAATAAATGTCATCATTGAGGTATAGAATACAGACCAATTGTAGACCAATTCACATATTAAATGAATTTAGTATTTGACATGTAATATTTACTTGAAAGTAACTCACATGTGCAAGTAATTAACCAGAATGTTTAACGGCAGGTTCAAGAAGATTTCATGAACATGAAACTGAATAGTACCTTGTTAGGAGAGTGATGTTGATGAGGCGGTACCTCGCAGTTGACTTGCTGACGGTGGGTCAACACAAAATTTCCATCATCATAAGAGGGACAAATCCCTCCCTCCGAATCGACCGATCGGCTGTTGAGGTGTATATGTACAGCTGCAACCACTATATACGTTTTAAAAAAATAAATTTCACTACATCTAAATGATATTAACATACATGAACATATTCATACACGTACAAATTGGATACATGTTACATTTAAACTTTGCACATAACTGGTACATATATATAACTGCTACATATAAAGAGACGAAATAACAAATAAGGTCGAAAAAAGTTCTGGGTTTACTCTAGTTTATCCCATAATGGTTGCCATTTTGTTCGACCAAAAAATTTGCCGTTACCATTATATACGTTAGTGACAGGTTGACCTTACTCTGTGCAGCCACCACTGGTCACAGGCGGTAGCCAGTGCTGTCGGCGGGCTCGATGTGTCAGTGTTTCTCTTGGCAGAAAAGGACACACATCTTCACCTGAATCGACTGACCGGCTGTCGAGGTGTGTTGTACAGGTGCAGTCACTACATACACTAATTACAGGTGGAAGGAAGACAGGTTTAAACGTCAAGACTGTGACTGTGTTCAACTCGAAAGTTATGAGAACTAGCAGTTAGGAACATCTGAGTGAGGTAGTGAGGTGCAAACCTGACTTCTTGTCCCCTGCAGGTTTGGCAGGACTGGAGCTCTATCCACGGCTTTTGCTTCCCTCGGTTCTGCTTCCCCTTGATGACCACCAGCAAGGCCGCTGGAAAGGGCTCCTCGAGGGCCCTACCGATCTGGTCGACATTTGCATTGATGCTACTTCTGCTGCTGCGACCTCATGACTGAAGGGGACCACCTGTCCAGGGCCTGAGACTGCAGGAGTGAGGCGTCCAGTGTAGCCTTCACTCTGTCATACTCCTCAGTTTGACTTTTCATGGCTTCCAGCTCAGACTATATGCCATCGGGAATGAAAGATGAAGCTGGACCAGTTTCTGGAACTACAGGGTGCAAGCGCAGTCTAGCCAACACCAGGTCTGGAAGGTGGAACTTAGATAGATAGATAGTTTATTCCAAATTATGTACATCGGAGATAATGGTTGTAACAAAACATACACATGCACATAATTTGAGGATTACCTCAAAGATCATAGAGATCTGTAGTATCCACACATGAATAATATGTTATATGGATGGTCAGGAAAATGTCGTGGATATGAGATAACCCATACAACAAAAAATAGAAGTGCCATATCATAAAGCAAACCCCTATACCCCCAACCTCCCACCCAACCCACCCAAAGACCCCATGGGACACAGCGCGCGCCTGTCGGTGGACCTGCAACGGGCAAACATCACAATATTGTTAATATTAGATGAACTTGTGAAGCGGTCATAAATTGCAATGTGCATACGCATTGTCGACATTCTGGGAAAATTCCAAGAATTAAGGAACGCGGAAAGAAATACAAATACTCACAAAAAGGTGCGGAGAACACTACTGCACACTTTCGATATAACTTGATATATAATGATGTTTTATTCTGGCACTAAAGCTTTTACATGTTTTGGTGGCCTTAACCTTTTCAGGCAAATTTAACCATAATACGGGGGCTTTGTAGATAAAACTTCGGAACACAACGTCCATTTTAAATGCAGGGATATAAATATTTGATTGGCTTCTTGTGTTATGTGCATGTACATCAATATTTGATTCGTATACGTTTGACAGAGGTGACGGTAGACAACTATGAACATACTTATACATGAATATAGCTAACTGGATGTTATACAGGTCAGTAAATTTTGGGATTTTCATCCTCTCAAACAAGGGAGTTGTATGTTCGTTATATTTGGATTTTGTTACACATCTGATTGCTTTCTTCTGTGAAGTGATTATCTTAGTCAAGTATGTGATTCGCGCTGATCCCCAAAGTAGTAAACCATATGTAAGATAGGGGTGAATAAGACTAAAATACAATGTTCTTAGATTTTCGGTGTTCAAATATCTTCTCGCTGAGTTCAGCGCATACATCCCACTGGCTATTTTTTTCTTACAATATGCAATGTGCGTTTGCCAATCCAGTTTTTCATCTATAAGAATACCAAGAAATTTGACTGAGTTAACGTTTTCCAATGGTACTTTATCAATATATAGAGCTAGGTTGTCTGTGAATTTATGTTTCAGTCTGGAAAAATAAATATAGTGTGTTTTATTCGCATTCAATTTCAGTTTGTTAGCTTTGAACCAATCAGCCATTATTTCTAAATCTTCATTCATGTTATCAAAAAGTTGCTTTATATTAGAGTTTGCGACATGGATGGTTGTGTCATCAGCAAATAGTATGCATTTAGAATAATTAATATTGTTGGGCAAATCGTTTGTATAAATAATGAAAAGAAGAGGCCCCAGTACCGACCCCTGAGGTACGCCACATGTAATCGATTGAACATCTGATAATGTATTTTTGTATGACACAAACTGCTTTCGATCAGATAAGTAACTTTTAAACCATTGAAGTGATATTCCCCGAACCCCATAATAATTTAATTTGTCTAGAAGAATATTGTGGTCGATAGTGTCGAAAGCTTTCGACAAGTCCATGAATACTGCCAAGGCTGGGGTATGGTTTTCGAAAGAAAGTAAAATATCATGAACAAATTCCGTAGTAGCTTGTATGGTAGAATGTTTTGGCCTAAATCCATATTGACTGGGATAAAACACTTTATTAACTTCAAGAAAATTATATAAACGTTTGTGAACCACTTTTTCCATTATTTTGGAGATACAAGGTAATAAGGAAATGGGTCTATAATTGTCAAACACCTTTTGATCCTTTGATTTAAATACAGGTACAACTTTTGCAAGTTTTGTTTGGTCAGGTACAATGCCTTCTGACAGTGACTTGTTTAAGATTATACTTAGGGGATGCACAATGGACGACATTATTTGTTTTAAAAATTTGGTGCTAATACCGTCGTGGCCACAACTAGATTTTGATTTCAATGACTTTATGATTCCCAATAGTTCTTCGGTGTCTGTGGGTGAGAAGAATAAAGATTTTGAATTGCATTTCGTCCCTAGATATGACATATAGTGTTTTTTCGGATTTGTTATGGTAGCTGCACATTTAGAACCAACGTTAGTGAAATAATTGCAGAATTTATTTGCTATTTTATTAGGGTCCTTTTCAAGATTGTTATCAACATAAAATATTCCAGAAATAGATGTTTTATCATTCATACGACCAGTAACTTCATTCAAAACCACCCATGTTTTTCTTATATCAGATTTATATTTGTTCAATAATTCTTTGTAATGGCTATTTTTGGCTAGTCGCTTGATCTTATTTAGTTTGTTGCGATATTCAATGAACTTTTTATGAGCATTATGATGTTTAGCTTTCCCAATACATTTCTTGTATAATTTATCCCGGGTGATACATGATTTTAATAGACCAGTTGTCATCCATGGCTCTTTTTTGATGTGCTTAACCGGGATTGTAACAGTTTGTTCGGGAGCAAAGTGATCAATTATTCCATTTAGCGTTTTTACAAATTCGTTATAGCTACTGTTTGTATCTAAATGATTCAGTAGGCTCCAATCAGTGTTACTAACAGCCTTTGTAATTTCTGCAAATTTAGAATCATTCATTTTCCTACATTTGAATCGTAGCGGAAGTGAGTTCTTACGGATTAAATTTCTGTTTCCTACGCTGGTTAAGACAGGAAGATGATCTGAAATATCAAATAAGAGGATACCCGAAAATAGTTTATCAGCAGCGTAGGGGATGTTTACGTATATGTTATCTATTAAAGTTGCACTGCTGTGAGTTATTCTTGTTGGTTTAGTAATTGTTGGTATCATGCCCGACGAAAGAAAATTGTCTAGTAGATTGGAGGTGTTCTTGTGCGTATCACATTTCATAAAATCAAAATTTTGGTCAGTGCCAATGATACAAATGTCAGGCTGAATATTTTGGATTTGGTCAGTAGCACTTTCAAATCGTGAGATTGATTCTAACTCATTGGTTCCGGGAACCCTGTATATCTCTCCAATTATTAAGGTTTTATTTTCATGTTTAATTTCAACAAACACTGTTTCAAATTCCCCCTCAAAATTAGGACTAATATCGTGTCGCTGGGTAAATGAAAATTCATTTGATATGTACATAGCTACGCCACCTCTGGAACGATTTTCACGATTCATATATATAAATTTGTAACCTGGAATGCTAAATGAATTAGCATTGGCATTATTCAAGAAAGTTTCGCACAAAAGAATAAAATGTACTGGTACATTTTTTTCGTGGAGTCTATGCAGCATATTTTTCAGATTGGAAAATTTCTCAGGCAAGCTATGTATATTGATATGCAGTGCTGTATATTCGAACATTGGACATGGTACACGTGCACACGTGCCTAATTCATCAACCTCATAGTATTTACTATCAATATTAGCATGTTCTAGTGTGCTATGGACTAGATCGCCAAAGTCGAGATCACATTCGTCTATGTGAGAAAATATGGCTGTCATCTTGTTATGTTTATCAGTAACAGGTGCAAACAACAGTCGCGCGCCGCCCCAAGCCCTCCCACAATACCCATGAAATCAACCAAAATTATTAGGCGAGACATACTCCAGCAAAAGAGCAAACTGGGCTCGTAGCTATAATAAAGACATGTACACATGAAGAGTGATTATCCTAATATGCATGGTGCAAAACGATTATTCCTAATTCCTACATCAAATATTATATTGTCATGAAAATTTACTGAGTACAGTCGTCAAGTCCAACATGTCTATCAGACGTACTAGATTGAACACATATCCAAATACACAAAAATATATACAATGACTACATGCGGATAATAATACTCCAAATATATACATGCAGTGCACAAAGCAATACATGTTCGAAATTCAGTCACAAGTACATTTAATCATCAAGTATATGGTTATAATCTATGTTCATCGAGTGTGACAGAACAGAAACCAATGTGCAATAAACACCGTCCATATACATATTGAGCTAAATAATGACCTAAACCATTTGACAATCACATTCCAGAAGTACTGTTTCGATTGCTTTATTGCAATACTACTCTGACTGAGCTTTACTTTGGAAACATAGGGTTTATACTCAGAAATTCGACACTAATTGCATTGTAAGACTACTTCGAAAGATGATTGGCAACTTTCAACATCATTGAAAATTAGCAATGAATATTGGTTGAAAACAGAAAAATATGCAAACAAAATTCTTATGCAAAAGAAGCAAGTACTTTGAGCAGGCAAACATTGGGCAGTACAATTCTCACTCACTGACATGTACAATTGGAATATTTTGAACACTACAGCGAGCATACACACACACATATATATATATATATACATACACATACATATATACACATACACACACATATACATACACATATATATACACATACTTATATACATATACATACATATAGACATATATATATACATATACACACACATATATATACATACATATATATACACATACACACACATATATATGAAAAAAAACATGGATTATTTGTACTGGATTGAGCACAGTGATTTACCTCATAACAAATATAGTATTTAACTCATGTGAATCTCACAATCTGCAAATTAAACTGCTCTGACTACTTCACTACAAATACGTCTTGGACTGAGTTATAGGATAGGATTAATTACCAAAACAGATCTGTACCCACGTATGGTTTTACTAGTAGTTTTCTGCATCACTGGACTACAGGAATGTAAATATTGATGTTTTGTTCATAACAATATTACATAATACCTGCACTAGAGGAGGGAAATTGAAGCAGACTGACAAATAAAACAATGACCAGCCATTTCCTCAATAATTTTAGTAAAAAAAAAAATTAAAAAAATATATATATATACACACACACATATATATATACACACACACATATATATTTTACTACAATATTACATAATTCCTGTACAAGACCAGAGAAGTTGAAGCAGACAAGCAAGCAAAACAAAGGGCAACCATTTCCTCACTAATTTCCAATGAAAATATATAATAATGACAACATTAAATGCAAACTAGTGCAGTATACCAAGAGAATAAACATCCACCTTCATTCAAATAGCATACTAGTATTATCCGTAACCAGATTCACAAAATGAACACGAAAGAAATCACCTTGCATGGCACAGTTGAAAGTGAACCACTCATTATAACCGCAATGCGAGAACAATGCTAGTAGTCAGTAACTAATTACTCTTCCGAGTCAGTGTCAATGTCGTCCAATGCCAACTTGCACAGTTCCTTGACATGGTCGAACCTCGCAGCAAGCAAACATTGGGCAATCAATTTCTCACTCGCTGATATACAATTCGAATATAGTAACTTCACTGCAAACATTTCTACAATGTTCTATGCTCGAGATATGTACTGATCACATTTGCCAGATTTACCCATTTACACAACCCATAGATCATGAATACTGGATTCAGCACACACATTTACCACATAATAGATTTGGGTTTTACACGTGGATGATGGTATTCTAAAACAAAATATAGACAAATTGTATACAGTCAAAATTCAAAACACTATTACATCCAGTCAGCTTAATAGTTTGTTTTGTACTGTGTTCATTCTGTGAAACAATGAATTAATCCGAATTGCAAGGGGCATATGTGCTCATACAGGGCTATATGCTGACCACACTCATGTAAAACTCACACTTTACAAATAAAACAATCTGACTGTTTTACCACAATGATGTATTGGACTGAGTTGCACTTTGAAGGAGATCGGATTATTGAACCAAAGCAGTACTGCACCCACGAAAGGTTACAATTTTCTGCATCACTGAACCACAAGAATGTAAATATTGATGTTTTGTTCATGTTGGGAAAAACATTTTACTACAATATTACATAATTCCTGTACAAGTCCAGAGAAGTTGGAGCAGACAAGCAAGCAAAAACAAAGGGCAACCATTTCCTCACTAATTTCCAGTGAAAATATATAATAATCACCACATTAAATGCAAACTAGTGCAGTTTACCAAGCGAATAAATATCCACCTCAATTCAAATAGCATACTGGTATTATCCGTAACCAGATTCACAAAACGAACACTAAAGAAAACACCTTGCATGGCACAGTTGAAAGTGAACCACTCATTATAACCGCAATGCGAGAACAATGCTAGTAGTCAGTAACTAATTACTCTCCCGAGTCAGTGTCAATGTCGTCCAATGCCAACTTGCACAGTTCCTTGACATGGTCGAACCTAGCAGTGCCTATATGGCTGAACCCAGGCTTGCACGACCTCGTTGCAACCATGATGCAGTCTGTAATGTCCGTCTCGCGCATGTGATTGAGTAACTCTCTACCGACATCATAGTCTCTGTCCGACTCGAAATTCTCGTCCACATCCCGCCCGTTCTGGATTCGGTAGGCGTACATGACGTGACTCGAGCTAGCTACCTCTGGGCGACACAGGAGCGCCTTCATGGCCACACTGGCCTCTTCCAGAGACGTGA
The DNA here is from genome assembly GCA_949152475.1 of Terebella lapidaria. NCBI lineage: Eukaryota > Metazoa > Annelida > Polychaeta > Terebellida > Terebellidae > Terebella > Terebella lapidaria. The sequence goes on from OX424558.1 coordinate 32,543,417, forward strand.
CCATTGCAGCATAGCCACGGAAAAGGCTGCCAGAATCAACGATTGATCTACTTTCACCAATCTCAGGAACAGGGATGCTGCCATCGGGTTCAGGTAGGGTGGGCTTTAGGAACTGGGTCTGTAGCTTGCCTTTTAAGTACAGTTTATCATTGATCAGGCGGGCCTTATTTCGAGAATCGTTTTTTCTGTCTTTGAACAAAGGCAGGGCAAACTGGCAACGCTCACGTTGGGCTGGTGGGATCTGTTTCATTACGTAGTAGTGTGTACCTTTCAGCTTTTTAGTGCTTTCCATTATAGAGTCACGCTCCTTGGCAACTGGGAACTTGGCAAGGATTGGACGGATGTACCCTGTGGAAGTGCTCCCAATTCTGTGAGCCACTGGAATAGTGAAGGTATCAGCATCCGCGATACCCATGATGGATTTAAGGAAATAGATGACCACGTCAATGGAGTTTTCATCTTCAGTTTCCCTAAGTGCAGGGTTTTGCTGCCCTTTCACTTTATTGTTGAAGTGAAAAATAAGGTTTGTTTTCATGGAGTGGGCCTTGAGCTCTACAAGTTCGTCTCTGGAAGAATCCAGGACGATTTCAGTCCTCTTTAGACGAGCAGTGAGGTAAGTGACCTGGTCTTTGAGGGTGTCAATGTCCTTACAACTGTCCTCAAGCTTTGAGACCCGTTCCTCAACTTTGTCAATGCGCTCGTTGGTAGTGGCAGTGTTTTGCTCGATAGATAACAGTTTTTTCCATATTTCAGGATGAACACCTTCAGGTATTTCGCTGCTTACTGTATCAGTGTTGGTTTGGGAGGACTGTACAGAAGTACGAGTTTTGCGGTCCCCTGGCATGTTCGAAATTATGAAAACTCAGAATCAAAACAAACCAAGCTTCCTGTCAAGTGGTCAAGCAGATCAATATCCGACAGGGCAATACACAGGTACACTGGGGTTTGAAATCAGGCGGGTCACGGTTGACCTGCACTTGCCAAGTATACTTGTATAATGGCCAAGCAATGTTCATCAAGGTATAATTTAATTCACAAATACCTGTCGAAGATAGTTCAAATAGTCCAATCTAGGATGTCCATTCCAAGCTATATATGTTCACACATTATCCAATTTACTTATACATGTGTACGATGCAGATATTTGTTATAAAATGCATTTTTTTAAGAGCCCAAATTTGGTTTGCTCTCACTCGTGTCCAGCCATGTTGTTGTGAGGGACTGGAGACTGCCAACTTGAGGGACTGGAGAATAGTACCACGTCTCCAAAGCTCGGTATCCCAGAGCATGTAAGAATCCAGGGTAACCTTGTCGGCAATGGCCTTGCCTATCAACTGGGTTGAGCTGACTGTCCCATCTAACCCTTCTGCCATATCTGCACAATTCAAATTGACATTGTTAAAGACTTTTTATGGCAGGCCGCTAAAGGGCAAGTGACTGACAGAACCAGCCAATCTAAGGAAGAGTGTATGGTCAAGCCAAGGCGCAAGCCGTCTGGACTTCTGACAACTGAACCCATGGAAGAGAAACTACCCTGGGTTTCGAGAACAGTTCTTATGACTGAAGCTTGGTCGGGGCCATATCCTAAGCCGAAGAAGTCTCAGACCTTAGGTCTCCTGTGGTACGTACCCGCTGCACTTTGGACTTCTTGGCTGAGTTTTGAACTATCACTGCCCTCGTGTTCCTAATCCCAGAGGCGACAGGAAAGATGACATTTGCGTGCTAAGCCCTCACCCTGTTCAAAATCGTCCGTGACGTGTGGAATAAAGAAATGTGATGGGCACAAATAATACTTCGGTTTGGTATAAGCAGGCAGAGTAGCACCACGAGCATTCACCTTCCCAGAGCCCGAAGGTTGTTGCACAATTACCACTGGTAACAATGGGTATTTGGGATCAACATTCTCCAGCTGCAATTGCTCTATGGTTTGTGTGTCCTGACTCGAAAACTAGATCTCAGAAACTGAAAACCGAGACTGGGAACCGGAGAGCCGGAAACTGGGAATCGGAAACAGGCAACTGGAACCCAAGTGCTAGCAACTGGTTCTCCGTAGCTGCCAGACAGGTCCTGAAAGCCCATGGTCCAAAGCCATAACTGTGTTATACTTTCCACAAGCCAGGTTCTGGGACTCGGAAAGCCAGCATGGAACTCACTGACACTTGGAGGCGCTTGTGGGATCAAATCCCTGGCTAGCAACCCCAGGACCATTACCTGAAACGAAACCCAAAGCCGAAAACTTCAGAAGCAGATTGTTGCCCGAAACCCTGGTAACCATCGTCAGATTGAGTTAGAGTCAAACATCAGTGCGCCGATAGGCTGTGGCTGAAAACTATAGGAATAATACCAGGATTTGGGAGCCGGCAAGCCAGCCCCTGAAATATTACTGATCACTTACAGCAGTAGTAAGTCCTAGAAGTAACGAGTCCTGCTCCTCCTGCTTCTGCATAGCCTGCTTGAATCTAGACTGACTACTAGCACTAACAGAAGGTATGGTAAGGGCTAGAGTGTAGACAAACGCTCCTGCTGTGCCTTCTGAAGTCCCCTCAAGTAGTCCGACCACTCGTCAATGGACCAACTTGAACATAGCACAAGGAGCTGTAGGACGGCACATCTGGCAACACATCAAGCAATTGTGGTGCAGCTCCCATCGGGGCAGGAAACAGTGACAGCCCACGAACTTCATCTGCAAAGAGTCCATATATACAGACGGGCGCTGGGCGATAATGGGGGACGTACACTATCAGTTGGATGAATTAATCATTCCTCCCAAGAAAACGAACTAAAACTACTCTAGTCTGCTAAAAAATAACTGCAGTGCACTAAAGTAAAGTGAACTCGTGGGAAAAAAGGTACCAACGAGAAAAAGGCCGTGGCGTTTGAGGTTGTGTTGTGGCTCTTTGGCGTATCGTTTTTACCCAACCCAAAAGTCTTCTTCAAGAGCGTATAAATTTTCGCAACTCCCGCTTGTTGAGATTTGAGAGCTGCCACAAAAGGTGTTCCACTATTTTCGATTCACCACTCCATATCTTACTGGCATGCTCAAGAAATGATCAACTAAGACGTGAATATACATGAAATAATTTATTTACAAATGATTGATGTTCACCCTCGTGACGTATGGATGAATACGTCAGATATGAAACACTGAAAATAAATGGTGCACAACGGCACATTAAAAAGAAGTTCTTTGCTCTGTCCCGTCCCGTTGTAGTTTTCCCGTCCATGGTGTTGCCCATTTCTTCAAGATGGTGGTCTAATCCCCTTCACCTAAGGCCTTGAAGAAGGAGTCGGTAGCGCAGAGGTCGTCTGGCCCGTGGTGGTGGTGATAGTCTCTACTCGATCGATGTCACAGTGCTCTCTGAGCTGCCGTTTGCTCCGTCTTTTGTAGGCCAGGTGGCTGCGCTCACATCCTCGTCCGCGAACGTCATCCACAAACGATTCTTCTTCGAACGGTTCTCCCGCAGTCGTTCTTGTGTAGACGAGTCCTCAACGAATGGTTCTTCTGCGAATAGTTCTTCCCCAAACGGTTCTTCCGTGAACGCTTGGTTATTCCGCAAATCTGTCCTCCACATGAAGCAGGGACAAATGTAATGGTGGTTCCGGAGGAACGGTGTCGTCAAGATATATTTCTCAGAAACCACTGACTCAGTTGAGTTTCGTCAGGAACGTTTTAGGAATGACAAGAGTCTGAGGGGCATAGAACGACCAGTTTAAGAGAGTTTTCCATTAACAAATTTATTGGCATGATTTACCTTCTTATTTGAAAGCCAGGTAAGATTATCCAAAAGTGTATAATATAGAGGTCAAAGTGTGAACATAAATATATTATGTCAGACATGTCACCCATCTTCACACCTCACATTCAACCAATATGATGCTCGTCAACAACAGTGCATAATAATGTGCATCACATGTACATACACACATTGGGGACGGTGTGTATGCCTCCATAGTCTGTTGATTATGCCACACTGTAGGCTAGTCACCCTTGCTTTTATATGGCCAAAAATCTCTGCCTTGGCTAAAACACCCACTTACGTCACCAATCAGCACGAAAGATTCCCAATCAGGGGATGTTTCAAAATCTACAAAGCATTGCATGGTGTCTCTCAATATAAAATATGTCTTGTATATTTCGATGATATCATACACACTCAGGAAAAGTTTGCGATCAGAGTTTCGTCTTGGTCATTTGAATTTGTTCTGGCGCACCCATGCTTGTGATGAATTGTTTCATAAGGGGTTTGCTGTTATTTCTACGGATTGGTCAGGGAGTGCAAAACACCCCACCCATTTCGTAAATTGGGGACAATCATATGAATGTATGATTACCATAACGCCTTTTTCGAAAGGGGCGATCAGGTTGATGTGTATTCTCAACTTGTGCCAAAAATGACAGCCATAATAGAAACCACTGTCTATGAACTCCTAATGACTCGGAAAGTGGTTCCAGGCCATTATATCGGGGAAAAAATGGTAAAGCGCTTTGAGAATGCCATGCATGGAAAGGCGCTGTATAAAAAACAATTATTCACAAACACTGCAGAATCTACATTCATTTTTTTATAGACTAACATTCAATTCACTCCAGAGTATTGTTCTGGCCTAGATACCAGACAGATTCATGGTAATAGAGTCATGGCAAAGGAGGCCTACACCACTTTAGTGTGCAACTCATTCCGAACTATCAGTTTCAACTCAGTCAGTTTCAACTATCTGGCCCTCCCTTCCATAGTAAAATACTCCAGCTGTAGTAATGGCTTGCATAGCCAAAGATGTTTGATGACGCCAAACTCTACCTCCGCCAGTTCTCATTCATTGGATGGTTGGCACTATGTCCAGGGGCCTATTTCACAAAGAGGGTAAGTCTACTTTAGCCGACTAAGTTTGGCATTCAGCATGGTGGCTGGTAGGCTAAATCCTAACTTAGTTAGCTAAAGTAGACTTAGACTCTTTGTGAAATTGGCCCCTGGTCCTGCAACTGAATTTCTCAAATATCCTTCGATGTTTATAGACCTTGGCTGGATCATCTAGATCTTGTTCAACCATTCGAACCGTTAGTGTGACACAGTCTTCATGTGTGACACAAGACATTCTGTGACATCAATGTCACAGAAAGTGTTTAAAAATTGGGAAAAAAGTCTGCTTCGTTTGGGAAAGCTGTCATCATGTCAGATTACCTTTATAGAATGCTGGAAGTCGCACACAACCAATCGCCGTTCGTGTCACAGTATACTGATAAGTAAGTTACATGCAGTGTAATGGCACTTCCTAAAAATTATCGCCAAATTCCACCCGCAGAAATGAAATTGCACAGACTTTATCTCAGGCCATGCAGCACTCATAGCAGTCAGTAGCAGTTGGCATTTGGGACAATTCAACAGCGTTGCAATGTTTTTTTCTCAACTGGGTGCTGGTTTGTTCAACTGGTTTGTTCAATCAAACTAGCTCATCTCTTCGAGGCAGTTGTCCTTCCAGTGCTCAAACCATGTGAGCTTCCTGGATGCTTGAACCATGTCAATCACACAGAATTGTAGTGGTCGGTCCTCACTATGAAAGCATGCTTTGAAAACACATCTTAGTAATCTGTCATCACTCTGGTTAATTGCATGGATTCTTCAGTGTTGAGCTTTGGACAACTGTCATGAAATGATTTGGTCCTGGTCATTCTGGTTTTATTTTATTTAAATCTAGTACTTGAGACTAGTTTGGGTTGCTGTTTCTCGGAGAGAGGAAGCTAGAATTGCTGAAGAATAATCTAAAAGGACATTCTGAGACATTCCAACAGAATCATCTTCACCTTCTTGCTATGCCAGGATGGACTCAATCTCTTCAGATTGAGTTCCGACAGTGTAATTCACTTTGAACTTCATTTACCTGTATGTCCCATTGTACAGACATACTGGAATGTTCCCCCGACTTTGGTATATGGTTCGAGGTATCGGCAACACGCAGAGGTATCCAATGAGCTCCAACGTCATCAGTTTGTCTGACAACCTCGTGTTGTTTAGGACTTTAAGTGGACTTTAAGTAAAATCCAAGGCTGTCAGTTGTATTTAAATGGTCTCTTTGGATTCGCGTGAGTCTAAACTCACCAGCAGGTGGCTCTTTCAGCAGAGGGCAGCATCATCTGGAATCTTCCAATTTGGTTGATCATCAAGGAGATGGCAACAGCATCCGGTGTGTAGCTTGCATAGGCTTTCGCTATCGGACAATACTGAGTTATTTAAAGATTTTGCCTTTCTACAACAAATGCTGCGTAGACACGTGCCTTGCAGACATGGCTTGCATGTGTTTACTTTGTGATGCATGTGCCTTACGTGTTCTGTCTTGCATGTTATGCTAACTTTGTCTGCAAGTGTTTTCCTTGTGTCTTACATGTTGCACGAGTTCACCTTTCCTTAAATATTGTATGTGCTCAATCTGTCTTTGACATTGCATGTCTCTACATTAAATCTTTCACATGTGATTACCTTCTGCTTTGCAAATTCTGCGTTTACTTATCTTTACACTAAGTGGATGTCATAGCGAATTTAGAGGTGACCTTGATGTTCATCTTCTATGACCCAGAAAGGTCCAAAACAGCAATATGTGTCGAAAACAACGTGTTTGGGAATCTGGTGGTCATTGTCACGAAATCTATTCAGTAACTTTTTACTCAGGGTTTCCAGTTGATGCATATGACTCTTATTATTAACATGTGGTGTGTATAATTCTGTTGTCCTTGATTTGCGGAAATGGGCATGGCCGCCATTTTGATTCTCTGATGAGTCAGAAAAAATTGGGTTCGAAGTCACTATTGTGCCATCTCATGGCTAAAAACCAATACATTTTATAGATAACCCTTTTTTCAGCCCTTGGGCTAAATTTTATGAATCACGACCAGAGTTTCGCGGACATTTTGCAGCAAAAAAGTGAACAGATATTGAAAACAATTATCTTGATTAACATAATCCTCGTTCTCAATAAGTTTCGAAGTTCGTGTAGGGTTCCTTTTGCATTTGTTATAGAAATCATATACAGTTATCGGCTTCAACCTCGACATTTTTATGTTTTTTTCCTGGCATGTCGTTGATTTGCTTTCGGTCTTCAGTCTCTTCTTAGTCGCCTGTCAGGAAATTTTTCTTCTCCGGAACTACTGAGTGGAATCTTTTAAAACTTTTTATGGTGATATGGGACAGTCTCCACAAAAAACATTTTTTAGAATATGGCCTTGCATTTACGTTTCAGCCTAAATGCTTGCAGATACAGGTGAAACTTTATGGTGGAGGGTTGTTGAATCACACAATAGGCGGTTCATTCGTGATTCCGATTTTGATCTTTGATGACCTTGAGTGATCAATTTCAATGTCAAGCCAGGTTTAAAGAAATGGAAGTCATAGTGCATTTCAACTCACTTGAACTTGATTTCAGGTGACCTGGAGTGCTCAAACTTAAGGTCGTATTCACCATAATTTGTATCAAATGTCCTTTGGAGACAAAACTCTTGAAGATAGAAGCATTGGTGATCTAGAAGCATTAGAAACATTAGAGGCATTGGTGATCTTGAAAGTTTCTAAATGACTTTGAGCATCTAAACATATTATAAAGGTTGATGTCCACCACAATATGTGTCGATCGGTCTCTTAAGACAAACTCTGGGAGATAGAGCTTAGATTTGTATTATGAATATATAGAGAGTCATGTATGGTACATCTTTTATTGCTATCTGACACCGCAAATTGAGTGTGAAAATATATATGCATACTATATCTACATCACAACACGTGCGAAGTGATATTTGGATGCAAAACATATGATTATGTGAAATGTACCTGAACGTGCAAATATTATAAAATGTGAACTTATGAATTTGAAATATTTCAGTTTTAAAGTGAGTTTCACTTCCGAGAAAATATCTTCATTATTTCATAGACCTCTATGTACGGAAGCGTATTACCGCAATGCCAAATATCTTACAATACTATCTTGCCGTGGCGAGTTACTATCTCGATCGTCGTCGGTGTGTCGTTGTATTCCCCCAACGTAAGTCGGCAGATACTATGGATTTATCCCATCCCAAATACTTATTTGTGTAGAGCGTTCTACAGGTCCCATTTATCAGCTGATTTTGATGATGTTGCATACATATTTGATGTATACACCTATCGACACCTTGTCTAATGATGCGAAGAAATCAGACCGCTTGACTTGTATGCGCTCTCGGGATAACAATTTCCGTTGAATCGCTGCGATTGTGTACGCGTTGGTTGAACAATGCCTAGACACGACAACTAACGTTTTCCAGAAATATTGAATATAGATATATATTATTAACTTGGCACGATATATCTTCTCTGATTGGTTTATCTGTACCACGTGCCACACCCAAATTATGTATGTTGGATCCTGAAATGGTATATTGCATTTGTGTACCGGACAGCGCGGTCGCCTCAACCAATCAGCTTGTCTGTTCCTTGAAAAAAGAGTATATTGGACCCAAGTCATGTATATAGGATTGCGTATATTGGACGGTGACGCGATAGCAGCCAATCAGCGTGGTTGTTACAAATAACGTGCTGTTAATAATATAGCAAAGATTGGATGCTGGTCGTCCAATACAGAGTTTACGGGATTCAAAAAAGCTATATTGGACGAGGCTGCCTTACGTTGGTATGAGATACGCCATTTTATGCACTCAAGTTACATGTGTGCCACTAACTCAGTACTGGAGCACTAAATCAGGAGTATTCTTCCCAGGTCACTGATATTTATGCATCTATTATCTAGTTACAGCTTTCGTAGTGTCGCTCTGATGAAATATGTGACTGTCCTGCACAACAAGATACATATATACACTCTTAGAAAAAAGGTTCCAGAGGGTTCTCTAACGAACCTTAAGTCAAAACCCCGGAACAGCAACATAATTACAAGTGAACGCATCGTATGTAGAGGGTGGACCACATCCTGTAGCCTCTGCCATGCCCCCCCCCCTCCCCCCGGCTGGATAAGGTCTTCGCCCCTGTAGGCTCTCCCACGTTCTAAGGCTGGATAAGGTCTTCATTGGGCTCAGCAGTTTCCTAATTTTGACTTATTTGGACTTATTAACTCCTAGTTTGGACTTATAAGGTTCTAATAAGTTTCATTGTTTCTGAATGGAGTAGAAGGTTTTTGACTTCGAGTATTTTTCCGATTTATGTGTTTGTATAAATACAATCTATTTTCTGAACTATAGAACTTTTGAAGGTTCAATATGAAATTGATGTGTTTCAAACAACTTATTTTGAAAAATAGGAGATTCTTTGAGGAAATGTTGATAAAAATTGAAAAGTTCTCTGAAGAACCTATTCTATTTAGAAACTTAAGTACTTTGGAGTGAACAAATATTGAACCACTTGGATAATCCTCACATAACCTGTAAAGAACCTGAAATGGGTCGATATTGAACTTATTATTTGAACTCATTATTTGGAACCATACTTGAATCAGAAAGAGTTCCTCAAAGAACCTTTACAAGAACCTTATCTCATAATTCCAAATTTTCTTTACAAAGAACCTTTGAGGTTCCACGAAAAAGGTTCCAAACAACCCAACTAGCACAGAGCTGTCGGACCGACGTTAGGCCAACAGATGTGCAGCTGTCGGGCCAACAGTGGCAAGCCATTCTTAACCCAACGGTGTTCTGTCCACCCCAACAATGTTGGCCCACCGCTGGGCTGCCAACCATGCAGTGTTGGCTTGCTGGTGGTCCAACGGTGGGCCACAAGTGGATCTATGTTGGCATGCCATGCATCATACAACGTTGGACCAATATTGGCTAGCCAACCATTCGACATTGGCTCGACAGTGGCCCAATGGTGTGCAATAAGTGGACCAACATTGGGCCAACAGGTGTGCAGTTGTCGGCCAACCATTCGACCATTGCACCTGAACAACGTTGGCCCAACGCTGCATCAACCTACATAGTGGCACTCATTGGGCCAACGTCGGCCCAACAATATGAAAAAACAACATCGGAACAATGTTGGTCCAATGTTGGCATATTATGAAACATACAAACCTGAAATCGATTTCGCGTGCAAGTCTGATCGATAAAACCAAATAAAGGTCACTTTATCATATGTAACTTTCAGAAATACTTCCATTTAATTGACGTCCCTTGTCGACTCTAACATTTCACGGTTTTATTTTACAAAATGACGGCATTAGTTGGATCTTTGCTGTATTTTGACGTTGGACCAACGTCGATGAACATCGTCGGTCTGACATCGGCAACATAACGTTGGCCCTTCATTGGAATAACTCGTCTGTAACGACGTCTGTCCGACAGAGTATTTATTTATTGCGCCACTCCTGCCGACCATAGCCAACGTCGGCCCAACAGCTCTGTTCTAGTTGGGAAAGAACATCTCGAAAAGGTTCTGAATAAAACATTTGAGGCCTATATAAGCTCAAAGAAGCGTGAAATGTTCTATCCAGAACCTATTTTTCTACCTATATACTATCGTTATTACTTTACAAATATAAACATATTGATTAACATTGGAATGAGCAGATCGCAATGAAAGTGTACACGTTATATTGTACACGCAATTCCATCTGTCCATTGAATTGGCGAGATGGCCACTTTGTAAAAATCTCGCCAGAAGGCTAAATGCTTCACGATAGAGTTTGGATTTGTGTTAATAGAATTAGGGTTGACCAGGATAGGTATTTATCCTATCCTTTCCTAAATTTATCCAATTTAGCGAAGTCATATGTGGTGCATTTTCTGATGAACATGGACTTGATTGACTCCAGCAGACCTCGAGTGCTCGAAAAAAATGTTATAGCTGCACCAAATTGCGCAGATTGGCCATAAGATACCCTTGAAAAGCTTTTGTAAATTTGTATTATCTGATTAATGGCTCATATGCTAAACATGTGTAGCGTTTTGAGGTCGTGTTTGGTGCCGTGTGGGTTGGTGGGTTTTGTTGTGTGGGTTGGTGGTTTATCTATATATGACCGGTGTATCAATATGGATGCTACAGATCCCGATCAGGGAACCACACTCTCGAAGATTTTGGATGTGTGATCGTATATTCTTTCAACCAAAGGACCTCTCGTGTTCTATAAAGTCCCGAGAGCGGTTTGAACTAAGCAAACCGCCAGATTCGCTTCAAGAGGTGGCAGAGTATTTTCGGCGCACTGATTACCCTTTTTCCACTTGTACTTCTATAGGTGAATCTCTATGCTTGCTAACAAATAAGGCAAAGACATTCAAGTTCAATCAATATTGGTTTATGTAACGCACACCATCAAACACAATTTACAAAACAACCGGCATACAAAATCCATCGTATCACACAATGCAGAATTAGTGCGGATATTCCCTGTAGGTTCCTAGAGCTCTTGATCACTCCAAGGCCAAGGACGATCGAGGTCCGTCACAGTGGACGAGCGTGGGCTATTCGGCTGCGGGCGTGCACCTGGTGTCAATGGCTGAGGCCCCAAGCGGCTGATGACACGATGCCCAAGCTGGCGGCGGACGTGGCCCCTAGCTGGCTGTGGGCGTGAGGCCCAACACGACTGAGGGTGCTAAGCTGCAAGCTAGCGGTGGGCGTGGCCCCTAGCTGGCTGTGGGCGTGAGGCTCAAGACGGCTGAGGGTGTGGCCCCTAGCTGGCTGTGGGCGTGAGGCTCAAGACGGCTGAGGGCGTGGGCCCTAAGCTGGCTGTGGGCGTGAGGCTCAAGACGGCTGAGGGCGTGGCCCCTAGCTGGCTGTGGGCGTGAGGCTCAAGACGGCTGAGGGCGTGGGCCCTAAGCTGGCTGTGGGCGTGAGGCTCAAGACGGCTGAGGGCGTGGCCCCTAGCTGGCTGTGGGCGTGAGGCTCAAGACGGCTGAGGGCGTGGGCCCTAAGCTGGCTGTGGGCGTGAGGCTCAAGACGGCTGAGGGCGTGGGCCCTAAGCTGGCTGTGGGCGTGAGCCCCAAGATAGCTGAAGGCGCGGCCCTAAGCTGGCTGCGGGCGTGAGCTGGTCAAGGCAGGGTGTCCTCAGGTCATACCCGCCATGGCGAGATAATTTTTTTTTTCTTTTGCATGGCGGTAATACGCTTCCGTAGCTATGAGTTCGAACCATCGTTAACACGTTTTTCACTTGCAGTCGTGGCCGAGTGGTTAAGGCGATGGACTAGAAATCCATTGGGCTCTGCCCGCGCAGGTTCGAATCCTGCCGACTGCGAAATGTTTTTTGTTTTTTTAGAACTGATGCAGGGGTTAAATTTAGTTATTGCTCTCGTAACAACACTGTAAGTCAATAGCCGTACATTTTTTTTACATTGTTTACACGTAGATCTAATTTCAATATTTTGTAATCATGTGCGAACATTTTAAGCGTTATGATTACGTCCGGGTTTGTATTCTATTCCGTCATTTACTGAGTTTATGTCAGAAAAGTGCACACATTTTGATGACGTTTCGCGCACCTGCTATGGCGATTGTGTACACAAGAATAGTACGCTATACTTAGCTCACAAGTACAACCATTAGATAAACATACTGACCATATGCAATAACTAGTGTCGAAATGATTTGATCATGCAAAATCACCAAGCATGGGTGTTAACTGCAGCAGCAATAAAAGACCGGGTATGACCATGATGATGATCCAATCTGCATTTAGCCTAAAATAGACTCGATGATCAATGTTGATTGTTGTGGTCATTCTTAGAAACTTGGACAATCTCGAGAAGGTCCAGGGCAAACTTGAACTGTCCAAAATGGCCCTGGACCATTTAGGAAGGGTGCTTCACTATGATGATCTGGATTTATTTCTTGACAATATGGCAAATAAATATCAATGTAACTTATGTTTAATATAGTTCCGACGGCGAAACTGACATTTGGTACTGATGGGGCGACGTAAGTGTACCATGTCAGTTTCATTGCTACCCTATGGCCAAATGGGCAGCCAGTCATAGGGGGTGCTTTGCGGAATTCATGTCAGGTCTTAACTATCATGCATTACACCAAACAGACGCATAATACCATACCAAATAGGCACCTAGTCAAATGGCAGGAAATTGAAGTTTATTTTGATTGTAACATTTTCGATTTGGAGCTGGAATATAACTGTTTGTACAAACGATTCTTCAAAAGTATGAGTTCCTCGCATGTTCGTGTAGCAACATAATGGTATGGAACTATATGCGTCTGTTTAGTGTAATGCATATAGTTAAGACCTGAAATGAATTCCGCAAATCACCCCCTATGACTCAGGCCAGAGTCGCTTAATTGTACCCATATAAACTAGCCTGCATATATAATTCACTGTATTGTACTACGGTTCATAAATCAATAGCCTATATACATGATATATCACCATGTTTATATCTTTTGTGTACTGTCACTCTGAAAGTTACACACTGAAAATGTAGAAGCTGTTGAATATTTTGCTACAAATTCAAACCTCCAAATGTAAAGCCTATATTTCTTCAGGATCAAGTACAAATAAATTGATCAATGCATAAATGTGATGAACTTTAGATGTCTGTGATTCATAAGGGACTTTACAGTAGGGCTATTGTATAGTGTATACTCTTGGCCAATTTATGTAAATGTCATTGTTGCAGAATATTTTACATCATATCCATCACAATGATCAAATTTTGTTCTTTGTACACAGGCTATGTCATCCACGATATGAAAGATATTCTCAACTTCAAGATCATTCTGATTGGTTAGTATATATTTCTGTGTATGATTGCAACTAGGAATCCATGCAATATACTATGCATAATATATATACTTACTCACAGCAGTTTGTTCTGCTTGGAAATCAGATTTTACTTAATTTGCTCATCTATACGATTTATCAAGCATCATATTCTGCATGAAGCAAATGTGAGTAATATTTAAATTGATTTTATCATATACAATGTTGTAATAAATTTCCATTTGATGAGTGCATGTTCACAGAAGAATTTCTTTGTTCTCATTATTAACAGGTGACTGTGAAGTTGGGAAGACATCAATATTTAACAGATATTCCAAAAATCAATTCAGCAAAAGATATACACCTACTCAAAAACCAGCTGTTGGTAAGTAGTAAATACATGTACGTATTGCCTTATTTCTTCCTGAAACCTTCCTTGCCTTCTTGTATCGTTGCATTCATAACAAATTTATTTATTTTCTATCATATTTCTCCCCTGTTGAAGGTACAAGATACAAAATTGTTGTTTCTCTATTATGGAATAAAAAAAAAACAATCATTTGATATACGGTAACATGTTAAGTTTGTAGATAATGTTGTGATAAACCCAATAAAATAATCCCTATTGATTCTCCATTGATTTTTTTGTTTTAAAAAAATCTGTTATCTTGATTTTCAGAAAATGTAATGAAGAAGGTGAACGTTCCTGATGACCTTGTTGCCGCGGTCACACTCTGGGATTTACCGGGGAGAGAAGACGTTGACATGCGGGAAAGTTACTACAGAAATGTGGACGCAGCCATAGGTAAGTGTGATTCAGAATTTTAGCACTAGCCACAACTGTCTGTAGCAGGTGCTAAAATAAAATTTCTTGTACATGTATATGATGTGGTGTTCCAATTTCTGGTCATACTGTTAATGGGGGGCATAAACTTAACAAAATCACTAATCCATTGCAAATTGAATTTATAAATCATTGACAAGTTCAAAGTGAACATAATAATATCAAAGATAAATTTGATGTACATAATTTGATAGCATCTTCGAATGTAGACTCCCCAACAACAGTGGATATTCGATTTTCTAAAAATTTGACTATTTAATTTAGTGGTGGCAGACCTCAGTGACCAAGATTCCATCAAGTTGGCTGGCACGTGGAAACAGGACTTTGTCAACAAAGCGTCCAAGTCGTATACTGTCACAGAAGTTCTTCCAGATGGAAACCTTCCAAAAACCAACTCCACAACAACTGAAAAGGCACCTTTCAATGCACAAAACATACCAGTTCTACTACTCGGCAACAAGTATGATCTGGTGAGCAGAATGAAGTTAGAATGGTAATTTCTGATAGACATCACTGGTAATGCATATTCATATAATCATGATAACCACCAGTATGAATATGCAATGAAGTTGAGGTATATTGAAAGAAAGAATTGTAGTTGTTAGATGTGCATTTCTTAAAAATCATCTACATTTTCTAGCAGAGATACTTTATGAAATACATCTATAATAATGATCATGCTAAAATCGATACAAAACAAAAAATTTTCAAAATTATCACTGGTATGTCAAATTTTTTGGTCTGTCCCAATGGTGTTTATTTTGATTTTCTACATGTACCTGTATAAAAGTTTTTGACATTTCGCAGATTGAGACAGCTCAACAAGAGAAGAAGTTTAAAGAGATGATCACAAATCCCCTGGATGCAACCCTGGAGAATCTCTCTCTGTCTGATGACATGGATTCTGTCAATGTTGGTGAGTAAATGGAGAAATTATAAGGCACGTGTAAGGAACAATATAGTTGAAACAATGTGTATCGACGAATATTGTCAACTATTGCTTGCATATATTGTAGTTGTATTTGCTGTGTGTTTTGTAACTCTGATAAGATGTTAAAAAAATCCTGTCAAAATTGTTTCTGATCTCAATGCATTTTTTTGCTCTCAGACCCCACGCCGCCTGACTCCCAAGCTGGCAGTGACACCCCCACCAGACGCCGCCACCTGGGACACCGCCAGGTTGAACAAGAGGAGAAGCCGGAGTGTGTCACTCTGATGGAGGGCATCGAGGAGAGATTCGGATTTGTCGGCAGGTCAGAAATAGACACAGTACTTGATTACTTGTCTTTAGGTGTTCAGCTGAAAAAGCTTGGATTTGTGAAAGGAGATAAAATCAATGTTAAGATCTACATGTATATCATTCAGAAGATATGAATGTTTGGATTTGATATCTTCATCATCACCACATACTTTCATTGCATACATGTGTACAGCTGTATTTATTCCTTTTGCATAAATATACATGCACATGCATATTAAGGTTCTAACCCAATTGGGGTGCACACATATATAATATTTAGTATAGGTACGTGCATGGAAGTCTTCGTTAATTTTTGTGGTATATTGTATTTTGATTGTTTAACATATTGGGTTTCACAATATTTTTCTGCTTCAGTCTGAGCGTATCAGCAAGAAATGCGGATGGTTCAGTTGAGATGGCGATGCAGGCTCTCGTCCGACATTTGTTGGAGGAAGTGCGACCTGCTAAAATGAAGATACCTAAGACTGATGATGATATCACATCTAAGAGAAAGAGGAAAAAGACAAAGAACGACGAAAGACAGTATGTCTTCTACTGCGGTGTTGAAGATGTAAGTTATTGTTTGAACATGCTCGGTATGTATTGTCTGAAAAAATAATTAAAAATTGACCAGAAAACAAGGTGGCAAGTCTTCAATAGAAGAAACAAACATCTTGGCACATGTTGTACGTGAGGTAGGTATTAATTGCCATTGATTCTGCATTACTTCATCATAAACACTATGAGTAATATCTTGTACAACACCCTCTTTTTCCAGATGGACGATGTTTTCAACAAGTGCTATGCCCCAGTCAAACGAGCCGATGACTACGAGACATATTATGGGATGGTCCTCACGAAATTCCGACAGACGTGCCTGGAGCACGGGTTTATTGTGGACACTCGTGGAAGCTTGGAAGATTGTATTATTGGTCTGAATGCCGCTCTTCAAGATCTGGGAAACTTACATCTGAAGGTCAGCGTTTGTATAATGTAAAGACACATGGTGTATAATCCCTTGATGTGAAGAGAAAGAAACAGATGAATCATTCTATTCCAGAAAAAATATTAGAATTATTATATATTTCTGAACTATTACATGTACTCATTCAGGCAAATAGATATATGCATAGATATACGATTTCTCGTGTGCCTTCACAGAAGATTTATTGCAGTATTTATGACATCATTTTCTACACACACATAAAATTTACACCTTTAATATATGTTTATGTTATTGTTTTCATATCATAACAGGCAGAGGAAGAGGATGGTTTCCTGTATCTTACATACAGTGATATCAACACACAAGTAGAGATACCTGATGAAATAGAAGACACTTTAGAGCTCTTCAATAGAGAGGTAAAAAGATGATTATACTTATGAACATTTACAGTTTGCAAAATAGCATTAATATCATGGACTAGTTTGATTCTCACACGAAAAAGCATGTTATTACGATATAGTGTAAAACTGTGAGTATTTATTTATGATGAAATTATACCCTGTTCACTTGTTGTTGTCATTATAGGACAATATTGTCTGTATATATATCTATTTATTGCCATACCACTACCTCTATAATAAACTCTTTGGGTAATCTTACCTTGGCATTCAAAGAAGAGGAGAGAGAAATGAATGTCACAAGAATTTTCTCAAAATTCCTGACATCCATCTCGAACTCGAAATTGAAAGAAATTACTCTCACACATCTCAGATTCCCCGCGGTGTAGATGTGACGTCACACCGGTCATATGATTGACCTTAGCCGCCATTAATTTGCTCCTCCATTGTTGGATGTGCAGCAAGTCTTGCTTTCGGCATTCAAAGTCGATTTTCTTCACGTCTACGATCGTCTTTAGGCTGTTCTTTGCACAGCTTTTTCTTCAGTAGATCGTTCTTTCGTTGTTAGCTAGCTTAGAGTTAGTGATTTGCGATTTTTTTGGGAGGAAATGGTAAAGCCTCCCCAGGCCCCTTTCCTTCCCCCATTATCGCCCGTTTGTACTTCGATGTTTGATATGTTTCAGATATGAAGTGCATCGTTTGCAAACACTACCTTCCTAAGTGGGAGGTTCATAACGCCTGCTGGCAGTGTAGGGACACTGTCTATTGCCGTCCTTCAGCCACCTGTGAGTTGTGCGCGGATTGGTCCATCGACGAGTGGAAACTTTGTCTGCAAGGCTTACGGGAGATTCAGGCCCGCAGGTTTGCTGGTTGCCCTACTCCCCCTTCCCCGTCAGATTCTGATAGCGCCAGGCCGCGTCCCAAGGCGTCTGAGGAACGCAAGCGGCGATTAGATTTGCAGTTATCCAATGCTGTTTGTGCTGTAAGTTTTGATTTATCATTGTCATTTTCTTTCAGCCAGGTACGGGTCCCGGGAGCCGCGCGTTCGGCTCTCGGCACCCTAACTTCCCCACAACCTACGGGTTTGTGTGGCTCACTTTTGGCTCCCTCTCTACTGGCCCCTCGTTCTCATGCTTCTCTGGCTGAACGACCTGGGTTTCAGTGTCCGAGTGTGGTTTCGGGGTCTGCCGGTTCCGTCGGGCTCACGACGGTTCCCTGCGCCCGGGATCCCTCTGGACAGAGAGTGTTGTTTCCCCCTCCGGGTCGGGCGCCTGCCCCCGGAGCTGGGTTTCAACCCCATAGCCAGGGCGGATTTCGGTCCGGGCCCGTGTCGCGAGTGATACGGCCGCCGGCACCCGATTTCCCGTCGGTTACTGGACCCCAGGCCGTGGCTACCGGAGCCGTGGCCAGTAGGGGCCGGGAGCCAAGGGCCATGAGCCGTCCAAACCCATGGGTTCCTGGAGTTTCCATGTCTCCACGGTTTCCAGTGTTTCCTTTTTCTGATTCGCCCTGTGTGTTTCAGATCGCCGAGGATATCAAGGACGATTCCCCTCTTACGGCCCTGCCCTCCGGTTTCGTCGCCTCCAGCCAGGGTATGTTGTCTTTCGCCCAGTTGGCGGACCAAGGGTCTTCCCGTGCGTCGGAGCCGTCCGGTGTTCCTGTCCAGGGGAGCTCTCCCCCGATGTCAGAGCAGCGCCTTAGGGGCGAGCTTGAGTCTTTTCGGGCGGAGATGTTAGGCCAGTGGCAGCAGTTTCTGGCGAGGTTCCCGCCTCCACAGCCGCCACCGCCCCCATCTTCCCCTCTGCCTAGGGACGAGCCGTCTTCGGATGAGGAGCCTCCCCTACAGGTCTCTCAGTCGGCTGACCAGCCGTTACCTGGCCCGTCAGGCCTCACGCTTCCGCGAAAGCGTAAGGCGGACCCGGACCAGGAGGCGGACCAGCCCGAGTCCGACGACCCTCTCTCTTGGGGGGAGAAGTTGGATTTTGTGAAGAGGGTCCTCCCGGGTTTGTGGCCCGAAGAGCATGCTCCGGCCCCAGTCAAGAAGGTAGCTCGGTCGATGATATCTTCTGAGTTGGAGCACCCCCGGCCGTCGAAGGACACCCTACGATTCCCTCTGTCGCAGGGAGTTCGCGGCTCCATGCAAGAGCGCATGGACGAGACCATCAGGTCCAACAAGTCGGCGATTGGCGCGTATCCTGCTCGCCCGTCTGTCAACGACTACTATACGTCGTCGGAGCTGGATGACAAGCCTACAGCTTTGAGGAGGCATCACCCCCATTACGCCTTTTTCAAGGAGCCTAAGGCCGTGGAGATTCCATGGGCGGCCTTGGCGGAGCTGCAGCACACGTTTCGAGTGGGGCTGGCCACGGATTCGGCCATGGATTGGCTGTCGATGGCTACGAGACGGGCCATTCTTCAGTGCCGTGACCAGGTCCTGGACAACCCTGACGTTGACCGAGATGATTTGGCAGAAGCCTTATTGAGCTGCGCTTCGTTGGTCACCTCCATTGGTAAAGGTGTGGGTGACAAGGTGGCCCTGGACTCCCACTCACTCTGGGTGTCCGAGTTGTGGCGGCGTGACGCCTTCCTCTCGTCCCTCAAGTTCGAGGTTCCGGACCAGCTCATGACGGACATGAGAGTTCTCCACCCCGTGATCCCCTCTTCTGGAGCCCCTACTTCACTTCTACTCCCTGACCGTTCTGCGGAGTTGCGGGAGGTGAAGAAGGAGGCCGACGAGAAGGCCGCGAAGTCTTCTACTTCCAATGCCCTCCTGAGCCAGTCAAAGTCTCTGGAACCTCTGACGCAACAGATGGTTTCGGCCTTTAAGAAGCCCCAGTCTTCAGTTCAGCAGTCTCAGCCTCAGCAGCAGCCGACTCGTGGCCGTGGGAGAGCTAGAGGCAGGGCCTCAGGGCTGCCCTTTCGCGGGGCCCCTGCCGGCAGCACCCGAGGAGACCGTGGTCGTGGCCGAGGCCGAGGACGCGGAGAGGCTCCCAAGCCCGCAGGGGAAAAGAAACCGGGTACGTATAGCTTCGGATTCCGGGCCGGATCCTTTGCTCGAGTGTCGAGGAGAGCTGCATGGTCAGCTCGTTTCGGTCGATATTCCTTCCTCAGACGAGCCCGTAGGAGCTCGTTTAACTCTGTTTTGGAAAGAGTGGGAGCGGCTCGGGGCTTGCCCCTGGGTCGTCTCGACGCTCCGTCGAGGATTCGGCCTGAAATTCGAGAAATTGCCACCGTTATCGCCCGTCCCAAGGGGTTTCACTCTTCCAAACGATCCAGAACGCCGCCGTTTTCTTCACGAGGAGATAACGGCGATGATCGAGAAACAAGTGATAGAACCTGCTCCCGGGGACACTCCCGGGTTCTACAGCGTGTTGTTTGTGGTTCCCAAAGCGTCGGGGGGGTTGGAGACCAGTGATAGATCTTTCTCCGTTGAACAAGTTCTTAATCGTGCCGACGTTTTCCATGGAAACGCCGGAGCAAGTTCGTTCAGTCATGCCTCGCGATTCGTGGGTGGTAACGATAGATCTCAAAGATGCCTATTTCCATATTCCAATGAAACCTGCAGTTCGCAAATACCTGAGATTTCTCTATCTCGGCCGCGTATGGCAGTTTCGGGCGCTCCCGTTCGGATTATCGACAGCGCCGTGGATTTTCACCATGGTGGCTCGGGAAGTCCAGATTCTCGCCCACAAGCGGGGGATTTTCATCCACCAGTATCTCGACGATTGGCTAATCCGCCACCATTGTCGCGAAACGCTGATCGTCCAAGCACAGTTTGTGGTAAATCTATGCTCACGGATGGGGTTCAAAATCAACCAAAAAAAGTCCGACTTGTCACCGCGTCGGGACTTCGTCTTCTTGGGGTATCGTTATCAGACTATCGTCAGTCAAAATTATCCGTGCTGTCAGAAGGGTTCCTTCGTCGCATTCCACAGACGGCCAGACGCTGACAGTCCCTTCTCGGGATGCTAGCTTCCACGGAAAAGTTAGTTCCGTTGGGCCGCCTGCACATGCGGCCTATTCAGCGGCATCTACACTCCCAATGGTCCCAGGTCACGGGAGACAGATCCCAGCTCGTGCAGGTCTCTCCGGAAGTCGTTTCCCATCTGCAATGGTGGCTGGATCCCGTCAATCTGCTCCGAGGGTCATCATTCCGCCGGCCGCTTCCATCCAGGCACGTATTTACGGATGCCAGTATGGACGGCTGGGGCGCTCACTGGGACGACAGCGAGGTCTCGGGCACCTGGTCTTCGTCTCAGCAGGAATGGCACATAAACCTGTTGGAACTGGAGGCCGTGTTCTTGGCTCTCAGGCATTGGGAAACACATTTCCTCAATCAGGCTGTGTTGGTGGCCACCGACAACTCCACGGTTGTCGCCTACATCAACAAGCAGGGCGGTACGAAGTCCCAGTCGCTGTGCCAAGCCGCTATCGACCTCCTGCTCTGGTGTCACGACCGGGGTATTTCGCTTTTCGCGAGGCATATCCCTGGTCATATGAATGTTTGGGCGGACCGCCTCTCCCGGAGGGGCCAGGTCCAAGCCATGGAGTGGAGTCTTTCACCCAGGGTATTCCAATCTCTCTGCGGCCTATGGGGCACGCCGATGGTCGATTTGTTTGCGACCCGGTGGAACCACAAACTTCCTTCGTTTGTGTCTCCCATTCCCGATCCCACGGCCATGTCAGTGGATGCGATGTCGACGTCCTGGGAGGGCATGTACGCGTATGCTTACCCCCCAGCGGTGTTGTTGGACAAGGTGATCGCCAAGTTCCGGACTCACCAGTGTCGCCTCCTGCTGATTGCTCCGTGTCTGCCGCAGAGGTCGTGGTTCCCGGACCTTCTGGAGTTGATAGTAGACTTCCCTCGTCAGCTTCCGGATCGGTGGGACCTCCTCAAACAACCTCGCTCCAGCATGTTTCATCAGGCTCCCGCAAGTCTGAAACTTCATGCCTGGATATTGTCGAGCGATGTTTCCGAAAGAAGGGATTTTCAAGGGAGGTGTCCGCAAGGATCGCCCGATCAAATCGAAAATCTTCTTTGGCAGTCTACCAATCGAAGTGGACTTCCTTCTGTGCTTGGTGTCGTCGCCGGAAGGTTAGTCCTTTCAGAGTCGATGCTCCCCTAATTTCCGAATTTCTTCTCGAAAAGTTCAATGAAGGGCGAGCTCCATCCACGATCGCAGGTTACCGTACGGCTATCGCGAAGACTCTAAAACCCAAACTTGGGATCGATTTTGGTCATGATCAAGGTTTGACTGCGTTGATTAATAGTTTCGAGATCGAAAGACCGAAAGCTAGGAACCCGGTTCCTGAGTGGGATCTATCGCTTGTTCTCAACGTCTTAAGAAAAGATCCGTTCGAACCCCTTGAGCGGGCCTCCCTAAAGTTTCTGACGTTTAAGACGGTCTTCCTTTTGGCTCTGGCTTCCGGGAAGCGACGGAGTGAGCTCCACGCCCTGTCCTTTTCCAAAGTTAAGTGGAAGTCGGATGGCTCCTCGGTTCTCCTCGGAGTCATTCCCTCCTTTCTGGCCAAAACTCAATTAGCAGGTACGCCATTATTGAGCTTTTCCATTCCCGCCCTGACTCCTTCTCTGGGGCCGGGCCTGGAGGAAGACGCGAAGCTTTGTCCCGTGCGAGCCCTCCGCATCTACGTTAATCGTACGCGTGAGCTGCATCTCGGCAAGCGTTTGCTTTTCGTGTCCTATCTTAAGGATTTTCCAAATGATATCCGTCCTGCTACGATCTCATCTTGGATTAAGAAGTGTGTTAGATTTTGCTATGAAAAGTCACAGGCGAAAAAATCCACAGGTTTCAGAGTCAAAGCGCATGATGTGAGGGCTCTCGCGGCTTCACTTGCCTTTACGAATAAAGTGTCTCTGAATGATGTCATGTCTGCCTGTACCTGGAAATCTCATAACACATTCACTTCTTTCTATCTCAGGGAGTTAGCTTGGGAGGATGACTCCGGCCTCCAGCTTGGACGACTGGTGGCGGCGGAGAGTATATATAGTCCAGCTGTAAATACCTGTAGATAGCTCAACACGCCTCTGTACAGATGCACCTGAGGTCGACTCCCAGGGGAGTTGCTCCTCTTCTTTGGCGAGGGAAATTTTTGTTCATCTGCAAGAGGAAAGTCACCTCTGCAGAGCCCCTGCTCGTCTCCATGCATCTGAAGGTAATTCAGGCGTGTATTATGGTATGGTTGTAAATATCCTGTAAATATGTATTTTCGACTTAAAATTATAATTTCAAAGTAAAACACAATATTTACTACTTTCAATGGATATTTCCTACTCTCACACATCGGTGATGAAATTCCCGGGAGAGGGTTAAACCCACCTCCTTTGGTTATTCTGATATAACCCAAAGAGTTTATTATAGAGGTAGTGGTATGGCAATAAATAGGAAGTTTTAACTTGTTTAAAACCAGTATTTATTACATACCTACCTCTATAATAAACACGATTATTCTCCCTCCCGCCTCCCCTGCCTTAACCAGGTGGGCAAATTAATGGCGGCTAAGGTCAATCATATGACCTGTGTGACGTCACATCTACACCGCGGGGAATCTGAGATGTGTGAGAGTAATTAGGGCATTTCGGCACGAAATGTCCTTATGGTTTTGTCAGAATTTTTTTTTTTTTTTTTCTTCTTTTTTTTTTTTCATTTTTTTCATTTTTTTTTTTTTTTTTTTTTTTCACTTTTCGGTTTCCGGACGATAACTTAAGAACGCCTTGACGAATCTTCGAGAAATTTTCACCAGTTATCACATATATAACATAGATGAACCCTATTGTTTTGGAGCCGGCTTCGAGGTCCGGTTAGTCCGTGAGGATGAATTTTGAGTCAAGTGGTTTCCGGATGATAACTCGAAAAGTACTTGTGCTACCATTGTGAAACTTGACATATATGTTGATATAGTGTCGCAGAGGAGCCCTATCGATTACGGGGTCAATACCTTGAACGACCTTTGACCCAGAGGCCAAAAACAATTTTGATGAGTCATCCTTGAGGCTCATTGCATATCTCGGAAACGGTGCGTCGTAGAGCGAAACGGACGTTATTTTCGGACTCGTCGACCTAGACAAACATGTCTTAGGGGTATTATGGATGAACTTTGACCTTGACCCAAATTTTTTTCGCCGAGTCGGCATTTTTCGTTTTCTTCGATATCTCGGAAATGGTGTGTCGTAGAGCGAAACGGACGTCATTTTCGGACTCGTCGACCTAGACAAACATGTCTTAAGGGTATTACAGATGACCTTTGACCTTGACCTTGAATTTTTCTGCCGAGTCGGCATTTTTCGTTTTCGTCGATATCTCGGAAACGGTGCGTCGTAGAGCGAATCGGACGTTATTTTCGGACTCGTCACCCTAGACAACTATGTCTAAGGGTTATTATGGATGAACTTTGACCTTGACCCGAAATTTTTTTGCCGAGTCGACATTTTTCGTTTTCTTCGATAACATGGAAACGGTGCGTCGTAGAGCGAAACGGACGTTATTTTCGGACTCGTCGACCTAGACAAACATGTCTAAATTGTATTATGGATGAACTTTGACCTTGACTGGAAATTTTTTTGCCGAGTCGGCATTTTTCATTTTCGTCGATATCTCGGGAACGGTGCGTCATAGAGCGAAACGGACTTTATTTTTGGATTCGCCACCCTAGACAAACATGTCTAAAGGGTATTATGGATGAACTTTGACCTTGACCGGAAATTTTTTTGCCGAGTCGGCATTTTCCGTTTTCTTCGATATCTCGGAAATGGTGCGTCGTAGAGCGAAACGGACGTCATTTTCGGACTCGTCGACCTAGACAAACATGTCTAAGGGGTATTATGGATGAACTTTGACCTTGACCTGAAATTTTTTTGCCGAGTCGGCATTTTTCGTTTTCGTCGATATCTAGGAAACGGTGCACCGTAGAGCGAAACGGACGTTATTTTCGGACTCGGCGACCTAGACAAACATGTCTAAAGGGTATTATGGATGAACTTTGACCTTGACCCGAATTTTTTTTGCCGAGTCGGCATTTTTCGTTTTCTTCAATATCTTGGAAACGGTGTGTCGTAGAGCGAAACGGACGTTATTTTCGGACTCGTCACCCTAGACAAACATGTCTGAAGGGTATTATGGATGAACTTTGACCTTGACCCGAAATTTTTTTGCCGAGTCAGCATTTTTCGTTTTCTTGGATATCTCGGAAACGGTGCGTCGTAGACCGAAACGGACATTATTTTCGGACTCGTCGACCTAGACAAACATGTCTTAAGGGTATTAGGGATGACCTTTTACCTTGACCTTGAATTTTTCTGCTGAGTCGGCATTTTTCGTTTTCTTCGATATCTCGGAAACGGTTTGTCATAGAGCGAAACGGTCGTTATTTTCGGACTCGTGACACTAGGCAAATATGTCTTAGGGGTATGTTGAGTCAACTTGATCCGTCGTCTTGGATTGAAATGGATGTATCTACATAATCATTTTGGCTGCAGAGTTGTCAGTAATAAACAGTTCACCTGTGATTGTGTTGTGTATCGAAATGCCCCAAGGCCTCTAGGCCTTCACGTCTAGTTTCTTTCAATTTCGAGTTCGAGATGGATGTCAGGAATTTTGAGAAAATTCTTGTGACATTCATTTCTCTCTCCTCTTCTTTGAATGCCAAGGTAAGATTACCCAAAGAGTTTATTATAGAGGTAGGTATGTAATAAATACTGGTTTTAAACAAGTTAAAACTTCCTTTCTTTTCCATGCAGTATGTACCATTATGCGTCGCCATACTGAAGGAGACCCCAATACTCTCAGCAGTCCTAACTCGTCTGCACGATTCCGTAGCAAAGATGGGAGCCCAACTCCAGAGGAAATACGGGAATCGTGCCGATCAGTACATCCATGTGTGCGACAAAAACAGGGCGAGAATCATCTTCGCACAGAAACAAATGCAGGCCAATGCCAGCGAAGTGCAGAAATCCTACTCAAAAATCAAAACTGCCATGGTCTGGTGATTTTCTGTAATTTTGAGTTGCAGATTTAGTCCAAAATTTTGTTGTTGAGATCATTTATATCGTAACCCAAGTTGGATTTTCGTTTGATAATATTCAAAATAACATAGACAATTGTTTACACCAGGGCAAGAAGTTGTTGTTCAACCAAATCCATTACATTTCATTGTGTTGAATTGTATACATGTGTTGTATATCCGTGAAGTGTATTTTACAGACATTTGTAACTGGTCAAAGGCAGAATTCTGTCATAATTTTCCTGGCTCATTATTATATTAAGTTAGCCTACCTGTGACACATAGCAGACATACAACGGAATGCTGGCATTCCATCCAACGGATTTTGGATATGTCTTTTTTTTTCTTCTATGTGGTTGTTGATGTATATAAAACATGTATTAAACAGTGTGGAACTCATGTTTTGCTTCATCAAAGTAATTCCATTCAATAGTATGATTTCCAAGTTAAAATTAAACTGATCAATATTCAACTGATATGGTAAAAGTGAAGGCCTATAGTTTCTGTAAAATATCTAAAAATAATTTATTGACAGATACATTATAGAGTCTATTAACAATAATATTTATTAAATTGCAAAAACAAAATATATTCCTAATAACTGGATATGAAGAACACTAATAATATATGAACTTGATATATTTAGCAGTTTAGTGCGATTGTCAGTTCTGCATTCCGTGATTCTTGTGTTTAATCATAACGTCACCATATGAGTGTAACGATTTGCAAGGCGCATTTATTGTTGCTTGGAATTCCATAGAAAACTCCAACCGGACCGTAATCTGGTAATACTATCAAAGCAAAATTATTAGTGAAATACATTCAATAATATGGAACGCCGATACGACATCAATTTGAAAAAAAAATTATGTCAAAACTGGCAGAGCTTTGTCTGTATTTCTATGATTTTTCTTATGAATTTTAACCGGTCCTGATATTTTCCGAAATTTATGGAGTCCCATTTTCAACAAGTTGCGCAATGCGGATGAATTTTTCAAAACACAACAGATGTGTTCTTCGATGCGGTAAACCAGGTTATAAGTTTGATTAAAAGGTAACAAATTAAACATACATGTATCTCTCATAGATCTACATCACAACTAGATCTACTGCGTGTGTAACCAACTTTAGTCAGACTCACTGGGCGTGGAAATAAATTTATTGTTGGCAATCCGTTCGAGTGATCAACACAGTGATAGTGTCGTTTTGCTCGGAAATGAATGGACTTTCTGGCATAAAATCGAGGTATGTGTTGTGAAGTGTTTTGTAGATGCTGGAGCCGCCGCAATTTTAGTCAGAACTGTCAGGGTCGAAAGCCTTTATGACTATATTTGGTCCGCCCGAAGGGATGACGGTACCAAATTAATAGTCGTATGTATGGCTAACTAGAATCTAGAATCATGTTAACTGCCACGAAATATGTCCATGGCATGCCGTCAATGTTGACACCACATGCAGTACCAGGCTATCGATGAGATCTGATAATTCGTCATTGCCGCCAATTCCGTAGGTTGCGGGAGTCTGTAAGCGGCGGGATCTGACGGCTCGTTGATGCCGACATTATAAATGCCGCCAATAGGGTCAACCGACTGTTTATCATATTCAACAGTCGGTTTCGGCACTGGTTCGGCCTGGCAGTATGGTATGTGAGGTGGTATGTGGTCGCCAAGAAGGGCGTGTTTTTTTCCCCACTAAAACACACACACTGTTAAATGACCACCCTCATGTGGTACTAAGTGACCCAAAACAACTGATTTTACACTGTATAATTGGCTGTTTGGGTCGCCTGAGCCCATCCACATACCAAGCTCCGAGCCAACAAGAGATGTTGATATAAGCTTTAATATGTTGTTTGTTCATCAATTGTTGTGGAATAAATGAAGTTCAAATTAAAGCTGAGGTATCAATACATTATAAATACTTTATAAATGCATTATTGTATGCAGATCTTGAAAGATACATGCAGAGCATGAGGTAGAGAAATCTTCACATCTGCAGTAGAAAACAACACCTGAAATATACCAACCACTCACAAAACATGGGGAAACAAAAACAGGCTCAAAGGACCAAAGGCAATGTCAAGGTAACTCTTCCTCTTTTAATCCAGAGGTTTTTGATATTAAATTTATACTCGCAGGCTTTTAAACATACGCAAATTTCCACCCAAAAAGCATGAAAAGTCTGGAAGTTGTTATACTACATTACAACCAAATACCCTGGTAATGTAACTTCATGAACTTGGCTCTCATGAAATTCAATTGCAATACTAAACACCTTTGCCACATGAAGCCTTCAAGCAGTGCTCGTGCGGCTGAGCTACTAGCGACTGCTGGTGGCGCCTCCCAGGGATTCGTCGGGTTTGGGACGATGTCGGGAGACCTCGGCTACGTTCCCGCAGCCTCCGGTTCCGACGACGTGGACAACTCCATTGACGCGCAGTTCAGGCTCGTCTTGAGGAAGATGTCCAAGCGAGACGCTGTGACTAAACTCAAGGTCAGGGTGGTGAATTAATTTGCAAAATAATGATATCAAGGAGAAAATTATATGGTAAATGTTGCATTTTTGATGCATCTGTGATATTTCCAGGCGCTTCAAGAGTTTGCTGAACTCTGTAAAGACAAAGACTTGGACAGCGTCAAGACAGTTCTGCCTTTTTGGCCACGAATATACAACAAGATGGCCATTGTAAGTTATCTACACTCAATCACAACTTCATGATATCAAGAAAAAAAAAAACATTGTGACTTGCCTATTGTAAAGTCAAGTTGAAAATATCACAAACAAAATCCGAAAAAAAAATTGTCACATCATGACCACATGACTACTTCTCTATCAGAAGACTGTTCATTAATTCACAACTTGTATCTCGATAGGACCATGATCGTCGAGTTCGAGAGGCCACACAGCAGGGCCTGGAGAAGCTGGTGTCTCGGGTATCTCGCTGCCTGGCTCCCCACCTCAAGGCCCTGATGGGAGCGTGGTTAGTCGCCCAGTCTGATCCGTACGCCCCTGCCGCGTCTGCAGCAAAGTCCGCTTTCCTTGCAGCTTTCCCGTCGGCGAAACAGACAGAGGCTATCGTGTTCTGCAAGGAGGAGGTTCTAAGTGTGAGTTTTGTGGAATCTTGTTAGATTCCCTTTCTTCCTCTCAATCTGTGAATTTGACCGTTACCATGCAATTTCAAAACAACTTGAGATCAAGTTGCCAACTTTATTTCTGTTTCTGAAATTTTGTTCAAATAAACGTTGTTCAATGAAGAAATTGTACAAGTTGATCTGACAATGACTGAATTATGATTAATAGAAAATCATTGTGAATTGATTTTTCATGTACTGAAAAAACAATTTTTTCTCCAACAGCACCTACATGAAAATCTACTAATCCACACAGCGCATACGCTAAGTGACACAAAGTGAGTCGCAAAGTAGATCTGTGAATTCTGACACAATAAATTGCTTACATAATGAACGTGACTATAGTCGGTTGATCGCATGACATAATTGAGCAGAAACTTGTGTAAAAATACCTTTACTTCACTTGCAGAACTACTGAACCTGAAGATATTGAGGCCAAGTACCAGCGTGTGCTTTGTGCATCGTTAGCCGCACTAC
Source organism: Terebella lapidaria (assembly GCA_949152475.1). NCBI lineage: Eukaryota > Metazoa > Annelida > Polychaeta > Terebellida > Terebellidae > Terebella > Terebella lapidaria. Next base: position 32,573,139 of record OX424558.1, read on the forward strand.
GCACGTTCCTCGGAGCAGTGCCTCTGCAGCAACAGATCCCTCTGGTGGACAAGTATAGAACTATGCTCTCTGATGGGAAATTCTGGAAACTCGCAAAACATAAACAAGCCATGGTACAATCACATTGAATAATGTTGAAACGGTAGAGTAATAGTTTTCCCATTACTTTGTTCCTTGTGAACATTAATAAGTGCATTAAATTCAGCAACCTTCCCCAAACACTTTTGCTTGATTTTCTCAAAAGTGAAATGATATACCGTAACCCTAATCATGCTAATGATAATAATAAACCCCTTCCACTACAGATCGTTGGAGCATTTTACAGCGCTCTGTCGGGTTTCTGTCAGTACCACCCAAATGTCGCGAGAGAGTTCAGCGACAAGATCAGTCAGGTGACCCTGCACAATCTTGACATCACAGAGCCGCTCGTCTGCGGACCGCTGTGGGAGGCCGTTCTATACACACTCTCAACGATAGAGGTATTGGCGAACATCAGACAGAATCCTAATCATGATAATTGACTTGGAAATACTTGAATAATAAACTTGAAAGAAATGTATAAGATTTTAGATTTATGCATCATGTGAAATTTGCTTTAATTGTATCCCCCGAACAAAGTTCGGCGGATACTATGGATTTACGATCGTCGCGCCGCCGCCGCGTCCGCAGACACTTTCTTATGAACGCGCTGCAGGTTGCAAATATGAACCGATTTTGATAATATTTTATATGGACATGTCTTATGGTGAGATCTGGACACCTATCGATTTTGGTTGCCATAGCAACCAAAATAGCCGATTGGCGTAAGATTTTGTGCTCAAATTTGCCTGTTTAACACACATGGGTTGTGAACGCTCTACGGGTGGGAGTTTTCAATGAATGATGATGAAATCGCACAGGCTCAATGAGAAAGACCATCACACGAAACCTATTGTTTTTCAGAATGATCGAATAAATATTAATAAGTTTGAGAGGTTAACTTATTACGACAATTAAAATACCTACTTTGACATGTGTGATCACTCCAATAACCTGTACTATGAAAGCAAATTGCACTGGATTCTTGTTCAGAATGCAGAACTGATGTTTTTGGTGAAAAAAGAACAATATTACTGAATAAGTTAACATTGGTTTTACTAGTTAAGTCTATTATTGACCACAATAAAAATAGTTAAGACGAGAAACATTTATTATTGAGCTCAACAAGGTAAAGGTTTTGTCCAGTAGAGACTTCACAGGTGTAACCGAATAAGTTAACATTATTTTTACTAGTTAAGTCTATTATTGGCCACAATAAAAATAGTTAAGACAAGAAACATTTATTATTGGGCTCAACAAGGTAAAGCTTCTGTGCAGTAGAGATTTCATGGCTGTAGCCGAATAAGTTAACATCAGTTTTACTAGTTAAGTCTATTATTGACCTCAAGAAAAATAGTTAAGACAAGAAACATTTATTATTGAACTCAACAATTTAAAAGTTTTGTCCAGTAGAGATTTCATGGGTGTAACCGGATAAGTTAACATTATTTTTACCAGTCAAGTCAATTTTTACTTCGAATTTCAACTTGGAACCAAGTTTGGCACATATTATGAATTAAAATATAATTTATGGTGAAAAGATCGATCTGGCTCCAATTTCGTCATCTTGAAATGCAGTTTTGGTAAACTTTTACTTGAATTTCAGCTTGAAACCAAGTTTGGCACATATTATGAATTAAAATTTAAATTATGGTGAAAAGTTGATCTGGCTCCAATTTCGTCATCTTGAAATGTAGTTTTGGTCAACTTTTACTTTGAATTTCAACTTGGAACATAGTATGAGTTGTTTGGCACATAGTATGAGTTGAAATATAACTTACAGTGAAAAGTTCAATCTGGCTCCAATTTAGTCATCTCGCAACTTAGTTGCGAACCAAGTTTGTCAAATATTCTGAGTTGAAATATAGCTTTAGGTGAAAACTTTTATCTGGCTGTAATTTCGTTATTTTTTTCGAACATGTCGAAATGGAAATTCGAATGCAGTGATATTTATGTCCACACTTTGACCTCTATAATAAACACTTTGGGTAATCTTACTTGGCTTTCAAATAAGAGGGAAATCGTGCCATTAAATTTTTAATGGCAAACTCTCTTAAACTGGTCGTTCTATGCCCCTCAGTCAACAGTCATTCATAAAAGTTTCTTGACGAAACTTGACTGTGTCAGTGGTCACTGAGAAATCTTTCTTGACGAAGCTGTTCCACCGGAACCGCCATTACCTTTGTCCCTGGTTTTGGCGCCAGTTCAAAGGATCTTGCTAGGCTTTCAAATTTGGAGTTTTCACTCTTTCTCTTGGAATACGATCGTTTTTCCAACGGAATTTCTTCACAGTCTAGTGTACTTCGTACAGCTACTGTAGTTTAGAGTAGTTTAGTTTAGTTTCGGTTGAGGAACTGGTAATTTCCTCGAGTGTTACTTAGTTTCCTCAATTATCGCCCGCCCCCATTCTTTCATGTTGGAATTTTCCAGATGAAGTGCGCGGGTTGTAAGCAGTTTTTGCCGAAATGGGAGCTGCACGTTTCCTGCTGGATGTGCAGATCTTTGTGTCGGCCAACGGCGACTTGTGGTCTGTGTGGGAGTTGGTCGGTCGACGAGTGGTCGGACTACTTGCGTGGTCTTAGAGCCGTTCAACAAGAAAGGATGAGTAAACCTCTCCCGCCCTTTCCAAGTCCCTCGGCTAGTTCTAGCGCTAGGTCTAGACATAAACAGGCCATACAGAAGCGTGAGGAGCAGGATTTATCTTTGCTGCATTTGATTTCATACTTCGTGTATGACATTGGTTAACTCTAACCCTGTCCCGCCTGAGGGTAGCCGGGCAAGGGGCCGAAACATGCCCATAGACCCCGGTTACCTGGCATTGAGCTCCGTTCGGATGCGGCCTTCGGTGTCCTCTACCCGTAGGTTCAATTCCGTCAACGTCTCAATTTGTGGACTTCAGGCGTCTGGCGCCTCGGGATACCCGTATCCCGGGGGCCGGTTTCCTGCTTTGGGTTTGCCACGTTCCTCTGGGGCGGCGGCGGCTACGGCTGTCTCCACTCTGGCTGGTTCGGTACCTACGGTTCCCGGGACCCGGGAACCGGTTCTCGGGACCCGGGAACCGGTTCCCGGGAGCCGTGCATCGGTTCCCGGGAACCAGTTTCGGCCTTTATCCTCACCTCTGTTCCGTGTTTCGGGGTGTGGATCCCCTAGGCCGTTATCCCAGCGGAGCTCAATGGCGGGTACGGGTTTTAGGCCCGGCTATCCTCTGTCTCCCAGGGTTATAGTTAACCAATGGCATTCGCGTCCACAAACTCGCGTTACTACTTCCATCAAATCATCTCGCAAGTCTGTGTCATTTGATTCTAACGTGAGTTTCTTCCCGCAGATTGCGGAGGATTTTGAGGGTGCGGAGGTCCCGTCATCTCCCCTCCTTCCAGGGATTTCCAACCCCCCGGCTTCGTCGGCTCCAATGGAATCCCAGGCGACTGCCTCTACAAGTTCAGTGGATGCTACGCATTCTGCGCCTGCGGCTCCTTCGGCTTCTGCCTCCGTGGCGGCTACGTCTGCGTCACCTTCGGCCTCGGTTTCTGCGCTGTCTGTGGCTACGGCACCGTTCCGCACTCCCTTGTCCACGATTCCGGGGGTCTCCTCCCATTTTTTATCGCGAGGCGAGTTTCAGGCGGAGATGCAAGCCATGAGGGCTGAGGTTATGAACAGGCTGGATTCTTTCCTGGCGCGCCAGGCTCCTGATGTCCAGCGGCTTCAGGCCCCTCCGGCGGCGTCTCCTTCTGCGGAGTCTTCGGTGGATTTGCCCTACAGCTCTCGGGAAGATGGCATTGTGCCTTTGCCGGGTCCTTCGGGTCTGGTTCGTCCCAAGCGCCTCCGTGAGGATGATCTCGGCTCCCAGGATGAGGAGGAGTCAAATAATCCTTTTAAGCGCCCGTGGGCCGATAAACTGGATTACGTCCGTAGGCTTACTGGGGAGGAGTGGCCGGACCTGGCGTCAACATCCCCACCTCCAGCCAAGCGGGCACGTTCTTTCACGGAGCGGGATCTCCAGCAGCCCAAGGTCCCTAGGGACGCTTTGCGCTTTCCGGTAGCACCGGGTGTTCGGAACATGTTGGCAGCTAGGGTGGAGGAAACGGCGAAACGTGGCCGTCCTCAGCTTGGACTCTTGCCGGCTAAGCCTAAGATCCAGGATTTTTACTCTTCGTCACTCCTGGATGCAGAGCCTTCCAAGTTACAGGAACAGGAGATTTTCTCTGTGCCTAAGACTGTTTCTCTCCCGTGGAATCAGTTGACGGATTTCCAGGCTGCTTTACGTTTGGGCGTGGCCGTGGATTCATCGATGGATTGGATGGTCCATGCTCTCACGCTGGCTACGACGTCGTGTTATGAGCAGGTCATGGACAATGAGAACCTCGATCGCTCTGAACTCGCAGATGTGCTCCATGGCTCTGTTGGACTCTTACAGTCGTTGGGAAAGGCTGTGGCGGATAAGGTTTCCCTAGATTGCACGGCCTGGTGGACATCGGAGCTTTGGCGGAGGGATTCCGTGATCCAGCGTCTGGACTTGAAGGTCCCTGACCAGTTGCTGGCTAAGCTCCGTGGTCATCCAGTTCTCCCGGAGTCTGGGCCCGCCTCTCCTTTTCTCTTCCCTGTGGACGCTCACCTCGAGGTGGATGCCCTCAAGTCTCGTCAAGAGGAGCGGGACCGGGCTAAGGCCTCGACGGACGCTTCCCTTATGCAGTCTAAGGCTATGGAGAGATGGTCCCGCATGCTTTTACAGCAGCAGCAGCAGCGTAAGCGCCCACAGCAGCAGCAGCAGTCAGCTTCCTCTGGTGCTGGGTCCTCAGCGGTAGGGCGCGGTAAAGGCAAGGCCCTGGACCGGCCCTTTCGTGGGGCCCCTGCAGGCGGTCAGCGAGGGGGGCAGCGTGGACGTGGAGGTCGCGGTCGCGGACGTCCAGCTAGCCCAGCAAAGCCAGCAGGGGCTAAGAAGTCAGGTAATACCCTCATCTTCTCTCGTGGGACCCCCACGTCTGGTCGAGTCTCCAAGTTCACTCGCTCCAGTAAATATCTTGGATATAAACGAGCCTGTCGGCGCGCGACTAGGAGGTTTTTGGCCTCGTTGGCGAGACCTAGGAGCCAGTCCTTGGATCGTCTCCACCTTGCGTCGGGGGTTCGGTCTACGGTTCGAACAGTTTCCTCCGTTGACGCTCACTCCAAGGGTTTTTTCGTTGCCTCACGACCCGGAAAGGCGTCAGGCGCTGATAGACGAGATTTCGGCCATGATTCAAAAGCGAGCGGTAGAACCAGTTTCGGGCAGCTCCCCGGGGTTTTACAGTATCCTGTTTGTAGTTCCGAAGGCTTCGGGCGGTTGGAGGCCGGTGATAGACCTTTCCGCTCTCAACCGTTATCTGCTTATTCCCACCTTCACCATGGAGACGGCGGAGGTGGTAAGGTCGGCTATGCCCTTAGGGGCTTGGGTCGTGACAATCGACCTCAAGGATGCTTATTTTCACGTGCCTATGAGGAGGTCCGTCAGAAAATACCTCAGGTTCTTTTATCAGGGCCAGGTGTGGCAGTTTCGGGCGTTGCCTTTCGGTCTGTCCACCGCCCCTTGGATCTTTACGATGTGCGTTCGGGAGCTACAGGTGTTGGCCCATCGGAACGGCATTGTGATCTACCAGTATCTCGACGATTGGTTGATCAGGCATCAGTGCCCTCAAACTTTGCTTCGTCAGGCCCAGTGGGTTGTGGATTTGTGTCAGTCCATGGGCTTCAAAATCAATCAAAAAAAGTCCGATTTATCTCCTCGTCAAGACTTCGTTTTCTTGGGGTATCGATTTCGGACTACCTCCGGTTATGTTATCCCGACGGAGGAACGTCGGTCAAAGTTATCAGAGCAGTCCCGCGGTTTCTTAACCAGGGTTCCTCAGCCAGCCTCGCGTTGGCAGTCTCTGATCGGTACATTAGCGGCGACCGAGAAGATGGTGCCTCTAGGTCGCTTGCATATGCGGTCCCTCCAGTTGCAGCTTCATGCCAACTGGTCGCAGGCAACGGGGGACATGGCCCAGTTGGTTCACGTGTCAGACCAGGTCGTTCGAGACCTGCGATGGTGGTTGGACCCGGCCAATTTGTTTCGGGGCGCTCCATTCCGTCCGCCTCCTCCCTCCAGGCATCTCTTTACGGATGCCAGTATGGAGGGATGGGGAGCTCACTGGGACGATCAAGAGATTTCGGGTCGGTGGTCTCGGTCACAGCAGGACGACCATATCAATGTGCTGGAGATGAGGGCAGTGTTTCTCGCGCTTCAGCATTGGGAGCACCACTTCTCAGACCAGGTGGTTTTGCTCGCCACGGACAATTCAACGGTCGTGGCTTACGTCAACAAGCAGGGCGGGACCAAGTCCATGTCCCTGTGTTTGTTGACGGTGGAGATGCTGACCTGGTGCTTCCACCACCGGATTACGCTCAGGGCCCGGCACATTCCCGGTTATATGAATGTGTGGGCCGATCGTTTGTCTCGTCGGGGCCAGATTCAGGCCACGGAGTGGTCGTTGTCTCCGGTAGTATTCCGGGCGATCTGTCACATGTGGGACAGACCTGCAGTGGATCTGTTCGCCACGAGGTGGAATACCAAGCTTCCGACGTTTGTGTCCCCGATCCCAGACGATCAAGCATGGGCGGTCGACGCGATGTCCCTAGATTGGGACGGGATGTTTCTTTATGCCTTTCCTCCTGCCATTCTCTTGGACAAGGTTCTAGCCAAGTTCAAGGCTCATCGCAGCAGGATGATTCTCATTGCCCCACAACTTCCACAGAAGTCGTGGTTCCCGGACCTTCTGGAGTTGTTGGTGGACAGCCCAGTTCCACTACCAGACCGGTCGGATCTGTTAAAACAGCCGCGGTCAGATCGCTTTCATCAAGCCCCGGGCACGCTCAAGCTACACGCGTGGCTCTTGTCGAGCGATGTTACCGAAAGAAGGGCTTTTCAAGAGAGGTGTCAGCTAGGATCGCCCGAACTAATCGACGATCTTCTTTGGCAGTCTACCAATCCAAGTGGACGAGATTCTGTGCTTGGTGCCGTGGCCGGAAGGTTAGTCCTTTCAAGGTCACTGCTCCTGTGATTTCCGAGTTTCTCCTTGAGAAGTTCAAGGAGGGGAAAGCCCCCTCTACGCTCGCAGGCTATAGGACTGCGATTGCCAAAACTATTAAACCTAAAACGGGGGTTGATTTCGGTCAGGATGCAAGTTTGTCCGCTTTGTTGAATAGTTTTGTGGTGGAGAGACCCAAGTTGAGGAATCCCGTCCCGACCTGGGATCTATCGCCCGTTCTAAATTGTCTTCTCTCTGATCCGTTTGAACCCTTGGAGAGAGCGTCGCTTAAGTTCCTTACGTTCAAGACAGTGTTCCTCCTGGCCTTAGCTTCGGGGAAGAGGAGAAGTGAGCTTCATGCTCTTGACTTTTCCAAAGTTCTTTGGAAGGAAGATGGCTCCGCGGTTACTCTCGGAGTTATCCCTTCGTTTCTGGCTAAGACTCAGCTAGCTCATACCCCGTCTATGTCCTTTTCTATCCCGTCCCTTACCTCTTCGTTGGGGCCGGGCCTGGAGGAAGATGCTAAACTGTGTCCCGTTAGAGCCTTGCGCATCTACGTTGATCGCACGAGGGAGCTCCATGTCGGGAAACGTTTGCTTTTCGTTGCCTTTAAGAAGAAATTTTCTAAAGATATCAGACCGGCAACGATTTCGTCCTGGGTTAAGAAATGCGTCCTGTTCTGCTATGAAAAATCCAAAACTAAGACTTCGGGCTCCTTCCGCGTGAAGGCTCATGATGTGCGAGCGCTCGCGTCGTCTCTCGCGTTCATGAATAATGTTGCATTGTCCGATGTCATGCAGGCCTGCACTTGGGCCTCTAACAATACGTTTGTTTCCTTCTACTGCAGGGAACTGACCTGGCAGGACGACTCCGGCTACCGCCTTGGACCCGTGGTGGCCGCGCAGCATAAGGTCCATCTGTAAATGATGTACATAAGGGACTGCACGTGTATATATGCACATCTCTAGTGGACGGGTCGTCTCGGAGATTCTGGTTGTCCCTCTTATTTGGGTGAAAGAAATTTTGAGTTGTCCCGCCGACAGCAAGACAACTGCGGGGGAATCACCTCTACGACTTCACTCTCTTACCCAGGTACTATTCTTTATTGTTCATGTTCGTTACTCGCCCATGTTATTAAACTAATTGTTAATTACTCGTCGGGGGTATTAAACCCTCAACGAATTACTACAGGGCGAAATTAAACTCAATTTAATAGTAACTTCATGCTCAACTGAATATGTGCGTTCTATGCCTCAATGATGTTCATTGACGTGGGAGAGGGGTTAGCCCACCTCCTGTGGTTATTCTGATATAACCCAAAGTGTTTATTATAGAGGTCAAAGTGTGGACATAAATAGGAAGTTTTAAGTTATTAAAACCAGTATTTATTACACACTTACCTCTATAATAAACACGGTCATGTTCCCTCCCGCCTCCCCAGCCTAACCTTTTGGGGGACAAAGTAATGGCGGTTCCGGTGGAACAGCTTCGTCAAGAAAGATTTCTCAGTGACCACTGACACAGTCAAGTTTCGTCAAGAAACTTTTATGAATGACTGTTGACTGAGGGGCATAGAACGACCAGTTTAAGAGAGTTTGCCATTAAAAATTTAATGGCACGATTTCCCTCTTATTTGAAAGCCAAGTAAGATTACCCAAAGTGTTTATTATAGAGGTAAGTGTGTAATAAATACTGGTTTTAATAACTTAAAACTTCCTTTTAGTGGTGATCTTGAATTCGACCTTCAATAAGTCTGAAAGGTTTCACACTCACAATGTACATCAGCGATATATTTGGGGCAACAGGGATGATAGGGCTACGGGGGATACACCCAAGCGGTCATAGGCGACCGGAAGCGTCTAGTTAAAAAAGTAATTTGTATTTTCAGGACTGTTGGACCCACGTGAATGCGCGCAAGGGTGTACTTCCTAAGTTGTGGAGCCTTTTGAAGCAAGGTGGAAATGGAAATGCAGCAGTAATCTATCCAAATCTGCTACCGTTTCTCAGCAAAACGCCGTCAGAAGTGATTGGAGATGGCACGGAATTCTACAGTCAGTTCTTCACCAACATCAAACTTGGGTATGCTTTGATGTTTTGTGTGTTTTAAGAGCTAGACTTCTTATTCTTCATCATAAAAGTATTCAAAAACATTAGTCCTAAATGAAATTTTACTTCAATATACCGGTAGGTTGATTTCTGTTTCATTGCTTGACAGTCTTAGCCAGCAGAAGGCCACTCAGAGTGCAAGTGAGTGCAATGCCATCGTAAGCGCCTTCATGGAATGCCTTCAGCATGTGCTGTATCGTAACCTTGACAACAAAACTTTGGTGCAATCCCTCATAGAAGATCAGGCGAGTGATTTTGTATTTTCTTTTTTTTTACCTGCCCTGTAGCATAGCATGCTAAATTCTTAATTTCAGAGTTGAAATCAAGTGCTGATGACTTTTCAAGAGAAAGACATGATATATTTATTTGACTTGTTGATTGTTGAATACTTGTTATGTAAATCTGAATCTGAGTTCTTCATAATGATAATAAAACATTCCCTTTTCCAGCTAGTTACCCTTGTGGGTGCAGCAATTTTGGAAGACACCCCAAATCTCGCAGCAACATCACTCTTCCCAATGGTGGTTGAGCTCCTAACATCTCTCCATAAAATGTCGGAAAATACAGAGTCAGCCAGCAGAGAGTCCGCAAGTTCATGCTTGACCCAAATCATCCAGTCTATAACAGATTTGAACATTCTACAGTCGGAACATGCTGACAGCAGCAAAGTTCTGGAAAGGTTTGGTCGGTTTCTATGCTCTTTCAAACAACTCAAGAAAGAGTTATCCACGAGGGCGAAGACGAAAGGATCTCGAATCCTGTTTGCCGACGATTACACTCCGGAGCAGACACCCAAGGAAAAAGTCGTGGATGAAGACAGTCCACTTATTGTGGAAAACGGACCAGTATACCCCATGATTTGCAGTGCCTGTCTCCAAGCTTACAAAAACTCTGTTGGAAACAAGTCCCTCCCAAACTTGACATTCTTTGCTGGAGTTTTCAATAGCTATGGTTCAAATGATCTTGCTCGAAATGTTTGGGAGCATTCTAAAGACACCAACTCGCTCATCACAACAGTTTCTGAGTGGATGTGTGCGATGAATACGGGGGACTCTGAAGAAAGGGTGGCTTCGGCATTTGTAGATATTCTATCAACATTGTTCAATCTCTGTGCTGCTGACAAGAAAACGGACTTCCTCTCGAAAGCCATGGAGGTTTGTGCAAATTTTTCTGAATAGTTGCTAGAAGCCTATCCTGAAATTTAGAGGAATAAAATGTAGAAGATGTTCACAATATGAATTTATGCAAACATTTTACTGTAACATCGCATGCAGAATGCAGATATTTTCATCAGTTTTGTGAAAAAGATTGCAGTAAAATACAGAACTTTCCGTGCATATCTTTGTAGGCTATCCCAGTTATGGCGGTCTTCCAGAAGTTTGCACAGAATGTTTACAGAGAAAGCAGCGACCAATCCGTCCGCCTTTGGTTCAAGGGACCGAACTTTGGAGAAAAAATGGTAGCTGTTGCCAAGCAACTTTGTGCACAGTGTACAAAGTATGACAGTAACCGTGGCAACATCGAAGAGGATGTGTCCGACCTGGACACTCATTGGGACCTGCTCAGTTTGGCGTTCACTGTCGACGATAATTTAGGTTTGTGGCATATTCTTTCCTTCCAATATTTTGTTTTGAAAATATATAAAGAAATTTCATTATAATTTTCACTCATATGCTATGCCTGACAAATGAACAATTTAGTTTGCTATATACAATGTATATATAAAGTTTGTTTATAAATGACGTTTGTTGCATGAATTGTAATACATGGCACTGTGGTTTTATACACGTTAGAACTATATATTGTTATTTTCCCTCTATGTACAGAACCATTGCTGGGAGAGAACTATGTGGCCCAGGTCTTACAAGAGATCTTGGAGTCCCTCCCCAGTCCCACCAGTTTGTCCACGTTGCCTCAAGGCCAGATCAGTCAGTGCGTCTCCTTCGTCTGTGATGTCGCAAGCAACTTCTTCACAAATATCAAGGTGTGTAGCTCGTGAACTATTCTTCAAATAATATATGCTCCAGGATTTGCACATTTTTCATTCTCTAGTTAAAATTATTTGAAACAAAATCATGCCCGAAAAGTGTTTGTTTGATATAGCAACTGTTGCATGATTGTGCTTTATCAATGAGTCTTCTCAAAAAACAATTTAGGTATAGTATGCTATATTATATGTGCTTCGGTGTTTGGATTGTCCACTGTTTTTCTCCCTAGGGCTGCTTGTCACTTCAACCAGCGGAGGAACTGTTGTTGGCGCTGTTCCAGATCTCGTGTCAAGATGTTCAGCAGTCTGGTAAGCACAATTAAGTTTTCTTGTATCGAAAGTTCCTACTTTTACTGGTCAATCTCTTCATGAAGTTAGTGTGTTTTGTACTATAATGGCTGCTTCTTACCTATGTATTGAGATTATTGCGGAACTGCATTTTTACGAAAGTAATTTGAGCTCCCATCTAGATACTAATGCATGAAAATGTAGCCAAAAACCAATTGGTTTGATACTTTGGAGGTTACTAAGTGTATGCTTTGTATTCCAACACAGACTCCGTCAGTGAGAAGGTACAAAAGACCTGGCAGAGTGGCGTGCAGTCACTGTTTGTACAGAATGAGTCCTCCATTGGAAGTACAAAGTTCTTCAAGGAAGCCACCTCCTACGTCAAAAACAAGGTCCAGCATGAGACGGACACATATGAAAGGTGACTGAATATTTATTTGTCGTCAACATTTACTTCTTTGTAAACATGATTAATCACCATGCTCTATGATGAACAAATTTTATGACCGTACTGCTCCTCAATCAAGCATTCTTTGCTTTTAAATTAATTTTGGCAAATCATTGATTCAAAACTGAGCAAAATTCTATCATTTCAGCAAATGCCCAAAAACATTCCATTCGCTAAAAATCTCATTCTCACTAAAACATGTTCTACACTTTGTGTAAACCCAAACTTTGAACTTTTTTCCCCAGGTTGGAGCGACTGGTTAATACGAGTCTCGCACTGATTCATTGTGTGTCAGCATCCACCGAAAACAGCAGTGATAGTCAAGATTCCGTGAAGCAGAGAGAATTCGCACAAAGTGCAGCACAGCAAATGATGCAGTCACTTAGCTTAGGCTTTGGTGATCACAAAAACTTGCCTCAGGTTCGTTGCATGCAATAAAATTTCGTCACCTTCCCATATCATTTCAGCAGCTTGTTGCTATTTTAGCAATTTTCAGAACAATACAATGCCGGTCAAGGCTGTTGTACACTTAAATAGGAGTACCCAAATATATCTTCATTCTAAATTTGTGTATAACTTCAATGAAAGAATGCTTATCTGAACTCTTAGACCTGAAATTCTATTGTTTTATCTCCAGTGGCAGGTTGGGACCTTGGTGTCACATGACCTCCCCTTCATTACCATGGCAACCAGCATGGACACAAAACCTCCCACACTGTGTCCAAAATGTGTGGCTAGCATTGCGTTCACCTCCAAGCTTATGGCTTCCCTAGCAACCAGCATTGTTGCCATGGAAACAGATGGGGCATGCACCCGTCCTGTACTTACCGAAGTGGACAGGAATTTGGTACTGGATATGTGGTTTGGTCTGGCATTTTGCCAGGCTATGATCAAGCCAAAAATCAATGTAAGTTACATGCACAAAGTGTCATAAATTATGTTTTAAGTAAGACTAATAAATATCAGACAAAAACTATATACATGTATGCAAATATGACATCCCAAAAAAAATATTCGGAACAGTTTAAAAAGATTGAAAACAACAATGAGAATATTCTATAAATGAAATCAATTCTAATACCTGTTTTCAACATTTTCTCTGCATTTTGTTAGCCGGAACTATAACTTGTCAATTGTCAATCATATAACGGAAAATCGAATATTCTCTGCAGGCCAACACGCAGACACATTTTGGAAAAGTTCATCAGATGCTTGAAGACAACATTACCTCACTGTATAAAAACCTCTCATCAGAAGTGAAAACTGACATTTTTAAGGCAGCACTTACTAAGTATGTGACAGATGTAAACCAAGAAGTTTTTGTTACAAATCTTCTTGCTAACTGAGCTAAAATTACCTTCATTTTATACTGTAATATCGTGAAAGAAGAAACATCTCAATGTTTTTTTGCTTGCAGATCACTGGAAGAGGGCGGTCTCTGGTCCTTGTGTCTGCATGAGATCGTCAGCAGATGTACAGACAAGTCAACGATACAGAAAGTAGTAACGGAACAGGGAGGGTTAGATAGGCAAGTATGACCCATAACCCTAGAAAATGAGAAGATAACGAAAGATGAGGAAATGCCTCCAAAAGTAATCATGGTGGCCAGTACCAGAAATATAACTCAGGAAATTTTTATGAAAAAATAATGCAATGTGTACAACCAAATGGATAAATTTGCAAGATTCTACATGTTTCGTCATATTTACATCCTCGGGAAGTAATCAGACCACATGTAAATGAATTGTACATGAAGATAAATTGTTACTTTGCCCACCAGATATGAGCGCCTGACCGTGCCATCACTCCACACCCTGGTGACTCTCCTGCCCCACCTCCCGTCGTCCGACCGTCGACAGATCAGTGACATACATGCCGCCATGCTGCTGTCCACACTAGCTGACTCACTGACAGAAGCCACAGGTCAGTTACCAGGATCACATATTGAACAATAAATATGGCTTACATAAAAACTAGGAAGTGCAATTTTTACATGGAAGTATGTATATTATGTGTAGATAACAGTTCACTAGGAAAAAGGATCGACACTGAAGACCACATTTAGACATTTGAGCAATTTATAGTCATCACAATTCTATACATTAGATATTGGGAAAAAGCACTCACATAATATATATTATATATTTTATTCCTACTTTACCAGTGTTTCATGATTTGTGTTTCATGATTCAATTCATCTCTCTTCAGGAGCCTGTGGTCACCTGTCAGTGGTGTCCAGAGCTCTAAGTCTACAGGAGTCGGGAGCAGATCCAGAGATGTCACAGTTTGATCCAGATGCCACCCTAGGAGTCCTGGAACAGATCCAGTCGTGGAGAGATGACCACGACCAACTCTTCCTCTTTGACAGGTTGGAAAACATTAAATTTATGTGCTGCAGTGAATTCCCTCATTTCCATAAAGAGGGAGAGTAAGATGTCTTATCTTTGTATATCACAGTGACATCTTTCTTCTCAGACTCAGTGCACACTGAGAAAATTCTACCGGTAATGTGCATTTACTTATACTGGTGATGAGCTCAGAATAAATAAAACTTTCTCAGCATTTCAATTATTCAAGACAACAAAACATTTTTGGGAATTTTAATAAACTGAACATGCTCAATATTACCATCTCATTTTTTCACAGCCCAGTGAAGTCAGCCAGCTGGCCAGTTGTGACGTTCAACACAGAAATCATCCACTTCCTCAAAAATGTTGTCGTCAGGATGCCTGAGAAGATTACCGATAAACTGTGGGACTTCATCCTGTGTAGCCTGGTGGTTTGGGTCCAGGTTTGTCTGACAATTGTTTCTTAGCAAACAAATCCAAATTTCCAATGAAGTGGGGAAAAAACTTCGGAATATTTTAGAGTTTCAAATTTTATTTGCATTGGCAAGTGGAAGCTCAACACAAACTGTATCAAGTGCACTAAGTAAGCTCGAGATTGTTAATGCTACACAAACTCATGAAAATTGGAAAATATATCAACAGGCTTTAAGAATTTAAAATGATCCTGGCTTGTAAGCTAAATATCAAGAATGACCTATGAATTTCAGAGCTGCAATGAGAGCAAACACACACTGACGTCAGATCCTAAGACACAGCTTTTTGCCGTCGCGACCTTTGACCTTTTGGCTGAGACGGCAGCGATCATTCAGTCGTCCGCGGTGGAGCTGCCTCCAAATTTGAGCACAGAGTGGAGTGAATTCTTCAGTGAAGGCGCTTACAGCCTCATTCTGCCTCTGTTTGTGATGCTTGCAGGTGAGGTGTCTTGTGCTCAGTAACTTCAGAAAAGTTTGAGTGGGCTCGTCCTTTACTTGTGTTTTGCTTGTGAGTATCAGATGTATGGTGAAAAAATTGTGAAGAGGAAAAATCTCAGCATGAAAAAAGTGTTGCCATAGATACCCAAAAACAAATTGTATGAAAAATCAACTAATATAGAAAATGCAAAAGATTGTAGCATTTCATCAGGGTAAATATTACTTTTCGAATCAGGTGTGGGAATATAAAAAAAAATCCTTTTCTCCTTTTCCTCAAAAGAGCACACCACGGCCAGAACCCCAAACCCTGGGCACGACTTCACCATCCGGGCCTTGTCGAGAGCCGTAGCCCTCTGCCCTGTGGAGCACATCTCCAAACACCAACTGCCAGCCAAGTTGGTGGCTGGCGACCCCAGTAATCTCTCCGATAGCCACCAGACGGCGCTGAACCATCTCTGTCCTCTCCTGCTCGCGGCAAACAGATCGGTGCAGATTGGAGCTTATAAGTTGCTCCTCAGGTGTGTATGCCTTACTATAAAGGGGCATAGCATCTGAAAGTTTTAAGTTGAAATTGGTCTTGGAAAGTAGAATTTCTGAATTTTTTGAGATCATACAGTTACTGTATTTAGACATTTTCATGAAAAAAAACATTGTGAATTTTCAGTTTACTGCCAGAAGTTGTGAAAGAAGAAGTTGAACAAGAGCCCAGCGATAAACTGGAGGAAAGACTGCCTAGGTGAGCTGAAGATTATGAATATGAAAACAGTAAATATTTCAACAGGTATAATAGCTTTAAATAGGAAAATCAGTATTGAAATTGTGTTGTATGTAAATATATGTTGTCTGTGTGACATTTATGAATTTTAATGAAAAACTATCAATATAGAATTCGATCAGCTTCATAGTATTGCAATATAATTTTTCCAGTCAAGAATATTTAAAGCGCTCCAATTAAACCAAAGGAACAAAATATGAGACACTTGGAAAATCTGCCACAGGTCCCCTCCACTGGCCCTGATGAATGTACTGGACACCACGGGCGAGGGAATAAACCTGTTGCTAGGGGAGGTTGCCGAGGATGAGCCAACCACCATAGATCACCATGGCGATGAGTACACGGTTACCATGGGATACCTGTTGTCATGGAAACTACTACTGGCTTACCTGCGCAATGCCAAAGTGGAGGTGTGTTTTACAATTTTAGAAGAAACTTGTTGCAAATATAGTTTTGGGTAAAAAAAATATTTTGTGAACTATAATCTTTTACATTGTGTAACATTCAGGTTTCGGTTAAAGTATATGAAAATATTTCTTCCATCATAAAAAAAATGTATTTGTGCCAATCACATTTCTTTCATTTTATTCCTTCAAGCTAAGAGCAGAATACGCCTACTTCCTTCGAGATCACGACAAAGTTAATGCCCTGATTCCTTGCTTGATGAAACTGATGCCACAAAACCCACAAGTCTCTGAGGGCCAAACAACTCAGAACTTGTTTGAAGTTGAACCTGCTCTATCTACGAAAGGTACAGCTTTGGTAACAATACAAATTAGAGCATGGTTCAATTATTTCATGAGGCATAATGATCAGGGTGATTCTTATATATCAGATATGCTATATCAACATGCCTGTATAATAAACACTAAGATGGTTTGAGGTTGTGACTAGTATATTTAGCATAGGCTTGTCAGCAATTTGAAATCAGTGAAACAGCACACTCTCTTTCCCCGAAAAACTCCTAATAAATCTTTACCCAAACAGCTGAGGCCAGCAGCAGGGAGGTTCAGCATGTGGCCTGTTCACTGTACGCCTGGGTCGTACAGGACCTGCCTGCGGTACTGCGCCAGTGGTACAATGACCAAGACAAGCATATCACTGCCCTTGTCAACAAGTACACGACAAAGTTTGTCAGCCCTGCGATTTGTACGAGAGAACTGGCAGCTGTCTCAGCATCAGACAGAGTCCTTGAGAACATGACGGTGAGTCTAAAATCAAACTAGCAACTTATTATTCATAGACTCGAAACAAAGAAGGATCAGTTCATTCAGATTTTCTAAGTGTTTCAAATGACTTATTTCAAATGCACACTATTGAAACTCATAGCGCTTTTCTGGCATATGGAAAAAATTGTACCACTTGATACCCTGATACCTAAAACCACTTAATAAAAAAACATCTCCCCACCAGATCCGGACACGCCCAGTAGCTCGTGAGGTTGTGGCTACATATTCGCTGGAAGAGATCTCTATAGAACTGGTGGTGACTCTACCCACCAACCATCCCCTCGGGCCGATGTCGATCGACTGCGGCAAACGTATCGGTGTCGCTAACACACAGTGGAGAACATGGATGCTGCAACTAACGACATTCCTACACAAACAGGTGTGTATGACGGGGTTTATATATTTGTCGCTGTTCTTAAGACCTCTGTATGGTCCACTTGAGGTGTAATCTGACAAAATCGTGGTTGGCAATATTTTCGCAGAAATTTCTTGATTACTCTAACGGTATAGTAGGAATTAACATATCTTGCCGATAACTAGCTTCTTCCAACATACGTATGTAGATATGGTGATTTTCATTAGTGATAACTTAGAAGCAATCTTAGCATCCATAAGGAACAACAAATAGGCTGAATATTGATGATTTCATGAAATAATTTTCATGTATTTAATCTTTCTCCTCACATTTCCTTCCCCCCATAGAACGGTTCAATCCTGGACGGCCTGACCCTGTGGAAGCGTAACGTTGACAAGCGCTTTGAGGGTGTGGAGGAGTGCATGATTTGTTTCTCGGTCATCCATGGCTCAAACTTCCAAGTTCCTAAACTCCAGTGTAAAACCTGCAAGAAACGATTCCACTCCGCGTGTCTGGTGAGCGTTTTTTCTTTTTTAATCGAATTTTGCATTTCTTCATATTTGCAGGGAATTCATATCATACAGATTTTCAATGAATGAAATAAAATTGCTATTTTGGTTTAACAATTCAAGCAGAATACTTCTCTATATTCTAGTTTATTGATATCTGTTCGAATATTCAGCGATTATTTCATAAAAAGTGTTTCCAATAAAAAATATTTCTCCCTGTTGTATTTCAGTACAAGTGGTTCAACACAAGCAACAACTCATCCTGTCCTCTGTGTCGAAACTTGTTTTAGCTCAAGTCGCTCAAAATGCTTGATTGTTGATCTTAGGAATAACAAATTTTAGTGTATTTTATGTGGCATTTTGAATTGTGATTATATGAAGTAGTCATGATCACTTCACATGCAATACTAGTAATGTTTGTTAGGATTCATTTGAAGACATGCTCATTGCAATAGCCAATATGGAGTATGAAAACATAACACATTTATTTTAAGTTCAGATGAAACTGAGCTTGTGATGTAAATTTGTGATTAAAGTCATTAAGCCATTGGCAATGTGATAATAAATAATTGCAAAAATATCAGTGTCTTTTTGATCACATGTAATAACATGATTCACGTCTGGATTTCAATACCTTATCTTGCAATTGGCTCTTGGCTACAGACAATCTATTTACAATTTATTTAATCGATTTGACATCTGTTTTATTTCCACGGAATGTAAAATAAAACAACTATCAGAAGTACATTATTAACAGGAAAACATCATTGATACCAACATAAATTAGCCCAAGGGTTAAGAAAGGTAGAAATGTTTAGTGTCAGGCACAAAATTTTTACAATAAAATTGCTGATGTGACCTATTAAATCCTCTAAAGGTCAAATTCAAGGTCACCAAAAGAACCACCCGATGTGATTGCCTACAGAACATGCTCATAGTATAAATCTAAGCTCCATCTACTACCATTCTATCTGCTTCGGTTAATTTACATAATTCACGTCAAATGTTACGTCGACGATTACCATCCAAGGTCCCAGGTCATATCCTGCCATTTTGGGCCTTTCTGTCTTATGTTACGGGTCTATGGGGATTTAAGCTGCTGCATCCGTTGATGCAATGCTCAAGATTACAATTGGCATGTTTTGAAATAAAAATCTCGAAAATGGTCAGATAGTTTTGTAGAAAAGGCCGACAAAGTGCAAATTGAGCATATTTCGACCCAAAAATGACTAAGTTACCGACCTTTGGCCTGATAACCTGTTGTCATGGCTTTCGTCTGTGATCCGTCGTCCGTCCGTTTGCATTTTATCTTGAGTTTACGGTAGAAAATTCTGTACAAAAATACTTATAATATTCCCAGTAAAAGACTTTTTAGGTCAAATGATCTTGAAGGCCAAATCTCAAAATTTTGTTGTCGGTCAGGAGAAGAAGACTTCAGTCCTCCTGGACGAGCTTGACCGCACCTTGGTTTGTCTAGGAGTTAAGTTTTCTTCCCTCTCCCCTTTGTTTTGTTCCGCGGGTGACCTGCTGGTGGGAGAGTCCTACTCGACCCACGGTGGTGCGCCCCAGGAGTCTTTGAACTGGGTATTTCATGTTCCTTCAGCCGGGAGCTTGTCCGTGCGTGTCACCTCAGTAGTTAGCGGTGGGCAGGCATCCTGTGCTGTTTCCGCGCCTTTTGTGGCCAATTTGCCACCGTTTTTCGATTTCCGGCCCTCGGGGTCCGGGCCCCATTCGGCGTATTCTGTGCTTGGCACAGTCTGAGTCACAGAGGCCGGCCCTCGTGCTTCGGGGTCCGGGCCCCGGGGTGCGGGTCCAGCAAACACCCTTTCGTGGTCCGGCCCCCATCCGACGGGCCTCAGATCTTGGGTGTTGACAGGTGGTCCAGTCTGGTTTGGGGGGATTTGGCCCCAGGGTTGGCATTCCCTCTCGATGGAGAGAACTCTTGTTGGACCAGGGGTGTCAGGCCCCGGGGAGCAGTATTGCCCTCTTCCTGTTCGGGTCACCCTTTTTCCCTGCTGCTACGGAGAATTCTACCGCTCTTTTCTCCTTGCAGGATTCTTCGGCGTTGACAGCCTCGTCGGCTCCCCTCACCATGATGACGAGCTCGGCGGCTCAGCCTCCACTGCCAGGTCCCTCTCAGGTGGTCTCTTCGCCTCCCGACCCCCCCCCCCCCCCCCATTGGGGTTTCCCCGGCTGCTCCAGCAGTGGATGTGTCCAGCATTGTCTCGGCTGTATTGGCAGCCTTGGACGCCCGTGCGGGTGTTTCCCTTTCCCCCACGTCGGTTGCCTTGCAGTGCACTTTGGCCCTGGAGCCTTCCCAGCAGTTACCTGCGGAGATCTTCGGTCAGGAGTCTGACGCAGACTCGGGGGAGGACTCGCTTGTGTGTGGGCAGGACGAGGCTACCCTTACCACGTCTGCTGGGCCCCACAACTGGATTCGGCTCCAAGGAAGCGACCTTCTTCCGTGGCAGCTTCTTTTTTTTCCTAAATAAAAATTTGCATTTCTTCATATTTGCAGCGAATTCTAATCATACCCCTGCCACGTCTGCTGGGCCCCCACCACTGGTTTCGGCTCCGAGGAAGCGACCTTCTTCCGTGGCGTCTGTGATGGCTCCCAGTGACAAGCGCCCACGTCTTGACACTGAACTGGTGGACAGTGAGGATGGTGAGGAAGATCTTCCCTTCGACCACAAGCTGGACTTAGTACGGTCCACCTTGGAACCTACCCTTTTCCCAGCCGAGCCGAAGCCCATAGTGTCCCAGCATCCCATGTCACTTCTGGTGTCCCAGCGGTCCGTGCAGTGGCAGCCACGGTGAGGCCTTCCCATCCCGGACGATCTCCGAGAGGAATTCTTGCGTCGCACTGAGACCCTAGACCAGGGGAAGACTGAGTTGGGGAAGTTCCCCCGTTGGCCTCCTTTCCACAAGAGAGCTGTCGTCTAACCCGGATTACCTAGACAAGCCGGTGGTCTTCCCTGAGGCGGCGGCCCCTTACCTGGGAGATAAGACTTGCCCGATTACTGTGCAACCTGACAAGTTGCTTTCGCTGAACCATGCCGCCCAAGCAGCTACTTGTGTGTCCTCCCTGGGGCATTGGTTTCGGACCGCAGTCTACCATCAGCTACAGTGTGCCCAGACAGCTCCGGAATCCTAGGAGTCTCCTCCGGCAGAGTTGGTGGCCCTCGGGGAGCACCTCCATTCGGTTTCCCAGCTCCTAAAATGATGCGACCTGGCGTCCGCCCAGCGTATGGAACAGAGCACGTATGTGGAGTGGGTCCTCCACTTGCTGAGGCGGGATGATTTTCTGGGTCAGGCCAAGTTTAAGTTCCCTCCGGCCTTGGTTACGGAGCTACGCTGTGCTCCTTTGGTGGAACGTGAGGCTGCCTCTGCTCCGTCCTCTGACTCCTCTCCCCCAACCCTCTTCGCCGGACTGGAATCCAGGCTGCCTGCGGCTCGTGAGCTAGCCTGCCAGGAAGAGTCCGTTTCTGCCAGCAAACGGCTTACAGAGACCCTGGCCAAGCACCTAGCCTCTCCCCTCCAGGCTTACGCCACACCTTCTTCCAAGCCCCAGCCGTCGGAAAAGAAGGACAAGAAGCCCTTTCGGGAGACCCCTGCCGGCAGTAAACCAAAGAAGAAGTCCGGGCTCAAGGGTAAGCCCAAGCCAACAGGGGAGAAAAAGTCCTTCACCCCCGTGGCAGGTGAGTGTTCCACAGATACCACTCCCTGCGGTGGACTCCGCGATACCTCGGGCTGCCACACCTTTGTTTCAAAATTCAAGCGAACCCATGGGTGGGCATCTTGCAAATTATTGGCAAGAGTGGCAGGCACTTGGGGCCAGCCCATGGATCCTGTCATTCCTTTGCAGAGGATTTTGCATCCAGTTCAGTCAGCGTCTGCACTGTCCATAGAGCCCATTTGCTTTTCGCTCCCTGGAGCTCACGCCAAACGACTAGCACTTTCACTCGAGATCACTGCTATGATGGCCAAAAACGCACTCGAAAAAGTAGGAATTTCCTCTCCTGGTTATTACAGTATCCTGTTCTTGACTCCCAGGAGCTCAGGAGGGTGGCGTCCAGTGATCGACCTGTTATCTCTGAACAGCCACATCACGACTCTCAAGTTTGCCATGGAGATGGCAGAATCGATCCGCTTGTCATTTCCAACGAATTCTTGGGTGCTCTCTCTGGATCTGAAAGATGCGTTCTTTCCCATTTCGATTTACCCGGGTTCCGGCAGGTACCTGCACTTCGTGCACCAGGGCACCGTGTATCAGTACCGCGCCCTGCCATCCGGACTGTCCTCGGCCCCATGGATCTTCACGATGGTCGTGAAAGAGTTGCAGAGGGCATCCTCCTCTACCAGTATCTGGACGACTGATCTTAGCTCGACACTTGCAGTGGGTTTTGAACTTGTGCAAGCGCATGGGCCGGGTTGTCAACCTCCAGAAAACGGAGTTAACGACAGCCCAGTACTTTGTGTTCCTGGGCTATCGGTACAAAACCCAGCTGGGTATGGTTTTCCCGACAGAAGAGTGTTTGACAAAGATAAGGTCCCTGCTCTGCAGGTTCTTAGGCGAGCTCAGTCAGTCAGCTCAGACCTGGCAGTCGATGCTCTGGCTTCTGGCGGCGACCGAGAAGTTGGTCCCTTACGGTCAACTCCACATGCGGGAGTTGCAGATAGACCTTCGTTCCCAGTAGCTAGCGGCCTCGGGTTCCCCGCAGCAACTGGTTTCCCTTTCCCCAGCGGGGCGGGCATCCACAATGAGGTGGATGTCCACTGCTAACCTTACTCAGGGCTAACCCTTCTGCCAGCCTCCTCCCTCCAAGCATCTCTTTACGGATGCGTCTATGGAGGGCTGGGGCGCACCTGGATTTCAAGGAAGTCTCCGGGGTGTGGGTGGAGCCCGAGAGTTCGTGGCATATCAACCGGTTGGAGTTGGAAGCAGTTTCGCTGGCCCTAGCTCATTTGGGAGGAGGAGTGTGCTGGTCACGCTATCTTGGTATCCACAGATAACTCTACTGTCGTGGCCTACATCAACAAGCAGGGAGGTACGAAGTCACTTACCCTTTGTCGGCAGGCCATGACTCTTCTCCTCTGGTGCCGGGCTTGGGGCATTCACTTGTGAGCACGTCACATTCCGGGTTGGTTGAATGTATTGGCGGATCAGCTGTCCCGCAGTGGGCAGATCCAGCCAACGGAGTGGTCACGGCATCCTATGGTGTTCCGTTCCCTGTGCCTCAGGTGGGACCATCCCACAGTTGATCTTTTTGCGACCAGGTGGAACAAGAAACTTCCAGTGTTCGTGTCTCCACTTCCGGACCCCCTTGCGATGTCAACCGACGCATTGTCCACGTACCCTCCAGCGATTATGTTGCCCAAAGTATTGGCCAAAGTCAGGTCTCACACGTGCAAAATTCTCCTGGTCACCCCGTACCAGCCGCAGCATCCGTGGTTCCCAGAACTGAGTCTGCTGATCGATCAACTGGTGGCTCTTCCTCCTCGGGAAGATCTCCTCAAGCAACCCCAGGCACAGCTGTTTCACAGCCGGCCCGGGAGCCTGAGCCTCCATGCGTGTCTTCTGTCCAGTGATCCCTTCGAGCAAGGGAATTTTCTTCAAAAGTGTCCAGTAGGTCCGCCCGCCCTAATAGAAACTCGTCCTTGGGAGTATACGAGACCAAATGGCGAGTCTTCGCTGCTTGGTGCAATAGCAGGCAGGTTCATCCATTCCACGCCACTGCTCAGACAGTAGCCGATTTCCTCTTGGAGAAATTTCAGGCGGGCGTGGTCCACTCGACATTAGCGGACTATCGGACCGCTCTGGCCAAGACTATCTTGCCCCATACCGGTGTTAATCTCGGCGAGGATCAAGACCTAAGTGCCTGATCAATAACTTTAAAGTCGAACGTCTGCTTTCTCGTAATTCCGTTCCAGAGTGGGATCTATCCCTGGTGCTGAACCGTTTGGCGTCTGCTCCCTTTGAACCTATGTCCTCTGCCCTATGTCCTCTGGCTTCCGGACGTCGCAGGGGCGAAATCAATGCATTGGATTTCTCAAAAGTTCGCTGGCGGGAGGATGGCCTCAACGTCTCCTTGCAGGTCATTCCTTCCTTCCTAGCGAAAACCCAGCTTGCATCTTCTCCTCCATTAGCTTTCACGATTCCGGCCTTGGCGTCGTCTGTAGGCCCGAATCTGGAGAAAGACTGTCTCCTATGCCCATTGCGGGCTTTGCGCTTGTACCTTAAGTGAACATATAACACATCAATCAAAATTCCAACGGGACATACGTTCCGCTACCATCTCGTCCTGGATTTTAAAACTGTATCCGCACTTGATTTGGCTGAGCAGGACTCCGCCTGTTCGTTCAAGGTACGCGCCCATGATGTCAAGGCCATGACAGCTTCCCTTGCTTATATGGGGCGGGTTCCCCTCGATCAGGTCATGCAAGCATGCTCGTGGCAATCCCATAACACCTTTACGTCTTTCTACCTTAGGGACTTGACTTGGACGGGAAGTGAGGGCTACCACCTTTCAAGCCCAAAATTCAAGGGGTGAACGCCGTCACCCCGAATGGACCAAAACGGAGAGTGACATGATTTGGTACACACACACAAGTTTTACCGAACCGTCGAAAAATCAAAATGGCCGCCACAAGCAGAACGTGTCAATGAAGAGCCAGGAAACATGATAAAAAAATCATGTCAGAAATATTTTATCGTTTTGATCATACGCTGTGAAAAATCAGAGACGGTATTATGGCCAATCACAAAATGAGATGCTTTGATACATGGAAACCAAACAACGTTATGTGCAGTCATGGCCGAGTTGTTACGGCGATGGACTAGAAATCCATTGGGCTCTGGCGCGCAGGTTCGAATCCTGCCGACTGCGTGATACTTTTGTGTTTAAAACTTTTCTCATGCGCCCCGCCCTCACCCCAGATCGCATTTAGCTTGTTTACGCCCCCACCCCCCTCCTCCCTTAATCAGATTCCTGGATCCGCTCCTGTAAAACATAAATACAACTGCTATTTCTAACAGGATGGTAAGGCTGTTTAGGTTTACATATATCAGGCCAATATTCGTAGTTTGAAAACAAATAATGACATTGAATAAGGGTGAACAAACATAGCCTGTCATAGGGCGCAATCGGTCGCTGGACGAATTGCATCTGGACGGTCATATGGAATCATGCTCAGAGTCAGTTCTCTCCTGTTCATTTTCAGTTTATGTTCATGATACTATGAGCACTCAGGGTCAGCTGATTCAAAGTTCATGATGCCTTCTCTAAATGATTGCATGAGTTGGAAAGTTTATCGGACATTTTAACAGACAGTTTAACAGATAATTTTCGCATAACTATCATTGGGCCACACCAAATTGTAGTGTTGGTCGATGGGATCGCCGCTTGTCAAAAAATCCATTGATCACCTTTGCAATTTGGCGTGGCCTTGGGTCAAAGTTTGAGGTCTGTAAAAGTGGTGAAAACGCTTCAATAAGAAATCCGAACGAAAAAACGTCTCGAGATATGGTCTATGGCTACGTTTTGACTACATTTTGATAAATTTAATATATGCGAGAAGAAGGGGAGAGCCATGATAAAAACTATATCACAAATATTATATCTTTTTAATCCTACGCTGTGAAAAATAACAGAGGGTTTAATCATAGTCATTTAAAAATGAGATGGTTAAGCTATCTTATGAGCAGTCGTGGCCGAGTGGTTAAGGCGATGGACTAGAAATCCATTGGCCTCTGCCCGCGCAGGTTCGAATCCTGCCGACTGCGTGATACTTTTAAAGCTTTCTCATGGTGCTTACGGCGCCCCAACTCTCAGACGACATTTAGCTTGTTTGCGCCCCTACCTTATTCATATTCCTGGATCCGCCCTGTAAAACAAAAATGCAACTGGGGTGATGTGCTTAAACAGAACAGGTCCCAATAATAAATGTTTTAATAGCGGTCAATAATAAACTTTACTAGTAAAACTAATGTCAACTTATTCAGTAATATTGTTTTGTTTTAACCCAAAATACCAGTTCTCTATTCTGAACAAGAATCCAGTGCCATTTGCTTCCATAATACAGGCTATTGGAATGATCTCAGATGTCAAATTCAGATGTGGATATTTCAAAACGCTTGTAAAAGTGGTGAGTCGGCAGGCCTGGTAACTTATTAATATTTAGTTGATCATTCTGAAATTTACTAGGTTTTGTATTACTCATGTTACTGTGTTTCCAATTGTGTGTGCGATTTCATCATCATTCATCAATAACTCCCACTTGTGGAGCATTCAGAAGCCATGTGTCCTGAACAGCCAATTTAAGCACAAACCAAAATCAATATATGTGTCGTGATCTTACCATAATATTACAGTTCCCGTCTTACTATGATCTGGCCATATGTCCGTACAGAAATTATCAAAATCGGTTCAAATTTGCACTCTCTAAAGCGTTGACAAAAGTACGGCGGAAGGCGCGACGGACGCAAATCCATAGTATCCGCCTAACTTTGGAAATTCCTCGTGATAAGGGCTTTTTGAAGCAAAACGATAGGCTATTGGGTGTTTAGTGGGATAAGTGGGTATAATGGAATAAAAAGTTATTGCTTTCATTTGGTAATCGGTTGTTTTATTGCCCAAATGTATCAAATGTACAGGAGCTGCCTACGATGTGGTTACTATAATTTCAAGACTTATGGGATAGGATTCCGAATGCTGGTGATTTGTAGCCTAATGTCTCCTGATTTTTAGGTTACCGACCTCTTGACCGATAACCTATTGTCGTGGTGTTGCGTCGATAAAAAAAGATCACGCAGTCGGCAGGATTCGAACCTGCGCGGGCAGAGCCCAATGGATTTCTAGTCCATCGCCTTAACCACTCGGCCACGACTGCACATAAATGTATTGATTAACAATACTTTTCATGTTTTGAATCATAATTATAAAGCCTGCTAGAAATAGAGCCTGCACATAAAATGGGTTGTTTTGAACTATTTCATTTTGAATGGCCACAATTTACCCACTGCGATTTTTATAGGGTGTAATTTTATCATTTGCTCCGATTGGTCAAAGTGTTTATTTTAGAAGTAGAGGCGAGATAATGGTTTCCCTTTCCATATCAGCTCATCTGTTGCAAGCCTCGTTCTGTATTCTGTGTGTGTTTTTTTTATTATTTGCTTCCTCTATTGGCAATAAAAACCCCAACACATTGATTTCAAATAAATCTGACCCCGATTAAGGATTTAGATGATTCGTACAATGAGCCACCACCCATCTGATCAGGGCATTTGAATGATAAATGTATCAGTGGCTCACCGGAGGTCGCGGCGGACACGGTAACTACTTCAGCATTAACGGTAACCAGGTAACAGCCCACCCGACACTCCCAGGCCTACGGACACCGTTCAGAAACTAGTTCATCCCTACGGTGTTAACTGGCGGGGCCTGGCGAGCTGCGGTCTGCCTCGGGGACGGAACCCCGTACAGTCCGACATGCTGGCCAGAGCCTCTGTCACACGTCCCGGGAAGGGAGAGAGCTGGCGATCCACAGGGCCGAAGGCCCCCGAGTCAGCAACTTGTCTCTCCCAGCCCGGGCCTCCCCATGGAAATCGTCCCCAGGGCTCTAGGAGCCCACTACTCACAAACAGGGAACACAAAGCTCATGGTGAGCCTCGTGTGCGTCCTGTCTCTCGATCTTGGACAATCTCCTCGAACGAGTCGCTTCCAGTGTATATATAATACACCAGAAACTGTAGGGCGCACGCGAGGTTTAATCGATCCATTGTTATAGTTTACTGGAACGTAAATTACAATACGTCGCCGTGGCAACGCACGCTCGAACGGAGCATGTCAAAACAAGGCCAAGTACGAAAAGGCCACATAAATGGCATTTATGTTTACAATCACCTGCCGCGTGCTTAGGGCAAAATCGCCACATTACCCCCTTCTTACAATGTTGGTCCCCAACATGTTCCGCCCGCGCCCAAAACAGCCAAAACCCGACGAAGGCTTCGCATGGCGGGGTCCGGAAGAAGGCAAGATGGCAACACCCGGAAGTCACGGCGCAAGACTAGGACTTTAAGAGTCCCTTTTGGAAGAATGGGGAACTACCCCCGGACTTACGGAGTAAACTATAACGCGCTTTGCAATTTTGAATAAACCCTCATAAACAAGCTAAAATTTTGACCGAGGTGGTCCAAAACCGTGTGATGACCTTGGAAGGTCATCCGTTATAAAAGGACGGTGTGTCGAGTCTTTGGAATATCTTTAAGGTTAGACTTTAAATTTAGAAATTTTGTAAAACGACACACCGAGTGATCAAAAGTGATAGTACCTCTAAAATGTTGCCGACCGCCCTGCCGGCCGGCTCCTCAGATCCGCAGAACGGGTCTGAGGCAGGGCGGAGCCGCGGGAGCGACTCCGGCACGCCGCCGCACAAGTGCAGCGACGAGGCTAGTGCCCTAGCCTTCCTCCGTGGTCATCGGCTCCTCATCCGTGCCGCCTGTCTTGGGGTCTGGCGGCGGTGACGGGTCCCTACGCCGCGGAAGCAGCGGAGCCGGCATAGTGAAAGCCGGCTGCGCGGGCGGATGAGGCAGGCCCGGTGGAGCTTGCATGGGCTTTTGCGGTGAGCCCTGCAATCCGGGTCCTGGCGGAGCCATCACGACGGAGGCCGGTAGAGAGGTCGCGCCGAGATCGGCAATGGCGCGGAACATCTCCACCGTATCGCGGGTGCGCTGTGGACCAGCCGTCCGTTCTCCCCACACCTGGACTAGGTATGGGTAGATGGCCAGCTCCAAAGCGGCATCCGTGCGCCGGAGAGCCGCCTGGTTCAGGGCGGACGACTCGGGGTCATCGACGCCCTGGAGTAGGCGAGTCCGAGCGGCCTCGGCTTCGTCAAGACGACGCCGTAGCTGCTCATTCTCAGCCTCCAGGTGCTCCATCCGTGCGGCTACCTCTGGGGCGGGGGCGGACGCCCCGGACTGCTCGGCAAGAGCGGCGGTCCGACCCTGGTCGAACGCGCGCCGCTCAATGACGGCCGACAAAGTCCGGTAGCTCTCTAGGCTCCGCCGGGTGCCTTCCATGAGGCCCTGGTCGTATGCGAGATCGCATGCCCGAGGGTGGCCTCGGCGCGGCACCGGCTGAACCGATCCAAAGAGCTGTCCATCTCCGCCACAAGGTACTCCGCCGCTCGGGTGAGTCGACCACGCTGGGGGTGATCCCAGGGGTGCTCCTCCCGAGCGCGGACCAACGCGGCTACACCTGCGGACCCCAAGTCACGAATGGCTCGGGGCACCGGCAGGTTCACCAACGCCGGGTCACCGGGGATCCGGTCCATACCATCGCGACGATGGCCGACCGCCTGGCCTACAGACTCGCGGAAAGTCTCGTAGACGCTGGCGGTCGTGGGACCGAGCCTCCGGCGTACGTCCGCCGTGGCGTCGAGGGGGTCCAAGTCCAGGGAGGCGGTGCTTTGCCACCCTGCGGACGTCCCCTCAACTACCAACGAGGACGCGGACGCCGACCTCGAGAGAGGTACCGCACGTCCGCTACTGCTCGCCACCGAGGGAGTCACACGTGGGGTCCTTGGCGGGACCACCGACGCGGTACTCGAGGAGGCGGAGGTGTCTGCCACCACCCGTCCCTCAGACGGACCCGCGGGTACCGTCACCTCGAGCAAGCCCGGGTAGTCCTCCTGAGTCAGCGCACCCGGAGACTGCAGGGGCGTCGTCCTGGCCGGAGCCTTTCCGGCGGACGAGCTCTTCCCCTGAGTCTTCGGCTGGGGGCGCGGCTTAGGAGAAGCCACTCGTGTCTTGGCCGCGATCTGCGGCATCTCCGACACGATCATGGTCACCCGGTGCCGTTCTTCACCGGCCTGGATCACCGGCGGTTCACGGACAGCCTCTGCTGCTGTCCGGGCGGCTTCCGCCGCCTGGAACTCCGCCGGGGTCTGGCCCATTGTCGCCGTCAGGCGAGCGGTGTAGCTCGAGCCCGCGGACACAACGCCAGACTCCTTCCAGGCATCGTCCATGATGCGCTGTGCAAAGCGCCATGGACCCCAGTGAAAGAATCGGTGATTCGCCGTTCCTGACGTAGTCATGAACGACGCCACCCTCGGTGGTATGTATCCAAAATTGAATACAGGCCCCACTTCATTACCAACGGTATGAAGTCCCT
Source organism: Terebella lapidaria (assembly GCA_949152475.1). NCBI lineage: Eukaryota > Metazoa > Annelida > Polychaeta > Terebellida > Terebellidae > Terebella > Terebella lapidaria. Next base: position 32,603,380 of record OX424558.1, read on the forward strand.
CACCGCGGTGTGCACCCGAGCGGTGATCATTCAGGGCCTCTAAACTGGCGAAATATCGTTGCTGAGGTCTGCTGGAGTAGCACCTCTTGCAAACGAACATTTGCATCCAGGGGTAGTGGTACCCCGCAATATGTCGACTCAAGTGGTCGTAGGTAGGATACCTACGATCCCGGTTGAGCGCACGGTGCGGGTCCTCATACCCGTCCAGGGATTTCGGACAGAGTTGGCATATTACACCCTCCTCTGTCTCGGGCGGCAACCCGACACGCTCCTCGTCCGTGAGTGGACGAGGCCGTGTGAAAGGCGTGTCGGCCGCCGCGCCGGCCGCCGCTGTGCGGCGCCCTTGCGGATCCTTGCCATAGCGCGGGAGGAACATGTGTCCCTGACGGACTCCAGGGAGTTCGGGGCCCATTTCGGCCCGCAGCCTCTGGATAGAGGGCTGCTCCGAGGACGACCGTTTCTTCTTTTTGGCCGCCCCCGAACGATTCTCCGACCTGGTTTGTCGGGGCACACTCTTCCCGCGCGGGGGCGCGGCCCTCTGTTGCTGCGCAACGAAGGACCGCCGTCCCGCTTCCAGTGCGGCGTCAGACAGGTGGACCCCGTCTTGCTCCGCGCGCTTCCGGAGGAGTTCTAAACGAAGATCTCCCTCCTTCGGCACGGGACGCCCTCTGTCCACTGGACTCGACCCCACCTCCGCAGCTCCGGTAGGTTTCTTGGTACCGGAGGAAGAAGAAGAGGAGGTTCCTTTCGGTGCCTGGATAGGCACCCGCTTACAGGAACCTCCCGCGCCTGGGCCGGATCCCGCGGAGGCGCCGCCCGCACCAGATCCCGAGGGATTAGGCGTCTTGGCGACTCCGGGTTTGGCGGAGGACCCTTTCTGGCCGCCCGGCTTAGGCGCCAGTGGCTGAGGTCCTCCGGACTTCGATCCTGCTTGAGGCGAGGGGCCGCCGGACTTCTTTTTCCGGTGCGGCCGCTTCTTCTTCTTCTTCGGAGGCGAGGAGGCCGGGTCCGGGTCGGATCCGGCCTCAGATTGCCCGCGGTCAGCGGCTTCCAGCTCTTGCTGGGCTCTCCACTGCTTCTGGGCAATCTCCCGGGCTCGACGGCGAGTACGCCTAGAGACGGGCGATGTAAACCCGTCATCCCGGTTCTCGGTCTCCTTCGAGCCAGACTCCTGTCCCTGAGGCGGCGCTTGGGATGCGGCTTCCTCAGCCGCGTCAACCTGCTCCGCCCAAGTCCCAGGGGCCTTCTGGTCGTGCGGACCAGACTCCGCAGGTGCGGACACCGAGGAGTTCTCGGCAGAACCGGTGTCCGGACGGCTATGGCCATCCGGACGGGTTTCCGCGCGAGTACTCTCATCCGGACCCAAAGACGCAAGCATCTCCGGGTGCGGATGCAACTCAATGTCTACATCCACGAGTCCCGCACCACCGCAGTCCATCACCTCTTCCATACGAGGAAAAGGCGACGGATTTAAGAGCTGCTCAGCGCCTGGCGTGGCCGAGTCACTCTCTGCGGGGCGTTCCTCCGCGACCTCGCTCTCGGACTCGGTTCCTGCGTAAGAACCGGAGCCGGAGCTGGATTCCTCAGAACCCACATAGGCTCCCCCAGGGATGTCCCCGCGGTCATCCTCCTCGGGCCTAGTCTGGGGTCTCGAGTACGAATTACCGCGCTCAAGAGACCCCTCTTCCCTCCCTACATCACCTTCCCAACCATCACTACTCTCAGACATATCAAGCGCTCTAAACGCCGTAAACACTGGGAGTCAGATCCGCAGATCCGTCTCCACCAGTGCCGAGCGCTTGAATGACGAGAAGGTGTCGAGTTACATCGATTATAGGCATCAAGTGTTGGCAGTTATACTGCACACGCATCGTATGACGCGTTCCCGTGGAAACGTCTATTCACTGCATCTACCCGATCGACAGACAAAAGGACGTTTTACATTCCCGCATTCCCATACACGCATCTCCCCCCGGTGACTCCTATCGTGCCATGTATACGGGTGGCTTGTGTACACAAGCCATCCCGGGGGAACCCGCTAAAATACTACAGTAATTAACAGCAGTCATTAGCAATAGCTTTCGCACTGGCGATCAATGACGTGAAGTTAATCACCCTCGCAGGTTAAAGATTGTATACAATGTATCAAAAAGCCAAACTACTTGTGGGTGTTACGATTATGTCACCCTATCAGCAGCGATAAATAAAAATTTAACACCGCTCAAGCAGCAATGAAAATAAATCCACCACCGCTTGCATGCTTTTCATAGATCACGGCATACAGTCTTCGATACAATGTACACAATCTCCTACACCCCTCTCGCGAAAGCAGAAATCTCCCGATTTCTTACTCTCTATTGCACCAGGGAAAAGATATATCACTAAACTTTCTCATATATGGGATAAATGAGTAAGAATAGCATTTCCACGGGAAACACGCACACACTTGTGGCTTATAATCCTCCCATAAATAATAAATGAGATGGAAAATAAACAAAATCACTCCCCATAGCCGCTGGCACGCTTACAGGGCGATCGGACATACCCATGACGTCCGGACAGACAATCGGGCGCCCTATGGGCGTTTGCAAAGCGCCCACTAGCATCCCCGACGTACTGCCCGGCCGCGGAGCGGTGCCCGGTCCAGCCCAGAGCCTCCTCAAACGACTACCGGAGCGCGGAGCCAATAGATTTAGACGCGGAGCCGGCATGGTCCATAACCGCACTGGTTAGGGGGCGAACCCTTCATACCGGCGCCCAATCTAGAGGCGCCCAAAGATGGTGAAAGCAATAGCCGGCGGACGTCCGGAGCTGCCCGCGGACGGAGTCCAGGCCGGACGTCTACCATTGTACGGCGTATTGCCCTTATCCAATGAAGATGAAATTGGAATTAGAAGCCACCACAAGTGTTGCGCATGTAATATACGACCCCCTTCTTAGAAGGAGGCCGGGGTTCCGGTCATTCCGGCGGGACCGCGTATTGTAAGGTACGATCCGGACGAGAACGAGCGTCACCCGCTGCCGCGGCTGGTCCGCACACGCGGACTTAACAACCGCTCCATTATCATAATGGATAGTCGGTTTCCTGCCGTAAGAAACCTTAATTTACTATAACCGCAATTATAGTAATGGCTCACGGGGGATAACTACACCGAAGTGCGTCATCTTAAAGCGCCGCGGACGCCGGACGAGTCACGCGGACGAACCGCGGACATCAGTCCTCATCTGCGGACACTATCCCCGCGTCCAGAGCCAGCTCCCCAAATCCGTGGGAAGGCGCTTCTCCCGTAGCGGACGTAAATCCCAACCTCAGTCTGGCCATATAAGAGGTTGTCCCGGGACCAGGGGCGTCCGGCCGGATCAGTAAATTCGTCCGGCCAGCGTAACCGTTGTGCGGATTACGCCGGACAGCCGTCCACAATGTGCGGACAGGCCATCCGCACGTCCCTGGCGCTAGAAACTACAGGAGGGCGGATGCGGAGCGGCGGCGTTACGACATGAAAGTCTCCGCGGACCTCAACTCCGAAGATAGCCACAAAGTAGCCACCCGCGGAGGTAAGTCGTGCGGACTCTCACGGAACGACCTAAAACCCATCCATAGTATGACAGACGGGTACCGCAGACGCATCCGCATGGGCGGAAGGTTATTCCCACCCATACCGGGCTGGCGCACGTGGTTTCCGGCGTGGCCGCCCGTCATCCGCAGGTACTGGAGGTAGTGGGGGTACCTGCGGATCGCCGTCATCTGGCTGATAGCCACCCAGTCCATCATCTGACGGGTCAGAGAGGTCCGGGAGGCCCACCATACGGCGCACACGCTCGGCCGGAGTCCGCGGATGCTGACCAGACGGATCCCATACGGGAGCATCATCCGGTTCCGCATCTTGAACGAGCGGATCCATGACAAGCGGGCCCTCGTACTTCTTCAGATTATCGATATGGACAACCAGAACCCTGTCCGGATCGGAATCCCTCCGGATCCGGTAGTCCACATCTGTCACCTGTTTCAGTACCGTAAACGGGCCTATCCACGGCTTAGCAAATTTATTGCCTTGCTTAAGCGGCGGATAATAGTAGCGCACCTTGTCGCCCTCCGCAAAAGCTGGCCTACCCTTAGCATGGGCGTCATAGCCTCGCTTCTGCCGGATGGCAGACTTGTCCAGGCGCGCGCGCGCGAAATCATGGGCGTTCGCCAGGGCGCGGCGAATCCACTCCACGTATTCCGGACCGCACTGGGGTACTGCGCCGGTCTCTGCCGCAGTTGGATACATAATATCCACGGGCAAATTTAGCTCCCGGCCGTACAACATCGCGTGCGGAGTAACTCCGGTCGAAGAGTGGACCGACGACCTGTACGCCATTAAGACATACGGGAGGTGGTCATCCCAATCATTCGCACGATCGTTCACAAAGGCCGCCAGCATATTGAGGACCGATCGATTAAAGCGTTCGACCTGGCCATCAGACTGGGGCCTGTAGGGGGTGGTCCGCACCTTGGTACTGCCTAGCATCTGTGCTAGGTTTCGGAACAGGTTGCTCTCAAATTGCGTGCCCTGATCCGAATGTACCTGTTTAGGTACCCCATGGTACACCACCCATCTATTCACCAATAACCGAGCTACCTCGTCCGCAGTCTGGCGGCGCAGTGGGTAGGCGTCGGTATACTTGGTAAAATAGTCGGATATTACCAGGATGTACCGGAAACCGCGCGGGGTGACCCGGTGGGTATCCAGTATATCCAAAGCTATCCGATCAAACGGCGCGCCCGCCTTACCGCACCACCGTTGCACGTCCAAGCTGCTACCAGGCTAATGAAAGCGCTGTTGTAGCCTATGGACGGTCCTCCGGATTCCCAAGTGACCGGTCACCCGGAGGTCATGCAACTGGTGGAGTACTTCTTTCCGCAGCTCCGCCGGAAGCACCAACTGCCATATTGGAGGCAGTGGGGTCGGTGGCTCATAGCGCCGGTATAAGAGGCCATCCCTCAAGGAGAGTCGTTCCCACTGAGATACTAGAGACAAGGTCTCCTCCCTGTAGGTCTTTCGCTCATCCTTCGAGGGCTTCTGGCCGGCCTCAAGGGCTGTGATTACCGGTGCCAGAGCTCTGTCAGCTCTTTGCGTCGCAGCTATCTGCGGCGAAGAGTAGCCACCCAAGTAATTAGGCTCCTCATCCGTCGCGTCCGGCTGCGCCGCAGCGGCCATCACCACAGGGGGCAAGGACCGCTCATACTCAGACTCTCCAGAGGACGAGGGTACCCACGAGGAGTACACCGCCGGACTCGAGGAGGACTCGCTGGAGCTGAGCCGCACCTCTGCTTCGTATGCGGGACGCCCTCGCCGATAACGGCGGGTCCGCGCGCGGAGATTAGCCCTAAACGCTCCGGCCGCCGTGTTGTTAGAGGGGGCGGCGGCCTGCGGTCTCCCCGGAACGTCCAATTCCGAGTCTGAGGACGAATCCGCGGCTTGCTGGAATGGCGCCATCCCTGCACAACCCGGATTCTTGCACTTATGACAACGGGACAGGCCGTCCGCGTTGCCGTGCAACTTACCAGCGCGATGCTCTATCTGCACGTCATACTCCTGGAGTTTGACGAGCCACCGCGCCACCAAGCCATCGGCCTCACTATAGTTGAGGAGCCATCTCAGCGAACTATGATCAGTCCGCAAGCGGAAATGGCGTCCCAACAAATAGTGCCGGAAACGCTTGGTCATCGTAACCACCGCGAGCAACTCGCGATGAGTGGTACAGTAGTTCATTTGAGAGCGGCTCAAGGCCACACTCGCATAAGCTACTACCCGCTCTTGCCCGTCCACGATCTGCGAGAGGACACCGCCGAGTGCAAAGTTACTCGCGTCAGTGTCCAGGATGAACTCGCAGTCCGGACGAGGGTGCCGCAGCACCGGGGCCGCTACCAAGGCCTGCTGGAGTCCCGAGAAGGCGTCAGCCTGCTCGGCGGACCAAACAAAATCGGCGCCCTTTTCCGTGAGGATAGTAAGGGGACGCGCGATCTCCGCAAAGCCGCGAATAAACCTGCGGTGGTAGCTCGCGAAGCCCAAAAAGGACCTCACGTCCGCCACGTTGCAGGGCGGAGGCCATTTCTGCACGGCCGCCACCTTTGCGGGGTCTGGTCTCACTCCGGTGCCCGTTACCATGAAGCCCAAGTACAGGATTTCCTGCGCGAATAGTTCGCACTTACTTGGCTTCAATTTAAGCCCTGCTCCGCGGATGCGATGGAGCACCATCTGGAGGTTGGTGAGGGTTTCCTCGAACGACCGGCCATACACGACGACATCGTCGATGTAGACCATACATCGCTTCCAGAGGAACCCTTTAAGTACCATCTCCATGAGGCGCTCGAACGTCGCTGGTGCGTTACAGAGCCCGAACGGCATTACCTTGAATTGGTAGAGCCCGTTCTTGGTAACGAAGGCAGTCTTCGCCCGATCACTCTCCTCCATCTCCACCTGCCAATACCCGGAGGCCAGATCCAGAGCACAGAAATAGTGCGACCCGGCCAGGGCATCGAAGGTATCTTCAATGTGCGGGAGAGGATATGAGTCCTTCCGCGTGGCATCGTTGAGTTTCCGATAGTCCACGCAGAACCTCCACGAGCCGTCCTTCTTCTTCACCATAACCACCGGACTGGCCCAAGGGCTGTCACTGGGTTCGATGATGTCCAAGTCGAGCATCTTTTGCACCTCCTGGTCTATGACCTCTTGGTGCACTATTGCTGCCCGACGAAGACGCTGCTTGAGAGGACGCTCGTCCACGAGGTCGATGCGGTGTTTGGCGACGTCAGTCTTGCCAACCGCACCATCAGGACCCATGAACACATCCGCATACTGCCGCAGCAATTTGCGGAGCGCTTGGCGCTGCTCTTCATCCAACCGGTCCTTCGGAACCCGAGATTCCAAATGGTCCGGCAGGGTGAACGGGTCATCCCCGGTGGCCGCCGCCGCGCACGCAGCGCGGCAGACAGGATCGTCGGGGAGGACACGACTCGAAGACGCGGGAATAGCAGTAGCTGCTATGCATCCGCGCTTCAGTACAATCGGAGCATCCGTAGGATTCACCACGAGGATGGGCATCGCGCGGGGGTTGGACATGACCAGGGCCCCACCCAGCACGAGCCCAGTTCCTGCGGCGAAACTGCTCACGGGTTGCACTATACACGGTCGACCATCGAGGGGCATGCGGGGACAACGCGGCCTCGTCTCGATGATCATCTCACTCATCGGTGGCACTACTACAGTGCGCGATGTCCGCATCTGGAATGAATGCATCGGGCCCGAGCGGAAGAGGAAGTGTGTGTCCTCTCCCATCCGGAACTCGCCAGCACTAAAGTTGGCAACCACCCGGTGGGCCCGTAGAAAATTCATCCCAATAATCCCGGCCGCTCCGATATCCGCCACGATCGTCTCTGTCAGATACACCTTGTCCCCAAGGGTAATAGGCAGATCGATGATGCCATGGACACGGATGCGGTTGTCTCCCGCTCCGTAGAGCTTATACGGTCCGGGATCCCGCAACTCGAGGTTGCGGAGCGCGGGCTCCTTCCTAAACGTCCCGGCGGCCACGATGGTCACCTCCGAGCCTGAGTCCACGAGGAACCGGACCGGCTCCCGTCCGAAGGACAGGGGCAGGTACCAGCAATAGTCCCTCACCAACGCGCAGGTAGGGCGATACCCTTCGCACGCGCCGGGCTCATCTACGGAGTCCTCGCCATCCGCCTCAGCCGCGGAGGAGCTGGACTGATCCCCAAGGACTACTTCCGGAGAAGTCATATCTACTTGGGGTTCGTCCTGCTCATCAGCGGGTGGGGCGGCATCGTTTGCCACCGGACAACTATCCCCGGACGCAGTGTTGGTCGCCACCACGTCCGGATCTAGTTTCCCTGTCGCGGGTTCCGGTTCTGTTGTCCCGGAGGACCAGACCGGAAGGAATTCCTCCGTTGCGGGCCAGGAAGGTTTCCCTGGTATCCGCGCGACCGCAGGCGTTCCAACAACTCCGGACACTTCAGCCAAAAGTGTCCCTGCTTTCCGCAGAAGTAGCAGGGACGGTTCTGGGCCGGTCCGGAGGTGAACGCGCAACATTCTGCGGGTCCCGGAGCTTCGATCCCGGCGCAGTGCGCAATCATCTGCGCGGCGCCGAGGTCGTATTCCTCCATGTCGTACTCGTCCGAAGGCGAGCACGGCGCGGCGACTGGTGCCGCATGTGCGGGCGCCCCTGTAGAGGGTGCCGGCGCACTAACCCGCTGCGGGGTAGGTTCCCTGGCGGGCTCCCGGACGACCGGGTCCTGCCACGGGGTTACCTGCGATGCTTTAACCGGAGGAGGAGTCGCCGCCTGCGCGGGTACAGCCGAGGCCGGAGCCGAGGCTGGAGGCAACTGTCTAGGGCGGACAGCCACCTCAAGCGCAAGCGCGGAGTCTATTGCCTCCTCCATCGATCGCTTTTCATGGGTGGCCAGCCCGTACGCTAGGTGGTAAGGCTGGCCATCGATGAACTGATCGATCAGCATCGTCTCAAACCGTCTGAAGTCCATGTCCGGAAAAGCTCTCCGGCCGAGTATGCGTAAGTTGAACGCATAGTCTGTCACGGACTCAGTCGGATGGCGGATACGCGCCTTGAACTCTCGTTCAGACTGCCGCCGATTGGTCGTCGGCGTGAACAGCAGGCGAAGTTGACGAGCAACCTCGCCGAACGTCACTGTTCCCACCGGCAGACACGGCATCACGCGGAGAGCTTTTCCTTCCAAGCTCCCCGCGAGGACGTGTCCAGCTTCATGCTGGGACCATCCTTCGTACACGGCGGTACGCCATACCTGGAGCAAGTAGTCCTCCAAGTCGGCGTTATCCCCGTTGAACCGTTTCCGCCACGAAGAGTGGTCGGGCCCGTCATCGCGTTTGCTACGCGCCCGACGTGCGGTCCCGGCTCCGGGGTCGTCCGTGTACAGCGGCAAGTTCCGTGCGCTTCCTGCGCCTGCGGCGGAGTCTGCTGGAGCAAACATCGACGCCGCGGACGGAGGAGCAGGGAAGCTCACGTTTGCCGCCGGGGTCATTCCCGCTGAAAACCCACTCTGGCTAGGTGCGGGTGGGGCTCCCATCGAACCTACTGGGTAGGCTCCAGAAGGGGCGGCAAAGCTTGGGGCCGAAGCCGCCTGTTGCCACTGCCCGTCCGACACACTGTACGTGCCAGGGTAAGTCGGCCACGCGGCTTGCGCTCCAACCGTCGGAACGGTCGACGCGGTTGCCAACGTGGTGCCTCCGAGCCGCGGGGCAGGCGCGGGGCAGGCGCGGGTCCCATTGCGGGGGCCACCGGCGCCTGTGGACTCGGCAGGACTTGAGGAGGGGCTACTGGCCCAGACATCCCCGGACTTGAGATGGCCGACGGGTCAACGCTCGAAGGCGGCTGATTCCGCTTGAACAGTACAAGCGCCTCGGATATCAGCCACCTCTCCCTCTCCGTCAAAGGCCCCGAGTTGCCTTGTGACAGCGGAGAGGGGGAACGGTTCCGCCGGTCTGATCGTCCCTGATGGGGCGACCGGGCGCGGTCATAGCGCCCTAGAGGAGCCAGCTCACTCAGAGTGTGGGTGAGCTGGTCCATCCCGCCTGACGCGGACTGCCTGGATTCACGGTCGGGAGCCCTTGCGGGAGCTCCTCCGGCTGGATGTGGCATCCAGTACTGCTGGTCCGCTTGCCCGGAGGTACTCGGGCCGGCTACCACTCGATCCCGGACATCCGGAGATGTCCCCTGAAAGAGCGTCGCCTGCCACGACTGCCGTCTGGACTTAGGCGGGCGCGGGGTAGCGCCGTTGCCAGCTCCACCTACCGCGCCTACCGGATCAGGGCCAGGCCCTGATAGCAATCCCTGTTGCTGCCCCTCAGGGCGCGACTCTACGTCCGGAGACGGAGCCAGGGACGCCGGAGTCGTCTCCGCGGACGGGGTCTTGTCCACGAAGGTTTCCGCGCGTTCCTTCCGGCCACCGGAGTCGTCCGGAGACGTCTCACGGTGGCTGTCGCGCGACCGGGTGTGGTCCGCGACATTTCCACCCTTATCCCTCCCCTTGGGTTCATTGGCCTTATCTTTGGCCTTGTCTCTTTCCTTCGTCATATTTGAGTTGTCCTTGAGGAGCGGGCGATCCCCAGGGACGAAGGAGGCTACAACGCTGTGACAGTAGGCTGCGATGGAACACTGTCGGACTGATCCTGGTCACGGCACCAATGTAAAGTTATTGACTACCGTCCGCTCTTCGGGATCCTCGAGGATAGTCCTCTCTCATCCGAGTCCTTGCGGACGCGCATCCGCTATTCCGGATCCTTGCGGCAGGGCCGCTCACCGGAGGTCGCGGCGGACACGGTAACTACTTCAGCATTAACGGTAACCAGGTAACAGCCCACCCGACACTCCCAGGCCTACGGACACCGTTCAGAAACTAGTTCATCCCTACGGTGTTAACTGGCGGGGCCTGGCGAGCCGTGGTCTGCCTCGGGGACGGAACCCCGTACAGTCCGACATGCTGGCCAGAGCCTCTGTCACACGTCCCGGGAAGGGAGAGAGCTGGCGATCCACAGGGCCGAAGGCCCCCGAGTCAGCAACTTGTCTCTCCCAGCCCGGGCCTCCCCATGGAAATCGTCCCCAGGGCTCTAGGAGCCCACTACTCACAAACAGGGAACACAAAGCTCATGGTGAGCCTCGTGTGCGTCCTGTCTCTCGATCTTGGACAATCTCCTCGAACGAGTCGCTTCCAGTGTATATATAATACACCAGAAACTGTAGGGCGCACGCGAGGTTTAATCGATCCATTGTTATAGTTTACTGGAACGTAAATTACAATACGTCGCCGTGGCAACGCACGCTCGAACGGAGCATGTCAAAACAAGGCCAAGTACGAAAAGGCCACATAAATGGCATTTATGTTTACAATCACCTGCCGCGTGCTTAGGGCAAAATCGCCACATATATATGGCCAAATAATATTGTATTATCCAATTTCGTATACAATTTCATAACAATCATTTCATACTAAAGAGAACACAATATTTGAATTTGTGTGTATGTCCGAGATATTCAGCACAATATGTTTTGAATCAACCAGTTTCTGTATTTTGCGAAACAAATATGCAGTGCAAAGTCACAATTGGAAATAGGATACTAGCATGTTGATCCCTTAAACAAAAAATTTTATACTCCAAATGTTTTTGCTTATATTTTATTTAGATATCTGTACCATTTTCATATAGCGTTCGCTGTTTGTTTGCACTAGCGCTCTCTTTTTGTAGGCCCTGTATTGTATAGAATAGTCCGTATTCGTCTCATATTTGTAAGTTTTATACATCCACATTATGAACATGTCACACATATGATCATGTCATGTTTTGGTTTGGGTTACGTCAACTTGAAGACACGAGTAACATTAGAGCACATTAAAATTTATAGACGGTATAATTATGGCCATTCAGAAAATGAAATAGTTCAACACAACGTCATGGTAACCAAGCTTTTTCATGTGCAGTTGTTGCCGAGTTATGAAAACGATGTACTGAAAAGCCGTTGGGTTCTGCCTCATGGTCTGCGCAGGTTCGAATCATGCGGAATGTGATGTTATTTTGCAATAGTCGTAAGCTGTTAAATCTCAGAAAATTAAATCTCGTTCAATACATGGTGAATAATGCTATCATATGTGCAGTCGTGGCCGAGTGGTTAAGGCGATGGACTCGAAATCCATTGGGCTCTGCCCGCGCAGGTTCGAATCCTGCCGACTGCGTCAATGTTTTGCAAAATATTTGTTAGCTATCCTCTAACCACAAATAGAATGTGCATTTTGCGTCAATTTGGATCATTTACGATCATATATCTACGAGAATTTTTCTAACCTGTTTACTCAGATTCTCGCCCACTGTTCATCGACGCCGAAAGTTATCCCGAAGTATCTTAATTTTTAAAAAAAATTACTTGGAAGCAAAACGGCGATTTTGGCTCCCACCTAGGTCAGTTCAGAAAGTTACCATTCCTTAACTAAAGACAAAAAAGTATGTGTTTTGAAAGTGTAAATGTACACACAAATCCACTAAATCAGTAAATGAGTGTCACTGTCATGTCTTCTGTAATTGAAAATAGAAGAAAGCGCAGCATGTACCCTACTTGTGTTTATCTACAGACCAACAGCTGAATCGATTTTTTTTTAGATGTACAGTACTTTTGTGAAAAAAAAAACTAAGACCAGGGTTGTCTATGTTAATAATTTAGACATTTAGACAATTTATTTAGACATTTAGACAATTTAGACAACACACGAGGTCAAAAGCCCATGCACGTTTAAAACACTGTACAAATCGGTTTTCATGGAGGCGAGAACAAGTTTTACCATCCGTTACCCCTAAAATAAACACCTGGACAGTCAAATTCGTAGTTAAAGATGAGGGAGAAAACAAAATCATTGGTATTACTTGAGTATTTCCAGCTGAAAACATTCTCTGATTCAAATCGGTTTTTTTTTTCTTTTCTTTTTTTCTACTGATTTATGCGTTGATTGACTTAGTTGTAGCAAGATCAAGTAGACATAAAACACAAGAAATGTATCACAACTGTTTTGTTCATACCTCACAGAAAAGTTACTTATGCTTTCAAAGATGAACAAAACAGATAGGTATATCTACAACTGCACAATGTTGCAGCAGTCGGCAGAATTCGAACCTGCGCGGGCAGAGCCCGATGGATTTCTGGTCCATCGCCTAACCACTCGGCCACGACGGCAAGTGAAACAGCTTTGGTCACCAAGTATTGAACCATTATTTCTATCAAGTAATATACCATCTGGGATTTCGCAACACATCATGAGGCAAGATACCACACGTTCAATAACGTGCGACCATCTATTCGAGTGAAATTAACATAGAATGCCAGCAGAACATTATTACAAGTACAGTTATGAGTCACTTCAATTATGACTGAACTCATGGATTGTGTATAGGTCAACAGACCAAAAGCTGAAATGAAACTTTGACATACTTCTTGTGCAAATTTGTGAAAAAAGTTAGGACTTCTTGTGAAAAAATTAAGACTAGGGCACTCTATGCTAATAAAGTATATATAGACAATGTATCTTATTGTATATGACAACATATTCGAGATCGAAATCACACACTCAAAACAAAGTACGAGGAATTTGTATGGAGGTGAGGACCACAGTTTATAAACAGTTACCCCTAAGATAAACACACAGCTCAATCTTACTCGTACTCGAATAAGAGGGATAAAAGTGGTTTCAGTTGAGACCATCTCTAGTTCAATCTCTTTTTTTTTATTTTTCCACAATTTAGGCTATGTGTTGATTAATTCCATTGTAACATGACCAAGTAGACGCAGCATTGTTGTCATCGATCCAGGTCTTGTATGACCGTGAGTCATGGATGACGACATCCCTCCATCCCATGGGCCAGCTGTATACATCTTCCTTGAAGATCGTGTTGGGGCTGAGGGATACCAACCCGAATGGTTTATGTCTTATCGAAATGGGTTACCCAAGCATTTCAGGTTTCATCTGTATATTGCTGTAATCGACAGGCCACATTTTTCTCCAGGCTCTGTCAAGAATCAAGATAGGGCACGGATGCAGTACGACCCAACCATGTTCGTGTGGCGGACGGCTTTGGAGGTCCGTGCACCTTGTGCCTTGTACGTCAAAAACTTGCTGCAGACCCTTGGGAGTGTTATATACATGATGACATAAGGAATATCAGAGAACGAGTCCAGTGCTCCACAGGGACGAAGGTAACTATATACAGAATGGACATGACCTCATATCTGTACACTCCACGTACACGGTTGTATTTGGTACCCACGTCGATACCTGAGCACCACTGTATTCCCTACAGCAGAGTAGGACTCACGGCACACAGGCTAGCGATCGAGACTGACAGGTGATCGCGAGGCGGCGGACTGAGGCCCGCGTGCTGGATGGGTGTTTTTCCTGTGAACGAGTACCTAAGTGTCGGGAGCTTCATATCGACTCCGACTCTGTTCCGTGACGAAGAGTCAACTATTTGTAAATACATACCACTGTCTTCGCACTTTCAATCGATAATGGACTGTGTGACTGTTGTTCAAATTGTATACGAAACTGTCATCCGGTCAATTAACTACTAATAGCATACGACTATACATGAACTCTGTCACCACTTTTTTGTTCACAGATCACAGACGAAAAATACGTAGGCATGTGCTTTCAATCCGGACAAGGTTGCTCTAGACAATCGCAAAATCATCACGCAGTCGGCAGGATTCGAACCTGCGCGGGCAGAGCCCAATGGATTTCTAGTCCATCGCCTTAACCACTCGGCCACGACTGCACATAAAGTAAATTTTCGCCTCATATTTATTATTGAAACTTACCTATCAAAATTAACCCCCTAGAAATATTGCACCATCTGTAATTTCACATCAGTTTATTTACACATCATAACGTTATCATGTCATGATGTTATTTGTGCACATTTATTGATATCTATTTGTATACTTACACCTAAAACATGCATTTGAAGAAAAACTTCAAAGGAAATAGATATAAATGGAGTAAAACAACCCCACCCCTTTGTGGATTAGCAAGACGTCAAAACAAATTGTGCACACGATGGGAACATGTGGTATTTGGTTTCAAAATAAAATATAAACAACCCATTTACATGACATATTATTGAATGCGACTGATTTATATGCTATAGTCGGTCTAGGTCTGTCCTAATAACTAAACATTAGTATAATTAGTATATACTGTGTGGAGTGAAAAAGTACGACCATGTCACGGGTACTCTTGAAGGCTTGCACTGGTTGCCTGTAGAGTTCCGCATCAGGTACAAAATTGCAGTCATCACCTTTCAAGCCATCCACGGAACAGGGCCTCAGTATTTGTCTGACCTCATTACCGTCAAGAGAAACATTCGAAGTCTCCGGTCTGATTATACCATCTCTCTATGCGTTCCCAGGACTCGGTGCAAAACCCTTGGTGACAGGGCGTTCCCCGCAGCTGCTCCTGCTGTATGGAACTCACTACCTGCAGATCTGCGTAATGTCAATGACTTTTCTCTGTTCAAAAAAACGTCTTAAAACACACTATTTTCGCTGTGCATATTCTTAAATCTATGTCTTGTATTACAAAAAAATGTTTTATATTTATCCCTTTTATCCTAACTGTACAGCACTATAGAATATCATTTTAATGTATAAATATGGTGCTTATGAACAAATAAACATAAACATAATTATAATAACTTAATAGTTCTAACAGCGCGCAATAGAAACAGTTTTAAGCAGATTGTTTAGACACTCAAAATGTCTGGAAATAAATCGGAAAAATTAAATTGGTATACTTTACGTTGAAAAAAGTCAGAAATGGAAGTAATATATTTAACTGCGAGCAAATTCCTCTTCTTTGATATCAGCAATATACATGCACCGAGTTCCCATTTCGAGTATTATTCTAAAGGCTTTGTATTATGAAACAGGATTTACCGTTAGCAGTTTAATATATTCCACAATAAATTGATTTTTGAGGAGCCGTTCGGATTGCGTCATATTTAGCGATTTGCCACTTTTTGATGTGTATAATCGTTTTCCCGTATTGCGTTCAGATGTTTATAGCCACCTTCAAGTATTTTCTGCTCATGCATAATGAAGCTATCGCCAGCATTTGGCAATTTACAACCCAAAATTCCAACCAATTTATTTCTCTTTATCCCGAAATTTAACTCATTTACACGATGATATGGGAAATTAAACACTTGAATGGGCAAAACAAACTTAATTTACTTTCAACGATGCAGCTAGACTTTACAATATATCACTAAATGGTTACTTTTATAATCAAATAGGGGGTTGGCCAACAATTCAACTCTTCCGCGCCTGAACAATAAGGCGGTCGCTTTCATGTTTAAAGGACCATTGTTGGGCCGATCTGAAGGCGTTGAATCTTTCGATGGTGCTGGTCCAATAAAAATGCGAGTGCCATCTTGCCCTATTGTCTGTTATATATATATATAATATCAATAGGCTTTACTTTAATTATTTGTATACCTGGTGAAGTTTTTATCAAATTTATTTATTACATAAATCGATAAATAAAAATGTTCAAATATATAATACAGAAGTAATTTTTCCGATTAATTAGGCGAAAGAAAATATTTATTTTTGGTTGATTATATAGGCCTTTATTTTTAATTCTTTCCCACGCTCTTGCAAAAGCATAAACTTACTAATGATTTGCCCACATTTTATCTTCCCATAGGTGTTGCTTTCACTTGCTTCCATCAAAGTTTGTCTAATAAAAACCACGATTGACACATGGCGTTCAAGTTACAACAAGTCCTCACAAGTCTGAAACCACAAATTGAACGAAGAAATTCACCGGAATAATACCGTCCAATATACCTATTTTTCTTCTTTCTCACAGTAGAAACTGCCAACATCGTTTACCTCCAAGTTAACAAGAGGCGGTGTGAAACTTCATATTCAAAACGGACCCTAGATTGCCATATGTATGTCCATGATTTGGTCTTTGTATCCACTGCCAGGGCAAGTTGATCATTCGGTCTTTTTTCTCACTAATGAGTTATCTAATGCGTTCACAGGGTATTTCGATTTCACGCCCGTCCATGATTCACTCTCCGACAGTGAGGTCGTAATGAAAACTAATACAATTGAATATGGTCAGTGCCTCTTGAAATGTGATATTGCACGTTGTCTCTCAATATTCTATCCAATTAGCAACGTTTTCGCTTCATTTTCACCTCGTGACGCACCAATTTGGAATATACATAATATATATAATGATGGTGAAGACACCGAGGGGAAATACATATATTGGAGATAATATTACTGGTTAGTGAGAATGTTATACGTCGGAGTTCTCGCTAATGAGGCATTAAAGGGTGTGTCCCGTCCAGCACAAAATAATAAGAGGAAAAAATGACATATTACGCGGATAGTTTCAATTTTTACGATGTCATATCTTCATCGTAGTGTAGCCTATTTGTGGTATTGTATTATATTCAACAGGTTTACACAGGAAGCTACTACGAAAGAATCACTGACGATTTATTTGAGGGATTTATATCCTGTTTTGCTTTCCAACCGGCCGTCAATAGATTTGTGGAGTTTTTGGCGCCCGTGATTTCTGTACGCTACTGTTCTAATGCTTGCCTTCCCGCGTCGTCCGACGTTCATCTGTTGACAAACGTTGCTGGATGCGCGAAAAAATGTTTGTGAAAAAAATGATAAAGCCACAGAAAGCTACGGAGGCACAAAAAGTGGATCTCAAAGACCCCCTACGAATTCCCGCCCCTCGTGCATATATGAACAGGGGCAGTCGAATGCACCATTATGTATGAAAATAAACAGCGATTTCAATATTTTCCCACATGACCGCATGAAAAACGTTCTCACACGCCGATCCCAGAATCAAAATGCAGTTTTCCAAATGCAAACTAAAAGTGCGGACCCCTTGATATTTGACGACAGGGCTCTTGCCTTTTCACCACATAGACTTTCTGATTCAGTCACTTTTTTCGCACCTTACCCGAGAATACATCGCCCGTCCATCTATGTGTGCTGCCACCCAAATTCGTGTTTTCTCGCAAACTACCCAAAATTATTAGCTACCACCATAACAAAAACTCTCCCCCTTTTTTTCCTTTTCTGCTCGTACAGCCCACTCGATCGCTACGTAAAGTGACAATGGATTGAGACTCAACAGGTCATTATTACCACAAATTCTTTCACACAAGGCGCATGGAAAACTTCTCGACAATGGTGTATTCTACCTCTTATGCCCCCAAAGGAGCCAAATTTTACCCTCTTACCCTCACCGGACCCCCGCTGGGGACGCGCTGACCACTTGCCCCCATTGTCCCGTGTGCTTGCTCTCACAAGAAGAGCATTCCTTCTACACAAGGTGTAACAATCTTACAATCTTGCGCGGTTACACTTCTAGGGGCTGTTGAGTGGGGAAGAATATATAATGTCGGGTGCAGATTTCGCTTTTGATGGAGAGAAATTTATTGAATTTTGTGAAAGTAAGGGCAAAATAAATCTCGACAATGTGTTCCATTTGCTATTATGTTTATGTGCAATTTAGATGTGATTTTATGTTTCGTTTTAATTTAGTAATAGGGCTATCAGTTTAGATGACAGAAATAGACAATTTACCTGGTTAATATGCCAATATAGCTCTTAAGTATGCTGTATATTCAATGAATTTGTGTAATATATAAAACTAATTCAATGATAAAACACCCCGCCCTAGTGAAGTGTCTATGAAATTCACACATTCATGGCAGAAAAACAACCCATTCCTTCACACGACGCAACTTGCATATACAGGGGGTAACCAAAGCAATTTCTATCGATGCAATAACATAATTTTTGTTCACATGAAAGTAAAATACAATGACCCCAGTTTCATTTTTCGCACCCTTTGTATGACGTAACATTATGTTGCTCCTTTGTCAGTACGTGTGATATTATTGCTACGAATAACACACTTGACCAGTTATTAAACGCATTTTTGCCCGCTGCCTGTGACGATAATTGTTTTAAATTGAACGATTCGCACTTTCAGATGAAAGAGTTCTCGCGATTGTGTAATCAAAATTATGCATCTTTAATGCGTGAAATTGGTCATATAACGTGTGAGGACAATTCAATATATTGATAGAAATATAACAATGGTATACCCACACATTTTTCCTATATTTCAACATTTTTCCTAATATCCGTTCGAAAATCTTATGTATTTCATCTCTAATATACATCTCTAGATTTCCTGTGATTCCAGTAAAATTTTACAAACTTACCACATAAAGCAATTTACTTTCACCCTACAAATCTCAACAGATTATACGCTCTTTGGTATCAATCTCACAAACTTTTGCTTTAAAATCCATGAGTTTAAAATTGCTGATTTTCTATGCTGATAATAATCTATAAATGATATATTTTAACCGCCATCCGCAATCATGCGTCTTTAGTCATCGCAATGTGCGGCCGACTCTACCTATTTTCATCTGTATCAGTGTGAATAGACCTGAGATGAAATCGCTTAGAAATATTTTTTATATTATAGTTTTTTCCGCTTTGAAAGAAGATGCTTCTTTGATCCTCTGCGAACAAGTTAAACATCGCAAATTAAACGCCCGAATGTGACAACTATCACAATATTCACAGGTGTGCTTTAACTTGTGTGTATATTTGCTTACATATGGTGTTTGTTGATATTTAATCATTTAGAATGGTTGAAAACACTTTTGCCCCTTTTTTGCGAATGTAAGACTTGTGTGGTCCAGCCAACCGAAAGGGCGAATCAGATGTTACCAGTTTCAATTTCAATCACTTACCCACAAATTTACATATGTAATTAAATGTCAGCAATCATTACTTACCAATAGAAGTATCTCATTGAAAAGACTTTTTTGCATTGAATGCCTTGTCTAATTGCTTACAGAAATGTCGTCATTGAAACAGATTGCATTGAGTTCTATAACCGTGATTTGCATATGACCATTGCGTCACGAAGATTTGACTCTGACATCATTGTAATGTAGATGTCTTTTTTTGCTTGGAAGAATGTAGCAAAAGTTTAATATATTTTCTGCCAACTTGCTGTTTTTCTACTGTGTTTCCCCCCACAATTACTCACACTTCATTCTTTATTCAATTCTGCCACCGGGTTTCAATAAGTCACAAAATTTGTTACTGGCGTGAAATTCTTATTATGATACTGAATGCTACTTGAATCTATTTAAATGACATTTAGAATGGTTAGTTGCAAAATAAATAGCTTGTTCTTTTACATCCTCGTAAAAGTGATCATTGTAACGTAGTGAAAAGTTCAAAATACCATCATAAAATGCTAAATATATCCATCGGATCGTGAATACCCCAGCCACACGCTGTAGCATTTTAATTGTTGATAATGTTTCAAACTTTAGTGCGAATATCATATTCTTATATTCAAATGTAGCTTGAATTCGAACACGAATATTGTTGGCAGATGGGTAAAAATGATGGAAATATGTTGCAAGTGATGATATTCCTCTGAAAACCATGTCTAACATTTGTGTCATCCGTATGTTTTCCGGATTGCTAGTTCAATGTTTGTCAAATGTCAAACGTTTTAAACGTTCAACACTTGTTATGTTATGTTAATAACATTGAATATTTTAGAATTATAGACATAATATTATAGAATTAACTGGAATGTTGTTTTTTTCACTTCCTTTGTTTGGATCATACCATATAAAGCAACAGCCACTTTACAATGTACATGTATATTCGTATACTATAATGCTTGAAGGAGAATGTCGACTTTTGGTGCAAGCATAAACTCCACATTACTGATCGACGAGTCGGCGATTTATTTTCTGATTTCAGACCGATTAATCAGGATTTTGTAGGCAATAAAACATTAATCACATTTACTTAATTGCTGACTTTTAGTTTTCTGCTTTTGTTCGCGTTGGTCAAATTCCCAAGGATTACTTTTCTGGCAAACGTCAAGCAAAGAAATGTCACATGTGTAGATTTATCAGTGCAAATGTGATGATGTGAGAAAATGTGAAAGAAAAATCGTGAGTCGTAAAACTTATAGACACGGGTTTGAACGTGTATTTGGACACAAAACACACCATATATGCATTAAATATATTATAGATCTAGACAGTCATGTGCTTTTACATTGAACACCGATGATAAATTCAGGCATATTTATAACCCTATATATGAAACCCGACTTCTCTCATAACAAAGACGCACACAGCGTTTCTTTGGCGCCTTTGTCAAAGATGTTTCCACAAAACCGTTACAGGAAAGTTGAGGGCAAGCCCGCTCCATTATAAGATATTGTAATATGATATTTCGCGGCGAACGGCAAAACCAGTGCACCTTGTTGTTTACATTTCAATGGTATCAATACCATGAATGGGGTTCAAATATAGGCAATAACACACTCCACATTCGGAGAGTGGGATTTTTCAAAACAAGATCCACTGCAAATAATTCGAGAGTATCACTTAAACATTACAATAAAATACAATGTTAAGTAGGCGCCTCCCAATCTTGAAATAAATCAGCGTTTGCGTTCGATTGAATTGGATCAAATACAACTTATCATATTCAATGCATTTCGTGGATTAAGTCAACGGGGAAATTAATTTCCAGTAAAAAATGTCAAAATTTAACTTCCCCTTCGCTGATTAAATCCATTCTACAAAGTGCTGTTCAAACATATGACCACGGACAAATGAAGTTATAGCCGGCATCGAATAACACAAAATTGACTATATTTGCATAAGCAAATACAGAGGTATAAAGGATGAGTAAAAAACTTGAAACGCCGGGAAAATTAGTATTTTTCTTGCGTATATCGACAAATAATTGTCGAGAATAGCTCCAATAAATGTTGACCACAGGACCAGGTGCTACAGTCAACATCAAACCACACAGAAAGTCTGCTGTAACGATCAACAAGACGCGAAAAGACAAACTGAAGATCACTCTTTTGAAAAGTTATTGAAGAAGCATTCATTCAACAATGGTCATTTCATGGCTCTGAGACCATTTGGCCAAAGATGGAGGCTTCTTTTCAATCGTGACAATAAGCCAACGCCCAAGAAATTCCCCCAATTAAACACAGTCATTGCTCAATACGACCCTCTATTGTTCGAAATAAAATGAGGGACCGAAATCGTTCGTGGATTTCAAAAATTTAAGGGAAAAATAATATTCTTATATATGAGCAATATTGAGCATGCTTCAAACGTGCTACATTCATAGCGTTGACCAGTTCTGAGACATCTGATTTGCAGGAATTGGTCAAACGTGGCTTGTTGACAAACGGCCAATGTCACCAGTCCAAACCGTGGGAACGATTAATATGATATTCCAACACCTGGATAGAATGTTGGTCAAATGGTCGATTTTGTCCAGTATTTTATTAGAAATTAAGAATGAGATGTCCACGTGCAATGCTTAAGGTCCATTCGACGGAGCGAGATGAATTATTTGCACTGCATTCAAGGCATTGGTGCTAGGAATATATTTCATTCACGTTTCATCTCTAATACCCACAACTATAATATAACGTTGATATTTACGATAGCCAAGTGCGAGAAAAATACAGAATGAAATATGTAAATGAAGTGGTTTTTGTAAACTATTGTCAATTCCGTCCATGATAATGACCGATCCTAAAGTAAAGAAATTATCAATGATCTAATAAATGACGTTCGTTTTGAGTAAAAAAAAATCTTGTGTGTAGCCAAATAATAACAGTTGAAATTTTGCCACCTGCACTATTTCTTGAAATTTCGTGTGTAGACCGAAACGTGACTTTCGCTTCGAGATTCTCACTTATTTTCAAAAGATCACAGGCAAATTTCAAACCGCTTCGTAAATGAACAAACAGTGTGGCCAGCCAACATAACCGCCATCACATCAGGATAAACAGGCAGAATCTCTCAATTCTATCGTCATTTCTCAGTCAACATTCAAAGTCCCGCCGCCGTCTACGTTAAATTTCGAGAGATACGGAGTTGATTTCAGAAACTCCGTGTCTTAATTATGGGTGAAAGATCGTTCTTAAAGACTTTTCATGATACATGTATTTATTTTTAAACACAATTTACATACACATTGAACAGACAGGGAACGAAATATTTCCAGCACGTAGTAAAAATCATAACATGTATGCATTTGACACTTTCACTGCACTGTCCAATTGTTCATTTCAACCAAATCGAAACATGTTGGAATCTGTTATAAATTTCCCCCATTTGAAATCTGGAAACCTTATTATTTTGACTTGTTCCATTGAAATACACCCTCAATAATTAATGGACTGGATATGCAACACACGCACACGACATTCGTAACGAAGCATGATGGCTGACCGCTGGTCTCTAATTTGACAATACTGACCACCATTCCATGCTTACACGCGCTCAAAGTTACGTATAAATCAAAATGATTCCATTTCGTTGAGCAACCATTCTTTGGTAAATATTACACCAATTCCTGCCACCTTATTTACCTAAATGGGCATCGTGGTTCCAACAAGGACATCGCCACGTTCTACAAGTATTAATTGAGGCTAATTTCAGGAAGGCGATGGTCTCCGCTTCCCCACAAAGGCGCGAATGGTCGAACGAAAAGGCGTGAATCGAAATTTCGCGGATGACACCTGCTGTCAAAAGAAAAGGCACAATTCTATGACAATTCGACACGGAATGCTCTTGTATTGCCGTGCGAAAATAAAAATCGAACACCGATATAGAAAGCGTCCGTGTGTATGGCATCGTCATTAATGGGATTTTAGCACCGGTCTTTGTGTAGAGGCGAGTTGAAGTCCCGTGCAGTGGGTTTGATAATGAAATTTTGACATTGGAAAATCAACAGGCGCGTTGATAAAAAGTGACATAGCTGACAATCGGGAAAATACATGTGAAAATCGTCATGTCTTCGCGTCAATGGGGCGCCAATACCATGATTTGGACCAGGTACTTCAAAATTGACCGACACAATTTATTTGCTGAAGGAAGCGCATTAGGAATATATCATGCGGCGGTAGTGCGAATGGAGATTATTTAGACAATTAGACAATCTTCGATCGCCACCGTATATATAGAAAGGAATGGCTCAAAATCCAGCACTGGTATGTCCAATTTTAATTTCGCTATAATAAGTGAATGAATTCCATAGGACACGCGGTGAACAAATATTTGTTTTACTGGTGCAACGCGGATCGCTAATTATCAATTTCGCCACATCATATTAACTTTCGGTCGTGAGTGACACGTGTGCGGGAGCAGGCGTGTCAAAACCCCAGCCCAATTAACCCGTAAGCCAATGTAAAGGTAACACTGAGTTGAAATCTCCCAAGAGCAAAATGCAAATAGTTCTTTTGGTCATCATTACGTAAGTTACTCCAACGAAAGAGGCCAAGGCAGGTGCCACATTGATGGAAGAGACTCAAATTTTCTTTCTTTTCAATCGAATGGTCCAAATGCCACGCCTTCGGACATTTGCGTGTAATACCGAACGCGATCTTTTGTTTGGGTTGGCCGGTTGAACAAGTTTTCTCGGGCTAATTTGTGTACTGACCGCCTGACTTTGCCATGCAGTGAACTTGTCCCCACAACAAAAGCCGGATTTTATCTGGATAAAATCTCGTGGTTTACCCTGAATTGCGCAATATTTGTTCTGACACTGCTATAGAACTAGAGCCCTCAACCAGTACTCAACCGTATTGTCATTGGCGGGCATTACAAGTCAACATTGTTCGGACACAATGACCAAATAGGATCTGTCCGTTCACCAGTGGTCATCATTTCGTCTTCATTTTGTAGCCTGGAGCTATAACCAACATCTTTAGGACACTGACTAAGAAAGGGGTCATTTTCCATTTCTGGTAATTACGATTGTCCGTCCCTTCGCGACGCAGGGGTTGAGCAAAGAATCAAGAACTCACTGTCATGTTTGAATAACAGGTCATGATCTTCACTCCTCGCAACTTCTCTGCCTTATACTACGGAGGGAGCGCCCCTGACGACTTTAAGCACTGTTATTAGATCGCGAACCTTGAGGGCATTTCACGAGGGAGCTATGAGTAACATGAGACAAGCAGAGTCCGTCTCTTGGGCCCAAAGGGGCAGGTGAAGTTACCTTCGCAATAAAAGATGCTCTGCACTTCCTTACCCATCTCTCTTGACAGTTTTGTACCGTATAATAAAGGAAATGACCTTAATTAAGTCGCTAATATGTTATCATAGACGTAAGAAACAAACCGCACCGGGAAAAGCGAGGAAGTTGGATTTTTAATGAACTTAATGTGGACACACTCCATCAAATGCACACTAGAACACAAATATGTCTTATTTCTGTGTTTTTGTATGTTTAATACTCCGTTTTATACTAACATGAATTTCGATCATTCTAAAATTGGTAGTGGTTGATTGCTTGATGTATGCCCAGAACTGTCAGTTTGTGTGTTGGTCAAGAAACATTGCAAATCAAATTCAATACAATAGTATACTGAAAAGATGTCGGAATCGAAGGAATGCCAAATTTCTGACAACCGGGATTATTTTCTCACAGCCTTGATTCAGTGTTAAAACATTCCAATACATCAACAGATGTGTAACTATTTGGATTTCGTTGACACCAGTCATACAATTGTGGACAACTTTCTACGAGCCTCCGCGTTCTGAAGTATTTGCTTTTACTTTCGTTGACAGCACGAGCTCAAATATCAGACGTTTCCTGCGCTTTGTGCTCTGGACCCGATGGCACTTCAACTTTCACTGAGAACGTTCAATGTTGTTGTTTATTTACAAATTTCACTAAGGGTAACAGGTGAATTCGTATCACTTTTTCCATAAACACCGTCCGATGTCGTCTCCAACTGAAATCTCAATCTCAAAGATCCCACGCTACAAAAGAAACATTGGCCAGAGGCCTTTCTCCGAGTGATTTCTAAATGTCAATAGAAATTATTGATACCCCCAATAAAAAAAAATCGTTAATGGTTCATCTTGAATCGAACAAAAAGTGATAAGTAAACACATCCGACGAAAGCCAATGTTGTTCCACGCCGTGAAGAAAGCTGAGCGCAAATATGAGAAACGTGCGTCTTCGAATATATCTGAGGGAATTGGCTTTATTGCATTCAGTGATTGGGGCACCGCCCGTCACAGGAAAAAGTCGCCGAACTTTCTCCGTTCTCTTGTTTATACTATCGGAGTACCGATCTTCTCTGCGACGGATTATTTGCGCACGTAACTGAAGCGCGACAAATATTTCGCAAGGCAATTTATAACCCTTCATAATATTTGCGATGCACTTGAGAACTTTTTCTCTCCGTTCTCCTATTAATGTATGTCTTGGAGAAGAATGTTGCGTGTAATTTCCTATAGGCCCTGTCTCGTCACGTTGAACGAATCTAGTGATAACGGCATAAGGAAAGTGTTAGGTTTGTGAGGAGCAAGCATAAGCGAACTCGACGTCGACGGAAATTTAACGCCGCGTCCCAGAGAAATAAACACAGATATTTCCCGCCGGAGGGCTGTTTCCATAAAAACTACACTTACTAATGGAGCCCCTGTTATGTTAATAAGCGGAACAATATGTCTTTACCGTATTTGCACGCAGCGATCCTCCGCGCATTGAGTAGTGTGACCTTTCATATGTATTGAGGTGTCCTTTCAGTCTTCGCGTTGCCTAGGAAATGTCCACACTGGAAGAGGAACAATTCTTTAAACAGGGTTATTATTTCACTGTTTGCTAACTCTGTGTGAGAAATTTCCCTTTGCCACAACATCTTGACACTGGCGAGGTGATGCGATATCTTGTATCAGTCCGGCGTCTAGACATGTAAACTTGACAACGTGTCGGGAAACGGCGTCATAGGCTCAACGTGCAAACTGTGTCGAAACACTTGTGGGAAGCCAACAGCCTTGAAGGCTTAATATTACACATTGGTGAATGATGTCAAACTCTTTTCGAATATCAAACATACATGTAAACAGGCCAAAATATTGCCATCAAATTGAATAAGATGCCAGTTGTGTATATTTGCCATTGATTTTATATAGTGATGCGATGATGTCAAATATCTTTTGAAAACCCCATGGGAACGAAGATATATTTTGATTATGATTGTACTTTGGGTTGGCAAAAAAAAATTCAGTATGTATTGACATTGAAACCTGTTGGGAGACATGGGGTCGGATTTCAAGGCCAAACGACATACAATATGTATACAAATACAGTTGCAATTATAGCCTGTGAAAGCACACACTGACTACAATGGGCTAGAACTACAAGTTTGTGTGAACAACAACCCTAAAATATATCGATATATAAATCCCAGATTCTAAATAGTGTAATAATTATGAGGATGATAAATATATTCCCTAGATATAAACATATATCGTACAGACAGATCACAAACATGACTGTCAACCTGCAACCGTTCACCCAACGAACGCCATTGCCTAGTGAAAACTGAATGTTTCTCACGATTTTAATCATATTTATTCACTCAGGGTTTCATTATTGAAAGTGGAAAAATTCCTACCAACATAAAATATTTCGGAGGAACGATATATATGTTGTACCACAAAGACGAATGCACAATGCGCATAAAGGTGCAATGAATTTCATAATTCCTTTGAAAGACTATCCCTACGTCTTTGCAGCATCATAGTATATTAAGCGGGGTCGTGATCTTGACCAAACAGTGGTCTCAATTGCCCAAACAAGGCGCTGACCTTTGGCACGTGAGGGCAAAGTTTGGGCTGCTGAAGGCAAACACTGACCGAGATAAAAGTATCATTTACAATGACTAAATATGGGCAGATATCGCCCATTACACGAGGTATTGCAACAACAAAGAGACGCCCAGGTGTAGTGCTCGATATGAGTGGACAGCTCGATTGGTTTTTATTTTATTACATTTTGCTGAAGGTCAACGAAACAGCAAATTATTTTTTTTCCGCATACTCTCGAACTACTCTCAAACATTATGGAACAGTTTGCATCAAAGTCTTCAGATGAGTCTACAGCTGTCCACCGTGGCTTCTAAACTTGAAAAATGATTCCGTAAATTGTTGTCCATACTTGTTTGACGTTGTCCATTTTATGGTGGGAAATTATCAGACGATTCTATAGGGTGCAATCGTCAACGGTATTGTTCCTACAAGGGATGGCTGCACTAAAAAGCCCGTGTGTTTACTGGTATTGATACAGCGATGGCGAGGTGTTCTTTTCAAAGTTCACACCTTTGCAATGGCCCTGGGATTTTCGCAAAGCGTTCGAATCAGTTAAACTTGGCATTTCAAATGTTAAAACGCATGTGAAAACTTGCAGGACCAAACGCGTTGACACACCTTTCGTATACCCTTTCCATGTTTTAGCGATGTACTTTTGCCAAATCATAACTTACAAATATCCGAAATTCAATATATCTTTCAAGAATGAATAACGTCTTATGAACAAAAAAAAAAACATTGAGATATGTGTTTTGTCTCTTGGATATATTTTTGATATTATGATAGTTTTAACCATATAACAAGTAGAAACTTAAGAAATGACAAATTTTACTGAAATTATAAACATGTGCGTCGACATATGAATCCACTTGAACTTATGGCATAGTACCAGCTGAAAACCCAGAACATCACTAACATAGCTCTTAAAAAATTACGTGCAAATTTTCAGGTTCAGTTTATTTTTGACTAATGCAAATTTTGAAAAAAATGTTATTCAACATTCGTGAAAGAAACTTATGTCAAATTTACGGATGCTCCGAATGTTTATATTGTTACATCGTTTAAAATGTTGTAATGCTCTTTTTGTAATATTGTCATGAAAAACATACCCATATGCACGTGCTTACACTGTTTTGTGAAAGCATTACGTAAAAAAAGATGTATCATCAATGTACATAAGAAAACATAGAGATATAAGCCTCGTCTTCGAAAACCATCTTAAGATCTTAAAATATCACAGTCTGCCTGCATCAAAACTCGTCGCAGTATGGAAAAACAATTTTTAACACCCGCAAAACGAAAACATAATCAATGAACCAGTGGGACTCATTGTTAATTCCCTCTATATTGCACCCCCACCCCAAATCGGCCCGTGCCTCCTTGCTTTCCAATTTGACACCTGGGTCCCAAAGGCCCACAGCAACCATGAAAAGACCACAAGTCGTTACTACATGTAGTCGAAGGCCTCGCTCGACTGATTGCACTCCTTGATGCTGGTAGCGAAAAAACTCCGGTGAATTCACTGATTGTCCAAAGCATATGAAAAGAAGAGCCATATGCCAACCGCTGATTGGCTGAGGCCGAGTGAGGTCTTGCATTAAAGTCGAGACTTGGCGAAGAACACCGATATAGAACTCAACGGTGCTCCAAGCGATATCACTGGCCGTTAAATCGAGGATATATGTGTGTCACCATATGGCCAACGTCACGGACGCTTGTTTGGGGACTTTGCTTTTAGCAGATTTAACTGTTGGAGGGAGGAAAAAATGTCAAATCTTGTCATAGTACTTGAGTGAATCTCGCCCGAGGTTCGTTTTTACGAAGGACTTCTCCAGCGATCTAAAAACAACGGGCGACTTTTCCCCCACCGGGAAGAATAAAAGGAAGCTCCAACTTTTGTTTAATTTATGATTAATGTGGACTATTAGATAATGGATGGATTTCGCGACGCTCTAAGTTTGAAATATTGAGAGAGATAAACACGCGATTAGTCGCATCTCAACAAAAACTTCCGAGCGACCGCCTTCGAAGCAAAAGGACTTTACGGCGATTTATCGGGAGATTTAAATGTGTTTAAACAGGATGGTTCATTTTGAAGGTAAGCAAGAACATTGGAAAGGATAAGTT
Organism: Terebella lapidaria; assembly: GCA_949152475.1. Taxonomy (NCBI): domain Eukaryota; kingdom Metazoa; phylum Annelida; class Polychaeta; order Terebellida; family Terebellidae; genus Terebella; species Terebella lapidaria. Next base: position 32,632,821 of record OX424558.1, read on the forward strand.
TCAACGTGTGAATGTTTCTACAGATGTTATAAATCGCACGAGGTATGATAAAAGGAATGTACCTAGAAATGATAGCAAGACGATACAATTTCACTGGTTTCACATGGCGGGAGATTTTAATGTCGCGTTATTTTAACGGTCTCATCTATTGTGAAGGAAAGCTGGGATTTATTTCGAAGCATTTTATGAGTTTTCGAAAGAGTTTTGTGTCAATTTAGGACGGTTTCGTGGGAGGCTGAGATATCATGGTGGGAAGAAGTAAAATTTCCAGGATTTTCTTCTGTTACACGGGCGCTACATAAAAAGGCCCTGATGTGAATTATTAATACGAAGACAAAAAAACACAACAATACAACACTTGTTTACGTTTTTATTTCTTTTTTTTTTGTAAATAATACAAACATACGAAGATAGGCGTTGGACATACAACGATGGCCTTGTCTCCCACTTGTTGCCACGCTATTGGTCGGCAATTTTAGCCAATCACGGAGCGGCTTGTCTGCGGTCACTGCAAGCGTTGACCGCGTCGTCTTTTGGCCTTTTTAGTCTGTGGCGAGCACTAATTTCCTGGTCCACCTGCGAGAAAGAAGAAACCCTGAGCCGTTATGCAAATTGTTTTTTATTGTTAGGCACTGGTTTAGATCAATATCTAGATGAGATATCTTGTCTTGTAGAAGCAAATTGAACGCCAATTAATTTGAATATAATCGATTGTTCTGGTGTCATTCGGTCGCTTTTTCACAACAAATGAAAAATATAAATCAGAGTGAATATAGAATAATAACCAGCGATTTAATGAGTTTTTAGATAGTGAGTTGCACAATCGATGATATTTATTGTTACTGAGCAAAATGTCAACATGGCATGCTGGTGCATTACATATGCAAATTAGTTGTTAAATTACCCATAACATTGATAACTGGTATTTCGCAGTGAACGGTAAAAGTTTTGTTTATAAGTTATCGATACCATACAATTTATTTGTTTATAAGTTTTCGATACCATACAATTATTCATTCGTATTTAGGGTCAACGTTTCAAATGGTGACTGTAATTCGCTGACGATGAAATCATATTTCCCAATGATATGAAATAGCAGGAGCCTAAATCATAAAACAATTGCATCGAAGTCATAATATAAGCTAATAGACGTTAATTAAAAGTTTTCGCAAGTCCGCTCGATTTCCAATCAATGTCGCGAAATAAAGTTAGCAACGAATATTTTTTTAAGTGAATAGCATTTTCTACAAGCGAAAAGGCTAATTTTACCGGAACTCTCTCATTATTGCTTATTGAGGGTGTGAAATTATGTTCACACTTGACAGTTAGTGAGAAAATTTGACATTTTTGACATCATTTGCGCGGCGAAAATACTAGAAGGGCAAGTTTCAATGTGGAGTGTTTTTCATTTTTAATCAAACTCGTTGATCTTTCATCTCTTGGCGTTTGGTTTATTGTTTCTAGTCAATGCCACATATGCACGGTCAAAAGTTTACATTGGATATATGTTGTAACTTAACATTCAGTAGATGTGGCTTCATTTGAACATCGTGTGCCTTGGGGGGGGGGGGGTCTATAGTTGACGAAGGGAGTGGGGCGAAGGGTGAAGATGAAGTGGATGGGGATAGGAGGTGGGGGTACTAATATATTGGAGTCAACGTATCATTTAACACTCTAAAGAAATAAAATATATGTACTAATACGGTGGTGATATCGTTATTACCAGCTGCTCAGCAGTATTGTGTGTAAGAAATGACTTATTAGATTTTCGCGGCTGCATGGTGGCGCGAGGGGGGGGGGGGGGGTTGAGGAGGATGCGTGCGTTAATTGAGCGAAAATAAAAGGCGTGCGTGTGTGTGGCATGGTGATAAGTGACGACATTTTTTTGGCAAGGATGAGGGGAAAATATTTTTTTATTTCTTGGGGGGGGGGGGGGGGGGGTCTAGCATCAGCCAATGGGATATATAGACAGTTTGATGGACAGTGTCGGAAACCAACTTTTCACGTCAAGTGCACAGCCGACGTCATTTGTCTGTAATATGTCAACGGCGGAAAGGGGGAGGGTGGGGGGTCAGGGAAGGGAAGGGGTGCTAATACCTCCCATATTCATGGCTGATAAGAGTGGATTCACACAGGTTTAGTTTGAGACAATTGCCCAGAAAGCGTCAGTCTTATCTAGGAAGTTTGTCAGTGAAGGTTATCATCTAGAAATTATTTAGTCTGCTACATTCGAAAGGAATAGATCAGAATATCTATATCGTCGCACATTTGGGAGATCTCAATAATTATGACAATGGAATCGGGTGAGTTTTTACATTCGTTTTGCTTTCATATAAAAATATTAGTATTCACTGAATATATCTTTGTATTTTAAACGAATTTTTATCTATAGTTGCGGAAAGTCATGTGTCACATTTCAAAAATGGACAAGTATTAAAAACAACGAATACTCAGACCATATATAAAAGTTCGACCGTGTACAGTGAATATATTCCAGAACATTATAAAGTTTATTCATCTCTAGTGGCAGGTGTCTGCTTGATTTTTCATCTTTGATCGTGTTGAAAAAAATCCGGATTTATTTGGTTTAGCTCTTGTGGGGTAGTAAAGGAAAGGTGCAGAGAGAAGACGAGATTTACTTTTAGAACTTAGCGATGCCATATAAACAATTGAAATTGCACAAACGAGAGCGTCCAATGCGTCAGGTTCACTCTTGCCAAAAAGGAGACCAAAACAAACAATCTATTTATTTTATGCTCGTAAAATTACACCATAACAAGTATGAACTAATATCATATTATAAGTTGCAAATTTTACGACCAAAATTATCGCCAGTGATTATAATCGTACCAAACTTTCGCGAACAATTTCATCGGCTCGTTCAATGCCCGGATAACAAAAGTGTGGTCAATTTATTTGCGTGGGCTTTCGATGTTGCATAACCTCCTTGTGAACAGGAGACGAAACTGGTGTTAAACCGTGCATTATCACGAAATATCCGGTCATAAATTTTGATAATACATCCATATTTCAGGTTTCTTTTCAAGGAAAACCTTACGCACGCTTTATGGCCCTTTGTATTGTCGCGTTTTGACCCCATCTGAATTAGGGTATACATGAGTGTGATGTAATCGTATGGTGTGGTCAAACGTGTTCAAGCTAGACACAATCTCATAAACATGTATATATAAATAGATATATCTTGGAAATAGACACAAATGTTGAACCAACTCTCTGGAATATGGCAAAGCCGTTGCTTTTCAATCACGTACAAGGTGTTCAAGAGTTTACAAGTAGATCTAGCCATATAACACAACAATGCGTGTTCTCCACTTGCATATAGAAACAGATGTTTGAAAAAAACGTCCTTAACCATTGTGAAATGCTCTCTATTTGCAACCATTTGAAGCCCAGTTGTTTTCATGCAACAGATAACCCAGGCGAGGACAGCTGGGAAGCCCTATCCGAAGACCAACTGGACCGCCAGGCCACCTATTTTGTGCCAGACCGCTCCTGCCCCGTGGATACCCTGGATCTGGCGAGGGGCACGCTTCCCAGGAACCTGGAGCTTAGGCCGTCCCAGGCACTCAAAAACGTAAGTAACATCTACAGGCAGTTTATTATAGTGTATAATATTATATTTTCATATGCTGGCGGTGCTGCGTGCTGGTAGATTTTGGTGTTTATTCGATCAAAAAGTTCATTTATCTCGAGCAAGCCGATTGTCAAATTTTCGAAAAAATTTACTTATCGAATTAGTTGCTATTCTGAGTTTCACTTTTCTCCGATTTTCATTTCGACCATACACGACGACTTCCAAAATGTACTTAGCAGATTATTAAATCAAATTTAAACAGCTTATTCCAGTGCCCTCGTGAAATTATTCGAAGCTCTTTTCCCAAAACAAAATTTTGTTTGATGCAATAACAAAAAACTTTAAGCGGGAAAGTCTTAAAGCCTCTTCATTCACTTGAGTCAATTTCACTTACAACTCCTAGAAAACGTCAGTGTTTCAATTAAGTAGGCTTCTATTCAATAATATCAACAATGACAAAACTCAGCGTGGTTAAGGGTGTCTTTAAAAATTCGATGTTTTAACCTCCTTGCGCCAGTTCGAGCCACTTTCTATTGTAACGTCAAGCGGTCGACTCGACGCTTGCACGCTGTCATGCTAAGTGGAAAGCGTGTCTCCTTTTGTAAACTTTCACCATTCCCTATGAGAAATAAAAGGTAGACCCCGGGGGCAAAATTGTTATCGGGCAATCAAAACCAGATAAAAAAGTGAAATGAGCAACAAATTAAGCTGTAGTGAAGATATTTATCTGAATTGCGATGGTCGCGTGCTACCGTGTTATTTTCTTCGCTTCAGCATTTTCTTAAGACGTTTTGCTCTATTCCAGTATTTTACAGCTGGCGAAAGATGTTTCAATAAACTTTTGATTTTGTAAACATTGATGAAGGGGATGAGCGATAACGAAAATTTACTTGTTTCGGCCAAAAACATGACATGAAAAGTTATTTTGGAATGTTTTTAGCTATTGCAATGCACAAAAGTGATCTAACCAGACGGTTTTCTTTGAAATTTCGTTCTTAAGCCCCAACTGAATTTATTTTTATTAAAACACGGACGGCTGTGTTCGTACAATGTACACCAATAGGTAAGTATAAATGTGATAGTAATGTTGATATAGATTGTCTATAGAACCAAACCATAAACACATCATATTTATGATGCAAATACACTGATAAGGCTGGGCTTTGTCCTTCGATTTGGTTACATAAGCAACTTTTATCACCCCTTTGGGCAAATGGGCTACAGCAAACAACGAAAAAAAGCTTAATCTCCCGTCCAGCTACCTTGGACAGACGAAACATGATAAAATTATATATTTATCGTCTGCAGTTAAGTGGTTATTATATATCTTTCGTAAGCGCTTTCGCATTATCTATTGTGCAATACATGGTTGTAAAAACCGAGTGTCAACACATTTTGAAACAGCGTCGAGTTGCGACTTCTTATCAGCTGGGGGAAAAATTAAACACCATTTCCAGCTGAAGATATATTGTTACCTTCAAACAAACAAAAATGAATGAGGTTTTCTGTTTCCATTGTATTTGATATGTGACTTTTTGTCGGTAGCCTGAAGGCAACAGATGACCAATATTATCTATTCAAGAGGATTACGTTTAAATCATCTCTGGCTATTTTGTGATTGCGAGTTATTACAGATGATACCATCCACTTGTAAATTTTGTTATTCGAAATTTTGTCATTTCAAACGGATGGCCGATTATTTTCCCAAAAACATGGCTTGTTATTTCACTATAGCTTTAGTTTATTTGAAGTCATTATCTGTCATTTTCTTGTGCAGTACATATAGATAGTTTAGTTCATATGTGGATTAACTGGGGGAAAACCGCACAAAGACTGTTTTCTTTCCAACAAGTCTGCGTCATGTTTGAAATACACTCATCGCAGAAAGTCGCCCTTCACGCGTCGCATTTACTCTCAAAGCCATGGAGTGTCGTTACTCTCAAACCCTCGGAAGTGTGGGGAAAAGGTATTTACCCGTTACTCGAGATCAAGGAGAGACAGTTCGCTTCCAAAGACGACGAAATGAAACGACAACGAGTGACTTGCACTCTCGCCCCCGAGAAAATGTGCAAATATTCATGACATGCGCACGACGTGTTGAAGAGAGTGACTTCTGTTATTCCTCTGGGTGGCTTGTCGGAGAGTTGTATATTCTCGCCACTTCAGTCTTGGTACACTTCTAGGCATCGCCGTGAGACGGTTATCATTCTCGTTTTGTTCATATTGTCTTATGGATAATTCTACTTTGTTCCGTTTGCTATATATTCCTTGCTGTATCAAATACTGCACTGTTGAGCGGAATGAGTAAAACTTGTTTTGTTTTGGGCGAAACCTCGCCAAATACCTGAAATCCTGTGATGTTTACAAGCCTGGAGCTCCAATTTATGATCTTTCTACTTGACGCTGGTCAAATATGAAATACAAACGACACAGGGCGAAAATTGATCAGATGATCAAATATTTGACACCCGTTGACGACAGGAAAAAAGAAGCTGATACACCTTGATTGCCCCTAGACTATTGACACAGTGAAAAGGAATCTTCGTCTTCATTCAACTATAAGTAGAGAAATTTCGTCGTTCTACGCGTTTTCCCTTCGAAGTTCCATAGAAAAAAACTGACAAGGGGCTTTCACACGTTTCACTCTCCAACAATTAGTATGCAAATCTAACACCATCTGTAAACTTGGCCATACCTTGCCCAAAATCCACGGGGGTGGGTGCTTCGAGCAACTTGGTTCTTTTACTTTTCGATGGTGATCTTTGAGGGAACGCCACCAAAATATGTCTGGTGTGACATTGCAATGTTTGACCACCACTAGTTAGTGTTTGTAGCCTTTTTCTCCCTGGGAACAAAACATGGGCATTGTGTTTCATTTCCCACCGGTGGATAATTGTCGGCAAGCTTGCTCGAAACACAATGGCGGACATGACAAGGGGTTTTGACCGGTAGGGCTAAGGGGACAAGATACAAGCTTTCACTGGCGATTGTCTGGGGTTAAATATGCTGAAAATGGCCCGTCTCAGCCGAGCTTGAGTGGTGATTTAGTCGTGTATAGACACGTTTCAGGGGCTGTTGAGCAGAGCTTAAGTACTTGTTTGGCACCCTGGTTTTGTTACACTGCGGGCGAAAATGAAGCCTTGTTTGTTGAAACGTGAATCTTTTTCACTCGCTTTATTTTCACGACGAATATGTGGAATTTTCATCCATATAAAGAAGAGGTTTTTGTATTTTATGTTAACAACCAGTGAATAAGTAATGTTCAATGCAAAACTTTGCCAAATTTCAGCACCATATAACACAATAATATGCCAATATTTCAGCACCATATAATACAATAATAATGAAAATATGGCATAACGGTACTGATTTTGAGGAAATATATTCAATATTGACTGATATTTATTTGTACGGACATAAACAGTTCTCCACCAATTATATGTTTCAGACGGATGGCGTGTTCAGTACGGAGTTTGTTCCCCGGGGCACGAGGTTCGGTCCACTCCGGGGTGAGGAGTTCCCGGCCCGAGAGCCTCCCAGCTCCAGCAACAACCAGTACCTCTGGAGGGTGAGCCTCACGCTTATTTCTTTCACGTACATTCATTATAAATCCTCACTCTATCTTCTTCTTCTTCTTCTTCTTCTTCTTCTTATGTTATATCATTTTCTCAATCTTCTTCGTATTTTATGTAGTCTTGTTTTTATCGTATTGCAATTTGACTCCATAAAATCCATCACGAACTCGTCGAAAAACCCTCAAAGAAAATAACCCTCAAGAAAACTTCAAGGAAATTCTACATATTCAACTAAAACATATCCATATTCCCTTAGATTTACGAGGAGGACAACCTCCATCACTACGTAGACGCAGTCGACGTCTCCAAGTCCAACTGGATGCGATTCGTGAACCCGGCGCCGTCTGCGGACTCCCAGAATCTGGCGGCTTGCCAGGTGCGGGGCGAAGTGTACTTCTTCACGACAAAGGCGGTGCCCGCCGGCTGTGAGTTACTCGTGTGGTACAGCCGAGAGTATGCTAGAAGACTCGCCTGTCCAATTTCGGCTTCGACGGCCGCGACTGTGAGAGCCAAGGGGGAGAGTCGTGGTAGGTTCCGTTTTGTTTCTGAGAGTGAATTTCTGCTAGAAGTGTGTTTAAAATTATTGTAGTTGGATAAATATCACAGAAAAGTTTCGTGATAACAGGCAGAAGTCTACATTCATGCTAAGTGTATATTATAATGTAGAATCGCGCTCGTTTTCATTTTTCAAAAAATGCATACGGACAAGAGACATTACATGGTGTTGCATTCTCCGAATTTAAGGTAACTACTCCCCAAGAGCGAACAGCCCCATCCGGAGCCCAACCACCTCCTCCACCCCTTCATCAACCTCCGTCCACACTAGCGAGGCTCTTGACTTCAGCGTCAAGGGCCGCAACAGAAGAGAGGAGACCCCCAAAAGACCGACGGCCAGTCGAGTTGAAAGCCCGGACAGCTCAGAGGACCAGCGAGTGTCTGCCACCCAGAGGCGGCTTGCCAAACCAACGCCGATCTACGCCAAGAAAGATTCCACCCGCGCGGAGAACCACGGGCACTGGTACAACGTCGGCGTCGGTAGCTCCACATCGCCTATGAAGTTCTCGCCGCCAAGCAGCGCCGTTGGCGAAGGGGGATTCCAGAAGCCGAGCACGGCGATCATCGAGTCCCTGCTCAGGAAAGGCGATCGACGTTGGACGTCTCCGACGAAGATACGAAGCCCCGAAAGTCGATTCCCAGTACCACCATTCAACTTGAAGGCTCCCAAAGTGGAGCCGCCGCAGCCGCCAGCCCAAGTTCACCCCATGATCTCCCCAATGTACAACTCAATACTGCCATTCCCCTTCTCAACCGCCGGCTGCTTCCTCCCTGGACAAACCCATGAATTCTCAGAGACGGCAGAGCGATTGAAGAACAGTCGCTTCAGCATGGCGCCGAGACCTCTATCGCATTTTCCCATGCCACATTTTCCGAGTAGTTCGTTAGCTCCACTCTACGCGATGAACGGTCTCTTCCCCATGGGCGCCTATCCAGGACTTCCGAATCCCTGGGGCATGCACTCCGCGAGCTTACCAACATCCATACCACACACAAGTCCCTATGCAAAGACACCGACCTCATCCATGCCTTCGACACCTTCGCCAGTTGCGCCTTCATGTAAAGCTTCGAAGACGAAGCCTCAAAGTTCAACAGAAGCGGTCAACCTCGCGAAGTCGAAGGGTAGCCATCAGAACACTCGGGGCTATCGGTCACTTCCATACCCTCTGAAGAAGAAGGACGGAAAGATGCACTATGAATGTAACGTTTGTTTGAAGAGCTTCGGCCAACTGTCCAACTTGAAAGTCCACCTACGCACACACACGGGCGAAAGGCCCTTCAAGTGCCAGATCTGCAGTAAAGGTTTCACGCAGTTGGCCCACCTACAGAAGCACAACCTCGTCCACACGGGCGAGAAGCCGCACCAATGTCAAGTCTGTGGCAAGCGCTTCAGCAGCACAAGTAACCTCAAGACACACATGCGCCTGCACAGCGGCGAGAAGCCTTTCCAGTGCAAGCTGTGCCCGGCCAAGTTCACGCAGTTCGTTCACCTCAAGCTGCACAAGAGGCTGCACAGCAACGAGCGTCCATTTGAGTGTCCCAAGTGTAATAGGAAATACATCAGCGCCAGTGGACTCAAGACCCATTGGAAAACTAGCAACTGTGTCTCAGCAGACACAGCAATTGATGTTTCTCTCTTAGAAGCAGACGAACTGGACCTGACCCAGGAGGAAGTCATGGCTATCGAGGCCATGCCATGCCTCAACTTCATGGACATGAGCCATAGCAACGAGGCCACGCGCTCTTCCGTGCCTGGCAACCAGGGGTCAGATGGGGAGTCAGAACTTGACAACAGTTGCTATGACAACGTGCAAAGTGACTTGAGCGTAGAGGGTGACCAGGAGCGAATGAGCTCGACAGCTGGGCTTGACACGTCCAGCTGTGAACAACTGTCGCCTGAAACTCAACACATAGAACATGTTGAGGGCGATGACGATGAAGATATGGAAGACATTAATGTGTCTTCGTGAAAGTGAGAATTTTTTCGCTCTCTTTTCGCGTGAACGCGACCATCTTGGACTGAATATTATGCTTCGTGTAGTTGCATAAATATATTTATAGTATGACTGCATAGTTAGTTGTATATGGCTGCATAGTTCTATATCTAGTGAAATTGATTTATAGAAAAAAATCAACAGTATTCACCAGTATGAAAAATGGAAATAGATGTGTGATGATTATTATGTTTTTATTTATTGTGCTTTGGTGAACAGTTTGTTTCTCTCCGTCCGTGAACAGAAAAAAGTATTTGTCTCGTTTTGTTTATGTTGAATTACGCTCTTCGACTTATAAATGAGATTAATTTTGAGGTATTAGATCTTACAAAAAATACAGAGTATTATATTGTACATATATATCCTTGTATTATTAGGAAAATGTCCTTATAGGAAATGCTTAGTTATAGCTCGTAGTATGATTACAAACGATGAAAATAATACATTTTAGGATCGATACACTTGATGTAAATATATTCACAGTCAAGATAATTCATCGATACATACTTTTTCTGATCATTATAATGAAATTGAATGATCAAGTTGATCATCCGCATGAATGATCCAGAACACCGTTGAATTTTGAAGTATAATTTGGCGTGATTTGAAGTGTTTCGTATAAATTATTTATAAAAATTGTACACTGGTGCAGCAATGCATTGCATTTTTTCACTTGAAATATCACACGTACGTTCATGTTTTGTTATTTGTTCATTACAATGCTATATCTCTGTGGTTTTGAATACTCAATGATTACAACTTTTTTCGTCGTTTTAACAATATGCTATATTGTATGACAAATACCAGATTCAATTAGTACGGATAAACTTGAATTTTCATGGTGTATTTTTTTCGCCGTTTGTGTGTTCATTTTACATATAAATGTACGGTTTCTATGAAAGGTAATCGAATCAAGCGAAGGCAATACTTAGCATTACTGAATATAACTGAATATACATATTCACGTGGAAGCTTCACGATATATTTTTGTTTTGCACGAAATAAAACATGGTTATTCAGTGAACTACTGCTTTTATTTCCATGACTTTCTGTACTTTCCATCAATACATATATATCAATTGAATTTGAGTAAGAACTTCAAGAAAACTTAATACTTCAAATTTAATACATCGTTACATGTATATAGAAGATGAACTGACTAAATTTACCTGAATTTAGCTCACGTCAAACACACTTGTAACAAATCAGTCATTGAAAAATTTATTCGCTTATTCTGACCTGACATGGGGTCAAACATCGAAAATACAGATTAAATACCAATGAAATCAAAATATTTTCATAACAATCGCATCTGGCATTCTAAAAGAAGAGTCACTGAAGCTTAATAGCTCGATTCCTGACAAAGTTTGATTATTTTCCACTCGGTTTTGACTTTATTGTTGATTTTAGCAGCGTTCTCTGATTGGCAATTATTCAAGGGTACTAATTCACGAAAGCAGTGCCCTATACTTAATGAAAGTCTAATTTATTTCGACCGCATGCCACGTTCTCCAAGCTAAGGTCTGTCTAAATACCTATACTTATGGCTAGTGGTCAATAGAAATTCGAACGAAAGGTTATGAAAAGTTCACCTCACAACAAAACAGGCCACCCATCACCTCCGCATTATTCTCATTGGTTTCTTTACTGTTTTCAAGCATCGTACATACAATGGCAAGGCGATCTTAATGTCGTCTTCATTGCAGAGAAATCCGCTTATAGCGCGGATGATTTTCCATTCGTCTGTCCGCTTTCTTTGACCTGTCGAGGGCGTTCGACTGTCTTCGTCGGTTCCGCACCGACGGAGAAAATGAGAAGCTCTCGGAAAATCACGAAAACGTTGAAGACAAAGCAGAACAGCGGGTGATCATGAGGTCGCGACCTTCGCTTTGTCGAGGGAACTCATCCCAAAATGGTCAACCCGTAACCGCCTAGAAAATGGAATAATACCCAATTTGGAGGGGCGAACGTGGAAACCCCATGAAAAGCGTATCGCACATGTAGCGGGCAATATCACCGCCTGAAGTGCACGATCAGTGGGCAATGAGTGTTTATGGCTTGGTGAACACCGTAAAAGGGCATTGATTTGAAGGGAACAAGACTTTTTTCCGTCGTGAAACATAATCAACACAGCGAGGGTTGGCCATAAAAAAGTGATCGCATAGAAATAGAAGAAAATGTATTTTGTTTGCTACTAATTAGCACTGTCTGGGGCCTCAAGATGGCAACCTGCAAGTACATATATATACATGTACTGGGAGTCTTTTTCTTTCCTTTAAATCAAATACGCGAGGTTGTGCAACAAGTTGTTTGAAAGGTGTCTGAAAAAAATGTCTGAAAGGTGACCAAAATATCAGCCTCCTGGAAGTATACTTTGCGGTAATTATACGCTGAATCATTCCGTCTGATATTTTTCATTGAAACAAAACTGTACATTGTACAATCATGTATGCTTCCTCGCAAGCATGCAGCAAGAAGAAATCATAATTTACCGGACGAAGTTTTATCGTCTGAACAAAATGTCATCATGTGTGGCACATGCATATATTTTGAGCAAATATTTATTGACGATAATTTTTCCTACGGATACTATTGAGTCCATTGTAGGTAATCACTTGCTAAATATTATATACATAGTGTCACTTGGGCCGAATCGGACTCGGTTGAAAAATAAAATTCGAACCGAGTTCCACATCAAACGCGTGTAGCGACAAATCGCACAATGAAGACATTTGATACCTTTGAGAACGTAGCAAAAGTTGGACAAAATGTTCGCCCTTTAGAAATTACAATATCGCGTTCAGAGAGAAAAACGTTATCCGACACTAAGGGTCGCAAATTGCAGGTAATGATAACAAATCAAATATGAACCAAGATTATACGCACGTGTGCAACCTACATTGTGAAAATCTCTTGAAATTCGTGAGCAAAAATCAAATATACAACCGAAGAATACACCTTGAAATTGAAATGCGAACGCATATCTTCAACAGTCGGTCTGTTCTGAGATGAAAGTTCATTCAGTGCACCAAACGAGTTAGTACATGTATACATAGTTGAAGTTATAGATTAATTGCTACTCGAGAATTTCTACGAAGATTATGATTGGATGCAAAAATAAATATACACATTGTTATTATTATTATTGTTGTTGTTATTAATATTTACCCATAGCATTGCTATCTGTGATTAATTAAGTAATTTGTAGAAACACTTTAAAATCATACTTCTCTACATTTATCTCTGATAAAAACGAACAAAAATAAGCCAGATAATTATCATGTTTTTATTCATTCCGAAACAGTCATTTTCGAAACTTTTACACAAATCAATGTTCATGTACAAGCTACAAAATTATAGCAAACCTACACACTTTTTTATTCATTGGTTATATCACTATTCTTCAGCACACATCCTCCCAAAACATACACTGAACACATCTTATGAACACCATTGTAGTGCCCAGTGCATTTTAGGCACTTAGTCTAGTAATTACTGACACTTATTAATGTATTCATCATAAAAGAATATCAGTCAATACCGCGCCCAGGCATTTGCAATTCATGCCCATACGTGGCACAGCACTCTTACATACATACACAAATTTTAACACACGCACATGCACAAAAATACTTGCAAGATAGTCAAAGCAAAACAAACGCTACATCTTTTGTATAAACTCCTCCAAGTTTCGCCTGAGTTTCCGCCGTAACGTTTCGTCCATCTCGCCGAATTCGCACGGTTCCCGATCGCACGGCCGCCCCAGTTCCACCTCAGTGCGCAGGAAGCGAGGCCGTACGACGTCCGTATCACGGCGGCAGTGGTCCTTCAGGCGGAATAATTCTTCCGTCGTGCTGTCAAACCGCATCACGAAGAATCTGTGGGGATTTATTTTTGGACGGGGAGGGGGTGGGGGAGTGGTAGAACAAGAAATTGTATTAGCATTTCAGTCATCAAGAACATTTGTTAATCTTGTTTGTTGTATTGCATATCTTTATCTCTACTCAAAAACCAGCAGGAAAAAATATGCTAGATATAGAGTGCATTGAAATATTCAGTTTCGCGGCCTCAACGATGACTGCTTGAGTTGAGGAATGTTCTGATTCTGAAAATGAGGGATATTCTCGTTTTTCGATTCAAAGTGGAACGTCCATACTCATACTGGACAAAAAACGTGTTGCCCTCGCCACCAAACAATTCTTGCCCTTTTTGATTATCAGTTCTCGAGTGTTCTCTTCTGAGCGCAGTACTTGCATTTCCGTGGCATTCAGAGACTTGAAAACCCATTGAAACCCACTGCAACAGGATCTCGGCAAATAACAGTAAATGCTGGTGCATTTGTAATATCACTTATAGCGCCCTCACTACGCGCATCAATGGATAATCAAGTATGAATACAAGTAAAAAGAAATAGAGAAACGTACGTATAGAGTTTGAAGTCCATACTGGTGAAATCCGTGAGAAATCTACTCATTTTCACGAGAAGTGTCCAATTGCGCATACAAAACGCTGCTTGAAAACTCTTCTCATAAAGGATGAAGACAGGTTTCAAGATGGGTTTTGTCTACCTGCAAAGCCCTTAAGGATAGTAGAGCAACAAACATAAATTAACTCGAGGCTTTCTCCTGGTTTTCAAGGGGAATAATGCGTGGATCGAGTGACGGCAAATAAATACCTGGGGAATAGGGACAAAGGTCTATTTTTGAGGGAGATGTTTTCCATTTTATCACGAAAGGGCCCAGTAAAACTCCATGAACCCTCAATGCTAAACTTACGTCGCCAGAACATAATAAACACATCTCAAATTCACACAGAACAGGGGCAAATCTACATGCATGGGACTCGCTTGACACTCGTTGGCGTTGGTGCCCAGCGAATCAAAAGCATTGTGAAGATCCATTAACGCTTCATAATTTTGACAAACATATATACGAATATCAGAGTACTATTATACTACTACATCAAATTAATTTAGCTTATCATAAATGAATGTGATTTATTTATTAGATTTACAATCTTTGAACCACTATTGTATCAATAAAGAGTTGCTAATATATCTTCAGGTTTTATATAATTCACAGATACAGTAAGCATACGCTGTAGATACTAGTATATACCCGAGATATATGAACTTGCACCAAGATAACTCCGTCCTAAAACCAAAAGTGTAAAACTTCAAACAAATTTGTGTAAAAATTATCTACTATGTATCCAAAAGCAGTTGACATTTGACTCCTATTATGTCGTCCTTTGCTTTATATGGCTGTTGCGTCATTTTAAGCCACGATATATTTCCTGAAATCGACACGAGTGCTTTCAAATATATCACTGAAAACTTTGCACATGTCTCGAACTCGTATTTCGCTACGACCAGACGAAAACTCCATTATCTTAGAGGCTCTCTTACCAAAAACAATAAAAACTGAGAAAGATGTTTAGTTTCTGTAATGATCAAATATCCAAAATTAAATACTCAGTTATAACATGTGTTACGTGTTATATAATTTGTATAAAACACCGGTAATAAATTTATTACCGTGGGTGCATCACTGTTTCATAATTTTCAGCCGCAGCAGTCTCAATAAATTGCACATAGAAACGCTTAGGAAATGGAATATTAATATCGTTCTTTTGTGCGTCGGTGATCATTATTTCATTGCGCAAGAACATAGATAATTATCTTGCACGTGCAATATCTATCCACGTTCATTAAAGTGTGAAAAACAGCCTTCCCTTACTATAAAAGAGCTGTATGATGATGATACACTTGTCTTCAAACGACGTTGGTGAAAAAAATATATAAACGACGCACTGAGTGACTTCACCATCGCAAAACCCTAATTGTGTTCATTTGTACACATTAAAACCGAAATGACACGCGGCACATGAAAGATGGGAAAACACATTCGACACAGTTTGCAAATGACCCAACTAGACGTTCAGTACATTAATTCTGCGGACAACTATCACTTACGCCCGTGATGCCCGCTGTGCCCAACAGACTGTTTTGTGCCCATCAGTGTGGACATCTGCAAGGCATCACCACTTAGGACGTTGTCCGATTCTGATTTGGACACGGTATCCCCGTCTATTGTGAACGGGAAACTTTCGAACCGAGAGAATCAGAGGGCTCTCACTTTGACCAATAGCGGGACGGAGCAACCCCACCGCCAATTTCTTAATGTCGCGACGTTCGTCAGGCTTGTTCATATCATCGCATCACCGGGGGCTGGCCGTTTATGACCGTGATGACCAAAAGATCAAAGGGGTCAAGGCTAGACCCCAACAGAGAAGATGATGAGTCTCTGCTTCATGTAGAAATGACGATGAAATACCGGCCCATTGGAATTCCATGATGTCCCTTTTAGGTGTCTCAATGGAAACAACTTTATTACCGCGATGACTTTTACTTGGCTGCCCATGCTCATTTCAGCTCGTCATTTCGTCGCTAAATGGCCCACTGTGCAAGCGTGTCTTTTGGCTTGTTGTCCTGCCTTTTCGATCGGAGCAAATGAGGGTCTCCGCTGCCATTCGGGACATTGTGTATAAGTAAGAGCGACAGGGTTATAACGCACTTTGTCAAACGCTTGTTGTCGGTATATCGGATCATTAAGTATGATCAAATGACAGGGCAGCGAGCTGGGCAAGAGAGAAAGACAAAATAAATCTAAATGATGACCGGGTAGTTAAGAGAGGAACACAAAACGGAAAGTTACAAGTTGAAATCATTCCTTGAAGCGAAATAATTTTAAATTGCCCATCTTCACTGCAACGAATCGTGCGGTGACGACTTGTTGCTACAGGCCTGTGACCACTTTTTCCATACGTACGCTTGTTCGTACACTGAACATCACTCTTTAAATCTCACCTCATTGTCAACGACATCTCTTCAATTCATCTGATGCTATCGGCACGGCAATGAATTTTATCACATATGTAATGAAATGATGTCGCACTTTGGAAACAAATACACATATGACGCCAAACAATGAGTATCTACTCAGAATTCTATCGGCGCATACCGAGTGCGTGTGTCAACGGTTTTTATGGTTTTTATCTGTCTATAGTTTTACACGCGACAGATGTATTCTTTTCAATTACTTACTTTTCTTTCTAAGAAGATCCACCGTTACATGTACTGTACTTATTAGCAACGAGAAATAAAATAACTTTCGAGCACTCTACTTATCAGTTGAAATCTCCACACTTTGGGCATCCTTTTATTTTCAAGCGAGCTGCTTTTCTTTTTACCCAGCCAGTGCTCGGTCTGATAAAAATGTCGCCGTGTATTTAACATCCAAAAGCTAACAATAATTTAATAACTTCTAAGGACAATTACGGTCGATTATCTGTGCCCGTCCTGAAAAGAAGGACACCTGGTTTTAAAGCCTCGAAAAAAAAAAAACAATACCAAAACTTCTCGTTTTGAGTTTGACATGGATACTTTAGCCTACAGCGAAGATGATGTACCAAATCGGCTAGAAGCAGTGGTAAATTGTTATCTAAATATTTTAGCAACCCTGGGGGCTTTACAAGTCGAAAGGTGGAAAAGGTAGGATACAATTCATTGCTTTCTTTTGTGATTATTTGAATCTTCTTCGTCGCGTGCCTTCCTTTGTTGGAACATAGTTTTTGAACTACATGTATTAATTTAGTGATGTGCTCCATGCACATGTATATACTTATGTGCTATAATATTGGAATTTTGGCTTGCTACATATATTGCAAATATCGTAGTCATTCGGAGATAGATGATAATTATATTTAAATGAGCTTGTAATAAATTAAAAGATTTTAGATGAATATCTGGTGTATTGAAATGTAAGCATGTATATTATGTATGCATATCAACAAGCATAAACTGCATTAACAATTCATTATTCTTTAAACATTACAGATAATGTCTAGAGTCAATACTTAGATGCCACTATAAAAATTTGAAGTTCTCTTGATTTACAAGAGATTTACAAGAACATGATTTGAATGATATGAAACAGTCGAAAATGAAACCAGTTTTAATCACATTGGGAAGATGTACATCATTTCACCACGGTGAAAATGATATCACTCATGTAACGGTATCACAGTCGTCAACGTGCGCACAGGATTCCTGTAGCGGAGTTACAGGAAGCCTGCAAAAAACAACAACATAATCTGAGAAAATTGATGGTAGGTGGGTATTTTTAGTTGGAAACACATGCCAAACGAGGTTTCCAGCAAAACGACTTAGCAGATAGACTAACATAAAGATATTCTTTTGGGTGGTAGTTTCATTTGTTGTTGACACCTTCGTTATTATTAACTATAAACACATGAAGTGAGATTATTACTCAATTATCGTCCGATTGCCCCTTTGTCTACATGAAATCACCATATAATGGAACTTTTGCCCACTGCTAATGTGCATGGGGGTTGATTGGTTCACAGTTGATCAAATTCAACAGTTAATAGGAGGTGACACTCGTCTGTTTGTGTTTGTTAAGCAATTGCTTATCGTAGCATACACGAGATATGTGCTGCAGGATTCACGTAACAGGCGCTGAAGTATTCACGTAACAGGCGCTTCAGTATTCAAGTAACACTGGATGTAAAATTGCCCTAAAATTTCTCTTTCCACTAAATTAACTTTGTACACATCAATATAAACACATACAAAGGTCAGATTCATGGATATTGCATTGTACTGGAAAAGTACAAGCTTATAGGCTGCATTATTCCTGGCTGGATCTCATCAATTGGCAATGCAAGTACCACTAGATGTAAAATTGCCCCCGAATCTCTCTTTCCACTAAATTTACAGCAAAATTATTTATTATATTTAACAACTGGAATGGTATAATATGTACACTATACATAAACTGAATATATACAGTGCTCACCATGACCTCACTGATCAGTATTGGGACCAGCGTGGGACTGGATGCAGTGTTGTACAATGTCATCCGTTTGCTCTGATGAGAAACTGCAGTACCCACAGTCACCAGCCATAATAATTATCTGTAGGAAAGTTGCTAACAAAAACACACACGTAATATAGGTTAGGTCCATGCAACACACCAATACTGATATCATTGAGGACATGATGAGCACTGTATATTCAGTTTATTATATTGTTCCAGTTGTTACACATAAGTTATTTTGCTGTAAATTTAGTGAAAGAGATATTTGGGGGCAATTTTTCATCTAGTGCTACTTGCATACTAAATTACTTTACAAAGAAGAAAAGGCATTGCCAGTTGATGAGATCCAGCCAGAAATATCGCAAACTATATACTTGTACTTTTCCAGTACAATGCACAATCCATAAATCTGACCTTTGTATGTGTTTATATTGATGTGTACAAAGTTAATTTAGTGGAAAGAGATATTTTGGGGCAATTTTACATCGAGTGTTACTTGAATACTGAAGCGCCTGTTACGTGAACACTGAAGCGCCCGTTACGTGAATCCTGCAGCACATATCTCGTGTGTGCTACGATAAACAATTGCTTGACGAACACAAACAGACGAGTGTAACCTCCCATCAACTGTTGAATTTGATCAACTGTGAACCAATCAACCCCTATGTACATTAGCAGTGGGCAAAAGTTCCATTATATGGGGATTACATGTAGACAAAGGGGCAATCGGACGATAATTGAGGAATATTCTCACTTCATGTGTTTATAGTTAATAATAACGAAGGTGTCAACAACAAATGAAACTACCACTCAAAAGAATATCTTTATGTTAGTCTATCTTCTAAGTCGTTTTGCTGGAAACCTCGTTTGGGATGTGTTTCTAACCAAAAATACCCACCTACCATCAATTATCTTAAACTATGTTGTTGTTTTTTGCAGGCTTCCTGTAACTCCGCTACAGGAATCCTGTGCGCACGTTGACGACTGTGGGTATTATAGATTTTCCGTTTTGTGTGCGGTGAAGATCATAATGCAACCGCCCCTTCAAACCATCATAACGTGCCAATCATACCAGAAACGGGCAAGGATATCAATCATAACGTGTCATGGAATTTGAAATTGAAAAGAAATGGTCTACCACTTGGTAGTGCAAATCATTGTGTAAGTCATAAAAATTTGTGAGAGATAATGTTAGATTATTATTATTATCAAACCTAAAACATAGCACCAAGGGTGCTGTAGCTTACCGGCAATCATGAGAAACGCAGAGTATTCATTTTCCAACATATAAATTGTTACACTGATCTTGAACTCTAATTGTCAAAACATGTTCGTAAATGTTGCTGGAAACACATTTCCTGTATGGACCATAATACAAAATCAAATTACACATCACAAAGGTACAAAAAGAGAATCTTATACATGATTTTGAGCAAAACTGTCTGAATAGACTTGTTTTGGGGTTTCTTAGAAACGGGTGTTTGGGGATTGATTTCATTAGGGTTGTAGGGGCAGAAGTGAATCATGGTCATTGTTTCATCTCCCTAGTATTGGGAGATGTACAGCCAAGGCTAAAACAATGACCAAGATTCACAACAATCTATTTTCCGTGTATTTCACATTGCACCACATGATGTGAAATTAATTGTATTATCAAATTTAAGTAATATATGAATGTGATTGTGAACTGTTACTAATGGTAAAATGTAAAATGTGTGACTGTAGCAGGTGAATTGTATGATTGTTGTGAATCTGAAATAAACTACTACTACAAAATGGCCACCAAAGACAAAATTCATCGTTTTTGACCTTCCAAGGTCACTGAAGGTCAAATTCAAGGTCATCACTCAAACCGCAATATATGATTTCCCATTTGAATGTGCCAATACTTAGGCTCTATTTTGAAGTCTTCTATGAGTTTATTTTTGCTGGAAATGCCTCAAAACGAATAGTGACTTGATTTTGGACAAAAAAAATTTTTTTGCCGACCCGTCAAAAAATGAAAATGGCCGCCACACGCGGACCGGCGATTCAAGGGCAACAAAACTTATACACATCATAGAGGTACATGAGGGGAATGTTTTAAAACAAAAATCTCAAAACTGATCAGTTTTTGAGAAAATGGCCATCAAAAATCCAAAATTATATTTATTTCCAAATAATCCATATATGATTAATCCATCATTAACTTCAATGTAGGGATTAAACCTGATTTAATCAAATTCCCACTATTCAAGCTGGGTAGGCAATCATAACGTTTGGGTACATTTCATTCATTATCTGGCTGAAACATCAAGACATATCATTCATGCTTGGTTCATCGGAAACCACACTTTTATCCCACAAGTATCAAATGAACAAAATTGATTTTAATTGAAAATGTCACACACAACAAATCGAAAACCTGGTTTCTGTTTTTTTGTGTGTTTTGTTTCATCTTTGAATAGGTCTATAATCACACCAATTTTTGCCTAACCTGTGTTGGGCAACCTCCGGATGAAGCATATCTCGATCAATAAATCAGCATTTTCTACAATTATTTTATTAAAATGTGCCCGAACGTTGTGATGGTTTGCCCATCGTGCTAATTAAATCAAATAATACTTACGCTCCTTCCTTGTGTCTTGTGCCATGTCGGAACATTCGGTATGGAAGTTGTCGTGATCCGAGGTATTCTATATTGCGAACGATTCCTCCTCCATCCAACACAACTGACGCTGCCCGCTTAATAGCCTGGGCTAATTCAGGCTGTTTGCAATGGAAAATAATGTATAGAGATTCATGAATAAAAAATCACAGCGACTCAGAGCACTTGCTGAATTTGTGAGCCATTTTGTTCCAATGTGAAAATGAATGATTGTTAATGAATATGTAGATATATGTACGTATCTGCCCAGTTGAGCACCCACATTTTTAAATAATCTTCTATTTGGACAGAATCACATAATTCAAACATTCTTTTGAAATAGGTCCGACAACTTAATGACGAGGCCTGTTTATTTAAAATAGTAACCCTATTTGAATCTTTTGGTCTAATTTGTATCTTGGAAAACCTGGATAGTCTTTGGTGTTTTGATGGTGGACTTCGAGTTTTAAGCATACAATAAAATCATAACGTGCGAAATAGGGCGGTATAAATTTAAGACAATTGGTATTCGGGAATCTGACGGACTAATTGAGATAATCTTGCCCACAATTAGAAGTCGGCGACCACCACATCACTGTAGGAACCCTACTACCGTAACGCGGCATTACGGTAGTATGGGACGATAGCGGTAGGCGAGTGGTTCGATTGGTTTTTTTGAGATTATCGTTTATAGAACACATGTCACTCTTCTCCGATGGTGTGTTTCGATGCCTCTTGAAGTTTCGCATCTATTGTCGTATTGTTTTGTGGGAATATTGCTCTTAATTAGTCAGAAAATGGAAAATGAAAATCAAGAGAATACTACGGTAACGTCAGATCAGTAGCTGCGGGGTACTACCGTAACGCAAAGCATGTACTACCGTAACGTTAACCTTGGTCTCACATTAGGTCTTTCGTAATAGATCTATGTCTTTTGCATCGTTTCAGATAAAAATTTCGTACATAAGGAGCTTGCATATACGAAATTGATTTCGAGGTACAATTGTTTTTATATTATACAACTGATACTGTATGGTGTCATGTGAAATGACGAAATGTGGTGTTTTGGGACGTCTATAACTGAACATATTACACGGGTTGTCGAAGAAGCAGAAAGTGAGCAAGCAAATAAGCAATTTTTTAACATTGAATAATGACATTTTCGAATGTTACCCCAGCGTAGAAAATTTAGTTGTACTAATTTTATGATAAGGTATGAGTGAGAAAATAATATTGACAAGATACCTTATTTTAACGAAGATAATGATGTTCTGATTTATTTCAATGCCATACATTGTTGTCGTATTAATATATAAAATGTTAAGATACATTTGTGTATTCCGAGCCGTATAATGTATGCAGACGTTGACCGTTGCACAGTATTTACACACTCGTCTGAGGAAAAAGCAATGACGTTCACAACAAGATTTAATTGGCATCAATTATTAGTATAGATTCGCACAGTGATATGCATCAGATGGTCTCTTTTTGACATTTGATTTTTCATCGACGTCTGTGAAATCATATCAAAAGATAATGCATACTATGAGAGAGTGAATCCTTTTTTATGCACAATGTTTGGTTTGGTGTCAGTCAAACTTTGGAACGTACGGTATAAGGTAAACTTCAACTTTGAGGTGAACTTGAAGATAAGGTCGCCACTGGTCCAACCGCAATGTATCCACGGAAGAACCGCAAAGGTTTCCTCTTAAAACGTTTATACACTGTCCCCAAAAAAATCGTCAGAAGGCTGTAACGATTATTGAATTTCTGTCAGGATATCGAATATTCTTTAATTACAGTTTTATGAGTGTCTGGGGTCAAAATCGTACCAGGATCTAAAGCCTTAAATTCTATTCCAAAGTGAACGGAACACCCTGAATCATTACCAGATTCATCGTCTAGACATCTGAGACTGATGCTAAAATGAGACTCTGAATGATGTTAAATAACATGCACTAAAATTCTGTTTGCCGAATGGCTGGTCAACGGGCAGTAATATGTATCCTGATGTATTTTTCACATAGGCTACATATCTGCATGACGAATTCCGAAACTCTATTGTCCCGATTATGATAATCGATCTACAACAATATTTGTACTATTTATCGATAACGAAAATCCTAAAATATCAAAATCCAAGTTTTACATCATGTTAATTTTTTATATATATGTGCAAGCGTTACGGTAGTACTTGAAATCTGGAAATTGGCGTTACGGTAGTGGGCCGCTAACATTACGGTATTAATCGTCGCATATTTCAAACCGTTTTTTCTCGCAAATCAATCAGATTCACAGTTTAATTATATTGCCACACTATAAAGCATATCTAGACAATTCGCCTCATGTAGATGTTATGTGCGAAACCTACCTAATACCCAGTTTATCGTGAAAAAACTTTTCGAAGCTAATAACCTTCCGCCATCGTTTGGACTACCGTGACGTCGCGTTACGGTAGTAGGGTTCCTACAGTGCACATAGTCATAATGAAAATCATAACGTTCGAAACTTACAAAGTCGCCGGTCAAAAGCGTGCACATTTAATTTCTTTGCTCTCAGAAGTTCTCACCTTTTGCAATGTGTTTTTGTAAATAATGGCCAGCTCATAACCCGGCATGTTCTGTTATATCTAAATACCTCAACAGTTTAATACTTTACAAGCAAACAAATAAACATTCTAATCAACAAAACAAGAGGCATGGGTTTGATATTTCGACAACTTCCGGTAAAACGTTTATTTGTTATCCGTGGTTTGCAAAATATCAAATCCCGTCGCATGGGCTCCAGGTTACAGTATATTAATTATATTGGCCATTCAACTCAATGTTAAATGATCATACTTTGACGGTCCATAACACCTTCCTAAAAAAATCCCAGCCTAACCACTATGCTAGTTTTATCCCTCAACGTATTGGGCATCGCGTGGTAAGCATGAATGTATTTGACGACACATGGGATTTTTCGCTATTCTGCCTTGAATGGACCCGGGGTGAAAATACCCAAAATTATGGGTACTGATGCCCATGCAAATCCCTTTGATTCCCCAGCTCCTGAGAAGAACGCCAACGAGATACCGCCTTGAAAACCGGGTCATTAATTCCCAGCAGTGCGTTCTTTCAGGTGAATATACACTCGTCCAGAAGTCTGGCATAAAAAAAATATATGAGGCGATGTTTAACAACAGTTTCCCTTTAAATTGCCTAAGTGGGTGAACGCTCGCTGATTGGCTGAGCGATTACCGTACTATGCCCCCCAGATGTCTTCGAGGCGGAATGACACGGACCGTAGCAGGTTTTACTGCAGCGCCACCTTCTGGGCATGGTCAGCTGGAACCCAGTCAGGCTTATTCCGTTGAAATAGTAACACCATTTTAATATGTTAAGTGAATTTCTATCCTGGAGGGAGGTGGTGGGGAGGAAGGATGACACACACCAAAATCATCACAATCATAATGGACTAAACCGATCAGACTTGACTGGGTTCCGATTTAGTATACAGGGCATAGTACGGTAACTCGCTCAGCGAATCAGCGAGCGTTCACCTCACTTAGGCAATTTAAAGGGAAACTATTGTGTGACATCACCTCATAAATTTTTATGCCAGATTTATGGACGAGTGTATATTCTTTTGAAAGAACACACTGCTGGGAAATAATTATCCGATTTTCAAGGCAGTATCTTATCGTTTTTCTCAGGAGATGAGGAAGCAAAGGGGTTTTGAATGGCCATCAGCACCCACAATTTCGGGTATTTTCACCCCGGGTCCATTCAAGGCAGAATAGCAATAAATCCCATGTGTCGTCAAATATATTCATGCTTATCACGCGATGCCCAATACGTCAATTGACAAAAATAGCATAGTGGTTACCTGGGATTTTTTTTAGGAAGGTGTTATGGACCGTCAAAGTAAGATCATTTAACAATGAGTTGAATGGTCAATATAGTTAATATACTGTAGCCTACAATCTGCTACGATTCAAAATCATCACAATCATAACGGACTAAACCGATCAGACTTTACTGGGTTCCGACTTAATATACAATCTGCTACGGTCAGTGTCATTCAGATGTCCACGCCAGGAAGCCATAACTGGAGGTGATATGCAGGTATTTACAGAATTTACAGGCCAACCTCTGCGTGAACTGGTCAACAGAGTTGGCACTGAAGACATCTTCAGGTATCAAGTTCCACAGTGGAATAGTAATTGGGAGGAAGGAGTCTATGAAGATGATCAGTCAGGTTGTTTATCCTTTTGTGGAAGGTGGTTATTGAAGGCTGACATCTCGTCGTCTGTCAGCCTTCAGCATGGCATGTGTGCTGTCTCGTTTGTTATTCTGGTGTGCCTGCTGCATTGGTCATGAGCCGGGCTGCCGATCGTTGGACCTTCTCCAAACAGGTAGACCTTGAAGCTGTTTAAAGCGACCAAACCGATCAGGCTTACTCAAGGGTTGGTCAGACGGGGGAAACGTAAGATCTCTTCGTTGCCGCTGCACAGCTTCCGGCGAGGAAAGCAAAGAGAATGCTTCGCTTGTCCGGTCACGTGTTTGATGTACGTTAACCAGTTCATTTTGTTGGTGAAATTCCAGTACATCTCCGCCCATTGAGTATGTTGATAGGTAAATGTTGGTTCTAGAGAGCATGACCCGTAGAATGTGACAATTCTTGGTGTTGAATGCCAAGCCATGTCACTTTCCAGACATGCTGACGGTCAAGATCTTGTTGAAGGCAGGTCGAGTCTTCCGGGCTGTTAATTTCCCTATACAGACTATACAGATCTACGAACAGATGGACTATTCGTGTTGTGTCAAGGGTGATGTTATTGATCAAACAGAAGCGTGTCCAGAACTGGAATAGAAGCGTGTCCAGAACTGTACCCAGATATCACTGTTGACAATGACCCTCTTGGACCGATTCGACAAGAATGACTCGATCCAGGCTTGGGGGGCAGACTCTCACTCCGTTGTAGGTAGCCAATGTTGTTTGCGAGGCGGATGTGGGAGACTTTGTTGAAAGCCTAACTGAAGTCCGAGATGACCATGTCGACCTGATTTTCGCAGTCCGCAGATTCCAAATACCTCCTGACCTTCAAGCATGGCGGCGGCGAAGTTTGGATTTGCGGTAATTGATTGTCATATTCCGAAGCAAACGGCAATATACGTACTAAATATATTTCTCCAACAGTCCTGAACGGTTGCGCAATTAAAGTTCATAATTATTATCCCAACGTCATGTCAACTTCTCAAGTTCTCTTGTTCACGAATAGGCTCAAACTCAAACTGTCACCGACTCACTGAGACTGAGTGAGTCAGTGTGAGTGTCAGCAGAATGTATTTCTGGTGTCAGCCACTCAGCACGGCCCAGTGTATGACCCTGGATACAAGCCACAACGATCAGTCCACCCCCCCCCCCCCCCCCCCCCTCGGACGGTCAAGCAGGTGGGGTGGTGGACCGGTTGTTGTGCCTTGTATTCAAGGCTACTCGGTGTAGTGCTCCAACAAGTAGTGAAAATCGTGGCATTCTCGTGAAATAGGTCCCGCTACCTTATGACAAGGCTTATTCAGTTAAAACACACAATGAAACGTTCTCTTGAATCGCCTTTACTGAGTTGCGCATGCGCAGTCAAGTTTTACAAGCGTTGCAACTGATTTAAACCACACCAACGAATGTGTGTTTCCTCATTTGTGTGACCTGCGCATGCGCAGTCGAGATGCATCTGCGTGCACGAGACACAAGTTTGTTTGCGCAATTCACATGCGCATCGGACCTATGGGAACAGGGTAATATATAATTTATGCGCACTAAATCTAGGCCGGGTCAGGAGGCAAAAACACACACGTTGATGTTTGAATCGTGAAAATCTGTTAGATATAACTGGAGTTATGACCTCGAAAGTAATTTCCAAGATGGTTGGACATCCCTAGAAGCTATTCAACTTCGTTTGCATTGGTGTCAATTTGAAAGTCTTCTGAATTTTGTTGGGGGAACGGTGACTTTTTCTCCGGTGTATCACACCTTCAGCTTTGTTTTGGTATAGTGCTTACCTGGTTCCGGATAGAACTGTGGAGGGCCGCGTCATGTTTTCAGTTGGCAAGTGACATCTCGTATATGAATGAAGGAAAAATGGTTATTAGGGCATTTCGGCCCGAAATGCCCTTATGGTTTTGTCTGGTTTTTTTTTTTTTTTTTTTTTTTCTTCTTTTTTTTTTACTTTCCGCCGTTTTGGTTTCCGATCAATAACTCGGGAAAGCCTGAATGGATCTTGTCCAAATTTACACCACTGGTCAGAAATATTACATTGAAGACCCCTATTGTTTTGGAGGCGGCTCCGGGGTCCGTGAGGATGAAATCAAGGTTTATTTTGAGACTTGGTTTCCGATCGATAACTCAAAAAGTATTCATGCAATGGCAAATATTCTATGCATGGGAGTTCATATACCACCAGGGAAGAACCCTATTGATTTTGGGATCAATCCGTCGAACGACCTCTGACCTAGAGCTCGGAAGAATTTTTGCTGATTCATCCTTGAGGCTTTCATGCATATCTCGGAAACGGTGCGTCGTAGAGCAAAACGGAGCTCAATTTCGGCCTCCTGGCACTAGACAAACTAGTCTAGGGGGTATCTTGGGTAGAAACGACCCCCGATGTCGAATTTTTTTTCGCCGACTCGGCACTTCCTGTTCGGCCGTATCTCGGAAACGGTGCGTCGTAGAGCGAAACGGAGCTCAATTTCGGCCTCCTGGCACTAGACAACTAGTCTAGGGGGTATTTTGGGTCGAGACGACCCCTGGTGTCGAATTTATTTTTTCGCCGACTCGGAACTTCCTGTTCGACCGTATCTCGGAAACGGTGCGTCGTAGAGCGAAACGGAGCTCAATTTCGGCCTCCTGGCACTAGACAACTAGTCTAGGGGGTATTTTGGGTCGAGACGACCCCCGGTGTCGAATTTATTTTTTCGCCGACTCGGCACTTCCTGTTCGACCGTATCTCGGAAACGGTGCGTCGTAGAGCGAAACGGAGCTCAATTCCGGACTTCTGGCACTAGACAAACTAGTCTAGTGGGTATTATGGGTCGAGACGACCCCTGGTGTCGAATTTATTTTCGCCGACTCGGCACTTCCTGTTCGACCGTATCTCGGAGACGGTGCGTCGTAGAGCGAAACGGAGCTCAATTCCGGCCTTCTGGCACTAGACAAACTAGTCTAGTGGGTATTTTGGGTCGAGACGACACCTGGTGTCAATTTTTTTTTCGCCGATTCGGAACTTCCTGTTTGGCCGTATCTCGGAAACGGTGTGTCGTAGAGCGAAACGGAGCTCAATTCCGGCCTTCTGGCACTAGACAAACAAGTCTAGGGGGTATTTTGGGTCGAGACGACCCCTGGTGTCGAATTTATTTTCGCCGACTCGGCACTTCCTGTTGGGCCGTATCTCGGAAAGGGTGCGTCGTAGAGCGAAACGGAGCTCAATTCCGGCCTTCTGGCACTAGACAAACTAGTCTAGTGGGTATTTTGGGTCGAGACGACCCCTGGTGTCGAATTTATTTTCGCCGACTCGGCGCTTCCTGTTCGGCCGTATCTCGGAAACGGTGCGTCGTAGAGCGAAACGGAGCTCAATTCCGACTTCTGGCACTAGACAAACTAGTCTAGTGGGTATTATGGGTCGAGACGACCCCTGGTGTCGAATTTATTTTCGCCGACTCGTCACTTCCTGTTCGACCGTATCTCGGAAACGGTGCGTCGTAGAGCGAAACGGAACTCAATTACGGCCTCCTGGCACTAGACAACTAGTCTAGGGGGTATTTCGGGTCGAGACGACCCCTGGTGTCGAATTTATTTTCGCCGACTCGGCACTTCCTGTTCGACCGTATCTCGGAAACGGTGCGTCGTAGAGCGAAACGGAGCTCAATTCCGGACTTCTGGCACCAGACTAACTAGTCTAGTGGGTATCATGGGTCGAGACGACCCCTGGTGTCGAATTTATTTTTGCCGACTTGGCACTTCCTGTTCGACCGTATCTCGGAAACGGTGCGTCGTAGAGCGAAACGGAGCTCAATTCCGGACTTCTGGCACTAGACAAACTAGTCTAGTGGGTATTATGGGTCAAGACGACACCTGGTGTCGAATTTATTTTCGCCGACTCGGCACTTCCTGTTCGACCGTATCTCGGAGACGGTGCGTCGTAGAGCGAAACGGAGCTCAATTCCGGCCTTCTGGCACTAGACAAACTAGTCTAGTGGGTATTTTGGGCTGAGACGACACCTGGTGTCAATTTTTTTTTCGCCGACTCGGAACTTCCTGTTTGGCAGTATCTCGGAAACGGTGCGTCGTAGAGCGAAACGGAGCTCAATTCCGGCCTTCTGGCACTAGACAAACAAGTCTAGGGGGTATTTTGGGTCGAGACGACCCCTGGTTTCGAATTTATTTTCGCCGACTCACCACTTCCTGTTGGGCCGTATCTCGGAAACGGTGCGTCGTAGAGCGAAACGGAGCTCAATTCC
This sequence comes from Terebella lapidaria, assembly GCA_949152475.1. Lineage (NCBI taxonomy): Eukaryota > Metazoa > Annelida > Polychaeta > Terebellida > Terebellidae > Terebella > Terebella lapidaria. The sequence goes on from OX424558.1 coordinate 32,662,561, forward strand.
GGCCTTCTGGCACTAGACAAACTAGTCTAGTGGGTATTTTGGGTCGAGACGACACCTGGTGTCAATTTTTTTTCGCCGACTCATAACTTCCTGTTCGGCCGTATCTCGGAAACGGTGCGTCGTAGAGCGAAACGGAGCTCAATTTCGGCCTGCTGGCACTAGACAAACTAGTCTAGAGGGTATCTTGGGTCAAGACGACTTCTGGTGTCGAATTTTTTTTCACCGACTCAGCACTTCCTGTTTGCCGTATCTCGGAAATGGTGCGTCGTAGAGCGAAACGCAAAGATGCCTTAGGGTGGGGTATGTCACTTAAACTTTGACCACGGACAGTTTCAGAGTCATCATGGTTCTAGACACGGTCTCTTAGGTATATGTTAGCTAGGAATAGAACTCACACGAAATGCCCCAAGGCATCTTCAGGCCTTGACGTCTAGTTATTTTCAGTATTTTCCTTTTTATTTTGATATTATGCTTTAAAATTCATACCTTTATGCATCTCGGACCAAATTACAAGTAATAATTTTAATGTATGGATGAAATATGCATGTTTTTCAGATGACAATTGACCTCATGTAATATGACCATCTCGTGAATTTTATCCAAATCTCACGCGGTTTGCTCATTCAATGGGAGGCAATGCACAACGTTTCATTGTGAAACAGTAACACCATTTTAAAGTTTTCAGTCAACTTCTATATCTTGGAGAATCCTGGAGGGTGGTGGTGGGGGTGGATGGAGTTACACACTAAAATCATCAGGTACGAAATAAGCGGGACCTATTTCAAGATAAGGCCAAAATCGTAACCGGGTACTCGTCACCATGTGACCGAAACGTAACCGGCACCTGTTAAAAAATGGCTGCATTGTCGTTGTACGAAATGTACTCGTGTGTACGGTACCGGTAAAGATTGTGTATCCGCTTGTAATAAGCCAAATCACAGTCTCAAAAAATGTAATTTTTAGGAGGGGAAAGTTGCTGTATCAGATTTAATGTCAGATTAGATTTCAATATATTATAAATAGATAATTAACAGTGTTCAAATAATGTCCAATATTTTTGCAGGTGCGTCAGCTGAGCACTACAGCTGCGAGACCACAGCTGGTCACAGTAAGTGCTGGAATTGTTACTGTTTGAAATTGAAAGCTAACCAAGTTAGCCAAAACAAAAACTTTGTTTGGTAGGAAATATTTTTACTTCTGCATTTCACTACTGATAGAAACTAAAAAGAACAAAATTAGTTTTGTTTCCGTATGAAAATTCCAGGCACCCATCCAAGTGTTTGGCGTGGAAGGTCGCTATGCCCATGCACTCTACTCCGCGGCCAGCAAGGAAAAGAAACTAGACGCAGTCGAAAAGGAACTGCAAGGTTTCCAGGTACATATTATTATGATTATGTGTAAAAACTGGTTGGATGAAATGTTGTATCTTTTCTGTTGTTGAATGGTAAAAACCGTTGTTACAAGGTTGGTGTGAATTCTGACAATTGTTTGCATTCAAAATTTCAAAGATACCTGGTATCTCTTTCATCAAACTTGCAATGTTGGTGGAACTGTTTTGAATGCTAAAACATTGCTGTGGACATCCAACATAGCAAGATTTCTGATATCTTGTTGTTATTTCACCCCACATACAAACTCATCTTCTGTACAAGCTGTTTTGTAAACTACTTTTTGTATGTGACATTCTGATTTGATGCAATATTTATCGAATGAGCTCATTAACGTGATTAATGAGAAGTGTTTGCATTCAAAATGTCAAATTTATAAGATTCATTGAACATCCAATGTTTGGTGAAACTCCATTTTGAATGCCAGAATATTGTTGTGGACATCCAATACAGCAGAACCCATGTGATATTTTGCTGTTATTTCACCCCACATACATTCTCGTCTTTCAAACAAACTGGGAGTTTTCTACAGAAAATTAATCACCAATTTTATGTGATTCATAATGTGCTCCAAAATTTTGTCATGCTGTTTTTACCTGAAAGTTAGTTAAATACTCATGTACAATACATCCTTTTGAGCATTATATACATCCATAACCATGAATACATATTTAAAAACCAATTGATGCTTCATGTTCCTCCAGGCTCTGCTGCAGAAAGATGCAAAGCTTGCGGAATATATTGCCAACCCTACAGTCAAAAGGGTGGAAAAGAGAGGTATGTATCTGTTGAAATGAAATTTTAATAAGATAAAAGAAAAAGACACAAGAACATGCATTGAAGTATTTTTCAAGCAAGGCACAGGTAGTTATACAAGTTATTTAGATAAATAAAAATATTCAGTAAAGTGCTGATTGATAAAATTCTGTTAGAATAGTTATATGAACTACCTGGTATTGTATTTTGTGCCTTTCTATTGTTGCAGATGTTTTACAAAAAGCGTTGACTGCTCAGAAGTTGTCCAGTCTGACTGTGAATCTATTCAGTAAGTTTTCACATTATTTGATAGAAAAATTTTATATCAGTGAGATAGTACTCGATAAATATTTTTGATAAAGGATCTGTTCAGTGTTACAAAAAAAAACCCTTAAAGTAGTTGAATTTCCAAATTAGAGTACTCATGGAATCAATGATTCTATTGTGATTTTGATTGAATTACTGTAAAACAGCTAATTTTGGTGGACGATTTATTTGGGGGATTTGGCGGTAGGGGAAAAACCGCCAAATTAAATCCTCCGCCAAATTAACTAGATAACGTTAGGAAATATAAGGCCATTATTTTTTGATTGATTGTTTTACAAACCCGCCGACGCCACATGAAATCGGCCGATAGGAAATAAATTCAGCAGTTCCTCTTTATATTTTTAGGTTACCGGACCTATGGTCCGATAACCTATTGCCGTGGCGTTGCGTCCGTCGTCCGTCCGTCCGTCGTCGTCGTCATCGGCGTCGTCGTCGTCTGTCCACATTTTTATCTTTAAAGTTTACCGTCCAATCTTTCTGAAAATTTGGGAAAAGATACCTTAAAATAGTTTGAGAAGGAGGTATTTTTTAGTTTTTTGATTTTTCAATTTTTTTCAAAATGGCGGCCGTTTTCGTCGAAAAACGGTCAATTTTGAACTTTGGCGGCCATTTTCTCAAAAACTGTCTGATCAGATTTGAGATTTTTGTTCCAAAAGATATTCTCAATATGTACCTCTGTGATGTGTATAAGTTTGGTTGCCCTTGAATCGCCGGCCTGCGTATGGCGGCCATTTTGAATTTTCGACGGGTCGGCGAAAAAAAAATTTTTCGGCCCAAATTGCATTACTATACATTTTGGGCCATTTCTAGACAAAAAAAAAATTTTCACCCTTTGAAAAAAATTTTGGACTTGGAAAATTTTCGGCACTTTTTTCCTTCATAATGGGAGCTGCCAGGATTGTACTCATAGAACGCTTGAAGATAGAGTTTCGAAATTGGCACTTTCAAATGGGAAGTCATATATGGCGACTTGTGTGGTGACCTTGAATTTGACCTTGGATGACCTTGAAAGGTCAAAACAGCCATTTTTTGGTCGAAAAATGCCCAAATTTGCACCTTGTCTGTCTTTTCTCGAAAACTGTCTGATCAGTTTTGAGATTTTTGTATCAAAAGATTCCCCTTATGTACCTTTATGATGTGTATAAGTTTTGTTGCCCTTGAATCGCCGGTCTCCGTGTGGCGGCCATTTTGAATTTTTGACGGGTCGGCGAAAAAAATTTTTTTTGCCCCAAATCGCGTTACTATCCATTTTGGGTCATTTCTAGACAAAAAATTTTTTTTCACCCTTTGAAAAAAATGTTGGACTTAGAAAATTTTCGGCACTTTTTTCCTTCATAATGAGAGCTGCCGGGACTGTACTCATAGAACGCTTGAAGATAGAGCTTAGATATTGGCACTTTCAAATGGAAAGTCATATGTGGCGACTTGTGTGGTGACCTTGAATTTGACCTTGGATGACCTTGAAAGGTCAAAACAGCCATTTTTGGGTTGAGAAATGCTCGAATTTGCACCTGGCCTGTCTTTTCTCGAAAACTGTCTGATCAGTTTTGAGATTATTGTTTCAAAATATTCTCCTTATGTACCTTTATGATGTTTATAAGTTTTGTTGCCCTTGAATCGCCGGTCTCCGTGTGGCGGCAATTTTGAATTTTTGAAGGGTCGGCGAAAAAAATTTTGTTTGCCCCAAATTGCGTTACTATTCATTTTGGGTCATTTCTAGACAAAAAAAAAAATTTTCACCCTTTGAAAAAAATTTCGGACTCGGAAAATTTTCGGCACTTTTTTCCTGCCAGAACTGTACTCATAGTACGCTTGAAGATAGAGCTTAGATATTGGCACTTTCAAATAGGAAGTCATATATAGCGAGTTGGGAGGGGACCTTGAATTTGACCTTTGATGACCTTGAAAGGTCAAAACAGCCATTTTTGAGTGAAAAAATGCCCAAATTTGCCTCTACAGATGAAATGCATTTAGATAGAGCTTCAGTTTGCATTATGAACATATAAGAAGTCATATATGGAACAACTAATGATGACCTTGATTTTGACCTTGGATGACCTTGAGTGCTAAATGTCTGACTTGAAATCTTGAAAGTGGCCTCTGAAGCATAAACTTTTGCACATACAGGTTAGGATTGTGTATAAGCCTGTAAAAAAAGTCATGTATAAATGGCACATTTTTTGGTGACCTTGAACTTGACCTTAACTTTGAAGGGCGAATCTCAAAATCTGAAATTGGCCTATACACACGAAATACTTGTTGATAAAACTTATATGTTTGTATTATAAACATACGAAGTCATATGCAGCATACCTAATGGTGACATTGAGATTCACAAAGATGAATTTGACTGGTAAATCTCAAAATCATATGTCACCTACAATGCTTGAAACCAAAATTGTCCGGTAACCTATCTTAGCCCTTGGGCTAATTTTTGATAAATAACACTCCTCATATGTACTCCTATGATGTCTATAAATTTCGTTGCGCTTGAATCGCTCGAAGTGGGCCATTTTGGCCCAAACTCTGCTCAAATGGGACTTTCCCATGTTAAATTCTCCTATGCTTTATAATGGGACACATTATGCCTAATATCTCACTTGATATTGAGATTAGAGACTAGGAATCAATTGTGGACCTATAGGAAATGATATATGCTGAGTATTCTCGTGACCTTGAATTTGACCTCTGACCTCACTTTCAAGGTGAGAGCACAAAATGGCTTATATCTCGCTTATTATCGACTCTACAGCTTAGGAATCAATTGTGGACATATAGGAAATGATATATGCTGAATATTCTGATGACCTTGAATTTGACCTTCGACCTCATTTTCAAGGTCACAGGACAAAATGGCTTATATCTCGCTTATTATCGACTTTACAGCTTAGCAATCAATTATGAACATATAGGAAATGATATATGCAGATTATTGTCATGACCTTGAATTTGACCTTTGACCTCATTTTCAAGGTCACAGGACAAAATGGCTAATATCTCACTTATTATCGATTTTACAGCTTAGGAATCAATTGTGGACATATAGGAAATGATATATGCTGAATATTCTCGTGACCTTGAATTTGACCTCTGACCTCATTTCCAAGACCCAAGGACAAACTGGCTCATATCTTGCTCCTCTATTGACTGTATGGCTTGGGAATCAATTGTGGACATGATATACATGATATAGGAAATGATATACACTGAATATTTTGATGACCTTGAATTTGACCTTTGCCCCTTCATTTTCAAGGCTACAGCATAAAATTGCTAATATCTCTCTGATTATTGAACTCACAGCTTAGCAATCAACTGTGGACATGATATATGCTTAATGTCATATATGCTGAATATTCTCTTGACCTTGAATTCAACCAGTGACCTGGCTAACACCTGAAATATTAAACATTGTCCGGTAACCTATCTTTGGCCCTTGGCCTAATTTTTAGGTTACCGGACCTATGGTCCGATAACCTATTGGCATGGCGTTGCGTCCGTCGTCTGTCGTCCGTCGTCGTCCGTCGTCGTCGTCGTCCACAATTTTATCTTTTTTGTTTACAGGCGAATTCTTCTGAAATTTTGCACAAAAATACTTAAAAATAATTCAAGAAGGAGGTATTTTTTAGTTTTTTGATTTTCGCATTTTTTTCAAAATGGCGGCCGTTTTCGACGAAAAATGCCTGATTTTGGACTTTGGTGGCCATTTTCTCAAAATCTGTTCAGTAACTTTTTTTCTTTTTGATACATAACACTCCTCATATGTACTCCTATGAAGTCTATAAATTTTGTTGCGCTTGAATCGCTCGAAGTGGGCCATTTTGGCCCAAACTCGGCCCAAATGGGACTTTCCCATGTTAAATTCTCCTATGCTTTATAATGGGACACATTATGCCTAATATCTCACTTAATATTGAGATTAGAGACTAGGAATCAATTGTGGACATATAGGAAATGATATATGCTGAATATTCTCGTGACCTTGAATTTGACCTCTGACCTCAATTTCAAGGTCAGAGCACAAAATGGCTGATATCTCGCTTATTATCGACTCTACAGCTTAGGAATCAATTGTGGACATATAGGAAATGATAAATGCTGAATATTCTGATGACCCTGAATTTGACCTTTGACCCCATTTTCAAGGTCATAGGACAAAATGGCTAATATCTCGCTTGTTATCGACTTTACAGCTTAGGAATCAGTTATGAACATATAGGAAATGATATATGCAGATTATTGTCATGACCTTGAATTTGACCTTTGACCTCATTTTCAAGGTCACAGGACAAAATGGCTAATATCTCACTTATTATCGACTCTACAGCTTAGGAATCAATTGTGGACATATAGGAAATGATATATGCTGAATATTCTGATGACCTTGAATTTGACCTTTGACGACATTTTCAAGGTCATAGGACAAAATGGCTAATATCTCGCTTGTTATCGACTTTACAGCTTAGGAATCAGTTATGAACATTAGGAAATGATATATGCAGATTATTGTCATGACCTTGAATTTGACCTTTGACCTCATTTTCAAGGTCACAGGACAAAATGGCTAATATCTCACTTATTATCGATTTTACAGCTTAGGAATCAATTGTGGACATGTAGGAAATGATATATGCTGAATATTCTCGGACCTTGCATTCGACCTCTGACCTCATTTTCAAGGTCCAAGGACAAACTGGCGCATACCTTGCTCCTCTATTGACTGTATGACTTGGGAATCAATTGTGGACATGATATAGAAAATGGTATACACTTAGTATTTTGATGACCTTGAATTCGACCTTTGCCTCTTCATTTAAGGCCACAGCACAAAATTGCTGATATCTCGCTGATTATTGAATTTACAGCTTAGCAATCAACTGTGGACATGATATATGCTTGATGTTATATATGCTGAATATTCTCTTGACCTTGAATTCAACCAGTGACCTGGCTAACATCTAAAATATTAAACATTGTCCGGTAACCTATCTTTGGCCCTTGGCCTAATTTTTTTATTAGCCCGACTACACATTTTCAGTAACTATTATTTTTAGCTTACCGGCCCTTTGGGCCGATAAGCTATTGTCGTGGTATTTCGTCCGTCGTCCGGCGTCCGGCCGTCGTCCGGCGTCCGTCGTCCGTCCGTCGTCCGTCCGGGTCTGTAACTTTTTTTTGACATGATGAATTTCCCCATAAATTTGTCAGAACATACCTTGGGCCAGTATCTAAAGACGTTTTTTGAATTTTTTTTATTGAATCGTTTTTGCCCATTTGGCGGCCATTTTTGACGAAAAATTCCCAATTTTGGACTTTGGAGGCCATTTTCTCAAAAACTGTCCGATCAGTTTTGAGATTTTTGTTTCAAAACATTTCTCTCATGTACCTTCATGACGTGTATAAGTTTCGTTGCCCTTGAATCGTCGGTCTGCGTGTGGCGGCCATTTTGATTTTTTGACGGGTCGGCCAAAAAAAATTTTTTCGTCCCAAATCAAGTCACTATTCATTTTGAGCCATTTCCAGCAAAAAAAAAAAAAAAATTTTTTTTGGCCATTGAAAAATTTTTTGGACTTAGAAAATTTCACCCAATTTTCCTTCATAATGGGAGCTGTGCGGAGTAAACTCATAGAACACTTGAAGATAGAGCCTAAGTATTGGCACATTCAAATGGGAAATCATATATTGCGGTTTGAGTGATGACCTTGAATTTGACCTTCAATGACCTTGGAAGGTCAAAACGACCTTTTTTGTCGAAAAATGGCCAAATTGGATTTTTGATGGCCATTTTCTCAAAAACTGTCTGATCAGTTTTGAGATTTTTGTTTTAAAACATTCCCCCCATGTACCTCTATGATGTGTGTAAGTTTTGTTGCCCTTGAATCACCGGTTTGCGTGTGGCGGCCATTTTGATTTTTTGACGGGTTGGCAAAATTTTTTTTTTTCCAAAATCAAGTCACTATTCGTTTTGAGCCATTTCCAGCAGAAAAAAAACAACATTTTTTTTTTGGTCATTGAAAAAATTTTTGGGCCAGTATCTAAAGACGTTTTTTGAATTTTTTTTATTGAATCGTTTTTGCCCATTTGGCGGCCATTTTTGATGACAAATTCCCAATTTTGGACTTTGGAGGCCATTTTCTCAAAAACTGTCCGATCAGTTTTGAGATTTTTGTTTCAAAACATTTCTCTCATGTACCTTCATGACGTGTATAAGTTTCGTTGCCCTTGAATCGTCGGTCTGCGTGTGGCGGCCATTTTGATTTTTTGACGGGTCGGCCAAAAAAAATTTTTTCGTCCCAAATCAAGTCACTATTCATTTTGAGCCATTTCCAGCAAAAAAAAAAAAAAATTTTTTTTGGCCATTGAAAAATTTATTGGACTTAGAAAATTTCACCCAATTTTCCTTCATAATGGGAGCTGTGCGGAGTAAACTCATAGAACACTTGAAGATAGAGCCTAAGTATTGGCACATTCAAATGGGAAATCATATATTGCGGTTTGAGTGATGACCTTGAATTTGACCTTCAATGACCTTGGAAGGTCAAAACGACCTTTTTTGTCGAAAAATGGCCAAATTGGATTTTTGATGGCCATTTTCTCAAAAACTGTCTGATCAGTTTTGAGATTTTTGTTTTAAAACATTCCCCCCATGTACCTCTATGATGTGTGTAAGTTTTGTTGCCCTTGAATCACCGGTTTGTGTGTGGCGGCCATTTTGATTTTTTGACGGGTTGGCAAAATTTTTTCTTTTCCAAAATCAAGTCACTATTCGTTTTGAGCCATTTCCAGCAGAAAAAAAACAAAATTTTTTTCTTGGTCATTGAAAAATTTTTTGGACTTAGAAAATTTCATCAATTTTTCCTTCATAATGGGAGCTGTGCAGAGTAAACTCATAGAAGACTTCAAAATAGAGCCTAAGTATTGGCACATTTAAATGGGAAATCATATATTGCGGTTTGAGTGATGACCTTGAATTTGACCTTCAATGACCTTGGAAGGTCAAAAACGATGAATTTTGTCTTTGGTGGCCATTTTGTCTAAATCTATTCAGACAGTTTTTCTCAAAATCATGTATGAGATTATCTTTATGTACCTTTGTGATGTGTAATTTGATTTCGTATTATAGTCCATACAGATAATGTGTTTCCAGCAACATTTATGAACATCTTTTGACAATTAGAGTTCAAGATCAGTGTAACAAATTATATGTTGGAAAATCAATACTCTGCGTTTCTCATGATTGCCGGTAAGCTACAGCACCCTTGGTGCTATGTTTATTCCTTCCTACCGACCGACTTAAAATATTAAAAGCGAAAAAGTTCGTAAAACAATTAATTAAAAAACGATGGCCTAAGTGGTTTTAAAACCGCCAAATAACGTGGGGCTCACAACTGCCAAATTTAATAGCTGCCAAAATTAGTCTTTTTACAGTACCATCACCAAAATACAAATTATACATATCTTTGTTCTTGCAAAACAGCTGCCATGGCTGAGAATGGACGAATCAGCAAGTCCGAAGGTGTGATCAAGGCGTTCGCCACGATCATGGGAGCCCACCGTGGGGAGGTTTCGTGTACTGTCACAACAGCAAAGGTCAGTACCGCAGTTAAGTCTGTGTTTTGTTGGTCAGGTCTGGTTACGCATCTCATCCATTTTGTTTGAATATGATGCTTTGTATCTTGGTCAGGTTCGATTACCGATTTCATGCGTTTTCTTAGAAAGTGATGTGTGTTTCGAAAAAGCAGTGGGAAATATGTGATATGTTTGTCAATCTCTGAGAAAAAACAAGAATCTACAAAGAATAAAAAAAAAATGATTCATCATTCTTACCAAAAAATGTTCAGACTCATACTCAGTTAATTTCCGTGTATATTAAAATTTCCATCTGTCCACCAGGCCCTGGATGCGTCTAGCCTGAAACAGCTAGAAGCCGCTTTGAAAACCTTCATCAAACAGGGCGAGACCTTACAGATTAAAACCGAGGTGAGCGTTTCTATTCACATTACTGTACTGTACATGCAAGCAAAGTAATGAAACGGCCGAGGATGCATAAGTATAATTGGAATAAGATATATGGTAGTACATGTATGGAGTATATTTTGTAATTTTGCGGGGATTAAATTTCGTCGTTCTATTACCAATGTGAATTCAGCACAATCTGAATATTTGGTAAGTCCTTTTTAGGTTTGGATTTTTTTGATCGATTGAACCAACATTTATGTTTATTTGCAGGTCGACCCAAGTATCATCGGAGGCATGGTCGTAAACATTGGTGACAAATACGTGGACATGTCAACGGCAACCAAGATCAAGACCTACACAAACCTCATCAAACAAGCGGTGTAGGAACGATACTCTTAGGACTTTTGTGCAAATGACATACTGTGCTTGTGCATCAACTGTAGAAATGTGGACGTTTGTTACTGGGGTGAAAATTTGGATAAAAATGGCAACATCGAGTTGGTAGAAATTGGAAGAGGAAACCTGGTAGTGCTGTTAATCTGTTTCAATTGTACACCTATTTAAGGAAAAGTTAATAAAAATTGGTAATTTATGAAATGTTTGAGTTGGTCTCTGTACATTCAACTAATCACAGACAGTGTAAAACGATGGTATTATTGTTCAAGGCAAATCTTCACGGTATTCTTTATTCACATCTTGAACATGTAACATTTCGATACATTTTCTGTTTTCGGCAAGCTCACTCGAAAAAATTTGCATGCTTTTCGCTTTTTGTAATACACACCACTAAAGATGTAATGTCTGTAAGACTGTGTGCATTACACAAAACTACAAGCAAGAACAAATACATGTATGTAATACTGATATATGTTTGATGATCAACCAAAAAACACATTTTTCAACTGCATGTACTATACATGATGTAGGTGGCAAACACAGTCTACAAAACTTTGCTTCATAAAAAATATCGTAACACTAAAACAATTACCGTATTGGTTCTAATAGTAGCACGATGAGCCAAAGCAAGACCTTCTGCAGCAGCGCGCGCAAAAATGAGGTCAAACTTGGGGTCAAAATAGGAAAAATCACTGAATAATATACCAACAGGCTTCAATCCCCTTTATTATGATCCAAATAACAAATATGTGGATTGGAACACTCCAAGATCTTGTTAGAAAGATCTTAAGTCGGTTACAAGGTTACAAAAATCAAAAATTTTGGGGGAAAAGACGGGGGTGCTCTACTATTAGGGCGCGTGCCACTATCAGGACCAATACGGTACATCTGCCCATACGTAGTGTGATTGTTCAAGCACATGCAAAAAAGGCATTCAAATATACGATATTTTTTGAGAGACAGAGACATGTACAAATAAGTGGTTATATTATTGATGTCACTGACTGACTGATTTATTACACCCTATCCATTTGCTCACATTTTTGTACTAAATTCAACAACGTTGAAGTTTCGTAGATCTACTAACAAAACTACCAATACCATGGTATGTGCATGCCATATCATCAGAAACCCAATAGAGGCAGGTGTTGGGTTTCTGATGTCATTTTCATTCAGCAAACAAACAAATTATACATGTACACACACATTTAAGGGAATACATTTGGTGTGATGGATAAAACAAATGACAGAATTTTCTTCGAAGACATCATTGCTAGTATATCAAGGCACATGCGTCTCATATGGACCAGTAAAGCACATAGGATGTACATGGAAGTTGATAGTTTCTAGCATTTTGCACATATGACATGGGACACAAAATATTTCTCTAAACCTGGTAAATAAACGCAGGCAAAGAATTGATCATAATATGTACCCACACAAATTCAACATCATTTCATTAATGACCACAATGATTGCACACATAATGATTGCGAACACGCAAACAATGTAAAACCCAAAATAAATTATTACTTGATTTTATTTCATACATTTATATATAGGTAGTTTATCAGTCTGCTGCCTCAGTCAGTTTGAATAATTGTGGTTCATAATCCTCATCCGCATACTGCGGTAATCCCTGGTCTTTCTCGGAAACTTTGGGGTTTTTAACAAGCTCTAAAAATGATTTCTCGCGAGTCGGATGCAGGTCATACACAAACGTTTCCCAGTCAATGTTCCCCATTCCGCGGATCTTAATCTCATCCAGTTTTCCGTCGAGAAATTTATGTGGGTCGTCTGGGCGTTCAACCATGAGCGAAGCAATCAGGCTGCGGAACAGTTCTGGAACCTTAGTTTCTTTGATATAATTCTGAGCTTCTCGAAGAATCGATATTGGTCCAATGGGTTTAACGTCCATTTTATCAATGATTTCCTCCTCGGCAGCCCGCACACCTGAGATACTCTTTCTCTTCTCCATCTGTTATGGTATCTGACACTCTGCAAGTAGACATACACAAGTATTATAGGTGGAATTATGTATGTATACTCGTCTATAATTCATATTAGGTGTGTTTATTGTACTGTACATGCTCTTCGTCAAGACTAAAAGCCGTCAGATTACAAAAAAAGCATGTGATACACTTGGGTTGGTTTATAATTATCAGCTGATTATGTCTATTGAAGGCAATAACGTGGATTTGGTCCCGGCGGCTACGTTAATTATGACGAAGTTTGCAGTCACGACATGGCGTTTGATGATTGTAACTTGTCACTCATAAATTTATCAGCGACGTGGATAGGGCTTCAAATGTCAAATAACAATCACCTAACCCTGCTCCATGGCTAAACCTGCATTCTTGATCGATGTTTTAACAGTAGGTCCCATTCCCTGCCTTGAGAATGGAATATGCTTGCCAGAGCTAAATCAGAACCTGGCAACTATAGACCTGTCTCGATTCTCAGCACTCTATCGAAACTGTTTGAGAGGGTGGTGTATAACCAACTGTACCAACACCTCTCTGATCATGCTCTACTATATGAGTATCAATCAGGGTTTCGGTCGGATTTTTCCACCTTCTAGACTATATTAAGCTGGAACAGGACAAAGGCAACTACATAGGGATGGTTCTGCTGGACCTCCAAAAAGCCTTTGATACGGTGGATCATGACATCTTGCTGATGAAGCTTGAAGCTGTGGGGCTCCATCAGAAGTCTTTGGACTGGTTTAAGTCCTACCTCAGCAACCGCCATCAGATGGTGGAAATAGGGGGTACTTTGTCTGACCCAGCAAACATTTCATGCGGAGTACCTCAAGGGTCAATATTGGGCCCTTTACTTTTTCTGATCTATGTCAATGACATTACCTCATCTGTAGGTTGCAAACTGCAACTGTATGCCGATGACTCTGCTCTTATTGTGGCCGGAATGAGTCCCGAGGTGATCCAACATAGACTTTCTGAGGCAAAACCGAGTCTATCCTCTTTGCTTCGAAGAGAAAACTCAGCAAAACAAAATCCATTAAGGTGCTCTGTGATGGTAAGGAATTGACCTGCTGTACACAAGTCAAGTACCTGGGCCTTACTTTAGACCAGTCTCTGGATGGAGAGGGCATAGGGGACAAGATAGTAAAAAAGTCCAATGCCAAACTAAAGTTTCTCTTTCGGCAAGCTAACTCTGTTAGCAGAGAAACTAAGAAATTGCTAGTATCGGCCCTAATTCAATGTCACTATGACTACGCATGTACGTCATGGTACTCTGGGTTGACTAGGAGGTGCAAACAGCGCTTACAAGTCTCCCAGAATAAACTAATACGTTTCATATTAGGTGCACCGGCCAGAACCCATATAGGGGCTGATGAATTCAAGCAGGTAAATATGTTGCCAGTTGAAGCGCGTAATACCCAACTCAAGCTGAATCTAGTTTTCAAAATTCTCCATGGTACAGCCCCAAACTTTCTTTCAGACCAATTCAGCTTGATTCAAAATTCTCACTCTATAAACACCAGGTCAAGTGCTACTGCTCTGAAAATACCTCACACTGGTCCTTTTGGTGCTACATCATTCATGTATGGTGGTATTAAGGCTTGGAATATACTTCCAAGCCATATACAGTCAATAAACAATCTAGTCAATTTTAAGAAATCTGTTAAGTCACATCTTTTTAGTCAAATTGTCAACCAGGAATCCAACACTTTTATTTATTTTTAATTTTTTTTTGGTTGCCCCTTTTGGCATATATTTAGTTTAAATGTGATCTTTTACATCATTTTCGAATTATACAATTGTTAGTGTTTTCACTTTCATGTGTTATCCTGGTTTTTAATGTCTTTCATATACATGTATTTCTGTTATATGTTTTACATTATTTACCGAATAAAATAAAATAAAATCAAATCAAATCAGAGTTAACAATCACCAAGTGTCAAATGGTGCCGACACAAGTGTCAAATGATAAGTGACAAGTGGTGTGGCTTATCTACCATAAATTTATGAGAAGTGACAAGTTACAACCATCAAACGCCATGTCGTGACCGGATTTCCATAGCAAGGCTACATACACGAGTAGATTGCCTCTTTCGTGGACTGGGCAATAGTATTACTCCCAGTTATATATAATTATCAGTCAAAACACCAACCAACTAATTGGTTAACAACCGTGTAGCGTTACTCCACACAAGATTAGATCTATCCCCGAACTTTTCGATGAAAAGTGAAATCTAACAGCCTAAACAGGTGCCCGTTGTATATGAAGCTACCCACTGGTTGTTACGTTTTGACAGTTTTAGTTTCGACAAATAATATGACTTGTGATCCATATATTACTACAAACACAATACACGCAAACAATATCATAAATTTGCTATTTTTAATTGATAGAACTGATTTTCATTTGTCCTACGCCAAATTCTCCAAACCGGAACCCGTCCATATCATTCGAAACTGAGCTTTGTGGAGTTAGTCATACAGCTGTCAAATCAGGAAGGTTGCCAAATTTTTTCGCTTTTTGCTTAAAGATATGATGTTTGCTTATAACCAGATAATTGGTCAAATTACAGAAATGTGTGTATGAAGATTTACTTTATTTAGCTGGGAACATTGTGACATAGCTAAATCGGTATGACTTCTTATTCATTCATGCAAGTTTCAAACTTCAAAGGCATCTACTCTAGTCTACTGTATCGTCGGTGTACCTAATCATCGACCCTGTCCTTAATCATCGACCCCTGCAAGCACTGCCAAACATCTGTGCAAAACAGACATCTGACAATAACCACATTGAAAGTACTTCTAATGCACATTTCAGCACATTTCACATTATATGCATACGGCATTGTTTCGAGTGCCAGATGGGTTTATCTTGGCACAAGTCTCTGCGATCTAGGCCGAGCCTTTAGGCGAGGCCTAGATAAAGAGACGTGTGCCAAGATAAACCCATCTGGCACGAGAATACAATGCCGTATGCATTTTCTGGCACGATTTCGGTACTTACAGTAAGTTACAGGCGTAGGAATTGTCCAAAACACTGGAAATATCCACGAAATCAACAACTTTCAAACCAAAACACTGTCCATTTTGCCGGTGTTTACATGGCGTTAGTTACGTAGCTTTTGCAATGATAACGTTTTCGTTTTTTTCATGACGTTTTGCTTGACAACCACAGAGTGCCAGATGGGTTTTTCCTGGCACTGTTCTCATCATGGGACAATGCATTCAGAGTGCCAGAATTTAGTTTATTGAAGTTTTGTCCAGCCGTTTGCAGGGGTCGACGATTAGGGAGAGGGTCGATGATTAGGTACTCTGACGCTACTAGACTACATGTAGACTATCTATACTCTGATTTTTAAAATCTCGTTTACACCGTTTTTTGCCTATATTCAGTCAAGTTACTTCGAGCTACCGTATATTCCCTAATAGATGCACCGGTCCTAATTAACGCGCCCCCCTCTTTTTCTGACAAAAATAAACAATAAACAAAGACAACATTTGACCACAACGATCGAAAGTCGATCGTTGCAAAGGCTTCAAGTCGGCAAATATATCATAATGCACACAATTGTTGATCGTTACAAAAGCTTCGAGTCTGCACATATATACGATTTCATCCCTGCACCCACTCAAGCGACGCGAGCCGCTCGCTTGATCTGCCCTGCACCATTCTTGTACATGTCGCCTATTCAACCTAAAACTCTTTTGCTGTTTTTGCTATGCGTTTTTGCATAGTTAACCACTATTAGTTTGCAAGAAAAAAAATTGTAAGATATTTTGGGTTTCTCCATGATCATGATGATGGCACTGTAACCAAATGTTGTGATTTCTGGCACGCGCATGCGCAGTGCTGAATATATCTACTGGCATCATAATGTACCAGTGCATCGCCTGGCAGAACCTCAGCGGGAAGCAATTTTGCAGTGCATGTTTGCACAATGATGTCAGTAGATGATTATGGTCACAAGGCCGACGTATGAATTTCATGTATATCGTAACATAATAGACGCACCCCCTTCGCTTTTGAAACGCGCATGGCGCGTCTATTAGGACATATACGGTATTCAACTGAATATTGTATATCTGTGATACAAATGGCAATTAATTTACACAAACCTGTCTTCCGGAACGCTATCCGTTTCTTTCAAAACACAAAAGTTTTATTTAAACGAGGATTTGCTCGAACCATGGGCGCCGACATTTTGCTTGGTTCTCGACAACTGATGACGGAATCCAAATGGACAAGTTCAAATTAGTCATACTAGGGGGATCGGGTTGTCAGTTGTCGTCATGGTGCCTGCATGTGTGAGTAATTCCGAATCAGTTTACCTGCGTGGGCGGTCCCGAATCCTAACCCTCGCCCCTATGCAAATTATCGGAACAGAATCGCCCATCACGTGCCAAAGGAAAACAATATGCAAACGACAGGATCTCAGGGAAAATTTGTCATTGCAGTAGATTGCTAACTCTCACAGTTCTATGAGCAGAAGTCTGAAAGTTTGATCTCCAGGTGAACATGGTGTAAAGTTATTGACTACCGTCCGCTCTTCGGGATCCTCGAGGATAGTCCTCTCTCATCCGAGTCCTTGCGGACGCGCATCCGCTATTCCGGATCCTTGCGGCAGGGCCGCTCACCGGAGGTCGCGGCGGACACGGTAACTACTTCAGCATTAACGGTAACCAGGTAACAGCCCACCCGACACTCCCAGGCCTACGGACACCGTTCAGAAACTAGTTCATCCCTACGGTGTTAACTGGCGGGGCCTGGCGAGCCGCGGTCTGCCTCGGGGACGGAACCCCGTACAGTCCGACATGCTGGACAGAGCCTATGTCACACGTCCCGGGAAGGGAGAGAGCTGGCGATCCACAGGGCCGAAGGCCCCCGAGTCAGCAACTTGTCTCTCCCAGCCCGGGCCTCCCCATGGAAATCGTCCCCAGGGCTCTAGGAGCCCACTACTCACAAACAGGGAACACAAAGCTCATGGCGAGCCTTGCGTGCGTCCTGTCTCTCGATCTTGGACAAACTCCTCGATCGAGTCGCTTCCAGTGTATATATAATACACCAGAAACTGTAGGGCGCACGCGAGGTTTAATCGATCCATTGTTATAGTTTACTGGAGCGTAAATTGCAATACGTCGCCGTGGCAACGCACGCTCGAACGGAGCATGTCAAAACAAGGCCAAGTACGAAAAGGCCACATAAATGGCATTTATGTTTACAATCACCTGCCGCGTGCTTAGGGCAAAATCGCCACAATGGTGAAGAATGCCAAGTTACAATACGATACCATTAAACATCGCAAAGATATCGGCAAAAAATGGTGTAAACGAGTTAGAAAAATCAGAGTATAGATCTACAATGGATCTACCACCAGTCTTACGATGCTTACACAGTCTACTCACTACTGACAGTACTGTTGGTACTACAAACACATTGCTATTGATTATCTGTGGTTTGATATGGTTATAGATCTGTAGAGTATAGTCTAGATTCTACTAGATCCAGATCTACCAAGTTCTCGTGCTGATCTAGCTACTTGTGTATGTTGCTGACCGCTACTTGTTTGGTTATGATTTTGTTCGATCAAAGTGAAAAAAGAAGAAGAGCAAATAATCGTGTGATAATCAGATCAGTGCAGGTTGAATCATACTAGACTAGAGTCTGCTGGTACTTGACATCCTACATCTTGCTGACCTTGGTTACCGTAATCACAGGTTTTTAGCCCAATTGCTCCAGATATCTTCTTGTGCACTGATCTGTTCTGTTTTGGTCTGATTGGCCTAAATTAGCCCGTTGCACACGCCCAATCATATAAAACCTGTCATGAAAGGAATACTAATATATGTGAGGAAATGTCAAACTTCAAATATTCAATGTAGCTCAGTTCGAAATGTGGAATGGTTTCCCGCCAATTGATGTGGTCAGTTTATGTCATGTTTATGTTTGCTGCAGAATGACTGAGGTCATGAACCTTGTCCATCATGTCTGAGGAATTGACTGAGTAGACTGTTTTACATGTACTAGTATGCAGACATGGATTTCAAGGCTATTGTCGCAAAGAAGCTGAATTCCGGCGACGTATGTGTCCATGTATCCTTTTACAATTTATTGCTTTTATATACCATGTATCATGTGTATACCGGTATTTGAACAAACGAATATGCTTGCATCATGGGCAAATATCATTGTTACATGTATGAATTTGAAAACGTTTTTAGGTTACCGGACCTTTGGTCCGATAACCTATTGCCGTGGCGTTGCGTCCGGCGTCCGTCCGTCCGGCGTCCGTTCACATTTTTATCTTTAAGGTTTACAGTCGAATCTTTCTGAAATTTTGCACAAGAATACCTAGAAAATATTTCCAGGAAAGGTTTTTTTTAGTTTTTCGATTTTCGCATTTTTTTTCAAAATGGCGGCCGTTTTCGACGAAAAATGCCTGATTTTGGACTTTGGCGGTCATTTTCTCAAAAACTGTTCAGTAACTTTTTTTCTTTTTGATACACAACACTCCTCATATGTACTCTTGTGATGTGTATAAGTATTTATGTCCATACTACTACCTCTATAATAAACACTTTGGGTAATCTTACCTTGACATTCAAAGAAGAGGAGAGGATCAAATGTCACAAAAGAATTTTGAAAAATTCAAGTGACATTTATCCTTAATTTCTTTGAAAAAATTGAACCAAAATCCCCTCAGATTGCATGCGGTGATGTTTTACATCCGGGGTCACATGACCCTAGACCGCCATTATTTTTGCTCCTCCATCTTCTGAATGGTCGTGAGCTGTCTTGCTGAGACATTCTTGGAAGTTTTCAGGAGTTTCGATCGTCTTTATCACGATCACGTTGCTCCAAATGGGACTTTCCCATGTTAAATTCTCCTATGCTTTATAATGGGACACATTATGCCTTATATCTCACTTAATATTGAGATTAGAGACTAGGAATCAATTGTGGACATATAGGAAATGATATATGCTGAATATTCTCGTGACCTTGAATTTGACCTCTGACCTCAGTTTCAAGGTCAAAGAACAAAATGGCTAATATCTCGCTTATTATCGACTTTACAGCTTAGAAATCAATTGTGGACATATAGGAAATGATATATACCTAATATTCTGATGACCTTGAATTTGACCTTTGACCTCATTTTCAAGGTCACAGGACAAAATGTCTAATATCTCACTTCTTATCGACTTTACAGCTTAGGAATCAATTATGAACATATAGGAAATGATATATGCAGATTATTGTCATGACCTTGAATTTGACCTTTGACCTCATTTTCGAGTTCACGTTACAAAATGGCTAGTATCTCACTTATTATCGATTTTACAGCTTAGGGATCAATTGTGGACATGTAGGAAATGATATATGCTGAATATTCATGTGACCTTGAATTTGACCTTTGACCTCATTTTCGTGGTCACTGGACAAAATGGCTAATATCTCGCTTATTATCGACTTTACAGCTTAGGAATCAAATGTGGACATATAGGAAAGGATATACGCCGAATATTCTGATGACCTTAAATTTGACCTTATTTTCAAGGTCATAGCACAAAATGGCTAATATCTTGTTATTATCGATTTTACAGCTTAGGAATCAATTGTGGACATATAGGAAATGATATATCCATAATATTCTTGTGACTTTGATCTTGACCTTTGGCCTCATTTTCAAGTTTCTTTTTAATACATAACACTCCTCATATGTACTCCTGTGATGTGTATAAGTTTCGTTGCGCTTGAATCGCTGGAAGTGGGCCATTTTGGCCCAAACTCGGCCCAAATGAGACTTTTCCATGTTAAACTCTCCTATGCTTTATAATGGGACACATTACGCTAATATCTCACTCAATATTGAGATTAGACACTAGAAATCAATTGTGGACATATAGGAAATGATTTATGCTGAATATTCTCGTGACCTTGAATTTGACCTCTGAGTTCAGTTTCAAGGTCAGACCACAAAATAGCTAATATCTTGCTTATTATCGACTTTATAGATTAGAAATCAATTGTGGACATATAGGAAATGATATATGCCGAATATGCTCATGACCTTGAATTTGACCTTTGACCTCATTTTCAAGGTCACAGGACAAAATGGCTAATATCTCGCTTCTTATCGACTTTACAGCTTAGGAATCAATTATGAACAAGTAGGAAATGATATATGCAGATTATTGTCATGACCTTGAATTTGACCTTTGACCTCATTTTCAAGGTCACAGGACAAAATGGCTAATATCTCACTTATTATCGATTTTACAGCTTAGGGATCAATTGTGGACATATAGGAAATGATATATGCCGAATATTCCCGTGACCTTGAATTTGACCTCTGACCTCATTTTCAAAGTCAAGAGCACAATATGGCTAATATCTCACTTATTATCGACTTCACAGGTTAGAAAATCAGTTGTGGATGTATAGGAAATGATATACGCCGAATATTCTGATGACTTTGAACTTGACCTTGTTCTTCATCTTCAAGGTCATAGGAAAAAATGGCTAAAATCTCACTTATCATCGACTTTACAGCTTACAAATCAATTGGGGCCATGGAGGAAGTGATATATGTTGAAGATTGTCATGACCCTGATCTTGACCTTTGATCTCATTTTCAAGGTCAGAGCATTAAATGGCTAATATCTCGCTTAGTATCATTTTTACAGTTAAGGAAGCAATTGTGAACAAATAGTAAACGATAAATGCTGAATATTGTCATGACCTTGAATTTGACATTTGACCTCATTTTCAAGGTCAAAGCACAAAATGGTTAATATCTCGTTTATTATCGAACTTACAGCTTTGCAATCAATTGAGCACATATAGGAAATGATATATGCTGAATATTCTCATGACCTTGAAGGTCAGAACACAAAATGGTTAATATCTTGCTCATTGTCGATTTTGCAGCTTAGGAATCAATTGTGGACATGAAATGATATATGCTGAATATTCTTGTGACCTTGAATTTGACCTTGTTGTCAAGGTCTCGGGACAAAATGGCTAATATATAAAATGTAAAACATTGTTTCGGTAACCTTTCTTAGCCCTTGGGCTAATTTTTTTTCGGCATTTGAAACATTCATACGAAATATCAACGTGGCAAGAGAAGAATATAATTTCACCACATGTCCAATTAACTAAAACATGTATAGGGTAAATAATTGAATCTGTACATGTAGCTTAGGGATAAAGTTCCGGATGTACATATGATGTACATGTATGAATGATTGCATCAAGCGATACATGTAAGCAGTGATTTCCTTAGCTGTACGCTCAGAGTTTGCTGGCGGCTCAGATAACGGACGACGGATCTCGCAAGCCCACAGTCGCAGCCCTAGTGGAGAGCAAAGGAGAGAACGGGTAGGTGTCATTAAGATTCAGAATACTGGTATTTAGTCGTGTTGTGACTGAGATTTTCATTTGGGATTTTTTTGGGATGGTTGGTGGGAGGGGGGGGGGGGGGGAAGGGAAGGGGCAAAGTGGTTATGGTAATTTACAGGTACATCCAATTTCAGTGGTTACCGTTCGAAAAAAAGTTAGAATCCTACATGTATACTAGTTTGTACATCTTGTGGCACACATGTGTAGCATACGATTAAAGCGTCTTGTGTACATAGTTTAGTGATGTTTCTCCACTATGTTTAATCAGGTTGATGGAAATAATTTAAGGCAAGTTCTACTGCCACAGTACTGCATAATCATGATAATAATTCAACGATTAATTTTATGCTGATATTAATTAACTACATAAATTTGTTTTCCACTTACAAAATCCACTTGCAACATTTTCACACCATGCGTGCAGTCATGTTCATTATGCATGTTACATGTAGGTGCGGCCTCATTTCCCGACTGTTACGCACATACATGATTATGTTATGCTGGTAGATTCGTATCTTAATTGCAACAAAATACTCGTATCTGCACTTGATGGCCTTTCTAAAGTAAACAAATCTCTTTGCTTCGCAAACATAAAAATCAGTGAAGTTGCAGTTACCAGGTTACATGTATGTCATTCCACTGGTTAGAGTTAGGTTGGAATATAACAATGTTGAACTAATGTGTGATTTCAATTAATTACATTGTCAGGTTTATAGCGATAGGCTCTCGCAAACAATTTGACAAACAAGTGTATATATGTATATATAAATTTGCATTACCGGTATATCATTTAACACTTAATTAAGATGATTAGACAATTTCTAGTTGAGAAGTTGATGCCAGATTATATATGGTCTTCGAATTAAAGTGACATGTATAATAGTACATGTTTCTGGTATTTAGTATATCATCTTAGTCTTGGGGTAAATGATATTAATGGAAAATTATATACATGAACACTTTTCCCTCAGATTGTTTGCGAAAGTACTGCTGAAATACAACCACTGCTTCGTATATCAGACAGTATCGGTATTGCCATTCAGTCACATTATGAAATTTCTTGTGTAATATGAAACTCTCTGGTGTTTGTTTTGGACACACAAGTAGGCACTTCCTTCTACAGTTTTGTAAATTCCCCCCAAAATTTCACTTACGTGCTATGGGTGAACCATTCGTGATAAACTGTGCCTACTATATTTATGTAGTCTTTGTGAAACACTAGACTTTATATTGCTTTTTGCTATAAGTATGTCATATGTTAAGGTCATACAGGGGAAAAGGCCAAGCTACAAAATCTTTGGGATTTACGTAAAATCTATGTAGCCTACTAGCCTTGTCATTAGGAATTATACTATATGGCAGCATAAGCAACAATAATTAGTGGACTTTGATGGAAATGAAAACAGATGACTGCAAACGTGTAAAGTTTTTACCCAAAGGAATAACAAATATATGTTTTCCCTCAGGCTGTTCCTGTACCACTGCGAGCAGGTTCCTTCCTCCAAACCTGAAGATCTCCAGCTAGACGCAGCACTGCCGATTGACCTGGAGTTCAAATTTACAAAAGGTAATGGTGAGATACATTGTAAATGGAATACTAACATGACTAAGTACATTTATACATGTATTCCAGACTCTGATATATTGAAACTGTCTTGAGAGACCACCCTTAAATTTACATGTAAGACCACTCGACATGCTCAACATATTCTGCAAGAGCCAAACAATCAAGCTATAATCTGATAATAAAAACATGGTCTTCAAGACAGGTTTCATCGTATGTACATTAGGTTACAGCAGGTGTTGTGAGTGAATTTGATCGAGGTGATTCATATAAATTCTGAAGAGGAGTAACACGTACATGTTTGTGCACTGAAAACACGCACATGTACTTGCATGCACTAAGCACTGATGAACCCTCGCTGGCTGTTTGTTTTGCTAACTTAGCTTAACATGATAACTGGATTTGTTTTCCCATGCACAAAAAAAAACTTGATGCCAGATGATACCATCACATATATAATGTTTTTTTAGGTTACCGGACCTATGGTCCGATAACCTATTGGCATGGCGTTGCGTCCGTCGTCGTCCGTCGTCGTCGTCGTCCACATTTTTATCTTTTTTGTTTACTGGCGAATTTTTCTGAAATGTTGCACAAAAATACTTAAAAATAATTCAAGAAGGAGGTATTTTTTAGTTTTTTGATTTTCGCATTTTTTTCAAAATGGCGGCCGTTTTCGACGAAAAATGCCTGATTTTGGACTTTGGCGGCCATTTTCTCAAAATCTGTTCAGTAACTTTTTTTCTTTTTGATAAATAACACTCCTCATATGTACTCCTATGATGTCTATAAATTTCGTTGCGCTTGAATCGCTCGAAGTGGGCCATTTTGGCCCAAACTCGGCTCAAATGGGACTTTCCGATGTTAAATTCTCCTATGCTTTATAATGGGACACATTATGCCTAATATCTCACTTGATATTGAGATTAGAGACTAGGAATCAATTGTGGAGCTATAGGAAATGATATATGCTGAATATTCTCGTGACCTTGAATTTGACCTCTGACCTCACTTTCAAGGTCAGAGCACAGAATGGCTTATATCTCGCTTATTATCGACTCTACAGCTTAGGAATCAATTGTGGACATATAGGAAATGATATATTCTGAATATTCTCATGACCTTGAATTTGACCTCTGACCTCAGTTTCAAGGTCAGAGCACAAAATGGCTTATATCTCACTTATTATTGACTCTACAGCTTAGGAATCAATTGTGGACATATAGGAAATGATATATGCTGAATATTCTGATGACCTTGAATTTGACCTTCGACCTCATTTTCAAGGTCACAGGACAAAATGGCTAATATCTCGCTTGTTATCGACTTTACAGCTTAGCAATCAATTATGAACATATAGGAAATGATATATGCAGATTATTGTCATGACCTTGAATTTGACCTTTGACCTCATTTTCAAGGTCACAGGACAAAATGGCTAATATCTCACTTATTATCGATTTTACAGCTTAGGAATGAATTGTGGACATATAGGAAATGATATATGCTGAATATTCTCGTGACCTTGAATTTGACCTCTGACCTCATTTCCAAGGTTCAAGGACAAACTGGCTCATATCTTGCTCCTCTATTGACTGTATGGCTTGGGAATCAATTGTGGACATGATATACATGATATAGAAAATGATATACGCTGAATATTTTGATGACCTTGAATTTGACCTTTGCCCCTTCATTTTCAAGGCTACAGCATAAAATTGCTAATATCTCTCTGATTATTGAACTTACAGCTTAGCAATCAACTGTGGACATGATATATGCTTAATGTTATATATGCTGAATATTCTCTTGACCTTGAATTCAACCAGTGACCTGGCTAACACCTAAAATATTAAACATTGTCCGGTAACCTATCTTTGGCCCTTGGCCTAATTTTTCAATTGCATGACTGTAGCCATGCAGCCCTCGAGATTTCCAACTTCTGTAATATGATCATTTCTGTGACACATGTATGCAAACATGTCGGGTGAAAATCAATAGAGAAATTTATGTCATGCCGTCTGTTGTCTGAAATTCAATCAATATTTCCCGTAGAGCAGGCATGACTAATGCATTGATTTCACCTGGTGGATATTATCGTCGCAACAAGGACACATGTCATAAATTAATTCAAAGGTCAAGATGGAATAACAGTGAAGAAACGGAGAAAATATTTTGTCATTTGTTGCTGATGTAAGATGAAGATTTAACGATGTTAACACAAGGATAATATTTGTTTTTCGTGTATTTTAGTCGACCAGTCAGCAGAGACGCAACAGGCTTCAGGTAAAGTTGCTTGCCGTGTTTGTATCTTTCAAAACTATGAATTACGAGACACTAGTATGCATATTCTAACACATACATGTATATTCATAATTAGGCATCCCGATTGAAAATCGGGAGGCCTTATGTTTTTGTCTGTTTTTTTTTTTTTTTTTTTCTTTTTTTTTTTTTTTTTTTCTTCAGCTGTTCGGTTTCCGGATCATAACTCTTGAACGCCTTGATCTATCTTTCCGAAATTTTCACAGCTCATCCGAAATACTTTGCTCCTAACCCCTATTGTTTTTCGTCGAGATCCGAAATCCAAGATGGCCGCTGGCGGCCATTTTGGAAAAAAAAATCGGGCGATTCCTGTCAATGTCATAATTTGATTCAGGCAATTTCCAGGAGAAAAAAATTTTTTGGGTGTATTTTTTTTTGGACTTAGAATTTTTCCCTCACCTGCCCCCATGCAGATGTAATACTGTGACTGAGCCATGCTACTGTATTCACTGACTGCAGCCTGCATGTCCAGCATGAGGCTAGGCTCTGCCCTCTCAGCCAGTGCAGTATATGAGAGCCCTGCTCAGTAATGCCTGTGATAAGGCAATACCCCCCCCCCCCCCCCCCTCTCCCTCCCCCACCTCCACTGTCAGCCAGTCTAATCTGCATATGAATGTAGCAATGTATCAGTGACTTGTATGCACTGCCCCTCTTCCCCCCCCCCCCCCCCCTCTCCTGTCCCCTCACCCCAGTTTACTATACTAACACCAGCAAGTTGGAACAATGCCCTCCTTCCCTTTCTAAAGAAAACAATAGGTGGTTATATAATGATGACCCAAACTGAAGATAACAGCTTTGAAGGTCTGCCTGGGCCTTGGTTGCCGGTCAATTGTTCATTGTATTCAGTTAAAACAGCACTGTGTTTATCTGGATGAAACTACATGCATTGTTTTGTTTTCTAGCTGTATTTCACATGCAGTGACCAAATTATCATTGTTTTACTTAGTCAGAACCCAGAATAATTTCCTTTTTGCTTGTATTATGAATGTCTGTCATGTCTGTACATTTAATACCTATTGAGATTAAAACAAATATCTGATGGACATTTGTCTAGTGAGCAACTGCTATAATTTGAACTCTCACTCCCACCTGTGTTCAATAATCCTGGTATATGTATTATAATAACAGTCAAGTTTCACCATTAGAAAAGAAAAGAAAAATTGGGGGATGCCACAAAGCCTATAGGCTTTTATGTCTAGTTATTCACGGTAGCTGGTGGGAATTTGATAGCTTAAATTTCTACCATATAGTGAAACTGTTTTCTTGCAAACCACTAAAATGTATTTTACAGGTTCAACCCTGATTCAGATTGAGACGCCTTCCATCACCAAATTCATAGACATCCCAAACAAAGACCATGCCAACAGCTTCTTGGAGCAACTAAAAACCACTACACAGGGTACATATAATTTATGGAAAATGTGAATTTTAGCTCTCTTCAAACTTATGCAGGTCTAGGTATTTTTGTCTGCATATACGATGTACATATATTCTCAATGTTCTTTATCACCACACAAATTATAATATATAATATTCAAGTATCTGAGAATTTATCGTGTTTTAGCCACATGTTGAACATTGATTTTCATGACTAATTGACACAGGTGCACATGCAATTCCCAATGACATTCAGCCGAAATTTTATCGTTTTCTCACAATTTGCAGTTTATTCTATGAATGCTGGTTTCGGCATAACGTCTCATTTTGTTTGGATGGACAAGTATACCAAAGGCCCTCTCGGGGACGAAGCTAATCCCTTCGCTAATGACATCTTCGACCCTCTCGCACAAGATGGTAAGCTTTTTGACTTTTTGAATTTGACCCTTTTCTTCGAAATGTAATATTTTGGCTACAGTACAGTTAAACCTGCATTAAAGACCACCTGCCTACAAAGACTGTCCTGAGATTTCAAATATTAGCGTCTTGTCTAAAACTCCACCAAGTACCGCAATACACATACGTATGCACTATATATTGATTGTAAACTTAACAAGCTTAGCTTTAATTTTCAATCTATTACCAAACTTTCATTGAAGGTGGTCTTAAGAGGCAGGGTTTACTTTGCACGCATGTTTGAAATTTGCATACATTACTATTCGACACGATGGTCGATGTATGTGTATTATTTCCAAAACTGAGTGGAAACTCTGCTGTGGTCAATGTTGTAACTTATTCATACTGATTGAATACATAATATTTGGGATGCTGTTGGGTGTTTTCTTTATGTGGTATGTTTATGTGGCATGTATATTAATATATTGTTGTGGCATGTAACCTTGGTAAAATATAAATATAAATATGTAGTCCATAGCATAGTTTACTGGAAAACTTGTAACAGACCAACTGCATGCATAGCACCTCAGAAGGCTTAGTTTACATTCATCAGTTTATTTCGTAGATTTTGCTTGCGGTGGTGTTACTGTTGTGTCGGACTCCTCTCTCTATCTGTTGTAGGGTGGCCGTATAATCTCATCATGCAGAAAAAAGTGGGCAAAAATTGTCCTGTAGTCAGTGAGTATCGTTATACTAATAAAAAAATATGTATGTCATGTTTAGAGGTCATTGGATTTTGATGCATACTTGCATTAAATGGGTGATTAACAAGTGTTTGTTCGCAAAATTCTAAACTGAAAATCATCATATAAAAATCATCATAATGTATTAACATCATAATGTATCATCATAATGTATCATCAAAATGTGTGATGTTTCTCAATTGTTTCCTGAAATTCAAATTATTTCTTGAGTTATTCAACTGCAATGAATAAATTCTTGTGTAAGTATACTGTATGTGTGTTGAATAGATGGATTTTAGAACATGTAGTTTATAAATCAAAAAGGTTATTTTATATCTGTTGCTATGGAGACATATTGAACAATTAGTGAAGAAATCACACTAGATGTACATGTAGTTTCAGGTAGCTGTCAAACCATGTGTGATACTGTCATACTATATATATACCAATACGTATTCACAATTTGTCACTGTTGTTGGCCATTTCTATTGATTCACCATTATTACGTCACTGAATGAAAGTATCGTGAAATCTTCGTACACACATCTGCTCCTGCTGTGCTTGCAGGAGATAGTCACCCGATGGAGCACAGCGTGTCGGCTCCAAATCTCGCCTCGGTCGCTCCCAGTGTCGGAAATATCACGGATTCCGGATCATTTCACAGCGGGTTAATGGCACAGTCCGAGATGGAGTCTTCCATTCAAAGGTAAACACATACTGTTTCAGGAGAAATAGTGGCATTATGACATGCAATGAATTTTCCTAAAGTGCATGTCAAAAATGAGGCTCAAAATGTCATTTTAGAAATCATCAGTTCGCTTTTGATACTACAAGTTCTGAACAATACAGAAAAAAAATGAACAGACTGGAGCATTTTTTTTTCAACAAAAAAATGTTGGCAGATACATTACAAGCTACCATAGGCCAACATCAGAGATAACTTGAAAAGAGAAAACTTAAATTTGTTTTTCTTTTTTTTCGAGAACAGGAGCTACGACCGGAGTATGGAACATTTGGATACATTGGGTGCTGCGGTGACTGGGGAATCTGTCGTCAACAGTCGCGATATGTTGATTAAACATCTCATGAAACAGAAAGAGGATGAATACATAGAAATACAAACCTACAGGTGAATACGCGGTGAATACGCCATGTTCATAAACATATATCATGTATATAAGTCTTTATGGCAAGATGAGTGAAGACATAGAACTATACAGTGACTATTCACTACACAAAGTTCATGAGGATTATTCGAATATATTGAGGAAGTTTGTGTGTATTGTTTGTACCGGTACATGTAAATGCATGTATTTTCTTACATTGCAAGTAAAAGTTGACAACTGATGTAGATTTGATTTCAGTTCAAACAAAAATATGTAAAGTTAATGAAACAAAGTTAACAGTGTTCATTTAATGATCGATGATGTTTGTAGATCCACATATATATTTTGTTTCATTGCAAATAAAAGTTCAAACTAAATTGCATGTGAACTGAAGGTAATGAAATTTATTCGAACGTATTTCAAGGTTATTTATTGGCACCTGGAACACCAATGGCCAGGCAGCCTCGTCCCCAATCAAGGCCTGGCTCAGTCCACAGGAAGACGATATACCTCCTGACTTGTATGCTATTGGGTACGTAATGAATGGTGTCACTAAATTATTTATGTTTACTATATATATGTACGTATATTTTTAACATATGTATGTGATATGTAAGATAATTCATGCATGAAATATAGCCTTGTAGTTGTTAATATATTATCTTTGTACAAATATGGATCCATCAATATTATCTATGTTGCACAATATTACATTATGATGTTGTATTCAAGAAACAAGCTGCATCTATTTTCAATGGGTGAAAGTAGTAGATATGCATGATATATATATGTATAGAAAATGATCGATTTGATTGATTTCTGCTTATCATGCTACTTGTATGTTGCAGCTTTCAAGAGCTTGATTTAAGCAAGAACGCCTACATATTTAGTGAATCGCCTAAGGAGTTGGAGTGGTATAACAGAGTGAAAGCAGCGCTTCACCATAAAGCCACGTATAGAAAGGTCTATCTCGACGTGGAAATATCACAGAAAAATATCATTATACGTGCATGTCCACATGAATATTATAATAGATATTAAATTTTGAAAACTCACCAATACTTTATAATTAAATCGATGAAATTCAGACTCTTTATCTGGATTCATTGCAGGTGAAGTTAGTTCGACTCGTTGGTATGATGTTGGTTGTTTTTGTGCGATCAGACTTTAAAGACTCAGTGACGGACGTTATGTGGGATACAGTCGGCACTGGCATACTTGGAATGATGGTCAGTAATTGTACAATTCCTGGATCATTCACTGGAATTCTTCTCACTGAATTTTGTAGCAGTATTTTGAGCCTATTATATGATACATGTTACATACTATCTCCATATTTCACTCCTTTTCAACTTTTATTTGGTTGTACTAAAATGCTTAAATTCAAAAAGAAAGGAATCATGAAGTTATGTATATGCATGGCAGTATATATATGATATATATTTTCAGTCAAATTTTAAATTTCAAAGGGTAACAAAGGTGGTGTCGGGATACGGCTAAACTTCCATGACACGTCTATATGTTTCATCAACTCTCATCTCGCGGCCCATGTTGAAGAATACGACAGGAGAAACCAGGTACATGATTTGATCAAATACTTTTACCTCTATAATAAACACTTTAAAATGTGTTTGCTTTAGAGGTAGTTATATGATAATCAATCATGGCTTTAAACAAGTAGAAACTGCATATATACGTAATTGAATGCTATTCGGGACTTATCTACAATATCAAACATGCAAATTTTGGGAGCTAACAAAATACACTATACATATACTGTAAATCGAAGAGATATTCTAGCACATGTACATACATCTAAGTGCATGTTTCATCTCCTAGGACTTCCGAGACATAAGTTCAAGGATGGTCTTTGGGAAGACGAAAGAAAAGGGGGAATATATCATCGCTGACCATGAGTATGTCTCGAAATCGAGAAAAAACATAATCCTCTGTAACCTATTCGGTAAAATTTGCGCCAGTCATTCCATAGGTAATTGAAATACATTGAAAAGAGAAATTATGTGCAGTGTAAGATTTTATTTTCAGCATGGTTTTTTGGCTCGGAGATTTGAACTACAGACTCAGTGACATTGAAAACGACAGGACCAAGAAAATGATAGAATCACAACAATTCCAAGATCTCATGAACTATGACCAAGTAAACAGTGTTCTGATTTCCATACTTTGTTTAGTTGCTTCGTACAATCTTGTAAATTATTATTGGTTCAAGTGTATAAATATAGAATAATGTGTAAAAAGGTTCAAATGTCAGGCGAATTATGCTACAGTACATCCAGTTATGCCAAGAATTTATTGAATGTTTTTAGGTTACCGGACCTATGGTCCGATAACCTATTGGCATGGGGTTGCGTCCGTCGTCGTCCGTCGTCGTCCGTCGTCGTCCGTCGTCGTCCACATTTTAGGTTACCGGACCTTTGGTCCGATAACCTATTGCCGTGGCGTTGCGTCCGTCGTCCGGCGTCCGTCGTCCGTCCGTCCACATTTTTAGGTTACCGGACCTATGGTCCGATAACCTATTGCCGTCACGTTGCGTCCGTCGTCCGTCCGGCGTCCGTCGTCCGTCCACATTTTTATCTTTAAAGTTTACAGGCGGATTTTCCTGAAATTTTGCACAAAGTTGCCTAAAAATATTTCAAGAGGGGGTTATTTTTTAGTTTTTTGATTTTCGCATTTTTGTCAAAATGGCGGCCGTTTTCATCGAAAAATGGCCAATTTTGGACTTTGATGGTCGTTTTCTCAAAATCTGTTCAGTAACTTTTTTTCTTATTGATGCATGACACTCCTCCTATGTACCCCTGTGACATGTATGAATTTCGTTGCGCTTGAATCGCTCGAAGTGGGCCATTTTGGGCCCAAACTCGGCCCAAATGGGATTTTCCCATGTTAAATTCTCCTATGCTTTATAATGGGACACATTAAAGCCTAATATCTCACTTAATATTGAGATTAGAGACTAGGAATCAATTGTGGACATATAGGAAATGATATATGCTGAATATTGTCGTGACCTTGAATTTGACCTCTGACCTTGGTATGAAGGTCAGCGGCCGTTTTCGTCGAAAAATGGCCAATTTTGGACTTCGACGGTCGTTTTCTCAAAATCTGTTCAGTAACTTTTTTTTCTTATTGATGAAAAACACTCCTCATATGTACCCCTGTGACATGTATAAATTTCGTTGCGCTCGAATCTCTTGAAGTGGGCCATTTTGGGCCCAAACTCGGCCCAAATGTGACTTTCCCATGTTAAATTTTCCTATGCTTTATAATGGCACACATTAAGCCTAATATCTCACTTAATATTGAAATTAGAGACTAGGAATGAATTGTGGACATATAGGAAATGATGTATGCTGAATATTCTCGTGACCTTGAATTTGACTTTTGACCTCATTTTCAAGGTCACAGGACAAAATGGCTAATATCTCGCTTATTATCGACTTTACAGCTTAGGAATCAGTTGTGAACATATAGGAAATGATATATGCTGAATATTCTTGTGACCTTGAATTTGACCTTCGACCTCATTTTCAAGGTCACATGACAAAATGGCTAATATCTCGCTTATTATCGACTTTACAGTTTAGGAATCAATTGTGAACATATAGGAAATGATATATGCTGAATATTTTCGTTACCTTGAATTTGACCTTTGACCTCATTTCCAAGGTCGCAGGACAAAATTGCTAATATCTCGCTTATTATCGACTTTACAGCTTAGGAATCAATTGTGAACATATAGGAAATGATATATGCTGAAAATGCTCGTGACCTTGAATTTGACCTTTGACCTATTTTCAAGGTCACAGGACAAAATGGCCAATATCTTGCTTATTAGCGACTTTACAGCTTAGGAATCAATTGTGAACATATAGGAAATGATATATGCTGAAAATGCTCGTGACCTTGAATTTGACCTTTGACCTATTTTCAAGGTCACAGGACAAAATGGCCAATATCTTGCTTATTAGCGACTTTACAGCTTAGGAATTAATTGTGAACATATAGGAAATGATATATGCTTAAAATTCTCATGACCTTGAATTTGACCTTTGACCTCATTTACAAGGTCAACAGGACAAAATGGCTAATATCTTGCTTATTATTGACTTTACAGCTTAGGAATCAATTGTGAACATATAGGAAATGATATATTCTGAATATTTTAATGATATTGAATTTGACTTTTGACCTAAATTTCAAGGTCAGTCATTTTATTTTCAAAGTCAGATTACAAAATGGCTTATATCTCGCTTATTATCAAATTTACAGCTTAGGGGTCCATAGTGAACATATAGGAAATGATGTATGCTGAATAGTTTGGTGATCTAGAATTTAACCTTTGATCCCATTTTCACGGTTAGAGATATGGCGATTTCAGTGGTCACCTTGAATTTGACTTTCAACTTTCTCGGCTTAACTCTGTATATTTCTCCGGTAACCTTACTAGCCCATTGGGCTAATTTTTTTCTTTTTGATACATGAGACTCCTCGTATGTACTCCTATGATGTCTATAAATTTCGTTGCGCTTGAATCGCTCGAAGTGGGCCATTTTGGCCCAAACTCGGCCCAAATGGGACTTTCCCATGTTAAATTCTCCTATGCTTTATAATGGGACACATTATGCCAAATATCTCACTTGATATTGAGATTAGAGACTAGGAATCAATTGTGGACATATAGGAAATGATATATGCTGAATATTCTCGTGACCTTGAATTTGACCCCTGACCTCAGTTTCAAGGTCAGAGCACAAAATGGCTTATATCTCACTTATTATCGACTCTACAGCTTAGGAATCAATTGTGGACATATAGGAAATAATATATGCTGAATATTCTCGTGACCTTGAATTTGACCTCTGACCTCAGTTTCAAGGTCAGAGCACAAAATGGCTTATATCTCGCTTATTATCGACTCTACAGCTTAGGAATCAATTGTGGACATATAGGAAATGATATATGCTGAATATTCTGATGACCTTGCATTTGACCTTCGACCTCATTTTCAAGGTCACAGGACAAAATGGCTAATATCTCGCTTGTTATCGACTTTACAGCTTATTAATCAATTATGAACATATAGGAAATGATATATGCAGATTATTGTCATGACCTTGAATTTGACCTTTGACCTCATTTTCAAGGTCACAGGACAAAATGGCTAATATCTCACTTATTATCGATTTTACAGCTTAGGAATCAATTGTGGATATATAGGAAATGATATATGCTGAATATTCTCGTGACCTTGCATTTGACCTCTGACCTCATTTTCAAGGTCACAGGAGAAAATGGCTCATATCTTGCTCCTCTATTGACTGTATGGCTTGGGAATCAATTGTGGACACATAAAATGATATGCACTGAATATTTTGATGACCTTGAGTTTGACCTTTGCTTTCATTTTCAAGGCCACAGCAAAAAATTGCTAATATCTCTCTGATTGTTGAATTTACAGCTTAGCAATCAACTGTGGACATGATATATGCTTAATATTATACATGTATATGCTGAATATTCTTTTGACCTTGTTTCAAAATGGCGGCCGTTTTCGTCGAAAAATGGCCAATTTTGAACTTTGGCGGTCGTTTTCTCAAAATCTGTTCAGTAACTTTTTTTTTTATTGATGCATAACACTCCTCATATGTACCCCTGTGACATGTATAAATTTCGTTGCACTTGAATCGCTCGAAGTGGGCCATTTTGGGCCCAAACTCGGCCCAAATGGGACTTTCCCATGTTAAATTCTCCTATGCTTTATAATGGGACACATTTGAGCCTAATATCTCACTTAATATTGCGATTAGAGACTAGGAATCAATTGTGGACATATAGGAAATGATATATGCTGAATATTGTCGTGACCTTGAATTTGACCTCTGACCTTGGTTTCAAGGTCAGAGCGGCCGTTTTCGTCGAAAAATGGCCAATTTTGGACTTTGACGGTCGTTTTCTCAAAATCTGTTCAGTAACTTTTTTTTCTTATTGTTTAAAAAATACTCCTCATATGTACCCCTGTGACATGTATAAATTTCGATGCCCTTGAATCGCTTGAAGTGGGCCATTTTGGGCCCAAACTCGGCCCAAATGTGACTTTCCCATGTTAAATTTTCCTATGCTTTATAATGGGACACATTAAGCCTTATATCTCACTTAATATTGAAATTAGAGACTAGGAATGAATTGTGGATATATAGAAAATGATATATGCTGAATATTCTCGTGACCTTGAATTTGACATTTGACCTCATTTTCAAGGTCACTGGACAAAATGGCTAATATCTCGCTTATTATCGACTTTACAGCTTAGGAATCAATTGTGAACATATAGGAAATGATATATGCTGAATATTCTCGTGACTTTGAATTTGACCTTCGACCTCATTTTCAAGGTCACAGGACAAAATGGCTAATATCTCGCTTATTATCGACTTTACAGCTTAAGAATCAATTGTGAACATATAGGAAATGATATATGCTGAATATTTTCGTGACCTTGAATTTGACCTTTGACCTCATTTCCAAGGTCACAGGACAAAATTGCTAATATCTCGCTTATTATCGACTTTACAGCTTAGGAATCAATTGTGAACATATAGGAAATGATATATGCTGGATATTCTCGTGACCTTGAATTTGACCTTTGACCTCATTTTCAAGGTCACAGGACAAAATGGCCAATATCTTGCTTATTAGGCCTAAAAAAATAAATGCTGTGTTTAGGGTCAAGTGCTCAAAAAAAATTAGAGTAGGTAGGTAGGGATTTTTTTTTATTTTATGAAATATTTTTATTCTTTAACATCCGAAGATGGACATGCCTAAAGGCAGAAAAGAGGGACCATGTTTATAAAATATTATAATAAACAGTTCCAAATATGCTATGTCTAGTGCAAAAAAAAATATGAAGAAGATATATTGAATGAAACAACGACTTCAATGAAATCAATTGATGTTATTCTGGGAATCAATGGGAACGACTTGGCCATTATAGCTGATCTACATGTAGGTCCACAGCCACAGTGAACTGGCTGTTCTGGATTTATGCACCTCCCGTGGAAGCAGCGCTAAACTGCCCTCAGACTAGTCAAAACTCGAAGAGTCTACAGTGTAGTGGTGTATCCAATGCCACTGCCACTGCAGTGTGCCCTTCCCCCCCCCCCCCCCCCTCCCACCCCACTTGTTGATGACTTTTCCAGTCAAGCTGTATAAAAAAAAACCACACACGTTCCAACATACAGTACTCTGCGGGCAGATGAGAAATTTATGTTTTGTATACATTTTGACTTGCCGCCAAATTAAATTAACCGTGAAATGCCAGAACAGGTGGCTGCCAGGCTGATGCAGATCAGTCAGTTTCCCACCGGGGAGGCCACTATCATAGATGGGGAGTCAACTTTCCCATTTCTTGAAAAACATTTTATGCATGATATTCCAACATGATACTAGTATGTTACTACAGATATTTGTGACTATTGATTGCTTTCGTCAGTAATCAGTGTCAGGGGAAAGCTGTGTTCATGTTCACACACGTGTACTGGGAAACACTGGACAAGGCACCAGACAGTAATTGAGTGGGTGTGACACCCCCAGAGAAAGCTCTCTAATTTTACGACTTGTGATGGAGCTGATTGTTGACATTGGGTTAAACATGCCAAAATTGTTTCACTCCCGATAGTGACAGGCTGCAAAATTCTCCTTGAGTGATCCAGTTAAATGTATTCATGGAAAAAAAATAAATAAAAAGTTTAGAGTCGGGTGCTATCAGCTAGAGTCGGTCGGACGACCCTAAACACAGCATTTTTTTTTTTAGGCCTTAGCGACTTTACAGCTTAGGAATCAATTGTGAACATATAGGAAATGTTATATGCTGAAAATTCTCGTGACCTTGAGCTTGACCTTTGACCTCATTTTCAAGGTCACAGGACAAAATGGCCAATATCTTGCTTATTAGCGACTTTACAGCTTAGGAATCAATTGTGAACATATAGGAAATGATATATGCTGAAAATTCTCATGACCTTGAATTTGACCTTTGACCTCATTTTCAAGGTCACATGACAAAATGGCTAATATCTCGCTTATTATCGACTTTACAGCTTAGGAATCAATTGTGAACATATAGGAAATGATGTATGCTGAATATTCTCGTGACCTTGAATTTGACCTTTGACCTCATTTCCAAGGTCACAGGACAAAATTGCTAATATCTCACTTATTATCGACTTTACAGCTTAGGAATCAGTTGTGAACATATAGGAAATGATATATGATGAATATTCTCGTGACCTTGAATTTGACCTTTGACCTCATTTTCAAGGTCACAGGACAAAATGGCCAATATCTTGCTTATTAGCGACTTTGCAGCTTAGGAATCAATTGTGAACATATAGGAAATGATATATGCTGAATATTCTGGTGACCTTGAATTTGACTTTTGACCTCATTTTCAAGGTCAACAGGACAAAATGGCTAATATCTTGCTTATTATCGACTTTACAGCTTAGGAATCAATTGTGAACATATAGGAAATGATATATTCTGAATATTTTAATGATATTGAATTTGACCTTTGACCTAAATTTCAAGGTCAGTCATTTTATTTACGAAGTCAGATTACAAAATGGCTTATATCTCGCTTATTATCAAATTTACAGCTTAGGGGTCCATAGTGAACATATAGGAAATGATGTATGCTGAATAGTTTGGTGATCTAGAATTTAACCTTTGATCCCATTTTCAAGGTTAGAGATATGGCGATTTCAGTGGTCACCTTGAATTTGACCTTCAACTTTCTCGGCTTAACTCTGTATATTTCTCCGGTAACCTTTCTAGCCCATTGGGCTAATTTTTTATCCTGCAGTTGTCTCGACAAATATCCTTGAAGAAGGTATTTCTTGACTATGTGGAGGGCCGAGTTAATTTCATTCCAACCTACAAGTACGACCCCGGGACAGACAACTGGGATACAAGGTACACTTTTCCACAAAAATAATTTTGTTGGCGACTTCATAAATGCTGTATATTTTCACAAAAATGTACAGTGTTTTCAAAAGGGAAATTATAAATCAATTTGCCTTCATATACATTTTCCTTTATTGGTACTGGTTTATGATGTTGAAAAATAAAGTTACATGTACCTTTCGTGACAACATTTTATGAGTATCAAAAATTTGGCACATGGAACAGTTTAGACACTGAGTTCTGCACTGTTCAAAGCAAATCATTGCTAGAGAAGCCATTGAAATTTTCTCTTTCTTTTAGTGAGAAGTGTCGGACGCCGGCTTGGTGTGACCGCGTTCTCTGGCGCGGTCGCGGGGTCAAACAACTCAAGTACCGCAGCCACATGGAGTGTCGCATCAGCGACCACAAACCTGTCAGCGCTGTCTTCGACTGTGGGGTCAGTTTCCCATTTTGTCATATTGCTTTATATCAATATTTTCACGAGAATTTCCAGTCTAAAAGCAAAATGTTTGGAATGTTTTACAGTTTGTGGTTTTGCTGACGAATCTTTGGCATTAACTGTGAGACAGCCCTCGTGATTATTCCCAATTTATTTGGCAAATTAGCAGCAATTGCACAATCATATGCTATCGAGTATTCAATGCTAGCCTGTCATAACAGTGTATTTTGCTCCCTGTAATAGATCAAGGTAATCAACCAGCCTAGATACCGCCTTGTCTACGAGGAGCTGATGAAGCAGCTAGACCGCGTGGAAAACGAATACTTACCTCAAGTTCTGCTAGACGCTACAGAAGTATGCACATAATATTCCTGAGTAACTTTCATAAATAGTTACTGTTGTTCAAACAATTTTATGGTTTGAGGAAGGGTTGTATTATGATGAACATTATGATATTGCTGGAGGATGAAAATTATAATTTTGAGGGAGTGTTGCGTTATGATGAACAGTATGATTATGAGGGGAGGTTGCGTTATGATGAACATTATTATTTTGAGGGAGGGTTGCGTTATGCTGAACAGTATGATTCTAATATATTGTTATATGATTCTATGTACCCAATATTTTTGTTTTCAGGTAACATTCAAAGATGTGAAGTTTGTAGAACTGCAGAAGAAAATAATCACAGTCACCAACACTGGACAGGTATGACCTTTGTAATGTTTATCTCATTTCGATCTGAAAGCAGAGAAATTTTGTCTTATCAAAATAACTTACTGGTGTTAGATTTATGAAGTACTGAATCTATTTTGATATTGTACAAGTGTACACATTTAAAATTGTACAAGTGTATTTGAAAACATTTTCTTGACCAGGGTCCAGTTCAATTTGAGTTCATCAACAAACCCCACGAAACATCGTACTGTAAGAAATGGTTACTCGTGGAACCTCACAAAGGCGTTATTGATGTAGGTGAGTGAAATTTACTGACATTTCAAAAAAGAATAAAAAATTACAGAAAATCAATCCCATCTTTTTGAATGAAGAAAATACTCGAAGTATACCTGCACAATTCCTATGAACATAAATATCTCACCGATCAAATATCTATCAATTGCTCTGTATAATTACCTCAATTAAAGACAGTGAAACAACACCATAAAACACTTCCAAAACATTGAAAGTTTAAAGTACCTTATAACCGATATTCATATTGCCACCAGGACAGAGGTTTGAGATCGGCTTTGAGGTGTACGTGGAGAGCCCGACAGTAGCGGCGCTCAACACGGGAGAGGACAAGATAGAGGACATACTGGTGCTACATCTGGAGGGAGGGAAGGACTTCTTCGTATCCTCTTGGGAAGTTGTGAAATCATCATTGTGCGGATTAATGTGTGAATGAGTGGATGGAGCGAATTTGTTAATGAGAGAGATATGGTTCTGTGGGTATTTAGCGATAGTTATACAAGTTAACTTTGTTGTTTTCTCAGGATGAATGTTGGTGAAATGGACGATACTAAATTTTTAGTCAATAGTGGCCTTAGTTTTTAGTGGCCTTTATATTATTCATGTACGTCCGAAAATGTAGTGTATTCCAAAGAAAAAACAAAAGAAAATCCTTAGCCGAGTGTACCAGATCACCGTCAGTGGTAACTACATTCCAAGCTGCTTCGGCATGTCGCTAGAGAACCTCGTCAACATGTTCTCTCCTGTCAGACAAGTCCCGCCCACGCAAATCGCACAACTGGTCAGTGGTCCTGATGCGAATAAAGTTATGAAAAAACATGATTATCTATATGTAAAATAAGTTCATACTAGTATAAGATTGAATCTAGAGGCTGCATGGATTTGTTGGCATATGATTGTGTGTTCAAATTTATTTGCATTGTATAACTTAATAAACACCTTATGTTTACTATAAAGGTGCGTAGAGGATGAATATCAGTTCCAAATAACTTATGATAAATAACTCAATCCAATAAACTTATGATTGATGATAACCTTTCTGTTGTTTTAGTCGCGGCGGGGTAAAGTTTCTTCAGATCGGCCGCTAGATGTTCCCAAAGAAGTTTACTGGTTGGTCGACCACTTGTTCAAGTATGGTGCTAAACAGGTCAGCTTTCGTACCTCATAATGTTGAAATACTTAATTTATAAAATGGGAAGTTATTCCATCATTTATTCCTTCAAATCATAGATACTAATTCAGAATTTTGATGAGATTATGTACATGTTTTATGATTTCAAGAGCAGCATGAAAATGCTTCCATGTATTTCACTCTGTCTGTATATTTGGGTGTCACTTAGATTTTACCGTCATAACGTGTTCAAATTCTGCCTTAGCTGTGGTTACTGCCGAGTGTAATGGCAAGAAAGGGTTAAGAATCGTCCACCGTCCATTACCACAATCTCTTCAATGATTCATTACCTCATTAACTGGAAGAATGACTGCCATAAGTACCTACAAAGGGAAATGGTTGACAGGTCCATTTTCTATCTTTGTCAGTGCATTAACACTCAATGACAAAGTTATGTATCAGTCACCTACATTAGTGCAAAAGAAATACAGTGAAGACCTGACTATTAAGACCATAAATAAACATGATAAAATAGTAAAGAATTATGATGAAATGTGGTCCGGTCTCAGTTCCAAAGGTTGTATTTGCGAGACCGGTACGATTACATTATGAATGGACTTATTGGTTCTCCGAAGTGGTCCTAAATTGCAGGTTGGTCTCGTGTTGGAGGTGGTCTTAAGTAGCGGTATTACTGCAGCTGTCTGTTTGATGATTTGCAGGAAGATTTGTTCCAACAGCCTGGCAGACACACGGAGGTACAGGACATCCGGGATTGTCTGGATCAGGGCACACCCAAAGATATCAGTATGTGTAACTACAGAACTGACGGCTCCCTCGAAATAGTGAACTGTTGTGTATGGGAAAACACATCAATTCTCCTAAGATTATACAATTATGACATACATGCACACTGAAAACATACCAAAAATACTTGGACATTTAACTAACATGAATGGTAACTGAACCGTCAGTTCATAGAACTTTGTATCAAATTTATGAAAACCTTGAAAAGTTTTTGGGCTCGCATTCATGGGTACACTGTCTTCCCTGTCTAACAGCTGGCAATGTCCACTCTGTTGCCGAGGCCTTGCTGGTGTTCCTAGAGGCTCTCCCAGAACCCGTCATACCCTACCAGTTCTATCCCAGGTGTCTGGAGAGCTCCGGCAACTTTAACAACAGTAAACAGGTGAGTTTATCTAGTGAAATCCCAAATGGTTTGACAAGGTGTGAATCTTTAAAATGTGTGAGTGATTGGGATGTGAGATAATTATTTATCTGTGAAAAAATTCTGAGTGTAGTTCAGAGATATAAC
This sequence comes from Terebella lapidaria, assembly GCA_949152475.1. NCBI lineage: Eukaryota > Metazoa > Annelida > Polychaeta > Terebellida > Terebellidae > Terebella > Terebella lapidaria. The sequence goes on from OX424558.1 coordinate 32,705,090, forward strand.
TTTTCTTACCAGTACCGAGATCTACAGAATAAAAAACTCGGGAATGTTTGATTTCAGTATGTGATGATTATAAGAACCTATATATAGATATCTTTTGGCATTATCACTGCCAATATAGACAAAAAGAAAACAGAAGATAATTCCCTTTGATCTCTATATCATAAAGTGCATGCATTTAGCATTCCATAGATGTAAGTCCAAAAGCAATGTGTCCTCTGAAATGCCTCCATTCTCGTATATCAGTTAACAAGTCGTTTCAGTACTGGCTGTTTGTGAAACTAACGCCGAGTCGGTGTGTCCTTTATTGTCGCAGACTGCACATAAAATACAAAGACTGCTTCCCGCTAGGTTTTCTGTATTCCACCTGCAAAGTTGTTGGTATTTATGGCAGGCTGAATAAAGCACAGTCAGGGGGTTGGAATTTTTGTCCGTGCTGACGTGGACAGAATATGCATAGAACTGTACTTGAAGAATTATTAGAATAGCACAAGGAATCTAGCTATGGTGATTGTGGTGTTAATGCACAGGTTGAACAATTCAAATTTTGAGATGAAAATTAAAAGTATTTGTTATCATGATTCATGTACAGTCAGGGTTTGTTTGAAACATGTTGAAAGTGTTATCGTTTTGTGGCATTATCGTTCCATTGAGTAATGCAAGGCTGTATAGAAATTCATCTTGATAGAAAAACATGATAGAAATGTTTTATTGAGACATGATAGGAATTTTCCATTTGAACAAAGGAATTTGAATTCAATGTCTTGATTGTGAAACGTGTTTATATCACAATCTTGGTATTTTGTATTTCCACTCCAGGTGCTGAGTCAGATTCCAGTGTGTCACAGAAACATGTTCAAGTATATCGCAGCATTCCTTCGTGAGTTATTACAGCATTCCGACAAAAACAACCTGGATAAGAACAGCATTGGTAAGTTTGGATAAATATTCTTACATTTTTTTCCGGATAAACTTCATTTTCAGTTCTGTAAACACGCAAAAGCTTATCATAACAATATTTCTTGGTTCAGTTTGGCAGTGCATCGTAATCAACATTAATGCATATAATTTTGCAATATTGCATACATTTGTGATGAAGAGAAGGAATTATTTTCAAAAGCGCCTCGCATAGAACTGCATTGCCCATTATTGTCAGCACGGATGGCATCCAAAAGAAGAAAAAAAGCCACTATAACGATGCAAATAATAGAAATATTCTATGGCGTGGACTTTCCATCACTTGTGGCGTCTAACGAGCCCCAAGACATGACGTAATTGACTCATGGGGTTGCAGGAAGTGCCTTGGCCTTGCTAATGGTGTGCCATTTCACAGTTTATCTGCTCAGGTGGCAATAATACGACCAGCCGTCTTTAAACACGATGTAAGGTATTAATTACAGAAACGACACATAAAAGAATTCTATACATTTATGCCAGAGATTGGAGTAAGATGTTAACAACTGAATGTATTTATACTGGAAGAATATATTGATAACTTGATTATCAAGTTATTATATCTTTGCAAAATGATTCAAAATTTGCTGATTCCAAAAGAAACCTGAGAAGAAACGGTTATCTATTATTACCTGAATCCTGTAAATCAACCTTGAATGTCTGGCCGACGAAATGAGATGTCTGGTTCAGTTTGTCAGGACTGCCATGATGTAAGTCAGATTATCGTGGAAACTGGCTAATGAATTCATAAGGCCTTTCCGTCTCCCTTAATATTTCACAAGGACTCTTATGAAATAATATATCTGTTCCCCATTTCTTTGAAATGATTGCTATCGGGTAGATAATTAGTCTGGATGTCAAAGTAAATTTCCTCATGGTTTGGCGTATTGTTGATAAGATTTGTGCAATGTGGTTCATTTGTGGTTGGCCTGAACCGAAGTCCGGTTATGTGAAAGCTATTTGAACGAAACTGAATTATCAAATTCATGTTTGAATTCAATATCATTATGATTTGATAGAGATAGAGATAGGATAATATCCATAAAGGACACCAAATTTCAATATTGAGAAACGAAACATATATATATATAGTAAAACGATATAAATGAAGCTAAAAGCATTGAACTGCTCATTAGTATGTATTATTGCACATACGTATGTATGTGCATACGTATGTATTGATATAATGAAAGCAACAATGACACTTCAGATTATAGGTCTTGTAAACTCCAATTATATTATTTCGATTATAATACTTCATTCATATCAATATGTTTCATTCTTTCTTTTCATTTGAATGTACATTTATTAAACATTACAACCCTCACCATGTTACAACCCCTCCCAGGTCGCCTGTTCAGTGGTTTGTTACTCCGAGCTCCCCCGTCATCATCAGCGAAGGAAGTGACGTCATCGGCTCGTGAGAGGAAGAGCGCCAACCGGGACGAGGAGGGGAGGCGGTTCGCTTTCTTCCTGCATTTCCTAACGAACGAATACGATGAATAGTTGCTATAAGGATGATGTGGAATTGTGTTTGTACGCCTGTATGCAGTGTGTTGGTTGTGAAAGCTTTTGGGAATTTGAAATTTAAAAATATTGCTGATATTTTTGTCATGAATGTGCTATGGTTTGCTGCATTGTCAGTGGATGGGTAATCATAATACTGGAAAATTAATGTTGGAGATGTAGTTGTGGTCAGTTATATAATATTAACTATGTTATTATTGAGTTTCTTTCATTTTCATCGCTTTCTTTTCTATTTTGGAGCATTTATGCTTGTCATATGTAGTCCGTTTACTGCCATATTTTAATTGACAATCGCCAGAGGAAAGTGCTCGGGGAATAATCGTTTGGGTATTCTTTAATTAATTCTTTAAATTAGGTACTACATTCATGCATTTTGTTTGTCACATGTCAGCGTGGAAGTCGAATTACGTCTGCACTACCAGAATTTCTAAAACACTTGAAGAATTAATAGTATTGAAAGCTGCCTATGAAATTTGTGAAAATTGAATCTGCTTGTGTCCCCACTGTTGTGATATCCATTCAAATTACCATGCTGAGTTTTAAAAAAAAAATCAATATTTTCACATGTGAAACATTTGTATAGGACAGCATTGTAGACAGGCATCGGTTTATGAATAGAAATACATTTTATGTAGAGTTGAATTACATATTTTCTTGATTGTTGAAAGTCTCGGAATTTCAGGATGATTTGACATAATGTCTCTCTGTGGGTATATAGCAACCAAAAAGGAATTTCACCAATAACAAACGGGGTGTGATATAATCTGATAAGAAGCATTGTTAGGTCTTAGTAGAAGTTGCCTCTTAATAAACAATTGAAAAATGAGATTTTATGCAAATCATATTGCTGATGAAGTTGTTGCTGGTGGAATGTACATTTGAACAGCGATGTATCATTGTTGATTTGTTGTTGATTGTAACTTGTTGCTGAATGTGTATTGTTGGTGAATTTTTAAGTTAATTGGTGCAAATAACTCTGAAATCTAAATGAGTGATGAATGATATGAGAAATGAATAGATAAATTATTGTTGCTTTTGTACATTTTAGAAAAAAGGCTCACAATTAATTCTGCTGTGATTGTTTCGGTGGCCTGCGTTTGTATACGACTTTACTGTATCACTCATTCGATATATATATATATATATACACAGAGTGAATAAATGTCTATTATTTTATGCACAATTTGGATTGCTTGGTTCATTTGAAACCCAGATACGACCGTACATAATAAATACTAATCGGTAAACTAAATGACTGTTTATCAATCAATTGCACGCTAGTTGAAAGAATCAGCTATAATGTGCACAAGACATATAGATGAAGGAGCATCGCAGGACAGCAAATATACAGACAAACGAACCCACGTGGTCAAAACAAATTATATTATATTCTCTCTAAACAATTGTCACATCATTATAATCTTTTGTTACAATAAACATTCTGTGGGAATTTCGAGTTGGTTCCCCACATTCCCCACAATCAACTTCATGTAAGTTATACATAACTTAGAACCATACGGTGTTAATGAATATAAATTGGAAATTCACGGAGTTAGAATTAACAAAATCCACACTTTTCTGCCATATTCATGCTATGAGCGTACGTATTCCAACAGATGTCACTGATTTTATATATATATATGTATAAAATTTATATTATTATGCTTTTTTAAAACGTTTGAATTACCTACTGTATTTTGCTACAATGTGCCAGACTTCGCTCACAATTGTAATGCTATTCCATTGCCAGTTATTATATTGTTCTTTTAATAAATTAATAGATGAATTATATAGCAATAACGCAGGCAAACAATGGTCAAAACCCAATAATAAATAGATGCAAGAATAATGTGGGGGTGTTTCAACTATGTAAATATATCATATTTTACCACGACATAATATTCAAACTATAACTAGGAAATGTGAATACCATAATCATCTGATTATTCCATTTTTAATGGATATAATTGCGCATTTATCAGTGGGGCAAACACATGCATTGCGTTGAAATGAATTGTACAACTATGTATCTAAAATAGTGGTTTCCACTATGAATGAAATGGAAACAATATGGATTAAGCTCTAGAACGCTGGGGGATATTCTTGTGCAAGTTTTGCTTGGTCTAGTATATAATTAGAATAACTCACTACGATTTCGACTATGACTAGTGTATCATGATCAAGCCTGAATTAGCATAAATCACACCTATGCAAGCCGTTATCTTAGATCTTGTGCACAAATTCCCGCAACTCACATCATTCTTTGCTATTTCCTGGATACTGGAAAACTCAACAATTCAGAACACAATTCACATGCAAACACATGCGTTGCGTTGATATGAATCGTTTTTTTTTAATTTTCCAGTTGAGCAAAGTATGTGTTTGACATCTTTACACCAGTTATGGTAATTTGCTTGGTAATCATACAAAAAAAGAATTTTCGGTAGTCTGTCATTCCCATTTTAATTAAGCGATTCCAGAATCTTAACATATTCAAATATTTTCTGAATTTACATGGTAATCACCCAATTCCCCCTTGTATTGCAGGTACTGCTGTAAAATTGTGAACCCCTAAATAGTAACGGATTGCTTTATTTTGAACCATTTCTGCATGATTTTGTTTGTTGAACCCCCATATACTACTGCCATAATCTAACACAGAAATAACTCCAGAACTATACAACTTATCGAATGTCTTAAAACCGGTATCTTTCAACATCTTGAGTTTAGACATCAAAGCACCAAGTGCCCTGCTACCAGAATCAGCTAAAGTTTTTGAGCATTTGTTAAAATTCAAATACTCGTCGAATATTACTCCTAAATATTTGTAATCATGTACAATATCGATTATTGAATTTCCATATTTGAACACAAACTGGGTCTTAGGTTTTCGGTGGGTTCTAAAATGTACAATATTTGTCTTACACTTGTTGACACCCAATCTCCACTTACTACACCATTCATGAAGCTTATCTAACAAAAGTTGTAACTTATTTTCTGTATTTGCCATCAGAACCATATCATCAGCATATAATAAAATACTGACATACTGACTTCCAATTTTGATGCCTAATTTCATAGAAATAACTTCTTTTGCAAAATCATTTATGAAAAGTGAAAACAGGGTTGGGGACAGAGGGTCACCTTGGCGAACACCAGATCTTACATCAAACCAGCCTGACAGTAAATTATTGAGTTTAACACAGGATTGTGTATTTGCATAGTAACTTTTTATGGCATTATACATTTTTGCATCAATGTTATAGTATAACAACCTAACATGGAAATAACATGGATTAAGCTCTAGAATGCTGGAGATATTCTCATAAAAGTTTTTGCTTGGTCTAGTATATATAATAATTCGAATAACTCACTACGATTTCGACTATGACTAGTGTATCATGTTCAAGCCTGAATTAGCATAAATCACACCTATGCAAGCCATTATCTCAGATCTACTACACATATAACACAATCTACACCAACATTCTTTGCTATTTCCTCGATACTGCAAAACCAAATATGCCTGCAGAATTGCGAAAAGGAGTCAACGAGCGTGTCTGCAGCATCACAAAATGAGCTTGCTAGTCGATTGCAACAAACGCATGTATATTTGCGATGAATCGTGTTTACTAATAATGATGGGCTTGTTTGTTCATTCAAAATATATCATTGTGAGCTAAGGCAATACCATCATCATAAATACATGTAAGCAGATCACCTATGTTTTTCAATCTCCGCCAATTCAATCTTGGGGTTTTGTGATATCTTGTGCCATATATTCATATACAGATCATATTGCCACACAAACTATTGCAGTCTGATTTCATTGAATATTATCATGTCACAAGGCCTATAGATATATACATTAGTTGCAAACGATACATTTCTATTATGCATGCCCGACAGGCCTCTCTGTTGACCGATTGGCAGTAAAAATAGCAGACAGCCACGTTAGCCAACTCCCATAGCACGTTCAGTTTCCTGCTGGCTACCCTCCACAACATCTGTGAAACGTGATATTCACATCTCAGTGCGCATCTTTGCTCCATCATGTGACTTCTCAGTACTCAGCACTGAAAAATGCATATATATATCAAACTTCAAATCAATTCTTGTGGTTATTGATGAATAGAGTGGCACTATCTTGGAAGAAAATGATGGCAATAAAATAACTTTTATTCAATAACATTATTGGGTAATGTGGAATGGTCATTTTCAAAATCATAATGTTTGGTAGCCATTTTTCATGTGTTAACATAACAATATGCACACATATAGTATCCGTTTTTCCAAGTGCATAGTGCATCACCACTAACAACATAGCTTAGCATTCTATGTAAATCTAAAAGCAAACCCTCTGAAATGAAACCCTCAACATCTCGTATATCAGTGACGAGTCATTTCAGTACTACCTGTTTGTGAAACTAACACTGAGTTAGTGTGTCCTTTATTGTCACGGTCTGCACATAAAACACAGACTGCTGCCCGCTAGGTTTTTTTTTGCAAAGTTGTTGGTCTTTATAGCAGACTGTGAATAAAGCACAGTCAGGGTTTGGTTTTTGTCCGTGTTGACGTGGGCCGAATAAACATAGGACTGAACTGACAGCGTTATCAGAATAGCATAGGGAAGCTAGATATGGTCATTGTGGCGTTAATGTGTGGATTGGTTTGACATTGGCCTTGTGACATGATAATATTCAATGAAATTAGCCTGAAATAGTTTGTGTGGCAATATGATCTGTATATGAATATATGGCACAAGTTATCACAAAATTATGAGATGAAAATGAATTTATTTGTTTTCATGATGCTGCTTAACAGTCAGAGTTTGTTTGAAACATTTTGAAAGTGTTAACCTTTTGTTGCATTACCGTATTGCTAGTAGCATGGTCTCCTCTTTTCTCCAAAAATGTGCGATTTTTGTAACCTTGTATTTCACTTCATATATTTCTAATAAACTCTTGAAGAGTTCCAATCCACATATTCATTTTATTTCAATCATGATCAAGGGGATTGAAGGCTATAGGTATATTATACAGTAGTGGGGCGGATAACGGAAAAGATGTTTACTTTTTGGAAGAAAGCATGAAAATTTGCATATAGAGGTTTCAGGGCATGCTGATTTCATATCGATTAGGATACATTTGATCCGACACCTGTAACCTCCTCAAAATCCAAGATGGCCGCCATGACCGACGTAAATCAGGTATATATCATAACTTGGTTCCAATGACGCTATGAAGATGAATTTGTATTCTATATATGTGTTTTTGATGGTGACGTATCTCATTCAGATGTTATTTTACCTTTTGGCGGCCATCTTAGGAACGAAAATCAAATATGGCCGCTAAAATAACATAAAACTGCTATAATCGGATAAACATGATTTTTGCATACGAGAATCACACAGAATATGATCCACAAAAGTCTTAGAACTTCATCCAAACAGGCTTTTGTTGAGTGCATGATAGCTCAATACGCACAATCAGACTTCAGCAGGTTGGAAATCTCGCAGATTGTGTGGCCCAGATGGACTAGTCACTGTGTGTGGGACTAAACAGACCTGCTGGTTGGAAACTGTAATCAGCCAGTCATCCAAATACCTCGATAGACGAATACTGCAACTATGAGCCAGGTAGAAAGCAGATGGAAGACACATGTGGAATTGTGAATAGGTATATAGTGTGGACGAATTAAAAAATAGAGCTCGGGACCGTCGGTAGCACCTCGAAGATGGATGGACTGAATTTTGGAGTACGCATCCTTCAAGTCGATTGACATCCTCCAATCGCCCCACAGAGAGACACCAGAAATGAGTGGGGACACTCCATAGGGAACCGTTCCTTGATCATTAACTGGGAAAACGGCTGAGGTCTCTGATCAACCGCCAACTGACAGTCAGCTTTGGAACCACAAACAGCCGACTGCGGAAGCCGGGGATATCCTAGGCACAACCCCAGTGGCCTGCTCATCAGCATCCCAATTAGTCCTTAGGCCATTTTCCAGGAGACCTCTAAAATAGGTTTTCGTCGCCAAATCGGGCATATTAGGTTTCTTGGTGTCATTCTGTAGATTTTCATGTCAGGAAAAATATTAGACCGGGTAACCTTCTCAAAAAGCGTCCAAACAATGGAAAAAAAGACTTTTTCCAAGATGGCCGCCATGTCCGATCAAAAAGTTTGTTTTTGTTTTTTCCATGCTTCTAGACAAGCTAGAAGTGTAATCTTGGTGTCCTTTCTTAGGTTTTGAAGGTTGAGGAATCCAATGAAATACATTTCAAGAACATTTATGCATTATTTCAATTGAAAAAACACACTTTGACTGGTATTTGAACGTCAGAAATAGCGATTTGCGGAGGAAGTCTGTTTTAAATGTAACTGCGTTATTCATTATCAGGTATTACCATTTTGAACGAAACAATTCCATGAATAAATCATCAACATATCAGTTTATGCACATCCAAATTATATAAAGAAAAGTGGATCAATGGCCATATAGATTATATGCTATCTACTTGCTGAACATTCGTTTCTAGGGTTGTTTTTCTACTTCATATTTAATACTGTATATGTGAAACAAATACATTTGGCAATTGTTGTACAACATATATAACACATGTGGTTGAGTTCAATCATAGTCAACTTCCTCTCTAGATGTATCTGCAACAATTTCATCCGAATATGTGATTCGTCAAGAAACCTTGAAATCAAGCCGAGGGTTGATCTTTGAGTCGGCCCAGCCGACTCCGTGTTCGGGTAAACAGATGGAATGAAAGCGAACTTAGAGAATTTCAAGAAGTAAGGTCAACCAAAGTTGAACGTAGAATTGATTGGAAGACCAGTTGGGTAAAATAAAGCTAATAACGACAGAGATAGCTCAAAACCCAAGCTATCAACTGAACAACCAGACAAAGAGGAAGAGGTCGATGAGGAAAGCGGACTAAAACCGGAATGATTGGCGATCCTTACTTGGCGCAGGCGAGGAGTGACTGCAGACCAAACCCGCTACCACCCGAGACGGCGTGCAGCCAGGGAACCGACGTCACTCGAAACAACCCAAAGCCAGAGTGCCGAAGTCATTCGAGACAAACTGCAGCCGGACTACAGCGGGAGAACAAGAGTCTGCCGAGTGAGCATTCCAGCTGGAGAATCAGAGTCAGACGAGTGAGCATTCCAGCTGGAGAACCAGAGCCAGCCAAACGACACCTACAGCCAGAGAACCAGAACCAGAGAACCAGAACCAGTGACTATTCCAGATCTGATGGAGAACCAGAGTCAGCCGAGTGACCCCTGCACCCGGAGATCCAAAATCAGCCAAGCCACCCCTGCATCTGGAGAACTATAGTCAGCCGAGCACCCATTCCAGCCGGAAAACCACATAAGCTGAACGACCCCTGCAGCCAGAGAACCAGAGTCAGCCGGGTGACCATTCCAAATGGAGAACCAGAGTCAGTCGAGCGGCCGAATGACCCTCGCACCCGGAGAACCAGAGTCAGCCGAGTGACCATTCCAGACGGAGAACCAGAGTCAGCCGAGCGGCCATTCTAGCCGGAGAACCAGAGTCAGCCAAGCGGCCATTCCAACCTGAGAACCAGAGTCAACCGAGCGACCCCTGCAGTCTGAGATGACGCAAAGAGCCAAACTCATAGGCATCCGATACAAGGTTGGGGAGCGAACCTCAACCCAACGAACATAAGCTACTACTATATCAACCCTAGAACGGTTACAATATATGTATTTGATGTTCATAAAACTGGACGCTTTCCAGTCGCCTACGACCACATGGGTGTATCCCCGTGATGTCATTTCTGTTGCCCAAAATATATTATGTTAATTCAGACAAAATATCTTTTATCAAAATAGGACTGCTGCCCCCCAGTGTCTTTCATCAATGTCAGCAATAAAAGTTCCAAGCCTTAACTAATTTTATGTCATGCAGTAATACTTTCAACTACTGAAGTATTCACCAAATTATTTCTTACCAGATAATTTAGCTTATCTAATTCCCAACAATACAAGTGATTTCTTTATCTACATTCACTGTAAATGAATATGATTCAACTGTTGTAATAAGTTAGTAATTAATATTATTACTGCAGATACAAAATATATACTGGAAAAAAGACTTACTACATTTAGTCATATAATAAAATGTTCTCATCTTCACTATTTTTATTGTGGGCAATAATAGACTAAACTGATGAAAGTCAAGTTAATGTATTCGATAATAGTATATACAGTAGAACTCCAGTAATGTGGTCACCCATCGGACCAGTGATTTTGGCCACATTATAGGAGTGGCCACATTATAGGACTCCAGCCATATTTTGCACCGGCCATATTGTTTATCTGATGTTAACTCAAGCGAAACTCAACATATATTATACAATTTGTACATGTATTTTGAACAAATCCATCAGCTCTATACTTGTACACACATTCAGTGTGATATGTTTCCTAATTGCGACCAAAATGAATGATCGCTGACCTCGAGCTGGATATTAGCTTTGTTCTAATAAGTCTTTTCATTAACTATAATTATAAATTATTTAATATTTCTGAGTCTGGTCACTGTTCAATATGCCTCTTCAATATTAGTGATACCTGTAAAAGTACCACCCCTGGAGCCTTCGTTAGCCATGTTTGTCGAAACAGCTAATTTTGTCACGAAATGTGTCGCCAATCGGCCATCTTGGTCGCGATGGCAACCAAATCGATAGGTTTTGGGATGTTACTTTAAGCAGAAACCCATAAGAGGATCTCTTATGGGTTTCTGCTATAAGGCATATACGAATGGAATATTGTCAGAAACAGTTCAGATTTGCACCTTGTGGAGCGTTCACAAGGAAGTCTGTACGGCACTTGTAGCGGCGCGATGATCGCAAATCCATAGCATCTGCTTTACTTTGTTCAGGGGATACAATAAACTTTTAATGTTGTATTCATGGGATTGTTTTGTCCAGAATGGTAATACGTGGTAATGAATAGCGCGACTACATTTAAAAACAGATTTCCTTCGCAAATAGCTATTTCTGACGTTCAAATACCAGGTTAAGTGCATTTTTGCAATTGAAATAATGCATAATTGTTATTGAAATGTGTTTTATTGGATTCCTCAACCCTCAAAACCTAAGAAAGGACACTAAGATTACACTTCTAGCTCGTCTAGAAGCAGAGAAAAAACAAAAACAAATTTTTTGATCGGACTCGGCGGCCATCTTGGAAAAAGTCATTTTTTCCATTGTTTGGACACTTTTAGAGAAGGTTACCCGGTCTAATATTTTTCCTGATATAAAAACCTACAGAATGACACCAAGAAACCTAATATGCCCGATTTGGCGACGAAATTTTTTTTTTTCAGAATGGCCCACAGACTAAATGATGAGGTGATCGAGCATCTGAGATATTGCAGTGCCTGGAGAGTGGGAGATGAATGCTATCAAGGAAGGGGAGAGGGCAGGAGTCTGACTGAATCGGATCTTGTGACATTTCTGGAGGATCGCCGTTAGAAATTTATCCTGGGATTATGTATCCAAAACATGTGAGTAAGGCTGAAGACAAGCTCCACTGGAGATAAATCTTTATGTAAGGGTCACAGGAGCATCTGAAGCACACAAAAATCGAAACATCTGGCGAGCCGCCATCATGCCCATGAACTTCTTTAGCTTGGGTTGTACTGCGAGGTGTACGTCTCTGACAAGACTTTTCAGGATGATCGTCCTTTTTGGGATGGTGTCTTGGATTGGTCAGTGGGAATCGGAGACGGATATTTCTTAGCAACATGGCGTTCACCTGATTTTGCCAGGATGAGTTTGGCCTCCTGTGACATGGCTTGCCCAGCCTTAGAGAGGACGTCCGAATTGAGCCCCGAAAACTGACGTCAACCCTGGCTTGGTTCAGGAAAGCTTCCAAAAGCTTGGAAGTTGACTCAAGGGACTTGCCACTCCATCTGCGACTCCTTTACATAATAATCTGGCCAAGAGATTTGTTTACCAATGATAGTAAATGCTTCGTCTTGGCTAGATCATTTCCTGGGATCTGGTCGATGGGGTTCAGGTTGAAGTCCTTCAGGACAAGATGAGCGACCTTGCTGCTACGGATTCTACACTCCCAGTCCAACATATTGGAAAGTAGCTGCACTCGGATGGGTTTAGCCTCCAAGTCCTCGAGATCTGACTCTGAGAGTAAAATCAGAATGCTCAAAGACTTGGCAAGGGCGATGGATGAGATATCCTCATTCACACATCTGCCTCCATAGCGCATGCCTGCTTGTTGAGGTAATAATATTCCAGAGACCCCTTGAACAAACATTCCAGGCTTGAGGTTGTTCTGGTGGGGTGATTTTCTTCTACCAAAGAACAAACGCTGAATATCCCTTCTGACCAAGAGAAGCGTACAAATGGTAGCGACGGATTTGCAGAGTCCAGGATTCTGTCACCCAATGAGCTGTAGTCAGTGGTCCCACCTCCGGTTTTGGTATTGGTCTGGAGAACACTCTAGGGGCCTGTTGCATTAAGATGATGTTACCAACCAAGTCCTCATTAGGTTGGAGATTCCTCATTATATAACGAGCGTTTCTTGATTTTTTATTTTACTAAGTTTCCATCTCTAGAAATAATAATTTCAACCATTGTAAACAATGTGTTGTCACAGTACCTTTTCGTTTTTATTTCATGGTTGACATGCAATGCAAGCTCTGTATCTTAGTGAAATGGCTACCTGGACCAAAAGACTGCTACGGTGAAGGTTTCACACCTGACCTGATCTAGGCCTTGAAGACAGACCTGCCGGTAGATTTAGCCGATCCAACTAAACGTTTACGCGTGTAGGTTGTGGTGAGTGCTCCATCAGATCCAGAACTGTGGGCAGTACAGGTTGTGGTTGTGGCTCATCCTAAACTGAAATCTAGTCACTTCAGACTGTTACTAGACAAGCTTGGATGTCTGGAACGAAGGTGTGGCATGTTCGTTCAGCTGAGTCCAGTCGATCTAGGATGCCATATTTGCTAAGGTTAACCCAATCTCCATAGTAGACACTTCCCCATTAGAAAACAGTGAACATCGTGTTTTCTTGATGGACCAACTTGTGAAAAAAAACCCACAAAGGTTGAGACCGCTTATGGCTATTTTTATGGTATTTTTAGGCCTACATGGATTTACATTTCCAAGATGGCCGCCAAATGGTGAAACAGCCTCAGAATTGGATCCGTCACCATCGAAAACATATATTTAGACACAACAATCATCATTATAGCGTGATAAGAACTGAGGTTATGACAGAAACTTGATTTACTTTATTCATGGCGGCCATCTTGGATTTTGGAGAGGTTACAGGCGTCTGATCAAATGTATCCTAATCGATTTGAAATCAGCATATATTAAAACCCCTGTATGCGAATTTTCATGCTTTCTTCCAAAAAGTAAACATGTTTAATGATATTTGTCCGTTATCCGCCCTACTACAGTGATTTCCTTAAATTTGACATGAAGTTTTACCTCATTTTCGGAGTCTTGCTTTGGCATGCCGTGCTACTATAAGGACCAATACGGTATCTTTCTGTTAAGTAATTCAAGGATGTATAACATAAGAATTTCCCATTTGAACAAAGGCATTCAAATTCAATGTCTTAAATGTGAAACATGTGTTTATATCATAATGTTGGCATTTGTGTTTCCCCTCCAGGTGCTGAGTCAGATTCCAGTGTGTCACAGAAACATGTTCAAATATATCGCAGCATTCCTTTGCGAGTCATTACAGCATTCCGACAAAAACAACCTGGATAAGAACAGCATTGGGGAGTTTAGATGAATATTTAAAAAGCAAATTTTCTTTTAAAAATATAATTTTGTTTCTGATTCCTAAACATGCCAAAGCTCACCGGTATAACAATGGGTTCCAATAGATGCATTATGTTTCTGGTGGCAGTGTATAGTCACATTATCATTATCAGCAATGTGTCCCCAAGTACATATTTTTATATATTTTTGCACTCAACATTACTGCATATAACATTGCAATATTGCATTTGATATTGCATACATTTGCGGTGAGGAAAAGCACTAATTTTCGAAAGCAGCTCTCATAGAACTGTATTGCCCATTATCGTCAGCACGGATGGCCAGCAAAAGAATAAAAAAAGGCCATGATAATGATGCAAATAATAGAAACATTCTATGGCGTGGACTTCCATCACTTGGGGGCGTCTAACAAGCCCGTAAGACCTGATGTAATTGACTCCTGGGGTTGCAGGAAGTGTCCTGGCCTTGCTAATGGTGTGCCATTTCACGATTTATCTCCTCAGGCGGCAATAATACGAGCAGTCCTCTTTAAACATGATATGAGGTAGTTCACTGACAAGGGAACAACACACGAAATTATTGTGTACATTCATGCCCGAGATTGCAGTAAGATGTTACCACCTGAATGCAGTTAATAAATACTGAAAGAATATATTGGTTAGACGTATCCAGGCATTTGTATGTTGATTACTATAAATCCATTATGAATGTATATTATTAACTTGGCACTAATCATCTTCTCTGATTGGTTCATTTGTACCACGTGCCACTCCCAAATTATGTATGTTGGATTCTGAAATGGTATATTGCATTTGTGTATCGGACAGCATGGTCGCGTAAACCGATCAGCTTGTCTGTTCCTTGAAAAAAGCGTATATTGGATCCGAGTCATGTGTATAGGATTGCGTATATTGGACGGTGACGCGATAGCAGCCAATCAGCGTAGTTGTTACAAATAGCGTGCTGTTAATAATATAGCAAAGATTGGATGATGGGGAGTCCAATATTTGTATCATTCTCTACAATGATAATCTAGTGTTACTGTCATCTATTATTACCTGAATCTTGTAAATCAGCCTTGAATGTCTGGCTAACGAAATGAGATGATAAAAAAATTAACCATATTTACCACATCTATTTCAGTATATTTGTATGAGGCATCAGAGTCGCCTTTAACAAAACAAGCGGTATTATATTTAACTACATCATAGTGGTACCGATGTTGTCCCTTTTTATAAAAAAATGAATTATCGATGAGATTTTTGAGCTGAGATCTTCAGTTCAGAATGAGGTATAGTTGTGTACAAAGTGGAAAAATCAAATGTTTCGATAGACGTGACTTCTGTAAGTGTGTTACTTCTGTAAGATATTCTCATTTTTGAAAGCTATCTTTCAAAATCGTGCAGATTGCACCCCCAATGAGTCCTCTTTTCCAAAATTACAATAATGTTCCGAATCCTGGTGAATGTAACAGGACAAAATCCTGGAAGACGGTCAGATTCTCGAGATGTCGTTTTGGACTGAAATTTAACAATGGGGTAGAATTCTGAAATTCGGTAGAAAATTGCCGTTTGATTCCCAAGTGAAGTATGCCAGGCTATAGAGCTATACTATTTAGTATTGCAAAAATATCTTCAAAAACCGATGTAATCAAGTTAGAAAAATCAGATTATAGATCTAAATATTATAGATGGTTTGCTGTTGCTCATCTCATTATCATTTTAACGAAAGAATTAACTGGATGGTAACACCTTGAGTGGACGGCAATACAATACTAGTTATATTCTCAAAATTATGGCGTCATCTGCAAATCATCTATGAACAAACTTCGGATCTTGTACGAGTTCGTCATGATTGATTTCACGTCTATGTATATATAAACACCCCCATGATTTCAACTTCGTGCACATGTAAGTTAAATATCACTAAGAATAGAGAAGTACTATTGAATATAAATTGGGAATTTCCGGGATTTTAATTTCATTGTATGCTCACAAATGCTGTGAGCATACGTGTTCAACATATGTTTATATTCACATGAATAGATAAATTATAAAAGCATGAACACACGGATTGTAAAAGCAATGAACAAATCCCAATGATGAATTTAGGAGTATTTTAACTATGTGATTAATATATTATCTTCGCATCACATACTATCCAAATGACCTAATTGATCTAGGAAATGATAATATCATATATTTGTAACTATAATCAGAGTTTAATGGATAATATTTCACATACCAGTGGCTCAAATTTCCTGCATAATGGAACACAATTCACATGCAAAGCATGTACTGCGTTGAAATTAATGTTCAAACTACAACTCTGTATCTAAACCAGTGATTTTTAGTCTGAATAACATGGAAATAACATGGATTAAGCTCTATCGGCAACAATTTTGTGAGTGTCCATTGTTCAATATATCATAGTTTTCACTTATGGAAAAGTCTTGCCGCTAATTGGTTACTATGGATATCCTTGTATAAGTTTTTGCTCGGTCTGAACTGTTCTAATAACTGATTCCACACAGCTGGAATAACTCACCATTTACGATTTCCTCTATGACTAGTAAATGTTCCTCGTGATCAAAACTTAATTAGCATGAATCACGCCTGTGGAAGCCACTGTCTCAGATTTGTCACACAAATTAACACAATCTAGACCGACACTCTTTGCTACATCCTCGATACTGCAAAACAAACATGCGCCTGCAAAGTTGCGATAAAGAGTCAACGAGCGTGTCTGCAGCATCACAACATGAGATTGCTGGCCGATTGCAACAGACACTTTCTTGCATTGGAATGTGTTAACTATTGAAGATGCTTTATTCCGTCCTACAAATATATCACTGTAAGCTTAGACAATACCATCATCATAAATGATCAGATAAGCTATGTATTACAATCTAAAGCCAATTCAATCTTAGACTTCTATGACAACGTGGGTCATATATTCATATCCAGATATTACCACGCACAGTATTGTAGTATAATAAACTTGAATATTACCGGGTCATTAAAAGTATATATATACACATTAATTGCAAACGGGAAATTTATATATCAAGCATGCCCAAGTATGCCGCTCTATTGACCCATTGACAGTAGATATAGCAGACAGCCATATTAACCGACTCTGTCATGGCACGCCCAGTTTCTAGCTGGTTACCCCTTATAGCATCTTTGAAACGTGACATTTCCACCTCAGGGCCCATCTTTTACCCATTATCGGACATCTCAGTACTGAATGAATGAATCGAATATTTATTGTCGTTTCAAATCAAATCAAAACCAAAGCTCACAAGCTTCTGTACGACACGAAAACAACACAAACAACATTATATGGCGTCAGAGACATAAAACATGTCGAGTTTAGTATATACTCGATACTAAACACATGCAAAAGTAACATGGTCAAAGTTCTAATCAATTTATGTGTTTATTGATGAATAGAACGCCATTTTCCATGAAGAAAATGATGGCATTAATACAACTGTTATTCAATAAAATTACTAAGCAATATAGGATAGTTTTTATTCAAATTCATAATGCTTGGTAGTCACTCTACACATAAAGTAGCAGATAATTTACATTAATTACATGGATATCCTTTCATGTATACGATTACAACCTGACAAGTGATTAATAAACATTCAACATTATCAGATATATGACTGAAATGTGTGTATCAATATATTACCATAGGGCACAAGCTTTTGATTATAAATTTTTAAAAACTGCCATCGGAATGGGAAAAACAACAACCAAATGAACCGACATAGTCGACTAACTTGCCGGAATAGCTGGCAATGACCTTGAACTTTTACCAAAGACTTTGAATTTTTTGCAAAGTTGATGCATCTGGTTATTTTAAATATGAGTAATGGCATTTTTCTAGATTTTGTATAGTTGATGGAAAACATTGAAAAAAGTATTATATTTCTTTCCTAGCATAAGCAGTTTGTGGTCATGAAAGACTGATAGGATTCGGATCTTTTGTGACGTCATCAATAGAGCTATTTTTCTCAAAATCATTCTGTCAAGAGCCATTATCCTACAGAATATCTACATCAAATTTGAAAAGAATCAAGCAACAAATGTGGACGCTATGAGTATGAAAAGACAAACAAATGAAATTTTCTCCAATTTTCCGTCATAAAAAGGTCAATTAGGCCATTACCACTGCAATTATTGAACTGATATTTGTCAAATAGCTTCAGTAGGTATCCCCAATACTTACCAGAGCACCGGATCAACAATAATCCTAAATGGTTTATGCATCTCATGTAAACAATCAATTGAAGTATGATAAAATCACGTTTCACGTCATTATGACGTCATATGACGTCAGATTCCAAAAATAAGAACATATATCGAAACTACTCCCGAAGACCTTTCAAACGAGTTACTACTCGATATTTTCGCGAAAGGTCAAGGTCAAGGTCATTTTTTGGGTCAACTTCGACCTCAGGCGCTTGCAAAGGCTATCGGCCATACGCCTTAGGTGTAAATACAAAAGTTGATAGGCTAAGTGAGTGCAATACTGTGGATTTACTTTCGTGTCTCTATCTTGCTTACTTCCTGAGATATAGTGACCTACATGGTTTTCACTTGCGGGTCAATATTGACCTTGACTTCCGACCTTTGACCTTGAAATTTCGCGGAACAAAAGAACTCGTCCTTGGCTATAAACAGGTGTATCATTAGATTTTTACGCACATTATTGACGCTTTTATCAGCATGGACAGCTTGAAACATGCAATTTCGCTTATAATGGGACCGATTTCGTTGCCATAGAAACGTCAATTACGTCATAACGGATTGACCGATCGCGCTAAAAATTGACATTGACCATAAGGGACCGGTCCGACATCGTTTCCAAGCATCAGATCGAAAATCGGAGGAGGTGACCTCCAAGGTCAAATATTCGACCTCAGGCGAACTTCTCAAGGTCAAGGTCAAATGTCAAGGTCAAGGTCACAAAAGATAGAACTCGAGTATATCTACCATATGCACTTGATTTGAAGTCTCTACGACAATTAGAACTGGAGTTATGGCCACTTATGTGTTTTCGACGTTTTGCTTGACCTTGACCTTGACCTTTAACCTAGACTCACCAAAAGTGTGCGGTGCCTGCCTATTATCCTACAGATTACATACCCCAAGTAACGTAACAATCACCGTACAATTGCGACCTGTAGAGCACTAACAGATAAACAAACAAATGAACCGACATAGTCGACTAACTTGCCGGAATAGCTGGCAATGACCTTGAACTTTTACCAAAGACTTTGAATTTTTTGCAAAGTTGATGCATCTGGTTATTTTAAATATGAGTAATGGCATTTTTCTAGATTTTGTATAGTTGATGGAAAACATTGAAAAAAGTATTATATTTCTTTCCTAGCATAAGCAGTTTGTGGTCATGAAAGACTGATAGGATTCGGATCTTTTGTGACGTCATCAATAGAGCTATTTTTCTCAAAATCATTCTGTCAAGAGCCATTATCCTACAGAATATCTACATCAAATTTGAAAAGAATCAAGCAACAAATGTGGACGCTATGAGTATGAAAAGACAAAAAAATGAAATTTTCTCCAATTTTCCGTCATAAAAAGGTCAATTAGGCCATTACCACTGCAATTATTGAACTGATATTTGTCAAATAGCTTCAGTAGGTATCCCCAATACTTACCAGAGCACCGGATCAACAATAATCCTAAATGGTTTATGCATCTCATGTAAACAATCAATTGAAGTATGATAAAATCACGTTTCACGTCATTATGACGTCATATGACGTCAGATTCCAAAAATAAGAACATATATCGAAACTACTCCCGAAGACCTTTCAAACGAGTTACTACTCGATATTTTCGCGAAAGGTCAAGGTCAAGGTCATTTTTTGGGTCAACTTCGACCTCAGGCGCTTGCAAAGGCTATCGGCCATACGCCTTAGGTGTAAATACAAAAGTTGATAGGCTAAGTGAGTGCAATACTGTGGATTTACTTTCGTGTCTCTATCTTGCTTACTTCCTGAGATATAGTGACCTACATGGTTTTCACTTGCGGGTCAATATTGACCTTGACTTCCGACCTTTGACCTTGAAATTTCGCGGAACAAAAGAACTCGTCCTTGGCTATAAACAGGTGTATCATTAGATTTTACGCACATTATTGACGCTTTTATCAGCATGGACAGCTTGAAACATGCAATTTCGCTTATAATGGGACCAATTTCGTTGCCATAGAAACGTCAATTACGTCATAACGGATTGACCGATCGCGCTAAAAATTGACATTGACCATAAGGGACCGGTCCGACATCGTTTCCAAGCATCAGATCGAAAATCGGAGGAGGTGACCTCCAAGGTCAAATATTCGACCTCAGGCGAACTTCTCAAGGTCAAGGTCAAATGTCAAGGTCAAGGTCACAAAAGATAGAACTCGAGTATATCTACCATATGCACTTGATTTGAAGTCTCTGCGACAATTAGAACTGGAGTTATGGCCACTTATGTGTTTTCGACGTTTTGCTTGACCTTGACCTTGACCTTTGACCTAGACTCACCAAAAGTGTGCGGTGCCTGCCTATTATCCTACAGATTACATACCCCAAGTAACGTAACAATCACCGTACAATTGCGACCTGTAGAGCACTAACAGATAAACAAACAAACAAACAATCAATCAAACCAACCGACCAACATACTTGCCGAAATCTTTAGATTCCGGCAAGTAACAAACAATCAATCAATCAATCAATCAATCAAACCAACTGACCAACATACTTGCCGAAATCTTTAGATTCCGGCAAGTAACAAGTCTTGCTGGCGTCGTTAGGGGCAGACAGTATGCGGAGTTATTCCTTTCTACTGTACACCAGATGGAAATAATGCAAGCAGCCCTACAACTATGTCTTCGTGCGGTTAGAAAAAAAACCCAATGCAAAACGTAATGGAACATTTTGAATATTTTATATGAGTATGCATGAACACTGCATAGAGAAACACGAAACACCAAGTTGAATTGATAGATCTTGTTTTCCGAAGCAGGTGCAAATTCGTTTAGTGGTGATTGACTTCACTGATGAATCATCAAGACCTGCCAACGAGTGTTGAATCTCTAGAGATATATGCTCATTCAGCTCTGAATCTCGGTGTTAAATCGATTTTGACCTCAATGTGGTGAAATGCATTTGGGTGCATTAATAAATACATTTCTCAAATAAATATAAACTGTTTCTCGTTACGAAATATTAGGCAGTTATGGAGTATTACATCGCAATATGAACATCCCTGCGAAAGAGCTGAGAAGTATATAATTATACTATGGTGTATAACGGACTTTTCATTCGATCCCAGTGTTGAGATACTAGTGCCTACATGGAAGGTTGTACATAATATGGTGTGTTCTAAGACATGTTTGATCACCTCATCAATATAAATTTTGAATCACTGAAAGTTGTATGATTGAGTGCTTCCAGAAAAGAGTTGTTCCAACAACTGGGAAAACACAGAATTTCACGGCTTTGTGGACTTTCTTGATACGGGCACTTCCAAATACAGCAGTACATAGCTGTGCATTCAGACTAATAACTGAGAGGGTACACAAGACAATTGCCAATATATGTACATCACTGTTCCAATGACCACACTCAAGCACTCAAGCATACAAAAACAATGCTTGAAAATGAACCACTCATCATCTGATATGATTGATAACTGAATTTCGTAAGACTATATGTGGCCAGCATATAATTTGGATGAAAATAACACGGAAGCAATAGAGAAACCCGCACACCCGACAGCTGGGTGTTTCCATCAGCACCATTCGGTGTTCTGGAAGATTTCCGGTATTCTACCTGAAAAATTGTTGGTATTTATGGCAGGTCGTGAATAGCGTAGACAGTTTTTTGCTTTTACGTGGGCACAATAGGGATGAAACTGGACTGATTCGATATAACATAGGGAATCTAGTTATCAGCTTTCATATTCAACAAGATGTTGAATATAAAATTGGAATGATAAAGAGGTGAAAATGTTATGTTTATGGTTGCTCATTGTCTGTTCGATCAATGTTGATAATGTGAATTTCATGTTGCATTATAGATTCTTTGGGAAATGCTAGTAAAAATATATTATTACTTGGGTATTGGGGTTCACTGTGATGTTTATAATCGTGTTAAGCCTGTTTTAATACACAACCACACTTACAGTATGGTACACTGTGTTTGTGTGTTTGCAGATCAGGTGCTGAGTCAGATTCCCGAAACAAGTTCGAGTATATTGCAGTATTGTTATCACATTTTTAGCGGGTTATCACAGTATCACAACAAAAACAACCTGGATAGGAATTGTAAAGTTTGTCAAATATGATTGCCAAAATCTGTCTCAGGGTAATGATTTTCTATAAATTATTACAATCAAAATACTGCATAAGATGCAAAAAAATGTATGAAATATTTCATAGAATATTACATAGTCGCAGTAAAAAGAATCAAGTTTCCCATAACAGCTCGCATATTATTGGGACTCGAAGGCAAAAAATTCATGAAAACGATGCAAATAATGGAAACATGGCAATGGCGTGAACTTTCTATCACTTGGGGGTGTCTAACGAGCTCAAAGACATGATGTAGTTGACTCGCGGGTTTGCAGGAAGTGTCGTGGCCTTGCCAATGATATGCCATTTCAAGATTCATCTGCTCAGGCAGGAGCAGTCTCTTTTAAATATGATGTATGGTAGTTGACTAATGTATTATCAAGTTATCAAGTTAAGGGGCCGGTCATTATTTATCGGGTGGGGGGGGTTGGATGGATTTTTCGAGAAATGAGTTCTCAAAGTTTGACCCCCCCCCCCACCGATATCGAAAAACAATGTATGACCCCCCCCCCCCCCCCCACCAAGATCAAAAATAAAAGTGTGACCCCCCAATCCCCATGTACATATATACAAGGCCATAATACACAATAGTAACAATTATAAGGAGCCAGTATATGTTACTTAAATGCTGTTTTTACACTTCGTTCACATTCTATTCAAACAATTGTGACTTTTGTCGCAATTTTTTTTACACTATTAAGTCAGTGGATATTATGAATTTGTGCCATTACAACTGATTCAATTACTATTTGTGGGTATATTATATCGGTATGATATTGACAGCCTCTGATTGGATGTTGGGGGCAAGAAACAAGACACCCCCCAAGACATCTATGTCTAGGATCATGTTCCCCAGAATACTGAAATCTTTTTCTCACTCCAAACCCCACGTTTCCAAACCCCCCTGAAACACTCGAGACCCGGGTTAAAGTTCATTCAGTTCATTTACTGACTGGAAATTTGTTGGAGGAACGAAAAAAAAACATGAATCTTATTTCTTCCTTTAAAATATACGGACTAACTGGACCCCAGAGTGAACTCTGAAAAATTATAATTCTTCCACATATCATTGATGAATCAGGCCATCCTGGACTGGTACTTTCCCGGCCTTGAATCAATTCTGTGTTGCCTCGCTGATGGGTTCATAATGTTCCGTGATGATCCGCGATTGTCTAGCAATGTCCTGGCCATCAAGAAAGTCAGGTGAATCAGATTCACTATGGCATCATCCGGGACGATCCAGGACTATTTTGCAATCCTTGATGGAAAGGTCCATATTTTGTTCATGGCGGTCCAGGACAGTCCTGAGCTCATCGAGGATTAGCCTCAGTGGCCGAGGTTCCTGTGTTGGCAATGTGTTAAGTGGAAAATCGGTCTGTAATTTTGACATGCTGGTTCGGGGTCATTGGATGTTATGAGATGTTGGTCAGCATGGTATGGGCCGGGTGATCCATTGTTAGTCTGTGACAGTGCCCTGCATGTTGATCATCCTAGCTGGCACCATAATCAGCTGCAGTGCTGCTGTGTTCTACTAAAGGTCCATAGTTCATTCTTGGTGACAGTGTTTCAGTCTGGGGTGATGAGCGGTTGTCGATTCACGACATCTCCTGATTTTGGGTGTTCCTGGATGGTCCTTTCTAGGATCAAATTTCAGCGAAACTATAGTTTCACTGATAACGTGACAAAGGGATTGATTCCACATGCTGTATACTCCAGTGAACCATCAGTCCAGGTTGAGTGGATTGTTTCCACCTAATTCATTATCTCAATATACAAATTTTCTCAAATTAACTAAAATTCGAACTCTGACCCCCCCCCCCCCAGTTCCATTGAAAATAAAAGTATGACCCCCCCCCCCCCCCCAATAACGTTGAAAATGAAAGTGTGACCCCCCCTCCCCCAGTTTTTACCCAACCCCCCACCTGATAAATAATGACCGGCCCCTAAAGTTCTCTCCAAAATGATTCACAATTTACTAATTCTGAAAGCAACCAGATACCTGCGAAGAAACTGTCATGTATCGTTACCTGAAACCTGTAAATCAGCCTTGGATGTCTGGCCGACGAAATGAGATGTCTTGTTCTGGTTGTCCAATCTGGAATTGTTATATGTAAGGCAGTTTATCCCTGAAGTATGCTCATGAAATTCAATATTTCCGACTCCCCTAATATCTCACGAGGACTTGAATGAAATAATGATCTGCTTCTCGTTTCTTTGAAATGATTGCTATCGGGTGGATAATTAGTTAGTTTCCCCGCCCTTTGGAATGCTGCTGGTGAGTGTGTCATCTAGTGGCTGGTCGTGAACTGAAGGTCGATGGAGTGCAATCTCTTCGGATAAAAATTGATTATGAAATTTGTGTTTGAATTACCATGATTACATTCTGATTGTCATATATTGGAATAATAACAATACGATATGATTAGATTTTCGTATTCGATAGAGATAGAGACACATGGGATATAAATGTGAAAGAGTAATTTGCATGAAACATACACTGGTTTTTATTCGAATGAATGGATGGATACCTAAACCAACTGTGTCACATTAGGAATGAAGAAGTACTTTAATTATCTGATCTTCCAATTTGTGCATACTGTCTCACACATGAGTGACTCTCACACGATTGGCTAAAATCGGCATTCACAGATTGGCATTCACAAGCAATAACATGTAGTACATTGAAAGAAATCATCACATTAACTCATACTCTTACATTAATTAACAAGGGAAACAATCTGCTTGTGAAACAATTGATTTTTATGTCCCAGTTGGGCAATAAATTACATTTTTCAATTATGGAAATAAAAAAGTCAGTTAAAGACCGAGAATAGTACTGCGCAGATTTTTGTGTGGTCTCAACTGCTCTTGAAGTATTGTTATACCCATTAGAATAACTCATTATCTATGCTCTCCACTATCACTTGTTTGTCTTGGCTAAACCTTAATTAGCATAAATCACGCCCATGCAAGGCATTATCTTAGATCTATAACACAAATTAATACATCCTACATCCTCGAAACTGCAACACAATCATGCACCTGCAAAATGGTGATAAAGAGTCCACAAATATGACAGCAGTGCACTAATGATTATGCGAAAAAAGCCATTGTAAGTTTAGACAATACTGCTATCAGAACCGACCCAACCACCAATTCTTGTGCAATTATTAGTGACTGACTATCTAGGTTTTTGTATTGTATAACGTTTGTCACTTTATTAGAACATTATTTTCTCTGAAAGTTTCTATTAAGCAATCTACTGGATGAAGCTTAAAGCCGTCAGATCCTGTACTGGACTATTTGGGTAGCTATATATACATACGTATTTGCAAACTGGTAATTTCTGAATAGTATTATTCTAAAAATAGGCTACATATTGACAGCAATGGGGCAATGTTAGCTGACTCTTTCTAGAACACGTTTAGTTTCCAAACTGACTGCTCTCTACAATATCTAGGCAATAGACGTGGAATCAATACCCAGTATTAAGTATTCCGAGCAAACAAAACAGGGTCCGTTATCCAATCTCATAATCCGGGGACAGAAATTCATATCAGGCATACGAAGTGAGAGAAAACAAAAATGACAGGGAAACTCATGAACCCCCAAAAATGGCCATTAGGAGGTGAAATCATGTGTTCCGGAAAGAATGAGCATTTCCTGCCCCACTAGTGGCACCCGTCACGAAATCCCCAAAATTAACCTGAAAATAGATCTAGTTGCATGGCAGACATGGATTTGGTGTATTCATCAACCAGATCATGATGACGTCTATAGAATTTCTTAAACGCAGCTATAAGTCTTGGTAAAACATATCCTTGTCGCAGCAGTTTAGAGACTAGCTGGGCACTTCAATAGACAAAGTCATCATATTTGCAACTAGCTCTGGAATAGCGTATAAGTTGAGAAACGAACACACCATATGCCGGTGACATAGGAATCTTTCACCGGAAAGAGTGAGCATTTCCTGCCCCATTAGTGGCACCCGTCATGAAATCCCCAAAATTAACCTGAAAATAGATCTAGTTGCATGGCAGACATGGATTTGGTGTATTTATCAACCAGATCATGATGACGTCTATAGAATTTCTTAAACGCAGCTATAAGTCTTGGTAAAACATATCCTTGTCGCAGCAGTTTAGATACTAGCTGGGCACTTCGATAGACAAAGTCATCATATTTGCAACTAGCTCTGGAATAGCGTATAAGTTGAGAAACGAACACACCATATGCCGGTGACATAGGAATGTTGCTGCTTAGAACAGCAACATGACATTCCCACACGAGTGTACTTTGCTCTAATTTGTGACATTGCAAAGCTTCACAGAATGGAAGTATAGCAAAAACCAAATCAATTTATTTCTTTATCAAATGCGTATGACTTCTTTGCCTTACACAAAAATGATGGTAAGAATGAAATGATCGTTTGATGAATAAATCAACCGAGCAAAATGGAACGCTCATTATTCAAATCTACATCTCTGGCAGCCTTTTCTGTGTTTTGTATGCGCTAACGAACTAATCGCATAAATTACAAATATGTCCTCAAAATGTATGTCTACGAAATACTAATAATAATAATGTCCACATTAATACTGCACATTAACCTATATTCCTGCATACATGACACCAGACTATAATGCGTCTTATTTAAGAACATGTACATGTATAGTTCGAACTCGATGTATAGTGTATAGCGTCCCAACATTATCTTAATGTCATAATCCTATATATTTACGTACTGGTGGCATCGATGGAAATACTACCACAATTCACTACACCTATATCAAACTCACTACAAAGAGTTCATAAATTCACTACACCTATATCAAACTCCCGAACTCCTCACGTGATAAAAAGGTAATTACACTGTGCAATATAACACATTTGATCGCGATTTGTTCAAGCACGAAATGTATGATCCACCATGTGTATTCAAGATTTTAGCTGCTGCAATAACAATATCGTGTATACGAGTGAAAGTGAAATATGTGGTATAGTTATCATTTCATGGCAAAATAAGATAAAATGTCACTATATATAATGCCCAATATATGAGGCTTGTGGTAGTCCCATATTTGAAAGAGGAAGAAAAAGTGAACCGTATCGTCCAAAGAAGATAATGTATATGGTCTGCATCTGAATCATCTCTACCTCTCTGTAAACTGAACACTGGACACATTGATATGTATTGTTATCATGGGAATAGTGTGATTTATCATCATAGGTCAAGTATCTTTCGAAATGAATCCAATAACAATCTTATAATTATTTATTGTACATGACAGATAACTGACAGTTAAACCCCAAAGTCAAGTTATTCTTATTTCAAAGGCCATCATATCGCACCCTGGAGGTTTATAGTATATTATGTAGATTCCAAACTCCTCCATTGATGTAATTTCACAGGGATCACGTTTTGACGAAATCAAACTCATGAGATGATTGAGCGAAGTAAATGTTTAAGTGGTTATGCCATGAATATCTCGTAATGACGACTATTCCCATAACATCAGATTATTCATTTTCAAAACTCTGCCACCGTAAGCTTACAGCCTGCTCGGATAACAAAACTATTCTTCGAGCTTGAAAGTTGAGGTATTATAAGTTGATCCAACGAGCGTTGGTTGAACTGTCAGATCCAAATTTTCGAAGCAGGTGCAACGGCATTTAGTTAACATTGAGTTTAGTGATGGATTGGTCATATGAGAAATCAAGACTTCCCAGCGAAATTCGAATCTCTAGCGATATACGTGTTTCTTACATATAATCCAGAAATTCGATGTTAAAATATCATTATGCACTGTGCAGAAATACATACTGTAAATAATAGTATACTTAATGCTTAAGGAAATGAATGTGGAAGAAATATTTAAAAAATACAATTGCGATTCTGAAGTAAATATATTAGTATATATAATTTTAGTAGTTATATGAGTAAGTATATTATTATATAGTTGGTACATTATATCTAATATACGTCTATATCTGATATACATAAATGTACATATTTATATACGATGTATTCATCTAATAATATTAGACTCGGTTGTGATTTACAAATAATAATTTGTTTATTTCGTTAGGAATATGCCTGATAAATATCAGTAATATGTCAACTGAGGCCCTTATATTTGAACTCAGTATTGAAATACTAGTACCTGCAATGTTTGCATGCTGAAAAACAAAGTAATGACGCGTATAATCGTTATTAAAATCTGAAAATAATGTCATTGACACAAATGAGGATTCGTATCGCCGAAAAGTTGCTAGCTGCAAGGTAAGGGTAAGTTGCGATTTCATTTCCGCTTTATTAGACATTAGCAACCAAATACCTGAGAAGAAATTGTCATCTACGATTACCTGAACCATATAAATCTGCCTTGGATATACGAAATGAAATGTCCTGTTCAGTTTGTCGTTTTCTGTCTCCCCTAATATCTTACAAGGACTTGTATGAAACAATGTATCTGTTCCTCATTTCTTTGAAATGATTATTATCGGCTTGATAATTGGTCTGTATGTCAAAGTCTCCCCGCTGTTTGGAATTCTATTGATAAGTGTGTCATCTAGTCATGGCTGGTCTGAACTTCAGGTCATTGAAGTGCAATCTATTTTGGGGGAAAAGTAATTATGGAATATGTGTTTGAACTACCATGACTAGCGACTGACCAGTGAACACAATACGACACAATCAGATTTTCATATTGATAGAGATAGAGACACCTGAGAAATAAATGCGAAAGAGTAATTTGCATAAAATATAAACTGGTTTGTGTTCAAATGAATGGGTGGATACCTAAACCAACTGTGTCGCATTAGGTATGACAAGTACTTGTTTTAATTAGATACACCAATTTGTACTCCAAATTGAGATAATAATACATTATTATCTCACACATAAGAGACTGAAATTTCTCACACGATTGGCTAAAATCTGCATCCACAAGCAACTACATGTAGTACATTGAACAAAATCATCACACTAACTCATACTTTTACATTAATTAACAAGGGAAACACTCTGTTTGTGAAACTTGTGTGCCAGTTGGTCAATAAATTACAGTTTTCAATTATGGAAATCAAAAAGTCAATTAAAGACTTTTGTATGGGTTTTGTGCGGTCTCGGGTGCTCTTGAAAATTGTTGCAACCATTAAAATAGCTCAATATCTATGATTCCACTATCACTTGTTTGTCTTGGCCAAACCTTAATTACCATAAATCACGACATGCAAGGCATTATCCTAGATTAATTACACAAATTAACACAGCATACATCCTCGAAACTGCAACACAATCATGCACCTGCAAAATGGTGATAAAGCCGCAGTCCACAAATGTGACGGCAGCATCACAGCAGAATATCTGCCAATCGATTGCGACAAACGTGAAGTTGCAATGTAATGTGCACTAATGATTTTGCGGAAAAAAACATTGTGCAATTATCAGTGATTGACTATCCATGTTTTTGTATTGTATAATGTTTATCACTTTATTAGAACATTATCTTCTCTGATAGTTTGTATTAGGCATTCTACTGAATGACGATTATAATTGTCAGATCCTGTGGTGGACTATTTGGGTAGCTATAAGTATATACGTATTTGCAAACCGGTAATTTCTGGATATTATTTTTCTAAAAATATGCTACATATTGACAGCAATGGGGCAATGTTAGCTGACTCTTTCTAGAACACGTTCAGTTTCCAACTGACTACTCTCTACGTTATATCTCGGCAACATGATATTCTCACACCAGTGCTGTTCTTTGTTCCAATATATTCCATCTCAAAGCTTCACGGAATGCAAATATGGCAAAGGCCAAATCAATTTTCTCTTTATTAAATGCGTTTCGACGTCGTTGTCTTAAACGAAAATGTTGGTAAGAATGAAAATGATCGCTTGATGAATAAATCAACTGAGCAATGAGGAATGTTCATTATGCAAATCCACATGTTTGGCAGACTTTTTCTGTGTTTGGTACGCGCTAATGGACCAACTGTGTCAATTACAAAAATGTCTTGAAAATGTATGTTTACAAAAACATTAAACATACAGCAAATTTAACATACCTTCTTACATACATGACACCAGAAAATGACTGCGTCTTAATTAAGAACATCATCTCATCTCGTCCAGTTCCCACTTGATCACCGGTAATTCCCAACATCATGTTCTACCAGAGCCCTTTCTAAAATATTAACTACTATATTGTCTAAAATTAAACAGGGTCTCCAAAAGTACTCTGAAACCATCTATTCTAGAAGTGGTATAAACCAAATGTGGATATTAAAAAATTCCAAATCTTTATTGGAATATCTACATGCGCACACACTTTCAAAAGTAACGTCTATCAAAACATTTGATTTCTCCACTTTGTACACAACTATACCTCATTCTGAACTGAAATCTCAGCTTAAAAAACTAATCAATAATTCATTTTTCTCTAAAAAGGGACAACGTCGGTACCACTATATTGTAGTTAAATATAATACCGCTTATTTTGTTAAAGGCGACTCTGATGCCCCATACAAATATACTGAAATAGATGTGGTAAATATGGTTAATTTTCTGATTGATAATATTTTTGTGGAATTTGGTGGTCGAATATTTCAACAAACTATTGGTATTCCCATGGGTACAAACTGTGCACCATTATTGGCAGACCTGTTTTTATACTCATATGAATCAGATTTTATCCAACATTTACAAAGAGGAGGTTCTAAGAAACTAACATGTAATTTTAATTTCACTTTCCGATACATAGATGATGTATTGTCGCTAAATAATCCCAAGTTTGGTGATTATTTGGATATCATATATCCTAAGGAACTTGAAATTAAGGATACTACAGAATCCGCTAATTTTTCCAACTATCTAGACCTGAGGTTGGAGATTGATAATGATTCTAACCTGTCAACTAGATTATATGACAAACGTGATGATTTCAATTTTTCCATAGTCAATTTCCCTTTTCTAAGCAGCAACATTCCTATGTCACCGGCATATGGTGTGTTTGTTTCTCAACTTATACGCTATTCCAGAGCTAGTTGCAAATATGAGGACTTTGTCTATCGAAGTGCCCAGCTAGTCTCTAAACTGCTACGACAAGGATATGTTTTACCAAGACTTATCGCTGCGTTTAAGAAATTCTATGGACGTCATCATGATCTGGTTGATAAATACAGCAAATCCATGTCTGCCATGCAACTAGATCTATTTTCATGTTAATTTTGGGGAATTCATGACGGGTGCCACTAGTGGGGCAGGAAATGCTCACTCTTTCCGGAACACCTGATTTCACCTCCTGATGGCCATTTACGGGGGTTCATGAGTTTCCCTGTCATTTTTGTTTTCTCTCACTTCGTATGCCTGATATGACTTTCTGTCCCCGGACTATGAGATTGGATAACGGACCCTGTTTTGTTTGCTCGGAATACTTGATACTGGGTATTGATTCCACGTCTATTATCTCAATATCATAATCCTATATATTTACGTATTGGTGGCATCGATGAAATTACTACCACAATTCATTGGACCTACAGCAAACTCCAAGGAATAGTAGTCACGTGACAAAAAGCTAATTACATTGTGCAATATAATGCATTTGATTGC
Source organism: Terebella lapidaria (assembly GCA_949152475.1). Taxonomy (NCBI): domain Eukaryota; kingdom Metazoa; phylum Annelida; class Polychaeta; order Terebellida; family Terebellidae; genus Terebella; species Terebella lapidaria. Next base: position 32,737,378 of record OX424558.1, read on the forward strand.
GGTCTGTTCAGGCATTATCCATCATGTATATTCGAGATTTCATCTGCTACAAGATCGTGTATACACGTGAGAATCATGTAGTATATTTACCAATTTAATATGCAAATACATTAAAACATGCCACATTATTATAAACTTATAAGATATATGCGGTATGTGGGGGGTATATAGGGTATCTGATATGTTAGAGAGAACAAAAATGTATCATGACGGATATAGTCTGCATCTGATTCATTTCTACCAAAATCTAAACTGAACACTAAACATATTGATATGTATTGTTATAACGGGAATAGTGTGATTTATCACTGTAGGTCAAGAATCTTTCGAAATGAACCCATATCAGTCTTGTAATTATTTATTGTGCATGACAGTGAACACCCAATTGTACAATTATTCATGTTTCACAGGTGATCATATAGCACCCTAGAGGTTTACAGTATATCTGTAGATTTCAAACTCCATTGATGTAATTTCACAGGGATCACATTTCGACGAAATCAAACTGACTGAGCAAAGTCTCAGTCGTTATAACACGATTATCTCGTGATGACAGCTAATCCCAAAGCAACGAGTGTTTCATCATCAAAACTCTTTCTGGCACCGTAAGCTTACAGCCTAACCGCTTAACACAACTATTCTTGGAGCTTGAAAGTTGAAGCATCATAAGTTGATCGTTTGTTGAACTGTGAGAATCAGATTTTCTAAGTTATGTCATTTAGTCATCATTGAATACAGTGATTAATTGGTCAGATGAGAATTCAAGGCTTTCCAGCGATTTTTCGAATCTCTGGAGATAAATACTTTTATTTTTGCGCTAGGAATTCAATGTATGCAAAGGATAACATTTCTTAGAGAATCAAGTGATGACTCTAAGTAATGCAGCATCAATGGAATGCCATCCTTCTCGTTGATGGCAGAGGGACTGGGACACTGCCACTGGGACAGCCCCGTGACTCTTCCAATACCTGCCATACCCTACCAGCGGTACCCCAATTTTCTAGTGAGCTCCAACAGCTGAAAACTGTTCAGTGTATGTTATGATTTGATACCATGTATATTATAAAACGTGCGTACGTGGGATGGGAAATGAATGGAGAAAAGTTTCCAATCCATATCATACACGTACTTTGAAAGATTTCATTACCGCTACCCAGAACCTGAAAATTGTTTTAGAGTTGTTGGATTTCAGTATGATATAAATGAAAACCCATTGTCAAGTAGCGGCATGTTGCGAATAATGTGCATATATGTTGACAAACATAGACGAACACATACACAACTCCAAATATAATACCACTTGTTTTCTAGTTCAAAGTGTATAACCACGCCCAACATAGAATGACATTCCAGGCAAGTGTAAAAGCCTGTTCCTACTGAAATGCTCCCAGCTCGTCTATCAGTGACTGAGTCGTTTCGTTACTGTCCTTTATTGTCCCGGATGCTTCCCGCTAGATTTCTGCATTCCACTTGCATAGTTGTTGTTATTTATAGCAAGGCGTGAATGAAGCAGACGGTCAAGGTTTTCTTCTGTCATTTACGTGGTCAGAATATGCACGAATCTGAACTGGTTCGGGAAAACATAGGAAATCTAGTCATCAGCAGCCATCTTTAACATGATGTTGATTACAAAAATGAAGTTAGGAAGAAACGAATAAATTTAACTTTGATGCCACGATGTTGATGGGTGTTAGGTGTATGTTCGAACAATGTCGATAATGTGAACTTCTGTTGCATCCTTTGGAAAATATAATGATATAAAGAATTCCACTTGATAGAAATACATGATGGATTCTTACTTGGATATGTGAGTTCATCGTCAGTCTGATTTTCATCATGCTTGTATTTTAAAACACAAACCACAGTTACAGTATTTTAGTATGCATTTTGTGTGTTTGCACTTCAATTCCAGGGTGTCAAAGAAAGGTTCAAGTATTCCTTTGTGAGCTATTACAGCATATCAAGGGGAACATCCTGGATAAGAGCTTGTGAATTGAAAACTATGTTAAGTTAGTTCAGCAGTGCATCGGAATACTCGTAGATAACTCTGCATCCATTGTTGCAGTCAAAACACTGGCAGAATGTCACAATATTGCACGGAATATTTCATATAATATTGCATACAGGACGTGAGGTGTTGTAGAAAGAAGCCAGTTTCGCAGAGTAGTATGCATAAAACTATTATCACCCAACTATTATCACTGACCATTATTATCACTGACCATTATCACCCAAAATCCATAAAAAAGGAAACTTGCCAGTAGTGTTTACTTTCCATCTTTTTGAGCGTCTACGGTACGGAAGCGTAGAAGGGCCACCCAGGAAATTATTTTTTTTTAAATTCCCGACTTAGTAACACGATATTATCGACTTAGTATCTCGATAATATCGACTTAGTATCTCGATAATATCGACTTAAGAGTGGATCAGGCACAGGAAGAATAATTTTTTTTCAAATTCCCGAGTTAGTAAGTCGATAATATCGAGTTAGTAACTCGATAATATCGAGTTTGTATCTCGATAATATCGAGTTAGTAAGTCGATAATATCGAGTTAGTAACTCGATAATATCGAGTTAGTATCTCGATAATATCGAGTTAGTAAGTCGATAATATCGAGTTAGTATCTCGATAATATCGACTTAGTAACTCGATAATATCGAGTTAGTATCTCGATAATATCGACTTAGTAACTCGATAATATCGACTTAGTATCTCGACTTAAATCACAGCACATGATGTATAGTTTGCTAGTGCAAATACATAATGAGAAAACAAATAAACATTACTGATTTTATATGAGGGTCAAATACTGTTAGAACTCTATTATGTAATTAATGTAATTGATATTTACATCAGAGGGGAAAGTCTTCATTTTAGATATCATTTATATCAATGTTCACACGTGGACATATACGCCAATTGACACAGTCGTTATTGGTTACCCACGTACATTATACATACATGTACACATGGGCCGGACAACCCTATAATATTAAGTCGATATTATCGAGTTACAAAGTCGATATTATCGAGTTACTAACTCGATATTATCGAGATACTAACTCGATATTATCGAGATACTAAGTCGATATTATCGAGTTACTAAGTCGGGAATTTAAAAAAAGTAATTTTCCTGGGTGGCCCTTCTACGCTTCCGTACTACGGAGCCTTACGACATGACGTAATTGACTCGTGGGGTGGCATTTCACAATTTATCTGCTCAGGCAGTACTAATACGAACGGTCTGCTTTAAATGTGTGGTAGTTGACTAATGAACATAACCATACCTGAATCTGTGAAAAGTGTTATGCGAATGCTTTACGGGATATATTAATTATATGTATTCCGGTATATTTGCAGTAAATACTATGATATTCCTGACAGAAGTATTCATTAGACATCTATTGTTGCTGGAGTATATACTTATTATATACATGTACACATGGACTATCAAATTATCTGGTTATTTTATCTTTCCATAATGATTCACAAGTTGTTAATCCTAAAAACAGCCAAATGCCTAAGAAACTGTCATCTGTTATTACATGAACACTGTAAATCAGCTTTGATGGTCTAGCCGATGGAAAGAGATATCTGGTTCAGTTTGTTAGAGTTGTCATATGTAAATCAGACTATCACGGAGGTATGCTGTGAAATTCTATGGCTTTTTCGCTCATTCTAATATCTTGTATGAAATAATATATATTTCTCGTTTCTTTGAAATGATTGCTATCGGGTAGATAATTAGTCTGGAAGTCAAAGTTAGTTTCCCCACGTTTTGGAATACTGACGACTGTGTCAACTAGTGGCTGGTCGATGGAGTGCAATCTATGTAGGAAACTGTAATTATGGAATTTGTGTTTGAACAATAAAAGACTGGACATCAGAGTGAAAACAATTTGATAGATTAGATTTCCATACTTGATAGTAATAGAGACACATGAGAAATAAATGTGAAAGAATAATTTGCATAAAACATAAACATGCTTTTTTTTTAGAAAGAACGGGTGGATACCTAAACCAAACAATGGGTCTGCAGATATATGTAAGTTGCAACTGCGTTTCTTCAGGGAAGGCAAATACTTTAATCATCTGATCCTGAAATCTATAATTATTATTTCAAACACGAGTGGCTGAAAAATTTTCATGAAATGGCTAAAATGTATATTAACAAGCAACTACAAGTGGCATATTGAAGAAAGTCATCAAACGAATGAGTGTCTGGAATGCCTCCACATTATTAACAAGGGAAACACTATGCTTTTGGAACAATTAATTTTGTGACTTCATTGGTCGATGAGTTACAGTTTTCAGTCATGAAATCTGTTACAGTTTTCAAATTATAACGTTATACTGGGAATATTTTTGGACCACTTTTTTCTTGGTCTGAACTGTTCGTAAAAAATGTGTTACGTATTATTAGAATAACTCACTGTCTCTGATTCTCATTATCATTTGTTCCTCCTGGCCATTCATTAATTAGGCATAAATCATACCCATGCAGGGCATTATATGTGATTTATTACGTAAATTAACACAGCACAGATTTGATACTGCAAAATAACCGTGCGCCTGCAAAATGATGATAAAGAGTCAACAAATGTGAAAGCAGCATCACACTCACAGCATGATATCTGCCAGTCGATTGCGACAAACAAGAAATAGCCATATAATATGTACTAATGATTATGCGACTGGTTGGTATTGAAATATGCGATAACCAATACTGCTATCAGAACTGACTAAATCACGCATATTCGTGTAATTGTAGGTAATTGGCTATCAAGCATTTTGAATTTGTCAAACATACTTTATCATAGCATTATTTCCTATAATAGTTTGTATTATAATTATCCATTGGATAGCGATTATAATGTCAGATTCCCTGGTGGACTATTCGGATAGCTATGAATACATGGATAATTGCAAACTGCTGATTTCAGGATATTATTATTCTAAAAATAGGCTACTAATTGACAGCAATGGGGGGAAATGTTAACTGACTCCTTCTAAGAACACGTTCGGTTTCCAAATGACTGCTCTCTACAACATCTGGGCAACGTAACATTTCCACACCAGTTCCGTTCTTTGTCCCAATATGTGACATTTATATGATTCGAATGCAAAATACACCAAAGGCCAAACCAATTTATGAGTAGGACGTCATTACGTCGAATGGAAATGTTGGTAATAATGGAACTGATCGTCTGTTCAATAAATTCGCTGATAAAAATAAAATGAATATTCGAATAAAAATATCTTGTAGCCATTTTCTGTGTTTTGGTATACGATGACGAATTATATACAACAAATATATACATATCTTCGATATTAGTGTTAACAATATACATTTCTACATGTATGAAACCATCATATTACTGCATCGCAATTCAGAACATCATCTCATCTCGTTTAGTTGCCACTCGATCACCATTGTCTCCTAATAATAGATGTATAGATATATTATATTAAGCCACGATCCTATATATCTAAGCATTAGTGACATCGGTTACAATACAATGACTATTCATTAAGCTTGTATCAAACTCAAAGGAAGAGTTGTCATGTGATAAAAAGGCTAATTACGCTGTGCCACAAATCACACTCAATCGCGATTTGTTCAAGCATGGTCCACCATGATTGTGTATGTAATATTTCATCTGCTGCATAAACAATATCGTGTATACAAGTGAAAACAAAATGTGTTGTCTAATTATCGATTCAATATGCCAAAATATAAGAGCATGTCAAGATATGAAATCCCAATATATGTATCATATTTTAAAGAGAGATAATGAACTACATTGTCCGAGTGAGATAATGTATATGGTCTGCATATCATTCAGCTCCACCTCAATCTATACTAAACACTAAACAAATTGGTATGTAATTGTTATCATGGAAATAGCGTGATTTATCATTGTAAATCGAGCATCTTTCAAAATGAATCCATTTCAATCTGACAGTGAGTTTACAGTTCAACTCCAAGGTAAAATTATTCATATATCATATATATATAAATTCATATACAATATATCATATTTCATCATATAGCAGGCTGGAGGTTTACAGTATAAGTAGATTAAGTCTAAACTACTCCATTGATGTAGTTCCATAGGGATCACATTTTGACGAAATTAAGTTTGGAGATGACTGAGCAATGTAAATGTCTGAGGGGTTATGCCATGACTATCTCGGAATGACGATTATTCCCATAATAACGGGTTATTCATCCTCAAACCTCATTCTCGGCACCATAGCCTTACATCCTGTCACAAAACTATTCTTGAAGCTCGTAAGTGGATGTATTATAAGCTGGAACAACAATCGTTGGTTGAATTGTCAGGTTCAGATTTTCGAAGCAGGTGCAATGCTATCTAGTCGAGAATGAGTTTAATAATGAATTGGTAGCATGAGAAATCAAGGCTTTCCAGAGATGTCTAACCTCTAGGGATACATTTCTTTTCTTCCAAACAACCCTGCAACCATTTTTTGTCTTTAATTATTATGTAAACTAGGCTACGTTTCCTTGTAATGTATCGGATTTATCTGATGAATAAACGAATATATATAAAATAATATTTGAATTCACTGTACATAAATACTACCTTGTGTGAAAAAAATCGTTCGCAGAAATAAGTGTAAATAAAGAAAACTTTAAATATACATATATAATGACTTAGTGGTAGGTATATATTTTGATAGTTCATTTAGGAAGTTACATTATTACATAATAAACACATTAGTTATAATATACGTTTTATTATATATGTGTATATTATATTAGTGTAGCAGCGGGGGGCCTAAATTTGTACAAATATATGTTTCTATTATAAATAGAAGCAAGTTTCTCAGAGCAGTTTGCATGAAGCTGTACTGTCCATTATCATCCCAAAATTTATGACAACGATTAAAATAATAGAAGCATACCAGTAGCTTATACTTTCCTTTCCCTCATGACGTAATTGACTCACAGTCACAGGAAGTGTTCTGGCCTTGATAATAGCGTGCCATTTCACGATTTATCTGCTCAGGCAGCAATAATACGAACAGTCTCCTTTAAGTATGATGTATGGTAGTTGACTATGGAAGGGCAATACACGAGCTTGTACCATGTACATTTATACCAAAGATTTACAGAGTAGTTTTATATTAATCTTATGGGAATATATATAAATATGGGAATATATGTAAATATTGTAATATTCCAAGCAGATATATTCTTCAGACAACTATTGTTGCTGGAGTTTTTTCAGGTCAAAAAAAATATCATACTTGATAGGGACACATCAGAAACAAACGTTAAAGAATAATCTGCATAAACAACATCCCATATTGAAAACACCAAACATGTGGAATGTGGAAATTTCTCACCAAAGCATATGTACGCATGTATTATCAAGTTATCATGTTATTCAATCTTTCGAAAATGATTCAAAATTTGTTAATCCCAAAAGCAACTAAATATTTGCGAAGAAACGGTCATCTAATATTACCTGAATCCTGTAAATCAGCCTTGGATGTCTAGCTGACAAAATTATATATCTGGTTCAGCTTGTCAGAGTTTCCATATGAAAGTCATATCATCATGGAAGTATGGTAACGAAATTCTATAGCATTGCCGTCTCCCCTAATATTTCAAGAGGACTTGTGTGAAATAATATATCAGCATTCTGCTCAACATTTTTTTGAAATGATTGCTATCGGGTAGGTGATTAGTCTAGACGTCAAAAACAGTTTTCCCATTTTTCGGAATACTGTTGATAAATATGTCTGCAGTGTGTTATTTGTGCCTGGTCCAAACTGGATGCCGATGAAGCAATCTAATTGGAATGAAGTAACTATGGAATTTGTATTTGAATTACCAATTTGAACATTAGATTTTCAAACTTGATAGGGACACATCAGAAACAAACGTTAAAGAATAATCTGCATAAACAACATCCCATATTGAAAACACCAAACATTATGTCTAAGTAATGAATGTACGTATGTGATATTATCATGATTATCACACGTAAACATATAGTCATATCATGTACTAAAAGCAATGAGGATATTATGAACTTATAAATCTTGGAAACACACATTTACGAAAAGTATAGTTATATACCACCTTGGATCGATCATATCTCAATTTTCAACTCATTCCATTTCTTTCTCTTACAAACTCTCAGGTCACCTGTTGAATAGTTCGGTACTCATATTGCGGTTGGGTGATCATTCTACTGGAAAAACAAATGTTTGATATGTACAAATGGTCAAGTAAATAATATTATTTGTTTTTGAACACACATGGACTGTATTGCTTCTTACTGGGGAACAGCATGCTGAGAAAGTAATGTAGATGACAACGAATATATATAATATTCATATATGATTTTAAACGCGTTTTATTTCGCATTCAAATATATTTACCTAATTTTTTTTATTCTATTACCATTCGTCGTATCATATCGTTTCTATACAAATGAGAAGGTAGGTACCGAAACCAGATAAAGTTTACAACAGTTCAATTATACTGTTTATGGAATGGAAAACACTTAAAGCTATAATCACTTTTAGAATTGACCAAATTTATTCATTCTGCGATAGCTTCATTTTGTTCATAGAATGAGAAATTGTACAAATTTGGTTCTGAAAATGTGTATTACGTGCCTAAATTGAGTTTCCAATTCAAGATTTGCAACATTTTTTTCCTAAAAGCGGCCCGCCTTGTGGGCGAGTTCTATACACAGTCTGATGACATCATTGGTATTTGTCTGGATACTGTGGCAACCGGCAATGTAGGCAGGCCGATGGCCTACTGTTTTCATGCACGATTAACGGCAATTTTCTGAGTATCTGTTGTCGAACTGTGCATATTTCCTATATATTCCCGACTATCTCGAGATGTACTTTCAAGTTTGCATGACAAAAAAGAATGCTAAATTTGGCTGATTTTAAAAGTGATTCCAACTTTAATTTGATCTGATCGTGCAATCACAAATGGGTGGCTGAGATTGGTGGAACCATAATTAGCATGAATTGGCCAAACCTTAACTGACATACAGCACGCCCGTGCAAGCTATGTTTCTTCAGTCTGCGACATTCGAGGGTTGTATTATGCATGAAATATATAATAACATTTGCCGATACTTCAGATGTCTTATATATAAAATAAATGTAGATTATATACTTTTCATATCATAAACAAATCCGATATACAATATAAAATAGCCTGCAGCTAACGTACAGTTCGTAATATATACCATTTGGACGTGGGTTTTAATAATTTCCTTTTTGAATTGTTCCCATTTTGTCAAATTTCATCAATCATCATCATAGTGGACTGGCAGACATACTGGCATGCAGACATGTGTTTTGCCAATCGCATTAGCAGGACACTTCCCAGAAAATAATCCCACCAAGACGTTCATGGTGCATCATAATAAATTTTACTACGTGAAAAATAACAGCAAATATTAATTCCTATCACTTGTACATTAGTTGGTCGAATATGGATGTGAATTATCGAGAGTATGAAGTTGCAAAAAGTGGCATTAGAATTGAAATGTTGTACCTTGATAAATATTACTTCTAAATAATAAGTTTCTAAATAACGGTGTTCTTGGACATATCCAACCAAGGATGGATCTTGAAGAGTTATAAGCATACACAACTCATCATTCCCTATGCGTATACATGCCTCCCTTCCCCCAGATGTAAACCAGAGTAGTTCTATAGCTAGCACCTACCTCATTATGTCTTAACTCCAAGGACGGACCGAACAGGCCATGGAAATGGATACTATACCAGGGACAAACATGAAGACGTATTGTCAATGTGCTGACTCTGATATGTCAAGCCGATGACGTATTCTCCTCATATAATGTCATTCTAGTGTCACGTGAAATGTAATAGATCTGTTCTGCAGTGAATCGATCATAATGATACACCCTGAACCTAATAGTGAAAATGATCTATTCATTTCAGGCTTGAATTAAAATTATACCTGATATACTAGTAGGTGAGAACTGTGCATGAAATGAAAACTTAGAACATGTAGCATGGTCACCACATTGTTTTACTTGTCAACATCTTATACGGAAAGAAAGTTTGTCGGTTCATATATTAATTGTTTGAGAAAATGGCAGTGAAAGTCAAGAAGTTGTTATGCAACTAAAATTTTCGTTTTGACGGTCAAATCAAGGTCACTACTCAAATCGTCATATATCATTTGAATGTGTCAGTAGCAAAGTTCTTCCATTTGATATTGAGGGCACCATCAAAACCAAAAAAAAGATAACATTTTCTCAGGCTGAGAATGGGTCTGAAGAATCTAACTAAAAAAGCTGGCCGTTCAGAAAATGAAAATGGCCACCAGGCGCAGACCGGCGATGCAAGGGCAACTAAATACACACACTAACTTGAGAGTTCTACTGCTCTCAAGGTACACTAATGCCTGACGTTTTAAAAACAATGACTGAACGGATTTTGAGAGAATGGCTGACAAAGTTCAAAATGGACATATTTTATTGAAAATGGCCGGACAACAAATGCGAAAATAAAATATTATGGATCCCTTATCATTATTTTAAGGTATATTTTTGCTAAAAACGATTTTAGATAAAAAAAAAATTGATAAAAAATGTTGACGCACGAAGGGGTGGCGTTGCCAATGGGTTATCGGATCAAAAGTTTGGTAATGTAAAAACATCACACTGTTTTTACCATCCAGCATGGTTTTTCATCCAGTACAGATTTCCCGCTGATATTTCTACAAATACTAATATGTCGATCTCCGATCTACGGGAGAAGCCCAGCAGCTGAATACTGAAAACTATTTTCGTGACTGCTGTTGCAGCTGAAACATGGAAGCTAAATTAAATGCGAGATGCAAAGGTCAAGAAAATATATCTAGGCCGTATGTATTATTCATTGCATTGTGCGTCAATTTTACTAGGTATTCAAATAGATATGAGTAGATTGTTGTTTGAGATGAGCGAATTTCGATTCAACGTCTGGGGGAGGCTATCCTTAACTTGTTCCATGACATTGATGACTTCAGGTTTGGAATCAATGTGTTGTCCTTTGTATAATGAGACCCTCATGACTGACAAGAACACAATATTGCTAACAGTACATCGCATCATACATTACCTTGTCCTTAATATAGCGAATATCCAGTTTCAGGAGATCTCTGTCGCGCGAAGCTTTACATTTTTGTACCAGACACCCTGCAATTCCAACACACCATTAACACACGGGTAATCGGTTTCGTAACTTTAACTTTTGTCAGCAGTGCGTCATTCTATTTTTGTTATTTTTGTCCAGTAAGGGAACCTCTACAAACACCATATTCACACAGGCTCAGTTACGCTCAATAGTGCATATTACAATGTTGTCGTCCAGTCAGTCAAAAACTAGAACACTCAAATTTATATTAACAAGGCAAATATCGAATCCATGTCAAAAGACATTTTCCTTTTCCATATAAAAATCACTGCCATTATTTGAAGTGATATGCTTTTATGTTCGCCCATAATTTAGTATGATTATCATCTAAGGCAATGAATAATATTACAACTTAAAAATGAATTGTATGAATCTTGAGTTCAAAATAACAGCGACATGTTATAATTTGCTTCTATTAAATCCCCACCCTGTCGTTGCATACAAGCATATTGTATGATCATCTGCCAAACACGCCATTAATACACTGATGATTTGTCAGGATGTTCTGAACTTTTGTCAGCTACGGGGGCTCATATATGCCCTCTGAAAAAATCAACGAATAATTATGAACACTAACAAAGTAAATTTCACAAAATCCGTTCAGATCTTTATGAACACGCTCAAAACATTACGAACGTGTTCACAATATTGATAACGTGTTCAAAACATATCGAACACATTCAGAACATTTTGTACACATTCAGAATATTACGAAAGCATTTTGGATGATTATGAAGACGTTCAAAACATCACAAAGGCTGGAAATGTCTTAGAACGAATAGCTACTCATCTTCGAACCAGGTGTAGACCTTGCATTCAAGGGTGACAAAACTTGTACTTCAAATACAAAACTTGTATTTCAGTAGCGTACACACATGATGAACTATCTAAACAAGGTTTGTCACTTGTAAGAACGATTTTGTATCACACAAGGCCTGAACTAATTCTGTATGTTGTACAAAATCAGGTATTTCGAGTACCAAAGCTCAGTCAATAATTCCAGGCTCCAAACAAACGACAAATGACTTTGCAATGAACAAATAACCATATACCTCAAATCTCGTATTCATCAAGTCTGGTATACATTGAGTTCAGTTGTCAAGTTAATAAAGCAGCCGTCGGTAGAAAAACTTTCGTGTGAAACATTTGTGATAACGTCAGAACAAACTGTCCTGCGATAGATTTAGGGTAACTGCGATGAGGCCCACTCTTCTGGAAATAAGAGATAGAGTGTTATTATCTCTACAGGCAGTGCTACATGCCACGCCACCCAATAAACATGCAGTATTCTGTTCACCAAGTTGGCAGCTTTTATTGACTGCAGCAGAGAACCTTTCAATGGAAACTGACATCATGACATTCATCTCACGAGAGACAGAGGCATCTTTAATACACTCTCTGGTTGGGGCTACTGTCTGCTTTTCAAAAATATTTTGACACACAGGAAGTACTCTTCCGGAGTTTCTTTTACGTTTCAGTCCGGAAGGATGTGTTCAGAAATGTGCACCATATCGCAAAAATTACCTGTATTTACAAACTTGAATACGCTCAAACAAATCAATCGTAATCCAAAATAAAATCAACAGTATTCACGACCCTATAGAGTTCAGTGTAGCTGACCTCTCTAGATCTCCTTCCTACACTTGAACAACTACGAAACATATATATTGTACTGAGCATGATACCACAGTGAATAATGTAGAATTAATTTTATTTGGATTATGTGAGAGCCATGATAAATCAAGTTGTTTGGCTCATGAGGAAAATAGTTGATTTCCATTGTCCTTCTGACAGTGGTGCGATTAGTACAAGTACTGGTTCCCAGCTATGGTGTATATACTCTGATTTTTCTAACCCGTTTACACTGTTTTTTGCTGATATATTTGTGATGCTAAATCGTATCGATTTACAACTTGGCACAGCTTACCTTGAGACCAAACGGCAATTTTCTGCAAAGTTTCAGACTTCTACCCATGAAACTGATAAAGTTAGTAATCTACTGCAATGATAAATTACTCCTGAAAACTTTTCGTGTGCATGTCAACAGACATTGTTTATTTGAGTGCGAGACGGAAGAGTCTATTCAGATGATTTACGCAGGGAGCGCGGGTTAGGAATGGGACCGTCCCAGCATGTAATTGATACATCTACTGCAGCACACGCCCCCATAGTACCTAACTTGAAATTGTCCACTTGAATTAAGTACTGAACAGGGCAATATGGCAGCGCCCTACAGCAGTGAAAATCCTCGCTTAAATCGAAATTTTGTGTTTTGAAAGAAACATGTAGCGTTTCGGAAGCCAGGTTTATTAAAATCTATTGCCGTTTGCATCATAGACATGTAATTTTAAGTTAAATAGATCGTTTGAAGTAATTTGACTGAAACAAAGGCAAAAAACGGTGTAAACGAGTTAGAAAAATCAGAGTATAGACTATTATGTTTTGAAAAGCAGAGGAGTGACATTTGTTTCAAGAACGATCCTGATATGTTACGTTATTAGGTTATAATATTCTACCAGTCTCCATTATTCTTGTTCATGTATTTTTGCTTGGCATCTCACTGATGCCAAGCGTGTGCAGATTCAAAATACTAATATCTCTGTTTCGTCATATATTCCCAATAACAGCTGTGTGATGGATGATCCCCAGATACACAATCCACCAGTTCTTGTCATACTTTTGGATGCCTGCTCATAAAACACAGAGGAAGAGATATATAGTTTCGAGCACCTTCAAACATGACCAGCAATCCATCTTGAGATGGTAATCAAATCCCAAGTTGCTCAGCTATGTATCTTTGGTTTGGGACATTGAATATTATGCATGGAATGTAGAACAATATTTTCCAAAGCTTCAGATGTCTTATATGTGTAATAAATATATATACTTGCATATCATATGAAAATTTGAAATACAAATGAAAGCATCCTGGAGCTTGGCGTACATTTCGTATGACCAGGATTTTTTTTGTGTGTAGCATAGACCATTGAATTTTGTGTCTTGGGTGTTATTAGTCAAATTTGTGACTTGTTTCAATGTGTCAAATGTCATCATCATAGTGAACTGAAAGACATGTGTTTTTTTCAATTGCGATAACATGACAGTTCTCAGAAAATAATCCCAACGAGGAAACGTGTCTCATAATAAACTTTATGACATAAAAAATAAACAACAACAATAATAATAATAATAATAATATTCATCCCTATCACTTGTACATTAGGTGGTCGAATATCGACGTGAATGGTCGAGAATATGACGTTACAACAAGTGGCAACAGAATTGGTGTAATGTAGCTTGTTTGTATTGATTCTAAATCATTTGTTTCTGAATAATTGTCGTCTTGAACATTTCCCACCAAGAATGTATTTTTTTATGATTCATAAGCATACACAACTCATCATACCCTTTGCATGTACGTACCTTTAAGTTGGACATTATGTTTAAACTCCATGGAAGACTTATAAAATAGACCCTGTCAGGCCATCGGAATATAAACTGTGTCAGGGACAGACGAGATGATGGATGGTCAATGTGCGGACTCTGTTTTGGACAGTGACAAATCTAGTGGCGAATGGATTCATCATAATTTTGCAACCTATATTTGCACATTCGTTTCCACTATTCTTTCCAATTGTGGCGATAACTTTCCTTCCAGCATGGAAAAAGTACACATTTCAAAAGTAAACATTTGATCTGAAAAAAGTCAACCAAGATACTAAACACTGTACTGATAAGAGCCACATAGGTTCGGAATTTATGTGAAAGATATATGCGAGGTGATATAAAAATACCTGGGTTATGTTATGTACTTGTATGACAGTTACTTACCATAAAAACTACATTCCAATTAGCGGTTAACATTTGATTCCTCATTCGCTATGTCCGGCGATGAAGTGAATCCCGACAAATTGGAATGTGTCACTGCGGAAAAAGGCCCAGCAGCTGAATACGGAGGACTAATTTTTTGAACTGGCACTGTATCTCAAACATGAAGCTTAAAACATGACGTGCAAATGTCAAGAAACAATATGCGTTGTTCATTGGTGTGCCTTATTTCTGCCAGGTACTGCAATGTGGATACGTACAGTATTGTTAGGATTTGCAAACAAATCAGTTCAACAACATACATGTATAATGAATGGCAGGGTCGCCAAGCGACCCATCACATAGGCTCAGTTTTATTCAGTGTGAAACATGTCATTACCGCCATATCTCGTGGTGTATGCTGTTGAGTAATTTGTGTTTTATGTAATATGAAAACCATATCACATGTGGTCGAATGGAAAAACTCAATATTTTGAATAGTGCGTTTGCATCACGTTCCACGTTATCCCTAAAAATGTACCAATATCGTACTTCTAAATATACCGTTTGTGTGACACTGGACAGAGAACTGTTTTGCACCAGTATTCTATATTCAAACATACCAATAACACATTGATGATTGGTTTTGTAACTTTACGGGGATTTGATCAACTTTTGTCAGAGGTGTGTCATTGTATATTTGATTTGTATATTTCGTGTGTGCCATCTGAAATCACTTTACACGCCGAGTTCATGTACACCCATGTTACTTCTACCCATATTACTGCCGTCTACTAATGCGGATTGCAATGTTATCATCATGTTAACGTGTAAGTGTAAGTCAAAAACTAGAACACTGAAATTTCATAAATAATTCAACATGCATATCCAATTTGCTTTAGTAAAAGTTCATTGCTGGAAAGTTACAGATTCCGTTATTCGTAAATAATGCCTGAGTTTTATGCATCATGTATGTGAATCCTGTGACTAACTTGAGGGCCATTCCTTATTCAGACCTCATGTGAATGCGTGGACAGGCAATAAAGTATTTTCTCTGCAGTACGTGTGTAATCATTTTTTCAATTCACATCACTTCACATCTCCGCTTAGAAATGCAATGAAGATGCGAACATGAAATGTATGAAACTACCGACTTTAACCAGTACAGTTATCAGAAATTTAATTGCACTCAAAATATACCAAGCATTACCAGTGGCGTTTAATATGGAGCTACATTAGGGACATTCGCCTTCGTGTATTTTCGCCTTTGCCTTCACGGTGTTATCGCCTTCGTCTTCGCGTAATTTCGCCTTCGTCTTCTCGTAATTTCGCCTTCGCCCTCGCCTTCGTCCACTTTCGTTTTCGACTTCTCATAATTTCGCCTTCGTCTTTGTGGCGTTTTGGACTTTGCCTTCGCGTAATTTCGCTCTCGCCTTCTCGTAATATTGCCTTCGTCCACTCTCGCCTTCGCCTTCTTGTAATTTCGCCTTCGTCTTCGTTGTGTTTTCGCCCTCGCCTTCGTCCACTCGCCTTCGCCTTCTTGTAATTTCACCTTCGTCTTCGCGTACTCTCGCCTTCGTCTTCTCCTTCGCCTTCGCCCACTCTCGGCTTCGCTTTCTCGTAATTTCGCATTCGCCTTCACAAACTAATGTATACTCATGTAATACAAAGTCATACATATGGAATAAAAACTCATACGTGTGAGATACTAACAAATACATATGAGACACTAACTCACACGCAGGAGATACTTCATATCGCTAGCGTATATTTCGTATTGCCCGATACACTGCGTAGCATGTAAATGCGTTGTATCTACCGGCTACCGTCGAATGCACAATATCGTATTGCCTGCTAATATCGATTGCGAAACATCATATTGCTCGCTTGAATTATTCGTTATTTTCTATAATTGATATTCAGGCCCATGCTAATATTATCTAATATACAGTATACTCCCTCGTAATAAATTATATCTGCATGCTAAAAGGTGTGGTTTGTCACTCCGCCAATCATAGGTATCACCTCACCGTCACCCGCCCCCACACACACACACACACCTACAACCCATACTCTCTGATTTCCCCGCAGCGAGTCGACTGATTGGTCAAACCATTGTCGAGTGTTATCTGCATTGCAGTCGACTTCAACGAGAATTCTGGTTGTTTAGTTCATCCTAAATAAACCTTTGAACGAAAACTAACCATATAAAATATATACAGATATTACCATAATGCGAAGAAATCATAGTGTCCATACTTGATAAAAAAAAATGGTGGAATCTTTATAACATTAAAATATTCGTTGAAATAGCTTACTGAATAAATATTCCGCCGTAATCAAATATATATACAAACCGAACGATTGTAGAATAAAAGGAATGTCAGTCTAAGTATTTCTGAGGATTAATACAGAATATATCAGCGTTCCATTATAGATTTGAACGTGCATATGTTTACAATATTATAAAACTCACTGGATATCACGATATGCATAACAATGAAATCTACTCATGCTACATATAGCCGTCATATTTATTTCAAAGAACGCCTTATCCGAACGGAAATATAAGAACAAGAATATTTCAAAAATGAAAAAAAAATTTTTTGGATGCTGAGATGAGACCGGATAAATTGTATTTTTGTAGGCCTACAGTGTAAAATTTATTCTAGAAATTAATATTAATTGCCAATAAAGATCGGTATCGGTTATGGTGGACACATGTGATATATCGTGAAGATATGGTGAATATCAGAATGCTTAAGTTTAATAATAAAACAAAAACACCTGACTAATCGCAGTCTTTAGGCGCTTTAATTTCACGGAGTTTCTATGGCAACATCATGGTCGGTATCGTATACGTATGAAATATTATCTCGTACGTATGAGATATACTATATCATATACGTATGATCTTACGTATGACCTATTATTTAATACGACCTATTATTTCATACGTATGACTTATTATTCCATACGTATTGCTTTGTATCTCATACACATGAGAAGGCGAGATTACGAGAGGGCGAATCCGAAAGTGGCCGAAGGCGAGGGCTAAATTGGGCGAAGGCGAAATTACGAGAAGGCGAAAGCGAAATTACGTGAAGGCGAAGGCGGAATTATGCGAAGGCGAGGTCGAAAACACCACGAAGGTGAAGGCGAAAACACGCGAAGGCGAAATTACAAGAGGGCGAAATTGGGCGAAGGTGAAACTACGAGAAGGCGAAGGTGAAATTAGGCGAAGGTGAAGGCGAAATTACGAAATTCCGAGGTCTAAAACACCACGAAGTTAAAGGCGAAAATATGCGAAGACGAAGGCGAAATTACGAGAAGTCGAAGACGAAAGTGCGAGAAGGCGAGGGCGAAGGCGATATTACGCGAAGGCGAGGGCGAGAACACCACGAAGGCGAAGGCGAAAATACACGAAGGCGAATGTCCCTAATGTAGCTTCATAGTTTAAGTCTATCGATCTCGTTTCTAGACTTCCACACCACTGCAAAAACAGCCCACTAAGACACAATACATACTACTGCAATGAATAATGTAAAATCTTGTGCGGATTTTCTGCGGATCGTGTGGATTACGTGGAAGACATTAGTGAATCAGACCTCGTACATTGTGTCCCACAGTATTGGCTCATGAAGATAATAACAGATTCCCATTGACTTCCTGGTAGTGTTGTGAGGATTAGTATGAATACTTATACTCGCTTATGATGCACAAACTATCATATCATAAGAAGCAAAAACGACTATGAACCTGATATTAGCAATTCTCATTTACATTTAGGTACTCCTGAAATCTAAGATGACATCTAACGAACGACTTCACTTCTAAATGCTTCAATTCTATTTTCACTATCACATCCATTCTACATATATGGAAACATATGTCAATAGTCTGATAATACATGTATATAAGAACTTGAATGAAGCAAACAGCAACGTATGTCCATCATGTGCCTGTCATGGGAAGAACAGGGATATTTATATTTTACCAGTGATGTCGACTCAGTGTGATTACTCTCACCAAACACCCATTGCACCATTGGAAAATTCGGTATTATCGCCTTTTGTTTATCTATAACTGTGTTATCACGCCACTTCTACGGAAGTAATCCATTTTAAGAAGCATCCAAGACTGCAAACTGACTCGAAGTGCCTCAAGGACATACAGAGGCGTTTATGTGGGTGTTGTAAAGATCGTGGTTTGGAAATTGTTGAAGATAAAATTCATTTTCTCTTAGTGTGTCCACTTTCCGATGAGATACGTGAATATTATATTGGACATTATATTGTGCGAAATCTTAATGTAACCGAAAATTTTGTTAGGATATTGTCATCAACGAATCACAATAGCATCAAAGATTTAGCGGCTTACATTTACAATGCATTCACTTGTCATCGTGAATTTTAAAATCTGTAAAAGGGATCTGTTAGCATTTTACTTCGCTCATACTTGCACTTTCCTGTGAACGCACATGGGCCTGAGGCCTTTGGTGAAATAAAGTAACAACTAACTAAAAACAATTCCACATGTATGTGTGGAATGAACAAATCTTACATTATCCTCTTGCATTCTTGACTGGAGGAGGGCTGTAAGATGAAGGATTGGATCATACATTCACATTACTCCACTTTGGGATAACCCAGGCTAACAGCACCCACACGTCACGAAATACAATCACTTATTTCAGACACTAGTTCATTCCTGATATCGAGGAATAGGCAGCTAATTTCGTGGTTGGATGTGAATATGGTCAATGCCTTAGAACAGATGGCGTGATGATGAATTATGTTGCCGTGGATACGTCAACAAATGGCAAATACTTCAAATGGCAAATACTTTCAGATAATTTCCTTTCTCAAAGTTTATTGCTCAACCTCAATCAATTAGAGATAATGTTACAAATAACTATGCCACAGTACCAATGTTATTTCATGCTGATTGATCTCAAAACTCCACCCATTGAAACATGTCTATTTTTGTAGGAAACCTCAAATGCTTTTGACAGCTATAATGACATATAATTTATAAAAAAATTCCAAATCAAATATTATCTTGTCATACGACAACGATTTCATTCCCATGTGTCAAAATTGCATTTGCTAAACAAAAATAATACACCATTACTCGTCAGTTCCCTTGGCATTTCCATCGGACATCGGAATTTCTACGCTTTTATAATGGCATAATCTTGAAACAAAAACGACATTATTTAGCTTCATTTTAGACGGATACATGCAGTTTGATGGACTTTACCTGCAGTTCAGTAATGATCGAGGCATGATCGTTGATGTAGTCACATTGTTTAATAATGCCTGGATGAACAGTCGCTATCGGTTATCATTTATATGTTATCATAATTAAAATCCAGCATGATCCACGAAATCCATTTGGTTTGTTATAAAATTATGAAACAATATTTCTCTCACACCGAACGTATTATATCAGCAACCTTAATATTTTGCTCGCTGCAATAGCAACGATATCAGCGTCGTTGCAATAGTAACGATACTATCTTTGAGTGTATGAATCAACCGTGAAATAGGACATTCGATCGCATCGTACTGACCCAAACGCCCCAATTCCAAACTAACGGTGTACGTAGCATGACAACATGGCATAGTTATTTGTATGAATATGTTGTGGCAATTTAAACACATATATTTTATTCATAAACCTCGAATGCATGTTGTTGAAAGCAAAGTGGTTGCGGTGGACACCACCCTAAGTTCGATATACATAGTGTGATGAATGGTCCCTGGACATACAATGTACGAGCTCCGAGCACCTTCAACCATAACAAGCAATCCATCTTCAGATGGTAATCAAATCCCAAGTTGTTTAGCCATGTTTCTTTGCTCTGGGACATTGAGGGTTACATTATACATGGAATGTAGAAATATGGTTCCCGAAACCAACATATACCTTATATATATCATCAATATATATTATATATTACACTTTCATTGCATCCGAAACAAAAATGAAAACAGAACGGTTAACGTACAATTTATATGATCAGAATTTTATTTTGGTGTCATTTAGAGCATTCTCAGCAATCCTATCATAAATAAACATACAGAAATCATTATGCCCTTTGTATACCTTTCGATGGACACCAAAGTATATCAAATTACTCATGCTATTATGTCTAAACTCCAAGCAAAAGCTCAGAGGTGATGGGTGGCCAATCCGCTGACTCTGATATGTCGATGACGTAATTCCCCTCCTATGCTTCTATTTAAATACCACGCGGTTTGTGATAACACTATACAGTGACATATATATTCATCATCATGCATCCTGATGAACATATTTTGATCCATCAATAATGAATGTGAACGGTCCATTATTTTCCCGTCTTGAATCAAATAATGAATATCGTGTAGTAGTGAAAATTCAGAACATAAAGCATGATCAAACATAGTTTTACATTGTTAAAAGCGTATCAGGAAATGCACACGGATTCATTCATATGATACACATGTAATTGAAGTGATGATATTTGAATATATTGAGAAAACTATATTCTTTCATTACCAACCAGCATTCTGTTCTGCATCCACTGCAAAGTCAAGGATGACGAGGAATTCCAACAAATCCTGGATGCCCGATCTACGATAAAACAGCTGAAAACTTAATTTCATTTTCTGACTGGTGCTGCATTTCAAAATTGAAACGCGAAATGGAACTGTTGAAAAGGTATTCATTATTTTTTGAATTGTTGCTATATATTTACGAGGTGCAGCAATAGGGATGGATGATTGTAGTTAGCAAGTTTCACTTATTTTGTTCCATGACACTCATGATATATTCTGATTGGTTTAACGAGGTTAATCTCTCAATGATTTAACAGAGCTGAAGTTATATCGAGCGAAAAATATGATAGATGCCCTATTTTGTAGTATAATGTTGTATAATATATCCTTTGTATAATCAAATCCAAGTTAAATCCGGAGGAACAAAAGAACATAGATGTACGGTAATGTACATCACATCGCATTTCACCTTCTCTTCAATATCCTCAAGAATTCTCAACATCTATGTTGTGCTTAGAAAAAGAACAGCTTTGCACCGGGTGATATGTAATTCAGACATACCAGTAGCACATTGATGATTGGTTTGGTAACTCAATCATGATGTATTGATGTCAGCAACGATATGGACAGCTCCCATTGAAAGGGAAAGTGACTCAACATCTTCAGGCTCGACAGGTTTTCGTCAAACACAAAACCAAATTTTGCGGCTGAAAAAGTCTCAAACGAAGAGGCCGAATACTCATTTTTGGACCACATGTAAACCGGCCAATTAAGGGTAAAAAACTTCTACATTCACCAGGGCAAACCCCACGCAGGAACTAGTTAATCAAAAGGTTTGTCATGTGTCAGAACGATTTTGTATCTCTATATCACACTAGGCAGAACTAATTGTGTATGTTGCACAAAATCAAGTATTATATGTATGAGTACCATAACTGTGTTTCAAAAGAATTCATTAATTATTACGTGATCCAAAGAAATCCCTTTACACTAAAACACAATCAACCAGATGCCTTGAAATCTGTTTTAGTCGAGTCCATTTATTAAGTTCATCAAGTCAAACAATAATGTTAGTGTGTGATACATTTGTGAAAATGTCAGGATAGACTCTCCTGCGAATGATTTAGTGTAATTAGGATGTGCCTGTGAGGCCCAGTCTCGTGGAAATAGGAGATCTCTTCACACACTCATGCATTGCTACATTTCACGCCACCCAATAAACATGCAGTATTCTGTTCACCAAGTTGGCAGGTCTTATTGCCTCAGCAGGAGATATGACTTCTCAATGGAAAATGGCATCATGATATTAATCGGTCGTGAGATAAACAGGCGTCCTCAGTACACTCTGTGGTTATGAATACTATCTGTTTTCTAAATGCTTGGGTATACAAAGGTATTCTTCTGGGGGTTTTTCTACTTTTTGGTCCTGGTATTTTTTTGCAGATTGTATTCGTGCTCAAACATGTATCACAAAAATATACATGGATTTAAAAACTTCAATGCACTCAAACAAACCGATTGTGACAAATCGCAGCCCAAAATGAAATTTAATAGTATTCACGGGCATGCAGTCTTAGATGCAGTTGACCTCTTTCGATCTCCTTCCTACATTTCCACAACCAAGAAACATATTTATTGTACTGAAGATAATACTACAATGAATAATGTAGAATCTAACTTTGTGTGGATTACGAGAGGGTCAATAACGATTCATAAGGCATGTTTTTCCCCACCTTATCTGGTTCTATATCAATTTGGTGAAATTTGAATGTAAATATGGATACTACAAATACAATTCCTGGAATAAATCGGCCAGATATCTCCATACCAGTTATTATTATATTTATTTCATGATCAGGAAATTACTTACTCTCATCTCGCCGCAAGCATGTAGCTGACATAAATGGAACATTTTGTTCCAAGTTGGGCTCATGAGGACGATGGCTTCTCATTGTTCCTCTGACGGTGGTGAAGAAATGAGTACAAATACGTGTATTGCATCTCGGCTGTGGTGTATAGTACCGTTGTTATCCAAGGACGATTCATACGTGTTGTATTATCATATTGTATGTTTCATCAGTTTCCATTGTTTTTCTTCTTCTTTTTATTCACTTAGCATCTCAAAAATTACCTCAATTGTAAGAGCTCTAGATACCTAGAGAATGTAATTGTTTCACCTGTATATCATGTAAATTATCCGTGTTGTAAGTCCCAATGTACGTCACTCATCATCATTCATATCACCTTGTAAATATTACATTTTCATCTTATCGGGTAATAGTATACTGTACTAATGTTATTTATTATCAGTTGAATGCCGACGTTGAATGAAACTTTATCTTAATTTATGTATATTCCATTAGCATATGCATCCATATGCAGATCACTGATATCCCATTTTATCCTATATTCCCTCAGCATTGTGAAAGATGGTCCCTAGACATAAAATTCATAAGTTCTTGTCGGACTTTCCGTGGCTGTTCATAATACACAGAGGACGAGATATATGGCTCCGAGCACCTTCAACCATGACGAGTAATCCATCTTGAGATGGCAATCAAATCCCAAGTCGCTAACCATGTTGGGTTTTTTTTTTGTTTTTGGGGGACATTTTGTTTTATGCGTGAAATGTAGAATACTACTTCCCAAAGCTCCAGATGTCTTATGTATATAATAAATATTAATTATATCGTTTCATATCATATGAAATCCGAAATACAAACAGCCTGAAGCTTAACGTACAATTCATATGACGTAGCTTGTTTTTTGTGTAATATAGATTACTCGGGTTTTGTGTCGTGTGTGTCATTAGTCCGATTCGTAAATTGTTCCAATGCGTCAAGTTTCTTCATCATAGTGACCTGGCAGACAAACTGATGTGCAGACATGTGTTTAGCCAATTGCAATTTATATTGTTTTTGATCATTTGTTTCGGAATAATTGTCGTCTTGGACATGTCCCAAGAAGGATAAATGTTGATGATTCATAAGCATACATAACTCATCATACCCTTTGCGTATACGCACCTCCAAGTTGGATACCAGAGTAATTCTAAATCACCTACCTGATTATGTTCATTGAAGACTGTATAAACTAGACCCTGACAGGTCATCGGAATAGAAACTGTGTCAGGGACAGACGAGATGATGGATGGTCAATGTGCTGACTCTGATATGTCAAGTCGATGGCATAGTTTCCCTCATACAATTTCATTCTAATGCCACATGAAGTGAGATAGCTCTGTTTTGGACAGTGACAAATCTAGTGGCGAATGGATTCATCATTATTTGTGTGCCCTATATTTGCACATTTGTTCCCACCATTCTATCCAATTTTGGAGAAACTTTTCTTCCAGCATAGAAAAATTACACATTCCAAAAGTGAGCACATTTCATATGAGAAAAAAATCAATCACTGTGTTGATAAGAGCCACATAGGTTTGGAATGTATGTGAAAAATATATGCGATGCAATATAAAAACACCTGGGTTATGATATGTACTTGTGATGACAGTTACTTGCAATGAAAACTGAACTCCAATTAGCAACCAACATTTTGACTTCTCATTTTCTACGTCCGAGATGAAGTGAATCCCAACAAATTGGAATACATGTGTCACCGCGGAAAAAGGCCCGGGAGGACTGATCCATTTTTGAAGTGGCGCTGTATCTCAAACATGAAGCATAAAACATGGCATGCAAATGTCAAGAAACGATGCGCATTGTTCATTGGTGTGTCTTATTTCTGCCAGGTACTGCAATGTGGTTAAGTACATTATTGTTAGGGTTTGCAAACAAATCAGGTCAACAACATACATTTATGATGACTGGCAGAGTCGCCAAGCGACGCAACGCTTAGCTTCAGTTTTATTCAGCGTGAAACATCATTACCGCCACATCTCACAGTGTATGCTGTAGAGTAATTTGTGTTTATGTAAAATATCAAATGTGGTCGGAAAGAAAAACTCAATAATTCCAATAGTGCGTATGCATCACGTTTCACGTTATCCCTAATGTACCAAAAACCCTGCTTCTCAATATATCGTTTGTGCGAACCTGGACAGAGAACCGTTTTGCGCCAATACTCTGTATCCAAACATACCATTACACACACTGATGAGTGGGGTCGTAATTTTACCAAGATTTCATCAACTTTTGTCATCGTGTGTCATTATATATTTAATTTGTATATTTCGTGTGTGTCATCTGAAATCATTTTAAACGCCAAGTTCATGTACACCCATATTACTTCCACCCATATTACTGCCGTCTAATAATGCGGGTTGCAATGTTATCATCATGTTTGTAACTAGAAAACTGAAATTTCATAAATCATTCAACATGCATAACCAATTTGCGTTAGTAAAACTTCATCGCTGGAAGGTTATAGACTCCATTATACATAAATAATGCATGATTAATATGCATCAGTAAAATGCACCCTCTTGTCGACCTATTTCAAAGTTCCCTACTGCACAGATAAAGTCAGCGCGATAAAACACACGGATATCATTGCGATAAATAATGTAACTTGTGTGGACTCTGTGGATTAGGTACTTGAGGGACATTCGTTATTCAAACTTCTTGAACTGTGTCCCACATTTGGATCATGTCGATCTTCCTCCGATTTTAAAATACCATTATTATCATCTGCTTCTTAATTTTCAGCTGATCACTATCCACAGTTAAGTCGATGTCATGAAAAGGTGAGCTGGGATAATGGCATTATTTGTCAGTGCTGTCACCACAATGGGGTTACTTGTGAAAATACTATGGCTTCTTGATCCAGTCATTCTTTCTGTTTTTCGAGTGAGACAAAACATAGTAGCAATTTTACAACACATGATGCCGGCATATCACGCCACTCGACGGAGAAATCCAGTTTCAAGACTATACAAAGATCGAAGACATTTTATATTTTGCGATGGATATCTCATTTTCAGAAAGTACACCGTGACCTACGGTGTCTTCATGGTTCAACCATTAGACAAATATCCATGTATTATTTGAAGATCATATCAAACACCATATCAAACTAGTGTTGATTCAACACTAACATAAATGTATGGCATATTTTCAAGGATTATACAAAGATGTATACATACTTCTCCAGTGAACTGGAGTTTTATTGAATAAATTAATCAGCAAAATTATTCAATATTACCTATGTCATTGATTTGTTCTGATCACTAATTCTGATAAAGTTTTGTGTGGTCCACAGCTATGAAAATAATGTATAGTCTCTAATGCCTTGGAGACTATTTGAATCGATAAAACCACACACTACGTGTATTTACAATCTGCAGAGGAAACATTGGTATTCATTAGTTGGTGCCCATGAGCACAGGCTCCGTATTCATGTCAGATTCGTGAATGCCTACGTATTCACAGCCTATATTTATAGTTTTTGAATGACTTATTCAAGCTATGTGTTCTGTTATATCTATATATATACTACCAGTGAATATATTGCATGAAATAATATGTGATACTCTGGGAATAGCTCTTGGAAAACAACATTTTGTTGATCAGAGAATATTGTCAAGTCATCTGACATGAATTTGCAGGAATATTCTAAAGGGATATTCCCTTATTGTTGTATCATAAGTTTTTTGCTTATCATTTGCAATAAGCCTGGATACACTGTACGAGGCGTGATTTAGAGCAATGAGGATGTGTGCCTGATGGCCACTCTTGTGGGAATAGGAGATAGTGAGTTATTAACTCTTCACACAATCATGAATTGCTACACCCAATAAACATGCCGTATTCTGTTCACCAAGTTCAGAGGTTTTACCCCATATTGGAAATAATGGAACTAATTTTATCGAAGAAATGTGCAGCGTTAAGTTATATATATAGTTATCCCTCCATCCCTCCACACACACTCCATTTGGATCTAACACTACTCAGGTTGCTCAGCAGTTCCTTTATTATGAGTATATCACTGAGTTCTCAAATAAAAAGAACACAAAAAAAATTTCTATTTAATATCAGAATTCTGAAGATCAGTTTGTGACTATCCCATTGTATTCCATACAAAATTCCGAAAGAAAATATGACGTGGTCTAGGAGGAGATGTTTGAGATTTCTCCCATTATGATTAAATTAAATCAGGCAAAACTGTGTTTTTAACATGTAAAAAATGTCCAAAAACAAATTCATTTGTGGGGCCTGTCCCATAAAATCACCATGCAAAATACCAAAAGATTCCATAGAGTTGTCTCAGGACATTTGAAATTTCAGGCATTATGAGGCAATTGCATTTTTTTCTTCAAAGTTATAGAGATCTGAAAAAAATAATGTGTGGGGACTATCCCATAGTGTCACCATACTAAGTTTCAAAAGAATCCATCAAGTGGCACAGGAGGAGAAGGTTTTTGAATATTTCAGGTACAAAATTGGGGTTTTTGTCAAAAAGGGCCACCATTTTTATCAAAAACAAAAAAATCGGTAAAAAAAATCTCAATAAATGTCCCCTGTACACTCTTACACGTTTGCTGAATGCTTGGACAGGCAATAAGATATTTTCTCTTTGGATTCCTTACACGTTTTTTTTTCGGCAGTGGATTTGTAGTCATATTTCTATTCACATTACTTCACATCTCCACTGAGAAATGCATTGAAAATGCGAACATGCAATTTATGCAACTACAGACTAAACCAGTACAGTTATCAGGAATTCAATTGCACTCAAAATATACCAAGCATTTCCAGTGGCGTTCAAGTCACGCAGTGATGAGTGTTGCTCTGTAGTTGACGTCTATCGATCTCGTTTCTAGACTTCCACAGCACTGCAAAAACAGCCCGCTAAGGTACAAGGCATACTACTGCAGTGAATAATGTAAAATCTAATTTTGTGCGGCTCGTGTGGATTACGTGAAAGCTATTACTGAATCAGACCTCGTAAATTGTGTCCTATAATATTGGCTCATGAAGATAATAACGGATTCCCATTGACTTCCTGGTAGTGGTGTGGGGATCAGTATGAATACTTCTACTCGATTGTGATGCACAAACTATCATATCTTAAAAAGCAAATCGACTATGAACCTGATTTTTGTATTATTAACAAAGTTAAATTAACAATTCTCATTTACATTCAGGTGCTCCTGATAATGGATGCATTTTTGATATCCTTGTATGACATTCAAATAATGACTTCACTTGAAAATGCTTCAATTCTATTTTCTCTACCATCCATTCTACATATTTGAAAACATATGTCAATATTCTGGTAATACATGTATATTATCTTGAATGAAGCAAACAGCAACTTGTGTTCATCATAAATTACTATTTGCATATTTACCATCATCAATGTCATTTCATGAAAATGATAGAAAACATCGAACTGGAAATGCCTGCCTGAATTCTACAACATCTAAAGTTAAGTGCATGTCATGGAAAGAATATTTTTATGTTATCAGTGATGTCGACTCAGTGTGATTACTCTCACAGTACACCCATCGCACCATTGGAAAATTCGATATTATCGTCTTTTGTTTTTCTACCAACATGGTCTTGACATTTGCTCAAATTGATGATCGTTCAGATGACTCAAATAGAGATTGCTCCTTGATACTACTCATGTAACGAGACACTTAACTAAGTTGGTGTTCTTGTATTTTAAGCCTTACTGAAAGTAGAAGACTGAGTTGCACAACAAATGTGTTCGCGGTGTTAGCAATTGCTTAAGTTATTTTTGTTGAGTTGCTGAGATGAGTTGGAAGTGATTTCGATGGCTCTGTGAGCAATGTCAAGGCCAAGTTGGTGGAAAAAACGATGGGCGAAAATACCAAATTTTCTAATGGTGCAATGGGTGAATACTCTGGCTCCAATGTTGGTGATAGTGTTACAGTTTCACTTTCCATCTATGAATGTTTGTGGAACATGGTACAACAAAGCACATATTGCACGAGAAAAGCAATGGCCACGAATTCATGTACATATAATGCCATGGATCAAGCTTGCGAAAGAATTACACTGAATACCTTTTAATTATTAAGGTGTGATTGCACGTAACTTACCGGTGACTGCACTGAGGCACTTTTCCATTGACTTATAATGTGAAAGTAAAGGTAACAAAATCACCAAAACAATACAATCCCCTGACCTAAAACTTTGCTTGCACACACACAAATACTCATGGATGATGAACCGAGACATGATTTCATAAATGATATCACGAAAGCTGTGCAATTTGATGATTAGATAAATCATTTTATACGTTTCACCAAAACGAAGATTCGAGTGTTCTGCTTGACAAGCACTGGCTGTTGCGTATATTTATTCCTTGTTGTCGTCAAAATAATGAGAATATCTAGGGCTATACTTTCTGTGAGATGAATACAATGAGCTGAACATTCATAATCCCAAACACCTCGGTGCACCTGAGTGCATATCACCTGTGAGTTTTACTGGCCTCATTTGCTTTTTGCTGTACAGCATAATCCTTTCGCTCGCATTGTTGTGAGTGTATTTTGTAGACTGAGAAATAGGTCGGAAAATGACATATGAAAACGATGAATTTAACAAATTTAACATTGCTTAATAAGAAACAGAGTCTCGGTTAGTAATCCTTGACGGCTAACAATCAGAAAGGCAAAGTTTCACGTTGGTTGGAAGTGTGTAAATTCATGAATTTGTTACCTTTATATTTACATTATAAGTGAATGGACAGCTGGTCACTGCCAGGTTCATGACGATCACATGCAATCAATCCTTAAGATATTCACGTTATTTCGAATAGCAAAAGTATTTATGCAACCAATAAATATATTGTTAGATAGTAAGGTTTTTATACCATATAGTAATTGATGATTTCTCCTGTTACATATACAGTAGTTGATGCTAGGTACTGTATTCACTGCAACTAAATAGCATTCTCCAGATGTTAGAGATAGTAACAATCTTCATCCGCTGATGTTTTTGTTAAACAACTAGATAAAACACAGCAGCATTTTAACGACACATATGCCTATAACTGTGTTATCACGCCACTTCTACGGAAGTAATTCATTTTAAGACAAATATAAAAACTGCAGTCTGGCTCGAGGTGCCTCAATTTTATGTGTGGAATGAAACAAATCCTGCATTACTCTTGCATTCTTGACTGGGGGAGGGCTGTAAGATGGAGGATTGGATCATACATTCACATCTCTCCACCAGGACAGACTTTGGGATAACCCAGGCTAACAACACTCACACGTCACGAAATACAACCACTTATTTCAGACACTTGTTCATTTCTGATATCGATGAATAGGCAGCGTGGCATTTCGTGGTTGGATGTGAATATGGTCAATGCCTTAGAAAGGATTGCGTGATGATGAATTATGTTGCCATGGATAAGTCAACAAATGGCACAATACCTTCAGATTATTTCCTTTTCATTTCTCACGTTTATTGTTCAACGTCAATCAATTAGAGATTATGTTACAGAGAACTATGCAACAGTTCCATTGCTAGTTCATGCTGATTGAACTCAAAGTTACATTTATTGAAACATGTATATTCTTGTAAGAAACCTCAAATGCTTTCGACATCTATAATGACTGCAGTTCATTAATGATGAAGGCATGATCGTTGATGTAGTCACATTGTTTAATGCTTGGATGACCAATTGCTGTCGGTTATCTTGTATATGTTATCATAATTCAATTCTAACATGATCCATCGATTCAATTATGATTTATTCATTATGAAAATTATGTAACAATATGTCTCTCAGACTGAACGTATCATAACAGCATCCTTGATATTTTGCTCGCTGCAATAGCAATGATATGAGCTTTGTACTATATATGACATCATCTTTGAATGCATGTGTTAATCCTAAATAAGGCCATCCGATCGCATCATGCTGACCCAAACGCCCCATTTTTTTTTATTACAAACAAATGGTGTACATAACATGACAAACATAGCATAGTTTTTTGCTTGTATACGTTGTGGCAATTGAAACACATATATATTGTATTCGTAGACCTCGAATGCATATTGTAAAGCGAAGTGGTTGCGGTGGACACCGCCAATACGTGTAAGTAAAGAACTTTTCATTGCATGAATAATGAGGGCATTTGTTGGGAAAGTTTCGATCACTACCATGAAACTAGATTGTTACTCAAAATTGATAGCGTTTATTCATGAACGCCAATCTGCATGCAGATTACTAAAATTCCCGTCGTGAATTCCACGTTCCCTCCATAGTGTGATGGATGGTTCCTGGACATACAGTGTACAAGTTCTGAGCTAGTTATAAAGCTCCGAGCACCTTCAACCATAACCAGTATTCCATCTTCAGATAGTAATCAAATCCCAAGTTGTTTAGCCATGTTTCTTTGCTCTGGGGCATTGAGGATTACATTATGCATGAAATGTAGAAACCTATTTCCCCAAACACCAAGTATCTTATGTTTATTATCAATATATAGTATATATTTTCATTGCCTCCGAAACAAAAATGAAAACAGAACGGAAGTTGAAGTACAATTCATATGACCAGAGTTTTATTTTGGTGTCATTTACAACGTTCTCAGCATCCCTATAATAAATGAGCATACAGAAATCATTTTGCACTTTGTATACCCTTCGATGGACACCAAAGTAATAAATGTCTACACTCCAAGCAAAAGTTCGGACCGACGAGGTGATGAATGGTCAATGTGCTGACTCTGATAAGTCAAGTCGATGACCTAATTGCCCTCCTACGCTTCTATTGTAATACAACGCTGTTTGTGATAACACTGTTTTAGACAGTGTCATATATCTACTATAGATGGATTCATCATCAGGATGCATCATGATGCAACATATTTTGATCGATCAATATTGAATGTGAATGGTCCATTCTTTTCCCGTCTTGAATCAAATTATGAATATTGTGTATCAAGTGAAAAGTCAGAACATAAAGCATGATCAAACATAGTTTTACTTTGTCAACATCGTGTCTGACATGCACACGGATTCATATAATACACAGAATAAAACATGTACTCGAAGTGATGACATTTGAATATACATGTAATTCAAACGCACCATTAACAAACTCATGATTGGTTTGGTAATATAATCATGATGTAATGATGTCAGCAACGATATGGATACCTCCATTCGAAAGGGAAAGTGACTCAACATCTCCAGGCTCGATTCTCGTCAAAGGCAAAATCAAAATTTGGAGCCTCACATGTCTCAAAACGAAAAGACTAAATACTCATTTTTGGACCACATTAAAAAACCGACCAAGGGTAATACAACGTATACATTTCACAAACGCGAACATTATGCATGTGTCAGAACGATTTTGTATCTCTGTATCACACTGATCCCGAACTAATTGTGTATGGTGCACAGTGTCCAGTATTATGAGTATCACACCTGTGTTTCAAATGAATTCATTAATTATTATGTGATCGAAAGGAATGATTTCACAATAAAGCATAAATAACCAGATGCCTCGAAGTCTGCTTAAATAGAGTCCAGTTATGAAGTTCATAAAGTCGCTGCCGGTAACAATGATTTTTGTGTGAAACATTTGTGATAATGTCAGGATAGATTCTCCTGCGAGTGATTTAGGGTAATTAGGATGTGCCCGTGAGGCCCAGTCTCGTGGAAATAGGAGATAGTGAATTATCATCTCTTCACGCACTCATGCATTGCTACATTTCATGCCACCTAATAAACATGCAGTATCCTGTTCACCAAGTTGGCAGGTTTTATTGACTCAGCAGGAGAGGTGACCTCTCAATGGAAAATGACTTCAAGACATTAATCGTGTGAGAGATAAAGAGGCGTCCTCAATGCACTCTCTGGTTATGAGTACTGTCTATCTTTTAAATGCTTGGGTATACAGAGGTATTCTCGTGTTCTACTATTCATTCCTGTTTTGTCACATGACATCCCCGCTCAAATATGTATCACTAAAATATACATGTATTTACAAACTTCAATGGACTCAAACAAACCAATTGTGACAAATCGCAGTCCAAATTAAAAGGTAATAATATTCACGGGCATGCAGTCTTGAATACAGTTGACATTTTTCGATCTCCTGCTTACATTTCCACAACTAAGAAACATATTTATTGTACTGAACATAATACTACAATGAATAATGTAAAATCTAATTTTGTGTGGATAACGAGAGGGCCACTAGTGATTCATAAATGGAATATTTTGTTCCGAGTTTGGCGTATATTACCGTTTTCTTCCAAGGACGATTCATACATGTTGAATTATGAGATTGTATTATATCATCAGTTTCCATCTTTATTCCTTTTATTCGCTTAGCATCTCAAAAACTACCTCAATTGTAACAGCTTCAGTCCATTCCATCAACATATGCATCCATGTGCAGATCACTGATATCCCATTGCTATCCTATATTCCCTCAGCATTGTGATGGATGGTCCCTAGACATACAATTCATAAGTTCTTGTCAGATTTTCTGATGTCTGCTCATAATACACAGGGGAAGGAATATATAGCTCCGAGCACCTTCAGCCATGACCAGCAATGCATCTTCAGATGGTAATCAAATCCCAAGTTGCTAACCATGTTTTTGGGACATTTTATTTTATGCATGAAATGTGAATAATATTTCCCAAAGCTTCAGATGTCTTATGTATATAATAAATATGAATTATATCCTTCATATCATATGAAATCCGAAATCCGAACAGCCTGAAGCTTAACGTACAATTCATATGACGAAGCCTGTTTTTTGTGTAATATAGAGGACTCGGGCTTTGTGTGGTGTGTGTTATTTGTCCCATTCGTGAATTGTTCCAGTGTGTTAAGTTTCCTCATCATAGTGACCTGGCAGACAAACTGACATGCGTTTAACCAATTGCGTTAGCACGGGAATTCTCAGAGGATAATCTCACCGAGAAAACAATAGTCTCTAATATCAAACTTTTGGACGTAAAACTAACCCCAAATATTCATTCCTAACACGTGTATGTACATTAGGTGCGTATACCGATGAATGATCAAGAATATGAAGTTGCAAGAACTGGCAAAAGAATTGAAGTATTGTAGCTTGTTTATACAATGTTTAAAAAACTGTTCTCTTGAACATATCCAACCAAGGATGAATCTTGATGAATCATAAGCATTCATCATGCCCTTGCGAATGGGAAATGCGATGGGAATTGTGCACGAAATGAAAACTCGGAACCTAAAACACGTTCTCGCACTCCACCGTTTCCGTCCAATGGTAAGAGCAGTTCCAAGATATTTCGATCTAGCACTCCAGCGGGTAAAACATATCATTTGTTTGCCGTGACGGCTGTTTATTGGCATGTCGTGCGAGAAAATGCATATGACATTGTATTCTCGTGCTAGATCGGTTCATCTAGCACTCTGATCACCATCTAAGCCTCGCCTAAAGGCTCGGCCTAGATTCGGTGACAGAGTGCTAGATAAACCGATCTAGCACTCGAAACAATGCCATATGCATATAGTCCTGACATACCTTTACTTGCCATTTAATTATCAGGAAGAACGTATCTGGGTTCTTATAATAATACCTAAAGAAGCTGGAAAATGGCTCTGAGCAGATACTTACTTGATTTCATATAAAAAAACGGCGGGAAATCAGAATGGCAATATCATAACAAGAAGAAGGTATTTGCCTTCAGTTGTTTTTCGACCAACATGGTAAAAGAATTGAAGTATTGTAGCTCGTTTATATAATGTTTAAATATTATTTGTTCCTATAACTGTTCTCTTGACCATATCCAACCAAGGATGAATCTAGATGATTTATAGGCATTCATCATGCCCTTGCGTATACATACCCCCAAGTTGGATACCAGAGTAATTCCAAATCACCTACCTGATTATGCTTTATTATAACTCCAAGAAAGACTGTATAAAGTAGACCCTGACAGGTCATATTATGTCAGGGAATATTATGAATATTATGTCAAGGACAAACGAGGTGATAGATGGTCAATGTACTGACTATGATATGTCAAATTCATGGCATAAATCCCATCTTATCATTTCAATCTAATGCCATGGGAAGTGAGATAACTCTCTTCTGGATAGTGACACATCTAGTATGGAGTGAATTATTCATAATGAATGATCCCGATTCAGAATATTTCTTATCAACTGAACACTGAATGTGAATGATCTATTTCTTCCATTGTGAATAAAATTATACCTGATATGGATGGGAAATGTGCACGAAATGAAAACTCGGAACCTGAAACACGGTCCTCACATAGCCTTTGCGTGCCAATAAAATATCAGGAACAATGTATCTGGGTTCTTATAATAATACCTAAAGTAGCTGGAAAATGGCTGTAAGCAGATACTTACTTGATTTCAGATAAAAAAAAAACGGCGGAAAATCAGAATGGCAATATCATAACAAGAAGAATGTATTTGCCTTCAGTTGTTTTTCGACCAACATGTCTTGTTTTTCAAGGTCAGCGAAGGTCGAACTCAGTCAACACTCAAATAGTAAAGCTCTTTTATGAAGTCAAAATTACTTTCGAATGTGAATAAAAAAAGTTTTTGGCTGGGAATGGCTCAAAACAATTGGACCAAAAAAGTTGTCTTGCTGACCCGTCAGAAAATAAAAATGACCGCCACTCATGGACCGGCTACGCAAGTGCAACGAAACTCATTCACATACAACAAAGGTGAATTAACGCAAGTTGAAACGAAACGTTTGAACAGATTTTGAGAAAGTGCCTTTCAACGTCCAAAATTAGACATAATTTATTTCGTCCAAAATGGCTGTCATTTTGGAAAGAAAAATATCCATCAAAATCTTGTTTGATCCCGCCCCACTCACCGGGGACAGTGAAAATCAAAATCTAGTTGTATTGGTGGTAATCGATTGATACTTACAACTAAACGTCAAGGCCTAAGGATGCCTTGGAGACATTTCGGTGTAGAGACTAACCTATAACGTTTATGATATGCTTGCCACGGATGACATCCGTTTTGCTCTATGACACACCGTACTGAGATACCAAACAAACAAACACAATGCTAACTCCAAAAACAAATTCGAGTCAGGGTCTGTTTCACTCTACGATGCACCGTTTCCGAGATAACGCCGAAAATGAAAAATGCCGACTCAGCAAACAATTTCAGGTCAAGTCAAAGTTTATCCTCAATACCCATATTGCGATATGGGTTTATCCTCAATACCCATATTTCCCATTATACGATATGTTTGTCTAGGGCAACGAGTCAGAAAAGTTTCACTGTATGAAGCACCGTTTCCGAGATATCGATGAAAATGAAAAAAGGCGACTCAACAAAACAAATTGTGGTTAAGGTTAAAGGTAATCCCTAATATGCGATAGACATGTTTGTCTAAGGTGACGAATCCGAAAATAATGTTTGTTTCACTCTACGATGCACCGTTTCCGAGATATCGACTATAACGTGAAATACCGACTCAGCAAAAAATTTAAGGTGAAGAACAACGGTCATCCATACCTAGACACTTTCGACGAGTTCAAGTTGTGTACATCTTGTGTGGGAACATCAATGATCGGAGCAAGCGAGTTTGCACGCAATGCAAGCAGAAGGAAGGTATCAAAGGATCCAAACTGAAAGAGAAACAAGGCAGAGTGAACAAGGTGAAGAAAACGACAAGAGCTCCGCTACTCGTGATCCATGACATGGATCAATGTCCGACCGAAAGCCACCTCCGCCTGGAAGTGACAAATGAAAAGTTCGAACATATTCCGTCTGGACATACTGCAGTTAGAAACATGGTGCTGCTCAAGCCAGTACACTGCAATCCGAACAGCTTCTCATCCTGCCTAGCGATCCTTTGACAAACTGCAATAGACAACGACATCCGGAAGTATGGAGGTAAAGCTAGATGTTGGACTTTCGTTGTCTGTGACGGGCTTCCGTACGGAATATGTATGAAGCTTATCAAAGAAGGCTTGATATGCGCCTTTTGCAAACGGCATTTCATGGGGACGGAATACGTTCTGAAACACCACACCATACAACACATGGAAGAGAGTGAGACTGCGATATTCTACAAAGAATTCGACTGGATCTACTTGAAAATTGAGTTGGGCCACCTGAAAATGAACTTGATAAAATCATACATGGGACTCAACTGGGTACCATTCATGAAGAGCTTGGCAGAAGAAATGGCTTTCTTGTGCACAAAGTTTTGCGAAAAGATGCAAGGATCACCATATCGCAAGGCAGATGTTACTAACTCGGCACATAAAATGCTTGCGAGATAATAGTCTTGCCGTATGTGAGGAAAACATTGCTCACGGGTGGACACATAGTGCATAATTCCATGGGAGGTATTTATTTCCAATAAATACCTGTCCCAGCTATTGAATGAAAATAAATCAATACTGGTGGACACAGTAAACACACCGGGATTGTATTTTTTATTGCCAAGCATATACAGCATCAGACCAGAGATAATACACAGAAATATCTCTGATCAGACTTATATTACTCGATGTACATAAACAGTTAGTAGTTATGGTGTGCGAGTTTAATCCATGGGTCATAACAGTTGTTAATTTGTGGACATTTGGTTCATGAAATCATCCGCCTTCTGCAGAAATCCAGTGAAAACGTATATATATCCACAATATCCTTGGAATTCCTTGGAGGTTTTGATAATTATCCTGCGATATTCCACATATATCCGCAAATGTACCGGAATACTAGAGAAGCCTCCAGAGATCACGCATAACGTAATTTTCCTGCAAACATGAATGAAATATACAAACATGAATGTTTGATTTTTCCTCTTCAGATCTAGTTTATAGCTAATCAGCATATGTATTATGGGAACAATTCGAACAGAACTTTTACTCCGCCATATAAATTAAATGCACGAATAGTTCACACAAAAACAAACTTTTACTTACCAGTTGTACGTTGAAGTCATGGATCAAACGTTAGAATCGCCGTAGTGATTCTACGAGGAATTCTGTAAATATATGTGTACAATTCGTTTTTATTTAAATAAGGATTGAAAGAACGCAGGATAAAGATATTTGTTCAGGCAAAAATTATGATTCAATTCCTTGTACACGGGTACAATCCGTTAGATAATGCAGAAGGAGAAAATGTAAATTTTGTTTCGAATTCGAAGAAATAAGTGATCTATTACTCACCGGTTTACAAATCTGGTTTGTTGTTCATGTACTGCATCTGGTTACACCAAAATTTTGAGTCATTCCCAGGAATAAGATTTTGCAACTGTATCCAACAAACAAGCGCGTCAGAACACGTGTTTATATCCGCATGCAGCATATCCATGTGTTGCATTTTTCATCACGAAAAGTTGATGTCACGTAGCTTGCTATTTCAAAGTGAGCGCGCCTTTTGACGCGTTTGTTTTTATAGGGTTCCATGTGAGCAATACTCACTAACGCGTTACTAGGGTGAGAAAACAGCTCAAAGGCACACTGCGAGTCCGCCAGAATCCAAGTGGCCAGAATCATACAGAATTGGAACCATGTATACTGTAGCCATAACAACAGAATGCGGGCTAGGGTTGACTGTACAAATCTATGAGCTGAGTCATGTGGTGAAGTCGTTTCGGCTGTAGCGAGTAATAGATCCAACGCTATCCTGACGGATACACTTGATTGGGCAAGGACTGTGCGTTGCATTTGCAGTTTTGTTAATTATATAGTGAATTACGTAAAGTGTATGTGATATGTTGTTTATGAACTGAAAGAGTGTGTGACGGGAGGGGGGGGGGGGGGAAGGGGGGTAGTGGTTTATGTCAAAAGTGTGTGGGTGGGGGGGGGGCAGTGCATGCACTATGTCGGATAATGCCTACGGCTTCGTATTCCTCACGAATGGAAACCTCGGCCTTCGGCCTCGGTCTCTATTCGTGAGAAATACTCAGCCTAGGGCATTATCCTATACATAACACCGACAGGCTTCTTCGCCCACAGCAAGAAACGCTTGAGTGATCCTACATTCGCGTATCTCTACGACCAAATATGCCGATACATGTATTCACAAGGCAGTGTGAACTTTCGCATGGGCGTCAGGAGAAACAACGCGCCACTCGTACACAGTGCGCAACACATGACCAAAGAACTTTTCTTTGGAAGGAACCACCCGAAATACAGGGATATCGAAATCCATGACTCGCTACAATACAGGCGCATCATATGCGTGCTGAAGTCGCAGCCGTCTATGATAGAAGTATGTCCATGACAAGCAACACCCACTCAACCGGACAAGGGTATGACTTCATAATTCAAGAGAAAAACAGAAATGTCAAGAAGTATGTATGCGCTGGAGGTGTCCCGTCGGATCTGGACTGGACCAGAGCCTGCGTCAGTAAAGAGGTGCTGGAAGAACTAAGCAGAAAAACAGCTGAGGTAAAATGATCACTACAGTGAAAAGTTTTATCCTTAGATTTACATACCGTAGTGAAGTAACGACAGTGATTTCATCTCTATCCATAGCATTAGTTTTTGCAACATTCGTCTGGCCTGGACTGTGGTTTGAATGTCTTAGACATTTTGCTCTTGGTGTAACCATGGCGACAAGCACCATGTAGAGATCATTAACGTGATTTGAGCATTAATTCTTGAACATTAATTTGATTCTTGAACATTAACACTGTTTCTAATTAATCAACATGATGTTTATCTTCTGAGAAACGTGATAATCACATATAATTTATATTGTATCTGATGAGCATTACCGATGACGACGAGGACGGCAAACCGGTTGACTTGAGTGATGCCATTCACGCGTGGCAAGTCGTTTTGAGGAAAACAGATTACCTTGATCGAAATTAGCAAGACGCAGAACAGCACACGAGCGTAGACGGGGTGGCATTGCGTGGTGACCTTGTGAAATTCACTGAACTGTCGACTAGAAAGCGTCTGTGTTACATTATGTGGAGATCAAGGCTATGAGAGTGTTGTGTATGTTACCCAAGCGGAGGCAGACGAGAAGACAGCAATCGAGAAACAAACAAAGAACAAAATAGCCCGTGGAACACAGATTCTGCTTAATCTCATTGATGACGTGGACACTTACAATGTTTTGTCAGAGCGCTTCCAGAAAATCGTCAGGAGTTCAACATCTTCGAAGCTCAGGTTATTGGACGTATAGTATGGAATGTCATATCTGATTTACCAGAAGTTGAGCTTGAGATAAATTAACAATGTTAACCAGATAACGAACAGATTCCCAATATCATGAGTATTCCGTAGAGAGGGGTTGGGACAAATTTATGTGCACTCAATGCAGGGAAGAAAGTGCTTCGTGTACGCAAACGATATACGCGTATGCAGAAAAAATATTCCAAATTTCATGTCAGTTTTTAAGAAACGGCCGAGATATGATTTGATTGATTGATTTTTGATTGATTTTATTTTGTAAAATTCAATGCAGATACGAAGTCGTAAATCCATTAAAAAATACATGGATAACACAAGAAAGTGAAAACACTTATTTCCATTCTGGTCCATTAAAACAATCATGTGACAAAATAGTGAGTGTAAAGAAAAAAAAACAATGAGATTGTAAATTGACTGTGTACAATTGAACAAGGTATAAATATAATTAACAGTAATAAATAACATGGGAAAAGCCCAGAAAATAGACTGAAAATTAGAACCGAGATATACATTTAAGAATTAGATAAGATGAAAAATAGGTATAATGGGTATAAACAGTAGGAAGTTATGACTAGAGATAAATTAAGATATAATAAAAGGATTGAGTTCCTCCTCTAAAAGTTGATCAAATAAAAAAGTTTTTACATGATGTTTAAAACATGACTTAGAAGATATAGATTTGATGTGACCTGGCAAACTATTCCAGAGACACGCACCAGTGAAAGTGAAGGAGGACTGTCCAAAAGATTTAACAGAGGGTAAAACCAGAGAGAGTGGGCCTGAACGGGTATTGTGGCGGGAAGAATTTCGAATAAAGGAAGAAGTTAGGTATTGAGGTGCTTTACCATGGATTATGTTATGTATGTGGTTGAGCTGTTTAACACGGAGATTCACTGGCAACATTTTGACCTGTGCAAACTCAGAGTGACCGATGTGGATCCTTGGGGGGGGGGGGGGGGCATTGATCAGGAATCGAACTATTTTGTTCTGGGTGGTCTGCAGACGATTTTGATTTTTCTTGGTAAGACCAGAGTACCAAGAAGCACTGGCATAGCCGTAATGACACTGTATTAATGCTGAGACTAGCAGCTTTTTTGTATCCAAGTTAAATTGTCTGGTCTGCCTATACAGGAACTTGAGTTTGGCGTTAGATTTACCTATTACAGTGTCGGCTGTTTGGCTACCAGATAGTGAATGGTCAAGTACAGCGCCGAGATACTACACAGGTTTTACTGGAAAGGGTTTGACCATCACAGGTGACGTTAATAGACTCACAACTTTTGAGCCTCCTTTTTGAGCCAAACAGGATGGATTCTGTCTTCCCAAGATGAAGGGAGAGCTTATTATCAATAAGCCATTCACGGAGGTTCTGAAGTTCGGAAGACAGCTGCTGTTCGATATCAACAGTACTTTTGCCAGCTACAAAAAGGGCTGAATCGTCTGCGTACAATAGTCAATAGCAGTTTACTATTAACTGCGGAGGGCATGTCATTGACATATATGAGGAAAAGTAGAGGACCCAATATTGAGCCCTGGGGGACACCACAGACCACGTTAGCAGGAGTAGACCGCACGCCACCAATGTCTACACACTGCTGCCTATTACTGAGATAGGCATGGAACCAGTTTACAGCAGGTTTCTGAAGCCCCATGGCTTCCAGCTCATTGAGAAGTATACTATGGTCCACAGTATCAAAGGCTTTTTGTAGATCTAGTAAAACCATACCTGTGTAATTGCCTTTGTCCTGTTCTGACTTAATATAATCAGTCAGGTGGATTAAGCAAGTATCTGTGGAGTACGAGGACCGGAAACCTGACTGGTACTCATATAAGAGTTTGTGGTCTGTGAGGTACTGATTGAGTTGATCATATACAACCTTCTCAATCAGCATACTAACTATACTGAGAATAAACACAGGGCGATAGTTACCAGCTTCTGTTTTACTATTTTTCTTGTGGATAGGAGTGATCTTAGCAGATTTGAGTTCAGAAGGGATCACTCCAGAGGATAGGGACAAATTTAGAATATGTGTGAGTGGTGGTGTTATGAACTTGGCTCCATCTTTTAAGAAACGTGCAGGTAATTCATCTAAACCGGTAGCCTTGTTCGAATTTAGAGAAAGGAGGATCTTATGGACGGAGTCCTCAGTGACATTGCTGAACATAAAAGACCTACTGTTTGAAACATCGAGATTGTTGTAAATGTAGTAGTTTTTTTACATGGTCAGTACCAAACTTGCCAGAGCCATTAGGAAGGGTTTTGAGTAACGAAGAGGCAATGGTGGAAAAGTATTGGTTAAACTTTCGGCGACCTTTTCGGAGATATGAACCAAAATTGCACATGGTAAGGGACCATTGAATCACAGGTACTTGGGAACCATTAAATGGAGGTACAATGTGCTATATATAATAATATATACAAGGCACTCAAGTCCCTGTCGGGAAAATGGTGGTTGCACAAACACTCGAAATGTCAAAGCTCCAAAAATGCTACTTGTGCACCAAATTTATACAAACCAGCATATCCCGTAAAAGCCGTGAAGACTCTATATCCAAATTATTACAGTATTAACACATAATAGCGCATTTTATATCGCCACCACCGCTTCCAAGACCTTGCGTGGCTGGAATTTGGATTCAAAACATCCATTGTGCACTTGTTTGGATGAAATACACATGAGCTCTTTGAACCATGTCCGTTTCTTGCGACATAATTGGTCAGCAAAACAGCTGTACTAACGTGAGTACAGCTCACTCTAATCGCACATTAATAAAATTAGGCCAAGGGCCAAAGATAGGTTACCGGACAATGTTTAAATATTTTAGATGTCAGCCAGGTCAATGGTTAAAGTCAAGGTCAAAAGAATATTCAACATATATAATATTAAGCATATATCATGTCCACAGTTGATTGCTAAGCTGTAAATTCAAAACAGAGAGATATTAGCAATTTTGTGCTGTGGCCTTGAAAATGAAGGCAAAAGGTCAAATTCAAGGTCATCAAAATATTCAGCGTATATCATTTTCTATATGTCCACAATTGATTCCCAAGCCATACAGTCAATAGAGAAGCAAGATATGAGCCAGTTTGTACTTGGACCT
The DNA here is from genome assembly GCA_949152475.1 of Terebella lapidaria. Lineage (NCBI taxonomy): Eukaryota > Metazoa > Annelida > Polychaeta > Terebellida > Terebellidae > Terebella > Terebella lapidaria. Next base: position 32,781,168 of record OX424558.1, read on the forward strand.
TGAAAATGAGGTCAGAGGTCAAATTCAAGGTCACAAGAATATTCAGCATATATCATTTCCTATATGTCCACAATTGATTCCTAAGCTGTAAAATCGATAATGAGTGAGATATTAGCCACTTTGTCCTGTGACCTTGAAAATGAGGTCAAAGGTCAAATTCAAGGTCACGACAATAATTTGCTTATATCATTTCCTATATGTTCAGAACTGATTCATAAGCCGTAAAGTCGATGACAAGCGAGATATTAGCTATTTTGTCCTATGACCTTGAAAATGGGGTCAAAGGTCAAATTTTAGGTCATCAGAATAATCAGCATATATCATTTCCTATATGTCCACAATTGATTCTTAAGCTGTAGAGTCGATAATAAGCGAGATATAAGCCATTTTGTCCTATGACCTTGAAAATGGGGTCAAAGGTCAAATTCATGGTCATCAGAATATTCAGCATAAATCATTTCCTATATGTCCACAATTGATTCCTAAGCTGTAGAGTCAATAATAAGCAAGATATAAGCCATTTTGTGCTCTGACCTTGAAACTGAGGTCAGAGGTCAAATTCAAGGTCACGAGAATATTCAGGATATATCATTTCCTATATGTCCACAATTGATTCCTAGTCTCTAATCTCAATATTAAGTGAGATATTAGGCATAATGTGTCCCATTATAAAGCATAGGAGAATTTAACACGGGAAAGTCCCATTTGGGCCGAGTTTGCATTAGTAGCATTAGTTTTTGCAACATTCGTCTGGCCTGGACTGTGGTTTGAATGTCTTAGACATTTTGCTCTTGGTGTAACCATGGCGACAAGCACCATGTTGAGATCATTAACGTGATTTGAGCATTAATTCTTGAACATTAATTTGATTCTTGAACATTAACACTGTTTCTAATTAATCAACATGATGTTTATCTTCTGAGAAACGTGATAATCACATATAATTTATATTGTATCTGATGAGCATTACCGATGACGACGAGGACGGCAAACCGGTGGACTTGAGTGATGCCATTCAAGCGTGGCAAGTCGTTTTGAGGAAAACAGATTACCTTGATCGAAATTAGCAAGACGCAGAACAGCACACGAGCTTAGACGGGGTGGCATTGCATGGTGACCTTGTGAAATTCACTGAACTGTCGACTAGAAAGCGTCTGTGTTACATTATGTGGAGATCAAGGCTATGAGAGTGTTGTGTATGTTACCCAAGCGGGGACAGAGGAGAAGACAGCAATCGAGAAACAAACAAAGAACAAAATAGCCCGTGGAACACAGATTCTGCTTAATCTCATTGATGACGTGGACACTTACAATGTTTTGTCAGAGCGCTTCCAGAAAATCGTCAGGAGTTCAACATCTTCGAAGCTCAGGTTATTGGACGTATACTATGGAATGTCATATCTGATTTACCAGAAGTTGAGCTTGAGATAAATTAACAATGTTAACCAGATAACGAACAGATTCCCAATATCATGAGTATTCCGTAGAGAGGGGTTGGGACAAATTTATGTGCACTCAATGCAGGGAAGAAAGTGCTTCGTGTACGCAAACGATATACGCGTATGCAGAAAAAATATTCCAAATTTCATGTCAGTTTTTAAGAAACGGCCGAGATATGATTTGATTGATTGATTTTTGATTGATTTTATTTTGTAAAATTCAATGCAGATACGAAGTCGTAAATCCATTAAAAAATACATGGATAACACAAGAAAGTGAAAACACTTATTTCCATTCTGGTCCATTAAAACAATCATGTGACAAAATAGTGAGTGTAAAGAAAAAAAAACAATGAGATTGTAAATTGACTGTGTACAATTGAACAAGGTATAAATATAATTAACAGTAATAAACAACATGGGAAAAGCCCAGAAAATAGACTGAAAATTAGAACCGAGATATACATTTAAGAATTAGATAAGATGAAAAATAGGTATAATGGGTATAAACAGTAGGAAGTTATGACTAGAGATAAATTAAGATATAATAAAAGGGTTGAGTTCCTCCTCTAAAAGTTGATCAAATAAAAAAGTTTTTACATGATGTTTAAAACATGACTTAGAAGATATAGATTTGATGTGACCTGGCAAACTATTCCCGAGACACGCACCAGTGAAAGTGAAGGAGGACTGTCCAAAAGATTTAACAGAGGGTAAAACCAGAGAGAGTGGGCCTGAACGGGTATTGTGGCGGGAAGAATTTCGAATAAAGGAAGAAGTTAGGTATTGAGGTGCTTTACCATGGATTATGTTATGTATGTGGTTGAGCTGTTTAACACGGAGATTCACTGGCAACATTTTGACCTGTGCAAACTCAGAGTGACCGATGTGGATCCTTGGGGGGGGGGGGGCATTGATCAGGAATCGAACTATTTTGTTCTGGGTGGTCTGCAGACGATTTTGATTTTTCTTGGTAAGACCAGAGTACCAAGAAGCACTGGCATAGCCGTAATGACACTGTATTAATGCTGAGACTAGCAGCTTTTTTGTATCCAAGTTAAATTGTCTGGTCTGCCTATACAGGAACTTGAGTTTGGCGTTAGATTTACCTATTACAGTGTCGGCTGTTTGGCTACCAGATAGTGAATGGTCAAGTACAGCGCCGAGATACTTAACACAGGTTTTACTGGAAAGGGTTTGACCATCACAGGTGACGTTAATAGACTCACAACTTTTGAGCCTCCTTTTTGAGCCAAACAGGATGGATTCTGTCTTCCCAAGATGAAGGGAGAGCTTATTATCAATAAGCCATTCACGGAGGTTCTGAAGTTCGGAAGACAGCTGCTGTTCGATATCAACAGTACTTTTGCCAGCTACAAAAAGGGCTGAATCGTCTGCGTACAATAGTCAATAGCAGTTTACTATTAACTGCGGAGGGCATGTCATTGACATATATGAGGAAAAGTAGAGGACCCAATATTGAGCCCTGGGGGACACCACAGACCACGTTAGCAGGAGTAGACCGCACGCCACCAATGTCTACACACTGCTGCCTATTACTGAGATAGGCATGGAACCAGTTTACAGCAGGTTTCTGAAGCCCCATGGCTTCCAGCTCATTGAGAAGTATACTATGGTCCACAGTATCAAAGGCTTTTTGTAGATCTAGTAAAACCATACCTGTGTAATTGCCTTTGTCCTGTTCTGACTTAATATAATCAGTCAGGTGGATTAAGCAAGTATCTGTGGAGTACGAGGACCGGAAACCTGACTGGTACTCATATAAGAGTTTGTGGTCTGTGAGGTACTGATTGAGTTGATCATATACAACCTTCTCAATCAGCATACTAACTATACTGAGAATAAACACAGGGCGATAGTTACCAGCTTCTGTTTTACTATTTTTCTTGTGGATAGGAGTGATCTTAGCAGATTTGAGTTCAGAAGGGATCACTCCAGAGGATAGGGACAAATTTAGAATATGTGTGAGTGGTGGTGTTATGAACTTGGCTCCATCTTTTAAGAAACGTGCAGGTAATTCATCTAAACCGGTAGCCTTGTTCGAATTTAGAGAAAGGAGGATCTTATGGACGGAGTCCTCAGTGACATTGCTGAACATAAAAGACCTACTGTTTGAAACATCGAGATTGTTGTAAATGTAGTAGTTTTTTACATGGTCAGTACCAAACTTGCCAGAGCCATTAGGAAGGTTTTTGAGTAACGAAGAGGCAATGGTGGAAAAGTATTGGTTAAACTTTCGGCGACCTTTTCGGAGATATGAACCAAAATTGCACATGGTAAGGGACCATTGAATCACAGGTACTTGGGAACCATTAAATGGAGGTACAATGTGCTATATATAATAATATATACAAGGCACTCAAGTCCCTGTCGGGAAAATGGTGGTTGCGCAAACACTCGAAATGTCAAAGCTCCAAAAATGCTACTTGTGCACCAAATTTATACAAACCAGCATATCCCGTAAAAGCCGTGAAGACTCTATATCCAAATTATTACAGTATTAACACATAATAGCGCATTTTATATCGCCACCACCGCTTCCAAGACCTTGCGTGGCTGGAATTTGGATTCAAAACATCCATTGTGCACTTGTTTGGATGAAATACACATGAGCTCTTTGAACCATGTCCGTTTCTTGCGACATAATTGGTCAGCAAAACAGCTGTACTAACGTGAGTACAGCTCACTCTAATCGCACATTAATAAAATTAGGCCAAGGGCCAAAGATAGTTTACCGGACAATGTTTAAATATTTTAGATGTCAGCCAGGTCAATGGTTAAAGTCAAGGTCAAAAGAATATTCAACATATATAATATTAAGCATATATCATGTCCACAGTTGATTGCTAAGCTGTAAATTCAAAACAGAGAGATATTAGCAATTTTGTGCTGTGGCCTTGAAAATGAAGGCAAAAGGTCAAATTCAAGGTCATCAAAATATTCAGCGTATATCATTTTCTATATGTCCACAATTGATTCCCAAGCCATACAGTCAATAGAGAAGCAAGATATGAGCCAGTTTGTACTTGGACCTTGAAAATGAGGTCAGAGGTCAAATTCAAGGTCACAAGAATATTCAGCATATATCATTTCCTATATGTCCACAATTGATTCCTAAGCTGTAAAATCGATAATGAGTGAGATATTAGCCACTTTGTCCTGTGACCTTGAAAATGAGGTCAAAGGTCAAATTCAAGGTCACGACAATAATTTGCATATATCATTTCCTATATGTTCAGAACTGATTCGTAAGCCGTAAAGTCGATGACAAGCGAGATATTAGCTATTTTGTCCTATGACCTTGAAAATGGGGTCAAAGGTCAAATTTTAGGTCATCAGAATATTCAGCATATATCATTTCCTATATGTCCACAATTGATTCTTAAGCTGTAGAGTCGATAATAAGCGAGATATAAGCCATTTTGTCCTATGACCTTGAAAATGAGGTCAGAGGTCAAATTCATGGTCATCAGAATATTCAGCATAAATCATTTCCTATATGTCCACAATTGATTCCTAAGCTGTAGAGTCAATAATAAGCAAGATATAAGCCATTTTGTGCTCTGACCTTGAAACTGAGGTCAGAGGTCAAATTCAAGGTCACGAGAATATTCAGGATATATCATTTCCTATATGTCCACAATTGATTCCTAGTCTCTAATCTCAATATTAAGTGAGATATTAGGCATAATGTGTCCCATTATAAAGCATAGGAGAATTTAACACGGGAAAGTCCCATTTGGGCCGAGTTTGGGACAAAATGGCCCACTTCGAGCGATTCAAGCGCAACGAAATTTATAGACATCATAGAAGTACATATGAGGAGTGTTATGTATCAAAAAGAAAAAAAGTTACTGAACAGATTTTGAGAAAATGGCTGCCAAATTCCAAAATCAGGCATTTTTCGTCGAAAACAGACGCCATTTTGAAAAAAATTGTGAAAATCAAAAAACTAAAAAATACCTCCTTCTTGAATTATTTTTAAGTATTTTTGTGCAAAATTTCAGAAAAATTCGCCCATAAACAAAAAAGATAAAAATGTGGACGACGACGACGACGACGGACGACGGACGCAACGCCATGCCAATAGGTTATCGGACCCTAGGTCCGGTAACCTAATAATCGTATAGAAATGTATATTGATGGTATGACTTACAGTTCGTGATTCCCAGTGTGAGCAATGCCAAAACAACGTGTTGGATCAAAAACAAGCGCACAACGGATGTTTTGAATCCGAATTCCAGCCTAATTTCACGGGATATGCTGGTTTATATAAATTTGGTGGACAAGTAGCATTTTTGGAGCTTTGACATTTCGAGTGTTTGTGCAACCACCATTTTCCCGACCGGGACTTGAGTGCCTTGTACATATTATTATATATAGCATATTGTACCGTCCATTTAATGGTTTCCAAGTGCCTGTGCATTGAATTTACAAAAATCCTAGTATAGGCGATAGGTAATCTTGAATGTAGTTAAACTGCTGCCTATGTCGAGCCAACTAGCTTGTATAGTATAGGTCAATCCCCATGCTTAAATTCTTCAAACAGGCATCGGTGTCCGAGAAAAATGGTTCCCATGTCCATGATTTATCGCCGACAGGGACGCGAGCATGGAGAGGAGGTATGCACGTCGACCATGGATACCAGGAATTTCTCTGAAAATCTATTTCTAAGGTGCAATAAGAGTTTTGCGTATTTTTTTATAAATACATTTTTGCGTGGTTCTGCTCAGATACATGTTTTCGTGTTCTCCCAATAAGCTACCGGTATAACTTAGATATCGCCCTCGGCGCATTCGCCGTTTTTCATGTGTTTATGACTTGGTGTGGGTTTACCATGCTCAATTATGTTCCAGTGCTTGCAACAACAAATCAGACATTAATCACGAATAATAATCGCACACATGCGAAAGATTATCTGATCTTCAGGCTGTTCTGGCTGGGGTTCGAGGTGGAGGGAGGGGGGGGGGGGGGGCGTGGCTAATGATAATATTTGCATCCGAAGATCTTATGTTAATTGCACAATGTCCGGCCGCTAATTTTGACAAGCATAGTCTCCTTCCCCCTTCTTTCTCTCTTGTGTGTTCACAATTTAAGTATTCTTGATTTTTCAATTGTGGGATCCAGTTCTGAGTTGACCATATCACTGTATCATTTTCATCGATGTCCGTCAATAATTGATGTTACATAGCCAATAAAAGCATGTAGACACGTATCCTCTGATGTGAGAGGATGCAATCAGAGCCACCTGGCGATCAAAGTGGAATAAATGTTGTAGATGGCCTGAAATATTCATTGCTGCCATCACACGGCAACAAATACTTTTCAGGAAATAATTTTTTTCGTAAATTGCCTAAAATACGCATAACAGTAATTCTGTCCAGAATTACTGTTTCGTGTCATTTTATCAAATAACACAAAAGAGTATTCCTATAAAATTACATGATTGTTATATGTTCTAGACTGGTTATCCATCAACATTCCGTTCCACGACATTGATGACGAAGGTTTGGGGTCATTGAGTGAACAGTTTGTCACAGTGATAATAATATTTAAAGTGAAACATCATGAATGGTATATGTTAATAATGATGATGATTTGTCCTTTGTATAATGAAGTCTTAGTGAAATATGACCAAAACAAGAACACAAAAGTTCAGTACATCGCATCAGGTTTCATCTTGTCCTTAATATACCAAATATCCGGTTTCTCGGCTCTCTATAGCGCGAAGCTCCACAAAGAAAATGTTCGCACCATTCTGCCTGCAATTCCAATACTAGTACACCCCCATTAACACACTGGTGATTGCTTTGGTAACTTTATCAGGATGTCTCCAGCTTTTGTCAGCAGTGTGTCATTGTATATTCCATCGTGTCTTGTCAAGAACCACTTCACACGCCAAATTCACAACGTCTCAGCTTACGCCTGTCTAATAGTGCAGATTTCAATGTTGTCGTTCAGCCAGTGAACAACTAGAACACTCAAATTTCATAATGTATATTAAGCATATCAAATTTGTGTAATGGAAATATCTTCATTGTTGAAGGATATATGCGCTTATGTATGAATTTTATGTAACATCAGCGTCTGAAGTGAAATACAGTTTCAAAATTATATGATTTTATGAATATTTAGTTTCAGTCAAATAAACATAGCACCAAGGGTGCTGTAGCTTCACGGCAATCATGAGAATCATATTCCAACATATAAATTGTTCCACTGATGTTAAAATCTATTGTTAAAAAATGTTTGTAAATGTTGCTAGAAACACATTTTCTGTATGGACTATAATACGAAATCAAGTTACATCTTGAACGGTTTTTTTCGTTAATGACATATTTTCACAGACCGTCAACTCAAAGGCAACAAAACTTATACACATCACAAAGGTACTTAGGGAGAATCGTATGTATTTCGAGAGAAATTGTCTGAATAGATTTTGAGGAAATGGCCGCCAAAGACAAACATCATTGCTTCCTTCGACAAAAAAAAGGTTGTTTTGGCCTTTCAAGACCATATCCAAGATCACCATTTAAACCGCAATATATGATTTCCCATTTGAATGTGCCAATACTTAGGCTCTATCTTAAAGTGTTATCTTAAAGTGTTAAAGGCAACAAAACTTATACACATCACAAAGGTACTTAGGGAGAATCGTATGTATTTCGAGAGAAATTGTCTGAATAGATTTTGAGGAAATGGCCGCCAAAGACAAACATCATTGTTTCCTTCGACAAAAAAAAGGTTGTTTTGGCCTTTCAAGACCATATCCAAGATCACCATTTAAACCGCAATATATGATTTCCCATTTGAATGTGCCAATACTTAGGCTCTATCTTAAAGTGTTCTAGGAGTTTACCCCGCAAAAATTCCATTATGAAGGAAAAATTGGGTGAAATTTTCAAAGTCCAAAAATTTATTTAATGGCCAAATAAATATTTTTGCTGGAAATGGTTCAAAACGAATAATGACATGATTTCGGACAAAACATTTTTTTTTCATCTACCTGTCAAAAATCAAAATGACCGTCCCATGCAGACCGTCATTTCAAAGGCAACAAAACTTATACACATCACAAAGGTACAGAAGGAGAATCTGATACATGATTTTGAGGAAAACTGTCTAAATACATTTTGAGAAAATGGCCACCAAAAACAAAATTCAAATTTTTTTTCGAAAAAAGGTCGTTTTGACCTTCTAAGGTCGAATTCAAGGTCACCACTCAAACCGCAGTATATGATTTCCCATTTGAATGTACCAATACTTAGGCTCTATCGTGAAGTGTTCTATGAGTTTACTCCGCACAGCTCCCATCGTGAAGGAAAAATTGGGTGAAATTTTCTAAGTCCAAAAAAAATTTTGATGGCCAAAAAAAAATTTTTTTTTTTGCTGGAAATGGCTCAAAACGAATAGTGACTCGATTTGGGACAAAAAAAAAAATTCCGCCGACCCGTCAAAAAATCATGATGGCCCCCACACGCAGACCGGCAATTCAAGGGCAACGATACTTAAACACGTCATAGAGGTACATGAGAGGAATGAGAAAAAAATCTTAAAACTGATCAGACAGTTTTTGAGAAAATGGCCAAAATTGGCGATTTTTCGTCATAAATGGCCGCCAAATCGGCGGATTCAATAAAAAAAAATTGAGGAATGTCTTTAGATATTGACCTAAGGTATGTTCTGACAAATTTATGGGGAAATTCATCTTGCCAAAAAAAAAGTTACAGACCCGGACGGACGACGGATGGTCGACGGACGAAAAACTACGATAATAGCTTATCGGCCCAAAGGGCAAAGCAAAATGCATGTATTTATTTCTAATTTTCGACGTTTTGTTGCATGCAAGAATAATATACATCACATGGCCATCTGACTAATTTGACTATGATAGTAACATTCTGTTGAACTCGATAACTGACTCGACACGATGGCGGTCCTTTATTGTCATAATTACACAAATTATTTTCATCTACCAATTAATCTCAAATTAACCACACAAATCCATGGTCCAATCGCGAGCTTTAATTGAATTCGACTGCAGTCTGTGACGTATCCCGTTACCATTGACTACAGGGTGTCCACGTGCCAGTTACTGTATCGTTGGTAACCAGGAAATACTTTCGGAAGCGCATCGCTGTATTGCAGGACTGCAAATAACATAAATATATTTTCTATCAAAAATCTAGATCCTTGCCAGAAAAATCAGTGAACGTGAGATAATTCGAAGAGAAATTGCATTTCCTGTCCCACTTGTGGCATCTTACACATCAGTAAAGTATAAATGAATGGATAGAACGATACATTTTTAAATCTTGCAACACATCCACTGCATATATTCGGCAAAATCATAGGATCGGATCGTTGCGGCCTAAACATGAACATAATGACATTCGTTTCAATGAACGTCAATTAACATAATACGCGTTTGATGTTGAATATGCTAGGCTTACATGGTAAGGATAGAGGAATAGCATTGTGCCGTGAGGGAAGTCCTCGCACTTGTGGTGAGCCGGGTCAAAGTCGACGTATCCGTATTCCTGGGTCATGCCTCGCAATCTATTTAGCAGAACATTGAATAAATATCACATCACCATGATACATACCAGTTAATATTTGTTGAATACCCGGTATTGATGGACTATACGCACTAAAGGTAGAATATATTTCAAACGAATTTCACGAGTTCATACTAAGCATCCACATTTGCCCGACAAAATGGAAATGGATAACGATCCAAAATTACACCCTTCCGCCCACTAACAATCGTCCGACCTGAGATGTGGGTAGCCCTGGAAGAGACCGTTGGATCCGTTGGGCAGCTTCCCATCTACGGTGACCGAAGCCCAGCCCCCGTCAACGAGCAGCTGGTTGTTACTTGGGTAGTGCCCTAGGACACGCATGGCCACGCGACAGGCAATGTCCTCCTCTTTGCAGGAGCCCATCTGCACCTGCATGGCATCTATGGGCCAAGTAGCGCACCTTACTCCACTAATATTCATGATATTACTCACCTACTAAATGTATACCATATTTGATCCGTCTGGCAATTTTTTAATCTTCATTGAATTTAGAAGAAATACCTACGCTACATGGGCCGCATCTATTGTGAGGTAAATTATCGGGGATTTATTATGATTGAATAAATGGGCTCAACAACGCAATTTGTTAAATTTTGTTTATGAATTCAGGAATATGTCCGCGTCATTGTATGAGTGTGAATTTTTTGGACATCTGCATGTCTGGGAGTTAATGCACTACAAACTGACTCACCATAGAACAGATAATTCCCTGGATGTATTTCCGTGATGCCTTCCAGTTGTAAATTTGAGAGACTGGCGGTAGGTGTCGCTCCGACCGTCACATCACCGCACACAACACCCTGCTCCTCAAGTCTGAAACATCGCCGAACGGGTAGTGCGTTATGTTATATTGCTAACCATATAATAATAATAAGTATGTGGATTATTGAACAGACATTATGTTCACGACGTTCCTGATTTTTACTAACAGTTCACACCATGTTGACTAAATATGGCTGCTTTTCACCATGACAGTGCATGAGTTGATACATATTTCAAAATTCCAGATACATTTGGGTTTCTGTATCCTGGGACCCAAGAAGAAGGAGAAGGATGTGATATGGTTGGTGGAAACTCTTCTTGTCAGCGACATGTCAAACCTACAAACCTGTCGGCGACATGTCGCACTCTGCTGATTGCATCACTTCCGACACCCCGGACACCAACCTCCCCAGACTCGGCGCCGGCTCGGTAACTGGCGCCCTCGTGGGTGTACAGCCCCCGGAGCACCACGTCCTCGTTGCCGTGGAGACCCTTCCCGAGCTCCACTGTCAGGGGGCTGTCCCACCGGCTCCCCTCTGCCAACAAAGAATGGCAGGAAATTCCATGAATTTGTTAGCGAATTTTACAAGACAAGTTTGTACTTTGCATGTATTGAATAAAGAAGGGTATGGTGTCATAATGTATGTTCTGATGTCGATTGGATTCAAATAACATTAATGATGATGAACTGTTGAAGAACAATTGATCAATTCGGGCAATGAAAGGTAATCAGCGAAGGAGACTTATTTGCGACACAGATGGGCATCACGAAACAGCATTAGATTCTATACATTGTTATCAGGACTGAGTATATACTAGACGTCAAGGCCTAAAGATGCCTTTTGGTGTGAAGACTAATTCATAATATATACTAGATATCGACGAAAATGAAAAATGTCGACTCAGCAAAAGACGAAAAAGAAAAATGTCGACTCAGCAAAAAAATTTCAGGTCAAGGTCAGAGTTCATCTGTACACCCCTTAGACATGTTTGTCTAGAGCCACGAGTCCAAACATAACGTCCGTTTCGCTCTATGACGCACTGTTTCCGAGATATCGACGAAAACGAAAAAATGCCGACTCGGCAAAAAAATTTTGGGTCAAGGTGAAAGTTCATCCCTAATACCTGTTAGACATGTTTGTCTAGGGCCACGAGCCCAAAAATAACATCCGTTTCTACGATGCACGGTTTCCGAGATATCGGCGAAAACAAAAAATAACGACTCAGCAAAAAAAATTCGGGTCAAGGTCAAAGTTCATCCCTAATACCTGTTAGACATATTTGTCTAGGGCCACGAGTCCAACAATAACACCCGTTTTGCTCTACAGTGCACGGTTTCCGAGATAACGGCGAAAACGAAAAATGTTGACTCGGCAAAAAAAATCTCGGGTCAAGGTCAAAGTTCATCCATAATACCTCTTAGACATGTTTGTCTAAGGCGACGAGTCTCAAAATAACGTCCGTTTTGCTCTACGACGCACTGTTTCCGAGATATTGACGAGAACGAAAAATGCCGACTCGGCTAAAAAATTTTGGGTCAAGGTCAACGTTCATCCATAATACCCCTTAGACATGTTTGTCTAGAGCGACGAGTCCAAAAATAACGTCCATTTCGCTCTACGACGCACGGTTTCCAAGATTTCCGAAGAATTCTGACAAAACCATAAAGGCATTTCTGCCAAAATGCCTTAATTAGTGAATCCACTTCTAGACCTACCTCTGCCACTTCCAGTGTCGATCAGCAGAAACACCGACCACTTTTTGCCCGGTGGAGGCGCGTTTTTCTCCAGTAACTCACAGCCGAACACACTGTCGACTGCCACGTTAAAACTGTCCAGTTTGGCCGTCAGCGCTCTCACTCTGAAAATCAATGGTCTATCGTTGTATATATAAATCATTGGGCATGGATAAAGGTACCAGAGAATTGAAATAAGGACAAATGTGGCCACTGGTAGATTTATACAATGATTTCAGTACATGTAACTCTATAATTATACACTATAAACCAAAAGTTTAGGTTCAACTTGTAAGCGACATCAGGACTCAGCAGTGGTCAGATAGAAGTTCAGACCTGAACATCATCTGAACTCTCACACCTTGGTCAGCTGTTGCACAGAGGCCTCCGGACACTCTGGCAGCACTTGAGACAAGTCCGCATCAAAAATCGGGAAGAATTACAGAGTATACTTATCTGGGTCTCGCAAGGAGCTTGTTGTGCATAGCCCGGGCCTTGTGAGAAGCCCAAGGACGACAGACATGATTTTGTCTGAATAAATGTGTGTAATTCTCGGGTTTATTCATTAATAACATGCGTCTCGTCCTCGGGCTTCTCACACGGCCCGGACTCTGCACTACAAGTCCCTGACACATGTGCAGACAAAATCCAGAAAAGTGTCCAGGGTAATTCTTGCCCAGTTTTCACGCAGACTTGTTTCAAGCGCTGTCGGTGTGTCTGGAGGCCTCTGTAACACCATCCGACCAAGGTGTGATATGGAATTTACATATAGATAAAGTTCAGATCTGGACTTTGAGCTGACCATTTTAGAGTCCAGATGTCCCTTACATGTTGAGCCTGAACTTGGTATATATATATAATTGTACAACTCCAACTCATAATTTTTAACTGTACCTTTTCAGCTTATCATTCGTGAATAACATAGCGTAGAGGATATCATCAAACCCAGCGTCGGCGTAGAACTCAGCCTCAGCCAGGGTGGACACACAGATACCTCGCTTGGTGCCAGACGTGGCGAGCTCACCGGCTTCTCTGAAAGGGAGATAGATAGGGACTGGTTTGTATTGATAATAACAATAACAGGGATCTTTCTGTAATGTGGAAATAGCCTGGACTTTCTAGACTATCCAGTTTTTTTCAGCATACTACGCAACTAATGTTAGCGAAGGTTAAGCAATACTCCCTCTCACCCCCTTCCATATTCAAGCCGTTATAATTTTGACTTGAATCTTATCATTGGCAATATCATATATCACTAGTTTACAAACAATAAACCTGCATATTAAACCATACAAAATACACGCAACATGCGTTACATATAATGCCCTGACAACTTATCCGTAAATAATAGGCCAATACACCATGTACACACGCACACACATTCGTATGCACATTTTTGCCATTGACTAATGATAGACGCTTACATGGTTTTTGTGGTTTTCATGTGCGGGCGAAGCTTTACTCCGGCTTTCTTGCATTTCTCCAGCATACCGCTCGCGTTTTTCCCGACTTTACCGACATCGACGAGAAAGCAAGGTGTCTCCAAGTCGGATACCGACATGGGCAGGTTGTCGTTGGATGTTGTGGTCATTTTCTCGATGGGGTAGGCCTACGGTTCGGGTCAAAATCAGGGCGGCGAAGCTATAAATATGTATTACAGAAACAGAGGGACACATGAATAAATGTATAATTGTAGTTACGAAATAGCAATCATGACCTAATCATATTGAACTGGGTTATCACACTGATATTTTTCACGTTATATGAATCCAATATTAGCTAGGTATAGTTACTTGAGTTAGACTACATGACATCAAAGTACATTTGGGACTCCGACTGGTTAGGTCTGTCCCAATTCAGCCCACATGCTGCCCGATCTCTGAGCGAATTGGCGCTAAATATTATACTGAACATTAGGGTGCACACAATGCCCTCATAGTGACCAATCAACCTGTCCCTGGTCTTATTTTGTTCCTATGCATGAGAAAACTATACTGGTAAATTTATTTGTGAATATAAATATATTTACTGGGTCCACCATTCACATGAAAATATGTCATTTTTGGTCATTTTCGGGCTTATTTTGGTATCTCCACGTTTTCGCTATTTCCAACATTTACATGTATTTCACCTGGTGAAATCCATGATTTCAAATCCATGAGGAGGAGCTCTCCAAAACCTTCCAGTTGTGACCTTAGTCGTCCGAAAACACCATAAGGTATCCAGAAGATTCAAGTTTCTACAGTCGATGAAAACTGATTGGAAGGCCAGTTTTGGTGGAGTTGACTGCGTGGGGAAGGTACACCGAGAATTACTTGAGAACTAAATATGTGAAACAGCACATGCAGAAATGGCTCAACTTTCATCAACTGCAACGCTGGACACGAGTACATGTTCCAGAGAGTCTGATGAAATTGAAAATCCAACTTCGGCGACAGAGTCTACATCCAGCAACACACGAAGAAAGCACCGCCGAGTACGAGAAGGAACTGAGACATTCATTCCGCACAATTGATAGTCTCCAATGTCCCAAGCTTGTTTCATCAGCTACCAGAATGAAACTGACACCAACCCAACAGGCCACTTTCGCTGAAGCATTCATCCAAGAAGTTGGCGGAGTCGTTCACAATGTTTCTACCTCATTATCCTCAGGCAGATAGGTCGAGACGTAGTAATGGACAGAAATTTGTCACAACTAGCCACAAAGAGTGGGACCCTTCTAAACTGTATTCTCTTCATTCGGATTCCTATTTGATGAGCCCTCATTAACCAATACAACAAATGAGAACGACTTTCCATGGTGGTATGATATATGTCAATGACATCAAACGTCTCGGAGTACCAGCATACAAATTAGAAGCAGACCATAAATCTCGAGAGGTAATTTCTAAGCTCACATCGGGCTTGCTGCAAGCCTGGAATTGTGCAAGTTCAGTCTGCACCATGATGTTCGTAACCACTGCAAGTAACACCAGTCATGTAACCGATGCCTGCATCCAAATACAATCAAGTCCTGGCCAAGCACTGTTGTGAGCAGGATGTCGACACCATGTGGGGGAAGTGATTTTATCCCATGTCTTTGATGACCCAAAAGTTAAAACCTCCAAACCTCCAGACGTCATGGTCTTCAGTCAATTGAGGAAGAACTGGAGTCTTGTGCCACATGACAGTGGAGAGCACCTGGGACGTCTCGACATCAGTTGTTGTTCTGATGAGTCACAGATGTACATCACAGAACGGAGAGCTGAAATCCTACAACTTGCAAAGTCTGAAGTTGACCCGAAGTGTGATGACTACCAAGAGTTCCTGCAACTATGTGTTGTGTATCTCGACCTCGACTCTCCTACAATCACGTTCAAGTCTCCTGGAGCTCTACACAAAGCCAGATGGATGGCAAAGCTGCATACAGCATCAAGCTCCCATTTGCTATCATCAGACCAAAGAACGAGTCTCAAAACTGCAGGACTTCGTTACTTTTGGCACAATCACCTATCTTACAACTCATGGTGGAGACAGAGCGTCTACTGATATATTGGGTAGTACACCCAGCTATTTGAAAAAATGTCACCAAAGCATTTATTCGGCATATGTGGTACTGCTGAGATGGTACCACTGGCTCTGTTTCCCAGCTGCATTCCTGATGATGACAAATGCTAGTTGGCAGATAAGCTTCTGGCATTGAAGAGAACAGAAGAATTCAAACTACCAACAGACCGCTTCGATACTGAACTTGGAAAGCCAAAATTGCCGAAGGATATGACCCAACCTCAAATCTCGCTGAATTAGCAGCACTAGATTCATGATATTTCTTCCACTCACCACTGTTGGACAGCAGTTTCATGGTGGAGGTGCATGACTGGAATACAGACGCATCATACCAAGCAGCCAAAGTGAACATCCATGCAATTAACATAATCAACAACAGGTCCGAACGCGGCGTGAAACTTAGCTCACATTTGCTGGCGTTCGCAAGGAATGAGAGCCACTACCAAGATG
Organism: Terebella lapidaria; assembly: GCA_949152475.1. NCBI lineage: Eukaryota > Metazoa > Annelida > Polychaeta > Terebellida > Terebellidae > Terebella > Terebella lapidaria. Next base: position 32,797,703 of record OX424558.1, read on the forward strand.
TTCCCCAGGTGTCAGAAAGGAAACCCCAAATCTGAGATAAAGCAAAGCTGGAGTGGAAGTTAACACTGATGACAGAAAATGACATTCCCAAACAATTAATTATTATTGAGTATGACCAGTAGAGTCAATTACTAGTATCCATTTCTCATGTTTATTAATTATTCAAAGTCCGAATGTCATACATGTATGAATACTCAACTATTCATAGTATTATCACAGTAAGGTTATTTTATGTAATGCATATGGATCGTTCGTTGATCAGGGATAAAAGAAAGTTGCAAGTAGAACAAATTATGATGTTTTATTGCTTTAGATATTATGTGCTATGATAAACACAAAATAGCTGAAATATCGCAATATGCCCGAAAATGGCTATATATGGCATATTTTCAAGTCAATGGTGGACCCAGTAAATATCAGTCAATGTGAACCAAATTTTGCATGGTGAGATAGTTTAATAATAGGCACAAAATAAAATCAGGGACAGATCAGAATGAAACATTTTTCAAAAATTGGGGGCGTTGTGTGCACCCTACTGAACATATTTACAGCAATAATACAGGCGCATCAACGGTTCCGTAGCGAGCGACGTTCAATTCAGTCAATTCATGAATTGCAATCGATGGTAAACAAACTATGATGAGCGAGCGTTATATAGAAACACGTGACAGGCAAGACGATGTGTGTGTGGTGCGACATCTATTCAAAGGTGCACACATTCGTTGAGTGTCAGCCTGTCATTGCATCAGTTGAAATCCTGAGAATATCAAGCAGAATATGAGCGAAAATAAAATAGCAACTCACACTCACCTTGCTGCCTATCGTCTTATACTCGATACGAATCCTCATTTGTGTCACTGATCAATATAATTTCTAGATTCAATAACGGTTATACCTGTCAATGATTTGTTGGCCAGCGTCAGCATGCGGGTACTAACAAAGAGTGTAGGCCCTACACTTTTTGATACTTATTTCAACACAGATCAAATATAGGGGCATCAGTGGACATTTTACTGATCCATCAAGAATATTCCTAACGCAATAGAAAAACAAATAGTATTCAAAGCAAAACAATAGTAACCAAATACTGCATTGTATGATCACCATCATAATCCGGGAACTGTTAGAAAATGGGAATTCCCCTAACGCGTAAATTTCGGCGAATTTTAGGACCCGACCTTTGCCTAGTTTCAACGCATTTCGTACACAAATGTAAATCGATATGACTACAAGCGAAAAAATGAGAAAAAAACGAGTTAGTGCCTGTAATATGTTTATATCATTAAAAAAAAATATCTGTAGATCACAAAATTAACGTTAAAGAAATAATATTTGTAATAAATCCAAACTGTAACCAAGGTCAACACATTTAGGGCCTACGGAATAACACTATGTCAATAGACATTTTGTTCGACAAAAGCTGGAAAGTTAAAAAGTTATCTCTGATGCTGAAAATTAATACCCGTTAGTCCATGTAGGTAAAGGAATAAAGAATATTCCTTTCATTTTTTCAAATGCAGAGGCCTAGAAAGCTCATTTTGCCTAATCAAAGGAAATAGAGAGCTTCCTATGATGAGCAATCCATGATTGCAGCACTGAAATTGGTAAAGGCAGGAAAATGTGTGCACAAAGCAGCAACTATGTGCAACATCCCAGACCAGACCTTACGCGACCGTGTCCCAGGCCTGGTGTCAGAAAACAGAACCAAATCGGGTCCACCACCTGTCTTTACTGCCGCAAAAGGAGACGCTCTAGTCGGCCACATAAAAACTATGGACCGACTTGCGTATGGATATACCAGATCTGAGGTTCTGAAGATTGCCACGGACACTCTGCACTACCTGGGGAAGACCGATTATTTCACTCGGAAACAGAGTGAGAGCTTTACATGGCTGGATGGTTTCATCAAACGTCATCCAACAATTCGAGTCGGGCATCCAAGATCACTATCACTTGCACGAGCCCAAGCTTCATCTCCCGATGTGATGGATCATTATTTTGAGGAGCTGTCAACTATCATGAACAAGTACTCATTTCGAGACAAGCCACACCTCGTCTACAATCTTGATGAAACCGGTTTCAATGCAGAATACAAGCCCCCTATGGCTGTTGGGGAGTGTGGTGGCACCCAACAAGCTGTGACGTCCCATGAACAAGTACTCAACTATCATGAACAAGTACTCATTTCAAGACAAGCCACACCTCATCTACAATCTTGATGAAACCGGTTTCAATGCAGAACACAAGCCCCCTATGGCTGTTGGCGAGTGTGGTGGCACCCAACAAGCTGTGACGTCCCCCAGAACAAGCACCACCACTTCTATTGCCTGTGTGAGTGCGACTGGTCATTCACTCCCACCTTACATCATCTTCAAAGGCAAGAGGTGAGGGTCATTTATGAAAAAGCCATAGATAAATCAATAAATATTGTGAAATTTAAATCTGGTCTTCGAGTGAAAGTATAACTTTCATTCTTGCACCACCTCTGCTATCTAGATGTCCTGATGACCTGTGTCAAGGCGCAAACCCAGGGACTCACGTGACAGTGACCGATTCCGGGTGGTCGAACAGTCAGGCTTTCCGTGACTACTTGGAGAACCACTTCATGAAGCATGTTATGAAAGCAAAAGATGAACACCTGCTGCTGATGTATGACGGTCACAAATCTCACGTGTGTGCACCAGTCATAGAATGGGCCAAGTCACATCGCGTGGTGCTGTTTGTCCTGCCGCCCCACACTTCACACATACACAGCCTCTTGACGCAGGGTGCTTCGGACCGGTGAAGCGGGTCTTCTATGCAGAGTGCAAGAATCTGATGACCTCTCAGGCTGGAGTAGCTATCACACGTTACAACATGACGTCCCTGATATGCAAGTCATTCACGAAAGCACTGACCAAAACGAATGTCATATCTTCATTCAAACAAACGAGCATTTTTCCTTTGGACAGATCTGCCATCACCAACGAAGACACAGCTCCGAGTGCAGTTTTCACTGATGCTGAGAAAAGTGCTACTGATAGCTTAAGTTCAACAGCATCCTTCCTGTTGACCAAGATTCCTGCAGGCCCAGGAGGTGATACATTCAGACGCCGCCACATATCCACAGGAGGACAGCCACTCACTGAGCCGCCGATAAACGCCCCAGTGGCTGTTGCCACCTCACCACATCCTGCTAGGAAACAAGTGAGATCGAGGAGAACCAAAGGACGCCAACCACTCAGGCATGTTGACCAAAACTCAGAACCCCGTGCAGGAACATAAGGGTTGATGAACCAATCTCGACGTGAAAACATCCCAGCAGTGGAAGACACCCCACTCGATGACACCGAGCTTTGTTGTGTGTGCCAGAAATTCAGCCAATCTGGCCTGAAATACTGTCCAAACCTAACAATTGTTAACTGGGGTCAATGCAACAAATGTGATCACTGGGTTCACTTGCGATTTTGCGTGCCACTGTGGGAGTCGAGTTATGCGAAGAGGATTCCTTTTTGTGTCCTTGCTGTTACTAAATGGACCATTTCACAGAGCCCACTCAGATCTCATGAATATCTGGCATTACTCTGTAATTCCCGTAGTTCAAACGGACCAATGACTACTGAGGGCAGAACACGCGCTTCCATGGCAGCGTAAAACCACACACGAGATCCCGAAGGTGTCTCAAGCTGCATGCGTGCGCTCGTCCGCGTGCACGCTCAAACAGTCATGCGATATGGTTATATGCTAAAAGACCGTTGAGAATGGAGGAATGGACATAAACCAACAAAATTGTGACATTTTGCAGATACATTTGTGTTTGTATAATATATTTAGGTCATACGAGTTGAGGCAAAGGCTTACTTTATCTAAATGCAATGTATATATGTGCACATTTATCGTTTGAAGTTATGCACAAAACGGTTGAAATTGATTCAAAGCCCCTCACTTCTGATTGGTTCAAAATTGTTTACGTTTTCAGACTTCCGAAATATTTGGCGGGAGTCTCTGTGAAATGGTCCATTGATCCACATATTGTGTTCGTTTTTTTACAGTTCTCAATACATCGTTGAAACCGATCATTGTCTTTATATTTGTGATAAAAATTAGAAATTCTTATCGCACCATTAAAGGGTATATATCACGAAAATTGGATATTGGTTTTTGTTGTGTATGTGAAAGCACTATTTGAACCGAACAAAATGGTCTTTACAGCATATTGATATCATGATTCCTTCCAAAGTTATGACACTTTAAACATGTACATTTTTACAGAATCTGACAACAGAGTCTGACAGCTAATTAATATGCAAATGAGATGTATGACGTCATTGACAGACTGCTTTTTAATTAGGCATTTTTAAATGGAATAATGAGACCGTTTGTATCCATATTTGTTCACCAAAACCCAGTTTTTATGCCTTTTAGTTAGAATAATCAGTGATTTCAAGACATTCGCGGTTGCCATCGCTACCAATGGTCTGGCTGGGCCCTTAGCAACCATGGTTGCTAAGGTCAATATCTAATTAAAAACAAGATAAACATGTATGAAACCACTTCAGACAATAGAGTAATGACAATATATTGAGGAATATATCATCAAAATGTCTGAACACAACCCTTAGAAACCAATACAGGCTTGGGAAACCAGTAGTAATGGTACCATTCATTTGTAATGGCTCTAAACGTTGGTGATTTCTCAGGGCTGTATCGGTTTCTAAGGTGTGTTCTTGAAGTATTTGTTGATCAATTCCACAAAATATAGTCACTACCCTGTTATCTAAATTGGTTTGATACTTTCATCTCATGTTTTGACTTGAATACCAACCTTAGCAACCTGGTTGCTAAGGGCCAAATCAGCCCATTGGTTGCCATGACAACCAAAATTTATATACACTAACTGACTATTCCTACTGAACGATATATCTGATGAGTTTCGGTGACCAAATATGAGCTTAAATGCCTAATTGTGACATGTTAAATCGCCTAATTAAAAAGCAATCTGTCAATGACGTCACACATCTTATTTGCATATTAATTAGCTGACAGATTTTTCAAGACTATCTGGAGAAATTTGCCGGATTTTCAATATTGAAATAGCTATAACTTTTTAACGAATCGAGATATCAACATTCTGTAAAGACTGCTCTATTCAGCTCAACGAGTGGCTTCAAATAAGCTGATGTCATATTTTCGTGATATATACCCTTTATGTCGTTCATACTGGGATTTATTTCGCACGGGTCCTTCACAGAGCACGAGTTTATATGTATACAATAACGTTTTTAAGCGCAAAAAACGACAATGAGTGACGTCACAATGAGTGACATCATATCAACGAGTTCTGCTGGTCAGTGCAGTAACAACAACAATGCAATATGGATATTTATTGCACTCGACAAATTACATTGACTAAGACAGGAACGCGCTGATGAGACATATAATAAAGTCCGTTATTCATAGTTCAATAGTTTATTCACAAACTACACCAGTACAAGTATTGTTTGGTAGTGGTGACATACATATCCTGAAGTTACCAATTCTCGATATATTAAGCCCCCAAAACTCAATGATGACTAAATGACATTGCACCTGCTTAGAAAATCTGATTCTGACAGTCCAACAAACTAAGCGACTAGGCTGTAAGTTTACGGTGCCAAAAAGCGTTTTGAGGATGAAAAACCCGTTGCTATGGGATTAGTTGTCATTAGGAGATAGTAGATAGATAGCAGATACGCAAGTGTGTCTTTTGATAAAGTATTTGGTAGGGCTTTGTTTCTATTGCAAAATGTTGAATTTTACGTTTGTTATTGGAATCATCAAAATTTTGCTGTATCGGTGGTAATAGATTGATACTTACAGTCATGGTATAACGAAAAAAAATATTTATTTTGTTCAGTCAGTTTGATTTCGTCAAAATGTGATCCCTGTGGAATTACATCAATGGAGGAGTTTGGAATCTACATATATACTGTATACCTCCAACGAGCAATCATGACCAGAGATTTATGAATAATACTTTTGGGCAACATCGTAAGTTAACTGTCACATGCAATAAATAATCATAAGATTGATATGAATTCACGGTAAAAGATATTTGACCTACAATGAAAAATCACACTATTCCCATGATAACCATACACATCAATGTGCTTAGTGATAAAAGTGTTAAGGATTGACTGTAGTGAGCCGCTCTCCCATTCATTTGTAATGTAAACATAAAGGTAACAAAATCAGCAAGACTACCCAACCTTTCTTCCTGAAACTTCATTAACAGAGATATGTATAGCCATGGATGATGAACCGAGACATGATTCTATAAAAAGTATCACAGGGATTGTACAACGTGATGATTATAGATATCACATTTACACGCGTCAGCAAACAACGCGTCGTATCTTCAGCGTTACAAACAAGCTGTTGTTGGTATGTAAGTTTTACTGTGTGACCATCCAATAATAGATGCATATACGACATGAATTTCTGCGAGAGGAATACAATAGGCGGATTTGGTGCACCTGAGCACAACTCACCAGTGAGCTGTACTAGCATTACTTGTTGTCCGCAGTAAAAAAAAAATAATCCTGCATTTGGGCATGTTTTGAGTGTACCTTGTCTTCTGAGAAATAAGTCACAAAATGACATTTGAAAATGACAATTATCAGACAATTAATCATATTTAGTCAAGAACTAAATCTCGGTTGGTGATCCTTGATAGCTATAGATCACCATAGTAAATTCTGGTGCCAAATGGATGTTTGCAAGTTCATGATTTTGTTACCTTTATATCTACATTATAAGATGGACAACAGATGGAATCTTAAATACACACCTTCTGCTTCTTCCTCTTCCTCCGTTAAGGGACACATGGTACATGGTTCTAGCTAAAAACATCACGTACTGTCGTTTAAGGTGCGGTACGAGCACATTAGTGAGCTATAGTATATTTGAGTTGGTGCTAGGGGCCTTTCTAGCCAATGAGGGGGGTTAGATCACCATGGTGAAAGTCAAATACCGCACCTTACTCGTACTGTCGTGGGTCGCGGAAGCGGCTGGCAACAGGCTCGTTAAATTCAGGGTGCAAACTATACAGAGGTGTCCATTTATAGGGAAGCTGTTGTCTAACCTCGGATACTGATCTTCGAGAGTCGATCCTTGAGATGTCGAGACTCATGGCTCTGGCCACGTCGGAGGGGAAATCCACGCTGGTATGCTAGAGTCCGCGCATATAACGCACGGAATTTGGCATTGCCGGATCTTCTTGTTGTTGGAGGGGTGGGGGGGGGGGGGGGGGAGGCTTTTGAGTCGACCTCGACAAGGCCGAGTACAATGCGATATAGCATGTCATTTTGGCTTTGGCTCTGCGCTTTCGTGGGGTCTCCCAGCAGATCTCGTTCAACATGGTTTCACGCTACTGGTGCATCTAAAGTTGGACCATTACCAGTAGGTTGACATGTTGTGCTGTGTGGGCATCCCGTACTGAGCCCGAGTACTCCAGAATCGGTCGGATGCTCGTTTCGTAACTTCAGTGATCGAGTGGGAACTGAACGAGATGAGATGAATTCTTAATTAACTGAGATGCAGAAACTTTCTGGTGTAGGGATGCATATGGAATGTGTGGTGATAATGTGTTTTTTGTTTTGTGAACATACATTCTGAGGACATTTTGTTGTAATTGATGCAATTAGTTCGTTAGCGCATACAAAACATAGAAAAAGCCTGCTAGAGATGTAGATTTGAATAATGAACATTCGACACTGCCGCTTGATTTATTCATCAAAGGATCATTTTCACCCTTACCAACATTTTCGTTTAAGGCAAAGACGTCATACGCATTTGATAAAGAAAAAAAAACTGATTTGGCCTTTGCTATATTTGCATTCTGTGAAGCTTTGAGATGTCACATATGGAATAAAGAACAGCACTCGTGTGGAAAATTCACGTTGCCTAGATATTGTAGAGAGCAGTCAATTGGAAACTGAACGTGTTCTAGAAAGAGTCAGCTAACATTGCCCCATTGCTGTCAATATGTAGCCTATTTTACACGTAAATTGCCGGTTTGCAAATATGTATGTATTTATAGCTACCCAAATACTCCACCAGGGAATCTGACAATTATAATCTACATCCATTAGATTATTATAATACTTTCAGAGAAAAAAATAAAGCTGATAAAGTTGAAACGTTATCCAATACACTTGATAGTCAATAACTGCAAAAACATGTCTGGTTTGCTCAGTTCTGATAGCAGTATTGCGTGAATTCACGATGACATATATGAGAACCAACAAGCGACAAAACCATCAATGCACATTACATTGTAACTTGGTGTTTGTCGGATATAATGATGTGTTGCCAGATATATTGATGTGAAGCTGCTGGCACATTTGTTGACTCTTTATCACCAGTTTGCAGTCGCATGGTTGTTTTACAGTTTCAAGGATGTAGGCTGTGTTAATTTGCGTAATAGATCTAGGATAATGCTTCGCATGAGTGTGATTTATGCTAATTAGGGTTTGACCAAGAGGAACAAACGATAGTGGAAACCATAGATAGTGACTAATGATAATCGTGTGCAACATTTTTTAAAGAATAGTTGAAACCTCGGGAAAAAAACTTGTGCAAAATTATTCTCTGTATTTAATTGACGTTATGATTTCCATAATTGAAAACTGTAATTTATTGAACAAACGAGTACACAAAAACTAATTGTTTCAAAGGCAGTGTTTCCTTTGTTAATTAATGTGAGAACATTTTAGATACGCAGTTAGTGTGATGATTTAGTTGAATGTACCACATGTCTTTGCCTGTAAATATATACATGTATTTTAGCCAATCGTGCGAGAAGTATTCGTTTCAATGAAAACAATTTGATACGATGAATGGCAATATCACAATATCTACAATTCGATACATACACCTAAATATAAATGAAAACGCATTTAAAATCATGTATGAATATTATATATTCGATGTCACCTACTCTACTTTCTCTGCATGCTGTTCGCCGATAGAGAACATAACAGTCTGTCGAGTACGAATTATACAAAGAAAATCATTTACTCGAACATTTGTATATTTAACATTTTATTTTCCAGAAGTATGATTACCCAACCACATCTCGAGTACCAAACCACTGCACAGGCAACTGGGAGGTTGTAACATAAATACATTGTGTTTTTTTTAAAAAAGAAAGAAATTTAGTCAGCTGAAATTTGGCAATATGATCAATATTTAGGTGGTATTATAATTAAACTTCAACATATTGAAATTCACAGGATGTATATTATGTTCACGATATCATCATTGACTTTAGCATAAAAAGTATATTATACATAATTTTATTAGTTATACATAATGCATGGTTTTTCAATATGAAATGTTGTTTATGTAGATTATTCTTCCACATTTTGTAATATGGTGTCTCTATCAGATATGAGGCCGTTTTTCCCACCGTTCATTATATCTGTGTACATATTTGTTCTCGTTTGTCCATTATTATAGAGTATATTTACCATGTATATATGTTCACAATTGTATTGTTTGTACCATGTCATTACTTGTCTTATATTTCCATCTATTCAATATCGTTTTCTTGTCAATAATAAATTGACCATATTCAATCAAATTTGGTATTTCATTCAACATTTCATTTCGCATAAATGAAAATATGATGTTCAGACTCAAATATCTCAATTAACGTTTGTACAAATAGATTTCACATCGGTCTCCAGTTTGGACCAGCCACATATGACGCAGACAAATCTTGAAATGGCACACCATTAGCAAGGCTTGGGCACTTCCTGCGACCACCGCGAGTCAATTACATCAGGTCTCATGGGCTTGTAGACGCGCCCAAGTGATGGAATATCCAAGATATTGGCATGTTTCTATTATTTGTATCGTTTCCATGGCTTTTTGCTTTTGGGTGTTGATGATAATGGGCATTGCAGTTTTACGCAAGCCGTTCTGGGAAACTTGCTTCTTTTTAGTGCGATTCTATTAAATATTGTATTGCAGTACTTAATCAGTATTTTGACTGCAACATATACATAATCAGTACTCTGAGACAGATCGGATGCACACTGCCGAACTGAACCGAATAATTTTCAAAGTTTATAAGACTAAGTTAGGATTCAGCCTACTATATACTATGCTAAACTAATTAGTCGGCTAAAGTAGGCTTAGGTATTTTATGAAATAGGCTCCAGGTTGTTTTTTGTGAATCCTGTGATGTCGCGCGAATGGTGTAATAACAATACAACGATAAACAACGCCTAAAGGCAGCTCCTGTAGGGTCTGGGCGAGTTCCTCTGAGGTGTTGTTGACGATCTTCAAACTGAAGCCGAAATAACAGTTTGGGAACGCTTTCGTACACATTGACACCTGACGCAGACTCCCTGCGAAACAGTGCACATAAATGAGATGTCCAGCTGGTAAATGCTGTTGTAGGATGTCCAGAACAAAGATGTCCAGCATATCTTTGTAGACCTCGTCAGGGTTGCTATCCTGACATGCATGGATGACCACAGGTTTCTTTTGTTCACTAGCCATGGACAGGATTTTTGCCAGGAAAAGTGTCTGACACTGTTGGGCCAGTCGATCGCTGTGTCCGTAGTCTAAGCCGACTTCTCCCAGCGCGACACATCTGCGACACAATACCGAACTCGAGGTATTCGGTTATTTGTGTTTCATTGCAAAGGCATTTATCAATTGATGGAATCCTGGTTTGAATAATGTTTTCCATTGAAACACAAGTATAGTTTCCGTTGGTCAATCAAATGATTTTTTTCTAATTCATGCATGGGGCTTCTAGTACGTACCACGGCGAACTGTACAAGTTTTGTTGCCCTTGAATGGTGAGTCTGCGCATGGTCCAAAATAAAGTGGCTATTCGTTTTGAACCGATTCCGGCCTAACAATTTTTTTTTTACCTTTGAAGAACATTTGTCGGGCCTAACTAATATGTGTCACTTTTTCAATTTCTAATGCAGTTGTTCATATCATTGCTCCTAGGACGCTTCAGATAGTGCCGGGATGATGGCACATTCAATGGGAAGTCATATATGGTGATCTCATCGGTGACGTTGAACTTGACCTTCGATGAAAAGCCATTTTTTTCGAGAAAAAAATTCATTTCAGGGCATTAGTGGTCATTCTCAATTAGTGGTCATTCTATTACCAAGAACTTTTTTTCTTAAATTGATGCGTTGGAGTAACTATGGGATTCATTGTCACATGTATGAATTTTGTATGAATCTTGCGGCCATTTTGCTTTTGGTGGGTCAGGTAAAAAAATTGTCCCGATTTCTTCGCTGATTAATCATTTGTATGTTTATGCATCTTATCGAAATGCCTCCAAATCCTATTTAGACTTTGACATATGGCATCAAATATTATGTGTTAAACATTGAGTCATTAGGTATAATAATACAAAAGTCAATGTTTTGACTACATTGAAATCTTCATTATTGGACAACAGTAACATGAATCATTGTGAATTTGACATGTATAATGGTTTCTTACAAACAAAATAAAATGTACAATAACACACTGCTGACGAAAGTTCGAGAAATCCTTATTGAGTTACTAAACCAATCATCAGTATGTTCGTAGTGTAGTATGGGCTACCCTGTGCGAAGTTGTTGTTATTTTACTGTCATATTCAAATGAGTCAGGTGGCAATGTGATATATGCTTGTAAACAAACAGAGAGTGAAAATGTAATGGAACTAAATACTTTCTTCTGCAACACGTCACTGTTATCTGAACTAACAATGCAGTTCATTTTCAAATTGTAATTTACATCAGTGCCTTAGATGCTACTCATACAAAATTATAGACCTATATACATAAAAGAGTATCACTCCGACAATGAAAATACTCCCGCCCTTATAAATTGGTTATGCTCGTTTAATATATTTAAATTATGATATTTGAGTGTTCTAGTTGTTGACTGGCTGAACGACAACATTGAAATCTGCACTATTAGACAGGCGTAAGCTGAGACGTTGTGAATTCGGCATGTGAAGTGGTTCTTGACAAGACACGGTGGAATATACAATGACACACTGCTGACAAAAGCTGGAGACATCCTGATAAAGTTACGAAACCAATCACCAGTGTGTTGATGGGGGTGTGTTGGAATTGTATATTGCCTGGTGCAAACATGTTCTCTGTCCAGTTTCGCGCTATATCTCGAGACACTGGATACTCGGTATATTAAGGACAAGGTGAAATGTGATGCGATGTACCACATGTATTGTGTTTGCTGTCATATTTCACAAGGACTTTATTATATAAAGCACAAAGTATATGACAACTTCATCTTTCATGATGAGGTTTCACACTAAAAATATTTTTTTCTTAATTCAATTCAGCTTGATTCAATTTAAGCAAGTAACAACAAACACATGTAACCATCGCTGTGACTACGTATTATCTCAGTGAATCCAAACCTGGAGTCATCAGTGTCGTTCATTCGCATCAGGTTTGTTCGCAATTCTAAATAACAATTTACTCATCTCTACCGCACTACCTAGTAAAATTGACGCACAATGCAATGAATAATACATGTAGGCCTAGGAACCTTTTCTTGACCTTTGCATCTCGCATTTTATTTAGCTTCCATGTTTCATCTGCAGTCACGAAAATAGTTCTCAGTATTCAGCTGCTGGGATTTTCCTCTAGATCGGAGATGGACATATTAGTATTTGTAGGAATATCGTCGCAAAATCCGTACTGGATGAAAAAAAAACATGCCGGATGGTGATTACAGTGTTCAGTTCCTAAATTACCAAAGATGTGATCCGATATCCTATTGGCAACATGTTGCACCCTCGTCTGTCAACATTTTTATAATATCTGCGAAAAGATACCTATAATGATTTATGAGGGATGTACAATTAATTATTTGCATTTTTGCATGACGGCCATTTTCGACAAAATATGTCTATTTTGAACTTTGGCAGCCATTCTCCTATCCGTTCAGACATTTTTTATTTTCAAATTCAGGTGTTAGTGTTGTACGTGTATGAATTCAGTTGCCCTTGTATTGCCGGTCTGTGCGTTGTGGCCATTTAGATTTTTCGGACGGGTCAGCGAAACATTTTTTTTGGTCCAATTGTTTTGAGCCCTTATCAGCCTTAAACTTTCTTATTCACCTTTGATAATAATTTCGTTTGACTTAGCAAATTTGACCTTTTTTAAAAACGTTTTGGATTTAATAGTGCTGTCAACATTACAAAAGAACTCTGCTATTGGCAAATAAATAGATCACGTTCAAAATCGTATTATGATTAATTCACTCCGAAACAGAGAAATCACTTTTCACTTGGTATTAGAATGACATTGTATGAGGAGAATACGCCATCGACTTGACATATCAGAGTCAGCACATTGACCATCCATCATCCACCGTCTGTCCCTGACACAGTATCCATTTACATGACCTGTCTCGTCTGTCCGAGGAGTTAAGACATAATGGGGTGGGTGATTTAACTATTTTGGTGTACATCTGGGGCAAGGGAAGCATGTATATGCAAAAGGCATGATGCGTTGTGTATGCTTATAACTCATAAATATATGTCGGGTATATCCGTCCAAGAACACAGTTAGCTAGAAACAAATTATTCAGAAACACTATAAACTAGGTACAATACCTCCGTTCTGTTGTCACTTCTTGCAACTCCTTCATCAATCACATCAATATTCGACCACCTAATGTACAAGTGATAAGAATGAATATTTAGGTTATTTTGGGGTTATTTTTTAACGTCGAAAAGTTTATCATGAAGCACAATGGTTCTTTCGGTAGGATAGGAGAACACCTGTTTGCATGTCAGACTGTATCATGCCAAGTCAGGATATCTCCAGAAAATACATGTCTGCATGCCCCTCGGCGACATACACGATCATCACGCCTCGCTGACGCTCGGCACGATATCGTGTGTATCGCCTCAGTAACAGTGTATTATTTTCACACGTATTATAGTGATTAAGGTGGAATGTATGTTGTGTGAATTACGTAAGAGCTATTTATGAATAAAAAATCGTACATTTGATTCATGGGGATATTAATTGATTTCCATTGTCCTTCTGACACTGGTGAAACATTAGAGTTTTTAGGTTAAGCGTTGCGGTATTTTATCGATGCATCATTGACCATAGGCCAGACGAGGCCACGCATATTTAATTGAGAATTCATGGAGCTCACGTAATATTACTCGCCAAGTCAAACATAGTCCGTATAACCCGTCTCTCACAACCTATCTGGGTCAATTAGTGATATGTCTTTTGCCGGGATAAAGTTTGAATAAATGCTGAGAGCAAATCTGAATCATGGATCGACGTTCAATCAACAGCGGCGACGTATTTCACACCGCATGTTGGAGTTGGGTCAGTTTGGCTCATATCAACATGAGACTAAACACCTCATTCCACCAACTGCTGATGATGGGAGTGACATCCAGGTGGCCATTTTCAAGTGTTGCACCTCCGAGATATTCGCAAATGTCCGCCCTGTGGTTTCTGTCCACGGAAACGCCAGACGTGTTCATGGATTTGGTATACAGATCTACCACCGAGTCGCGATGCCCTGTTAACCCTCATCTGGATGCACCACAGCTGGACATACGAGAACTTGGCGCGGAGTTTCGGGAGGGAGGTTGGTGGAGGAGGGTGTGTATGCCGTTTGACACATCATCCGACACGTGGTGGCTTGCAATCAATGAGATCGTCACACCGAGGGAAGTGTACTGGCACCCTCTGGACTTGTGGGACTCTTTCCAAGGTGCTCTTTCAAATTCTGTTTGTAAAAGTTCACTTGAAAAGTGTTCACGACTTGCTTTGGATCATTCAGTCGATTAAATAGTTTCTACACATGGCACTATAGACATACAGCCGGACCAAAAATAAGTACACGTACACCTGTGTTAATTGAAATAAACCTGAATCTTTATCTCGCTCTCCATTGCCTCCATAGTGAACTTATCAAATATACGCGAGCACAAATTTCCACTTCTTCAATTATTGCCAATGATAATTTATCCAAAATTGTTGGTGTCCTTGATTTTGATTTTCAAGGTCAACTGCAATGTGACGAAACCATTCAGGTCTATGTTTACAGGCATCAACAACTGCAACTTGACCTGCATTCCGCACAGTGTATCTCAGCTTCGGTACGAACCGAGTGATTTGAACGTGGCACTTCAAGTAGGGGTATCTCTGCTTACTATCATTACTACGTCTTGTAGACTACTTTCAAAAATTGGTACCTATCACTACGATTAACTGAAATATATACAACCCCGTGTATGTTAATAAAAATTGAGAGACGGATTAAATGTAAAGCCCCAGTCCCACCTACACGGACGGCGGCCAGGGACTAGCAACGGACTGGTCTGGGTCTTATCCGTGACAATCGGGGGCAGTCCGTGAGTGGTCCAGGACGGTCCGTGACTAGTCCGGCTGATTTTGAAAAAAAAACCGCTTGATTCGGGACAGTCCAGTGCTAGTTCGGGAAGCTCCCCGGCACAAAATGTTTAAAATTGCTGGGGCCATCCGGGACGGTCCGAGGAGGTAAGGCAAATCCGTGCTGATCCGGCCCCGTCCAGGTCTTGACCGGGGATGTGCCTTGGTGGTCCGTGGCTGCACCAAGGTGTATGTTCAGTCCGTGGCTACTCCCGGACAGTCCGGGGTGTTCCGGGATAATCCAGGAGTTATCCGTATCTTGTCATGGTACTCCGGAAGTACACCGGGGCCCGATTTCTCATCTCTGGGTTAACCCAGGTAGGTTATATCCAAAACCCAGGGTTAACCCTGGGTGAGCTAACACAGGGATAACCCTGACCCGTGGGCGTGGGTCAGGTTTGTTTCCCATGTCAAGGCTAGGTCTAGGTTACCTAACCTAAGGCTAACCGACGGTTAATTTGTGGTTTTGTTGTATGTTTGGCTCGGCCACCTAGCGCAGTCTAAAATGGGCTCCGAATATAACTGGGAACATGATGCACTGAGATCAAAATTAAACGAATCAACTCAGTCTTGCACACACAAACAACTCATCTCGGTATGGCTGCGCGTACATCAAGTTTGGGGTGCTAAATAGCTCAATATTCGGATCTGATCGTAACACTCGGGACCGAGACTTCCATACATATCGTCTGTTGGCTCAAGCTTTCTGTTGGCTCGCCGGATAAGTTTATGTCATTATACGGTGTCATCCGAGATAGACGATTTCTGAACAGACGATACCTGAATGGACGATCCGAAGTGGACGATTCTTGCTTCAACGATAATTTTGAATTCCTTTCTACACTAAGGCTTATTTGTGAGATTGGTGCTAGTTTCACTCATTCAATAGTATATGTCATGAACAGTAATAAATTTCATATACTCCATTTGACTCGCCATCGTCGCCCTCATACATATAAACATATCATCGCCCTTATACTATAGACCAATCAATTGCTGATAAGATCGGCGAGGTATGTTGTTAAGTGGCGAGCAGATCGTCCTGTCAGATCGAACGCTGATCGCTCATCAATGAGCACGTCATATATATCATATATACGGGATGCAAGAATAGGGCTTCGTCGTAAGCAAGATTCATTTTTGAATACGACTTCATGAAGTGTGTGAATTTTTTTTTATCTGTGAATAGATAAATTATTCAGTAACATTTCAAAACTTAATTTTTATCATTAATTCTTAGCTTAACAACTACACCTCGTGCGACGTCCAGTACGCCAGTTGAAATACTTGTTGCAATGGCTCACCATAGGCCATAATTTGTCTCAAAAAGGAAAGATCCTTAAAATTTATTCAGGACAAAGCACGGTCATAAATTGTAAACATTGTTAATTCTAAGATAACAAATGGCTTATATCTAAAAGCAAATTATACACAATCATCTCACGGGGGATCGCCCATTCAGACGAATGAAAACTTGAATCGTTCATTCAGGAATGGTCTAAGCAGAATGGAATCCATCATACATGTCAAACACGTTCTTTTGGTCTCGAAACACTCTTCCCGCCTCAGTAACTGTCTCCGTTGTCGTCAGATGCGATAGAAACGTACAAAGTTATCCATAGTACAACATGAAACGCCTCCATAAACCTACTGTATACCAGGGTTAAGAAAACAATACAAGTTAACACATGTTTGCCCCTGGGTTACACAAACCCACAGATGAGAAATCGATGCTGTGGGTTACCTTGGGGTTAACACCGTGTTAATCCTGGGTTACGAAACCCAGGGATAACCGAGGGATAACTCGGACATTAGAAATGCAATATGGAGGTGACCTACAGGTTATCCCAGGGTTAGCCTCGGGTTATGAAAACCCAGGGGTAACCCGGAGATGAGAAATTGGGCCCGGGAGTCTACCGTGCCTGCTCCGTGGTACTCCGGGGTGATCCGTGGTGATCCGTGGCTCATCCGGAATCACAGAGTCCAAAAAAGTATAAAAGGGACTGAAAATCAGCACCTCTCTATCAATTCCTCAGTACCGGCAGCATGGACCACATCGTGCAGAGCCGTAGAAATTCCACTGCAGTTGTTATGCTGGTAATTGCAGCTCAACCAACAACAAAATGTCTACAACATGGCCATTGTGCTAGTTCGGGGCTCGTCCGGGGGAGTCCATGGCTCATCCGGGGCTCGTTGGGAGAGTCCGCAGCTCGTCCGGGGCTGTCCGTGGCTCCTCTGAGGCAGTCTGGGGCAATCCGTGGCAGTCCGGGGCTCTTCCGGGTATGTCCGAGGCTCTTCCGTGCCAGTCTGGGATGGTCCAGGGTTCATCCGTGACAGTCCATGTCTATGCCCCGTCTGTTCCGTGGCTCCTCCGGCTATGCAGGAGTGGTCCGTGGCTTGTTCGTGGTTCATCCGTGTGTATTCCGGGTATATGGGGGCCATAAAAACAACTTACATTTTTGGCACATTTATTGACTTTTATCCGGGGTGACTCGTGACTAGTCCGGGGCACAGTCCGGGTAGGTGGGACTGGGGCTTAATGTTTGAATTCTAGTGCATGGGTGCGCTGGGAGCAGAAAAAATATATTTGGGCCAGGAGGGGGGCGGGGGTTGGGGAGTCGTAACATTAAGCTAGATGCATGCATGACAATTCGTTATACACTGTCAATGATAGCATCACCAACCATATCATCGATATCATATATTTCAGTGCTGCCTACGATGTCCATTGAGCACAGAGTTGAACGGCGATTGGTTCAAGTATCATAGGCTGCGCCTTGATACTACTCACCCACTAAATGATTACCAATTAATTCGTCTGTCACCTGTTTAATATTTATTGAATGTTGAAGGAGGCGCAGGATATCGGTCCGGCGATCCACATCGCTGTGAACGGACACTTTATAATCAACACCTTTACAGGCGCGTGGCCTAATCAGGCCCGTGGTCCGTGATGCGCGCATAAAATACCGGTACGCATCAATGCACAAGTAAAACACCCAGTGCCGTGGTATAATACCGCTAAACATAAAAACTCTATTATGTCTTAGAATATTATGACATTTTCCCAAAGACGACCCTGATATGTTGCACTAATAGGTTATCATCAGTCTCCATTTTTCTTGTTCTTGTATTTGCTTAGCATCTCACTGATGGCATCAACAAATCGTGTTCAGATTACTAATATCTCAGTTTGATCCTATATTCTCTATAGCAGCTGTTTGATGTATGTTCCCACATACATAACCCACGAGTTCTTGCCAGACTCAAATCCCAAGTTGCTTAGCCGTGTATCTGGATTGGGACATTGATAGTTATGTTATGCAGAAAAAATAACATAGTTATGTTATTTTATGTAGAATGATATTTCCGAAAGCCTCAGATGTCTCATGTATGTAAGAAATAAAGACTATATACTTTTCATATAATATCCGACATACAAATGAAAATAGTCTGGAGCATAACGTACGATTCGTCTGACCGAGGTTGTTTTTGTGTAATATAGACCATTTGGACTTTGCCTCGTGGGTGTTATTAGTCACATGGTGAGTTGTTGTAATGTGTCAAGTTTCAACATCATAGTGACCTGGCAGACAAACTGGTCACAGTGTATTATTTGTCATACATGCCGAGTAAAACCTATTGTTGTTTTCATTGATAAATTGACTACGACCTTCTTAAATAATGTGGAATAGCCCTCATATCGCCCCTAGTGCGGGATATGAACGATGGACTCACCCGTCACGCTTCACGTCAGCAAGGCCTGTACATGTGAAACACAAACCTGCATACATGCTCTATAGATGCAATGCCTCCCATACCGAAAGCAATAAATAGGAACCCAGTTAAGTCCGATAGGTTTTCCAAGGATACGGTGTGTGACATCCTTCATCTCCTACAAACTCCCTCCAGGACTCTTCAAAATATAGAAGTGCATTTAACATATTAAACGGTGTTATTATTTCAGCTAAATAAGCCTGACTGGGTTCCGATTTAGCGCTTTCCTTCACGGACATGTAAGATCAAAACAGAGCCTAAAATATATGACGCCGTTGTTACCTGGTATTGACACCATTTTTATGTTTTTTGTCCTGGCTAAGATATTTAAGGGAATGAACTTTGTCTGTCCCGCAACTTTTGGAATTCCATATAGCGCGATGAAAGTTAAATTTGTCGTATACCTTCCACACGCGAATGACATACTGAACGCCTTTCATACCGGGCATTGATCACAGGTCATTCCAGTCATAATCCGTCTCAAATCGATCATTGAAAATTATACTCATGAACCCTGTGCTGACACTTATCGGCAAATAAATATGGGTTCACTATGTATTAGTTAAAGAATGAGACAGGGTGCATCGCGAATATAAAGAACGACGGCCAGAAAATGGGCTCATTCCGAATGTTGGAAGCCACGAGGTCACAACGTCAAAATGGATAGACTCGTTGTTCATGACACAACACACATGTGGAACCAAATTTAGAACGACAATCTCGCTGTTTTGCTACTACAACGCAGGGATCGAGTGTACGTACGATGAACTGTCTGACGCTATGTTAACACAAGTATAACAGGGAATGTAGAACGCACTGCTCCTGAACATGTGTCATACAACACATCTACTGACGAAATTTCGGACGAGGAGCTTAGCACGCCGTTCTTTATTTCAGGGTTTGCAGTGCTTTATTTCCGGTCACGCAGTGCTTTATTTTAGGTAATGCAGTGCTTCATTTGCAAGTGATCGTTCTTTCGTTGATACATAATGGATATATCGAAAAGAAGTACACTACAAACATATTGTGACAATGTATCTATATAATTTTGATTTGCCCCACAGTGTGTGACATGAACCGAATTAATTTTCGGCAACGATGACACTGATTCAAGCAAACAAAAACGTGTTGTTTTTGTCATATACAGTTTTTACACTTGTAGTCGTTATTGGCTGGTTTCATGCACTGAGGCGCTATATCGCAACATTGGGCATTTCACATAAAACACACTCTCTATACGAGTCATAGGTGTGTACGTTCAGTACAGTATATACATTTATAGTTGTGGTCAGCAACATTATTCAAGTTTGTAAATAGATGTATAACTTTGTGATACATTTCTGAGTAGGAATGTACGTGGCAAAAAAGAAAGAATCATAAATAGAAGAAACACCCCAGAAGAATACATTTTGTATTTCCAAGCATTTAGAAAACTGACATTATACCAAAACAGAGAGTGTATTAAAGATGGCTCTATCTCCCGTGAGATCATGATGCCATTCACCATTGAAGGTTCTCTTCTGCAGAGTCAATAAAACCTGTCAACTTGGTGAACAGAATACTGCATGTTTATTGGGTGGCGTGAAATGTAGCAATGCATGATTGCGTGAAGAGATAATAACTCACTATCTCCTATTTCCAGGAGACTGGGCCTCACGGGCACATCCTAATTACCCTAAATCACTCGCTGGAGAATCTATCCTGACATTATCACAAATGTTTCACACAACAATTTTTGTTACCGGCAGGTACTTTATGAACTCAATAATAATAACTGGACTCGATTAAAACAGAATTAAATGAGACATTTAGTTATTTGTGTTCCATTTTAACGTTATTTCTTTCGATCACGGAATGATAAATTGATTCTTTTGAAACATAAGTATGGTTGTCACATTACTCGACATATTGCAACATACACATTTAGTTCAGGCCGAGAGTAATATAGAGATACAAAATCGTTCTGACACATGACTAACGTTTTGATTAACTAGTTCCTTCGTGGGGTTTACCTAGTGAAATGTATCAATTGTATTGCCCTTATTTGGCCGGTTCACATGCGGTCCAGAAATGAGTATATATTCGTTTTGAGACATTTCCAGCTCCAATTCCCTCATTTTGCTTTTGATGAAATTCTGTCGGGCCTAAGGATGCTGAGTCACTTTCCCCTTCCAATGGAGCGTTGCTGAAGAAAGTAAAATACATTATGATTAAGTTACCATACCAATCATCAGTTTGTTAATGGTGCGTTTGAATTACATATCGCCCGGTGCAAAGTTGTTCTTTTTCTTAGCACAACATAGATCTTGAGAATTTAATATTTGGTATATTGCACAGAAGGTGAAATGTGATGCGATGCACTAGAATCTAGAAGCATATTGTATGTTCCTTTTTTTCGACCAGACTTAGTTTGGCTTTTATTATACAGAGGATATATTTCACTAATAATGGCATCCATCACATTTGTTTCGCCAGATAAAGTATTCGCTTTGAAACGCTGTACAATCATTGAGATATTTGCCTCTTATAACCACTCAGAGTCAGTAAGTACATGTTAGTAAATCATGATGTCGTGGATTAACATTTTAAGTGAAATGTAAAAAAGCAATTCCTAACCAAGATTCACTCCTCACCATTGTTCATGTACCTCGCAAATACATGACAACAATCGAATGAATAATGAATAATTTTTTTGACATTTCCATCTCGCGTTTTAATTTGCTACCAAGTTTGAGATGTAGCACCACTATTCATTTGTTTGCCCTTTTATTGAAGATGGGATATCCAGAATATGTTGGAAATCATGTCATCCTTGACTCTGTAGCAAATGAAGAACGGCATACTGGTTGGTATTCACAGAGTGCAGTTTTCTTGATATATTCAACTACCATCACTTCGAATACATGTTATACTCTGTGTATTATATGAATCCGTGTGTTGGCAAAGTAAAACTATGTGGGGACCGTGGTTTGTGTTCCGAGTTTTCATAATTTGATTTCCGGGATCAAATGGATCATTCATATTCAATATTGGTGGATCAATATGTGTTGGATTAGGATGAATCAATATGATGGTCTTAATTTGCTAAATAGTACTTCATTCATCAGTAGATATATGTCACTGTCTGAAATGGTGTATACAACCCCACGTGATATTGAATTGGAAGTGTATGATAACAATTACGTCACTGACTTGACATATCAGTCAGCACATTGGCCATCCATCACCTCATCCGTCCGTAATCTTGCTCGGAATTTAGACATAATGACATATACATGTGCTTTGGAAATACTGTGGTGTCCATCGAAGGGGAAGCGAATGGCATAATGATTTATGTGTGCTTATTTATCAAAGGATTTATGTATGAGAATGTTCTTGATTGCACCAAAAATAACTCTGGTCATATGAATTGCAATTCAACATCCGTTCTGTTTTCATTCTTGTTTCGGATGCAACGAAAGTGTATACATGCAAAATATATTGATTACATTCAGATATCTGGGGCTTCGTGAAATATATTTGGGATTTGATTACTATCAGAAGATGGATTACAGGTCATGGTTAGAAGTGCACGGGGCTATACTCTTCTTGCTCTGTGTATTATGATGATATATTCGAAAGTATGGCCAGTACTTGTACACTACTAGTATATGTCCAGGGACCATCCATCACATTGCTTAGGAAATGTAGGATTCACGATGGGAATTCTAGTACCCTGTATGCAGATTGTCGTTGACGATCAGATCGTATATTAACCTCCTAGGTATACCCTCTTTGTGAAAATGTCACCAAATCGTACACAATCGACGGTTCAACTGGTAGATATTCAGCATCACACTAAGACTAATATGAATAATGCATTCCTTTAGAGTGCCATCAATAACACAATAAATACCATTAAAACCAGCCATTGATAGTGGAAGCTTAATACTAATCCAGTGGTATGGCAGTGATCATAACTTTCCCAGCAAATTCTCTAATTCTCTACGCATAAAAAGTCCTTTTCTTACATGTATATCGAAACTATATGGAAGCAGAGAGGTTGCGCTGACCACCACAACCCCTCTGCTTCCAACAACACTATGCATTAAAGATATATCAATAAAATATATGTGTGTTTGAATGGTCCTATTCACAGAATATCCCGCCACTGGTCACGAGAGTGCCGACCAATCACAGCTGCGCGCAGTAACGGTAATAAACAAATCCGCAGTGTTCAGTTTATCGCACATTTTCTCATCATAGACAGCAATACAGATTATATTTAACCTAGATGCCCCATTATCTGCAACAAGGCTGTATGGAAATGAGGCTTTCTTAGCCAGTTGATCACCAAAAACGGACGATGCGAGTTTGGTCAGAATGTCAACACAGTATTGAGGAAATCCCAGTAAGGGAAACACGTGCGAGGGACCATGGTAATCCTCGCGCTGTGTATGTAAACAAATAGTTCTGGCTACTCAGTCAAATGATTTTACGGGCAAGGTTGGTCTCAACGTGGGAAGGGATGGGTTTACGGGTATTTTTTCTCAATATATATGCGATTGTTACATAATGTCAGGTTTCTTTTTGGCCCGAACACTATATCATGCGTGTCACACGACATTATGAGTGGTTTTGTTACACATGGTCAAGCTGGGATTTCCCCCAGATTTCCGAAGATTGCGCGCAGCTGCGATTGGTCAGTTTGAACTACGGAGTTTGCCGACTTCTAGGAGGGGTCTGTGAATAGGACCATTGCCACAACGTATTCGTACAAATAAGTTGTGATATTTTTGTCATGCTATTGTACACCGTTAGTTTGTATTTGGTATTGATGTGTTTGGGTCTGTAAAATGCGATAGAATGTCACCTATTTCTCAATTAACACATACATTCAGACGTAGTCGGATGAAGTCAGAAGTAACATACAGCTCATGTCATTGCTGTTGCATCAGGCACAACATCAAGCATGCCGCTATAATACGTTTGGCCTGGGGGCATATTGTTTCATAATATCAGAAGGAAAATAATAAAAATGGATTTGTTGGATCATGTTGGATTTTAGATCTGATAACAAATAAGCACGAAGATCACCGGCAGCCATTGTTCATGCGCATGTGACTGCGTTGAAGATCATGCCTCCATCATTACTGAACTGAAGATAGAGTCAATCACATGCATGCGATTAAAATGTCATAGTGGAGCTGAATAATGTCAGTTTGTTTTT
This sequence comes from Terebella lapidaria, assembly GCA_949152475.1. Taxonomy (NCBI): domain Eukaryota; kingdom Metazoa; phylum Annelida; class Polychaeta; order Terebellida; family Terebellidae; genus Terebella; species Terebella lapidaria. The sequence goes on from OX424558.1 coordinate 32,822,135, forward strand.
ATCGCTATCGGAGCAGAGCAAGATTATGCCATTATAAAAACGTAGAGATGCCGATGTCTGATGGAAATACCAAGGGAACTTACGAGTAATGGGGTATGGTATTCATTTTTCTTCCCGCAAACAATTGTGACACACAGAACGTTGGTCATACGACAAAAGAATAAATGAGTTGAAAAAGTGTCTTCCAACAAATAAACATGTTTCATCAAATGCAGTTTTGAGTTCAGCCAGCTTCAAGTTACCATGGACGGTCTGTTAGTCCTCTGTAGCACACTCTCGAATTGCTCGTTAAAGCAACTGCCCTCGAAAGCAATCAGTATTTTTTTTTATATGTCAATATCAAGTGTCTTCCAACAAATAAACATGTTTCATCAAATGCAGTTTTGAGTTCAGCCAGCTTCAAGTTACCATGGACGGTCTGTTAGTCCTCTGTAGCACACTCTCGAATTGCTCGTTAAAGCAACTGCCCTCGAAAGCAATCAGTATTTTTTTAAAACTACATTTCATATTATATATCCTGAATGAGACATACTCGCATCAAATGTAATGACTATAACCAGTCCTCTGGGAAATTTTGCTCATTTGAACAGGCGGTTCATGCATAAATACAAGAACTGTATCCATCACACGCAGTTGTAAACAAACCATGGAAGTGCGAGATAGACTGACAATTCCACGTACATTATGGTATACCACTGATTATTTTCTCATAACTACACTATATATGCAGATACGAACTGGAGAATGTACTCGATGTAGAATTTAAGCGCGAGTTGGGCATTTGTTTACATTCGGGTTTGATGGATACAATTCGATTGTTTATATACAGAACCGGTGCAAATGTGTATTAAAACGGATGAAAAGACATCTCGGACAATTGTAATCGTCGAAATCATGGAGCACACCTTTTGTTATCTTGCATTAGATGTGTTGCACAAAAATTTAGGTTTGAAAAAAAATATTGCATACATTCGAAGGCAGTAGCTTTGGGCAATAAACCTGAGAAATGGAAAGGAAATGATCTAAGAGTGATGTGTTATTCGTTGACATATCAGTGTCAACATAGTTCATTCATCACACCATCTGTTCCAAGGCATTGTCCATATTCACATCCAACCCGGAAATGAGCTGTATATTTCTCGATATCAGGGATGAAGAAATGTTAGAAATAAATGGTTGTGTTTCGGGAAGTGCACTGAGGAATTATGGATGCTGTTATGCCATGCCATGTTATCTTGGATGTTCTGGTGGTCGAGTAATGTGGCTGTATGGTCCAATCCTTTATCTTACGCACCCCCACCCCCACCCCCACACAAGCTTGAACCTATTACAATGAATACAACTAGATTTTGATGATTCAAATAGCAAACCTAAGATACAACGTTTGTTATTGGAATCATCTGAGTTTGGCTGTGATGGTGGTGATAGATTGATACTTATGTTACAAATTTAGCATCGAGTGTCACTGTAAAAAAAAAAACTAACCGCTCCCTTTAGGGTTAGTTGTAAATATGTAAACAATACAATGAATGCTCCCTCAGTCCGCCTAGTTTCTTGTATTTATGTATAATTTGCAATAAACTGCTCATGTATATGTGTTATACTTAGATGCAGCGTATCTTTAGTGACACTTTGGTACCATTTCCATATCCTATTACGCAATATAAGCGACACTATCAGGGAAAAACTGGAGCATTTTCAAACGTAATTTTCGACGCCAGGTGGCGCCATTTTGCTATATAAACAACAACTTCAAACTAGGATTGTAGACTTACTAGTGTGTATTTTTAGGTTTCATATACACTAAAGTGTAGCATTTTACATGCGGATTCATATGATATAAATATTACTACTGTTCATAGTGTGTAGTGAAATAATTGTTAAGCCCAGTTGAAATCACGTGATTCCCTGGCCCTGGCTATATAAGCCCAGCAGCACAAGGCGAAGGGGCAGTCGCTCATTTGGGTGCTTAGTGTTCCTTGCCTCGGCTTGTTCACCTTGCAACATTTGAAAGCTCAACACTACTCTACTCTACTACAGCCACGGTGTAAGTCAATATTAATTGTTTTATGGTGCTCAGTACCCTGGCAATGATTTTCCTCGGGGAAATGCTTTGCCCCAGTGGTTTGGCTGCATTTACACTTTCGTGACTTGTCATTTTCATTTTATGAAGTTACAAGGGCTAGTAACTGGATTTTAAATCTAGTGCATTGCTTTACATGGTTCTGCTTTGCTCTAGAACGTATATTATTAATATTATGAAGCCATGATGATACTATTACCCGTTTTACCTGTTTTACACACCACATGGTTTACATGCATTGTTGAATAAATTACATTGTTGTTTGAACATATTACCCTTTTGTTTTATTCCATGTGTTCGAGGCTCGTTCTTCTCACACTCATTTCAGTACATATACTTATGCTCAGACAAGGTGCCAAATAACCTGTGGCACGCTACAGAATTCTGGTGGCAGCGGTGGGATCTTACTTTTTGTTAGATCCTGATACGAATCCTGACTCGGCTTGAGCATTTGTTGTGTATTGATAGGAATAATTCAATAGTGGTTGTACAATGGCATCTGGCCGTGATTTGCTGGAGGGGCCGGATCCTGAAATTACATTTAACCACAATGCAGCCAGATTGAGACAAATTGACGAGATTTTGGCACATTACCAGAGGGAGAGAAGACACATCCAGGGGCTTGTTCAACCAGGTCCTCAGTCTTCTGAGCAAGACGAGCTTACACAGCCTTGGGTCCGACCGGCTAGTCAGGCTAGGTCCTTGATGTCCGCTGGTGATGAGAATCTCATTAGTTTTGATTGTCCCAATCATGATGTTCCTGCATCGGTGCCCTTGTTGTCATCCTCATATCCTGGGTATGGGGAAAGGCGTACAAGTGGGCAGCAGCCACAAATCACTCCACCTCCAGTTTCCAGGGAACAAACCGACCCGAAGGCATCAATGTTGAATGGTATGGGGCAACAAATTGTCATGAGGCCCCCAGTCACAACTACAACAAGTATTATCTCGCCAATCCCTCGAATGGCTACCCATCCCGGCAGCCATATGGGATTACATCAGCACCAACATCTCCAAATGACCCCGGGCAATGACGTCACTGGAGCATTCCGGCCTGTACACCCCATGCAGCCAAGAGTAATGTCTGCCCAAGTGCACTCTGGGCAACAACAAGTGAATCAGGCACTACCCCTGAATGCCGCCGGGCCAGTGATGAGTGGGACACCAGTAACACTGCGGATCCCTGCAGTCAGTCCGCACTGGGCAACCAACCACATTGTGCCTAGCGAGCCCCTTGTGATCCCGACTTCACAGGGACGATACATGTCTCCAGGTTCACATCTTGTACCAAAGCCCCCTGGACATAGGCATATTCCTGCTTTTGCTCCACGGCGAGGCAAAGACAAGAAGCCAGCAGATTTCGATGGAAAGTCCAGTTGGAGGGACTACCTGACCCACTTCGAGATGATCGCTGAGCTCAATCAGTGGGATGCTGCTATGAAAGCCATGGAGTTGGCCACCTGCCTCAGGGGAACAGCACAAGGTGTTCTCACCGACTTGACCCCCGAGGGCAGACGAAATTATGTACAACTTATTGGAGCTCTGGGCAGCCGTTTTGAGCCTGACCATCAGTCAGAAGTGTATCGAGCTCAGATGAAGACCCGACAACGTCGTCATGGGGAGGCCCTGACAGAGCTGGCTCAAGATGTACGGCGCCTGGTTAGGAAGGCCTATCCGACAGCTACCGCTGAAATCCGGGAATCCCTTTGTCGTGACTGCTTCGTTGATGCCCTCAATGATCCAGAACTTGAGTGGTCTGTGTACCAGGGGAGGCCACAAACGACAGAGAAGGCACTCCATTTGGCGCTAGAATATGAGGCCTTCCAGAAAGGAAAGAAACGTCGAAATGCTCCTGTGCATCATGTGGTTGAAGAGCTATCCACTGATGGCCAAGACAGGCAGATGGCCCTATTAGAAAAGATGAGCGACAGATTGGCACGAGTTGAAGAGCAGAGTCGCCAACATCACAAGCACAAAAGGCTGAGAACTCGGAAAGGGAAGAAGCCTGGACCAGAGATAGTATGCTTCCGTTGCGAAAAACCAGGTCACATGGTCCGTGATTGCCCAGAGAAGAAGATCCAAAATAAATCTGCAACTGGTGCATCCTCTCAACAAAACCAGGAGCCCCAGCAATCGGGAAACGGAATGCGGCTGGAAAAGAGGGCTCCGAACCAGTCGTAGGCAACTTGGAGCCCGAGATATTGTGCCAGTACAATGGAGAACCTCCATGTTCAGGGAATGATTGCCTGTTTCTTGGGGTGGAGTTATGTGGTGTCCAGCTAAATAGTCTCATTGACACTGGAGCAACATCATCAATAATTCACCCAAGTAAACTAGAGATAATCCCTGAGGATGCCAGGCCTTCGATTGATGACCCAACTTTACGGAACCCGACTCTGAGATTAGCTGATGGCAGGCTAAAACGTTCTTATGGACCAATTCCATTGAAGCTGATGGTGGATGGTCAAACCATAGAACACCCAACCTTGGTGGCGGAGATTGATGTTCCTCTCATCCTGGGGATGGACTTTTTGAGGCGTAATGGGGGCGTCATTAACACTGAGAAGCATGTTCTGTCCCTGAATGGGCTGGAGTATCAGTGCCAAACAGAAGAGGCCGCACTGTCAGAGTGTCGCCTGGTACTGCGGGAGACTGGGGTCATCCCTGCATTGTCGGAGAAAACATTGCTTGCTCGTGTTATTGGACAACCTGGGTACACAGACGCCATTGTGGAGCCCAACCCGGCTTGGATGAACAGTTGTCAAGTCATGGTGGCAAAACTAGTGGTTGATCCTACAAGTGGCATGGTCCCGCTAAGGGTGGCAAACCTGAGTGACCAGCCTGTAACAGTTTATGAGAGGAGCTTCGCTGCAAAATGTTCACCAGCAGAAACGATCGAGCCTCTGAATCAGGTCGAGGAGGGAGATGAACGCCTATGCCACCTGAATGGTTCCCAGAACCTGCCCCTGCATCTGCAGCCATTGTTGGAGGGGATGACAGAAAACCTAGCCCCTGAAGAGCTCACTGATGCCGTAGGTCTATTGAGTAGACATGCAGCTGTTTTCTCGGAATCCAAAGAGGACCTGGGCCGAACAGATTTGGTGGAACACAAGATAAAGACGACCAATGTTCACCCAGTCAAACAGCGTCCCCGTAGGTTTCCTGCTTCCCTTCGGAAAGAAGCTCAAGCAGAAGTTGAGAGAATGGCAAAGCAGGGTATTATTGAACCCTCAAACAGCCCGTGGGCCTCACCAGTAGTACTGGTGAGAAAGAAAGATGGTAGTCTCCGCTTTTGCATTGACTATCGCAAGGTGAATGATGTTACCATCAAAGACAGTTACCCCCTGCCACGAGTAGATGACTGCCTTGATGCACTCAGGGGTTCACGGTGGTTTTCCACTCTCGACTTGGCCAGTGGCTATTGGCAAGTTGCCATGGATAAGGAAGATGCCGAAAAGACAGCATTCTGCACAAGTGAAGGTGGCCTCTGGCAGTTCAAGGTGTTACCATTTGGACTGGCCTCAGCACCAGCCACCTTCGAGAGGCTTATGGAAAGGGTTCTACATGGACTGCACTGGGAAACATGCCTCGTCTATTTAGACGATATAATTGTGTATGCAGAAGACTTCCCAACTCACCTAAAGCGATTGGATGAAGTCCTTGGGAGAATCGGCAAAGCCGGACTCAAGGTTGCACCATCAAAATGCCAGTTGTGGAAGCAGGAGGTCAACTTCCTGGGGCATGTTGTGTCACCAGCAGGCATCTCGACAGATCCCATGAAAGTTGAGGCTGTGGCCAGTTGGCCTCGACCCCAGTCAGTAAGGGATGTGCGAAGTTATCTGGGACTTTGCTCATATTACCGCAAGTTCGTGAAAAATTTTGCAACTATTGCAAAGCCTTTGCACCAGTTAACTGAGCTCGAAAGAGACTTTGATTGGGACAATCAGTGTCAACAGGCATTTGATACACTGAAAACAGCCCTCACTACAGCCCCTGTGCTGTGCTATCCAATGCTGGATAAGCCATTTGTGTTGGACACAGATGCCAGTGGGGTGGGCTTGGGTGCAGTCTTGAGCCAGATCTGTGAAGGTCAAGAACGAGTTGTGGCATATTACAGTCGAACGCTGACCAAAGAAGAGCGGCGGTACTGTGTGACTAGGAGGGAACTCCTTGCTATTGTGGCTGCGGTGAAGCATTTCCATATGTATGTCTATGGAATTGAGACAACCGTGCGAACTGACCATGGAGCCCTGAGGTGGCTCCTAAACTTCAAGAATCCAGAAGGTCAAATGGCAAGATGGCTGCAAACGCTGAACACCTATCCACTCCAGATCAAGCACCGTGCCGGCCGTGTGCATGGCAATGCTGATGCTCTTTCTAGACGGCCATGTATCAGTGACTGTAAGCACTGTGAGCGTCAAGAGAACAAAGAAGTCGAGAAAACAGGAAAGGGTATACATCTCAGGGCCATATCAGCAAGGACCCCGATTGGGAATATAGCTACCGAGAATCATTGGGTGGAGCCATGGACAACAGATGAACTGAAGTCATAGCAAGCAGAAGATAGTTATCTGTCTAAAGTCCTTGCTTGGGTGAAAGCAGGAAAACGCCCTACTTGGACTGATGTGCGTCATGAAAGCTCTGAAATCCGAACATATTGGGCAATGTGGGAGCAGCTAACCTTGGACAAAGGTGTGCTATATCGGCAGTGCCCAAAAGAGGGAGAAAACCAAATGCTCCTTCGGTTTCTCTGTCCAGACACCCTACGACCGAAAATTCTGCAAGCCTTGCATGACTCAAAGCTTGCCGGCCACCTTGGTATCACAAAGTCGCTGCACAATATACGGCAACGAGTGTGGTGGCCTAGTATGAAGAGTGACGTGGAGTCGTGGGTGAGACATTGTGATGTCTGTCAGCGAAGGAATGCACAGACGGGGCCTCAGCGGTCAAAGCTGCAATCCGATCCAGTTGGAGCCCCAATGGACAGGATGGCTATGGACATCCTTAGCATCCCCATGGTTTCTGATGGTGGTAACTGTTGCATCTTGGTTGTTTGTGATTACTTCACCAAGTGGGCAGAGGCATTCGCCCTTCCAGACCACCGTGCAGTGACTGTGGCAGAAAAACTGGTGACAGAAGTATTCTTGAGGTTGGGCACACCAAGAATTCTCCACTCGGATCAGGGCCCAGAATTCCAGTCGGAAGTTCTTGGGCACCTATGCCGTCTGATGGAGATCACAAAGACCCGCACCTGCCCTTATAGACCACAATCAGATGGGCTCGTGGAGCGACTGAATCGGACCCTCTTAGCCATGCTTTCAAAATTTTGCTCTGAAAACCAAGACGACTGGGATGTCCAACTGCCATATCTAATGTGTGCATACCGGGCCACCATGTTAGAAAGCACTGGCTTTAGCCCGAATCGTCTAATGCTTGGTCGAGATGTTAGTCTGCCAATTGACTTGATGTTCCCATCAGCTGGGACTGATAAGGAGCCATGTCCAGTGTACTTTGTGGAGAGTCTGAGAAACCAGATGAAGTCGGCCTTCGAAATGGCCCGACGACAACTAAAGGGGGCAGCTATCAGACAGAAGCTCCATTATGACAAGAGGGCGCAAACCAGGCAATTCAAGGTTGGCGACTGGGTACTTCGCAAATACCCCCCACAGCAAACGAACAAACTGAATTTGCCGTTTGTTGGTCCATACCTGGTTATCAAGAAGCTGGGAGAGGTGACATATTTGTGCCAGAAAAACAAGAGCACAGACCCCATTGCTCTGCACATTGACCACCTCAAGATATATCACTCTAAGACTCTTCAGAGTTGGCTTCCAGCTCAAGAACGCAGTACTCGTGATTGCGGAGTGCAGTGTGATGAAAATGACAGGGCTACCATGAGTGAATCAGAAAACTCTGCATCAAACCAGCCACCTCAACGTCGCGTTCGTCGCTCGGATAGACAAATAAGAGCACCCAAACGATTTGGGTGGAGCTCTGATTCAGATTTCTAATCATCCGGCGTGTAGGCCAAACATCTGTTTCAGGACAACAGAGGCAGCAATGAACATGTTGTTGTTTTGAGCCTTCTCAGGTTGAGCTGATACGGCAGTCAGAACAGCACTTAGGGAATTATATCGCAGCAAGTTTCAGCTTTTAGGACGAACGTCTTAATACTGTTTTCTTGTTGCAGATGTTCAAGTGTCCCCAGTGCCCCAAAACCTGCAATACAGATATGGGACTACAACACCATATCAAGGATGCCCATGGACCTCGTGAAACCTGCCCCAACTGCAGCTTCCAGTGCCCAGCCCAGCATCGCAAGCTGATGATCAAACACCAGGAGAGGTGCACAGGTACGAGGGCCACAACAGACTCGCCACCCAAATCGAAAAAGCGATGGTCCAAGTTCCGCCGTGAGGCACACCAGGAGCTTGCAACTCCATCGGAGGACTCCGACAACACGGAATTCCTCGTATATCAGCCCCTGTCACCTTTGTCAGACCGCGAGGGTTCCAGGACACCGGAACACATCACCACCCCGGGACAGAACATGGTGAAGTCCAAGGTGGTGGTGCCACCTACCACGAAGCGCCGTAGAGACGACCCCCAGGATCCTCGGGCTGATAAGAAGCCGCGACCTGGACCTTCACCAGAAGGAGGAGCACCCCGACCAGACAAGCGAGACACGATGCAGCAATCAGAGAGGCGAGCTGCACAAGACACCAAGCCTCCTGGACCGAGGACAACTCCCCGACTACTACGGAGGGGTGACTGGCAGCTGCCTCGTCGCCCACTGCCCTGGGATCCACGCACGTTCCTGCAGGGTGCGCCTAGTTCGGGAATGGATGGACCAGCAGCCCGAGAACTCCGCCGAATCCACAGGCAAGCCCGACGACTTCCCCTTGATCGGCAGGAGATCCACTTCGCCGAGAGTGTTACTGCTGTGACCCGCACGGAGAAAGCCACCCTGCCAGATGGAACAGTCTATGAGATTCAGTCGACATGGGTGCCGGCGCCACGCGTTACGGACCAACCAATCTTGTGAGGACTCCAGAGATGTGCCTCGTAGGACTGCTTGTGTACATAATGACTCAAAACCACATGGTGACAGTTATTACTTTCCTTTGTTCATATAGGTGTGTAATTTTGATGTAATGTTCGGGACGAACAGGTTTTAAACAGGGGGTAGTGTTACAAATTTAGCATCGAGTGTCACTGTAAAAAAAAAAACTAACCGCTCCCTTTAGGGTTAGTTGTAAATATGTAAACAATACAATGAATGCTCCCTCAGTCCGCCTAGTTTCTTGTATTTATGTATAATTTGCAATAAACTGCTCATGTATATGTGTTATACTTAGATGCAGCGTATCTTTAGTGACACTTTGGTACCATTTCCATATCCTATTATGCAATATAAGCGACACTATCAGGGAAAAACTGGAGCATTTTCAAACGTAATTTTCGACGCCAGGTGGCGCCATTTTGCTATATAAACAACAACTTCAAACTAGGATTGTAGACTTACTAGTGTGTATTTTTAGGTTTCATATACACTAAAGTGTAGCATTTTACATGCGGATTCATATGATATAAATATTACTACTGTTCATAGTGTGTAGTGAAATAATTGTTAAGCCCAGTTGAAATCACGTGATTCCCTGGCCCTGGCTATATAAGCCCAGCAGCACAAGGCGAAGGGGCAGTCGCTCATTTGGGTGCTTAGTGTTCCTTGCCTCGGCTTGTTCACCTTGCAACATTTGAAAGCTCAACACTACTCTACTCTACTACAGCCACGGTGTAAGTCAATATTAATTGTTTTATGGTGCTCAGTACCCTGGCAATGATTTTCCTCGGGGAAATGCTTTGCCCCAGTGGTTTGGCTGCATTTACACTTTCGTGACTTGTCATTTTCATTTTATGAAGTTACAAGGGCTAGTAACTGGATTTTAAATCTAGTGCATTGCTTTACATGGTTCTGCTTTGCTCTAGAACGTATATTATTAATATTATGAAGCCATGATGATACTATTACCCGTTTTACCTGTTTTACACACCACATGGTTTACATGCATTGTTGAATAAATTACATTGTTGTTTGAACATATTACCCTTTTGTTTTATTCCATGTGTTCGAGGCTCGTTCTTCTCACACTCATTTCAGTACATATACTTATGCTCAGACAAGGTGCCAAATAACCTGTGGCACGCTACACTTACATTCATTCCACTGAGCCGGTGTCACTGCTGGTGAACGTTAAGTCTGTCCCCGAGGATACCATCAACTTAGTAGCCTTTTGGCTTGTGATAAGGTACTTATGTACTAGTCTTATATCTATTCCATAGGGTTGGTTTCGGATTTCTAAATTATTTTCAAAGGTTGGGCAGTTGTATACTAATTCCATCAGGTTGACAGTAGAAACAACTACATTTACCACACTGTCTGCCCCTGATGACGCCAGTGAGTTTTTTGGTCGGGCTTTGTTTCTGTTGCAAAATGTTGTATTTTACGTTTGTTATTGGAATCATCGGAGTTTGGCTGTGTTGGTGGTAATAGATTGATACTTACTAACACACAACATCTTGGAATAGTAACCAAGCCCGACAAAGTAATTCTTTTTCTATTATAAATTACGTGAATATATTTGAATGAGCAATGTTTTCATTCATGTATAGTGTTCTTGTTCTCATGACCATAGCTGTTTTTATGGAACAAGTGCTTTCTTGTACCAGTTTTACGAGCATTCATATATGAAAGGCAAAACTGTAACACTGTCACCATCAATGGAGCCAGAGTAGTTTTAGAGTGAACACACTTTTAATATTCCAGTCTTTTTTTTAGTAGGAAATCCAATCAACTTTGAACGCTGTATATTTCAGGCATGCATCTCCAGTTAGTTGTTTTTTCTATTGTTTTCATGAAATGTTTTGAAGAATGATAAATATAAAAATAGTCTCATATATGGTGCTGTTTGATTCAATCAAGTTTTTATATATTGACAGTATATTGATAGATGTTTTCATACATGCAGAATGGAAATTGAAGTAAAGCATTCACAATTGTGATCTTGATTTCATGATAGGATATCAAAAATACACACATTTTGAAAAGAACCTAATTGTAAATGATACTAAATGGGAATTGTTAATATAACTCAATAAAAAAAATCAGGTTCATAGTCGTTTTCGGAACAACGTATGGTCCCTTCTCTGGTATTATTTTGCTTTTTAGGATGATAGTTTATACATCACAAACGAGCATTCGAACCGAGCATTGGTACTAATCTCCCCAACACAACCAGGACGCCAATCAGAATCCATTATTATCTTCATGAGCCAAGTGCAAGACACAATTTACGAGGGCTGAATCACTAATGGCTGCCACGTGACCTACGATATCCGCACAAAATTAGATGTTACATTATTTACTGCAATAGTATTTTACGTTTTCTAGTATTTTTTTATTTTTTAATTAGTGTCCGGCGGAGGGGGGTGGGGAGGGGGGACGAGTAGATTTGGTTTTTTTCACAGGTTTTTTTTTCGAAATAGCGGCCGTTTTGTTCGGCCAAAAATCTCCAATTTTGATGTATACAAACTTCTCATATAACACTCGATGGATTGTTTGAAACTTAGTCCCAGCAACTAATTGTAGTTTTGCATTTTGCTGAATTTACTTTAGGTTTATTTCACATTTTCCTGAATTTACTCAATTTATAATGTGGAAAATACCCAATTTCTTTTTTTTTCGAGACCACTTGATGCAATCTTTTGGAAATTTGTATGGTGATACAATGAGATATCCACAAACTGATCGTTAGAATTTTGATTTTTTTTTTTCACTTTGAGAACATATAATTTACTGATATTGAAAGAGTATGTGGACTGCCGTGTAATCTGAATGGTTGTGGATACAAGTGAATTTGTATGATACATGGATAAGGAATCTACGAAAGCGTATTAGGGCCAGGTTGTATGTCAAAAATTTGAGGTGTCTAATTCGTGATCTCGATTTAAGAAGTCGTGATCTCGAACTACAAAGTCGTGATCTCGAATTATAAAGTCGAGATCTCGAATTAAGAAGTCGTGATCTCGAATTAAGAAGTTTTCATCTCGAGCTGTGAATGGTATTAAAGTATGAGTAAAATGGAACAAAATAAAATTGTTCAATTTTGCATCAATATCTTCATTCGAACTTAAAACGATTTGAAACCGTGAATAACAGCTTGCATAATTCAATTATAAAATATCAAAATATATCATGCATAACCTTATTGTCTGATTTTCAAGTAAATGGTCATGACAACTGTTGGTAATCAGGGTTCTTTGGGAGGACTAAATTGACTTGTAACGATTGCAATAGTGCATTTAAGTGTATTTAACTATTGAAGTTATCGAACGCACATTATATTTTCCTTTTAATTGTACTTTGAGTTATTGGTAATAAATTCGTGATCACGAATTTGTAATTAGAGATCACGACTTAAGTTCTACATTTGTTTTACATATAACATAGCCCTAATACGCACAATAATTTTAAATATCACGGACTACAGTAGAACATAATTCGAGATCACGACTTTGTAATTCGAGATCACGAATTAGACACCATATTTTTTGACATACAACCTGGCCCTAATACGCCGTCGTAGAAATCACATGTGGTTCAAAACTGTACATTTCTCCGTTAAAATTACTTTCCATTATTTCAATTATGGATTAAAGCCTGTCAACATTGCGAACAAAATACTGTATGTTTATTGGGTGGCGTGAAATGTTGCAATGCATGATTGCATGAAGAAATAATAACTCACTATCAGACAGTTTATCCAATCTTTATCACACATGTTACGATACAACCACAATGAAACGTCCCCTTCACATAAAAATGACAATCTCTTTCAACCCACGGAATGGTGCTTGCCACGAGCTTTTCACTGAGTGTCACATATCACTTCATGCAACAGTCACACTTGTGTTTTAATTATATATATTACACAAAACATACCTGGACTAAGTCATACAAATTTTTTTCATATTAAATGTTCACCTATGAAATGTACAATTTTCCTATGCAGGAAAATGGTATCACAGTTTACATTGGATAGGAAGGTAGAAACGAATGTGCACTTATCGAACATGGATGCAAACCTTGCAAGTAAGATTTCACTTGTGACCACTCAATGACCACCCTCACCACATCGGAATCGTCGCCTCGGTCATTATCGCCATCCTTCAGGTTATCGAAAGTAAATATGTTCGGGCATGTTTCGGTCGTCTCACAGCAGTTCGTACGAAAAGTTGGCACATGAACTGCTGGACGATCATATTCCAATACGACACTGATAACATTGTCGGTAATTTTCAAGAATCCCTCGGATTACAATGTCATGTAGGTCGGTTTGTCTTTACTTTTGGATGGCCAGTGATACCTGCACTTCTAGTAACAAAGAAAATTGGTAGGCCGCAGCCTTGCACCTCCAAAAAATATGAAAACATCGTAGTGCTACATAGATCTAAGATTGGTACAGCCTCGTTTGTCTTCAGTGATGTGATGATATGGTTCAGCTCAGGCTCTCTTCGTCAGGCTAGTGTGACACTGGCTGTAGTTTATATCGCTATTGTGTCCACCTGGGAAATTTGGCTGTCCACAGACAATAAGACAGAAACACAGTCACCGTATTGCCGCTGTGCCGGAACAAGTTTGTCCCCAAGGCCTGCTATCATACCAGTCTGGATGGGACAGAACACTCCCTTTTAGTACCCACTCTCCCAATCGTGCGAGTCGCTTGCAAACAAAACATACGTATCAGGCGTGTTGTTATTATTTATTATACTTGTGATTATGGTGTTACATACGGCCATCCATAGACATGTAGACGACATGTTATTTATCAGAACATGCGGCCTTCCATATCAGTTTTTTTTTGGAAATACCACAGACTCTGCCACACACAGAGCCAGGCGAATAAAACGTAAGTACAGGTATAAAGATCGTTTCAATGCTACATTAACTAGTATCAGAGGCAATCAAAATATATCTGCAAAGTAATAAAACTTTATACTTGCCAATGTACACCAGAGTGGGTGCATATTTTGCAAGTTTTTATTTGTACTATTGTTTACATGTAAGCTACACAGCCGCGGCGCACCGTGACGACGTTGACACATTTATTTTATGTTCTCACCTGTGTGGTCTTGTTGCAGGTACCGGGGAGTTCATGCTGTATTTTACCTGTATGAAAGCCAACCGTAACTGAAAGGTGGACTAATACATCAGAGAACAAGAACACAGGTAACAATGATAACACATATATTCGAGAATTTACCCTTCACAAGCATTATATTCAAGTATGCATGCCACATATCACTTTTATCAAATGTTGATACTATATGCAATTTATTTTTCTAATAACAGAAAAGGAAATGACTGACGTACCTCCGATAGAGGGATTTCTGCAGCAGCAGCTAGAATGTTCGGTGTGTTTGTCAACATACAATCTAGAAGACCGCATCCCTAAAGCTCTCAAGTGTCAACACACATTCTGCAAGCAATGTTTGGACACGTTGGCTATAAAACCTCCCATAGCTTGTCCGAAGTGCAAGAAAAAGTGTGATGTAGAAAATCTTGTAAAGAATTTTGCACTCTGTGACGTGCTCGAAAAATTGTGTGAATCGTGCAATAGCCGGGAGATCGAAGCACGATGCAATCACTGCCACCAAACACTCTGCGCTACATGTTTGGCTATTCATGACCAAATCTTCCAAGCGGATGTCAAACGAAATCTGGATGAACTCCAACAAGAAGTCAAGACGTTATCAGACTTGGCCTCAGATGAAAGCATGTTTGACAGAGAGAGGACTCGGGCAGCTGCCGCCATAGAAGGAATCCAGAAACTAGAAGCAACATTGAAGAACAAAATACACAACCTACAGAAAATTAATGTGGAAAACTTCACAAAATGGCAGCAAAACATTGACATCGAAGTTGCCAAATGTAAAACGTTTCTCAGAAAATCCCGGCACACACTCGCAAGCAGCACTGAAGCACAAATGTCCAGAGAATCTCTGACGAACATGAACAGTGAAGCCCTTCAGTTCCTCTCTACATTACAAGAATACCACAAGAGTACACCAACCCCCATAGGGTACACAGTCGTGGAATCACAGTTAGCACCGGACGTGAGAGAGATCACATCTCTGCCAGCGACCAGCGGCTATCAGGCCACTCCGGCAGACTACACACGTGCCAGGTCTGTAGCTGTCAGTGGCGGACAAGGGTCGGGGCCCGAGGAGTTTGCTGGAGATGGTTACGTGACATGCACAGACCACAGCTACATTGTGTCAGACAGTGACAATCATAGACTGAAGGTATACGGTAGAGATCTTAACCTGATGTTCGTTTTTGGGGAGGAAGGTGAACAAAAACATCAGTTCAATTATCCAGCTGGACTCTGTGTGAGTATGTCCGGTGAACTATATGTCAGTGATTCTGTCAATAGTAGGATAAAGGTCTATGATAGGTACTTCCAGCTGGTCAGGGCATTTGGTTCTCGTGGATCGGGCGATGATCAAATGAAGGAACCAATGGGTCTGGCATTCACACAGACGGGACAGTTACTGGTTGCCGATGCCTATAATTACCGTGTTAAGGTGTTGGGTACAGATAGCTCGTACATACGTAGTATCGGCTCCAAAGGTCAGGGACCGGGACACTTTCGCAACTTTCCAGTGAGTGTAGCCGCAACAAGAACCGGTCATGTCCTGGTGAATGGAGCTAACGCGGCCGGATTATTGATGTTTACATTGACGGGTGTGTACGTGCGGGACATCACACCCAACGTGCCAGACGCATTGAAGATATGGGGGTTCACAACTGACTGTCACGACAACATTATCATAGCAGACCGAGCTAATCACCGGTTGATTGTACTTGATTCCATGGGACAGTTAACATGTGTGGTTGGGCAACTAGGGAATCAGCCGGGAAAGCTGAAAGGGCCAGCGAGTGTCGCAGTGAACAGCAACAAAATCGTAGTATATGAGCATGGTAACATGCGAGTCCAGCTGTTTGGGATGTGAATTTATGCACCAGACTTGGAGCTATATATTTCTGGTAATATTTCTGTGTTTATATTATGATCAGTTCATCATCGTGTGTATTCATTGAGCTAAATAATATTTGTCATACATATACTGAATTGTATATTTTGTCATACATATACTGAATTGTATATATATATACTTTGTTATTATGTTCAATTGATGTTGATGCACGTGCATCTGTAGAATAGTGTATGAGTCAAGATGTAAGTACCAAACAAATGGCGTGTCCTGGATGTTCATATTTGAACATAGCACCCTGTTCATTATCATGTAAAGCGCATCAATATATTCACATAGGGTCATGCGCTCTATAAATGTAATAAACCTAAACCTATTGTGATACGTATATGAAAAGTGAATCCCCCCTCGGGTTTTGTTCTGCTTGTGCACTACATTATTTGTCATGGGATCTGTGTATTCATCCTAATAACAATATAAATCCCGAATAGCTTCGGGATTACAAGACAATCAACAATACCAATATTTGTTGTTTGCGTTGATGGTCAGAATATATTCACTATCTTGATGACACTAATGACATAATAAATAATGAATTGTCGCTGAAGTGTTTTAGTTTTTAAAATTTTCATTATTATTATTATTATTATTATTAAACCGTTACTTTTATAGCGCAAGTTCCATACATTGTTCAAAGCGCTTCACAAACAAAGATACCGGTACATAATATAGAATATAGATGACATGTTACAAGTATGAAATACAGGAAGTACATACACATAATCAAGATGAAAACAAAGAACGGTCAGTGTACAAAATACTGGCTGAAATAACAACGTTTTTAGCTTTTGGGATGTGGACAAATTGGCTGAAAAACTGAGGACATCTTGGCAATCTGCATCATCAGGCAAAAATAATGTTACTTATACATTATACAATGACAAACTGGTGATAGAAGTCGAAATCATACTGATAAAGTTACGATGCCAATTATCATGGTAGGCTCTAATATTGGAGTGTAAATGCTGCAAAAATGCTCCCTGTCCAGTTGCGCACCACAGATATCATGGCAAATTATATATTCAGTATATTAATGACAATGTGAAACATGATGCAATGCACTATCAGGAATCGAGGACTATTGTATGATCTTTTCCCACCACATTTTAGATGTTTTTATTATGTTATACAAAGTATTCAACAAAAATAGACCTGGACGTGTTGTACTGAATCGACGATGATAAGAGTAGTGATGATGAGGTATAGTGCAGACTCGGTTCAATGAGCACTGAGTTGTTGTCTGCGAGCGCGTCAGAGGGAGAAGTAACAACAACTCACTGCCCACTCAGCTGAGTCTGTGCTCTATCTGGCTATGACCACGAGTACAGGTATATTTTGAATAACACGAAACAAAAACCATCTAAAATGTGGTGAGGAAAGAACATATGGAGTACACTCCCGGAACACTCCAAGATAGAGTTTAAATATTGCCATATTCAGATGGTTAATCATATATTGCGGTTCCGGTGATGACCTTGAGTTTGACCTTCAATGACCGATGGTCTCCACGTGGTGGCCATTCATTTGTTTCGATGGGTCGGTAAAAATCATTTTTTCCAAATTCGCGTTACTATCCATTTTGGGCCATTTCTAGGCCAGAAGGGTCAGTTTTTGAAAGAAAAATTGTTGTCTTATTTCATACATGGGAGCTGGAAGAAGATAGGGCTTAGATATTTTCTTTTTCAAACAGGAAGTCATACAGTGCGATTTGTGTGGTGACCTTCATTTTTGACATTCGATGATCTTGAATGGACAAAACAGTCATTTTTGGGTGAAAAATACCCCAATTTGTTTTCTTTTTTTTTGGCCAAAAAAAAATGTTTTGGTTTGCGTCCCAGTGATGCTCCGAAATCGGTGCTATGGCGCTGATTTATTTATTTATTTTTTAAATAATAAGTACCGGTTTAGGCATTTTTTTTCGCATAAAAAGTGCTTTGTACCTTATTTCACTGTCTGGAACAGTAAAAATACATATTTATACAAAGTCTATTGGAACTACGATGGCTGGTTTAGGACACCCCGAAAAATTTTTTTACCGTTTTTTCAAGACAATTATTTACGACAACAAAAAAGTTTTTTTATCACGTTATTTCGAGTTAATTATCTCGTTACATCAAGATAATTATGTCGTTATTTCGAAATAGTCCAGTCGTCATATCGAGATAATCAAGTCGTCATTTCGAGATTGTATCTCGTTTTTTTTAGATGATTATGTTGTTATTTCGAGCTGGTATAGTTATATAGGAATCCAAATAATGGTTTTTTATCTCGTTATTTTGAGATAGTTACCTTGTTATTTCGAGACAATATCTCATTATTTCGAGATGATTATGTCATTATTTCGAGATAGTATCGTTATTTAGAGATAGTTTGCAAGATAATGGTCTCGAAATAACGAGATACTATCTCCAAATAACGAGTTAACTATCTCGAAATAACGAGCTGAAAAATAGTAATGTAGTAAAAAAAATCATAAAACAACTGAATAAATACCAAAAAATTGTTTACTTTTAAAACTTTGGCCGATACTCGCTACAAAATATATCAACGGCATAAACTCGTTTTGTTTCTAAGCAATAGGGTCTTCTTTGCACGCATGCAACTTCCTATGTCTGTATAAATCAAATTTCTCACGAAGCGGTTCCTTGGAGGTGATCTGCTGTTGTAATCAGTGACAAGTGGAAGGGGCTCGTATGGAAAACCAGGTGTTATTACTTCCGTGGCAAGGGATTAGCTAGTGTCGGAAATTAAAAAATCGTTTACCGGACGACTCTCCTTCTCTACTCGTTGTCAGCCCGTGTTAACGATCAACAATAATCTTAAAAACGAATCCGTAAAATATAAGTTTGCTAATTGATTGGTTTGTAGCTTTCACAGTTAAACGCTTGATTGGTTCCTGCAAGATTGCAATCCTCGATACAGTACAGTCACTAAAACAGCCACTTTGGGGACGCTCATCAACTTGTACAAAATTAAATGTGGCCGCTGCTTGTAAAATACTATCAAAGCAAAAAAAAAAAAAATCTGACGCGGGAGGTTCGGGACGACGCACGCGGGAACGCAAACCAAAACATTTAATTTTTTTGGCCTATTTCACTTTCGAGATGTTTTTATTTCAGAACATGCCAATTAGGGTACTTGGTGTTGCGCCTTAAATTCCTCATACGTAGGCAAGAAAGGCCTAAAATGGTATGATATGCATAAATTGGCCTCAGGGACTAAAACGCTTGTACGTACAATTCATGTTTGTAATATAAGCATATAAGAAATGTTATATTGAACATCTTTTGGGGACCTGGAACTTGTCCTAAGTTGGCCTTGAGTGATAACATTGGACGTGAATAACATGAATTGACTGATGCAGACAGAATACTTGTAGATGAGCTTTGGTTTGTATTATCAGATTATGGCTATACAGACAATCACATCATGTGGATTATTCGATGACCTCGATTTTGACCTTTAGTGAAATTGATATCTCAAAGTAGCAATTCTGCTGGATTTTTTAAATTTCACACTGTTCATATCTCGGTAAACTTTCTCACCTCGTGGGCTTTATCTGAAATATGTATTGTGTAAATGTTCCTTATGAAAATATCTCAAAGGGCTACTTATTTTTTTAGTTGAATCGCTTGCTACGAAATGGCGGCTATTTTCTCAAAAACGGTCTGATCAGTTTGAAATTATATTTTAAAAGATACCCCTCATAAACTTCTGTGATATGTATAAGTTACGTTTCCCTTGATCCACCGATTTGCATGTGCAGCCATTTTGATTTTCTGATGGGTCGTCGAAAATAAATTCGTCCCAAATCGAGTCACTATTCATTTTGATCCATGTCCAGCAAAACATTACTATTTATAACTTTTTACTGTTACCCAAAATCATGTGGAGTATCCAATTTTATCAAGTTTTTCCTTCACAATGGGTGCTGTCCAGAGTCAACAGCCATTACTTCAAGATATAGCTGAAATATTGGTACATTCAAATAGGAAGTAATATATGGTGATTTCAATGGTGACCTTGAACTTGAACTTCAGTGATTTTGAAAGGTCAAAACGACATTTTTTGTTGGAAAACGACCATTTTGGGGCTTGGGCTGCCATTTCTACAAAATCTATATTTCATATGTCTAATTGATGCATAGGTCTCGCCATGTGCAAATGCCCAGTCAAGAAACCTATCGTTTTCTGAAATTTGTTATTTGTCTTGACTTTTCCTTGAAGTCTTGACTTTTCCTTCATTTGTCTTGAAGTGTGATGAAAAAACTGTGTATGATGGCATTCAGTGGCCCGAGGAAATTTGTTCCAACTTGGCTTTCTAGCTCGTTTGGCGTCAGATAAACCTGCTGCGGAGGTCAGTGGAGCGACATCCTGACCTGGTTGTTTGTCTT
This sequence comes from Terebella lapidaria, assembly GCA_949152475.1. NCBI lineage: Eukaryota > Metazoa > Annelida > Polychaeta > Terebellida > Terebellidae > Terebella > Terebella lapidaria. The sequence goes on from OX424558.1 coordinate 32,842,729, forward strand.
CATCATCATTACATACATCATCATCATCCCCGGTTTGATGAATATATCGGCAATTCCTTCTATAAATGCCGCCTGTCTGTGTCATGACCAGATATGATTGAGGCGCCTTGGTAGGTAGTTGTGGGTCATTGCCTGATTCTAGAGATTTCTGTAGAATTTCTTTCACAATTTTTCTCTCTGTGTCCGTGATTCCATGCTTTTTAAATTCCATGCTCCTTGGAGAATCACAGTTGCTGATGTGAGATTAGCCAGTTTTCTGATGAAGGGGAATTTGCTGAAATAGTCAACGACCAGCAACTAGTCCCTGTTGTTCCAGGAGATATCATTTCCAACTGAGTGCCATGCATGTTTAGAAACATACATGGCATGTTTAGAACAAGCATGATGATGACAAAGGACCAGGTCAGGATGTCACTCCAGTGAAACCTCCGCAGCAGGTTGATCTGCTGCCGAACGATCAGAAAACCAAGTTGTGACATATTCAAGTTAAACCCGAAAACAAGTTCCAATTTCAAGTTGCAACTTTCGCGCTTCAAGTTCCAAGAAAATGGTGTCGTTGGCGCTCATACTCAGTATTTCTGCACATCCAATGCGTTTCTCAGAAAATCTATCAACACTGATCCACATAAACCTCATGGGTAATATAAATACACAAAATGGTCAAGACAAGAAAATTGTAAGTAAATAATTTCTTTCCAAATTGCACACAAGATGAACATATTCAATGGATGGTATGAGAAAGGTACAATTTGGGGACTCCACTAGAGGTCAATGCCTGTAACTTATTTGCTCAAGCGGTGAAGCCCATTACACTGAGCATTATCAACGGTAACATACATAAATGTGAGGGCATTGAAAAAATGGATTATCGTAAAATATGAAACGAATATGATTAATTTAAATTACCTTCCTTTAGAACAAGTTGTTGAAACTGTCAGAGTGCTGTGACGTTCCGACTGCACAGCTAGCAATCTTGATCACACAGTGGAGGTGGAGCTGTTTTTGCCGCCAGGTGACAGTTTAAACAACTTGTTCCAAAGTAAGTTAATTCAAATTAATCATGTCAACTCTTGGAACCAATAACATCTTCTCAACTATAAAACGAATAGTAAACAAAACAAAGTTGGACTCACATGTAAGTTACTTACTTCTCATATCACACATCAATATCACGTACATGTAAAATGAACAGAAACAGAAATACCCCCCTTCCCGACCCCCCACACACACATATGTAAAAAGATGATGAGCCAGTTGCTGGATGTGCGCAGTATTATCATCATGAAGCAAAAATTATACACATTTACAACTTGGAAATATGCCAATCTTGTGATATGACATACTACGAGAGTAAAACATTTACCCCCCCGGACACACACACTTTTGTTCTGTCACTATTTTGTCATAGTGCAATACATATTATTTTCAATCCCCTTTGTTTCACATTTCCTTCATTTGTAGATCATTTTGTGAATGTAAAAGTATTAAATGATGACCTAAACTGATTCGAAACACACCTATTCGTAACCTATCCGGAATTTAGCTCAAGGCCACCTGTGCGCCACTCTGAGGTCCGCGCATACCAGTGGTCACTTTAGTGAGGCTCCGACTGAACTTGACACAAGAAACTTGAGTGATTTAGAGAGTGTGGGACACCCGAATACCGACTAAACTACGACGACACCTTTTTCTTGGAACTTGTAACCCGTTTTCGGGTGTCCCCATATTCACTGTGGTGATACTGGATGCACTAACGATCGTTAGTGCATCCCGCAATTGCCGACAGTAAACACGATCAGTTTGGTTTTTAACCGTATTCTATCAAATGACAGGTCCATTTGTGATAAATGGACACTCTGAAGGTAGCTTAGTGTTTTGGTCAAAGACATGCGTAGTTATTTCAAGCAGATCACGCTTCTTTGTTTAGATATGTTGGGGAAAAGAATTAGCCAACGACAAAAGTGAGATTCCGTAACGATATAGGCCTAATACATGTATATATTTTAATACGTCCATATCATACACCATTGTGAATTCGTTGATTTATGCGACATAAATTAGCGAATGTCATATCAAAAATAGGAAATATGTATTAGAAGATCATCTATACACATTAATACATGTCAATTGGTACTTTATTTCACCTTTAACATTTAAATAACGTAGATTTGAATTAATAAAGAAAAGATCGTTAGGGAATCTTCACATGTTCGTTAGGTAATCTTCGATTTTACAAAAACAATCGTTAGGGAATCTTTGGGCTTTTTTTCAGACGAGTTTTTTATGCTCAAACCAACATAAATGGCCATGTATTTGCAACGAACGGTTGTTTCGTGCGCATAACAATCAGCAGGTGCATGTGTGTATCGATCACAATCGTAATTATCGGGAAAATGAAGAAAATTCAAACGAACCGCGAGTGGGTTCGCCATTGCGGGATGCACTAACGATCGTTAGTGCATCCAGTCTCACCACAGTGCATATTGAACACCTCGCGCACCAACGCAAGGTGTGCGGAAGTTCAATCGCTTGATCAAGCCGAGAAACAATATTGAATTATGAACATTCACATACTTTGATACCACGTTGTATGTTCATGGGATGTGGATAAGTAGACTAAATTACTATTGCGAAAATTGCAAAAGTTGGCAATCTACTCCATTGTTTTATTTAGCCCAATCATTGAACTTTTAGGTGCGCACATAATTTGTTCACTTTGTGGCGGTGCAATCTTTCGAAATCTACACGTTTGGTTAGAATACCCCATAATATGTTTTCCAAAATCACAATAATAGGCCTACTTTAAATCATGATGGATGCAAACAAGACCAAATTCCCGAATATGCTCAGATTCCCGAGATTTTTTTTTAATTTTTGCCATAGAAGTCTGAAATTCAACAGATTATCGCCGGTGACGTATGCCAAATGATAATTGGTATCATTCAGCATCGCAAGAAGCGAAGAACGGGGTAAACGAGTCAGGAAAATCAGCATGTTCGAATGAAGACGTATATACATGTATATTATCTTACATTCCTTCTAAATATGAAAACGATTTAAAGCACATGTGTATTTACAGATTTGTTGGTGAAACCACTATGGCCGGCCCTAAAGATTGACCCATGGCTCCAATGTTAGACTGGTAAGTGGAAGTATTTTCATTCCATGCATTTTGTATATGGCGATCTGAACATTCTGTTCAAAGTTGTATTGGCTATATTTTACATTTAAAAACAAAAAAGTGAGCATTAACGTGTGTATATGTTAGCTGTATTGGTGGTAATAGATTGATACTTACATTCCATTCATATTTGCTGGGAAATTGTAATATTGGCCTACGTGCGTATGATCTCTGGAGGCTTCTCTAGGATTCCGTTCAAACGTGGATATACCTACCTGGGACGTATCGCAGGATTAGTATCAAAACTACCGGAATTCCTAGGATAATATGCATACCATTTTCACTGGATTTCCCAGAGGGCTTTGCACAGGATTTGCATGAGGACTGGATGATTTCATGAATATCTTAGTAAATATTCACCACAGAAAGAAGCTCACGGAGAAGCATGTTACAAATGAATTGTCATCAATTGGTATGAATATGTATGGTGGAATTATGCACTTTTATAAGTGAATCTAATAAAATCTGTCCTATTGTATTTGTTTTGTTGTTTTTTCATTCGGTTTTGACGAAGTCATTCGAGTGGGTCGTCAAGGTTCAGTTCGCCAGGTATATAATATGTTGGCTATATACCTGCTAGCAGGTATATAAGTTAGATATCGATCTCTGGAGAACAATAGGACCAGTATCTAAATATTTGGCTATGTTTGATTTTCTATTGCTTATATATCCATTTAGCAGGTCACACGGAAAATCATCTGTTCTTTTTCATAGTCTATTTCACTATGTTCGGCTAATTTTATGAATATGAAATATATCAAGTACATAGGCATATTGAACAAAGGCGTGACCCATGTGATATGATTGAAGATTTTCTAAGCTATTCAATTAGGCCTGATGTCTGGTCCCAATGTCAGGAAACAACATCACAAGAATATATGTAGATCCAGCTCAGTTTAGGTTGGACTGTTTGTGGTTTTGCTCCTTTTTTGTTGTGCTGCATTCACTTCTGGGCCGTTTTCGTTGACCGGGTTTTGTTACGGTGCTTGGTGTTTTTGGGATGATTAGTTTTCCATCGGTTGACTTCACAACTTTTAAGTTATTGCATTCGAAGCGAAGGAACTTCAGAAAGAACTCAGTCTTGGCTTCAGCAGTCTTGGATTGCCATGTGACATTGGACACAAGGAATTATCTGAGCACGGGGGCAACTTCGTAGTTGCCTAGTCCATGGAGTGAACGCCTTATGTCGCTCATCTGCAAGCGAACGACGTCATGCAATTTGTTGAGCGAATCCGGGATTTTCAGTTTTCTCCATTGCGTGGAGAGTTTGATGATGTTGTTCATAGACTCGCAATTGTTGTTTGTCCATCGTAGTGGTACAACTTTTTTGACGAGTGATGGTTGAAAAACGTTGTTCTTCAACATTGGCAGGAGTTCTAGATCGAAGTATGATGCAAGTCTTGGATATCGATCGGCATACTTGCTGCTCAACTCTAATTTCATTTCATCAAAGGCGTGTGCGTCGTTCATGCTGAGTAGACCCTGCCTGCCGAATATTTCGCCAAGGACGTGTTGCTTCTGCTTCTCTGTGACACACACTTAATTCACCAAGTATCTGCCCGTATTTTCGTGAATGTGAGGTTGTCTGTACCTACTTCAGTGCATGTGATTGTGTCCTCGAGTTTTGCTTGGACATGTGAAAAAAACCCGATGATTTGGCTGGTACGTCCCATCCCATTGTAAGAACAAGGGGCCAAGTAGGATCACAGGGAGGAACCGTTCGTCTGATTCTATGTGCATTATTCTGATTCTATGGGCAAAAATATGTCTCTATGAGCAAATTGTCTGATTCTATGGGCAATTAAACAAGTAAGCGGTGGGGCACCAGTAAAACATGCTGGATCAACGACAAATTTCTCAACACAATCTGATGGCATATGTTCTGTTAAATCATTGCAGAATATGGATTATGTTCAGTTTCTCATGCAGTGTTCACCGTTGTTCATACATTTGTCGCACAAAAGTGGAACGGCCAGGTGGTGGAGCAGTTATCCATAATAAATCACCAACTGCAAAGCGTTTACACTAATCTACCTGGGTATCTGGACAAAAATTAGTCCAGTTGACATTCTGGTTGTTCCTAGATGTGAAATCATCTACCTAATCAAACAAAATTGATCATAGATTAAAAATAACAGAAACTAACGTGATTCTATGGGAACAAACCTGATTCTATGGGTAGGTTTATTTGAAAACCATGGAATTATGGGCTACGATCTGTCATCCATGTTATTGACCTTCTCCAGGAAACAGAACATAAAAATCAAGCTTCAATGCTATATTTATTCAGGATCAGCATCGAGAAGCTCTTAGTTGCATGGCTATAACAACACCCCATAGAATCAGGTTTGTTCCCATAGAATCAGGTTTGTTTCTGTTATTTTTATTCTATGACGTAGCTGACCTCACATCCAGGAACAATCAAAATGTTAACTGGAATAATTGTCATGCAATTGTGGTCAAGATATCCTGGTAAGTAAATGGAAGCGCTTTGTCTTTGGGAATTTATGATGACTAACTGCTCCACCGCCTAGCCGTTCCACTTTTGTGTGACCAGATATATGAAGAGCGGTGAACACCACATGAGAAACTGAACATGAATCATATTCGGCAATGATTTAAGAAGTGAACAGAACATATGCCATCAGATTGTGTTGAGAAATTAGCCGTCGACCCAGCATGTTTTACTGGTGCCCCGCAGCTTATTTGCTTATTTGCTCATAGAATCAGACAATTTGCTCATAGAATCAGACTTTTTGCCCATAGAATCAGGCAAACGGTTCCTCCCTGTGAGGATAGGTGGCACTCGGGTGGACTTCCGCATAAATTTGAGGTTTTTGTTTGGGGATTTCGGAACGATCAAGATGACTGACAGCTCTGAACCGATCCATGTAGACGGTTATTACCTGCCGCACTAAACGTGAATAGTGAATAGAAAAGCCACAAGGGTCATTACCTCTGGAAAATCACTGGCGGAGGCGACCGTCAAAATCGTCAGGGGACGGGGGCACGTTCATTGCCTCTAAATGTTCGATTCAAATTGTAAGGAAAACAAATTTCTTGGTATGGGGACTGTGATTGGTCCTTTTTTATACCGGCGCCCCGTCTTCAAAGAACAATAAATTGAATTAACCTTTGACGCCCGAAATGGTACCATGTACTCACAAATAATAACGCTGATTGAATACAATAAATGAATTTGCTACTGTAATTTATTTTAAAATGTTACATTTTTTGGTATCTTGAAATAATGAAGACTGTTTTGTTCAAAAACGTAAGTAAGCAAAAAAATGTGAATAATTCTGTTCGTACTTATACATGTACACCGTGTCGAATATTAATAAATATTGATTTAGCATGAACCGTACAAATCGTATTCTTAAAAATAATACATCTAAGTATTTATTGATTTACTGTACAAATCGTATTCTTGTGAATAAAGCACTATATATTATATAGTAAATCTACTTGTCGGCTCTTGACGGTACTTGTCGGCAATTAGTATTACCGCAAGAATAGTCATAGTTCTTGTTTCAAATATTTGTTGCATGGCAGTGCTTTGCAACTACGAGGAGATTGTGGTAAGTACGGAAAATGACGTCATGTATTCGGATAACGTTATCCCGGGAGCTAAAAACACCTGCATTCTTAGATGCAGTTTTGGGTTCGCACTGCTTTATTGGATGCAGTTTTGGAGTCACCAAAGAGAAGGGCCTTTTGTACATAAAGTACTGTTCTAAGGAGGTGAGGTGTACTCCACCCACTTTAAACTTTGCTGGATAATGATTTGACAGTGGAGCGAACTTTGACCAGAGGAACACATGTGATTTACCAGATTTAGTGGCTGCAGATTGAGGAGAGGCCCATGAAGGAAGTTTCCCAAGGTCATCAACCCCGTAGCTCACCCCGTTTAGGTAGACCTTGTCTTCCTTGTAGCGTATGAGTCCGAAGTTTAAACGCGGCTTGTCTCCAGGAGTTTTTGGGCCCAACCGGTGGATACGTGTCAACAAATTACGTCGGGGATCCTGAACATCGATTTCTTTGAAAAGTGACCATTAAATGCTCTCTGCAATCCTCGTCTGTTTCCTCAGGTATGCCATAGAAGTTAAGGGATTTAGTTGTCTTGAGTGACACAATAGGTCTTTAGACGCTTGATCTCAGCCTTTAAACTGTCTACTTCAGCTGTGAGATACTTTACACCTACTTGGACAGTCTTTAATTTCGTTGTGGCAGTGCTGGTAACCGCTACAATTTCAATCTGTGCAGAATCAAGCCTTTCAGATACAGGCTCCAGTTTTTCATCAAGTTTATTGTCCAGTAAGGATTCAAAAGCTCTGAGTGATAATACAGGCTCACAGGAAGTTTCTGGCGACATTTCAACTTGCATGTAAGGCCGTTTAGATGTGTGTACTCGACCTTGTCCAGATTGTCCACTTGTGGCACCAGAATAACGAAAAATAAACATCAACCACGAATTGTATCCTTGCAAATTGAAATATTCGTCAACAATTTCTGAACAGCCAGTTGCAATGCTCTCTGAAAGTCGATGAAACACTTCTCGAGCGCCTCATATAAAAGTCTGGTTCTCTTGATGAGTTTTTTGCCGTACTGGACGTCCATTCGCTTCCACACCATGAACGTTGAGGGCATAATACCCAAATTCCCGTTACATTCACTCCCCATGTTTAACCTACCTTACACTGTACAGCGTTGTCTGCGATAGTCGGGGCTTGGCGGTAAAATCACACAAATGCCCAACCGATGTGCCCAACCAATAAATACATTCCATATTGGATCAACAGATTCAGTTTCTTGGTACAGTTTGCTGTAAACCAACCCGTGTACCAGTTTTCACGGGACATCTTTCCAATCGCTGTGCCAATATATCACTTACTTTGCACTTTCACATCATCCATCCACACACACACTATACATAACTCACTGATATTGGCATAGCGTAACCTCTCGTGACCATGCGGGAACCACGTGTTTTTGCTCATTCACCTCTCGTTGACATCTGATCGAGTTGCTACTTCACGGCTGTGAAATCGACTGCTGCAATGTACTGATCACGGATGACAGGTAATGCCACAAACCCTCCGACAGTCCTCAACTTCAGTGCCGTATTTTGGTGATGAATACAGACAAACTTTCCTGCTGTTGTCTTTAGACAAATCATTCTTAGGCCGGAAAAGAAGAAGGTGGCTCGGTGATGTCGTTCTCCATCATGTAATTGGTGTCTATGTTCCCAGTGAATTCTTCAAGTTCAAAATTATTACTGCAGTTTCTCCACCCCAACGTTTATAGTGTCCTTTTTACACGGTGTAACAGATACGCATGTCCACAGGAATGGATGTCTTACAGATATCCATTTCAAGGAGCGCAGTCATAGGAATGAATGCCTTGTACACGTTTTTCGTAGATGCGTATGTCATAACGGGACATATATTCCTGGTATACAAAATAACCTGTAGCATATATTCTTAGGTGTGCATATCCTAGTGGAACAAATATTCGTAGTATATTATTTATAGTGTAGACATGCATTCCTGTGGACATAAAGTCCTGTTACATCAGTGACAGTATGTCCGTATTATGCACTGTTGGGTGTTGGTCATACTTAGGTTCTTCGAAACCGTTGGAAAAGACATTCGTAGGCGGGTTGATCAGACATCAACCTCGGTACCACAATGGGGTTAATGGCAAGATTCCAAATCCGAATCTCTCATGTGCTAAAATTTCATTATTTCCACAGTCATGTGATTCCGACAATCTTCAATTAAGTTGGAATCAATTTTAAAACCAGCCAAATTTAGCATTCTTTTTTGTCACGCAAACTTGAAAGTACATCTCTAGATAGTCGGGAATATCTAGGAAATATGCACAGTTCGACAACAGATACTTATAAAATTGCCGGTAATCGTGCATGAAGACAGCGGATAGAGAATGATCGGCCTGCCTACATTGCCGGTTGCCGGTTGCCACAGTATCTAGACAAATACAAATGACGTCATGAGACTGTGTGTAGAACTCGCCCTCAAGGCGGACCGCTTTGAGTAAAAAATTGATGCAAGATTGACTGGCCCGAGTTTGAATCTTGATTTGGCAATTTAGGCACGTAATAGACATTTTCAGACGCAAATTTCATATAAATACATTTTGTCAATAAATACATTTTGTCAATTCAAATTGTCAATGATTGTTAATTTTGTTGTTGTACCGTTAGTTTACATTTTTGGCTGAATTTGAAAAGATCCTAATGTATACATTTTGACAGTATGGGACGGTGTTGATGTCAGTTCAAATTCAAACAATAAGGTAGACATGTGTTTCTAACAATATATGTCCGGCTGGGACATCCAGTACTGTGGAATGGGACACGCATTCTTAGGACTTAGACAGACTCCCTAGGACTGAGAACAATGGACGTATGCTTTGTTTAAGGGATAAAACTGTGTTTGGCGAAGCCTCGAGTGTCTCAGATCACAACGGAGATCTCGAGGGATTTTTGTTGGTCACAGACATCGAACCAAACACAGTTTTATCCGGATTATAATATGACATCTTAACGTGTTGGTGTCTTTCAATCTTCGATGAAGATGATCAACAAACCCGTTTTATTTGGTTACCAGACCTATGGTCGGATAACCTATTGGCATGGCGTTGTGTCCGTCGTCGTCGGCGTCGTCCGTCCACATTTTTATCTTTAAAGATTACAGGTGAATCTTTCTGAAATTTTGCACAAAAATGCCTGAAAATATAAAAGGGGGTATTTTTTTCTTCTGTGATTTTCGAATTTTTTTCAAAATGTCGGCCATTTTCGACGAAAAACGACCAATTTCTGACTTCGGCGGCCATTTTCTCAAAAACTGTTCAGACAGTTTTAAGATTTTTGTTTGGAAAGATTACCATCATATTCCTCAATCGCCGGTCTGTGTGTGGCGGCCATTTTCATTTTCTCTACTGCCGCAAATGGGACTTTCCCATGTTAAATACTCCTATGCTTTATAATACATTATGCCTAATATTTCACTTAATATTGAGATTAGAGACTAGGGATCAATTAAGGACACATAGGCAATGATATATGCTGCTTATTGTCATGACCTTGAATTTGACCTTTGACCTGATTTTAAGGTCAGAGCACAAAATGGCTAATATCTCGTTTATTATTGACTTTACAGCTTAGGAATCAATTGTGCACATATAGGAAATGATATAGTCCAAATATTTTGATGACCTTGAATTTGACCTCATTTTCAAGGTCAAAGCACAAAATGGCTAATATCTCACTTATTATCGACCTTACAGCTTAGGAATCAATTGTGCACGTATAGGAAATGATATATACTGAATATTCTCATGACCTTGAGCTTAACCTCGCACCTCATTTTCAAGGTCAAAGAACAAAATGGGTAATATCTCGCATATCATCGACTCTACAATTAGGAATCAATCGTGAACATATATGAAATGATATATACTGAATATTCTTGCGACCTTGAATTTGACCTTTGACCAAATTTTCAAGATCGCAGGATATAATGGCCAATATCTCGCTCATTATCGACTTTACAGCTTAGGAATCACTTATGAACATATAGGGAATTATATTTACGGATTATTCTCATGATCTTGAATTTGACATTTGACCTAGCTTTCAAGGTCACAGGACAAAATGGCTAATGTCTCACTTATTATCGACTTTACAGCTTGGGAATCAACTGCGAACATCAAGGAAATGATATATGCTGAATATTCTCATGACCTTGAACTTGATTTTTGACCTCATTCTCAAGGTCAGATCACAAATGGCTAATATCTCACTTATTATCAACTTTACAGCTTGGGAATCAATTGTGGTCAAACTCCGAATGATATATGCTGAATATTCTCGTGACCTTGAATTGACCAATGACCTTATTTTCAAGGTCATGAGACAATAGGCTAGTATTTTAATAAAATATAATTGTCCGGTAACCTTTCTTAGCCCAAGGGCTAATTTTTTTTCCTTGTAAACAAGTTTCCGTTGGTGTTGCAGTCTGCTTGGCTGATTTTGGCCAGGATTCATTTGATCTTTGTACTCGATTAAAAACCGCTGTTGGCCGTTGAGATTACGGAAAAACGTTTCTTTCTGAGATTACGGAAAAACTGTATAAAATATTTCGTATACATGTACGTGTGACACAGTGATGCGCTGGAATAGCGTATGAGTTGTGAGACAAACACGCCATATAACTTACAGTCGATACAGTGTTTGATATACCCGTGTACAAACCAGTGTGGTCCAATTATCTATAAGGAGTCAGATTGGTTCAGAAATAGGCCCCCGCCCACGGATGTAGCCCACAAATATGTCGTGTCCAAACATCGATCGCAATGTGTTCGATACTTATGGCCCACGTACAGCAATAATGTATGAACTGGAGAATTCAAATACTTCAAACCTCATTCGTGAGCAATGTAAATGCACAACATCATGTAATTAGGACTCGGATAAGTTATTATTGCCTCGCTTGTTGTGTGTCAACAATAATAGGACATGGACATTGCCTTCTTTCTGGGGCAGGTAATCCTTGTAACTCCCTGAACAATGTGTTGTGCATGACAATGTCTTTTGCCCACAATTTCTCTCATGGCGAAGAAAACTTACACACGCAAATCGGAACCAACCCGCCGTAAACCATACGGAACGGATAGTCCCATGTATGCGTGAATCGGCTCGAATACCATGCTATTGCTATTCTGACATAACTAAGCGGTTTCGGCGTAGGTAAACTTCAACTGGTGATTTGTGATGATTCAACGGATAAAACAATATGTTAGCATCACTCAAAGTTGATTGGAGTTAATTACACAATTTAATAAATGCAGCAGAAATAACACCACAAGCAAGTAGTCTTCCAATTCTTGCATGATAATATGCTACTTATGCGCAACCATGCGTACGGCTCAATTATATATAGTGTGGTTACCGTGTAGTCATCAAAAGAGTACTTAGACACATAATGTATATGACAGCATGGGATTCCCTATATTTTGTTTTCGTTTTGAGCATCAGCCCGGTTAACATCCTGTTTTGAAAGCACGAGAGGCTGCCTAGAAAAAGGAAACATTTTGTGTCGATGTGATATTTGTACTATACAGGATGAAGACACCATACAATTGTTTTATTTTTATCGTTTTGTTGTCATTTGTACCTGGTAAGTGTTCTTGTTGGTATCAAATGTTAATTTTGCTATGGAACGCTTTGTTTGGAAATAAACTGCATAATTGCTGTAAATGAAACTAAGTGAAATAATCGGGATCCACAAATTAATATACGGGTATTGTACTCACAATAAGATGTGTTCATTGTGTTTAGTGTATTTAAAGGTGGGGTGTGATAGATTGCATTTAAAATTACTTCCTTATCAATGTTGACAATAATCACTGGTCATCAGTCTATTCACCGACACAAAAATGTGATTAACTATTTACAATGATAGAACATCTATCAGTACAAGAAGTTAACACAATGATCTCGAATAATCATGATAATAGGGTTTTTCGTTGTTCATTTTTTCGCAGAAACGTGTGTGTCTTAAATAAGCGACTATGCTTAGAAACACATTTCACATATTTATGATAATTACAGGCCGCATGTACGACGACGCTGTAGAGAGTGTATGCCGGCATGATTCTGATATATGCTACAAGATGTATCGACGTGAGACGACTAACTGGAGGCAAGCCTATGACCAATGCTTGCGAATGGGCGAGCAATTAGTAGTCGTTGACACTGAAACAACACAAGGATACATGAAGGAAATAGCAAATATGATTCCACGAGAAGCGGTTCCGCATGCGTGGATTTCCGGAAGACGCTCAAAAAATGCTTCGTGGACAGATCTCAAAGGAGAATCCATCCAAGGTGAGGTTTTTTTTCATTCACTCGTGATATTCATGATCTGTTATGTGAAAATATGCGTTATCCATCTCCAGCAAAATAATGACATGAGTTTTTTTTAGTTTTAAAATCTGTTTTAGATGTCGAAGAGGACGACAATAATCCTGGTTACTGTGCAGTTTATTCTTCGGATCGCAAGGAGATAATTGGCCAGGCGTGTGTTGCAAGGGATGGTCAACTGAGATACGTCTGCCAATTCAAATCGAATTCGTCAGGTATAGATTTGAAACATTTTCTATTGCCCATCATTTTAGCTAATAGGTTGTGGGGAACCTAGCGGTTAAGATTGCAGGCATCACATCACTAGTACTCATGTTTATCTGCTGGTTACTGGTGTAGCGTGTTATGGGTATAACGCTCTAACTGCTGGGTGAAATAAACGATGAGGAGGGGGGGGGGGGGTTAGTTATTTTACAACGCTGTACTGATTATTTTTTTCTGCGACTGATTAATTTTTAACGATCGACTCCCAAGTGAAATATGCCAAGTTATAATACAGTTTTGCATCGCAGAAATATCAGCGAAAATCAGTGTAACCGACAGAGTGCAAAATACAGAATATATATATATATATATGTTAATTTTTATTAAAATGATTCGAACAATATAAGTTCAAATTATACATAGTATTCAATAACTCAAATTACACAAATGATATATCCGACATATAATTTTAATGAAACTGGCACTGAAGCTTTCACGTTGAAGTCGAAGCGTAGGCTATGCGTCATTTCCGTTACCTCGGTTTGACTCATCAATGCTCGTTTGATTCCATGCTGTCTGATTGTACACAAGAATCATAACTGGTGCTAGTGCACCAGACTTTCCCGGATCAAAGACATCCCAAGGACCACCGGTATTTTGGGGCCGTAGAAATGCGAATTCGATTTAGCTATACGAGCTATCGAACATGAAACTATTATGCGGAAGTTCACAAAACAAAAAAAAACGATTTGGGAGAAATGTTTCATGTACATGCTCACACACTTTCAAAAGTAACGTCTATCAAAACATTTGATTTCTCCACTTTGTACACAACTATACCTCATTCTGAACTGAAATCTCAGCTTAAAAAACTAATCAATAATTCATTTTTCTCTAAAAAGGGACAACGTCGGTACCACTATATTGTAGTTAAATATAATACCGCTTATTTTGTTAAAGGCGACTCTGATGCCCCATACAAATATACTGAAATAGATGTGGTAAATATGGTTAATTTTCTGATTGATAATATTTTTGTGGAATTTGGTGGTCGAATATTTCAACAAACTATTGGTATTCCCATGGGTACAAACTGTGCACCATTATTGGCAGACCTGTTTTTATACTCATATGAATCAGATTTTATCCAACATTTACAAAGAGGAGGTTCTAAGAAACTAACATGTAATTTTAATTTCACTTTCCGTTACATAGATGATGTATTGTCGCTAAATAATCCCAAGTTTGGTGATTATTTGGATGTCATATATCATAAGGAACTTGAAATTAAGGATACTACAGAATCCGCTAATTTTTCCAACTATCTAGACCTGAGGTTGGAGATTGATAATGATTCTAACCTGTCAACTAGATTATATGACAAACGTGATGATTTCAATTTTTCCATAGTCAATTTCCCTTTTCTAAGCAGCAACATTCCTATGTCACCGGCATATGGTGTGTTTGTTTCTCAACTTATACGCTATTCCAGAGCTAGTTGCAAATATGAGGACTTTGTCTATCGAAGTGCCCAGCTAGTCTCTAAACTGCTACGACAAGGATATGTTTTACCAAGACTTATCGCTGCGTTTAAGAAATTCTATGGACGTCATCATGATCTGGTTGATAAATACAGCAAATCCATGTCTGCCATGCAACTAGATCTATTTTCATGTTAATTTTGGGGAATTCATGACGGGTGCCACTAGTGGGGCAGGAAATGCTCACTCTTTCCGGAACACCTGATTTCACCTCCTGATGGCCATTTACGGGGGTTCATGAGTTTCCCTGTCATTTTTGTTTTCTCTCACTTCGTATGCCTGATATGACTTTCTGTCCCCGGACTATGAGATTGGATAACGGACCTTGTTTTGTTTGCTCGGAATACTTAATACTGGGTATTGATTCCACGTCTATGTTATACACAAGTTATTCACCGTCGCTTCGAGACTGATATCAAAGAAGTCTGGCTGCACGGGATTATCATTTATTGCTTATGAATAAATGTCGCCCGTCTTGTTTACTTGTAATATTTGAAATTTACTGCTTATTTATTCCAAATACAAAATGTTGTTATGATTGACTAGTATTCAAATGTCTGGGTTTTTTTTATTATTGTTATTGTCAGTGTTACTCTCATCCTTACCGCTGTCTGCTGGTGGACTGCTGGGTTTATTACGGTTGTGAAAGTAATGTTTTTGCACATTTTGCACACACAAAAAATTAAATAAAAATTAATCTATTCTGGTTAATTCTTTATCAACCCGGTATATTTTGTTTACATAAATTCATTACTGAGTTCCATACGAATTGGCAAGCAGTTTAATATAGGCATATTATATCATTCAAAATGACTCGATCGGCAAGTTCAAACCGAGTCCAAAAGCTACATGTAACAGGCGTTTGCCTATCTATTTCTGATGAACATAAAATACCTGTAACCTCTAAGACTTACATTGCACCAAAGTTATTATTATGGTACATCATGTGAGCATGTTATGTGTCAAGTAGTATTACAATATCTATCGAAGATTGAAAAGGACAGTGTAGATCGCTCAAGTTTCACTGTGGTACAGGGCGCGGGTGTAGTGTAGGCCCTAATGGGGGTTCTGGTGATACCGATACGTATACGAGCATGTGCACGTGTGTACTCTATACATTAGTAGATCAACTAAGAATGTAGGGTGTGTAGTGTTTTTCCACTGTGTTGTTCCCGTCTGGTGTATTGACATCATCGACTTTCAACCGGGAGTTTGGTCTGCCACACATGAGACTTGCTGTACCGTCGGCACATGTGTAATTCACACAGTCCGGATACAGCGTGTCTGACTTGCACGCAATCCCTTGTGCATGGATTCACTATCATCACACAGCTATTAACAAAGCTTTAAGAATATGAGAGGAGTGTGGTCTGAACGAGTGTGCTCACTGGTATGTCATCATACATGATTTATGACGGACCAAAATCCAGAGTGACAACTAGCACACGTGGCTGCTGAAAATGACGTTCTCTGATTGGCTAAAGCGTCATTGACGTAAAAAATGATTGACAGCTTCGTAAGGTCAATTGTGTTGTGACCGAACCATCTTCAACAATTTTGCAAAAAATGTTGAAAGTTAACTGATATGATGAGTGATTTTAGACGTGATAAAACGAATAAGTTCACGTAAAGTATACTCAGATACCTTTTCACGAACAGACAGTTAATATAAAAGGTGTACAGCAGAACAAAACAACGTTTTGTGAGGAAATATTCACCAGAATATAATAATTATCGGAAACAAATAACCGTAAGACCGTAAAATGCCATAATAAATAAACCGGGCACGGGGGAAAAATCGAGAGTGTATTCCCATTGAGTTCTCAGAAGGCCTTAAAGAAGTCTCCCAACAATGTATACCATCAAAATGCCCTCAATCGATAATGCTATAACATTATTCACTCCGTTTCTGAGATTTATGACACACGTGTTACCGGTTGAAGGATTGATCTATAAATACATGTGGTCACAACAAAACTTAACCAGGTTGTGGTAAATTCAAGAGCAGTGGAGGAGCCGGACATGTAAACATATCATAGGCCATATGTGCTCAAAGTTGTTTTGTTCCACCCACGCTCATGCCGCGACTGGGGTATTTCACTTGTGATGTCATATAACAATAAACGGATCTGAAAGGACTATGATTTCATACCTTGCCTGACACATAGATAGCATAGACTTACACGTTACATTCATTTATTCAAAGACCAAATCCGTCGAGGGTAAAACAGCAATTTGGAGACGTGCCAATTATGAAATGTACACTACTGATAACTCGGTTATGCCCGTGACTTCGGTTGCTCGTTCTGCTTCGAGGGTTCTAACTAATAATTTATTCAACTACTTTTGCCACGTATACGGTGGCTTCTATCTGTCAAGGTTTTTCGGTGAATAAAATTTTCAACCTGTTCCAACTCATTGTTATTTTTACATTCCAGACAGACGTGTCAAATTCGAAGATGAAATTGTTTTAAAAATCGTTAACTTGTTTTTTTTTTATTCATGAGCTAAATAATTTTAATTGCTAATTATATTACCAAAACAACGGATTCCAATGAAAAAAGCATGAACAAAATATTTATTGTCCTAACAGTGGTAATATTTTGCAATTTACATTTTTTGTTCTAAAATTTTCATTCCCAAGGGAAATAATTTTATTTACAATATCAATACGTTCGGAATACGGAGAAATTGTTTTTATCGGAATGAACGAAAAAACAAAATAAGAACGGGTTGGAAATTTATTTCAACGGTAACCCTTATCAAATAGAAGCTACAGTATGTACATGCATGTAGTTTTGTGAGAGAATCTTCGAGTTGAGGCAGATAAGTTTTATAATGAACAGACAAGTGCATTATAGCTTGTTGAAGTATGGTGTAATTTTTTTCTAAGTTTTTCTTATCGCTGTGTCACGCTCACTGCGCGACTCTACACATCCATTGTAGATATTTCGGTCACGGTGTTGACCTGGAAATAAAGATGAAATGATGCTGAAAGCCAACGGGGACACTTAATTCGTGAGGTTCGAGCCAATTTTGCCATCTGTGAGCCTCGTGCTAGGAAGCTTTGAACAACATTTCGTTCTGCATGGTATCTATATATAAACCATTTAAACACATGTTTTAAATAGAGCAAATTATATATATATATATATATATATATATATATATATATATATATATATATATATATATATATATATATATATATATATATAGATCTATATACCCAGCATTAAGTCAATTTGACTTTGACGTAATGTCGCTTTTCTACTATGTAGAGTATTAGGTCAAAGCGAATGGCTTTGACTTAAAGTGAAGCCATCTCGTGCTTCGCTGGTACTTAGTGAAACTCTGCCTACTACACACGGATTTTAAGATAATTAAGCAAGGAATGCAATGGCATCTTTTATTTGGTCTTAGATGATGTTTTCAATCTATTATTAAATTGTAAAGTATGCGATCCTGCAAGCTTGTATATTTCTGGAGCATCCATTTTAGATTTGGCTTATTCACTGGATTTTTGTGTATATTTATAGTTTAAGGCTCGTAGGTGTTATCAGGAATGTATTTCTTCATAAATACTGTCACGGTGATAAATAATGGAAGGTGTAGAAAAACATACGTTTTTCACGATTTATTCAGTCTATTTTCTTTCTTTTTGGGGTTCGCCATCGCCGTATTCCGCGCATGCGCACGAGGACGCTCGGTCGACAGTTTCGCCGGCTGCAACAACAACAGATTCGCCAGTGGGAAATGTACATGTTTAAATTGTTTATCGAGAATGTTTGAAACTCACTGTTGTACTGATAGACCTACATGTACACGAATCGATGCAACAAGATTTAGAAAAAGGAGCAGCATTCTTTGCGTTTCCCTGCCAACAGCAATGGACACGAACGTCATGTCTTGGTTGGGGTGATGAACCGAAACGAAACCGAAACCACGTGGATGGCACTCCGAGTCTGAAGAGCAAGATAACGTGGGCTTCACGCCTCGTGTGTGTGGGCGTTTTCTCATCAACAAATAGGCTTAGATCTACTAGATACTTGACAGCTGTTTGAAAAGTCCATCAGGAGAATTTGGCAAAGGTACGATACGATAACTAGGCCTAATCAATTTTGTGTATGATACGGTGTATATATCTAGATCTGTTGTAGGCCTAGCAGAGATTATATATATGTTCTATACTCTCTAGGCCTAGTCATGCATACGATGCAATCTAGCTGCTTCATGGCAGGAAACTGAGCAGCGTGTTTTGTTATTATTTTAGATCTATTTACATAACTCATCAAGTGGGCCTACAGTACAGAGCTATGATAAAAGCGTCAACAAATTCTGACCGAGAGGCCCCCAAAAGAGTTGTAACCATGACAACCTAACGTAAATCTAAGCCAAGGCCTACTTCAGTACTTGATTACAGTCTTTGTCTGTTAAAATCAATAACCAACGACTATTTAATGTATTCGCAATGGGGCCTGACATTACAATAGTAGAAATGGATGTATACTGACAAACAGACAAATTCATATTCCAAGACCGAATCCATGTTCCGAATATGGACCTCAGGCGAAAAAATTTATTCAAGTCTACTTTATCATGTTTTATTTGATAGAAAATGCAAAGGCTAATATGCTGGCCTTTACGGAAATCAGAACCCTGATATCTTTTTCTCTCAAGTTTTTAAAATATTTGTAGGCTACTGAAATTGTTAAGCTCATCATGAGTATTCATGAACTCGCATGAGTAAAATATCAATTAAGTCGCTTTGAATATCTACTAGTACTTCGAGGCATTTTATTCTAATCACCCGTGTATGGTATTGCCAAATAACATGAAGAGAAACATAATTATAAACAACATATCACACCCATAAGACATTTCTGGTCACCATGACATCCATGCTCTCGACGGCCCATAGTAACGTGGGGTGCTAGGGGGTTTAACTTGGGATTGTTATGCATAGTGAGGTTTAAAATTATTGAATGGATTTCAGAAAAGGCTCTCTCCCACATTTTCAGTTTTTTAGCACCCAATTCCATTTTCTTGGCGTTGGGCGCCTAGCAACCACATTTACTATGGGACATATCTTGAGAATATTTACCTAGCATAGTAGGCTATTGTAGGCAACTCATTTCGATAATTGACCACTGATTATATGATCCCATACCAAACAAAGCACACACCGAATGAAGCACATATTATCATCATAAATAGTTAAAAATGGAAACTTTCTTTTCCCTTGTGACTTCATTACGGGAGCGTATTATAGGGCCAAATGATTTTTTACAAATCAATTCGTCAACTTATTATCTGATAAATTGAGATATTATCTCGATAAATCGACTTATTAGATGTCTCGATATATCGAGTTAGTTATCTTGATAAATCAATGTAATTAATTAATTTTCTCGATTTATCGAGACACCTATTTGGACAAATCAACTTATTATCTCGATGAATCGTGTTAGTTATCTCAATACATCGACTTATCATCTCGATGAATCGAATGAGTTATCTCAATAAATCGACTTATGTCTTAGGCATTTGAAGTTCAAGTAAATTGGAGATATGTTTAGAGTCACATTACTCACATTGAACACTATATTGAGTGGGCTTATATGATCGACCATTATAACGTTAAATATTGAATAACACAGACCAAACTACCGAATTAAAAACTGCAGTGAAGTTACTAAATATCACTATCTCTTGATGGATCACCATCTCCTGAAAGATGTAGCATGTTCATGAATGAAATTGGTATATTTGTTTTGTGGGTTTTTTTTTTCATAATTATTTAGCTATTAAACATGGAATGAGGTATATTCGTAACGTTATCTGGAACGGCTTTTTCAATTGGATAGTTTGGCATTATTTCAGTGATTAATGTAATGACGGTTTATCATATACTCATACTCCATATAGTTTTCAATGTGTGTAATCAGTATATTTTCTTGTCCTATTTGTTATGAATCGGCAGTAGAAGCCTGCAGGACCATTGGCCCCTTCCCTTATTCATGTTATTGCTCGCCTATGTTATGTTTGATGCATATTCATCTTACTTGTACTTTAAAGTCTGAGTCTTAAGTTGATTTATCGAGATACTATCTCAATTTATCGAGATATCTAACTTGATTTATCGAGATGAATAAGTCGATTTATCGCACTATATTAATTTAATCCACAAATAAACGACAGAAAATCTTTCTGAAATCTTGAACCAAAATACTGAAAAATACTGCAAGGACCATATGTTTTCTGGGGGAGTGGGCGGATTTTTTAAAAATGGCAGCCAAATTCGATGAAAAACGCATATTACATATATTATTTTTGTATGAAATGTGTTTTGCAGGTTGCCAATGTGGGCCAGACATACTTGGGTACAACTGGATGAGGATGAGAGAAGAGATCAATCAGCTGAGATAAAAAGTACAGAAACTGCAATTTGGACTGGATGAGAGAAGTGATGAAAAGGCAAAAAACAATATTATACAACGCCATCCCAACTTTTGCTGCATTATTTGGCTTCACATGTAAAGAAATCATCTTCAGAGAGAAACTATCACTCTCAGTGATGGAAAAAATAGATTGCATGCACATGTTTGTCAGTATTCAGGTATAACCAGTCATCAACGCGAGACTTTTAAGTGATATTATTCAGATATAGTCAAAATCATGTCAGTAAAATCTGTGATATCAAATTGATGTTTACTTTCCTCCTAATATTGTCACTTGGAATAGTACTGATTTTGTGCTTCTTCGTGTCATTGGATTTGATTTTGGAATATAACTAGTCTGTTTGAAGGTATCGACTTGTGTTTCTAATCGTAAATCTTCTATTATCTCAGGTCCCTGTATCACAGTGACAGACAGGTACCTGTGAAGACTTGCAGGCGACTCATCCATCAGCTGTTGGATGTTCTCATGTGCCTGGAAGTCAACATATTCGTTCAGGAAATTCATCCTTCCAGCATATTTAGCATATGAATCTTTATATGCGTTTACTGTATGAAAACTTCAAATACTGAATGTGTTTTCAGTAGTTTTTCAACAACTGTAATAACGCAACGATTGAAAAAACTCCCAGGATAAGTGTTTATTCTGTACTGAAATATGTAGATTCGATGAGAAGAACTTGACTTTCATCAAATATTGTATTGTTTCTTTATGGTATATTAGTATCTCAAGCTGGTTCCGTTTTATTTGTAGAGAACTAGGAAAAGCTGTGGAACCTGTAAACTATGTTATGACAAAGTTATACATGTTATGGAAAATCATGTTGTGGAGCGTACAGCTTGAACATAAAATGCACTCACACAAGAGATAGCAAAACTGAGAATTTATGTCGAACAAAGTAATGGAAGAATGAACTCATGGACTGGGAGAACAAGTAATTCTCCCCATTATATCAAAATATTGTATTGCCAGTATTGTCTCAAAGTTCGTTAGTAATATGTTGATATTTTGACATGTTTGCATTTGTAAATATCGCAGAAATTTTGTTGACAAATCTCGATGTTGACAAAAAACGCTTCAGTGATCATGAATATCTAGAGATAACTCATTTGCGATGTTTCCTGTCTCTTTGTGGAATACGAAACCAGCAACTAGGCCAGCAGGTATACTGCATTTTATTTTATTGTAGTATAACAATTAAATAAGTTTAGTAATTGTTGGTTTGTAATTCACGGTGTGTATGGTTGTAGTTTTATGTGTGAAGGGGTGTTCCTAATTCATTGAAGGTGTGTTTCTGTTTGTGATTAAATATGCTTGGTAATTGTTGGCTTGTCATTCATTGCATATGTGCTTGTAATTTTATGTATGTCATTGGGTGGATACATTTCTCCTTTTCTTGAAGATATTATCGTAAGGTATAGATGGTTTGTAGATGACGTCATAATCCTGTTTTGAGAATAGGATCAGTATTGTATTTCCGTCCACTCAGGGTGTTGCCGTCCAGTCAATTCTTTTGTTGAATGATGTTGAGTTGAGTAATAGCAAAGCATATATTGAAGGAGTATTTTTTAACTTATTGAATGTATTGAAGGTGGGTGTGACACCTCGCATATTTGTTTGATTGCTGCTATGTTGCAGACAATATAAGACAATCATATTCAGTGTAATAAAAAGACACTTGACTCTGAATTTAAATGATTAGTTTTGCTTACCATGCAGAAATATTCCTTTGAACTTTGTCTGGGCTGGGTTTCTGATCATTTGTGTTGAACTTAGAATAACACTGTGAATGTCAGGTTTTGTCTTTAGAACAACACTGTGATCGTCATGTTTTTGTCTGGGTCTGGGTTGCTGATTATTTATGTTGAGCTTAGAATAACACTGTGATTGTCAGGTTTTGTGCTTAGAATAACACTGTGACTGTCAGGTTTTTGTCTGGGGCTTGGTTGCTGATCATTTATATTGAGCGTACCAAAATAGCACTGTGATTGTCAGGTTTTTGTCTGGGGTTGGGTTGCTGAACATTTATGCTGAGCTTAGATAAACACTTTGACTGTCAGGTTTTTGTCTCGGGCTTGGTTGCTGATCATTTATATTGAGCTTAGAATAGTAGCACTGTGATTGTCAGGTTTTTGTCTGGGGCTGGGTTGCTGATCATTTATATTGAGCGTAGAAAAATAGCACTGTGATTGTCAGGTTTTTGTCTGGGGCTGGGTTGCTGATCATTTATCTTGAGCTTAGAATGACACTGTGATTGTCAGTTTTTGTCTGGGGTTGGGTTGCTGAACATTTATGTTGAGCTTAGAAAAACACTGTGATTGTCAGGTTTTTGTCTCGGGCTTGGTGGCTGATCATTTATATTGAGCTTAGAATAATAGCACTGTGATTGTCGGGTTTTTGTCTGGGGCTGGGTTGCTGAACATTTATGTTGAGCTTAGAATGACACTGTGATTGTCAGGTTTTTGTCTGGGGCTGGGTTGCTGATCATTTATCTTGAGCTTAGAATGACACTGTGATTGTCAGGTTTTTATCTGGGGTTGGGTTGCTGATCATTTATGTTGAGCTTAGAAAAACACTGTGACTGTCAGGTTTTTGTCTAGGGCTTAGTTTGCTGATCATTTATGTTGAGCTTTGAATAATAACACTGTGATTGTCAGGTTTTTGACTGGGGCTGGGTTGCTGATCATTTTTGTTGAGCTTAGAATAACACTGTGATTGTCAGGTTTTTGTCAGAGGCTGGGTTGCTGATAATTTATGTTGAGCTTAGAATAACACTGTGATTGTCAGGTTTTTGACTGGGGCTGGGTTGCTGATCATTTATGTTGAGCTTAGAATAACACTGTGATTGTCAGGTTTTTGTCAGAGGCTGGGTTGCTGATAACTTATGTTGAGCTTAGAATAACACTGTGATTGTCAGGTTTTTGACTGGGGCTGGGTTGCTGATCATTTATGTTGAGCTTAGAATAACACTGTGATTGTCAGGTTTTTGTCTGGGGCTTGGTTGCTGATCATTTATGTTGAGCTTAGAATAACACTGTGATTGTCAGGTTTTTGTCTGAGGCTGGGTTGCTGATCATTTATGTTGAGCTTAGAATAACACTGTGATTGTCAGGTTTTTGTCTGAGGCTGGGTTGCTGATCATTTATGTTGAGCTTAGAATGACACTGTGATTGTTAGGTTTTTGTCTTGGGCTGGGTTGCTGATCATTTATGTTGAGCTTCGAAAAACACTGTGATTGTCAGGTTTTTGTCTGGGGCTGGGTTGCTGATCATTTATGTTGAGCTTCGAAAAACACTGTGATTGTCAGGTTTTTGTCTGGGGCTGGGTTGCTGATCATTTATGTTGAGCTTCGAAAAACACTGTGATTGTCAGGTTTTTGTCTGGGGCTGGGTTGCTGATCATTTATGTTGAGCTTCGAAAAACACTGTGATTGTCAGGTTTTTGTCTGGGGCTGGGTTGCTGATCATTTATGTTGAGCTTAGAATAACACTGTGATTGTCAGGTTTTTGTCTGGGGCTGGGTTGCTGATCATTTATGTTGAGCTTAGAATAACACTGTGATTGTCAGGTTTTGTGCTTAGATTAACACTGGCATTGTCAGGTTTTTGTCTGAGGGTGGGTTGCTGAACATTTATGTTGAGCTTAGAATAACACTGTGATTGTCAGGTTTTGCGCTTAGATTAACACTGGCATTGTCAGGTTTTTGTCTGGGGCTGGGTTTCTGATCATTTATGTTGAGCTTAGAATAACACTGTGATTGTCAGATTTTGTCCTTAGAACAACACTGATTGTCATGTTTTTGTCTGGGGCTTGATTGCTCATCATTTATGTTGAGCTTAGAATAATAACACTGTGATTGTCAGGTTTTTGACTGGTGCTGGGTTGCTGATCATTTTTGTTGAGCTTAGAATAACACTGTGATTGTCAGGTTTTTGTCAGAGGCTGGGTTGCTGATCATTTATGTTGATCTTAGAATAACACTGTGATTGTCAGGTTTTTGTCTTGGGCTGGGTTGCTGATCATTTATGTTGAGCTTAGAATAACACTGTGATTGTCAGGTTTTTGTCTGGGGCTGGGTTGCTGATCATTTATGATGAGCTTAGAATAACACTGTGATTGTCAGGTTTTTGTCTGGGGCTGGGTTGCTGATCATTTATGTTGAGCTTAGAATAACACTGTGATTGTCAGGTTTTTGTCTGAGGCTGGGTTGCTGATCATTTATGTTGAGCTTAGAGTGACACTGTGATTGTTAGGTTTTTGTCTTGGGCTGGGTTGCTGATCATTTATGTTGAGCTTCGAAAAACACTGTGATTGTCAGGTTTTTGTCTGGGGCTGGGTTGCTGATCATTTATCTTGAGCTTAGAATAATAACAATGTGATTGTCAGGTTTTTGTCTGGGGCTGGGTTGCTGATCATTTATGTTGAGCTTAGAATGACACTGTGATTGTTAGGTTTCTGTCTTGGGCTGGGTTTCTGATCATTTTTGTTGAGCTTCGAAAAACACTGTGACTGTCAGGTTTTTGTCTGGGGCTGGGTTGCTGATCATTTATGTTGAGCTTAGAATAATAACACTGTGATTGTTAGGTTTTTGTCTGGGGTTGGGTTGCTGATCATTTATGTTGAGCTTAGAATAACACTGTGATTGTCAGTTTTTGTCAGAGGCTGGGTTGCTGAACATTCATGTTGAGCTTAGAATAACACTGTGATTGTCAGGTTTTGTGCTTAGATTAACACTGGCATTGTCAGGTTTTTGTCTGGGGCTGGGTTGCTGATCATTCATATTGAGCTTAGAATAACACTGTGATTGTCAGGTTTAGTGCTTAGAATAACACTGTGATTGTGAGGTTTTTGTCTGAGGGTGGGTTGCTGAACATTCATGTTGAGCTTAGAATAACACTGTGATTGTCAGGTTTTGCGCTTAGATTAACACTGGCATTGTCAGCTTTTTGTCTGGGGCTGGGTTTCTAATCATTCATGTTGAGCTTAGAATAACACTGTGATTATCAGGTGTTGTGCTTAGAATAACACTGTGATTGTCAGGTTCTTGTCTGCGGCTGGGTTGCTGATCATTTATGTTGAGCTTCGAAAAACACTGTGACTGTCAGGCTTTTGTCTGGGGCTTGGTTGCTGGTGCTTTATATCGAGCTAAGAATAATAGCACTGTGATTGTCAGGTTTTCGTCTGGGGCTGGGCTGCTGATCATTTATGTTGATAACTAATAACTATCAGGTTCGAACACCCTGAATGAGTATGAATAACATTTGCGAGGGCAAGTTTCCATTCTTCAACTTCTTGAATGGCATTATGTTTATTATGGTGAGCATATGTTTATTCGGTAAACAACTGTTCAGTGTATCAGATTTAAACAATGAATGATACATATTGTAAGTGTTATGTGTATATAGTGTATGTATTAGGTCATAATAACAGTTATTACATAACTATCCAATTGAAACAACATTGACACAAAGTCAGGTAATTACACTGTCAAGGAGTACGATCCCGAACTATGTATGCAGGAACCAACAACAACAATGGAATAAAATGATAATGATGTATTTACATGAATGATATAGTACAGGTGAAAATGGAATGGATTACGATTTAAGTTTCTCAAATACTCAAGCAAGTGATACAAGTTCTAATCAATACACCAGTACATTCACATTAATCACCAATTCAATAGTTACAATCGTCAATACAGAGTTCAAATCCGACACAACAATTGTGTCAATACACAATGCAAATTCAGTAATTCAGTAACCACATATCAATTTTGAAAGATTTACAATATATATATATTGGAGATTTGAAAACAATACACACACGCACTACACACACACTCACACACACACACACACAGACGGTGGTCCCAGGCCAAGCGTTATCCCACGAAGCACGTTACAGATCCCACGACGTGCAGTTCCGTAGCAGATCCCACGAAGTGCCAGGAGTGGATTCCATGGAGAAATATCCGGACTCGAAAGACGTGCGTAGACGTAAGGTATCCAGACAGCACAGATGTCTCACATCACACTACATTGGACGCTAGGTAAGGACTTGGACATCAGCTCAGCGTCACGTGTACAGACATACGTTAAAACTAGGAATCAAATGGAAACATTATTTAGCTACTGGTATATTATATAACTCAGCATGTGTCCATTTATGCACCAAATGAACACACGTGTATCTACGTTATGAACAATATACTCACAAGGAACTACAGTATTACTGAATTATAACTAGACCGATATTACAGTTCAGCAACCGGTTTTACCGTGACAGCAATTGTGAAAATAGTAAGATATATAATACGAGAAATATGATGAAAATGAATGATGAAAAATTAGTACTCACGGCCACTGGTCACAGGTCGGACGATATAAACATCAGGCACTCAGTTCACAACAATTTCAACGTAAGTGCGTCTTCAGACTGCACACTTCCAATATAAACACAGCAGCAGCAAATAATACCCACATCTCGACCACACTGGTCGCACAATATATTTCCACATTCCACATGTCTCAAATTTCTCAATATAATGCGTGTCCCGAATCGACGCAAACTTTCACATATCTTCCAATATAAACAACGTGCCCATGCACGGCAAAAATATTCAATGTCTCGCAGCCAGTCCATAATGCTGCATGCTGCTCCCAATAGTATCTCATACCCACTAGCTGAATGCCCGAAGTTATATATCAACCGCCTGACCCGCGCCGCGTCAAACATGAGCTAAACAATATCTAAAAATAGCAACAAGAAATGCCACTTTACCGTCGACACAATACCTAAACCAGCTCACATGATCAGCCGTTCTCAGATACGGGACTCACCAGCGACCGCCAATGCTTCACTCAAGCGAGACCACAAACAGCTATACAACAGTACTACAGTGTGGTGCAAAATTATGAGAAGGATATGTTCTCAAAATATTATACAAATTGTCACTGTGTGACAACACTATTATGGAAGCCAGAAACACGCTGAATATACCTATACTCTGATAGCAAATATTTGATTGGTATTTGTCCAGTGAGCAACTGCACATTGAACTCTCACTCTCACATGTGTTCAATATACTATGTATTGTTATATCAGTCTAGTCTCACAATTAGAAGAGAAAATAAAAATTAGGGGATGTCACAAAGCCTCTAAGCTTTTATTTCTAATTTGGAATGTGGTGGTGTTTGATTTTTTCCTAGGATGGGAAACATGGTGTCACAGTGGAATAGGTGATGGAATACCACTCATATTTTTTTTAAATCTCAGGTAATTTGTCAACATGGATACCTATATTGTTTGTAATTGTTAATTGTAACATTGTATGATGAATAAATGTTTTGATTGACTAATTGATTGATTTCACGTTCGAAACAAAAGGCCTTACAAACACAGATAGCTACGGTAATTGTTTTTGACCGTGTCAATAAATACGAAAAGTCCATCGTTATCACAGGTTTAAAATCCGCATATAGATAATTTCGTGAACATAAACTTACACAGGACATCATACCGAGGTATGGAAGCCCGTTAGTGCCAGGTGTGAAAATATTTTTATCTGGCAGCCGCCATTTATTCATACGGCGACCACTAATTACTTATAGGGCGGCCCTCATTATCTAGGTTGCAACCGTCATATAATTAACTAGCAACCGCCAGATACTTATAACCAGTTAATCAAGCCAAGTCAGACGAATGTGGCGAAAGGAGCTTTATCCTAACAGTGCAGTCAAGAAAACACGAATACAAAGACGATCACAAGTAATGTTAAACTACACAATACACCAATAGGCTACAATGCGTAAGTAAATATATGGATTTAGTGCAAGACATTGGCAAACAAAATAATCAGATATCAAGTGAATTGAAAATAAAGGGCTGGGAGGGTGGGAGATCGCATTAGCAGGACTGGGAGGAGAACCAGTAGCAGTAGCGTCCACTTCCAAGACCAGACGTTGGAGGAATAACAGTAGCAGATACCGTCCGGCTCGCAAACCAGACCTTGGAGGAGTAGCAGTAGCAATAGCAGTAGCAGTAGCGTCTGTCTCCCACACCAGCCTTGCGAGGAGTAGCAATAGCAGTAGCGTCCACCGGCCGACTCTCACACTAGGACTGGGAGGAGTAGCATTAGCAATAGCAGTAACATCCAGCGTCTGTTACCCACACCATGATTGGGAGCAGTAGTAGTAGCCAGTTCCCAAACCACAACGTGGAGCAGTAGCAATAGTTTCCAACGCCCACATCAGGACTGGGAGGAAAATCAGTAGCAATAGCAGTAGCGTCCGTCTCCCACACCAGGACTGGGAGGCGTAACAATAGCAGTAGCGTACAGCGTCCGTCTCCCACACCAGGACTGGGAGGAATAGCAGTCGCAATAGCAGTAGCATTTGTTTCCCACACCGGGACTGGGAGGAGTAGCAAGATAGCGCCTGCTTCCAATACCAGACCTTGAAGGAATAGCAGTAGCAGTAGCGTCCAGTTCTTAGACCAGGCCTGGGGAGAGTAGCAGTAGCAGTAGCGTCCGCTTCCCAGACCAGACCTTGGATGAGTAGCAATAGTGGCTCTCAGACCAGGCCTGGGGAGTAGCAGTAGCAATAGCAGTATCAGTAGCGTCAGGCTCTCTGACCAGGCGGAGGAGTAGCAGTAGCAATAGCAGTAGCGTCGGTCTCTCACACCAGGACTAGGAGTTGCAGTAGCAGTAGCGTTCAGCGCCAGTCTCCCAGCCGCGAATTCGCAGTGAGGGAGCGAAGTGCTGCAAGCGAGAGGGTGATGCAAGCGAACAAGGAAGCGATGCGAGAGAACGAGAGACCGATGTGAGGTAGCAAGAGAGCGATGCGAGGGAACGAGTGAGCGATATGATATTCATATAGATCAACCTCGCTATCTCGCATTGCTCTCTCGCTCTACCGCATTGCTCTCTGGCTCTATTGCATCGCTCTCTTGCATGGCACTCTCATTATCTCGCTTCCTTGTTCTCTCGCTCCCTCGCTCTCTGGCCCCCTCGTTATCTCACATTGCTCTCTCGTTCCCTTGTTCTCTCGCTCTCTCGTTCCATCGCTCAGGTGACCAGTCCCATTATAATTCTTCGTTCTTAAAACGATAATTTTCTGAATTCTTGATGTAAAATTTCTGGGTTCTCACGATAAATTTGTTTTATTTTCATTCGCTAATTATTCATTCTCGTGCGCGCGAAAAAAAGTCTCATCCACTCTGCTGCAGTAACAGTTAGACTGTGTTAAATGTAGGCCTACCAGTAATAGTAACGTTAGTAGCAGTATCGTCCGTCTACCACACCAGGACTGGGAGTAGTAATAGTAACGTTAGTAGCAGTATCGTCCGTCTACCACTCCAGTACTGGGAGTAGTAATAGCAACGTTAGTAGCAATATCGTCCGTCTACCACTCCAGTACTGGGAGTAGTAATAGTAACGTTAGTAGCAATATCGTCCGTCTACCACACCAGGACTGGGAGTAGTAATAGTAACGTTAGTAGCAGTATCGTCCGTCTACCACTCCAGTACTGGGAGTAGTAATAGCAACGTTAGTAGCAATATCGTCCGTCTACCAGTCCAGTACTGGGAGTAGTAATAGTAACGTTAGTAGCAATATCGTCCGTCTACCACACCAGAACTGGGAGTAGTAATAGTAACGTTAGTAGCAGTATCGTCCGTCTACCACTTCAGGACTGGGAGTGGTAATAGCAACGTTAGTAGCAATATCGTCCGTCTGCCACTCCAGGACTGGGAGTAGTAATAGCAACGTTAGTAGCAATATCGTCCGTCTACCACACCAGTACTGGGAGTAGTAATAGTAACGTTAGTAGCAGTATCGTCCGTCTACCACACCAGTACTGGGAGTAGTAATAGCAACGTTAGTAGCAATATCGTCCGTCTACCACACCAGTACTGGGAGTCGTAATAGCAACGTTAGTAGCAGTATCGTCCGTCTACCACACCAGTACTGGGAGTAGTAATAGTAACGTTAGTAGCAGTATCGTCCGTCTACCACTCCAGTACTGGGAGTAGTAATAGTAACGTTAGTAGCAATATTGTCCGTCTACCACACCAGGACTGGGAGTAGTAATAGTAACGTTAGTAGCAGTATCGTCCGTCTACCACTCCAGTACTGGGAGTAGTAATAGTAACGTTAGTAGCAGTATCGTCCGTCTACCACTCCAGTACTGGGAGTAGTAATAGTAACGTTAGTAGCAGTATCGTCCGTCTACCACTCCAGTACTGGGAGTAGTAATAGTAACGTTAGTAGCAGTATCGTCCGTCTACCACAGCAGGACTGGGAGTAGTAATAGTAACGTTAGTAGCAGTATCGTCCGTCTACCACTCCAGTACTGGGAGTAGTAATAGTAACGTTAGTAGCAGTATCGTCCGTCTACCACACCAGTACTGGGAGTAGTAATAGCAACGTTAGTAGCAATATCGTCCGTCTACCACACCAGTACTGGGAGTCGTAATAGCAACGTTAGTAGCAATATTGTCCGTCTACCACACCAGGACTGGGAGTAGTAATAGTAACGTTAGTAGCAGTATCGTCCGTCTACCACTCCAGTACTGGGAGTAGTAATAGTAACGTTAGTAGCAGTATCGTCCGTCTACCACTCCAGTACTGGGAGTAGTAATAGTAACGTTAGTAGCAGTATCGTCCGTCTACCACTCCAGTACTGGGAGTAGTAATAGTAACGTTAGTAGCAGTATCGTCCGTCTACCACAGCAGGACTGGGAGTAGTAATAGTAACGTTAGTAGCAGTATCGTCCGTCTACCACTCCAGTACTGGGAGTAGTAATAGTAACGTTAGTAGCAGTATCGTCCGTCTACCACTCCAGTACTGGGAGTAGTAATAGTAACGTTAGTAGCAGTATCGTCCGTCTACCACACCAGGACTGGGAGTAGTAATAGTAACGTTAGTAGCAGTATCGTCCGTCTACCACACCAGGACTGGGAGTAGTAATAGTAACGTTAGTAGCAGTATCGTCCGTCTACCACTCCAGTACTGGGAGTAGTAATAGTAACGTTAGTAGCAGTATCGTCCGTCTACCACAGCAGGACTGGGAGTAGTAATAGCAACGTTAGTAGCAATATCGTCCGTCTACCACACCAGTACTGGGAGTAGTAATAGTAACGTTAGTAGCAGTATCGTCCGTCTACCACACCAGGACTGGGAGTAGTAATAGTAACGTTAGTAGCAATATCGTCCGTCTACCACACCAGGACTGGGAGTAGTAATAGTAACGTTAGTAGCAGTATCGTCCGTCTACCACTCCAGTACTGGGAGTAGTAACAATAACGTTAGTAGCTGTATCGTCCGTCTACCACACCAGGACTGGGAGTAGTAATAGTAACGTTAGTAGCAGTATCGTCCGTCTACCACTCCAGTACTGGGAGTAGTAATAGTAACGTTAGTAGCAATATCGTCCGTCTACCACACCAGGACTGGGAGTAGTAATAGTAACGTTAGTAGCAGTATCGTCCGTCTACCACTCCAGTACTGGGAGTAGTAATAGTAACGTTAGTAGCAGTATCGTCCGTCTACCACTCCAGTACTGGGAGTAGTAATATTAACGTTAGTAGCAATATCGTCCGTCTACCACTCCAGGACTGGGAGTAGTAATAGTAACGTTAGTAGCAGTATCGTCCGTCTACCACTCCAGTACTGGGAGTAGTAATAGTAACGTTAGTAGCAGTATCGTCCGTCTACCACTCCAGTACTGGGAGTAGTAATAGTAACGTTAGTAGCAGTATCGTCCGTCTACCACAGCAGGACTGGGAGTAGTAATAGTAACGTTAGTAGCAGTATCGTCCGTCTACCACTCCAGTACTGGGAGTAGTAATAGTAACGTTAGTAGCAGTATCGTCCGTCTACCACACCAGTACTGGGAGTAGTAATAGCAACGTTAGTAGCAATATCGTCCGTCTACCACACCAGTACTGGGAGTCGTAATAGCAACGTTAGTAGCAATATTGTCCGTCTACCACACCAGGACTGGGAGTAGTAATAGTAACGTTAGTAGCAGTATCGTCCGTCTACCACTCCAGTACTGGGAGTAGTAATAGTAACGTTAGTAGCAATATCGTCCGTCTACCACACCAGGACTGGGAGTAGTAATAGTAACGTTAGTAGCAGTATCGTCCGTCTACCACTCCAGTACTGGGAGTAGTAATAGTAACGTTAGTAGCAGTATCGTCCGTCTACCACTCCAGTACTGGGAGTAGTAATATTAACGTTAGTAGCAATATCGTCCGTCTACCACTCCAGGACTGGGAGTAGTAATAGTAACGTTAGTAGCAGTATCGTCCGTCTACCACACCAGGACTGGGAGTAGTAATAGTAACGTTAGTAGCAGTATCGTCCGTCTACCACTCCAGTACTGGGAGTAGTAATAGTAACGTTAGTAGCAGTATCGTCCGTCTACCACAGCAGGACTGGGAGTAGTAATAGCAACGTTAGTAGCAATATCGTCCGTCTACCACACCAGTACTGGGAGTAGTAATAGTAACGTTAGTAGCAGTATCGTCCGTCTACCACACCAGGACTGGGAGTAGTAATAGTAACGTTAGTAGCAGTATCGTCCGTCTACCACCCCAGGACTGGGAGTAGTAATAGTAACGTTAGTAGCAGTATCGTCCGTCTACCACACCAGGACTGGGAGTAGTAATAGCAACGTTAGTAGCAGTATCGTCCGTCTACCACTCCAGTACTGGGAGTAGTAATAGTAACGTTAGTAGCAATATCGTCCGTCTACCACACCAGGACTGGGAGTAGTAATAGTAACGTTAGTAGCAGTATCGTCCGTCTACCACTCCAGTACTGGGAGTAGTAATAGCAACGTTAGTAGCAATATCGTCCGTCTACCACTCCAGTACTGGGAGTAGTAATAGCAACGTTAGTAGCAATATCGTCCGTCTACCACTCCAGTACTGGGAGTAGTAATAGCAACGTTAGTATCAGTATCGTCCGTCTACCACTCCAGTACTGGGAGTAGTAATAGCAACGTTAGTAGCAGTATCGTCCGTCTACCACTCCAGTACTGGGAGTAGTAATAGTAACGTTAGTAGCAGTATCGTCCGTCTACCACTCCAGTACTGGGAGTAGTAATAGTAACGTTAGTAGCAGTATCGTCCGTCTACCACACCAGGACTGGGAGTAGTAATAGTAACGTTAGTAGCAGTATCGTCCGTCTACCACTCCAGTACTGGGAGTAGTAATAGTAACGTTAGTAGCAGTATCGTCCGTCTACCACAGCAGGACTGGGAGTAGTAATAGCAACGTTAGTAGCAATATCGTCCGTCTACCACACCAGTACTGGGAGTAGTAATAGTAACGTTAGTAGCAGTATCGTCCGTCTACCACACCAGGACTGGGAGTAGTAATAGTAACGTTAGTAGCAATATCGTCCGTCTACCACACCAGGACTGGGAGTAGTAATAGTAACGTTAGTAGCAGTATCGTCCGTCTACCACTCCAGTACTGGGAGTAGTAACAATAACGTTAGTAGCTGTATCGTCTGTCTACCACACCAGGACTGGGAGTAGTAATAGTAACGTTAGTAGCAGTATCGTCCGTCTACCACTCCAGTACTGGGAGTAGTAATAGTAACGTTAGTAGCAATATCGTCCGTCTACCACACCAGGACTGGGAGTAGTAATAGTAACGTTAGTAGCAGTATCGTCCGTCTACCACTCCAGTACTGGGAGTAGTAATAGTAACGTTAGTAGCAGTATCGTCCGTCTACCATTCCAGTACTGGGAGTAGTAATATTAACGTTAGTAGCAATATCGTCCGTCTACCACTCCAGGACTGGGAGTAGTAATAGTAACGTTAGTAGCAGTATCGTCCGTCTACCACTCCAGTACTGGGAGTAGTAATAGTAACGTTAGTAGCAGTATCGTCCGTCTACCACACCAGTACTGGGAGTAGTAATAGCAACGTTAGTAGCAGTATCATCCGTCTACCACTCCAGGACTGGGAGTAGTAATAGTAACGTTAGTAGCAGTATCGTCCGTCTACCACTCCAGTACTGGGAGTAGTAATAGTAACGTTAGTAGCAGTATCGTCCGTCTACCACACCAGGACTGGGAGTAGTAATAGTAACGTTAGTAGCAGTATCGTCCGTCTACCACCCCAGGACTGGGAGTAGTAATAGTAACGTTAGTAGCAGTATCGTCCGTCTACCACACCAGTACTGGGAGTAGTAATAGCAACGTTAGTAGCAGTATCGTCCGTCTACCACTCCAGTACTGGGAGTAGTAATAGTAACGTTAGTAGCAATATCGTCCGTCTACCACACCAGGACTGGGAGTAGTAATAGTAACGTTAGTAGCAGTATCGTCCGTCTACCACTCCAGTACTGGGAGTAGTAATAGCAACGTTAGTAGCAATATCGTACGTCTACCACTCCAGTACTGGGAGTAGTAATAGCAACGTTAGTAGCAATATCGTCCGTCTACCACTCCAGTACTGGGAGTAGTAATAGCAACGTTAGTATCAGTATCGTCCGTCTACCACTCCAGTACTGGGAGTAGTAATAGCAACGTTAGTAGCAATATCGTCCGTCTACCACTCCAGTACTGGGAGTAGTAATAGCAACGTTAGTAGCAATATTGTCCGTCTACCACACCAGGACTGGGAGTAGTAATAGTAACGTTAGTAGCAGTATCGTCCGTCTACCACTCCAGTACTGGGAGTAGTAATAGTAACGTTAGTAGCAGTATCGTCCGTCTACCACACCAGGACTGGGAGTAGTAATAGTAACGTTAGTAGCAGTATCATCCGTCTACCACTCCAGGACTGGGAGTAGTAATAGTAACGTTAATAGCAGTATCATCCGTCTACCACTCCAGGACTGGGAGTAGTAATAGTAACGTTAGTAGCAGTATCGTCCGTCTACCACTCCAGAACTGGGAGTAGTAATAGTAACGTTAGTAGCAGTATCGTCCGTCTACCACTCCAGTACTGGGAGTAGTAATAGCAACGTTAGTAGCAATATCATCCGTCTACCACTCCAGTACTGGGAGTAGTAATAGTAACGTTAGTAGCAGTATCATCCGTCTACCACACCAGGACTGGGAGTAGTAATAGCAACGTTAGTAGCAATATCGTCCGTCTACCACTCCAGTACTGGGAGTAGTAATAGTAACGTTAGTAGCAGTATCGTCCGTCTACCACACCAGGACTGGGAGTAGTAATAGCAACGTTACTAGCAATATCGTCCGTCTACCACTCCAGTACTGGGAGTAGTAATAGTAACGTTAGTAGCAGTATCATCCGTCTACCACTCCAGTACTGGGAGTAGTAATAGTAACGTTAGTAGCAGTATCGTCCGTCCACCACACCAGGACTGGGAGTAGTAATAGCAACGTTAGTAGCAATATCGTCCGTCTACCACTCCAGTACTGGGAGTAGTAATAGTAACGTTAGTAGCAGTATCATCCGTCTACCACTCCAGTACTGGGAGTAGTAATAGTAACGTTAGTAGCAGTATCGTCCGTCTACCACACCAGGACTGGGAGTAGTAATAGCAACGTTAGTAGCAATATCGTCCGTCTACCACTCCAGTACTGGGAGTAGTAATAGTA
Source organism: Terebella lapidaria (assembly GCA_949152475.1). NCBI lineage: Eukaryota > Metazoa > Annelida > Polychaeta > Terebellida > Terebellidae > Terebella > Terebella lapidaria. The sequence continues at coordinate 32,879,658 of OX424558.1, forward strand.
ACGTTAGTAGCAGTATCATCCGTCTACCACTCCAGAACTGGGAGTAGTAATAGTAACGTTAGTAGCAGTATCGTCCGTCCACCACACCAGGACTGGGAGTAGTAATAGCAACGTTAGTAGCAATATCGTCGGTCTACCACTCCAGTACTGGGAGTAGTAATAGTAACGTTAGTAGCAGTATCATCCGTCTACCACTCCAGTACTGGGAGTAGTAATAGTAACGTTAGTAGCAGTATCATCCGTCTACCACTCCAGTACTGGGAGTAGTAATAGTAACGTTAGTAGCAGTATCGTCCGTCTACCACAGCAGGACTGGGAGTTTTAATAGTAACGTTAGTAGCAGTATTGTCCGTCTACCACACCAGGACTGGGAGTAGTAATGGTAACGTTAGTAGCAATATCGTATGTCTACCACCCCAGGCCTGGAAGGAGCAGCAGTAGCAATAGCTGCAGCATCCGTTTCACATCAGGACTGGGAGGAATAGCAGTAGCGATAGCATCTGCTTCCCAGACCAGACCTTGGAGGAATAGCATGCCTCCATGCAAAAAGTGCAATCCTGCACCTTTCTCGTGTGTAGGCCACAGGCACTTGAAAACCAATAAAATGACGGTACATTGTGCTATATATAATAATATATACAAGGCACTCAAGCCCCTGTCGGGAAAATGGTGGTTGGACCAACACTCGAAACTTCAAAGTGCACAACGGATGTTTTGAATCCAAATTCCAGCCACGCAAGGTCTTGGAAGCGGTGGTGGTGATATACAATGTGCTAGAAAACCTTCATTTCATGGATATTATGTGTAAATACTGTACTAATTTGAATATAGAGTCTTCACGGCTTTCACGGGATATGCTGGTTTGTATCAATTCGGTGGATAAGTAGAATTTTTGGAGCTTTGAAGTTTCGAGTGTTGGTCCAACCACCATTTTCCCGACAGGGGCTTGAGTGCCTTGTATATATTATTATATATAGCACATTGTACCGTCAATTTAATGGTCTTCAAATGCCTGTGGTGTAGGCCCTACACGTGGGTGCATAAACGGGATACTGTGTCTGTCTGGATACGCAAAGTAACGTTCCTGTTCCATCACCAATGCTAATACAGTCCAACAATCACCTAATGTAGGCCTATCGAATCGTCGCCATGTTATTGTTCGTTTCATAAACTTGATTCGCTAAGCAATTCATATACGCACACCATGATATCCCTCTTCAGTGGGTCAACTACTTGGTCCGCGTGCTTTGATTTGGCACCTCGCCAGGTCAGACACTGTCAATAAGCCAGTTCGGAAATGTTTCTAGGTCAGGTCAAGTGGTATAAACAAAACATTCGTACACACCATGCTCAAACGCGAGTGACGCGGTGAACTCGAAGTAAACAAAGTATATAGTATTGTACAGGCGAAATCGAGTAATGTGTTGGTGACAGTGACTCGACAATGGTAGCGTGACAGCATGGTTCGGCTATGTTTATACCGCTTGACCCCGACCCAATTCCACTGACCTGACCTGAAAACATTTCCGAACTCACGTATAGTAAGCCCTCGAAAAAAATGCAAAATTGACGTCTCTCAGATCATTCTGATGTATGAAAAATATACTTGTATATAAACTTTTAGGTACTGTATATCGCAAGAAACCCATTGTGGGTTTCTGATATCACGTATATTTCGCTTGACGAAAATTTCGCGGTTCTGTGATCGAAAATATTTCGCGGTATGAAAATGCCGCGGTTTCCATACCGGGAAAAAGTTCGTCATCCATAAATTGTGCTCGATGGATAGGCGGCAAGATTTTAGGGCCCATGTAGCGCAACTCACTATTTCTTCTAGATTCAATGAAGATTAAAAATGTGCCAGACGGATTGAATATGGTATACATTCAGTGGGTAAGTAGTATTAACAGAGTAAGGTGCGCCACATGAGCCGATTTGAGTTGTTTGCAGTTATTATTTCATGTGTTGTCGCAGGGGCGACTGACACTGATCACGATAATCTGCCCCAGCCGCATTTCGGTCCATGTATAGCTCAGGTTACCCTTTCTTCTAAATTCAATCAAGATTATAAATGTGCCAGACGGATTGCCTATGGGGCCCAAGTATCATATCCTGCACCTTCCTCTATATTCAAAAAGGATTAAAAAGGTGCGAGACGGATTAAATGGTATGTTTTCAGTGGACGAGTAGTATTAAGGAGCAGTGTACGGTACTTGGGCCGAATATGGTATGCATTTAGCGGGTGAGCAGTATTAGTGGAGTAAGGTGCACTACTTGGGCCCGCATTGGCCTTGAACTGTTAACCCTGAAACTCATTCTTCTCAACCCTCTCATGTTCTCCTCCCGGGTCCACGCTTCAATTGACGCTGCTGGACGCTGGTTTGACATTTTGTTTGGATTGCCATTTTTGATCAGCCCGGACAGAAAATATGCTCCTTTCGACTCATCGGCGCTAGGGCGCATTTCATGAGACAAACGGCCCAAGTATCATACACTGCGCCTTCCTCTATATCCAATAAGGATTAAAAAGGTGACAGACGGATTAAATGGCATTCATTTAGTGGACGAGTAGTATTAAGGCGCAGTGTATGTTACTTGGGCCAGACAGGCTTACTCTCGATTGTTTTCACGCAATAAGCACGGCCCTGTGGCCCAAGTATCATACACTGCGCCTTAATACTACTCGTCTACTAAATGATTGCCATTAAGATTTAATCCGTCTGTCACCTTTTCAATCCTTATTGAATATAGAGGAAGGCTCAGGATACGATACATGGGCCGGCCCTGTTTACTCCACATTTCGGCCCAAGTACCGTACACTGCTCCTTAATACTACTCGTCCACTGAAAACATGCCATTTAATCCGTCTCGCACCTTTTTAATCCTTATTGAATATAGAGGAAGGCGCAGGATATGATACTTGGGTCCAGATGTTATTTCACAACTCCGTATTTCAGCTCAATGAATCAAAATCTGATAATTTATCAAACATTTCACCATCAAGCTCATTTAAAACCCTTTCTTGTTCTCCCAATGAAAACAATGTTCGTTTATGTGGCCTTTTCCATAGTAGTGTTTATCAATATTTCGCGATAATTATCTGTTCGCGGGTGTAGGGCAATCTGCGAAAAATCCGTGATTTGCAGTATTTTATGGTTGTTTCTGGTCTGAGGGTATCAGGGCGCAGTAACCCCCCCCCCCCCCCTCCCCACAAAAAAAAACATGCAAAGTTAATGTCTATCAGGTGACTTCTGAGGTGTACAATCCAGCCCCGGGCAGTAATGCCTCTGTCTCTTTCCTGAATTTCGGCCTTAAGACCTGCCTGTCTCTCCCGACCACATTATATGATATAAATGAAATGAAGGAGGGAGGGGTATAAAATTTGATTTGAAATTGAATATATACTTTGTTTTTCATAAAATGTATTTGACCTAAACCTGTCATATATATAATTTGACCTAATGCTATATTTGACCTAATCCTGTATATATTGTAGAGTGACTATAGCATTAGGTCAATGACTTTAGGTCAAAGTATATATGTTACTTTTTTATCGTATATATTTAGTATTTGCGAAATATCTCAAAACACTATAGACACGAACGTAAGTGACGAAAAAAGGTCACTTTTAACTCTGGAAGATAGAAAAAAAATGATAGGCAAGAGAAATATATCACATTTATACAAAAATTGACCTAATGCTGTCGATTTGACTTAAACCTGCAAGTTTGACCTAATGCTGTCTATATAGTTATATATATATATATATATATATATATATATATATATATATATACACAGAACAGAGAAACGCGTGCTCCAAATAAATAACTATTGAATTAAAAATAAAGCCAAATATTTCACGACCTGCTTCGCCTATTTTAAGGTACAATTAAAATAGGAAAATTTGTAGGGTCCTCGGACACACGCACATAGCTGATTATTATGGATTTTTACAGTCTCAATATATATATCAGTTTAAAGTTATAGTTATTTGAAATTGACATTTTCCCATTACTGTTCAATTTGCATGCACGTGTTGCTCTAAACCTACGTCTCTCTCTTAATTTCTGCTCTAGGAAACTGTCCAAATTCGACATATCCCTGCCACAACGAATGTTGTGTCATACCGGGGAAAACAGCAAAGACCTGGTCCGATGCCAACCAGTCCTGCCAGGACGAGTACAAAGGGTCCCTAGCTTACCACAACTTGGAAGAGGCAATCGAAAATCCAGAGGAAGGACCGAGCCATACCACAGAAGATAGGCAATACTGGATAGGAGTCGTGCGGCATCCCTGGTCTTGGGTTACCGGTAAGCAAATGATTGAATGAAATAATTCGTATTTGGCTTGAATCACACATCTGGTTCCGTATTATCAGTCACGGGGTACTTTAATTCATGAATACGTATATGTGGTCAAATTTTTTCTGGAAAATATGAAAAAAAAACTGCTAGGTTTGTCGGAGCTGATTGATATTTCAAATGATATAAAATGTAATAAAATGCCGTAATTGAAAGTGAACACGGAAATTTTTGCGGAACGTTTTAATGACACTTCCTATCACCATATTTTTTATATACTACGGAGACGAGTCGTGAAATTGCGGTTATATCAATGACAGGGGAAAATGCAAATGAGACCCAGCGAATCACGTATACACGATGGCAGAAACAGGAGGGTTCTGGAATCAATGAAACGTGTATTCATCTAGATCTCAACCAGGACGGCAACTGGGCCGACAAACGGTGTACCGAACAAAGCCAATATTTCATCTGTGAATGCAAGGATTGTGGCACCCGAAGTAAGTATATATTGGTTTTATTCATTTCATCAATTCATCAATCAACCAACCAACCGTCCAATCGATTAATCTATCAATTGATCATCGAAGCACATACCAATCAATCAAGCGACCGACCGACCAATCAATCTGATCAACAGACATGCCAATGACCAAACATCTTTTTACTATGATATCTTCGGACATTGATACTGTTTCGACTGGTAATACACCGGGTACGTAAAAACTTCACACATTGGCAGCAAGCCAGACAAAGCCGAGCAGGTTGGTTCATGTGAGCCTAGGATGTATGGGGTTTTTGAGATTAACTTTGACCTTGACCTGAATTTTATTGCCGAGTCAGCTTTTATTTCATATTCTTCTGTATCTCAGAACCGGTGTGTCATATAGCTAAAAAGGCGTATTTTCGGATTCATCGCCTTAGAATAATATGTCTAAGGGTCTAGACCAGTCATGTCTTCTGGGTATCAGGGATATATTTTCACCTTGACTTAAAATTTTCGTCTCCATCTCTCGTTGCCATAGACAACCATGTCTCGTGGGTATGTGAACAATGTCGACCTTGACCAAACCATGACCAAATCTTGACCAAATTCTTTTTTTTTTTCTTTTTGGGGTTTCTCTTACGGGTCCTAAGGCTGTGACCTTTAGGTTGAGTCTGCTTGTTATAAGTTATTCTTCACACTGAAATGTTGCCAATGCTTCTCCAGGCCTTGATGTGTACTTGAGGCTCTCTATTGACTATATCATAGTTTTCTGTCATTTGTGATATAATCACTTATATGTTGAGAATGGTTTGTTTTGTTTTTTTCCCCTAGCGAAAGAAAATGTCGTGAGCATATTTACTCGTTTGAATGTGCGTATGCGTGTATATTGTCTTCAATCTTTCACAGAAACAACCGCGGTAACTTCTTCCCCTAATGTCACACCGTCATCGGAACCCGCCGAAAAGGGTAATTTATTAATATAAAATAAACATTATTGTGTATATATTACATGCTTTCGCAGAAACACAAAAATACATGTCCGTAACTTTAAGCCTACGCGGGCAAGTCTGTGACGCCAAATCACTGATAGAGAAATGTATATTGCAAAGAAGCATGGCATAAAATGGTATTCAATTTTGACGATCCATGTATCATATGAATGTTTTGTGAGCAAAAGCGTCTTGTAACTTTGTCCATGTCATTACTTTGCAGACAAGTTGATGTACATTTACATTGGATCTGCCGCTGCCGTCTTGTTCGCCGTCATCCTTGTCGCCTTTGCGGGCTGGTACAGGTGAGGTTCAACGGGGTTCATCATAGATTTATGTATTTCGTCTAGTCACTATTCTTGGGCCATGAACAAAGTAAGCGGCTATAGGCCATAAGGGGCCGGTCATTATTCATTGGGTGGATGTTGGATGGAATTTTCGAGAAATTATTTTTCAAAGTTTGAACCCCCCATCCCAGAAAAAAAAAGCTGTAACCTTTGTCGCAAATTTATGATATTATAAGGTCAGTGAATATTGTAACGGAGTTGGGGTGTTCCCAAATTTCCCCAAGGTATTCCGTCCAGAAAACAGTCGGTTCACGGTTTAAAGGAGTATTCATAGAATGTACAAGTGTTATTTCGTTGATAAAAGTTATATACGGTTACATATTATTGGTATCAGAGAGGTGGTCCGGCTCATAAATTAGTATATTTTCTCACGGTTGAGACGGAGCCGCCGGACACCCTTGGCAGCCACTGATTGGTTCTAGCATGTTTTGTAAAAATCCGTAAAAATCATATAGGACAAGTGTTTGTCCTATATGTGACGTCACAATGAGTCGGTCACGTGACACCCGGTTCCTTGTGTATTTAAGCCCTCGGTTCCGGTGATTCAGTGAAGTAGGTGTTCTGACGTCGATCAGTGCAGACCCATCTTTCAGAGCAGAAGTACTCCGGATCACGGCTGAGTCATGCATATGGTTTCAAAATACATCTTCCGGCTGTACACTTAGAAAATAAAGCTGAAAACATTATCCGAGTTATTCTTCCGTGTTCCTGAAGAAACCTGAAGAATGATAAAGTATCGGTAATACAGAGTAAAGGGAAACAATGAAAAGATATACGAAGTTAACAGTCGGTTAAGATAAAGCTGATAACGTCGGCGGAGGAGTTGCGGAGACGGAAGCAGCATGTGGCTGAGTTCTACGTTTCAGAAGCAGTTGAGACGGAAGCGGAACGCGGCTGAGTTCTTCATTCCAGGCGCAGTTGCAGAGGGCAGACGGTAACGGTTATAGGTCCACTCCAGACCACGCTACCAACCCTAGAGATCTCTAATCATTTCAACCAAATAGCAATAGCCGATAATCTTCCGTCAGCTCCGACTTACCTCAGATCCGTTACAATATTATGAATTGTGCTCTTCGTGTATCCACCATTCCATTGTAGTGAATGCCACAACAACTTATTGCAATTATTATATGGATATGATCATGAAATCACTTAATTTTGAATGGTGTTCGAGGGCAAGAAAGGTGGCAATCTATCAATGTTAAATTTTGTCCTGTCAAGAAATTTCTGGGCCCGCACAAAATTTTGAGTATTTGCTCGGTTTTATAGCGGTGCAATCTTTCGGAATCATCATGTTTGTGTACAGCCCAAAGTTTCTTCTGCTCCAAAATTACAATACTACTTCGAATCCTGATGGGTGTAAACAGGACCAAATCCTCGAATATCCTCAGATTCTCGAGATCCCGTTTTGAGTTGAAATTTAACATTGTGGTAAATTGGCAACTCTATTTTTGCGATATAAGTCACAAATTTCGTAGAAAATTGCCGTTTGACTCCCATTTGAAATATGACAAGTTATAGAACGATACTATTCAGCATTGCAAACAAAAATTTAAAAACCATTGTAAACAGGTTAGAAAAATCAGAGTATACACAACCCATCGTTTCCGAGCCCTTTAGAAACACTGAGACCTTGGTCAAAGGTCACTCAGTTCATTCATTGACTCAGAAATTTTTGATGGAATGAGAAAAAAATGCATGAAAACCATCACGAATCTATGTGAACCATTGAAAGTTGTTTAAATAGGTTGTTGGGCGGTTGTGTGCTGATTCCGTCAGGTGTGCAAAAGGGGCGGCTGCATTTAACACACTGTCTGCCCCTGGTGACGCCGGTGTGTCTTTGGGTGAACTGTTTGGTCGGGCTTCGTTTCTATTGCAAAATGTTGTATTTTAGGTTTGTTGTTGGCATCATCGGAGTCTGGCTGTGTTGGTGGTAATAGATTGATACTTACATTCTTCCCTACGGACCAACTGGACACCAGAGCGAACTCGGAAAATATAGGACATCCTGAACTGGTATTTCTTCCCGGTCTTGAATCAGGTCTGTCTTGGCTCTATGATGGGCTCATAATGTTCTGCCACAAGCCAAGTCATGTGAGTAAGATTCACTATCCAGGTCATCCGGTGCGATCCAGGACTATTTTGCTATTCATTTGGGAGAGGTCCATTTCTTTTTCATGGTGGTTTGTGTCAGTCCTGAGGTCTTCGGGGATTATCCTCAGTGGTGTCATGTGTTGGCAAAATTTTTGAGTGGAAAATCGGTCTGTGGTTCTGATATGCTAGTTCGGGTTCATCGCAAGGGATAACATGTTGATCGGGCTGGAATGGACCGGTTGATCTGTGGTTAGTCTGTGGCAGTACCCTGCTGATCTGGGTTCATCCTTGCTGGCACCCTGTTCATCTGTAACGCTGCTCCGTTGGATTCACAGTCGATCCTTGGTGACAATTTTTCAGTTTGAGTGATGAACGTTTGTCGATCAATGCTCACGGATTGCGAGTTGCGACTTCTCTTGATGTTGGGTGTTCCTGGATGGTCCTTTGCAGGATCCGGTTTCAGCGGGATTATAGTTAGATAGATAGATAGGGAGATAGATATCTATCTGACACGCCAAGCATGTGGAATAATTTAGGAATAACTGAAAAATTACAAGATATAGGGTCTGTAAGCGAGATTCGAAACGTCACGTTATTTTGCGTTATTTCGTAATTTTAGAACCAGAACTAAGTCAGTCACCGCCTAAAGATATGTTGCAGTGTGTTCATACAAAAATTGAGTTTCAAATTCATTATTCACTATCAGGCCAGGGTGGGCTCATTTGTTGAGATAAATTTATCTTTCAATATTTTTTTTAATTGGTATTTGGATGGTGTGAAACGTACATCATCAGTTCACCGATTCCAGATCATGGGGGAATTTAAAGATAGGGAGATTTCTGACACACCTAGAGTCACATAGCGGGATGTGAATCAAATTACATAGAGATGAAGGACCTGGGGAGTTTGTTATAATAAAAAACATGCATGAGAAGCAATACATTATATTCATAAAGGTCAACTAATTTCAATATTTTGGACTCAAAAAAGTTGGTTTGTGTGCTCTTTGAATGGAACATTATGGATTATGCGAAGAGCTCGTTTTTGGGTAGTAATCAATTTCTTTATTAAAGATGAATTTGCAGCGCCCCAGGCGATGATACCATGACTAATATGAGGATGAATCAGAGTATTATATAGATATATGATTGCCTTGGCAGTATTTTCATCAGTTTTACTGATAATATGACAAATTCCATCGTATACTCCAATCAGTCCATGTACTGTTTATTGAGTGGATTGTTCCCAACTAATTATTTAACTATTTTATCAATTAGATTTTCTCAAAATGACTAAATGTCAAACTCCAATACAACCCCCCCGCCCACCCCCCCCCCCCCACTCCCCCACCCCAGTCCTATCGAAAATATATAAGTATATAATTTCTTCATAACATTTATTTTAATCGCACAGCAAACGCAACACTCCTGAACGTCGAAGACCTGAACATACAACCACCGCGACCCAAGTCTACCCGGATGAACCAAGTACACCAACCTACTTAACATTCCCACCAGGCACCCCCACGACCGCGCCTGAGACAATTCCCATCGGGATCGATCAGCAGATATCGACAATTGAACCCAACTATGTTGATCGGACGTCAGATCTGATCCCAGGAGCTCACACCGAAGCGCCACGTGGAGACCTGACGGGATTCGACTCCGTCAGATTTGCACACTTGTTATAACATTGATTGCACCACACGCTATATTTATTCAGATTAATGCAAGATCAGTCTACAGATTACATGTGGTGTATTTCAGTGACATTGGATGAATATCTGAACAAGGGTATAGTAACTTAATCTGCTGATATTTAAGTTATGTTTAATTTTTTGTGCTGATATTTAATTTATAATTTGATACCCGGAAATATACAGGTGCTTATAGAATGATGCAATAGTTTCAATTTGTATGCGTTGATTTTGATAGTGATGTGCAAATGTGTATTACAGTATCGATGCCTTATTGAAATAGACGATACAGGGTAATTCAGAAAAGAACTTTACATAAATGTCCAGGAGGTTAGTGACATTTCTATGACTTTTCAAAAATATTATACACAAATAATGTCCGAGAGTGATGTCAAATGTCAATGTATAATTTCTCAACAACTTCAGAATTATTTACTAACAATTTCATGTTACGTAGAGGATCAGAAGAAACTCTACTGAGTAACTAAAAACCTCCGATACATTTTTTTTGTTGCATCAGCGTTTCCATGTTTTATTAAGGAACTCGAGATACCTCGATTGTGATTATTTCTGCTTCAAAACCTTGTAAAAACTATACTCTGATTTTTCTAACTTGTTTACACCTGTTTTTGACGATATTTTTGCGATGCTAAATGGTATCGTTCTATAACTTGGCATACTTCACTTCGGAGACAAACGGCAATCTTATACCAAATTTCAGACTTCTATAGCAATAATTGAAGAAGTTGGCAATCTACCCCAATGTTAAATTTCAGCCAAAAACGGGATCTCGAGAATCTGAGCTTATTCGAGGATTTGATCCTGTTAACATCTATCAGGAATCAGAGTTTCGTTGTAATTTTAGACCAAAAGACACATTGGGGTGTAATCTACACAAACATGTTGATTTTGAAAGATTACACCTCTACAAAACCGAGCAAATGCACAAAATTGTGTGCGGACTCAGAAATCAAATGACAGGGCTAAATTTAACATTAGGGTAGATTGCCATCTTTTTCAATTTTCTTGATAGAAGTCTCAAATTTGGTTGGGAATTGCCGTTTGACTCTCAGGTGAAGTATGCCAAGTTATAGAACGATAGCATTTAGCATCGCAAAAATATTACCGAAAAACTGTGTAAACGAGTTAGAAAAATCAGAGTATATTGTTGAGCAACATATCTGCCAATAAAAAACATCATTCAGCGGCATCGCTCAAGGATCATGTGCACAAATGATGTAAAACATGATTAACAGGATAGAACTCTGCTTTCAGTCTGATGGGCAACATATCCCGAAACGATATGTCATGTATACTGATCCATATAGCATTACCAGTAAAGTTGTGTAAAAAAATAGTTCAAAATTGTTGTGAAAATATGCATTGCCATAAGACACAATGTGTTATTGCCTGTGTATAATGTGATCGGTAGATGAATGGCAATAACACCGAGGGACGTTTCGGCCCATGTTATTAGATGTAGTAATATAATTCTCTTAATATTTTCAGTTGTAACTGACGTGCTTGCAATATATTTGTGTGTTGATTTGTATATGCGATGATTGTGATGTACCATCATTGTGATGTTTGAGAGGGGGAGGGGGGGGGGGGGGGGCGGAGGTGGAACCGGATGTGATGCCACGCGTATTCAAAAGATATTAACCACAAGCATCACAACAGCAGAACTTGAGGTTACGTGTGCGGCCACAGGGACAAAGGAGAGTAGAACCAGTACTCGAGGCTGAGTGAACACGAAAAAAAATCAAGGATAAGTAGACACGAAACCCATTTCTTGGTTAAACAACCAAACAAAATATTGTGGGTCTTGTTTCTATGTGATATGAAAATTCTAATTGTGAACCTGAACGTTATGACAACCTGTCGAATATTTTGATGTCCATGCGTAAATTGATTCTCACCTGCTTTTTTGTTGAGTTGCCCATTATTCTTGCCCAAATGTGTTTTGGTTGAACTTTCCACAAAGGACTATGGTGTGTGTTTCCCTTGCTCAATATTTGGAAATCAACTTAAAACCTATTGATTAGTTTGATAACAACAAAGATGTCCGCTTTGATAACAATATGAAACAATGAACTCGAATCGTATTGTAACTCGAACTCGTATTGTAATAACTCTCTACTTCCCTCTCACAGAGAACAATTCTCGTAGATGGTCTTACACTACCATAGTACCTCCAATACTGGTGCCGAGCTTGTCCATGCGAAAATTGATTGTTACTCGCATTTGTTTGTCGACTCGTCCATTATTCTTGCCAAAATGTGTTTTAGTTGCACTTTCCACAAATGACCAAGGTGTGTGTTTTCTTTGCTCAAAATTTGCTACTTAACTTTGTTGTAATCTGAGATTATGACATAAAATATGGATAATGTCATCGCTGACTTAATTCGGTAGCAATAAGTCCACGCATGGACAAGCTCCTCACCAGTAGTACCATGGGGTCAAAATTACACTAACAGATATAGTACGGCTAACGCCGCACAATGAGCCCAGCTCTTGTTGTCATTTCTCCATCGGTGTTCGAGGAGTACACGTCTCATGTTCAGTTGTTCTTTGCGTTTTATGGGCGAATTTATATTATGTGTATGTAAACTGCAATGGAAATGTCCGACATTCTGCAACACGCATCATTCTAAATACTTAATAAAAGTGCCGGCGATCTTCATTATTTCGTCAGTGATAATTCAGCTCTTACACATCACCAATATCAACTGGTTGCCTATGATCATGGATCTCTTACTTATGATGCTGTTCTGATGCATAATAAAAAAAACTTACAATGCTAGAAGACAATGTAAATGGCATTATTTAGATATATATCCAGACATATATGAATTCAGATTAGTTGTAATGTAACATGTACATGTTACACGCGGTTGGTGCCTTATTTATGTTCACATGACGTGCATCCCTTGTTCAATACAACTTTCTGGTTCATGAATCATCAGGATATGATGGTAAAAACTGAAACTCAAAAAAATGGCAGTATAACACACTGCGTGTTGACTTACACAGCCATGGCAGAGCAAAGTATAGTTACTGACTAAACGAGACCTATCACCTTAGGCATATAGTTTGATAAAAATTCTTTCTGAATGTACATGAAGTGTAAAACCCTAGAACATTTCACTATAAACTTGCACTGTATGTAATAAATCCAATGTGCGTGTTTATAACTCAGAGTTAACGGTCATATCACGTATATCCATAGTATGGAAGCGATAATTGATCATTCACTTAAAGTCATAGTAGCAAGGTACCTTTATATGGTTTTATTCTTGTTCAGAAGAAGCTATTGTGGACATTTGTTGATAAAATAGATGTTCGCGTTAATTGGTAACTAATAACTGCGACACGTAATCGAGTATATTGAGCCAGTATTACAATCGCCTTCTAAAGCCCATGAAAAAAATAGCTTCGGCAGTTTCCGTAATCGTGACGTCAGTTGAGGCAAAATGTGCCTTGATGGCTCGCCAAAAACGTAAAATACGTAATTTGGGCGGTCAGCTCAAAGATGGTAAATCTCTTTAAAATGCATGTGATTCAACAGAAAACAACAGAAAACACGCTAAAACCAGCAAATAGTGGACATCTTGCAGTTCGACAAACCTCCGTTCTGGGTGAATAAATAGTACTGATTCTAAATATCAAGACAAGAAATGCCGTATTCCCCGACTATCTCACCCATTCACTTGAATTGTCAAACATACACCAGGGAAATGAATAGGCGACATGCAATTTTCCTTGCTGGCTACATGTACTTTCAGTTCTGCCTCAACTGACGTCACCATCCACGTGACCCACACTAAAATCTGGATCAAAATCTTCGGCAATTTACGGAAGGAGCGCCTATTTGATTCAATATCTCGAAATCAATTGATTATATTTGCAAAATTCTTTCGAATTTATTGAAAACTATTCATAATAGACTAAATGAAAAGTACTTTCATCAGCATGCTACTAGGTCTTTAACCACATAATTTTTCACGACCTGTCGCGTTGAGTATCACAGTAAGTTGACTTATCCTGATAAATATCACATTTAGTAGGTTGACTTTTCCTGATAAATATCATATAGCAAGTCATATTGTGAAAAGTAAGCAAATTATATTGAAAAGGCGTGCTACCATGTAATTTATGACAACAATGCATCTTGCCATGACGAAATATCATGTGAACATGTGTAGGGTTCGGCGACCCCACGATAAAGAGGTATACCCCATTACTGGAGTGTCGCCGAATGTCTTATAAACCTGTCCGCACGTTCACGCTATAACCGTGGTGTCACTACTAGGTAGCCACCACGTCATAACGCTACAGTGCTTTCCCCTTTCGGAGAGACCTCGTCCCCGAGGTCAGCTATATCCCACTGCCCAGTCACATCACAGCACTGAAGATCAAGGGCGCCGCAGCTACCCAATCCACAAAATTCCCACAAAATAAATTGCTGGATCAAATGCTGAGCAGACTGAAACAATCGAATCATGATTCTATATTGGGTCTATATAAAATCATTTGATTATCAGATAATATGATAATCATAACTGTAGGAAGAATACAATACCCTTTGTGACAGGCTTGGGATGTGTTCTCTTGGGCGTTTTCATCTTGGCAGTTCACGAAACCTAGCGAATAAAATAAGATGTGGAATGTGATTCATTGTGTGGTTGAACTATTGAATATTTAGATCCCATAGACATAATCTGACAATCAGTTATCCTCACAAATCCAGAAAACAGTGGTTTTCAGACACTGCTAAAACTAACATTTTTCAGAGGATTTTGCAGGATTTTTCGTACCTGAAAAACCAGCATGGTCTGCCTGTCACATGACAACATGCTCACATGACATCATACTCAACACAATACTCCGGGGTCAATTAGGTACATATCTATGGAAGTCCAAAAACGATATGCATACGACTTTGAAGTGAATCAAGCCTCTTTATCTCGGCTTTGGGCGAAAATCTTTCGTCGAAACAAACTATCCCATATACTGAAAATGCGCTGCATACGCCCTAATAATAATCATAGAATAATTTATTGATCAATAACCTCCTATAGTATAATTTTTTTTCATCAATAACCTCCCTTTTAGTTGTCAAAATCACCCGAAGAAAAATGATCAACTTTTTAGTGAAATACTTGTGCTTGTGTTTAAATAAACAAACTATGACGTCACATGCGGTTCCCCCTCCTGATAATTTCGAATCCATAACTAAACACTTGTCGAATCACACTGCACGGAATATTTATAGACTACATGTATACACTAGATTTAATACAATATGTCACAACACTACTACATTGCCACTGCATGTGTTTACTATATTGTTGTAATATTTGACAAAATGTGTATGCCATAATACCTCAATATTGTATATCGTGATTTATTTATTATATATGTAGTAATTTGTGCGGTGTTATGTAATATTAGCTCTTTGAAAACGTAAACAGGTTTATTTATTTCAAACGTCACATTTCGTCCAATACGTTTCGATCATCCACTACAGGTCGGGTTAACTTTCAAAACAAGACGTATTGTGAACATATCGTATTGGCGTATTGTGAAGTGCGAGCACGGTAAGCTTTCGTCGTCTTAAATCCAATTCCAATTATCATGTTTGATGTGAAATTTAACATTGGGGTAGATTGCCAACTTTTTCATTTTTCAATATAGAAGTCTGAGATTTGGTACGGTTTTATGCAAAATGGAAACAAACACAATTGATCCGACCATCGTAAATGAATTCATGGCCAAAGTTAATATGAGATTTTGTGTTGAACTTGACTTTACCACGTATCAATGGCATGTTCTTATCAACTACAAATAATCGAAATTTGGACCCTTTGAACGTAACCATATCTAGCAGTAGCATTCCCGCATGGTGAGTACTTTTATCTCCTCTGTTAAGTTCCAACATAGCCTCATCCCCAACTCACACGAGAGGCCAGTGGCCCAGATCAGTGAAGGAATCAAATGGTATAACACCATAAAGCCCTAAGGTGGAACTGATAATGCATACACCTGTCCATTCCCAAACGGCGACAAAATTACATATTCTCTGCACTGGTATCAGGCATATATTCGGCAGATCAAGTGTTTTCCTATCAGATGAAGCAACGACGTTTATCGCAAAGTACGAAAAAAAGACCCCCCCCCCCCCCCAAAAAAAAAAAAAAAAAAAAAAAAAAAAAACAATACACCACAGCAGCTATTTTGGGGCATGAGGTTGATAGTAATACTCATATTTTGTGTCGACGACAGTGTTGTGGCTAGTTTGATCGTGATGAGATGTAATTTCGACACGATTGCCAGAATATTACACAATGGCATCAATACCTCATTCCTAAGAATTGTTGTACAGCAATGCCATAATTCTGAATTAATGAAACTGAATGCTGATGGTTGTGATGCAGTGAAGTTCTCTTTCCCGAAATAGTATGGTCATGGCAAGTCCGCTGCTGTCAACTGAATCACGTCAGCATGTCAACAACCCTCCTGGATAGAATACTTCTACTACAGATTGATACTTACATCCAAGGTCACTGGTCCTGGAGTTGAGTTTTGTTCAGGACGGCTGATGTTGTAGTGTGTGCTAGAGAATAGTTCCTTCTTCGATAACTTAGTAGTGATATTAGAATGACTTTAACTCGCATTATGTAGTTCTCATTCATATTAAGATGACAGATGTCACAGAATTAGGAGGCAGGGGCTCCGTTGTTCAATGTTCGATGCATCAGGGTCCTAAAAAAACAAGTAATCCAGACAAACCAAAATACTTGAAACCGGAAGGCTCATTTGCCTGCATAGAGAGAGAGGAAATGTTGAAAACGGCAGTTTATGAACATACGATATATTACACATATTAATTATGGTCCATATACACCAAGTGCTGAACCAAAATACACACAGGCCTAAATTTGCAGTTCAGAAAAAAACGCGGATAAATCTATTGGCCCAAGGGCTAAGAAAGGTAACCGAAAGAATGCACAGGCCACAAACACTTTCATTTTGAACTTTCCAAATCACCACTCAAATGCTAAATGATAGTACACTTCCATGATAACGGAATGTGACTAAAAGTATCACGTACGTGCAAAAAGTTTTGTCTAAAGCACAGATTTAAAAAAGTTGGGAATGACTATCCCCCTAAAACTCAATTTGCTGACCCGTCAGAAAATCAGAATATCCGCCACACACAGTGTAAAATTTGTAATCAGAGGCAAACATGTCCGCTGGAAATTGCTCAAAACACATAGTAAACTGATTTCTTTCCCATCCCTATGTGTAGATTCCATCTTTGATAAGGGCTCCTAATAGTGTTATTACCATGTCTTGAACCAGGTGCCTTGATGACGTGCAGGGTTGTGTAGTTATCAATCACATTTAGACATCTTTGGTTATAACTTAACACCAGGCAGTCGCTTCGTTTAATACTCAATATATCAGGAGTCCTGAGGCATAGTAAACTAACCAACAAGTACACAGGTTTTTTTTTTACCATGATGTTATATATACATTCACCAGTTATGTATATATCGTGTGGAAATCATTTATTGAACGATGATCTAACCAAGGTCAACATTGGATTCACGTTGTTTGTCGGACATTGGCGTTTTGTATTGTTTAAACAAAGGACACGTAATGCCATGGAACCTAATCCTTATTATCCTGAATTCCATTACGGCTCCTCCAAGTAGCCTATGTTTATGTAAGACAAGATTTCAGACAATTCCAGTTTTCAGACAAAGCAGTTTCTTAACATCGGATCAGTAATGGAATGCCCTTATATACGGGACAGGGTGAACAGTGTTAATGATCATATTGCTGGTTTCCTTTGCTGTCGATGGCCACATATACGAGCAGAGAAAGGTGATCACCAGAATCGGAGGCTGAACGCCCGAATCTGAGAAAATGGCGCCAAAAAATGTAAACATTGTGAGAAGCTCCTATTATTTTGGCTTAATACAGTACATTTCATAACGATTAATGGAATAAAAGAGCGTATCCATAGAGCATGCGAATATATGGCTTTCAGGAATAGTGTGAAAATGCAAAGACTATGCAGTAATCTGGGACACAAAATAGCGGGTCGATATCCCAATGCCAACGAAGTGCGAACTTACAGCCAATTTTGACATTTCGAGAGATATATGACACAATTATCTGGTTTGGCCAAAAGAAATATCTACCAGTTAACCTATTACTACAAGAGGGACAATGGGACATCAGTATACACATAATATGATAAAACACGAATTATGAGCATAAGTCGATTTGACAGCTGTAACTCCATGTATATTGAAGACGACAACGCCATGATATAAATGTTGGGTCGGGCTTTGTTTCTATTGAAGAGAATGATATTAGGTTTTTTATTGGCATCATCAGAATCTGGTTATCAGCGGTAATAGATTGATACATACAATTCCAATATTGAGGTAGAATTCGATGTGTTTACCAGTTTGTGTACCGTTGAATAATAAGTTGATTTTAGGTCAGCTTTCTGCAATAGTTTGAGAGATGTAGGGACCTTTTTCGATGCCATGCCACTAATAAATACATGTACATGTACACCGACATACATAGGTATGACATACGGATACTGCATTGACGGATATGTCCATGGATTGTGACTTGGAAATGGGATTTTATTTTGATTGCCCGGTGTTTTCTGTTTACCTGGCATGGTGACTTTGTTGCATTACATGTATTGCTTTTTGTTCAGATACTCTTGTCAACATAGTAAACACACCAATACAGATATGGTACAGATAAACTATTAACTACATGTACGTGTCCAGATTATTTCTGTATATTATGGAGTCTGAATGTAAGTATCAATAATATAATGGAGTCTGAGTTTTGCACTGTCGTGCACACATGCATGTGCAATGTGACTGTTGTTTTCGAGAAGGTATTCCAAAAATCTGAATGTAATTTCAAGTTGCCAAATCAGCTGTATTTTTTCATTGATATTTTCATGGACATGGCTGCTGCGTTGCAACACATAATGCAGGGTACCTTATGCAGTGTATTTGCATAAGGAAATATGTTACAATGGATCTATATCACACATTCTTTCAATGGCTTCAACAAATATCCGCCTATGTATGCAAAATCAAACGCATCTCGATTTTGGCAGCAAATGGGAGGAATAAGATCACATGGCTGTATAGTTCGTTTTCATGAACCCCGTGTCACCAAAGCAGAGACGTTCAACCTGTTACCAACTCCTGAGAGCGATGAGCTCTTGGTAGCACTCATCACTCTTTTTCGAAAATTCAGGCGTTGCCGTTTTTATGAGCCCTGATGCTCATTGAGTTGCAGCCCAGTTTCTGTTTAACGCTGAATACTCGATGATTCCGCCAAACATTCGGGAAGTCAGGTCAGATATGAAGTCTTTTCTACCTGAGCAACCCTTCTGCACAATCTCAAGTGGTATACTGGTATATTTAGTGAATGAAACGGTTTTTTTTTATTCGATTCTGTTGCCTAGATGCGGTTTCGGTGCGAAGAACTGTGCCACGATTTATCAGATAGCTGTGCGATATACCAATGTCTTTTTGTTGTAGCGAGGGGCAATGATCATTCGCATAACTGATGTTCATTATTATGTCGATGACAGTGACGACTTTATGTACCTTTTAAATGTTTTTCCCCAATTATCCTCACAATGTTTACATTTTTATGCGCCATATCCTCCGATTCGGGAGTTCAACCTCCAAATTCAGTGTTCAACCTCCGATTCTGGCGATCGCCTTTCCCAGCGTGATATATACATGTATATCAAGTATCAACTGGCTATTTGACGCTTAGCAATGTACTCAGCAATATTGTTAGATGTCGTCAGATACCCCTGATTAGAAGACACTTCTCGTAGCACTCTAGTGAAACTTGTGTGCAATTGGTTTCTGGGCAGACGCTGCTATCGGTAACAAAGACCTTCTAATTCTGTTTATCTTGAGAAAATTCCGCACGCTATATGACCATCAAGGTTCATGACACTGTAATAAGTGTGGTAAATTGGAACCCTTATCCAGGATGATGACCTCTCAACAAAAGGAAGGACAGAGATGCGGTATGATTAATACTGTAGAGACTCGGTTAACCTTCATGAACAAGAAAGACAAGATGCATAATAGATCACCAGCAGCTTTAGAAGATATTACATATTGGAGTATTATCGCATTTTACTACAATCAGTGGAAAAAAAACCTGATAATGAAACATAAATCATATTCATTGTTTCACTTCAGTTTTATCATGCCAGTGTGCTTTTGAATGTAAAATGTTTGGTCAAGCTCTGGTTCAATGTTAGATTTCTTTTGTGATCTTCAACATAGAGGAATATGAATTGTGATCTTCAATACAGAGGAATATGCGCATTTCATCAAGATGCAGATGACATTCCAAGGCATGTGAATAACGCACAAATGCTTCAGTTGAATACACTTTTATCATACCACACACATCTGATATATCGATCATTACTATTTCACACAACACATATTTCCCATGCCATCACTGCACAAAAAGTAACATATATCGACTATATATATACCATTAAGTTGATGATGAATCCTGTTTTCTGAGTAAATTATAACATTCAACATGACAGAGTGAATTACATGTATAACATTCACCAGGAACAATAATGCATCGTGGCGTGAGTATATGGTAATCCTAAACAGCGACCACTTGACGTAAACCTGATTACGGTTTTACGTTGATTGGGAGCAACAGTTGCACCTGTGACTGTTGCACTGCAGTAATCTCCAGGGTGGTGGTGTGAGACGGGGGGGAGGGGGGGGGGGGTCAGATTTGCAGATCCAGGGGTGTGATCGGGCAACATGTGTCATGCCTCAATCGTAAATATTTGTAACCCCCATTTTTTTTGCGTTGTTTAGTTGACCTTTATGCAGACATGAATGATAACACAGGGTGATGTTTGTACGGCCAGGAGGCGATGCATTCCATTGCCAATTGGTGCTCGAAATGCCAATTGCTGAGGAACCCATATTGTCATTTTGGACAGGGAATGTTTTTTCGTTACCTACAACTTGACCTTTTTCACTCGACTCAGTGATCTTCACCACACCAGAGTATTTCCCGCAGTTTCAAAACAAGGGATTGATAATAGTCAGCACCTGTTATACGAGGACCACAATATACATGAATATATACAGGTAGCTTGTTCTGTATGCTTGAAATGGCTACATATTGCTTTAAATATACTGTACTCTTTGGAAACTGTAAGTAGTAAGGACCCCCCTTTGAGTTTTTTTTGGAAAAACCCATGGTTTTTGCTATGGTTATATGATGTCACTTCCGGTTTTGGTTTCGGTGGTTATATGACGTCACTTCCGGTTTCTGTTTAGGGTTCGTCATAACGTACCCGTAAATGTTTGAAAAATCATAACGTTCCCATAAATGTTTGAAAAATCATAACGTACAACCCATGATATGGAATATCATAACGCACCCATAAAAGTTTGGAAAATCATAACGGTACCATAAATGTTTGGAAAATCATAACGTTCCCATAAATGTTTGAAAAATCATAACGTACCCATAAATGTCTGAAAAATCATAACGTACCCATTTATGTCTGGAAAATCTTAACGTACCCATGATTGTCTGAAAAATCATAATGCACCCAATTGTCTCAAAAAATCATAATGCACCCATAAATTATCGACAATCATTACACACCCATAAATGTTTTGAATATTATGATATATATTTCAATACATTTTTATTCACTTTATTGGTAAATTTTCTTTAACTTTGTTTTCACTATTTTTGTTTGATTTTTCCCTTTTTCAATCTATATTCAATCTGGAAAAAAATGAGTGAGTATATGACATTTTTACAGGGTTCTTTATTTCACAGTACACATTTACTATACATACAATTTCTACATACAATCAAAAGGCATGTGAAAAAGTACACATGCACAATATACAGTTATCATGACAGATAGAGTGGGGTAGGGTTTTCTTCTCAATATTCAATGTCCTCATCCATGGAGTCCTCTTCTTCCGGCTGAACAACATCATCAAAGAGATGATTGAGATTCTCCATGGACAAATTCAGTGCTTCCTCAAAGTTGGCTCCCCGTCCCATATATTTTTCCACAGCTTTCATGATTTCCGTGTGGATCATGCTTCTTTGCAACAAATGGTTCATCTTTACCATGGTTTTGTACATTTCCATCAACCCCATCTTCATTTCCAGTTTCGCCTCATCTTCGGGCAACTCGGGTGTATATTCCATGACACGATGCAGCAGGTACTCAAAGGCCGTTTCGCATACCTCATGATCCTGGACTCCCTTGCATCCATTTTGGAACCAGCTTACGACTTGATCAAACCAGTCATGTTTCATCATGATAGCCATGTTAAGCGCATCTTTGAATGTAGCACCTCGCGCTCTGTATTCTTCAACCGCCTTTTCAATTCCAGCATGAATCCGACTTCTCTGGAGCAGATGGATGCAATTTGCCACTCTCTGGTAGGTGTTAATCAATTCTTCTTTGATTTTTTGCGTGACCTCCTCTTCCGGCACTT
The DNA here is from genome assembly GCA_949152475.1 of Terebella lapidaria. Taxonomy (NCBI): domain Eukaryota; kingdom Metazoa; phylum Annelida; class Polychaeta; order Terebellida; family Terebellidae; genus Terebella; species Terebella lapidaria. The sequence goes on from OX424558.1 coordinate 32,902,168, forward strand.
CTTTTTCCTCAATTTCGCCCTGAACAGACTTCAGCATGCGTTTGAAGGCGCTTTCGTCCATTTTTCTGGGGAACTCGTCTTCCGATGACTCGTCATCGTGTGCGGGACATCTCGGCAAGTGCATTTGTAGCTCATAGTTATTCGAAAACAGGGCTCCACAGCTGAAACATTTCATTGTCTTGTCCGACTGCCATTCTAGAGATTTTGTATTACTTTGAGATGCTGCGGGTTGGCCCGAGGCTGGACTCTCGGATGACTGACTGTGAAGCGGGTTCGGTCGCAGGCGTTTATTTTCCTGCGTTGTCGGTTTCAGGTCCACGACAAGATGTCCGTAGGGCTCAGAGGTTGCGCTGTCGAACTCTTGAAGAAACTTTTGGGGGCAGGCGGGATACATTTGCCTGGCCAGGGTCATGATTTGCTGCTGATCAATAGGGTTTCTGAACAGAGTCAGATAATGACAGTTTCTCCTCTGAGTCGGGTCCTTGCTGTAGTAGAGGTTCTGGTTCAAGCAAATGACGCTCAGGTTCCGATGGTGGCTCCCTTCCGTGAACAAGTCCGTGATTCTCGGATCCTTGGCGGAAATAGACATGAGGTCGTCCAGGACGATGACGTTATTGTCCGTAGGTGAGACGAAGTCATCGGAATCCAGATTGATAGGTATCCCCTGTATGAACTGCACGGGAGGCTGCACACTAGACCTTACGATGTCGTAGAGGGGTTGCCATCTCTTGTACAGCCATATGATCCTGGTAGGGGCGGGGAATATTTGACCGGACTCCAAGAGGGATTTTACCCAAGCCGTCTTCCCACACCCAGTAGGTCCTGACACGTTCAGGGTGAAGGGGTGTTGAAATACCAGGGGATCCATATAATTGACGGACCAGTGCTTTTGCTGCTGTGGCTGAGGCTGAGGCTGCCAAGCCTGTGGCTGTGGCTGAGGCTGAGGCTGAGGCTGAGGCTGAGGCTGAGGCTGAGGCTGTGGCTGAGGATGAGGCTGAGGCTGAGGCTGAGGCTGCCAAGGCTTTGGCTGAGCCTGAGGCTGAGGCTGAGGCTGTGGCTGCCAAGCCTGAGGCTGAGGCTGCCAAGCCTGAGGCTGAGGCTGCCAAGGCTGAGGCTGTGGCTGCTGAGGCTGAGGCTGCCAAGCCTGAGGCTGAGGCTGCCAAGGCTGAGGCTGTGGCTGAGGCTGAGGCTGTGGCTGTGGCTGTGGCTGCCAAGGCTGTGGCTGTGGCTGCCAAGGCTGAGGCTGTGGCTGAGGCTGAGACTGAGGCTGAGGCTGTGGCTGTGGCTGAGGGTGCCAAGCCTGAGGCTGAGGCTGAGGCTGCGATGGATAATCCATATGGTGCAATTTTTGATGTCTTTTCAGGTCTTGCTTCCAATTATATGTCTTGTGGCAGAGAGCACAAGAATTCATGTTGCCTCTTCAACGTCTCTTCTTCGAATGATAGTTCCTAGCTGATATTGCCACTTTTATACTCTTCAGGACCACTTTTGTTGTATACTTCAAAATGATGTCTTCCCTTGCTTGATCAGCAACTTGGCCCGTTCCACAGTCTGTTGTGTGGGTGTGACTAACTTTACCACTACTTTTTCTGTCTTGTCCGCCTTTTCATTGACAGTGTGGCTCTTTTTTTCTTTCTTTTCCTGTTGATATTTCTTCCAGGCATCCACTGCGGAAAGGTACGGCTTGAGGGGCATGTTGATCCTTCGGCGTCCGAAATGCGAATGAGGAAAGAGCTCAGTACAAAGACTTATATAGTTTTCTCCTTCAAAACGCTCGATTCTGATTGGTCCATTCGAATGGGGTGACGTTGAAGAGGCAACATGAATTCTTGTGCTCTCTGCCACAAGACATACAATTGGAAGCAAGACCTGAAAAGACATCAAAAATTGCACCATATGGATTATCCATCGCAGCCTCAGCCTCAGCCTCAGGCTTGGCACCCTCAGCCACAGCCACAGCCTCAGCCTCAGTCTCAGCCTCAGCCACAGCCTCAGCCTTGGCAGCCACAGCCAAAATTGCACCATATGGATTATCCATCGCAGCCTCAGCCTCAGCCTCAGGCTTGGCACCCTCAGCCACAGCCACAGCCTCAGTCTCAGCCTCAGCCACAGCCTCAGCCTTGGCAGCCACAGCCACAGCCTTGGCAGCCACAGCCACAGCCACAGCCACAGCCTCAGCCACAGCCACAGCCTCAGCCTTGGCAGCCTCAGCCTCAGGCTTGGCAGCCTCAGCCTCAGCAGCCACAGCCTTGGCAGCCTCAGCCTCAGGCTTGGCAGCCTCAGCCTCAGGCTTGGCAGCCACAGCCTCAGCCTCAGCCTCAGGCTCAGCCAAAGCCTTGGCAGCCTCAGCCTCAGCCTCATCCTCAGCCACAGCCTCAGCCTCAGCCTCAGCCTCAGCCACAGCCTCAGCCTCAGCCACAGCCACAGGCTTGGCAGCCTCAGCCTCAGCCACAGCAGCAAAAGCAAAAGCACTGGTCCGTCAATTATATGGATCCCCTGGTATTTCAACACCCCTTCACCCTGAACGTGTCAGGACCTACTGGGTGTGGGAAGACGGCTTGGGTAAAATCCCTCTTGGAGTCCGGTCAAATATTCCCCGCCCCTACCAGGATCATATGGCTGTACAAGAGATGGCAACCCCTCTACGACATCGTAAGGTCTAGTGTGCAGCCTCCCGTGCACTTCATACAGGGGATACCTATCAATCTGGATTCCGATGACTTCGTCTCACCTACGGACAATAACGTCATCGTCCTGGACGACCTCATGTCTATTTCCGCCAAGGATCCGAGAATCACGGACTTGTTCACGGAAGGGAGCCACCATCGGAACCTGAGCGTCATTTTCTTGAACCAGATCCTCTACTACAGCAAGGACCCGACTCAGAGGAGAAACTGTCATTATCTGACTCTGTTCAGAAACCCTATTGATCAGCAGCAAATCATGACCCTGGCCAGGCAAATGTATCCCGCCTGCCCCCAAAAGTTTCTTCAAGAGTTCGACAGCGCAACCTCTGAGCCCTACGGACATCTTGTCGTGGACCTGAAACCGACAACGCAGGAAAATAAACGCCTGCGACCGAACCCGCTTCACAGTCAGTCATCCGAGAGTCCAGCCTCGGGCCAACCCGCAGCATCTCAAAGTAATACAAAATCTCTAGAATGGCAGTCGGACAAGACAATGAAATGTTTCAGCTGTGGAGCCCTGTTTTCGAATAACTATGAGCTACAAATGCACTTGCCGAGATGTCCCGCACACGATGACGAGTCATCGGAAGACGAGTTCCCCAGAAAAATGGACGAAAGCGCCTTCAAACGCATGCTGAAGTCTGTTCAGGGCGAAATTGAGGAAAAAGAAGTGCCGGAAGAGGAGGTCACGCAAAAAATCAAAGAAGAATTGATTAACACCTACCAGAGAGTGGCAAATTGCATCCATCTGCTCCAGAGAAGTCGGATTCATGCTGGAATTGAAAAGGCGGTTGAAGAATACAGAGCGCGAGGTGCTACATTCAAAGATGCGCTTAACATGGCTATCATGATGAAACATGACTGGTTTGATCAAGTCGTAAGCTGGTTCCAAAATGGATGCAAGGGAGTCCAGGATCATGAGGTATGCGAAACGGCCTTTGAGTACCTGCTGCATCGTGTCATGGAATATACACCCGAGTTGCCCGAAGATGAGGCGAAACTGGAAATGAAGATGGGGTTGATGGAAATGTACAAAACCATGGTAAAGATGAACCATTTGTTGCAAAGAAGCATGATCCACACGGAAATCATGAAAGCTGTGGAAAAATATATGGGACGGGGAGCCAACTTTGAGGAAGCACTGAATTTGTCCATGGAGAATCTCAATCATCTCTTTGATGATGTTGTTCAGCCGGAAGAAGAGGACTCCATGGATGAGGACATTGAATATTGAGAAGAAAACCCTACCCCACTCTATCTGTCATGATAACTGTATATTGTGCATGTGTACTTTTTCACATGCCTTTTGATTGTATGTAGAAATTGTATGTATAGTAAATGTGTACTGTGAAATAAAGAACCCTGTAAAAATGTCATATACTCACTCATTTTTTTCCAGATTGAATATAGATTGAAAAAGGGAAAAATCAAACAAAAATAGTAAAAACAAAGTTAAAGAAAATTTACCAATAAAGTGAATAAAAATGTATTGAAATATATATCATAATATTCAAAACATTTATGGGTGTGTAATGATTGTCGATAATTTATGGGTGCATTATGATTTTTTGAGACAATTGGGTGCATTATGATTTTTCAGACAATCATGGGTACGTTAAGATTTTCCAGACATAAATGGGTACGTTATGATTTTTCAGACATTTATGGGTACGTTATGATTTTTCAAACATTTATGGGAACGTTATGATTTTCCAAACATTTATGGTACCGTTATGATTTTCCAAACTTTTATGGGTGCGTTATGATATTCCATATCATGGGTTGTACGTTATGATTTTTCAAACATTTATGGGAACGTTATGATTTTTCAAACATTTACGGGTACGTTATGACGAACCCTAAACAGAAACCGGAAGTGACGTCATATAACCACCGAAACCAAAACCGGAAGTGACATCATATAACCATAGCAAAAACCATGGGTTTTTCCAAAAAAAACTCAAAGGGGGGTCCTTACTACTACTGTAATTATGCGTATCACAATGTTGCTGGATGTCTCCCGATGCAACTGATCAGACACGTCTTATACCGGTGCCTGTGGGTAACTGGATTCTGTGGAATTTGTTTCTGTCCAGACAATCTGGCACATGAAACATATTTAGTACAGGTGCGTTATATGTTTTAGCAGGTGGAGAACATAAAACGTGTGGGTGTACTGACTTGGTGAAAAACAGACTGCGACTCACATGTATTTTCGAAAGATTACTTTTATCAAAATATCTTGCATGTCACTACGACTGAACTTATAGATATTCACTAGCATAAATTGTCACAGGGAATTATAACATCCAGTGAGAATTGTAATGCATAATGACGCAGTTGTGGTGAAATAACAAACACTAAACCTGATAAAGGTTTTAGGTGGATTGGGAACAATAGCTACACCTGGGACTGTGTTGCCCATCAGTCATCTCCAGGTTATCAGGTTATTGTGACTCGGGAACAAAACAGGTTGATGTCTGTCCACGCCGTGTGTTGGATTATGTTAAATTTTGACAATTGCTTCAATGTAGGTATCAATCTATTACCACAAATACAGTAGAGTTTGATGATGCCAATAACAAACGTAAAATACAACATTTTGCAATAGAAACTATTACATATTGTAACCCACAATCACAATGAAAACCAGCATGTTTCTTGCTCTTTGTGTTACCATGTATATTTAATTATTTATTTGTATCTGAAACACTCATTTGCAGTATTTTATTATTTTTACATTGGTTATACAATTAAAGTCAATCGAATAGTATATGTTCGTCTACATGATCTACACAGCTTTCATCTTGCATTATCAGTTGCCAGCTTTCCCGTATTGAGAGTTCCACATTATTTTTCATTATATTTTTAGAGTATATTTCTTGTGAGTTATTATACATCAACAAAATTAATATCGTTCTGTGGCATTTGAATAACAGTTCTTGCTGGTTAAAGTCTCATTATCAGTGCTCACACACGTAAATTCGATTATTACTTAAAGACAGTACATGACTGCATGAATGGCGACCACTGAGTCGTTGCTGTGACACTAAAACATGGCAGTGACAATAATATACTCCAGAGACTAGTAACGAAGTGTGACATGAAAATCTGGAAACCGAGCATTCTGACCACTTAGGGCACAGCGGATTATGTCACTGCCTTCACTGGAAACAAAATTTGCACCTGCGCCCAGCTTTCCATCTAAATGGTTCAATTTATTTTGGGGCAGTTGCTAACTAATTCCATCGTGTGTACAGTAGAAATAACTGCATTTGTTGTTGCATTTTGTGTCTGCCCCACGTGACGCAAGTGTCTGTTTTTCAATTATATAGTTGGTCGGCTTTTGTTTCTATTGGAGAAATATTATGGGTTTATCATGAATATCATGAGGATCTCGTGGTATCGGTTGTTAATGGGTTGATACTTAATCGCAATGGCATGTCGGGTTATCTGGGAACGAAAGTATGAAAAAGTAGAGTATTCCAAACAAACGAAATAAAATCCGATATGAAGGGTCTAATTACAGTGTCAGACAAGGTCTGAAAATTGAAGGGATCGTGTCGGCCAGTAGTATCCGCGCAGTGTTTGAGAACCTTATTGTGCAGGGGCATAATCCAGTAAATTGATTACACATGGTAATCAATTTACTGGATTATGCCCCTCCACGTCCTTTTTCCAACAAAAAAAGAAAACCATCATGATAGCAGTTTCCAACAGCTAACAAACTGGTACTGTGTTCTGTGAAGACGCGATGGTTAATGTTTTAGTTAGTTGTTGGGAATCCGGGGTACAGTAGAAACAACCATAATCACACACTGTCTGCCCCTGATGATGCCAGTGTAGCTCCAGATATAAATGTTTGGTGGGGCTTTGTTTCTAATCGGAAATTTTTGATGTTAGGTTTCTTATTGGCATCATCAAAATCTGGTTTTCAGCGGTAATAGGTTGATACATACATTGAGCACATGTTATTTAGCAGGTTTACAATGAGTTGAGACATTTATTACTCCGTCCTTGTTCTGTCGTTCATCCTTGACCTGGTTTGTGCCCATAACATTTCATTTGATACGTGAACTTCAGGGTAGGCAACATTCTCACTCACTTTGAAACGAGATTTCGTGCACAGGTCCAACATGGTGAGAATTTTGTAAATCTGATCAAAATTCCCACAAAGACTGAATAGTGGTACGTCGTTGCTTATAAGGAAACAGAAAATCCAAGTTATTATTTCTTTCTAGTGGAATTAATAACCATGATATACAATTACAAAATAATCTGATCTGGTTCCGATATATGACATGAATAAAAATTACATTCGATGACCATGCTGAACATTAGTAGCAGGGACGTTTCTCATAGCCCGATCAAAATGTGATATGCCCCTACAAATTCTAAAAAAAAAATCATGTGGCCCTAATACGCTTCCGTAGGTACATGCATACCACCAATAATTTTTTTCCGGGTCGTAGATTCAGCTACAATCCTAATTCATATTTTGTTCAAGGATCTGTACCACACAGTCAAGCGAACCTTCGATGAATCAAACAATGTCACCGTGTTTAGAGAACACAGACTAGACAATGACTGATTAACATCAAGAATGGCATTCGAGCGTTAGCACATTCAACGTTACCAGAATCATAACATTTCCGGATCACATCATGACTAGGCATTCCATGTTGTTCTGTTGGAATTTCTGTTATCATAATGTCATATACACATTTCAAGCACACATAATCCATAACATTGAGTGAAACACAATGCATGACATTTACGACAACATTATCCACTGAGCCTTGATATGGATATCTTGGAAGAAGTTTTCAGCCATCCACATGAAACATTACCATAATCATTTCTACACCCGATGGCGCTCCAAGATAACCGCTAAGAACACAGCCATTGCGCACGACATATTGATATAAGTTGTGCTGTTGGCTCATACGTTTGTAAGCTGACTGGTATGCCTACCCCCACTGTATATGACATCGTATATGCTTTAGCTAGCGAAAGCCAGCTACGATGAGTCGAAGTTGTGAAGAAGGACAGATCAGCAAGAGAATCCTCGATAATATTTTCGTAAATCTTTCATGCATCACAGGCAAAGCTGGAAGACATCCTTTTCTTGTTGTGTGTATTGAAACAACTATTTCTGGGGTTGCCACACCGCTGCTCTGATCCCACGTTAGTTCATGTAATTTTGATCATCCACGTCATTGGAGAAAAGCAGAAAGCATCGACTAGATGAACACCAGAATATATTGTATTAGCGACAGTCGTACAGGTGTGTTTGTCATTGAAAATGAGCATATGGTTGAAATTTGGCGCCGTCTTCAAAGCTAATCAATATCGAGACTTTTGCCATCAAAATAAAGTTGTTCTGGTATTCTAGGGAGCTTTTTTTAGTTAGTATTGAATATAATTCATGTAAGTAGCAATCTATTACCACCAACACAACTAGATTTCGATGATGATAATAGCAAACGTAAAATTCAATATGTCCAATCGGTTTATGATACCTGCCAATGTAAGAACTGTTTCCTCAAAACTGAAAAAAGTTTATGGCGTTGTTCTATGTCATAACGCTCGAAAGGATTGAGCATTGAGCTCTGTCGATTTGGACATTTTACACTGATTTCAAGGGGTAGGTATACTCCACAGTTTATATTACAATACGTTATCCACTGCATGGTCAGAATTCACCTCATTCACAGTCAATTCCCGTCAAGCTTACACCATGTTCAAAGCCGGTATTATCATATAGACTTTTCACCAAGATCGTACAGACATCGAATCTTTTGCAACGATTGACCAATATTTCTCTTTTTTCACCAAATCGATTCTATTGAACAACGCGATGTCATAAGCTAGGACGAAGGCTCATACATTGTTGGTGTATCCCACAATCATCGCCTACCATATGCCACATACTTGTGGTTTTAATACTAATGTTAAGGACAAAAAGAGTCGATCACTACTTCCCATGTTATTACTGCCACATCAACCCAGTAAAAACACACAATCTGGAATATATTCATTGTGTATCAGTCAGGATATGTATATGGTATTTTTTCACACACTGAATCATGTTACGGACGATTAAGTATTGTGTGTGTATATTTAATGATTTAGTGCGTGTGTATTCCTTTTGTGCATGTATTTGTTGTAATAATGGAACCATGCCATTGAGACAAAAGCGTTCAATTACAGGACCTCGTCTTTATTCAAATATTCCACCATACTGTCACATCAGTGTTGTAGTCATGGGAAATATTACCACACTGTCTGCCCCTGATGACGCCAGTGTGTCATTTGATAAAGTATTTGGTCGGGCTTTGTTTCTATTGCAAAATGTTGTATTTTACATTTGTTATTGGAATCATCAATATTTGGCTGTTTTGGTGGTAATAGATTGATACTTACATTCTGTATGCTATAATATTCTCAACGGTAGAGTAAAAAGAGCAGCCTTCGTAAAATACACGTGCGTAAGCGAACAGTAGCTTTGATCAAAATATCTTACCGGACAAATAAAGATTGTGGTTCACAATACTACACCATACGTACTTTTGTCTGCCCTGATCAGTTGTAACAAAGCCCCACCTCAAGCTCCATCGAGAGGCCAGTGGCACGGATCAGTTGATGGATCAAATGGTATAACAATGTAAAAACCCTTAGATGCACATGGTGATGCATATTTATAGCACTAATTCCATACTCCTGCACATTCACAAAACGATAAAGAAGTTAATATGTGCACTCTTATTATGAGCAGTGTTTTCCTGTCTTGTGTACCATACGAACACGATAAAGACGGCTACTTTGGGAATGACAGTTGTATAATACTCGTATTTAAAATACGACACGAATAACTTCCTAACTAATTCGAAGCACATTCCTCTCTATATTGATAAATGCTGATGGTTTTGATACCGTGACTGTCACTTTCTCCAAGAGTATTGCCGTCACGATCACAATGTTCCTGCTGAAAATCGAATAATGTGAAAGCCAGCAATTCAACAACTCATGAACGAAATATTTTTCAAAACATAAATAAAAGAAATCTATAATTTGTGTCACGTATACACGTATACCAGTTTACCGGAAAGAGATTCAGCCGAATCAGTGGACTTGACCGGCACTGGATGTTGTTCCATCTACAGTGTTCATTTTCCCCTGTCCCCTCAAAAGTGCGGTTTATGTTTGTCCCGGGGTGAAAAAAAATCAAGGAACACTTCAAATTCACAATCGTTCGCCACTGAAGAATATACTGAACTAACTTCCGAAATCCCTGATGACAAATAATAAGTTTCATGATCCACAAGGCAACCAACCCCCAGTGCGTTTGGGAAGGAACGTATAGATCGTGTTTCAATATTACAAGATGACCCTCCTTACACGTTCTTGGAAGACGTCCCCTATATGTAACGAAGACATCCTAATTCTATTCATCTCCAGAATGTCCTGCACGCCATATGGTCATCAGGGTTCATGACACTGTAATAAGCCAAGTGAATTGAAATTTATTATCCAGGACGACGACCACTTGACAAAAGAAATGGTAGGGATGTGATGGGATTTATTCTATATAGACTTGGTACTTGGGAGACATTTAAAGAGAGCGCATTATAAATTAGCGGCTAGAGAAGATACTACATACATATTTTGATATTGTCAATTAGGAAAATCTGCAATTCTCCACACAAGAGACTACTGAAAGGTCACAATTTCGTGCTGTAAATTTCAACTGTCATGGTTTTAAAAGTTCTTATGGCACAGTTGTCGATATTATGAAAAACTGTGAACTATTGTTTTTAAGTGAAACCTGGCTGAAGCCAAATGAGTTGTGTTCAGTCCATCACGATTTGAAGCGGTCAGGTTATTGGTGCATGATGAAATCAAGTATTGACCCAGAAGTGGTTCTTGAAGGGCGTCCATACGGAGGTGTGGGAATTATTTGTAAGCGCCTACAGGGCGTGTCATATATCCCGCTAAAATGTGATTCTGATAGAATTTGTGGTATTCAGGTGGTCGTAAACAAAAAAGTCCAGCTAACAGTCATCGGTGTATATATGCCATATCACAATGGCACTTCTAGTCAAACTCTTATGTATAATCAAACTTTGGAAGATATCCAGTGTGTCTTAGATAACACTGAACCGGCTCCTGTTTTATTGTTTGGCGACATGAACGTATCTCTTCCGAATGAAGAACAATTACCCAGAAACTGGTACAAATGCCACCCATTTACCCGGCAGAGTAATCTGTTATATGATTTTATTTCTCAAAATGATATGTATGTGTGTAACTTCCACTTCCCACAGAGGGTGAAATATACGTTTCACAGGAATGGCTCACAGTCGTATATTGATCATGTGCTTTTCTCAAAATATGCTTCAGATAACGTTGTCGAATGTACTATATTACACGACACTGATGTTGTGAGTGATCATCTTCCTATCAGAACTACGATATCGCTAAAAACTGGCAAGGTGAAAGAGAGTGACCAACGTAAAGCTGATATAATTGATGACAGGTACCAACACCTCGACTGGTCAAAGCAAGATAACTGTGATATGTACTCTGAAATCATCACTGAACTGTCGAGAGAATTACCGGTTGTAGATATTGACGAAATTCATAATCATGATTCTGCCAAAGCTCACCTGGATATAATGTGTGAATCCATTAAATCAGTCGTTCATCAGGCAGTTCAAGAAGTGAAAGACAAAATGAACGGAAATCAACGATACAAGAAGAAACATTGGTGGAACCAGGACTGCTCTCAAGCAAGAGACCGGCAGCGGTTCTGGCACGGATTGTGGCGCTCAGCAGGGCGTCCTCGTACTGGGCACGTATATGATTGTTATAAACTTGCAAAACGTGTCTATCGCACTGCAAGTCGTAAAGCGGTTAACAATGGCATAACGGCTACATACAGGCTGCTAAACATTCAGCTGGGCACTCGGAACATAAGAAAGTTTTGGAATCTAGTTCGGCTGAATAAAGGGAATTCTATTCAAAACTCAACGCAATCAGATATTGAGCTGCAGAGTTTAGAACAATTCTTCACATCTAAGTTCAGCTCAGTTGACTACAGCAGTAATAGCACCATAACAAACGCGCATGACGTTGTCAGTTCAACATATGAGACTGTTAGAAAACGAGTGGCTATTGATTTCAGTCTAACGGAATCCCAGCTGATCATGTACATTGATAAGCTGCGGTATGGATGTACCGCCGGGATTGACGGAATAACTGCTGAGAACATTAAATGGGCGAAAGGCACTCGGATAATATCCATTGTCCTTGACATGCTGACCTTGTGTGTTCGTTTCGGAATAGTCCCAGCTTCCTTTACTAAAGGCCTGCTCATACCTATATTGAAAAAGAATAATTTGGATCCATCACAACCCAATAATTACCGACCGATAGTTATCTCGACAACTTTCTCAAAACTACTGGAGATCCACATACTGAGTATGTGTGGTGAACATGAGTTCCACGATTTGCAATTTGGGTTTGTGGGGAGTCGCGGGACTGCTATGGCAGCCGCCCTGACACATGATGTCATCGACTACTGTGTACAAAATGGATCTCCGGTCTATGTATGTGCTCTAGACGCGCAGGGGGCGTTCGACAACATCCCTCATCCTATTATGTTCCACAAGTGCCTAGAAACAGTTCCGCCTTTGTGTTGGCGAATTTTAGTCTACTGGTACCAACGCCTGAGTGTCCATATCAAGCTGGGAAAACAAATTGGCGCATCAATTGATGTTGGAAGGGGAACTCGTCAAGGGGGACTCTCATCTCCTTTTATTTTCAACCTGATATATGAAGATCTCGTTGACAAGCTGTCTAGAATGCCATGTGGGATCCGGATCAACACATCCACGTATAATCTGTGTTGCTACGCCGATGATCTCCTGCTCTGTAGTTTGTCTATATCTGGACTCCAATGTCTAATTGATGCCGCCAATGAATACATCATGGCTCATGGGCTGTGTTTTAACCCCACCAAAACCAACTGTATGACATTTGGACACAGTTCGTTTCAGGAGAGAAAGTGGACATTGGATGGAGCCGAGCTGGAGGAAACTGACGAGATCGTTCACCTTGGAGTCGTCCTTGCCAATGACACGAGGAGCCACGTTGACTCCCGGATACAAGCTACACGACGTGCTTTTTACGCTTTACAGGGAGCTGGAGTCTGTGTCGATGGTATCGACCCGATGACCACATCTTATGTGTACTCCACTGCCATTCGTCCTGTTCTCCTTTATGGTCTTGAAGCAGTGTACCAGAGTAAGTCGTCTATGAGGGAAGCAGAGGTGTTACAGTGCAAACATTTGAAAGCCGCTCTGGGTCTCAAACAGTCCTGCAGGAACACGTCACTGCTACAGGCCCTGAATGTACACAGGGTGTCGACTAGTGTCATGATTCAGGAGTTATCATTATTTCGTTCACTTTTTCTATCATCATCACGTTCATGCAAATTTTACAAGTTCTTATTATCACAATATCTCCAAGGGAAAAGAATTAGTGACAAGTGTTTATTTTTTCGAGTGGTCAAAACATGTGATTTACACGGTATTTCTATTGTCAATCTTATCTGTGATAAGGGGTATTTGAAATCTATGAAGAAACGACTCAAACGTTTTCCAGAGAACGGTGTTGCTGACAGTATCGCATTTGTCCTCACAAGCAACGGAACCGACTACAGGTCAACCGTTAACCAATTGTTAACCCCATGATTTTTACCTCTGTCTCATTGTTATGTATTTTAATGTCAATTATTGTTTCTCCTTCTGGAGGCTGCAAATAATAAATAAATAAATAAAAATTCAAAGCATATGCATTTGGAAAAAACTTTCATTGAAATGAATGTTGCGGATGCCACATAGAACACGGAGACAACATGTGGTTATTACACAGGTATAGTGCTCTTGTCAGTTCAAATACAACCCGTGTGACTGCTTACCACACACATTGCACCCACCATCTATTACATATGAAGTCATTTCGATTTCCAACTGTCAAGTAAGAATCGATTTTCGGTCCAGAATGAAGGATTAACAGGATTATGACAAGTGACACTATTTTTTTTATGATGTGTATAAATGAACATGTTAGAATTTTATACAGTATTAATGCATTACTTAGTTACTCAAGGTAAAACGCACACGGTTTCCTTCTACAGTGGTATGAAGTTCAGAAAAAAAAAATTATATTGTTACGATATTCTTTTTGTTTTGTGTGAATTTGAAAGAATCTGTTGATAGCTGTGTTGTCAGAAGTTGGGTGATATAAATTATTCGTCTGCCTTGCTCTCATTATTCCTAGTGTGTTCAGTGATAAAGAAATTGCTCTACATGAAGCTCTTACATTTTGGTCATTTCCTCCCATATGTTTGCAGGACATTTGAATGTAAACTGTTAAACTTACAATGTACTAAGTATATAGTTTCCATGCATTTAGTTTAGTTTGTCATTGTTATATACTGTAATTGCAATAATTGTTTGTTACCATATGGACCATATTTGAGACCATAATGTTTGTGTGGACACAATAAAACCCATGATATAAACATTAATACTTGGCAGGACGCTTCTGTATGTTATAGACGAGCGAGAAGAAATCTACGGTGGCTTAGATTCGCCATCACGTTTAATTTACACCCCATTCAGTTTCCACCTCGGCGAGAACCCTTTTCACCCCGGCGAGAACCCTTTTCACCCCGGTGAGAACCTTCTCACCCCGGTGAAAACCTCACACCGGTGAAAACCTCACCCCGGTGAAAAACCTTCTCACCCTGGTGAGAACCTTCTCACCCCGGTGAAAACCTTCTCACCCCGGTGAAAACCTTCTCACCCCGGTGAGAACCTTATCACCCCGGTGAGAACCTTCTCACCCCGGCGAGAACCTTCTCACCCCGGCGAAAACCTTTTCACCCCGGTGAATACCTTCTCACCCCGGTGAAAACCTTCTCACCCCGGTGAAAACCTTCTCACCTAGGTGAAAACCTTCTCACCCCGTTGAGAACCTTCTCACCCCGGTCAATACCTTCTCACCCCGGTGAGAACCTTCTCACCCCGGTGAGAACCTTCTCACCCCGGTGAGAACCTTTTCACCCCGGTGAAAACCTTCTCACCCCGGTGAAAACCTTCTCACCACGGTGAGAACCTTTTCACCCCGGTGAGAACCTTTTCACCCCGGTGCAAACCTTCTCACCCCGGTGAGAACCTTCTCACCCCGGTGAGAACCTTCTCACCCCGGTGAAAACCTTCTCACCCCGGTGAGAACCTTCTCACCCCGGTGAGAACCTTCTCACCCCGGTGAGAACCTTTTCACCCCGATGAGAACCTTTTCACCCCGGTGCAAACCTTCTCACCCCGGTGAGAACCTTCTCACCCCGGTGAGAACCTTTTCACCCCGGTGAGAACCTTTTCACCCCGGTGAAAACCTTCTCACCCCGATGAAAACCTTCTCACCCCGGTGAAAACCTACTCACCCAGGTGAAAACCTTCTCACCTAGGTGGAATCTCACGTTGCATCGAGAGGTCATGTGACAAGTAGAATCATTGCTGACATTGATAGTATTGTGAGTATTAGATTCACCGTGGTGAGAATGTTTTCACCGGGGTGAGAAGGTTCTCACCGGGGTGAGAAGTTTCTCACCAGGGTGAGAAGGTATTCACCGGGGTGAGAAGGTTTTCACCGGGGTGAGAAGGTTTTCACCGGGGTGAGGTTCTCACCGGGGTGAGAAGGTTTTCACCGGGGTGAGAAGGTTCTCACCGGGGTGAGAAGGTATTCACTGGGGTGAGAAGGTTCTCACCGGGGTGAGAAGGTTCTCACCGGGGTGAGAAGGTTCTCACCGGGGTGAGAAGGTTCTCACCGGGGTGATAAGGTTTTCATCGGGGTGAGAAGATTTTCACCGGGGTGAGAAGGTTTTCAACTAAGTGAGAAGGTTTTCACCGGGGTGAGAAGGTTTTCACCGGGGTGAGAAGGTATTGACCGGGGTGAGAAGGTTTTCAACGGGGTGAGAAGGTTTTCACCGGGGTGAGAAGGTTCTCACCGGGGTGAGAAAGTTCTCACCGGGGTGAGAAGGTTCTCACCGAGGTGGAAACTGAATGGGGTGTAAATTAAACGTGATGGCGAATCTAAGCCACCGTAGAAATCACATGTACATGGTACGCGATATCGATAATCAGTATATGCCTAGTCTCCAGGCAGGAAGTATTTTGGATTCATCTGTCCCGTGTTGCTGGCGGACATGTAGTACCCCCACAACGAGGTTGCGTCGGGCCGCTTATTGTGCTTGAGCCGGGTCCTGACCCTCTCTGGTTCATCAAAGACATAATTTCTGGAATTCACACAATTTTATCATGATCACGATGCAGTTCGAAATAATGAAAATTAATTAATTGTTACTTCATCCAACAGGCAACAGTAGCCATATTTTAGACAGTGGCAGTCCCATCCCAGGCAGTAGTTACTTCACCCCTGCATCAGTAATAAATCAGACTACGAGGTTACTTTTATGCAGCAGTCCAGCCGCAAGTTGTTCATATACAGTTGGCCAGTCACAGCGGGCCAGATTTGGCAAGACGCTGACGATATCGTCACGAGGGTAACATATAAGTAACCTGTGGACCTGTGCATATCAGAAACCTGTGGATCCCATCCCGTTATCAACTGCCTAATTAAGGCATCAGCTGTATTCTCAAAGCCTTCTGAGCTTCAGTTTTGTCTTACAGCTTTGCGGCAGCAGAATCAGCTGTCTTGTAAATACTTGCATATTCTTGTACTTACGATCCAGGGGCCGGTTGCACCAAGCGGTCGTATCATCCACGTTCAGCTTTACGCCGTAGTAAATGCAAAACAGCCGAAAACGTCTGTTGTACCACGTGCTGATATTTATCCAAAGGTCGTAAAGACAGACATATTATTACGCCTACCAGGGAGTAGACGTTTGGGGGTCGTAAATTATATTGTATCTGTTCTCAAATCGTGGAATGCAAATGAAAATATATCCACTAAAGACAACGTGGCAATCTCCCACAAAGTGTTTGAACGAATTAGGTGTTCGCAGGATTTCTGGAAGTAATAGGCCGGCATCAATAAGCAATTGAGCTAGGGACGGGGGGCTCTCGTCAAACCCAACACAACAACGCATCGAACAAGGCTCTTTACAGGTGCTGAGAGAATGTTGAGCCTGTCTCAACAAAGCTAATCAATTTTGAGAGCTGTTTGATCAAAACATGGGAAGCGATATTTTATCATATTCATGATCATAAAGTGTTGGTGTACCGTGTATTTCATGAGCACTGTACGTCCGGTACATCCCGAGCATAGACAAAGTTACTGGTGCACTTCGGGTTTGAAGCTCTAGTTTTAATTTCGTTATTTTTAAGGACAATTTCCTTTTTTCAAGCTTAACGTTTGAAATTTCTTCTTTCAGTAGCTCTTTGTGTAGGTCCTCTCTTGTCGGAAAACGCTTTCTTGCTCTCTTACGGTTCACTCTATGAGAGGCACTTGGCCTGGATCTCGGTGTATGGGCAACTTCGGCTGAATCCTTATCTACAATAGGACGAATAGAAGGATATATATTTGATACAAGAGCTAATAATGTGGACGAGTAGTATTAGGGAGCAGTGTAAAATACTTAGTTATGGATAGGATAGGATAGGATAGGATAGGATAGATTATTCAGTTTTTAACTTTCCATACAGCTGTGGGGTAAACAATGGCAAAAGTATATAAATATTAAATGAATGGAAGAAAGAAACAAAAACTGAGGGACCAAATTAGCTGAAAGCTGTCTTCCATTTGGCCCCACAAGTACAAGTAATATTATGAAAATAGCTATTTATAATTATTTACATACGACGATACAAAACATTAACATCAGAAACTATTAAATAAAATATGGATTATACACCTGATATATACCTAACAATGATGATGTTACTATGACTGAATATATATATATATAGCGAATACTGTGTATGTACATGAAAAAAAAAATCTACTTATGTATAAACCATAATGGGCAGAGTGAGACAAAAGGTAATGGGTACTGGTGAAGCTAAAGGGGGGCGCACACGGACATCGAGGAGGGGCAGAGGAGGGAGCGGGGAGGGGTATCGATATTTGGTAAAGACCAAGAATAAACAGGAATATATTATAAATGATTTTATTTATTACAATTTTGACAGCGTTTGTTTGAACGTTTTAAAGATTCAGAGTATGATGATAGTAATTGTTTTTTAAAGCTTTTTTTCAAGGTATACCTAGATTGATCAGATGCTAATTTCGGGAGCCATTTATTCCATAATATGGGATAATTATATAGGGGTAATCTTCTAGCTGCAGATGAGTCACATCGCTCAATATAGAGATGACCTGATTGCCTGGTTTCACAATTCACTTGTACATTTCTTGTGAGTTTGAACATATTTTCGAAAGATGAAGGTAATTTCCCTAGATGATAATCATACATAAATAGGATTGTCTCATATATATATTGGTCAGAAATTTTGAGAATATTTGACCTTTTGAATAAGGGTTCGGTGTGACTCCTATAGTTGGACTTATTAATAATTCTTATAGCTCGTTTTTGTATGTTTACTGGTTTATTAACATGACTAGGTGCTGTGTTACCCCATGCCAGTATACCATAGAGTATATATAACTTTCGGCCACAGAATCATGGTGATTTTATAACAACCTTATCGGACGTAAGATAATTTAATATTGACCGCTTTTTTGTTCAGGATTGACCGATATTTATCACGTGTCACGTGTGAGGTCCAAGTGGAGGTCGTTTGGTTGTTTTCATTAGCAGCTTCAGGATGTTCTAGCCTGGTCGTGGCTTCACCTGGAGAACAAGAACTTTCGGCCACAGAATCAAGTTCGACCAGATTGGATTTTCTCCTGTCTCTCCACCTGATTCAGGTTGGACTTAAACTGAGCTCTCACCCGCAAAATTACCGTCTGTGATACCGACGAAACTTGCCGAAGTCCCGCCGATGATATCGATGATTATATCGGTATAGATGGACTCTTCGGGTTTTTTCGATTGGACAAGTCCTTCTTTGCGCGCGTTAGCAAGTCTTTTCACTTGTGTTTAACCTCTACGAGGGAATGTGCGTCTACATTTTCTGAGTTCACGGCGGCAGTGATGGATACCCAAGTCTCTTTCTCTTTTTTTCAGCGTGACAGCGCTGTTGAACTTCCTGTTCAGTAGGTCTTCTGCAAAGTGATAGCAGTGTGCGTATTTCTTTATCACTGAAATGTTTCTTCTTTTCCGAGTCCTACGACTGTTCGCCGCAACAGACATCTCTGCGTGTAGTAACTGGTGCACGTGCAGAGTGGGAAATACCCAAGTTTCGGTCGTGAAGGACGGTCCAAGTACGTCTCCGTCTAATTTATTTGGTGCAACAGGCTTAATTTGGAGGTCGCATATTTGTTAACGTTCGGCTACCACTAATAGTGTGGCGACCACTACTTTTTTTATTACGACCACCATGTACGTTATATGTAAGTATCAATCTATAACCGCCAATACAGTCAGATTTTGATGATGCCAATAACAAACGTAAAATACATTTTGCAATAGAAACAAAGCCCGACTAAATAGTTTATCCAAAGACACACTGGCGTCATCAGGGGCAGATAGTGTGTTAAATGTAGTTGTTTCTACTGTACACCTGATGGAATTAGTATACAAGTGCCCAACAACCTATGAAAATAATTTAGAAATCTTGAACAAACTCCAACGGAATAGATATATGACAAGTACATAAGTACCTAATCACAAGCCAGAAGGCTACTGAGTTGATGGTGTCCTCGGGGACAGATTCAACGTCCGCCAGCAGTGACACCGACCCAGTGGTATTCATAATGTAAGTATCAATCTATTACCACCAAAACAGTCAGATTTTGATGATGCCAATAACAAACGTAAAATACAACATTTTGCAATAGAAACAAAGCCCGACTAAAAAGTTTATCCAAAGACACACTGGCGTCATCAGGGGCAGACAGTGTGTTAAATGTAGTTGTTTCTACTGTACATCTGATGGAATTAGTATACAACTGCCCAACAACCTATGAAAAATTTAGAAATCTGAAACAAACTCCAACGGAATAGATACATGACAAGTACATTAAGTACCTAATCACAAGCCAGAAGGCTACTGAGTTGATGGTATCCTCGGGGACAGATTTAACGTCCGCATAGAAGTGTTACGAGGATGATTAAACAGTGTTATCACATGAAAATGTACTTGTTTGCATATGTATACAAAGAACATAGATCCATATAGCATAAATAAGTATTCGAGAGCATGTGTGTGACTCTTTGTTGTCTTAGCGATGTTTCACATTTGCGGCATTATGATCGTCTTCTTTGCGTGTTCAAAAGTCTATGCTGATGAATATGTTGTGGTGATTGAGTTCTTCTACATATTTGCTGCATAACACAGCATGTACAATAAATATACTCACTCATAAAAAAAATGAACTTACAAAACAGTTATATATCGATAGTAGCATGAGTTATGACCACTGCAATATAACATACTTATCTGAAGCTTTGTAAATATTGTGTAATCAAAATTATTCCAATAAACACGCACGTGCTGTATTGATACTAGTAACTAAAATGTAATTATATTACAGCTAAGCGTGATATTTGCAGAAATCAGTCGGGTGTAATACCATTTAAAATATAATACATAAATACGAGGTAATAGACAAAGAAGCAAATGGTATCTAAAATATTTGATGGTAGTAGTGTTAACATCGAATTTACATCAACGGTATGTTCAAAGCACCGTATGAATGACCTAAAAAATTCTATTAAAGTTTTTTTTCGGGTTTCCATTATACAGTACAAAAACAGCACACACTCTAAAAGCGAAGTTGAAGTATTCAACACCAAACTACACGCTAAAAATAATAATTAATCATACTATGTTTATATTTCGAGCACCGTTTCCCCTTCACTTTAACACTTAAAACATGATTGCCGCAACACTTTTCAATAGTAGCATGATGTTACAAATTGAAACATATATGAAGGAATATATGTATTCACAATCTCTTGTTCGCGTGCTTCCTGATGCTAGAGTTCTCAAACGCTATTTCGAATTATGCTAAATATTCGTATATTATGTTTTTTATTGAAGACTGAGAAGTTTCAATTTACAGTACACTCGCAAAGTACGAAGTACCAAAATACAGTAACCAAAATACACAAGTTTATATTCCCATGATCATGCCAAACAGTTTTTCCTCAGGATTGTCTGGGAAAACGTTCTGCATTTCTTTGTGAGTTTGACTTTGAATATCCACATTTCAACTCAATCATGCTGTTATAAACACAAATTTTCTCCAAAATATATACAGTATATGGCTGCTGTTTTAAGAAGTACAAAAGCTGTCTATGGTCAAGTGGGTAGCATATCCATAACATAATAACATGCTAACATCATAACTGTATCCAACATATCGCTGGTGTCACAGGAGATTTTGATGCCACTTCCTAAGATATAGGTGTCCACGAACGCCCCTCTCCCCGTCAGTGGTAATATAACCGGTGTTTTGGAGGCCATGGTTGCAATGGTTTTGTCGGCTTCATTTGCATTTTCAACTCGTTCATTTTTCAAACTTGTTCACTCCAAATAGAGCTGAACGACTGCCACATAGACCTCAATTTATTCGAAGATGGGGCCGACCTTCTCGAATATGCTCTGAGAGAAAACAGCATCACCACCGCTCCATGCCGCAATATCAACCGAAGATCGAAGAAATAATATCGACGGTGTGCACCCCATCCTTCCGAAACGTCAAATACAAGCAGAGGCCAAACAAATACGTAGAACTTAGGTTTAAACTGTTAGATCCCATTCATGGAATTTGTATTTTATTCACACAATAACCAATGAATATTCTCCAGTTTTTGCTTAGCAATGAATGTTCAAAGTAAAGCCTTGTACATGATGCGAACTCACCGCCCACTCAGTGTACCGCAACGATGGCAAGTTATTGGTTTCCTGAGAGGTGGTGCTACACAAGGTTGTGTTACACGAAGATATGGAGTGTCACACTCTGTGATTTCCCGACTCTATCAGAGATATCAGAGCACGGAGGCAGTGATTGCAGAGAGGGATTCACATACCCGTTATTGACATGAATTTGCCCTTCTTTTAACGCTAAGCTTGTTGTGTTCAGCAAGCCATTGCTACCACATGAATATTTGTGCATTGTTCTTCGTTAATCCTTATTTGTTATGATATCCAGTACTAATGGATATATTAGTCATCACACCCGTATTTACTTGATTGTGAGTCATATAAATCGCATATCTAACAAATTATCCTTATAATGTTTTGAGTAGTGCATTTACAATACACTACACAAACAATTCATCACTGCCATTAAAGAAAATGTTTAAAAAAAACATACACTTCAAGAAAATAAAATAGTTCAATTGAAATGAATTTCACGGATGCCACATCGAGTGCCGAAACAACATGTAAATGAAGTCACAAATGTGTTTATTGATAATTGCTCTTGCGGGTTAAATACAATATGTGTGGCTGTTCAACGGACAAATATATATATATCCACCAGCACGTGAATCAATAAGATTTCCAACTGTGGTAATTTGAATTTTAATATTCACCGAGAACAATAATGAATGGTGACGTGAGTATATGGAACATCTAAATGAATGTCACCTACTGTTAAATCTGATTACAATACTACGTTGATTGTGTAGAACGAATGCACCTGTGACTGTATTCTCCATGGAGAACGAATGGATCGGAGTGTTATACCGGAACAGAGTAGTCCATTATATTTCCACCCCGGTTGTGATTGTCAACTCTCGTCGTGACACCAGTTGTTATAACATTCAAAATTCCTTAGCACTTTGTGTCTTATGTCCTATTCTATATACAGGTAAGCACAAGTGATACTGGAAAACATTGGTATATAGTGATTTGGATAAAACAGTTGGATATGCGCTGACTGAACTGTTTATATATTTCGGACGGTATGTCCTCCCTCTCATGTAGGGAGTTTCTCCCTCTCATGTTTCTAAGTAAGCTATTCAAATTTATATGACTATATTAGTGTTATGATTGAATTTCTGTGACACAGTGACACCATCAGACTTCCCATGTATAAATTGAATTTTTGTGACACAGTGATACCATCAGACTCCCCATGTATAAATTTAAAAAAAGTATAAATAAAATAAATTTCGTTCTGTGTCTCAAATATTGAAATAATATGCTGACATACTTATTTGCTAATTGAGTCGGGCGTACTAGTTTCCATTCGAAAGTGCAAATTTAATGTAGTACCGATTTTTATATAAACATTCCTAACCTCGAGGTTTTGAAAGTGGATTAATTCCATCGAAGTGGCGAGATAATAATATTACGGGCATCACGTGTCGTAAAAGTGCGTTTTGTCTCATTCCACAAACAGAAAGCATGACTGGACCAAGAAGCCACAGTAATTTCTGGAGTAATCCCATTGCGATGACATCACTGATGAATAATACCATTATCCTAGCAGTTCATCGACTTGGCTGAAGATATTGGAGTGTTTCGGAAAGCACGTAGTGATGTTGTTTTAGGGGAGAACACATGAAAAAAAAAACGAAAAATTGACATGATTTCACAGTTTTTTACAGTTTGTTATTTATTGCAGTGTTGTCTCATGTGCATTCATCTTGGCTTCAAATGTTTTTCTGCTGGAAGTCACTTATGTCAGAGGAGGTTTGACATGACCACCAAAGATTTATTCTTCTTTGAAAACAATGCATCAAAATCTTCAATTTTTTGTCTCCAGGATGGATGATTTTCCCTTCATAACTAAGAAGCAATAAATAGACCTGTCTCTCCCCCAATGCCAGCAAGCTATAAGGAATCCACTATTATCTCATGAGCCAAATGTGGGACACAATTTACGAGGTCTGATTCACTAATGGCTCTCACGTAATCCATACGAAATTAGATTTTACATTATTTATTGAAATGTACTTCTATGTTCTCTGGTGCACAAGGGCACTTTGATGAAGGTCCGTGTTGCCCTCTTCAGTGATAGCAAGTGTTCACACGTGTTTGTGTTTATATTTCTGTTTACGTACATGTGCTTTTGTTTGTTTATTCTTGTATTGTACCCATGTTATTACCACTTCCTGGAAGCGTATATATGATGCCGAGTAGTCAGAATTGGGTTCTCTTTGTCAAGGTTTAACAGTCAGCGCGGCCATGTCTTTTTGTAAATTTTTCAAGGTTACTCCAAGGCTAAACTGTTTACGCAGGTGAGAACATTGTTATATGTCTACTATTTGGCAGGATTTTTTTTATCAATAATTGAATATTGTCTCTAGTTTCTTTCTTTAAAAGGTATGTAGATTGTATATTGTCCGAATGTTCAACTCGTTATATTTCCTGTGGGTGATTATCTTTGTGGGCAGTAGTTTGAAAATGTACTATGAGTTATCACGTTTTTTGTGTAGACATGCAAATACTCTGGCACTTGTACTGTGCTTTCAGACTGCTGTATTGTACCCGACTCTTTTGTCCGATGCCGAACGATTTTGTGAGTCATTTCCATGTATACTTTGTAAATATTCTAATCTCGATCATAGCTCATTGCAACAATAGAGAAATATCTTGTTTAGCATTTGTGTCAAATTTGTGTCTGTGTGTTCTTTTTTGGTGTGTGTTTTGCCATTTGTAGATTCACCGGATTTCTTCAATAAATCTGTGTGCATGAGTGACGGTCATTCAACTTTGTAAATATTCTAATCTCGCTCATAGCTCATTGCAACAATAGAGAAATATCTTATTTAGCCTTTGGGCTTGTGTCAAATTCGTGTCTGTGTGTTCTTTCTTGGTGTGTGTTTTGTCATTTGTAGATTCACTGGATTTCTTCAATAAATCTGTGTGCATGAGTGACGGTCATTCTGTCGGTCAATACAACAGTCCGCTATTACTGATGGTGTCTTGATTACCATGTATTGTTAAGTTTATCGTCGTACTGTCACACCATGTTTTAATGTTGCAATGTGTCCTTCAATTTATTGTCTTTGGTTAGTCCTTCTGTATGAGATATGAGCCTGCAAAAGTTCTCTTTTTTTGTTTTGTACACAGCAAGAATCCTTGTTTCTCTCGAAAAAGGTGGACAGGAACATACTTCAAAAGAAGTATGTGCACGACGTGCATGATTCAATCCCAGACGTGCATGATTCAGTCACCCATTGAAGCATCGTGTACTCCAATATTGCCACCCACAACATTCTACTATTAAACATGTCCCTACTGGTGAAAGGTACGCTTTGTTGGACGTGGAATGTGTACATGTCAAGCCCTGATTTTTTGGTTTCTGTCAGTCTGGTACACGTGTTATATGCACTTTCAACCTTAAGTTGACGCTTTTCTTGATCTTGTCAATCTGTGAACAATCTGTCATCCTTCAAGGTTATACATGTATTATTGGGAATTTATTGAATGAGTATTCTGGGGTGAGATGAACAAAAGTAAACATGTAGTCTCACCAAGGGTTGTAGCGCAATGTATGTATGTAACGACTTATTAGTGTATTGTATTTATCCCGAATCAAAACCATAGCATGAAAATATGGGTCAAATATATACAAAAATAACTCTGGTACGTGGTACACCTCAAAGGCAATTTAGCTGATAACCCCACACTGAACAACATAATACAAAAAGTGAATAACGAAGTGAAGTGGGCCAACATGACATTATATAACGATTTCGAGTATGATGGAGGTGAAAGAGAAAGAAGAAAAAATCACAGACAGAAGACAAAAGAAATAGGAAGATAAAAACGATGGTCCATGCCACAAACCCCACGTAACCCCCATAGTAGACCTATAGCATGTTCAGCATTATTTGTAATCAGTGAAATTGACATTATCTAAATTTGGAGAAAAAAAAGTAAACAATCAAAAAAGAATTTGAATCAGATTGCAGACAGTAATGGTAAACTGGTTAATTCCAAAAATGGCATATTAGCAGAAGTGGACAAGTTTTATAGGAATCTATACAAGGGAAGTAAATGCTTGGAAACTGAAACTGATGAATTGAAGAATACATGTGAAGGGGACATCAGCCTAGAAGAGCTGCAATTTGCATTGACAGATACGAAAACCATTACATCACCAGGTATAGATGGGTTTCCATATGAATTTTACAAAACAATATGGACTAAAATAAACAAATTGCTCCTCGACTCACTAAATTACTCCTATCAACAAGGGCAACTGTCCGTTAATAAGAAAAGGGGGATGATAATACTTCCTGAGCAAAATAAAGATATACTGTATTTATTCAATTGGAGACCTATTACACTATTCTGCTGCGACTATAAGTTGCTTTCTAAAGTACTTGCTCAACGACTAAAACCCCTTCTTCCAAAATTGATTCATTCATCACAAACAAGCTTCGTTACCGGAAGGTATATAGGCGAGAATATAAATACAATTTTAGAAGTGAGTCAGCAAATGAATATGATCTTCCCGGTGTTATCATTTCAGCAGACTTTGCAAAAGCCTTCGATAATCTAGACTGGGGATACATGGAGTATGTGCTAGAATTTTTCAACTTTGGTCCACCATTCAGAAAATGGATTAACCTGTTGAATACAGATATATCTGCAGTTGGTAACGTTAACTGATTGTTCACTTCATATTTTCCCATAGAAAAGGGGGCAAGACAAGGGGACGCTATAGTAGCGTACTTGTTCATCTTGTGTGCTGAATTAATAGCACAAAATATTCGTGAATATCCTGAGATAGTTGGCATCTCTTTACAAGGTAATGATTTTAAAATTTGTCAGTTTGTCGATGATACCATCTTACTTCTGAATGGCGAATTCTCCGTAATAAATACAACAATTAAAACTTTACATGATTTTGCCATGATATCAGGTCTGAAGCTCAACACAAGTAAAACTAAATCACATAAAATTTAAAGCCTCAAAGATAGTGATGTCGACATCCCAACTAATTATTCCATTGTCTGGACCCAAGAGCCACTAGAGATGCTTGGAATCAAAATCCCTATCCATTTTTTCCTGATGACATATTTTCGATTAACTACGACAGCCAGCTAAATAAATTGGAATCTATGTTTGAACAATGGGAAAAAGAAAAAAATTAGCTCAAGGGCTAAGAAAGGTTACCCGATATATATGTTTATTTACATGTATTCAATTTCAAGGTCAAAAGAATATTCAGCATTTATCACTTCCTATATGTCCACAAATGTTGCTAAGCTGTAAATTCAATATTGGGAAAGATATCAACAAATTTTCCTGTGGCCTCGAAAACGACGTCAAAGGTGAAACTAATGGTCATCAGAACATTCCACATATATCATTATGAAAGAATTAAAGCATTAATTCTATGGCATTTTTTGAGACAAATAGACCCTTCACTACACTATCCCGACCACCATACACGCCGCTCATTGGCCGCCCAGTTTATAGGCCGCGCCCCTCTCTCATCCGTCTCACCACCACACTTATCCATCCTCACCATTCTGGATTACGCCCCCGACCGCTCCACACAAAAAACAACTCTAAATAGTCTGGATATTTTATCAATAATGCCTGTTTGTACAAAATTGATTGTCAAGTTGTCAAGTCGATAATAAGCGACATATTAGCCATTTCGTCCTCTGATCTTGAAAATGAGGTCAAAGGTCAAATTCAAGGTCATGAAAATATTTGGCATACATCATTTCCTATACAACCACAATTTATTCACAAGCTGTGAAGTCGATTATACGCGAGATATTAGCCATGTTGTGCTCTGACCTTGAAAATAAGGTCAAAGGTCAAGTTGAAGCCGATGAAAATATTCAGCATATATCATTTCCTATATGTGCACAATTCATTCTTAAGCTGTCAAGTCTGAATAAGCGAGATATTAGCCATTTTGTGCTTTGACCTTGAAAATTAGGTCAAGGGTCAAATTCAAGGTCATGAGATTATTCAGCATATATCATTTCCTATACGATGACAATTGATTCCTAAGCTGTAGAGTCGATAATAAGCGAGATATCAGCCATTTTGTTCTGCGACCTTGAAAATGAGGTCAAAGGTCAAATTCAAGGTCATGACAATATTCAGCATCTATTATTTCCTATAGGTCCACAATTGACTCCTAAGCTGTAAAGTGGATAATTATGCGAGATATTAGCCATTTGGTGCTGTGACCTTGAAAATGAGATCAAATTCAAGGTCACGAGAATATCCGGCATATATCATTATTATAGGTCCACAATTGATTCCTAATTTCTAATCTCAATATTAAGTGAGATATCAGAAAAAAAGGTTTCCCATCATAAAGCATAGGAGAATTTAGCATGGGAAAGTGTCATTTTTGGGACCCGTTGTAAAATCAAAATGGCTACCACACGCAGACCGGTGATTCGATGGCAACAAAACTTATACACGTCACAGAGGTATATGAGGGGAAGCTTTTGAAACAAAAATCTCAAATCTGATCAGATAGTTTTGGAGAAAATGACCGACCAAAGCCAAAATTGGCCGTTTTTCATCAAAAAATGCCGCCATTTTGAAACAATTGCGAAAATCATAAAACTAAAAAATACCTCCCTCTTGAAATATTTTTAGGTATTTTTGTGCAAAATTTCAGGAAAATCCGACTATAAACTTTAAAGATAAAAATGTGGACTATGGACGACGACGGACGCAACAGCATGCCAATAGGTTATCGGACCATTGGCACAGAAGATAGTTTGGGTCAAACGATATATCCCTCTGACCATAATACATGACAATGGGGGAAACTGATACATGGTAAACTCAATTTGTTGGGAGAAAACATATTCAAGCATAATCTCAGATATGAATATGTACTGCAACTTGAATTAAATTCGAGATTTTGGAATGATGTTGTTGTAGCCTGGTGCAAATTTAATTACGTAGACGTAGTTAGAGAATTGGATATTCCTCGGCAATATCTATTGTTCAATTCGCACATAAGGGTTGATAATAAAATACTCGACACAAGCGAATGTATGAGCAATGGCTTGCGGCAAATTTGGGATATTTTTAACGATACTGTTATTACTGTATTGCTTGATAATAACATGATTAATATGAAGGAGATTTATCAGTGATGGATTATAACAGTCTTGTGAGTATGAGCAATGGTTTGCGGCAAATTTGGGATATTTCAACGATACTGTTAATACTGTATTGCTTGATAATAACATGATTAATATTATATATGAAGGAGATTTATCAGTGATGGATCATAACAATCTTGTGAGTGCCTTCCCGGCAGAGTGGTGGAGATACATGAAGACAAAACAGGGTGGAACGTCGGACTCTGAAACAATATATAATAAGTTAGTCAGCATCTCACAGAAAACGACATATAGATATGCCTATTCCAAAATATTAGACACTAAATCACAGGGTCTAAAACTATCGCTTACATGGGAAAACTATATAACTATTTCGATCAAAATTAAATGAACTATAATGACTTGTTTTCGCACATAGATAAAATAACAATACATAACACATTGAGAAGTTTTCAGTTCAAGGTTCTGCCTAGGATAATCTTCTTCAATGACAAATTATTTGAATTTAAAATAATAGACACTACAAAATGTGAATTCACTTGAGCACCGATTTTGGGCATGTAATGAAACTCAAGAATTATGGCAGGGCATAATGCGATGGTATTCCAATGTGACTAATAGGGTTCATGATTTATCATACGGGACTATTATTGACACTGGCTGCGCTTTGCTTGACATCATTGTGTTGATAATAAAGTACTATATCTATACAACCTTTCTTCGAAAATCTGAACTCAGACTCCAAAAAGTTATCGATAACATAAAAATTATGAAACAATAGAAAAAGATATTGCAATTCGAAAAGAAAAAATTAAATGACATCCACTCAATTAAATGGTAAACAATGTCTACCTTGGAGCGGTAACGTATGTATGGGCATGGTCTGGCAAGGTGTCTTGTGGTTTGGGGCGGGGTTTGGGATGGGTTGTGAGTGTGTGTGCGTGAATGTGTCTGGGTAAATGAACGTGTATATGCATGTAGGGAATAGTTAATCCTTCCTTTTTTCACAACCAATGTCAACTTTATTTTGTATTGAATGAATTGTTTCGTGAATAATGACGTTCTTTTTCCATTCATCCACAAACTGTCGCCCGTTTGGTGCTTTCGTTTGTGTGATATATTACTCTGATGCATATTTCTGAATGACTACACTGATAGTGTAATAGTCCAGCCATATTCATCCACAATAATACCGGTACAAAGACGTCGAGGAATCAAAATTGCTTGGGACTTTGTGTCATATATCCTACTCTAGGTACAAGTAGGCACAAGTGATATTGGAAAACATTGGTAATTATTATATGTTCAAATATCAGTTTTGTGCGATCATTACCTTTTGTGTCAGAGGTTTTTACAGTCTGTTGAGACTTCAATCCCACAGCTCAGAACCATATAACTGATATTGGCATTTGTATTCTCACGCATTTTGCTGTGGTTCTGAAATAAAATCTATCTATCTATTTATTCCGATAAAACTTCACTATGCGCTGACTGAACTGTTTAGACATTTCTGACGGTATGTCATCGCTCTCATGAAGGGAGTTCTTTTTGGGAAAGTCGATTTTAAGTAAGCTATCCAAATTTATATGACTATAATTGTTGTGATTGAATGTTTGTGACACAGTGATACCATCAGACTTCCCATGTACAAATATTAAAAAATTCTAAATAAAATAAATTTCCTTCTGTGTCTCAAATATCAAAATATTATACTGGCATACTTGTTTGCTAATTGAGTCTGGTGTACTAGTTCGAAAGTGCAAATTTAATGTAGTACTGATTTTTTTTTATGTAAACTTCCCTAACCTCGAGATGAACAGCAATCTCTGTAAGGTTTTGGAAGTGGATTAATTCCATCCAAGTGGGGAGGTAATACTATTACGGGCATCACGTGTCGTAAAAATGTTACTGCGTTTTGTCTCATTGCACAAACAGAAAGCATGACTGGACCGAAAAGCCGCAGTAATTTCTGGAGTAATCCCATTGCGATGACATCACTGAGGAATAATACCATATTCCTAGCAGTTCATCCACTGAGGATACTGGATTGTGTCGAAAAGCACCTAGTGATATTGTTTTCTGGGGGAACACATGATTTGAACACACACAAAAGTTCACATAATTTTACATTATGTATTGGACTACTGTCTCGCGTGCATACACGTTGGTTTCCCATGTTGTCTTTTAAGTATAATATATTTTTTTAGCTGGCGGTCACTGATGTCAAAGGAGGGTTGATATGACCACAAAAGAATAGTTCCTTTTTGGAAACAATGCATCAAAATCTTCAATTTTTGGTTTCCATTATAGATAAATTTCCCTTCACAACTCGAAAGCAATAAATAGCCCACTCTCATCTCGCACACCATATTCGAGGTATGATTCACTAATGGCTCTCACGTAATCCACATCAAATCAAATTCTACAATATGTATGGCAGTAATATCATTGTATTTGTTCGTGTTCTCTGGTGCAAAATGACATCCGAGGAAGATCTTATACTGTCCTACCATACATTTTCATACCCGTTGCAAAGTATAGATAAAGAAACGGATGTGAAAATTGAAGCACAATTGTAATATGGCGACAAATTATGACAGAATGAGAGAAACAACTACATTTCACACACTCTCTGCCCCTGATGACGCCAGTGTGTCTTTCGATGAACTTTTTGGTTGGACATTGTTTCTATGCTATTGTTGGCATCATCAAAATCTAGTTGTATTGGTAGTAATAGATTGATACTTACGTTTATACATATCTAGCATGTCATCGCTCTTATTTTGTTGTAAAGTCGACTTTAGGTCAACTCTCCCAATTTATATGACTATAATTATTTTTATTGAATCTTTTTGTCACAGTGATACCATCATTTTTCCCAAGTATAACATTGGAACATCCTAAATAAAATAAATTCCGTGCTATGTTCCATACATTGAAATCATGCCGTTGTACTTCGAGCGTGTTAGTTTCCATCCAAAAGTGCAAACCTTATGCAGTACTGATTCTTTATATCAACTTTCCTCTGTAAGGTTTGAAAGAGGAATAATTCCATCGAAGTGGCGAGATAAAACTATTACAGGCATCATGTGTCGCAAAATACTACTGCTTTTGTCTCATTGCCCAAACAGAAAGCATGAATGGACCAAGAAGCCGCAGTAATTTCTGGAATAATAATGTTCATATGATTTTACATCACATGATGTTAACATTTGAACAAAATCAAGTTTCCACGTTGTCATTCAAATATATTCTTCTCCTAATGATGTCAGAGGAGGGTCGATATGACCATGCATCAAAATCTTCAATTTTTGGTTTCCAGGATAGATAATTTTCCATTCACAACTAGAAGGCAATAAATGGACCTGTCTCTCTGCCAATGCCAGAAAGCTACTAGGAAACAACTATTATCATCATGAGCTAAATGTGGGACAGAATTCACGAGGTCTGATTCACTAATGGCTCTCACGTAATCCACACGAAATTAGATTGTACATTATTTATTACAATAATGTCTGTGTACTTTTGTGTTCACTGGTGCAAAAGGGAACTTTGAGGATGGCCTGCTATTACTGATGTTGTATTGATTGGTATGTACTATAAAGTTTAGAGATAAACTGTCCTACCATGTTTAATATGGTTGCAAAACGTCCTTCAATCAATGGTCTTTGGATGGTCCCTCAGCATGAGATATAAGAGACTGCAAAAGTTCACATTGTTATCGAGACAACACAAATCCTGCAGTGTAAAATGCAAATATCAAACTAGAAATAAAGAAATGAATGTTAAACTTTAATTAAAGTTCATTTCTTTTGACGAAAACAATCTAATGATGATGAAAACACATGACACATGTGCATAATAGTTAGGCACACGGATAAAGTGGAGCAACAAATAATAGGACCTCGTCATATTCACACTCAAATAACTGTGATCATAGTTGTACCGAACGAAAAATTAGAAATACATTTATGTATATACATTATGATGGCATAATGCATAAGACCGTGATAACATATATTGTATCAGTTTCCGCCGATATTAATCCATACTCATCACTTTCATTAGTTCTGTTACCCATTGGACTTGACGACATTTCTCACTTTGAAAAAAGGGTGTTTGTTGCTGGAATTTTTTAATTATAGGTAGAAAATACACAGTGGAATTGAAAATGGTTCGAAGTGAGTTGGTAGTTTTCGAGATAAACCTAGAAGTGGCAGACCAATTTAATTACAGAAATAATGATACTAGAAACAAATAAGATCTTGTGTATTTCTGGTGACTCTGAATATGACTAGCAGGCTATAAAGAAGTCCCTACCCATTAACATCCTCAAGTTTTTTTCTCACTTCAAAACCTCTAAGAACATAATGTTCCATGTTACTACGTTCTACAATTCTGAACAACATATGAAGTGGTAATTACGACATCGCCAATGAATCCCTTCTGACACTAACAGCGAGAACACAATAAAATATAAATTAACTGAATAATACGTAACTAATCATGCAAAGGTAATGAAATAATGCATTTGATGCAAAACGTCCACATTTGTCATTGGTAGATTGCATGCTAGCAGGAATATCGAACACTATATCATACTTATATAAATCTACATATGCCATGAAGGCACCACCCTATGAGGAGAATACTGCAATGGTCGTAACAAGGTACAGTAGAGCTAGTTATTGATATGTATTTGCAATTAGAACTAGACAGTCTTGAAATTTCAATGTGCATAAAGATGTTTTGTACATTATCATTGTCCATCTTTGGCATTTGTGACAGCAGAAAAGAATCCAAGATTGTATTATGTTTCCATCTATGTTCCTCACACATAATTGTCACCATCGCCGTCACTGTCCTCATCCACTGCAGGGTCGCCGTCAAATCCAGCATGTGGAAACAATGCATAGGTCTATATTCTGAAAGATCACTCACACTCACTAAGTCTCACCTCACACTCATTGAGTCTCACCTCATCCTCATTAAGTGTAAGTTCGGCCTCAGTAAGTGGAAGGTCGACTTGTATCTCCAGTTTTTCCTCACGGTCAACGACATTGAGTGATGACAGATATCCAGAACCTGAAACACCCGGCATTACGAAGGCAAATGATTTCGTGGCTAATGTGGAGTCCAGTTTCGAGGGCCGGCACCGGCGAAAACGGGGCAGGTATACAGAATGGTCAAATGAACTGGAGGCCATGATCGCCAGGCACGCAGCACAAAATGTCAACCTCATTGCTTGCAAGAAGTTCCAACTGTCGTCAGTGTCGTCAGTGATAAATTACTCAAAAAGCTGTACTTATCCCATGTACTGTATGGTGAGCCCGAGAAGGCATTTCTTAACAGTCGAGGCAGACCATTACTCCTAGGCAAGCAAATGGATCAGGCAACTATGTTGAAAATCTTCGTTTGAAAGGGTGCCCTGTCAATAGAAATATTGTCTTTGCTGCTGCCAAAGGCATCGTCACTCCGCAAACCACTGGTCAACTACAGCCAGAATGACTGAATTTGTTGAATTCATTTTAGTTACTTACTTCAACGCAGTGCGTTCAAGACTGGGACTGCAATCAGATCTGAAATGCCTGCTCATTCTGGACGTATTTGCTGCACACCGCACACCAAAATTTAGGGAAAAGCTGGCCGAAAGTAACCAGTCTATGTATCAGCAGGAGCGATCTGGGGATTTACAACCACTTGATATCAACGTCAACAGGAATTTTAAATCTTTGCTGAAGGAGCAGTTCTCGACCTGGTACTCGGATGAAATGGGCAGGCAACTGATGAGTGGCACAGCGATAGACGACGTGGACATTGATATCGGCGGTGCAAAAAATCAAGAACATCCATGCGACCAGGGTTATATCAGCAATTGACAAGCTGTCGAGAAATGTAGAGCTCATCACATCAGCTTTAACGAAAGCAGGTGTAACTCCTCTAACTCCTCTGTATTGTATTTATCCCGAATCAAAACCATAGCATGAAAATATGGGTCAAATATATACAAAAATAACTCTGGTACGTGGTACACCTCAAAGGCAATTTAGCTGATAACCCCACACTGAACAACATAATACAAAAAGTGAATAAGGAAGTGAAGTGGGCCAACATGACATTATATAACGATTTCGAGTATGATGGAGGTGAAAGAGAAAGAAGAAAAAATCACAGACAGAAGACAAAAGAAATAGGAAGATAAAAACGATGGTCCATGCCAAAAACCCCACGTAACCCCCATAGTAGACCTATAGCATGTTCAGCATTATTTGTAATCAGTGAAATTGACATTATCTAAATTTGGAAAAAAAAGTAAACAATCAAAAAAGAATTTGAATCAGATTGCAGACAGTAATGGTAAACTGGTTAATTCCAAAAATGGCATATTAGCAGAAGTGGACAAATTTTATAGGAATCTATACAAGGGAAGTAAATGCTTGGAAACTGAAACTGATGAATTGAAGAATACATGTGAAGGGGACATCAGCCTAGAAGAGCTGCAATTTGCATTGACAGATACGAAAACCATTACATCACCAGGTATAGATGGGTTTCCATATGAATATGAATTTTTCTGAATTTAATCAGAAAAGGGGGATGATAATACTTCCTGAGCAAAATAAAGATATACTGTATTTATTCAATTGGAGACCTATTACACTATTCTGCTGCGACTATAAGTTGCTTTCTAAAGTACTTGCTCAACGACTAAAACCCCTTTTTCCAAAATTTATTCATTCATCACAAACAAGCTTCGTTACCGGAAGGTATATAGGCGAGAATATAAATACAATTTTAGGAGTCAGCAAATGAATATGATCTTCCCGGTGTTATCATTTCAGCAGACTTTGCAAAAGCCTTCGATAATCTAGACTGGGGATACATGGAGTATGTGCTAGAATTTTTCAACTTTGGTCCATCATTCAGAAAATGGATTAACCTGTTGAATACAGATATATCTGCAGT
This sequence comes from Terebella lapidaria, assembly GCA_949152475.1. Lineage (NCBI taxonomy): Eukaryota > Metazoa > Annelida > Polychaeta > Terebellida > Terebellidae > Terebella > Terebella lapidaria. Next base: position 32,937,997 of record OX424558.1, read on the forward strand.
TGGTAACGTTAACTGATTGTTCACTTCATATTTTCCCATAGAAAAGGGGGCAAGACAAGGGGACGCTATAGTAGCATACTTGTTCATCTTGTGTGCTGAATTAATAGCACAAAATATTCGTGAATATCCTGAGATAGTTGGCATCTCTTTACAAGGTAATGATTTTAAAATTTGTCAGTTTGTCGATGATACCATCTTACTTCTGAATGGCGAATCCTCCGTAATAAATACAACAATTAAAACTTTACATGATTTTGCCATGATATCAGGTCTGAAGCTCAACACAAGTAAAACTAAATCACATAAAATTTAAAGCCTCAAAGATAGTGATGTCGACATCCCAACTAATTATTCCATTGTCTGGACCCAAGAGCCACTAGAGATGCTTGGAATCAAAATCCCTATCCATTTTTTCCTGATGACATATTTTCGATTAACTACGACAGCCAGCTAAATAAATTGGAATCTATGTTTGAACAATGGGAAAAAGAAAAAAATTAGCTCAAAGGCTAAGAAAGGTTACCCGATATATATGTTTATTTACATGTATTCAATTTCAAGGTCAAAAGAATATTCAGCATTTATCACTTCCTATATGTCCACAAATGTTGCTAAGCTGTAAATTCAATATTGGGAAAGATATCAACAAATTTTCCTGTGGCCTCGAAAACGACGTCAAAGGTGAAACTAATGGTCATCAGAACATTCCACATATATCATTATGAAAGAATTAAAGCATTAATTCTATGGCATTTTTTGAGACAAATAGACCCTTCACTACAGCACGCAGATTCCGTTCCCAACAACCACCAGTATCCACCCACTGTCCCGACCACCATACACGCCGCTCATTGGCCGCCCAGTTTATAGGCCGCGCCCCTCTCTCATCCGTCTCACCACCACACTTATCCATCCTCACCATTCTGGATTACGCCCCCGACCGCTCCACACAAAAAACAACTCTAAATAGTCTGGATATTTTATCAATAATGCCTGTTTGTACAAAATTGATTGTCAAGTTGTCAAGTCCATAATAAGCGACATATTAGCCATTTCGTCCTCTGATCTTGAAAATGAGGTCAAAGGTCAAATTCAAGGTCATGAAAATATTTGGCATACATCATTTCCTATACAACCACAATTTATTCACAAGCTGTAAAGTCGATTATACGCGAGATATTAGCCATGTTGTGCTCTGACCTTGAAAATAAGGTCAAAGGTCAAGTTGAAGCCGATGAAAATATTCAGCATATATCATTTCCTATATGTGCACAATTCATTCTTAAGCTGTCAAGTCTGAATAAGCGAGATATTAGCCATTTTGTGCTTTGACCTTGAAAATTAGGTCAAGGGTCAAATTCAAGGTCATGAGATTATTCAGCATATATCATTTCCTATACGATGACAATTGATTCCTAAGCTGTAGAGTCGATAATAAGCGAGATATCAACCATTTTGTTCTGCGACCTTGAGAATGAGGTCAAAGGTCAAATTCAAGGTCATGACAATATTCAGCATCTATTATTTCCTATAGGTCCACAATTGACTCCTAAGCTGTAAAGTGGATAATTATGCGAGATATTAGCCATTTGGTGCTGTGACCTTGAAAATGAGATCAAATTCAAGGTCACGAGAATATCCGGCATATATCATTATTATAGGTCCACAATTGATTCCTAATTTCTAATCTCAATATTAAGTGAGATATCAGAAAAAAAGGTTTCCCACCATAAAGCATAGGAGAATTTAGCATGGGAAAGTGTCATTTTTGGGACCCGTTGTAAAATCAAAATGGCTACCACACGCAGACCGGTGATTCGATGGCAACAAAACTTATACACGTCACAGAGGTATATGAGGGGAAGCTTTTGAAACAAAAATCTCAAATCTGATCAGATAGTTTTGGAGAAAATGACCGACCAAAGCCAAAATTGGCCGTTTTTCATCAAAAAATGCCGCCATTTTGAAACAATTGCGAAAATCATAAAACTAAAAAATACCTCCCTCTTGAAATATTTTTAGGTATTTTTGTGCAAAATTTCAGGAAAATCCGACTATAAACTTTAAAGATAAAAATGTGGACTATGGACGACGACGGACGCAACAGCATGCCAATAGGTTATCGGACCATTGGCACAGAAGATAGTTTGGATCAAACGATATATCCCTCTGACCATAATACATGACAATGGGGGAAACTGATACATGGTAAACTCAATTTGTTGGGAGAAAACATATTCAAGCATAATCTCAGATATGAATATGTACTGCAACTTGAATTAAATTCGAGATTTTGGAATGATGTTGTAGCATGGTGCAAATTTAATTACGTAGACGTAGTTAGAGAATTGGATATTCCTCGGCAATATCTATTGTTCAATTCGCACATAAGGGTTGATAATAAAATACTCGACACAAGCGACTGTTTGAGCAATGGCTTGCGGCAAATTTGGGATATTTTTAACGATACTGTTATTACTGTATTGCTTGATAATAACATGATTAATATGAAGGAGATTTATCTGTGATGGATTATAACAGTCTTGTGAGTATGAGCAAATGTATGAGCAATGGCTTGCGGCAAATTTAGGATATTTCAACGATACTGTTAATACTGTATTGCTTGATAATAACATGATTAATATTATATATGAAGGAGATTTATCAGTGATGGATCATAACAATCTTGTGAGTGCCTTCCCGGCAGAGTGGTGGAGATACATGAAGACAAAACAGGGTGGAACGTTGGACTCTAAAACAATATATAATTAGTTAGTCAGCATATCACAGGAAACGACATATAGATATGCCTATTCCAAAATATTAGACACTAAATCACAGGGTCTAAAACTATCGCTTACATGGGAAAACTATATAACTATTTCGATCAAAATGAAATGAACTATAATGACTTGTTTTCGCACATAGATAAAATAACAATACATAACACATTGAGAAGTTTTCAGTTCAAGGTTCTGCCTAGGATAATCTTCTTCAATGACAAATTATTTGAATTTAAAATAATAGACACTACAAAATGTGAATTGACTTGAGCACCGATTTTGGGCATGTAATGAAACTCAAGAATTATGGCAGGGCATAATGCGATGGTATTCCAATGTGACTAATAGGGTTCATGATTTATCATACGGGACTATTATTGACACTGGCTGCGCTTTGCTTGACATCATTGTGTTGATAATAAAGTACTATATCTATACAACCTTTCTTCGAAAATCTGAACTCAGACTCCAAAAAGTTATCGATAACATAAAAATTATGAAACAATAGAAAAAGATATTGCAATTCGAAAAGAAAAAATTAAATGACATCCACTCAATTAAATGGTAAACAATGTCTACCTTGGAGCGGTAACGTATGTATGGGCATGGTCTGGCAAGGTGTCTTGTGGTTTGGGGCGGGGTTTGGGATGGGTTGTGAGTGTGTGTGCGTGAATGTGTCTGGGTAAATGAACGTGTATATGCATGTATGGAATAGTTAATCCTTCCTTTTTTCACAACCAATGTCAACTTTATTTTGTATTGAATGAATTGTTTCGTGAATAATAAAAAAAAATGACGTTCTTTTTCCATTCATCCACAAACTGTCGCCCGTTCGGTGCTTTCGATTGTGTGATATATTACTCTGATGCATATTTCTGAATGACTACACTGATAGTGTAATAGTCCAGCCATATTCATCCACAATAATACCGGTACAAAGACGTCGAGGAATCAAAATTGCTTGGGACTTTGTGTCATATATCCTACTCTAGGTACAAGTAGGCACAAGTGATATTGGAAAACATTGGTAATTATTATATGTTCAAATATCAGTTTTGTGCGATCATTACCTTTTGTGTCAGAGGTTTTTACAGTCTGTTGAGACTTCAATCCCACAGCTCAGAACCATATAACTGATATTGGCTTTTGTATTCTCACGCATTTTGCTGTGGTTCTGAAATAAAATCTATCTATCTATTTATTCCGATAAAACTTCACTATGCGCTGACTGAACTGTTTAGACATTTCTGACGGTATGTCATCGCTCTCATGAAGGAGTTCTTTTTGGGAAAGTCGATTTTAAGTAAGCTATCCAAATTTATATGACTATAATTGTTGTGATTGAATGTTTGTGACACAGTGATACCATCAGACTTCCCATGTACAAATATTAAAAAATTCTAAATAAAATAAATTTCCTTCTGTGTCTCAAATATCAAAATATTATACTGGCATACTTGTTTGCTAATTGAGTCTGGCGTACTAGTTCGAAAGTGCAAATTTAATGTAGTACTGATTTTTTTTATGTAAACTTCCCTAACCTCGAGATGAACAGCAATCTCTGTAAGGTTTTGGAAGTGGATTAATTCCATCCAAGTGGGGAGGTAATACTATTACGGGCATCACGTGTCGTAAAAATGTTACTGCGTTTTGTCTCATTGCACAAACAGAAAGCATGACTGGACCGAGAAGCCGCAGTAATTTCTGGAGTAATCCCATTGCGATGACATCACTGAGGAATAATACCATTATCCTAGCAGTTCATCCACTGAGGATACTGGAGTGTTTCGAAAAGCACCTAGTGATATTGTTTTCTGGGGGAACACATGATTTCAACACACACAAAAGTTCACATAATTTTACATTATGTATTGGACTACTGTCTCGCGTGCATACACGTTGGTTTCCCATGTTGTCTTATATTTTTTTAGTTGGCGGTCACTAATGTCAAAGGTGGGTTGATATGACCACAAAAGAATAGTTCCTTTTTGGAAACAATGCATCAAAATCTTCAATTTTTGGTTTCCATGATAGATAAATTTCCCTTCACAACTCGAAAGCAACAAATAGCCCACTCTCATCTCGCACACCATATTCGAGGTATGATTCACTAATGGCTCTCACGTAATCCACATCAAATCAAATTCTACAATATGTATGGCAGTAATATCATTGTATTAGTTCGTGTTCTCTGGTGCAAAATGACATCCGAGGAAGAACTTATACTGTCCTACCATACATTTTCATACCCGTTGCAAAGTATAAATAAAGAAACGGATGTGAAAATTGAAGCACAATTGTAATATGGCGACAAATTATGACAGAATGAGAGAAACAACTACATTTCACACACTCTCTGCCCCTGGTGACGCCAGTGTATCTTTCGATGAACTTTTTGGTTGGACATTGTTTCTATGCTATTGCTGGCATCATCAAAATCTAGTTGTTTTGGTAGTAATAGATTGATACTTACGTTTATACATTTCTAGCATGTCATGGCTCTTATTTTGTTGTAAAGTCGACTTTAGGTCAACTCTCCAAATTTATATGACTATAATTATTATTATTGAATCTTTTTGTCACAGTGATACCATCATTTTCCCAAGTATAACATTGGAAAATCCTAAATAAAATAAATTCCGTGCTATGTTCCATACATTAAAATCATGCCGTTGTACTTCGGGCGTGTTAGTTTCCATCCAAAAGTGCAAACCTTATGCAGTACTGATTCTTTATATCAACTTTCCTCTGTAAGGTTTGAAAGGGGATTAATTCCATCGAAGTGGCGAGATAAAACTATTACGGGCATCATGTGTCACAAAAATACTACTGCTTTTGTCTCATTGCACAAACAGAAAGCATGAATGGACCAAGAAGCCGCAGTAATTTCTGGAATAATAATGTTCATATGATTTTACATCACATGATGTTAACATTTGAACAAAATCAAGTTTCCACGTTGTCATTCAAATATATTCTTCTCCTAATGATGTCAGAGGAGGGTCGATATGACCATGCATCAAAATCTTCAATTTTTGGTTTCCAGGATAGATAATTTTCCATTCACAACTAGAAGGCAATAAATGGACCTGTCTCTCTGCCAATGCCAGAAAGCTACTGGGAAACAACTATTATCATCATGAGCTAAATGTGGGACAGAATTTACGAGGGCTGATTCACTAATGGCTCTCACGTAATCCACACGAAATTAGATTGTACATTATTTATTACAATAATGTCTGTGTACTTTTGTGTTCACTGGTGCAAAAGGGAACTTTAAGGAAGGCCTGCTATTACTGATGTTGTATTGATTGGTATGTACTATAAAGTTTATAGATAAACTGTCCTACCATGTTTAATATGGTTGCAAAACGTCCTTCAATCCATGGTCTTTGGATGGTCCCTCAGCATGAGATATAAGAGACTGCAAACGTTCACATTGTTATCGAGACAACACAAATCCTGCAGTGTAAAATGCAAATATCAAACTAGAAATAAAGAAATGAATGTTAAACTTTAATTAAAGTTCATTTCTTTTGACGAAAACAATCTAATGATGATGAAAACACATGACACATGTGCATAATAGTTAAGCACACGGATAAAGTGGAGCAACAAATAATAGGACCTCGTCATATTCACACTCAAATAACTGTGATCATAGTTGTACCGAATGAAAAATTAGAAATACATTTATGTATATACATTATGATGGCATTATGCATAAGACCGTGATAACATATATTGTATCAGTTTCCGCCGATATTGATCCATACTCATCACTTTCATTAGTTCTGTTACCCATTGGACTTGAAGACATTTCTCACTTTGAAAAAAGGGTGTTTGTTGTTGGAATTTTTTTAATTATAGGTAGAAAATACACAGTGGAAGTGAAAATGGTTCGAAGTGAGTTGGTAGTTTTCGAGATAAACCTAGAAGTGGCAGACCAATTTAATTACAGAAATAATGATACTAGAAACAAATAAGATCTTGTGTATTTCTGGTGACTCTGAATATTACTAGCAGGCTATAAAGAAGTCCCTACCCATTAACATCCCTACCCATTAACAGTTTTTTTCTCACTTCAAGACCTCTAAGAACATAATGTTCCATGTTACTACGTTCTACAATTCTGAACAACATATGAAGTGGTAATTACGACATCGCCAATGAATCCCTTCTGACACTAACAGTGAGAACACAATAAAATATAAATTAACTGAATAATACGTAACTAATCATGCAAAGGTAATGAAATAATGCATTTGATGCAAAAAGTCCACATTTGTCATTGGTAGATTGCATGCTAGCAGGAATATCGAACACTATATCATACTTATATAAATCTACATATGCCATGAAGGCACCACCCTATGAGGAGAATACTGCAATGGTCGTAACAAGGTACAGTAGAGCTAGTCATTGATCTGTATTTGCAATTAGAACTAGACAGTCTTGAAATTTCAATGTGCATAAAGATGTTTTGTACATTATCATTGTCCATCTTTGGCATTTGTGACAGCAGAAAAGAATCCAAGATTGTATGATGTTTCCATCTATGTTTCTCACACATAATTGTCACCATCGCCGTCACTGTCCTCATCCACTACAGGGTCGCCGTCAAATCCAGCATGTGGAAACAATGCATAGGTCTATATTCTGAAAGCTCACTCACACTCACTAAGTCTCACCTCACACTCATTGAGTCTCACCTCATCCTCATTAAGTGTAAGTTCGGCCTCAGTAAGTGGAAGGTCGACTTGTATCTCCAGTTTTTCCTCACGGTCAACGACATTGAGTGATGACAGATATCCAGAACCTGAAACCCCCGGCATTACGAAGGCAAATGATTTCGTGGCTAATGTGGAGTCAAGTTTCGAGGGCCGGCACCGGCGAAAACGGGGCAGGTATACAGAATGGTCAAATGAACTGGAGGCCATGATCGCCAGGCACGCAGCACAAAATGTCAACCTCATTGCTTGCAAGAAGTTCCAACTGTCGTCAGTGTCGTCAGTGATAAATTACTCAAAAAGCTGTACTTATCCCATGTACTGTATGGTGAGCCCGAGAAGGCATTTCTTAACAGTCGAGGCAGACCATTACTCCTAGGCAAGCAAATGGATCAGGCAATTATGTTGAAAATCTTCGTTTGAAAGGGTGCCCTGTCAATAGAAATATTGTCATTGCTGCTGCCAAAGGCATCATCACTCCACAAACCACTGGTCAACTACAGCCAGAATGGCTGAATTTGTTGAATTCATTTTAATTCCTTACTTCAACGCAGTGCGTTCAAGACTGGGACTGCAATCAGATCTGAAATGCCTGCTCATTCTGGACGTATTTGCTGCACACCGCACACCCAAATTTAGGGAAAAGCTGGCCGAAAGTAACCAGTCTATGTATCAGCAGGAGCGATCTGGGGATTTACAACCACTTGATATCAGCGTCAACAGGAATTTTAAATCTTTGCTGAAGGAGCAGTTCTCGACCTGGTACTCGGATGAAATGGGCAGGCAACTGATGAGTGGCACAGCGATAGACGACGTGGACATTGATATCGGCGGTGCAAAAAATCAAGAACATCCATGCGACCAGGGTTATATCAGCAATTGACAAGCTGTCAAGAAATGTAGAGCTCATCACATCAGCTTTAACGAAAGCAGGTGTAACTCCTCTAACCAATGATCAAAACCCAGTACCATAGCCTGACTCACAGCGAACATGTAGTCTCACCCAGGGTTGTTACGCAATATATGTAACGATTTATTAGTGTATTGTATTTATCCCGAATCAAAATCATAGCAACAAAATAGGGGTCAAATGTATACAAAAATAACTCTGGAACATGGTACACCTCAAAGGCGATTCAGCCGATAACCCCACACTGAGCAACATAATATACATAGTAATTGAGGAAGTGAAGTGGACCAACATGACATTATATAACGATTTAGGGTAGGATAGAGATGAAAGAGAAAGGAGAAAAAATCATAGACAGAAGACAAAAGAAATAGGAAAAAAAGATAAAAACATGCCATGCCACAAGCCCCACGTATCCCCCATAGTAAGTAAGTAAGTAAGTAAGTAAGTTTATTTAGAAAATGTATAATAACAGTCAATCTTACTATCACAAGTACATTTACAAATACATTTCCAAGGACATTACAAGAGACAGAGTCTGTAGCCCATACATATACATTTCAGTACATGATAATACAATTACGCGTTCTGTATAGGTTGTAATACCCAAACAAAGAAAAAAAAGAAAGAAAAAAAAGATACACATTAAGAACGACAAGAAACATATACGAATTTTACAGTGATAATCCAGTGGAATGTGGTAAGTGCGGACTCAGTACTGGCTAAACTTGTGGTGTTTGAATAACTGTTTGAAAGATTTAACACTTTTCGCGTTTTTAGCTTCATTGGGTAAGTTTGTCTATTTTGCGGGTCCTAAATATAACAGACTGCGTTTCGCCGTTTCAAATGTTATCAGAGGTATAATCGGGTCATCTCCATGTCGAGTTGTTTGCCTATTCCCCTGTGGGCGATAATAAAATAGGTCTAGGAGGGCATTAGGCAGTTTCTCATGAACAAATTTGTACATTAATTCATTTATTTGTAGCTCGAAAATATCTGAAAGTTTCAAAATTCCTGAATATCTGAACAACGGAGATGAATGGGCATTATAAACAGAATTATTCAAACATCGAATTGTTTTCTTTTGGGCCACTGTAATTTTGTTCAAGTGCTTCTGATATGTGCCTCCCCATAGAATACATCCATATGTGAGGTATGGGTGAATGAGGCTATAGTACAATGTTTTCAAATTTTCATACTTCAAGAATGACTTGGCGCTCTTCATCGCATAAATGCCGCTGGATATTTTTTGTGCACGTGTTCAACATGTGCGTTCCAGCGTAATTGGTCATCGATATGAAGCCCAAGGAACTTAGTAACATTAACCATTTCCAGTTTATCTCGATCAATATATAATTCATGGGGATCTCCGTTTGTATTCATGTAACACCTGGTGAAAACCATGTATTTGGTTTTAGAAGCATTTACAGAAAGCCTATTCGCTCTGAACCAATCAGTCAAACTTTTCAAGTCCACATTCATATGCTCATAAAGCTGGGATAAATTTGCACTAGAGTAGTATACAGTAGTATCATCGGCAAATAAAACTGTTTTTGCGTATTTGGTGCATTGTGGGATGTCATTAGAATAAAGAACGAATAAAAGTGGACCTAGGACGCTTCCTTGAGGGACACCGATATTTACATTGCGATACTCTGACTTTATACCGCTATAGTACACATACTGACGTCGATTTTTTAAGTATGAGGTAAACCACTCGAGAGACTTCCCTCTAATACCATAATGCGTCAACTTATGTAGAAGGATGTCGTGGTTTAGCGTATCGAACGCTTTCGATAGATCCAAGAATGTACCAAGACAAAATTCGTGTTTTTCCATTGACTGCAGAACATCCATCGTAAACGTTATGACAGCATCCGTAGTTGAATATCTCGGCCTAAACCCGAATTGTTTACTATAAAGAACATTATGTTTTGATATGAACTTGTATACCCTTTTATGAACTACCTTCTCTAAGATCTTAGAAATATTGGGTAACAAAGATATCGGTCTGTAGTTATTAAATAATTCTTTGCTTTTCCCCTTGTGAATCGGTATTACTTTCGCCAATTTCATGGCGTCATGAAACGTGCCAGTTTCCAATGAAAGATTCACTATATGGGCTATAGGAGCACTAACCACGTCCACGAGACTTTTTATCAGTTTCATACTGATATTATCATCACCGGCACTTTTCTTATTCTTACATGACTTTATTATATCTGATATTTCAGATGGATCGGTCGGGGCTAAATATATAGATCCGGGTACAGGTTTGGATGTCATGTAGTGTTCCGGCGAATGATTAGACTTAGGGATTGACTGCGCCGATACTTCTCCGATAGTGGAAAAATAAGACACAAATTCATTTGAAATCTTTACTTTGTCAGTTATTTTATGCCCATTTACATTGAAAGTGATAGAAGTATCATCTTTCACAATATTACGACCAATCACTGTATTGAGTACACCCCAAGTTTTCCTTATATCTTGCGAGAATTCTTCCAACAGGGATTTGAAATATGTTTGTTTCGCAAGGCGCTTACATCGATTGAATATATTCCTGTAGTTAGTGTAAGCAACACTCTCTTCACTCCGCTTGTCACGGCCAAGCGACCGTCTGTAAAGAACGTCGCAGCGTTTAGAGCATTTTATCAAACTAGGAGTCATCCACTTGTCACGAATAACAGATTTACGTGGTATTCTGCACTCTACCATGGGTGCATATTTGTCAATGATACAATTAAAATGCGAAATAAATATTTCGTAGCATATGTTTACATTGTTGTCTCTTAGGACTGTTTGCCAGTCAGTCAGTTTCAGTTCATTTGATATTTTATGAATTTGCTCATGGCCGAGTTTTCGGTATGTAAATATTAAAGGATCATTCGTCGTAACCAGTGAACGATGTCCCATACATGTTAGTATAGGGAGATGATCAGATATATTTGATACCATTGTTCTGGACACAATATCATGACAGTTAGTACCATGTCTGACATATATGTTGTCGATAAGTGTTGCAGAAGTATCATTAACTCTACTGGGGACGAGCGAAGAAGGTAATATCCCTTCCATGATGAAAATATCTAGCAAGTCAGATGCATATTTGTTGGTATCCACTTTCATGTAGTCAAAATTTTGGTCTGTTCCAATCATTAAATCACAGTTGGTTTTGCTACAATTAGATATCATTTTCTGGAATCGCTCAAGAGAAACACACTGGTTTGTATTTGGCACTCGATATATTTCGGCCAATAATAGATTACCTTTTTTTGATGAGGTCTGCACTTCGGCAACAATGCTTTCGAATTCACCCTGAATATTGACTGCGATGTCATCCCGTTCAATGAAGTTAAATTGGTCAGCGATATACATAGCCAGTCCTCCACGGGAGAGTGACTTACGATGGCGGAATATAAAGTTATAACCGGGAATGTGGAAATTATTCGAGTTCGCCTTAGTTAGAAAAGTTTCACAAAGTATGAAGTGAACATCGACACCTTGTTTATTGAGGTCTGCCAGCATACATTTCAACTGTTCAAACTTGCTTGGCAAACTATGTATATTTATGTGTAGACCACAATATTTCGCTTTGCGAAATGAGTTAATTTTTGGATCATGTTTGATGTCAATCAAATCGCTATATTTGCTATCGGTACCTAACATTGAAACGCGCTCATCGTTGAAAAGCATATCATCCATCATGGGACTCGCACCATCAATTTGTTCAGTTTCTGGACACGCGTTGGGAACAATCATTGTCATTGATATAACATGACGTTCTGAATAAACGGATAGCCACTACTAGAAACCACACTTACCAAACCCTTGGAAAAACATAATGTAAACCACATTATCATCCGCATCTTGGATGGCGTAATTTTCAGAGAAAGTAAAATCAGAATTTTAGGTATACTAGTGCGAAATTAGACAATATGAGTGCAAAACTGAATGGTTATTGACCTCTATCTACCCTTCATCGCTGAGGCTACAAGTTGCAGCGTATACTGGTGGAGTAGTATAAGACTACAAAACTCGATTTCAAGTATATATTTTTTCTTTTTTTACACAGGTACATATCTACATACAGGTTGTGAAATACAGTAACATGCAAACATTTATTACAATAGATGCATGGATACTTGTATTGTGAAATCAGTGAATATACTGTATTGCTGTTACAATACACTTCATGTTCAGTTAAGATCACCAATAGCTTGTTGACCTAGTTTCTTCATTATGTCGAACCGTTTCTTTCCTAGATGCTTAAAACCTGGTTCACAATTGCGCATCACAACACAAAGAACATTCACAGAACTATCACCGCGAAGTATCTTCAGGAGTTCGTGACCCATCCCGTAATCATCGTCCGAGTTGAAGTTTTCGAGGAGTTCAGAATCATTTTTCACCCGATAAGCATAAATGAGGTGCGAAGCTGTGTCTACATCTGGGAAAGTCATCACTTTGTTGAGACCTGCAGAGACCTCTCCGAGTGAGTTACACGTGACAGCAAAGGAGCGAAACGTGCTCCCAGACTCTTGCACCTCATCACTTCGGCCGACGTGTTCTACCAAGAAGTCCTCTCTCGGTGGAGGTGCAGGCAGTACAGGGGCGAGGAACTTAGTTTGAACTTGACCCTTGATGTAAAGTTCACCTTGTTTCAGTTGGGCACGGTTACGTTTGTCAGTTTTCTTGTCATTAAATTCGTCAACTGCAAATTGTCTACGTTCAGTCGAAGCTGGTGGCCTTTGTCTGGATACTCCATGGCGAGTGTTCCTGAGACGATTGCCATGCTTCAGGACAGTCTCAAGTTGTTTGGCGATTGGAAACTTTGCTAGAATAGGCCTGTGGGAATCAAGACGACTGCTCGGAAGTCGATGGGCGACTGGTATGTAATAGGACTGGACATTTGGGATGGACATGACCTCGCCAAGAAAACGTCTCACGACAGAAATAGAGTCTTCACCTTCTATTTCTTTGACTATATTAGCGAACTTTGGATCATTGTCAAACGTGAAAATCAAGTTGTATTTCATTTGTTGCTGCTTGAGATCGGTATGTTCATCTTTGAGCCGGGACATTGAAATCTCCATTCTGGACATTTTGGATTTCAAAAGGGAAACAGTTTCACGGAGCGAATCTTGATCGGATTTCGAAGAATCAGTTGACAAGTTGGATTCAAGTTCAGTCACACGACTCTCTAGCGACTCTAGGCGTTTGATTGTTGACTCAGTGTTTTGTTCATTTGACCAGTTTAGCCCATGCTTCAGAGGCGAATCCCGAAGGACACTTATCCTGCTTTTCTGAGCTTCTCAGACCACTTGCCATTGTTTACTTTCTGTGGCGGGCGATATTCTGTTACTGTTTATGTTGTTACCTGTGAGTGCAGTATTGATTTTCAAGGCATGTTTCGGTCACTCAAGCGTGATAAATGTCCAACTTGCCTTCCCAGTAGCATGCAATAATGGTGAAACATACGACAAACAATTCCACAAAACAGCTCCCGAGTTTAGCTTGAACACGGACATTAGTAACGTTCAGGAACCACCAAATATGATCAGTCAATACTTATCCAACTGAATATCCAAGAGAAATTAACTGTAGTTGCCTCATTCTGTGATAATTTCCCAAGATCTTAGAGGTCTAATAACAGCGTGGTTTCAGCCGTTTGCCATGCTGTGAGGTGAGTCACAGCATAGTAGATGTCACATGCCACCAGCCCACGTATCCCCCATAGTAGACCTATAACATGTTAAGCATTATTTGTAATGAGTAAAATCAACGTTCCATCCATCCACAAACTGTCGCTCGTTTGGCGCTTTCGACTGTGCCATATATTACTCTGATGCATATTTGTGTTGACCACACATGAATGATAGTGTAATAATCCTGCCATATTCATCAACAAATATACTGTTATGTCTTATGTCTCACTCTACTCTATAGGCACAAGTGATATTGGGAAATATTGATAATCAGTTAATCGGATAAAACGTTGCTATGCGCGGACTGAACTGTTTATACATTTCTGACGGTATGTCATCGCTCTCATGAAGGGAGTTCTTTTTGGGAAAGTCGATTTTAAGTAAGATATCCAAATTTATATGACTATATTATTTTTATGATTGGATGTTTGTGACACAGTGATACCATCAGACTTCCCATGTATAAATATTAAAAAATTCTAAATAAAATAAATTTTGTTTTGTGTCTCAATCATTGAAATATTATGCTGGCATACTTTTTTGCTAATGGAGTCTGGCGTAATTAGTTTCCATTCGAAAGTGCGAACTTAATGCAGTACTGATTTTTTTATATAAACTTTCCTGACCTCGAGATGAACAGCAATCTCTGTAAGGTTTTGAAGATAGATTAATTCCATCGAAGTGGCGAGATAATACTATTACGGGCATCACGTGTCCTAAAAATGCTACTGCGTTTTGTCTCATTGCACAAACAGAAAGCGCGACTGGACCAAGAAGCGGCACTAATTTCTGGAATACTCCCATTGCGATGACATCACTGACAAATAATACCATTATCCTAGCAATTCATCGACTTGGCTGAAGATACTGGAGTGTTTCGGCGAGCAGGTAGTGATGTTGGTTTTCGAAAGAAAACAGGATTTCTACCCATAAATTCACATGATTTTGCGTTATGTATTGCAGTAATGTCTCGCGTGCACACACGTTGGCGTCCCATGTTGTCTTTCAAGTATATTATATTTTTCTGCTGGAGATCACCAATGTCAGAGTAGGCCTCAGAAACAATGCATCAAAATCTTCATTTTTTGGTTTCCAAGATAGATAATTTTCCGTTTGAAACTAGCAGGCAATAAATAGACCTGTCTCTCCGCCAATGCCAGAAAGCTACTGGGAATCCGCTATTATCCTCATGAGCCAAATGTGGGACAGAATTTACGAGGTCTGATTCAATAATTATCTCGCGTAATCCACACGAAATTAGATTTTACATTATTTATTACAATAATGTCTGTGTACTTCTGTGTTCTCTGGTGCAAAAAGGAACTTTGAGGAGGGTCTGTTATTACTAATGATGTATTGATTGGCATGTACTGTAGAGTTTATGGTCAAACTGTCCGACCATGTTTAATTATTGTTGCAATACGTTCTTCAATCCATTGT
The DNA here is from genome assembly GCA_949152475.1 of Terebella lapidaria. NCBI lineage: Eukaryota > Metazoa > Annelida > Polychaeta > Terebellida > Terebellidae > Terebella > Terebella lapidaria. Next base: position 32,953,568 of record OX424558.1, read on the forward strand.
CTTCGGTTGGTCCCTCAGTATGAGATATAAGAGATTGCAAAAGTTCATATTATAATTGCGGATGAACCACCTAATTTTGTTCGTGTTTGTTATTGTGTATATTTCATTTTCTTATATTGGAAGAAAAAAAACATCCACTCGTTATCTAGGGAACACACATCATGCAGTGTCAAATGCAAATATAAAACTAGAAATGAAGAAATTGAGTGTAAAAAAAATAATTGAAGTACATTTATTTGCAAGACAACACAAACTAATGATGATGAAAACGCATGAAACATGTGCATAATACTTGAGCACAAGGAAAAAAATGGTGTGATAACAAATGATAGGACCTCGTCATTATACACACTCCAATTACTGTGGCCATAGTTGTACCGAAAGGAAAATTAGAAATACATACATATATGATGGAATAATGCATAAGACCGTGATAACATATATTGTATCAGATTTCGCAGATATTGACCCATACTCATCACTTTCATTAGTTCTGTCACCAATTTGACTTGAAGACATGTCTCACGCTGAAAACAAGGTGGTTGTAAATGCTTTGATTATAGGTGGAAAATATACAGTGGAATCAAAGAATGATTCAAAAGAACGTGACGTTTCAGCGTTTGCCTAACCAAAACTGTATGTCAGAATCGTTAATCTAATTCAAGTGAATTGGTAATTTTCGAGATAAACCTAGAAGTGGCAGACCAAGTCAATCACATAAATAATGGTAAAGTTAATTGCATAAATTACTAGAAATAAATAAGATCTTATGTATTTCTTGTGACTCTGAATATCACTAGCAGGCTATAAAGAAATCCTCACCCCTCAAATCTCACAGCCAAGTAGAGATAGTGAATGACTCTGTTTTGACGACACCAGAGCACAGCAATTTCAACTGAAATGCAGCGGCCTGCTTTGAGTTTTTTCACACGGTCAACGACATAGGCGCCTGCAGGCATACGCACTATACGCACGTGCGTATAGTAAATATTCAGAAAAAATATCGTTACCAAGATATAATCAGGTGAAAATATCGTAACTGTTTACCAAGTGAATGTGAATACTTAAATTGAATTCATCCCTCAAATCCAAATAAAATACCACGACTCTTTATGTAACATTGGTGAACTTAAATCTATATTCATTACTTGGAAGGTGTTGATGTGATATTATGGTTGATTATTCCTAATGCCCCAAACTCACCATATCAGTCTACACATGCAGGAATTTGAAATTTGATGAGCCTGACATCATCTCAGATGAAAATTTTAATACTTCAGGTATTACATTGAGTATTTATTTTACTTGAGACAAAGGAACATTTTTGTAAAAAAAATACCTAAAAACAAAAAAAAAATTAGCCCAAAGGCAAAAATAGGTTACCGGACAACTTTGGTTTGGAAAATGGAATGTAACAGACCTTGAGATTTATCAATCAAGGTTATCAGTGTGAACATTATGATCAAGTTCAAGGTCAAGTTCAAGGTCATCATTAGTTGTGCCATATATATCTTCCTATATGTTCCTAATGCAAACATAGGCTTTATCTGCAAGCATTTCATCTATAGAGGCAAATCTGCGCATTTTTCGACTAAAAAAATGGCTGTTTTGACCTTTCAAGGTCATCCAAGGTCAAATTCAAGGTCACCACATAAGTCGCCATATATGGCTTTCCATTTGAAAGTGCCAATTTCTAAGCTCTATCTTCGGGCGTTCTATGAGTACAGTTCTGGCAGCTCCCATTATGAAGGAAAAAAGTGACGAAACTACAAAATTTTTTTCAAAGGGTGAATTTTTTTCCCCCATGGAAATGGCCCAAAATGGATAGTAATGCGATTTGGAGTGAAAAAAAAAAGTGAAAAAGTTTTTTCGCCGACTCGTGAACAATTCAAAAAGGCCGCCACACGCAGACCGGCGATTCAAGGGCAACCAAACTTATACACATCACAGAGGTCCATAAGGGGAATCTTTTGAAACAAAATCTCAAAACTGTCTGAACAGTTTTTGAGAAAATGGCCGTTAAAGTAACAAGAAAATGCAGCAAACTGCGGAAGACGACATTAGAGCTTGAGCACATCATCAGCACCACGACAGCTGAATGTAGGCCTATCTTACACAAAGTTACCCCCCCCCCCCTTCCCCCACCTCCAAAGAAAAAAAGAAGCCATAATTTTATCCCCTACATGTTTCCAATTCATTTCCGTATACCAGGATGAAAAACATGGCCTACTTCATTCATATTACTACTAAGTAAACATTTATTCTAAAATCGATCAATGGAACAGATACGCCGGAACCTCATTAGAATATCCTCAAAACATTGGAAATTATGAGGAATATCTGCATCTGATATCATCAGATATAGCCTAACATATGCCTTTACTGGGCAAATTAAAATACCAGTTAAGACTTCGCAATCCAACACAGAACAGAACACCAGCCTAATTGTCATTTTATAGAATATGTCAAATTACGGTAAATGTAGCCGTGGCATCGCAGACGAATCGTTGTGTTTACTTCATAACGCCAAAAAATGTCCACACGCAGATGCCCACATCAGCCACATGCATGTATGTATGCACGAATTGCTGAACAGAAATTGTGTTCCAAAATACGCGTGATTGTGGTAAAATTTGCTTTGCATTCTGGGAACGTCAATTTCCATCGGCTCCGCCATTTGGGGACGTTTTTAGATAATTTGAACATTTTACGTAATTTTCTCAAACCTAGCACATCGATTCATGCCTGATATATCTGTGGAATAGTCAAAGTTTCCCATCAATTCGAGAGATTTTATGTCAAGGACGAAGAAAATCCTCATTTGAAGTAGGTATCTAAACGTTTACATGCCAAAACGAGCGTCGATAGGTTGGCGTGAAACCTCCATAAAAAAGTCAGCACATAGACATGTAGAGGGTTTGGGGCTTCGCCCCCAACGCTCTAATGTCAAAAAATTGGGCATTTTTCAACGAAAATGGCCGCCATTTCAAGGAAAACGCGAAAATCAAAAAAAAAAACCTTCCTGGGAATATTTTCAGCTATTTTTGTGCAAAATTTCAGAAAGATTCGACCGTAACTTTAGAGATAAAAATGTGGAGGGACGTACGGACGGACGCTGGACACAACGCCATGCCAATAGATTATCGGACCATAGGTCCAGTAACCTAAAAAGAGAGATATTTCCATCATACTTTCGACTCAAGCGTGTTTCAATACTAAAACATACTGAATTTAGAACAATTTTGGATAAAAATAATTATTTACGTACACAAAAAAAGCCCAGTTCAGTAAACCACTGTTTTGTTCTATTATTGGTTTAAAACTTCTGGCTTACGTGAACTTAGTACATAATTCTACTAAGCTAGACCACACATGCACATATGCCTATGAATATCAACTGTATATTTCAGAAGATTGCAGCTCATCCTATTTGGAACTTGACAATGTTTTGGGCAGTTTTGCATTAAATTGAAGTTTGACGAATTTACAATACAAATGTCCAGGTAGCATGGGCGAATACAAACCTCGAACATTCACTTTGTACTTGATTACCGGTGTTTATGTATTTCAGATACTATACACAAGTTCAACACAAAATCTCATATGATTTTTGTCGATAACTTCGTTTAGGATGGTCGGATCAATTTGAAATTTTATATGTTTCAATTTGGCAAGAAACCATATATTTTTTCAGCAAATTTCATACTTCTATTTTGAAAACTGAAAAAGTTGGCAATCTACCCCAATGTGAAATGCTCGACAGGAATTTCAGGAATTCAAGCAAATTTGGGGATTTCATGATCTTTATTCCGTTAAGAAATATAATATGAGGGTTGTTTTTTAGTCAGAAGAATCATACAGGTGTATTAATAAATTTATCATTCTTTCCAAGTATTGTGCAATGTGAACATCGAACAACATGCCAAATTCTGTTCAAACTCGCAAATTTCATACTTGATGTGAAATTAAACATTGAAATAGATTGTCAACTTTTGTAATTTTCAAGATAGACGTCTGAAATTTGGTAAAAAAATAGGGTTTTCTGTCAAATGGAAACAAACAAAATTTCAAATTGATCCAACCATCTTAAACGAAGTTACGGCCAAAAATCATATGAGGGTTTGTGTTGAACTTGACTTTAGTACCTATCTAATGGGATTTGAATTATACTATTTCCATCAAGCGTACAGTACACGATCAATATTCATTATAATTATATTCATTAAAAGGACTATATGCCCCGGATGATGATTATCACTTCATGTATCTTATTGTCTGTTCATACGTTCATAGCACTGGCAAGGCTGTATAAACAGACACATGTGAGTATTGACTTAGGGCCGACAGACAAGAAATTCACATTTCTCTTACACCAGTGTACACATACATGAGTTATGCGGACACATGATAGAGCATCAATAGTTAGTTGATCATCCATCTCTGTATGAACGTACCTGGCCTAGCATCACAGTAGGGATATGCGATAAAATGATGATAAACGTAGGTAACATATAAATATTCCTTGCTATATTCATGGGACTAGGACTGAAAACTCATCGAGTGACTCCCTTCAGTAGTCTCAACGAGTGCCCTTGGTCAACGACATTGAGTGATGACAGATATCCAGAACCTGAAACGCCCGGCAATACGAAGGCTAATGTGGAGTCGAGTTTCGAGGGCCGGCACCGGTGGAAACTGGGCAAATATACAGGAAGTTCAAACGAAATCAAGACCAAAATCGCCAGGCACACGGCACAAAATGGCAACTTCAGTGCCTGCAAGAAATTGCCTGCCAGTCGTCAGTGATAAATTACAAAAAAAACTCTACTTATCCAATCTACTGTATGGTGAGCCTGAGAAGTCATTTTTCAACACTCGAGGCATACCATTACTCCTAGGCAAGCAAATAGATCAGCAGATGACCGACTATGTTGAAAATCTTCGTTTGAAAGGGTGCCATGTCAATAGAAATATTGTCATTGCTGCTGCCAAAGGCATCATGAAGGGATCAAATTTGTCTGTGGTCAACCAGCCTGAGATTGGGCTGAAGTGGGCTGAATCTTTTCTCAAGAGACACGATGTCATTAGACGCAAGCGTACATAGGCAGAAAGAATATTCTTAGCAAATTTTGAGGCTGCTAAGCAAGAATTTTTTTATCTTTATCGACAATGTCATTGCAGAAAATTGCATAATCCATGGTGACTTGATAGTCAATATCGATCAAACTGATCTGAAGCTTGTTCCGGTTTCAGAGTGGACTCAAGGATCCTCTATAATTATAGCCGATCCTTGGTGGACTCTTGAGAAAGCAGGTAAGCTCAGTACTAACACTTCAGTACTGTGACTTTAATTTCCTCTAAGCAAAACAAAGATGATTTCCTGCAACTATATGAATTGTTTTCCTTCTAAACAATTATAGGCACACAGGTGGCCATTAAAGGAATTGAGGATAAGCGTGAGATCACATGCAGCAGATATATAAGGGCCTTAAAAATCGTTGTCACCCACAAGGTACTAGTAGTACATGTACTACTATTTACATGTTGTATTCAGCATTGTGTTATCATGTTGTAACACAGTGCTGAATACTGGTATCAAGCAAAGGTATCATTAAGGCTGGCTATTGCTACAAATATCTGTAGCAATAGCTACAAATACGAGTATCGTCACCATAGTATCTAATATTATATCATTGTAAGATAATTCCTGGTCTTAAAAAATTCAATGAAGAAGACGTTTTATCAGTGTTTGTTCAAACACTTCTCGTGTCAATTCTGATGAGAAAAATCGTTGGACATGGACTGGCATATAAGATATATATATATTATTTGCAGTGAAGTAGTGAATGAATTCCCATAGTCGACACTATGCGTTACAATAGTGAATGTATCCTTGACTCAGGCGTTACAATAGTCAGCCAAATTTTCACTCGCCGATATCTTGTAGAAAAAGCATATTTTTCAGTAAATTGCATGACTAATTATATGCAGCACAGTCCACTTTGTATCATAGACTTCTAAATGCTTCGAAATAGCCTCCGATTGAATTTGTTAAAGTTGAATAATCGGTTTTTGGTTTTCTGTTTGAAGGTGATCAGTAGCTGTCCCTAGAGCAGTTGCACAATGCAGAAGTTCCAATGTGCACACGGATTTGTTTGAATTTGACATTGAAAATCGTATATTTAAAAATAGTTTCGCTCGGAGCGGTTCCCATGCAGTGATGCAAAATTAACAAAAATGGCTGAAAATATGGACAAATATACAGCTCTATCACTTCAAACTCGTATATGTATGGTATATTATAGTGATGGAACCCCAAGTCTTCAGTTCGATTCTTTTGTGTTGCAAATAATGACAATATAGGGAAATTCGTGTCTTTGTTTATGTTAGCGCAGATGTAAACAATTTTTGATTGTGGTAATGTGAGCTACCAAAGTCGGTTTCGGCACTGTGGTTGGATAAGCCTGTACTGCACGGAGGGACCTATCATTCCACACGAAACCTTTAGGTATATTTTTCCAAAGTACAGTTTTGCATGATGGACAAAATATTTTTGGTTCAACTTGCCCCAAACCAATAATAACTATTAACTGTTAATTTATCTGTGATATGCGGATGGGTTTCTGAAAGACAGACAATATCGAAATTTAATCTATCAATCACTTCACTTCCGATATCTTTGTCGCAATCTGACCAACCGATATATTCCAACTACCACAGGAGAGATTTTGAGTTGAAAATAAATCGTGTGAGTATAAATTGGCCAGCCTTTGTTGCATGTATCTGTGAGTGGACAGATATACGCTGATTGTAATAAACATACACAAGGGGAACATAATTTGGCTGCGAAATTATGTTTCCCGTGTTGACTCTACAGGGGAAACAGTATTTCGCTGCCAAAAATGTTTCCCTCTGAAGATCAAAGAGGGGGAACTTCGCGTTATACCGGTCTCACCTAGATCTAACTCGAAACATGAAGTATTTCACATTATAACATTTTGTAGCCTATTGGAATACGGGATTTAACAATAGAATACCCATTCTTACTTGTTTCATTGCATGCCTATCTGGCAAATTATAACGTTATCTAATAGGCTATTGTGGCAATATGTAGTCCTCACGGTAATTTTGATGAATATGTATAGGATAATGCACAAGGTCGAGTGTCACTTCGCACTCGGTCACTATTGGCGAGATACCCGCGTCCACGTGCGTCATCTGACTTAGTGCAGGGGTTCCTATTTGCAGAAAATAGTAACCTGGCGATTCTGAATTATCCATTTAATTTCAGGCACTGTCAATTTCGATTTGGGAATTAATAATTTCTATTTTGGAATTACCTAATTTATTTTCTGAATTATATACAATTCCAAGATTCATCAATTTCGTTTTCCCGAATTAACAGTTTGTATTTTGGAATTACCTAATTTATTTTCTGAATTATATATTGAACTGAACGGAACTGAATTTATTTTCTTCTCCGACAAATAATACAAAAGCAATGACAATGTAATGATGCAATACAGGTGCTGGTTAAATAGGGTAAGCAGGGTAAGCTCAGCAAAGCTGTCTTCCAGCTTACTCTGTTAAATGATAAAAAAATACATAAGAAGAAAAAGTAGGCCTATGTAAAAAAAATTTATGAGCAGACCGAATTCTCGACACCGCCACCGACGGCACTTCTTCGTCATTCATAAAAAGTCGAATAAATCCATGAAAGAGTTACATGGACCAGATAGGGAAATGATATACTATACATTGCGTTCGAGAATGTACGCGAGGTGGACACGATTAACGGTACGTATTTGAACAGACAACGGAAGCTTGGTACATTCCAAGATATGATCGTTTTATGTTTTCTTTAAAAAAGGTTTTTAAAAATATTTAATTTCAAGAATTATCAATTTCGTTTTCCCGAATTAATAATTTGTGCGCAAGATGTCACGTAACCATTGACAACATACCATACTTCCGTGCATATAAGCACATGCCAGGGGCGGATCCAGGATTTGACTACCAGGGGGGGGGATTTGGGCGCTGACTTCTGGAGTGAGCGAAACAAGGGAGGTCTGTGGGGTCGGAGACTCAGTAAGTGGTGGCCTGACAGTGGTACACATTTTCTGTAAAATTCGAAATTGTTATTATTTAATGTAAATAGCGTGTACATTTCACACTGTCGAATAAACTTGACTTGACTTGACTCAGTTAGCCCCCCTACAAAATTTTGCAGTTTGTACTCTCTCGCTCTCTAGCATACGCTCTCTAGCAGCTACCGCGTTGTTGATTTGAAAACATTTTAGAACATTTTTTCCTTACACTGATGTAACGTTTGACACCCGCTACCTATGGCGAGAGCGCCCCGTGCGGTGGCAAGGTCACGACGGGCGTCGTAATTACTTAACTATAACCAGGTGACAATCTGTCCGGACGAATCCGGCCATCATACATCACATCATAACACATCATAGACATACAAAATACATTATACATCAGTTATGGTAATTAAGGTAGCCCGTTGTGTGGAGCCCCAGACGCCATCGAAGCGGCGCCCCGGAACCCGCACACGTGGGCGTGTTGCTGGCTGGCCTCGCTGACGGCACTGCCGTGGGGATAGAACCCCGGACAGCCGACGGTTTGTCAGAGCCTGTGTTGCACCATCTCAGGGCGAGAGACTGGTGATCACAGGGCAAGCCCGAATTCAACACAATCTCCCTCCTGGGCCCCCGATTGGAAATGGTCCCCGGGGCTTTATTGGCCCACTTCTAGCCGGACGTAAGGGACGTGGAGCTCATGGCCGAGGTCACCCGTCGTCCTCTCGCCTTGCTAGCTCTGAGACAACTCCCGAGTAAGCAAAACGGGCTGGCAGTATTCATTCCACCAGCACATGAGGGACAAGGGATGACGTAAGACCATTGTTCAGTATACTGGAGCGAGAGAAGGACGGTGAGTCGCCATGACGACTCACGAGCTTCGAACAGAAGCGGCCAAAACAAGAATAGTGTTAACAACAAGTCTCCTGCCGCAATCTTCGGGCAAAATCGCCACATTTACATTACTACATAGCTCCCTCTGAACTATAAGCACCCCTGTGATTACATCACTACAAAGCTCTCTCTGAGCTATAGGCATCCCAGTGCTGTACACCACTACATAGCTCCCTCTGAGCTAGAAACATCCCTGTGGTTACATCACTACACAGCTCCCTCTGAGCTATAGGCATGCTTGTGCTTTACATTACTACAAAGCTCCCTCTGAGCTTTAAGCACCCTTTGGGCTAATACATCACTACAAAGCTCCCTCTGAGCTAATAGGCAGGCTTGTGCTTTACATTACTACATAGCTTCCTCTGAGCCCAAAGCACCCCTTGTGCTTGTTATATTTTCTCTCTCCGCTCCCTCTGAGCTAATATATGTATCTTTAATTGCATTACATCATTGGGGCACCGCTTGTGCCACAAGAAAGCAAAGAACCACACCATTTTAGTTCTGGCGTTGTTCTGGTGTATAGCTCCAGTATACGAAACCTACGAATCTTCACTGGTGTTCTGTTTTCCTTGAAAGCTTTAAAGCAAGTGACTCATAACAGTGTGTAATCTTATATCTACAGCGACACCAGCCCATGGACTTTGGATACAACTGCATACTGTATATTTTATATGTGTACGGTATACATGTATGAATGTGACTGAGCACTGAATAAACCAAACCAAAAAGGAACCCCTACGGTACCCAGTTACTGCTCCTACATTGTACGCTGGCACAAGCATTGCGAAGTATTTAAAGCTGGCCTACGCGGAATGAGCAGTATTCCTGGTAAAATGTTAAATTTAACAATTAATGCTTGTTCCAACGTACCATTGTACCGGCATTTAGGAGACATCGGTGCCCAGTCCCCGTCGGATATGATATCCATATTTGGGATATTATCAGGCAAGAGTTAGGCGTCGGCTGGCTTGGCACAGAAGACGCCCGAGCAGCCTAATCTCTTGTTTGGCACAGAAGACGCCCGAGCAGCCTAATCTCCGCGTCGCTCAGGCTGGATACGGAGATCTGGCCTAGCAGCACAGTTCCGGCCTTCACTAGACTATATCAGTGGCATGTACAGGCGCAGCCACTGATAGTGTACACAGCCTGCCGTATAAAAACACTCCCCCACCCACTCGAGCGAGCCCAGAACTGCAACACTTTTTGAACCAGTGACACGTTGCACATTAGGACTCAACATGCAACTGAGATTTCCAAGTAAGTGAATATTTGGTGATGTAGTGATACATGTACGTTATATTAGTGCATGTTCTTAGCAAAAAATGTTCACACTGTGATAAAAGCATGAAACTTTGCGTATCACTTGCTGATCAATATAAGCTAGGGAGCCATTCTCAATATGGCCGGTGCCGGATATGGCAGCCATTCTTCTTTTTGCAGTAAATCGAATTCAAACGGCCGGTTTGCGAAATTCGTTATTTCTACCTATGCCTGTCAAATATTATCCAATATCCACAAAATTGGTATCAAACTGACCGGAAAAACAAGGCCAACTCACTCATAATGAAAAGTGATAATGATAGTAAATGTTCTGCAGCATCATGTAAAAAACCCCAGTTTTTGGCTTGAATTTTGACAAATTATTCACGGATCTCATAGTCGGGCATGTAAAATGATGTTCCTTGCATCCTCTCCTCCCCCTCCCCCCGATGATTCTCTGAATTTTTTTTAGTTATTTTCGAACATATTACTGATTATTGCAGATGTTTCTAGAGACCCATCGCTCTATGGTTTTCTGGGCCTTTTTCAGAATGGCCGCCGTTGAAATCATGTTTTGGGCTATATCTCAGCTTCTGTTGGAGGTAGAGACATGGTTTTAGTGTCTATACTTATGTTTTTGATAGTGGGGAATCTAATTTTATCATTGCTGAGTACCTGTGACGGTTGATTGCTTCAGAATTATGAATGGCTGACAATGAAACTGGCGAAAGGCACATTTCCAACCATGGTGCGACTGATATGAGTAGAAATCCTAAAAGGGGCCAGATTGATAGTAAAAGCAGTTCCATTCCCACACGGCCAACAGATAATTTCTGAATTTAAGCAAGGCCTTTGCATAAAAATTACCAGTAATGATAAAACTAAACAATCCAATAATAGACCAGTACGGATCCTGTAATTTCCCTTCTATTGCAATGGAATCAAGGCACCATATAATGCCATTGAAGGTCACTTCTACCACGTGTTTGTTGATTTCATCAACTGCCATGAACATGGGAAATATCTCTGCCTCAACACCCATGCACCAGTTTTGTTCCAAGCATGTTCATTGTTGATTGGTTTCCGGTTGACACAGGAGTTGCCCCTTATGTATGATACAGTGATGACATGTGATTTGTTTGTCCAGAACGCTAAGACAGTTACCTGAAAACTATGCAGTAGCTCAAGATAAATGTTCTATGCCAATGATAGCTTTGACATCTAGTCTCAAGAACGATTAACCGGAAAATTTGGAATGGCATTTACATGTATACATTCCAAGCTAGACCGTTTGCATCCGCAAAATTGACAAGGGTTTGTGCAATGACATTTGACATCAAGATCAAAATCATCCCTGATACAAGATATTGTGGTTAACATGGGAAATTTCTTGCCGTCTTTCTCATTCCATCCATGCCCTGTAAGGTTTCGAACAACCCCTAGTGGTTAATGGGCTCTAGTCCCTGTGCTTACGAGGTCAATGTTGATATCATCAATAATAGATTTAATGAAGGACAGCCCACAGACCAATTGCATCATCACTCGTTTCAGCTCAGATGATAATAACATGTGAAGGAGGACGCGCTGTCAGATCCAGTGAATGCATGAAATAGGATCATGAATTTATCACTGATGACATCAACGCTGACCTCGTCGGGATGAAGGTTCTCTTTCACAAGATTCATATGTAATGAATTCTTGAAACAAGTGATGTGATAGAAAAACATATCAGAAGATCTCCAATTAAGGACACCAACTAGAGCCCATTAACCAGTAGGGGCTGTTCAAAACACCACAGACCATGGATGGACTGAAACAGACGACAAAGATGGTTCCCATTTAGACCATATTGCATTTTGTCAAGGATGTCTTTGACTTTTGTGTCAAATGCCACTGCACAAAATATAGTTCACCTTGCGAATCCAAAAGATCCAGGTTGGAATGAACATGAATATGCCATTGCTTATTTGCTGTGTAATCGTTCTTGAGACTAGAGGTCAAGCTTGGATTGGCATAGAATTTGTCGGGAGCTACTGCATTGTTTTCCGTTCACTGTCATACCGTGCTGCACAAAACATCACACACATATTTCTGTGCCATACATAAGGGATAATCATTTTTAGGTTACCGGACCTATGGTCCGATAACCTATTGGCATGGCGTTGCGTCCGTCGTCGTCGGCGTCTGCGTCGTCCGTCCACATTTTTATCTTCAAAGTTTAGGATCGGATCTTTCTGAAATTTTGCACAAAAATACTTTAAAATATTTCAAGGTTTTTATTTTGTTTTTCAATTTTCACATTTTTTTTAAATGGCAGCCATTTTTGCCGAAAAACGGCCAATTTCTGAGTTTGGCGACAATTTTCTCAAAAACTGTTCAGACAGTTTTGAGATTTTTATTTCAAAAGATCTCAAATATCTCTGTGATATGTATTAGTTTTGTTGCCCCTGAATCGCCGGTCTGCATGTGGCGGCCATTTTCATGTTCTTGAAGGGTCCCAAATAGGACTTTCCCATGTTAAATTCTCCTATGCTTTATAATGGGACATATTATGCCTAATATCTCACTTATTATTGAGATTAGAGACTAGGAATCAATCATGGACACATAGGAGATGATATATGCTGATTATTGTCATGACATTGAATTTGACCTCATTTTTATCGACTTTACAGCTTAGGAATCAATAAAAATGATATATGCTGAATATTCTCGTGACCTTGAATTTGAACTTTGACCTCGTTTTCAAGGTCACGGGAAAAATGGCCAATATCTCACTTATTATCGACTTTACAGCTTAGGAACCAATTGTGAACATATAGGAAATGACATATGCCGAATATTCTGATGACCTTGAATTTGACCTTTGACCTCATTTTCAAGGTCAAAGAACAAAATGGCTAATATCTCGCTTATTATCGACTTTACAACTTGAGAGTCAATTGTGGACAGATAGAAAATGTTTTATTCTAAATATACTTTGCCTCAGTTCAAATTTGACCTTTGACCTAAATTTCAAGGTCAGTCAACTTATTTTCAAGGTCAGAATACAAAATGGCTTATATCTCGCTTATTATCGAATTTACAGCTCAGGATTCCATAGTGAACATATAAGAAATGATGTATGCTAAATATCTTGGTGATAGAGAATTTGACCTTTTATCCCATTTCCAAAGTCAGAGAACAAAATGGCTGATATCTCGCTTATTATCGACTTTGCAGCTTAGGAATCAATTGCGAATATAGAGGAAATGATATATGCTGAATATTTTCATGAACTTGAACTTTGACCTCATTTTAAAGGTCACATCACAGAATGGATAATATCTCACTCATTATCGACTTTACAGCTTAGGAATCTATTGTGGACATACTAGAAGTGATATATTTGTTGAATGTTTCATGGCCTTGAATTCATTAATGACCTTATTTTCAAGGTCACTGGACAAAAGGCTACTATCTGAAATGTATATTGTCCGGTAACCTCTCTTAGCCCTTGGGCTGATTTTCATTGTATTAAGCCATTCAGCACGATTATGCTACTGTCTCAACAGGAAAGCTTTTCAACAATGACCATGCTTCATTTGCCACGCAGAACAAAACTGGTGGGTGTTGAGGCAGGGACCCTTCCCATGCTCATGACAGGTGATGACACGATCAAAGAATGATAGGGAACTTAACTGACTAAAAAAATGATTCCAGATGATCATGCGGGAAGGGGGTGCAGGCACTCCTAGTGTACATGTCCGACTACGAGATGCATAAACAACTTGTCAAAATTCAAGCAAAAAAACAACATTTTTTTGGACATATAGCTGTAGAGTGTTTGATATAATTATGTTTTTCCGCTATAAGTGAGCTGTTTTTCCGGTCAGTTTGATACCAATTTTGTTGATATTTATTAATATTTGACCAATTAGAAAAGGTAGAAATAACCAATTTCTCAAACAGGTCATTTTAGGTCGATTTACTGCAAAAAGAAAAATGGCTGCCATATCCACCACAGGCCACATTGAGAATGGCTCCCTAGCTTATATTCTTCAGTGACTGATACTCTACCCCTCTGCAAAGCTTCATGCTTTTATCACAATGTGAACAACTCGTCCAAAATTATGACCTAAGAACCTGCACTAATAAAGAAAACAAGAAGACAGGACCGTTTGTTGATTCGCCTGTGTACTAGTGGCCGTACCATGCCAGCCAGGGCCATGAGTGTACAGTGGCAGAACGCCATACGTATACGCGTATCCAGAACACTAGTGAACAGCCGATAGGATCGAGCTGGGTTTTTTACTGCCAGGAGACCATTAAGGAAATCCCAGCTGAGTCAAAGACATCATGAGCAACCTCTGCAGTGGGCCAGGGATCACCGCCATTTGGAGCCACATCTTTGGATTCATGTCATATTTAGTGACGAGGCGAGCTGTACCGCCATGATAGACGCATCCGAGTTCACAGATGAGTTGAAGAACTTTACCATGAACCTGCATACTACCCAGGGTGCAGGCTGGGGGCATTGGGATAACCATATGGAGAGCTTTCCACGCATGTGGAAAAGTGACCTTGTGATCCTGGACGCAATCTGGATCAACACCAGTACATACGCATCCTAGACCAAACAATGTTGCCATTCGCTCGAGGGGCTTTCCAGGATAATTTTGTGTACCGTCAGATGGAGTTACTTTGGCCCACTTTTGAAATATTCAGCCCCACAATGAGCTTGTTTAAGACTAAACCAATTCTCCTTTTGTAAATAACAGATCCCAGTAAAGTTGTCAAGATGTAGCGTACGTCCATTCGTGCCTCGAAACAAAATATATCAAGATTTACACATGAAATTTGAAATCTTCAGAGTTGGGTGACTTTGGCCCACTATCCAAAAAATCATTTCCAGCATCAATTACCATCAAAAGGAATATATAGTTTATTACGGAATAAATACTACCTACAAATGTATACTAACAAGTACAATTTACAGTTATTTCATTCATGGAAATTTGACTTTAAGCTTAGTGTCTATTTCACATCCAGTGTTAGAGAAACTTGTAGCCGGTTCCTGGTTTTCGATGTCTTCAGCTTCCTGGTTTTCGATGTCGATCTCTTCCCAGGGGTTACGTTTTTTTGTTTCTCCGTTTCCTCTCGAGTTCTGCAGAATCATCACTAACTGCCGCTGGATTCAGTCCGTAAGAAGGCAGTCGCCGCAGCACTTCGTCTCTGTTCAACGGAAAAATGCCTGACTTCCTGAACTGAACGCATGTACTCTGGACATTTTTTTGACAGACGAGTTGACAGGGTTTTCAGCAATGCACGGAACATGTGTTTCGGTAGAGGCCCAGCGTCTCATCCTTTACCCTTTTGCTTGCAGTCAGCAAGCACCTTTCGCCAGGCAACTTTCATCGGGTGGAAGTAGGCGATGTCCAGTGGCTGCATCAGGTGGGTTGAGTTCGGGACCAGGGAGATGAATGAGATGTTGTTCTGCTTGCACTTCTCTATGACATGTGGATTGATGTGAGATGACGAGTTGTCACCGATGAGAGTCTTTTTTCCTGCTTGTCTCTTCAACCTCGGCAGCACCACTGACAGAAACCAGTCTCCAAAGATCGTGGTATCGAACCACCCGCTCTTTGACCGGTTGTAGCGAGCGCCATCAGGACCACCTTCTGTCCATGTACTCCACATCGATTCTGCTTTGTACACCACGTACGGGGGCATAACTTCGCCTGCTGCATTCCCACAGTCAATCAGCGATACTGATGATTTGGTTGATTATCCGTTGTCGGTATTTTGTGCTTCGGTTTTGTGATAACGCTTTTGGAACCAGGGTCATCGGTCAAGTTTGTCTCATTGTAGTTCCAGATGTTCTCTGGAGAAACACCTTCGTCTTCTTTCTCTATGTGATCGAAGTACGCGTTGACGCTTGATTCTCCAACCTGAGCTCTGCCCTTTTTTATGTTGCTTGCCAATCTCTCCGTTAACTCCCGGTGTTGACTGATGAACGAACGGGCCCACTCACGTCCCAGAAAATTATTCTGGAAGAGCCTGAGCTTGAAACTTTTTTTTGGCCAGGTATGCCTTGATGATGAATCGCAGATCCAGCAAATCCACCAGAAATCCGTACTGCGACATCACTGTGATAGAGTCCACAAACAAGTTTTATTCATCATTAGTGAAAGCTTTCTGACCACCAGCAGATTTGTCATGAGCGTCCGCAAGCTTGTTTTTCAGTGTGCTCCTGAGTACTTTGAACTGGCTAGCTGCTTTCCTTTGTGTCAGCTGTCCACTCCTCACAGCTGTCAGTGCTTCCGTCAGTGGTTCATCTGTGTAATCAGAGTAGTGGAGGTTCCCAGGGCGCCTCTTGTAGACTCTGGGCATCCTAAAGAGTAATACAATTACATGTTCATGCCATATCATCAATATCTCCAAGTGGGCCAAAGACACCCCATTTTGATATAAACTATTCAATGTCTAGCCTTTGTATTACCTATAACGTCAATAATGTTCAGAACGCTCAATAAATTACACCTACATAAAAATGAATACCTGTTGGCTGCTACGGGTCGAATGAAGGCAAGGCAGTTGGGATCTATCGACCACTCCTCAACAAAATTTTGATGTATGTCAAATACACTATTCAGGACAAAATTTCAATCCTAGGTGATTTGCAGCAGTAAATGATGAAAATAATTCATCACATGTGCATTTCACCTGCACAACTGATTGTTGCAACAAAAAACGTCATGAGGTAACTAGACCACACTGCTTTTGTGATGTCACAATCAAACACATTTCTGTTTTGGGCCAACGTCACCCCATCTGACGGTACCATGATGACAAGGCTCCTGCACACAGGGCTCGTAGGTGGCCACTTTCCTTCAGGATTAGGGGGTTGAGCACTTAAGATAAGATAAGATAAGATTAGATTTATTTAACGTCGGATCAACAAAACATAAAACATTAGCCAATTGGCTATTTACCGACATGATCATAATGAGAATGTACAATGAGAGGAAAATATTTACAAATGAACATACATTAATCAGTTGTGCATAATATATTTATACACTATAGAAACATCACATGCGCATCACAGCTGGTTCAAAATACAAACTTTGCAGACTGTACAAGCACAGTTTGGGCCTGTCCATGATTTTATCATTCTTTTGAATGTGTTGTAATTTTCACTAGATTTAATTGTGGTAGGCAGTTTATTCCATAAGGCCGAACCTTGGTATCTAAGACTTTCTTTTCCGTAACTTACGTTGTTATACTTGGGTATTTTGACAATACTAGTTCAATCTTTCATATCATATTTTTTCTCCTTCGCATGGAAAAGGTCATCGATAGGAACATTATGACACAGCGTTTTATATACATGCATCGCTATGAGTTTCAACCTATGTACATACAACAGTGGTTTTTCACATTTCTTTCTCAGTTCTTCATATGATGACTTAAAATCATTGAAAACATATCGTAGTGCACGTTCTTGTATTTTCTAGATTTTCTTCAAACTAGTTACGCTACAGAAGTGCCAAACTAGTGGACAGTAGTTGAAGTAAGACAATATAAAACTTTCGAGCAACATAAGTTTCTGCTTTTCCCCCAGTACTTTCGACAGTCTTGCTATTACAGTAAGATTTCTGCCTGCTTTTTTGCAAATTTCAGACACATGTACATCAAAGTTCAAACTGTGGTCTATGTGAACACCAAGTAGTTTAACACATTTTTGAGGTTCCAGGGTTATATCACCTATAGTCAGAGGACTATCCATAAACTGTTTGCTGAATGTTATGAATTGGAATTTCGAAGGATTTGCCTGGAGACCATTGTTTTTGAACCATTTTATGGCCAAGTTTGCACATTTGGTGATATTATCAATGATATCTTCCAGTTTGGTACCAGTAACACAAATGGTATTGTCATCTGCATAGTTATATATATCACATATGTTTTCCATAAAGTACATTAGATCATTACAATATATGTTGTAGGCAAAAGGACCTATCATTGAGCCTTGAGCTGTGCCTTTTTTTACTGTTAACCAATCACTTCGATTGTCCCCAAGCTTCACCCTTTGTTTACGTCCACTAAAGTAGTTGCCCAACAACGTGCACGCATCGTCACTAAACCCATATGCATCAAGTTTCGCTACCAGTAAACCATGTGATAGGCAGTCAAAAGCTTTTGACAAGTCTGTCATTAGAGCTGAGCATATAAGTTTGTTGTCGAGGGCTTTCTTACAATTTTCCATCATATCAATTAGAACAGTTTCGCAGCTATAGCCTTTCCTAAACCCTGACAGTCTATTTGACATCAATGGATTCATACACCGTGACATTTGATCAATTAGCACAGACTCAAACACTTTGGACAAACATGGTAATACACTAACAGGTCTATAGTTTTCTTTGAGAAGTCTGTCACTTTTCTTGTATATAGGTCTCACCTCAGCACACTTGAGCTCACTTGGGAATCTGTTAGAGTCAATTGACTTATTGATCAACCCCGTAACAGGAGTGACTAATACAGTTGCACCTAATTTCACGAGTTTAGGTGGTATGGCGTCATGCCCAGTGGCTTTGTTTACATTTATACTGCTCAGTTTTTCCAGCACAGCTTCAGGTGTTACATGGCAGAACGAGAATACATTCGAGCAATGGTTGTTTTTAATAGATATGACACTTTCATGTCCCTGGTGCTTGCCTATAATGTGCTCTATGGGCTCATCCCCTATTTCATCATCAAAACCAATGTCATTGGCAACATTAACATAATAGTTATTAAGAACATTGCATACATCAGATGGGTTGTTGATAATATCATCATTTTCATTCAGACAGACATGGTCTGTTGATGATTTCATATTATCAGATATTAATGGTTTGACTGTTCTCCAGAAGTCTTTGGGATTTTGCAGATCAGAACATTTATCTTTCAGATACAGCATGATGCTTTTTTTCCTGAGTTTTACAACTAGATTTCTGAACCTTCGATAATCTTCCCAGTTTTTGGAAGATTTACATTTATAATATTTTCTTCTAAACATGTTTCTTATGTTGATACATTTCCGGAGCTCAGAGTTCATATATGGGACCTGGTTATGTTTCACAATTCTTGTTTTGAGAGGTACATGTTCATCAACAATATTCCTCAGTAATTTTTCACAAAACCAATAGGAGTCATCTATATCTTCAAATATATCACCAACATGGAAAGGGGCTACAGACAAGTCATCTTGATAGTTAGATTCATCAAACTTTCTACAGGATCTGTATTGTATTTTCCTTTGTACATTCTTTGGCACATGTTGCCTTGTGGCAAAGCATACCATATGGTGAAAGTCACTAAGACCAGTATCAATACAGGCTACATGCATAAAACTTCTAGGTATGTCAGTTAGCACTATATCAATGAGAGATGGTTCCTTTCCCTTAAAACACGTGGGTTGTTTAACCCTATTGGTAATTCCATGAGTTGCAAGAACATTATTAGAGGTCAGCATATTCACATTGATATCACCACATATCACAAATGGGGAATTTTCCTGTTCTATTTTCATCATAAGTTGTTCAGTTTTTTGTTTTACATCTTTCACACATGGCTGCTTATACAAGTTACACAAGAGCAATTTCTTATTTTGAAGCTTTATCTCCACAACAATATTTTCTACTCTACCTATTTTGCTATTATCTATTTCCAGATCATCTCTGTGACGCTGAGGAATATCACTTCTTATAAACATCATTAGTCCACCAGAATTTGACATAACATCTTTTCTGTATACAGTATAGTTTGGTACATTAAATTGGGCAGATGGAAATGTTTCGTCTAGTTTGGTTTCCTGTAATAACAATACGTCTAACATACTTTCCATCAAGCATGTTTTCAATGGTAGGAATTTGTGCCTGACACTATTTATATTCAAGCTTCCAATTTTCAAATTAGAAACATTTTGCGAGTAAAAAGCCTTCAGACCATCAATTGTATCACTGGCTTCGTTATCAGAAGGTAATATTCTGGGCATGTCATGTTGATCATTATTCACAGTATTACTAGAGATAATACAGTCATGGACATTATTATGGTCATTAGCAGTTACATCAATGTTATTATATCCGGCTATTCCTGCATTGCCGTTTCCCTACACATAAAGATGACAAAGTTTGTTCTTATGTCCCATTCGGTTACAGTTACAACAGCGGATAACCCTACCATGTCCACATTGTGCCTTGAGGTGTCCTTCTTCACCACAGTAGTCACATGGGGTATCCGGGTGGCGATGGGGTTGTCTTTGTCGCTTTCTGTGAACCGTGGTCCAGCCTGTGTTGTCATCGGGGCATGTTTGACGCGGAGGTGTGTGGAGATCATGCCGCTGATGTCCTCCACGGATGCCCGTAGTCTTGTGATGTAGGGGTGCCTGGTCTTGCCTGGTAGGAATGCCCATGCTGGCTAAGACGTCACGGGCTGCATCAGTGATGTGCTGGAATCGTCTCAGACCAAGATGGTGACCACCGTACCATCTGCAGACAACAACAGCTGTGTCTGTCACGTTGTTCTCGATCAGCAACCGTAGTAGTTTCCCACCAGCTCCAGTTTCGCCGTCATCTACACATGACTCAGCTGGCTCCATCCCTGATAGGCCAGGATCTTGTGTGTGGCCACGCGGTGTGAGCTGCTGTTCAGCATGTCTTGGAGCTGAGTCACTTCTTCGAGACTGTGAACCTTGGCGCCGAAGGCTTGAAATGTGCTGCCATTGTCGCTGAATCTTTTCCCAGTCATCACTTTTATTTTCTCCGTTCGCTTTCCTCGTGGGTTTCGTTTCCTGCGTCCATTGCTGCAGTAGCTGATGGCTGTGTCTTTTCTTTTCAGTCCGAGATTGAGTGCAATCTTCTCTGTTGCTTTTGTTGTCAGGTGAACGCCATCATCCATCAAGAGGGCATCGTTGACAGAGTTGTCTCTCAGGATGAATATGTTCGAGTGATCAACAAAACTCACAGCTTTATCTTTGCAGAGTTGCCTGAGTCCTTCATTTGTTTCTATGATCTTCTCATTGCAGTCTGTCGGTGTGATTCTGGGACAGATGCTGGACATCACAACATGCTTTGCTCGGGATTTTGCAGTGTCAATGACGTCTGCGAAGGTGTGGAGAATATCGCTTGTTTCTTCTGCTTCATCTGAGTCACAGTCATTGCCTCCAACTACAACGGATATCGTGCTGTACTGGGCTTTGGGAGCTTCCTGAAGTGTCTTGTGGATATCCATGACCTTCCCTCCTGGCTTGCACATCACGCGCGTGTTGTCAAGTCTGTGTTCGTCAATGTCACGGATAATGCTGCTTCCAACCAGTAAGGAGGGGGGAGTGGCCAGTGTGTTCACCACATGTGAACCCCATAGAGAACCCATGGAATGAAGTACATTGTAACCTGTCGGACCAACAACCTGGTTCAATATACCCCTGAACACCTTGAGGACCCTGCCTGAGGGTTTGCCCCGCCGTGTGATGGCGGGGGGAGGGGAGGTATTGAACACACGCGATATTGAACATTGTTGGTGCTAGACGATATAATGACCCTCAATGTTGTAAAGTTTCATGCATCTGCTGTTGCGTGTTGTTGAGATATTGAATTTGAAACTATAAATTATAAATCTATTGTTGGCACAATTTGGCGTTCGGTTGTTTGTTCTGGATCACAGTGTTTAACAGATTGAATATACAAGATAAAGAATGCACTAAGTATGGGGTTAGATGCTTATGAACGCCAGGCAAGACAAATTTCTTGCAAATAGAAAATAAAAAAAATTGATGAAAATAAAATAATAAAAAATATATTCCATAATAAATGTCAACCCTGTATAGGAAATGATACATGCTGAATATTCCTATGACCTTGAACTTGACCTCTGACCTTATTTTCAATATCAGAGAACAAACGGGCTAAAATATCGCTTATTATTGACTTTACAGCTTACAATAAATTGGGGACATATAGGAAATGATATATGCTGAATATTATCATGACCTTGAATGTGACCTTTGACCTAATTTTCAAAGTCAGAGCATAAAATGGCTAATACCTTGCTTATTCTCAACTTTACAGCTTAATAATCATATAGTAAACGATATATGCTGAATATTGTCATGACTTGAATTTGACCTTTGACCTTATTTTCAAGGTCAAAGCACAAAATGGCTGAAATCTCAATTATTATTGACTTTACAGGTGTGCAATCAATTGACCTCATATAAGAAATGATATATCTGAATAGTCTCGACCTTGAATTTGACCTATGGCCTTTTTTTCGAGGTCAGACCACAAAATGGGAAATACCTTGCTCATTATCGACTTTACAGCTTAGGAATCCACTGTGCACATATAGGAAATGATGCTGAATATTGTCATGGCCTTGAATTTGACCTTAGACCTCATTTTCAAGGTCAAAGTACAAAATGAGTGATATCTCACTTATAATCGACCTAACCGCTTAGCAATCAATTGTGGACATACTAGAAATTATATATGCTGAATATTCTTGTGCTCTTGAATTGACCAATGACCTTATTTTCAAGGTCATGGGACAAAGTAGCTAATATCTAAAATTAATGTTGTCCGGTAACCTTCCTCAGCCCTTGCAATCTTTCTGAAATTTTGGGAAAAGATACCGTAAAATAATTCAAGAAGGTATTATTTTTTAGTTTTTTTAATTTCAAATTTTTTCCATAATGGCGGCCATTTTAGACGAAAAATGGTAAATTTCGAATTTTGGCAGCCATTTTTTCAAAAACTGTCTGATCAGTTTTGGGATTTTTGTCTCAAGAGCTTCCCCTCATTTATCTCTGCGTTGTGTATAAGTTTCGTAGCCCTTGAATCGCCGGTCTGCAAGTGGCGGCCTATTGGAATTTTTGTCGGGTCAGCGAAAAAAATATTCATTTTCCCAAATCGCATTACTATCCATTTTTAGCCATTTCTAACTCCCCCCCAAAAAAATTCCCCATTTGAAACAATTTTCAGACAGAAAATTTGCAGCATTTTTCTTTCTTCAAAATGGGAGCTGCCAATACTGTACTCATAGAACGCCTGAAGATAGAGCGTAGAAATTGGCACTTTCAAATAGGAAGTAAATGGCCCTTAATTCATGCCCAGAAGGCCTGATATGCACAGAATACCTTTTGAGGCAAAAACACTTGTACATAGGGCTTAGGTTTGTATTATAAGCATTGGGAAGTTATATTTGGTGTATCTTTTGGTGACCTTGATGTTGACATGAAATGACCTTGAAGGCTATATTTTAAGGTAACGGGGAGCGGAGAGGTGTAATATGGCCTTTACAGACAAAATGCTTGAAGACAGAACCAGTAGAATTTCTACTAGTATAAAGTTTTCATGCCTTTCATTATGCCATTAGAAGTTCTACTAGTAGAACAATTCTTCCTACTGGTAGAACAAATCTTCTACCAGTAGAAATTCTACTGACATAAAGAAGTGCACGGTAGAAGTTCTACGTAATCAATTAGAGGTTGCATATGGGGTCAAAATGGCAATGTTATTCAGCACAAAGCAGTGATTCTTCACCGGTTTTTGTTTACACATCGTTGTCATGATGTTTGCATACATGTGTCACATTATGATGTCACAAAATGCATTGGTATTTATTATTTTCTGTGTTTTCACATATGGTGCAATTTACATCACTAATAGTTTTGATAGAACTTTTTAATTGATTTGTGGTAAGTATTTTGTCTACCAGTATAAAAAAGTTTTACTAGTAGAATCTCAAAAGTTATACTTTCTACTGGAAACAAACACGCCCATTATGAGCCTATAGGAAGTCGTATATTAGCACATCCTTTGGTGACTTTGAACCTCAGATGACCTTGAAGGCTGAATCTCAAGGTCATTGGGATCGGAAAAGTGTAATACGGCCTTTACAGATAAACTGCTTGATGATAGAGCTTATGTTTATTTTTTGAGCATATAGGAAATTTTATATAGAGCAGAGCTTTTGGTGAATTTGAACTTGACCTCAAATGACTTTGAGTGCTGAATCCCAATGTCACATATGATACAAAATGTGTAAATTGGTCTCTGGTGCTAAAACAATTGCACATAGACCTTTGCATTATGAACATATAGGGAGTAATGTATTGTGTTTCTTCTAGTTAGCCTGAGGTTGACCTCAGACGACCTTGAGTCTGACATCTCACCTGATATGTGTTTACTGGACTCAGCGGCACAATAAAGACAGACGATATATGTTATGGTTTTTTTACGAGCATATAGGGAACCATATATGGTTCATCAGTTGGTGACCTCTGATTTGACTACTGACTACTTGACTCTGACTACTTTCAGTATTATAGTCTGATACATGTAGCATGTTTGCCGGTAAGCTACTGAACCCTTGGTGCTATGTTTACACGTATATGTTGCATTTCATCTGTGAGAGTACTCAGAGAATTGTTGTTTTTGAAACTGAACGGATTTATCTTACCAAAAGTGATCATATGTATATACCTTCACATGTATGCTGCATATATTATACTTCCAGGTTAAGTTGTGCAGCCAGAAATGGCGGAAAAGTGTGATGAGGGAGAGAAAGGTGGTGACCAAGGTAATATCACGTCATCTTCGTTGTTATTCAGGAGGTTTTTTGGCTACAGACATTTGGTTCAATAACCTGTTGGTATGGTGTTGCATCCGTCGTCTGTCTGTTGTCTGTCCATGTGTCCATCTACTTTGTTATGTTACCGGACCTATGGTCCAATAACTTATTGCCGTGGCGTTGTGTCCGTCGGTCGTCGTCTGTCAGTCGTTTTCTCAAAATCTGTTCAGTAACTGTTTTTCTTATTGATGCATAATACTCCTCATATATACCCCTGTGACGTGTATAAGTTGCGTTTCCCTTGTATCGCTCGAAGTGGCCCATTTTGGGACCGAACTCGGCCCAAATGGGACTTTTCCATATTAAATTCTCCTACGCTTTATAATGGGACACATTTTGCCTAATATCTCACTTAATATTGAGATTAGAGTTCATACTCAATTGTAGACATATAGCAAATGATATATGCTGAATATTCTCGTGACACTGAAGTTGACCTCTGATCTCAGTTTCAAGGTCAGAGCACAAAATGGCGAATACCCGCTTATTATCGACTTTACAGCTTAGAATCAATCGTGGACATATAGGAAATGATATATACTGAATATTGTTGTGACCTTGAATTTGACCTTTGACCCAATTTTCAAGGTTACTGGACAAAATGGCTAATATCTAGTTGATTATCGACTTTACAGCTTAGGAATCAATTATGAACATATAGGAAATGATATAGTCTGAAAATTGTCGTGACCTTGAATTTGACTGTTGACCTCATTTTCAAAGTCACAGGACAAAATGGCTAATATCTCACTTATTATCGATTTTATAGCTTCGGGATCAATTGTGGACATATAGAAAAATGTTATACGCTGAATATTCTAGTGATCCTGAATTTGACCTCTGACCTCATTTCCAAGGTCAAATGGCTAATATCTCAATTATCATCGACTTTACAGCTTAGGAATCAGTTGTGAACATATAGGAAATGATATATTCCTGAATGTTGTCATGACCTTGAATTTAACCTTTGACCTAATTTTCAATGTGACAGGACAAAATGATCAATATCTCGCTTATCATCAACTTTACAGCTTAGGAATCAATTATGAACATATAGGAAATGATACATACAGATTATTGTCGTGACCTTGATTTTGACCTTTGACCTAAATTTCAAGGTCACAGGACAAAATGACTAATATTTCGTTTATTATTGACTTTACAACTCAGGAATCAATTGTGAATATATAGAAAATGATATATGCTGAATATTGTCATGACCTTGAATTCAACCTTTCACCTCATTTTCAAAGTCGAAGGACAAAATATCTTGCTCCTCTGACTTTATGGCTTGGAAACCATTTGGACATATAGAAAATGATATACACTGAATATGTTGATGACCTTGAATTTGACCTTGAACTTATTTTCAAGGTCAGAGCACACAATGGTTAATAACTCGCTTATTATCGTCTTTGCAGCTGTGGAATCCATAGTGAACATATAAGAAATGAAATAGGCTGAATATTTTAGTGACCTTGAATTTGCCCTCTAACCTTCCAGGTCAGAAAACAAAATGGTTGATATCTCGCTTATTATCGACTTTACAGCTTAGGAATTATTTGTGAACATAGATGAAATGATATATGCTGAATAGTTTTCATGATTTTGAACTTGACTTCTGACCTCATGTTCAAGGTCAGAACCCAAAATGGCTAATATGTCACTCATTGTCGACTTTACAGCTTAGGAATCAATCATGAACATATTGGAAATGATACATGCTGAACATTCTCATGATGTTGAATTGGCCAATGACCTTATTTTCAAGGTCACAGGACAAAACGCTAATATCTAAAACATATATTGTCCGGTAACCTTTCCTTTCATTTTTAAAGAGTATGGTCCAATCTTTCTGAAAATTTGGGAAAAGATGCATCAAAATAAATCAAGAAGGAAATATTATTTTTTATTCTAAATTTTTTCTCAAAGTGGCGGCCGTTTTCGTCAAAAAATGCTCAATTTTGAACTTTGGCACCATTTTCTCTAAATGTCTGATCAGTTTTGAGATTTTTGTTTCGAAAGATTCCTCTTATATACTTTTGTGACATGTATAAGTTTTGTTGCCCTTGAATCGCTGACCTCCAGGTGGCGGCCACTTTGAATTTTTGTCGAGTCAGCGAAAAACAAAAATTCACCCAAAATTGCATTACTATCCATTTGGGCCATTCCCAGGAGAAACGTTTTTTCACCCTTTGAAAAAAATTATGGACTAAAAATTACGGCTAATTGTTTCCTTGATAATGGGAGGTGCCAGAACTGTACTCAAATAACGCTTGATGCTAGAGTTTAGAAATTCGCACTTTCAATTGGGAAGTCATATATGGCGATTTGGTGGTGACCTTGAATTTGACCTTTGATGACCTTGAGAGGTCAAAACAGTCATTTTGGGGTCAAAAAACGCCCAGATTTGCCCCTACAGATGAAATGTTTATAGATAGAGCTTATGTCTGCATAATAAGAATATGTGAGTCATATGGAACAACTGATGATGATCTTGAGCTTGACCTCTTATGACCGTGGAAGCTAAATGGTCGACGTGAAATGTGTAGAATAAACACTTGCATGTACAGGGTAGGGTTGTGTATAAGCTTACAAGAAGTCATGTATTTATGGTACTTATTTTGGTGACCTTGAACTTGACCTTAAATTACCTTGAAGACCAAATCTCAAAATCTTGCCTGACCTGGCATGTGTAAATTGGCCTCTACAGACAAAATATTTGTTGATAGAGCTTATATGTTTGTATTATGAACATACATAAAGTCATATGCAGCATACCTGATGGTGACATTGCAGTTCACAAAGATGACCTTGATTGGTAAATCTCAAGGTCATATGTCACCTGCAATGCTTAAGACCAAAATTGTCTGGTAACCCTTGGGCTAATTTTTAGGTTACCATACCTTTGGTTCAATAACCTATTGCCATGGCGTTGCGTCTGTCCACATGTCTGCAATTTTACACAAAAATACCTAAAATATTCTCAGTATAGACTTTTTTAGTTTGTTAATTTTTGCATTTTTTTTTCAAAATGGCGGCCATTTTCGTCAAAAAATGCCTACTTTTGGACTTTGGCAGCCATTTTCTCAAAATCTGTTCAGTAACTTTTTTTCTTATTGAAGCATAACATTCCTCATATATACTCCTATGACGTGTGTAAGTTTCGTTGCCTTTGAATTGCTCGAAGTGGGCCATTTAGGCCCAAACTCGGCTCAAATCGAACTTCCCCATGTGACATTGCAGTTCACAAAGATGACCTTGATTGGTGAATCTCAAGGTCATATGTCACCTGCATTGTTTGAAGTCATAGTAGCAAGGTACCATTATATGGTTTTATTCCTGTTCAGATAAAGGCATTGTGGACATTTGGTGATAAAATAGATGTTCGCGTTAATTGGTAAATAATAACAGCGACATATAACCGAGTATATTGAGCCGGTATTGCAATCGCCTGCTCATGCCGATGAAAAAATAGCTTCGGCAGTTTCCGTAATCGTGACGTCAGTTGAGGCAAAATGTGCTTTGATGGCTGGCCAAAAACGTAAAACACGTAATTTGGGCGGTCAGCTCAAAGATAGAAAACCACTCCAAAATACATGAGATTCAAAAGAAATCACGTGAAAACCAACAAATACTGGACATCTTGCAGTTCAACAAACCTCCCTTCTGGGAGAATGAATAGTACTGATTCTAAATATCAAGACAAGAAATGCTGTATTCCAACCATCTCACCCGTTCACTTGAATTGTCAAACATACACAACGAGAATGAATATATGTGACATGCAGTTTACCTTGCTGGCTACATGTACTTTCAGTACTGCCTCAAATGACGTCACAAACCACGTGGCCCATACTAAAATCGTGATCAAAATGTTCGGCAATTTACGGAAGGAGTGCCTATTTGATTCAAAATCTCGAAACCCATTGACTGTATTTGTAAAATTCGTTCGAATTTACAGATAACTATTCATAATGGACTAAATGAAAAGCACTTTCATTGGCATGCTACTAGATCTTCAAAACCAAAATTGTCCGGTAACCTATCTTAGCCCTTGGACTAATTAGGCATCCCGATTGAAAATCGGGAGGCCTTGTCTTTTGTCTGTTTTTTTTTCTTCTGCCGTTGGTTTCCGGGCGATAACTTTAGTTTTGCCTTGATGTTTCCTTGCCAAATTTTCACTACTGGTCAGAAATGATATGTGATATGATGATATATAAATATAAAATATAAATATAATAAATGATATATATTCTTTTTGAGCCGGATCCGAGGTCCGTGAGGTCGGTGAGGATGAAATCTAGGTTGATTCTTGAGACTTAGTTTCCGGACGATAACTCAAAAAGTATTTATGCCATGGCTGCAAATCATTTCATAGTGGTTCATATAAAACCAGGGAATAACCCTATTGATTTTGGGATCAATCCGTCAATTGACCTTTGACCTAGAGCTCGAAAGAATTCTTGCTGATTCATGTGTGTAGGTAAGAATGAGAGCTCATCAGACAGTTTCTTACCATTCAAAGTTAAGGTTGATCAAAACCACAGTTTCTTATCATCTTGGCATCTTGGCCCACCAGATATTTGCCACCCAAAAAGAATGGACAATTAATCAGCCAATATCATTCAGAATACTAGTATACTTAATCAGGATGTTCCGTAATATTCTTCGGGTGCTCTTGTGAAATGTAAGATGATAGGTAACTATATCGCTCTGTCATCTTGGCCAAATTTTCGATTTCAAAACTTATACAACAATACAGCGGAATTTCCACATTCATATTATAAGCAAAGCCAAACGTTTCCCAGCTAACTAAACATTGATGATTTGGTCACTGCATGTGAAAAAGAGTTGAATAACAAAACATTTAAACAATACATGTTTCTAAATGTACACACATTATGAACAGAGCAAATCATTCCCTAAGCCTGACCAGCACAGCACTAGGCTCCGCCCTCTCAGGCAGCCCTGTTTAGTCATGCCTGACAAATGATGCAGCTGTGAAGCCATCCTGTCCAGCATTATGCTAGGCTCACATCCATGCACACCCCCTCATCGTCTCATCGTAAGAAAACAATAGTTGGTTATATGTAATGAGCCAACATACATCACACAGCAGGCTTAGGGAATGATTTGCCCTGTTCATAATGTGTGTACATTTACAATCTATGTCTCCAACTTCTGTCTTGGTGACCATTGTCTCAGGCGAGCAACGTCGTTGAAACGATTGAACCACACTCTCCATGATTCTTTACCGGTGAACGCAGGTATCTTGGAATTGACAGTGTTTCTGTTGTTTTGATGCACTGGTCTCCTGTAGTTGTCAGATTCGATGGCTGAATTTTCGCTTCTGTCGGTAGGAACTTCCTCAGAAGATGAGCTACTATCTTGATATTGACTGTAACCTCTGCCCTGTCTTCGGCGAAAAGCTGGTGGCCTGTTGTTTACATTCTGTAAAGACAAATTTTCCATCAGCCTTGTGCTACTCTCGGCATAATGCTGTACTACTTCCATGACGTTTTTCATGTCGGATCGAAGATTCCCAACTGTCTCCTGGATATTCTCTCCACACTCATTTGGAATCATTGGTCGGTATTCAGATGTGCGATCCATGCTGGTTTGGTCGCCAGCTGCAGACATTGAAAGTTGGTCACACTCCATTGCTTGCTTGTGTACTTTTTTCGACTTTGACCTTGTGCCTATGCCACCCTCCATTCCCAAATTTCAATCACTGGATACCTATCACAATCAAGGTATCCCACTTCTGACACCAGAAAAACTCTATGTAACGACTATGCCGATAAATATAATCTTCTTGGCTATAAATTGAACGTTAATCATCACAGGCAGAGCCCGAGCGTGGTTTTTGTGGAAATATAGGGTGGATGTGTGTCTATGTTGGACGAAAGTAGAATTTCTCAAATTTCTGCTCGTTACGGTTTGCGTTATCTTCTCTTTGTTGCTATTCCATCATTCACAAGCTTTACTCTTTCAATACATATTTGTTCACCAGTTTGAAGTCCATAAAAACAATGTGTGTACAGTTTAATATTTTATTGAACGAACACAACTTCACAGTTCCACAACATCAGAATCAGTGGGGCATTACATGCCAGTCAGTACTTATTGTTCAACAAACAAATCAACAATTGGCTCTGATACCCGGGATATAGGGGCCTAGTGATCAGTTTATGTTACTGATTAACACCATTGAAACTTCACTCGTTATCAAAAATAACACTTGAGATCAATCAATCACTCAAGTTAAATATTATTTCTTACTCAGACTAGCTCACAAATAGGTTAATTCTTCACTTGGGATCAATTCAAATCACCCAAGACTTGTTTCACTTCAATTTAGTATAACTATGTGCTCTGATATAATTCCAGAATAGTTCTATTTGAATTATAATTCTTCACTTGGGATCAATTCAAATCACCCAAGACTTGTTTCACTTCAATTTTAGTATAACTTTGTGCTCTGATATAATCCCAGAATAGTTCTATTTGAATTATAATTCTTCACTTGGGATCAATTCAAATCACCCAAGACTTGTTTCACTTCAATTTTAGTATAACTATGTGCTCTGATATAATTCCAGAATAGTTCTATTTGAATTATAATTCTTCACTTGGGATCAATTCAAATCACCCAAGACTTGTTTCACTTCAATTTTAGTATAACTATGTGCTCTGATATAATTCCAGAATAGTTCTATTTGAATTATAATTCTTCACTTGGGATCAATTCAAATCACCCAAGACTTGTTTCACTTCAATTTTAGTATAACTTTGTGCTCTGATATAATTCCAGAATAGTTTTATTTGAATTATAATTCTTCACTTGGGATCAATTCAAATCACCCAAGACTTGTTTCACTTCAATTTTAGTATAACTTTGTGCTCTGATATAATTCCAGAATAGTTCTATTTGAATTATAATTCTTCACTTGGGATCAATTCAAATCACCCAAGACTTGTTTCACTTCAATTTTAGTATAACTTTGTGCTTTGATATGATTCCAGAATAGTTCTATTTGAATTATAATTCTTCACTTGGGATCAATTCAAATCACCCAAGACTTGTTTCACATCAATTTTAGTATAACTTTGTGCTCTGATATAATTCCAGAATAGTTCTATTTGAATTATATTTCTTCACTTGGGATCAATTCAAATCACCCAAGACTTTCAAATATAAATAAGTCTACAACTTCGTGCTCAGATTTATTTCCGAATACAGGAGCCTTACTGCTTCACTCGAGTTCAAACGAAATCACTCAAGACTTTGATTGTTAGTCTGTGAATCGATTAATATGTGCTAGAGATCATTATCACTCTGGTGATAGATTTGAATGAAAATACATGATAATTCTGCACTTTATGAGCTCTTTTACGAGAACTTGCGAGCACTTTACTAGGTCTCCATTGGCAATCAATTAAGGTGCACTAGAGATCATTATCACTCTAGGAATGAATTCAATAGAATATGTGAGTCTATATGCCCATTCCGGCTTTGACCAAAACTCCACAAATTCTTCACGAAGACTTTACGAGCACTTTACGAGCACTTTGCAAGCACTTCATGAGGACATTGCGAGCACTTTAAATAGGCCCCAAGGCTGGGCCTAACTCACGTATACTTTCACCATACAAAATAGTTCCTACTTTGAAATTCTTTAAACAGCTGAAAAGCACTTTGTGATTCCTAAATTACATCAAGATCATTCAGAAACACACACAGAAATTGTTTGGTAATACTCTGGTAAAATTACAAAGGCAAATAATGATATTTGCCTGAAACCAGTGACTGGACTGCAAAGATTACTACGCAGAGACAAACGTCTGAAATATCCACATTTCAGTCAGTTAAAATAGCAATTATACATCGAAATTGCTATAAATTAATATCTCTGGATACATATGAAGACGATATACAGTATTGATCATAACGCGAACGTTACAAACGCGCCCCAAATCTGAAAAGAATGACATTTCCATGGGTCTGTGAAACAGTCTATCTTCAGGAAGTTGCTTGAATCTGAGCGGCCAGAATGAAAACATGTGGCCCAAAATACGTGAAATCGATCTAATTCTACAAGATGCTGAAGATACCACTTGAAATAAACAATATCCGTTGTTGATTTATCAAAACAGAGCACTGTACAATCAGTGGGTGGTGTTTTAAAGGTGCTGACACGTAGTTAAATGCTAAGTAAACCAGGCGACAAAGGGGTCATTTGTGGTTCGAATGCTTG
This sequence comes from Terebella lapidaria, assembly GCA_949152475.1. Lineage (NCBI taxonomy): Eukaryota > Metazoa > Annelida > Polychaeta > Terebellida > Terebellidae > Terebella > Terebella lapidaria. The sequence continues at coordinate 32,986,734 of OX424558.1, forward strand.
GGACATTGGAATACATGAATGACTGTTAGAATACTCGGTCGTGGCCATATGTGCTATTCAAATAAGTTAATTTAAGTTAGTTAAACCCACCAACCAGGCCCTACACACAACAAATACTGATACACTAACTTTCTAACTCTGAAACTTTGCCAGTACGTGAATTATGACAATATCGCTGGAGAATGCAAAATTGTATGTTACAGGTCTGGATCTATACAGTTCTGTCTCAATAGAAACAACATTGCTAAATTTTACAGCTCAATATTGAGCGTCAAGGTCAAAGGAGAGGTCAAAATCAAAGTCGCAATAAATCTGCTTGTATTATTCATTATTAATTTCTCTTATTAATTTTGTATTTTTCAATAGTCAAGTCCCCGTCATTTGCTATAGGATCAATGGTCATACGATCCAAATTCCCTATAATAGTCCAAGGTCGACAATGTAAGGATAATCAGTAATGATCACCGATTCATTATATTTCAAGCAGTAGTAATTCCGAAACCACTGGCGATATTCAATAGAATATTGAACATACAGTATGCAGTATAAATCTTAGAGAGCTTGCGAAATCAGGTTGGTCAGTACCAAGAATTGACGTTGTGGTCCAAAATAAGGTCAAAACAGAAAAGTTGCAAGAATCATTACCTTTATCAATTATTATTTCTCCCATGATACATATATTTTTTTATGGCTAATTCCCAATCCTTTGACATATGACCAATGGTCGTACGACGAAAATCCCCGATTATCGTCCTGGTCGAAAATGTAAGGGTCATCAGCTTTGTTTTTAGTAACTAACTCTGAAGGGGCGAGGGTCTGCAATCTCTGATTGTCTCGTTTGGCTTGTTACAGCATGCTGTGAACCCCTTTCATTACTTCTAACTTCAAATCAGAGTAAAAATAGAAGTTTTAGTGAACATTTTGACCCCGCTTCAATTTTATCAATTTCAAATACAGTTTTGGTTAACTTTCAGTTGGAGTTTCAAGTTTGAACCCAATTTGGACCATAATTCGTGTAAAAACAGAGCTTTTTGTGAAGTTTTTTCTGGCTCCAAGTTCATCATCTTGAAATGCAGTTTTGGTTAACATTCAATTGGAATTTTAACTCTGGACCAAACTTGGTATATTTTTGGGGTGAAAATAGAACTTTTGATGAAAAGTTTGATTCTACTTAAATTTCATCATATTCAAATGCAGTTCAACGTTTTGATGTAATTTTAACTTGAAACCAAATTTGGCACATATTTTGATTGAAAATATAACATATGGTGAAAAATTCAAACTGGCTCCAATTTCGTCATCTTCAGATGCAGTTTTGGTCAATTTTCACTTGGAATTTCTACTTGGAACCAAGTTTGTCAAATACTTTGAGTAGAAATATAACTTTTGATGAAAGGTTTGATCTGGCTCCAATTTCGTCATCTTGAGATGCAGTTTTGGTCAACCTTCACTTTGAATTTCAACCTAAAACCAAATCTGGCACATTTTTTTTATGTAAGATAATACTTATGGTGAAAAGTTCAATCTGGGTCCAATTTCGTCATCTTGAAATGCGGATTTGGTCAGCCTTCACTTGGAATTTCCACTTCAAATTGAATCTGTCAAATATTTTGAGTTGAAACATAACTTTTGGTGAAAAGTTCGATCTGGCTATACTTTCCATCAACTTATTGAAAATTGTCAAAATAGAAGAAAATGACCTTCAATGACCTTGAAAGGTCAAAGCAGCAATTTTGGTGAAAAAAAACAAACGGTTGTGGCTAACACTTTACATTTCTCTGGTAGACTTTTTAAACATTTACTATAATTTTTCAGCCTTATCAGTACTATTTTTGGGGTGAAAGGGATGATAGGGCTGAGGGGACACACCTCATAAGACAACCGGAAAGTGTCTAGCTTTCATACTAAATTGTCTACAAACTGGAATCTGTATAGTCTATAAATCACTCAAAGTATTTACTCAAAAATACTCAATAAATATGTCATGTATACGGAGCACGATGAATTAATCTATATTTTCTAATGAATGATTGTTATTAATACATACAATGGAATATTCAATGATATTTTGTTTGTATTGAACATATTTTTGGCAACAGAGATACACCCACATTGTTGTCAGTGACTGCAGGGCATCTGTTTGTATAATGAACATATAGAAAGTCTTATGAAACATCTTTCAATCATCTTGAACATGACTTGAGTTGACATTGAGCGATGAAATTCAAAGTTATCCCCTTGTGCAAACTGGTCTTTGGATGATTTAATATGGTGATTACTTAGTAATAACGCTTTCCTTATATGGTCAAAATGGAGCATCAAAATACAACATTATTTAAAAACTCCCAGTTTCTCTTCCAAATGCACATGTATTACTTTAAAATGTCTCTCTTTTGGTTTGTACAGTTGTAATAGGGGCATTCTTTTTGTACATGTGAATTTTCATGTTGATTGGAGCTGTTACTGTGCACATGAATTCACATAAACAAACCGGCCCTTTCTGGGAGTTTGCTCCCCGAGGAATTCGCCTGGTGTCAGCAGCTTATGGTCAAATGCTTGTAGCGTGTGATCTATTCCTACAACATGTGCTGATTTTTTTATATTTTGTAAGTTATAAACATTGCTTCAGCATACTGAAATTGTATCAAAATTGATCCTTTTTGAAAATGTTTTCTCTCATAAAACGTTAGAATGGAGTTAAATGGCATTCTTATATATGTTCGATAATCTGGTAACCTGTCAATGAGCTACAGTACCCCCCCCCCCCCCTCCTTCGAGAAGAGACGCCCCAACCCCGTAGTGCTAGGCTTAGTTCAACATGTAAATGAACCACTCCAGTAAGGCTTCTCCTCCAATGAGACCTCATTTTGTGGCAAAAACGTAGGCCTCATCTGATTCATCTCAGGGAAACCACTGTACAATGCCCTTGGTCATGTTCAGATTTTGTGGCACAATGCCTTTCATTTCTCCAGTAACCTCTTTTCTCGCCCTTCGGTTATATTATCTGACAACAAAAAAGGTCCTGTTAGAATATCAATTAAAATGCAGATATTTCAAATCAAGGTCTTGCTAGACTTGTCTTTTTTCGAGGAAACTTTGGTGTGGTGTCGTAACAAAAAATTAAGCATGTTGTCACATAAATGTCAAATGTCAAAGGTGTCATGTTACCTAGACAGAATGTTCTACGAAACTTTTGAGAGAAAAAAACAACCACTGTGGCATATGTCATCACAGCTTTATGTATAAACTTCAGGTTTATAACTCTGCCTGATTGTGCTGTATTTGAAATTAAATATTTTACAGATTCATTTACCACTGAGATTGAGGAACAGTATAAGAAATCACTTGGAAGTGATTCACTGGATGAGACAATACCAGAAGTTGAGAACTTGCAGGTAGACCAACACAAACGGGAGGTTTTCAAAGCAATTGCAGAACATGCTGATTTAGAGCCTCGTCAAAAGCGTCTAGTAAGCTATCATGAAGATGATGAAACGGTTGGCGCACTGGAAAAGACCACTGATTATATCCTTCGGGAGCTTGATGGAGAGGTTCCATACGCTGGTCATCTGTGTTTTGTCGGAAGTTGTGCGGACGAATGCCGCGTGGGGAGGACGTCGGAAATGGACACCCTTTATGAAATAATAGGGAGGTATGAATTCGTAAGAGAAGGCAAAAATTCCTTTAGTGTCTATTCCAAAACGGGAGAAAAAATTGTACCGTCAGAACTCAGGGAGAAGTTCGCAGATGCAGTAGAACAAGCAGTAAAAAGATGTCCACACATTGGGGAAGGCGAGATCTTGTCCCATGGAGGCTACAACGCTCCTCGTTTCAGTGGTGTGAGATACAGTGGCCCTGCAATCACCATTCTCCTGCGAACTGCTGGGAAGAAACTGTCAGCACCACGAAAATCTGGAATGGAACCAGGAAGAGAAAAAGAAACAGAGCAGCAGTATTTAGACATATCCATTGACATCACGCCAGCCTTCAGGCTTCCAGTTGACCATGATGTGGTACAAGACGTCCGTCGCAAAATGCTTCCATTGCAAAAAACCCTTCCCAGGAAATTCATATCGGAGACAGATGTCCATCTGGTACCTGACGTCAAGAGTGACACTTGGATGCTGACGACTGCTCTCCTTGAAGCTAAGCTGTTTTCAAGTCTTCCTGACAACTCGTCCCTGAAAATGGCCTTTGCACTGGGTAAAATTATTGGCTATCACAGCTCAACCACGGATTGTGACGCCAAAACAGGTCTTCAACGAAGAATTATTGAAGAACTGAGCAATATGAAGCAATTGCTTCCACATGACGTCAAACGTCTTGAATGGAACAGGTGCATGCGATACGCACACAGTTTTTTAGGGAAGAAAGATGCCGTCAGCTTTGGGGAATGTGCAAAACCGGAAGCTACAACGAACTCGGCAGCACTAAAACACGTCCTTATCAGGAAAGTGATGGATCAACCATCCTTCTTCAAAGATGCTAAAGATCTTGAAAACGATTTCAAAAAACTGGTATTGGAAATGTTCCAAACTATTGCTAAATTGCAAACTTCTGAGATACAACATGCATTTCTAGAGAGCTGTAAATTGAATGCATTTTCTCTGTCGAAAATGGCTCTTCTTGGAGAACGGAGAATTCAGTTGAAACAGCATGTGAGGGATCAATACAAACTGAGCTACTTGTTTGATGAGGTATGTATTATTTCAAATTCTGGTGTATAACGAAATTCACGAACAATATCTTATTACTTTCCTAATTAACGAAAACGTTGAATATTTAACTAAAGTTAATACACCATTGCAAAACATAAGGAATTTCTTTACTCACCACTGGTCAAACACTAGCTTAAATTTGCACATATTTCAAAATGATCTAGAACAACAAGGAAGAGAGTATCATCTCCACACGAACTGCATTACTGCTTCATGCCGCAGAGTGGGGGCAACAGCTGATGGTCAAAATGTTAATAGCAGCAGGTATGACTGCAGTTAAAGTCTACACATCATGCACGATGTCTTTGCTTTTATCTGCCAGGCGCATAATTATTGAATTCATGGTGATTGTGAACAGTGTGTAGTCGATAATGATAACATTGGTAAATGTCTCATTTTACTTGCCACTTGAGAATAAATGTTCGTTTGCCTAACAGGAGCTGTTGTGAATTGTGATGTTGCACTCAAAGACACGCCACTGATGAAGGCCAGCACTGGGGGTCACCCACACATTGTAGCTCAGCTGCTGGAAGCAGGTCAGAGTCAAGCATTGTAAGACTCAGGACTGAGATGTCAATAGACTACATACAGTGATAACTTACATTGGATACATTTACCACTCGATTATCTGTTGTTGACTGTCAGGAGCTGACGTGAATGCTGTGGATGCTGACGGTGACACGGTGCTGAGGAATTCCAGTTTCATGGGTCATACAGACATTGTAGCTCAACTGTTGAAAGCAGGTCAGAGTCGAACATTGAGACTCAGCACTGAGATGTCAATATACTACATACAGTGATAAATTACATTGGACAGATTAAATACTTGATTATCTGTTGTTGTTTGTCAGGAGCTGAAGTGAATGCTGTGGATGCTGAAGGTGACACAGCACTGATGAAGGCCAGTCTCATGGGCCGCACAGACACTGTAGAAGAGCTGCTGAAAGCAGGTCAGAATCATACATTGTTTGACACAGTACTGATGATGACAGATACTGTGATCACATTGGATACATTTTTGTTTCGTTATCTGTTGTTGTTTGTCAGGAGCTGATGTGAATGTTGTGGATGCTCAGGATCACACGGTGCTGATGAAGGCCAGTCTCAAGGGTCACACAGACATTGTAGCTCAGCTGCTCAAAGCAGGTTAGAGTCAAACATTGTGACACACAGCACTGGGATGTCAATATACTACAAACAGTGATAACTTTATATTAGATACATTTACTACTTGATTGTCTGTTGTTGTCTCTCAGGAGCTGACGTGAATGCTGTGAATGCTGACGGTTACACGGTGCTGATGAAGGCTAGTAGCTGGGGCCGCACAGACATTGTAGCTCAGCTGCTGGAAGCAGGTCAGAGTCAAACACTGTCAGACACAGCACTGAGATGTCAATATACTACATACATGATAACAGTACATTGGATACATCTACTACTTGATTATCTGTTGTTGTCTGTCAGGAGCTGACGTGAATGCTGTGAATGCTGACGGGTTACACGGTGCTGATGAAGGCTAGTAACTGGGGCCGCACAGACACTGTAGCTCAGCTGCTGAAAGCAGGTCAGAGTCAAACACTGTCAGACACAGCACTGAGATGTCAAAATACTACATACAGTGATAACAGTACATTGGATACATTTACTACTTGATTATCTGTTGTTGTCTGTCAGGAGCTGACGTGAATGCTGTGGATGATAAGGATCGCACGGTGCTGATTAAGGCCAGTGACTGGGGTCACACAGACACTGTAGCTCAGCTGCTGAACGCAGGTTAGAGTTAAACATCTTGAGATTCTGCACTCAGATGTCAATATACTACATACAGTGATAAATTGCATTGGATACATTTTTTACTTGGTTATCTGTTGTTGTCTGGCAGGAGCTGACGTGAATGCTGTGGATGCTGAGGGTTACACGGCACTGATTTGGGCTAGTATCAGGGGTCACACAGACATTGTAGCTCAGCTGCTGAAAGTAGGTCAGTATCAAACATTGTGAGACACAGCACTGAGCTGTCAATATACTACATATAATGATAAACTGCATTTGATACAATTACCACTCGATTATCTGTTTTCTGTCAGGAGTTAAGGTGAGTTAAACGCAGGTCAAAATGAAATATTGTAAAACACAGCACGTACTGTGATGGCAATATTTTATGATCTGTACATACAATGATTGAACCAGTCTATGTAATGTGATGCGTTATGTTTGTTAGGTCAATTGTTATGTGTGATGAGTCGAAAGCAAACAATGTATAAGACAGCAATGAGCTGTCAATATCTTGATTACCCTCTCCTTGTGAGAACGGGAAAAAATTTCTGTTTCTCTTTATTCCTTTTTTTTTAAGGAAATAATCTACAGCAGTGTCTAAAGACGTTTTTTTTCAATTTTTTTTATTGAATGGTTTTTGCCGATTTGGCGACCATCTTTGACGAAAAAATTTCTCAAACTCTCTGATCAGTTTTGGGATTTTTGTTTCAAAACATTCTTCTCATGTACCTCTATGACGTGTATAATTTTCATTGCCCTTAATTGCCAGTCTGCGTGTGGTGGCCATTTGGATTTTTTGACAGGTCAGCGATTTTTATTTTTGCCCCAAATCGAATCACTATTCGTTTTGAGCCACTTGAAGCAAAAAAAAAATTTTCGCCATTGAGAAAATTTTTGTACTTGACCTTAATTTTTTTCGCCGAGTCGGCATTTTTCATTCTCGTTGTTATCTCAGAAACGGTACTACCTGGAGCAAAACAGACATTAGACATAGTATTAAGTTTGTCCTTCACATGCATGTATTTGCATATATGAAGGTCATTGGGACCTTCATCATGTTTTTCCGGAGTCAGCATCTGAAATGCCTCCGAGGTCTAGTTTTTTACAGGCACATATATGATGCTAAAACCCGGACACCAATCGATTTTGGTTGCCATGGCAACTGAATTGGTCATTTGGGGACATATGCCGAGAAATATTTCGAAAGGGAGATATTTCTTCTGTTTTTTATTTTCAAAATGACGGCCATTTTTGAGGAAAAACAGCCAATTTCGAACTTTGACGGTAATTTTCTCAAAATCTGTTCAGTAACTTTTTAGGTTACCGCGCCTTTGGTCCGTTGCATCCATCGTCCGTCTGCCTGTCCGTCGTTCGTCCGTCCATTCACATTTTTATCTTCCTTGAAACCTCAAGATACCTTTGTATAATTCAAGGAGGCATTTTTCAGATTTTATTTTTCTCAAAATGCCGGCCGTTTTGGTCGAAAAACGCTCAATTTTGAACTTTGGCAGCCATTTTCTCAAAAACTGCCTGATAAGTTTTGAGATTTTTGTTTGAAAAGATTCCTCTTATGTACCTTTGTGACGTGTATAAGTTTAGTTGCCCTTGAATTGCTGGCCTGCGTGTGGCGATCTAGAATTTTTGACGGGTGGGCGAAAAAAAGAAAATTTGCCCCAAATCTCAATACTATCCATTTTGGGCCATTTCAATTTGTTCACCCTTTGAAAAAACAATTTGAACAAAAAATGTTTGACATATTTTTCCTTCAAAATGGGAACTGCAAGGATTGTACTCATAGAAAGCTTGCAGATAGAGCTTAGATATTGAAAGTTTCAAACAAGAAATCATATATGGTGATTTGTGAGGTGACCTAGAATTTGACCTTTGATGACCTTGAAAGGTCACAACAGTCATTTTTGGGTGAAAAAATGCCCTCTACAGATGAAATGCATGTAGATAGAGATTAGGTTTATATAGGAAGTCGTATATGGATCAACTGATTATGACTTTGAGCTTGACCTCGGATGACCTTGAGGCAAAATGTCTGAAATGAAATGTATGAATTAGCCACCGAGGCTTAAATACTTGCCCATACAGGTTAGGATTGTGTATAAGCTTACAAGAAGTCATGTAATTATGGCACATCTTTTGGTGAATTTGACCTTAAATGACCTTGAAGGCCAAATCTCAAAATCGTGCCTGACCTGACATGTGTAAATTGGCCTCTACAGACAAAATATTTGTTGATAGGGCTTATATGTTTGTATTATGAACATACATTAAGTCATATGCAGCATACCTGATGGTGACATCGCATTTCACAAAGAGGACTTTGATTGGTAAATCTCAAGGTCATATGTCACGTGCATGCTTAAGATCAAAATTGTCTGGTAACCTATCTTAGACCTTGGGCTAATTTTTAGGTTACCGTACTTTTGGTCCAATAACCTATTGCCATGGCGTTGCGTCCGTCATCTTTCCAGATTTTTATCTTTAAAGTCTACAATCAAATCTTTCTGGAATTTTACACAAAAACACCCAAAAATGTTCCCAGGATAGACTTTTTTAGTTTTTCAATTTTGGCAATTTTTTTTCAAAATAGCGGCCATTTTCGTCAAAAAACGCCTAATTTTGGACTTTGGGGGTCATTTTCTCAAAATCTGTTATGTAACTTTTTTGCTTATTGATGCATGAAACTCTTCATATGTATCCCTGTGACGTGTGTGAGTTTCGTTGCCCTTGAATTGCTAGAAGTGGGCCATTTAGGCCCAAACTTGGCTCAAATGGGACTTCCCCATGTTGAATTCTCCTATACTTTATAATGGGACACATTTTTTCCCCAAATTTCTCACTTAATATTGGGATTAGAAGTCAGTTGTGGACATATGGGAAATGATATATGCTGAATATTCTCGTGACCTTGAATTTGACCTTTGGCTTAATTTCCAAGGTCACAGGACAAAATGGCTAATATCTCGCTTAGTATCGACTTTACATCTCAGGAGTCAATTGTGAAAATATAGGAAATGATATATGCTTAATATTGTCATGACCTTGAATTTGACTTTCAACCTAATTTTCAAGGTCAAAGGACGAAATGTATGTCTTGCTCATTATCGACTTTACAACTTAGGAATCAAATATGAAATGAAGTATGCAGATAATTGTCATGACCTTGAATTTGACCTTCGACCTCATTTCCAAGGTCAGATCAAAAATGGCTAATATCTCACTTATTATCGACTTTCTGCTTAGAAATCAATTGTGGACATACTAGAAATCATATATGCTGAATATTCTCGTGACCTTAAATTGACTAATGATCTTATTTTCAAGGCCACGGAACAAAAGACTAGATCTAAAGTATATATTGTCCGGTAACCTTTCTTAGACCTTGGGCTATTTTTTTTATTGATGCATAACACTCCTCATATGTACCCCTGTGATGTGTATAAGTTTTTTTGCCCTTGAATCGCTCAAAGTGGGCCATTTTGGGCCCAAACTCGGCCCGAATGGGACTTTCCAATGTCAAATTCTTCTATGCTTTTTGGGTCACATCTTTAGGTTACCGTACCTATGGTCCAATAACCTATTGCTGTCGCGTTGTGTCCATCGTTCGTCCGTCTGTCCACATTTTCATCTTTGAAGTATATGGTCCAATTGCTTTGAAAATATGGGAAAAGATACCTTACAATAATTGAAAAAGGAGGTATTTTTTAGGTTACCAGACCTTTGGTCTGATAACCTATTGGCATGGCATTGCGTCTGTCCATCCATCATCAGGCATCCGTCGTCCGTCCACATTTTTATCTTTAAAGTTTACGGTCCAATCTTTCTGAAATTTTGCACAAAAATAGCTAAAAATATTCCCCGGAAAGACTTTTTTATCATATTTTGATTTTCGCATTTTCCTCGAAATGACGGCCATTTTCGTTGAGAAATGCCTAATTTTGGACTTTGACGGCCATTTTCTCCAAAACTGTTCAGACAGTTTTGATATTTTTGTTTGAAAAGATTCCCCTTATGTATCTCCATGACTCGGAATGTGTTAATTGGCCTGAGTGGCCTGAATGCTTGCACCCAGATATATATTTGTATCATGAACATATAGAAAATCAAATGCAGCACATGTAGGCCTACATGTAATGGTGACATTGAAGTTCACACGGATGACCTTGATTGGTAAATCTCAAGGTCATATGTTTACACTGATAACCTTGGTTGGTAAATCTCAAGATCTGCTACCTGCCATTGCCAAACCAAAATTGTCCGGTAAGCTATCTTAGCCTTTGGGCTAATTTTGCTTGTTGAATTTTGCTTGTTGAATCAATTAATAACAATACATTGCTGATTATTGCTGGAATTGTTCTGCAGGTGCTGACATCAATGCTGAGGACAAGTATGGTTACACAGCGCTCTCGGGCGCCTGCTACCAAGGACACCAGGATGTTGCAAGGCATCTGGTGTCTCACAGAGCAGAGATAGAGAAAGGAGGAAAGCCACCTCTAGGGAGAGCAGCCTTGGAAGGACACATGGAAGTTGTCCAGTGGTTACTTGAAATAGGTTAGTCTTTACAATTTGGGCCCAAGTATGTCATGCTGCTTGTTGTTCTATGTTCAATGGTGAATAAATAGGTACCAGGCTACTATTACATGCCATGATATCAGGGAATCAAGGGCAGAATTCTAAATACAGTCACACAATATTGTGGCGATTTCGCCCAAAGATCGCGACAGGAGATGCTTTGTGAACACTAATCTTGTTTTGGCCGCTTCGTATTCGAAGCACATGCACTGCATAGCAACACCTTCCAATCCTCTCGCTCCTTTGTACTGTAACAATGGTATTACGTCACTCCTCATGTCTCGTGCTTGGGGGTTATAAATACTACCAAGCCGTTTTGTGTATTCGGAGTTGTCTCCGAGCTAGCAAATCGAGTAGACGCCGGGGTGAGCTCAGCCATGAGCTCCTTGTCCCTTTCCGGCTAGGGGCCCGAAGGCCTCAGAGACGATTCTCATAGGGGGCCCAGGAGGGGGACCGTGCTCATGATGACCCATGCCATGGGACTCGCGTCTGCACCGATAACGCCGATCTGGAGGATTTTTTACTCCAGCTGTGGTGAACGGCCGTGTATGAGGGATGGACTCTGAGGCTGGGAACATCCTTCGGGGAGACCCCTTCACCCTGCCGGACCATTTTTCCAATGTCGTGTTCCGAATGACCGCCTGGATGGAGATCAGATTCAAGTGTCTGCAAAGTGCTCTGGCAGTATGCGGATGTGTTCAAAGTCCTGGCACTGCGGTTGGCAGGGCAGACGTGGCCAAACACTGCATCAACCTCCTGGACGAGCTCATATCCTCTTCCGCTCATCGAGGACACCTTCAATGCCCTGGCCAGGTCGCACTATTTCTGTGCTCTTGACCTGGCCTATTGGCAGGGTATTGGCAGGTCGGGATGGACCAATTTGAGGTAATGCCGTTCGGCTCTGCAACGCCCCTGCGATGCTCGAGCGCCTCATGGAAATGGTGCTAAAAGGGTTCCTCTGGAAGTGATGTATGACGACAATGTCGTCATGTACGGCCAATCGTTTGAGGAAACCCTCACCAACCTCCAGATGGTGCTCCATCGCATCCGCGAGGCAGGGCTTAGTTTGAAGTATAACAAGTGCGAGCTCTTCGCCCAGGAGATCTTGTACTTGGGCTTTCTGGCAACAGGGACCGGTGTCAGATGGGACCCCTGAAGATCGAGGCCGTACAGCACTGGCCCCGACCTTGTAACGTGGCGGACGTGAGGTCCTTTTTGGGCTTCGCAAACTACCACCGCCGGTTCAATCGAGGCTTCGCGGAGATCGCACACCCCTTACCATCCTCACGGATAGGCGTCGATTTTGTCTGGGGACCTGAACAGCAGATAGCTTTTGCGGACCTCTGGTGGCAGCACCCTCGTCCGGACTGATCGTGGATGGGCAGGAGCGTGTAGTAGCTTATGCGAGTGTGGCTCATAGCCGCTCTCAAATGAATTACTGCACGACTCAACGCGAACTCCCCGCGGTTGTAACTATGACCAAGCGGTTCCGGCACTTCTCGTTGGGGCAGCATTTCCGGCTGCGGTGGCTCCTCAATTACAGTGAAGCCGACGGATTGGTGGCTCGTCAAACTCCAGGAGTATGACATGAAGATTGAGCACTGCGCCGGAAAGTTGCATTGCAATGCTGACGTACTGTCACATTGTTATAAATGCAAGAACCCCGACTGCGCAGGAATGACACCGTTCCAGCACGGTGAGGATTCTTCCTCAGACTCGGAATAGGAGCTTGCGCAAAGACCTCTAACAACACGGCGGCCGGAGTGACAGGAGTCCACCCCTGCACGCGGAGCCGCCGTTACCGGCGTTGGCATCCTGTGTTTGAACCGGAGGTGTGATTCAGCTCCAGTGGGACTTCTTTGAGTCTGGCGGTGTACTCCTGAGTCTGAGTACGAGCCTCCTGTGGTGATGGCCGCTGGTACGCAGCCGGATGTAACGGATGAGGAGCCAAGCTACTTGGGCGGCTGCTCTCCGGCACAATTGCCTGTGAAGCAGAGAGCTGACAATGCTCTGGTACCAGTGATAAGGGCCCTTGAGGCCAGCTAGAAGCCCTTCAAGGCTGAGCAGAACACCTACAAGGAGGAGACACAATCCTTAGTCTCCCAGTGGGAATGGCTCGCCTTGAGAGACGGCCTCTTGTACCGGTGCTATGAGCCTCCGAGCCCACTGCCCCCTATTTTGCAATGGTGTGTCTAGACGTGCGATACCTCTCTCGTGGTTGACGTCCGCATCCTCTCTGTCGTTCGAAGGAACGTTCATGGGTTGGTACCACCACCCTCGACATGGCCCCTATCGATCCAGTGGAGGACATAGTCCGACAGTATGGTTCCGAGGCCGCTCGGGCCTACGAGACTTTTCGCTAGTCCGTAGATCAGGCGGCCGGCCATTGCCATGATGGTCAGGAACAGATACTGTCGGATCCGGCGTTGCTTAACCTGCCGGTGCCCTGGGCTATTAGTAGTCTGGGGTCCTCCAGGTTTGCGGCGCTGGTGCGCGCTCAGGAAGAGTACCAGTGGCATTCTTCGGTGTTATGAGGAAAACAGAACAATTCGTTGCTGAATTTACCGTAATTTGACGTATTTATCACATGATAAGGTGTTGCATACTGGGTTTGCGTCTTTGCGAGGCCTTTATACTTTAAAGTGGTCTTTTAATAAGCCCAGTAGGCATAGGTTAGGCTATATCATGATATCAGATGCAGATCATTCTCATAGTTTCCAATATTTTTAAGGATATTTTATTGAGGTTCGGTATAATTTTAGCAGGCGTATCTGTTTCATTTAGTTAATAATAAAAAGCTCATTAGGAATATGAATGATGTAGGAATATGCTTTCATCATAAAGTTAAAGTTATCACATTTGATATAGCGCTCTTTTCAGCCGAACTAAATCCGCCTTCAAAGGCGCCTTACACTTTAACCCCAGTCTGAGTGATTGTACTTGGAGCAGCCACCCTCAAAGCGTTCTATACAACACTCATTATCAACCGGTACCCATTTAATCCTGGGTAAAGACACATTAGTGGTAAATGCCTTGCCTAAGGACACTAGTGAAATAGCACAGCAGTCCAGCTCGAGACTCGAACCCATGATCTTTGGATTACGAGTCCGACGCCTTATCCACTGCCGCACTCACTCCACATAATATACGAGGATGATTTGGAATCATGTGTGGGAGTATATGGTAGCAATTTATTTGAGGGGGTGGGAGGTGCGAAGTTGACTAGAATACATTCAGCTGTCGTGGTGTTGATGTTGTGCTCGAGCTCTAATGCCGACTCTCGCAGTTAGCTGCATTTTCTTGTTTCGGTTTTGATCTCTCCTGCTACTTTGACTATGGCATTTATCTCTGAGCTCTGAAGTTTTCACAGTAATGTTTCTATGACCAAGGCATATCTCCTGAGATGTCTAAGGCACATCTCCTAAGTAACTATTCAAAGAGACAGTAAAAATACGTCGATATATGGTCTTGAAGATTGAGTATTTCATCCAGAGAAAAATAGTTGGAGAACTTGATCTCACATTTTCGGCTGCCGTGGCAACCTTTTTTTTTGTCCGATTTTGACCGATCATCTTCACCAAAACTGTTTATTCATTTATGAACATGAAATTGTGACACTAATTAGGCGTTCACCCTAACGATTGGAAAATAATATGAGATTCTACGTTATATACATTGCAGATGAGCTTTGCAATATGTCAGCCTTTCAGGGGTGTTTGAATTATTCATTTGAAAAAAAAAATATAAGGAGAATCTCATGTTGAATGATACATGTATTTTGTCAATTACACCGAGTATTCATTGTCGCTTCCATCAGGAGGCGACATACTCAAATACGATCAAAACGGCCCATGGATAGATGCGTTGGTCCGGTCCTGCAAGAGTACCGCAGCATTTGTTTTAACATTTTTAGTGTCAACAAGCAGATGGAGACAATCACTTAAAAAATATTCCAGTTAGATTGTGAAACGTTCTCAAATTTTTTTCATGTCTGACAACCGCAAAATATTGCGAGTACTTCGATAGATTTGACCGATCAGACAGCGGCTTCCCTGGAATTCCCCGACTCCGTGGGGATGGCTTGTTGATATTATCATGGCTTGAGCACTGTTCCGAAAGGTGTCATTCTTGAATGAGAAAGTTTCTTCTCGTGGCTCCGCCCTGCCTCGGACCCCCTCCGCGGGTCTGAGGAGCCAGGCGGCCGGCAACACCTTTTAAGGGAACTACCACTTTTGGTCACTCGGTGTGTCCCTTCACAAAATTTCTTAATCTAAAGTTTAACTGTAAAGATCTTCCAAAGACTCAGTACACCGTCCCTTTCGGCAGATGACCTTCCAAGGTCATCATCCTTTCTTCGCTACCTCGGTCAAAATTTTAGCTTGTTTACTAGGTTTATTCCAAATTGTAGAGCTCGTTACAGTATGAACCGTAAGTCCGGGGGTCGTTCCACATCCTTCGAAAACAGACCCTTGAGATCTGAGTTTTTTGCGCCGTGACTTCCGGGTACCGTTCACCTTGCATCCCTCTGGTCCCACCATGCGAAGCTTGCATTGTGTTTGCAGGTTTTGGGCGCTGGCAGAGCATGTTGGGGACCAACATTGTAAGAAGGGGGTATTGTGGCGATATCGCCCGAAGATCACAACAGGAGATTCTTTGTAAACACTACTCTTGTTTTGGCCGCTTCATATTCGAAGAACGTGCGCTGCATAGCAACGCCCTCTAATCCTCTTGCTCTTTTGTACTGTAACAATGGTCTTACGTCACTTGTCTCAGAGCTAGCAAAGCGAGAGGACGACGCATCAGCCATGAGCTCCTTGTCCCTTTCTGACCAGGGGGCCTGTAAGGCTTGGAATGATTTTCATAGGGGGCCCAGGAGGGGGACCGTGCTGATTCGGGACTAGTCCTTGTGATCACCAGTTTCTCGTCCTGGGATGGTGCAATAGACGTGGAATCAATACCCAGTATTAAGTATTCCGAGCAAACAAAACAGGGTCCGTTATCCAATCTCATAGTCCGGGGACAGAAAGTCATATCAGGCATACGAAGTGAGAGAAAACAAAAATGACAGGGAAACTCATGAACCCCCAAAAATGGTCATTAGGAGGTGAAATCAGGTGTTCCGGAAAGAGTGAGCATTTCCTGCCCCACTAGTGGCACCCGTCATGAATCCCCCAAAATTAATATGAAAATAGATCTATTTGCATGACAGACATAGATTTGCGGTATTTATCAACCAGATCATGATGACGTCCATAGAATTTCTTAAGCGCAGCTATAAGTCTTGGTAAAACATATCCTTGTCGCAGCAGTTTAGAGACTAGCTGGGCACTTCGATAGACAAAGTCCTCATATTTGCAACTAGCTCTGGAATAGCGTATAAGTTGAGAAACAAACACACCATATGCCGGTGACATAGGAATGTTGCTGCTTAGAAAAAGGAAATTGACTATGGAAAAATTGAAATCATCACGTTTGTCATATAATCTAGTCGACAGGTTAGAATCATTATCAATCTCCAACCTCAGGTCTAGATAGTTGGAAAAATTAGCGGAGTCTGTAGTATCCTTAATTTCAAGTTCCTTAGGATATATGACATCCAAATAATCACCAAACCTGGGATTATTTAGCGACAATACATCATCTAAGTATTGGAAAGTGAAATTGAAACTACATGTTAGTTTCTTAGAACCTCCTCGTTGTAAATGTTGGATGAAATCTGATTCATATGAGTATAAAAACAGGTCTGCCAATAATGGTGCACAGTTTGTACCCATGGGAATACCAATAGTTTGTTGGAATATTCGACCACCAAATTCCACAAAAATATTATCGCCAGAAAATTAACCATATTTACCACATCTATTTCAGTATATTTGTATGGGGCATCAGAGTCGCCTTTAACAAAATAAGCGGTATTATATTTAACTACAATATAGTGGTACCGACGTTGTCCCATTTTAGAGAAAAATTAATTATCAATTAGTTTTTTAAGCTGAGACTTCAGTTCAGAATGAGGTATAGTTGTGTACAAAGTGGAGAAATCAAATGTTTTGATAGACGTTACTTTTGAAAGTGTGTGAGCATGTAGATATTCCAATAAAGATTTGGAATTTTTCAATATCCACATTTGGTTTATACCACTTCTAGAATAGATGGTTTCTGAGTACTTTTGGAGACCCTGTTTAATTTTAGACAATACAACAGTTAATATTTTAGAAAGGGCTTTGGTAGAACATGATGCTGAACCTGAAATATATGTTTGTTTGTGTGGATTTTTGTGCAAGTTTGGGATCCAATATAAGTTTGGTAGGCTCTGGCACAGGCTCTGGCAGACCGTCGGGCTGTCCAGGGTTCTATCCCTGCGGCAGTGCCGTCGGCGAGGCCGGCCAGCAACATGCCCACATGCGCGAGTTCTGTGGTGCCATAACTTATGTATAATGCATGTTGTATATTGATGATGATGATGATGATGTGTTATGATATGATGTATGACGGCCGGACTCGTCCGGATGGACTGTTACCTGGTTGTAGGTCTAGTAATTACTACACCGCCGTGACCGTGCCTCAGCGCAGGGCCCATGCAACCTAGGTAGCGGGCGTCAAGCGTTATAATAGTAAGAGAGCAAAGATTATTTCAGTGGTCCACTACTGACATATTACGAGCTGAAATAAGCCTTTTCAGCTAACATGGTTTGTGAATGCCCTCGAGTGTGTTAACAATAATATTGTATGATTATGCTGGGTAATGCCGTTTCTTAGAACTTAGTGTTTTTTTCTCAGAGTTGTCGCTGTGTGGGGAAATAAAGATTACAATGGTATAGAATGACCAAATACTTAAGTCTGGACGAGTAGTATTAAGGAGCAGTTTACGATACTTGGGCCGACAAGCCGAAGGAGAGTCTATTATTTTCCAGCGACGGGACACTGAACCGATTATCCCACTTAGTTCTCGGTTCCCCCTCAACTCAACTAAATCTCCGCCGGCATATGCATTTTGCGAGTAGTAATCTGCGTGTACAACTATACCGTCACACTTCAGCAGTGTTAGGAAACAGAGGGCGACACTGTCTGAATTTGTGATGAACTTTGTCACCATTATTATATCATGAGAATAGAAGTACATGCCCACTTGCTGTTCTCGTAATTTTCAACGATATACAACAAGGTATTTACCAAATTTTGCTAACTGATGTCTGCATCTAATGAATGGTTTGCATGATAATGATCGATATATCAATCCCGGATTATGAATGATTCATGATTACAAATATAGCGTTTTAGATTCACTAACATGCCCACTGCTTGTGCTACCACCTTTCGGTGTCTTGGTGAATTTAGAATTGGGACTCAACAGTAACACCACAATTATTGTTCACCTTCTCTTCTCCTCTACATTAATTTTGGCCTCGACCAAGGTTCCATGGCATCAAACGAATTAGGTTTCGGCAATGATGAAAACGACTGGCTAGTACGCCAACAAGCGTGTCTTGTTTGAGCAGATGCAGTTTGTACACTGGCGGTTGTTGTTTTTACACGCAGTAGATTAGTCTACAGTAGAATAATCTACTGCAATATTTTACTGGGAATCGTCTCCCAGTAGATTCTGAAGAATAATCTACAGTGCAAAGAACAATAGAACCGTGGACTAAATGTTGGAATATGTATAGGATAAGCGCTTCGGTGTCGCGCCTCTGGAAAATAATCGACGACACCGCAGGTTTCGGCAATGATGAAAACGACTCGCTAGTACGCGAACCAGCGCATCTTGTTTGAGCAGGTGTAGCTTGTACACTGACAGTTATTGCATGGTCATGCTTTTCAACTTTCATACCACAAAAAAGACGCAATTGCCAGCTCCATATATTCGTAAACTCCCACAGAACATGGGTTGCCATCACCCAGAGCCGGCGGGGCATCTCTAATATGGATTAAGTATAGGATAATCGGAGAAGTGGAGCGACTCTGGAAAATAATCGACGAGCCGAAGGCGAGTCTATTTTTTTCCAGAGACGCGACACTGAACCGATTATCCGACTTAGTTCTCGGTTCCCCCTCAACTCAACTAAATCTTTGCCGGCATATGCACCTACGAGTAGTAATCTGCGTGTACAACTATAATGTCACACTTCAACAGTGTTAGGAAACAGAGGGCGACACTGTCTGAATTTGTGATGAACGTTGTCACCATTATTATATCATGAGAATAGAAGTACATGTCCACTTGCTGTTCTCGTAATTTTCAACGATGTACAACACGGTATTTACCAAATTTTGTTAACTGATATCTGCATCCACTGAATGGTCTGCATGATAAAGATGATTATATATCAAATCCCGGATTATGAATGATCATGAATACACATAGGGTTTTAGATTCACGACCATGCCCACTGCTTGTGCTACCACCCTCCAGTGTCTTGGTGAATTTAGAATTGGGACTCAACAGTAACACCACATTTATTGTTCACCTTCTCATCTACATTATATAGGCCTCGACCAAGGTTCCATGGCATCAAACGAATTAAGTTTCGGCAATGATGAAAACGACTCGCTAGTGCGCAAACAAACGCGCCTTGTTTGAGCAGATGCGGTCTATACACTGGCGGTTGTTGTTCTTACACGCAGTAGATTATATTGCAGTAGACTATTGGGCCCAAGTACCGTACACTGCTCCTTAATACTACTCGTCTACTGAAATCATACCATTTAATCCGTCTCGCACCTTTTTAATCCTCATTGAATATAGAGGAAGGCGCAGGATATGATACTTGGGCCGATTATTGCAAAGAATAATCTACTGCAATATTCTACTGGGAACGGTCTCCCAGTAGATTCTGAAAACTAATATACTGCAAAGAACAATAGAACCGTGGACTATCTAGCACCCGTGCACATTTATTATGCCAACACCTAACAGGTTCGATGCATATTACATGTTCTATCAGCTAATTGCACCATGAACAACAACATTTGTTCAATCAGATTTCATTTGTTTCGTGAACTATTCCACAACTATTTGCCAGAAACACACACACCAGCCGAACTGTGAACACTATTGTAGTAATATGTTACATATTTCTCACTCCTAGTCAACTTATTTCTAAACAGTACTTGTTTATGCAACTAACAAACATAATTGTTGGGTTCATTACTTATCATTGGCCACGATACAGCTTCAATTCTGGCGGAGACTATCTTACTTGTCCGCCATCACGTCTGTATTCACACAGAACCAGCGTTGAACCACACAGAACGGCGGGAATCAGCCGGTTCCCCACGAGTAAGGTGCGGTATTCGACTTTCACCATGGTGATCTAACCCCCCTCATTGGTTAGATAGACCCCTAGCACCAACTCAAATATACCATAGCTCACTAATATGCTCATACCGCACCTTGAACGTCCCCACACAGTACCGCCTGACTGATTACGCCCTGTGATCTTGTTAGGAAAGGCCAAAAAACAATTTTTTTTCAAGGAAAAGTTTCAAAATATCAGTAATTAACGTACATGTACGACAATCATGTGAAATATCCACCTACCCATATTAGTCTGGAGGCCAAACCCGATTTTTTGGAATTTCGTTTGCACAGCTCACATATTTTTGCATGTGGTATCAATGGAAAGCTAATTGTCTCAGGATGTCATTTCTACCACATGTAAAATTTTGAAGTGACTCCGTCACCATGGAAACGGCGCTTGAAGTTACCCCTCTCGTACGCTTTCTGCCGTCAGAAATTCTGGCCACGAAAATCATTCACCATGAGTATGTTCATTAATAATGTATGATTCAGTTTCTATTCCGTACAATAAGTTGAAACTATCCACATATGTAGAGTGGAGTACCGTAGTCATGCCAATGGGGTCATTGATTAGCTGGTGATCCATGCGGGAAATATATTGGGGTCCATTTCCTTCGAATTTGAATGGCACAGTATCATGATAAAAACTCTCCAATTTTTACAGTTTATACTTGCGATACATTCCAGTAGCCAAATAAAATAAAACATATGAATAAATATGCATTTTCAGGATGAAACACCTACAAGTCTACATTATTTGCCATGAATTTCATATGGCCAGCCCAGGCGCTGTTACCATGGCAACGCTCAATGTATAACATGCGCTATGTTTGAGTATGGCGCCAAATGAGGCCAAAGTCAAAAAGAGCCATATTTTTCAAGTTCGTATGCACAAGAGTACTTATTCATGGATGTGGTATCAACGGAAAGGGGACGACCTCAGGGTCTCATTTCTACCACATATAGAGTTGACAATTATGTCCGTCACCATGGCAACGACCCTTGAACATGACAACCACCAGATAATCTATAAAACCCATTAAAACACTGATTTGGCCTCATTTTCAATATAAATCAGCATAAATACAATAATTTAGCACACAAAGATAAATTTTCACCGTAATGCATTGTATTAGGGTGCCATTTGAATATCCATTTGATATCCATGGAAACGGATTAAATGTTAAAATTGGCAAAAATATGATCAAATCTATTGCCTGACAAAGTGCTGCTAAGTACAAAGTTTATATCGAATGTCATCAAATATTGATTACAATTATTTAGTAGTACGTATGCTTCAGTGTGATACTAAAAACCTAAACAGACGCACATCAGGACTTGCCCTAAAACTTCGAAAAGCTTCAGTGCCAAAACTTATAGTCGCCATTATTGAAATTTCTGTTTTTGGCAATATCTTGATAACTAGTCATTCAATCACAACGAAAAAAGTATCTATACCTATGTTTTCATGGTCAAGGATCCTGCTCGTGTCAATGAAAATACATTTTATGCAATATACCTATTGAAACGGCATTTCTGTATCCATGGCAACGCATGTGAAAAATTGGAGAGAAATATGACCAAACTTATTGCCTGACAATGTGCTTCAAAATACAGATTTTTTTTAATAAAATACCATCATATATTGATCACAATAATTTTGGATTCAATTCAATCAAGTTTGATACAAAATATTAAAAATAGACAACCTCTAGAATTATCCAAAAAAACGTCACAACAAAGAATAACATGAAAATTCAAAGCCGCCATTACTGAAATTTCCGTTTTCTGGCAATATCTTCATAAATAATCACGCAAGCACAATAAATGAAGTGTTTATAGCTATATTTTGAAGGCCAAGGAACATGTCTATGCCATTAAAAGTTGGATTTTATGCATATGTATTGGGGGAAATATTATCAAATTTGGTATATCAAATATTATCAAATATTATCAAACACGGTTATCATCTGATATTGATCACGATGATGTGGAGAATATTCTACATGTATATAAAGCTACAAGTTAAGTTATTGTCTATTACCACGGCGACAATGTTTTATGGTCCCAAATAGCAATTTGCAATACAAATGAACTTCTACTTAGTGAACATAGGTAAATGCATTGTAATAACACGGGGCATAGAATTCTGATTCCTGAGCAAAAACAATGTAATTAATATGTTTCACACTGTTATGTCTGGTTGGCTCTTGTCCAGGTTCCACTGACTGGTGTCTCACACACTGTTATGTCTGGTTGGCTCTTGTCCAGGTTCCACTGACTGGTGTCTCACACACTGTTATGTCTGGTTGGCTCTTGTCCAGGTTCCACTGACTGGTGTCTCACACACTGTTATGTCTGGTTGGCTCTTGTCCAGGTTCCAATGACTGGTGTCTCACACACTGTTATGTCCGGTTGGCTCTTGTCCAGGTTCCACTGACTGGTGTCTCATACACTGTTATGTCCGACGGTCTGCAAGAGCCTGTGTCACACCATCTCAAGGCGAGAGAACAGTGATCCAGGAATGAGCCCCGAGTCAGCGACGGTCCCCCTACTGGGCCCCTATTGGAAGTCGTCCCTGAGGCCTTATAGACCTCCCTAGCCGAACAGGGACAAGAGCTCACCTGTCGTGAGCTCATGACTGAGCTCACCTGTCGTGCTCTCGCTCTGTGAAAACGCCGGCCACAGTATTTATACTAGACTGTTAATTGCCCAATGCTTCTTCAATGTCAGGGGACATAACGCCAACACCCAGTCCCAGACGCTTCAACAAGCAGGCTCAGTGAACATATTCACTGTAGTCCTGGGCAATGATATGTACTGGGATGTCCCAATTTCCTTATTGAGTTGTTGAGCAAAAGGAATAAGTAGCACAAGTACATCGGTGTCTTTCTTGGTCTATCACTGTACGCTGGTACCCACATCATGTTATGCATGTAGCATCATGTTATGCATGTAAGTTTCTGCTTCTTTTCGATTTGACATCAGGACTCTAGTGGGTTCATTGGCAGAGGAGAGCACGGCTTCCCGATGTGAAAACCCGCAAGCTACAACCAATTCACACCCCTCTGGCAGCTTCTTGGAGACACGTTCATTGCTCAGGAATTTCGTGAGGTTGTCCTTGTTTGCCTTTGTCGCACGACATGTTTGACTATAGACATCACCATGAGAGTAACTGTCGAAGCCCACGTCAAAGCGACGACATGATGCTATGGAGTGGCCCAGGATACTGGTTGTGAATGCTGAATGTCTAAAAGAAGGTGGCATAATTTAGGCTTCCCAATAGTTTGAACTAGTGCCATGGCATCTACAATGTATCAGACCAACTCAACTATCGAGAATAGTTCAATACAAGTTCCATATCATTCCAATACGCGGAATATCTGAGTCTTTTCAGTGGCAATCATACTACCATCTGTATCAGAAAGTACCTGCAGGTGCGTGCACCAATTCGTGTTTGACAATTTTATCGGAATGCACATTGATGCCAGCTAGTTACTCAACAAAAAGTCAGCAGAATAGATCATGGTCTGGTTTGCTCATCTTGTTGTTTTCCATGGATGTGGTGAAGTTAACTATGTACAATTCGTCAAATGTCTTGCGCTTGTGTTTTGTTAAGGGTTCATAAACCCTGAGGTCTGGCTCACTTATGTAACCATGCAAGTATTGATTACAACTTGTGTAATCACTCATGAGATCATCCTTCACACCTTCTACTTTTGTTGAGATGCTAAATTAGCTCCAGTGATGAAGAGCCTACCAGAAGCGGTCGTCAAATTCCTCCCAGCCTTCTATGCTTTCATCGGGAGTGCCACCACTAGCCAATTTGTTGGACATGAAAAACGACGAGCATGGAAAATATACTCAGAGGCCAGAGCTACTCGCTAAGATGTGCGATTCAAATCTGAGCCCAGAAGCCGAAGTTGAAGCATTTGTGGAACAGCTGTACTCTACTGGCAGCACCCTGTCATCCATTAACGAACTGCGGGTGCGACAGCTTCATTCAAAATACATGTACCAGATAAACTTCCGCCATCATATGATGCCTTGAAGCTGCACATTAAACGGTCTCACTACCAAACGATTATTTGGCTGAACTCACTGGAAGCAGATCCTGCCCTACTGCATCCGACAGAGTGTGGTTGATCAGACATCAAAATTCCGCCACCATAGGATGCCTTGAACTGCACATTAAACGGTCTCACTACCAAACGATTATTTGGCTGAACTCACTGGAAGCAGATCCTGCCCTACTGCATCCGACAGATTGCCTGTCTCCAGCTGATCATCTGTGGATGCAAGACAGCTTGTGGATCCTTGAGATGTGTCTGCAGAAAGAACAACCTCCCCTGCACGACCGCCTGGGTATGCACTGCTGTGAATTGCCTCAATCCACACAATACAGCGAATGACAGTGAAGATGACGATAGCGACTGACTCAAAAGGTATGAATAAATAATTATTTTTTTTATTCGTCATAGCAGTATATTTATAAATGTACGTAATCTCTCAGTGAATAGTTTCATAATATTAACAATGTCAAAACTTTTTCAGTCCCATAGAGATGAATATGGAGAAGCTCTATAATTTTGACGTTGATATTTACAGTACGAACACTCCAAATTATACCGTTTGACCTAAAAAAAATTTTAACTCCTTGATAATATTCTTTCAAACATACCTAAAGTCTGACAACCACATGATTTTGACTCTATATGTCAAACTCATTTGAATGTATGTATTTATATGTTGTGTACTATGTTATTCCATGAGAAAAAAAATGTGCCTTGAATATTGTGCTTGGAAAATGTAAGTGTGCTAGTCATTCTCTCCATAATCTATGATCCCTGATGACTGTGTTACTTAAACAAATGATTTAAATTTTTAATGGCATGGTTATGAGAACATGACATGATGTATGGAATTAACACTCACAAATAAACACTCGCAATGTGTGGAATAAACACTCACAATCACAAATTTCTCATTTGCACATCACATCACATTTAGTGTTTCCATGGTAACAGCGCGTGGACTGGCCATATGAAATTCACGGTGAATAATATAGACATGTAGGTGTTGTATCATTGAAATACATTTTTGCTCATAAGTTTTATTTTATCTGGATACTGGAATGTATCGCAAGTATAAACTATAAAAATTGGAGAGTTTTTATCATAACACTGTGCCATCCAAATTCGAAGGAAATGGACCCCGAAGATATTTCCCGCATGGATCACCAGCTAATCACTGACCCCATTGGCATGACTAGGGTAATCAACTCTACATATGTGAATAGTTTCAACTTATTGTACGGAATAGAAATTGAATCATACAGTATTAATGAACATTCTCATGGTAACTGATTTTCGTGGCCAGAATTTCTGGCGGCAGAAAGCGTACGAGAGGGGTAACTTCAAGTGCCGTTTCCATGGTGACGGAGTCACTTTAAAATTTTACATGTGGTAGAAATGATACCCTGAGACAATTGGCTTTCCATTGATACCACATGTAAAAATATGTGAGCTGTGCAAGCGAAATCTATAAATAATGGCCTTTCTGAGATTTGGCCTCTGGACTATATGTAATTTGGGAATAATAATACTGATTTAACTTACATTAGTTTCACCAGCATATTTTTTAGGGTTTCCCTATCTGATTTCACTTTCTTCTTCCGGTCGGGAAACTCTTTGATCACGCTGGTCAATCGTGATGCATCTGAACATGATTGACCCTGTAGAGATTTTCACCTCATTTTTTAAACTACTCTTGTTTCTGGTGTGCATGTTCTCGGTGACAATGTTACATAGGGGATACACCCACACAGTGACAACAAGCATTAAGTTCAAACACCTGAATGTTTATCATATATATTTTCTTTTTCAACTGATGTTTGTATGTGAAAATGGTGACCATTTCAACCCATTTTGAGAATGACAGAATAAGAATAACATTCCTAACCCCAGGGGCTGATGTCAATGCTATGACACGAGATGGTGGTGACACAGCTCTGTGCTTGGCGTGTCTGGAAGGTCACACCGAGGTAGCACATGAGTTGGTGAAGAACGGAGCAGACCTCGAGCTGGGAGTGCCACTTGGAATGGCTGCCTGGGGCGGACATATGGAACTTGTGGAATGGCTGCTTCAAAAAGGTGACAACTGCATTCCCATGGATAGTAATATATCGCTAAGTTAGGGGTCATACAAATGAATACATTTGCAGATTTGGTATCACATTATGTGTCCCACCTGTATGAATGCTACAGTCATGCAGCATGTGCAGCTAACATTTCCATATATATGTACGGGACTGTGTCCAAAGTCGTTTTCATGTAAAGAATAAAAAAAAAATAAAATAATAATAAAAAAAAAAAAATACGTTTTTCGTTGATTGAGCACTTATATTTTTGTCGTTTTTTTGTGCATTATTACACAGCAATCATACATGCATATCCTACATATGTAACTAACTCAAATGGGAATATGTTGAACTTATCATTTTGATCGTCACCGTGATGTTTTATTGGATGATGGAAACCCACGATTTATACACTAATGTTGAAACAATATGTTGCCCAGGGGTTACACTGAATTCCGAAGGCGTAGATGGAACACCTTTGTATAACGCCTCCATCTCTGGGAACCTGGAAGTGGCCAAGACGCTGGTCAGTCACGGAGCTCTGGTGGATGTCGGCAGTTTGAAGCCACTGGGAGGTGCTGCGTGTTACACTCAGATAGACATTGTCATATGGCTTTTGGATAAAGGTGAGAGGCATGACTGCTATAAAAATGATTGAAAGTCATCACATAGTTTGCACAGGATGGAATAATGCAAAAAATAATATCTAACAGAATAGCATGTTCTCTGTGAATATTTTGTGGACTACAATCATCATCCCCAAATCTTCGCTTATGCGGAAACATTCCTCGCCAGCTGGAGCAGACGTGGGTCTGTCAGACAAGGATGGAGACACAGCTCTTCACTGTGTGTGCCGCACTGGTCACTTCAGTGTGGTGGACGGGCGATCATCGAAGGATGGTTGGCTGGTGGGATTTGGTGGTAACAAGCAACTAAAGGAAAAAGACAAAGCAACTCACTTGGGAATTGCTAAAGCGCTACTTGAAAAAGGTATTTATAGCTAGTTCGTAACAGTTCGCTATGAATAGTAAAGACTAAAGTTAGTACACAATAGCAGACAGAAAACTACACATGGATTAGACATGTATCAACCCAGCAATGCGAATCCAATGTAGCTCTCAGTCAGGACGTGGGTCATATTATGCATCATATTAAACGTTCCCAATATGAAAATTGATTACCTTCCTTGCAGGAGTTGACGTGAATGCCACAAATAAGGCCTGTCTGACGGCTCTGTACTACGCCTGTGCCCATGGCTACCACGAGGTGGCTAAGGAGCTGGTCAAGCATGGGGCTAAACTTGACCTCGGGGTGAACAAGCCTCTGACTGGGGCAGCTCTGGGAGGACACATGAAGACCACAGCCTGGCTCCTAGAGCTTGGTGAGTATAAACCATAAAAGGCTTGGCTAACAAGATTCAACTATTTGAATTATGGCGCATTATACTTATTTCATGATTGGTTGATAACAGACATAACCATTACTTAGTGGTACTATAACCTGGTATGGAAATTGTCCGTAGGTGTTGACGTCAATGATGTGGATTCCGATGGCCACACAGCTCTGTGGCATGTCACCAACAAGAAACAGAATCTCAAGGGTGACGAACTTCAAAAACTGGACGAAATATGTGACCTGCTGGAAACAACTGCGTTCAACCAGCACTGAACCAACTCTACAAATCGACAATTCATAGCACGGACCACCTCCAGCGAGTGGTCATCTCGGTCATGTGGTCACCTCCAGCACTGATAAATCACTAGCATATGGGATGCAGCTTTCATGTTCAGGCGTTTCACAGTTTGAAATCTGCCATGTGACACATTACTGTACATACACATGTTCATATATAAATTGTTATCGTTGTTGTTGCTGAAGCATAACAGGTAATTGGATGCTTTTTCATGAGCAAGTATCAAATATTACTTGTTTATTCCTGTACATAAAATGATAAATTGTTGTCGTCATAGATGTCATATATTATACTGCCAATTTTGATGGGTATGTGTTCGTAAATATATGTATTTCTGTAATGTGCGTATGTGTTTTATGAGTTTGTGGTAACTCATTTGAGAAACAATCAGGAATGTATTTTGATTATTGTTATTATGTGAGCAAATTGAAGGCATTTAGGATACAGAATGACTAAGTTAATTCAAATAGCATGATGCTGCATTAATAAGTTCAAGTACATTGTATTACAATGTGGCCTTATTGTATGTTATGATGGGAGAGAATATCATTATGTGAAATTGGACATGTTCATCATACGTTGTCTTGTTGTACAGATAGAAGGATTTGAAGTTGTATCTAAACAGTGTGCATACCGTAGATACTCTTGTATTAGCCGTCAAATACCGCATCATAAATGTCATCACGTATCAACAATGTATCATAGAGAATCATCAGGCCCCGACCCGCCAGCATGTTCCCACACTGATGACACAGGCACTGACCCGCCAGCATCTGCCCGCACTGATGACACAGGCCCCGACCCGCCAGCATCTGCCCACACTGATGACACAGGCCCTGACCCGCCAGCATCTGCCCGCACTGATGACACAGGCCCCGACCCGCCAGCATCTGCCCGCACTGATGACACAGGCCCTGACCCGCCAGCATCTTCCCACACTGATGACACAGGCCCTGACCTGCCAGCATCTTCCCACACTGATGACACAGGCCCTGACCCACCAGCATCTTCCCACACTGATGAATCTCACAGTGTGTGTGAGTACTAGTCACATATATAGTAGTGCTTATGCTTGTTTGTTGCTCTATAGGATTTCGACTGGCTGATCAGGAAAATAAAGATCTTAGTACTCTGTTGAACTAATTTGTAGCGTCGAGTAACAGCTCTGACAGACTACAGCATAACCTGCACTTGTTCGGACAACTATTCGAGGACGGTTTCCTATGGATGGCAGCTGTTTTTACTATGCAGTATGCGACCAATTTAAAGTGCATGACAAAATGGATATCACTGCTGTCAATTTGCGAGCACAGCTAGCAACTTTTCTCAAGATCTTGTCTCAGGTAATAGTATTTACAAAATATAAGCTTTCAATAAAGTACTTGAAGTCCTGTATAGTGGTACAGGATTCCTCAGTTATGAGCACACCATCAACTTGTGAGCCAGAATTCTCATTCATTTTCACTAATTTAGTATAAACTGTTTGAAAAACATTCTTAATAATTGTTTATATGTTATCAACTTCATAACTTCATCAACTTCATGCATAACATTTAAAATCGATGGTAATCGTCTCATGATTCTGATGAAAATCGTCATGTAAATTTATCTTGATAATTCACCTACGATGAGCAATAAACGTGATAAACGGCCGTTTTCACCGTTCAGTTAAACGGCGGAAACAAACGGATCTCCTGGCTGACCATGAAGAGTTGGCAAGTTACAAACCAATTTGTTTGAATTGTGACCTTTCAAGTGGTCAAATCTGACATCATCAATGGAAAACCCATATATATGATTTCATAAAGGTTCATAATACGAGCTCAAAGCCTATCACGAACCGTTTGTCTATTACAGTGCATTTTGTGTTTGATTCGTGACCTTTGATCTTTCAGTCTCACTCAGGGTCAATATTGCATCACCAATGGAAATTCCAAATATGAGTTTCTTCAGGCTTTTAAAACAACATTAAAGTTTAGCATTAACCGTTTGTGAGTTAAATTGCCTTTGTGTCAGCCCTACCCATTGTTTGTGTGTTATGCAATAAACTGTTTTATCCTTCTCCATCCATCAAACAAATTGATTTAACAAGTATGTGATTCTTTCATTACACTGCTAGAGCCTTTAAACATAACTTCAAAAAATTAGTTGTGTGAAACTTGGCACAAAAAATCTTACGCGGATCTTGCCACAAAAGTATTAAGGATATTAATATACCTGTACAATCACTTTTGAACAATTCAAGTATCTGTCCTGGTTAAGTAAAAGTCGATAGAACAGCGTCGCATATAAAAAATTCATCCATAAATGAATTTAGTTATATCGGGACCATTTCTGTCGTGTAAGAGTTGGAAAACAAACTACTGATGATTAGTCCACTCTACTTGCTGATGCGATATATACTCAGCTACATCAACTGCCTAATGACCCTGGAATGCTATATATGTATCCCACCTTGCAACACTGTCATGACCATAACATGAAAATGCTGAAGACCTTGAGCCAACAAAAGTAAAAATATACACCATTTCAAAGTATA
This sequence comes from Terebella lapidaria, assembly GCA_949152475.1. NCBI lineage: Eukaryota > Metazoa > Annelida > Polychaeta > Terebellida > Terebellidae > Terebella > Terebella lapidaria. Next base: position 33,017,484 of record OX424558.1, read on the forward strand.
GTCAGTTTGATTAAAAATATATATTCCGAAAGATGACATGTGCCGGTCTATCACTGGAATTGCACTATGCAATAGGAGCTGTAGGCATGCTACGCAGAAATATTAACACCGGGGAGAGGCTTGTGAATTGGGCTTGGGGGAGAATAACATCCATTGAGTGCTGTTCGGATGAACAGATGCCTTCAAAGGGTTCTTTAATCCAATGATTGGGAATTCTATCAAAAGATTCCTAAATAATACAGGTATCCCTATTGAGCCAATTTCAGCAATGTTTTATGGTTTAAGATCTGCAATCCTACAGAGAACACAGTTTCGTATAATTTCGTATAAGCTGGACTTCAAACATCCACAAAGTCCAATGTTCAACTCTGAATAAGTGTTGTTGATTGAGGTGAAAGGGGTTCTCTGGTGGCATACCTTATGTAGCCCTGAGTAGGGTTAGAGCATCAAAAGGTATTCAATCATTCAATTTTAACCCGAAATCTATTAAAAACAAGCAATGACACCTTTAAGAGCAAAATGTATTCAGTCTGAAGAATAAAAGATACATATGGTGTTGTTTGTGCCATGTTAGACCCAATATCGTTCTGGCACACATGGATGATATGATGGACATGAAGTGATTGTTTTGTCTTATGACCAAGCTGCCATTGAAGGTTTGAAGGGAATGATCAACAAACCTGTTTCGAGTGATAATAAGACCATTATCACTACTGATAACAAGAATGAATAGGACCATTATCACTGCTGATAACAAGAATGGAATTCCTCGAGAATTCATCGCTGACATGCAAATAGTTCAATCTGCTTTGAAACGTTTGAAAATGCACAATCCCTTGTATTCTGATGTTATTATATCTGAAGATTGTTCACATTTATTACTAAATATTATTACCTTTTCAGAATCAGATATCACAGATAAATCTGAAACAAGTTGGCGCTGATTGATAGCGACACACAACAAAGTCTCTCACGTTTATTGACGATATTTTACCTATGAATTACAGGATTCAGTTACAAATGTACCAACAGATAGATAAGAACCTCAGTGATGACGAACTTACACCTTCTGTTAATATCTTGGACTTATGTTTGGATAACACTGGATACAAAATCTAATTTCACGAACCAAATGGACATTGCAAAACCAGTGGAGCATAACAACATGCCCACAAACCGCAGCTATTCGAGAGAAGTGTTGCTGGAAATCAATAATCTCCAAAGGCATGTTCTCCGTTGGAACACAGTTGACCCACAGACGGTTGTAAACCTACGACAATGCAGAATACTGAGGAAAACACGGAAACGTGGACAGAGAGGTGGACTTGAACAAAGAAAACGCAGAATCCAGGCAGAAAAGTCAAAAGCCAACCTCACTATTAATAACAGTGATGGTTCCACCAGATACATTGTTAACATAATGGTGGCCAACGTACAATCGATCAAAAACAAATGCCACGATATTAAGGAATACATGGAACACGAAAAAATACATATATGTATTATGACGGAAACGTGGCTGAAAGACAGTGATGAATTCTGGATAAAATCAAACGAACTGAACATGTTTGGGTATAGCATGCACTCCGTCTGCAGATCAAACAGCAAACGAGGCGGTGGTATCGCATTGGTGATAAGGGATAACTTCAAAACCAATATTGTGAACTATACTTTTTGTGCATCCTCGTTCGAGTTTGCAGTCTGGAAAATATCAAGGAGGAATATCTCAATGACCATAGTGGGAGTTTATCGTCCACCATATTCCCAGACAAACAGAATGACTAAAGCAATGTTTGTCGATGAATTTACCAAGTTTATCGCAGATATACTGATAGACTACAACAACATTATCATATGCGGTGATTTTAACCTCCATATTGACAACATCGATGATGCCGAGGCCCAAGCCTTCAACGACACAATGACGGCCATGGGTGTAGTCCAACACGTCACCTTTACAACACATAGATCGGGCAACATTCTGGACTTATTCTACACTGAGACGACCACGAAGCTGACCATTACACGCTGTGTACAAGGACCATTCTTTTCCGACCACTCAGCGGCTATTCTCAGTGTCAAACATGAGAGAGAGGAAGTCGAGAAACAGGAGATATCCAGGCGAAACTTCAAACGATTAGACATTGAACAGTTAAAATCCGTGATCCGAGATATACCACCAGAATCTTCACCTGTCGACAAACTAGTTAAATCATACAACAAGTCGATAGAAACCTTCCTAGAACATCATATTCCGATCCAAACAAAAATAAGGACAATACGTAAACGGAGACCTTGGTACTCTGATCAGGTCATCCGTCAAAAACACATCAAGCGTCGCAAAGAACTCTTATGGAAAAGACATCGACAAGCTCATCACTGGCGAGAATTCTGCACTGAGCGGAATCGATATAACAGAATGCTGTTTGCCAGCAAGAAACATCAACTCAGTCAGAAGGTGGATGAGTGTCGTGGGGATGTCAAGGCTCTGTATTCGTTCTTCAACTCGTACACAAGTCAGACGAGGACCAATCCAATGCCACAATCAAAGTCACCAGACGACCTGGTCGCAAAGTTCGCGAACTTCTTTCTGTCCAAGATCACCAGGATCCGAGACAACCTGGACCATCTACCGAAATATGATCCAACATATGCAGACGTCCCAATCTTCGACTCCTTCAAACCACTGTCCACAAACTCGGTTAAGGAGATTATGCAAAGAATGGCCTCAAAGTCTTGTGAACTTGATATACTCCCAACACATGTGCTGAAACAATGTATTGATGAAGCCATACAACCATTAACTAACATTGTCAATGCTTCCCTAACCCAAGGAGAGTTCGCCATTGAATGGAAAACGGCAGTTGTTCGTCCGCTTTTGAAAAAGCCTGGGTTAGACTTGATCATCTCCAACTACAGGCCGGTTAGCAACCTGTCTTTTATATCGAAAGTGGTAGAAAAGGCAGCCCTCCAGCAATTCAGCAAACATTGTGAAACGAATTTCCTTTTCCCTGACTATCAGTCAGCTTATCGCAAAAATTATAGTTGCGAGACAGCATTAACCAAGATTGTCAATGATGCACTATGGGCAATGGAAAAACAACATGTAACCACGCTCGTCGCCATAGACCTATCGGCGGCGTTCGATACTGTGGACCATGAAATCCTGTTGAGTGTGCTCCACAACAGATTCGGAGTTCGCAATCAATCTCTAAAATGGTTCGACTCATATCTTCGTCTACGTGCCTTCAAAGTGAACATCGGCACCAAATACTCTGACACCCAGGATATTAACTTCTCTGTGCCACAAGGCTCATGTGCTGGGCCCGTCTTGTATTCTGTATATGCCTCCACTATGAAAGATGTCATACCGAATGACATAGATATACATGGATACGCCGACGATCATGTGCTCAAACAATCGTTTCTGGCTTCATCACGAAATGAAGAGCAAGCTACACTGTCATCGCTATCCAAGTGTTGTAGCGACATAAAAACTTGGATGGACCACAACAGGCTCCAAATGAACAGTGCTAAAACCGAGTTTATCATGCTCGGACACAGAGCTCAACTCTCCAAATGTTCATCAGAGGATATCAAGATCAATGATGCAACAATTAAAAGGTCCAACCAGATAAAACATCTGGGAGCCTGGCTTGATGAAAATCTATCCATGAAACAACAGATTACACAGACATGTAGAACAGCCATGTACAATCTCCATAGGATAAAGTCTGTACGAAGTTATCTAACAACTGACGCGTGCAAAACCCTGGTTTCAGGTATTGTTATGTCTCATCTAGACTACGCGAACGCTCTCTACATAGCACTCCCTCAAACTCAATTATCAAAACTCCAGAGAGTTCAGACCATGGCAGCCAAATTAATCTTGCAACAGGACAGACGATCCAGTGCTACAGGAGCTCTCAAGACACTCCACTGGTTGCCAATCCAACTCCGAGTCAAATTCAAAGTCATTTGTCTGGTCTACCGCGCCCTCAACAGGCAAGCCCCCTCGTATCTGTCAGACCTGCTTGTCGTCAAACCTCAACCTGAGCGAACGCTGAGGTCCAGACCAGGCATCATTCTCAACGTTCCCTTCGTCAAACTAAGAACATTTGCAGAACGGTCATTCGCAGTCCAGGGTCCAAAGTTATGGAACGATCTCCCATGTGACATCCGTAACGCCAGCTCATACGAACAATTCAAAAAACTTCTTAAAACACACTTATTTGACCAGTATTAATCCATGTAATGTTTACTGTTTACAGCGCCTCAGATAACCTCTGGTTTTGTACCGCGCTATATCAAATTAAATTGAATTGAAAAATTGAATTGAAAATTCATAACCATACGTTTACATGTAAGATATATAATCCCTCTGGCCAAAGAAAATGCAGATTTGATTTTCCGCAATGTTTTGAATGAAACAACAATGAGAGCTACCCGGATGTTTTGTCCAGCTCGAAATGCTACACAATACGCTATGGGGAAGGATGTTGAAATTATTAATCCATACGATTCTTCTGGAGGAACGGAGAGGAGGTGGCAAATATGGATATCCAATTTGTTGGGAGTGCATATATGGTGCTGCTGCGTATGTTTGTTCGTACATTATTGAGAGATGCAGAAAGGAAATGTGGATTCTCGAGACCTATAATGTCGAGTAAGAATGGAGGAACAAACTAGTGATGATCTGTCAACTCTACTTGCAGATGCGATTTTATACTCAGCTACATCAATTGCCTAATGACCTTGAAATGATATATAAGTATCCCATGTTACAAAAACGCCATGACCGTAACATGAAAATGCTGAAGACCTTGAGCCAACAAAAGTCAAATATATAATGTACACCAGTGCAAAGCATAGTCAGTTTGATTCAAAGAGACCTGGGCTGATTTCCGGAACTGTGAATCAATCATATGTTTCGAAAGATGACAGAGAGTGTGCCGGTCTATCACAGGAATTGGACTATGCAATAGGAGCTCTGGTCATGCTACGCAGAAATATTAACACTGGGAAGAGGCTTGTGAATGGGGCTTGGCGAAGAATAATTTTCATTGAGTGTATATAGCCTGAAGAAGATACACATAGAGTTCTTTGTGTTAGAACCCATGTTGTTCTGGCACACATGGATGATTAGTTGGACATTGAGTGACGCATCCATCATACAAAACATCAGATATGTCAATGACACCAACATTGTATCGTTTCGTGGTGCAAGATTGGTGAAAGAACAAAGCATTACACAGCCGAGAGACATTGCTAACCTTATTTTATCAATTCATTCTTGTGCAGTTATTATTTCATCATTGATACCACGCCCTATTTCGCTGACAAGACTGCTGTTGTGAACAAACATTTAAAGACTGATCGCCTGTCATGGGATCCCGATTTTTTTTCTGTCCCAAGTTAGAAGTTGTTTTATGCTTCTGGTGAACTCCAGACAGATTATTTCATACATGATGGAGTCCACCTGTCAGCAGAAGGTTCAAAACGTTCGAAACAATATCTTACCCAAAAGCTCACTATGTTCAAAACTAACCCCAAAATAATATTCATGGTTATACAAATACCTATCATCGCGAGGTCCAAGTTATTCTAAAGTCTTCAGAATAAGGATCAATATTGTTTGCATGTGGTATGCTAGAACTCATAAGTTTAACAATTCATTAACCAAAACGCTTGATATACCAAACAATCCAATATATGTACAGTCAGTTTGACTTTTGTTGCTAAATGACCAATTATATGAATTGCATTCATCATTAAAGGGGATATTATTCTCAATATTGAACGTGCAACAGGTTTGTCCAGGTACTAGTTATTCAAAGTAATTTTTGAAACACCCTGTATGTATACAAAAGAAGCAGGTACAACAATAATCAAGACCAACAAGTCCCCACAAATATATTGCTGAAGACCTTGGGATTTGATTACCATCTGAGAATGGATTGCCAGTCATGTCTCTTGGTGCTAGAAGCTATATTTTTGTGTGGAAGTAAACACCCGGGGATAAGATTATGCAAAATCATGTACGCGTTGGGATCGTCCATCAGATTACCGATGGGCACCATTTCGTACAGACTATGGCATGATTGTATTCTAGACATGTGTATGCGTAATCGCATTCAAGGTACCCTATGTACCATCTAACAATGCTTAGAACATGGGAGTCACTGTCGATAACACAATTCACTTTGATTGCCTGAAACTGATTGTGTAGGTGAGGAATGGTGACCAGTGGCATACATGTAAGTTATTTAGGTCCGATAGTAAATATTTAAATTCCGCCTACGGTGGCTTCTATCTGCCATGCATTCTTTTCCCGAGGGTCCAGATGTGGTGGCAGCTGTACGTCACCAAGATGAATTTTAAACTTTATATTTCGATTACCACAAGTTTCGTCATTCTCTACAAGCATTAACCATCGATAAGGTCATTTAAACTGCCATCAAATCTGGTTAATTGCCATTGAAGCTGGTTAAGTGGTCACTGTAATTTTGCTATGTAAGTCAATGTAATATGCAATGCCATACATATTGGTATTGTTTCAGTAGCTGGAGACAAAGATAAAAGTATTATTACATGAAGGTCGTTATGAAAGTTGTTGCGGAGTTTATGTATGCACCTAGGAAGATAATGAGATATGGAAACAAGTAAATAGCACGTCCATGAATAGCACGCACACTGGTTAACATGACATGGTGCTGGAACCAGTCGATTTCAGCCTGTGTCAGAATATGAAATAGATGATTATGCTGTTTCCATCACTCAATGAAAGCACGAGTGTTCTATGACGTGACAATGAAACACCACGCGATTCAGCCTTAGTAACATATAACCACGCAGGAAACGTACAACCACTGCGACTTCATAATACAAAGTATTTGACGACCCGGTGATCTGCATTGTTCATACTGTTTCCTAACAACGCACATGTTCACCGGTCTTCTACTTATGAGTAGAAGGGGTCCTTGAGTACAATCAAAGATTGTAAGAAGTTCTTGCAATCTTCGGTACAATTGCACTTTAATGTACATGGGTTGGGTTTTCAAATATTTCAGAATCATAAATTCATAGCAAGTGATAAAAACAAAACCTGTCTCGTGTGTTTTCCAGCACACGGGAAAGATCTCGTTTGAACTGGCGAAACGGTCTCGTGCTCTCCTGTATTCTTTCGTCAGTTCAAACTCGGATCTTTCCCGCGTGCTGGGAAACACACTCACCTAGTTTTGTCATTTTATTAAACAGTTCCAATGGTCGTCATATATGAAATTAAATAAGACATTAATATATCAATATTATTCACCAGTTTTGTTTAGTTTTATTGACAACTCGGCTTACATTGAAAGATATTTCATGGCAAATAGGTAATTAATGAAATATGAGAACACAAAGCAACGAGCAATTAAGAGTTTCAAAACTAATTATTCACAGGTGAGTTCTAAAGTGGAAAGTCCTCGCTTACACCCATACCAACCTAGAATGTGGTCAAATGTCCGTAAGAAAGGCATCAGCGGAGTATGGTGTACCACAATTAACTTCATCAGACAAGAAACTGAGTGCAATACAGGTTCTCGCCACACTAGGTCCTGTCAGCGGATGAGGAAAGTCAGGACCGCTCGCTTGGCATTAGGGAGGACCCGATACGAAATATTGGATCGTATTCAGGCCATTTTGTTGGCCAACGGGCAGAAGGACCCCTTTAAGAATTCTCGCCTGGGAAAGGATTGGTGGTGCGCCTTTCTCTGAAGGAATCCTCGATTGAACCTGCGTGTGCCAATGCAGTTGGAGAAGGAAAGGACGAAGCTTTCTAAAGTCAAGGAATGGTTTGGTGATTTTGTCAGTACTTGATCAAAAGGTCGACATCGTTGGTACAATGCTGATGAAAGTGGATTCTCCTCGAACCCCAAATCTGGTGAAGTGATCTGTGAGAAAAGTGTCCCTAATGTGGTTCACTTCTCACCACAAGACGAAGGTTACAGTGCTGTCCTGTTGTGGTGCAATGGGTAACTTTAACCCATTGATTGCTTTTCCTGATTAGCGATACAGCTATATTCCAAAGGAAGTTTTCCACGAAACCCATCTGGGTCGTTCAGAATCAGGTTGGATGGATTTCGATCTTTTTTCCCATTGCTTAGGTAACATTTCTGTTCCAGAGATAAATGAACTAGTTGTGAAGAGGCCAGTACTTCTGCTTGTTGACGGCCATAAATCTCATCAATTATGGGCTGCCTATGAAATTGCTAGAGAGAACAAGATTATCCTCTCTTGTTCGTTGGATCATGCCTCCCAGCCCATACAGCCACATGGCGTGGCAACTGTGATTACCATAACCTTTAGCCCTGATATTGGTAACGTGTCACGTCAAAATAATTTTGTCAAGTGATGTATGTAAAATCATGTTTCAGATGAAATTGTGCATAGCCAGGAAAAATATCCACCGACCAAAGGACAATTGCACAGACATTTGATCGTTTGTTTATCAAAACATGTTATATATTTTACAGCAACCATGCCATCGACTTTCGATGAAGAGGTAAGTTTTTCGTCATATCGTCCAACGTGTGACTGCCCAGTATGTGTAATATAACGCGGTCGTGTTTCGCTTAAATAATCGTAATATCTGTTCGTTACTGAATCAAAGTTCATTTTTTTCACTCGCCATGTCAGTCACCATATAGATGATATCGTCATACATCTGTCACCTGATCCAGCAATGTGTTCTATCCCTTACGGTAATCAAGCCTAGAAATTACGGTAATCTTTCCCAAATTTTGAAATATCTCCTTACTCGCATCAAACTCTATAACACGTTTCGCAAACAGTACCGATATATATGTATCACTCTCTAAATATATGTATCAGTTCTGATATATATGTATCACTGTCACTCCAACAATATACCCAATATTCCTAGTATAGCTGTTATTTTTTTAATAGATAATACACTAATACTGAATATTTACATTAATGAAAAATGTGTTTATAAGCTGTTTTTCGGATTAACGCTAGGGTCTTTGTGGGTTTTTTGCGAATAATTCAGCACTGTTTAATTATATCTGTCATCAAATCAGGATGTCAACTGTCATCCAACTTAAATCCAATGTCAGGCGAAATCGAAGGAAGTTTCATGAAGGTTTCATGTGTGGAGTTTCATGAACTCCCAAATATGGCCATAAGGAATTGGAGAGCTCCTGCTGCGATTTTGTCACATATTTTTTGAACTCATCAACCAGATCATGGTGATGTCCGTTTTACCATATCAGTTTCGAGACAAGCTGTAAACTTCAAAGTTGCAAGACAAACACGCCATAAGCTGTCGACACGTGAACGTTGACTAGAAAAAGGAAGATAAAAAGTCCAAATCATCACTTTTGTCATACAGTTCATAGTTAAATTTGACATTGTGAGTCAACAGCAACATCGTGAAAATTTTCAGATTTCTACCTGAATATTCAGTACAATTTACAGTGTGTATTCAGAATAAAATGTTGTTTTTTTTGTCTTTATTTCTATCCCAAAACTGTTCCATAAGAAATCAAAAATAATATGGAAGAATCATCATGAAGATGAGCAGAGTAATTGCATTTTTTCTCCATTTTGACCTTTTCTGTGATCTTGGCCTTGCTGTTTGACCTTGAGCTGTAAAATAACACAGCAATGTTTCCATGATCAAACGGCATCTCCGGAACGGAAACAGCTCAATGGAGAGTCTTACAATGGGGAGTCTTAGATTGGTCTTACACCATACGATCGGAGAAAAAATAGATGGAGAAAATGCAACAACAACAAATGATTAGAGAACCGAAGTTTCAGCCAATTATATGATTTTAACTTTTTCGTTGCCATACCACTTCGTCCCCGTTAAGTTTCAAGTCTATCGACCCACTCCTCTTCGGACAGACAGACATATACAAATGTAATATCCTTTCATCTTATCGGGGCTACGGTAAATATACTCCATAAATAACACTAGTACCGAAGCTACTGGAATTGTCCTCTCCAAAATATTTCAAACAGAAACGCCTCGGTGTTGTATGAATCATAGTAACCTCGGAGGTGTGATGGCCTTTGTTTTTTTCAAAATAATTTTGTGAAAAACAACAAGATAACAAACGAGAAGATAACACTGACAATTAGCACAATGCAAACTGAGCTGGTACTATTATGATTACCTCGTAGTTAATGCAACCCTGGTCATGTATCTCGCATGAACAAATACAGACTTGATATTGTAACAATGATTGATGTGCAGACAGTTTTGCTCGCACTAAAATGTCATTTCGATGTTTATCACGTCGGAAACCACACAGGGACCACCCGCTTCCAGCCGATATTATGTCTAGAATACAACCCTAGAATAGCAAACAGGGCCTGAAAGTAACCAGATGCATCAGTAATCATGTCCACCAAAATTTGTTTGAATAGACCCTAAGGAGGATGTATGAGCTCTGCGTCGTATCTCAAAGCAATGTGTGTTACAATTATTTTCATTCCAAAATATTATTTTCTTTACTAGTATACTCTGATTCTTCTAACTCGTTTATACGTTTTTTTTTTTTGCAGATACTTTTTCAACGCTATATCATATTGTATTAGAACTTGGTATACTACATCAGGGAGTCAAAACGGCAATTATCTACCGGATTTCAGACTTCTATCAGGAGAATTGAAAAAGTTGGCAATCTACCCCAATGGTAAATTTAGCAACATCATTTTCTGGGTACGCAGATGCAGAATTTCTGGGTACGCACACGCTTTTGTGCATTTTGTCGCTTTTGTAGCCAAGTAGTCTTTCCAAGTCGCCATGTTTCTGTAGACTACACTCTAAAGTGTGTTTCGGTCCAAATTGAAACTATACTTCGAATCCCGATAAATGTGAACATGACCAAATTGCAGCATATGCTCAGATTCCAGCGATCCCATTCTGGGCTGAAATTTAAACTTGGTGGTAGAATATTTGTAGAATATTTTGGTGGTAGAATATTTTTTTGAATATTAATATAAGGTCGAAATTTCTAATCAACTTCCGGTCGGGAAACTCAAAGAAGAAAGTGAAAACAGATAGGGAAACCCTGAAAAACGGTGTAAACGAGTTAGTAAAATCGGAGTATAGATTAATAATAAAATATCAACTCATAGGCTTGCAGCGATACAATGTACCCCAGTTCTGCTACAAACTATGATTATGCCCCTCTGATGTTCGTTAAGCAGTGACTCAATTTGTCACAAAATGTATTTAACCCTTTCATGACAGCATGGTGTGATATATTTCACCCAAACATGACAGACCGTAACAATATTGGCCAAATCCATCATATAAGATTTGCCTTTATTAAGATCATCAATCAAAACGAAACGTGCTGTTTACGACATATAGAAAAAAGCTGTTTAGGTATTGATATGTTCGTGCCTCCAATTTCAGTATTTATCACAAAATGTTTGGGGAAAATATAAACTCGCTTGTAATATCGAAATAATATAAATATCTTGGTTGAAACTACAATAACAATAATGACTTCTCCATTCCTAATGACTTCTCCATTCCATTGCGTGTTACCAGAAATCCTTCTCACACTGAAAACGGTCCACCAAACATATGGCAGAAAAATTATTACGTGCAAAATTGTACCGAAAAGAACACGAACCCCCATAAAAACCTAAAGTGAAAGGAGTTTTTCAAGATGTGTGAGTTTCTCCTGCTCCACATATGACACCCGCCATGATCTCACATCAGATGATATGCCTTTCTCCACCAGATTGTGACGACGCTCACAAACATGTAGCCATGTCATATGATATATTGATTTGAGAGCTTTGATATCAGCAGTGATCCTCCGACGACAACATATACAGGGAACATATCCTGGCATATCAAAGGAATTGTGAAACGTATACTCTGTTTACGGACCTGATGTTTCTGGTATTCAACATCAAGGAACGAAACGTCATTGTGAATTCAACAGAATTCAACACGATGGGGAGAAGTGTTATAAAGGGTAAAAATATCAGCTGTTTGAACATCACGGATGTGACTTAGAGAACCTATTGTTGAAATTTCAACGGGAACTTAGTCGAGCGTCACGACAATTGTTTGGTTGAACACCAAGATGTCCCTGCATATACTATACCATTGTTAAAATGGTCACAAAAATTTGGGTTTCCAATATCAAGCTGGAAAAGCAAGGTCTCTTAATTTCAGCGCACTACAATAGCCCAAGTGTGCTGGAACCTACGTACATGTAGGTGTAATTTTCTGGATTTTGCCAAGTCAAAAAGCATAGGCAATGAATCACCCCGGATATCTTCCCCTTTGGGACATCTCATACCACGGTCAAAAAATACATACGAAACAAGGGGGCGCACTTGCTTCGCATTTCTAATCGAAATAAACGTTCCAGTGTGATTATAAATTGGCGAAACGATTCGAAAATAAATATGATATTTTGGTGAAATCAGGCATTAATCAGTTAATTTCCGGAGGAATGTTTTAATCCACGCAGTTCAAGATTCATCTGTGCAGATTATGAAACAGGGCGTAACTAAAATGATTCTGTGGAACAAAATGCTCATTCCTATGCATGTCAGAACACAGACGTCGATGGTGGGTTCAACCTTTCTACACCGTTATGATGGCCGAACGGCCACCATGGAATACCAAACATCCATTGATCGACGCCAGCTGGTTTTGCGTCGGCGATTACGGCAAATTTGGCAAAAATAACTTTACGTATCGCCACAAGCTTTTTCATATTATATTTTTCTCCGGATACAACTTCCATTGCGTAATTACTTTATGCTTGTACTATGGACTTTCATCAACTTAAATGAAACGTCCTGAGGCTGCTTGTGAAACATATACAGCTGTCGCCTCTTGACTTCGAATGACCGTCATGAGTAATTTTTTATTCAAGCTACCTGAATCCAAGGTCTGTCCCGCCACAAAACACAAAATGATATAATCAGACACACACAAAACACACATGCTGTCCATACCTATTAAATGCTTAAAGGGTGTTCCTACAGAATTCGCTACCTCTTACCGTGTTTACAATGATTATCGGCGAAATAGAGCAGAAGGGAATACATCGTGTTTTTCAAGCTGGAGTAGATACTCTATTCTTTCAGAAACATGTTTAATGTATGCCATTCATGGACAAGAAGTATTTTTCAAAAGAAACGAATGAGAGAATCAAGTCAAAACATGAACATCGAACGATATTTGGGGATTCCATTGTAGTCAAAACGAGGCGGAAAATCGTGACGTAGACATGGGAATATTGTGAAGCGGTAGATTTGTAAACAAACGTTGAAAAAAAGTAGAACTAAAGATTACATAAAAATTACCTATTATTAAACAGGTGTGATTCACAATCTGACAGATTTTCATACATTAAATCACGGGTGAATAATATCAGGCACTATAGATTTGAGCCAGAAGCTGTACCAGCAGAGTCGAGCTCGAATTCGGAGAGCGACGACAGCGGAGAGGCGGGACAGGCAAATCGTCGCCCCGGTGCACAGGCAGCTCGCCATGGACCACAGTGGTCAGAGCCTGACAGGGTTGGAAACAACGATTGGTATTAATCTACTAACATATTTGTGACCAAATTTGCAAAGCCCTATTTTCTTTAAAAAAAATAGAGTCAATATCTCTAATCACTGCTAATAGCCAGCCCTACTGGAAAGAATACAGAGATGCCAAGCACTGTAGAAACATCACAACATTTCACGAAGTCATAGTAGATATGGATATCCCACAACTCGTTCAATTACGGTGTGAAAAATATATTATAAACTACCAGCAGAAAAACAACCATAACCATCCGGCTATGTAATAAAGATAATGAATATGCTACATAATGTATGGAACACAAGTGCACAGCTAGCTATACCAGTAGATAAGTGTAAATAATAAAGTAGGGAAATTTATTGTGTGGTGTAGAACAAATTATAGGAATGTAGAGGAAGTTATAACCACAATTTATTAATGAGAAACATATTGTGTAATATTATCAAAGAACAGATTCATACTAATAATGTGGAATGTGCAAACGAATGTGAAAAACATTAGGCCTTTATGGTAAGGAAACAGACACAATATTGTGTAGACTGAATAGAAATATTCGGAAAATCGTATGTAAATATACATAGAATTCATATACATTGTAATTGTAATTAAAACTACCATTCATAAAAATTTACCAAGGTGCACTTGTGGGAAATGCCAGGATGTCCAGGAGGCCAGGGATGACAGTGATACCAGCTTTTGCTGTAGAGAATGCCCTGAACTAGACGCTATCCGACAAGAGTCACCAGACCTGGACTGTTGCACCGACTATGACGGTGTTATCGTGAATGCAACTAACATGTATGCCCTTCGGGCAGCTCATAACGCCAAAAGGAGGCGATACCAACAGCGCAGGAATGTTCCAGAAGACCAGTGAGTGGTCTCATTGCATATATCAAGTTTCATTTGTTAAAATAATCACTTGTTATCGGAGTTGATTCAATGAAACCATCAGTAAATCATAACAAATTCATCATCATCACATAGATCAACAAATTGTAATAAACATCAAATTGGAATAGAATTAGGTAGATTAACACATCACTGTTGCTTATAGCTCAGTGAATGATGATTGCAGGTATCAATCTATTACCACAAATACAGTAGATTTTGATGTGCCAATAGCAAACATAAAATACAACATTTTGCAATAGAAACAAAGCCCGACCAAATAGTTAATCCAAAGACACACTGGCGTCATCAGGGGCAGACAGCGTGTTAAAATGTAGAACATATAGTCAATATTTCAATGTAGCTGTTCAATCACAAATATTAATTCATAGTGTTCATTTATTCACAAATGTGAAAGCTACATGTAGCAATGTACCTGTAGCAATATACCACCCAGGCCATGAAGCCCAGGCCCGCCCAGGCACCTCTGCTCCTAGGGATGTGGCTGTACAACCCACGCCTGTGAGGCTTCCTACGTGGCTTCGGTGACTTCGTGTCCTGGAGCCATCTCATATGCTCGTTGGAAATCTTAGAGAGAGAAATCTAGATAAAATTGTGATCTGCAGAGACTTGGTTCCGGCGATAGATCCGTTTGCAGTGCTACTGAGGCTCGGTGCCGCAGACCTACAGGTCTCGGAGTCTACTGAGTTCATAGGGCTGGAAAGGGGAAATAATGATCGTTGACAAACTCCAGTGAATTTATTCGGACTGGGTATGAGCACCTGACGCCTTCCTATCTTTTAACATGGAGGTGTAGTTAATATGGTGATTTTAAGTATATAAACGATATTTTTTAGTGTATTATATTAACCATACACGATAAAGATATACAAAAACTGTTGTAAAAGATGAAAAGTGTCCAATTCTACATCATATTCAAGCTTCGAAGAGACCCTGAGAAAAACGGCACTTCGAATAAAGCCTTGCTCCAGCAAACTTTCCGGCATACGGCCTGTTATTCAAATGAATTTTGGCTCATGTACACCTGATTTGTACTTTCGCTAAAGTTATTTGAGACAAGACATGCTATTTCAGCAGGTATTGACGTTGTTAGAAATTGGGCGATATAGGTTTATCCCCTGCGACGTCTTATTCACGAATATTTCATTGAAATTTATCACCGATCATACTTCCGCTTTCCAGCCCTATACCATAAATTCAGTAGCCTTTTGGTTCGTGATTAGGTAGTTATGTACTTATCATACATCTACCCCATTGTTTTTGTTTCAGATTTCTAAATTAGTTTTATATGTTGTCTCGCGGTTGTATACTAATTCCATCAGGTGTACAGTGGAATAAACTCCATTTTACACACTGTCTGTCCCTGATGACGCCAGTGGGTATTTGTAAAAATTATTTAGTCGGGCTTTGTTTCTATTGCAAAATTAAAAATCATCAGACTATATATTTTCCACCATGTCTACCATCGGTTCTCCAGTTGGTTCCCAAGCTGTGAAGTCGAAAATAAGTGCTTGTGCTTTGACCTTGAAAATAAGGTCACAAGGCCAAGTTCAAGATCATGGGAATATTCAGGATATATCATTTCCTGTTTGTCCATTGAATTCGGAATTGATTCCGAACCTGTAAAGTCGATAATGAGCGGTAAAATTAGCCATTTTTTCATCTGACCTGGAAATTGAAGTGAAAGGTCAAATTTAAGATCGTCGAATATTCGGCGTATATCATTTCCTATTATGTTCACTAAGGTCAAATTCAAGGTCATCAGAATATTCAGCATATATCATATCCTATGTGTGCACAATTGATTCCTCAGCTGTAAAGTCAATTATAAGCGAGATATTAGCCCTTCTATGCTCTGAACTTGAAAATAAAGTCAAAGGTCAAGACGTAGTTCAAGGTCATAAAAATATGTATTCAGCATATAACATTTCCTATATGTCTACAATTGATTACTAATCTCTAATCACAATATTGAGTGAGGTATTAGGAATAGTGTGTCATATTTTAAAGCATATTAGGATATATATGTACATGTATTAACGTGGGAAGTCCCACTTGGCCCAAGTTTGGACCACAATGCCCCCCCCCCCCCTCGAGCAATTCAAGGGCAACGAAACTTTTACACACCAAAGGGGTATGTAACAAGAGTCTTATGCATCAATTAGAACAAAAAAGTTACTAAGCTGATTGAAAAAGTAACTAAATGAAACACATCACCAAGGGTGCTGTAGCTCACCGGCAATCATGAGAATTGACCTATCCCAAAATCAGTTTGTCCGAGCCTTTTTACGTCATTTTCGACATATTCTGCAAGACGTTACTATTGGCCAAAGAAAGGCATTCTGACGTAAAATTGTGAAACTCGGACAACTTTTGGGGGCATTTGGGATACTAGTAAATCAATTGCACAAAGTATTGATTTTCCAACATATAAATTATTACACTGCTCTTCTGCGTGGTTTATAATACGAAATTAAGCTACATCTTGAAAGACTTATTTCGTTGACGACATATATTCACAGATCTTCGATTCAAAGGCAACAAAACTTATACACATCACAAAGTTACTTAGGGAGAATCTTATGCATTTTGAGGAAAATTTTCTGAATATATTTTGAGAAAATGGCCGCCAAAGACAAAAATCATTGTTTCCTTCGACAAAAAAGGCGTTTTGACCTTCCAAGGTCATTCAACGTCATGTTCAAGGTCACCATTCAAACCGCAATATACGATTTTCCATTTCAATGTGCCAATACTTAGGCTCTATCTTGAAGTGTTCCAGGAGTTTACCCTGCAAAGCCCCCATTATGAAGGACAAATTGGAATAGACAAAACGAATAGTGACTTAATTTCGGACAACTTTTTTTTTTTCGCCTACCCGTCAAAAAATCAATATGGCCGCTACACACAGCCCGGCGATTCAAGTCCAACGAAACTTATACACATCATAGAGGTACATGGGAATGTTTCAAAACGAAACTCTCAAAACTGACCAGTTTTTGAGAAAATGGCCATCAAAGTCCAAAATTGGCCATTTTCGGCAAAAATGACCGTCAAATCAGCAAAAACCATCGAATGAAAGAAACTATAAAAAAAGTCTCTCGGGTAGTCTATTAGCCCAAAGAATGTTTTGATGAATTTTCAGAAAAATTCATAAAGGCAAAAGAAGTTATTTGTCGGATGGAGGACAGATAAAAAAAACTATGACAATAGCTTATCGGCCCTCATGGGCCGGTAAACTAAAATCTACAGATACCTTTGTGTTGAAATATTTTCAGGTGTTTCTATGCAAAATTCCAGAAAGATATGACTTTCTCAAATTATCTCAAATGACTTTCTCAGATAAAAATGTAGATGGACGACGACGGATGGAGCGTCACGGCAATAGGTTGTTGGATCAAAGGGCCGGTAACCTAAAAAAAAAACATGGATGTCATCAGTAGACCCATACCATAGGCTTCGAACTGATAATAATGAGAACCGTAGATTAATTATGGGACATCATAAATGTTATATGAGGTCATCTGAACTTGTTCAAAATGTTAGGCTACTAAATCTATTTTAATATTAATATCTTAATTTTGTCTTTCGGAATAAAACACCTACACACACGACAATCTGATGAAATTCGTACATTTCCACCCACATAGACGACCTTCTTGATCTACCTGATTGCCCTATGTCCAGATAATGTCCCTAGAGACCTCATTTATCATAGTCTCGTCATTTCCTCGTATCACCACCCGTCATCAAACACACATACTCGTGAACATCTGTGTTCCAGTTCACTGTTTCATTAATATATTATGAAGATGTGGATATAACACTATGAGTATGATATATTCGCTCGCTTTAACAAACATTTACACCTAGGTTGATCACACAAGGCGTCCCCAATGTCTTCGCTAGTGCCATCACTGTCTTCAAGCAGACCTGAAGAGATATATCGACCACAACAAAAACGACAGAAATTCAAAATATAACATACGAATTACAAATTATCAACGGATTCACCCAACCACTTTTCGCTAGTGTCAATACAATTGGTTTACAGAATAAAACTACTTCACTCTTTAACTTCAAACTCCTAAAAATGAGTTTGATGTAGTTTGTTGGTGGATGTCTACACGATCAAACTTGTAACATCAAACTACTTCAAACTACATCGAACTCCTTTCAAACTCCGGTTTTACATGGTCAAAACATCTTACTAGTACTTCAATATCCATAAAAATTTTCATTTGCTGATGCTCTTTTGTTGAAAGTTGCGCTGAAGCTGAACGGCAGTTTTAAAGTGAAAATCACGTTTTTCCTTGATCGGATATAGACACGAGCTTGAATAGTTTGACTGAGTTTTATTAAACTTTGGGGTGGAGTTTGAAATATTTTGAAGTAGTTTTGCTTTACATGATCAAACTTCGACATCAAATTCTTAATTTTGAAGTAGTTTGAAGTAAAAGTTTGAAGTAGTTTGATCGTGAATACCGGCCTTAAGAACACAAGTAACTTTCTGAATACAGTGAGATGGCAGTGTACTTCTGGTACACACATAAACAAAGCCAAATAAAGTAAATAATCAGTCTCACAATATATTCTTCATTAGCCGACGTTGCTCCATTTTGAATGTTTATTATCGGGCGGGACATTCAAAATGTCGCGCCGTGATCCAATGCTTAAGACCTATATTAGGTTCAGCGCTGGACATAACACTTTGGCGTGTTAACTAACCGCGATATTCTGACTTAGCGAACAGTATTCTACTTCGGCGCTGCGGTTTTGAAGCAGACATTCAATCATATCTTCAGATATAAACAATTTTCGAACTTGTAAGCACAGAATCTTTCCACTCCGCCGCCATGATACCGGATCCGTGACGTCACATGACCATATTGCCGAAATTGCGGACTGCGGATAAGCGGGCTGATCGTGATTTGTAAACGTGCATACACCCATAGTCTAGGCAGAATTTTATGACGGCAGTGCTGAATTGTTTGCAAAAATATTTCCTTCAGGGCTACGGCGTGCATGCGAGCTTATACATGTACACATAACTGTGACATATGATATGTATACACAAATTTGAATGTAAAAAGTTGTTATTTCCCTGGTGAAATATTGGGAATGAAATACAGAATAAACTGTCGATCCCGCCAAATATACAACAAAGTTGCAAAAATTATGACGATGACTGTATGCCCTAAGGCTAAATGACAATTATTATCAGATTACATTTATTTGTAGCTCATATGTACAAGTAGTGAGTAAATGTGTGTTGCTAACTGAGTCCTCAAAGAGAAAACGCACATAGCAATTGTTAAATGACATGGATAATTTTTATTTTGTAGGTACAGATTGATAATTGTTGGAAACAATGGCTGAGAAGACATTTGAGACTACTCTGGCTTCGGTTGTGAACAAATTGAAACTGCCCTGCTCTCTGAAGGTCCAACAAATTGAGGCCTTAAAACTGATTGTTGGTGACGAGAATGTGTTTGTCATGTTACCAACTGGTTATGGGAAGAGTGATATCTTCTCTCTGGCCCCAGTAGTTATGGATAAAGTAATACATATTTCACTAATCATTTAAAAATTACACATTTATACCTATTCAAAAACATTTAGTAATTGTGAAACGACAATGCAGTCTAAATTATTCGAACAAATTTTTGCAGATGAACAAGTCTAACAACAAATCAGTCATTGTATGTCCCCTGAGAGTGCTAATTATGGATCAGGTCAGGCGAAACAACAAACGGGGTATAAAGGCAGTGTCCATTATACAGACAAATCAAACGAGTACAACAGAAATGGAAGGTAATTGTTTCCTTGGTGAAGCTCATTCCGGTGTTAGCATGTGACTGCTGATCGATACAGCTTGTTAAGGCAACAACGCCTTTACGGGACGTTTCAGGATTATGGGTGTTGAACACATTTTTACAAAGTACATTTAACAAACTTCTCTAGAAATAAATGTGAATATATACAATTTAGATATACAGTCAGGGAATTGGACACTCTTGTACACAACACCCGAGTCGCTTAGGATTCCTAAGTGGAGAGATGTGCTTCGGCAATTTGCAGGAGATATTCGCGTGTTTGTTCTGGATGAAGTTCACTGCATGCTAGACTGGTTCGGTTTCTAAATATACAAAATATTCATGTTGACAAGAATGTCTCCTACATGTTTACACTTTGAGCAATAGAACATCTTCATATATATGTAGTATTGATATTAATGACAAAATTTATGTACAACTTATCTCATTTCATACATGAAGAGACACTTGGCCAACAGCAGAAATCAAATATTAATAATGCTTTGCAGGGGTAAGACTTTCAGACCGGAGTACAAAGACGTGGGCAGGATTAGGAGCATCCTTACTCGTAGCGTTGTGCTGTGCACCACAGCAACAGCCAACCAGAAAATGTTCACCGACATATGCAAACTCCTAAATTTGAGCACCAACGAATTCCGGACCGTAGTAGCTATCGCAAATCGGTATTAGTAACCAATCATACAACCGATCATACAACCCTACAATTTTTCTTTTGAAGCAATGGGGGTCTTACTGGAGGGGTTAATTGACATGTTGAACTGGATACCTGTTCACACACATGGCGGAAGGGTGGCGGGGTGGGGGTAATTATAATGGTGCATCACAGCTTTTGCGGAATACATGATATTATCAAAAAGGTAATACTGAAAATACAAGAATAAATAACCATGATATCATTTTCAGTCCAAACATATTCCTGGAGGTAGATAATGACAGGAAAGCAGACATTGTGCCGAAGCTTCAGTGGTATATGGACAAGTTAAAAGAGGAGAAAACCTAGTGCCCAAAATGCATCATATTTTGCCGGTATATTTCTTTCATTGTTACTTAAGTTGTCTCCAAGCACATGCATCAACTGACACCATAAAGGTGCACATCACAGAATAAAACCTATATAAATAAAAATATTTGTGCAATTAGTTCTCATTAAGAAATAATTGGTCATTATTGGTTTTGACTTGAGTCTTGTAACACATTTACCAGCGTGTACCAACATAAACATGTTTAACAGGGAACAAGCTCAAATGACCGATATATTTGCGGCCTTCATGGACACTCTGGGTGATGACTACTGGGTCGGGGAGTCCGCCAATCCTGGCGATGGTCTGGTCGAAATGTTTTACGGACAGCTGGACAGCGCATCTGAGTCCGAATTGCCAGTTGCATTCACAGAACATAACAGCAGTTGCCGGTGCATCATAGCAACAGTAGCTTTTGGCATGGGGATCCAAATTGATGATGTCGAATATGTCCTGCACTGGGGTCCCTCTGCCTCAATCCTCGAATACTGGCAGGAGGTCGGCAGAGCCGGTCATGGTGGGCGCCCTGCCAGAGCCATCCTGTACATCCCTCGATGGTCAACAGACAAGCGTCGTGTCGATAGTGAAATGCTTGACTTTGTCAGGAATGACAGTTCATGTCTAAGAAAGAAGGTCCTCACAGCACTTCAAATTGAAGGCATTTCCGATGAAGACATCGCAAACTGTTGTGGTGGACCGATGTGTTGTTCACCTTGTTCTACGCAACTGGATGGTGCATCAGAGGAATCTGCAACAGAGGAACCTGCAACTCAGTCTACCCAGTGATCAACTTGCGTTCCTCAGTATCTTGTTTACTGCTGCTTGCTCTGCCTTCTTTTAGTCTGGACTGCTATGTCGATCCACAAGTCCATCTTCCTACTGCGGGACTTAAGATATTTCCCCAGTTCGAAGGGCTTCCTGATCTGCAGGCCAGATGTTATCTTGGCCTCATCAATCCCTTTTAGTCCTCGTCCCGGTGTGTGTTCGAACAACTTATCAGCTTCGAAGACATTCACAAATCGAACGAGATCATCCTTGTAGCGCCGATCAAGAAGTTTGTTGTGGTACTTGTTCCTGAACAATTCCTCTGTCAGAGACGTCTCGAACAATTTGTCTATATGCTTGCCGAACGGGCCAGTCATTTTGCTGCACCTTTCTATCTGCTTGTCACTGTATTGGCCTTTTGAGTTTTTGATCATTTCTTTAAACTCGTTGTTTAAATGCTCATTGCCAAGGTCCATTCCGATGTTCCCCGCTGGTCCACCTCCTACGTTTAGCAAACGCTCCCATGTTAGCTCATGCCGGAGACGTTCTGTAGCCACACCGCCAAGATCTGTGCAAACATCAATGTAATTCAAGTCATGTTTGAGAGAACAGTGTTCTCTCTCAATAACACCACCCCGACTATATAAGGACTCCCTCTCGATGAGAATACTTGTACATTTGTACTTGTTCCGGTATGATGATTTAGCATGTACACGAACCCCTGTAACATATGTAATAAGCTTTTCCATTGATGAGAGATTTGTATAATTATATGGAAGGTATATGTTAATTGGGGGTGGGGAGGCACTGTATTTTCCATGTGTTTAATATTTATGTCAAGTGTGTAAAACAAAATGTTAATGAACTGATGAGTGTACATGTACCTGTACTAAAGACTTACATGCGAGGAATTGGTGAGCGATAGTTCGGTAATGGGTGTGGCCCATGTTCCAAAACTGGATCATGTGAATGCGCCACATGGAGAGGAGTGCTTGTCCGTCCCCTTCCTTCAGCATGTCGTGCCGAGCTTGCAGACATATTCCCTCCCATAGCAGCTGCAAGTTATGGTCCAAAGCTTTGTCATCTTGGCAACCACCCAACTCACACACTTTGCAGCAAAACCATTTCTCTGTAACATAATAATGACTGTGACTATGTTTTAGCTTGTCTTCATGAAGAAAAAGAAATAAACATGACTAATGGTTCAGAATGAAGTATTGGCAACTGTTCCGAGGCAATAAATAACCTGCAAAAATATCCTACTGTTTAACATAACCATCATTATCAAATACTGGTAATGAGCATGCTTACTCGGGATGTTTTCTTTGGCGAGTCCAACGCAAGAAAGATGATACCATTCGTGGCGAGTGCAGGTCGACCCTTTATTACATCTTATCATCCGACCACCCCGCTTCTCATGGCACACGCAGTAGATGTAGCCACTGGAGTCCCTGCACGTACTGCTGCAATACCAATCTTCGTTGGTTGGTGGGGCTTCTGTCAGCGGTGGGGAGACACACTCCCAGTGAAAGTATTGATTACTACATTCCGAGTTGCAGCACAGCTCCATGTTTCCACCTTTTTCTGCAATCATAAAATATAAACACATGACCGTTACGACCTATTAGAGTTGAAAGATAGTAGCTAATGCCACTTTGCAATTATTGAAACTACTCTCAATAACTCACCTTCTCGACACCAACAGTACGGATAGATCTCTGGCACCCTGTTTCTATTGTCTTGACTGTTGTAACCTTCAGCAGCCATGAGATACTGGTCACTCGACGGGCTCCTCCACAGTCTGTCTACAAGGGTTTCTGTCGTCCTGTCCAACCACTTCTTCTGTGTAGCTGGTGATCCATCCAGAGGAAAGCCAACTGGAGCAGCGGCCAGAGTTTCCATGCCTGTCTGCTCCATAAAAAGCAGAAGGAGAAATCCACGCGACGTGAACTGTTGAATATAATAAAATAAATATAAAAGACCCATGTAAACATCAGTATTGTAACAAACCATTGGTTACTGATGTTTCCTAAATTTAAACACAACTAGTACTCAATCAACCTGCAGGAGATCCCATGCTTGTTGAAAGCACGTGCTGACTTTCGAATCCACAGACCGGTGATCAAAGTATTCCTTCACCTGGTACAATGTGCCAGGTGTTGCTTCGGAATTCCTTGTGTAGAAAGTGTTCCACACATCCTACATGTATTATTAAATAATACTGCTTTGTAATAACACGAATTGGCAAGCACATTCACTCAGAACAGTGCATACTATTCACCTTGGTGTAAATATTTTCAATGTAATGCATAACATTGTCAAAGCATGTTAACATCCATCAGAAGACCCTCGAGGTGAAATTCTTGAGGAGATGGGAGCAAGCCTTCCATGCGTGACACATCTGTTGGCGTTCGGCATCGACGCTCCTTGGCAGTCCGCATCCTGTCAAAGGACAGGCCATCACCATTGCATGGTATGGGGTAGATGCCATCAATCGTGGTGGGGCAGTAGCTCTGGAGGTGCTCCATGATGTGCATAACACCTTCGTGAGTGGACGGATTCTCATTAACCACGCCCAGGTTAACCAGCTCGCTCGGTTGACACATTTCCTCAGAGTAACGGTGAGGTACATGCTGTTCAACCGATACTGCCTTCAGAGCTGGAATGTGGAAAACAAGAATCCGTTGAACACAGATGAACACTCGGTGACGAAGGACACGCCAGTCGTCCGGTGTGGGCAGGAAGGCAGATATGTCAAGCTCCTCGGCCTTCAGCGTGGACTTATCCTGAAATCATAGCAATTTGAATGAATATCATAAATGACATGTAACCTTAACATGAACAACCAGAACCGGTTCATTCATTTTATATTGGGTAGATATATACCGTCAAAT
Organism: Terebella lapidaria; assembly: GCA_949152475.1. Lineage (NCBI taxonomy): Eukaryota > Metazoa > Annelida > Polychaeta > Terebellida > Terebellidae > Terebella > Terebella lapidaria. The sequence continues at coordinate 33,042,490 of OX424558.1, forward strand.
GGTTAGTGGGTGTTCGATGTCTAGCGCCAAAACACAGTGCTCTCAGATGGAACTTGTTGTGTTGGGTTGTTCCATGGTGGTGCGTCTTGGCCAGCCACTGAACATTGTCCCAACATACACTGTAACTAAGGTGGACTTGGTATTCCAACCTCCGGGACGTACGAGAGAGTGCATTATCCAAACCAGTCTGCACATGAAATAAAGACAACCCTAAATTGAATATATTGCCTCCAACGGTTCCAGATGTAATCATTTTTGTCAATGAATCAATAACATGAATATGCAATACAACATTGGTTACAAGCTTAACTCGATGGTATCTTTCCAAAGACGGATCTCAGTGTCAAATCCCACACACAACTTGTCAACATGTGCTCGGGCTGATGAAACACTCTGTGCAATCCCCAAGAAGTTAAGGACATTGTAGAGTTTTTGGCTAGCTCCCTGTCGCCACAATTCAACCCCCATCGTCGACTGCCACATCTTGTATGTCCTGGGGTTTAGATTGAAGAGAACGATGCTGAAGACCATACCCATCCGGGCCGTTCTAAGAGCGAGTGCCTCTGACGCCTTCAGAAGTCTGGAATTTAAATATATAATAGTTACATTCCCATGTTCTTGGTTTAAACTTTCAAGTGTGTTCAGGGTTAACATATCTTAACTTCATACAAAATTTTCAATCAAACTCCATAGCATTTTCAATACAGATAATTTACTGCATGTTAAAAAGTAACCTTTTATTCCCTTTATTCCCCTTGGTATAATGTCGCCTCATGTTTGATGATCCAACAGTCAAGGAATCAACTGCAGTGAAGACGAATGGACACTTCTCAAGGAGTTCTTCTGTGACCTCACACCAGCTGAATTTAGCTAGCGCCTCCAGGGTAACATCTCCTTGCATTGTTCGCACAACTGTGGTATTTGTTTTGACCGATGACAGTTCCGCTCTGACCAGACCAAAGAACACGTGCATCAGAGACCTCGCTGCTTTCGTAGAGTTTTTCGCCAGGTGCCGGAACAATTCGTCATATCTTGATTCTTCTAATAAAGTCTTGGCTTTCTCCTGTGTATGTATATGATGCAACAGTTAGTGATATTTTCATATTTTCATACATAGCACAATTTTTTCACACAGCCAAGGTTATCCAACACACAGATATAGATATTAAATACTTCATTCCTGTTTGAGGTACTGTAACAAAATATCAGGGACTACATTCCAATTACTTTACCTTAAATCCAATTTCTTTGACCACCTCTATTTTGGTGATCTTCTGCGGGGTGTCCTTCATATCCCTTCTTTTCGAAGTTGGAGCTAATGGAGAATTCTGCCTTTTCTCACTGGTCACGGTTACATTCACGGATGGAAAACTCAACCTTTTCTCACTGGTCACGGGTAGGTTTTCCTTTCCAACAGTGTGTGAGGTGTATGAGCCTGTTGGGGAGAGAAGAGAAAAAAAAATATTACATTTATCTTCTATGGTATATTGGGCACTTTCACAATTTTGTAGAAATTGTCAAAGCTGAAATTTTTATATAACTAATAAACTATTGAATCTGTGTTCACAAACCTGTTGATTTCCGACGACATGTGGAACGCACTTTCTTGCAGCAGTCGGAACATGTGAATCCAGACATGCAACGCACATCTGGGAATACAATCCTTACGGTCATAGGGGATGCAACCTTCAGCAGCCTATACCGATTGTACCCCCCTTTCTTTTTTCGGAAGGGCACCCCACATGTCGTGCACATAGGCTCCATTTTCTGTACAAACAAACAGCAGTAGGCCTACCTATTTCATTATCATATATACTGTATGGAAACAATTATTTCCATTCCGTTTTTCCAATGTTCAATACTATTGCAAACTTGACGTTGCATGCAAAAAAATGGCCTGTAAAAAACCCTAATGGTTCAAAGTGAAAAAAAGAAATATTATACATGTACCAACTTACACAGAATATTCCAATTCATCTACTACTATTTCTAATCAATGGTAATTGTGTTGCTTCTAATTCAAATACATTTGCTAATATTAAAACCAAACACAAGACCTCCGTCTCAAGGCTTTTCATAATTTTTATATACACATCTAATATCTCTTCTCATTTCCTAATGTACCATATCATCGCTCAAATTTTTTTTTTCTAACAACCTTTCTCAGGACCTAATGTGTCAGTAATGTCTTGTTTTTCATTTTGAATTGCTTGTTAACAAGTGTACATATTTAATTATGATGATATTCGATTTACCATGAAATTTCTGCAATAAACAGCTGTCACACTTGTGAGTTTCTGTAGAACACGTGTATGCACGTTTACAAATCACGATCAGCCCGCTTATCCGCAGTCCGCAATTTCGGCAATATGGTCATGTGACGTCACGGATCCGGTATCATGGCGGCGGAGTGGAAAGATTCTGTGCTTACAAGTTCGAAAATTGTTTATATCTGAAGATATGATTGAATGTCTGCTTCAAAACCGCAGCGCCGAAGTAGAATACTGTTCGCTAAGTCAGAATATCGCGGTTAGTTAACACGCCAAAGTGTTATGTCCAGCGCTGAACCTAATATAGGTCTTAAGCATTGGATCACGGCGCGACTTTGAATGTCCCGCCCGATAATAAACATTCAAAATGGAGCAACGTCGGCTAATTCTTCATTACATCCATTTATGATGGTAGACATCTGAAATAGTATGTGTTATTCTGAGAATGCGTAAACAGAAGGTGAATTATACGCAGCTATCTCAAACAAAAACACATGGTATTTCGAGTGATTTATTCCACCGTTCCCAAGGGCGCATGGCATATTGCGATGTCGTCCGAACTATGAATTACTGGGAAAATGATACAATCAATTCAACTATGAGCCATTCCGTAGCGTCAAGAATAGTCTATTGTTGGATTGATTCTATTTTTGACCGCCATGGTAACCGTTTCTCTCGAATGGGTGAAAGTCAAAAAGTTGCAGAGTCTAGTTCTATTTTAAACGAGACAATCAGAGATTGCAGACCCTCGCCCTTCAGATTTAGTCACTAAAATTAGGCGATAATTGAGAGTTTTGGTCTTAAGACCATCGGTTGTACGCCATACGATTGGGAATTGGCCAAAGAAAAATACAAAAATAGGTTGAAGATTTAATATTGATTAGAACCGGAGTTATAGCCATTTACGTGATTTTCTTTTTTCCGTTGCCATGGCAACCGTTTTGTGAACCACTACCATAGCACTCCAGCCCTATAAATTTCAAATCGATCCGACCGTTTGCCTTTGAGTTATGAGCGCGGACATTTGCACTGAAACGTCGCTGGAAAAAAAAATCCCAAATCGTGACCCCCAATTTTTCGACATCAGGCGATAATAGAGAGTTTTCGTCATACGACCATCGGTCGTACATCAAACGATCGAGAATTGACCAAAGAAAAATACAAAAATAGTTGGAAAAATTAATATCAAGTAGAACCGGAGTTAAAGCCAATGATGTGATTTTCTCTTTTCCGTTGCCATGGCAACCGTTTCCATCCGATAAATTTCAAATCAATCGGACCGTTTGCCTTTGAGTTATGAGCGCGGACATTTGCACTGAAACGTCGCTGGCCAAAAAAATTCGAAACCGTGACCCCCAATTTTTCGACATCGGGCGATAATGGAGAGTTTTGGTCGTACGACCACGGGCTATATATCAGATGATCAGGAATTGGCCATAGAAAAATACAAAATTAGTTTTAAAAAATTATCTTGATTAGAACCGAAGTTATGGTCAATTATTGATTTTTACATTTTCCGTTGCCATGGCAACAGTTATTGTCCGATTTTGACCGGATTCGAGGAGGACCGAGCCACTAAGATACCGCTTCATCCCTATCAGTTTCATGTTGATCGGACCATTCTCCTTTGAGATATGCGCGCGGACAGACAGACAGACAAACAAACAAACAGACATACAAACGGACAGACCCAATTGCAATACCCTCGCCCCCCTACGGGGCGAGGGTAATAATCCCCAAATACCGTACTTAGATCAAGATCGTCACTTTTCCCGGCTAGCTGCCGGCCATGTGTCCAGTAAAACACATAGATGACGCTGTGTGGGGATTTTTTTTTCGGCACCAGGAATAATCATTGCTACCTAAACAAGGCTATTTTCAGAGTCACAAATATCCTACGAACATTTTGTAGTTCTATGATGAGAGCAGCGTGTTCTGTGTCCAGTGATAACGGATTATTTCCAGGGTATCCTATGTTCAGCTAAATGTTTCCCCCTTACGACTTTAAAGCCTAACTAGAATGAAAAAATAACTTTTTTTAGTTTAGTGTCAATATCAAAGACGGAATTCTGGGGATCATTTCTGTTTTTACAAAATTGAAATATCTCGAATAGTCACTATTTTATGGCGGTTTGTTTATGACATGTCCTATTGACCTTTCGGGGTCATATGCAAATGAGCACTGATGACGTCATATGAGTCACTGGAAGATAATGAGCTCATTGAAACCAGTACTCCATAATATTAAACAAAATGAAAATAATTTTTGTTCCACATAATGAGTCCAAACAGAAAATATTCAAATTTTAAATACATTTTGTTGGCGTAATGGCAACCAGAGCCGGAATATGGCCCATAGCAACCACGTTGCTATGGAGATTTTGTTGCTAACCACTGATAATTCCACATCATTAGGACCTCAAGTTTTGTTACATTATGATCCTTTGTCAAAATGTTGAAAGAAAGTAGCACCTTCACATGCCCTAACAGTTCAATTGTCCATAGCAACCCACCCAACAACTGGTTGCTAAGGGGCGCTAGCTCTGAATGTGTAGCCTTGACAACATGATGGCATAATAAAAGACTGACTATGCATTACCACAAAACATATCAGTTTCTATAGGAACCTTTATCTATATCAAAACCCTTGCATAAATGAGGTTTAGACAGCTAATTATGGTACTTGACTCATATGACGTCATGAATATCTAATTATAATAATTAATGAGGTCCTGCAAAATGCTGATAGATTGGAAAAAATTAATTCACGAAAATAGAAATATCTCCGGTTGTGGTTGAGATTTTCAAGTTCTGTAAAAACCAAAATGATCAGGGAAACCATCTCCACGGTATAAGAATATAAAAATTATACACTCTAGTTAGACTCTAGCTGACTTGTGGTGGCGACAGTCTCAGCTCACACACTAGAAGAAGATAAATCTAACTCATTCACTCCCTTCGACAACAATTGTCGCAATAATTTGGTTCATTGGGTCGTCACCATCCACAATAACTTGGACGTCAACATCCACAATATCTGCTTCCAACACAAAATCATACAGTATGATAGTATCTAAATCAACTCTCGGCAGCTAGTTGTCGGGTGAGTGATTCATGATGAAAATGGTCACCAAGAAGATCACTAACGTTACTTCATCTGCCAGGAAAGCATGATGGACTTATAGCTGCCTTTATGAACTTCTGTGGACGTCATCATGATCTGGTTGATAAATACACCAAATCCATGACTGCCATGCAACTAGATCTATTTTTATGTTAATTTTGGTAAATTCATGACGGGTGCCACTAGTGGGACAGGAAATGCTCACTCTTTCCTGAACACATGATTTCACCTCCCAATGGCCATTTCTGGGGGCTCATGAGTTTCCCTGTCCTTTTTGTTTTCTCTCACATCGTATGCCTTTCTGTCCCCGGACTATGAGATTGGATAATGGACCCTGTTTTGTTCGTTCGGAATACTTAATACTGGTAATTGATTCCACGTCTATTAATTGTCCAAGGTTAACCCTTGAACTGCAATGAAAGTACAAAACACATCACTCTGTGTGGGCAACATCATTCATGTTATTGTTTTTCACTGGTAACATTCCGACAAACATGAAATGCGATTTACGTAGCATATTGAACACCCCATCCACCTCACATAATGTAAATATCAACCAATTCAACTACATTTCGAAGATTACATTTGCTCTCCTTTTTGATGATAGCAAACGTAATACATCTCGGAGAAAGTGTATCCTAGACACACTGGCGTCATCGGGGACAGACATTGTGTGGTTCCGCGTGAAAGTATGTTTATACACAAAAGTGCCTATTAGAGGTCTAAAACTACTCCATATAATTGTTCCATTCACGTCTTTTTGGGATGATTGTCCCAAAAAAAAATAATGTACAAGCGATCAAATAACAAATGCAGTGAATTGAACGCTAGTAATGAAATTATTGAATTTTAATTTTAGGGTTCAGGTGTTTCAGAGAAAATGCTGATAATAATCACAACAAACAAATCAATGTTTCGATGCTGCAACTTTGACTCTCACCTCATTGTTATCGAATACTGCATTCCTGTATTCAGTGATTTCGTGAGGGGTCACAGCCTGCTTAGCACCGAAGTTTGGAACACCAGTACTGTCTCGATCAGTAATATTTCTGTGCAATTTTTCTTGTTTTCTTCGTCGCGTACATACATTTAATTTCAGAGTAGTGTGAGCATTTTCTCCTACCAACAATCTCTGTATTGTAATGGAACGAGATGCGCGTCAAAATAACGTTTGGTGACAAAGTTCTTCTCTTCGCTAAAGCATCACCTCATTTTTCACGACGGTGAGCAACTCAACTCTGCTTGCATCGCGTTCCCATGTTTTTTCAAGTGTGGGCTTGATTGAAGAGTCTTCAGCTATACCAGACATTGCTCAACATAGTTTGGGAGCCATGATTTTACTTCGCATTATTACTATTTTTCTGTTTAAATTTTTCTGTTTAGAAATCTCCTTATGATTCGTGTATGGCTTTCAATGTATCTTTTGGTGTAATTGATAAGGGAATTGTTCGCTCTGCTATGATTGCGTCATTCGTTATTCAGTATGGTTGACAAAGTGAATATGAGGGAAGAACCGATTGTATAACCCATGTCAAAGAAAATGTCAAGATGTATCCAGTGAAACACAAATACAAGACGCTGTGTATGTGTTGGTTTTTTTTATTTGGCACAAGAAAGAACTATTGCTACCAAAACAAGGCTGTTCTCAGAGTGATGAATATCCCATGAACATTTTGTAATTATATGATGGAAGCAGCGTGTTATTGTCCAGTGATGATGGGTTGTTTCCAGGACTATCCCATCTTCGGCTGGATGCAGACAGCTAAATGTTTCCCGGTTACGACATTACTGCCTTGTGGTTGCGACAGTCTCAGCTCACAAACTGGATGAAGATAAGACTAACTCGTTCGCTTTGTTAACAGCAACTACCACAATAACTTGGTCCATTGGGTTTGTGATGTTTCCAATAAAATGAATTGATTTAGGGTTCACCTTTCGAAAATATTATGTTACTGCTCTTACTGTAGACGGTCAAGTTCGGCCCTGAGCCGTCTAGCTCGCGGTCGTGCCGCCAGAGATGACGTATCTGCTCTTGTAGGATGCTTTGCTGGCGCTCCAAAACGGCGCAAAAAACAAATATACATTTTTCACAAAACAAATATACATTTTTCACAAGATTGGCTCCATCAGTCTGAAAAGAAAATGGAAAATTAACACAATGGTTGAATTTCGTTGTCTCAGAAAGTCAATAATGTCAGAAATGTCAATACAATTTTACAATGTTTTCCTTCCTAATACGAACTGTGCCCGTTGTCATGGCAACATGGATTTTTTGTAATGTAAGTATTGATCTATTACCACCAATACAGCCAAATTTTGATGATTCCAATAACAAACATACAACATTTTGCAATAGAAACAAGGCCCGACCAATTACTTTATCAAAAGACACACTGGCGTCATCAGGGGCAGATAGTGTGGTAAGTGTAGTTGTTTCTACTGTACACCTGATGGAATTAGTATACAACTGCCCAACAACCTATGAAAATAATTTAGAAATCCGAAACAAACCCCAGGATGCAGTTCAGTCAATGTAATGAATTTATTTACATCATTTAAACGTAGGAAACGAAGCCATGGACAACGACATTATAATCGACCATCTATTCATAATATTTCCTTTGATGGTCTACTCGAAATATTGAAACAACCACTTGGACTGCACTATGTTCGCACTAAATTATTTGCCATACCTCATGTTAAACTTGAAGAACTAGAGGACCAATGTCCTACCCACTATATCAGAAATACCAATAGCTATGAATTTCGTCTGTATTCCATTATCATGGATATTGTTTATCATCGGCTTTATAAGCCAACACAGAATTCCGAATATATACCACCCAAACGGTCTTTTCTGAAGATAAAATTTGCCAATAAAGGTATTGATGCAATTAACATCGGTAATATATTACATCATAAGTCTGTTCAGTCCCAGGTACCATCATACTTCACTGACACGGCTGCTCCATCTGTATCCTACTCATATACCAAATCTGTTGCTTCCAAGATTTTCAACTACAAACAAACATTGAATGATTTGGATATTGATGATCTCTTACATAACCCACCCTCCTGCACTTGCATTAACTCTCCGTTCATACACGATCCAGTTGGGCAAGTTATTTCAGGCGACCTCAATATAGTGGAGAATGAATCATTGAAAGACATTTTGTCCAAAGGTCCCAAATATAGAGAGCCCACGTCGTTTTCATGGAGATACAATTTTAAGTTAATCATGGATGCAGTTGAGGAGCATGCCAGAAAATGGACAAAGCGAGAAAAGGCAGAAACTGATTCTCTGTCAGAATGGGTCAAACAGATTAGGTCATTGGTAAACAAACGCATCAATGTTTTGTCAAAGTCAGTTAGTACTAAATATAGCTCTGTCTTCAATGATCCCGTGGTTACTAATAGTTTGTTGAAACTTCAAGAAAGGTTCGTCATTGTCCCTGCAGATAAAGCTTCTAATAATGTTGTTTTTGTTTGTAAAGCATACTATATACCATGTATACAGTGCCTGTTTGACGAACTGGGTATTGCCAACAATACTAATCCCAATAGTACATACCAAGCCATTACCGTGCCCAAACAGGATATCTTATCAAATCATTTGTCTGTATTGCATTCGTTTGGTATTACTACCTCATGTAAAGATTCTAATCTACCGAACTTATATTGGATCCCAAAGTTGCACAAAAATCCACACAAACAAAGATATATTTCAGGTTCAGCATCATGTTCTACCAAAGCCCTTTCTAAAATATTAACTACTATATTGTCTAAAATTAAACAGGGTCTCCAAAAGTACTCTGAAACCATCTATTCTAGAAGTGGTATAAACCAAATGTGGATATTAAAAAATTCCAAATCTTTATTGGAATATCTACATGCGCACACACTTTCAAAAGTAACGTCTATCAAAACATTTGATTTCTCCACTTTGTACACAACTATACCTCATTCTGAACTGAAATCTCAGCTTAAAAAACTAATCAATAATTCATTTTTCTCTAAAAAGGGACAACGTCGGTACCACTATATTGTAGTTAAATATAATACCGCTTATTTTGTTAAAGGCGACTCTGATGCCCCATACAAATATACTGAAATAGATGTGGTAAATATGGTTAATTTTCTGATTGATAATATTTTTGTGGAATTTGGTGGTCGAATATTTCAACAAACTATTGGTATTCCCATGGGTACAAACTGTGCACCATTATTGGCAGACCTGTTTTTATACTCATATGAATCAGATTTTATCCAACATTTACAAAGAGGAGGAGGTTCTAAGAAACTAACATGTAATTTTAATTTCACTTTCCGATACATAGATGATGTATTGTCGCTAAATAATCCCAAGTTTGGTGATTATTTGGATGTCATATATCCTAAGGAACTTGAAATTAAGGATACTACAGAATCCGCTAATTTTTCCAACTATCTAGACCTGAGGTTGGAGATTGATAATGATTCTAACCTGTCTACTAGATTATATGACAAACGTGATGATTTCAATTTTTCCATAGTCAATTTCCCTTTTCTAAGCAGCAACATTCCTATGTCACCGGCATATGGTGTGTTTGTTTCTCAACTTATACGCTATTCCAGAGCTAGTTGCAAATATGAGGACTTTGTCTATCGAAGTGCCCAGCTAGTCTCTAAACTGCTACGACAAGGATATGTTTTACCAAGACTTATCGCTGCGTTTAAGAAATTCTATGGACGTCATCATGATCTGGTTGATAAATACAGCAAATCCATGTCTGCCATGCAACTAGATCTATTTTCATGTTAATTTTGGGGAATTCATGACGGGTGCCACTAGTGGGGCAGGAAATGCTCACTCTTTCCGGAACACCTGATTTCACCTCCTGATGGCCATTTACGGGGGTTCATGAGTTTCCCTGTCATTTTTGTTTTCTCTCACTTCGTATGCGTGATATGACTTTCTGTCCCCGGACTATGAGATTGGATAACGGACCCTGTTTTGTTTGCTCGGAATACTTGATACTGGGTATTGATTCCACGTCTATTACCACCAATACAGCCAAATTTTGATGATTCCAATAACAAACGTAAAATACAACATTTTGCAATAGAAACAAAGCCCGATAAATACCTTATCAAAAGACACACTGGCGTCATTATGTACTTTTCCTATATGACAAGTACATAAGCACCTAATCACAAGCCAAAAGGCTACCGATTTGATGGTATCCTCGGGGACAGATAAACTATTTTTCAACAATATGTTTGATAGTATTATATATGTAATGGACACGATGTCGGCCCCTGCGTCGACAGAACTGTAGGCCTACCGGCCTTTCGGTCATGTTGTCATGCTGTGTCATGCACGTGTCTCTTGCCAGCCTTGGACTGTAAAAGTCCACCAATTCACCAACTAATCACAACCTTTTGGCTTGTGATTAGGCACTTTTGTACTTGTCATATATCTATTTCAAGGGTTTTGTTTCGGATTTGTAAATTATTTTTCATGAATTGGACAGTTCTATAACTAATTCTATCAGGTGTACAGTACAAACCACTACATTTCACACAGTCTGACTCTGATGATTCAAATACAACAGCTTTTAACAGGTTCGTCAGTTTTGCAGTCGTTTTCTGGCGGACATGATCCTCGCTTAGAATATAGAACTGGCCTCTGATTGGTACAATTTCAATTTGTTTTGGTTATGGGAATTTCCGTTTCCGTTATGCAAATATCAGCCATATATTTGGACCAATCAGGGGCCGGTTGTATTCTGTGCGGAAAATGTGCAAAACCTGACAAACCTGCTAAAAGTTGATATATTTGACACAAGGTGAGGTGATTCACACTAATAACATACCGGCAGCAGAGAAAAGGTATCACTTAATGTGAAAACATTTTTTTATTTGCCCGCTTACTCAATTGAAATGCCGAAATGGCAGGTCAAAGCAGCGAACGATAGGTTTGTGTGACGTCATGTAGTGTCACTGAAAACAACAGCTAGATATCAGGGGCCGAATTTATGAAACTACTTAAGTACAATACTTAAGTATTAAACTTAAGTATTGTACTTAAGTGACAAACTTAAGTGAAATAAGATTTATCAACACACTTAAGTCGAAATGTACTCTAAGTTTAAGCATAAAACTTAAGTCACCTAGGTAGGTTACTTAAGTACAATATTCCCGCCGTTTTTAGTTTGGGCATGCCACAAAATGGCTGCACGTCTGCTGCGTAGAGATGTATATTTCAGGAATGGTGTTAGAAGGGAGCGTGTTTTCAGGGGGAGGGTCAACCCTCTAAGGCTATCTACATCCAGAGAACTATATGTTAGATTCCGTTTTTCGAGAACGCTATAAATAGGTTGTTGAATATCGTAGAGCATCGCATACAGCCTGTGACCTTCCGTTCCAACCCTGTTCCATCAGTGGTTAAGTTGTTATTGACACTGAGATTTTTGTCGACTGGATCGTTTCAGCGACTTGTGGGGGACACCTTCGGTATATCCCATTCTACCGCGTGCAGGATAATAAATGAAGTGATTGACGTAATCGTATCCCTTGACCCTCGATATGTCCGGTTTCCCACCACAAACGAGGAAGTAACAGCAGCAAAACGCGAATTTTACGCTGTTGCGCACTTTCCCCATGTTGTGGGCTGCATAGACTGCACCCATGTGAAAAGCATTGCCCCTTCTGTGAACGAAGACGTTTATGTTGACAGACACGGTGTTCATTCAAAGATCATAACTAACAAACTGGGCGGTGAAACGTCCTGAAATTTCACTCGTAAACAGAAAATAGTACATTCTTTTGAAATAATGAAAAAATCAACCTGCTTTCACACTGATTTTCTCACAAATTTGGAAGAACACGTGAAAATGGTGGGAAACTATGTACGGTCGCGTTATGACGTGGTGCCACGATGGCAGGGTAGCAACACCAGAAATATTGTGCGCAGTAGCTTGTACATCTTAGTCAACCCGCAAACACGCCAGAAACGTAGAATATCTCTATATACCGTAAAATACCTAATAGAAATACCTAATAAAATGTAATTTTGGTACTCGTTAATCTGGCTAAATGGACCATCTGGTCAGTCAGAAATCGTAAGAAGTTTGAATATCGGGATGAGTCCCACTCGGTTTTGTCACGGTTTGTGTCTATCCTAAGAAGTAGTATTATTGTTAATAGTCACATTTTTGCTTCACACCGATTTGCTGAATCATGGCTGTGTAAGCCATCTTTTGTTACTAAAAATAATGTGGGCTCATTGGAGTTCAAGTTTTGATATTATGTGTATCTATGTATTTCCACATGTCTGTGTACTTCTGGTCTGCTTTCGCCCGGGGGTTTCTCCTTGCTTCATAGGTCTTCCTCCTGGGGTCCCTGTCTGTAGCAAGTTGGCAAATGGGGTCCATCTCTTGGCCCTGGTGCCGCCGCTGGTGGTTTCCACTGTGGGGGCTGGTTTGTTTTGGTCCCGGTTGTTGTTCATTATTGTTCGTTGTTAGTTTTTCTTTTTTCTCCAGTTGCCAGAAGGCCGAGGGGCGATCCCGTCCCTTAGACGGTATGGTATCAAAGTTCACAAAAACAAAGTATTATGGTTGATTAAACTGTAGTAAATTGTTTGCTACATTCATGGTGTATCGTGGTTACTTCTGTAGTAAATTGTTTACTACATCTATCATTTATATACATTTTCCTTATTTTCCTGGCCATGAGCCAGTGTTTAAATTTATAATGGCTTGTAAAAGCCAGTGTATATAACCAATTTACTGTAAAATTTCACCTGAATGCCTGCTGTATGACTGCTGTTTACTTGCTGCGTGAATGTTTGGTGTGTAAATATTCAGTGTATGAGGCTGCAGATATGCGGAATATCTCCTTTTTAGTTGCTTTTTAGCGTGTCCTTGCTGTGTCCTCTGGGGTCTGGCTGCCGAGTGTCACTGTTCACACGTGGTTCTGAGTTCCTTCGTGCTGGTCGCGGACTTACTATGCTCTGTTCTGTGTACACGCTGTTGAGTTCTGCCGTGCTGGCCGCTGCTCTGCTCGGGGGGAGTCTGCCGGTTGGTGGTGTCATCTCGTGGCTGGGTCAGTGGTCGGACAGGTCAACAAGAGCACATGGCCGCGCCAAGGATAAACTTTGCGGACGTAAACAATTATTGTGGTGTGGTATCGTCAGGACGTGTTTCCAACGTCGCGCACCTGTCAGGAGCACGCCGATGGAGATCTTCGTTGTGACTCGTCATATGTTGTGCGCCGCCCTGGGATTGTGAACAATGAACTGTGATAATTTCGATTTTCGTCACACGGAGATGTGAACTGTGATTTATGATTATTGTTGATTACTGGTTTAACATATGTGCACTATTATTATTGCTGGTTACTGGTTGTAATCTATTATGACTTTTGTGTGTGGGTGTGTATGTGTGTGTATGGGTATGTGTAGGTGTGTATGTGTGTGTGCGTCTGTAGTTATTGGTGATTGATGATTGGTTATATGGTTAACAAAGTCTTGTTACCAAACATAATTAATTTGTCATGTTAAAAATTGTTAAATGTTGTATATGTAATATCTGGTACACCAAGCTGTCATGGGGTTGTTTCACACTGGTTAAATAGTCTAGTATGTTTCTCACAAAGTTTTAATGTCTTATTAAAGAGTAGGTAAGGGGGGTTTTCTTTATTTTGTGTATATAATGGTTAAATGGTAGTAAGTTCAAATGGTGTGTCAACTGTTGTATAATGTTTATATTATAATTTGTGGTATAGGAAAGGGTGGGATGTTGTTTGTTTTATAGGGTCGGGTATGTCTTTTGTATAAGTTATTTTGTATAAAAGGGATTTAGGGTATTTATTTAACTTAAGGTTGTTCGATACACCGAACGCGTCATCAATGTGGCCCGTCTATGGTTGACCAAACGTGTCATGAACAGCGAATGTAACGGCGGGGTTAAATAGGGATCGGCGGGGTTTGAATGTTGCCGTGCAATGGGAGTACTGGAAAATCCGGCGGTCTGTAATCAGTACGGCGGAGTCTCGACTTGAACACACAACGTACTGGAAGCATCACAGCATATGTCTATAGTATCTTTCAGTGGGCCAGCCTCGGTTAAGAAGATAATAGTACTAGAACATCCATTCGTTACATAGTTTTAATATGTATGAGTAAACGTTTGCACAACAAAACTAGTAGACCTAACAATTTCCAAATCTTCTGATTAACATAATCAAACAGATCGTAAAATTATTCAAAACACTGTTAAATAAATTGACAACACTTCTGTGGATCATGGCTCAAGCTTAGCGATAATAATATTTTGAAAGACTATTCATGGTATTGCAGATCTCGTAGGGCTAATAAGCATGAATGTACTAGTATGGCATAACACATGGAATTTGTTGCTACTTGACTTGAGTGGACCAAGGACAAAAGATACAACGAATGCAAGAGCAAATTTGAGGGGTGGGGGGGGGGGGGAGTTGCTGGCGCAAGTGGCGCTCATTACTTTGTATATGATATCTGTGTAAGACCAATAAAACAAGTGTGAGGGTTTCTTCCGTTTCTTACCACATCCTCCCATCCGCCGAATCCTGCATTTTGTGCCCCTGTGGAGTGTTTTCTTCACAATTCCAATCTCTTAGAACTTCAAAGTTCACCACAAAATATCCAGAGGTCGTCACACACTCTTTTATAATAGTTTGTCCTATGCGCCCCTAAGTTTGTCCAAACACGCATATGCATTTCCAGTTCCACTAAGCAACATTCCATTGACATACATCAATTCCTCTATAGCCTGTCCATTATATAGCCTGAATATACCAAATGTTCACTCTTTAAGAGGAATACATCATAAGAAGAGCTCAGCTTCATTGGGCCGCAACATTTACAGCCCACCAGGCTCGATTTCGCGGGGCTCCGTTTTCGTTACAGTTGTCATTTTTGACACGTTTCGTCTACCATACCCGTTCCGCTATGTAAGCCGAATGGGGCTAACTTTTTTGTTTCCGCAGCTTATCTGCCCAGAAATTTACACTATGTTAGGCGATTTTCTGCCAAAATTCATCGAGATGCATGAAATAGACCTATAGACGAAAAAATCTCCAAAATTCACCGCGCACAGATCAGCGCTACCCTCTCAGTCAAATCCGTTATCAGCCATTTATATAGGGCCTATAATAAGCTATATCCTCACGTTGTCCGTATGTATAGGCCTACAAGTTATCGCAAAATCCTGTGCCAAATGTGGCGGTCATCTTGCTCAAGCTAATTGGGTGAAATTTATTCCTACTGACTTGTCAAATTTGATGGGGATATTTCAACTATTAGGCCTACTGAGTTGGCGACCGGAGAGAATCTCATCTGAGCCAATTGACCAGTCAACATCTAGTGGTTCATTCTAGCAGCCATACCGTTCATGCTAATGATCACATCTACCATGCCAGCCTTTTATACATTTCTGAGTCAAGTCAGAACATACAATATATGAAATATATGATTTTTTTTTCAATTCATACTCACAAAAACTTGAATAATTTGACATAGTATGCACTCCAAATTCATGAAATTATTGCCTCTGTGGCCGAGTGGATGGGACCGGTGGCTCTTGAAGCAACGAAGCTCAGAGGCGGTAGGTGACGCGGGTTCGATCCCCGTCACCGGCACAAAGTAGGTGGAGTTTTCATCCTGGCAATGCAAAGGTTTCTCCATTCGAATGTGCTTTCCAAATTCCAAATTGTCACTCGACGGGGGATGGGGAAGACAGGCAGAATTGCCTATCATCATGGACCGTCGTTAAATAAATCAGATTATTATTATTATTATTATTATTATTGATTTTGTGTTTCCATAAAATGACACTTTTCATGTTTTAACGCTTATATCGCGAAAAGTAACCTGGATAGGTATATTTTTTACATTATTTTTACAAACCCAAAATATCATTGAAGAAATATGTGTAAAAAAATTAGAAAAAAATACTGTATTACTGACCGAGCAGTGATACTCAACGTTGTATGGATTATCAGAAGTTACTCTTTTTCTGTAAAATTTCAGTGCTGAAATATATACACATGTTCTTACTCTTGCCACGAAACATATCAAACTCAGTGCTAGCGAATTTTGTTTCATCAGTTTAATGAACCGTTGCATATACAACAGTTCTGTACTGAAAAATCCTATAAATATATAGTTTTAGGCAAAAATATGCAGTTAGATTGCATGTCATGATGTAATGGATTGTGGCTATTGCTGAGGTACTTTCAAGACTGATAGGAGGTCAACAAAATGCATCATAGCAAAAAATATCATACGGTGACCTACTATTTTTTTCTGCTTTTTGTGACCATCACATATCTAGCTATCAAGAAATATAACTTTTTACTCAATAAAAACACCTTTCCGGGTGTTTCGAACAACCTTAACTGGTAGTTTCGTAAAACAGTAGGTCAAACTGTTGTTAATTTTTATAATAGTATAGGAAAGGGTGGGAGTTTAGTTATTGTATAAATTTTTTTAAAAATATCCAGTTAATTCAATTAATTGTGTGGGTAAAAGGTGTTTCATGGGGGTTTTAGTGGGTGGGTTCTAATACTAGTCAGTGGGAAAGTGTTTATTGTATGGGTTATTTTCTTTTTTGTATAACTTAATATATTATGTACGTTTTATTTGCGTTCTTTGGTAATAAATAATATCGAAAAAAAGAAAAAAAGAAGCGCGTTACCTAATAGAAAGGCACCCCCCCCCCCCTTTTTTTGAAAGCAGAGTAGGCCCTACGCGGGAAAAATCATGTTTTATACCCCTTATTTTATTGAAAACTTCACTTATACTGTTATTTTTTTGAGAATCATGGTTTTAGTCTGATATTTTCTGGAAAACACCAACATATACTGGCCCACCCGAGAATAGCCCATGGGCTTTTTATCGGAAAATTTCCGATAATAAGCCCATGGGCCTATTCACACGGCAACTGTATGTAAAAGTGACAAATTCACCATTTACCGTAGGCCCCTATAGTCAAGACTTCACGTTCAATGCCGTTATTTTGCGGTGGATTAACTTTACGTGCCCCTAGAATACATAATTAGAGGCGCTGCTATGAATGCAATCACGCCTTAGTGCATCATGGAGAAGCCTTGAGTGTGTAGATGTCATAGCTATAAGTAATAAGTCATCCTGAAAATGCTCTAAATGCTTTGCAGTGATTTGTGTATCGACTTATCCCGATGTTTTATGTAATTGGTTAACATAATGATTATACATAGGCGGCAGGGCCTATTTTCGGAAAACCCCGGTATAGCCTGAACCGCCATTGTACGTTGGAGAAACTGTTAATTACAAATAGCAAAAGCAAATAATTACCGTTATCCATGATCACTCACTGTACTCAATCAATGTTTCGGTTTTATCGGTCTAGGCTAATAATCTGCTGAATGTTACCATGCTCCTAGTCTAGGCAATTTAAAATTAAAAACAATGGATATGGGCTGATGGGTAAACATCAAATCTGGCAGTGAAATGAATGGGAATTGAAAATAGGCATACTGTATTGTATGGATATACACTGCGGAGGCGCATTACGCACCTTAATATGTGAAAGTACGGTACATGTATACACTGTTGTTATGACAACTCTATACGTTTTGTTAGCATGGGCACGAAAACATCGCGTGACGCGAAAACACCGCACGCGCTTATTTCAAAACAAAAACATAGGGTGTTGATTATATGCATATGGCATTGTTTCGAGTGCCAGATGGGTTTATCTTGGCACAAGTCTCTGTGATCTAGGCCGAGCCTTTAGGCGAGGCCTAGATAAAGAGACGTGTGCCAAGATAAACCCATCTGGCACGAGAATACAATGCCGTATGCATTTTCTGGCACGATTTCGGTACACGATTTCGGTAGCAAGTTGCAGGCGTAGGAATTGTCCAAAACACTGGAAATATCCACGAAATCAACAACTTTCAAACCAAAACACTGTCATTTTGCCGGTGTTTACATGGCCTCAGTTACGTAGCTTTTGCAATGATAACGTTTTGCGTCTTTTTCGTGACGTTTTGCTTGACAACCACAGAGTGCCAGATGGGTTTTTCCTGGCACTGTTCTCAACATGGGACAATGCATTCAGAGTGCCAGAACTAGATTCACCTGTTATTTTCACTTGTTTTTTCACTTCTTAAAGTGGGGGTCCAGTCACAATGAAAAGTGTCTCAATTTTGACATGTGAAAAAGTGCAGCTCATGGATCAAGGCAGTTTTTACAGAATGTTGATATCTCAATTTAGTAAAAAGTTATAACGACATTAGTGTAGTACTTTCCCGCCAAAATTGACACCTAATTAAGTATTATAATGAGTATTCATGACGTCACACCAGTCCTTTAAGATAATTAGCAACATATAACTCTTGATATTTCACCTTTTGTTAACATATTTTTAGTCCTAACTATTTTGTCGCGTTTGGTATTAAACATAATCAGAATTTAATAACCTAATCTCGTCACCAAGTGAACAACGCCCGAAATACTACCCTTAGCAACGGTGGTTGCTATGGGCCCAAACTTCATGAATATGCTAATTTTTCGTCAAAAGTACATTATAACATTCATGTATTTCATTTAAAACATAAATTAAATGCCTTATCATCAAAATAACTCTCTTTAGTTACGAGCAAAGGTCCCTAGCAACGGCGTTGCTAGGAACAGTATCTAAGGGATGGATGGTATGGCGATGTTCGACTACACATATTTATGATATATTTTTCATTGGGTTACCTTACAACAATTTATTTCGTGATAATATATAGTATATAAAGGATACAGATTTAGCATCCGAATATAACTAATTAAAACAGTTATACTGGTGTGACGTCATGAATACTAATTATAATACATAATTAGGTGTTAATTTTGGCGGGAAATAATTTGAATAAATCATCATAACTTTGGAACCAATTAAGATATCAACATGCTGTAAAAACCACGTTATTTCACACGATTCACTCTATTTTCATGTGCCAAAACTAATAAATTTCCTACTATGACCAGACTCTATCTTTAAGGGCACAACTCTGTAGGTTCTGCCATTTTTTTTCGACCTCTAAACGACTTCGGGCGTTCCCCCCGACGGCATTCACGTCTTCGGCAATGTCCTGCCAACATTTTTGTTTGTTGATTTTCGTCAGAGTGGGCCCAAGTTTCCCCCGAATGACGGAGATCCTCTTGGTCACACTCTCGGTCAGAAGCTGGACCTCGGCAGAGGTCCAGTTGGGCCTCCGCTTCCCTTTTTCCCCAACACTTTCTACTACTACGTCTGCTTCTGTCGACATTTTGTGCCGGTTTGTTGTGCATGGCACGTGCAAGAAAAGTAAACAAAACAAGAAGTGTCGTGCTTTCTCATTGGTTGGTATAAAACCACATGACACAAATACTTAAGTTTTTTCCTCAGCTGAGAATATACTTAAGTACTTTGATAAATTGCGTTTAAGTGGAATACTTGGCTAAGAGAAAAATCGTCACTTAAGTGTAAACTTAAGTGTAAAACTTAAGTAGTTTCATGAAATCGGGCCCAGGTTGTCAATTCGTTGTTTTCGGGCCGTGGGGCCGAGCCTTTAGAGACGTGTGCCAAGATAAACCCATCCGACAGGAGAATACAATGCTATGTGCGTTTTCGTTGAAATTGTCTAAAACATTGGAAATATCCACAAAATCAACAAGTTTCAAACCAAAACACTGTCCATTTTGCCAGTGTTTACATGGCCTTAGTTACGTAGCTTTTGCAATAATAACGTTTTCGTTCTTTTTCATGACGTTTTGCTTGACAATGTAGCATTACAAATGCGACATGTGAGAAACCCGAACATCACGTATGTCGCCTTTCTCATAGTCAAATGCTTATTATCGCCCATGTCGCATTCTTCACGGCTGATGTGATTGGTGGATAATATTTTATTCCAATCTGCTTGCGATATCCACATCAAAGATTATTTGACTTCTTAATACGTTTCAATTAAGTTATTTTTTCATTAGCAAATGTAAACAGACAGTCTTAATGACGATTTGTGTTTTGCCAATGGAATGCTTCGAACTCGTGCTGCACCACCGTCACCATTTGCACGACTAGAATGGAACGCAGCACATAAGGCATCCAAAACATAGCTCGATGTATTGGTTAATATCGCATCATAAAATCCTGTGTTGTGCTGTTTTGCCAGATCCCCCACCCCCACTCGATTTCAGCGCTGAATCCTGATTCAATATTGAGTGGAAGTCCATGAATTGGACGATAATATGGACATGCATGTCGTGAATTTCACGCACAAAAGCTATTTCAATAGCTCCGCAGTTAAAGCCTAACTAGAGTGAAAAAATAACTTATTTTAGTTTAGTGTCAATATCAAAGACGGATGTCTGGGGATCATTTCTGTTTTTACAAAATTGAAATATCTTGAATAGTCACTATTTTACGGAGGTTTGTTTTTGACATGTCCTATTGACCTTTCGATGTCATATGCAAATATGCAAATGAGCAATGATGACGTCATATGAGGCACTGAAAGATAATGAGCTCATTGAAACCAGTACTGCACAATATTAAAGAGCATGAAAATAATTTTTGTTCCACATGATGACTCCATACAGAAAATATTCAAATTTTGAATAAATTTTGTTGGTGTCATGGCAATCAGAGCCGGAATATGGCCCATAGCAACCACGTTGCTATGGAGATTTTGTTGCTAACCACTGATGATTCCACATTATTAGGACCTCAACTTTTGTTACATTATGATCCTTTGTGAAAATGTTAAAAGAAAGTAGCACTTTCACATGTCCTAACAGGTCAATTGTCCATAGCAACCCACCCAACAACTGGTTGCTAAGGGGCGCTAGCTCTGATTGTGTAGCCTTGACAACATGCTGGCATAACAAAAGACTGACTATGCATTACCACAAAACATATCAGTCTCTATAGGAACCTTTATCTACATTATAACCCTTGCATAAATGAGGTTTAGATAGCTAATTATAGTACTTGACTCATATGACATCATGAATATCTAATTATAATAATTAATGAGGTCCTGCAAATTGCTGATAGATTGGAAAAAAAGTAATTCACGAAAATAGAAATATCTCAGGTTGTGATTGAGATTTTCAAGTTCTGTACAAACCAAAATGATCAGGGAAACCATCTCCACGGTATAAGAACATAAAAATAATACACTCTAGTTAGACTTTAATGTTGGGTATTTCACGGGCATGTTGCTTTTTTCACGCCGGAAACACCAACCGTGAAAAAAGCGACATGGTCGGATATTTCACGTGAAAAAAGCGACATGGTCACTTTTATCACATGAGAAACCCGACCATGTCGGGCTTTTCACAATATTCGGTTTTATCATGCAGCAACAACCACAGAGTGCCAGATGGGGTTTTCCTGGCACTGTTCTCATCATGGGAGAATGCATTCAGAGTGCCAGATTATATGCATATGACATTGTTTCGAGTGCTAGATCGGATTATCTAGCACTCTGTCACCGAATCTAGGCCGAGCCTTTAGGCGAGGCTTAGATCACGGGCGTAGAACTGTTTCGCTATGAATGCTCTACGCGATGTTCAATGATTCACTCTACGCCGAGTTAATTCCCTTTACCGATTAACTCATTCACTGCCGGCGACGAGTTATCTCGTCGCCCAAACGTCACGATCTGTGTGCCGGCGACGAGTTATCTCGCATGGGGGGATTCCCCACAAAAAATGACCGGGTTTCGGTTTCGTCCGTTAAGTATTGCTCCATTCGATAGGTGGCGCGTCTAGTATAGCGTGTACTTCCTGTGTTGTCAATATAAACAACACCTGACAGATTTTTGACGTCTGACAGCTCGTTTGTCTGTTTGTTGTAACAAGTTATTTTAGTGAAATTTTGGACATGTTGGGCGCCCGCCCAAAACGGGCCCGGCGGGCACCGCGTAGACTGGGTTGGGAGATTGACACAGAAGGCGAGTTTGTTCACGAGTTGTGTGTTGACAGTGATTCTGAGGCATGTGAAAATGATTGTGAAGGTGTTTCTGACAGTGACAGTGAGAATAACAGCAGTGACAGTAATGAATCGGATGTACAGGACAGCGATGAGGATGTAGGTGTGGAAAGTGAATCTGACGATGATGGTGACAACGGGCGATGGACACGAGATGACACACCAGTTGTGTTGCCAGCCAACTTACCAGGATCTGAGGCTGTGGATTACTTTTCATTGTTTCTCAATGATGATTTTTTTTACCTTATATCAAGAGAAACGAACGTGTACGCAGCACATTACTTGGCAGGGGCTGGGTTGAAACCGAGCAGTCGCCTACATGACTGGCACGATACATCACCCCGTGAAATGCAAGCATTCGTTGCGATAATCTTTTCACAGGGACTAGACGACAGACCAACTTATGCTCATTATTGGTCAGTGTCTCCTTTGTACAGTAGCACGTTTTGGCCTTCCGTAATGAGTCGAAATCGATTTTTGCTGATCCTGAAGTTTTTCCACCTGACCGACAATCGCGATCATCACGTTGGGATTGTTGACAAGCTATGGAAACTGCGACCCATGCTGGATATTTTGGACCAGGCATTCTCAGCACTCTTCTACCCTGGTCGTGATGTGTCGATAGACGCAACCATGGTGCCATGGACAGGTCGTTTGGCCTTCAAACAATATATCCCCATCAAACCCGACAAATATGGGATCAAGGTACAGCATCGCAGAATTTATCATTTGTACTATTCATAAATCAGACCACATGCAATTGGTGGACACCAGTGACTCCCCTTGGCACATGAATATTATTTGATCAATTTCATAGTCATGAATTATGTACCTATTAATACATGGTTAATTTCATAACGGACCGGTTATCGGGACCAAGTGGCGAATAACGGACCGAGCGGCAGCGAGGTCTGTTATGACACGGTCCCGTTAACCGGTCTGTTATGAAATTAACCATGTATTAATTTGCTTATTACACTACACATCATATCGAACTTTATCTACCAGTCAATAGACTAGAAACCATTAGATTCAATTGTTGGGAAATTTGTTAAATATGACATTACATCTTTCAGTCAATTGTTCGGAAGAAATATATTCTAATTTGGTGTTACCAAGTCATGCATGCTAGAAGCGTATGACGCGGCATCGGTCTGTTATTCAGTTTACTATAAAAACGTCATTGCGAACTCATATCGGACCAGCGGAGCACATATCGGACCGGGTGGGCTGATATTGTTTTGTGACATACGACAATATCGGATTTGTTGAACCGTGCATGTTACGGTTCAGTATCAGTTAGATGTGTAATAAAAATATATAACGAGTTCGCAAGATGACTGGAATTTCATTCATGAAATTGCACACATGAATATAAATATACAGTTTATATATAGACATATATATATTTCTCCAACATCACGCAATCTAATCACAGCTCCTCTTTGGTTTATTATTCATAAGGAGTATGTGTGATTGACTTACTCCTATATCTTGTATCTCTCCCGTTTCAGTTGTATCAGCTGTGTGACAGCGAAATTGGTTACACGTATCGGTACAAAGTATACACCGGGCGAGAAGGTCCACACGTTGATCGGAACCACACCCGTAACATAGTCATGGCGTTGATGGAACCTTTACTGGGGAATGGCCACGTGCTGTGGACTGACAACTACTACACCGGTATGTACATGTAATTGTTCTGGATGTATATATCAGCTCTGTTGCTGACGAGTGCTGACGAAAATTTATGTTGTGAATTTCTAAATTTATCGCCACCTATCATCCATTGATTATTGAGAGATATGTGTATATTGCTTAGGCATCCCGTTGGTAGAAGAACTTGAGGAGGCAGGGACACGTATGGCAGGAACACTGAGGCTAGGCCGTACTGGCATCCCACGTGTCATCAAGGATGCCAAGCTCCGCAAGGGCGAGTCCATATTCCGTCGACGTGGCAACCTTTTCGTCCTGAAGTGGCACGACTTCCTCAGTAGCGCCCATACTGCTCGGATGATTGGCAGTCGCAACAGAAAGGACGGAAATGGTATATATTTTTTTCGTCGTTCAATCGTGGATGCTCCCCTGCAGAAAATAGATCATATAAATATGTATCCAAATTTTTGTCAGTGAGTTACTGAGAACGAAATATATATCATTCACCCTCATTTATATTGCGTTCTTGTCCAGAGTTACATATAAATATAGTCAAGTAGAGCACATTGCATGTATACTCATCTAACTTTTATAGCTCAGTAACACTGTCAGAAGTGTTCACATTCATAATACAGCTGCATATATACATGTATACTTATAGTACAATCTTTTTTCCTGCATACTAGGTGTGGCTGTACCTGAGGAGTACGATACCAAAATGAATGGGGTAGATAAGAACGACCAAAACGTATCCCAGTACGCCCCGCGACGGAAAACCCTCAAGTGGTACAAAAAGCTGGCTTTTTATTTTTTCTCACTGGTCCGCTTCCAAGCATTTGTCCTCTACTCGAAGACCGTAGAAAAGCCGGTAACGCAAGTGCAGTTCATCGAGGAACTGGTGTTGGGGCTTGTCGAGCGAGCCGGGTTGACAGGTGGTTCTGCTGCAGGACGTCCCCCACTAAACGCTCCCCTGCAGCGCCTGACTGAACGACACTTCATGAGACATATTGTAACGGGTTTGCACCCTTCTGTGACGTCTTGATGAACCGGTTTTCTTGGGAGGTGGGTGAGTTATTGTTTAACCGGAGCTGAAACGGTAAAACTCCGGGAAACTGCTACTGCTGTACGGTTGAACTCCGGCTAGAAGTCTCTAAGGTTGGTAGCGTGGTCTGGAATGGACCTCTTAACCGATGTCCGACTGCTAATCTGCAACTGCACCTGTAAAGTAAGGATCCGGAGGCGTTTCCGTCTCCGGGTACTGCAACTGCTCCGTCGGGAAACCGCTTTACTGCAACAGCTCCGTCGTTTTCCGTCTTACTGCAAACTGCGACTGCGCCTGGAATAAAGAATCCGGGAACGTTGCCGTTTCCGAATACTGCAACCGCTCTGCCAGGTTCCGCCGCACTGCAATCTGCTCCGGTTGGCTCCGCCTCACTGCAACCTGGTACCGCACCTGAAATGGAGTATCTCGGAAGTGTTCCTACTTCCGGTTACCGCAACCGCTCCGTCAGGTACTGCCTCTGCAACTCCGTCGTCCGGTACCGCCTCTGCAACTGCTTCGTCGTTCCCGTCTCTGCAACTGCTCCGTCCGATACCGCCTCCGTAGTTGCTCCGTTGATTTCCACCTCCGTCTCCGTCTCCGACTCCTTCCTCGGTGATCTGGGTTCTTAGATCACCCTAAGACGTCGTTACAACTTGGTCTTAACCGACTGTCGTCTTATCTCCCTTTACTCCGTATAACTGTCTTTTCCGGGAAACTAACTTTATTATAACTTCCAGTTCCCTAACGAACACGGAAAAACAACTCGGTTGAAGTTTTCATGTTTATTTTCCAAGTTCACAGTCGGAAGACTTAACTGCTATCATCTGGATGACTCTATCCGGAACAAGGGAGTACTCTGCTATGGGAGAAGGGGTCTGCACAGGTCGACGTCAGGACACCAACTCCGCCGTCCGCTGTGAAGCGGGGGCTTTTATAGACCTGAGACCCACGTCACGTGACCAACCTATTGTGACGTCATAGTCCGCCAAAACACTGATATTTTCCGGATTTCTAAAAACACTCTAGAACCAATCAGTGGCTGACACGTCACCTTTTAAACCGAAAACGAGGCTGATCACATGACCTTCCGGAAATAACGTCATTACGTTTTTGTACTCCATTGTTCCGGCTCCGTGTCCGGTTCCGTCTCCGTCTCCGGATCCGGATCCGTCTCCGGCTTTACCAACATCATAAATTACTAAGTTCCGAGACGGAAAACCTTTAAAACATTAACAATACGGAACCGTATGAACCTTTAAACACATATACACCCTAATAAACGGTTATTTAACCATAATATCACAAAACACTAACAGAATTACCTAGGGGAAACCTTTGGGTACGCCCCAAAACCGTTACAATATCCCTCCCACGGAGAAGAACCCAACCCCAACTAGGCGATGTGTTGTGTGCTGTGAGTCAACCGGCCGAAGGAGACAGGCAGGTGAGAGAGCACCCCGACGGAAAGAATCACGCTACGAATGCACGACGTGTGGCATGGCTCTGTGTGTGACCCCATGTTTCGAACTCTATCATACTCAGACAAATTTCAAGCAGGCTTATCAGCAGATGCGTCAGATTGATGAGTGAGCAGTAGTTTCTGACAATCTTAGTTAGTTGCTGAGATCAGAGATGTAAGATCTAAGATCATAACTAAAGTTATGAGTCCAACTTGTGACCCTTGTATATTTTACTTACTTGTTGCATTTGTGCTTGGGGAATGTTTTTGAGTTGTTAAAGTGATATTGGCAGTAAGTTATGGATTTTTCCATATCTTTCTGATCGAACGAAGAAAACATAACAGTTATTTATCTGCACTTATATGCCCAAACAGACGCCCCTTTCTAATAGATTTCGTTGCGAGTTTCTGGTGGAGATATTTTGAATTTGTTTACATTACCGCCATTTTCGGTGCTTTGAATACCGTGACGCAGTGCGATTCCAGCTTACTCGTGTTTGTTCGAGCCAATCGAGCGTGAACTAGGTTAAGTCAGAGCTTGATTTATCCATTTGATCAAGCAAAGTTTGTTTTGTAACCTATTATTCTGAGACCACAGGCATATATGTAATTGATTTGGAAAAAATAGTTTTCCTGCCAACATCACTTTAAGTGTACATAAATATGATGATTTGTTGTTTGAACATTATGATGTGATTTGAACATTATGATAATATAAATATGATGATTTGTTGTTTGAACATTATGATGTGATTCGAACATTATGATGAGATTGTACATTATAATGAGATTGTAAGAAAAATCCAATGTTCAGTTATTGCCTAGATGTCATAAAATGAGTGCTATATATATATATATATATATATATATATATGTGTGTGTGTGTGTGTGTATATATATATATATATATATATATATATATATACATATATATATATATATATATATATATATATATATATATATCATGAATGATATTGTCATTGGAATAATTACTGTCAGCATGGTCATAGAAGATAATCTTAGCGTTCAAAGTGATTATTTTTGTGAATATGATGATAGGCAAATATGTGTATAAAATGTTTAGTATGTATTAGGAATATGCTCACAGTTTCTTGATTGTGTGCTGAATCTTTGTTCAAACTCAATGATTTATTGATTCACTTATTTATTGCATGGGTTTATGTGCATCCACTAAAATGCGAACTAAGAACTAACTGTGGTAAGAAGTAGTGAGTGTCGCCAACTAGCTTCGATGACAATCAATGTTGTGTCTCCGTTATATCCCAATTGTAAATTATTGACTGTTATCTAATGTTATATGTTGCTGGTTATTTAATATATTATTTGTTATTGTTATGGATTTTATAATAACTGCATTGTGAGCATGAAACCATTGTTTGATCATCGTGATGTGAATATTAGCAATTAACGGTATCCGTGTGACATTTGCACAGTAATATTGGTATATTATCTGTAATCTCACATGTATTTCAGCTTTATTCATTTATTTGTGTTCAATAGCTATTTATTATGTGTTATATTATTTGTTCATTCATTGTATAATTACAAAGTTATTACTGGTATAGAAGTTTCAATTAAATGTTTTCATTTATCAGTATTTACAAGTATTCAACAGGCATTATATTTTCATCGATTTCGAGTAATACCCTGTAAAATTAGAATGATATGTAAAAATTACATGATCTGATACCTGGAAACGTATTGTTGTTTTCAAAAAATCACTCTTATTGTAAGTTAAATATCAAAAGTTGGTCGTGTTATTATTGATAAAAGCATAAAAATTTGAACATTGAAAATCAGGATTTTTTTCGAAATTTCCAAAATTAATGTGGCACACAGGCCCTGGAACCCCGAAATTATCGAGGCAGTGAATGAGCTAACACACTATCAAAACACCTGCTCAGGTGAACATTTTTAGTGCCAGTTGGACACACACAGGAGTGAAGCAAATGTAGGTCGTATATTTGTATTTCTAAAGCACTGGCGGATGAAACAGACGGCACGTAGAGACATATTAGATGGAAACACACCAATTGTTCTCATCGCCGCCATTAAGTATGAGATTTTATCAGTAAATGTGGTAAATACGTACTCACCCTCACTTCGGAAATAATGTATGGGTGTATATAGCTGACATACTCACCACAAGAATTCATATTTCTCGACGTGCAATGTTTTTTGTTCATTTGAATCACTGGCGGAATATTTGCTGATGATACCCTCCACGCAGTGTTATGTTTCCCTCTACAAATTGTCATTTTCGGAGATGTTTCCCTATGTCCTGAAAAACTTTGTGCAAAAATAATGGCAAATTTTAAAACGGATAGTGACATTTCAAATTTGTATTTCGGAGAAATGGAGCGCCCGAAAACTGTGTGACTATTGTCACCAAAAATCACGGACCTTTGACACGTTCCTGTCCCATTTTACTGACATTTTCTCATATGCATGGGATGTTTTGTTATTCTGGAGGACAACTCCGAGAAAAGTCCTTTGTTATCATCATTCGTAATAAAGACATATTAAAACATCTACATGTGAAAATATATCTTACATGTAGTCTTCACGCGCAATATTAGAAATGCAGGACGAATCCAATTGGTGAAAAAGTAGTTTAAAAATAACGCATTCCGGAAAACACAAAGGAATGTGTTTTCATTTACAACGCAATCCAACCAATCATTGCAGAATAAAAAATATTTGTTGTTTACAATAATTTCACGACAGAAATCAAGTACAATGACCAGTGTTACTAGATGAGAAGTCGCAATGTTGCTGAACATCCCTTCCCTGGACACTGCGGGGGCTTCTTCACCTCCAATTACATGTACCACTGGCATGAATTCCATCTGATAAATGATAATATGTATGGTTTTTTTTTTAATTTGACAGCACAAAACCTGGAATAGAAAGTACTTGATATGTAATTAAATAAAAGTGCTTCTAAGATGGATTTCCATATTATGTTGGCGCCGTGTGTAAGGGGTAGCGGCACAATGCGACAAGGGAAGCTTTGTGTGTGGCAATGTTCCGTAAAGGGTATCAGGTGCAACGAAAATTTTACCATAATTCTGACATATAAATTGCAGTATATACATCACATGATTCGTGAAATACATATATGATGTCGGTATTTTGATCCTTGACTATAACACATTGCAGAAGTGACAAATTTTCCAACATTGCTGAATAAATATATTGTCATCACTGTTCAGAAATAAAAAACCCTTATTTTCTGCACGTTAATCGTCAACACTGGTAAGCCAATCGACTGCTGTGCGACCGCTTTTCACTAGAACTCACTTTTGCTGATGTTTTGATTCGCAAACACGTGTGTTTCTAATTTGTTGGTCGGTAAAGGGAATCAACACCGCGTAGGGTGAATCATTGAACATCGCGTAGGGCATTCAACGCGAAACAGTTCAACGCCCGTGTAGATGGTGATCAGAGCGCTAGATGAACTGATCTAGCACGAGAATACAATGTCATATGCATTTTCTCGCACGACATGCCAATAAACAGCCGTCACGGCAAACAAATGATTAATGATATGTTTTACCCGCTGGAGTGCTAGATCGAAATATCTTGGAACTGCTCTCACCATTGGACGGAAACGGTGGAGTGCGAGAATGATTAAATCATTTGTTTTTTTTTTCAATTGACGGTTTGTCCGAGTCATTTTACGTCATTTCCAACGTATTCCGAAAACGTTACTATTGGCTGAAGAGGAGTTTTCTGACGTAATTTGTGAAATTGGACAACATTTGAGGGCATTTGGGATAGGTCAATTTGCCTGAATATGTTGTCTAATGTTTTGCCTAATTTTTTTAGTCTTATGCTTATTTCTCAAATTGCCAGTGTGCATATCATTGCGGGTGTCGCAGTCTGGACAGGAGTCGTAATCTGGACAGGAGATGCTCACTATCCCGGAGCACTCATTTGGCTGGATGTCTGTTATTTCCATATGGCTCTGACTATGATTTCTAGATTATTTTCATAGGTTGTTGGGCAGTTGTATACTAATTCCATCAGATGTACAGTAGAAACAACTACATTTAACACACTGTCTGCCCCTGATGACGCCAGTGTGTCTTTGGTTAACTATTTGGTCGGGCTTTGTTTCTATTGCAAAAAAATGTATTTTACGTTTGTTATTGTCATCATCAAAATCTGATTGTATTGGTGGTAATAGATTGATACTTACATACTGATAGTATCCCTCAGATTTAAACACTTATATTCAACTTGTAAACTTCGTTCATGGATTCGGTCTTGGAATTTGAATGTTTCCATTTATCGGTGTCCATTAGTGGTTTTTTTAAACCAACCCATTCAAAGCTGATAGTGCCTATTGATAGACGTGGAATCAATACACAGTGTTAAGTATTCCGAGCAAACAAAACAGGGTCCGTTATCCGATCTCATAGTCCGGGGACAGAAAGTCATATCAGGCATACGAAGTGAGAGAAAACAGAAATGACAGGGAAACTCATGAACCCCCGTAAATGGCCATTAGGAGGTGAAATCAGGTGGTCCGGAAAGAATGAGCATTTCCTGCCCCACTAGTGGCACCCGTCATGAATTCCCCAAAATTAACATGAAAATAGATCTAGTTGCATGGCAGACATGGATTTGTTGTATTTATCAACCAGATCATGATGACGTCCATAGAATTTCTTGAACGCAGCTATAAGTCTTGGTAAAACATATCCTTGTCGTAGCAGTTTAGAGACTAGCTGGGCACTTCGATAGACAAAGTCCTCATATTTGCAACTAGCTCTGGAATAACGTATACGTTGAGAAACAAACACACCATATGCCGGTGACATAGGAATGTTGCTGCTTAGAACAAGGAAATCGACTATGGCAAAATTGAAATCATCACGTTCGTCATATAATCTAGTTGACAGGTTAGAATCATTATCAATCTCCAACCTCAGGTCTAGGTAGTTGGAAAAATTAGCGGATTCTGTAGTATCCTTAATTTCAAGTTCCTTAGGATATATGACATCCAAATAATACATTATTAGTAACGGTTCACCAATTGTCATCAATGACATAGCAAAAATTTCATATCTTACATGGAAATACATTAGATTGCTCTGCTCCTGAACATCTTGCTTCTCATCCTGAGATTACTCGATGTGTCACAAGTGCAAGTGCAGAACGCAAATAACGTAAAACCATAATCGAGTTTGATATCAGGTGGTCGCTATTTAGGCGTAGCTTATCCTCAAGCCACTATGAATTATTGTTCTTGGTGAAAAGTAGTATTCCTTGAGACAATTTTAGAGTCAGGAACTTTTCAGTAATTCTA
This sequence comes from Terebella lapidaria, assembly GCA_949152475.1. NCBI lineage: Eukaryota > Metazoa > Annelida > Polychaeta > Terebellida > Terebellidae > Terebella > Terebella lapidaria. The sequence goes on from OX424558.1 coordinate 33,074,412, forward strand.
GTTGCAAATGATTCACATGCTGGTATGAATTCAGAGATAGCATGCAAAACGAGTGTAGTTGAAATGGATTGCTCTTGGAATGGATTGACTTGACATGAGCAATGATCAGATAGCAGCTGTGTTAAAAATGTTTAGAGGCTTCTGCGATTGTTTTCTGTGATAAATGTGAGAACCAATTTACTACCACCAATGCAACTAAATTTTGATAGCAACCCCTTTACCTTTTGGTTATATATATCGCACCGTGCAATAAAGTATATCTTGTCTACTAAGATTGTTCATGCCTCTATGGAATAAATCCAACCACATTGTTGTTCTCCCTTTTCTCAAGAGGTCGTCATCCTGGATAAGAGTTCCCAATTTGCTAGACTTATTACAGTGTCATGAACCATGATGGTCATATGGCGTGCGGCAGTTTCTGAAGATAAATAGAATTAGGAAGTCTTTGTTACAGACGGACAGCGTCTTTCCACAAGCCCATTGCCCACAAATTTCACCACACTGTTAAGAAGAGTGTCCACTGATCAATGATATCTGGCGTCATACACCAATATCATACCAGTTTCTCATCGTTACTAGTTTGTAATTTATTATACTAAAAAAACATATTCAATGAATACGTGCCAATGTAAGCATAGGAACCCAGCTACATGTGTACTAGTATATGCATCGTAACTTGGTGAGAATAGGAACGGTCTGAACTGTAGAACTCGTTCCACATTTAAACATATTGGAATCGTCAGGATATTATGGGGATAAAGGAACGAATAACATGGAATTTCATAGACTACTGCTTTTGAACAATGTGGACTGCTCAAGGTATGATCGCTGCTCTTGTGGCGGCCAACTGCTCTAAATGTGGATAGATAAATGATTATCCAATAGCTTCTCGGTTTGGATCAGTGCGATTACATGATGAAACTGAATCGATTTGGAAGACCATCTCAGGTTTTCGTTTTCGAATGGTTGTCTCTAAATCAATTCATTTTATTGCGAACATCACATATCCAGTGGAACGAGTTATTGGGACAGTTGCTATTAAACTGTTGGAATGAGTCGGTTATATCTTTCTCCAGTTTGTAAGCTGGGACTGTTCCATCCTATGTGCAGTAAAGCTTTAGCGGGAAATATTTAGCTGTCTGCACCCAGTCTAAAATAGAAGATAATACCCCTGGAACAACCCGTAATCACTGGAAACAAAAACACGTTGCGTTTATGGTAGCACCGTAAAATGTTTATGAGTGAATGTAATCGACCCTGAAAATAGCCTTGTTTTTGTGGCGATCGTTTTCTGCTCTGGTTCCTCGTGGTGCAATTAATCATTAGACTCTACTGGGTGCAACTTTTAGATGTTCTGGGCAATGTGTTAAAGAAACAGTACTTTGATTCCATTTGTTATCATACTGGTAAAAAGACCGATACCTTCATCATGTTCATAGAATTCTCGATCGTGATGCAAAGGAAATTATCCCATATGGAACTCATAGTGATATTCATGAACCAGTGTATTAATGAAATATTCATGTAACCGAAGGTTAGTAAAAGTTCGGAGTAGAACATATTATGAGAAACTGTTATTAAGGCATTTCGCCAGAAATGCCTTTATGGTTTTGTCAGAATTCTTCTTCTTTTTCTTTTTTTTTTCTTTTTCTTTTTTTTTTCTTCTGCCGTTTTCGTTTCCGCGCGATAACTCGAGAACGCCTCGACGGATCGACTTGAAATTTTCACCACTGTTCAGACATATCATGTAGATGTGCTGTATAGTTTTGAAGCCGGATCCGAGGTCCGTGAGGATGAAATTGAGGTCATTTTTTGGACTTCGTTTCCGAGCGATAACTCAAAAACCATTCAGGCAATGGCTGCAAAACCTCGCATGGAGGTTCATATATCACCCAGGAACAACCCTATTGATTTTGGGGTCATATGGTCAAACGACCTATGATCTAGAGGTCGAAAGAGTTTTCGCCCAGTCATCCTTGAGGTATCCTGCATATCTCGGAAACGGTGCGTCGTAGAACGAAACGGACGTTATTTTCGGACTCGTCGCCCTAGACAAACATGTCTAAGGGGTATTAAGGATGACTTTTGACCTTGACCTTGAATTTCTCTGCCGAGTCGGCATTTTTCGTTTTCGGCGATATCTCGGAAACGGTGCGTCGTAGAGCGAAACAGACGTTATTTTCGGACTCGTCGCCCTAGACAAACATATCTAAGGGTTATTAGGGATAAACTTTGACCTTGATTTTTTCTGCGGAGTCGGCATTTTCGTTTTCGTCCATATCTATGAAACGGTGCGTCGTACAGCGAATTGGACCATATTTTCGGACTCATAATACCCCTTAGACATGTTTGTCACCCTAGACAAACATGTCTAAGGGGTATTATGAATGAACTTTGACCTTGACCTTGAATTTTTCTGCGGAGTCGGAATTTTTCATTTTCGTCGTTATCTCGGAAACGATGCATCGTACCGCGAAACGGATGATATTTTCGGACTCGTCGCTCTAGACAAACATGTCTAGGGAGTATTAGGGTGACCTTTCACCTCGACCTCGAATTTTTCTGCTGAGTCGGCATTTTTCGTTTTTGTCGATATCTCGGAAACGGTGCGTCGTAGAGCGAAACAGACGTTATTTTCGGACTCGTCGCCCTAGACAAACATGTCTAAGGGGTATTATCGATGAACTTTGACCTTGACCTTGAATTTTTCTGCGGAGTCGGCATTTTTCGTCTTCGCCGATATCTCGGAAACAGTGTGTCGTAGAGTGAAACGGACGTTATTTTCGGTCTCGTCGCCCTAGACAAACATGTCTAAGGGGTATTATGGATGAACTTTGACCTTGACCTTGAATTTTTCTGCAGAGTCGGCATTTTTCGTTTTCGTCGATGTCTCGGAAATGGTGCGTCGTAAAGCGAAACGGACGTTATTTTCGGACTTGTTCCTCTAGACAAACATGTCTAAGGGGTATTATGGATGAATATTGACCTTGACCTTGAATTTTTCTGCAGAGACGACATTTTTTTGTTTTCGTCGATGTCTCGGAAATGGTGCGTCGTAGAGTGAAACGGACGTTATTTTCGGACTCGTCCCCCTAGACAAACATGTCTAAGGGGTATTAGGGATGACTTTTGACCTTGAGCTGAAATTTTTTGCCGAGTCGGCATTTTTCGTTTTCGGCAATATCTCGGAATCGGTGCGTCGTACAGCAAAACGAACATTATTTTTGGACTCGTTGCCGTAGACAAACATGTCTATGGGGTATTAGGGATGAACTTTGACTTTGACCTGAAATTTTTTGCCGAGTCGGCATTTTTCGTTTCCGGCGATATCTCGGAAACGATGCTTCTTAGAACGAAACTTACATGGACTGGTCCCGCTAGACAAACATGTCTAAGTCGACATTTTTCATCTTCGTCGATATCCCATGGTAAACATGTTATAAACATTATTAATTAGTCCACCGAAATGCCTCCAAGGCATCTTTAGGCCTTGACGTCTAGTATTGATTTTTATTTTCAACGGCACCCACAAATGTATACAAAACAGTAGCCCGTTGCTAGGTGAATATACCACACCGGTGACCGTGTGATTGTCGATATAATCTTGCGGTTTGTTACATCACAAATTACGTAACAATAAGAATTTATAGTCAAAAGATTACATCTATGTTGATATGCGTTTTGTTCATATGAACTGATATGCGGAACAGTCTAAGCATGACGAAGCGAAAGATATGTTAAATGTAATAACGCATTTAGGTGTCATATACTTGTATTTAGATTGTTTAATAATTCAGTAAGAAAATGGACAATGACACCAACACCCAAGTCAAATTAGTTTTCGATTGTTATGTAATCTCAGATGTCGAGTTTCAGGTTATACATGCATTAACGATAGGGATATCTATGTGTCGGTAGTTCATTGTCAGTAGTATCGACTGTTTCCAAATAGTTCTCACGTAAAATCAGGTAATGTAACATGTCTGTCCACCTCTAATTGGGACCACTATCATCCAACAACGAAAAGTTTACAACTAGATTATTATAGGTGAAAATAGTTCATGATGCATCCATTCTTTCCTATATTTAGGAAGATCATCATGACACTATGGTGTAGAATTCGTTTTTGGTACACATATAAATTATGTAATAATTGTGGCAGAGCAAAAGCAGTTAATTAACTAAAATCAGACTGTATTGGTGGTAATAGATTGATACATTTACACAAAACAGTATGCAAACGAAATCCGACAACTATGGAAGCCCATAGGTGACATGTGCGGGGAAAAAAATTGATGTTTTTTTCTAGTAAAAACCTTGCACGTTCGAACGTAGAAAGTTCAAAGCTACCACGTTCACACGTGGAAACAATATTTACTTTCACGCTCGCACGTAGAAACTTCAAAACCTATCACGTTGGAACGTTTAAAGATGTAGGTTTCCACGTTCACACGTAGAAAGTTTCAAAGCTACCACGTTCACACGTGGAAACATTATATGCTTTCACGTTCGCACGTAGAAACTTCAAAACCTACCACGTTCGAACGTAGAAAGATGTAGGTTTCCACGTTCACACGTAGAAAGTTTCAAAGCTACCACCTTCACACGTGGAAACATTATATGCTTTCACGTTCGCACGTAGAAACTTTAAAACCTACCACGTTCGAACGTAGAAAGATGTGGTTTCCACGTTCACACGTAGAAAGTTTCAAAGCTACCACGTTCACACGTGCAAGCGTTTATACCTTTCCACGTTCGCACATAGAAAGATTTAGGTTTCCACGTTCACACGTATAAAGTTTCAAAGCTACCACGTTCACACATGGAAGCATTTATACTTTTCCACGTTCGCACGTAGAAAGATTTAGGTTTCTACGTTCACACGTAGAAAGATTCAAAGCTACCACGTTCACACGTGAAAGCATTTGATGCTACCACACCCAAATCTTTGCACGTGCGAAAGTGGTAGCTCCTGAAGTTTCCACGTGCGAACGTGGAAGCGTTAAATGCTTCCACGTGTGAACGTGGTAACCTAGGATTTTCCACGTGTGAATGCAATAGCCTAAACTGTTTCCACGTGCGAACGTGATAGTGTTAAATGCTTCCACGTTCGAACGTGCTAGGTTTTTGCTGGAAAAGACATAAATTTTTTTTACGCGCATGTCACCTATGGGCTTCCGTAGACAACAGAGATACGATTGTGTATATACAAGGTATATACAGAGTTTTTTAGCTGTTATTTATCAGCATTTTAGCTGTTATTTAACATACATGTAATCGTTGAGTTGTTGGATTATGTCGAAGAGATGCCTCACAACTCTCCATTTCTTGCTTCAGATGAACCTTGACGTTTCGCGTTGCTCTCCACTACAAGCAAAGATATGAGAAGTACTCTTCTCCTTAGCGTATCCAACCAAACGTAAGAACAAGATGAGGACAACTGTGCTGCATAATTGAGAAACCAATAACTCCATTTCTGACTGTCGAGATGGGGACTCATAAATCAATTCGTTTTATTGCAACATTACACGCTTAATGGTGGAAATAACTGTGACAAGGGCCGATCAACCAACGACCCCATGGCGTTTCGCAGGTTATGAGCTTCAACTGTTTCACAGAAATGTCTTCGGAAGGAAACATTTAGCTGTCTGTCCCAAAGTGGGGAGATAACACACCAGTCCACAGCCGTTAAACACTGGTCAAATACAGGTCATTTCCATGGTGGCACCATAAATTCCATGGTGGCACCATAAAATGATCCCTTGAGTAAAATGTGTGGAGACAGTAGTGTTTTTGTTGATGCTCCGACACAGGATTTACAGCTCGATCTGAAGTGCACAATACGTTTTAACAACATTTGTGTACAATATTCAAAGCACGTTTTTAAATCAGTTGCAATCAGCTATTTGGGTTAACGAGATGCAATGATACCTATCAGAGGCTTCAAATATTATATAATATATTTGTTCAAACTCCATTTTGTGCATACCAAATGATATCCATAATACAATGCACAAAACCTTAATAAAGATAAACGCCATTTACCCTCTGCCACCCTCATAAAATTATCTCTGGGAATGGCATCAATGCACTAGTGTTTGGTCTGAAACCGGAATATTTTGCCAAAACCCGGACAGTGTGCCACACCACCAGTTCATTACCACCTCACTCAGGGTCAGAGCGAACAATAGATCATTTACAAGGCATTCGTGCAGCATGCACACTGGCTTCCTTTATCAAACACTGCAGTACAATGCTTCAAGTTTTCTGGCAAACCTAATAGTCAACAATTTTCACATGTGACAGTACAGCATTGCATCGCATGTATCAGTAGCATGGAGTGGAGAGCACAATCTATTAAAGAACACTTGCCTCATTAGTCAACAAATGACACAATTCACCTGTGATAGGGAATGTTTAGCCTTGAACTAGGGTTTGTTTTGCCAGTGTCCCTATAGAGAATCCCTCGACTTCAGATAATCAACACCTCACTCATGATCGCCAAGCTAACAATAGCCTGTAAGTCACGTGATGTCATGGTGTGATTTCCGGTGGCAAACAAATATACACCTTTTGTTTAATATGGGTAGAACTCCGTTCAAAACTCCAATTACTCAGGTAACACAAAAGGTGTATGTTTGTTTGCCACCAAAATCACACCGTAACGGCACGTGACTTACAGGCCCTATACGGTCGTTTCTCAAGAGGCTGCTACAACAGACCCTGCAAAGCAGTGTCAGTGCGAAGTTTGCTGGCCAAACATAATGGTCAACATACTTACTTTGGACGTATGGAGTAGATAGCACAATCTAGTCTAGAAACATAATTGACACCATTTATCTGTGAGGGAGAGTGTTTGGCCTAGAACTGGAGTCTTCCGCCAGTGCCCCGACTCCAGATCAGTGCCCGACTCGAAGGACATACGTGGCACACCTGTTTTCTTTGTGATTCTGATTGCCCTCGTAACATGAAGTATTTTACAATCTCCCAATAATAATATTGAAGTGTTTGAAATTATCCCAATCATATTTTTGAATTATAAAAATTGACTAAAAGTGCTCCACCAAAGATGAGAACGGAAATCTCCGGTTGTCAGACATTGAAGATTCCCGCGCACTGTCAATTTCAGATTGGGCATGTTCTCGAAACATTGCCTCCCGAACTCATCCGTCAATTTCGGTTGTCAGATTCCCGTGCCTTGCCGTAGCTTTGTTCGCATGAGAAGTATGGTTTAACTATCGTTGTAACACTTACATGTATATAATATAACGTGCATAGTGGTCATAATATAAAAGTAGTGACGCAACCAAAATCCACAGAATCGTCAGTACAAGACTAAGCAATGAAACAGTAGCACAAGATTTGAGGTCAAGGCTTTGAGGATAGAGCTGATGTATTCATTAAGCAGTTGATATCTCGGATGGGTACTGGATCCACATGGTACTGGTGCGCAGACCCTCGTGAGGATATCATCAGATTCCTATCACTACCCTCTGCAACTGGCCATCTAAAGGTGTACATCTTACGGCTGGAGAGCTGCAGAAAAGTGACCTCATATTCTTATTCATTATGCTGCCTGGGTTGGGAATGACACTTGCACCCCATACGGTGGTAACCCCACAAGTAGTAGACACTCTTCAGACAGTGACAGTCCGACCCGAGGCAATAGGTGATGCACTCCAGGCAGCAGTTGCCACACTGTAAACAGTCCAATCCCATATTAGGCCATATATATATGATATGCTGGTCTGAAGGGAAGCGTTAGGATTTCGGTTACGATCGCTACACTAAATCGTACATTACCACAAACTAACAATGTAACACTAGGATCACAGTTCTAGATTACGGTACTACTACACAGCACATAATTTACTCCTACAGTACATCACACCGGAGAGTGAACATTTTTAATTATGCCTACTACACAGTAGTAGGCATAATTGGTTGCCCGGTTAGCTCAGTTCGTAAGTGGGCTGACTTCTCACCAATGCAGTCGGTTTAGGCGCGGGTTCGATCCCCGGCCTCGGCAGAATGTGAGGTGGTATGTGGTCGCCAAACCGGGCAAGTGGGTTTTCACCAGGTTCTCTGGTTTCCTCCCACACTAATGACCACCCTTACGCCAAGATCCGAGCCAAAAAGAGATGTTAATATAAGATGATGCTTGTTCATCAATTGTTGTAAAATAAATAAAGTTTAAATTATGCCTATTATTTATTGAATCAGCATCATCAATCGTCGTCATATGACATACGTCTGTTTATATCACTATTCATTCACCGATTATTTGAACGTAAGAAGAGTAGCCTGCTATTAAATACTTCGATAGAATGAGCCATTATGAAAATGGTTGGCGCGACACATTCAAATGTTGCTGTGGTTACGACAACACAAACATTACTAGTATATCCATGTGTGGTTAAACAATGGGTAGTTGTTTGACAACGTCGAATTCCACTGCAAACCGGTTCATGCATTTTTTTCTTGAAGGATGCCGATTTTCTGTACCCAGTACTGCTAAAACGAAAGGTAGCAGGTGCAAATTTTGTTTCCAATAAGGCAGTGACATAATCTGCTTTAGCACAAAGTTATCAACATGGAAGTCGATATTCCCATGTCATATTTCGTTAGTGCCTCGTGAGGTAAGTTATGACCACAGTTATGTTGCAGTGCCATAGCAACGACTCGCACGCGATTTTTGAATGTACTAGTTGTCAAATTACTTTCAATGCAATAATTACAAATGTTAGTTTAACAGAGATCTTAACATTTTTGCATCAGGGCAACCGACTACATTGCCCTCACTAATTTTTTGAGTTAGAAACTGGGTGAACACAACAGGTATGGCTTCATAAGTTGATAACAGCTGCCGAATTTCGTCCGCGTGGTGCAGTTATTTTCTGTTTGGTACAAAATCAAATTGGTTACCCGGTTAACTCAGTGGGCTGACTCGCTAATGCAGTCGGTTTAGGCGCGGGTTCGATCCCCGGCCTCGGCAGTATGTGAGGTGGTGGTATGTGGTCGCCAAACCGGGCAAGTGGGTTTTCACCAGGTTCTCTGGTTTACTCCCACACTAATGACCACCCTTACGCCAAGATCCGAGCCAACAAGAGATGTTAATATAAGCTGATGCTTGTTCATCAATTGTTGTAAAATAAATAAAGTTTAAACATGTACTCGTTTACACCTTGTGAATGATGACAAATATTTCACCAATGGGTGACTTTGCCTGAGCAAATTGAACTTATATTGAGCAAACTGACAAAATGGATGTCTGCCTCGCTCTACGGCAGAAAAAGTTATTTCGGGGTTACAAATTTTCTACGATTATAGTACCAATTGGTGTCACGACGAGAGTTGGCTCACGTCCGGCATGAAAATATACTATACGACTCTGCTCCGGTATCATACAGAACAAGCAATCCTCCCTGGAGAATACAGTCACAGGTGCATTTGTTCTACGCAATCAGCCTAAAACTGTAATGAGGTTTAACACTGGGTGGCATTCTATTTAGGCGTTCCACATACTTGCGTCAATATCCATTATTGTTCTAGGTGAATATTGAAACTCAGATTGTCACAGTTGGAAATCAAAATAATTTACGTGCTGGTGGATATATAATTCTAGTATTAAATTGAAGGTGAAATATGTGTGGTGAGCAAGAGCAATTATCAATTGACGATCACGTGTTCATTCAATGAACACGTGATCATTTCAATGAAACTATTTTTCCAAGAATGTATGTTTATTTTTAATTGCAGAATTTTTATGGCAATGGTGAAATGTATTTGTTGTATCTCCTCAAGCTGCTAATCTATAAGGCAACGTGTGATAAATCTCTCTCGAGCACCAAGCTGTTCATGATTATATAGAATAAATCCCATCACATTCCTACTCTTCCTTTCGTCAAGAGGTCCTCGTCCTGGATAATAGTTTTCAATTCACCTGGCTTATTACAGTGTCATGAACCCTGATGACCATCTAGCGTGCAGGATTTTCTGAACATAAATAGAATTAGGTATCTTTGTTACAGACAGGGAACATCTCGAAGAAGCTGTAAAGAAACATCTTCTGATCAGTACCATTTCAAGTCAGCCTATTGAAAACGACTGTAGGGCCAGTTCCTCAAGATTACTAATTTGTTCCTCGATATCAGTAACGATCACAGTGAATTCTCTCTATAATGTACAACATCTCTCTATAACTAAATTACTGATACAAATACCCAGGTTCGTTGGTAGTTTACCAACTGATAGAAGATTGTGATTGTTCGCTTGAATCATCAATATTTCCAAGTTGATATGAGTGTAAATTAATACATGTATCAGATGCATTATAGCTCCCATAGCTCAGGGTATATATATCTAATCCAGTGTTCTCACACTGCCATATCTGAGAGCTGCAACTGTCCAAATCCGTGTACCAGATAACTATTCACAGAATGGGTACCTGTAGATTAGGGAACATATACCATGGAATCAGTTCCCTTTTGTGTGTTAGAGAATAAACACAATAAATTTTCATCACAAAAAGGCTGTTCATACTGCGGCAAACTGTTTCTTGTTACGAGCACACCCTTAGTCGAAATGGGAAACTCAGGTATTGATTCGCTATTAAATCCACATTACCGCCTTAATAATCGGGTACTGTAAAGATTGTGTATGGAAACACCGGGTCAAACGGGTCCATTGCGAATGTTCCAATATGGGGTTGACTGACTGCACAGTACGACAGTGGTGAATAACTTTAACTCGTCAAATGAACAAGAACTCAGGAAATATCTCGTCAGGAATTTGTTACATGAACACATCATCGTCACACCCATAATATTACCTTATTGTGTGACTATTGTAGTATTTTACGAACATGAGAACTCAAAATCGTGTACCCTCATATACTGTGCTTAGCAAAATTTATATAATTACATCGAATCCCCCCCCCCCCCCATATAATGTATGCAATAATCGCGACCCTGATTTCTTTTTTCTGGACCTTGAAAATATTTCGTCCAAGTGTTGTTGAACTGCTGGCTTTCATATGATTTACAGCAAACGACATTGGGATCTCGTTGCTCTCATGTCCTATTTTTTTTTTTTTTTTTTATAAAATATTTATTTCAAGTGGATCTTACACGCCATTAAAATGGCACAAGGTAATTTCCACATTTATCATTACAATAATTGTGCATGGATAGCAAACAAACAATCTTATATACATGAAAAATACATTAAAAAACAGGTCAAATGTTTGGCAGAGCATAGTCAATTTTTTCCTACAATCATATATTAGGCACTATGATAGGAATCTCTTGGAATTGAGTATATATATGAAAACAGCGTCGAAAATTTTGCTATTGGATGGAAAGTCGAGTAAATGCGAACCAGTGGTTAAAATATCAAGGAGTTGAGTAGAGTCAAGGTCACTGAAGTCTTGTATGATTGCCGACACGGAATTGAATAATATATGTCTTTGTTCGTCATAGGTGGGACACACCAAGAAGTAATGATTGATGTCTTCATCGCAGTGACCGCAAGTCATACAGCGAGGATCGTCGATAAAGTGGTAATTGTGCCGATGTCTGTTAAGACCACTGAGGCCCATCCTAATTCGGCTCAAATTTACCTGACCGTGACCTGTTCCATATGTGAACAGTTTGTTTTTAGCTGGAAAAATCATATGTTTTAATTTAACTTTGAATGAGTTGTTACTAGGTATCGAACGTATTGATACCGGAATCTTATTCCATTATTCTCATGTCCTATGCTTGGCAAACTATATCATTACGTTGAACTCTTATTCTCCAACACAAGGTATGCGACTTTCGCGAACCTTTGACACTATTGAAAATATTTCGTCCAGGTGTTGATGGCTTTCACATAATTCAGTTTTCAACAGACGATAGTATGATCGTGAAAATGTTCTTTTGTGAATATGACAGTCCCGGTATCAAAACCATCGGTATTTATTATTATATTATGTTGTGGAAAATGAGTTATTTATTTTGTCCAGGTGTTGTTTACCTGTTGGCTCTCACGTCATTCATTTTTCAGTAGAAGCCATTGTAATCGTGATCGTAATCTTTTGGAAAAAGTAACAGTCTTGGCATCAAAACCAACAGTATTATCAATATATTTAGTTTAGATATTTATGTCGTTGGAGACCTTCTCGGCTATACGCAGTGATGGGTTAACCGACTCTTCATGATCCGCAACATGAATATCAAAACTATAAAGCATGTCATAGGCGACGATTTTGAGACACAAAAAAGAAAATGTATGAGCTTTTGTCTTAATCTTATGATATTATGTTGTTTCAAGGAATTGTATTGGTGAAAAAAAAATCCGAAATTATTGGTCAAGCATTAAATACATGTAGATACTCAATGTCTGTTCAATCATGGGGGAAAGTCCATGATTGACGTGTGGTGAAGTAATTCAGAGGTCAATACTTCTTTGCTAAGTTCAGAACTGTATCAATATACCGACCTCGAACATGATAGAAACTTGATGAGTAAGGTATGCAAATGAGCTAGAATCTGACCGTTCCGACCAAATTGAGCAGAACTCAGTCTGATTGACCGTCCAATTGAACTTGGTCACAAAAGTTCTTGGAGTACTTCCATTGATTTCTTGTTTTTATATATTTCTCCTTTATGACTGTTTGATGTTATCAATTTATGTTTTGTGCAATTTGTTGTGAAAGTATGTTTCATCAGGGACCCGCCATATCTTGTAAGAAGATTGATTTCAACATGTTCCGAGCTGTATTTGTTGTGAAGTTCATATTCATCATATTCATTTTAACATGCAAAGGGTTTTCATAAATATTTATGTGCTCAACGAACAGCCAACGAAGAGGTTCAAGTCAGGAACCTTGTGCAGAAGCCCATCAGCTGTAGATCTGTGGAGAAACTGCAAAGCTAATATCACATAGTTGATATGTGATATAATATGGATAATGTGGGGCGGGGAATGTACATACATCCACATCTATTTAACAGGTCATGATGTCAATAAATTATTCCTTTGCACAGTGACGATTGTTGTTATCTGACCTGACATTGAAGCTGTTGAATTGCAAATACCGAAGTCGGCCATTTTCAATTTCCAGTTGCTCGATGAGGCTCGTGCTTGCAGCCAACTGTTCATTTACAGACAATGGAGTTCGTCTAAAGCGCATGTAATCATGATCAGGATGTGGTGCTTTGTGTGTGTTGTCAACAACCTCAGTGGAACTTTAAAAGAAAAAAGAAAATAACTTTCAACATTTGCAGTGAATCTACAATATCTTTACTCCAATTCAAGTGAATTTATTTGCTTTGAAGCTTCCATCACACAACTAAATTAGTACATGCTGTTAATATACCTAATTGATTTTGTGTTCTTGACTTGACAAATAATAGATGTCAGACCTTCACCATGTTTACAGCTGTAGGTTACTTGGTTAGCGCACAATCGTAGTTATCATTACAAATATTTTAGTGATAATATATTTGGTGGCAATTTCTTCAGCCAAATGACATCGTTAAGACATGTGCTTACGTTTCATCATTCTCTGAAATGCCCAGATGAAACCTGATAGAATGAAATCATACCCCCCAAAAAGCCAGTGATTCTAATTGTATATCTGTCCCTCAGTTTAGTGCCTAACAAGCAGAAATAGCTGAAGTTGGTTACCAGAACATGAGTATATAGTTTCAAGCAAGCAATCACAATCATGTATCAGTTGGTAACCTACCAGCAAAGCTGGTCATCTGTAGTAAGAATTTAGTAACATTATAGAGATAATTCGCTACATTAAATATACTGTGATTCAGTACTAGTAATACTAGTACTGAATGGAAAATTAGTAACCTCAAGGCTGTAGTGTAGTATTCACGCAGTTCGTCTTCTATGTTGATGTGTTCAACGAGATAATTATTGACGGTTCGGAAATGATACACTCGATCTGTACTTCCGGTAGCGAATAGAAGTTCTGAAAAACGTGTTCATTGTTATATTCGAGTCAATAAACATTACATTTTGGCGACGAGATGGCAGAATCTTTGCCTACATTCCCTCGTTTTGATGTCAGTTACGATGCTGGTGACGTCGCTGTCCGCTGGAAAAAGTGGATCGCCCGCCTGAAAAATCTGATACCGGCTGTCAACATCGATGACGCTCGCAGACAAAAAGCACTGCTGCTGCACTATGCTGGCGAGGAAGTTCACGATATATTTGACACTCTGGCAAATACTGAAGCCGCAGACGGTGAAAATGCGTTTGACAAAGCAGTAACAGCCCTGACGGCACATTTTGCGCCAAAACAAAACAAAGAATTTGAAATCTATAAGTTTCGTCAAGCCTCACAGCAAAAAGGTGAAAACATATCACAATTATGCACTCGCTTGAGGCAGTTGGCCACAACTTGTGACTTTATAAACACTGACGCAGAAATAAAGAGTCAAATCATTCAGCAGTGCTCCTCAAACAAATTGAGAAGAAAAGCCCTGTCAGATCCAGACATGACTCTTCCCAAACTCCTCGAAATTGCCAAAACCATGGAGGAGACCGCTGTACAAGCCAAAGGTATTGAATCACATACCGAGAGAGCCAAGAGTGTCAACAAGCTCTCTCAAAGTTCACAGAGACATGGACAGAGACACCCCCAAGCAAGCTCACACAAACCAAACAGTGTTAGTACCAAACACAGAAGCGCTCACAGTAACAAAACAACCTCAAACAACCTGTGCTTCAACTGTGGACAGTCCTGGCCACATGAGGGTGGTCAACAGAAATGTCCAGCGAAGGGACATGTGTGTGAAAACTTTGAGATGAAAAATCACTTCGGGTCATGCTGTCAAAACGTACCTGAAGTACAACAAAGTCGTCAGAAACTCGAACAAACGCAGAAGACGTAGACGGAGGAATCCATATTCGTCTGTAAAGAGAGTCGAGGCAGAAAGTACAGAATCAGACAGTGATGAGTACGTATACACACTCCACCTCAATACACTGGGCAAGTCACTGGGGCACACAAACTCCAAGCGTCCCACATTCGCAGTCACCGTGAACAGTCAAACACTCACACTCACAGCTGATACTGGGGCAGAGGTGAACGTGATGGATGAACGGGACTTCGCGAAACTGTCCCCACGTCCAAACCTGGAAGCTACAAACTCCAAAATATATTCCCATATGGTTCACAAAAGCCCTTGAAAATTAAAGGAACTTTTCAAGCTGATTTTCGGTACAAAGAAACACAAACGAGCGAGAAGTTCTATGTCATTGGAGGCTTCGGTGGATCTCTGCTCAGCTACAATGCATCGTTAAACCTCCCGCTCATCAAGATTATCCAACAGACATCAGTGGAGCATGAAAACAACAATGACTTCATCACCAAGTTGGTATCTGAACATAGAGAGCTATTCACAGGGCTTGGAAAGCTAAAAAACTTCAAAGTTAAGCTACATATCGACTCAGAGGTGCAACCTATTGCGCAACCCCACCGGCGAGTTCCATTCCACGTCAGAAAACAGCTAAACGTCAGGAACAGCTAAAGCGGGATGAAGAACTCGGAGTGATTGAGTGAGTCGAAGGACCAACGCCGTGGGTATCTCCGCTGGTCGTAGTCCCCAAACCCAAAAATCCTGACCAGATCCGTGTCTGTGTGGATATGCGACATCCTAACGAAGCTATCATGAGAGAGAGGCACATCACGCCAACCATCAATGAACTGGTGAGTGATTTCAATGGCGCGTCTTGTGTTCAGCAAATTAGATCTTAACCAAGGGTACAACCAGCTGGAACTTGACCCAGAATCAAGGTACATAACGACCTTCTCGACCAACCTAGGCCTGTGGCGGTACAAGCGACTGAATTTTGGAGTGTCAAGTGCCGCAGAGGTGTTCCAAAATGCCATTCGCCAGACTTTGACTGACTTGCAAGGCACAATCAACATCAGTGATGACATCCTGGTGTATGGGTCATCACAAGAAGAACATAACAAGAATCTGAAAGCCACTTTTCAGCGAATCAGTGAAGTTGGCCTGACACTGAATGAAAGCAAGTGTGTGTACAACAAAACCACTCTAGAATTCTTTGGTTATGTGTTCTCGAAAAATGGCTTGTCAGCTGACCCAAAGAAGGTACAAGCTATCGACAACATCAGCACGCCAACACACACAACTGAGCTCAGAAGTCTGCTGGGCATGCTCAACTTCTGCTCCAGGTTCATTCCAGGGTATGCAGCTCTAACCCAGCCGCTGCGTGACCTCACCAGAAAAGGTGCCCCATGGAACTGGACTTCGAAATGTGAGGCCGCACTGAAGTCACTAAGAGACTCACTGAGTGCTGCTCCAGCCCTTGCATATTTTGACACCACAAAACATACAGAGCTCTACGTGGACGCAAGTCCCATCGGATAAGGTGCTATACTAGTCCAGAGAAATGCCGGGGACAAAAACCGCAACATCATTGCATATGGAAGCCGTGCTCTCACACAAGTCGAACAGAGATATTCACAAACTGAAAGAGAGGCACTTCCAGTGATCTGGGCCTGTGAGCACTTTCACCTGTACATCTATGGGCAGCCAATAGTGATCTACACCGATCATCGCCCCCTGGAGTCAATCTACGGAAACCCAAACCTTAACCCTCCTGCAAGAATCGAACGCTGGACTCTCAGACTTCAGCCCTACAATGCTAAAGTGTGCTATCGACCTGGCTCAGAAAATCCGGCTGATTTCTTATCGCGACACCCCTGTGTATCCACCAAAGTAACATCTCGTGAAGAGAAAGTGGCAGAAGAATATGTGAACTATGTTTCGACAAACGCTGTCCCAAAAGCCATGAGCGTTGACATGATCAAGCAAGAAACTCTACAAGATCCAACTCTACAAGCTGTCAAAGAGGCTATACTCTCCGGCAAATGGCGCCTGCCACAGTCACATGACATAGATGTAGATGCATACCGACAGTTTGAACGCCTCAAAGGCGAGCTCACAGTGTCCCAGGAAGGAGACATGATACTCCGTGGACATAGACTGGTGATACCAAAAATGCTACAACAACAACCCACCCAGTTAGCGCATGAAGGACATCAAGGTATCATCCGGACGAAAGCCCTGCTCAGACAGAAGGTGTGGTTCACTGGGATCGACAAAATGACAGAACAAGCAATAAAGTCTTGTATTGCCTGTCAAGCAGCAGTCCCAGAAACAAAACGTGAACCGTTGAAGATGTCAGAACTACCACAATGTGCGTGGGAGCAAGTCAGTGCTGATTTCGCAGACATTCAAACTGGACAATACCTCCTTGTATTTATGGATGATTACTCACGATTTCCGATAGTTGAGGTTGTCGGATCAACATCCGCAAGCACAGTGATACCCAAAATCGATAAGGTATTCTCAGAGTACAGAATCCCCAAGGTGCTTCGATCAGACAATGGACCTCCATTCCAGAGCCGAGACTTTGCGAACTTTGCAGAAACTCTAGGATTCCACCACAGGAAAATTACACCATACTGGCCCAGAAGCAATGCCGAAGTAGAACGGTTTATGCGCACGTTGAAGGTGATCAAGACATCGATCAGTGAACAAAAGACCTGGCGAAAGGAAATGTATCAATTTCTGCGAAACTACCGCGCCACACCTCATTGTACGACAAATCAGTCACCATCACACCTCATGTTTTCACGACCATTCAAGGTAAAACTTCCCGAGAAACCTGGAGACTGTTCGACGAGGAACCAGGAAGAGCTAAGGAAGCGTGATCGAGTCCAAAAGGAAAAGATGAAAGCACACTCGGATGCATAAGTGTATGTCAAACCCTCAAACATCCAAGTAGGAGACACCGTCCTTGAGAAACGCACCAGAATGTACTCAAAGGGACAGACTCCGTATGATCCAAGACCATGCAAGGTCATCAAGATCAAAGGATCGATGATCACTGCGTAAAGGGGTGACAGTTCAACAGTAACAAGGAATTCATCGATGTTCAAGAGGCTGGATATCCAGGACATCTCAACACTTGATGATGCAGACGACTCAGACGATTCATTGCCTCTGGAAAATGAGCCACAGTTTGTACCTGAGCCTGATGTTCCTCCTGCTTGTCGGATTCAGAGAGATCGTCGCAGACCTCGCTAGTTGGATGGTTATGTTGAACATTGAGTTAAATGTGTTGAACGTTGGTGATGAACATGTTTGAAATTTGATGAGGTTACATTGAACGATTTTTATTATGTCGAACATTGATGATGCTTATGTTTTCTAAAATTGATAAACATTGACCATTGATGATGCTTATGCTTTAAATTGATAAACATTGACCATTGGAGATGCTTATGCTTTTTAAAAAATTTATGATGTTGATGTTGTCAATAAACATTACAAAGGCACTGATCTCTATAGCCGTGTTTCAATATTGTATGCTGGCATGAGATACTACTGATCAGAAAACGTTTCTTACGCGTTCTGTGAGATGTTCGGTACATTATTTATTATAGTAATGATTTTTTTCAATCATGATTGACCGGAAAATATCAAGTAAATTGTTCTAACAATAGACAATATCGCGCTATCAATACGCAAAACCTTTTAGCAAATCTTTGGGCGCATAAATACTTTGCTCGAGACTAGTAATTAATAGTATTCTTCAATCTGTCCTCTGTTGAAGGACAGACATAGTACGAACATAGGTGTCACTCAGGCTAGGAGCTCTGTGATCCATATACATGCATAAACACGGTTCATAGACCTGATAGTTTACAAGTAATTGTTTCCAAGTCAGTCAGGGTCCGAGGGCATTCTCCCTGCTGCTGGTTGTGCTTCAGTTGTTGTTGCTGCTGGCACGTCTCGGGACGATGGCGTTGCTGCTGGCTCAAAACGATAGGGATGGATACCCATATCCTCCCCACCAAAGGCATTATCACTTCCGAATCTCGAGCATCATCAGAATCAGATTTCGTTTCTTCATCCTGGCTCGGCCTGATGCTGAGCTGATGTTTTAACAGATTTATGTGCAAGAAATAAAAACACATCATGATACACTCGCTGTATGGTGTTTGTGCCAAAGCCTAATAATTTTAGGGCTCTGTGGATGGACGAAAAAAATATTTCATGAGGTATCAGTAGTGTTATAGTAGGCCTATAGCGCCTACCTTAGAGAGAGAGGTAGCCTAAACACAATAAATTACCGGTGACCAAATGCGAATTGCTAATGCTGATAGCTAATTGCATACCAATCCATTGTCCGGCCGGCTTCTCACACTAACGAAGCCAAAAACGTGACCTACATTTTGCAGAAGTATATTTCCTGATACATTGTTACTATATTCATAATAAAAACATAGGCCTATAGTATTTGGTGCCCAGTCTATGTTACGCAGTCTTTTGTGCGGTGTATGGTGCAGAGTCTTGAGTATATAGTGCTATGGTGTGGAGTATATAGTGCGCAGTTTGAAGTGCACAATCTATGGTGTGCAGGTCAAAAGATTCGTGCACCATGTATAATTAGACTTTTAACATTCAGATTGCATTTTGTCAACTGTCGCCATTCGGATTGCTCGATTTTCGAAGACCGGTCGTTTGATAAACCGATTTATTTCATTCAATATATTGGTAATATGCCAACATTGTATACCGGAAGAAACAGAAAAATGTCTATTCGTGATAATTTGACACTGATTTGACATTGCGTGTTTGGTAAACGAATTATGACAGGTCTAGGATGATGAGCAAGCGGTTTTGCTAACTTGTGGCCCTTTGATAATGGGGCATATTGAAGGTTTTGTGTTGAAAAACCGGGTCAACCGGGTCCAGTGCGAAATGGAAATGTTTCAATTTGGGATTGACAGTGACTGCGCATGCGCCCCGCCATTTGGCATGGTCCTTGCCGGCGTCGGTAACCCAGTAACTAGTTTGCCGGACGAGATCCGACTGGATACATACATGTAACTACGCAACATGACTCAGAAGAGTTTCATCACCGTCATGTAGCCCGGTGTGGCGACACAGAGCCTGTACATGTACGTACCACATCAGGATAGGACTTCCAGCTCAACATGCAATCATGGTTCACAAAGGCCTTTCCCCGAGGCTGCCTTTACTACAAATTCGTTGTCCCCAGGAGTACTGTATGTTCTTCCCTAGCCCGAACGGGAACGGGAGCTGCTAGCAGCACTCAGCGTCATGCTCTCTGGCAATCAGGAAGACCAAACTCCGATTTCTATATTTTTATTTATTTCTATTTTTTAAATATAATACAGCCTACTTTGTTAAAGATGATTCAGATGTTCCACATAAAAATACAGAAACCGATGTTGTGATGGTTAGTTGCCTTATTGATAATATCTTTGTGGAGTTTGGTGGTCGAATATTTCAGCAGACTATTGGTATTCCAATGGGTACAAACTGTATACCATTATTGGCAGACCTGTTTTTATACTCATATGAATCAGATTTCATCCAACATCTACAAAGAGGGGTATCCAAGTTTCAAACTAGTAGCTTTAATTTCATTTTTCGATACATAGATGATGTATTGTCAATAAATAATCCCAAGTTTGGTGATTATTTGGATGACATATAGCCTAAAGAACTTGAAATTAAAGATACTACAGACTCCTCTAATTTTTCCAACTATTTAAACCTAAGGTTGGAGATTGATGAAGATTCTAACCTGTAAACTGGGTTGTATGATAAACGTGATGATTTCAATTTTCCATAGTCAATTTCCCTTTTCTAAGCAGCAACATTCCTATGTCGCCAGCATGTAGCGTGTTTGTCTCACAACTCATACGCTATTCCAGAACTACTTGAAAGTATGAGGACTTTGTTCACCGAAATTCCCAGCTAGCCTCTAAACTGCTGCGACAGGGATATGTTTTACCAAGACTAATAGCTGCTTCCAAGAAATTCTATGGACGTCATCACAATCTGGTTGATAAGTACACAAAATCTGTTACAAGTATGCAACAAGATCTTTTTGTTTTTAATGTCTTGGAATTCATGACGGGTGCCACATGTGAGGCAGGAAATGCTCACTCTTTCCGGAACACCTCAGTTCACCCCTTTATGGCCATATATGGGGGTTCATGAAGTGTCATAAAATTTTCTCGATTTTGCCTCACACTACTTTGGAATTGAATAATGGACTCGGTTTTGTTTGCTCGGATACTACCTATTACCTCGCATATAGGCGCATGCGCCTATAAGTGAAACAACGCCTTTTGAGAAGTCGTGAGAATATTAACTGGTTTCATTTATAGGCGCATGCGCCTATAACTGAAACTAGGCGCATGCGCCTATAAGTGCGCCGTGCTTCATATACATTAATATAGGGTGAGACCGTAGGCTAGGTAGGGCTAATCACATCTCCTGGTTTTAACGCGTAGTTGAAATAAATATTATAAATGTCTCATACGAACATAAACACACAATCCGTTCTAAAATTAAGTTTGTCAGTAATCTCAAGATAAACTGAATGATGAGGGGGAATAACTAGCCAAGTATCCGATCATACAACCCGACAGAGTGAACGTACGTATTTTAACGTCAGCAGGGTATGGAGTTTAGGGTGTCTAAGATGCACGTGAACTCGCCTAACGGAAAATCCAATCAAATTCGAACAATCGTCTGGGTTTTACATAATTTTTCGGTTGAGCGCATACTGATCAACATTATGAATCAAGTTTCACTTATAAGCGCACCCACTTGTGCAAAATTTAACCAACTTCATTTATAGGCACATGCGCCTATAAATGAAGCTTGGCGCACCTTCACTTATAGGCGCATGTGCCTATATGCGGCAGTGGCGTAGACACCACTCCGGCCATGGCCGGACCAATAATTTGGAGATTGTTTTTACATATTTCAATAATTCATGAGAAATAAACTAGTAATCGCTATTGAAAATATTGAAGTAGCATTACTTATTTCTTCTGGGTATAAAATAAGTGTAGCAATGTTTATTTTGAGTGGAACGGGAGCAAAAGGTGCGCGCCCCTTCGATTTCAGGACCCAGATGACAGCATCTAGGTCGATTTTTGTATATGTGTCTTTTGTTCCTGTTTTCCCCTGAAATTATATTTTTGCAAATTTGCATACGGAATATATTATATAGGCTAATTTTATTTTCTTATGTACATGTGCATGTGGCAAAGTCATCTTTTTGTAGGACATGAATACTTTATTTTTGTCCCTCTTTTACGTTTTATAAGCTGTATTTTGCTGGATCTTTATTTGGCACCCTCGTGGAATTGCTTTACGTTTCTTCACATTTCCAGTTCTGAGAGCCTGAAAATTCGATACCGAGCATCGAGAGGTAGTTGGTTTCTGGGACCCTAGGCGGGCCTAGAGCCCACGCCTGTTTGTTGTATTAATCAAACACAATCTTAATTCTTCTGTCAATTGAATTACAACGTGTGAAGTAATTTTTTTGTTGTTCTTTATGCCACTTATGAGGTCAGAATGGGCATTAGCCTATGATTGACATGCCTGTATATTCACTTGGAGAAACACATGCCAATTATTATCAACCTGGAAATAATTGTATATTTTTAATTAGAGATAGGCTATTGAATTCATAAACGTCAACGGCATATTTAAGAATATATAAGAAGTATATGCACAGAAACGGGTTCGATATGTGCGTACGAGTATAGTGTATATGGCAATAGAAAATCATCACACTTGTTAATGTGTTGAGATTCTAGCAGTGAATATTATTCTGATAGTTATTTTTCACTTTAATGAATATGAAAATACTCTTGATGTGAAAGTATGATAATAATAAAAAGGTGTCTGCTTGATAGCAGCACATTTTCGAGCTCTGAGAGCTTCATATTTCACCAAAGAGTATCTAGAAGTCGACAAGTCGTTGGTTTCTGGGGCCCTATGCGGGCCCCAGACCCCACGCCTGTTGTATTCGTTAGCCTACCCAACTGTCCACTCCTTTGGGACATTTTGTGTCCGCCTCTGTGTAATACTAGGTTGCATGCCCAATGCAGGCCTATTTTGTGTCGATCTGTCTATTCTATAATCTTTTGCTAATTGCATGCTTGGGGATTATATGTGTCAAAAAAGTATTA
This sequence comes from Terebella lapidaria, assembly GCA_949152475.1. Lineage (NCBI taxonomy): Eukaryota > Metazoa > Annelida > Polychaeta > Terebellida > Terebellidae > Terebella > Terebella lapidaria. The sequence goes on from OX424558.1 coordinate 33,097,483, forward strand.
TTTACCATGCAGTTTTTTATGCATTCAAAGTTACTTTTCCTCGATAATGCAAAAAAAGATACCAGCTCTGAAAGTTTCTAGAAAACAGCCTTTACTCTCCCAGACATACACCAAAGAGCACCGTACAGAGAGTAGATTTCATTTTTTCTTCTCGGGGGGCTTACGGCGCCCCCCGAACCCCCAGACCGCTATGTGCTGTGTCATTAGGGCCGGACCAATAATTATATGGTGTCTACGCCTCTGATATGCGGGGTAATACGGTATATACTTGGGTATTGTTTCCGTGTTTATTCCATACTGCCAGCAGACGAGCATAAGGGAAAACGTCATCATACTATAGAAACATTGGAACCCGTTGATATTAAATAAACTTCACTATGGTGACGTGAGCTTCGAATTTGAAGGGGACTGAACATGCAGTACGAACGTGGTAAAAACACCTGTCTTGATCTTTGGGCATTTTCGCCACATATGATTACATTGACCTATTTTTCTCCCACTTGTATGCAACATTCAGGAACCTGAATTTTAATTTCGGGACTTTTGACACCTTTGAAAATATTTCGCCCAGGTGTTGTTGACATGCTGGCTTTCACGTGATTTAATTTTCAGCAGACGATAGTATGATCGTGAAAATGTTCTTTTGTGAATATGACATTCACGGTATCAAAACCATCGGTATTTATTATCATAATATGTTGTGTAGGAATGAGTTATTCAGTTCGTTGAAAAATGTTTTGTCCAGGTGTTATTGACCTGTTGGCTTTCACGTGATTCAATCTTCAGCAGGAGACACTGCGATGATGATCCTTATCTTTTGCAAAAAGTGACTCTCATGGCGGTAAAACCATTGGTATTTATAAATATAATAAGTTTAGGAATGAGTTATATATGTCATTGGACAATATTCTGTAAAAATTACTACACATCATCGTGAACAAATTAGCCACAACTCCATGGATACGAAATACTATTACTTATACATGTACCACTGTCAATACCAAAGTAGCTGCTTTTGTATTGGTTCTTTGTCGTTTTGTATGGAAAACACACGATATCCAAAATACACGTCAGAAGACGATTGCAAATCTTAATTTATTTACCGTTCGGTGAATATACAGGAACATGGACTAATGCTAAAAATATGCATCATCAAGTGCATCTGAGGGTTTTTCATTGTTATACCATCTGATCCATCAACTGATCTGTGCCACTGGCCTCTCGCGAGTTCTTGAGGTGGGGCTTCGTTGCAACTGATCAGCGCAGATAAAAGTACTTGTGTTGTTCAGAATTCGTGAGTCGTTTGTGGACCCGGGTCATCAGGCTACCACATCCAAAACTATTTGGTTCGTGTCCATGATCAATTGCACATTGATGGAGTGATTGCCCTTGCGGCTGACGTACGCCTGAAACAGTAAATGACACCCAGCCACATTCTTTGTTACCAGTTGCAACATTACACTGAACTACTAGAAAGACCTGAGGTGATTCGCCTGGTCAAGCACATCTAAACCTATATTTTTTTCAGAAATGAATTCTGTTCTGTAAAGCTATTTTTAGGTTACCGGTCCTTAGGTCCGATAATTTATTGGCATGGCGTTGTATTTCCTCTTGAAACTGGACAATTCAAAAATATTGAAATTGATGTGACACTTGTGACATACCGAGGGCCACTAATCGCCAAAACTTGGTCTTGGTTGATTGTGCCTATAGAGCTCACAATTTACCAAGGGCCAACGATCCGTATGAGCACCAACTCAATTCAATTTATACCTTAAAAGATAAATCAGGTCTATATGATACCTACATGTAGTAATCATTAATGTAGGTCCGTTCCTTCAACTACGTGTCCGCTCTTGCCCGTCCCGGTCCTTGTAGGCACCATATTATTATTCATGATTGTATCTCTTCATTGACATAGTGGGCCGGTATTCAGATTTGTGTGCCGTCCACAAGCCCGGTCACCTCGGGGAAATGACCGATGGCATAATATTCTGGCTGGAACTCCCGAACCTCGCGTTCGTTGTGGGGCATATAAATTTGCTCGTGGACGATGTCCTCACGGAGGGCTGTGACAGATCTCTCGCATCCCCCATTACCACCCACATGGACCCTGTGGCATAAAATCGCAAGACCACTAGGATTTGCTCTCTGGATGTGAGGGGATGTGGGCTACGCCTCCTTCTCGCCAACTGAGGGCCGATCAAGCCCTCGAGATAATCCAGCATCTCACGGTTGAATCGCTATTGTTCCAGGACCTTTAAGAAAATCCACGTATGAACTAGAAAGAAACCAGATATGATTTTTGGGGGCATCTACAAAAAGATTTACATTTTCTGCACATGAATTGGGACCAATGATCAACTACAAACTTGGCGGACGATTTATTTGGTGGATTTTATGGTAGGGAAGAACCCGTCAAATGAAATCTTGCGCCAAAATTAACTTCAATGTGAATACTTGCCCTGTTGACATGCATACAGTAGATCTATATACATTTATGAGTATGAGCCATCCTCAGCAGGCACGGTGTTGATTATCCCTTTCGGCAAGTCAAACATATCCTATCAGAAGCAAAAAAAAACACAGGGTAGACAGTCCACACGGCCTACGAAGCCATGGCGGCCGAACTGACATCCGCTAATCTGCCGATCGTTAGCCAGACGACGGGGAAGAATATCCCTATAGTTGTTGGAAGGGATTGTCCTACTGGGCTTAGAGCATGAAACAACATAGCTGGTGCAAGGGAGAGGGGGTGGTTTGACGGTCTCGGTGGGACACTGAGCCTCGAAATTAATGTTCTGAATTCTCAATTTTGCCAGCAGTCTGGCACGATCGTCCTTTATGAGACGCAGTTTGTTGTTCACTTGTTGGCCAGATACGTCTTCCGGTTCCTGTGCTCTGATCGGTGGTTAGAGTGAGAAGTTCTCCGTCCTTATGTTTTGATGTCCTGGGCGGCTGGACATACCTTTTCTTGGTGGATCCCGATTCCCCGGCGTCTGGGGTGTCTACTGACCAGGTCTCCGCCAAAAATAACTAGCTAAATAAGCATGACATGACCACAGACGGACAAAGTGAACTGGCTAAATAACGAGACATGACCACCATCAAAATGAACGAGTTGATGTAACGATTCTGCAGCGCGTGATGGGTCAATTTAGTATCGCCTAGTTGGACAGCTCTGCATTGCATTTGAAAGCCCACACGAAAAACCTGTCGATTTTACCAAGGTCGCTGTCTGTGAGGGATGATGTATTCCTTTTTTCTATTTTTTTTCTCCAAATTTGAGACAACTGACATTCGATTATATTATAAAGGCAGCAATTTATAGACTTGTGGGTGAAATGGGTTGTAAAGTGGGAATTTAAACACTCCGCTGGGTCTGCGGTGAAGAATATAACAATGATATGTTTTTTGTGGGCGTTATGGTTATTACTATTATTACCGATCAACCAAGTTTATTCTGTGTGGAAGTATATTTGTATCATGTTAAGTGAATAAAACAAGACAAAATATGCCATATGCGGTGAACAGATTACAACGCGACGTTCATTTGGGATTGGCTCCAACGTATGCATCTCAAATACGTTTGAACATAAAATGCGGGCGTCAAATGACATTCGAAACGGAAAACTGGTAGTCCATGAGCCCAGGGGGTCCAACGTGCACCCCCCCCCCCCCAGGACTCTCCGCGAGGGGTGTCATTTTGTTCAGGGGACCCTTGAGCTTCAGAATCCACTTGTTAACACTCGATATCCTGGGATGAACTATCCAATATGGCGGCTTTTCAAAATGGCCGCCATCAAAACCGAGACATTTCTTGAAACACAAATTTGTATTTTTCTTCACCCCTAATTGTGCTAGAGTCACGATTTTGGTACCTAAACATATGTTTTAGAGGTCAAGGAATGCAATAAAAATATTTTCAACTACTTCAGCCTACCCCTTCAGCATGAAATCCAAGATGGCGGCCATCAGAATCACATATTTTGTCACATTTTTTCTAAAACTTTAATATTTTAAGGAACTGTGTGGCCATTATTGACAATTATGTGTCCTAAAACATGCTATTGGTACTAAATAACGTCAGTGGCAAAAATAACAATGTCTCCAATGCCTTAATTGCTGAAAAATGCGTTGAATTTGGCAATAAACACAATCGCGGCGAAACCGAATTCGATCAACAATAAACACAAACTTGTATATATCTTTGCCCCTAATTGTGCTAGAGTCACGATTTTGGTACCTAAACATATGTTTTAGAGGTCAAGGAATGCAATAAAAATAATTTCAACTACTTCAGCATACCCCTTCTGCATGAAATCCAAGATGGCGACCATCAGAATCGCATATTTTTTCATATTTTTTCCTAAAACTTTAATATTTTAAGGAACTCTGTGGAGATTATCAACAATTTTGTGCCTTAGTACATGCTATTGGTACTTGATAACATCAGTGGCAATGATAACAATGTCCCCAATGCCTTAAATGCTAAAAAAAATACCTTGAATTGGCAATAAACAGAATTGCGACAAAACCGAATTTAATCAACAAAAAACAAAATTGCATAAATTTTTGCTACTAATTGTGCTAGAGACACAAACTTGGTACCTAAACTTACGCTTTAGAGGTCAAGGAATGCAATGGAATTGTTTTCAACTAATTTAGCATAGCGCTCCGGCATGAAATCCAAGATGGCGTCCATCATAATTGCATATTTTTTTCATATTTTGTTCATGAAACTTTGATATTTTAAACAAATGTGTGGTCATTATCACCAATTATGTGCTCCAATACATGCTACTGGTACTTGAAAACATCAGTGGTAGAACTAACAATGTCCCCTATGCCTTAATTGCTCAAGAATATGTTGACTTTGGCAATAAACACAATCGTGACAAGACCGAAATTGATCAATGATAATCACAAAATTGCATACATGTATATCTTTTACCCTAATTGTGTGAACTTTGTACCTAAACATATGTGTTAGAGTTTAGGAAATGCAATAATATTGTTCTCAACTACTTTAGCATACTCCATTAGCATGAAATCCAAGATGGCAGCCACCAGAATGTCATATTTTATCATACTTTTTCTAAAACTCTAATATTTTAAAACAAATGTGTAGCCATTATCACCAATTTTGTGCCTTAATTACATGCTGATGGTGCTTAACAATATCAGTGGTTAAAATAACAGTGTCCCCAATGCCTCAACTGCTAAAAGATATATTGAATTTGGCAATAAACACAATTGCAGCAATATTGAATTAGAACACAATCAACAGTTAAAGTCATGTAATGTGCATAAACGTGACATTAAATGTCATTAAGTTAGTTATTTATCTGAAATATATACATGTACATGTACATTACAAAAGCCATTTCCAACAAGCACAGCATTCATCATGGGAAAAATCCAAGATGGCCACAATTTTGCATAGCTGAACGAAGATAATGTACTCTCTTCACCGATTTTGGTCCAGAATTTGGTTTATTCTTATATTTCCATGTATGTAGATTTCAAATATGTACTTAATTTGGCATGAATTGAACTACTCCTCTTGCAAAAGAACATATAAGGTCAAAGTGGTTCTGTGAAATGCCAAATCCAGGTACATATATTGTAATATGCCAGTGAATGTTTGTTATAAGAAAACGACTAATATGTCCATTGCTAAGTTTTCACACATGCAGGATATAACGACACACATGTATTGGCAATTGTCTTTATCATTGTGTCAGAAGTCAGTATTGGCAATTGTCTTTATCATTGTGTCAGAAGTCAGGTTTACAACATTAAATCATCCACATTTACTCCGTTCACACCATTGAGTCATCAGTAGTCAATCAGTCAATAAATATGTCATCAGTTATCACTCAGGTTAGAACATTACGTTACCAACATTCACTCAAATACCAACATTACCATAAGTATTCTGTGACCACATATTACTCAATTTAACAACATTGAGTAAGACAAAGTCTCTTTTTTGTATGATCTTGATTTCACTCAACGATGTCACCAGTTTTCAGCAACTGTTCAGATAACAACATATTCAGTGGTATGTGGTAAAAGATTACTTACGGTAGTATTGATATGTGAGTAGATGTTGGAGAAATGATGTTCTTACCGGAGTGATAACTGATGACATATATTGACTACTGGTGACTCAGTGGTGTGAACTGAATGATTGTGGATGACTTGATGTTGTAAACCTGAGTTCTGAAACAGTGATAAAGATTTTCTTTTTTGCCAATACATGTGTGTCGTTATATCCTGCATGTGTGAAAACTTAGCTATGGACATATTAGGCATCCTTCTAGAACAAACATTCACTGAAATATTACAAGGTAATTTACCTGGATTTGGCATTTCATAGAACCATTTTGACCTTATAATGTTCTTTTGCAAGAGGAGTAGTTCATTTCATGCCAAATTAAGTACATATATATTTGAAATCTACATACATGGAAATATAAGAATAAACAAAATTCTAGACCAAATATCGGTGAAGAGAGTACATTATCTTCGTTCCGCTATGCAAAATTGTGGCCATCTTGGATTTTCCCCATGATGAATGCTTAGCTTGTTGGAAATGGCTTTTGTAATGTACATGTACATGTGTATATTTCAGATAAATGAACTAACTTAATGACATTTAATGTCACGTTTATGCACATTACATGACTTTAACTGTTGATTGTGTTCTAATTCAATTTTGCTGCAATTGTGTTTATTGCCAAATTCAATATATCTTTTAGCAGTTGAGGCATTGGGGACACTGTTATTTTAACCACTGATATTGTTAAGCACCATCAGCATGTAATTAAGGCACAAAATTGGTGATAATGGCTACACATTTGTTTTAAAATATTAGAGTTTTAGAAAAAGTATGATAAAATATGACATTCTGGTGGCTGCCATCTTGGATTTCATGCTAATGGAGTATGCTAAAGTAGTTGAAAACAATATTATTGCATTTCCTAAACTCTAACACATATGTTTAGGTACAAAGTTCGCACAATTAGGGTAAAAGATATACATGTATGCAATTTTGTGCTTATCATTGATCAATTTCGGTCTTGTCACGATTGTGTTTATTGCCAAAGTCAACATATTCTTGAGCAATTAAGGCATAGGGGACATTGTTAGTTCTACCACTGATGTTTTTAAGTACCAGTAGCATGTATTGGAGCACATAATTGGTAATAATGACCACACATTTGTTTAAAATATCAAAGTTTCATGAACAAAATATGAAAAAATATGCAATTATGATGGACGCCATCTTGGATTTCATGCCGGAGCGCTATGCTAAATTAGTTGAAAACAATTTCATTGCATTCCTTGACCTCTAAAGCGTGAGTTTAGGTACCAAGTTTGTGTCTCTAGCACAATTAATAGCAAAAATTTATGCAATTTTGTTTTTTGTTGATTAAATTCGGTTTTGTCGCAATTCTGTTTATTGCCAATTCAAGGTATTTTTTTTTAGCATTTAAGGCATTGGGGACATTGTTATCATTGCCACTGATGTTATCAAGTACCAATAGCATGCACTAAGGCACAAAATTGTTGATAATCTCCACAGAGTTCCTTAAAATATTAAAGTTTTAGGAAAAAATATGCGATTCTGATGGTCGCCATCTTGGATTTCATGCAGAAGGGGTATGCTGAAGTAGTTGAAATTATTTTTATTGCATTCCTTGCCATCAAAAACATATGTTTAGGTACTAACTTTGTGTCTCTAGCACAATTAGGGGCAAAGATATATACAAGTTTGTGTTTATTGTTGATCGAATTCGGTTTCGCCGCGATTGTGTTTATTGCCAAATTCAACGCATTTTTCAGCAATTAAGGCATTGGAGACATTGTTATTTTTGCCACTGACGTTATCTAGTACCAATAGCATGTTTTAGGGCACATAATTGTCAATAATGGCCACACAGTTCTTTAAAATATTAAAGTTTTAGAAAAAATATGACAAAATATGCGATTCTGATGGCCGCCATCTTGGATTTCATGCTGAAGGGGTAGGCTGAAGTAGTTGAAAATATTTTTATTGCATTCCTTGACCTCTAAAACATATGTTTAGGTACCAAAATCGTGACTCTAGCACAATTAGGGGTGAAGAAAAATACAAATTTGTGATCAAGAAATGTCTCGGTTTTGATGGCGGCCATTTTGAAAAGCCGCCATATTGGATAGTTCATCCCAGGATATCGAGTGTTAACAAGTGGATTCTGAAGCTCAAGGGTCCCCTGAACAAAATGACACCCCTCACGGAGAGTCCTGGGGGGGGGGGGTGCACGGTGGACCCCCTGGGCTCATGGACTATGGGCTTCAGATGAAAACACCAGTATATAGTATTCCGTTTGAAATTGGGGCAGTGTACTCATTCACACAGCCATAAACAGTTATGATTGTCTGCTTAGCGTCCTTGTAATCGGTAATAATATTGGATATCATTCTGTTTTATGTCTGTCGATTATCAGCCTTAAATATGTGCAAGATAATTACGTCCAATACCCCCAGATGTCATGTTATCTAGAGAATATTACCATGAAACTATGCAGCCTGAATATGAAATGAAATTTTCAATTGTTAGCTTACGGAAAAGTGCTGGTGAGTGTGAGTATCAGACTTTTACCTTTAATGTAAAAAAAATAGATTTTGATGATGCCAATAGCAAACCTAAGATAACACATTTTGAAATAGAAATGGAGCCCGACCAAATGTGTTATCTGAAGACACACTGGCGTCATCAGGGGTGGATAGTGTGTCAAATGTAGTTGTTTCTACTGTACACCTATTTAGTTTTAGTGACATTGAGCGAGAGTTTATTTGCTTTGAACCAACCAGCTATGAATTCGAATTTCTCGTTTAGCATATTGGCCACAAAATCAATGTTTTGCCGGTTAAGTAGCATTCTTTCACATTTGACGCCCGAGCGCTAGTCGGCTCTCATGAGGAAGAAGAGAGCTAGGGGCGTACTCATGCTACACGCACACGCGTTTGGTGTTTGTGAGGGTGTGAAACTTCGTCATGTCGATCACGTTTTCAACGTAGACTCGGCGGATATTGTTGTTTATTTCACCCAATCGACGACGATGGTTGTCCGATCTACCCACAAATTATGTGCAACAATACGGCGTCAAAATCGGAAATCCGAGAATGACCCAGCAATACTGCATCGTTGGAAAATGAAAACTCTTCGTTTTGACCAATGTTAGGTATCAAAATGAAGCATCGATGATCGTTGCAATGTCCCAAGAATTGTTGAATATATCATTGGCCAGGTCTTCAAAGTTTATGTAAAAACAGACCCACGGAGGGTAGGCATGGGTGGCCCCGGTCCTGCTATCATTTGTTTCAAATATAGTAATCTCAATAAAAGGATTCACAGCACTTTCAGAAATAATATTGGTTACATTTTTATCTTGTGAATAAACGCAAATAGTGTGAGAAGGTCTGAACTCTTATAAACATCTATGGAGATGTTCTTCCTTGTTTATTATATTGAGAATAATAAGTGATTTAATCCATAATTAAGGTTATCAATCACACAATTTTTCCCATCCCAGCATGTTTCCGCTGGCCATAAAAATAATTCTCTCCATTGTAGGTTATTTGTGTAAAATTTTCATCGGCTTCTCACTACAGGAATAGATCCAATGTTCGAGCAAGTTCAGGCAGCTTTGAATATTGTACGGAGCCGACTGAACATATTGTGTAGTTAGAGCATGACGTCATTTGTATTCATTTTATAAAACATTTTGACTTCTTCAATTATTAATGAGGTATCTGGGTCACTATAACAACTAAACGTCCGTATATATAAAAAGCACATTGTATACCACAATTTCGAAAGCATCATGTATACTCGGATTTTTCTAACTCGTTTACACTGTTTTTCGCTAATATTTTTGTGATGCTAAAGCTATCGTTCTATAACTTGGCATACTCCACCTGGGAGTCAAACGGCAATTTTCTACCAAATTTTAGACAGCTAACGCGAAAATTGAAAAAGTTGGCAATCTACCTCAATGTTAATTTTCAGCCCAAAACGGAATCTGGAGAATCTGAGCATATTCGAGGAATTGGTCCTGTTTACATCCATCAGGATTCGAAAAATTCTTGTAACTTTGAACCAGAAGATACACTGGGGTGTATTCTACACAAACATGTTGATTTTGAAACATTGCTCCGATACAAAACCGAGCAAATGCACAAAATTGTGTGCGGGCCCAGAAATTAAATAATAGGGCTAAATTTAACATTGGGGTAGATTGGCAACTTTTTCAATTTTCGCGTTAGCTGTCTAAAATTTGGTTGAAAATTGCCGTTTGACTCCCTGGTGAGGTATGCCAAGTTATAGAACGATAGCGTTTAGCTTCACAATAATATTAGCGAAAAACTGTGTAAACGAGTTAGAAAAATCCGAGTATATGTAGGATATATATATGTCAACAAAATTCAGAATAAACAAAATTAAATACACTTGGTGCAACAATGCTTATGTTCTTTCTTCAGGTGCTAAGCCTTTAATTTAGTTGTGAAATACGGTTGACTAATTGATCACTGTTTATAGGGCACACTCTTCAGCTGGGTCTCTACCACAGCGACAGGGGTCATCAGAGTACAAAGAAATTGATCATATCTTTTTCCTGCATTTTTTTTCTTTCAAGTTACCATTTTTTCCCTGGGTATCTTGTTTATGAATAGCTTTCTTGTGCTTCAACAATCTTGTCCAGGTTTGTATTTTGCTCTGCAGCGAAATCTAGGAACTATCTGGGTGGCTCAGTCCGTTTCCTTTTCTTTCTTCCCGTTTAGGTATGCTGGTTTCTGAGGATTTGTATTCCAGTAATCAGATTCGACAAAACACACAAGTGCAACAACTGATTACCAAATATTAAGAAATCAACCACCCCACCACACTCATCGATATAAGTATCAATATATTACCACCAATACAAATAATATATATTGCAGTTATTCAAATGGGTTCACACTCGTCTAATAATTTGAAACAGACAAAAATTACATGAAAGGCATGTGTAGTTTGAATGGAATTTCAATGTATATAGTTGTCTAAACATATGATAACGCTATTGTGTCCGTTAATTGTACACATGGTGATATGTCAAGCTGCGAAGTACTGGTACTCGAACGCGAATTCATGGCAGCACTCAGCGATTCATTGTCACTCGTAGCTGTGGGAGGTTCACTACACTGGATATGATTCATCACTTTGTAAATGTACATGAAAAACTAAAAAGTTCAAAAGTGTGTGTTTTGACTCCTCCAGGCAAACCCCAGACTACTTCGATCAAAGGTGACTTACGTTCATAAAGTACAAATCATAAAAACTTACTTTCGTGTCTGAAAGCCTGTATTTGGAGCAAGTTACCAATTTTATCTTTCATTCTAAATATATTTCTCATTTTAAATTCACAGGCCAGCCAACAATAACGTCTGTACATTTTCAAGAGGGGTGGGGGTGGGCTTTTTTATTCACGCTCGTAAATGTCCATGCCGGAAACTTCCATACAAACACATATCCACATTCCTTTCAAATCGAAGCTAACGTGCCAATACACCATTCTGAACACATAAGCGTTCTAATGGGCCTGCTGACAAACTGATCTAACAAGAAATCGACATCATAATCGCTTTTTTTAATCCATCCAACTCTGTCATTGAGTGAATTAGGCGTCAAATACCTCTGACATCACTTTGACACTGACGCCTGACATTCGCACCGACGTCCAATCATCACACGTGTGGAAACTTCGCTTGGGTTTCCCCCAGTACTTGGCCTCTGGGGAGAACTGCTCATGTGTCCACGCAGGTCCCAATATCATCAGATACGGTAAAGGGAGGTCATGGATAGAAGTCTATTGGGGCACCAGAGTCCACACCCCTGACTTACGTATTTTGGAAGTGGAAACGGTCATACTTCCGACCAGATACTATCATATATTTGGATTGTAGGATTTTTTGGTTTGTGGTGTCATTAGGCCACACCAAATTGTAAAGTTGGTCTATGGATTTTCCCCCAAAATTTTCTATACGGAGGAGATTTTTTTTTTTTTTTTTACAAGTAAATTTTTTCATCTATGGAATTTTGACCAAAATTTTCTATACGGAGAATTTTTTTTTTTTACAATTAAATATTTCTTCTATGGATTTTCGACAGTAATTTTCTGTACGTGGGAAATTTTCTTACAAAATAAACTTTTTCTTAACAGACTTTCGACTAATATTTTCTATACGGAGGGTATTTTGGTCAAATGTTCCCACTCAGATTGTTATTACAGGTATCACATGTGGATCCAAGAGTTTTTACTATGAATTTTACATACACATCTTAGCGCACACGTTGTTCAACTCGTATAAACAAAGAATGAAACAATTATGTGCATGAGATACTAGTACACACTTTATTATGGCCTCTATATGCACCAAAATGAATGTACAGTGGTCCCTGTAAGATAAGACCTCAACGTTTGCAGAGAAAATGAGGTCTTATCTCACCATGCTTACAGGAAGTCTTATTTCACAGGTTCATCTACATGTTAAACTGATCTTTGGGGAATACAAAAAAGTCTTTACAGACAGGGAAGTCTTATTTCAGAGGTATCTTATCTAATAGGGACCACTGTAATTAATATAATCAGTTAGGACACATATTGTTAACATAGAGATCTCAATAGGTGAGAAATATGGAGAAAGATGTAAGTATTGGTATTATTAAATGTTTTGGGATTAGAAAGTACAATTACACATATTTAATACCAAGAATAGTACAATTCCCTAGAAAAAACCTGCTTAGTACCATATTTTTTCTGAATTTTATATAGAAAAGCTTTGCTCGTTAACAATTCAAGATGAAATACGGGTGGCGGCGGTGAGATTAAAAAAAAAAAATTTGATATCGTGGAAATTCGTAGCGGCGATTTTTTTTTATAAAAAAGTGAAACTCGATTTTTTATAGGCGGCGATTCCATAGACCAACTTTACCATTTGGTGTGGCCTAGTACAGTATGCAATCCAGAGCTGGACATGAGTGGTAAGTTTTTGTAGAGACAGGATGTTACAGATCTTGACCGAGTCTGCATGACTGATGATGTTTTTGGTTGTTGCCATATCCATTTCGAGGATGTATGGCATTCCTCGAGCTTTCATTGGTCGCCGCATCAGGTTATGGACCTGTATTGATTTCCTTATATGGTCAAAATGAGGCATCAAAGTACTATATTATTTAAAAACTCCCAGTTTCTCCTCCAAATACACATGTATCACTTTAAAATGTCTCTGTTTTGGTTTGTATAGTGGTATTATGGGTATTCCTCTATGTACATGTGAATTTTCATTACTTGCCGGAATTTAAATTCCGGCAAGTATGTTGGTCGGTTGGTTTGTGTGTTTATGTGTTTGTTTGTTTGTTTGTTTGTTTATTTGTACGCCCTCTAGCATCCACAATTCCGGTTTGATTTTTCCCAAACTTGGTGAGCGTATTCTCTAGGATGATGGCTCGCGACTGCACGTTTTTGGTGATTCTAGGTCAAAGGTCAAGGTCAAGGTCACGCAAAACGTTAAAAACACATAAATGGCCATAACTCCGGTTCTAATTGTGGTAGAGACTTCAAGTTAAGTTCATATTGTAGATAAGTTCGAGTTCTATCTTTTGTGACCTCGACCTTGACAATTGACCTTGACCTTGAGAAGTTCGCCATGAGGTGAATGTCAAGGTCAAGTACGAAGGTCAGCGCACTATATTGAGTAGTATATCGTTGGAAAGGTCTTGACGACCTGATTGCAGCAATACCTTATTTTTGGCGCTGCGACGTACACTGACGTCACAATGACGTCATAAACGTCAAATATCCGAAATTTCGAAAGGCCATAACATCGTCAATACTGTATAGAATCTCTTGAAACTTGATTAGCATATGGACAGCAATGACCTCTACGAATTTAAGTACAAAGGTCAAAGGTCAAGGTCAAGGTCATCAAAATCCCAGAAAAACACGTTTCCGGTAATAACATCCGTTTGAATTGTCGTAGGTTCATGAAATTTAAACCATATCATTCAGAAGAGGCATAGCAATCGGACGTATATGTCAATTTCATGATTGACCTTGAACTTGGTCAGAAAAGTAAGGCCATATGAGGGAAACTTCAAGGTCAAATTTTAAAACTAACTGAAACCTATCAAGTAGTATGTCAAATGAAAGGTCTTGACTCCCTGGTACATACTTTCTCATCAGTTTTGAGATGTGACGTTTATTGACGTCACAGTGACGTCATAAACGTTAATTTTTCGAAATTTCAAATGGTCATAGTGTCCACAAATCTTGTTCGATTCTGATGAAATTATACAGGTAAAATATATGTTTTTATGCACAGGCAATGCACAATTTTCGTGACTCAAGGTCAAAGGTCGAGGTCAAGGTCAAGGGAAAGGTCAAAATCACATAAATGGTCATAACTTCGAAACTAATCATTGCAGAGAGTTCAAACTAAGACCTTATTGTTGCATATCAAAAGGCCTTTCATGAGTGACCTTGAATGTGACCTTTGACCTTGACCTTGAGAAGTTCGCCACAAGTCAATATCAAGGTCTAGTACAAAGTTCAGTGCACCATATTGAATAGGCTACAGTTGGAAAGGTCTCGGTCTCCTGAGTATAGTGATGTCCTAATTTTGGCGCTATGACATTCAGTGACGTCACAATGACGACATAAATGTCAAATATCTGAAATTTCGAAAGGTCATAACAACATCAATACTGGAGGGAGGTCGAGGTCATCAAAATCCCAGAAAAATACATTACTGGTAATAACTTCTGCTCGAATTGTTGTAAGTTCATGAAATTTGAATCATATTCAGAACCGGCATGGCACTCAAACTTATATGTTAAATCCATGAAATCACATGAGTAAATTTACAAAATCAATTTTTTCAAACTCATTGAAACCTGTCAAGTATCATGAGTATGCGTTCCGGCAAGTGGGTGCCCTAGGGGCTCTCGTGTTGATTGGAGCTGTTACTGTGCGCATGAATACATATAAACAAACCGGCCCTTTCTGGGAGTTTGCTTTCTGAGGAATTCGCCAGGTGTCAGCAGCTAACAGTCAAATGCTTGTAGCGTTTGATCTATTCCAACAACATGTGCTGATTTTTTAATATTTTGTAAGTTATATATATTGCTTCAACATACTGAAATTTTATGAAAATTGAAACATTTTGAAAGTGATTTCTCTCATAAAACGTTATAATGGAGTTAAATGGCAATCCTATATGTGTTCGTATACCTAAACCGAGGACATGGAATTTTGTGTATTAAAGTTAAAGTTATCAGATTTGATATAGCGCTCTTTTCAGCCGAACTAAATCCGCTTTCAAAGGCGCTTTACACTTTAACCCCAGTCTGAGTGATTGTACTTGGAGCTGCCACACTCAAAGCGCTCTATACAACACCCATTATCAACCGGTACCCATTTAATCCTGGGTGAAGATAGACACATTAGTGGTAAATGCCTTGCCTAAGGACACTAGTGAAATGGCACAGCAGATTTTTAGCAGGTTTTGTGGCATTTCTTTAATTTGTGTGTGGATAGTGTGCGGTATTCATGAATTTTTCACCATTGCAACCATAGTTTTCGTTCACGTGGATTTTTATTACATATGTAGGATTATATCTACATGCTAATAGCGGCGGTGTTTATCCCCCCCCCCCCCCCCCCTCCTTGAATGCTAAAGACATGGAGTTAGTGCCTTTTTATTTTCTTTATTTTCATATAGTAACCAATATTTCAAATCACTGTAAAATATTATACACTTTCACTGAGGACTACTGGACTCAGACACAGCCTAACCGAAAAAGGTGTCGAAATGGCCACCAAAAATTGAACGGTGGATAATACTAGGTGTCTCTGAAATTCATCACCACAACCTATATAGTCGATCATAAATAAGCTAGGTTAGGCATTGCAGAATGCATTTGGTATATTATTTGCAATTTTGGCACCATATCTGGTCAAGTACGCATTTTTCCGATTTTTTTACCATATTTTTTTTTCGATATTGCCGTAGAACCACATTTTTGACCCCATATGTGTCTCTTGCCGTTTGATCGATTGCAGTCCATCATATAAATGTGTTTTATAAATAAATTTCATACAGCACATAAATTAGTCCCCTGTACAAGGCACCTATGTGACCTAATGTCGGTGATCTCTGGCTTACAGAAACCATATTTTCAACAAATTGTCTACGTTTTTGTGTTTTGTCAAGATTAAAACCTTGGAATTTTTGCTTAATTTAGAAATATACTATATTGAGAGTGTGGTGGTAGCATTTTGCGACATTTGAATACTATTGGTGTAGACAGCAGTATGGTAGAAAGTGTTTGGTGCTAAGCAGCGGGGTAGGACTACCAACTCTTTTAAAATTTTGACATATTTAGTCCAAGGGGAATCAAACTGATGGTAATATATGGGTGAATAATACATTTATCTGAAACAAACCCCAAATTGTCCTTGAGCATGTTTGATCGGGCGTCAAATCAAAATTTCCAAAGAAAATCTCACTTTTTTGTTCAAAATATTTCCTTTCTTAAGTGCAAAAATCACTGTTTTATTTCTTCTCTACAAGTCTTCCCTTTTCACATAAGAGCTCAATAATTGGGGATTATCACCTCTGTATGTGGGGTGTTATAATTGTAAAATGTGAAGAAAATTGCCCTTATTTAGGTTATGGACCTGTATTGATTTCCTTATATGGTCAAAATGAGGCATCAAAGTACTATATTATTTAAAAACTCCCAGTTTCTCCTCCAAATGCACATGTATCACTTTAAAATGTCTCTGTTTTGGTTTGTATAGTGGTATTATGGGTATTCCTCTATGTACATGTGAATTTTCATGTTGATTGGAGCTGTTACTGTGCGCATGAATACATATAAACAAACCGGCCCTTTCTGGGAGTTTGCTTTCTGAGGAATTCGCCAGGTGTCAGCAGCTAACAGTCAAATGCTTGTAGCGTTTGATCTATTCCAACAACATGTGCTGATTTTTTAATATTTTGTAAGTTATATATATTGCTTCAACATACTGAAATTTTATGAAAATTGAAACATTTTGAAAGTGATTTCTCTCATAAAACGTTATAATGGAGTTAAATGTCAATCCTATATGTGTTCGTATACCATCAGCGGCGGCCTATATCAAATACAAAGTTACTTTAACTTCCGGTGCCGCTTAGCACAGTGCACCTTTTTCCACCTGCCGCTCAGCGCACGAACTGATATTCTAGCACAAACATCATTTAATTTTATCAGTTTATTTGACTGACGATCTCACAGCAAGAATTTTGGCCAACGCATTTGTTTCATGCGGCGACCACTTTTGCTACTCTGGATCCCTGACGTTTACTTGTGGATAACAATAACGCAGTATTTTGCGGATATTAGTGGCGTTATGATATTTGGAAATTTGACCGCGTCTCGGGGACGTCAATGAGGGATGGTGAAACGTTATGATGAGCCCTTCTAGAATTGTTGTCTCCCCGCAGGGAGACTTCTTAAACGCTCTCTGAGATTCCCATGGTGGAAATACTCTTCGACTGGGGGATATATCTGGTTTCGGAGAAAAAATGCTTTGAACATGTTTTCTACTGAGGTCGACGTAAATAATTCACTTATTTAATATAATCTGACGAATATTTTTGTCACTATCGCCGATTTACGTGAACATTAGCGTTTCGGCTGGATTTGAGAATAAATACATAACTATGGTGTGCATTCAGTCAACCGTGTATCACTTTTGTCCCTACTGTCGAGTCATCGTTCACTTCTCACGCCTTTTCTATATGTCAGTGCCCAATTTTTGTTTGGAACAGTAAAACTAGCATATTTGTTACGTTCCATTTTTTTGACTGCATCTTAATTTCTAACAATCATAGGCCTACGCATTTATTTTTCGCTGTCTCGCAATGGGCTAATTTTTCGCTGGCGAAGTGCGGAAGATTGAGTACCGTGGTATTGGGCATTGGCTATGTGTAAAAGTCGGAATGGGTTCCGAATTCAACACCACCGCCTTCAACATTGATATTCCAGTGGTTATAAATATTCCGACGGTACTCAAATATATCGGGAACTTCTCATATGACATATTGTCGCATATTTATACACTATTGAAAACAACTTTACGAATATATTGTATTTTGGGCCAAATAGAAAACGGGGCTGAATTTTATGAACACCTTGCTATTTTTTTTTATGGGTCTACTCGATCAGGAACTCGACTTTTTTATGGGCGTACTCGATCAGTGTTCATACGAACTATACGGTACCAATTTCTTTCACATCGGTATTCGTCCGGCATGGATCGTTAAATTGAAAACAGTCTTAGAAATGATCGCGCTATGACTTCTGTCACACGGGGAGATCTGGTGCTTTGCACCAGGTATGATTCTTGTTTATTTACACTAAAAACCAAATAGAGGGGGGGGGGGGGGGGAGGTATAAGAGGGCGGGTATAACCTCACAGCATATATGTCATGATTCGGCTCACTTAGTGACACAATATAATCTTCGAACTGTCCGATGAGTCACTCACACCTCTTGTTCAGTTGAACACTGCCATTGAGTGCAAGGAAGTAGAAATGGATACCGAAGGAAGGCGTATCAGAGGGCGACTTCGGGTCTATGTGTGCGCATTTGGCCGATAGACTAAGGCCGATCGCGCATATCAGACAAATATGCTAGACAAACATGTCTGGCCAGGACTTGTTGGGGCGGGGGCGGGGGGTTATAAGTTATGACTTTCGTGAAATATTGGAATAGCATATCATTTCAATGAACTTTACGGACTTGGCATTCTTCCCAGAAATGGGAAAAACATTTATGATTTATGTTTTTGGGGGGTTACAATGCATATATAAAGAATTTTCACAAGTTACGGTTTCAGTGTTGTTGTTAAAAAGAACTATTTACACTTTTTAATTCGATTTATTTCTATTGGTTTCGATTTGAGAAGTAGCAGGTAAATTATAGCAGGTAAAATGTACAAACACATATTGTGGTAAGGGCACGACACATATTTTTTTTTTGGAATGCCGACAGGCTGTGTGAAGAAATCAGCCTATCCGACACGCGTTGCTTTGAAATGCTCCAGGGGTGGCAGTTTTACAGGCCTCGACGCTATATTGAACAGGCTTGTTTAATACACATTAATAAATTAATGAGTTACCATATTTCACCAATGAGAAATTTTCAGTTTCAAGTCTGATATGTGTTTTGTTTTAATCTGGAAACAAATCACACTGGATGTGTGTACCCGTATACAGGTAATGGTTTGGTGTAATATAGAATATTTTTGCTGAATAAGTTAACATGAATTTTGCTACTTAGGTCAAGTATTGCTCACAATAAAAACAGTTAAGCTAAGAAACATTTATCATTGGACTCTACAAGGCAAAGTTTTTGCCCAGTAGAGATTGTATAGCTTTAGTGTTGATATCAGTTAACATACCAGTATTCATTATCAGCAAACGGAAATATTGAAATCACCCTTAATGCTTGGGAATTGAGCAGGGGTTCATATTGCAATCTCGTGATAAGCTCTCCAAAAATTTTTTGGTAAAAATAATACTTTCATTAATATATTAGTTGTCAAGAGTATTAATGCGTGAAATACAAAATAGTTAAAACCCGGATCATTTATTACTGGCATGGATGAATCACACTATCATTGCAGTAATAATATTTTGTCTGCATTAGCATATTTTGGGCTTCGCCGTCGGCGACCAGGAAGTGTTTACTTATCACTGTCATGCCCCATAGTAGCTGCATTGTATGTACTTCATCGTGATATACTCGGTATTATGCAGAACATCGCTGATTCACCAGATAGAAAGATACTCGATCTCCAAACTACACCTGATGATACCATTCCACAGCCCACTTTCGTTAATCAAACATAAAATTTAACAATGACGGAATTTTGTAAGTGTGTACAAATAAAGAACCAACAATCTTTTGAATTCTTCTCCAGGAAGTAACTGTTGACATAAGTTTTTTTTTATTTAGCATGTTTTTTATTGTTCAGCGTAAACGAAAATATGCAGTAATGTGATTCACATCATGTTGATGTTGTTTGGTGATGAGTAACATATAATGCGGAAGGAACATATTTATTGACAGTACATAGCATGGTTATTTATCATATAATATTTTAAAGTCGTGACTATCTTACATCTTATCTGACTATCTTATATTCATTATAACAGTGTTGCGACCAGTGTATCGAATGAAGTCGTGAGATTGTGAAGAGTCGTGATTTGTAATGCTGTAACGTGCTTGAATGCACGTGAGACCCGCCAGTTTTGGTGATCTGTGAACTCTGCCAATGATCTTGTTTACATTCTGATGGCAAATCTTTTCCTTTGAGATGACAGCGAAGAATGGGAAGTCATGAAGTTGTACGTAGATAAGAACAATTACAAAACGTGGCACGTCGTATATTTAGACTGGTTTGTCATTCCGATTGTATCGTACAAAATGCAACTTTTAGAATATACAATTGTTAACAGCTGACATAACACTGCACAAATAATACATATAGAATAACAGATTCAGGCTGCAAAAATATTGACGTGTTATGATATACAGATATATTTAAATGTATGTTACAACAATGCATGAGTAGTACTAGTATATCAATAGTATATACATGTAGTCTATATACATTCGATACATATGAGTCACACATTATATATCTAAACTAATCTACATTTTTGAGACCACAGTCGCTTGCCTGTAGGCCCGCTGCAAATGTGTATGGCCGAATGTTTGGATATGGATTGAGAATAATGATTCACAATCATAATATCACGTACACAAGGTTCGAGGATTTTAATGAATTCGATTACATTCACAATGGATCTCTTTTATGTGAAAAATGCATGGCAGTTACAAATAATTTTAATGTGAAACAAAATAACCGGCAACATTTCCGACCCTGACTCTGGAACCACCACTTCAACCAGCTACGTTGGTTGTGTTTGTTCTCCAAATGTTATTTGAATCACAGTCTCGTTTTTAGGTTACCGAACCTTTGGTCCCATAACCTATTGCCGTGGCGTCGCGTTCACAATCGAATCTTTCTGAAATTTTCCACAAAAACGCTCAAAAATATTTCGAGAGGAAGGTATTTTTTTTAGTTTTTTTATTTTCGAAATTCTTTTAAAATGGATTTTGGGTCTTTGACGGTCGTTTTCTCAAAATCTGTTCTGTAACTTTTTTTCTTATTGATGCATAACACTCCTCATATGTACCCCTATGATGTGTATAAGTTTCGTTACCCTTGAATCTTTCAAAGTGGGCTATTTCGGGCCGAAACTCGGCCCAAAAGGGACTTTCCAATGTTAAATTCTCCTATGGTTGATAATGGGACACATTTGTCTAAATATCTCACTTATTAATGAGAACAGAGATTATGAATCAATTGTGGACTTATAGAAAATGATATATGCCGAATATTCTGATGACCTTGAATTTGACCTTTGAACTTATTTTCAAGGTCAGAGCACGAAATGGCTCATATATCGCTTATTATCGATTATACTGCTTAGGAATCAACTGTGGACATATAGGAAATGATATATGCTGAATATTCTCGTGACTCTGAATTCGACCTTTAATCTCATTTTCAAGGTCAGAGCACAAAATGGCTAATATCTCATTTATTATCGATTTACAGCTTAGGAATCAATTGTGAACATGTGGGAAACGATATACGCCGAATATTCTTATGACCTTGAATTTAACCAGTGACCTTATTTTCAAAGTAAGCGGGATAAAATGGCTAATATCTAAAATATAAAATATATATTGTCCGGTAACCTGTCCTAGCCTTTGGGCGTTTGAGTGTAAAACACTTTTCAAGAAAGACAGGATTATAATTTACATGTAAACATCGATATATCCAAATGCAGTAAAATTATGGAACTCCACCACTTGTCAGATGTTTCACAAATGATTACTCTACTGCAAACAATACAATACAATTGTTGTCAGCAATTTCATCTACTTAACAGCGATAAACAGTTTAGAGTTGAGCGAATATGAGGGAATAAGGGAAGGAAAGTTGTATGAATGGCTCAACGAACACGATTATTCACCACATATACACATCGACACATATATAACCATGTAATATAAGACCAATGCTATCAAGGTAATTACAAGCACATCAATCAGAACTAAATATAGTAGGATAGCTATACTGCTACATCTATGTACATGGGCCGAAACGTCCCTTGGTGTTATTGACATTTATCTATCGATCACATCATACACAGGCAATAACATATTGCGTCATATGGCAATGCATATTTTCCCAACAATTTCAAACTAACATTTACACAACTAACTTTACTGGCAATGCTGAATGAATGGAACAATATACACAACCTATCATCTTTGGAGATGCTAATTAATGTTTTTATCAACAAATATGTTGCTTAAAAACGGCTAATATTATGAGGTTAAGAAGCTGAACTAATCACAATCTCAAGTTCCCCATAAAATATTAAAACGCAGATGCCACAAGTCAAAAATGAATATTACTCATTAAGGTGTTTAATCACCCATGTAACATGAAAGTATTACAAAATTGTTGTGAGATATAATGTGTTTGAGGGTCAGATGGCCGGATGGTTACGTGCGAGCGTTTAGTCGCTCAATTTGAACCAAGAGCTATCGCCGGTGCGGGTTCGATTCCGCCACGGGCCGCATGTGCGGTAATTGTAGGGGATTCTGTCCCTTCCCCCACACCTGGCAGTGCGCCCGTGACTCGGAAGTCACGTAAAAGTGGCGGTCACTTTTCTAAAAAGTAATGAAAAAGACCCCTCTGAGAACGACATGTTCCCTGGCAGTGACCACTCTCAGAGGACCAAATTCCAAATTGTGAAGAGCTTTGATAATGTGCGTGACGTTGATAAAGCGCTATATAAGAACTGGTTATTATTATTATTGTTAATATTATTATTATACATTAATATTTGCACCATTTTCAATTGTCTGTGCAAACTGTGATCAGTGAACAAGGCGTTCGTGCTGCAATACACAATTCGGCACATCACTATTTGAATCAGTGCCAACACGATCTATGTTATCTGTCTATATATGCCAAGACTATCTATGTTATATACATGTAGGCCCACAACCTGAAATCATTGCATAATTTCATAAACACATGTACCTTTTCGGTACTATCAAAATATAACTTCGTTGTCAGCACAAACCCACATTTTACGTGTTTAGGCCCCTGTTCAGACACCCATACCGTGTCATTGAATTTCACACATAGAATGTGTTGATAGAGACTGAAGTCGTCCTAACCTGGATAATTTTATCGCGTAATGGAACTACTCGGAATACATATTCGGAAATCTGACTGAGTCGAATCCTGTTAAGCATCCACTTGGCGCTTCGGTGTGAGCTCCTGGGATCAGATATGACACCCTATCAGCCGCGTACGGCTGAATTATCGATCTCTGCTGATCGGTCCGGGCGTGGCTTGTTTCAGGAGCGGGCGTGCATTGTGGGAAGGTTAAGTAGACCGATGTGTTTTGTTCATCCGGGCAGTCTTTTGGCGCGGTGTTTGCTTCCTCGCGACATTCAGGCTTGTCGCGTTTGCTGTGAGATGAAAATAAATAGTATAAAGAAATTGAGAATATTGCACCAACCAGGAGGAATAGAAAGCCAATAATATAATACGTGTAAAGGCGAGTCGAAAATGTTATGTGCACGATCATATTTGTTCCATCGTGCGCTTTGCCCAAACTTGCTGTAATATCCGCATATGAATGATATATCATGCAATAAACGGTTCCATGACGTCATAAGTGGTCATAGGACTTGATCAATGTGGTTGCATACATGTGTGGACATCTACGGGCATTGTTTATTTCCCTAAATAATTTAGGGAATGTTAACACAGAATTTTTCTCTATTGGCCTCAGTGGCCGGGTAGCGTGACTAGTATATTATTGGCTTTTGGTCTGTCACTTCAGCCTGTGTGGTATAAAAGCCCCCTCTCTCTGGCCTCAATCTCTTTTTCTCCATTTACTTGCCCACCCGCCCGACCCTTAGAATGTCACATTACAAATCTTGAGATATCAATTTTAAGGGGTTTTATTAAATACATTCAACCTAACGGTATTTTGCATTTTATCATGTATATTATGTTTCACAAATCACTTGTATAGGACAAAAACTACGTGTATGTACTTGAATGTTTGTATATATGTAAAAATGTATTCGGTTGTATGAATGTGAATGTATGCATATGAGGGATATTAGTCTAGTGCCCTGATGTGGTTAATAAATTTTGCCCACACTTTAGAGTTGTTCATTTCCATACATTCATACAGTAGGAATGAGGTTTTGAACCGGCGCTACAGATATTACGTACGTTATTGTGGGCGTTACTTCGTGCGTTACGGGCGTAGGTACAAGGAAAAATGCAGAGTTAGTGCACTAGTGCAGCTGCTAGTAGATGAACAGTAAACAAACCTTGAAAGTATGTATCGAAATTCTTCAATTGTCAAGACTAAATATGCGTTAGAATGTGTCTGTTTTGTACAAAAAGATCTTTGAATTACTGATTTTGCCCGGGATCGCTGAGGCTAAAAATAAACATCATCCATGCAGTCTAACTCAGCTTTTTCCTGTGTATAAACTATATACGTTTCATTGCCATACCGGATGCACTACTACTTTCATGGACCGACAATAGTGACTTCGGACGAAGTGCACAAATTTATGGTATTAAAGTCCCGGTTGAGACTCACCTGTAGCAGATTGCAGAGGAGACAATTATGACGGCGAACAACAGAGCACCGGCGATAGATCCTCCTAAGATTATGTAGACATTGACCCCTGCAAGACAACGAAACAGAGAACGTTACAAGACAACTTTTCTTATGATGATATATTGATAGGAGATCGAAAATTAGCCCAAGGGCTAAGAAAGGTTACCGGACAATATATAATTTCGATGTTAGTATTTTGTCCCGTGACCTTGAAAAAGGTCATTGGTCAATTCAAGAACACGATAATATTCGGCATATGTCATGTTTAGTATGTTCACAATTGATTCCTAAGCTGTAAAGTCAATAATAAGCGAAATATTAGCCATTATGTCCTGTGACCTTGAGAATGAGGTCAAAGGTCGAATTCAAGGTCATAGCAATATTCAGCATATATCATTTCCTCTATGTTCATGATTGATTCCTGAGCTATAAAGTCGATAATAAGCTAGCTATTAGCCATTTTGTCCTGTGACCTTGAAAATTAGGTCAAAGGTGAAGTTCAAGGTCATGACAATGTTCAGATTATATCATTTTCTATATGTCCACAATTGATTGCTAAACTGTAATCTCGTCGATAAAAAGCGAGATATTAGCCATTTCGTTTTCTGACCTTGAAAATGAGGTCAAGGTCAAATTCAGGGTCATAGCAGTATTCAGGATATATCATTTCCTATATGTTCATGATTGATTCCTAAGCTGTAAAGTCGATAATAAGCGAGAGATTAGCTATTTTGTCCTGCGACCTTGAAAATGAGATCAAAGTTCAAGGTCATGACAATGTTCGAAATGTATCATTTTCTATATGTTCACAATTGATTACTAAGCTGTAAGGTCGATAAAAAGCGAACTATTAGCCATGTTGTCCTGTGATCCTGAAAATGAGGTTAAGGGTCAAATTCAATGTCATGGCAATTATCTGCATATATCATTTCCTATATGTCCACAATTGATTCGTAAGCTGTAAAGTCAATAATAAGCGAGATATTAGCCATTTTGTGCTCTGACCTTGAAACTGAGGTCATAGGTCAAATTCAAGGACACGATAATATTCAGCATATATCATTTCCTATATGTCCACAACTGATCCCTAAGCTGTAAAATCGATAATAAGTGAGATATTAGCCATTTTGTTCTGTGACCTTGAAAATGAGGTCAAAGGTCAAATTCAAGGTCATCAAAATATTCGGCATATATCATCTATATGTAAAAAAAGTTACTGAACAGATTTTGAGAAAGCGACCGTTAAAATCCAAAACTGGCCATTCTTCGACTAAAATGGCTGCTCTGACCTTGAAATCGAGGTCAGAGGTCAAATTCAAGGTCACGAGAATATTCAGCATATATTATTTCCTATATGTCCACATTGATTCCTAGTCTCTAATCTCACTATTTAGTGAGATATTAGGCTTAATATGTCCCAGTATAAAGCATAGGAGAATTTAACATGGGAAAGTCTCATTTGGGCCGAGTTTGGGCCCAAATTGGCCCACTTCGAGCGATTCAAGGGCAACAAAAATTATACATGTCACAGGGGTACATAGAATGAGTATTATGCATCAATAAAAAAAAAGTTGCTGATAAAATTTTGAGAAAATGACCGTCAAAGTCCAAAATTGGCCATTTTCCGACGAAAACGGCCGCCATTTTGAGAAAAAATGCGAAAATAAAAAAACTAAAAAATACCTCCCTCTCGAAATATTTTTAGGCATTTTTGTGCAAAATTTCAGATAAATCCGACAGTGAACTTTAAAGATAAAATTTTGACAGACGACGGACGCCGGACGACGGACGCAACACCACGGCAATAGGTCATCGGACCAAAGGTCCGGTAACCTAAAAACACCGTTTTATAGTATGCTTCTCTGCGCGCTTGTACGGCGGTTTTATGTGTTCGCAGATACATGTGGGTCTATATTGGTCGAATATCCTATTTTGATCAACAGTGCAATGGTTTGTTGAATATTAACAATGTATAAACGACAGGACTGTGGAAAAAAACAATGACGCGCCGTGTATAAATGTCCCATTTATGCCTGCAAACTTCGTTTTGCGTGATTAAATGACAGCTCTGATTTGCTCATGCGCTTCGGTCGTTCTGGCACATAGAACTTGGAATTCGACGGTTCAAAGCGATAATTTTTATAATCACAAGGAATGTGAATCAGAAGATGCGTCCATTGAGGTGAAACTGATTGTTGGTTACTAGTATCCTACTTTGGTTATTGTGACTACATTTTGATAAAAAAATAATAATTATGTAATCTGGTTCGGGCCTACTGACCATGCTTAAATGATCATTACGCCCTTACCAGATCACATTATTGATATATTCTCTTTCAGTTTATTTTGCATCGTGTGGGTTGAAATTTATGGGTCGACATTCATTTGTTTTATTTCTGCTATAACATGTTTGTATACATATTATTTTTCTACAAATAAAGTGATGGAATTACCTTTTCCGTTGTCTCCCGGTGTTGTCGTACTATCTACCTCAGTTGTGAAAGATAGAAGACACGGCTCGATATGTATTTGTTGTGAACATGTTCTTATTTTTTCTCCAAATAAAGTGATGGGCTTACCATTTCCGGTGATTCCCGGTGATGTTGTCGTAACCTCAGTTGTTTCTGTGAAAGATAGAAGACACGGCTCGACATGTATTTGTTATAATTCTGTTATAACATGTTTATATACATGTTATTTTCTTTCTCCAAATAAAGTGATGGACTTGCCATTCCCGGTGATTCCCGGTGATGTTGTCGTAACTGCCTCAGTTCTTTCTGTGAAAGATGGAAGACACGGTTCGACATGGAATAGTTGTAATTCTGTTATAACATGTTTATATACATGTTATTTTTTTTTCCAACAAATGAATTGATGGACTTGCTATTTCTGGTGATTCCCGGTGATGTTGTCGTAACAGTAGCGGAACAATCTGCCTCAGTTGTTTCTGTGAAAAATAGAAGAGAATAGATTGCACACGCATATATTCAAGCGAATAAATATGGCAATCCAAGAATAGTACTATGAAAGCCTGCACAACATTTATAACACATAAACATACATTATGCGAAAAAAATATGTTTAAACTGCTGCTTACATGTATATCAGAATTATACACCAATTGCATTCGTTCAGGATCAATTTCTACCCCGCATCCGAGTCTGGTGGTGCTGCCAAGGTGCGGAGATTGATTTATCTACTACGATTTTTCAACAGATACGTTGGCCTACCTAGTGTACTTGTGGTCGTAATAGTGATATCCGATTTGATAGTTGGTTACTTGGTTGATTGAATGACTGGTTGATGATTAAATGATTGACTGTTAAGTTGGTTGATCTGCTGATTGACTGAAAAAACTAGAATCAGTTTATACTTACTCCGATTGCCACATCCTTTGCACTCACAGACGAAATAGAGGCTACCTTCTTCACACTTTTTGTCGGCCCAGTTGCCGTCCTGTTTTAGATCTAGATGAATACATGGTTCATCCTTTCCTGAGCCTTCTCCTTTCCGCCACTGTGTGTACGTGATAGGCTTGTACTGTTGTGCCTCACATCCTGTCACTGATATAAACGCAATGTAACGACTCATCTCAGCATACTCATATGAAAAACATAATTATGGGAATCAAAAGTTTCATTTAAACTTTCCACGCACAAAAGAAAACTTCCGTATCCGCATTTATTCAGAGATTTCTCCACGTTTTATATCACACTATTTTTCATTTTCATTGATTGCAGAAAAATCTGACTAAGATTTCATGAATGTTGATGACTGGTAATTTGAAACCAGGTGTGTAATTCAATCCAAATATGCATATGTCGTCCAATAATTCCCTTACCAGTAACCCAGGACCAGGGATGCCGCACGACTCCCATCCAGTATTGCTGGGTGGTATTCCTTTCTCGCACTTGATCTCTCAATAACTCTTCCGAGTAAGCTAGGGACCTGCGGCTGTTCTCCTTTTGGCATGACTGGTTTGCATCGGACCAGGTCTGTACCGGGTCTTCGCCCGCTATGACATGTCCTAGAGCAGGAATGAAAAAAGACAGCTAGGATTCGAGCAACACCTGCATGCATATTTCATAATAACGGCAAAAATTAGCCCAAAGGCCAAGACAGGTTACAGGACAAAATATGTTTTATATTTTAGATATTAGCTGTTTTGTCCCGTGACATTGAAACGAACTTGAATATAAGGTCGAAGGTCAAATTAAGATCATCAAAATATTCAGCATACATCATTATCTTTATATTCAGAATAACGGTGGTTTATTTCAGTCACGTGATTCACAAAAGTAAATTCATAAATAGAAAAACTAAATTCGAAAATATTTTTTTGCAAATTGATGAATAAAAAAAAGTAAATTGGAAATTAAAAAAGGTAAATTGTTAATTCGGAAAAAGTAAATTCATAAAAAGGAAAAGAGCAAATTGCAAATTAAAAAAGGCAAATTGTTAATTCCGGAAAAGTAAATTCATAATAGAAAAACTAATTTGGAAATTATTTTATGCAAATTGTTAAATAAAAAAGTAAATTGCAGATTAAAAAAGGCAAATTGTTAATTCCGAAGACGTAAATTCATTAATAAAAAAACTAAATTGCAAATTATTTTTTGCAAATTGTTAAATAAAAAAGTAAATTGTAAATTAAGAATTAGCCCAAGGGCTAAAATAGGTTACCGGACAATGTTTTTATAATTTAGAAATTAGTCATTTTGTCCCGGACCTTGAAAATGGGGTCAAAGGTGAATTTAAAGGTCACGAGGATATTCAGGATATATATCACTTCATGTCCACAAGTTATTCTTAAGATGTAAAGTCGATAATAAGTGAGAGATTAGCCATTATGTGCTCTGACCTTGCAAATGGGGTCAAAGGTCAAATTCAAGGTCATCAGAATATTTGGCATACATCATTTCCTATATATCCACAATTGGTTTCTAAGCTTTAAAGTCGATAATTAGCGAAATATTAGCCTTTCGTGCTTTGACCTTGAAAATGAGGTCAAAGGTTAAAAATGAAGGACACGAGAATATTCGACATATATTATTTCTCATATATCCACAATTGATTCCTGAGCTGTAAAGTCGATAATAAGCGAGATATTAGCCATTTTGTGCTTAGACCTTGTAAACGAGGTCAAAGGTCAAATTCAAGGTCACGAAAATATTCGGCATATATCATTTACTATATGTCCACAATTGATTTCTAAGCTGTAAGGTTGATAATAAACGAGATATTAGCCATTCTGTGCTTTGATCTTGAAAATGAGGTCATAGGTCAAATTCAAGGTCACGAGAATATTCGGCTGATATCATTTCCCATATGTCCTCAATTGATATCTAACCTGTATAGTCTATAATAAGCGAGATATTAGCCATTCTGTGCTTTGACCTTGTAAACGAGGTCAAAGGTCAAATTCAAGGTCATGAGAACATTAAGCATATATCACATCCTATATGTCCACATTTAATTCCTAAGCTGTAAAGTAGAGATTAAGCGAGATATTAGCCATTTTGTGCTCTGACTTTGAAAAAATGGGGTCAGAGGTCAAATTCGAGGTCACGAGAATGTTCAGCATATATCATTTCCTATATGTCCTCAATTGATTCTTAGCCTCTAATATCAATACTAAGTGAGATATTAGGCATAATGTGTCCCATTATAAAGCATGGGAGAATTTAACATGGAGAAGTCCCATTTGGGATCAGTCTCAGAATTGAAAATGGCCACCACACGCAGACCGGCGATTCAAATGCAACGAAACTTATACATATCACAGAGGTATGTGGGGGGAATCTTTTGAAACAAAAATCTCAAAACTGTTTGAATAGTTTTCGAGAAAATGGCCACCAAATTTAGAAATTGGCCATTTTTCGTCTAAAATGGCCGCCATTTCGGAAAAAATGCGAAAATAAAAAACTAAACTTTCCTGGGAATAGTTTTAGCTATTTTTGTGCAAAATTTCATAAAATTTCGACCGTAAACTTTAAAGATAAAAATGTGGACGGACGGACGATGGAAGACGGACGACGAACGCAACGCCACGCCGATAGGTTATTGGACCAAAGGTCCGGTAACCTAAAAATGCCAATTGTTAGTTGCGAAAAAGTACATTCATAAATAGAAAAACTAAATTCAAAATTATTTTGTACAAGTTGTTGAATAAAAAAGTAAATTGCAAATTAAAAAAGGCAAATTGTTTATTCCGGAAAAATAAATTCACAAAAAAAAACTAAATTGTAAATTATATTTGCAAATTGTTAAATAAAAAATTAGCCCAAGGGCTAAGAAAGGTTACCGAGCTCGATTCTACACCGTGAAGATGGCGGCATAACTTTTTTAGAGCTCCTGTCTGTGCGATCGAAATGTAGTGATTTAAACAAAACTTGAGAAACCACAAGTTAACTGGCACAACAGAAACAAATATAAGTGTGATAATTCACAATTGGTGAAATTTGGTGTGAAATTAAGTTGAACAGGTGGTATTTCGAAGGTGTTTACGTTGGTGTTGACCAACAAGACAGTGAAAGTGGGCGATAATAGAGGTGTGTGTCCATGGCATAGGCGACGGCTGAATACAATCTACAGTACACACGGCAATTTTTTGCAGTCACGCCTCAATGAACACCATGTTACACCAAGGTAAATCCAAGATGCATACAAAGCCAGAGGTTTCTATGAGACAGGAACTTCTATCTGCGTTAACAGAAATGGGCCTGGACACGGTTTCAAAAGACCTGGCTGATATAAAGCACATAGTTAGTACTGTACAGACGAAACAATCTGACCTGCAGGCTTCTCTCGAGTTCACGCAAAAAGCACAAGAGGCCACCAAAGAGGATGTTAGAATATTAAGAAACCACAATGAGCAATTGATGAAACGACTCCAGTTCTCTGAGAATAGAATAACCGAACTTGAAAACAAAGTGATAAATTTGGAAACGAACATTGACGGAACCCAGTACCACTCAATGAAAAACAATCTCGTTTTCTACAATATTCCAGAAGCCCCCAAAGAAAACACCCGATTAATTTTGATGAACTTTTTGAAGGGTGACATGCAAATTCCCAGAGAGTGTTTCAAAATCGAGCAGCTTGATACCTCTCAACCCCCAAACACTGTCTGGGTTGAACGATGCCACAGATTCGGTCAAGGGGGGCCATCGAGACCTCGTCCAATAGTCGCTGTCTGCGTCCTGGGCAGGGAAATCATCATGTCACACACTAAACAATTGGCTGGAACAGACTTTTTCGTCGCGCAACAACTACCACCGAAACTCGCAGAAGACAAATATAAGATTTCCCATGTTTACCGGGAGGCAAAAACACAGGGGAAAAAACCGCGATTTGTGGGTAAGGGCTCCGCGGTACTGGTGGACGACGAGATACACAGACTCCCTACAATCCCAAAATGCCACCTCAGCACTACAGAACTGCTAGAATACAAAAATAAGATCCAGGTCTCGAGTAGTAACATAGTTACTGAGCAAGGAAACCACTTCGCTGCACATGTGACTAGAGTCAACTCAGCTGCGGATATCTCTCCTGCACTGTCAGTGATAAAACACTCTCATCACAGACTCTCCAATGCTACCCATTCCATGTTTGCAGCAAGGATCTTAACAGAGGCCGGGCTACAGGAGTACTCTGATGACGATGGTGAATTCACCGGGGCTCGACACATCCTGAAGGCTATGCGCGATTGTCAGGCTGTCAACAAAATTGTGGTGGTGAACAGATGGGCCAGTGGAACCCAACTTGGAAGGAGGCGTTTCCAGATCATAACACATTGTACAAAGGACGTTATACGGAAAGCCGAAGGTAACGCAATGGTACCAGGAGGGGGAGAACACACGAATGTCACCAGTCCAAGCCTAACAATGAGCTCACCGCAATACACATCGTACACCAGCAAAGCCCCCCAGGACTCCACACCAACCCAACCCAATAAACGTGCTGATCAGCGCCCCACACCACCGCAGCACTTGATGTCGTCAGGATCTCCGGACATGAACTCTGTAGCATCTGGCGGTGGCATGCTCCCAGTGTAATCTTGCAGGCACACAGAACAGTTTGAATTCAAGACTTAATTGAGTAAAGTCCGATAGGAAATGTTAGAATAGGAGGCTGGTTAGAATGTATATAAATACGAATATGTGTGTATGTGTGTGTGTGTGTGTGTGTGTGTGTGTGTATGTGTACAGGTGTGTATATCCACATATAAATGAATGTATTTCAAATCGAGGTCACTGAGGTTGGAATCGTAGGTATTTATATGTATCTCGTAAACGAGACGTGTCCGTAAATATCGTTTAGTTTTATGTTAAGGAAGTTACTGACAGGAAAAATTGTTGTAAAGTGTGTTTGATCCGGATGTTGATAATAAGACGAACAAAATAAATAAATAAATATAATTTTTATTTAGCATATGAACATATGTATATATCGTGGACATAATTTGTTTTTGGTTTTTTTCTTGTTTTTGTTTTTGTCTTGTCAGGGGTGAAAGAAAGAGAAGAAAAAAAAAAAAAAAAAAAAAAAAAAATCTGAAATTAAGTTGGTATGTATCTTATACATGGATACACACGACCTTGATACATATTGTTGTAATACTCATAGTGTATAATGTATATATGTAGATAATGAACATTAAAACTGTGTATATCACAGAAAATGAACTGTGTCTAGGTTCGGTTAGGCCTTGTTATCTATATATGTCTTCGATTACAAGTAATACGTATGTGTACTCAGGTTCCTTTGTATGTGTGTGCCTGTGAGTATAGGGAATTGTATATGTGTGTATAGGTAAATATGTAGGTGCATATAGAAGTGAGTGTATATGTGTCAGTATATATCAGTGTACATGCATGTAGGCATATAGGTATGATATGAACCTTGCGTGTTTCTGTCGAGGTGTGTGTGTGTAGGTGTATGTTTGAGAGTAGATATATTATTTTCTGAAACAAAATAAATATGCATATTGAATGGAGACAATAACATGTCTGGCTAACACGTACAGTATATACCTTAGTATGTGAGTGTGTGTGACGGTTTTATGTGCAAGGGAGAGTATGCTTATAAGAATTAATGATTATCCTTCGTATGAGCTAGATGAAAAAAAAAAAACATAAAGGGTATGAACCAATAATTGGAAATAACTGGAAATGCAAGGTTGTGACATATGTATAGTTGATAACGGTAATACCCCGAGTATAATGTTAATTTGAGTTGGAAGTGAATAGAAAAGCTATAAATTCATCAAGCATTAATATAAGATAATTACGTACAATGGACATGTGTGTTTGTAAAGTGAAAAAAGAAAGAAAGTGTACATACAGATAAGGAAATGGAAATCAAATATAGTAAACGAATGATTCAGGAAAAAAAGGGGGTATACCGTATGAAATTGAATGTATGACATTAATATACAGGTGTGTCTAGTTGTCTGTGAATGTCTATAGATGTGATTGTATGTGTGAGCGTGGGTGTGTGTTTTCAATAAATAACCATGATAGCTGAGTAATGAACAATTAAAACATCAACGGTATATACAACTTAAACACTTCAGCATAAGTTGGTGGTATGTGTGGGTGTCTTTTGTGCAGGTGCATATACGGGATATAGACGTGGGTGCACATGTAAATGTGGCGCAAGACATGTTTCCACTGTGTATGCGACCCACGGTATATTATTGGTACTTATTTGAACTTAATTTGTGAGTATGAACAGCGTGAATAGAAATACTGTTTTTGTTTTTATATTGTTTGAAAATATTAGGATTCAGGTTGTGTCCTATCTAGATTGCTACCCGTGAATATCAACTGATGACTACCAAGGTTTATATATGAGTAAAAAAGATAATGTGGGACACAAATGAAGTGTCATTGAAGTCAGTCTGAACATTGCGTATGTATAGTATACCCAAAGGTAGTTGAGTTGGCAAATGGTGCTCGACTCTAATTGACGAAAAAGAAAAGTCTGTTTTCTAGTCTGTATGTGTTCGAAGACACAAAGATGAATACCGACCAGTACTGAATATTGTTAGACCCTTTTAGCGCAATGCTATTGTAACATGATAAACTGGCAATCTTTGGGCAATCCCAGTAGCACAGATATGCTCAAATGAATAAATTTTGAAATTTAATTCACTTAATATGTTGACCCCTAATACATAAGGGCGGTATATCTGCAATAAGATTATGGAAGTAAAGACCTCCAAACCAGGATGTTGTGGAAACAATGTGTTGTTAATTCATACGGAATCACAAATAAATTACGGAAACCAATAAACAAATGGAGAAGCTCTTGACATGATTTATTGTACAGATACTAGGGAGAAAGTCACCCTAGTTAACCAGTTCTTCTCTCATAAGGGCCGATGGGTTATTGTCGTGGTTTTTTTCGTCCGTCGTCCGTCGTCGTCGTCCGCCACATCATCTGTTAACATTTTTTATCTTTTTTTTTTGGCCTGATGAATTTGTCCATAAAATTGTGTGAATATGTATTGGGTGAATACCCCCAGAGATTTAAGTTTCAAAATGTTCCCCTCATGTATCCTTGTGGTGTGTATGGGTTTCGATGCTCTTGAATCGACGATCTGCGTGTGGCGGCCATTTTGATGTTTAACTGCGGGGCCCAAGTGGGACATTGCCATGTTGGGTTCTCCTATGCTTTATAGTGGGCCACAATGTTCTTGATGTCTCACTTGATATTGGGATTGGAGACTTGGAGTCGGTTGTGGACGTCGTTTTCAAGGTCAGAGCACAAAATCGTTAATATCTCGCTTGTTATTCACTTTACAGCATGGGGGTCGGTTGTGGACATGTGGGGGATGATGTGAGCTGAATATTCTCATGACCTTGAATGTGACTTTTGACCTTATTTTCAAGGTCAGAGCACAGGATGGCAGGTGTCTCGCTTGTTGTCGACTTTACAGCGTACGAATCAATTGTGGACATGTGGGGGATGGTGTATGCTGGATAACCTTGCAGCTACCAGACCATTGGTCCGATCACTTATTGGCTAGCCGGTAAGCTACAGGTCCCTTGGGCCTATGTTTCTTGATTACATTATTATTTCACCAGGAATTCTTTGAAGGGCGGAAATGGTAATTTTGTTGTATATTGTGGTATTATTTGGTGTTTTGGTACACGAGTTGCAAGACTGTAATGACGTATACTAACCAATGTGGTTTTCGCATAAAGTGAAGAAGATCGCACAGAACAGGAACGGCACAACTGCACGTACGTTGTAAGTGTATAAATACACTTAGATTAGAAACTAGTAAATTTTTGCAGCACTTCCACTTTTCACCTTGTCGCACATAACAATTTGTAGTTTCAATGCCAGGGGACTCACAAACAAACAGAAGAGAATAGATGTATTTGATTGGTTAAGGGGGAAAAATTACTCCATATATTGTCTCCAAGAATTTCACGGGAAGAAAGAATTAGAGAACACATACCTCAGTGAGTGGGGAAACAATGGGGTGTTCAACTTTTATAGCACAGAAAGTCGGGGGGTAGCTGTTTTATTCCAAAATAACTTTGAATTTGAAATTCACAACAAGATGATTAATGAAGAAGGAAATATGATATTACTAGATTTGACAGTAGAAAGCAATAGAATGACGTTACTTAATCTATATGGCCCAAACCAAGACAAGCCTGAATTTTATGAGGAGCTTTTTAATAGCGTGAATATATATGACAATGCTTCAATGGTTATATGCGGAGATTGGAATTTAGTCATGGATTATGATATGGATACTCTGAAATATAATAAAAACAACAATCCAAGGGCTAGACTCAAAGTTTTGAATAACATGGAATCGTTTAACTTAGTGGATATATGGAGGGTTAATAATCCATCAAAAAAGAGTTATACATGGAAAAGTTCGTACAGACCAACAAAATTAGGCAGGTTAGATTTCTTCCTAGTTACCGAAGATATTCATAATATTGCGCAGAATACAAGTATAGTTATGGGGTACAGATCGGACCATTCAATGATAACACTTTCCTTGAATTTACACCAGCAGAGGAGGGGTAAAGGCTTTTGGAAATTAAATACATCTCTCCTGTTTGATGACAAATACAAATATATTATTAAACAATTGATAAGAGATGAAGTTGATCGATACAACATGGATGACAGTGTTAAAAATAGGACCATAAGTGATGCTTTATTTTTCGACGTTCTCAAAATGTCCATCAGGGGTAGAACTATTGCTTATTCGTCACAGAAAAAAAAAATTACTAAACAACAAGAAAAACATTTATTAGATGAAATTGAAAAATTGGAAGGGGATATAGAAAGCGGGAACCTGGACGGAAACACATTAGATGCTTTGGAAACAAACAAAAAACAGTTACAAAATATGCGCGAGGAACATATAAAAGGGATTATGATACGATCAAAGGCAAAATACTATGAGGAAGGGGAAAAACCGACGAAATATTTTCTGAGTTTAGAAAAAACAAAGTATGTTAGTAAACTGATTAATAGGCTACACGATGAGGGAGGGGACATAACAAATCCTGTCAAGATATTGCAAAAACAGCAAGAATTCTACCATGAATTATATACGTCGAAAACAGATATAAAAGATCCAGGTTTAAATAATACTTTCTTGAGCTCGAACAACATTAAAAGCCTAAATGATGAGGAAAAACAGTCATGTGATGGTGATATTACAGAAGCGGAATTGGCAAGTGTATTGAAAAATATGAAAAACGAAAAAACTCCAGGCAATGATGGAATCCCAGCCGAATTTTACAAAATATTCTGGAATGAAATAAAAGTGTACCTATTAAATAGTATAAACAACGCACACAGAACACAAGAACTGTCATTCACCCAGAAACAAGGAATAATAACTTGCTTACCTAAAGGAAATAAACCCCGAACAAGTCTGAAAAATTGGAGGCCAATATCTTTACTCAACACAGATTATAAATTAATATCGGGTGCTTTAGCTATGCGTCTGAAAAAAGTCTTACCATCTATAATTGCACTAGATCAAAAAAGGTTTTTAAAAGATAGGTTCATTGGAGAAAATACAAGATTAATTTACGATGTCATAGCTCATATTAACCACATACACGGGGAAGGGATAATTATGCTTATCGACTTTGAGAAAGCATTTGACACGATTGAATGGGACTATATAAAGCAAGTACTACATGCATATAACTTCGGGAGTGATTTTATAAACTGGTTTTCTATACTGTATAATGGGGCTTCTAGTTGCGTTATCAATAACGGATACCACTCATCAATGTTTCAGCTTGGGAGAGGCTGCAGACAAGGCGACCCCTTATCCCCGTATCTTTTTATACTTGCAATTGAGCCATTAGCTATGTCCATAAAAAATAATAAGTTAATCAAGGGATTGAAGGTAAATAGTTTTGAGGTAAAAATTGGACAATATGCAGACGACACTTTTCTTATTCTTGACGGGTCAGATGACAGTATTCGTAACACTTTTAATACACTACGGGAATTTGCTAATGTGTCGGGGCTGAGGATAAATGCGGAAAAAACTCAAATGGTATATCTAGGGGGGAACAAACTACAAAAAACTACAAAATGCCCGGAATTATCTTTAAATTGGGTGGAGGAGTTTACACTTTTGGGGATAAAATTTTCAACCAATCTTGATTGGGTGGTACTGTATAATTATAAGAAAGCGATTGACAAAATGAAAAGTGTATTGAAAATACATGCCAAACGTAATTTAACATTGATGGGTAAGGTCACTATTATAAAATCATTAGCTATTCCACAATTAGTACACATACTATCAGTGTTACCGTCCCCAAATAAACAACAAATTAAAGATATATATGACGTTCTTAAATCTTTTATTTGGGATGGGAAAAGATCTAAAATTGCATGGTCAAAATTAACCCTCAGTCATGAACAGGGCGGTCTCAATTTAACAGATCTGGATGTTTTTTTCGGCGCATTAAAGATTAGCTGGGTAAAAAGAATACAATCCCCGGGATCGTGGCAAATGTTATTTGAGGAAACCATCTGTCGAAATAGGAATATGCTGTGGGAACTTGATAAAAAATCTCTTCTAAATATAAAGGGAAGAACACATAATAGATTTTGGAAAGAAGTTTTGGAATACTGGATCAATTTTCTATATGAAGACATGCATGTTGACACTATTAGAAACATAATGAATTACCCAATTTGGGATAGTTTCTGGAACAATAATTTAAATGTAAATGCCGATAGAAATAATATATTATTAGGGAATATCATTTATGTAAAAGACCTAGTTACAGAAACTGGACGTTTCTACACATACACAGAATTCAAACAAATTACACAAACAAAAATAACATTTCTTGACTATCATGCTATGATTAAATCTATCCCCATTAACTGGAAAGATATAATGGTTTCTAACCAAATAGTTAAATCTGAGTGTGTCCTAACGACTAACCCTGTAGAGATTGTAAGAAATACCCCTAAACCAACAAAGTATGTGTACAAACAAATTATGAAAAGAGTGAAAATAATCAATACAAATGAACACAAGTGGGAAGAAATTTTCCAACATAGCCTAGATTGGACATTTATCCACTCTCTACCACACTTTTGTACATTAGATCCCAAATTGCAAGATTTTCAATTCAAAATTTTACACAGAATCCTTCCATGTAATAAACATCTATTTATCTATAAGTTACGTGATTCAGATAAATGCTACTTCTGTGGCAATGATATAGAAACATACTGTCATCTGTTTCATGACTGTACCATAATAAAAATCTTCTGGAGAGAAGTCAGTGACTGGTTTGGCCCAGAGATAAATCTATACCAGTATATTAGTAGGGAAAATATTGTTTTGGGAACGAAAGTTGAGAAAAACTTGATATTGATAAATCATTTGTTGTTGTTAGGAAAAAAGTTTATATATAATACTAGATGTAAAAACAAAAGTTTATCTCTGACGGGCTTTGTGAACAATGTGAAATCATGTTTCAATTTGGAAATGCATATAGAAAAGAATAGTACAATTAAGAAGAAAAGTAATTTCAATTTATGTCTAAAATGGGCACTTTTGAGAGACCAACTGATGTGATATGCAAAATAGTGCCTCTCTTTTTTAATTTATCCCCTGGCAGAGGAAGTTGATGATATGATAGAAATATATATAATAATTGTAAAGTGTATAAGTGCAAAATGCCAACTAGCTACATAATGTGTGTAGATGTATGTTCTTTTTCTCATTTTCTTTTTTGGATCAGATAGGAGCATTCAAATATATGAACATTTTTGTATGTGAATTTTGTTAATAAACCTTAAAAAAAAAAAAGAAAGGTTACCGGACAATGTTTTACATTTTATATATTAGCCATTTTGTCCCGAGACCTTGACAACAAGGTCAAATTCAAGGTCACAAGAATATTCAGCATATATCATTTCATGTCCACAATTGATTTCTAAGCTGCAAAATCGACAATGAGCAAGATATTAACCATTTTGTGTTCTGACCTTGGAGATGAGATCAAATTCAAGGTCATGAGAATATTCAGCATATATCATTTCCTATATGTGCTCAATTGATTGCAAAGCTGTAAGTTCGATAATAAACGAAATATTAACCATTTTGTGCTTTGACCTTGAAAATGAGGTCAAATGTCAAATTCAAGGTCATGACAATATTCAGCATTTATCGTTTACTATTTGTTCACAATTGCTTCCTTAACTGTAAAAATGATAATAAGCGAGATATTAGCCATTTTATGCTCTGACCTTGAAAATGAGGTCGAAGGTCAAGTTCAAGGTCATGACAAGATTCAGTATATATATCATTTCCTACATGTGCACAATTGATTCTAAGCTGCAAAGTCGATAATAAGCGAGATATTAGCCATTTAATGCTCTTACCTTGAAAATGAGCTCAAAGGTCAAGATCAAGGTCATAACAATCTTCAGCGTATATCACTTCCTACATGGCCCCAATTGATTTGTAGGCTGTAAAGTCGATGATAAGTGAGATTTCAGCCATTTTTTCCTATGACCTTGAAGTGGAGAACAAGGTCAAATTCAAAGTCATCAGAATATTCGGCGTATATCATTTCCTATACATCCACAACTGATTTTCTAACCTGTGAAGTCGATAATAAGCGACATATTAGCCATTTTGTGCTCTTGACTTTGAAAATTAGGTCAGAGGTCAAATTCAAGGTCACGGGAATATTCGGCATATATCAATTCCTATATGTCCACAATTGATCCCTAAGCGGTAGAATCGATAATAAGTGAGATATTAGCCATTTTGTCCTGTGACCTTGAAAATGAGGTCAAAAGTCAAATTCAAGGTCATGACAATAATCTGCATATATCATTTCCTATATGTCCTCAATTGATTCTTAGCCTCTAATATCAATACTAAGTGGGATATTAGGCATAATGTGTCCCATTATAAAGCATGGGAGAATTTAACATGGAGAAGTCCCATTTGGGATCAGTCTCCGAATTGAAAATGGCCACCACACGCAGACCGGCGATTCAAATGCAACGAAACTTATACATATCACAGAGGTATGTGGGGGGAATCTTTTGAAACAAAAATCTCAAAACTGTTTGAACAGTTTTCGAGAAAATGGCCACCAAATTTAGAAATTGGCCATTTTTCGTCTAAAATGGCCGCCATTTCGGAAAAAATGCGAAAATCAAAAAAACTAAACTTTCCTGGGAATAGTTTTAGCTATTTTTGTGCAAAATTTCATAAAATTTCGACCGTAAACTTTAAAGATAAAAATGTGGACGGACGGACGATGGAAGACGGACGACGAACGCAACGCCACGCCGATAGGTTATCGGACCAAAGGTCCGGTAACCTAAAAATGCAAATTGTTACTTGCGAAAAAGTAAATTCATAAATAGAAAAACTAAATTCAAAATTATTTTGTACAAGTTGTTGAATAAAAAAGTAAATTGCAAATTAAAAAAGGCAAATTGTTTATTCCGGAAAAATAAATTCACAAAAAAAAACTAAATTGTAAATTATATTTGCAAATTGTTAAATAAAAAATTAGCCCAAGGGCTAAGAAAGGTTACCGGACAATGTTTTACATTTTATATATTAGCCATTTTGTCCCGAGACCTTGACAACAAGGTCAAATTCAAGGTCATAAGAATATTCAGCATATATCATTTCATGTCCACAATTGATTTCTAAGCTGCAAAATCGACAATGAGCAAGATATTAACCATTTTGTGTTCTGACCTTGGAGATGAGATCAAATTCAAGGTCATGAGAATATTCAGCATATATCATTTCCTATATGTGCTCAATTGATTGCAAAGCTGTAAGTTCGATAATAAACGAAATATTAACCATTTTGTGCTTTGACCTTGAAAATGAGGTCAAATGTCAAATTCAAGGTCATGACAATATTCAGCATTTATCGTTTACTATTTGTTCACAATTGCTTCCTTAACTGTAAAAATGATAATAAGCGAGATATTAGCCATTTTATGCTCTGACCTTGAAAATGAGGTCGAAGGTCAAGTTCAAGGTCATGACAAGATTCAGTATATATATCATTTCCTACATGTGCACAATTGATTCTAAGCTGCAAAGTCGATAATAAGCGAGATATTAGCCATTTAATGCTCTGACCTTGAAAATGAGCTCAAAGGTCAAGATCAAGGTCATAACAATCTTCAGCGTATATCACTTCCTACATGGCCCCAATTGATTTGTAGGCTGTAAAGTCGATGATAAGTGTGATTTCAGCCATTTTTTCCTATGACCTTGAAGTGGAGAACAAGGTCAAATTCAAAGTCATCAGAATATTCGGCGTATATCATTTCCTATACATCCACAACTGATTTTCTAACCTGTGAAGTCGATAATAAGCGACATATTAGCCATTTTGTGCTCTTGACTTTGAAAATTAGGTCAGAGGTCAAATTCAAGGTCACGGGAATATTCGGCATATATCAATTCCTATATGTCCACAATTGATCCCTAAGCGGTAGAATCGATAATAAGTGAGATATTAGCCATTTTGTCCTGTGACCTTGAAAATGAGGTCAAAAGTCAAATTCAAGGTCATGACAATAATCAGCATATATCATTTCCTATATGTTCATAATTGATTCCTAAGCTGTAAAGTCGATAAGAAGCGAGATATTAGCCATTTTGTCCTGTGACCTTGGAAATGAGGTCAAAGGTCAAATTCAAGGTCATGAGAATATTCGGCATATATTATTTCCTATATGTCCACAATTGATTTCTAATCTGTAAAGTCGATAATAAGCGAGATATTAGCTATTTTGTGGTCTGACCTTGAAACTGAGGTCAGAGGTCAAATTCAAGGTCAGGAGAATATTCAGCATATATCATTTCTTATATGTCCACAATTGATTTCTAGTGTCTAATCTCAATATTGAGTGAGATATTAGACATAATGTGTCCCATTATAAAGCATAGGAGAGTTTAACATGGAAAAGTCTCATTTGGGCCGAGTTTGGGCCAAAATGGCCCACTTCCAGCGATTCAAGCGCAACGAAACTTATACACATCACAGGAGTACATTT
Organism: Terebella lapidaria; assembly: GCA_949152475.1. Taxonomy (NCBI): domain Eukaryota; kingdom Metazoa; phylum Annelida; class Polychaeta; order Terebellida; family Terebellidae; genus Terebella; species Terebella lapidaria. The sequence continues at coordinate 33,140,953 of OX424558.1, forward strand.
GAGGAGTGTTCTGTATTAAAAAGAAACTTGAAAATGAGGCCAAAGGTCAAATTCAAAGTCACAAAAATATTATGGATATATCATTTCCTATATGTCCATGATTGATTCCTAAGCTGTAAAATCGATAATAGCGAGATATTAGCCATTTTGTGCTATGACCTTGAAAATAAAGTCAAAGGTCAAATTTAAGGTCATCAGAATATTCAGCGTATCTCCTTTCCTATATGTCCACATTTGATTCCTAAGCTGTAAAGTCGATAATAAGCGAGATATTAGCCATTTTGTCCCGTGACCTTGAATATGAGGTCAAGGGTCAAATTCAAGGTCACGTGCATATTCAGCATGTATCATTTCCTACATGTCCACAATTGATACTTAAGCTGTAAAATCGATAATAAGTGAGATATTAGCCATTTTGTCCCGTGACCTTGAAAATGAGGTCAAAGGTCAAAGTGACAATAATCTGCATATATCATTTCTCATATGTCCACAATTGATTTCTAAGCTGTAAAGTCGATAATAAGCGAGATATTAGCTATTTTGTTCTTTGACCTTGAAACTGAGGTCAGAGGTCAAATTCAAGGTCACGAGAATATTCAGCAAATATCATTTCCTATATGTCCACAATTGATTCCTAGTCTCTAATCACAATATTAAGTGAGATATAAGGCATAATGTGTCCCATTATAAAGCATAGGAGAATTTAACATGGGAAAGTCCCATTTGGGCCAAGTTTGGCCCAAAATGGCCCACTTCGAGCAATTCAAGCGCAACGAAAGTTATACAAATCACAGGAGTACATATGAGGAGTGTTGTGTATCAAAAAGAAAAAAAAGTTACTGAACAGTTTTTGAGAAAATGGCCGCCAAAGTCCAAAATCAGGCATTTTTCGTCGAAAACGGCCGCCATTTTGAAAAAAATGCGAAAATCGAAAAACTAAAAAAAACTTTCCTTGAAATATTTTTAGGTATTTTTGTGCAAAATTTCAGAAAGATTCGATCATATACCTTAAAGATAAAAATGTGAACGGACAACGGACGGACGGACGGACGGAGGACGGACGAGGGACGCAACGCCACGGCAATAGGTTATCGGACCAAAGGTCCGGTAACCTAAAAAGTATATTGCAAATTAAAAAGGCAAATTGTTAATTCCGAAAAGGTAAATTCATAAATAGAAAAACTAAATTCAAAATTATTTTGTGCAAATTGCTAAATAAAAATTAGCCTAAAGGCTAAGATAGGTTACCAGAGAATTTTGGTTTGGCCATGGCAGCGTTGGCAGGTAACAGACCTTGAGATTTACCAATCAAAGTTCACAGTGTGAACATATGACCTTGAGATTTACCAATCGAGGTCATCCGTGTGAACTTTGATGTCAGCATTACATTATAATATACATGTATGTGTGTGGCATTTGATATTCAATATGTTCATAATACAAAGATATATCTGGGTGGAATCGTTTAGGCCGCTCAGGTCAATTTACACATTCCGAGTCAGACATTTGGCACTCGAGGTCATCTGATGTCAAGTTCAAGGTCATCATCAGTTGTGCCTTCCTATATGTTCATAATGCAAACATAAGCTCTATCGGCAAGCATTTCAGCTATAGAGGCAAATCTGGGCATTTTTTGACCCAAAATGGCTGTTTTTTTTACCCCAAAATGGCTGTCATTGAAGGTCGATTTCAAGGTCACCACACAAGTGGCAATATATGACTTCCCATTTGAAAGTGCCAATTTCAAGCGTTCTATGAGTACAGTCTTGACAGCTCCCACTATGAAGGAAAAAAGTCCAAAATTTTTTTTCAAAGGGTGAAAATGTTCTTTTGCCTAGAAATGGCAGAAGATGGATAGTAATGCGATTTGGGGTGAAAAAAATGTTCTCCGCCGACTCGTCAAAAATTTAAAATGGCCGCCACACGGAGACCGCCACACGGAGCCACACGGACACGCCACACGGACCGCCACACGGAGACCAAACTTATACATATCAGAGAAGTATATAGGGGAATCTTTTAAATAAAAAAATCTCAACACTGTCTGAACAGTTTTTGAGAAAATGGCCGCCAAAGTTCAAAATTGGGCATTTTTCAACAAAAATGTCCGCCATTTCAAGGATAATGCGAAAATCAAACAACAAAAAAACCTTTCCCGGGAATATTTTTAGCTAATTTTGTGCAAAACTTCAGAAAGATTTGACCGTAAACTTTAAAGATAAAAATGTGGACGGACGGATGGACGGACGGACGCAACGCCATGCCAATAGGTTATCGGACCATAGGTACGGTAACCCAAAAAGTAAATTGCAAATTCAAAGAACGCAAATCGTTAATTTAAAAATGTGAACGTTTGTCCTGTCACCTTCTAAAAGAGGTGAAAAAGAAAATTCAAGGTCATGACAACATTCACTATATACCATTTCGTATATGTTCACATTTGATTCCTAACCTGTAAAGTCGATAATAAGCGAGATATTAGTCATTCTGTGCTTTGACCTTGAAAATGAGATCAGAGGTCAAATTTAAGATCACGACAATATTCAGCATATATCAATCATATCCTATATGTCCACAATTGATTCTTAATCTCTAATCTCGATATTAGGTGAGATATTAGGCAAAATTTGTGTACCATTATAAAGCATATGAGAATTTAACATTTGGGCCAAGTTTAGGCAAAAATGGCCCACTCCCAGCAATTCAAGGGCAACAAAAATTATACTCATCACAAGGACACATACATATGAGGAGTGTTATACATCAACAAGAAAAAAGTTACTGGACAGATTTCGAGAAAATGGCCGCCAAAATTCAAAATCAGGCATTTTTCGTCGAAATTGGCTGCCATTATGAGAAAAATCAAAGAATAAAAAAGCCTTTCCTGGAAATGTTTTTTTTTTTGGTATTATTGTGTAAAATTTCAAAAAGATTCGTCCGTAAACATAAAAGATTAAAATGTGAAGGGACGCACGACGAACGGACGCAACGCCATGCCAATAGATTATCGGACCAAAGTTCCGGTAATCTGAAAATGGCATTGTCAAATGGCTAATTTTGGACCAACATATGTTATATTGAGACAGGGTAAAAACAAACATTGATCAGCTAAATGAGTGATGTCTGATGAACCGTCAATATTTTCCCATTTTACTTGTCCTTCGAAATATAGTGATAAGGGTCGTGAATATTTACCTTATATAAGGATGACATGATTTTTATATTATTTTTCATTCAATAATAATCAGTTCAATCAACTGTTCCTTTGTTCTATAACCGATATCTATATCAACACAGGTATCCTGGTATTTATGTTGTTATATATGAATACCGTGAACACAAAATGTTGCATGAGGCTTCCTATAAGGAGGTTGAAAGATGGAAAATTTGACTCGAAGCTGTCGAATAATCCCCGTGGGCTCCATAGCACATGCTGTTTATTTCTAGGTCGACACTGTGACGCAAATACGAATACAGTAATGGCTGAGAGACTAGTGTGAAGTCGTGAGAGTGATAACACAGATACTACAAGCTCGATATAGAAGAAAATAGCTAAATATTACAACAGACTTCAACGAAATTAAAATGCACCGGTCAGATGATAATAAAACATGCATAATCCCCAACGCGATTATTTTCGCAAAAAAACAAATTTATGTGCATTAGAGTTCTGCGTGGGCCTCAGTTTCATGCCCACACCCGCCCCGCAGTGTACGTATATATTGAAAACCCGCACCGCACAAAGTCCTACTGTATAAACCGCACAAAATTCTGTCGTATACACCCGCACCGCCCCGCATCTATTGAATGTTTACCCACACCCCATCATCAAATCTGAGCCCGCACCCGCACCGCACCCATAGCTTTTGTAAAAACCTACGGGCTACCTGCCCCGCGGGCTCAACCCGCAACCCACGCTAGAGAAGTATATATGCGGTATATTTTGAATACTCAACCATTTCTCTTTACTGTTGTCATTGATGATTTAAAAGATGGATAGAGCTGCTTCGAATCTGGTGATCTCCTTTCATCATAAACTGTTTGCCAGATTTTGATTGAATATTAAACCTCTAGGTCAGGATGTTCGATTATGCACCCTATTGATGATCGACGTGTGGGGGACATTACTGGGCATTAATGGCAAGAGAGAGAGAGAGAGAGAGAGGTGGAACAAGAATGGGGAATGTTTATCATTGGGGGAGGGGGTAATTAGGGGATGACTGGATTATGAGATAGATTATTTTCAACTAATCGTGTGACAACACAGCCTATAGGCAGGGATATATTCAATTGTAATATACAGTTCCAAAATATTATAAGTAATACATAATCGAGACACTGGCAGAAGCATAAATCACACGGTAAGGCCTCTCCTGATTGATTCTTGGTTTCTCGTCGGAGGGAGGGCGAAAAAAAACAGACCGTGAAATCAGAAACGATATACCGTGCAATGATTCTCTGAATGCAAACGATGCTTGGGTGGGGACCTATGTCTTTGAGCATCTGAGAATACATCATAGTTTCATATTGAATTTCATATTGAAACTTATTTGTGATAATAATTGTTAATTTGAAATGTTAGTTTGTGCAAAACTCTGGATACATCTTGTATACACACAAGCCAATCAGATAAGTTTTGCTGCGAGATCAATATGGGTAAGGTTTACAGAGATTGGCAGAGCTTTGTGTGTCAAAATCGCTTTTGTTTCCATGATATTATATATTTATCTTGTTTGTTATTCTCAAAATTTCGCAAAAAGCTAGGCGCACGGGGACGAGAAACAGAAAACTTAACAGAAATGGCCTAATGTATGAACCCTAGATACATTTATCAGGTACTGAAATATTACTAGGGGCTCAGAGGCCACCGTACTCACCGTGTTCACTTCGATAACTGCACCATACAAATAATTGCATGTATATACCTTACGTGAAATTTCCCTCTATTTTCAATGTAAGGCAATGGTTCTGATAAGTTACCATATCGGAACACCTGTGTGTTACACTTATTGTATTACGTGTCCACAGCAACAGCGGTTGGAAATGCTAGTAAAACGCAAGCGTCAATGACGTAAATGTGGAGGGACCGGAGTCCAAACCTTGTTTACAAACAGACTTGCTGGCTCTGAAAAATCCCAAAACACTCCCTGAATTCAAGCAAATAAACTAATTTAGGAAAATCAACAAGTATTCATGTGGGGGTATATAATAATAAGGTTAATGGGTGATAACAGGTTTGAGGCACTCGTTCTTGTCGTGCAAACTCACTCGCACGCTCGTGAGTTATGTAGCGCGACAATAACCTTATAACTGAGTCATCTTTTTTCAGTTCAAGATTATTTGATGTGAACTTCTATTATCAAGGCTAAAACCTTACATGCCAGACCTAACGAGTAGGCATAATTGTATACCAGTAATCAATATCTTTGATATAATATTTGTCCTCATTTCAGGCACAATTCCAACCCATATCATGCACGTGATCTACAGTCGAGAGATAAAGCTAGTGTTTAAAACAGCAGAGATAGGCAGCTAGCTTTCATCTCCAATGTTCCTCAAGCAAAGCCTATTGATTGATACAGAAGCGAAGACAGCTCCGTTTATACCATAATATTTGAACTGGATGCATTGGTTCTGATGCGCATATCATATGAATTTTCCTGTTTTAGGAGAATGCTTCTAGGGCCTTTCGGCCTTGATGTTTTCTATGATTTTTAATCATCAGTATTACAGACCGTGATTCACAGTATGCCAATGTTGCAATCGAATAATTAAATATTTTCCTTGTAAAAATAAGGGGTGTTCGGGATAGTCATTATGTATGCTGTCCATTGTTACCGGGGTTTTCCGTAATATGGCCCTGGGCGATCTTTCGGAAAACAGCATCTCACCAAATAAAAATCGAATCCGAATTATGGCCCATCTGCGATCTTTCGGAAAAACCGTTTTCCACCAATACATCGCCAAAAATACATTGCCAAAATAATGAATATATGACGGATATATGTTTAGTTTTGAAAAGCATGTCTATACCAAAAAAACATCCGGCAAAAGAAAATAAATCTCACCGATAGATATAAATTGCGCATCGGTACCTCTGATATGAAAATATACCAACCTTGGTATACCATTAAACTCTAATTATTACAGTTACATATTTCACACGGAATATTATAGTACAATTGATACATGAACATATAGTTTAGACCTAAAGTAAGTATACTGTTTTTACTTGAATCTTTCTGGGGGGCAAATTATTCCTATTTCAAGCCAATAAGCGTAGCAGTCACCCCGTTGTGATTTTGACGCCCCTGTGACAGTTTTATGATGTAAAAACTTGACACATGTTTGATGAAATATATCCACGTTCAATAAATCGTTTAAATTTTCATCGAAAATACGTTATAGAAAAAATCACGTCACCAAATTTTTTTTAAAAATGAATCCGAGTTTTCGCCCATGGGCCATCATTCGGGAATTTTCCATATGGGCCATATTACGAGAAACCCCGGTATCATTCCCGCTGTTTACATGCCTGCATCATGCTGGAGATATCAAAATATCTAGTGCAACAGAAATAAGAAATTAGCCCAAGGGCTGAGAAAAGTTACCGGACAATATATATTTTAACATGAATTGACTAACATGAATGGAAACGTTCACACTTCAGGTATCGTGATTTCGGATGTGTCCGACCACTTCGGAATTTTTACCATCACGCATTGTGTTAAACAAAATAAATCTCCAAAGGCCCAGTACGCAAGATCTTTCAAACTTGATAATATCGCCCATTTCAATCAACTGCTATTAAATATCGATTTTTCTACTGTGAATAACACTTCCGACACGAACACGGCATACGGCCGATTTATTGCACTGTACCAAGGGGCATTTGAAGTGTCATTCCCATTGAAACGCCTCAACAATCATTCTAAATATGTAAAAAGTAATCCGTGGCTAACAACGGGAATCTTGGTATCTTCACGTCAAAAGACAAAACTTCTGAAGAAAAAATTAAAAAGTCCGAGTGATATAAATACTATAAAGTACAAAAAATACCTAAATCTATATAACATCGTCTGTAAATCCGCAAAGAAACAGTATTACGCTAACACCTTGACTAAATGTCAAAATAACATGAAACGAACTTGGTCCGTACTGTCTGAAATAATAAAAAAATCACGGAAGAAACAAACACTTCCCAGAACTGTAATTGTGAATAACAAAGAATTTACAGATTGCCATAGCATTGCTGAGGAATTTAATAACTTCTTCGCGGACATCGCCCTAAACATGGACAGTAAAATTTACAAACTCAATACTTCTTTCACCAGACATCTAAAAGATCCAAACAATCAGAATATATACCTATCCCCGATTTGTCCATCAGATGTTATAAACTCGGCAGCTTTACTTAAACCAAAACTAAGTCAAGGCTACGATAGCATATCCAGTAAGTTAGTTAAAGATACCATTCACAACGTTGCTGAACCACTCACGCACATATTCAACCTGTCCATCTCTAACGGGGATTTTCCAGATGATATGATAATAGCCAAAATTATCCCGGTTCACAAAAACGGCACTACAACAGACATAAACAATTACAGACCGATCAGCTTACTCCCCGCCTTCTCCAAACTACTTGAAAAAATAATGTACAAAAAGGTGTACAATTTTTTGAATACCAACGAAATATTATATGAGCATCAGTATGGCTTTAGAAAAAATCATTCGACGTCTCATCCAATCATACATCTATTGAAAAATATAGTGCATAATAATGATAAGTCTAGCAAGAGTCTAACTACCGCTGTATTCCTCGACCTGAGTAAAGCTTTTGATACAGTTTCCCACGACATTCTCCTGTATAAGCTACAGTATTATGGGATAAGGGGGGTGGCTCTCAAATGGTTCAACAGTTATCTGACCGATAGGCATCAATTTACCGAATTCAACTCCTCAAAATCCTCACTGAAACTCCCCCGATATGGTGTGCCGCAAGGTTCCACGTTAGGTCCACTTTTATTCCTTATTTACATAAATGATTTATCTCTATGCACTGATCTAAACATATTATCGTTCGCAGATGACACTACTGCTTATAAATCTGGTAATAATTTAAACAGTATTCTGAACACTATGAACATTGAATTGATGAAAGTTTATACTTGGCTGTGCGAAAATAGACTTTCACTGAATGGGAGCAAAAGTAAATTTATGACCTTCTCTCCCCAAGGCGCCAGACGAGTGGAAAGTACGGTCAATCTGAGTATAAATGGAATTGAAATAGAACAATGCGGTGATGAATTTTGTAATAAATCCGTAAAATTTCTAGGCATAAATGTAGATGAACATCTGACATGGAAATATCATATATCAGAAATATGTAACAAAATATCTAAATCGCTGTATGCTCTAAACAAAGCAAAACATTTTCTACCCTCATCCGCAATGCGCACATTATACTTCGCTCTAATTCACAGTATTATTTCATACGGTATTATAGTCTGGGGTAATAGTAGAACGATATCTAAATTATTCAAGCTACAAAAGCGTGCCATTAGAATTATATCAAAATCAACTTACAGAGCACATACTGACCCAATATACAGTAGGCTCCAAATTCTGAAAATAACCGACATGTATGAATTGCAGGCTGCCCTATTTGCTCATGATTTCACTTACAATAAACTCCCGCAATCGTTCGCAGAAATATATCCGAAGCCCAAATCACAGAATTTCATGACAAGGCGTAGCACACACAAAAATCTCTATATTCCAAAAAGTAGAACATGTTTTTCCAGAACCTCCGTTTACTCCATGATTCCTGCCATATGGAATAACATACAGAACACTTTGAAAAATGAACAAAACCGCCGGAGATTCAAACACTCCATTAAACTTTCTTTCATATCCCGTTATGAAACAAACGTATCCTGTATTAATCCACAATGTCTTCAATGTACTGGTGTATAGGTCTGATCATTATATATCTCCTTGTTCTCAGCATTCGTTCCGCGTCCTTTAAACTTCATTTGCGTCCCTGGTCTGGACCAACTGCTGTGACCACCTGGATTTATTGACAATACCACAAATCGCCTTTAGAGCAAGGTCACGGCTCACTGGCCATGTTGGACACGCGCTGCTGCGCCGTCCCCACTCGCGTCTCAGGGGCACATCACAGCATATCAGCTAAACTTCGTGTACATAATCATTACATTAGCTCATCCATTATACATACGTGTTGTTTTTCCGTCCATCTTTCTATTTTTTTACTGTTGCTATGTTCTCATTGCAAGGGGGTCACAGGAAGACAGCTTCGGCTATGTTACTCCAAACACCCTTTGCCTTGTATTGTCGAAATTGTATATATTTTGTATAATGTGAGGTGTTGAATAAATTATTATATTATTATTATATTATTTTAGATATTAGCCTTTTGTTCCGTGACCTTGAAAATAGGGTCATTGGTCAATTCAAGGTCACGAGAATATTCAACATATATCATCTCCAGTAGGTCAACAATTGATTCTAAGCTGTAAAGTCGATAATAAGTGAGATATTAGCCATTTTGTGATGTGACCTTGAAAATAAGATCAAGGTCATGAGAATATTCAGCATGTATCATTTCCTCTATGTTAGCAACTGATTTTTAGGTTGTAAAGTCGATAATAAACGAGACATTAGCCATAAATTCAGCATATATCATTTAATGTATGTTCACTATGGACTCCAAAGCTGTAAAGTCAATAATAAACGAGATATATGCCAATTTGTGCTCTGACCTTGAAAATAAGGTCAAGATCAAATTCGAGGTCATCAAAATATTCAGTGTATATCATTTTCTATATGTCCTCATTTGGTTCCCAAGTTATAAAGTCAACAGAGCAGCAAGAAATTAGCCATTTTGTCCTATGACCTTGAAAATAAGGTCAAAGGTCAAATTCAAGGTCATGACAATATTCAGCATATATCACTTTTTATATGTTCACAATTGATTCCTAAGCTGTAAAGTCGATAATAAGTGAGATATTAGTCATTTCGTCCTGTGACCTTGAAATTTAGGTCAACGGTCAAATTCAAGGTCATGAAAAAAATCTATATATATTATTTCCTATATGTTCATGATTGATTCCTAAGCTGTAAAGTTGATAAGCGAGATATTAGCCATTTTGTCCTGTGACGTTGAAAATTAGGTCGAAGGTCAAAATCAAGGTCATGACAATCTTCAGAATATATCATTTCCTATATGTTCACAATTGATTTCTAAGCTGTAAAGGCGATAATAAGCGAGATATTAGCCATTTTGTCCTGTGACCTTGAAAATCAGGTCGAAGGTCAGATTCAAGGTCATGACAATAATCTGCATATATCATTTCCTATACGTTCATAACTGATTCCGAAGCTGTAAAGTCGATGACAAGCGAGATATTAGCCAGTTTGTGCTCTGACCTTGAAAATGGGGTCGAAGGTCAAATTCAAGGTCATCAGAATATTCAGCATATATCATTTCCTATATGTCCACAATTGATTCCTAAGCTGTAGAGTCGATAATAAGCGAGATATAAGCCATTTTGTGCTCTGACCTTGAAAAAGAGGTCAAAGGTCAAATTCAAGGTCATCAAAATATTCGGCATACATCATTTCCTATACGACCACAATTCAGTCCCAAGCTGTAAAGTGGATAATAAGCGACATATTAGCCTTTTTCTTTGACCTTGAAAATGAGGTCAAAGGTCAAATTCAAGGTCATGACAATCTTCAGAATATATCATTTCCTGTATGTTCACAATTGATTCTTAGTCTCTAATCTCATTATTGAGTGAGATATCAGGCATAATGTGTCCCATTATAAAGCATAGCATAATTTAACATGGGAAAGTCCCCTTTGGGACCAGTCGAGAACATGAAAGTGGCCGCCACACGCAGATCGGCGATTCAGAGGCAACAAAACGTAAACACATCAAAGTATATGAGGGCAATGTTTTGAAACTGTCTGAACAGTTTTTGAGAAATCGGCCACCGAAGTCAGAAATTGGCCGTTTTCCGTCGAAAATGGCCGCCAGTTTGAATAAAAAAATGAGAAAATAAAAAAAATTCCCCTTCTTGAATTATTTCCAAGCATTTTTGTGCAAAATTTCAGAAAGATTGATCGTAAACTTCAAGCATAAAAATCTTTGTCCGGACGACGGACACAACGCCATGCCAATAGGTTATCGGACCATAGGTTCGGTAACCTAAAAAAAGCCCACAAAATATATAGTTCTTCCCCGCACCCGCCCTGCATCCACAGTTGTATGTCCGGACGCGCAGATTGGACAATATACCCGCCGCGCCCCGCAAAAATGTGCAAAATTAAAACCCGCCCCGCTCCCCAGGTTGTGGGACCCACAACCCGCGCAGGGCTCTAATGTACATACAGTATCTCATTGTTTTTTTCGATGGATTTCATTGTTTTTGTAAAATAATTGACGGTTGAAATTATCTAGCTCATGAAAAACGATTTTTAAAACGTACTATCCGTCTGGAAAACAAGAATGAAAGATAAGTTAGGACGGTTCGGAATTTTTTTACCGAAAATCTTTGACAGATAGGAGCCACTATAAATGTGGCTGAGTAGTTGAAAAAAAATTCAGTTAGAACCCTCGAACCCAAAAATACCCCCAAAAACGATACAACAGTAACTATGAGATAAGACATGAATGCTACCTGCAATCTAAAGAGCCAGGTTCTCTGCAGCCCATCAGCCAAATGGTGGGCAAAAAAATGTTCTCAAGCTCTCCTAAAGTTTTCATACCTGACGAATCCTACTTACGCTTGAGCTGGCAGACGTATCTCAGATTAGGTGAGCCACAACCAAGTGCGTCACACCTCCGACCAATGATCTTTGAGCTATTAGTATTCGGAGTGTACACGTAAACTGTACAATTGCCAGGACACTGATCGTCTTCTTCAACTGTTAAAACGGAGTGAAAAACAACAAAGATGGTCATTCTTTTTCTGGCAATGGGTAACGCTTATTTCCACATTTAAGGTCATGAACAACATGGGTAATACGAGTAAATACAAAATAAACTTTACCTTGAACGGATTTTCCTTCAGGATCTATCCACGAATCATTTGCTGAGCGTCTTCCGGCAATCCACGCATGCGGGACCGCATGCGGGACCGGAGTCATATTTGCTATTTTTTTCATGTATTCTTGTATTGTGATGTTGTCAACGACTACCAATTGCATTTTCATGTCCAAGCATTCGTCATAGGCTCGATTCCAGTTTATAGTTTCATTGGTATCCATACGATACATATTGTAGCATATATCAGAATCCTTCTGGCATACCTTCTGAACCAGAACAGCGTCGTCGCACATGAGGCCTGCAGTTATCATAAATATGTGAAAGTGTCACAAAACTGTATTTCTATAGCATATTCGCTTATTGAGACATAGAAGTTTCTGAGAAGAAAATGAAATTACGGTAATTTCTTGTACTGATAGCTGTTCTATCATTGTAATATTTAATTATATTGATCTAATGGCTAGTGTTACTGTGAGCGTTAGCCACAATACTGAAGTATTGATGAATGCAATTTATCTGATCTTACCTTAATAATACTAAACATTATAAACATCTTATTATGAGTCGAACATTGTTTTTGTGTATCACGATTACTTATATATTGCTTAGTTTCTATTCCGAGTCATTATTCAGTTTCATTTCCAAACAAAACGTTCGGTAGCAAAATTAGTGAATATCTTATATTAACAATTAACATCAACAATAACACTTACCATGTGTGAATGACAACAAGACGATGAAAATAAAATAGTTGTATGGTTTCTTCATGCTGTATATTACAATTATCACAACGACAAAAAAATGTTTCCTTCTTCTGATGGACCTATTGTGCTTCCAAGCAGAATGTTAACCGACCCGATGCTCAAAACGATAATGAAATTTAAGATATACCATGCAGTCATATATATACCTTATATATCATATTTATTTGCGCAGGTACTATTCTGATGACTAAACGGTTACCACAATTCTAGATGGTCCCACCCCTTCTGCATGCATTGGTGCGCATAATTACATAACCACGCGGGAATAGTGCAGTTATATGTTGTTGGGGTTGTTGGTATTACTGTCGTTGCCAACCCATCCCCCCCCCCCCACTCCCCCCCCCCCCCGCTCTCCTCCCCCGCACTATTCTGTAATTTGTGCAATTCACTTTGATAAATTTTGAACAATATTGGACTATTATTTGATCGTTGAATTTGTCCAAATAACCTATGTGGTATGTCAATATATGGTATGCCAATATATGGTATGTCATACGATATAAGATAACTCGTTCCGAGTAACAGGACTAAAACCCATGCTTATTTGTTTCCTTTCACATGCAGTTTTATAAATCGGAAAGCAATACAACATCAATCGATATTTAGTTCATACGCATTATAACTATGAATAAAAGGGACCACCAGCCACTGGGTAAAGAGGTGTTAGGCGGTGAGAATGATGTCGGCAATATTTTTAAAAATCACACATTTTCGACCTCCATTTATACATGAACCTCAAATATCGATTCGTGTGTATAACTCGGATGACAGTAAGGACTCTGATATCTCTGATAAGCGTTCAGCCTATGCCATCTGAGCACATCAACTCATGTACGTAGTACGGTATACTTCAATGCCCCTTCTACTCGGGCCAACAGACCCTTCATTATTATGATGTAGGGCCGTGCCAGTAATTTCTGATGTTTTTATAAGCGCTCCATTTTCCCCATAGCTACTTTGAATTTTGAAACTTCATCAAACCATTTTTCTACCAAATGTCAGACCCCTGTCGCAAGGATCGAAAAAGTTGTAATTTTATCTCAATATTACTTCAATCTCAGACATTTAGCATGTTCTAGTAATCTAGCATATTATCTCATTGTATTGTGGTAATTTTAGAGCAGAAATGCCGTTGCGATGTAGCCTCTTACACATAAACCTGGTGCTGTCAAAAGATTACACTATCACGAAATCAAGCAATTTCAGGAAATCGAGTGTGGACCCAGAAATCATATGATGGGGCCAAACTCGTCATTGATCGGTGTATTTTCTTAACTTAAGTTTTCAAACCTGAAGCATTAAACTTCGTAGGAAATCGTTTGATTCCAGGATAAAGTATGGCAAGTTACATCATGACACTTTCCAGTAGCCGTGGCGTATCGCTGAACTACGGACAAAAGATACTGAGCATAGGCCTATATGCAAGCAAGCAGGCTATGGAACATTCGGAAAAGACAAAAGGCTTGTGCCTGCACGATGTGTACAACCTCGTGCTGCATAGGATAAAAAATCCATACCCATTGGCATAATACAGCCTACATGTAGTGATAAACGGACTCCCATCAAAAACTCGCAAACAACCAGATCACATACTACGTAAAATGCCAAATAGCTGGCACAACGGCTTTCAGGTCAATTTCTCGACAACTTGAGCCCTAATTGATACCTTTTATGTTTTGTACATACTCAGTAGATGCATCACTTCATTATTAAAACTAGTCACTTTTTCGTGTCCATGACCCTTTAAGAATAAGGAGCCATGGCCCTTTAAGAACCTTAAAGTCAATGATGATGTCAATACCGGTACTATGGCGAAGCAGGGGTCATTCAAACTATATTCACTACACAGAACATTGTAGCTAATTTTCAGGTCTAAGTAAATAAATTTAAACATATATTCGGAACCAGTTATCGTCGAGACAATGGACTACTTCTTCCCTGTACCATATGACCTATAGCTTCATGTTTGACCTAAACAGTGCTTCGACTATGTCATTTCGTGTTTTTTTTTTCATTTTACTATTATCAACTTGGGGCACATACTTCTCGCTTTTGTACACAAGTATGTCGGTATTTATATTCCTTGCGAGCTGATGCTCCTCGAGAAATTGGTCTGACTGTCAAAAACGTAATGTTCCTCCTCCGCCCTATTGGAACAAACAGGTGGGGATCAATAGCCCAACAATTCTTTTATACAAGTATTACATTACTAAAATTTATTGCATTAAGTATAGTGAGGTTTAACGTACTTTTAAAAATAAAAAGGAATTATTTTTTCCAGAAAAATACTGAATACTATTGTTCACATTTTGAGATATGCCCTTATTACGCTAAAAGTTACTGTCAGTGATATCAACACGCAGGTTGAAGATCAAAGAATTCCTATCAAGTTATTAATTTATGGTAACCAATCCTCTTTAAATGCAATCAAATAATTGTTTGTAATGTGTACAAAAGTTCATCAAAATATTGATTAAAATTATTTCCTGAAATAAACACTTACGCCCTTATTCCGTGCAACAGTCGATAGGTGCCCAGCCCATCAAGAAATATACTACACCTAAAGCATACATCATAAACATATGTGATTTTCTTTTGCCATTTTCTCGAAAATGAATTACTCAGCGTTCATTTGGTAAATAAATGTGCCTCGAGGTTCTTGCCGGAAAGAAAAACTACAGCTGGGTTAATTTTTTATGCAGTATGTTTTTTTCAGGACTATATATCGCGCACGAAATGTTGCTTTGAGCTTCCTAGGATGAGTCTTACAGATGGCAGAATTGACTCGAACCACACGAATGAGGTGTTGCCGTAGACGGCCAGCATCATATTACTGTTATTTCTAGGTCGACACCGTGTCGGAAATTCATGTACAATAACAATGATGGCTGAGAGTCCTAGTGTACTTTCGTGAGTGTGGCAGAGCAGACACTCCAAGCTATATAAGGAAAATTCAGTAATGTATTACAACTTACTTCAACAAATTCAAAATGCAATTGTCTGTTCATGATATAGCCCCGGGTATACATACAGCATACATTTGCCTCAAATCGGCGACATATAAACGTACATTTGTACATACGGTGGCTTCTATCTGCCAAGGGCTAGTGTTGAAAACGAATTCAACCCGTCCTTCTTTGTTTTCGGTCTTTGAATTCAACCCCTATTTTTTCTTGTTCTAATCAGGACATATTTAATTCATAATAAAACAAATTGCTGAAAAGCAATAAAAAGATTTGCACATTGCTAATCACTGTTATTGCTAAAACATATTTTTTCGTGTTTTATTTAACAGATCGCATTGCTTAGTCAGTACAATTGGCGACTGAAATTATTTAGCTCATGATAAAATCCATTTTCAAACCAATATCATCCGCGAGCTTTTTTACGTTTGCATTTCTGGAAAAAATAGATAAAAAAATAGATAAAATAAACGGGGACGGGTTGCAGATTTTTTCACCGAAATTCTTGCCAAATACAAGCCACCGTTAACGTTGCTACATTTATAGTATTCAAAAATTGTTAGCTGGAACCCTCGAACAATAGCAGGCACCTGGAATATAAATAGCATGTATTTTATACTAGTATATCTCTAAATCGCTGATCTACGCCTCGATGAACTGCTTCCTCGAATAACGTGTAAGTGTATGTTATCTATGTGTCAAATCCTATTTATGGTCGTTATCGTTATTTGACATTAATAGCCATGTTTAGAAAAAACGAATCGATGACTAATTTTACAAGTGAAAACCCAGAGAAAGGTTCAATTGGGTAAAGTCCCCTTTTGACTTTCGAAAACACTATAAGTCTCCTCAACAGCTCTTGAAAATTCAATCTGAGTAGTCTTTGAAACATAATCTGGCGAAATATATGTGAATAATGTCTCAAGCATGATCCCTTGAGGCTAGAATTATGAAGGGTCCATAGTGATATAAAAGTGGTAACCGACTGGGATGCGACTGGTGAATGTTTTGCTAATGACTAATGATGAATCCAGGCAAGTCCCCAGGTTTTGAAAAACTGGAAGCACAAAAGACCAACGCGATTGGGACATGATTTGTTGGCGTAGGGTCTTTGGCCCGCCCAGGGCACCAGCATCTGGCGGTTACTAGGTGCTCTGTGATGGACTCTGTTCATATATTGGGGCCCTAATTATGTCGTCTGGACCCATAGGATTTGTCCACAACATATTTTAAATATGAAGTCGGTCAAGCAAAATACTTCATAGTATATGGCAACACGGTTCGACAGTTACAATTTTTGTATAGGCCTAGATATAACCGTTGTAGATTATCATTGTAGATAGATTGTTGTAAAGCCCTGGTTCCCACAATATTTACCATAATAAAATAATTTAGCTTTCATGATAAACTCCTCAATATTTAAGGAACACCTCAACAGGAAATTATATCAGATCCTTTATTTTATCGGTTCACTGATCAATTCAACTTATTTTGAACGGGCGTTGTATGGTATGTTTTCTAGGAGTAAAACGCTTTGTTTCCGATGTGATATTCAAATTAAACTGTTTCACCAATTAATAACACCTATATTGTTATTGAATCTAAAGTTTACTAAACCTGAAAATGTCTACTGCCTCATGTATGGTTTATGGTGAAACTTGAGAAGGATGTTTATCTCTGTGTGTTGAAAATAAAATGGTTAATTATTGATTTAATATTGCATCTGGTAAGCAGAGTAAGTTATCTTGTATCATGTATAAATAATTAGATGTATGCAGAATTGTAATGGTTTTGAGTCGAAATGGCGCTCGTTTTCTAGACATAAGGGGATTTTCAAATTTATGGTATACTGATTTCTCTGCTGATTCGATACATATTTCTAAAGATTGGTTTAGGCATAGTATCAAACTGAGGGGATCTGAACTAAGTATTCAATCTTGATCCATGGATGTGTAGAATCATGAACAATGTATCATTTACAGGGCCTTTAAGGATAATTTAAGTACAGAGAAATATATTGGAATTTCAAATCACAACGATATGGTTACTTTGTGCAAGTTTAGATGTCGTAACTCCAATTTCCCTGCTTGTAAAAAAATGTACAATGATACCCTGAGCAGTACTTGCCATCTGTGTAATTCTGGATAAATCAGTGGTAAATACCATTATATATTTCAGAATAATCATTTTGCCGGAGTAAGAAATCAATATGTCAGAAAATTCTGTAGAAGTAACCCTAGCACCTTAAAGATGAAACAGTTATTTAGTTCTACAAACAAGAAGATTTTGAAAGATCTTGTAGCATTCATCACACAAATTAATAGTGCCTTGACATGAGAATGAACTTCCATCTGTGTAGAAACTTGGTGAACTCGGTATGTCTTTTCAGATACTATTACTATTGTAACAGTGCCATTGAATTATCATTGTATTGTTTACACATGTATGATCATCTATCTTCTGGGTATATTGAAGATGGCAACCGTTTTTACCCGATTTTGGCAAAATTTGGAAGGGACTGAGCCACTACCATTTCTCTCCAGCCCTAAAAATTTCAAATCGATCGGACCGTTTGCCTTTGAGTTATGAGCGCAGACATTTGCACTGAAACGTCGCTGGCCAAAAATAACCGAAATCGTGACCCCCAATTTTTCGACATCGGGCGATAATGGAGAATTCTCGTCGTACGACCATCGGTCGTACACCAAACGATCGGGAATTGGCCAAAAAAAATACAAAAATAGTTGGAAAAATTACTATCAAGTAGAACCGGAGTTAGAGCCAATTATGTGATTTTCTTTTTTCCGTTGCCATGGCAACCGTTTTCATCCGATTGTGGCAAAATTTTAGAGAGACTGAGCCACCACCATAGTACTTCTGCCCTATAAATTTCAAATTGATCGGACTGTTTGCCTTTGAGTTATGAGCGCAGACATTTGCACTGAAACGTCGCTGGCCAAAAATAACCCGAAACCGTGACCCCCAATTTTTCGACATCGGGCGATAATGGAGAATTTTCGTCGTACGACCATCGGTCGTACACCAAACGATTGTTAATTGGCCAAAGAAAAATAAAAAATAGTTGGAAAAATTAATATCAAGTAGAACCGGAGTTAGAGCCAATTATGTGATTTTCTTTTTTCCGTTGCCATGACAACCGTTTTCATCCGATTTTGGCAAAATTTTAGAGGAACTGAGCCACCACCATAGCACTCTTGCTCTATAAATTTCAAATCGATCGGACCGTTTGCCTTTGAGTTATGAGCGCAGACATTTGCACTGAAACGTCGCTGGCCAAAAATAACCGGAATCGTGACCCCCAATTTTTCGACATCGGGCGATAATGGAGAGTTTTGGTCGTCAGATGATCAAGAATTGGCCATAGAAAAATACAAAATTAGTTAGAAAAAATTATCTTGATTAGAACCGAAGTTATGGTGAATTATTGATTTTTACATTTCGTCCGATTTTGACCAGATTCGAGGAGGACCGAGCCACTGAGATACCGCTTCATCTCTATAAGTTTCATGTTGATCGGACCATTCTCCTTCGAGATATGTGCGCGGACAGACAGACAAACAGACAGACAAACGGACAGACCCAATTGCAATACCCTCTGCCCCTATCGGGGCGAGGGTAATGAAGCACAGACAACTCCTGCACTACTACTGTTGAACGATCTACATCCCCGGCAATGTGGCGATTAAGTCAATAACAGTCGCTGGAATCTACCGTAATTTTGTCTTAGGTGACGCCTCTTTGGCCGTTGTAGCAACATTATTATCGGTACCTGTCTTTTGCTGTGTTTTATAGTATATATCAGAGCCCCAAATTTTTTGACAGTTGAGCTCATACGTAAATGATACACGATATATTCTCATGACACCAAGTATAAAGTCACCCTCCGTATTGCTTTATCTGGGATTACTAGTACTTTGAACTAAAACCCGTAGCACTATTTTTCGGCATCATGCGATGAATTTTCTGAACAATCGTCCCGAAATAATAATTTCTGAACTGTAGTCTTGAATCAATAACATGTCAACACCACCGTCAACGGAACCCAAATCAAGGATATATTGGACGACTACTGACGGAAACATATCTCCTGAAACTAACAGAGGAATGTCATACAGAAATGTCAACACCGGATCTGCCACGACAAACCAGACGGGAAAAGCTTTCCTATTTCCCTGAAGCCAGTTCATCTAATCTTCAATGTTTATTTTGACCCTTGCTCCGATGAAGTGTGTGAAACGTTTCTCGTGGTGAAAATGATGTCCCTTCCACCAGATTGTTTGAGGAAGCTTCAACGAAATAGATACAAGCATGTTGATAGGCCGTAACTATAGAGTCCATACAGCGCCCGCTAGGTCAAGATTCTGCAGATCTGATAATGGAAGTGTGAATTATTAAAATGGACAGCGAACTCGTATTTGCTGAATGCTAATAATGTGATACCATCAGGACAGTAGGCTGATGTTCAACATCATATCATTGACTGTATCGAAGCAGCAGCGATGTCGTTGCGATGAAAGAAAGTGAATCTTAGAATTCTATGGAATTATCCCAATACATGAAATTGTATCAGAATGCTTATCGATCCAATGAATATTGCCAAAGATCCAAAGATACATTTTACATACACGTTTTGTCTCCATGTGAATCCAACAAACCTATGAATCGCTTACTGTGAAACAAAAATTTGCGACACAGCAAAATGCAGTTATTGTGATACACTCGATTTCAAAATTGATATGTTCTTGTTTTTTCCCCCAAAAGAAATGCGTGAGCTAATATCAGAAATACTGTTCGGTGACATACAATGAAGCTACCAGTAACATTCTCATTGATAAGATACGGCAATGCAATCATTGCACCACGTGATTTGATGCCGCAGGAATATCAACTGAATTATCATTACTCGCGGGCTGATAAAATATGCAGAGACTGCATGGCAGAATATCCAATCTGATTTTGAGAGCGATATGTTCAGTACATCAGTGTTACTTCCCAATTCCAGCAGGTTCCTGTCGAGTAAAGACCCCATTCATTTTTTTGCAATGTAATTTACCTGCGGCTCATGCCTATCAATATGACCAAAAATAACTTATGGCGACTGTTGTTCCCGAGTATAGGGACCAAACAACCTGATCAAAGTCCAAATAACATAAACTTGCGGATATTTCGTGTCATCATGAACGTTGGTATGATTAAAAATATACTTCCGTGTTCAGACTTTGGTAATTGTGTTGAAATATACATCACCAATTCCACGAGATTTTTATGATGACAATGTAATCCTAAAATGGAACAGAATATAAACAAAACTCGACCAAATGGTTTGTCCAAAGACACACTGAAATCCTGAGGGACAAAGTGTGTCAAATGTCGTTGTTTCTACTGTACCTGTTCCCTACAAAAAACAGTTGAAGTTAGAGGTAACACAGACAGAGTGTAACTTTGGTTGTAATAAAAATTTTAACAATATAACGAATATGATTGAAAAGACTGATCTTGACTTCAGTGTAGGATTCTCAGATTTTTTTTCTAAAATTCACTTGGTTTGAAAATTGTTTCTCGATGTGGCGCATTGTGTATAGTCCGTGTATGTATAGATAATCAATAGGAGAATAAATCTTTTCCTGGATACTGGTGACAATACGACGTTCGCACATTACCAGGACCTCATTAAACTAATTCGATGGACTCGATCAAACAACTTTAATTCGAAACATTGTATATTCGAGTATTTTTTTTATTAGAATAAGAAATAGTTGTGTCGTCTGCAACAAGAATACTTTCCGACGATATTCATACGATATTGCACATATCATTAGTGTAGATTATAAATAATATAAAAATGTCGTGAATTTTTTAATTTGTTCTTTTATAAGAAATAAATTCTATTCTATAAATTCTATTTGACAAATAATCGCTGAAACGCTCAAGCGCAACACCCCGTATACCATAGAACTCAATCTTATGCAATAAAATATTACGGTCTAATATCAGAATGAAGTGATTCTCATTCTAGGACTACGAATTTTTAGACACAACTCAAATCATCAGAATGAACTGATCTTATGCCATTTGTAAGTGGTTAGGGATTTCGAAGGTAGAGCCAAACCGATGTGGAAACACAAGTCATTTTGTATTTTCTAATGATTCTAATTCGTTGACAATTTGTATTACATATACTATTAGGTCAATTTCATTCCTTTATCTTAATGGCTTTCAAGTCATACATGGCCCTCAACCTATTACTAAAATTTGATGTTATGAGATTGAAGGGTAAAGATGGTTACACAATTTCGAACGATCAAGAATATTTTATTTATCATGTCTTACGTGTTTTGTAGGTTCAAAATAGAGTGATCGTGACCAGTTTCAAGTGTTAGATTTTTTATTATGACATAACAGAAGTGTTAGGCCATTGTAAGGCAGACAACGCGGAAGTGAAAAAAACTCATCGTGTAAGTATGATACAGCCTCCAGGGCAAGCACTACAAATGTATGGCAAAGGAGATGTTATGCAATGTTTGTACCATTGAAGAGGGTCGACTGGTATTCCGACAATTATGTGTCAAAAGCTACTCAGGTTGTCGTCATTGACAAAGCAGTGAAGGAGCCGGCAAGTGTTTGGAAAAGTCGACAGGTGACATTTCCTGAAAGGCTTGTATTTATTTCATCGACGCACACGCCTCGTCCAAGGTATTCCTTGTACCATTAGTCATCGATTTATTTTTTTAGGTTACCGAACCTTTGGTACGATAACATATTGGCATGGCGTTGCGTCCGGCGTCGGCGGCGTCCGTCCACATTTTCATCTTTAAAGTTTACGATCGGATCTTTCTGAAATTTTGCACAAAAATACCTAAAAATATTTCGAGAGGGGGTTATTTTTTTGTTTTTTGATTTTCGCATTTTTTTTTCAAAATGGCGGCCATTTGGCCAATTTCTGACTTTGGCGGCCATTTTCTCAAAAACTGTTCAGACAGTTTTGAGATTTTTATTTCAAAAGATTGCTCTCACATACCTCTGTGATATGTATAAGTTCCGTTGCCCCTGAATCGCCGGTCTGCGTGTGGCGGTCATTTTCATGTTCTCGAATGGCCCCAAATAGCACTTTCCCATGTTATATTGTCCTATGCTTTATAGTGGGGACACATTATGCCTGATATCTCACTTATTATTGAGATCAGAGACTAGGAATCAATTATGGACACATAGGAAATGATATATGCTGATTATTGTGATGACCTTGAATTTGACCTTTGACCTCATTTCAGAGCACGAAATGGTTAATATCTCGCTTATTATCTACTTTACAGCTTAGGAATCAATTTTGAACATATAGGAAATGATATATGCTGAATATTCTCATGACCTTGAATATGACCTTTGACCTCGTTTTCAAGGTCATAGGTCAAAATGGCTAATATCTCGCTTATTATCGACTTTACAGCTTAGGAATCAATTGTGAACATATAGGAAATGATATTTGCTGAATATTCTCGTGACCTTGAATTTGACCTTTGACCTCATTTTCAAGGTCACAGGACAAAATGGCTAATATCTTGCTTATTATCAAATTTATAGCTTAGGAACCAATTGTGGACATATAGGAAATGACATATGCCGAATATTCTGATGACCTTAACATTCACCTTTGACCTCATTTCCAAGGTCAAAGAACAAAATGGCTAATATCTCGCTTATTATCGACTTTACAACTTGAGAGTCAATTGTGGACAGATAAAAAAATGATATATTCTGAATATTCTCATGACCTTGAATTTGACCTTTGACCTAAATTTCAAGGTCAGTCACCTTATTTTCAAGGTCAGAATACAAACTGGCTTATATCTCACTTATTATCGAATTTACAACTTAGGAGTCCATAGTCATCATATAGGAAATGATGTATGCTGAATATTTTGGTGATCGAAAATTTGACCTTTGATCCCATTTTCAAGGTCAGAGAACGAAATGGCTAATATCCCGCTTTTTATCGACTTTACAGCTTAGCAATCAATTGTGAACATATAGAAAATGATATATACTGAACATTGTCGTGAACTTGACCTTTGATTTTCAAGGTCACAGGATAAAATGGCTAATATCTCGCTTATTATCGACTTTACAGCTTAGGAATCAATTATGAACATATAGGAAATGATATATGCTGAATATTGCTATGACCTTGAATTCAACCTTTGATCTCATTTTCAAGGTCACGTGACATAATGGCTAATATGGAAATGACATATGCCGAATATTATCGTGTCCTTGAATTGACCAATGACCTTATTTTCAAGGCCACGGGACAAAATACTAAATTATATTTGTCCGGTAACCTTTCTAAGCCCTTGGGCTAATTTTTTTATACATGACTCACGTCAAAATACAACGACGACTCTGAAATGAATAGGACTGGATACATAGATAACTTACGCTTTTACACCTTATTCAAAGAATTTAGTTCATCCAGAAGTAGATCAGCGAATTCGACTTGTGCCAATATAAAATACATACTAATATTTCGGTTGACTCCGGTGCTCGTTATCGTTCCAGAGTTCTAGCTGACAACTTTTGAAATACTATAAGTCTATAGCCGTGTAGGGTTACGGCGGAAATATCTCAAACCCATTCCAGCTTATTTTACTTGACGAAATATTAAGATCACTAACAACAACAGCACATTTGCTTCCATACAGTTATTGATATAATATTGAACATCAACCGTACCTCGACTTTTTAAATAAAGTTGTTATCTTTATTTTGCGCCAATTTCCAAGGCAATATAAGAAAAACAATTCCCTATTTCAATACGTCCTTGAATGTAAGTGGTTATAGATCTTTTACAGAATTCTCAAATTCGAATTAGCATACATATAATGCTTACAGTTGGTTGAGTATGGATGAATTCTTTCACATTCCCTTTGCGAATGCAAATATACATCAGTGTGCATCCATGAAGGGTGTCAGTCGTATACTGCAGAATTGAGGCCTAATGTGCATACATGTTCTTGTAAAGAGACACCATAGCAATTGTATCGTCGATGAATTGACGGGATCACACTATTAGCATTTGGCAAATACTAACCCGATGTCGATTTCAATAACTCACATTTCCATTCCAGATCTGCACGATCTCATGCGATCAAAAGGCGCTGTACAGAGAACGTGCAGGGGCAGCTTTCCACCCATATCTGTCGTTCATAGTTGAGAAATCGTTAGGACATACGACTGATCTTGTACTACAGCGATCATAAACAAATGCATGCGTCCGCGTAAACTACAAACACGACAGGATTTTGATGACGACATTGGAAACCCAAAATATGAACATTTCAAAAAGAAACAAGGCTTACAAAAAGCACACTTCGTTATCAGAGGCAAGCAATATACATGTCTGTTCTTATGGTTCATCTGGCAATGACACACTCTCAGAGGACCAAATTCCAAATTGTGAAGGGTTTGGTGTGTAATATGTGATACAAATAATGTGTATACAACTGCCATGGAACCCAATAAACAAAGCCCATAAATTCGGTGTATTACAAGCACAAATATCCCAATTTTGGAGAGTTCAAATGTTTTAGACATTGGAGAATCTCCATTAAGTTCTGTTATCTTATTAAAAATTATTATTGTGAATACTACAAAAATGTTATTTTGCAGGAATCTTTCTTTGACTTTCAGATACCTTGTCAAACCTCTTTGCATTAGAATTTCTCGTGATGGCATAGATGTCTGGTTAGTACTGGATTCTTGATTCTTGTTCAAACAGTATTATCTTCTTGCAGATCAGGAAACTGATGTGTCAAGAGACCTAGTCGCGACTATTCCGCATAGTACCTACGGTTTCTCAAGGAACAACCCCCGTATCAACAATTCAAAATTGTATCGTTATAGTTAACGGCCAGTAGAGTCAGTATGTGTACAGATAAAATATATATATATATATATATATATATATATATATATATATATATATCTATTTTTTCAACCTTTTTGCCACATGGTAAAAATCCAACCTTTTTGTCACATTCTTCAATTTTCAAGATTTCGCTTCTTCGCAAGTGCTGATCCATTGTATGTGACCTAATGAGTCTTGCATGCAGCAGGCAACATCTTAACCATACCCCTACGTTAGGTATATAAGATATATATTTTGTGTAGCAAAAAGTATGTGACAAAATGGTCAAGGTTCAATGGTCATGCAAAAACCTAACCATTTTGTAACATCAACCATTTTGTTACATAATATATACATTTCCATATACAACCTTTTTGTAACATAAATGGGGATAAACATATGTGTTTAACATTTCATCCGTTCCAATTAACACTTCAGAAGTTTGCATCACAGCCGATCGAATTTGAACCCTGACACCTGAACTTTTTTTGGAGGCTCCGGTCACTCAAAAGACATGATAATGGTTGGAGTTAATTCTGCAAAACAAGGGCAGCAAGCTGGCTGGTTAGGCTATGGTCAGAACCTAGAGCAGCGACCGACCGATTAATAGCCTGCTCGGTCACTGCTGAGAATAAGCTGTGGAAGACGACAAGCAGTCTATATAGCATGTGGTCACAAATCAGAACGGCGACTGGCCGATTTTGCATTATCAGCTGTTGCTGCGTATTCGATTTTTAGAGTTTACACAAGATTTACGAAGCCCTAGCGATGCCCGGCTGTTGCCCTGTCGACTTACTGCCCAGTAACCCACCGATTTTGAAATCACCGTCCGTTGATCAACCGATCTCCCGGCCGACATCGTCCGGGCGGTAAATATTTATTTGATATTGCAGCCTTAATTATTTTTGCATAAACTGGTTGACGGCGATCGCTCGATGAGTGTCAGGCATCGAGCATATTGTGGTCGGCGAGTGAAAACTGGTCAGGCGCCGGCGGCGATTGGGTGATGTGTGCAATAGCAACAGCGACTGATGAAACACCAGCAGCGGCTGGGCGGATACCGCCCGATATCCAGACGAAATTAGCTAAAACTCGCTGCTCTTGAGGTTGTACCATGGCCTAAGGCTATGGTCAGAACCTAGAGCAGCGACCGCCCGATTGGTAGCCTGCTCGGTCAGTGCTGGAAATAAGGCATCGCCCAGCAGTTTTGGGAAACGGCGAGCAGTCTGTGAGCATGTGGTGAAAAATCAGAATGACGACTGATGAATTTTGAACTGGTGCTGTTTGTATTTCATGATTTTCAGATTTTGCAAAAGATATACAAAGCTCTACCGATGCCCGGCCGTTGAACGGTCGATATACTGCCCAGTCACTCACCCATTTTAAAGTCACCGTCCGTTGATCGACCAATCTCCTAGCCTCGTCCGGTCGATAAATGCTCATCAATCTTCCATACGGCAGTCTCGATTATTTTTGCATCAATTGGTCAACGGCGATCGCTCGATTAGGTAGGTGCCTGGGCGGAGAACGATCAGGCAGTGGCAGGTATCGAGCATATCGTGGTCGGCGAGTGAAAACTGGTCAGGTGCCGCTATAATTTTAACTACGCATTGAATTTTCAGCAGCGATCGGGCGATGTGTAAAATACTAACAGCGACTATTGAAACACCAGCAGTGCCTGGGCGGCGGCCGCACGATGTCCGGACGAAATTGGCTAAAAACTCGCTGCTCGGTCGCCGAGCAGGTTATTTTTTGAGGTTGTGACCATAGCCTAATGCCTAAGTCACATTTGCACCGATGCCGCCTCAGATGTGGTTACGATGCGTGAAAAGGCTGAAATTTGGCCATTTCGGCCGGTCACCCACCGAGCGCCGGAGGGTCATCCGTGACTGTCGGGCAGCAATCGGACATCGTAGATACGTCGGTGGAGGCATCGGAAGAAAATAACGCAGAGTTATTTTCTTGCGGCGACCGGTGGAAAAAATGACATCGCCTGTTAATCGTTGTCAGACCTGCCGGCGACCGATCACAGCTCCTCCATGTGCCCATCGGGCGCCGAGGGGATCGACCAAATTTATCGGCCGATTGATATGAGTAGTTCACCAGGCGATCACCGCAGGGTATCCTGTCATGCGCCGATGGATGTGCGGTGGGTGTATTTCAGATTATCGATCGATTTTGACATACGAGACGGTCAACGCAGGGTATCATGCCAGGCACCGATGGATGTGCGGGAGGTTCTTTTCCGATATTCGGCCGATTTGTACATACGAGACGGTCACCTAGCAGTTATCTGTAGGGTACCGTGGGGTTTCCGGTAGGGCGTGATTGGTTGGCCGGTCGATACCCATTATCATATGGATAATATTTATTAATTATTTTTTTGTCTATTAATTAATCTTCAATAATTATTTTTTTGTCTCTTAATTACTTGTCTATTAATTTTTGTCTAAGCGATTTGATAATAATTTGTATTAACTGTTATATTGTCTAAAATCAAACAGGGTCTCCGAAAGTACTGTGAAACCATCTATTCTAGAAGTGGTATAAACCAAATGTGGATATTGAAAAATTCCAAATCTTTATTGGAATATCTACATGCTCACACATTTTCAAAAGTAACGTCTGTCAAAGCATTTGATTTTCCATTTTGTACACAACTATACCTCATTCTGAACTGAAGTTTCAGCTAAAAAAACTCATCAATAATTCATTTTTCTCCAAAAAGGAACAACGTCGGTACCAATATATTGTAGTTAAATATAATACCGCTCAAGGCGACTCTGATGCCCCATACAAATATACTGAAATAGATGTGGTAAATATGGTTAACTTTATGATTGATATTTTTGGAATTTGGTGCTCGAATATTTCAACAAACTATTGGTATTCCCATGGGTACAAACTGTGCACCATTATTGGCAGACCTGTTTTTATACTCATATGAATCAGATTTCATCCAACATTTACAATGAGGGGGTTCTAAGAAACAAACATGTAATTTTAATTTCACTTTTCGATATATAGACGATGTATTGTCGCTAAATAATTCCAAGTTCGGTGACTATTTGGATGTCATATATCCCAATGAACTTGAAATTAAGAATACTACAGACTCTGCTATTTTTTTCCAACTATCTGATGATTCTAACCTATCAATCAGATTGTATGACAAGCGTGATGATTTCTATTTTTCCATAGTCAATTACCCTAATGGTAATTCAAGCATTTCCAATCTATGAGAAAGTTCGAATAATTCTGTAATTTTGCGTGGACACTTTAAGCGCCATCTAATGTGTATCTGGCGGGCAACCACAGACTGCCTTTATATATCGGAGACAGACTGTCCGGCACCCGTCCGGCAATCGGCCGATGTTTCGCCCACCAGGGAAGAACCGTCCGGGCGTCAGACGGTCACCTGCCGATGCCTGCTAGGTGATTGGTTGGTCTCCCGTAGGCATCAAGGTACACATTCTCCCCACATTCCTACTTATGCCGGCCGGTCAGTGTACGATGTCCGGATAGGTGTACACCGGTGATCTGCCAATGCCCGGTGCTTTCATGACCACTTGAGAGATATGTGAAAGATACCTGAAAAAAGTTACCGGCGGCCGGAACATCGGTGAGAACCACCGATGTATTCGCATCGGCCGGCGACCGGTGCAAATGTGACCTAGGCATAGTTGTATGCTGCCCAGAGAGTTGAGAATGTGTAGGGTGATCAATACCCTAAGGTTGGGGCTAAATCATAAACTACGTTTGATAAAATATGACTCACTCCGGCTACAACGAGCGATCAAGTGCCACATTAAATGTGATATTTTTTAAAACTGTTTTTATGTACTGTTTGTACATTTACAGCCATTTTTTTATGTCAAAATGTGCAATCATTTCATCAGTCATTCAGTATAATATAGCAACAAAGGTGTAGCAGGTTGCAGCGGCCTTCTCCACATCTACAGTTAGTTACTCTAGTTTTTTTATTGCACTCAATTAATCAGAGATGGGCTGTAAAAAACTTGATTCATGGACATGTCCACATACCAATCCAACAACTCCAATATTACCACTGACCATAAACAGGCCTTACAGGTCTCCAACTGACTATAGACACGCCTCACAAGTCTCCCTTTGATCATAGACATACCACACAAGTCACCTTCTGACCATAGACAGCCTTCACATGTCTCTGTCTGACCACAGACAGCCCTCAGAAGTCACTTTCTTACCATGAACAGGCCTCACAAGTCTGCATTTGACACATACAGACCCAAAATGTTTCCCTCTGGTTATAGACAGCCCGCACAGTCTCGTTTTGACCATAAAACAAGCCCCGTAACTCTACGTCTGGTCACAAACATGCCTCACAATATTCCTTCTGACTGTAAGGAGGCCCCACAAGTCTCAGTATCATCTCACTGACCATGAACAGAGCTTACACACATCCTTTTGACCATGAACGGGCCTCACAAGTCTGCTTCAGACCCCGAAAGTCTCTCTCTGGCCATCGACAGGCCTCTCAAGTCTACCTCTGTCTATAAACAGGCCCTACAAGTTTCCTTCTGACCATATGCAGACCACCCCCGTCTACCTTTACCTAAAGAAAGACCTCACAAGTCTATCTCTGACCATAGAAAGGCCTCACAGATATATCTCTGTCAATGAACAGGCCTCAATCGTCTACCTCTGACCATAGACAGGATTCACAAGTTTAATTCTGTCCAAGGACAGGCCTCATAAATCTACCTCTAACCACAGACCCAAGTTTCCATTTGACCACATACAGGCTCTCCCTCTGAACACAGATAGGGTTAGGAAGTCTACCTATATGGCTTGACGAGTCTCACTCTGACCATTGACAGGCCTCACAAGTCTCCCTTTTACCATACACAGAGCTCACAATTCTACGTCTAACCATAGATATGCCTCTGAAGTCTCCTGCTGACTGTAGACAGTCCTCATAAGTCCCCGCCTGTCCACAGACAAGCCTCACAAGTCTACTTGTCACCACAGACAGGCCGCACAAGTTTCCTTATGACCACAGATCACAAATCTCCCTCTGATCATAAACATACCTCATAGTCATATGTATCCATCTGACCATACACAGGCCTCACAAGTCTCCATTTCACCACAAAGAGGATTCCAAAGTCTCCATATTGACAAGCATCAGATGTATCTCCATATATAAACATATGTATATATTCACAACCTTTTTGTAACAATCAGACAACCATTTTGTTACATTAACATTTTGCTACATGGGTTGTGTGACAAACAAGTCAACTCAATGGCAACTAACCGTCAGAAGTCTCCGTCTGAACATTATCGGGCCTCACTACTCACTAGCTTCCCGTCGCCTCAAAAGTCCATGCTGAACATAGTCAGGCCTCATAATTATCATACTGACCATCGATGGAACTCACAAGTCTCCCTCTGACAATATCCAGGCCACACAAGTCTAAAGTGGCCTATAGATAGACCTCACAATACTAGTATTATATTCCAGTCCATGAACAGGCCCTACAAATCTACCTCTGACCATAGGCCTCATTAGTCTGCACATAAATATAGACAGGATTCTGTCCACAGACAAGCCTCAGACATTTACCTCAGACCATAGACAGGTCTCAGAGGTATACCTATGACCATAGACAGGCTTCACATTCTCCCTTCGACTATGAACAGATCTCACAGTTCTCCCTGTGACCATAGACAGGCCTGACTTGTCTCCCTTTTAAAATAAACAGGCCTCAGAATTCTCCATCGGACCACAGACAGGCCTCACAAGTCTCCATCTGACCACATACAGGCCTCACAGGTCTCCCTCTGATCACAGACAGGCCTCACAAGTCTCCATCCGACCACAGACAGGCCTCACAAGTCTCCATCTGACCACAGACAGGCCTCACAGGTCTCCCTCTTACCACAGACAGGCCTCACAGGTCTCCATCCGACCACAGACAGGCCTCACAGGTCTCCCTCTGACCACAGACAGGCCTAGCACGTCGACTGCTGACCATAAACAGGCCTAACATGTCTAAACAAGCCTCACTATCTCCACAATGCCCATGGACATATCACATAAACCATAAACAGGCCTAACATGTCTAAACAAGCCTCACTATCTCCACAATGCCCATGGACAGATAACATATCTACCTTTGACCACAGACTGGCCAAACAAGTCTACCTCTTATCATAAACAGGCCTCATAAGTATCTATCTGACCATGGACAGGCCAATCCCCATCTGACCACACCCAAGTCTCCCCATAGACTCACCATATATAAATATATTTCTATAACTAGACATAAAAGCATATTGGCTTTGTGGCATCCCCCAGTTTTTCTTTTCTTTTCTAATGGTGAAACTTGACTGATATAATAATAAACATACCAGGATTATTTAACACAGGTGGGAGTGAGAGCTCAAATTATAGCAGTTGCTCACTAGACAAATGCCCATCAGATATTTGCCATCAGAGTATACTTATTCAGTGTGTTTCTGGCTTCCACAATATTCTTCAGGTACTATTGCCGAATGTAAAACAATATGCTTTTAAAGAATCGCCTGTTATATTGATAGTACATTTTAATTATATATTTTCTTTTAATCATATTTCAAGAACATTTCAATAAGTATTAAATGTACAGATATTCAAATGAAAATTTCTACATTCATAATACAAGTAAAAAGGAACTTATTCTGGGTTCTGACTAAGTAAAACAATGATAATTTGGTCATTGCATGTGAAATACAGCTAGAAAACAAAACAATGCATATAGTTTCAACCAGATAAACACAGTGCTGTTTAAGCTGAATACAACTGACTGGCAACCAAGGCCCAGGCATACCTTCAAAGCTGTTATTTTTAGCTTGGCTCATCATTATATAGCCACCTTTCGTTTTCTTTAGAAAGGGAAGGAGGGCATTGTTCCAACCTGTTGGTGTTAGTACATGTATAGTAAACTGGGGTGAGGGGACAGAAGAAGGGGAAGGAGGGGGGGGGGGGGTAGTGCATACAAGTCACTGATACATTGCTACATTCATATGCAGATAAAAACTGGCTGACAGGGGAGGGGGGGGGGGGGGGTGGTTTGGGGTATTGCCTTAACACTTTTTGAACAGGTGATGTATTTAATTAACACCAGGTTGTGTAGATCAGTGGCAGTCTGACAGCAAGTTTACTGGTTCCTGGACATGTATAGATAATCAGTCAGTGGGATTGTCTGCTCGACATATATTGTATGCTTATCACAAAGCATTTGAGCGATGAATCAGCAAAAATTCTTCCAAGCTTTAGGTTGAAGGTCGTTTGACGGATTGATCCCAAAATCGATAGGGTTCTTCCCTGGTGGTATATGAACCTCTTTGGAAAGATTTGTAGCCATGGCATGAATACTTTTTGAGTTATCGCATGGAAACCAAGTGACAAAAAACAACCTTGATTTCATCCTCACGGACCTCGGATCCGGCTCAAAAACAATAGGGTTCTTCCACATATCATTTCTGACCAGTGGTGAAAATTTGGCAAAGATACATCGAGGCAAACTAAAGTTATCGTCCGGAAACCAAACGGCGGAAGAAAAAAAAAATGACAAAAACATAAGGCCTCCCGATTTTCAATCGGGATGCCTAACTAGACATTAGAGCCTGAACATGCTAAAGGCTTTGTGGCATCCCTCATTTTTCTGGAAGGTATCGTTCTAATTGTGTGACTGATGTTTGGAGCAAGTCGGACAATTTACTATAATCTGCATGGTGAAGTTACATGTACATGTATCACTGCAGTGCCTGTAAATCCCCTCACCCCATTTGCCTTTTTGATGGGTTATCACCTAGCTGTCCAGTTTGGCCAGTTTATTCCATATAAACACACTTCGCTCTAGGCCCCTACTCCCCCACCCCACCAGACACTAGCAGACAGCCCGCCACAGAACTATAGTGATGGGATGGGGTAGCCTGGGTAGGTGGCAGAGGGGGGCTGGTGGGTGGGGAGCTATGTGTGTGTGGGAGGCAGAATGGATTGACAACTTAACATGACAGTCAGGCACAAGGGCCTGGGGGGGTGGGGATGGCCGAGTGTGGGGAAAAATTAATGGAGGCTAACAAAAGTTATCATCTTGAAACCAAACGGCGGAAACAAAAGCAGACAGAAACATAAGGCCTCACGATTTCCAATCGGGATGCCTAATTACAACCACTTTGTGACAATCAGGCAACCATTTTGCTACATTAGCATTTTGCAACATAGGTTGTGTGACAAGTGAGTCACCTTAATGGCAAATAAATGTGGAGGTCGGTGGCGCAGTGAGAAAGGTGGCCGGCTCGTGATCCAAAGGTCCTGGGTTCGAGTCACTGGCTGGATTGCTGTGTTATTTCACTAGTGTCCTTAGGCAAGGTATTTATCACTAACTGTCTAATCTCCACCCAGGATTAAATGGGCTGCTCCAAGTACTGGTACTCAGACTGGGGGTCAAAGTGTGAAGTGCCTCTGAAAGCATACATCCGCTGTAAAGAGCGCTATATCAAATGCGATAACTTTACTTTTACCTTGACAAGTCTATCTCTTACCATCACATGCCCCACAAGTCAATGTCTTACCACACACAGGCCTCTGACCACAAACAGGCCTCACACGTCTCCCTCTGACTATCAATTGCAGACAGGCCTCCATACATCCCTCTGACCATAAAAAGGCCTCATTGCTCTACGTCTGACCATGAACAAACCTGACAAATCTACACCTGTCTATGTCTTGGAAGTCTCAATCTGACCATAGAGAGGCAGCACATCTCCATCTGACCACATGCTGTTCTCAAAGTTTAGAATTCGACCACAGACATACCTCACAAGTCTCCCTCTGACTATAGACAGGCCTCCATTTCACCACAGACAGACCTCACAATTCTCCATCTGACCACAAACAGGTCCCTAGACATGTCCACAGAGAGACCAATGAACATGAACAGGCCATACAATTCCCCCTCTTACCAAAAACAGGCCTCACATGTCCCCCTATGTGTATTGTTAGAGTGAGACTTGTGAGACTTTTGAGGCCTGTTCCTGGTCAGAGAGAGACGTGTGAGGCATGTCTATGGTCAGAGGCAGAATATTGAGGCCTGTTTGTGGTCAAAAGGAGAATTGTGAGGCCTGTGTATGGTCAGAGGGTGATTTGTGAGGCATGTGTATGGTCAGAGGGAGATTTGCGAGGCCTGTCTATGGGTTGAAATAGATTTGTGATGCCTGCCTATGGTCAGACAGAGACCTGTTTTCCAGTAAACAAATGCACAGATAAACCCATAGTGTGCCACACGCCTGAAAAGTAAGTATAAACGAATATAATAACATTCTAGAGTGGCCACACTGTTGTAAAATAGAGCCACACGATTTGAATGGCAATGTCGGCTTTTCACTGTGGTATGTCATGTGGGACTACGACCCCCCCCCCCCTTCCCTTATCCGGGGGTTGGAGAATCACTGCTGGGACTAGGCACTAGGCAGGTATGGCAAGTGAACTACTGTCCATAGTCAGGTCTCAAAAGTTCCCTCTGAAGGCCTCAGAACTCCACCTCTGACCATAAACAGGCCTGAAAAGTCTGCTCCTGTCTATAGACAGGTCTCAGAAGTCTCCATCTGACCACAGAGAGGCTTCACAAAAGTATTCATCTGACCACAGACTGGCCTAAATGTTTCCATTTCGCCAAAGACAGACCTCACAAGTCTCCCTCTGACTATAGACAGGCCTCACAAGTCTGTCACCATATATAAATATATTTATATATGCAACCTTTTTGTAACAGTCAGGCAACCATTTCGCTACATTAAAATCTTTCTACAAGGGTCGAGCGACAAAGAAGTCAACGCAATGGCGCATAAGCAGTTTGCGTTTTTCCAATTAAATTCGTGTCCACAGATATGATAGACATGTCAGTGTGCCTCTAAAGTCTACTGCTGACCATAGACAGTCGTCATAAGTCTCCATTTTACCACAGACAAGCCTCACAAGTCTACCTCTGACCATACACAGGCCTCACAAGTCTACCTCGGACCATACACAAGCCTCACAAGTCTCCATCTGACCATAGACGGGCCTCACAAGTCTCCATCTGAATACAAAGAACACTCCAAAGTCTCCTTATAGACAAGCCTCAGATGTCTCTTCATATATAAACATATGTATATATTTACAACCTTTTTGTAACAGTCAGACAACCATTTTGCTACATTAGCATTTTACTATATGGGTTGTGTGACAAACAAGTCAACTCAATGGAAACTAGCCATCACATGTCTCGTTCTTAACATAATCGAGCCACACTAGCTTCCCGTGGCCTCAAAGGTCATTGCTGAACATATACAGGCCTCATAATTCTCATGCTGACCATCAGCAGAACTCACAAGTCTCCCTCTGACCATATCCAGGATACACAAGTCTAAAGTGGCCTATAGACAGACCTCACAAGTACATTCCTGTTCATGGATAGGCCTCACAAATCTACCTCTGACCATAGGCAGGCCTCAATAGTCTGCACCTGAACAACATGATTCAAGTCTACTTCTGTCCATAGAGAGGTCTCAGACGACTATCTCGTCACATTTTCCCTCGGAGCATAGACAGGTCTCACATTCTCCCTCCCACTATACATAGGCCTCACGTATCTCCCTGTGACCATAGACAGGATTCAATTGTCTCCCTTCACCATAAACAGGCCTCAGAATTCGCCAGATGACCACACACCTGCTTCAAAGGCTAATGTAGCAAGATGGTTGTCTGATTGTCACAAAAAGGTTGTAAATATATAAATATGTTTATATATGAAAAGACATCTGAGGCTTGTCTACAAGGAGACTTTGGAGTCCTCTTTGTATTCAGATGGAGACTTGTGAGGCCCGTCTATGGTCAGATCGAGACTTGTGAGGCCTGTGTATAGACAGAGGTAGACTTGTGAGGCTTGTCTCTCTCCGACCAAAGACAGATGTCTGACGTGTCTATCTGACCATAGACACGTCCCATGGGTCTCCCTCAACTACAGACAGGCCTCACAAGTCTCCCGCTGACCACAGATAGGCCTCACAAGTCTGTCTCCATATATAACTATATTTATATATGTGCAACCCTTTTGTAACAATCGGGCAACCATTTTGCTACATTAAAATCTTGCTACATGGGTCAAGCGACAAAGAAGTCAACGCAATGGCACATAAGCAGGCCTCTCTTTCTCTGACCATAGGCACTAGGTAGCCCCAGCAGTGGCTCTCCAACCCCCATATAAAGGGAGGGGGGGGGGGGGTAGAGCCACATGATACACCACAGTGAAAATCTGACATTGCCATTCAAATCGTGTGGCTCTATTTTAAAACAGTGTGATCACTCCAAAATGTTATTATGTTCGTTTATACTTATTTTTGAGGCATGTGGCACACTTTGGTGCTGATCTGCGCATTTGTTTCCCTGGAAAACGAAGAATTTACATTTGAAGTGCTTCCAGACATTCTAAGCATTCGAATTTGCTGGCAATGTAAATTCTCTGTTTTCCAGTAAACAAATGCGCAGATCAACCCCATAGTGTGCCACACGCCTCAAAAGTAAGTATAAACGAATATGAAAACATTCTAGAGTGGCCACACTGTTGTAAAATAGAGAAACATGATTTGAATGGCAATGTCGGGTTTTCACTGTGGTGTGTCCTGTGGGTCTACGACCCCCCCCCCCTTCCCTTATCTGGGGGTTGGAGAATCACTGCTGGGACTAGGCACTAGGCAGGTCTGGCAAGTGAACTTCTGTCCGTAGTCAGGTCTCAAAACTTCCATCTGAAGGCCTCAGAACTCCACCTCTGACCATAAACAGGCCTGAACAGTCTGCTCCTGTCTATAGACAGGTCTCAGAAGTCTCCATCTGACCATAAAGAGGCTTCACAAAAGTATCCATCTGACCACAGACTGGCCTAAAAGTCTCCATTTCGCCAAAGACAGACCTCACAAGTCTCCCTCTGACTATAGACAGGCCTCACAAGTCTGTCACCATATATAAATATATTTATATATATGCAACCTTTTTGTAACAGTCAGGCAACCATTTCGCTACATTAAAATCTTTCTACAAGGGTCGAGCAACAAAGAAGTCAACGCATTGGCGCATAAGCAGTTTGCGTTTTTCCGATTAAATTCGTGTCCACAGATACGATAGACATGTCAGTGTGCTTCTAAAGTCTACTGCTGAATATAGACAGTCGTCATAAGTCTCCATTTTACCACATACACAGGCCTCAAAAGTCTACCTCTGACCATAGACGGGCCTCACAAGTCTACCTCTGACCATAGATGGGCCTCACAAGTCTACCTCTGACCATACACAAGCCTCAGAAGTCTACCTCTGACCATAGACGGGCCTCACAAGTCTATCTCTGACTATACACAAGCCTCACAAGTCTACCTCTGACTATACACAAGCCTCACAAGTCTACCTCTGACTATACACAAGCCTCACAAGTCTACCTCTGACCATAGACGAGCCTCACAAGTCTACCCCTGACTATACACAAGCCTTAGAAGTCTACCTCTGACTATAGCCTCACAAGTCTACCTCTGACCATACACAGGCCTCACAAATCTACCTCTGACTATAGCCTCACAAGTCTACCTCTGACCATACACAGGCCTCACAAGTCTACCTCTGACTATACACGAGCCTCACAAGTCTACCTCTGATTATACACAGGCCTCACAAGTCTACCTCTGACTATAGCCTCACAAGTCTACCTCTGACTATACACAGGCCTCACAAGTCTACCTCTGACTATAGCCTCACAAGTCTACCTCTGACTATACACAGGCCTCACAAGTCTACCTCTGACTATAGCCTCACAAGTCTACCTCTGACCATACACAAGCCTCACAAGGCTACCTCTGACTATAGCCTCACAAGTCTACCTCTGACTATAGCCTCACAAGTCTACCTCTGACTATACACAGGCCTCACAAGTCTACCTCTGACTATACAAAGGCCTCACAAGTCTACCTCTGACTATAGCCTCACAAATCTACCTCTGACTATACACAGGCCTCACAAGTTTACCTCTGATTATAGCCTCGCAAGTCTACCTCTGACTATACACAAGCCTCACAAGTCTACCTCTATAGCCTCACAAGTCTACCTCTGACTATAGCCTCACAAGTCTACCTCTGACCATAGACGGGTCTCACAAGCCTACCTCTGACTAGAGCCTCACAAGTCTACCTCTGACTATAGCCTCACAAGTCTACCTCTGACCATAGACGGGCCTCACAAGTCTACCTCCGACTATACACAAGCCTCACAAGTCTACCTCCGACTATACACAGGCCTCACAAGTCTACCTCTGACCATACACAGGCCTCACAAGTCTACCTCTGACCATAGACGGGCCTCACAAGTCTATCCCTGACTATAATAAGGCCTCACAAGTCTACCTCTGACTATAGCCTCACAAGTCTACCTCTGACTATAGCCTCACAAATCTACCTCTGACTATACACAGGCCTCACAAGTCTACCTCTGACTATAGGCTCACAAGTCTACTTCTGACTATACACATGCCTCACAAGTCTACTTCTGACTATAGCCTCACAAGTCTACCTCTGAACATACACAGGCCTCACAAGTCTACCTTTGACTATACACAGGCCTCACAAGTCTACCTCTGACTATAGCCTCACAAGTCTACCTCTGACCATACACAAACCTCACAAGTCTACCTCTGACTATAGCCTCACAAGTCTACCTCTGACTATAGCCTCACAAGTCTACCTCTGACCATACACAAGCCTCATAAGTCTACCTCTGACTATACACAGGCCTCACAAGTCTACCTCTGACTATACACAGGCCTCACAAGTCTACCTCGGACTATAGCCTCACAAGTCTACCTCTGACTATAGCCTCACAAGTCTACCTCTGACCACACACAAGCCTCATAATTCTACCTCTGACCATACACAGGCCTCACAAGTCTACCTCTGACTATAGCCTCACAAGTCTACCTCTGACCATACACAGGCCTCACAAGTCTACCCCTGACTATACACAGGCCTCACAAGTCTACCTCTGACTATAGCCTCACAAGTCTACCTCTGACTATACACAAGCCTCACAAGTCTACCTCTATAGCCTCAGAAGTCTACCTCTGACCATAGCCCCACAAGTCTACCTCTGACTATAGCCTCACAAGTCTACCTCTGACCATACACAGGCCTCACAAGTCTACCTCTCACTATAGCCTCACAAGTCTACCTCTGACCATACACAGGCCTCACAAGTCTACCGCTGACTATACACGAGCCTCACAAGTCTACCTCTGACTATACACAGGCCTCACAAGTCTACCTCTGACTATAGCCTCACAAGTCTACCTCTGACTATACACAGGCCTCACAAGTCTACCTCTGACTATAGCCTCACAAGTCTACCTCTGACTATACGCAGGCCTCACAAGTCTACCTCTGACTATAGCCTCACAAGTCTACCTCTGACCATACACAGGCCTCACAAGTCTACCTCTGACTATAGCCTCACAAGTCTACCTCTGACCATACACAAGCCTCACAAGTCTACCTCTGACTATAGCCTCACAAGTCTACCTCTGACTACACACGGGCCTCACAAGTCTACCTCTGACTATACACAGGCCTCACAAGTCTACCTCTGACCATACACAGGCCTCACAAGTCTACCTCTGACCATACACAGGCCTCACAAGTCTACCTCTGACCATACACAGGCCTCACAAGTCTACCTCTGACCATAGACGGGCCTCACAAGTCTACCTCTGACTATAGCCTCACAAGTCTACCTCTGACCATACACAAGCCTCACAAGTCTACCTCTGACTATACACAGGCCTCACAAGTCTACCTTTGACCACATACGGGCCTCAGAAGTCTACCTCTGACCAGAGACGGGCCTCAGAAGTCTACCTCTGACTATACACAAGCCTCATAAGTCTACCTCTGACTATAGCCTCACAAGTCTACCTCTGACCATATACCGGCCTCACAAGTCTACCTCTGACTATACACAAGCTTCACAAGTCTACTTCTGACTATACACAGGCCTCACAAGTCTACCTCTGACCATACACAGGCCTCACAAGTCTACCCCTGACCATACACAAGCCTCACAAGTCTACCTCTGACCACAGACGGGCCTCAGAAGTCTACCTCTGACTATACACAAGCCTCATAAATCTACCTTTGACTATACACAAGACTCACAAGTCTGCCTCTGACTATACACAGGCCTCACAAGTCTACTTCTGACTATAGGCTCACAAGTCTATTTCTGACTATACACAGGCCTCACAAGTCTAACTCTGACTATAGCCTCACAAGTCTACCTCTGACCATACACCGGCCTCACAAGTCTACCTTTGACTATACACAGGCCTCACAAGTCTACCTCTGACTATAGCCTCACAAGTCTACCTCTGACCATACACAAGCATCACAAGTCTACCTCTGGCTATACACAGGCCTCACAAGTCTACCTCTGACTAGAGCCTCACAAGTCTACCTCTGACTATAGCCTCACAAGTCTACCTCTGACCATAGACGGGCCTCACAAGTCTACCTCCGACTATACACAAGCCTCACAAGTCTACCTCCGACTATACACAGGCCTCACAAGTCTACCTCTGACCATACACAGGCCTCACAAGTCTACCTCTGACCATAGACGGGCCTCACAAGTCTATCCCTGACTATAATAAGGCCTCACAAGTCTACCTCTGACTATAGCCTCACAAGTCTACCTCTGACTATAGCCTCACAAATCTACCTCTGACTATACACAGGCCTCACAAGTCTACCTCTGACTATAGGCTCACAAGTCTACTTCTGACTATACACATGCCTCACAAGTCTACTTCTGACTATAGCCTCACAAGTCTACCTCTGAACATACACAGGCCTCACAAGTCTACCTTTGACTATACACAGGCCTCACAAGTCTACCTCTGACTATAGCCTCACAAGTCTACCTCTGACCATACACAAACCTCACAAGTCTACCTCTGACTATAGCCTCACAAGTCTACCTCTGACTATAGCCTCACAAGTCTACCTCTGACCATACACAAGCCTCATAAGTCTACCTCTGACTATACACAGGCCTCACAAGTCTACCTCTGACTATACACAGGCCTCACAAGTCTACCTCGGACTATAGC
Organism: Terebella lapidaria; assembly: GCA_949152475.1. Lineage (NCBI taxonomy): Eukaryota > Metazoa > Annelida > Polychaeta > Terebellida > Terebellidae > Terebella > Terebella lapidaria. Next base: position 33,182,893 of record OX424558.1, read on the forward strand.
CTCACAAGTCTACCTCTGACTATAGCCTCACAAGTCTACCTCTGACCACACACAAGCCTCATAATTCTACCTCTGACCATACACAGGCCTCACAAGTCTACCTCTGACTATAGCCTCACAAGTCTACCTCTGACCATACACAGGCCTCACAAGTCTACCCCTGACTATACACAGGCCTCACAAGTCTACCTCTGACTATAGCCTCACAAGTCTACCTCTGACTATACACAAGCCTCACAAGTCTACCTCTATAGCCTCAGAAGTCTACCTCTGACCATAGCCCCACAAGTCTACCTCTGACTATAGCCTCACAAGTCTACCTCTGACCATACACAGGCCTCACAAGTCTACCTCTCACTATAGCCTCACAAGTCTACCTCTGACCATACACAGGCCTCACAAGTCTACCGCTGACTATACACGAGCCTCACAAGTCTACCTCTGACTATACACAGGCCTCACAAGTCTACCTCTGACTATAGCCTCACAAGTCTACCTCTGACTATACACAGGCCTCACAAGTCTACCTCTGACTATAGCCTCACAAGTCTACCTCTGACTATACGCAGGCCTCACAAGTCTACCTCTGACTATAGCCTCACAAGTCTACCTCTGACCATACACAGGCCTCACAAGTCTACCTCTGACTATAGCCTCACAAGTCTACCTCTGACCATACACAAGCCTCACAAGTCTACCTCTGACTATAGCCTCACAAGTCTACCTCTGACTACACACGGGCCTCACAAGTCTACCTCTGACTATACACAGGCCTCACAAGTCTACCTCTGACCATACACAGGCCTCACAAGTCTACCTCTGACCATACACAGGCCTCACAAGTCTACCTCTGACCATACACAGGCCTCACAAGTCTACCTCTGACCATAGACGGGCCTCACAAGTCTACCTCTGACTATAGCCTCACAAGTCTACCTCTGACCATACACAAGCCTCACAAGTCTACCTCTGACTATACACAGGCCTCACAAGTCTACCTTTGACCACATACGGGCCTCAGAAGTCTACCTCTGACCAGAGACGGGCCTCAGAAGTCTACCTCTGACTATACACAAGCCTCATAAGTCTACCTCTGACTATAGCCTCACAAGTCTACCTCTGACCATATACCGGCCTCACAAGTCTACCTCTGACTATACACAAGCTTCACAAGTCTACTTCTGACTATACACAGGCCTCACAAGTCTACCTCTGACCATACACAGGCCTCACAAGTCTACCCCTGACCATACACAAGCCTCACAAGTCTACCTCTGACCACAGACGGGCCTCAGAAGTCTACCTCTGACTATACACAAGCCTCATAAATCTACCTTTGACTATACACAAGACTCACAAGTCTGCCTCTGACTATACACAGGCCTCACAAGTCTACTTCTGACTATAGGCTCACAAGTCTATTTCTGACTATACACAGGCCTCACAAGTCTAACTCTGACTATAGCCTCACAAGTCTACCTCTGACCATACACCGGCCTCACAAGTCTACCTTTGACTATACACAGGCCTCACAAGTCTACCTCTGACTATAGCCTCACAAGTCTACCTCTGACCATACACAAGCCTCACAAGTCTACCTCTGGCTATACACAGGCCTCACAAGTCTACCTCTGACTATAGCCTCACAAGTCTACCTCTGACCATACACAAGCCTCATAAGTCTACTTCTGACTATACACAAGCCTCACAAGTCTACCTCTGACCATAGCCTCACAAGTCTACCTCTGACTATAGCCTAACAAGTCTACCTCTGACCACAGACAAGCCTCACAAGTCTACTGCTGACTATACACAGGCCTCACAAGTCTACCTCTGACCACAGACAAGCCTCACAAGTCTACCTCTGACCATACACAGGCCTCACGAGTCTACCTCTGACTATAGCCTCACAAGTCTACCTCTGACCATACACAGGCCTCACAAGTCTACCTCTGACCATACACAGGCCTCACGAGTCTACCTCTGACTATACACAGGCCTCACAAGTCTACCTCTGACTTTACACAAGCCTCACAAGTCTACCTCTGACCATACACAGGCCTCACAAGTCTACCTCTGACTATACACAGGCCTCACAAGTCTACCTCTGACCATACACGGGCCTCACAAGTCTACCTCTGACTATACACAAGCCTCACAAGTCTACCTCTGACCATACACAGGCCTCACAAGTCTACCTCTGACCATACACAAGCCTCACAAGTCTACCTCTGACTATACACAAGCCTAACAAGACTACCTCTGACTAAAGCCTCACAAATCTACCTCTGACCATACACAGGCCTCACAAGTCTACCTCTGACCATACACAGGCCTCACAAGTCTACCTCTGACTATAGACGGGCCTCACAAGTCAACCTCTGACTATACACAGGCCTCACAAGTCTACCTCTGACTATAGTCTCACAAGTCTACCTCTGACCATACACAGGCCTCACAAGTCTACCTCTGACTATATACGAGCCTCACAAGTCTACCTCTGAATATACACAGGCGTCACAAGTCTACCTCTGACTATAGCCTCACAAGTCTACCTCTGACTATACACAGGCCTCACAAGTCTACCTCTGACCATACACATGCCTCACAAGTCTACCTCTGACTGTAGCCTCACAAGTCTACCTCTGACCATACACAAGCCTCACAAGTCTACCTCTGACTATAGCCTCACAAGTCTACCTCTGACTATACACGGGGCTCATTAGTCTACCTCTGACTATACACAGGCCTCACAAGTCTACCTCTGACCATACACAAGCCTCACAAGTCTACCTCTGACTATAGCCTCACAAATCTATCTCTGACTATACACGGGCCTCACTAGTCTACCTCTGACTATACACATGCCTCACAAGTCTACCTCTGACTATAGCCTCACAAGTCTACCTCTGACCATATACAAGCCCCACAAGTCTACCTCTGACTATAGCCTCACAAGTCTACCTCTGACTATACACGGGCCTCACTAGTCTACCTCTGACTATACACAAGCCTCACAAGTCTACCTCTGACTATAGCCTCACAAGTCTACCTCTGACTATACACAGGCCTCACAAGTCTACCTCTGACTATAGCCTCACAAGTCTATATCTGACCATAGACGGGCCTCACAAGTCTACCTCTGACTATACACAAGCCTCACAAGTCTACCTCTGACTATAGCCTCACAAGTCTACCTATGACCATAGACGGGCCTCACAAGTCTACCTCTGACTATAGCCTCACAAGTCTACCGCTGACTATAGCCTCACAAGTCTACCTCTGACCATAGACGGGCCTCACAAGTCTACCTCCGACTATACACAAGCCTCACAAGTCTACCTCTGACTATACACAGGTATCACAAGTCTACCTCTGACCATACACAGGCCTCACAAGTCTACCTCTGACCATACACAAGCCTCAAAAGTCTACCTCTGACCATACACAGGCCTCAAAAGTCTACCTCTGACCATAGACGGGCCTCACAAGTCTACCCCTGACTATACACAAGCCTCACAAGTCTACCTCTGACTATACACAGGTATCACAAGTCTACCTCTGACCATACACAGGCCTCACAAGTCTACCTCTGACCATACACAGGCCTCACAAGTCTACCTCTGACTATACACAGGTATCACAAGTCTACCTCTGACCATACACAGGCCTCACAAGTCTACCTCTGACCATACACAGGCCTCAAAAGTCTACCTCTGACCATAGACGGGCCTCACAAGTCTACCTCCGACTATACACAAGCCTCACAAGTCTACCTCTGACTATACACAGGTATCACAAGTCTACCTCTGACCATACACAGGCCTCACAAGTCTACCTCTGACCATACACAGGCCTCAAAAGTCTACCTCTGACCATAGACGGGCCTCACAAGTCTACCCCTGACTATACACAGGCCTCACAAGTCTACCTCTGACTATAGCCTCACAAGTCTACCTCTGACTATAGCCTCACAAGTCTACCTCTGACCATACACACGCTTCACAAGTCTATCTCTGACTATACACAGGCCTCACAAGTCTACCTCTGACCATAGACGGGCCTCACAAGTCTACCTCCGACTATACACAAGCCTCACAAGTCTACCTCTGACTATACACAGGCCTCACATGTCTACCTCTGACCATACGCAGGCCTCACAAGTCTACCTCTGACCATTGACGGGCCTCACAAGTCTACCCCTGACTATACACAGGCCTCACAAGTCTACATCTGACTATAGCCTCACAAGTCTACCTCTGACTATAGCCTCACAAGTCTACCTCTGACCATATACGGGCCTCACAAGTCTACCTCTGACTATACACAAGCTTCACAAGTCTACCTCTGACTACACACAGGCCTCACAAGTCTACCTCTGACCATACACAGGCCTCACAAGTCTACCCCTGACCATACACAAGCCTCACAAGTGTACCTCTGACCATAGACGGGCCTCACAAGTCTACCTCTGACTATACACAAGCCTCATAAGTCTACCTTTGACTATACACAAGACTCACAAGTCTGCCTCTGACTATACACAGGCCTCCTAAATCTACCTCTGACTATAGGCTCACAAGTCTACTTCTGACTATACACAGGCCTCACAAGTCTACCTCTGACTATAGCCTCACAAGTCTACCTCTGACCATACACAGGCCTCACAAGTCTACCTTTGACTATACACAGGCCTCACAAGTCTACCTCTGACTATAGCCTCACAAGTCTACCTCTGACCATACACAGGCCTCACAAGTCTACCTTTGACTATACACAAGCCTCACAAGTCTACCTCTGACCATACACAGGCCTCATAAGTCTACCTCTGACTATACACAGGCCTCACAAGTCTACCTTTGACTATACACAAGCCTCACAAGTCTACCTCTGACCATACACAGGCCTCATAAGTCTACCTCTGACTATACACAAGCCTCACAAGTCTACCTCTGACTATAGCCTCACAAGTCTACCTCTGACTATAGCCTCACAAGTCTACCTCTGACTATACACAGGCCTCACAAGTCTACCTCTGACCACACACAGGCCTCACGAGTCTACCTCTGACTATAGCCTCACAAGTCTACCTCTGACCATACACAGGCCTCACAAGTCTACCTCTGACCATACACAGGCCTCACAAGTCTACCTCTGACTATACACAGGCCTCACATGTCTACCTCTGACCATACACGGGCCTCAGAAGTCTACCTCTGACCATAGACGGGCCTCACAAGTCTACCTCTGACCATACACAGGCCTCACAAGTCTACCTCTGACCATACACGGGCCTCAGAAGTCTACCTCTGACTATACACAAGCCTAACAAGTCTACCTCTGACTATAGCCTCAAAAATCTACCTCTGACCATACACAAGCCTCACAAGTCTACCTCTGACTATACACAAGCCTAACAAGACTACCTCTGACTAAAGCCTCACAAATCTACCTCTGACCATACACAAGCCTCACAAGTCAACCTCTGACTATAGACGGGCCTCACAAGTCTACCTCTGACTATACACAAGCCTCACAAGTGTACCTCTGACCATAGACGGGCCTCACAAGTCTACCTCTGACTATACACAAGCCTCATAAGTCTACCTTTGACTATACACAAGACTCACAAGTAAGCGTTATTTCAGCTCAAAAACATATGGAAATCAAGTAAGACACAATTAAAATGTAATGCCATGTTATAATCGGGATAAAAACTGGTTTGCCATGACGTTTGTGGCGATTAGAAACGCTCGAGGGACTGTGTCGCAGATTTGAGACCGACCCGAAGGGGAGGTCTCAAATGTGGCGGCACAGTCCCGAGGTCTGTGAGGCCTGTGTGAGGCCTGTGTATGGTCAGAGGGAGACATGTGAGGCCTGTGTATCATGGCAAACCAGTTTTTATCCCTTAACTATAACATGAAAAGTTATCGCCAGAAACGTTCTCCTCCTGCCATTCAGAAATGAAGGGTGGGACACCAACGACTTTGAATATATATCTATATATACATGAACTTATATATTTGAACATCAAATATATGTCATTTTAATGATTTCATTATGTACATGTATTTCACGATGCATTGATTGTCCAAAAAGGGCCACCAGGCGAAACTGCCCTGAACCAGAAAGTGGAAGTTCACTCATTTGACAGGCACATAACCAGACATGAGCCATCGGCTGTTTGATTTTACCACTACATCCTTATTGAATTTGGATACCTGCAAATGATGAACCATAGCCTGGGGTGGGAATCGAACCCACAGTTCTGGACAACCAATAACAATGATATTGCAATTTAATGTTACAGCACATGCAAAATACATCCGAAAACTGACTGAAAATCTTTCACTAACAAATCAAAACTAATCGCAGTAATGTCCGCATCAAAATTTTACCAGTAATACCAACAAATTGTCATACTTTCCATAACAAACATACAATTTTACAAATAGGTTGACATTGTCATTTCCCAAAGCAACATGGAAACAGACTAAAATTTAAGAACAATCTGAGCACACAAAGCTCAATGCCCCCACCTAGCAGCCCACACACTCGTTGTGAAACCACTTATCACATGTGTCGCACGTGATCCAGTGCACCATGCAAGGTTGTCGTCCCGAACTGGATGAAGGGGGAGAATCGCCCATGCACACATTACATACATCATCACTCTCACTCACACATGCATTGTCGATATGGATGTTTGTGTTGTGTGTGTCGTTATTTGTCGATCTTGTGTCCTTTCCGTTGGCCCTTCCCTTGCTCTTGCCCTTGCCCTTTCCTGCTTTCTTACCTTGTACTGTTTCCAGCTGCCCTCCGCCCTCTTGTTGATCTCAACCTTTCTCTTTCTCAGTTGTTTCTGTGTGCCCTGTTCTTCTTCATCTCTTTCTGGTGACTCCTCCATTTGCTTCTTTGTACTTCTCTGTCTCCTTTTGCCCTTTCCTGCTGCAGTGTCCTGTTTCGCATCCATTTTCTTCGTTGCCCTTTCCTTCTTTTCATCTGCCTTTTTCTGTCTTTCCTGCCTTCGCGCCTCCTTCTCTTTGTCCAGCTCTTCTTTCTTCTGTAGCTGCTTCAAAATGGCTTCCGACGTTATTGTTCTGCCAAAGTTGACAACTTTCCCGCGTCTGGCTGTTGTTGGTTTCGTGGTGGTCCCAGGAACGATGAAAAAATCTTGAACTTCTTCCGTGAGGTCCAGCACGGTCTGCACAGGGTGATGACATTTTATGACTTGGTGGCATGTCGGACAGTGTGATCCTTTCAGTTCAGCATTGTCTTCTGTGTTGCTGCTCTTGCTGCACTGGTGTCCGGATGTTTGAGGGCCGCACTTGGGTCCAGTCGATGGCCTTTGAGTTCAGAGGGTTAATACCACACTTTGTGAATGATGACTTGACCGTACTTGGAGAACAGACCTTATCGATAGCATAACTGAGTACAGTTGGGAGTTTGGCTCGTGAGATTACATTGTTGTTATGCAACAAATTTAGGGATTGGGCTATGGAAATGAATTTGGCCTTGATGTGCTGAGATAAAGCCACGTCCAAGGGTTGCAGTAGATGCGTTGTGTGTGCTGGCAATCCTAGTACGTCAATCTGTTTGATATGGAAAACCAAAACTTAGCATTTCGTGCATATCCACATTCTGAAATAGACCAAATCAATCAACAAGTCTATCACTCCAAAAAAAAAGATGGATACCTGCTCCTCCTTTGCCTTGCAATCAACTTTAAGCTAACGTGAGACTCGTGATTATCGCAGATTAGCAACACAGGCCTCATTCGCCCACAGTTTGGAATGAAGATTTGGGTGAACCACTCATAAAATAATTCGGTGTCCATGTACCCTGTTGGATCACAAGCACTTCCACATACCGATAGATACATTTACAATACCGAATAAATATCAATATTGTGTGATGTGTTAATATATGATTGTTAACTTTAAACTCCACCTCTGACCATAAACAGGCCTGAAAAGTCTGCTCCTGTCTATAGACAGGTCTCAGAAGTCTCCCATCTGACCACAGAGAGGCTTCACAAAAGTATCCATCTGACCACAGACTGGCCTAAAAGTTTCCATTTCGCCAAAGACAGACCTCACAAGTCTCCCTCTGACTATAGACAGGCCTCACAAGTCTGTCACCATATATAAATTAATATATTTATATATATGCAACCTTTTTGTAACAGTCAGGCAACCATTTCGCTACATTAAAATCTTTCTACAAGGGTCGAGCGACAAAGAAGTCAACGCATTGGCACATAAGCAGTTTGCGTTTTTCTGATTAAATTCGTGTCCACAGACATGATAGACATGTCAGTGTGCCTCTAAAGTCTACTGCTGACCATAGACAGTCGTCATAAGTCTCCATTTTACCACAGACAAGCCTCACAAATCTACCTCTGACCATACACAGGCCTCACAAGTCTACCTCTGACTATACACAGGCCTCACAAGTCTACCTCTGACCATACACAAGCCTCACAAGTCTCCATCTGACCATAGACGGGCCTCACAAGTCTCCATCTGAATACAAAGAAGACTCCAAAGTCTCCTTATAGACAAGCCTCGGATGTCTCTTCATATATAAACATATGTATATATTTACAACCTTTTTGTAACAATCAGACAACCATTTTGCTACATTAGCATTTTACTGTATGGGTTGTGTGACAAACAAGTCAACTCAATGGAAACTAGCCATCACATGTCTCGTTCTTAACATAATCGAGCCACACTACCTCCCCGTGGCCTCAAAAGTCATTGGTGAACATATATAGGCTTCATAATTCTCATGCTGACCATCAGCAGAACTCACAAGTCTCCCTCTGATCATATCCAGGATACACAAGTCTAAAGTGGCCTATAGACAGACCTCACAAGTATATTCCTGTCCATTGACAGGCCTCACAAATCTACCTCTGACCATAGGCAGGCCTCAATAGTCTGCACCTGAACAACATGATTCAAGTCTACTTCTGTCCATAGACAGGTCTCAGACGACTATCTCGTCACATTTTCCCTCGGAGCAAAGGCAGGTCTCACATTCTCCCTCCCACTATACATAGGCCTCACATATCTCCCTGTGACCATAGACAGGATTCACTTGTCTCCCTTCACCATAAACATGCCTCAGAATCCGCCAGATGACCACACACCTGCTTCAAATGCTAATGTAACAAAATGGTTGTCTGATTGTTACAAAAAGGTTGTAAATATTATCGTAGTGTGGTTTGGGGGGATGGGTTGTAGGTGTGGAAGGATGACACTCGAGTTTTGATTCCAAATTTATTGTGTAATCCAGCTGTTACAGTACTGTTGTCAGTGATCACAAATGACACGAACTTCGAATTCGCCCGGGTGACATCGATGATTCGATTTCTTTAGCATCTTACTGACTGTCCGCTATTAGTTTTAATATTCCATTGTTAGGGATAACTTGCCGGGGCCGACGTGATGTTAGGTGCGACACCTCCGACCACACAGAACCAAAACTAAAGAATTTTTGAATTTTGAAAAGGACGCCAAGCCTGGTCTGATCTTACGTGCTATATGGTCAAACCAATCACAAAGTAGAACAGATCCAAACTGGCGTTTGTGGGTGGGACTATGGTCCCAAATAAGGTGATCCAGAAAGTGTTGCTATGGCAACAAGGACAGAGGATAGAGATTTAGGGAAAATGTCCAAAACCATGAATATTCGAAATACCAGACAAAGGAATTACTGAACAAGGGATCACCTCAAAATTTAGAAAAGTGGAAACAAGTTTAAAACAGTTGTAACTCACCAAGTTCACAATAATACAGATTGTGACATAGAATAAAGATGTACTACTTAGTACAATGGTAGTAACACAATATAATAATCATATAGATATTTTAGTTTAAACAATAATTAATCTTGATTGGCAATTGATACCTCATTGGACAGATATCGAATTTCAACATTATGATATTTGCCCCCTTTTTAAGCTTAAAATCTCCTGATTTTACACACATGTTGGATATACATATATGTCGGGCAGCTTGTTATTCAGAATACAGAAATGCATTCAATACTCTACTACATTCAATACTCTACTACTACAACAACTTTCAACAGCATTGTTAAATGCAATACCAGCATTACAATTTCATTCAATTTCAACATTATGGTTATATGCATCCATCTTCTATCTCATATACCATGGTACAGACTTTTCATCAAACATACTTGTTCAGCTGCTCAAAGGTCACCTACGCTGCATAGAGTACAATGTATGAACATTTGACGGTTAGAGGTTAATACGACAAAAGACATTGTTACCATGCGACAAAAAAAAATAGATAATAAAATGAATTTTGTTGGCCGTCCTAAAAACACAAATTAAAATTGGTACAATGACATGTCCACTTACACCCTATAATAGGACTTAAAATTGGTATACCTGCCTATTTTGGTATCAACATGTAAATACAAGGACTTATACAGGCATTTGATTTTCACAGACACGATTTCTTGACCAGAGAGGTAAGTAATGTACCTGGTTTGTGATACCTGTACTAAACAATGCGTACATGCGTATCATATCTTAATAGGCCTTCAGATGGCCATATACCATGTACCTACGTATGACACAAGGTCTACAAATGATTCATACAAAATGCAAAATACAAGGTGGGTTCAGTCACCTGTTTTGACCGTAAGCTATTCTACGTATTTTTTTGTAATTTTTTTTTTTTTATTTATTTTCCTTATATACAAATATTCTAATCAGGCTCTCTTCTTGGCCTTTCTCGCTCGACCTTTCTGTGTCCGACTGATGTGGAATTCCCTCATGGCCTCGGGTGGGACACAGTCTTCCCTGAGCCATTGGGTACCTTTCCGGTCTAGGAATTTGCATTTATACCATTTGTGCCCACGATAGTTCCTACACTCGACCAGTTTAGTGATGTTGTCTGGTGGTGGTGTCACTGGTGCGTCATGTTCTGATTGATCATGTGTGTGTGTGGATGTACTGGGTTGTGGGTCTTCATGGTCTTGTGTTGTTACGGTTTGTGGCTGTGTGTCAGTGTTTTGACCATTCCCTGCCTCCAGATCGTCATCGGTGAGTGGCTCGTCCAGGGTGGAAGGAGGCAAGATGTCACTCGTGCCGGGATCTGTGTATCGGGTCAGGCGTTTGGCATGGACACGCGACTTCATCTGCTTGTGTGTTGTGGCATCACGCAGCAGGTAAGTGTTGTACTCCGCACTGACGTCACAGATGTAGTATGGGCCGTACTTCTTAGGCTGGAGTTTCGGGTTTAGGCCTTTCTTCTTGGTTACTGTGTTTAGCAGTACTAGGTCTCCCAATGCGAAGCTTGGTGGCTTGGCTTTCTTGTCATGTTGTAGTTTGTTCTTTTCTTGTGCCTCAGCCATATTCTTTTTGGCGAGATCCCGTGTTATTGCAAATTGCTCGGTGATCTCCTTCAGGTGGTCGAGGACACTCTGCGGCAGAGAGCTATTGGGAATCAGGACCGTATCGAGCGGCAAGCGCATTTCTTCGCCTAGCAGAATCTTGTATGGGCTGAATAGCGTAGAATTGGTGGATGGCGTAGCTCGCATCGATGCCATGACTGATGGTAAAATATCGGGCCAGTTCGATTGGTTTTTGTCCACGTACATACGGAGCGTTTGTGCGAGTGTGGACATGCGCCTTTCTGCTGTGGCATTGGTCTCTGGGTGCCAGCTAGAAGTTGTCAATTTGGCGATGTCAAACATCTTGCAGACTTCCTTCACGATGGAGGAGAGGAAATTGGTACCTCGATCACTCAGCAGTGCTCTGGGAGCTCCCCATCGGCAGATCACTTCATTATAAAGGATCTTGGCTACTTCCGCACCTGTCAAAGACTTCATTGGGAATGCTTCGGGCCATTTAGAGAAAGCATCCACGATCAACAGGATATATTTATAACCATGTGCATCAGGTAGGGGCCCGAAGACATCTATGTGGACACGGCTGAAGATTGAGTCACACTGCAGTGGCTTCAGTGGGACTTTGCTTGCATGGTGTGTGCGTTTGTTGACTTGGCACTTGTGACAGGCTGCCGTGTACTTTTTCACTTGCTGATACATTCGCTTCCAGAAGTACTTCAGGCGGATCAGGTGGTAGGTCCGGTCGAAGCCTTGGTGTCCTGCCATCAAGCTATCATGATACGAAAGCATGACATCGGATTTGAGGGACTCTGGGATGACGAGTTGCTTTATCACTCTGTCGGTCCGTGTTCCTTTGCCACGGGGGTAATACAGATGGTACAGCATGTTGTCATCGGGGTCTACCACGTAGTCGTTTGACTCGGTGACCAACTGTTTGACTTTGTCATCTGACCAGTTTTCGGGCAGCTCACCATCGCTGACGTACTTGATCATGGGTGCCAGCTCAGGGTCGTCACGCTGTTTCTGTTGGACATCTGTACCCTGTATGCTAAGGACTGATTCAATGTGTCGCAGTGAGTTGAGCTGGATGTATCTGGTGTCGGCATCCGCTCCTGCGTTTTCTGATGCATTACAGAGCTGTGTGACCAGACTGTTGACCTCTGCGACTGGACTTGGCGTCAGGAACATTAGGAGGTCTGATGGTGGCTCATCAACTGGTGTATAGTCGATGCGGCTGAAGAAGTCAACATTCGTGTGTTTCTTGCCCCTCTTATATACAATTGTGTAGTTGTATTGTTGTAGGAATAGGGACCAGCGGCATAATCTTCCAGTGTCTAGCTTCACATTCTTTAGATGTTGTAGTGCTGAATGGTCCGTGATGATGGTGAAGTGCTTGTCTGTGAGGTATGTGTGGTACCGTCGTACACCTTCAATGACAGCCAGTGCTTCGAGTTGCGTGATGTGCCACTTCTTTTCGGATGGGCGTAGGGCTCGTCCGCCATACTCTATGACTGTTTCACGTTGGTTATCATCCTTCTGTCCCAGGATAAATCCTAGAGCAGAGGTGCTGGCGTCCGTGTACAGGAAGAACTCTTTTTCCATATCTGGGAATGCTAGCACTGGTGGTTTTGTCAGTCGGCTTTTGATTTCCAGGAAGGCGGCTTGGCATTCAGGCGTCCACACGAAGTCATTGTCCTTCTTCAGGAGGTTGTTTAGTGGGGCTGCGATCTTGGCGTACCCTTCCACGAATCTCTTGTAGTATTGGGTGAGACCAAGGAAGCTCCTCAGCTTGGACTGGTTCTTCGGTGCCTTGAATGTATCGATGGCCTTCGTTTTGGCTGGATTCGTGGTAATTCCCTGGTTGTTGATGATATGGCCAAGGAAGAGTACCTCGGTCCGGCCGAGATGACATTTCTCTGGACGGAGTTTCAGATTCGCCCCCTGCAGTTTTCTGAAGATGCTGTCGAGATGTTGCAGGTGGGTTTTCATGTCTCGGGAAAACGTCAGTATGTCATCGGTGTAGACTATAGTGTATATGTAGTGGAAATCTCTGAGGACATTCGCAAGAACAGAGCTAAAAACTGCTGGGCTTTGGGAGAGGCCGTACGGCAGGCGCTTGAACTGGAAAACGCCGTGGTGTGTGGTGAAAGCTGTTTTGTGCTTGGTTTCGGGATGGAGTTTGATCTGGAGAAATGCCTGTGACAGATCAATGGTTGAAAATATTGTCGGGGAGCCAGCTCCTATTGCGTCGATTACATCTTCGTGGCGTGGTAAAGGGAAGTAGATTGGCTTTATTATTTTGTTGAGGGGCCTGTAGTCTATTGTCATGCGCCATGAGCCATTAGCCTTTTTAGCCAGGACCACTGGGGAGAGCCAGTCGCTGGTTGACCTCTCAATCACGCCGGCTTTCAGAAGGTCTCCCACTATCTTCTCTATTTCGGCCTTCTGTTTAGGGGACTGACGGTAGAAGCGGGCTCTGGTTGGACCTTTGTCTCCAGTGTCTATGACGTGCTCGTAGTCCGGATACTCGCCAATGTCTGTTTGGGACTTGGCAAAGACGTCCGAGTGTCTTCCTACCACTTCCAACAGGTTGTCTCTGTCCTCCTTGGTGAGACCAGAGCGAGGGAGGTCAATGTTGAGATCTGTACCTAACTTGATGTAGTGTTCCCTGCTCTGTCGTGTCTGGTGATCTGTTCTGATTGTGTGTACTGTCTCAGTGGTGTGTGTCTGGGCTTGATATTGCAGCAACTTGTCGATGTCTACTTGACATGTGTTTTTGGGCTGTTTTGTAGTTGTGACTGTACTGACTGGTGTCACTTGGGGTTTGAACTCAGATGCTAGTGGATTCAATGTAGAAGTTATGTGCTGGTTTGTGTCATTTTTGCTCTGTATTGTTGTGTTTGTGATCTGAGGTGGTGCGTCTGACATGTGTATGAGTTGTGTGTCATTTTCCAGCTGAGTGAATGTGCCTAGGGTAGTTTTGTTCGGGATGATAGTGTCTATTGGCAGTGGATTTATCAGTCTGTAGCAGCTTTTACCATTTATGTTTGTTATTGTACACCTGGGGCCTGTGATTTGATGTTTCTTCTGCAGAGTAATGGTGGGCTCTATTATACCAACATTATTAGTGATACCTTTTGTTTTACCATTGATAGATACCGGTAACAAAATTTCACTGTGTCCTGGTACAACAACTTCATTTACAGTTTTAACAAAACACACGTGATTGTTTGTTGATCTTTCTAAGCTTGTCGAAACCATACCTTTCTGTAAAGTCACCACATTGGATGTGAAGTCCCAAGACGCAGACTGATCTTGGAGGAAATCCTCACCAAGAATTACCTCTGGTTGGTGCTGGCCGGAGAGCACATAGAAGTTCTGCCACAACTGCAGATCGCAGACTTTAACTGGCAAATTTACTTGGCCAAGAACTTCGACTGTGCTACCACCAACACCCACAACAGAGTTTACAGCAGTTTGGGTCAACTGGTACTTCGATGCATTATTGATGATGGTAAACATTCTACTTGACAAACATGATACAGAGGCTCCTGTGTCTAACAGGGCTAATACACCTTTGCCATTTATGGCGCATCTCAGGCGGTTGTATTTATCTTTAGAAAGATCAACAGACAATATTGGTTTTGCCATGTCTGCAGCTCGATACAGGTCAGGTTCGACAGATCTTTTCTTCGAATGTTGCCTGCCTGGTTTGAGGGCAGGCTCGCGTCCCTATTCGTTGGACTTTTGGAATCTTTTGGAGGTGGTCCTACAGACACTGGCAAAATGGTTATGTTTACGGCAGATTACACAAATCTTGCCAAACGCTGGGCATTTCTGACCCTCTGAGTGTGGTGCATAGCCACACCGATCACACGTACCATTTTTAGTGTTTGTCTGCAGGTGGGCACGCTTGCTCGTGGACGGATGCTGCGGGCCCTCGCGAGGTCGCTTGCCTTGCCTCTGTGTCTGGTCAAAGCGTCGCGCGAAGTTGTCCAGCTTCTCGGACATCGCGAGAACATGCGCGGCGAGACCATCCTCGGGCGGGGTCGGAGTGGCGGTGTTGACCGATCGCGGCTTGTTGTCGCTGTGCGGCTCCAGGCTGCTCTCCACCACGGCTGCAAAGCGCTTGAGGTCAGCGAAGGTTGCTACGTCCCGTATGAGCACCTGCATCTTGATGGCTGGCTTCAGGCCCTGAAGTGCCAGCTCTATGGTCTGATCTTCTGTTCGACCGATGATGTTGCAGTCCCTGGCCATGTCTTCCAGGTAGTTGGTGACTGTCTCGTCTGGTCGTTGCTTCCGCTGCATGAGGACTTGCAGCCTTGCATGCTGTTCCGGCTTTGTCAGGGTATATGCCTCCAGGAAGGCTGGGGCAAGCTTCTCCCAACTGCTTTTGGTGTTATCTGGCAGTGCATGGTACCAGTCTTTCACCCTGTTGTCGAGGTAGAAGGGGAATGAGAGAGCTCTTGTTTCATGTGTCCACTCTCTCAGATTGGCAAAAGTCTTATAGAGGGAGAGCCACTGGGTAGCATTGTCACCCGCTTTGTATTTGTCCGGTTGGACCTCTCTTCCTACGGCATTGTTGCTGCCTTTAGTTGCCGATATTGCAGCTGTCAAAGTCGTCAGAACGTTTGACAGGTCCACGTGGTCGCCTGTGGTTGTTGTTGTTTTTGTTTGGTCCGCGGCCTGTGATTGGCTGGGTGTGACGTCATCCGCCTCGTTGTCGATGGGGCTTTCCTCAGCCATTACGCTTGTTGGCTCCGGCACGGGCACTGTTGTTTCACGTGTCTTCTGGCTTCTAGTGTTCATATTTGCTGCTATTGTTGTTGAATTTTGATAGTTCTTACTGTCTCTGATGTATTTTCAAAAGTTTTGTCTTCGCTAGATATTGAAGAAGATCGGCTTCGAGTCGAGTTGAGGGCGATGTTCGAACTTTAGTACAGAGGGCGGCTAACGGAACAGCCAGTCCATTTTCACTTGCGGTTTGGCGCGCGTGCCTCCAATGATCACCCACTGATTAAAATGGCAATCGGCCGTCCGGGCGGTCGTAAAAACAGTTATAATCCAGGCTCTTACTCGTTTTTAGGCAGATCCAGGTCGAACGGATGCTCCACCAAATATCGTAGTGTGGTTTGGGGGGATGGGTTGTAGGTGTGGAAGGATGACACTCGAGTTTTGATTCCAAATTTATTGTGTAATCCAGCTGTTACAGTACTGTTGTCAGTGATCACAAATGACACGAACTTCGAATTCGCCCGGGTGACATCGATGATTCGATTTCTTTAGCATCTTACTGACTGTCCGCTATTAGTTTTAATATTCCATTGTTAGGGATAACTTGCCGGGGCCGACGTGATGTTAGGTGCGACACCTCCGACCACACAGAACCAAAACTAAAGAATTTTTGAATTTTGAAAAGGACGCCAAGCCTGGTCTGATCTTACGTGCTATATGGTCAAACCAATCACAAAGTAGAACAGATCCAAACTGGCGTTTGTGGGTGGGACTATGGTCCCAAATAAGGTGATCCAGAAAGTGTTGCTATGGCAACAAGGACAGAGGATAGAGATTTAGGGAAAATGTCCAAAACCATGAATATTCGAAATACCAGACAAAGGAATTACTGAACAAGGGATCACCTCAAAATTTAGAAAAGTGGAAACAAGTTTAAAACAGTTGTAACTCACCAAGTTCACAATAATACAGATTGTGACATAGAATAAAGATGTACTACTTAGTACAATGGTAGTAACACAATATAATAATCATATAGATATTTTAGTTTAAACAATAATTAATCTTGATTGGCAATTGATACCTCATTGGACAGATATCGAATTTCAACATTATGATAATATATAAATATGTTTATATATGAAAAGACATCTGAGGCTTGTCTACAAGGAGACTTTGGAGTCCTCTTTGTATTCAGATGGAGACTTGTGAGGCAAGTCTATGGTCAGATCGAGACTAGTGAGGCCTGTGTATAGACAGAGGTAGACTTGTGAGGCTTGTCTCTCTCCGACCAAAGACAGATGTCTGACGTGTCTATCTGACCCTCAACTACAGACAGGCCTCACAAGTCTCCTGCTGACCACAGATAGGCCTCACAAGTCTGTCTCCATATATAAATATATTTATATATGTGCAACCTTTTTGTAACAATCAGGCAACCATTTTGCTACATTAAAATCTTGATACATGGGTCAAGCGACAAAGAAGTCAACGCAATGGCACATAAGCAAGCCTCTCTTTCTCTGACCATAGGCACTAGGTAGCCCCAGCAGTGGCTCTCCAACCCCCATACACTGTATAAAGGGAGGAGGGGGGTAAAGCCATATGATACACCACAGTGAAAATCTGACATTGCCATTCAAATCGTGTGGCTCTATTTTAAAACAGTGTGATCACTCCAAAGTGTTATTATGTTCGTTTATACTTATTTTTGAGGCATGTGGCACACTTTGGTGCTGATCTGCGCATTTGTTTCCCTGGAAAACGGAGAATTTACATTTGAAGTGCTTCCAGACATTCTAAGCATTCGAGTTTGCTGGCAATGTAAATTCTCTGTTTTCCAGTAAACAAATGCGCAGATCAACCCCATAGTGTGCCACACGCCTCAAAAGTAAGTATAAACGAATATGAAAACATTCTAGAGTGGCAACACTGTTGTAAAATAGAGCCACATGATTTGAATGGCAATGTCGGGTTTTCACTGTGGTGTGTTCTGTGGGTCTACGACCCCCCCCCCCCCCCTTCCCTTATCTGGGGGTTGGAGAACCACTGCTGGGACTAGGCACTAGGCAGGTCTGGCAAGTGAACTTCTGTCCGTAGTCAGGCCTCAAAACTTCCATTTGAAGGCCTCAGAACTCCACCTCTGACCATAAACAGGCCTGAACAGTCTGCTCCTGTCTATAGACAGGTCTTAGAAGTCTCCATCTGACCATAGAGAGGCTTCACAAAAGTATCCATCTGACCACAGACTGGCCTAAAAGTCTCCATTTCGCCAAAGACAGACCTCACAAGTCTCCCTCTGACTATAGACAGGCCTCACAAGTCTGTCACCATACATAAATATATGTATATATATGCAACCTTTTTGTAACAGTCAGGCAACCATTTCGCTACATTAAAATCTTTCTACAAGGGTCGAGCGACAAAGAAGTCAACGCATTGGCACATGAGCAGTTTGCGTTTTTCTGATTAAATTCGTGTCCACAGACATGAGACATGTCAGTATGCTTCTAAAGTCTACTGCTGAAGACTGAAGACAGTCATCATAAGTCTCCATTTTACCACAGACAAGCCTCACAAGTCTACCTCTGACCATACACAGGCCTCACAAGTCTACCTCTGACCATAGACGGGCCTCACAAGTATACCTCTGACCATAGACGGGCCTCACAAGTCTACCTCTGACCATACACAAGCCTCACAAGTCTACCTCTGACCATAGACGGGCCTCACAAGTCTATCTCTGACTATACACAAGCCTCACAAGTCTACCTCTGACTATACACAAGCCTCACAAGTCTACCTCTGACTATACACAAGCCTCACAAGTCTACCTCTGACCATAGACGGGCCTCACAAGTCTACCCCTGACTATACACAAGCCTCACAAGTCTACCTCTGACTATAGCCTCACAAGTCTACCTCTGACCATACACAGGCCTCACAAGTCTATCTCTGACTATACCCTCACAAGTCTACCTCTGACCATACACATGCCTCACAAGTCTACCTCTGACTATACACAAGCCTCACAAGTCTACCTCTGATTATACACAGGCCTCACAAGTCTACCTCTGACTATAGCCTCACAAGTCTACCTCTGAATATACACAGGCCTCACAAGTCTACCTCTGACTATAGCCTCACAAGTCTACCTCTGACTATACACAAGCCTCACAAGTCTATCTCTGACTATACACAAGCCTCACAATTCTACCTCTGACTATAGCCTCACAAGTCTACCTCTGACTATACACAGGCCTCACAAGTCTACCTCTGACTATACACAAGCCTCACAAGTCTACCTCTGACTATAGCCTCACAAGTCTACCTCTGACTATAGCCTCACAAGTCTACCTCTGACCATAGACAAGCCTCATAAGTCTAACTCTGACTATACACAAGCCTCACAAGTCTACCTCTGACTATACACAGGCCTAACAAGTCTACCTCTGACCATACACAGGCCTCACAAGTTTACCTCTGACCATAGACAAGCCTCACAAGTCTACCTCTGACTATACACAGGCCTCACAAGTCTACCTCTGACCATACACAAGCCTCACAAGTCTACCTCTGACCATGCACAGGCCTCACAAGTCTACCTCTGACTATACACAAGCCTCACAAGTCTACCTCTGACTATACACAGGCCTCACTAGTCTACCTCTGACCATACACAAGCCTCACAAGTCTACCTCGGACCATACACAAGCCTCACAAGTCTACCTCTGACCATACACAGGCCTCACAAGTCTACCTCTGACCATACACAGGCCTCACAAGTCTACCTCTGACCATACACAAGCCTCACAAGTCTACCTCTGACTATACACAGGCCTCACAAGTCTAACTCTGACTATACACAAGCCTCACAAGTCTACCTCTGACTATACACAGGCCTCACAAGTCTACCTCTGACCATACACAAGCCTCACAAGTCTACCTCTGACTATACACAGGCCTCACAAGTCTACCTCTGACCATAGACGGGCCTCACAAGTCTACCCCTGACAATACACAGGCCTCACAAGTCTACCTCTGACTATAGCCTCACAAGTCTACCTCTGACTATAGCCTCACAAGTCTACCTCTGACTATACACAAGCCTCACAAGTCAACCTCTGACTATACACAGGCCTCACAAGTCTACCTCTGACTATACACAAGCCTCACAAGTCTACCTCTGACTATAGCCTCACAAGTCTACCTCTGACTATAGCCTCACAAGTCTACCTCTGACTATACACAAGCCTCACAAGTCTACCTCTGACTATACACAGGCCTCACAAGTCTACCTCTGACAATACACAAGCCTCACAAGTCTACCTCTGACTATAGCCTCACAAGTCTACCTCTGACTATAGCCTCACAAGTCTACCTCTGACTATACACAAGCCTCACAAGTCTACTTCTGACTATACACAAGCCTCACAAGTCTACCTCTGACCATGCACAAGCCTCACAAGTCTACATCTGACTATACACAGGCCTCACAAGTCTACCTCTGACCATACACAGGCCTCACAAGTCTGCCTCCGACTATACACAAGCCTCACAAGACTACCTCTGACTATAGCCTCACAAGTCTACTTCTGACTATACACAAGCTTCACAAGTTTACCTCTGACTATACACAGGCCACACAAGTCTACATCTGACTATACACAAGCCTCACAAGTCTACCTCTGACTATAGCCTCACAAGTCTACCTCTGACTATAGCCTCACAAGTCTACTTCTGACTATACACAAGCTTCACAGGTCTACCTCTGACTATACACAGGCCACACAAGTCTACATCTGACTATACACAGGCCTCACAAGTCTACCTCTGACCATACACAAGCCTCACAAGTCTGCCTCTGACTATACACAGGCCTCACAAGTCTACCTCTGACTATAGACTCACAAGTCTACTTCTGACTATACACAAGCCTCATAGGTCTACCTCTGACTATACACAAGCCTCACAAGTCTGCCTCTGACTATACACAGGCCTCACAAGTCTACCTCTGACTATAGACTCACAAGTCTACTTCTGACTATACACAGGCCTCACAAGTCTACCTCGAACATACACAGGCCACACAAGTCTACCGCTGACCATACACAAGCCTCACAAGTCTACCTCTGACCATAGACGGGCCTCACAAGTCTACCTCTGACTATACACAAGCCTCACAAGTCTACCTCTGACCATACACAGACCACACAAGTCAACCCCTGACCATACACAAGCCTCACAAGTCTACCTCTGACTATACACAAGCCTCATAGGTCTACCTCAGACTATACGCAAGATTCACAAGTCTGCCTCTGACTATACACAGGCCTCACAAGTCTACCTCTGACTATAGACTCACAAGTCTACTTCTGACTATACACAAGCTTCACAGGTCTACCTCTGACTATAGCCTCACAAGCCTACCTCTGACCATACACAGGCCACACAAGTCTACATCTGACGATACTCGGGCTTCACAAGTCTAAATCTGACTATAGCCTCACAAGCCTACCTCTGACCATACACAAGCCTCACAAGTCTGCCTCTGACTATACACGGGCTTCACAAGTCTACCTCTGACTATAGCCTCACAAGTCTACCTCTGACTATACACAGGCCTCACAAGTCTACCTCCGATTATAGACTCACAAGTCTACTTCTGACTATACACAGGCCTCACAAGTCTACCTCTGACCATACACAAGCCTCGCAAGTCTACCTCTGACCATACACAAGCCTCACAAGTCTACCTCTGACTATACACAGGCCTCACAAGTCTACCTCTGACAATAGCCTCACAAGTCTACCTCTGACTATACACAGGCCTCACAAGTCTACCTCTGACTATAGCCTCACAAGTGTACCTCTGACCATAGCCTCACAAGTCTACCTCTGACTATAGCCTCACAAGTCTACCTCTGACTATACACAGGCCTCACAAGTCTACCTCTGACCATACACAGGCCTCACAAGTCTACCTCTGACTATACACAAGCCTCACAAGTCTACCTCTGACCATACACAAGCCTCACAAGTCTACCTCTGACCATAGACGGGCCTCACAAGTGTACCTCTGACTATAGCCTCACAAGACTACCTCTGACTATACACAGGCCTCACAGGTCTACCTCTGACCATACACAAGCCTCACAAGTCTACCTCTGACCATAGACGGGCCTCACAAGTCTACCTCTGACTATAGCCTCACAAGACTACCTCTGACTATACACAGGCCTCACAAGTCTACCTCTGACTATAGCCTCACAAGTCTACCTCTGACCATAGCCTCACAAGTCTACCTCTTACTATAGCCTCACAAGTCTACCTCTGACTATACACAGGCCTCACAAGTCTACCTCTGACCATACACAGGCCTCACAAGTCTACCTCTGACAATACACGGGCTTCACAAGTCTACCTCTGACTATAGCCTCACAAGTCTACCTCTGACTATAGCCTCACAAGTCTACCTCTGACTATACACAGGCCTCACAAGTCTAGCTCTGACCATACACAGGCCTCACAAGTCTACCTCTGACTATACACAAGCCTCACAAGTCTACCTCTGACTATACACAGGCCTCACAAGTCTACCTCTGACCATACACAAGCTTCACAAGTCTACCTCTGACAATACACAGGCTTCACAAGTCTACCTCTGACCATAGACGGGCCTCACAAGTCTACCACTGACTATAGCCTCAGAAGTCTACCTCTGACTATAGCCTCACAAGTCTACCTCTGACTATACACAAGCCTCACAAGTCTACCTCTGACCATACACGGGCTTCACAAGTCTACCTCTGACTATAGACGGGCCTCACAAGTCTACCTCTGACTATAGACGGGGCTCACAAGTCTACCTCTGACTATACACGAGCCTCACAAGTCTACCTCTGACTATAGCCTCACAAGTCTACCTCTGACTATACACAAGCCTCACAAGTCTACCTCTGACTATACACAAGCCTCACAAGTCTACCTCTGACTATACACAGGCCTCACAAGTCTACCTCTGACTATAGCCTCACAAGTCTACCACTGACTATAGCCTCACAAGTCTACCTCTGACTATACACAGGCCTCACAAGTCTACCTCTCACTATAGCCTCACAAGTCTACCTCTGACTATACACAAGCCTCACAAGTCTACCTCTGACTATACACAAGCCTCACAAGTCTACCTCCGACTATAGACGGGCCTCACAAGTCTACCTCTGACTATAGACGGGCCTCACAAGTCTACCTCTGACCATACACGGGTCTCACAAGTCTACCTCTGACTATACACAGGCCTCACAAGTCTACCTCTGACTATACACAGGCCTCACAAGTCTACCTCTGACCATACACAGGCCTCACAAGTCTACCTCTGACTATACACAAGCCTCACAAGTCTACCTCTGACTATAGCCTCACAAGTCTACCTCTGACCATAGACGGACCTCACAAGTCTACCTCTGACTATACACAAGCCTCACAAGTCTACCTCTGACCATGCACAGGCCACACAAGTCTACCTCTGACTATACACAGGCCACACAAGTCTACCCCTGACCATACACAAGCCTCACAAGTCTACCTCTGACTATACACAGGCCACACAAGTCTACCCCTGACCATACACAAGCCTCACAAGTCTACCTCTGACCATACACGGGTCTCACAAGTCTACCTCTGACTATACACAGGCCTCACAAGTCTACCTCTGACTATACACAGGCCTCACAAGTCTACCTCTGACCATACACAGGCCTCACAAGTCTACCTCTGACTATACACAAGCCTCACAAGTCTACCTCTGACTATAGCCTCACAAGTCTACCTCTGACCATAGACGGACCTCACAAGTCTACCTCTGACTATACACAAGCCTCACAAGTCTACCTCTGACCATGCACAGGCCACACAAGTCTACCCCTGACCATACACAAGCCTCACAAGTCTACCTCTGACTATACACAGGCCACACAAGTCTACCCCTGACTATACACAAGCCTCACAAGTCTACCTCTGACTATACACAGGCCACACAAGTCTACCCCTGACCATACACAAGCCTCACAAGTCTTCCTCTGACCATACACAGGCCTCACAAGTCTACCTCTGACTATACACAAGCCTCACAAGTCTACCTCTGACCATAGACGGACCTCACAAGTCTACCTCTGACTATACACAAGCCTCACAAGTCTACCTCTGACCATACACAGGCCTCACAAGTCTACCTCTGACCATGGACGGGCCTCACAAGTCTACCTCTGACCATACACAAGCCTCACAAGTCAACCTCTGACCATACACAGGCCTCACAAGTCTACCTCTGACCATAGACGGGCCTCACAAGTCTACCTCTGACCATAGACGGGCCTCACAAGTCTACCTCTGACCATACACAGACCTCACAAGTCTACCTCTGACTATACACAAGCCTCACAAGTCTACCTCTGACCATAGACGGGCCTCACAAGTCTACCTCTGACCATACACAGGCCTCACAAGTCTACCTCTGACCATACACAAGCCTACCTCTGACCATACACAGGCCTCACAAGTCTACCTCTGACTATACGCAAGCCTCACAAGTCTACCTCTGACCATAGACGGGCCTCACAAGTCTCCATCTGAATACAAAGAGGACTATAAAGTCTCCTTATTGAGAAGCCTCAGATGTCTCTTCATATATAAACATATGTATATATTTACAACCTTTTTGTAACAATCAGACAACCATTTTACTTCATTAGCATTTTACTATATGGGTTGTGTGACAAACAAGTCAACTCAATGGAGACTAGCCATCACATGTCTCGTTCTTAACATAATCGAGCCACATTAGCTTCCCATGGCCTCAAAAGTCATTGCTGAACATATACAGGCCTCACAATTCTCATGCTGACCATCAGCAGTACTCACAAGTCTCCTTCTGATCATATCCAGGATACACAAATCTAAGGTGGCCTACAGACAGACCTCACAAGTATATTCCTGTCCATTGACAGGCCACACAAATCTACCTCTGACCATAGGCAGGCCTCAATAGTCTGTACCTGAACAACTTGATTCAAGTCTACTTCTGTCCATAGACAGGTCTCAGACGACTATCTCGTCACATTTTCCCTCAGAGCAAAGGTAGGTCTCACATTTTCCCCCCCACTATACATAGGCCTCACATATGTCCCTGTGACCATAGACAGGATTCACTTGTCTCCCTTCACCATGAACAGGCCTCAGAATTCGCCATATGACCACACACCTGCTTCAAAGGCTTCCTCTGACCACAGACAGGCCTCACAAGTCAAATCTGACAACAGGCAGGTCACACAAGTTTCTCTCTGACCACAACTTACCTATTATGCACATGTACGAACAAAATACAAGCATTCTGGATATTCCACCTACCATCATTTAGACTACAGAGGCTAATTTTAAACAGTTGAGGTCATACGTTGCCTTTGGGCTTAATTACTCTTCTGATGTCAAGTTCAAGGTCACCAAAAGCTGTACCATACGCGGATTCCCATATATTCATAATACAAACCTATGCTCCATATATTTGTTTAAGCATTTTGTCTCCAGAGACCAATCCACAGATCTCAAATCAGATGTGAACTTGAGATGTAGCACTCAAGGCCACCTGTGGTCAAGTTCAAGGTCACCAAAAGGTTCACCATATATGACTAGTCATTACAAACCTAAGCTCTATGATATGATCAAGTGTTTTCATATAGAGGCCAATTTGTGGATTTCAGACCATTTTGGAATGGCTATTTGACCTTTCAAGGTCGTCGAAGGTCAAATTCAAGGTCACCACTCAAATCGCCATATATGACTACCAATTTGAATGTACCATTATTTAAGCTCATCTTCAAGTGTTCTATGTGAACACAGGTACAGTGTAGCAGCTCCCATTGAAATAAAGAAAAAATACAAAAAAAAAGTTCAAAAAGGTTTTTCTTTCAGTTTTTTCACTGACCCACCAGGAAACTCCGACTGCCGGCAACACGCAGACCAGCGATTTAAGGACAACGAAAAATTTGCCTGTAAACAAAAAAGCTAAAAATGTGGATGACGACGACGGAGGCAACGCCATGGGGCCAATTAGTTTATCGGATCATAGGTTCGGGAACTTAAATATGAACAAACCTATTTCTCGTGATGTGAACTTCGAACGTAAACCATCTCTATCCAGCCCGAGATTCATCTACACCATTTGACAGTTTCATCCTGATCACGCTTCTGCATCAGGGACTGGAAAAAAATTCATGAAAATAAATTCATATTAGACATTAAAGCCTACATGTCATGTACATGCAGAGGCCTTGTCTATTCCCATACTCTGTATTCTTTTTCTTTGTTTTTTAAATGTAAAAATGGAAGGTATAGTTTGAAATGTGTGACTGTTTGGTACATATCTGTTTGGTACACTTTTATTCTGATTTGGGTGTATGACTAAGATCTGAATCCAAAGTGCTTCCAATTTTTACAACCCATGCTTTGATCCAAACCCCCTTCATCTTATAAACATACTAATAACTTCTGGGCAGTTATGTAAGAAACTAATTAATCATTTTAATCGATCATTGGGTGGTTGAATTGAACCAATTCATCAAAGATGAAATTGGAACCAATTACTAGTACCAATCCAACACTAGTTCTAATAGGCTAATTTCAGCACAAAGTGTCCTCATTCAGGGGTCATGATCTTACCATAATAAGTACCATGTGAAATATAATGAAAAGCAGTTGAAATATGCAACCTGTGGAGCGTTCACAAGAAAATCTCTGCAACAATTTAGTTTCTTACCTCTTGTCGAGCAGTTAAACTGGCCTTCAGCTGAAAAAAAGGTTGAAAACTTTTCAAGAACAAATGAAGATGACCAATTTTCAAAAGGCCTAACAGAAAATTAGCTCAATGGCATAAAATGGGTTACCGGACAATTTCAGTTTGAAACATTGCCGGTGAGATAATACCTTGAGATTAATTGCTTACGTCATCTCGGGTCGAGTTCAAGGTCACTGAAGCTGCATGGTAAATAGCTTCCTATAGGCTAGTTTTACACATTTATAGAAGTCATACGTGACCTTTGGAGTTATTATTCTTCCAGTGTCAAGTTCAAGGCCACCAAAAGCTGTGATGTACATGTCTTCATATATGTTCATAGTACAAACCTAAGCTCTGCCCACTTGTGTAAGCATTTTGTCTGCAGAGCCCATTTTACAGATCTCAGATTAGATAGGACCTTGAGATTTAGCACTCAAGGTTATCTGAGGTCAAGTTCAGGGTCACCAAAAGTTGTGCCATATATGACTTCATATGTGCTCATAATACAAACCTAAGCTCAATGAGCAAGCGTTTTCACTCCAGAGGCCAATTTGTGGATTTCAGGCCATTTTGGGATGGCCGTTTTGACCTTCCAAGGTCATCAAAGGTCAAATTCAAGGTCACCAAAAGTTGCGCCATATATGACTCCCTATATGCTCATAATACAAACCTAAGCTCTATGATCAAGCGTTTTCACTCCATCAAAATGTATTTCACTCCAGAGGCCAATTTGTGGATTTCAGGCAAATATATCTGCAAAATATAATCATAGCCAGTTAAAGTCCCTTAATTGGTTGATGAAATGTTTTATAGAATAATTGGCCTGATTTGGCCAGCATATAATATTCCGATCATATGGAGCTGACAAATCGTCCATAACACGCCCCAAGGACCCTGCAGTGAAGTTTGAGCATGATAGTTTGATAAAAACAAAGTTGTGAACGAAAAAAAATACATTAGCGCTAATGTAAACATAGTTCTGTGTGTCACGGAGATTAGCACAGAGCTGAATTTGCATGTTCTGTCGTTACGTGTTAATTTTACGGGTATGTACTCAAATAAAAAAAGTTGGGCTCAAGTTTATCATAACACATTGTCTCTACACTGGCTATGGACAAAAAAGCTGGTAATTTCTGTAAATTTCTTGTTTTTTGCATGACCATCACTGCATGGGAACGCTTCATGCGAAATTCAGTGAAAATTCGGACATTTGGTCTCCAGTTTTGCCTAAATATGTGGACGCAGGGCAGGAGTTACTGTGTCCATCTGGATTATCTAGGCACCTATTGATCAGTTTTATGCCAAAAACCGGGAACCGATTATGGAACTTTAAATGTCCCAAATATCGCCACAAGCTAGAATATCGATTCCATGACCATTTATATATTCTGCTGCAGAAACAAAAAAAATTGCCCAAGGGCTCAAATAGGTTACCGGACAATTTCAGTTTGAATCATTGCAGGTGAGATAATACCTTGAGATTAATTGCTCAAGTCATCTAGGGTCGAGTTCGAGGTCACTGAAGCTGCATGGTAAATAGCTTCCTACATGTATAGGCTAGTTTTAACCTTTGAACTTTATTTATTTTACAACAATTGATGAACAAGCATCAGCTTATATTACCATCTCTTGTTGGCTTGGCGTAAGGGTGGTCATTAGTGTGGGAGGAAACCAGAGAACCTGGTGAAAACCCACTTGCCCGGTTTGGCGACCACATACCACCTCACATACTGCCGAGGCCGGGGATCGAACCCGTGCCTAAACCGACTACATTGGTGAGAAGTCAGCCCACATACGAACTGAGCTAACCGGGCAACCAGTTTTACACTTTTATAGAGGTAATATGCGACCTTTGGAGTTATTATTCTTCTGATGTCAAGTTCAAGGCCACCAAAGGCTGTGATGTACATGTCTTCATATATGTTCATAGTACAAACCTCATATATGTTCATAGTACAAACCTAAGCTCTGCCCACTTGTGTAAGCATTTCGTCTGCAGAACCCATATATGACTTCCTATATGCTCTTAACTCTTTCACCACTGAATAAAATTTTCAGGAATCGGCTGTCCCCTGAATTATTTTGGTGAAAATTTAACAAAATGATTCTGAGTTAATCATGTTCGTATGTCGAGCAAAAAAGCTTTCTGTGATTGAAACTTTAGATGTTAAATATACCATGGCCTAACTTCCAGAATAATTTTCGTTACCCCAGATGGTTACCATGGCAACGAGTGCGTATCAACCGATGAAATGTAGGACAACATCAATATATTTGCAACTCTGTGATGCCTACACCATGTACACTTTAAGCTTAGTACTTATAATAGACCAACACATTAAATAGATACAGCTAATAATTTTCTGATCAATACATTACCATTCCAATATTCTGATTTACCAAAATATACCAATATTTTGAATGCAAAAATATATTTGATTCTTAGGTGAAAATTACCGAAAAAAACATGACCAAAACACGGATTTGAACCATTTCTCTGGGACCCTGCAATCTCTGGGCGCTTACATACAGCCAGTTGGGGAAAGTGGCAAATTTGGGGACTCTTGGGGGAGTTGTTAAATTTGACAACAGTACACAACCCGGGGGTTGTTAAATTTGGGTACAAAAACTAGACGTCAAGGCCTAAAGATGCCTTGGAGGCATTTCGGTGTGATGATTAATTTATAATATATACTAGATATCGACGAAAACGAAAAATGCCGACTCGGCAAAAAAATTTCGGGTCAAGGTCAAAGTTCATCCATAATACCAATTAGACATGTTTGTCTAGGGCGACGAGTCCAAAAATAACGTCCGTTTCGCTCTACGAAGCATCGTTTCCGAGATATCGACGAAAACGAGAAATGCCGACTCAGCAAAAAAATTTCCGGTCAAGGTCAAAGTTCATCCATAATACCCATTAGACATGTTTGTCTAGGGCAACGATCCGAAAATAACGTCCGTTTCGCTCTACGACACACCGTTTCCAAGATATCGACGAAACCGAAAAATGCCGACTCGGCCAAAAAATTTTGGGTCAAGGTCAAAGTTCATCCATAATACCATCTAGACATGTTAGTCTAGGGCGACGAGTCCGAAAATAACGTCCGTTTCGCTCTACGACGCACCGTTTCCGAGATATCGACGAAAACGAAAAATGCCGACTCGGCAAAAAAATTTCGGGTCAAGGTCAAAGTTCATACATAATACCCCTTAGACATGTTTGTCTAGGGCGACGAGTCCGAAAATAACGTCCGTTTCGATCTACGACGCACCGTTTCCGAGATATCGACGAAAACGAAAAATGCCGACTCGACAAAAAAATTCAAGGTCAAGGTCAAAGTTCATCCATAATACCCCTTAGACATGTTTGTCTAGGGCGACGAGTCCGAAAATAACGTCCGTTTCGCTCTACGACACACCGTTTCCGAGATATGCAGGATGCCTCATGGATGACTCAGCAAAAAATTATTTTGACCTCTAGGTCAAAGGTCGTTTGACGTATCGATCCCAAAATCAATAGGGTTCTTCCCTGTTGATATATAAACCTCCGTGCAAAATTCTGCAACTATTGCCTGAATATTTTTCGAGTTATCGTCCGGAAACCAAGTTTCAAGATCAGCCTCAATTTCATCCTCAAGGACCTCACGGACTTCGGAGCCGGATCAAAAAAAATGTTTGTCTAGGGCGACGAGTCCGAAAATAACGTCCGTTTCGCTCTACGATGCACGGTTTCTGAGATATGCAGGAAGCCTCAAGGATGAATCAGCAAAAAATTATTTCGACCTCTAGGTCAAAGGTCGTTTGACGGATCGATCCCAAAATCAATAGGGTTCTTCCCTGGTGGCATATAAACCTCCATGCAGAGTTCTGCAACTATTGCGTAAATATTTTTCCAGTTATCGTCCGGAAACCAAGTCTCAAAATTAGCCTTGATTTCATCCTCACGTACCTCGGATCCGGCTCAAAAAGAATAGGGTTCTTCCACATATCATTTCTGACTTGTGGTGAAAATTTGACGAGGATCCGTCAAGGCAATCTAAAGTTATCGTCCGGAAACCAAAAGTGGCGGGAAAAAAAAAAAAAAAAAAAAAAAAAAAAAAAAATTCTGCTAAAACCATAAAGGCATTTCTGCCGAAATGCCTTAATAAACTTTTCCCTTTTATGGAGAAATTAGTGCGTGGTGCATTACTTTCCCCCGTTTAACTAAAAATACTGGTCCAACACACATTAATCATGTTAATTAGTCAAATATCCCAGGTTTTGTGTGCAGCATTGGATGCGCCTGGACTAAGCGGGGTCGGCAGTCTTCGATGCCTGTGAATTCGTTAATAATCCACTCGCCCTGACGGGCTCGTGACTTATTTGCACGAATTCACGGCATCTCATTTGTTAACCTATACATAATCTTGCACAAATTATACACTCATTTTGTGATTTCATTAGATGACCATTGATAATGAGATAATTCAGTTAAAACAATTTTTCTGATATTTGTCTTTTGCCATGTACCCAAATTTAACAACCCCCGGTATCCAAATTTAGGGACTGTTGTCGAATTTGACAACAGTCCCCAAATTTGTCACTTTCCCCAACTGCATACAGCTCCATCTCAAGTACAGACAAACAAATAAAATAAGTCTATATAACATATTATAACAGAGCATCGGTGCCCCGTCACGTATTTTTGTTTACAGCGCATAACAGTGCTCGGCCTCTCAAAATCAGTCTCAAATAATAATAGATCTAGTCTATGTCTCAAAGCTGTACAGACCGGCATTTGCGACTGCTCTTCTTGTTGCCGGCAGAGTTATGACAACAACATCGTAACATGTGTGGTTGTTTACGTTTTCGTAGCCAAGACGTCTAGTTCTAGTTCTATATAACAGTATAACTGTCAGTGTCAGTCACGCGCGTTGTCCAGGTGATTTTATTGATCGCCATTTTGCCGGCTGAAGTCAACTTTTGACAGAATCAAACACAAGCAATTCATTCACGTGTAGACTCTATGTCGGAATAAGTAGATTTGAGAGAGAGGTCCACTGTAGTTGTGTGGGTGAGTTGGTTCTGTGTAGGGCTGGCACGATATATCGACATATTGATAATCTAATTTTAGCCAGCCATGATATAGCGTATCGAAAGGTTGTGAAAATATCAATTTTTCCCCTCGTAATAAAACACTGATTTTTGGCCCTGTCGGTCAGCCATATGCAGCTCGGATATATTTGAATATGCTGGTTTCCCATACTTTTGTACTTCTTGCTCTATTTGTCAGTGTTTGAAACAGTGTAAAGATGATATAATGATGATGTAAAGATGCAAATTATGCAGTGAGCATGGCGACTTTCTGTTGAGATAGTTATAGGAAGTCAAATTAGCTCCATGGGCATGGACATACAATTTAGATGTTTTTAGTAGTTTCTTAGCCTTCATTTCGGTATCGAAAAAAATCGATATATCGACCTTCAAAACGCGATATATATCGACACTGATTTGGCCTTGATATGCCAGCCCTAGTTCTGTGCCGCTCGCATCATTGACATTTAGTGTCATAAGCGGCTGACGAAAAAGCGGCACCAAGTTGAGTGGCTCTGCACCTGTGTTAGTGTGTACGATCAGTCGACTTTCGGAAATATCCAAATAATGTTCAACTTCATGCAAAATGTTACAGACCAGACAGGACTTGTACCTCTCTTATGTTTCACCGGTCCTTGCTGATTTTTACCGGCCAGGGACCAGCGGACAGGGGTCCCTGTGATAGATCTGTCGCTTGACCTGTTGACTTGTTGTCGATCGAGACCGTAAAACACGCGCACAGACACAAATGACGGATGTGGACTGCCAGCCGTTACAACGGCTGAGCAGCGTCAATTCAATTAAATGCATTCTAGCCTAGCTATTTATGCAGCGAATACCATTACAGCAGAAATATAAAGCAGTGATACAAATTGATGTGAATAAATTGATGGTTGTTGACGAAAAGGGCAATGAATGAAGCGCAAGCTTATGAACTTCCCCGTTATCATACGCTAGGTGGCGCGCCTCCCCACACCGC
This sequence comes from Terebella lapidaria, assembly GCA_949152475.1. NCBI lineage: Eukaryota > Metazoa > Annelida > Polychaeta > Terebellida > Terebellidae > Terebella > Terebella lapidaria. The sequence goes on from OX424558.1 coordinate 33,215,907, forward strand.
CTAAGGCATGGACTTCTTCAACATACTTTTTTGTATATTTCTTACGTTCTTGAAGGATTTGCTTGAAACTTGCAGGGTTTATAGAGGACGACTAAAATATGCTATAACCAAAAAATCTAGTAAACATATATAGTAAACTAACGAGAAAAAACGAAGAATAATGCATGTGACAAAATGGTTGTCTGGGATAATATACAAAATAATTAATTATTAATTGTGAATGGATATTGCTGAATTTTGCCAATTATTGTACTTATGAAAGCTCATTAGACCACCTTTCATGGTTTAACATCAAATGAACCGGAAAAACTCAAACCGGGTGTGGGCCAGGGGCAGACGACTTTTTTGTCACACGGCCCATGTGACAAAATGTTAAAATGTAGCAAAATGGTTGCCCGATTGTAACAAAAAGGTTGTAAATGTATAAATATATATATATATATATATATATATATATATATATATATGTTACACAATATTATGAGGATGCTTCAGAGTACAGTAATACTCATGATGTGTCACATTTTGTGGAATACCTTCAAACAAAATCCATACAGTAACCGTGATAGATGGATTTGTATTTTTCTGTTTAACCTGGGGTGTCCACTTATAATCTTACATCAAGTTCGGTGAGGCTTCCACAAACAGTCGGCATATCACGTTTCGCAATGGGAACATCCTTTTCATAGATACAGGACGTTTTGCACACTTCGTTAAACTAGTGTCAGAATCAACATTGGTGATTAGATTATCCGCCAGCTATAAGGACGATGCTAGTGCCATGCTCTCATAGAAATGAATGCTTTTCCATCCTGAGTTGTCGTGGCGGATCCGGCGTTGATCCAAAGAGAAGATTTTAATATAATCTCTGGTTGATCTTCCTTGGTAGGGTTTCTCAGTCAATATTTTTCGTCATTGCTTGGGGGATCAATTTTTTCCCATCCCTTTTCGTCCAATATATCCTTGATCTGGGTTCGCTGGCGGTCGCTAAATTTCTGCAAACGTTTTCAATACAAAATGACTGGTGGTATATAACACACGTGTTCACGAGTGTACAAATAATATTGACATGCTATTGTTTCGACTCCGTGTAGTTAATAAATTATAATATTGTAATGATTTTTTGATATAATTCATGGCATGAGGCCGGTCAATAATGGTATCATAAGAGGTACACAAATCGTGCAAAAATAACGTTGCTCAACTGTTATCAGGTGAGGGGCTCTGAAATCAGAATGTTTCACTGCTCCGTAGTAGCATGTTTCTGTGTCCTGATATCATTATCATTTTCATGTAATTAGTAGTGCTGACCAAAGTACACTTACAGAGTTCAAAATAGATCATTTTACCAAATGAATGATATTGCCCAGATGTGCCGATTTGTAAATGAATTGCACATGGTGCGCGGCTGAACTGACCATGGATTAGAAAATAATACCTGTTCTTGTTAATGTGAAATTCTTGTTCATGTTACCTTTCTTGTTTATGTGAAATGCACAACCCGGTTACTGTATGTATATCGTCGGACTAGCTTGCGGGTATTCCTCAGTCAACTATCCTATATAGATTTTCCGGTGACCATTCAGCATTCAGGCTTCACATGCGTTACATTTACTGTTCGAAGATTGTCCTATAGCCCATTTCGTGATAAAGACATGTATTTATGAAGCAATGTATAGTATTTGGAAAACATTACTAAACATGTTGTGTACCTCAAAAAAAAAAAAACTGAAATAATATATATAATATGGCGATTTATATATATTTAATATATATAGTGTGGCGATTTTGCCCAAAGATCGCGGTAGGTGATTTGTTATTAACACTACTCTTGTTTTGGCCGCTTCTGTTCGAAGTTCGTGAGTTGCCATGGAAAGTCACCGTCCTTCCCGCGCTCCACTACTATAACAATGGTCTCACGTCATCCCTTGTTGCTCGTGCTTGGTGGTATAAATACTACCAAGCCACTTTGTGTGTTCGGAGTTGTCTCAGAGCTAGCAAAGCGAGAGGACGACAGGTGAGCATGGCCTCGTGCTCCACGTCCCTTTCGTCCGGCTAGAAGTGGGCCGAGAGGCCCCGGGGACGATTTCCTATCGGGAGCCTAGGAGGGGGACTGTGTTGATTCGGGGCTCGTCCCTGTGATCACCAGTCTCTTAACCTGGAATGGTGCGACACAGGCTATGGCAGACTGTCGAGGGTTCTATCTTCGTGGTGGACCGTCGGCGAGCCGACCTCAGTTAACATCACGGCGATGATCCTGTATCTGAGTGCATGGTGTCCTTACGTCTGGGCTTACTCGGCGGACTGAGATCTGGTTAACGAACTAAAGTAATAGCTGCGCCCGCAGTGACCCACGGTGAGTGGACTATCCGCGAGGATCCGGGATAGCGGGCGTGCGGCGTCAAACTCTACAATAGCCTACCATAATAACCACATAAACGACACATTTACAAAACACATTTTAAAATCATTTATCTGATTTATTGAGAGCACTAGGGCACTGAAGATATAATAGTAACATCGGATCGGGAGATAATAGACGTGGAATCGATACCCAGTATTAAAGGGCCACTGTATGGGATTCGGCTTTTAGGGGATTTCCAAGATATTTCTCCCGACGCTTCTATTTATAGATGACGTCATTCTGGGTCAAAAAACGTAATCTGACCTTTTGTTCTATAAATAGAAGCGTCGGGAGAAAAATCTTGGAAATCCCCCAAAAGCCGAATCCCATACAGTGGCCCTTTAAGTATTGTGAGCAAACAAAACAGGGTCCGTTATCCAATCTCATAATTCGGGGACAGAAAGTCATATCAGGCATATGAAGTGAGAGAAAACAAAAATGACAGGGAAACTCATGAACCCTCAAAAATGGCCATTAAGAGGTGAAATCAGGTGTTCCGGAAAGAGTGAGCATTTCCTGCCCCACTAGTGGCACCCGTCATGAATTCCCCAAAATTAACATGATAATAGATCTAGTTGGAATAACTGTGGCGATTTTGCCCAACGATCGCGGCAGGTGTCTTTCTTAAACATTATAGTTTTACGGCCTTTGTTTTGATTGCTTCAGCTCCAAGCGCGCGTTGCCCGGGCAACGCCCTCTAATCCTCTGACCCACTGTACCGAACGCTGGCTGCTGATGTCATCTCTCGTGCTCTCGCCTTTAGCATAAATACCGAGGTCACATTCTGTGTGGCCGGAGTTGTGTGTGAGAGACTGAGCACGACAGGTGAGCGCAGCCATGTGCTCCTTGTCTCTGTTCACGTAAAGGCCAGTCAGGCCTCAAGGACGACTTCCTTAGGGGGCCCGGGCTGGGGAGAGACATTTGCTGACTCGGGGGCGCAAGCCCTGTGAATCGCCAGTCTCTTCCCACCCGGGATGGTGCGACACAGGCTCTGGCAGACTGTCGGGATGATCCAGAGTTCTATCTCTGCGTCAGTGCCGTCGACGAGGCCGGCCAGCAACATGCCTACGTGTATGGGTTCCGTGGTGCCGCTCCCATGGCATCTCGGGCTCTACACACGGCTACATTGCCATAACTGTGTGATATGCATGTGTGATGTGTTATGATGTGATGTATGACGGCCGGACTCGCTACTGACGGACTGTAACCTGGTTGTAGTACTAGTAGAGTATCACCCGGCGCCCCACGTGCGGGCGTCGAACTTTACATAACATTCCTCCCGAGTTTAGTTATTGAGTGCATCCTTCATCAGACATTCTCCCCGATAACGTAACTGTTATTGTGCGGGAATCGGACTTCGAAATTTGTCGTTCATGCCTTGGCATATGTTTATAAAAAAAAATACACATCTATGTATAATACAAAAAAAATATATGTAATTTGATTACCTATCATTTTGTTTCGTTAATTAATATCGTTTTTTCCCGGACTATAATACATGTACATTATTACCTATACACCACCAAATTATTTTGTTCACTCATGTCAAGAAGCAGTCCGTGCTGCTGAAGCTTACACCCGGTGTAAACATGCCTGGGAATTGTCCTGTTATTTTGGTTATCAGATCCCTATTATCTGAAACCGTCAGGCCATAATTACATTTTATACCTCTTAAGTAAACATTTAGAAGATTTGTCTCGTCTGACATGTATAAACATGAAATTATCCTCGTTGTTGCAACTCGTGGGTGGATCTATGAAGCCGTATCTGTTTCATGTTAGTTTTCCATCTCAATGTTATGTACTTTTCACACATCTATTCCATGGGGTATGTTTCGGATTTCTGATTTACTTTCAAAGGTCGTTGGGCCGTTGAACACTAATTCCATAAGGTATACAGTAGAAACAGCTTTTCACACGCACTTTGCCCCTGATGACGCCGGTGTATCCTTGGATAAACTAGTTGGTCGGGATTTGTTTCTATTGCAAAATGCTATATTTAATATTTGCTATTGGCATCATCAAAATCTTATATCGATGGTAATAAATTGATACTAAGATTGGACCCACTCCGTAAATTGTCGTCTATGTCATAGCAGTTGTAGCATTTTTTTTCAAATTAATTAGAAACAACTTTTCACACACTCTCTGCCCCTGATGACGCCAGTGTATCATTGGATAGACTAGTTGGTCTGGATGTGTTTCTATTGCAAAATTCTATATTTATTGTTTGCTATTGGCATCATCAAAATCTTGTATCGATGGATAAATTGATACTAAGATTGGACCCACTTCGTAAATTGTCGTCTATGTCATAGCATTTGTAGCATTATGGTTCTGTTTTTTTTTTCAAATTCAGCTGAACTTCCATGTACAAAATGTAGGCATTTCCAAGTCAATCAACAAAAATAATATTATATTCGAGATATCAAGGAACGTCCACGAGATAATTGTCATTATACATAAATAAAACTTCAGGTTTGAATAACAGAAAGTAAATTGATATCAGCATTGCAGGAGGGATAGGTTGTCATTTTTTCGTATCTCCTTGTCCTTGAGGAAAGATTCATAGGGCCCGAAATTGCGAAATAACTATTGGCAATCAGATTAACGCCTACCTGACAAATGCTCCGCGCTGCGATAGCTGAGTGGAGAACTACCGGAAGGAGCTGGGGTTCAGTTTTGGTGTCGTTATCTCTTAGCTAAGGGCACATTGGGAGGTTAGATCTATTGTTATTTTCCTTGAGCATGGTGTGAGCTTTATGGGAAATGAATGTTGAGGTGCGGTTCCTCTTACCTAGTTCGACAGCTTATGTGTGTGGAGACAGGTTTAGGCATGTCACAAATTTGATAGACCAATGAGTATACAATTCTGTTAGCAATCCATTCGTATTGACCTTGCCGAACTCGCCAGAAGGCGAATGGATTGCGATCTATGTGATCCATTTAGATTATGAAATGCCGGAGCATTGCATGACTTGTGTGTAGATTGCTATGTGGAAACGAGGAATCGTACTTTCTGTAGTTCCCACTGTCTCTCCTTATACAATAAAATGGTTTATGTATACATACAAAACTTATATACTCTTTTGCATATGCAGACGTATATTCCACGCATTCCTTTGAAGAATCCTCATAGCCAATTACTGCCTGGCAAGTAAAACTCACGGGATTTGTACAATGATGATACACATTCATATCTAATTCATATTGATGCATTCGCTACTGTGCATATACTATGCGATATCACGTACATTTGGAGGGCTTTACATTGTTATAGCATTTGATCCCTGCAATGATCTCGGACATTGGACTCTCGAGAGACCTCGAGATGGGACTATGAGGAAACTGATCAGAACAGGCGAAACCGCCTACCGTATAGCAATTCTAACAGCGACCATTATCTACTGACACCAGGAGTCCACAGCTACAATTAGTGCTACGTCGACCGCTCGAGCATTGAACTGAACTGATCGTTTTTGTTACATTTATTATAATAAAAAATCTTGAAACGAGTCGGTCACAAACCAGTCATAGCTCACAAATGACCGAGTTTTTGGAAATTTGTGAGGTTTATTTCATTCCCGGGGTAGTGAAGTGACTAAACGCGAGGGAGCATATAGTTATTTGAGAGTGTAACGTCCGTCTCCTATTGGAATTTCGCCGCTGAAAAAAAAACGTATATGGTCTTCCTCTGAGTTCTTGTATAAGTTAACGACACATGCCTTCCGAGAGAACGTATTAGTGAAACGCACCGAACTGCCGACATGTGGAAACTAAACTTGACATTGGATGCACATTTCATATGAGTGTAGACAAAACGTATGAGAGAATAAAGGTTGTCGTATAAGCATTCATATATGTTCTCATTGCAACAAATTATATACTTGATTAATATCTAGACATACACATAACGTGTGTTGTACAAACCCGGAATGTTTTGAATGTACCTTTATTTCACGTAAAAATGAAACAAATCCGAAATAAGACAGTATTCAGGTATAGCCAAAATAGCACACACATAATATTGATAACAAAATGACTTTGATTTACTGCAATGTACTTCTGATTACACCATATTCATGAGCATAGTATAGAATACTACATGCTGTTTATTTACCTCTGTATTTTGACAAACTAACATGAGCGTTGACCTGATTGACCAAAATATCATATTCATCACTGAGAACAGCTTTAAATCTGGCTCCAAGATAACAACCCGAAAATGCCTAAAATATCGATTGACATTGCAACCCAGTATCGTAAAAGAGAGACAAACCATTCATAGGTAATTGTCCATGATTATATACCTTCGTACAGCTGTTGAAACCTCTAATTATAACTTTTAACTGATTGACAATACTTTCCCAAATTTTTTTTCGATCAAAACAAAAAACCACATGGAGTCAGATTATTCGCCAGGTGGCGCTCACGTTGAAGTAACTATTTTACACACCGTCAGGGGGCACCCAGCTAACGATAACACTACATGTAAATTGCACTTGGCAAAGACCTGATAATATGTATATAAGAAAAAAGAAACATATAAATCCCGATAACACCATTACATAACGTGTCGGTAAATCGGAACATTAAAGCATGTAAACCAACGTAAATCGGAATCACCGTGACGGTTAATCGGAACATGTGATGCGACATAAAGTAGTTTCCCAATTAAGTGTTAAGTGTTGAGATGCCGGTAGCTTATATGAAAAAGAACATACCTGAAACACATGATATATATTCATTTGGGGATAAAATGGATAATTATTTAGGTAGTATTCGATATATGATCACAAATGATTCAACTCGGCATGACACAGTTGAGTTCACAGATCGCTGAAGGTAAAAAAAAACATCAGTCTCATAAATACCAAAACTATCTTCATCTGAGCTATATCGTTTGTCGCCATTCTTCCTGGAATCCCGCTTGAAAAACACCACACCAAGAGGATCCAAAGACGAGATCTGAGAAGAAATAAATAACGTTTTGGTTTTGTTTCAAACCATACGCATGATGTTTTGGTTTTGTTTGGAACATGTAGCATGAATCATGTTAATACATGATGAATCATTAATTGAGACATACCATTGCATACCAGTACCTCGCATCACAAATAATTATCCGCTCACCTCAAAATGACTGTTTAATATAAATTCAGAGTGTGTTACTTTGGGTTTATCCCATAAGAGATGAGGCTCCGAGAGGCTTCAAAAATCATACAGCAATGCAAAAGTGATGGCATTATGCGTGTGATACACGGATCACTGATATTGAATATAACAATGGTACTTAACAAATCAAAATATTTGATGCATGTACACAAAATAGAATGTAAAACACAATATGAACACAAACACTTAATTAACCACGTTTCTTACAGCAGCAGGAAAATGTTCAGTGCCATGCTTTACCAGGTCATATGTTCCTACTTTCAGCCTTTGATAGAAATTCAGGTCTTTTACATTTTTACATCAGCATGTTAAGCCTATCAATATAATTACCAAAAGTTTACAGAACCTGAATTAATTATAATGAATACCACGGTCAGATGAATCAAACTTGAATATACCTATTCTCCTGAGTCTGTGCAGGCTTCGGGGCCAGAGTCTGTACAGGCTTTGGGGTCTGTCTGTGGGGGCTTCGGGTCCAGTGTCTGTGCGGGCTTTGGGTCCAGGGTATGTGCGGGCTTTTGGTCCAGGGTCTGTGTGGGCTTTGGGGTTTCCACAGTCTGGGCGTGCTTCGGGTTCAGAGTTTGTGCGGGCTTCGGGGTCTCCAGAGTCTGTGTGCGCTTTGGGTCCAGAGTCTGTGCAGGCTTTGGTTCCAGAGTCTGTGTGGGCTTCGGTCCAGAGTGTGTGCGGGCTTTGGTTCCAAGGTCTGCGCAGGCTTTGGGTTCTCTAGAGTGTGTGGGCTTCGAGTCCAGGGTCTGTGCGGGCTTCGGTCCAGAGTCTGTGCGGGCTTCGGGTCCAGGGTCTGTGCAGGCTTCGGGTTCTCCAGAGTGTGTGCGGGCTTCGGATCCTGGGTCTGTGCGGGAGCATGGATCTCAGGAAGTTTCTTACTGAACTCTATAATGATTTGGATATCTGATTTGTTAAAATCCATATCGGGTAAGTAACAGGGCTACAAAAACGGAAAACCATCAATATCATTAAACATCTGGAAAATATTCATTTGATTAATGAATGGTATGAATCAGTAGAATGTATTCCAAACTCACAAGTGCAGAACTTGGAGCTCCATATTAGACTCTTCATCACGTGTATCTGTAGCATCCTCACCTGAAACATAGGGCCAAGGACCCTGTAGCTCACCGGAAATATAAGGCAACCAGAACATTTCATCAAATGGATTTAGTATAATGTGGTCATATATCATCATGACTTTGTAATACAACACTAAGCTCTAACACTAACAGAGTTGTGTCGCTATGGAACAATTCCCACATTTGTTGTCGACTCAAACTTGACTTTCATCCATTGCCATCATCAAGTTCAGGGTCACCAAAAATAGTATAATATAATACAACATACAATGAATCCCCTTGCATATCCAAACTACATTTCCAGCTTTCATGAGTTGCCTGCAGAGAAGTGCAGACTTATACATTAAATACATTTTCTGAAGGTTACCAAAAGAGGCACCATACCACCATGCAACATTCACAGTCTACATAATATGTTCTTTTCCCATCATAAATAAATGGTGATTCTTCAAAGAAAAAAAAATTCACACAAAAAGAACATAAAAATTCTGGAATGAGTAGTTAACAAGGATTACAATACAGTATCACTATCATTAAAATACAAAGTTTCAAAGAAGAATGAAGAATTTGCTAATGCATGCTTACTATCACTCTACCTTCCAGCACCCCCACTTTTCTTACCACCAACGTCTCACGAGGGATTTTTACCAGAATCTATTAGAACTATTAGTACAATGACGATCAGTGTGTTGTGTAGTTCATGTACTTTGCCAATGTATCCATCGATGCCAGTGAAAAGTTCATATATGAAAGTTTACTTCCCCTTCCCTGTTTTAATGTTAAATCAGCCAAATCTAGCATTCTTGTTCGTCATGCAAACTTGAAGTACATCTTGAGATCGTCAGTAATAAATAGGGAATAGGCACAATTCGATGACAGATAATCAGAAAATTGCCATTAACTGTGCCTGAAAGTTTACATCGGATACAGAATGATCGGCCTCCATTCATTGCCGGTTGCTATTACCAATGATATCACAAGACTGTGTGTAGAACTTGCCCGCAACGTGAGCCGCTCTGAGGAAAATGATTACTAGTAGCCTGAGTTTGAATCTTGATTTGGTCAACTCAATTTAGTCACACAATACATATTTTCAGACCAAAATTTGCATGAATTCTCATTCTATATACAAAAACATAGCACCAAGGGTGCTGTAGCTTACCGGCAATCATGAGAAACGCAGAGTATTAACTTATAAATTGTTACACTGATCTTGAACTCTAAATGTCAAAACATGTTCGTAAATGTTGCTGGAAACACATTTTCTGCATGGACTATAATACGAAATCAAATACCACATCACAAAGGTAGATAAAGAGAATCAAATACATTATTTTGAGAAAAACTGTCTGAATAGATTTTGACAAAATGGCCACCAAAGACAAAATTCATCGTTTTTTACCTTTCAAGGTCATTGAAGGTCAAATTCAAGGTCATCACTCAAACTGCAATATATGATTTCTCATTTGAATGTGCCAATACTTAGGCTCTATTTTGAAGTCTTCTATGAGTTTACTCCGCACAGTTCCCATTATGAAGGAAAAATTGGGTGAAATTTTCTAAGTCCAGAAAATTTTTCAATGCCCAAAAAAAAAAATTTGTTTTTTTCTGCTGGAAATAGCTCAAAACGAATAGTGACTTGATTTTGGACCAAAAAAAATTTTTTTTGCCGACCCGTCGAAAAAATCAAAATGGCCGCCACACGCAGACCGGCAATTCGAGGGCAACCAAACTTATACACGTCATAAAGGTACATGAGAGGAATGTTTTGAAACAAAAATCTCAAAACAGATCGGACAGTTTTTGAGAAAATGGCTATAAAAAATCCAAAAATAGCCATTTTTCGACAAAAAAAGTCGTTTTGACCTTCCAAGGTCATTGAAGGTCAAATTCAAGGTCATCACTCAAACCGCAATATATGATTTATCATTTGAATGCGCCAATACTTAGGCTCTATCTTCAAGTGTTCTATGAGTTTATTCTGCATAGCTCTCCCAAAAAATTTTCAGTGGCCAAAAAAAAAAATTTTTTTTTTTTTGCTGGAAATGGCTCAAAACGAATAGTGACTTGATTTGGGACAAAAAAATTTTTTTTCGTCGACCCGTCAAAAAATCAAAATGGCCCCCACAAGCAGACCGGCGATTCAAGGGCAACGAAACTTATACACGTCATAAAGGGACATGAGAGGAATCTTTTGAAACAAAAATCTCAAAACTGATCAGACAGTTTTTGAGAAAATGGCCTCCAAAGTCCAAAATTGGCAATTTTTCGTCAAAAATGGCCGCCAAATAGGCAAAAACGATTCAATAAAAAAAATGTCTTTAGATACTGGCCCAAGGTATGTTCTGACAAATTTATGGGGAAATTCATCATGTCAAAAAAAAGTTACAGACCCGGACGGACGATATACCACGACAATAGCTTATCGGCCCAAAGGGCCTTTAAGTTAATAAAGCTAATGCAGACTGAATAAATTTTGTCTTTTTTAAAAGTGGGTATATATTGGTGTTTCAATCCATACAACTGTGTTTATGTATTTACCACATTTAGATTGATGTATTGATTGTTTACAATTAATAATATGGGTTAATGTCTATTACCCCGGTAGGCCGGTACTATATATTATTGCACGGCAAAGTCTACAAATGAAAATCACAACTTGTTTTTGTTATTCGTTTTTTTTTTTCATTTAGAAAGTAAACCTTTATCGGTACATGTAAGTGACGATCGTTTATCCGCTACGGTATTGTGATAACGTACTCGTGATCAACGCTCCACTTGGGCCGTCGTGAATCATGTTCAGCCTCAGGCACATATTTTACAAAGTGAATACAAATGAACTAATCGTATTCAAGCAGATACGACGTATTTCCAGATCTAAACAATCCGTGACATAATGTTATCTGTAATAAGACTTTTTTTTCAAACATCGAGCCCCTGCTCCGCCAATCAAATCACGGGTGCACTCAGCCTGAGCGACGCGGAGCGCTCAGACTGGGGTGCACTATGATCGGAATCGGACAGAGGAGTGACTGTTTGCAATTTTTATCGAACATGATCTGGTACCGTGAAGCACCATGAAGCACGCATGTATAAATTTAGGCCAAATGACAGGGCAGCATTCGAAACATGTCCGTTTAGTGATTGGGCATGCGTACATTGCAGTAGCTGTCATTATGTGTTCGAGTGAATTTTTTGCTAAATATGTCTTTTTCGCCGCTGATTCATTTTCACGTTTTATCGCCCAGTCATGCTCAATGGCTGATGTCCCATATTAGGAAATACTCGGAAACACTCGGGGGAACTCTCGGGTGTTCCGCCACTTCCAACCAATCAATGAACAGTGCTATTTATAGATCTTTGTCCTGTTACCGGTGCCTTCGCTGTATATCCTGCAATTACCGAGATATTTATCACTTGATAAACATACTACAGCGGATTTACAGAAACATCAACAACGATTACACCAAAATCCAGGTATTTCATGCTATCAAAAATTGTACGATTGGATAAAATCGCGTTTCTTGGTCGATATGCGAAGATAAACAATCACCATTTGCGATCGCATTGTCCCGTCTGCGCATGCGTTAAAGTGATATTGATTCCCGGCCGCAAGCCCGCAACCCGTATGTATAAACACAAGCACATGTATGATGAATTTGGTGTTTAATCGCTAAGTTTTATTATAAAGCCTCTGAATTTGCTGCAAGTCTTACGTATCATTTGGAGAACACACAATAACCGAGCAGTATTCCAAGTTTGGGGACCATAGGAATAGAACTTTAGACGGAGAAGATTCTGAAAGATTCGAGTCAGGAAAACATGGGGCAACAGACACGGCAGACACGTGTCAATCCATCCCAATAGCTCCACGGCTTTCAGCCGGTGAGCCAAAAACAATTATAAGGTATATCACACCCATCATATAAATGATAAACACATTGAGATTGAGAACATATATAATGGATGTCTCAAATAATATCACAATGAATCAATTTCCTAGGTACAGTACAATACGATCTTATCAGAACAAACGATCGTCATACACCATGTCAGTGTAAAACTGAGATACACAGATATATACACAAGTGCATCATTCTGTGTTATGATATTATTCCTTGAGAACCATAAGTCACCAAATATTGATCCCTACCGTTTGATGGATCCGCAAACCAGAATGATTCGACTTCAGAAGCACATAAAGCTTCTCACAAACATCGGGCGACGAATGGGTGGGACATTCTGTACTGTACACATTGCTCGGAAGCTATTAACGTGGGAACTCGACCCCAAATGGTGGAAATAGAATCCATCCTGGAAAACCAGACTGGCAAAGCTTTCCTAATCTCTGACAATCACTGGCGCAAGCGCTCCTTATAGCCAATGGATAACCGGATTGTCGTTGTTTACTTTGACACTTTCCTCATTGAGGTGTATGAACAACCCAGGATGGGAAGAGGAAATTTCTTCAATAGCAATGTTATTTCCCTGTAAGCTGATACTGTGCCAGTCCTTTTTGTCAGTATCACAGTCTATTCACTAACAAGGAATATGAGTGCTAAAGACTTAATTACATAACATTTTAAACTTATTGATTATAACCGCACACAAAACGGACACACACATGGAGCAAAAGTACAATTTAAGTACTTGTAATATGTTGATTTAGATACGTGATCGAACTAGCATTATTGAACAAACATCAGCGATATTCCAGCGTCACTGAGTTCATGGTGAACAGTTTGGTGTTGATGTCGCACTCGACCCCATTCGTCCGCTATCTGGTTGCCATCAATGGGAACAACCAGTTGGGATGAGAGTTCCTGGTGTTTCTGGTCACAAATCCGTCGAGCTATACACTTCAAAGAGGTACATAAGGGGAATTGTATGCATGATTTTGAAAACAAACATTTAACAGATTTTGAGAAAATAGCTTCCAACGTCCAGAATTAGGCGTTTTTCGACACAGGAGGTCGTTTCAACCCTTAAGGTCATTTGAGGTCAAATTCAGAGTCACCACTGGAACCGCAACATATGATATCGCATTTGAATGTGCCAATATGTAAGCTATATCTTGAAGTATTCCACCACCCATCATGCAGGAAAAAAATGACAAAAAAATGACTCACAACACCCGTAACATATTGGTATTTAAGCCAGTACGTTTGGTCCTGCAACCCACCGACCGTTGGAGAATTTAAAAAAAAAGTAAAACTATGCGCAGTTAGATGGTCAATATAATTGGATTGTTAACACAATGGTAAACCCATTAGCCTGTGAAATTTATCATATGCCACATCGATCGAATTTCCGGTCGGAGGAGCCTCACCTCAACGGTCAATTTCCATAAAGCTTACACCATGCTTCGGGCAAAGTACAATCATTCTAACCTTCGAATGTGCTCTTAGCTGAGAAGTATCGGCACAAAAACTGGACCCAGCCTCTTATATTTTTCTATCAATCCGACGTTGTTCGTAGCTTCTTCAGCAGGGTTTTGTCAGGCAGGCAATGATATGATTGCCAATGGTCATTTAAAAAAGATAATGTGAATCCCTGCTGAACTGTTGATAGATCTACCAATATTTCTGAAAATGTCATTGAAGTGCAGAATACTAGTAATTGTCCGGTGAAAACCTGTAATCATTTTGACTTTCCTCGATATCTGGAGTAAAATATGCAGTTTCAGTAATACGTGTAGATGTGAAGGCATTTGTGGTCTAACCGTGTAGGGCAATTGTATGTCATAATGTTCCAATTCAATCACATTAAACCGCTGAAAATGCAACTTGAATTGTATTTGAAATGTATCCAACTAGCTAATCTGAAAACTGCGAAGTCAAAGCATTGTAAATTTCTGGCGAATTTCGTCTGGTTCTGACGTTATCCATATATGATGAGATAAATGACTTTAAAATGTGTACTGCTGATATGTCGTTACTCATCTAAGTAATTGCTGTTTTTAGGCAAGACCATGATTTGTAATGTATCCCATACATGGAACATTACTTCATACATCATAATAGGGTATGCAATATGGGACTTTCCCAGATCAAACCATTTTGAGTCATAAGTGAGTGGTACTTTTGGTGTATGTTCATTTATGTCCTGGGTCAAACCATTTTAAGTCCTAAGTGAGCGTTACTTTTGGTGTATGTTTATATAGTTTTTTTCATCAATATTCTCAACAGTCATATGTTGTGACATTATAATTTTGCGTCGTCATTTAAGGTTGTTCGATACACCGAACGCGTCATCGCCCGTCTATGGTTGACCAAACGTGTCATAAACAGCGAATGTAACGCCGGGGTGAAATAGGGACCGGCGGGGTATAAATGTTGCCGCGCAATGGGAGTACTGGAAAAATCAGCGGTCTGTAATCAGTACGGCGGAGTCTAGACTTGAGCACACAATAAAGTACTGGAAGCATCACAGCATAATCTGATAATAGGCCTAGTATCTTTCAGTGGGCCAGCCTCGGTTAAAAATGACTTAGAGCATCCATTCATTACATAGTTTTCATATGTCTAAGAGTAAACGTTTGCACACAAAAAACTAGTAGGCCTAACGTTTTCCAAATCTTCTGATTACCATGATCAAAATGATCGTAAAATTATTCAAATCAATGTTAAATGGCCACACTTCCTGTGCTTCAGGGCATAATTTTCAATACAACTCAAGCTTAGCGATATATGATATCTGTGTAAGACCGATAAAAAGAGTGTGAGGTTTTCTCCGGTTTCTTACCACAAGCTCCCATCCGCCGAATCCTGCATTTTGTGCCCCAGTGGGGTGTTTTCTTTACATTTTCAACCTCTTAGAACGTCAAAGTTCACCACAAAATATCCATAGGTCGTCGCGGACGCACTCTTTTTTTTTGATAGTTTACATCATGCAGCCCTACATTTGTCTCAGTACCCATATGCATATTTCCAGGTCCACTAAGCAACATTCCATTTATATATATCAATTCCCCAATAGCCTGGCCATTATATAGGCCGAATATACCAAATGTATACCGTTCAAGAGGAATATATCATAAGAAGAGATCACTTTCATCGGGCCGCAACATTTCCAACCCACCAGGCTCGATTTCGCGGGGCCCAATTTTCGTTACATTCCGACGGTCAGTCTTGACACGTTTCGTCTACCATACCCATTCCGCTATCTAAGCCGAATGGGGCTAACTTTTTTGTTTCCGCAGCTTATCTCCCCAGAAATTTACACTATGTTAGGCGAATTTCTGCCAAAATTCATCGAGATACATTAAATAGACCTATAGACGAAAAAATCCCCAAAAATCACCGCGCATAGATCAGCGCTGCCCTCAGTCAAATCCGTTATCAGCCATTAGGCCTATATCCTCCCGTCGTACATAAAGTTATCGCAAAATCCTGTGCCAAATGTGGCGGTCATCTTGCTCAAGCCAATTGGGTGAAATTTATTCCTAAAGTTCTACTGACTTGTCAAATTTGGTGGGGGATATTTCAGCTATTAGGCCTACTGAGTTGGCGACCGGAGAGAATCTCATCCGAGCCAATTGACCGGTCAACATCTAGTGGTTAATTCTAGCGGCCATACCGTTCATGCTAATGACCACAACTACCATGCAAGCCTTTTATACATTTCTGAGTCAACGTACAATAAAATGAAATTTATGATTATTCCAATTTATACTCACAAAAACTTGAATAATTTGACATAGTATGCATTCCTAATTCATGAAATTATTGATTTTTTGTTTCCATAAAATGACATTTTTCATGTTTTAATGACATTTTTCATGTTTTAACGCTTATATCGCGAAAAGTAACCTGGATAGGTATGTTTTTTACATTATTTTTACAAAGCCAAAATATCATTGAAAGAATATGTGTAAAAAAAATTGAAAAAAATACTGTATTACTGACCGAGTAGTGATACTCAACGTTGTATGGATTATGAGAAGTTGCTTTTTTACTCACCGAAGGTGAGTATAATGGGATCGACCGTGTGTATGTTTGGATGTATGTATGTCACAAACGTGGCACGTTTTGTTGTATGGGGACGGATTTTTTCCATTTGGGGCACGTTCTGGCCCTATCTGCTCCCTCTATCGATATGACAACTGTGGAATTTCTCCGTGCATCCATGTTGACATACCGTAATGGCCCGAAATACCGCCCCGGCGCTGTATCCGACATTAAATAAAATTTTATCTCATCTTATCTTATCTTAATAGTGCTTTACATGTTTCAGCCCCGGCGCTAATACGAGACCGGCGGGTAAACGAGACCGGCGCTTAATAATACAATGAGCAAAAACGATATATTTTGAAAGCTTGTGCACGTGAACACACCGATTTTCTTCACTGTATTTAGTGCACGGCACGGCTGGAAGGGGGGGGGGGGGGCATAATGACGGGCGGTTACATCGAGGATGGTGTTAGCTGGTTAGTCCAATGGCTATGGACAGCAGATACACGGTAGATAAATTTATAAATTATAGTAGAATACATCGTGATGAAGCTTGCAAATTCAATAGAAAAATTACCGGTGCTGGTACCTGCCGATATTCTGTAAATCAGCTTTTCAGAGTTTGGATTTATTATGATATCGGTGTGTTAAATGACCGGTTCATACACAGACCTACTGCATACGTTATGTGCGTAGTAAATGTCGCATGGCGCCGCAATACATGCAACCAATGAAGATATATGGTAATGGTTATTTATATTACGCTGATATAAATGTAATGTAATGTTGGGTCTTGGGGAATGGATATCATTAAGTTAGTCGGTACAATTATATATACATGCAGCTGCTCAATTGCATCACCTAATTGGTTAGCAGGTGTTCTATTGTCATAATGAAAATCTCATATCGGTTGTGTTGTTTCACAAATGTGTAATCAATTGCAATCACCGTGGGACTATGTGTGCTACGTGCACCGGTACATAGACTTACACCCGGCGGTTATTTGAACCGGCGCTAATTCGAGACCGGCGCTTATTAATGCTTTTAAAGACATACCCCCGGCGCTTAAACGAGGCCGGCGGGTAAACGAGAACCGGCGGTATTTCGGGCCATTACAATAGTTGCAAATTTAATTGTCGAGTCGGACAATTTCCGCACGCAACGCCAGTCGCCAACATGTATCTAAGATCGGAGCGAGGGAGATGATAGACGTGACAGCCGTGTGTTATGGGTTTTGAGATGGGCGAACGCAGGGCTCCACACTAAGGACCTCCCGACCTCCCGGGGCAAGTAATAATTGGGTGAGGGCAAGTGAGCAAATACGAGCAGTCGCCCGACGGGCAACCACAAATTTGCGGCCAAATCATAGACATATTATTCAAATAAATGTGTTCTTTTTTGTCTCACAACCTGTCAAGATTGATTCACCACCGTATTGATTTACCGAGTGCTGGATGACACATCAATACTTTGTATGTACATATTAAATTATGCAAATTACGTAGTTAGCCAATAGCATTTGCGGGTTTACCATGACACAGCAGAACTTTGTATGTACATAAATTATGCAAATTACAAGTCAGCCAATAGCATGCGCGGGTTTCTCAGATCGCGTGCATGTTTACGATGTTGCATAGCAACGCATCCACCGAACGAACATATTCCAAGTATTTGAAGCGTGCCGAATAAGTAGGCGAGATACGGTGGGTGCTGTTTTCCAGTTACAAAGCGATACTGTACTATGTTACTGTTAATATCAGAATATAATATAATTTGATATTTGAAAGAAAGAAATTTGAATCTAGAGTACAATAACAAGTTATTAACAACACCATGCATTTCATTGACTGAAATATTGTGTATTCTGGCACTCCGAATGCATTGCCCCATGAGAACAGTGCCAGGAAAAACCCATCTGGCACTCTCTGTGGTTGTCAAGCAAAACTTCATGAAAAAGACAGAAAACGTTATCATTGCAAAAGCTACGAAGGCCATGTAAACACTGGCAAAATGGACAGTGTTTGGTTTGAAACTCGTTGATTTCGTGGATAATTCTGTTGTTTTGGACAAAAGGCTCTGCCTAGATCACAGAGACTTGTGCCAAGATAAACCCATCTGGCAGTCGAAACAATGCCATATGCATATATAGGTAACTTGTCAGTCACGCGTGCATGTTCACGATGGGTACATTATGATGGGTATATTAATACAAGCCCGTCATAATGTACCCATATGTACCCATCTTCGGTGAGTACGGCGCCCCATGGGCCCTTGTTTTTTGTAAAATTTCAGTGTTGAAATATATACACATATTCTTACTCCTGCCACGAAACATATCAAACTCAGTGCTAGTGAATTTTGTTTCATCAGTTTAATGAAACATTGTACATACAACAATTCTGTCCTAAAATATCCTATAAATAAAGAGTTTTAGGCCAAAATATACAGTTAGATAGAATGCCGTGATGTAATGCATTGTGGCTATTGCTGAGGTACTTTTAAGACTGATAGGAGGTCAACAAAATGCATCATAGCAAAAAATATCATACGGTGACCTACTATTTTTTTCTGCTTTTTGTAATCAATACGTATCTAGCTATCAAGAAATATAATTTTTTACTCAATAAAAACACCTTACCGGGTGTTTCGAACAACCTTAATGTTATTTATTTTCCATCATGAGTAGATATATGCCGTTCAACTACAACTGCACATATTGGCTCATAATTATTGATCAGGGCACTGTGTCATTGCCACCAGTTTTCCTTGACATTTTGTGGACTGCTTAGCTCTCATGGTTACTACAGGTCTCCATCTGTTCACTCACTGGCTTGCCGGCCTTCGTGTGTCACTTGTCCATATCTGTGGCAGACCGTATTTATCGGATATGTGCCAAATCGGGCATGTATTCATGTTCAAATGCGAAATGTCGCCAGACGTTCGGAACCTACATACACTGCAGTGTAGAATGATTGACAGATATAGGACATAGGATGTACCAGATAAAATGTTTCAGGTTTACGTGTGTCACTGCTCGAACACTTTCTTCATTTGTATTGCAGCCTTTTAATCATAATAACCTCTCGTACATTGCGTAAGTGCTGTAGGCTTGATCTGGTCCAGATGTCAAACCCAGTCAACCCATATTAATCCTTGGATTTTTAGTGCACATTAGTTCGTATTAACTAAGTATGACACATTCAAGCTTGCAGAATGAAATGACATTCGAAACCACTTTTTCTACTTAGTATATTCAGATGGTATAACAGAATCCCAGTACACTCTTAGAGATGAACTATTACAGGACAATGCAACAATGTCAAAAGAAAACGGGAAAAATTAAAGACTGCTTAGTAGTTACAGTTCGACGTGAAATGTCATCGAAACCCATGAAGATATGAATCTCGTTTTAATCATCATCAGTGTGAGTCTCTCCGGTGAATATACCAATGTCATGTAAATACTGCATTCTGACGGGGAGAGTTACTCATAATATGCACACACAAAAATTGCATAATTTCATCGCAGATAAAAAACTTTGATCTTACTCGTTATAATTTTGATGAAACACCAAACTACCGAGTCATCAACAACCAACACCATTCATCACACCACAGAAATGTGAAGAAACATGCGTATATCAATATCCAGTGAACACTTTCTTATCTCACTGACACGAGAAATTTATAATTGTGTACAAATAACTGGTACAAATAACGGTTAACTTGTGTACAAATAACTTATTGACTGGGTACACAGCTTTACTAATAAAGTTTTTCTTCATACATTCACAAGTTCTGATTGTTCAAGTGCACAATTTATGGTTTCATCATGTGCATTCCACATACGTGGCATTATGGCATATATCAGAATAATGTTAAATTATATTTTCAAGTGAATTCCGTTCTGATGTGTCGTATCACTATTGTAATACCTATTATAAACCCTGTCCTAAATAGTAGGCTATGGAAACGCCGCAGCTGTTTTCAAAATTTCGAAACCCACAATGAATTTTAATTATGGAATCATGTGCGCACGAGTTACGGAATTCACTCATCAGGATATTCCCATGAGAATCTATGTGGAGACCAACGGACGGTTTTTACAATATTACAGCGAGATAATACCATCGATCGCGATGTGGACAACTCATATATGAATTATGAGCAGAGTAGATAAAAAATTTAGGCAATATGCTAAGAAAGGTTTACATGAAAAATGTATAGTGTTGAGACATATTGCTGTCCAGACATTTCAAAGTCGCTGAAGGTCAAGTATTAAGTCACCACTGAAACAGCAATATATGATTTCCCAATGAGTGTGCCAATATTTACATGTAAGCTACCGTAATGGCCCGAAATACCGCCGGTTCTCGTTTACCCGCCGGCCTCGTTTAAGCGCCGGGGGTATGTCTTCAAAAGCATTAATAAGCGCCGGTCTCGTATTAGCGCCGGGGCTGAAACATGTAAAGCACTATTAAGCGCCGGGGCGGTATTTCGGGCCATTACGGTATATCTTGGATATAGATGATTGGCATCATCAAATGATATAGATGATTGATGATTCAAATGATATAGATGATTGGCATCATCAAAATCTGACTGTATTGGTGGTAATAGATTGATACTTACATTCATACCACTGAATCGGTGTCACTGCTGGCGGACGTTAAATCTGTCCCCGAGGATACCATCAACTCAGTAGCCTTCTGGCTTGTGATTAGGTACTTATGTACTTGTCATGTATCTGTTCCATGGGGTTTGTTTCGGATTTCTAAATTATTTTAATAGGTTGTTGGGCAGTTGTATACTAATTCCATCAGGAGTACAGTAGAAACATATTTCACACTGTCTGCCCCTGATGACGCCAGTGTGTCTTTGGATAAACTATTTGGTCGGGCTTTGTTTCTATTGCAAAATGTGTTTTACGTTTGTTATTGGCATCATCAAAATCTGACTGTATTGGTGGTAATAGAATGATACTTACATTGGAAGTGTTCTAGGAGGTTTCTCCGAACAGCGTCATTATGAGAACAATTGGATGAAAATTTCCAAAAGATTCCAGAATTATCCAACGGCAATTTTAAAGAAAATTGCTAGAAAAGGAACAGTGACTTGATTTAGGAAGAGAGAAAAAACGTTTTGGCCATCCGTCGAACATTCAAAATGGCCCCACACACAGACTGGTGATTCAGGGCAATTAAATTTATACGCGTCAAGGTTACATAAGGGGAATCTTTTGAAACAAAAATCTCTAAACTGTCCGAACAGTTTTTGAGACATTGGCCGCCATTTTGAAGAAAGCACGGAAATACAAAAACTGAAAAAAATGGGATGGTTAAATCTTGTATGAATCGTTGGAGGGTATAATGTAGGTACGGATACAAATATTATGTACACGCCACCATTAAGAAACACGGCATTCAAGATACGGAGTCGTTTGCAGTATGGATCCCGCTTGTGTTTAACTCTCTGTTATTAAATATATATGTATATACATGTTTAGGCTCATGAAATGATAACATGGCTTAAACACAAGTAGTAGATAGGATTCAAGGTCATGAACCTGTGATGTCCCCGGTGCCCGATTAAATCCCAATTGACACCCACTGCTCCTTCACTGCAACAACAGTGGAGGAATTGTTCCTGATTTGATCTTCTGAAGAATACGACACATTAGAGAGGTAATAGACGGATTATTTTGTCACGGGTTATATGTCCCTGGTGTCGAAAGCTGACAGCTATACTTTTTCGTCGGAAGACAGGATTAGTTACACGTGTTGATTCATTCATCCTTAAATCCAAGGAGAAAAGAAACTGACACCTCTGAATACTGACACTGAATTTTCTCTTGTTCATAACCTAAATTGTATAATGTATTTTATTCTGCTGTGCACGGTGCGTCCTGGTGATGAACACTGGTTCTGAACATGGTACTCGTGTCACACAAGAAGAATGGACAGTAGAATAATGGATGTCCATTGTTGTTTGTAGTCAGGACATTATGCTGCACAAAAAATAATTACCACCCATATACTTGGGTTAGGTGTCTTGCACATTTGAAATATTATCCATTGTGATGACGGGCAAAAGTAGCGATGTGGCAAAAGTAGCAACCTCTTCAAAAGTCAGATAATGTGATTTTTTTTCAGTAATTATCTAGCACATTCACTCTAAGTTCTCATCCACCTGGTGCTCTTTCCATAACAGGATCCACGAGCGTGTTTCATCTACAAGAATTCACCTAGAATGTGAATGATCAATTATTTGTAAATTGTCCAGGCGGTGAAGGTGTCAGTAGATGTGCAGTGAATACATAACCAGCAACACCGGCCATCATCTGTACCCGCTGAAGTAACATTCCCACCATAAGGCGGGATGTTCAACCCCGGTCACTTACATTCTCTAGGTGATTATTCGAAAAATAACTAATGTAGAGATTACAGATATTATTATTTTTTTACTTTTTTGTACACAACACATGATCGATCATCAACACCATAGAGTAAATTAACGGGTTCTCGAGTGGCCACATATATTTACTGGTTGAACATCGGAGTCACTGTGGCTCTGAGCGTATTTGTTGGTCCGACATTTCGTTTAATGTATACACATACACGTATGTAAGTATTCTTGGTTTTCAGCAATCGAATATCTGAAAACGATCAGATATGATCGGAAAGAATGGTGGATATTTGGGCCTTGACGTCTAGTTGAATATATATATCTTATTTGAGTTCAGTTCAGCTGATTGTCCGGTTACTATTCATCCCACATTCAGCCTCGGCCACTCTGTTGTTTCGCTAACATACTTATGCAAGGTTTACACTATTATTTGTCTTTCTCCACCCATGAGTGAAAGAGCAAGAATTCCACTTGCACTCGGCCACTCTACTGGGTAGAAATTATATTATGTGGTAAAGTGCACAGCACCTTTGCTACGTTAAATAGATGTGCGCTTATATGTTAACTTTAATTCATTTGCAAAACAGTTGTAATTCAAATGGTACAGTGACATAATGATTTCCGATGGAAAGGTGACATGTACTTCTGTACATGGAAGTATTGTATCTTTGAGACATCACACCATGGAGCATTTACATAATTATGAATCGATTAAATATTAATAATTCAAATTTATATGCAATTGTTCTGTATACATATACAAATGTACATATCATTCTCATGCATAAGAACCTACTCCCAACTGCTTATTCAAACCCCGCAGATGGATTTTTTACGAAAGACACATTACAGCAAGTTCTTTCATGTCATTCTATAGTTTTGAGGAACCTTTAGGCCATACATAAATCTTTCAGCTCCACAATTTCCCCTAACTCTATTGGAATTGCACGATTCGAACGTGGAAGTGTGTGAAAACGGCAACTGAAGTTTGTTAAATATTTCGAAATAAAATTTCAACTATTCTGACAGCAGTGGACACATGCAAGAACACCAACAGTTAGTTTCAAGTTTGACAGTTAAATGATAAAGTGATACCCAGTGATGTGTGATTTCTGAAGTGATGTATATTCTGTCTGACAATTCTGTTACTGCACGTTAGTTAATGGAATGGATAAATATAACTATATTAATATAGTATAGCGAGTGCAAGTGGAATGTCGCGAGTGTTGTGTTAGTTATTCACGGCAAGATAGCGGCGACAACAAAAACCATAACGTCAAAACCCATGTTTACACAGAGCAACCTCTTCAAAAGTCAGATAATTCGTACTGCCTGTGATTCAATAATTGACATGTCACATGTGTCATTATAATGATATTTCCTTGTCGAGCATCACCTGCGTCACAAAAACCAATGTGAGCATCGTTGGTGCACTGTGCACATCCATCCAGATCTTTTTTTTGAACAAAAATGCTCCCTGAGTTACTATTTGTGGGGACTCAACGCTCGACTCCGTTCAAAATACAAAAGGATTTGCTAACATGAACAAGCAGGTACATTTCTCCTCGAAGTCAAAGCAGCCACCAGAAATTTCGAGCAATTGAAATATGTACCTATTTGTGTATCATTCAACGCATTCAACATGACCCATATAAGAATGTTTTATCCAACATGTTTCACATGAGAGTGTCGCGTAATAACGCGATATTGGTGCATACGTACGTATAACATGAAGGAATGACTGTTGGGAACGATAGCATTTGTAGCATTACCATGTCAAAGACAACCATTTTCACGGGAAAACGTACAGAATATAGCACAAAAGAGCCGAATCAGCCTTCTATGTTGCACCTTCCACCCACCCTAAACTAATTCCATGTTTTCATCCAGCAAAGAGATTCGTGGTCAAATTATGGTCTGAGGGTTTAAGATAATCAGGACAAAAAGCACCAATAATTGGCCCATTCCCGGTAAACTCCATGTATCACCCAGTATAATCTTCAACCGGAAATTTATGGATAAGTGTCGATGTTCATACTAGGTAGATTGAAAAGCCACCACTTGTAATGTAAATTGTCCAAGCGGTGAAGGTGTCAGTAGATGTGCAGTGAATAGATAAAGAGCCACACCGCCCATCATCTGTGCACGCTG
This sequence comes from Terebella lapidaria, assembly GCA_949152475.1. NCBI lineage: Eukaryota > Metazoa > Annelida > Polychaeta > Terebellida > Terebellidae > Terebella > Terebella lapidaria. Next base: position 33,241,080 of record OX424558.1, read on the forward strand.
AAACGCAATTCCCACCATATTTCGGGACGTTCAACTCCAGTCACTTACATTCACCAGAGAATTATTCGAAATATAAGTGATAATATAGAGATTGTAGCTATTTTGAGTTGATTGCTTTTGTACACAACACATGATCATCAACGTCATACAGTAAATTGATGGGTTTCTCGAATCAAGACAATTCTTGGAATTCAATTGGTACACTTACATAATGACTCCCATGTAAAAAAATGCTCCAATTCACTTTCAAGTACGTGACATGTATTTCCGAATATGGAAGGATTGTATTTTTGGCACGTCACATCATGAAGCATTTACAAAATGATAAATGTATTAATCCCAATCAACAAAAATAGCTGAAAATATAGGAAAAATACACAGCCCCATCACTTGAAACTTGTATATGTATTGTGTAATATGTTTTGTGTAATATGTAATATGTCACGTACATGTCACGTACCAGTGCCTGTTTGACGAACTGGGTATTGCCAACAATACTAATTCCAATAGTACATACCAAGCCATTACCGTGCCCAAACAGGATATCTTATCAAATCATTTGTCTGTATTGCATTCGTTTGGTATTACTACCTCATGTATAGATTCTAATCTACCGAACTTATATTGGATCCCAAAGTTGCACAAAAATCCACACAAACAAAGATATATTTCAGGTTCAGCATCATGTTCTACCAAAGCCCTTTCTAAAATATTAACTACTATATTGTCTAAAATTAAACAGGGTCTCCAAAAGTACTCTGAAACCATCTATTCTAGAAGTGGTATAAACCAAATGTGGATATTAAAAAATTCCAAATCTTTATTGGAATATCTACATTCTCACACACTTTCAAAAGTAACGTCTATCAAAACATTTGATTTCTCCACTTTGTACACAACTATACCTCATTCTGAACTGAAATCTCAGCTTAAAAAACTAATCAATAATTCATTTTTCTCTAAAAAGGGACAACGTCGGTACCACTATATTGTAGTTAAATATAATACCGCTTATTTTGTTAAAGGCGACTCTGATGCCCCATACAAATATACTGAAATAGATGTGGTAAATATGGTTAATTTTCTGATTGATAATATTTTTGTGGAATTTGGTGGTCGAATATTTCAACAAACTATTGGTATTCCCATGGGTACAAACTGTGCACCATTATTGGCAGACCTGTTTTTATACTCATATGAATCAGATTTTATCCAACATTTACAAAGAGGAGGTTCTAAGAAACTAACATGTAATTTTAATTTCACTTTCCGATACATAGATGATGTATTGTCGCTAAATAATCCCAAGTTTGGTGATTATTTGGATGTCATATATCCTAAGGAACTTGAAATTAAGGATACTACAGAATCCGCTAATTTTTCCAACTATCTAGACCTGAGGTTGGAGATTGATAATGATTCTAACCTGTCAACTAGATTATATGACAAACGTGATGATTTCAATTTTTCCATAGTCAATTTCCCTTTTCTAAGCAGCAACATTCCTATGTCACCGTCATATGGTGTGTTTGTTTCTCAACTTATACGCTATTCCAGAGCTAGTTGCAAATATGAGGACTTTGTCTATCGAAGTGCCCAGCTAGTCTCTAAACTGCTACGACAAGGATATGTTTTACCAAGACTTATCGCTGCGTTTAAGAAATTCTATGGACGTCATCATGATCTGGTTGATAAATACAGCAAATCCATGTCTGCCATGCAACTAGATCTATTTTCATGTTAATTTTGGGGAATTCATGACGGGTGCCACTAGTGGGGCAGGAAATGCTCACTCTTTCCGGAACACCTGATTTCACCTCCTGATGGCCATTTACGGGGGTTCATGAGTTTCCCTGTCATTTTTGTTTTCTCTCACTTCGTATGCCTGATATGACTTTCTGTCCCCGGACTATGAGATTGGATAACGGACCCTGTTTTGTTTGCTCGGAATACTTGATACTGGGTATTGATTCCACGTCTATTATTATGCAGAGCATAGAGACGCAGCGAGTGGAAAGCTTATCGTATCATGCTAGTATAGACCGATATATATATATATATATATGATAATTGATATTTTACACTATGTATATATTGTGATACTGATAGGCCTAAGCCTAGAGTATACATAGTGCTCAAATTCATATCGAGTAACACTGGCAGTTGGTTGAAGAAATCTGTGAATCTCACGAGCAATTATTGTCCGATATGGATTTCATGGGCCTATAGTGAGTATATGTAATAAAAAATATTAGGCCCTACGTGCGTAAAAAATAAAACTATAAAAAAAAAACTTTTCATCATAACCAATTGTTATTATTGAATCTAAATCTTCATCACCGGTATTACTAATATTGTATGCTATAGGAAGTTAAATATAAATAAAATTACTACAGCTGTAATGACTTCTGACATGAGGTTTGATAGGTAGGGCTATATTAGTCCACCAAAATAATCAGTTATAATTATTAGTAAACACAAAATTGTAAATGCAGTTTAAAAAATAACAGTTGTGTCATGATGATTTTTTTATAACCATTGTTATTTCTGAGTCTAAATACTTACTATATGAGAAACTACCTGGGGAGTAGAAGTTGCCCAAGACTACAGTTGTGAGATTCAATGGACGACGAGAGGTGACCGAATTTCATGGGTGGAAAACAATAATCACAGCTGTGTAATAATGGAGTTGATTTTCTGAAAAAAAAAACTTTTCATCACAACCATTTCGTTAATTCTGAATATAATGACTAAGTAAAAGAAACTTCCAGAGAGTACCAGTTGCCCATGACTACTGGCAATGAGATTTGATAGGACAATATGTTACTCGAAAAATAACTAATGTAGAGATTACAGATATTATTTTTTTTTACTTTTTTGTACACAACTCATGATCATCTACACCATAGAGTAAATTAACGGGTTCTCGTGTGGCCACATATATTTACTGGTTGAACATCGGAGTCACTGTGGCTCTGAGCGTATTTGTTGGTCCGTCATTTCGTTTAATGTATACACATACACGTATGTAAGTATTCTTGGTTTTCAGCAATCAAGTATCTGAAAACGATCAGATATGATCGGAAAGAATGGTGGATATTTGGGCCTTGACGTCTAGTTGAATGTATATATCTTATTTGAGTTCAGTTCAGCTGATTGTCCGGTTACTATTCATTCCACATTCAGCCTCGGCCACTCTGTTGTTTCGCTAACATACTTATGCAAGGTTTACACTATTATTTGTCTTTCTCCACCCATGAGTGAAAGAGCAAGAATTCCACATGCACTCGGCCACTCTACTGGGTAGAAATTATATTATGTGGTAAAGTGCACAGCACCTTTGCTACGTTGAATAGATGTGCGCTTATATGTTAACTTTAATTCATTTGCAAAACAGTTGTAATTCAAATGGTACAGTGACATAATGATTTCCGATGGAAAGGTGACATGTACTTCTGTACATGGAAATATTGTATCTTTGAGACATCACACCATGGAGCATTTACATAATTATGAATCGATTAAATATTAATAATTCAAATTTATATGCAATTGTTCTGTATACATATACTAATGTACATATCATTCTCATGCATAAGAACCTACTCCCAACTGCTTATTCAAACCCTGCAGATGGATTTTTTACGAAAGACACATTACAGCAAGTTCTTTCATGTCATTCTATTGTTTTGAGGAATCTTTAGGCCATACATAAATCTTTCAGCTCCACAATTTCCCCTAACTCTATTGGAATTGCACGATCCGAACGTGGAAGTGTGTGAAAACGGCAACTGAAGTTTGTTAAATATTTCGAAATAAAATTTCAACTATTCTGACAGCAGTGGACACATGCAAGAACACCAACAGTTAGTTTCAAGTTTGATAGTTAAATGATAAAGTGATACCCAGTGATGTGTGATTTCTGAAGTGATGTATATTCTGTCTGACAATTCTGTTACTGCACGTTAGTTAATGGAATGGATAAATATAACTATATTAATATAGTATAGCGAGTGCAAGTGGAATGTCGCGAGTGTTGTGTTGGTTATTCACGGCAAGATAGCGGCGACAACAAAAACCATAACGTCAAAACCCATGTTTACACAGAGCAACCTCTTCAAAAGTCAGATAATTCGTACTGCCTGTGATTCAATAATTGACATGTCACATGTGTCATTATAATGATATTTCCTTGTCGAGCATCACCTGCGTCACAAAAACCAATGTGAGCATCGTTGGTGCACTGTGCACATCCATCCAGATCTTTTTTTTGAACAAAAATGCTCCCTGAGTTACTATTTGTGGGGACTCAACGCTCGACTCCATTCAAAATACAAAAGGATTTGCTAACATGAACAAGCAGGTACATTTCTCCTCGAAGTCAAAGCAGCCACCAGAAATTTCGAGCAATTGAAATATGTACCTATTTGTGTATCATTCAACGCATTCAACATGACCCATATAAGAATGTTTTATCCAACATGTTTCACATGAGAGTGTCGCGTAATAACGCGATATTGGTGCATACGTACGTATAACATGAAGGAATGACTGTTGGGAACGATAGCATTTGTAGCATTACCATGTCATAGACAACCATTTTCACGGGAAAACGTACAGAATATAGCACAAAAGAGCCGAATCAGCCTTCTATGTTGCACCTTCCACCCACTCTAAACTAATTCCATGTTTTCATCCAGCAAAGAGATTCGTGGTCAAATTATGGTCTGAGGGTTTAAGATAATCAGGACAAAAAGCACCAATAATTGGCCCATTCCCGGTAAACTCCATGTATCACCCAGTATAATCTTCAACCGGAAATTTAAGGATAAGTGTCGATGTTCATACTAGGTAGATTGAAAAGCCACCACTTGTAATGTAAATTGTCCAGGCGGTGAAGGCGTCAGTAGATGTGCAGTGAATAGATAAAGAGCCACACCGCCCATCATCTGTGCACGCTGAAACGCAATTCCCACCATATTTCGGGACGTTCAACTCCAGTCACCTACATTCACCAGAGAATTATTCGAAATATAAGTGATAATATAGAGATTGTAGCTATTTTGTGTTGATTGCTTTTGTACACAACACATGATCATCAACGTCATAAAGTAAATCGATGGGTTTCTCGAATCAAGACAATTCTTGGAATTCAATTGGTACACTTACATAATGACTCCCATGTAAAAAAAATGCTCCAATTCACTTTCAAGTACGTGACATGTATTTCCGAATATGGAAGGATTGTATTTTTGGCACGTCACATCATGAAGCATTTACAAAATGATAAGTGTATTAATCCCAATCAACAAAAATAGCTGAAAATATAGGAAAAATACACAGCCCCATCACTTGAAACTTGTATATGTAGTGTGTAATATGTTATTATGCAGAGCATAGAGACGCAGCGAGTGGAAAGCTTATCGTATCATGCTAGTATAGACCGATATATATATATATGATAATTGATATTTTACACTATGTATATATTGTGATACTGATAGGCCTAAGCCTAGAGTATACATAGTGCTCAAATTCATAACGAGTAACACTGGCAGTCGGTTGAAGAAATCTGTGAATCTCACGAGCAATTATTGTCCGATATGGATTTCATGGGCCTATAGTGAGTATATGTAACAAAAAATATTAGGCCCTACGTGCGTAAAAAATAAAACTATAAAAAAAAAACTTTTCATCATAACCAATTGTTATTATTGAATCTAAATCTTCATCACCGGTATTACTAATATTGTATGCTATAGGAAGTTAAATATAAATAAAATTACTACAGCTGTAATGACTTCTGACATGAGGTTTGATAGGTAGGGCTATATTAGTCCACCAAAATAATCAGTTATAATTATTAGTAAACACAAAATTGTAAATGCAGTTTAAAAAATAACAGTTGTGTCATGATGATTTTTTTATAACCATTGTTATTTCTGAGTCTAAATACTTACTATATGAGAAACTACCTGGGGAGTAGAAGTTGCCCAAGACTACAGTTGTGAGATTCAATGGACGACGAGAGGTGACCGAATTTCATGGGTGGAAAACAATAAAATCACAGCTGTGTAATAATGGAGTTGATTTTCTGAAAAAAAAACTTTTTATCATAACCATTTCGTTAATTCTGAATATAATGACTAAGTAAAAGAAACTTCCAGAGAGTACCAGTTGCCCATGACTACTGGCAATGAGATTTGATACGACAATATGTTACCCGGATTTTGTGCGCAATTTCTGTCAATTGTGATAATCAATGATAAGGATATATCAGTATCACAAAAGAAAAAACCGGGGTGTGTCATTACGAAACATTCCTTAACACATTCTTTCATAACCAATTCTACCAATAACTATAGGAGGATAACAGAGATCAAATTTGCCTAGGAAATTCACCTGATGACCAATATGTAAAATATTGTGGAAACAAAGCCTCCTCGATGACTTTTATTAGTATTTCACGATTTGAAAGTGTTGTGAAATTGAGTGAAACACTGACCAAAGTTTTCTTTATTTATCAGTATTGGACATGGTTTCATGTACAGTAACAATACGAAAAAAGTTAGCCTGTTTGACATGGGAAGTTTATATTTTGTTCAGTATGTTCACTGTACAACTCGGTGTGGATGGAATTATTCTTGAAGTAATGCGTTTTTATTCTCTTCCTTATTCCAGAATAATTGTATTTTGTCAAGTGTATTTCTGATATGACTATCAGTTTTGACACGGCACCTTCAAGACAAATGGAATTTACTGATTGGGAAATAATAAAAACATGGTACCACATTATGTACATGTTATATAAAGTGGTAGGCGTAATGGCTGTATGAAAATGCAATAAAGGATAAAAACTTTTGATTCGAAAATAATGGAAACACAAGAATCCATTCAATACTTCTTTCAGACATGATTTCCCTACTTGTTTTCTCGGCCCGATTTAGCTTATAATGTGCACAAAAGTGACCTAAAACACCACTCATTCATTCTTATTGACATCACTTTTCACGATTTATTCATTAAGTCCTATATTTTACATGGAATTTTGCAACAAAACTCCCAACTTTTCAACTCTTTGCAATGTACACTCTTATCATTGAAATCTGATTACGACATAGATACGATCGCTCACAGTAAATACATTTTGTATTCTAGACACAAACACGTCAGTAAATTTGGTTGATGTTGAGGTTATTGGCTTCCTATTGTGTTTGCTATAGGCCTGACAAATCTGCTCATGACAACATAAACACAATATTTTACTAGTATTGTCGATATAGCAGAATGAAAATTCATCACATAGTATCACATTTCACATTTTTCAAGTTACATGTATTTATCATTTTTCCATTCACATTCATTATTTTGTTGAAACTTCAATATACTTGCATGATATTTGAATTGTAGATAAAGAACAAAGAATCGCAAATATTGTGGATTATATCTTTCAGGCTCCAGTACTTTGTGGATATCCAAAAAATTCTGGTGTATTGAACTAAATCTGCTAACAAATGTTGATGCTTGATACTCTGTCGAAAATACCCAGACATGTTGAGGAAAAATAATACATAATATATGGACTGGTATGAATATTCAAGTAGTGAATTCCTTAAGCAAGCAGAAATCTGTAATTATACCAGTTAATATTTCGAAGAAAATAATGTTGGACAAAATTTCTTGAGTAGTTTTTTAGGTTACCGGACCTATGGTCCGATAACCTATTGGCATGGCGTTGCGTCCGTCGTCCGTCGTCGTCCATCGTCGTCGTCCACATTTTTATCTTTTTTGTTTACAGGCGAATTTTTCTGAAATTTTCCATAAAAATACTTAAAAATAATTCAAGAAGGAGGTATTTTTTATTTTTTTTATTTTCGCATTTTTTTCAAAATGGCGGGCGTTTTCGACGAAAATTGCCTGATTTTGGACTTTGGCGGCCATTTTCTCAAAATCTGTTCAGTAACTTTTTTTCTTTTTGATAAATAACACTCCTCATATGTACTCCTATGATGTTTATAAATTTCGTTGCGCTTGAATCGCTCGAAGTGGGCCATTTTGGCCCAAACTCGGCTCAAATGGGACTTTCCCATGTTAAATTCTCCTATGCTTTATAATGGGACACATTATGCCTAATATCTCACTTGATATTGAGATTAGAGACTAGGAATCAATTGTGGACCTATAGGAAATGATATATGCTGAATATTCTCGTGACCTTGAATTTGACCTCTGACCTCACTTTCAAGGTCAGAGCACAAAATGGCTTATATCTCGCTTATTATCGACTCTACAGCTTAGGAATCAATTGTGGACATATAGGAAATGATATATTCTGAATATTCTCGTGACCTTGAATTTGACCTCTGACCTCAGTTTCAAGGTCAGAGCACAAAATGGCTTATATCTCGCTTATTATCGACTCTACAGCTTAGGAATCAATTGTGGACATATAGGAAATGATATATGCTGAATATTCTGATGACCTTGAATTTGACCTTCGACCTCATTTTCAAGGTCACAGGACAAAATGGCTAATATCTCGCTTGTTATCGACTTTACAGCTTAGCAATCAATTATGAACATATAGGAAATGATATATGCAGATTATTGTCATTACCTTGAATTTGACCTTTGACCTGATTTTCAAGGTCACAGGACAAAATGGCTAATATCTCACTTATTATCGATTTTACAGCTTAGGAATCAATTGTGGACATATAGGAAATGATATATGCTGAATATTCTCGTGACCTTGAATTTGACCTCTGACCTCATTTCCAAGGTCCAAGGACAAACTGGCTCATATCTTGCTCCTCTATTGACTGTATGGCTTGGGAATCAATTGTGGACATGATATGCATGATATAGAAAATGATATACAATGAATATTTTGATGACCTTGAATTTGACCTTTGCCCCTTCATTTTCAAGGCTACAGCATAAAATTGCTAATATCTCTCTGATTATTGAACTTACAGCTTAGCAATCAACTGTGGACATGATATATGCTTAATGTTATATATGCTGAATATTCTCTTGACCTTGAATTCAACCAGTGACCTGGCTAACACCTAAAATATTAAACATTGTCCGGTAACCTATCTTTGGCCCTTGGCCTAATTTTTTTCTATGCAAGCAGTAATTGAACATGCATAGAGCAAAATTACATAATTGGAACCACTCACCATCCAGCATTACACCTTAATTTGCATTTGGAACAGAAAGGGCCAAAGTGTATTTGTAAGTTCTAGAATTATATACGCACAAGTACGGTATAGCTTATTTATTACGGTATTTGTCGTCATACACTAGATCTATAACGTTCGTCTGCGCAAATATTCAAAACACTGAAAAAAATTTAGGCCTAAGTTTTTTTAAAGAGTATTCTGTTTACGTGAAATTACGGTACCGGGCGGCCGCTGTCATGGTGTCACGTGATAACTCCAATCTCGCAGATCCAGTATCGTTGTTTGAATCTCATCCACAAAACGTCGTCGTCCATATATTACATCTAGTTGTCGTGTTTGGATTGAATATACTCGAATAAAACTGATTGAGAAACAACTCGTGACACCATATTGCGAAATGGTACTTTTTAAAGAAACATTTATTATCGGGCTCAACAAGGTAGAGGTTGTGTCCAGTACTGACTTTATGGTTGCAGTACCATTGATATTCGTGAATAAGTTAACATTAGTATCGCTAGTTAACATGGTTAGGTCTATTATTGAGCACAATAAAAATAGTTAAGGTAAGGGACATTTATTGTTGGGATCAATGAAGAAAAGGTTGTGTCCAGTAGTGATTTTATGGTGTAGTATCATTGATATTAATGAATAATTCAAAATCCATTTGGCTAGTTAAGTCTATTATTGAGCACAATACAAAATAGTTAAGGTGAGGAATATTTATTACTGGGTACATATTATGAGTTACATTATAACTTGCGGTGAAAGTTCGATCTGGCTCCAATTTCGTCATCTTGGAATACAGTTTTGGTCAAATTTTACTTTGAATTTCACATTGAAACCAAGTTTGACACAAATTATGCGTGAAAATATAACTTATGGTGAAAAGTTTGATATGGCTCCAATTTCGTCATCTTGAAATTCATTTTTGGTCAACTTTTACTTTGAATTTCAGCTTGAAATCAAGTTTGGCACATAATATGAGTTAAAATCCAACTTATGGTGAAAAGTTCGATCTGGCTCCAATTTCGTCATCTGGGAATGCAGTTTTGGTCAACTTTTACTTTGAATTTCAGCTTGAAATCAAGTTTGGCACATATTATGAGTTAAAATATAACTTATGGTGAAAAGTTCGATCTGGCTCCAATTTCGTCATCTTGAAATGCAGTTTTAGTCAACTTTTACTTTGAATTTCAACTCGAAACCAAGTTTGGCACATATTATGAGTTAAAATATAACTCATGGTGAAAAGTTCGATCTGGCTCCAATTTCGTCATCTTGAAATGCAGTTTTACTCAACTTTTACTTTGAATTTCAACTCGAAACCAAGTTTGGCACATATTATGAGTTAAAATATAACTCATGGTGAAAAGTTTGATCTGGCTTCAATTTCGTCATCTTGAAATGCAGTTTTGCACATATTATGAGTTAAAATATAACTCATGGTGAAAAGTTTGATCTGGCTTCAATTTCGTCATCTTGAAATGCAGTTTTGGTCAACTTTTACTTCGAATTTCAGCTTGAAATCGAGTTTGGCACATAATATGAGTTAAAATCCGACTCATGGTGAAAAGTTCGATCTGGCTCCAAACTCGTCATCTGGGAATGCAGTTTTGGTCAACTTTTACTTTGAATTTCAGTTTGAAATCAAGTTTAGCACATATTATGAGTTTAAATATAACTTATGGTGAAAAGTTCGATCTGGCTCCAATTTCGTCATCTTGAAATGCAGTTTTAGTCAACTTTTACTTTGAATTTCAGCTTGAAATCAAGTTGGCACATATTATGAGTTAAAATATAACTTATGGTGAAAAGTTCGATCTGGCTCCAATTTCGTCATCTTGAAATGCAGTTTTAGTCAAATTTTAATTTGAATTTCAAACTTGATACAAAGTTTTGCACATATTATGAGTTAAAATATAACTTACGGTAAAAAGTTTGATTTTGTCATTTTGAAATGCAGTTTTGATCAACTTTTGCTTTGATTTTCAGCTTGAAATAAAATTTGTCCAATATTCTGAGTTGAAATATAACTTTTAATGAAAACTTTGATATGGCTGTAATTTCGTTATCTTATCGAAAATGTTGAAATGGAAATTCATATGAACTGATTTCAGTGGTGACCTTGAATTTGACCTTCAATGACTTTGAACGGTCAATGCAGCAATTTTTGTGGGAAAAAACAGTTTTGGCTTAAGCATGTTAGGATTTTACATTTCTCTGGTAATCAGTTTAGCCCTTGCTCTAGTTTTTCATGCTTATCAGTAGTATTTGGGGTGACAGGGATGATGGGGCACGGGGGATACACCCAAATGGTCGTAGGCGACCGGAAGTGTCTAGTTCTTATGATATTTACATGTCGACCATCACCTGCGACACAAAATCCAATTCGAGCATCGTTGGTGCACTGCACATCCATCCCTATTTTTTTTTTGGAAAAATGCTCCCTGAGTCACCAGTTGTGAAGACTCGACGCTCGTCTCCATTTCAAATACAACAGGATTTTCTCGCTGACATATGACAAAGCAGGTTATTTTGTCCATGTAAACGAAGCAGCTACCAGCGAAATTCGAGAAACTGAAATATACACCTTTATGTGTAGAATTAGATTATCAATATGATCGAAGTTTACCATAATTGAATCCCACAGACTATCGACTATGTCACATACCAAGCACCGTCATCAGACCATTAGTGGTCGAACATTTGACCCAAAGAACTTCCTTCAACATCCAATTCCCATAAAGCTTATCTCGTACTTAAGGCAAGGTAAGGACGATCAGTGCTTCGATATGCCCTTAGCTGAGATGTATCGACACCAAGACTGGACACCATCTCCTGCCTACAGATTTCGATCATGCTGACGCAGTGGGTAGGTCTTCAGAAGGGTTCTATAAGAAATGCCATGATCTGATTACCATCTTTTATGCCGCGAATCCGTGCCAATTGAATGTGTCACCTAAACATATCACAAGGATGAGAACGTGCCACTGTATGCAATCGACATAATTGCCGAACCATTGAAACCAACATTTCTCTTTTCTGATTCCAGGGATACTTTCAATCGTTTCGTTCAAATTTCAGGAAATTATAGACGTTTATCACATTTGAGGTTGCACATAAATTTGATTCTTGTCGTTAGGTCGTGCATGATTTAGAGAAGTGCATTTACTGTACTTCAACTTATTAATTGGTGATAAGATGAAATACACTAGAAAGGAATGTTAGTATTTGAACCTGCCTCCAGAATCAGTAAAATGGTTCATTAATAATTTGAACGAATTTATCCCACAAAAAGTGCATTTTCGAGTGATGTAATAATATTCAGATGTACATTGTGAGCATTATGGAAATGTGTACATGGCATTACGCAGGGTATTATGATCAAGATTGCAATTGACAGCGGTCTCCCGATACTGTATTGATAGTCACATACCAACTTACCCATATCAGAATGAGAATTTCAATCAAAAACATGCTACACATGAGAAAACCGGGCAAAAACGCCATGTTTGGTGCATACGTATAATAAGAAGGGGTGATAGTTAGTAACCATAGCATTGGTAGCAATGCCATGTCATAGACAACCGTTTTCACTGGAAAAGGGATATTGAGAGTACAGAATACTGCACAAACGAGCTGACTAAGTATTCTATATTCCACTTTCCACCCACCCCAAAATAATTCCATGTTTACATCCAGCAAAGCAGTTCGCATAACTGGGTAGTTGGCAGAGATTAGTGGTCAAATTATGATCTGAGGATTGAAGATAATCAGGACAAAAGGCAACAATAATTGGCCAATTCCCAGTAAATTCCAAGTTATCACCCAGTGTAATCTTCAACACGGAAAGTGAAGAATAAATGTCGATGTTCATACTAGGTAGTTTGAAAAGCCACCCCCACCATCTAAGCAAACAAGTAAAACAAAACTAACTAACGAAAGACACAATATTTATTATTATATAAATTAATTATTTTGAAAGTAGTGTTACATGTATATGCACAGTACATAGATGTATAATTGAATATATATATCCCATCGAACATTTTGTGTGAGGTTGATAAAGATCAATTTAGTCTGGAGCTTTGTTTCGATAGCAACGTGGAGGATATCTCCTAGAAAAATTGTTCGGACTGCAAACAAACGCCCCTGCAGAAAAAAAGCAACTGATTAAAATAACCTTGTACGAGAGTAAAATATGTAATTGTGTTTAAAACCAGGTCGTACTGTCTAACATTTAAATTAGCATACTATTTTGAAGGATACATATGGAGTGTGCTCATGTGGAGGAACAGGAGCATCAAATTTTATATCGATTAGGAAAACATGGCTCCTCAAATCCTACATAGTTTATGACAAATTATTTCATATTAATTTCACCAACCATTCATTTTATGTGCACAGAACACTTCATTCAATATTTTATGCAGTTTTATTGTATTAGAATGACATGGCACAGGTGTTCCGTGTTATGTCGAGCAGTTTGTGGGCAATGATACAAATTTGCGTTGTACTACAATATCTAGGGGACTATTAGGGTGTGTGGGTAGGGTATTTCTTACCATGCCGGATACATGTGGTTTCTGCTGTAAAATAAGACCCGGCGTGTTTATTTCACCAGGGTGGAAGAGGAGCATTAGAAGCATTTATTGCTTTATTTATAACAGTTTGGGTTATTTTGCAAGTGGTTTTCTCGTGTGTTTGGGTATTTGTATTATTGAAGACCACATGCAGAACAATTCAGCTCAGCTGCAATTCTCCACCTTCGATGGGATATTGAATGTGTCCACCCTTTTGTTGTTTGTGAAGGGCATCATCGTTCACCATAGACGATCTTTATCAGGAACTGGAATGGGCCTATTCATAACAAGGTCGGAGAACGACGAAGGCTCCATGATACGTTGCAATTTTTGATTCCGCAAGGTGAAGAAATTTTCCAGTGAATGTCACGGTTATTTTGAAAGGAATATGACTTTTTCATTTTTCTGATCCACTGTTCAGCGGCACGGATCTACTGTCCAGCGGCACGGCAACTGCCCAACAACCTATAAAAATAATCTAGAAATCCGAAACAAACCCCATGGAATATATATACGACAAGACCTAATGCCCACCAGCAGTGACAGCGGCTCAGTGGTATGAATGTAAGTATCGATCTATTACCACCAATACAGCCAAATTTTGATGATTCCAATAACAACCATACAACATTTTGCAATAAAAACAAAGCCCGACCAATTACCTTATCAAAAGACACACTGACTTTATCAGGGGCAGACAGTGTGGAATATGTTATAGTCAGATGTATTTAGTATTTATAAATTATGATGTACCTATTTGGGTAAATAGTTGTTTGTTGTTCACTGGTGTGAACATCACGTAAAGTGAAGCCGCCAAGAGAATTTGTCGGAACACAAGAAATGATTCTGTAACGTTATAAACACGAGCATACACAGGTTTCAAGGTCGTGGACCTTTGGTGACACCACTGTCTGATAAAATCCCAATTGGCGCCCAATTGAGGGCATTTCATTCACGGCGTACAGCAGTGAAGGAATAACTCCTGATTTGATCTAACGAAGAAAACGACACACTAGGGACGGTAATAGACGGCTTATCTTGTCATGGTTGTGTGTCCCTGGTGTCAGAATACGACAGCTATATTTCTTTGTCAGGCCATGGGATCACCTGCTCCTGGTATCTCATTTGTTCTTAGATCTAAAGGGACCCACAGAAGCTGATCCCTTCAAATACATGAGCCAAACTGTTTTTCGTTGTTTCCCCCTGAACAGTAGAAAAATATCGCATCATACTGCTTTTTGATCAGCGTTTCATTGGTAAAGTCCAAAGTCTTGTTCGTAAATGTTCTCATATAGAGATATGCTAAGGTATGAGGAATGTATCAATATTTTAGTGTCTTGTTTGGGTTTAGATTCCCCGAGATTGATATGGTTTTGACTGATTCGTTTGATGTATATGTCCTGATGTGTATGCATT
Source organism: Terebella lapidaria (assembly GCA_949152475.1). Lineage (NCBI taxonomy): Eukaryota > Metazoa > Annelida > Polychaeta > Terebellida > Terebellidae > Terebella > Terebella lapidaria. The sequence continues at coordinate 33,256,267 of OX424558.1, forward strand.
CTTGTATGTGAGTACGTGTGGGGACGTATTGTGTATAGACATACATCGGTCAATCGTCTGTCAATGCAATATCAACCAGACGCCTAAAGGCCTTGGAGGCTTCGGTGTGTAGCATGAACAACCAAACAAAATGCTGACAAGAAACAATACTCCAGGGCAAAGATTCGAATGAGAATTATAAAACATCCATGCAAATACAAGTACAAACTTGATACCCCTAACAAATATTTTCTGTCTGGGAAGTCCGAAACAGACGCTCTCTGAAGCACTGTTTCCGAGATATCGATGAAAGTGAGAAATGACGACTCAGCGAAAAAAAATACAGGTCAAGGTCAAGGTTCATCCCTAGTATCTCGTAGACATGTCAGTCTAATGTCACGAGTTTGAAAATAATGTCCGTTTCTCTGTAGGACGCACCATTTCCGAGATATCGATGAAAATGAAAAATTATGACTCGGCAAAAAAATTCAGGTAAAGGTCAAAGTTCATCCTCATTACCCACATGTTTGTCCAAGGCCATGAGTCCGAAAATAATATCCGTTTCACTCTACGACGCACCATTTCTGAGATATCGTCAAAGGAAAATCAGGTCAAGGTCAAAGTTCATCCCTAATACGCCGTGAACATGTTTGTCTAAGGCCACAAGTCTGAAAATAATGTCCGTTTTAGCTCTGCGACGCACTGTATCCGAGATAACGACGCACATGAAAGGATAAGGTCAAGATTAAGAGTTCAGCCCAAATACCCCTTAGACCCGAAAATAATGTCCGTTTTAGCTGAGTGACGCACTGTATCCGAGATATCGACGAAAATGAAAGTATAGACTCGGCAAAAAAAATTAAGGTCAAGGTCAGAGTTGATCTCGAATACACCTTAGACATGTTTGTCCAGGGCCACTAGTCCGAAAATCACGTCCGTTTGGCTCGATTACACACCGTTTCGAGATATGCAGGCATCCTCAGGGATGACTCAGCTGAAACTACTACTAGGTCGATGGTCATTCAACGGACTGGCCTTAAACTCGATCAGCTTCTTCCCTTGTGGTATATGAACCTCAATGCAAACATAACTCCACATCTTGAGTTATCGCACAGAAACCGGAAACATTGCTGGGTCAAAAAGCTGGCTCAAAAACAATAGGCTTCTTCCTTTCTGACCAGCGGTGAAAATTCAGCAAAGATACATGTAGGCAAAGATACACTGAAAAGTGAAAAAAACATTTTTTTTTTGACAAAACCACTAATGCATTTCTCCTGAAATGCCTTGATAACTCCTAAGCCTGAGGTATTCAGTATTAGACTAAAAATATCAATGAAATGTGTACTTCACACGGTAACACTAAACCCAATTGAAGCTACCATGGATTTGCTGGAATAACATGTCATACACAACAAATAGTTCATTAAAACGAACGTTGAGACTACTAAAATAGCACAAATAACGAACCTTCCCTTCGTAATTCCACCCCAAACGATGAGGATAATTTGAAAACAGCAAAACAATTCTCCTAAATGGTTATTTGGCAGATTAATGGCCAAATTATGGTCTGACGTTTGAAGATAATATGGATAATAACCACCAGTGATTGTGCAATTACCAGACATCCCCGCGTTTTCAAGTATTTTTTTTTAGGTCCGACGTAAACTTGGGTCTGTCAGCAAATACTCCTTGGAAATTTAGTCTGTTGGGCTACTATCCCCATAACATGCGGCCATTGGTCCTAATCACCCAGGAAAACATGCCCGCCACATGGTACATTCCAGACATGGGTTTATTTTCCCGGAATCTATGTTCACATCCGTGACTTCAGTGAAGGTGGAGATGTACTAACAATAAAACTTTACACAAGGTGAGGATGCTTCTGGCATTGAAGAGAAACGACATTAACACAAAAGGGATGTGTGAAGACACTCGTGAACCTAGAAAATCAAATTATCAGATTCTTTTGGGATATATCGAATTATTGTTTTTCAACTACGCATGTGGACGTAGTGTCCTGTGGTGTTCCAGTAAATCTGAAGTATTTGGATCTCGTTCGAGTTGGGTACAGCGAACATTACAACAGCTTCATACAAATTTCATCGAGCGGAGGAATATTTCGGGAGTACTCGTCATCACCTGACTTTGGGAAGAGTTATGTTGAACATGCAAAAGTTTGACAAATTTAACATATTACTGTTTCATTCGAACACTCGAGTTTTGTCCATTCACAATCCCAAGTACAAAGACCCATCTCAGTGAAATGTACATTTGAAATATATCCATACATTATATATCTAATTGTAGGGTATTTGTGTCATCGTTCCCTTCTATACTATAAGTCTACGAGGTTACAGTAAATGCTGAAATAGATGTGGTAAATATGGTTAATTTTCTGATTGATAATATTTTTGTGGAATTTGGTGGTCGAGTATTTCAACAAACTATTGGTATTCCCATGGGTACAAACTGTGCACCATTATTGGCAGACCTGTTTTTATACTCATGTGAATCAGATTTTATCCAACATTTACAACGAGGAGGTTCTAAGAAACTAACATGTAATTTTAATTTCACTTTCCGATACATAGATGATGTATTGTCACTAAATAATCCCAAGTTTGGTGATTATTTGGATGTCATATATCCTAAGGAACTTGAAATTAAGGATACTACAGACTCCGCTAATTTTTCCAACTATCTAGACCTGAGGTTGGAGATTGATAATGATTCTAACCTGTCAACTAGATTATATGACAAACGTGATGATTTCAATTTTTCCATAGTAAATTTCCCTTTTCTAAGCAGCAACATTTCTATGTCACCGGCATATGGTGTGTTTGTTTCTCAACCTATACGCTATTCCAGAGCTAGTTGCAAATATGAGAACTTTGTCTATCGAAGTGCCCAGCTAGTCTCTAAACTGCTGCGACAAGGATATGTTATACCAAGACTTCTAGCTGCGTTTAAGAAATTCTATGGACGTCATCATGATCTGGTTGATAAATACACCAAATCCATGTCTGCCATGCAACTAGATCTATTTTCATGTTAATTTTGGGGAATTCATGACGGGTGCCACTAGTGGGGCAGGAAATGCTCACTCTTTCCGGAACACCTGATTTCACCTCCTAATGTCCATTTTTGGGGGTTCATGAGTTTCCCTGTCATTTTTGTTTTCTCTCACTTCGTATGCCTGATATGACTTTCTGTCCCCAGACTATGAGATTGGATAACGGACCCTGTTTTGTTTGCTCGGAATACTTAATACTGGGTATTGATTCCACGTCTATCCATGAGAATGTATGTTAGAACACTTGATAGAGTATTTTCGTAGGACCCTTTTACCAAAATGTCAGCGCACTTAAATATCATCATCGACCATGACTTTGGTACTACACCAGATGAATATGGCTTCCAGAGAAAAAAATTCAAAAGCTTATGCTTGATGCAATTGTCTGATTGCATGTGAATTGATATATTGTCAGTATTCCTCAACATTCCGTAGAAGAATATGTAATGATTTGACATTTTCTTTTCTACGAAACACTTGAGAGGCCATTATTTGACATATTGCCACGGGCTGTGTGTTAGACGTCGACGGCTGAAACCCTCTATCCAGCCGACTGAGCCTTAGTTCGTTTAGTCTTGATTCCAAGGAGATAAATATAGCTACCAAATCCAGAAGCAGTAGCGTAATTGATACTTAACGTCTCTGGTGTCTTCAGGTCATTGAGTTAAACTAGAACAATGTAGAAATTAAATTAGCACAAGGATAAGAGAGGTTACCGCAGAAATGTATAATGTTAAGCCACAACTGTTTTTTCTTCACCCAATTTGCTGTTTCGACCTTTCAAGGTCATTGAAGGTAAAAAATTCAAGGTCACCACTATAATCGCTACATATGACTTCCCAATTAAATATTCCATTTGATATGGACACAACAATATATTTGGGCCTGCAATCGATCGGTGGTAATTCATCCAACGATATTGTAATGACACTTAATGAGTGAAATTTAGTTTCTTCAGAGTGTATATGGTACTGCTATATCAGGATATCATGTTATTTTATGACATTGTTATTAATTATAACATGGCTGGCCACTGTCGTCTTATACACACTAGTTTGCAGAGGATGACGTTTGTCAGACAACAATGGCCGGGAAAAACTCTCTTTCCACAAAATAACCACGTGGTTTTCTCTGCAATGCCGGGGAAACGACTTTTTTCCCGGGCTTTGCGGTCCTACAATGGCCCGTCGTCAAGACGTAAATTTCATCAACGTAATTTGACGTTTTTGTAGAATCGCCCGTCTTCGTTCGTTTGTTTGGACAAAAACATGTTATAATCGTGTTTGATCCCAGGTATTTTTGGCATTGCCTGCCAGACACACGACCTCGGGACAGTCTCATGCAATGCATTCGGCCTGGTCGTGTGTTTGACAGCAATGCCCGCACACCCAGGATCAAACCCTTAATTTGATGGTCATCTACAATGTAATGATAATGTTTATGTAATTTTCAAACTTATTGTATGGCTAACGATGCGAACATCCCTCCCCTCTCCCACCCCCGATTATTGAATTCATTACATGCCAAGACCCTCAGGTGCTGGAAATAGTTCAGTTCAGTTTGTTCAGTTCAGTTTGTTTATTAAAGTGACATAAGCATATATATATATACAGAAATGTAACACATGAGAAACATAATGCTTCCAGCCTCACAGGGCTTACAGGTCACTATAAATCAAACAATGATACATACAGATGGCAACATATCTCATCAGACAAAAACACACAAAATATATCACAAGCACAGAATCACACAGATAATAACATAAAATCAACAATATAAGTTATTTCTTCTGATTTCATATGCATCAGCAGTAAATTTGGCAACATATCTTTGACACTTTTGTAAAAGGAGTATGAACAAATTTTCATTGGTAATTTCTGTAATGTTTGGAATACATGATTCGGCCTTATAAAAAAGATTATCTCGTAAATTTGAATATAATGGGCATGACATGATAAAATGGAACTCATCTTCAATTTCTCCAAGTGCACATACATTACATAATCTTTTTTCTACAGGTGTATTTGAATATCTCCCAGTTTCAGTATGCAGAGGTAAAATACCAAGTCTGAGTTGAGCAAATAAAGAGCGTTGTGCTTTAGGCATATAATATTTAATATAATTTTCAATACAAAAATCCTCTTTAAAGGTAACATAGGTACGTAATTTTGGTTTACTGTATATAGATTCGGACCACCTTTCAACATTTAACTCATTCAATTTATCCGATACACTTTTCATGTCACAAACAATTTTGTCTTGAAATATGCTCTCTAGTTCTAAAGTTGAAAATATACGCTTAATATTGTTAGACCAGTTGTTCCGACATTTATGATAGTCATACATGAATACAAATTTGGTTAATCTATTGTCACTCATATTGATCAATCTATTCCAGAATCTTAACATACATATATATCGTCTGAAGTTACTAGATAGCCAGCCCAGTTCACCTTGCATGCCTGAGACTGGTGCAAATTTGTGTACCCCTAGATAATGTCGCATTGCTCTGTTTTGTACATTATTACAAAAACTAAAAATTTCTGCAGCATAATCACTAATAGAAGTAACAATATTAATATACAGTTTTTGAAATGTATCAAATCCTACATCTTTTAGGTGACTATACCTATAGATTATTCCACCAAGTGCCCTACCAGCTGATTCAGATAATACTTGCGCACAATATTCAAAATCAAGATGTTCCTCCAAATATACACCGAGATACTTATATATATCTACAAGGTCTAATACACAGTCTCCATATTTGAATATAATGTTTATAACTTTAATTTTTTTGGGTCGAAAATGTACAATGTTAAACTTAGATACAATCAACTTTAATCTCCATTTATAGCACCATTCATGCATATTGTCCAGCATTTCTTGCAATTTCACTTCAGAATCTGATAACAATACAATATCATCTGCATATAAGAGTATAGATACATTTCGTCCATTTAAATTAACACCAAGATTGAGTTGCTTCACTTTTTCCGGTGAAATATTGGTCCCATGAATCTCGCCTAAACGTTCAATTCCCATAAAGCTTACATCATGCTTAAGGCAAGACACGATAGATCTAGCACTTCAGAGTGCCATAAATTGGGAAGTATTGACAACAACACTGGACTCCAGCAAATTCCTACAGTATTCCTACAGATTTAGCTCCACAGATGTCGAATTTCCTGAGACATCCTCGAAAGCCGTCACTGTTTTAAGCTTCTTTATCAGGGGTTTCTCAATGTTTGTCTGGCAAATTCGGTCCAATTGACTATGTCCTGTACACAATCACAGAACAAGCTGGTATCGGAAAAGGAATGGCCGCTGAACTGCTGATACTAATTCTTATGGAAATAAAAGTATGGATTGTACATGTAGATGCAGAGTAAGTAGGATGTCATAACCCTGCGACCACTCCCAACTTCCTTCAAAACCCATATTATTTTGAGATTCCCGTAATATCCCTGCATGCAAATAATATATATTGCAACAAGAAAGTTCGTGCTCGTACATAACATGGACACATTTCCTACATTTCCATAGACGTGGAATCAATACCCAGTATTAAGTATTCCGAGCGAACAAAACAGGGTCCGTTATACAATCTCATAGTCCGGGGACAGAAAGTCATATCAGGCATACAGAGTAAGAGAAAACAAAAATGACAGGGAAACTCATGAACCCCCAAAAATGGCCCATTAGGAGGTGAAATCAGGTGTTCCGGAAAGAGTGAGCATTTCCTGCCCCACTAGTGGCACCCGTCATGAATTTCCCAAAATTGAAAATAGATCTAGTTGCATGGCAGACATGGATTTGTTGTATTTATCAACCAGATAATGATCACGTCCATAGAATTTCTTAAACGCAGCTATAAGTCTTGGTATAACATATCCTTGTCGCAGCAGTTTAGAGACTAGCTGGGCACTTCGATGGACAAAGTCCTCATATTTGCAACTAGCTCTGGAATAGCATGTAAGTTGAGAAACAAACACACCATATGCAGGTGACATAGGAATGTTGCTGCTTAGAAAAGGGAAATTGACTATGGAAAATTTGAAATCATCACGTTTATCATATAATCTAGTTGACAGGTTAGAATCATTATCAATCTCCAACCTCAGGTCTAGATAGTTGGAAAAATTAGCGGAGTCTGTAGTATCTTCCTTAGGATATATGACATCCAAATAATCACCAAACTTAGGATTATTTAGCGACAATACATCATCTATGTATCGGAAAGTGAAATCAAAATTACATTTTTCTTAGAACCTCCTCGTTGTAAATGTTGGATAAAATTTGATTCATATGAGTATAAAAACAGGTCTGCCAATATGTTTGGCAAATAAACTTGCCAGATAAAATATACTTGAAATATACTTGGCAGGCCTGTATGGGTCTGCCAATACAGGTCTGCCAATATTACAATATATTATTCACTCGGTGGTATTCCCACTGTAAGGACACTCCTGATTGGACGATCTGTACCACGTGACAATCCTACATACTCAATGCTGGACGGCGAAAGTCTATATTGGACGGCAAAAATGTATATTGGACGGGCGGGTGCTTATCAGCATATCAGAGCGTGTGTTACATGTGGGTTTTCCCCACTCTGGTTTCTCCTACATTCATTGGTAAATAATATAGCAAATGTTGGATGTTGAGAGTCGTCCAATATACAGTATACGGGATGAAGAAATGTCATATTGGCCGAGGCGCAGCCGAGAAAGGAGAAACCCAGAGTGGGGAAACACCCACATGTAACACATAGTAAAACCGATTAAAACTGTATATTGGACTCCTCAACATCCAATATTTGTATAATGTTTCCATATGGGTCCGATTTTTAGAATGATTTTGAGCAGAGTGGTTTGCCTTTGTTAGGAGAGAAAGTGCTCCAAGTGATGACGTATTCAATGATGCGTACATTACTCTAGTAAACGAACACAGTATGGAGAGAACAACAAAATGGAATAGCGTTATTTTGTCGTGTCTGCAGCACCAGTAAATATATCCAATATCACTTTAAATTTCAACGGATTTATCCAACAAATGTTGCATTTCTAGGTTGTGCTATAGTGTTGGTAAAATATACATGTGTGCGTATTTGTGGGTGCATTCGGCCTTAGCGTGTATAGGAATACAATGGACAATCACCTATCTATACTGTAACGTTTGACGCCCACAGCGCACACGCGGCGGGCGTCGTAATTACTAGAACTACAACCAGGTAATAGTCCGGCCGTCATACATCACATCATAACACATCAAAAACATCCCCCTCACCATCATCATCATCATCATCATCATACAACATATACATTAGTTATGGTAATGTAGCCGTATGCGGAGACTGAGATGCCATGGGAGCGGCACCACAGAACTCGCGCACGTGGGCATGTTGCTGGCCGGTCTCGCCGACGGCACTGCCGCAGAGATAGAACGCTGGACAGCCCGACGGTCTGCCAGAGCCTGTGTCGTACCATCTCAGGGCGAAAGACCGGTGATCGCAGGGACGAGCCCCAAATCATCACAGTCCCCCTCCTGGGCCCCCTATGGGAATCGTCCCCAGGGCCCTCGCGGGCCTTAGCCGGTGAGTAGGGACGAAGAGCTCATGGCTGAGCCCTCCGCGTCCTCTCGCCTTTCCAGCGCTGAGACAACTCCACTGAGCAAGACGGCTTCAGAGTATTTATAACCCCTGAAGCACGAGACACGAGGGATGACGTAAGACCATTGTTACGGTACAATTGAGCGAGGGGATTTGAGGACGTTGCTATGTAGCGCACGTGCTTCGAAGCGACCAAAACAAGAGTAGTGTTTACAAAGAATCTCCTGCCGTGATCTTCGGGCGAAATCGCCACATATACACTATCAATAAGAACTGGTGTATTCAGTATCAGATTAAATATCTGAATCAAATGTGCATGTTTTTCACACTGTAACAATTATATGTAATAAAGCAAAATTTGGGAGTCGGTCACCATAGTATTGCACTGACTTCCTTCGTCAATCGACGAGGATAATTTCATGACTACGTCCAGGAAAACAATTCACCTAAGTGGTTGATTTAGCAGATTATTTGATCTAATTATGGTCAAAATCTTATGGTCAAAAACAATAATAAGGATAATATAAGCACCACTAAAATGCGATTCCCAGACATCTCCACGTTTATGCTGGGTGTGATATTAAACTTTGACAGCTCCACCAAAGTGACCAATGAACGTGAGTGTTCACTAGTAATTTGGAAACAAACCCAAAAATTACAATACATAATACTAATCAACGGAAGAGAAACAAATGAGAACCATTATTGAAAACCGCTGATAAAAACAAATAAAACCTGTATGTTATTCTAGTTTTTTTTTCTTGTTTGTTTATACCAATAGCAAAACTGTAGTTGCTAGATCCATGACAACTATCCCAGTAAAAAGTATTACAATACAAACATTTACCGAGTACATTCAAACTGAGTTCGAAACCAAAAAACGTACCCGCATAAATGAGTACACACAAGTAAAACATTCCACATGAAGAATAATGTAGCGTCTCTCCATGTGTCCATCCCGAATGGGATGTTGAACGTGTCTACCCTTTTGTGGTTTGTGAAGGTCATCCCTTAACAAGGACAAAAGCTTCAGAAAACTGCCCTCAAGTACTCATAACTACAAGGTCGAGAAACGACGAAGGCTTCTCTTTGAATTGACGAATGACAAGCGTCACAATAGCGTTTTCCACCAGGTTAAGTGAATTTCAAATGAATGCTGCATCCGATGGCTAACTTGGGAAGAATGGGAATTCCGACTTCTCTGTCCAGCGACGTGGACAAGGTAGTGTATAAAACTATTGGGCTCATGGTTACCTAAACAGATGTGTTTACTGTCATTACGTGAACATACTGCATTACATTTGATTCACCTATACTTCGAGTAAAGATCGAAAACATCGTTGGTTGATATAAACATAAAGTATTAATAAAGTAGTAGTTCAGTATAAAAGAGAAAACATCAATAATTCCATACAATATAAATAAATGTAACCGGGATGAAATCTTTCTAGAGCACAACATGGCTTTTACTATGATTCTATTACTCGGATTTGACCAATTGCACTGATTTTGTTTCCGTATTGAAATAAGATGTTTGTCCATTACTATTTGTGGTTCTGTGTACATGTACTATGGATTTGCGCTTGTCACTCCTCGTCTGCTGCACACATTTTCTTACGAACTCCCTACAGACTGCATTTCTCATCGAAATGTTGATAAACGTTGTAGTTTTAGCTGGGCCCTGTAAACAAACGTGGTAATTTTACGTCAATTGCTGTGAATCGAACAAGCATGCTGAGCAATGTCCTCACGCAAAACCTAATTTTCCTGGAAGTAGGTTCCCTGAAGGTAGGTGTTCATTTCAGAAATGAGTATTTGAACAACAATGAAAACAGAAAATATACACATAGATGTGTGACAAAAATGTGAGTGTTGACGTCTACGAAGATAAGCTACAAGCAGTTGTAAAATCATGATGTAGATGATTGACTAAATATCGATAACATGTGACAATAACGTGGAATATCCAGTTTGAGGTTTCCAATTGCTTGTATTTCATGAAAAAAATCACGTGAACGAACCCATCCACATTGCATAAACCCAATGATGGACATGATTCAAGGATATGGGACTTTGGTGACCCAGTATCTGATAACATCCCAGTTGGCGCCCTATTGGATGGGTGCTCCTGTAATGCGCATGACAGTGAAGGAATAACTCCTGATTTGATCTCTGGAAGAATACGACACACTAGGGACGGAAATAGACGGCTTATCTTGTCATGGGTTGGGTGTCCCTGGTGTCAATAGTCGACAGCTATATTTATTTGTCAGACTGGAGGATCAGCTGTCTGTGTTTCATACTATTTGGTGCAGAGGTAACGTGCGTGGAATTTCCATGAGCACAATTGAGCGTAATGCTATAAAGACTATTTGACTCCTGTGTTTGTTGGGACATGTTTATGTTGAGATCCTTGAATTAGAGAACAATTCATTAAAATCTAGATGTATCAGTGGTAATAGGTTGATATTTACATTTCAATCCACGTTACCTATCCACCAAATGGTATGATACCTTTGACTGATGTCTGAAAAGTAACACTGATTGAATTCAATTGGTACACTCATTTGTACGGTGCCCGTGATAGGACATGATGAAAAAAAAACCTACTTCGTTCGCACGAAGTACTAAGTCGTTCCCACGAAGTACTACTTCGTTCGCACGAAGTACTAAGTCGTTTGCACAAAGGACTACTTCGTCGCACGAAGTACTAAGTCGTTTGCACGAAGTACTAAGTCATTTGCACGAAGTACTAAGTTGTTTGCATGAAATAATAAGTCATTCACATATCCATACATGGTATTCGAACATTGTAATAAGCCTATGAATTGATTGATCCTGGTGTTACCAATTAACCTTTCAATTACCATAGTCAATTTTCAGGGTCCTCCCTATGTCCTAATCTGGATACCGCTATTTACATTTATTAATCAACTCATATAATAATGAATAGTCCATCGGTACATATAAATTTACCTCAAATAATAGCAGAAGATTGTATTCAGTAATATCTATTTGATCAAGTTTTTTTTAGTTTAAAATGACCACATTTTTGCTAGGGGAAGTATGGATTATTTATAGCGCCATGTGGTGCTTATGGAGATATAAGGCACCAAATTTTGAGCACCATGTGGAGCGCCATGTAGCGCTTGTTATTTGATGGGGTATGATGATGTAGAGGGGTTTGTCAACTATGTAACATTAGTACAGTAGTACTTCGTTCAAACGAAGTAGTAATACATGCAAACGAAGTAGTACTTCGCGCAAACGACTTAGTACTTCGTGCAAACGACTTAGTACTTCGTGCAAACGAAGTAGTACTTCATGCAAACGAAGTAGTAGTACTTCGTGCAAACGACTTAGTACTTCGTGCGAACGAAGTAGTACTTCGTGCGAACGAAGTAGTATTTTTTTTCATCATGTCCTATCAGGGGCACCGTACATTGGTCCTGTTTACATCCATCAGGATTTGAAATATTATTGTAATTTTGGACTAGAAGACAAATTGTGGTGTATTATACACACAAAAAAAATGGACAGCTGAAAAACCGAGCAAATGAACAAAATTGTGTCCGGGCCCAGAAGATGAATGATATTGGTGTAGATTGCCAACGTTTTTTTTTCAATTTTCGGGATAAAAATCCGAAATTCTGTAAACAATTGCAGTTTGACTTCTAGGTGAAGTATGCTAAATTATATAATGATACTATTTAGCATCGCAAAAATATGAGCCAAAAACATTGTAAACGAGCTAAAAAATCGAAGTATAAAGATTCTTAATTCCTTCTTCCGACACTCCCATTGTACTTCCTTTGTGCCTCTTCAAATAAAATTTGGTGAAAACAAATTGTTATGATATTACTGACCGAGTATGATAGCGGAATAGTAGTATACTGGTATCGCCTTTCCTATAAAACCCTTGCCACTCAGGTTTTTTTTTGTATTTGATATTTGATAAATGACATATGACTGATAACTGTGATGCATAAATAATATACATCACGGGAGTCCCGTGTTCCCTTGGCATAAATAGGCAGTGTATGTAGTTGTACAAGACGTGGAATCAATACCCAGTATCAAGTATTCCGAGCAAACAAAACAGGGTCCGTTATCCAATCTCATAGTCCGGGGACAGAAAGTCATATCAGGCATACGAAGTGAGAGAAAACAAAAATGACAGGGAAACTCATGAACCCCCGTAAATGGCCATCAGGAGGTGAAATCAGGTGTTCCGGAAAGAGTGAGCATTTCCTGCCCCACTAGTGGCACCCGTCATGAATTCCCCAAAATTAACATGAAAATAGATCTAGTTGCATGGCAGACATGGATTTGCTGTATTTATCAACCAGATCATGATGACGTCCATAGAATTTCTTAAACGCAGCGATAAGTCTTGGTAAAACATATCCTTGTCGTAGCAGTTTAGAGACTAGCTGGGCACTTCGATAGACAAAGTCCTCATATTTGCAACTAGCTCTGGAATAGCGTATAAGTTGAGAAACAAACACACCATATGCCGGTGACATAGGAATGTTGCTGCTTAGAAAAGGGAAATTGACTATGGAAAAATTGAAATCATCACGTTTGTCATATAATCTAGTTGACAGGTTAGAATCATTATCAATCTCCAACCTCAGGTCTAGATAGTTGGAAAAATTAGCGGATTCTGTAGTATCCTTAATTTCAAGTTCCTTAGGATATATGATATCCAAATAATCACCAAACTTGGGATTATTTAGCGACAATACATCATCTATGTATCGGAAAGTGAAATTAAAATTACATGTTAGTTTCTTAGAACCTCCTCTTTGTAAATGTTGGATAAAATCTGATTCATATGAGTATAAAAACAGGTCTGCCAATAATGGTGCACAGTTTGTACCCATGGGAATACCAATAGTTTGTTGAAATATTCGACCACCAAATTCCACAAAAATATTATCAATCAGAAAATTAACCATATTTACCACATCTATTTCAGTATATTTGTATGGGGCATCAGAGTCGCCTTTAACAAAATAAGCTTATTTAACAAAATAAGCGGTATTATATTTAACAAAACATCATATGGAGACACATTCGAACATCGAAAAATTATCAAATTATGACGCCCTGTTGGGACATGTCACTGAAGATTCAAGCAGACTGAGAGGTGCACTTTTTCGGTCCTTTGATGTTTTACTTATTCAAATAAACGCAGGTCTATTTGGAACGATTTGGACTATACTCTGATTTTTCTAACTTGTTTACACCGGTTTTTGACGGTATCTATGCGTTGCTAAATCGTATCGTTCTATAACTCAGCATACCTCACGTGGGAGTCAAACGGCAATTTTCTATCGAATTTCATACTTTTATCGCAATAATTGAGGAAGTTGGCAATCTACCCCAATGTTGAATTTCAGGCAAAAGCGGGATCTCGAGAATCCGAGCATAATCGAGGATTTGATCCTGTTTACATCCATCAGGAATCGACGTATTGTTGTAATTTTAGACCAGAAGAAACATTGGGGTGTATTCTACACAAACATGTTGATTTCAAAAGATTGCACCACTACAAAACCTAGCAAAAGCACAAAATTATGTGCGGGCCCAGAAATTAAATGACAGGACTAAATTTGACATTGGCGTAGATTGCCAACTTTTTTCAATTTTGGTGATAGAAGTCTGAAATTCGGTAAATGATTGCCGTTTGACTCCCAGGTGAAGTATGGCAAGTTATAGAACAATGGCATTTAGCATCGCAAAAATATCAGCGAAAAACAGTGTAAACGAGTTATAAAAATCAGAGTATAAACGATTTTCTTGTCGGAATTTCAAGACTAAAGTCTCGCCTGCGAAGTTATGCATATATTTCCTCTCCAGGTGGATGATTTGACGACTCCTTGCCCTATTTGATCTCGAGAAGAATTATGTTGAGTTGGCAGGTGAGACGAAGAGAATACCTGATGAACGCGAGCACCTGAGCTTCAGTCGCCCATGTAGCGCAGCTTCATGTGCCAGACGGATCAAATATGGTTTCAGATAATATACATTCAGTGGGTGAGTAGTATTAACAGAGTAAGGTGTGCTACTTGGGCCGCGTCAGTGACATCAATGACACGACGTGGCACTGCAACAGAAGATTGGATTGACAAGAAAAGTCCACTGATTACAAGTGAATTTCTGTGCACATTTCTCTCCTCAGCTTTGGGAATTACGCCATAACTCCTGACTTTTGTTTTGTTACGGGCCTTTGGTAATAATTCGGTCCTAAGTACCGTACACTGCTCCTTAATACTACTCGTCCACTGAAAACATACCATTTAGTCCGTCTCGCACCTTTTTAATCCTTACTGAATTTAGAGGAAGGCGCAGGATATGATACTTGGCCATAATTCGGTATGGATAACCTTCATCTACTAATATATTAGCATGTACCGGTATATATATACTATATAACCATTATCGAATATGAACATACTAACATGTTTGAGTTACATTGGGTATTGAGCAAGTAGGGCAAATAAAGTTCGTTATCTCGAATTGGTCAAGCGTTCATCAGATGAAGAATATTAGGAACACTGCCGGTCGTTTACATGGATTCTTTTAAAAGTGTAAACGTTAATGCAATCAACTGGAACGAATAATGTTTTGGGGGTTTGGTCAGTGGTCTACTCTGAATATGGGTTGTGATTCATAGATGCCTCACAAAGCCAAACTTGCTGGTAGCTAATGGTCGCAGTTGGCAATGCTATCCAGTGAGCTCTTTTATCTGTTCTGATCAATTTTCTCAAAAGACCCATCTCCCTCGAGAGCACAGTGTCCCGGCTCAGTGAGAGGATCAAATGGCATAACACCGTAAAACCCTTAGGTGCACGTGATATCGCATATTGTTTGCACAGAATGGAAACACCAATATGCATTAGACGGGAATATGTATCCTCTTTGAAAAGGGCTCATGTGTTTAGTATATAATTGTTTGGCAGTAACTGGGTCCGGGTTCTGCAAGGAGGTTCAGTGGTATGTACCTATGCATATTGACAGAATTAAAACACTCATCTGGCTCATCACACAAATTATTTGTGACGAATATAAAATCATCTGGTGATAAACAATAAAGTCATGTATAATAATTGTAATTACGATTTAAATTTCGTATGTTTGTGTAACCTTAACCAACGCATGTGCGTGTCGTTCTCATTCCTCTACGTTGATGTAGCATTTCCACTCGCATACTGAATCACACTTTTGGTACTTAACGTTTACGTATATTGGTACTTAACGTATCCTCTCAGGGTCGAGTCTAGACTCTTGTAACAGACAAACGTAGGGCATGGCTGCTCCGTCCCGTTTGGTGTGGAGAGCAGATAGCTCCTGGGACGAATATATCCGCAGAAGGGTCCTCCGGGAAAACCCAGCGGGCTGAGATACTCGGAGGCTGTGACTCAGTGTGACTGTGTCAAACTGTACAGCCCAGTCTCCCATGTAGCATGCGAATGAGTTCTTGCTGAGAACTGACATATCGCATGAGATACTTTTAAACCGAAGCCTGCTCCCACGAAGCAATCTACATGCTGTATTTAACGACAATAGCTTTGCCAACATAAATATATATGCTCATATTTTAAGTGTGCTAATAATTTCGGAGAGTGACATTCGTTTTCATTAAGAGCTAGAGTAACATAATGTCTTGTCAAATCAAGGTAGTTAATATAGCAATTGCAACTTGGACTTTTCATCTTTTACGTTTGCTGTTGTCGTCATCAAAATCTGGTTGTAATGGTGGTAAAAGTTTAATACTGATTTCAGGACTTGAGTTATGTTGTTCTAACTGAGATATATGATACAATTCTCAATGGTCGTTATCATATTGCATCATTTAAATGTGAAATAACACAGCTGTCTACCCACACAAAAATGCATAAATATGTTTTGTTCTATCTTCCGCTGAGCAAGTGAATCAGCATTAGAAATAGCCTGCATATTTATCACCCAGGGAGTTCATCATAAGTGGATGTGTGACACAATAATTATACAATTGTTGACTATGAAATTGAATAGAAATTGGATTCTTCCACGAAAACAACACAATTAGATGCAGTGCAATTTTAACATCATTCTCAACCAGTCTTCTTTGTGAACCTATCAACTCCTCTACGGGCGTGTGATTCACAAATTGTTCACTAACACGATAGTCCAGTATGCGTTGTACGTTGTTAGCAATGCTATGATTTAAGTACTTTTTATGGTTCTTTTCAGTTTCCCCGTTTCCCTCGAGAGATCGTTGGTCCAGATCACCGAGAGGATCAAATGGTATAACATTGTAAAGCCCTTAGTTGCACGTGATATTGCATATAGTGTGCACATGAGCGAATGTACCAATATGTGTTGAGCATGCTCTGGCTATTGATAGTATCACATGCCAAGCAGTGTCATCAAACCAATAGATAGCTGGTAGAGATAGTGGGATAAATAATGTCGCTTCAACATCCATTTCTAATGCAGGTTACATTGTGTTTAAGGCAAGATACAAATAAAAGAACTAGCACGTCGAAGTGTTCCACACTTGGAAATATAGACACCAACACTGGACCCTTGCTCATTCCTACAATATGGATTATACGGTGGCTCATATTCGCTCATATTTACAGCGTAAGTACACTCTAATTTACAGTGTAATAAATCTCTAATTTAGAGCTTAGTTACGCTCTAATTTACAGCGTTATAATGCTCTAATACAGCATAATTACGCTTCAATTTACAGCGTTATTACACTTCAAATTATCGGACCTGCTAGTTCATCAGCTCAATCATCTCAAAATCACTCTGATCTAAATACGCTAATACAAATGATGACAATGGAAGATGATAGAATGATCAAAGGTTTAATTTAGAGCGTAATAATGCTATAGATTAGAGCATTATTACGCTGTAGTAGGGTGTTATAACGCTGTAAATTAGAGCGTAATCACGATGTGAATATATTTTTGTATGTCTCAGTCTGGCGAATATGAGCCACCGTAGCAATCAGATCCCCCAGATGGCAGTAAAACTAACGTTGAGAATACAAATATGGCACAAACAGATGAATCAGTCTCCGTGCTTCCACTCTCAAACGACGGCGACGATGATAATTTCATCTTTACGTCCGGCAAAACATTTTTCCTGATTGGTTATTTGGCAGATTCATGGTTCAATTATGATCTGACAATTGAAGATTATAAGCCCCCAATAATTATGCAAATCCCGGTCTTCTCCACGTTTATGCCAGTTATAATATTCAGCTTCGGCTACTCCCCGAAAATGACAAATAAAAGTGGATGTGTTTTAGAAATATAAAAAATAAACAATGCAACTCAACCATGTCAACGAGAAGACCCCCCCCCCCCCCTCTAATGAAATTGACCAAAAAGCCTGTCTATATTTCTAGTTTCCCTTCTAATGTTCCTGTATAATATCACCAACAAGATTGCAGTAAGATCGATTTGGAAGCTCATATCAAGATTTATGATACAATACATACATTTCTTCACCAGAAATTGCATACCTGCATAGACAAAAACGACTGTACAATAGAATGAATCTACATGCAGAATAATTTGGCTCCCCTCCAATTGTCCATTCCAAATGGAACGTTTAACATGTTTAACGAGTCTGCCATTTTGTGATTTGTGAAGGTCATTCTTAAACGAGAACTAGAGCTTCAGAAAACTGCCCTCAAGTACTCATAATTACAAGGTCGAGAAACGACGAAGGCTTCTCTATGAATTGATAAATGACCAACGTTGCAATTCCGATTCCCACAAGGTCAATTGAATTTTCAGGGAATGCAGCATCTGATGGCTAATTTGGAAAGAATATTATTTCCCATTTCACTCTCCAATGACATAAATTGCATATTACGTGACAATAGCCGTATGTCAATACAATATCAACAACACGTCAAACAGATGTGTTCAGTATCAGAATAAAGAAATATATGAATCAAATATAACAATAAGTTGATTTCAGAGGGCGTTATACCAGGAAGTGAACATGTTATTTTCCGCTGTGGACTCTCGGTATTTGACGATGTTTATAGGACGTGAGAATGGCGCTGCTGTCACAGGTCTATGTAATGCGGCTCTCAATCCAGCCAATGAGCTCGGCGAAAGCGAAGCACCAGGTGTCGCAGTCCTCACCTCAACGTAGTACCGACGTAACAGGGTATTCAAATCCGGCAGGGGCGGGTTTAGGGGGGGCCTTGGCCCTTCCACCCCCCCCCCCCCCAAAAAGAAGGGACAAGAGAAGAAAAAAGATGGAAAAGGGGAAAAGGAGAGGGGAGGAAGTGTTTTCAAGATAAATTACACCGGGATGTAGCTTTAACTTCTGGGGCACCATGTCGCGAGCAGTGTATTCACTCTATAGCCAACCCACCTGTTCTCAGTGAAAGCACTTTATGCCCTTCACCATAGGTGTGATGCCTCAAAGTGTGAATTCAACACCAAATGTACTTAATCCTTTGATGGGGTCCAAAACCAAGTAATATTCATATTTTGTTTCAACTACAGTGATCATGCATTTATGGGTGTTAAGTAATGCTTGATAGTTAGACCCAGGAGAGCTCTGGGATGCTGTTTCAGGCACACGAATACCCCCAGCTTATCGGGCCCTTGAGCGGGCCCCAGACCCCCGGCCGACAGGGGCTTGCTTCAACTTGCTTAACAACATTTCAGAACTAGGCTTTCCCTCAAAATCCTAGATTTACCTGAATCAGCCATGCAAGCACTCTTTAGGGGGTGGGAAATGGACCAAAGGAAACCTATAAAACACACCACTGCATATCCCTTCAGCTTCTGGGGCCCTCAAGCGGGTCCCAGACCCTCGGTCTTCACCACCTCGCTCCACGACATTTCATATCTTGGCCTTCCTTCAGAACCCTGGATTCATCCAAGATCAGGTATTCATAAACTCTTCAAGGCCATCGATATTAGACCAAGGAGAGCCATAGAATACATCATCAAGGATGCATTAACCTTCAGCGTCTAGGGCCCTTCAGCGGGCCCCAGACCCCCGGCCGACAGGGGCTTGCTTTACCTGGCTTAGTAATATTTTCACATTTCACCCACTGAATGTATACCATATTTAATCCGTCTGGCACACTTTTAATCTTCATTTAATTTAGAAGAAATAGCACTACATAATCTGCGCTACATGGACCAAAACTCTTAGGGGAATGGACCTAAGGAAACCTATAAAAGGAACACCACTGGGCATGCATATCCTTTTAGCTTCTGGGGACCTTACGCGGACCTCAGACCCTTGGCCTTCGCCAACTCGGATCACATTGTTCATATCTTGGCTCCTTCAGAACCCTCGATCCACCCAGATCAGGCATTCATAAATTCTCCAAGGCCATGAAATTGGTCCAAGGAGAGCCCTAGAACACACCATTGGGGGATGCATAAACCTTCAGCGTCTGGGGCCCTTCAGGGGGCCCCGGCCGACATGGGCTCGCTTCCCTCGTCGCTCTGTCGATCAAAGGTTTCCCCCCCTCCCAAAATCCTATACCCGCCCCTGTTAATCCTCTGCAGGAACGGTGTGGAAGTCCCATGTTTCACCCCTTTTCGCTAGCCAGTGTTCAGGGCGAGAACTTCCTTCCACCTTGTGAAGGCTGTCTTCGTCCAGTTGGCTGGAATGATCACTTTTTTCAATTTCTTGAGATATATCAAAATCAATATGATCTGTAGTTGTAGGTAGAATTCGTACGCAACTCGTGTTTACATTATGACGTCATACAGCTTTTTTAAATTTCAGGTGTCGTCAATAAACAATAGTTCATTTGTTTTACAACTATAATTTTATCGAGTCCAAGATCAACAATACATGACAGGCACAAACCAAAATACGGAAAAGAATGAGGAACCGGTTACATTAAACAACACAGATAAAATACAGAATGACGTGCTTGCATCACAGGCCAAACAGCAGGGCCGATAATAAATCCGCACTGCCATTATCGGTTTCCTGTTTGTGTAATCTTCAATGAATGAATGATATTTCATGGACCGCAAAAGTAAACTTTATCCTACTGGTAGTGGCGCACTCGTAGCTGATAATAATGTGTATTTCACACTATTATACACTATGGAATAACGCGATATTTGTGTATGTGAAAAACGCTGAGAGTCGGCCACCATAGTAGTGTTGAACTACTATGACATTGTATATGACATGACAAACTTTGTTTATCGAAGTGCCCAGCTAGTCTCTAAACTGCTGCGACAAGGATATGTTTTACCAAGACTTATAGCTGCCTTTAAGAAATTTTATGGACGTCATCATGATCTGGTTGATGAAAACACCAAATCCATGACCGTCATGCAACCAGATCTATTTTCATGCTAGGTGTTGGAGAATTCATGACGGATGCCACTAATGGGGCAGGAAATGCTCACTCTTTCGGGAACACCTGATTTGACCTCCTAATGGCCATTTTTGGGGGTTCATGAGTTTCCTCGTCATGTTTGCTTTCTCTAACTTCGTACGCCTGATATGACTTTCTGTCCCCGAACTTTGAGATTGGATAACGACCCTGTTTTATTCGCTTGGAATACTTACTACTGGGTATTGATTCTACGTCTAATACAAAACTTTACGCAGTAAAACGTACTTTGAGAGTACAAATATAGCACAAACAAATAAATCTGTCTCCGTACTTCCACTCTCAAACGACGGCGACGAGGATAATTTCATGTTTATGTCCGGCGAAACAATTCTCCTAAATGGTTATTTGGCAGATTGATGGTCCAATTATGATCTGATGATTGGAGATAACAAGGATAATAGGCACCAATAATTATGCAAACCCCAGTCTTCTCCACGTTTATGCCGGGTGAAATATTCAGCTGGAGCTGCTCCAAAAAAGTGACAAATAAACGTGGATGTATTTTAGACGAAAAAACAATGTTACTCAACGAGAGGATATCGAACACCCCCTTCCCCCAATGAAATTAACAAAACAACTGTCTATATTTTCTGTTTTCCTTTCTGATTTTAATGTTCGTGTATAATCATCACCAACAAAACTGTAGTTAGATTGATTTGAAATATCATCGCAATATTGATGAGGCAATACAACATCATAAACTGCACACCTGCATAGACAAAATCGAGTACACACAAGTGAATGGATCTACATGCAGAATAATCTGGCTCCACTCCAAATGTCCAGTACAAATAGAACCTTGAACGTGTCTACCCTTCTGTGATTTGTGAAGGTCACTGTCAAACGAGAACTAGTGCTTCAGAAAACTGCCCTCAAGTACTCATAATTACAAGGTCGAGAAATGACGAAGGCTCTTCTGTGAATTGATAAATGACAAACGTTGCAATTCCGGTTCCCACGAGGTCAGTTGAATTTCCAAAGAATGTTGCATCTGAAGGCTAACTTGGAAGGAATGTGATTTCCCACACTACTGTCCCGCGACTTTGAAAAGGTATTGGATATTGGATGAGTACAACTAACATGATGTGTTGTGCATGCTATTGCCTGAACACTTAATTCATATTACGTGACTTTTCATTCAGGCTTACTAACAAAGATCCAAAAACATTGCGGTTATAGATTATTAGTTTATTACCAATGGGGGAACAACATTAGCTCGAATTGATATAAATAAATGTAAATACATGTACGCTGTATTGCAGATATACAATACTTCATGTAATTCCAATCGATTCTGCATGCAGAAGTATACTGAGAGTATGACATGTACAATAATCAGCGATCACAGAAATATCAATATATGATAGTGTGCATATTACATTATTAATATCTTCATAAAGATAGATACGCTGATGCCAAATAATTTCAGTATTACCTTTTTACTCTTTGTGTATACATAACTTGACCACGAATTACTGACAATACTAGAAATACACACTTCAAACTATTACAACGCATTTGTCTACAAGTACTCAGAGTATATTTGTAAGAAATCAGCCATATACACCAGAAATGTGCAGAAATATGGCATATATTTATGTTTGGGTGAAAACTGTCCCTAGACGTTCTAGACCTGCAGGTTATTCACCAGTAAATGACCCACTGAAATATGGTATTGGTTCGACAATCAATAGTCGGTTCCACAGATGTCAGTTCATTCTAAGCAATTTGCAAAATGTTAAAATGTTTTGAAACTCTGAAATATGCAAAATAAAATTGAGCTTTGCTGTGGAAACGCACAATTATACTTTTCCCACTAAAACCTTCTTGTAAAAAAAAATTCTAGTACCCCACGGAGTTCATCTGAACAAGTAGGGTCTACAGTGGTAATAGGACAGATGGAAAAACATATTATGCATATTCGAGTGAACTGGAAAATAACGTCATTATATTCTGATCTAATAAAAAAAATATGAATACATGACTTATCTACCTGGTTGTAATGGGTATTTGTTGAGTGATGTTTATATACAAATATATATGAATATTTTTCGTCGGCAATTACAGTTAACCGAACATTTCCTGAAGCGGAAACACCAACAGAACTTGTCAGAATACAATAAAATAATACTTCAATGTGATATAAAACACAGTGATGGGCCTTACTGGATTCGAGGTCACTGACCTTTTGGTGACACCAGTGTCTGATAATTTCTCAATTGGCGCCCATTTGGGAGCGCTCTCCTCCACCGCATATAACAGTAAAGGTATTACTCCTGATTTGATCTCCCGAAGAATACGGCACACTAGGGAGGCAATGGACGGCTTATCTTGTCATGGGTAGTGTGTCCCTGGTGTCAAAAATCGACAGCTATATTTCTTTGTCAGACAGATGAATCAGCTGGTCGTGTTATCTCATTTGTTCTCAAACCCAAGGAGACCCACAGAAACTGATCTCTCAAATACAGCAGCTTTTCTCCTCTCCTTTCTTTCTTTGTTACTTTTAATCAGAAAGAACATTATTCACTTGTACATCAGCAGTTGCTGAATAAAATTTTAGCAGATGACATTTGCTATCATGTCAGATATTATATATATGAGAATGCATATTCTCCAGTTCGAAAAAATATGTTTTAATTTACATGTGCACATCTTTAATTGATTATGTTTATTTCACTTTAGTTACTGTGTAATGAATCACGCAATACAACAGCAAATGCGATCACACTTGCGCTAATATCTACAAGTAAACGCAGTTGAAATTCAATTGGTGCAATCACATAACTATGTTCCATGAACAAACATGGCTTGGTGCCCTGATTGAATCACCATGTTTTAAGATTGAACTTCACAACTTCACTCTCATGTGAATAAAGAGGCGAAAACGTAGGATATTGAGGTTTGTTGCACTGACACCCTGTATCAATGTTTAGTTCCTCCATACCAACACCCCCATCGCATCTGGCGGGTAACGTTGGTAGAAGTTGTTTCTGTTCAAATGGTTACATCGGTATGGGAGAGGAAGCTCTTTTTCATCACCGAAGCCTCTGCGTCTCGATGTGATTCCAAACTTGACTCCCACGCAGTGTTTGAAATAAGGGGAAATTACATGCCGGACATCAGGGCCGGCCACTTCTGAAACTGGCCGGCCCGGCCAAAATTTGACCGGCCCTGCCAATACTTAACGAAACTTTTGGATAATCAATGCAAGTCAATTTAATGATGATACACACCACAAGTATATGCACATGGGGAAGGCGAGGTCCCGCGTGAATGCCTCTCAAAAATAAAGTCTACAACAACCAGACTCTACACTAGTTTTATTTGATTTCTCGCACTACATGTACATGATGTAGGTGTACTAGTCTGTTTCAACATTTCCATCATTATCATCATCATCATCATGATCATTCGTGTCAATGTCTGAGAAGTCAGAACCATCGGACATAACTGGCATGACATCAGTGCCTCCAACCGCAGTTTTCCGCTTTTTCCGGCGCATGAAGCTGGGACGTCTGTGTTTGTGGGAAGTCCAGCGATGTATAGCTGGAGTCAGATCAAATTCTGTGATGACAGGCGTGTGCATTTTTATCGTCAACAGCATCGTCAAAGTTGTTGCTTTTAACCGGTTACGATACCGGTTACGTCTTTGTGGCCTGATAGAGCGAACAGGGACATCATTTGATCACTTACCACAACATGTACCTCAAAAAGTGGATTCAACTTGAAAATATCAGTTAGGCATACATGTACAGTGTACCTTCATCAGTGAGAATCCACGTTCACACTCAGCAGATGCCGCTGGGAGAGATAGCACCAGATCTATAACTTCCAAGATGTTTGGACACTTGGGATGAAACAGTTGGTGCACAGTTTCCCAGGACATGCTGTGCACTGTGTAGCTGCATAAAAATGATCAAAAAATCAGATTGCTAGTAGTCACAGTGTATACGTGTCAAATAAGTGAAACTGTTCATGATTCATGGAAATGTACATAATACAAACCTTTCGTTGTATAGTGATCGCTTCAAGATAGTCCATTCAGCCTCCGCTGCCCCGACATCAACTCCGTGAGCAAAGAGATGATCTCTGAAGTGATCGATCAGCATTGCCACCAAATCATCCCCAAATGCTGGAAATATAGACGTACAACCAATTTAACTATTAAGATACTGGTAGTCAGTGATCATGGTGATACACAGGATTGTATTATCAACTGTGCTGAGACTGTCGGCACTGATAAATCTTGTCATGTTCATTTTTGCGTACAAATGGCATGTTCATAGTCTGCAGGCCAAGACGGGAGGTCAGCAATTTTTGTGGCTTTAAGCATCCCCTCATCAATATCTTGAAATCTGTTAATCATTCTAGTCTCAAGTTCATGAAGAACCTTGGGGACTTGTGCATCTACATCCTTGGTGTTCCCTGTCAGACTTTCCCCCTCAAATACCACTTGCTCATTCTCTAATGATTTCATGATCTTCCTCTGCTCAGGGCCAGGGCTGAAAGAGACCACCAAAGCTGACCACCACCAAAGCGTAACACCACCATATTATGCTTATTGTATGTACACAAGTTGTTAGAAAATCCTAAATCCTGAAAGTAAATCCAGCATTGTAAAGTATAAGGTACCCAGGTACCTGGACCAGCATACACACCTTGTCTCAAGTTTCTTGATGTAAGTGAGCGCAACCTCCAGCTCCTGGTGAACTTCATATATGCAGCACTTCCTCTTCTGCAGCCCAGTGGACAGGCGGACCAGTGCAGTCATGAGATCCATCAGGAAGTGCACAAAGACAATCACACCTTTACAGCGTAGGGTCCGCAGAAGGAACTTTGCCTTTGATTGAGTGGCTGACTGGCTTGTTTCTATCGCTGCCTGTACACAGTGGAATACCAGTGACATAATTCAAAACACTTGACAAACAGAATGCATTACTACTGTAATTCTTCATGAATGATTGCAGTCACTAAAGTCCATGAATGTTAATAATTCAATCTGTGGTCACTTTGATGTACCTGACTCAGATGTAAAGTCAGTGCTTTGTAGGCCTTCACTAGGTTCACCAGGGCTCTCTGGGTGTGGCCAACCCATCGAGTTCCTCCTATGCGTGTAGGCATGTGAACTTTCATCTGTAGCGTCGCAAAGGACTCCTTCAATGCATGGCTTTGTTTCGGAGATTTGTGATAGAACTTGAACACTGTTTCTAAGAGTTCCTGTACAGTCTTGAACAGAGCAGACTTATTCAGGGCGTCTTTGAAAACCAATTCAAGACGGTGGGCCATACATTTTACCATGACAATCGATGGAGACACATTCTTCCTGAAGATGGAAATGACTCCATTTAGGTGCCCGGTGTTCACGCTTGCCCCATCTGCTACGAAGCCCACAACTTTACGCAGAACATCTTCTTCACGCAGGTTATCAAACACCAGAGATTTCATGATGGCGTCATATATGCCCTGGGCGTTTGTACTTTCTGCTGCAATCATGCCCAAGAAGTATGATTTTGGTACACCCCCCACAGACATATGGACATACACGACTTCGTTCTCTACAACAGATATGTCCGTAGATCCATCACTCATCAATGATATATACTTGGCCTCCTTCAAGTCGTTCTCAATGGACTGTCGTGCCTCTTCTGCAATGGCAACCATGAATTCCTTACAACTGGAGCGGTATGATGAACCAATGTCCACATTTTTTCGATCGTCTAGCTCACACTGCCATACAAAATCACTGATCGGTCGGGATTTGATGGCCAATGCATGTGCGTTATGAAATAGATTTTTCAACTGCCCGGAGTTTTTTTGATTCAGGGATCTTACTGCAAGTTCTGCTGGGGCCTGACCTGGCAAGGCATTCTTCGCATCTTGGATCTCTTTGGCTTGTCTGTGGCCATATGACTGATCATGAGAAGTGAGGCCATCATGCTTTATATTCTGGGAACCAACAACAAATGGCCCGGTGACCCACTTCTTAAACTTGTGAGGATTTTTCAAAGTCGAACTCGTGTAGATTTCCTTGCAGATTGTACAGAATACAATTTCACCGTCGTTACTCAACTTACTAGCAGTAGTGATGTTCGCGTTTTCATCGGAAACCTGTTTCTCCCCAGTGCGCCCTTCATTAACAACATGCAGCCATGGGAATTCTTTTCTCCATAATGCCTGAACACGCCGGATTCGTTTATTTTGGTCATAAGTCTTGTTAGCTGTTTTGCTGTCTACTTTTGCCTTCTTCTCAGGCGGTGATTTGTTCAGAAACTTCCACATCGTGATAAAAACAAAAACGCCATTTGTGAAAACTTGAAACCACGGATAAACTGTACATTTCGTTCTGGGGTTGGGCTTTCGCAAATTGCGAACTGCCGAAAAAATGATCTTACGTAAATCACCGAAAATTTGACTGGCCCATCGGGCGTGACACTTCAATTTCTGGTCCACCCGAGCTGAATTTGGCTGGCCTCGGGCGTGCAGGCGTGCTCTATTTCAAACACTGCTCCCACGTGGTGTATAAGCATCAATTGTTTGATTTGCCATGAGTTTCAGTCCAAAATTAATCTCGATAGTGCAGTTTGAACTGACATTCTTCTTATTAATATGGTACTGACTACCGGCAGATATGACAGTGTAATATGTCGACATTGCCTGTCCTCAAAAATATGTGTCACCCAAATGAATCGTTGCTGTTAGATATGTATGTATATAGAATTGACAAAAACGTTAATCTATCAACCACAAAAACCATCACACAAAATGGGTCTCTTCAACAGTAAATAGTAATGTACAGAAGTAATGCGTGAAGACACTTGTGGACCTAGAAAATCAAATTATCCTGCTCTTTTACGATATGTGACAAAACTCTTTCCAAGTGGACTATACAGGTGCACCAATGGTAGTCCGTTGGTGTTTGATTTACTGAAGAATCTGACGTCTTCCAGTCTCATTTGATTTGAGGATATCCATATGGGAATAACAACAGCAAATGCTTTGAATTGATGCATATTTCATCTCCCGGTGAATGGTTTGGCGAGTTCTTGTCTTCACCTTACCTGAAGAAGAACTATGTTAAATGGGCAAAAATTGACAAATCACAGAGAATACATTTGAACGTGGGATATACTTGGAATATTGAGTGGATTTTGAGTGGAAATTGGATTATGTGCACTCAATATCCCAAGTGTGAAGACCTAATATGTGTCATCGTTTGCAGTTCAGAATAAAAGTCTACGATGTTCCAGGAAATGTATAAACGTACGTCAAACATCTTTGATGATGTTTGGATTTCATAAAATGGTGCACAGTTTCCCAGGACATGCTGTGCACTGTGTAGCTGCATAAAAATGATCAATAAATCAGATTGCTAGTAGTCACAGTGTATACGTGTCAAATAAGTGAAACTGTTCATGCTTCATGGAAATGTACATAATACAAACCTTTCGTTATATAGTGATCGCTTCAAGATAGTCCATTCAGCCTCCGCTGCCCCGACATCAACTCCGTGAGCCAAGAGATGATCTCTGAAGTGATCGATCAGCATTGCCACCAAATCATCCCCAAATGCTGGAAATATAGACGTACAACCAATTTAACTATTAAGATACTGGTAGTCAGTGATCATGGTGATACACAGGATTGTATTATCAACTGTGCTGAGACTGTCGGCACTGATAAATCTTGTCATGTTCATTTTTGCGTACAAATGGCATGTTCATAGTCTGCAGGCCAAGACGGGAGGTCAGCAATTTTTGTGGCTTTAAGCATCCCCTCATCAATATCTTGAAATCTGTTGATCATTCTAGTCTCAAGTTCATGAAGAACCTTGGGGACTTGTGCATCTACATCCTTGGTGTTCCCTGTCAGACTTCCCCCTCCCCCCCAAATACCACTTGCTCATTGTCTAATGATTTCATGATCTTCCTCTGCTCAGGGCCAGGGCTGAAAGAGACCACCAAAGCTGACCACCACCAAAGCGTAACACCACCATATTATGCTTATTGTATGTACACAAGTTGTTAGAAAATCCTAAATCCTGAAAGTAAATCCAACATTGTAAAGTATAAGGCACCCAGGTACCTGGACCAGCATACACACCTTGTCTCAAGTTTCTTGATGTAAGTGAGCGCAACCTCCAGCTCCTGGTGAACTTCATATATGCAGCACTTCCTCTTCTGCAGCACAGTGGACAGGCGGACCAGTGCAGTCATGAGATCCATCAGGAAGTGCACAAAGACAATCACACCTTTACAGCGTAGGGTCCGCAGAAGGAACTTTGCCTTTGATTGAGTGGCTGACTGGCTTGTTTCTATCGCTGCCTGTACACAGTGGAATACCAGTGACATAATTCAAAACACTTGACAAACAGAATGCATTACTACTGTAATTCTTCATGAATGATTGCAGTCACTAAAGTCCATGAATGTTAATAATTCAATCTGTGGTTACTTTGATTTACCTGACTCAGATGTAAAGTCAGTGCTTTGTAGGCCTCCACTAGGTTCACCAGGGCTCTCTGGGTGTGGCCAACCCATCGAGTTCCTCCTATGCGTGTAGGCATGTGAACTTTCATCTGTAGCGTCGCAAAGGACTCCTTCAATGCATGGCTTTGTTTCGGAGATTTGTGATAGAACTTGAACACTGTTTCTAAGAGTTCCTGTACAGTCTTGAACAGAGCAGACTTATTCAGGGCTCCTTTGAAAACCAATTCAAGATGGTGGGCCATACATTTTACCATGACAATCGATGGAGACACATTCTTCCTGAAGATGGAAACGACTCCATTTAGGTGCCCGGTGTTCACGCTTGCCCCATCTGCTACGAAGCCCACAACTTTACGCAGAACATCTTCTTCACGCAGGTTATCAAACACCAGAGATTTCATGATGGCGTCATATATGCCCTGGGCGTTTGTACTTTCTGCTGCAATCATGCCCAAGAAGTATGATTTTGGTACACCCCCCACAGACATATGGACATACACGACTTCGTTCTCTACAACAGATATGTCCATAGATCCATCACTCATCAATGATATATACTTGGCCTCCTTCAAGTCGTTCTCAATGGACTGTCGTGCCCTATCTGCAATGGCAACCATGAATTCCTTACAACTGGAGCGGTATGATGAACCAATGTCCACATTTTTTCGATCGTCTAGCTCACACTGCCATACAAAATCACTGATCGGTCGGGATTTGATGGCCAATGCATGTGCGTTATGAAATAGATTCTTCAACTGCCCGGAGTTTTTTTGATTCAGGGATCTTACTGCAAGTTCTGCTGGGGCCTGACCTGGCAAGGCATTCTTCGCATCTTGGATCTCTTTGGCTTGTCTGTGGCCATATGACTGATCATGAGAAGTGAGGCCATCATGCTTTATATTCTGGGAACCAACAAAAAATGGCCCGGTGACCCACTTCTTAAACTTGTCAGGATTTTTCAAAGTCGAACTCGTGTAGATTTCCTTGCAGATTGTGCAGAATACAATTTCACCGTCGTTACTCAACTTACTAGCAGTAGTGATGTTCGCGTTTTCATCGGAAACCTGTTTCTCCCCAGTGCGCCCTTCATTAACAACATGCAGCCATGGGAATTCTTTTCTCCATAATGCCTGAACACGCCGGATTCGTTTATTTTGGCCATAAGTCTTGTTAGCTGTTTTGCTGTCTACTTTTGCCTTCTTCTCAGGCGGTGATTTGTTCAGAAACTTCCACATCGTGATAAAAACTCTGCATTACAACAGAAAAACAAGTCCAGCAAAAACGCCATTTGTGAAAACTTGAAACCACGGATAAACTGTACATTTCGTTCTGGGGTTGGGCTTTTGCAAATTGCGAACTGCCGAAAAAATGATCTTACGTAAATCACCGAAAATTTGACTGGCCCATCGGGCGTGACACTTCAATTTCTGGTCCACCCGAGCTGAATTTGGCTGGCCTCGGGCGTGCAGGCGTGCTCTATTTCAAACACTGCTCCCACGTGGTGTATAAGCATCAATTGTTTGATTTGCCATGAGTTTCAGTCCAAAATTTATCTCAATAGTGCAGTTTGAACTGACATTCTTCCTATTAATATGGTACTGACTACCGGCAGATATGACAGTGTAATATGTCGACATTGCCTGTCCTCAAAAATATGTGTCACCCAAATGAATCGTTGCTGTTAGATATGTATGTATATAGAATTGACAAAAACGTTAATCTATCAACCACAAAAACCATCACACAAAATGGGTCTCTTCAACAGTAAATAGTAATGTACAGAAGTAATGCGTGAAGACACTTGTGGACCTAGAAAATCAAATTATCCTGCTCTTTTACGATATGTGACAAAACTCTTTCCAAATGGACTATACAGGTGCACCAATGGTAGTCCGTTGGTGTTTGATTTACTGAAGAATCTGACGTCTTCCAGTCTCATTTGATTTGAGGATATCCATATGGGAATAACAACAGCAAATGCTTTGAATTGATGCATATTTCATCTCCCGGTGAATGGTTTGGCGAGTTCTTGTCTTCACCTTACCTGAAGAAGAACTATGTTAAATGGGCAAAAATTGACAAATCACAGAGAATACATTTGAACGTGGGATATACTTGGAATATTGAGTGGATTTTGAGTGGAAATTGGATTATGTGCACTCAATATCCCAAGTGTGAAGACCTAATATGTGTCATCGTTTGCAGTTCAGAATAAAAGTCTACGATGTTCCAGGAAATGTATAAACGTACGTCAAACATCTTTGATGATGTTTGGATTTCATAAAATTTTCATGAGAATGTCTATTAGCATATTCAATTGAGTAATGTGGCTTTGATCAGACTGTTAGTGCGCTCTGGTGTCATAAACGTTCACGACTTTGGCACTAACTAAGATTATGGCTTGTAATCTCAAATTCACTAGCATTATTTTTATGCAATTACGTAATGGTGAAACGTCGAGGCGAAACAGCAACATGCCATGGTGTAACCGCAATGCGCCAAACTGTCTGTATTTTCACCATCCCCTACTAGAAGAATTAGAACATAAGTCCTGATTGGATATGTTCTCTCTGCAATTCACTTGGGAAGCATAAACGACTTATCCTCTTATGGGTTGTCTCACCGATTTCGTCGACGGTTATAACCTTTCATTCACTGCAGTGATTTTACCTCACGTTGTTTCTCGACTTCCAAGGAGAACAACAACACTATCCTATCTGGAAACATATAAGTTAAATTGAAATTCCACGTAGACAGTTGTCAAAGTTGTCAGAAAAGTGCGTGATATTAGAGTACACATGATAAAATATACATATAATTTCAAAACTTTTAGATGATAATGATAATTCTTCTGGATAATAAATGGAATTGGATTTTGAATTGGTCAATGCATGCATGCTATTTCAGGATGAACTGTATGTAGTGTACGTGTATGAGACTGATGAAAGTTCGTACTTCAGAATGAGAATATTGGT
This sequence comes from Terebella lapidaria, assembly GCA_949152475.1. Lineage (NCBI taxonomy): Eukaryota > Metazoa > Annelida > Polychaeta > Terebellida > Terebellidae > Terebella > Terebella lapidaria. The sequence goes on from OX424558.1 coordinate 33,288,803, forward strand.
TATTTATTGTACCTACAACGACGATTATGAATGTTGCACACTGACCTTCGCTGGAAATGTATCACTCAGAAAAGTAATATCATGCCAAGTCAAATCGCTTATTTCCGACGAATGATAGAACCAATGCTATGGACCCATATAGTTTTTGCCTCATATAACAATGTCAACCAGGTGATTATTTTTTTATGTATACTTTCATCGTATATGATACCACTGCGAATAACACACAACCAGTGGTATTGTCCCCACCGTGGCTAGTCCATGTATTGGTACCGAATATATTGGTATATTTATATAATGATGCCAAATATACCAATTATATATTCCACTACCAAACATAGTGGAAGCAAGAATATTCTCAAAAGTAAACGGCACAGATGACTAGTCTGTACTATGATACATAAAGGAAACAGAAACAACATTCACCACGACTATTATCATGGATGCATTATTGGTTCCCACTTGCCTCAGACGATTTCAATCTTTATATATCTGCAAACGTCGATGTAGACCAGCACAAAAATTGACAATCCGTAATCCAAAAGTCTGTGAATCTTCGCTCTTTCTCTTTGTCTTCGCCGAATACACAAAGCCCTGCAAATGACTAATACACATGCAACTATCTGTTAATGGCTGCTTGCGGTGAACAGTTCCACCGATTCCTGATTTAAATTTATTGTGCGAAGACTACTACAAAATTTTCCACATTCTTGCATTACAGTCCTAGACCATAGGGGAGGTGGGGGTAAGTTGAGCATGTGGGTAAGTTGAGCCACACCCAACAACTGATCATGTGTGACTGCATTCCTACAATGCTGCCACCTGTTGAATGCAGCGTCAAGCATATATGTCTTTGCAACCAAGAATTCAAATCTTTTCAACACACGTGCTGGAGAAGCAGGTATGTTTATGTTTTTTTGCTGTAAAAGTAATTTGTCGAAAAACTTGCTTAACACCACCTTTCACCTGGTATGTCATAGTCTAGAATGACATAGATTGTTGTGTGTGTTGCCTAGGTAGTATGTTACAAATAGGATAAAACTTCTTCGTATGGATGCCATGTGCACACATTTATAGTAGGTTTTTTAATGGCGGTCCTTGGGGGGTCAGTTGATCCAGTAGACAGGGGTAAGTTGTGCCAATGGCTCAACTTACCCCCATATATTTTTGCTGCATTTTTTCATCAAATAAATATATCTAATTTTACTTACAGATAAGATGCCTCGTTCTTATAAGCGAAAAACCACTCGGGGAAATGAACCCTTGGATGTTATGGAGCGGGCAGCCACAGATGTGCCGGGTTCGTCTGTGCGATCGGTCGCCAAAGAATACAATATTGACAGATTAACTTGGAAGCGTTTCATCGACAAACAGACAAGAGACGTGGATAGAGCATTCGGATACCAGTCTATAACAGCCGCCCACCAGGTTTTTGATGCCGACATGGAGATCGAACTTGCAACACATATCAAGGAGCTGAGTGATATGTTTCATGGCATAACAGTGGAAAAATGCAAATCTCTCGCCTACGAATTTGCTGTGAAGAACGATGTTGTTGTGCCACCAGACTGGTCTCGGGATAAGAAAGCTGGTGATTGTAGCCACGCAGAACCAACAGTTGTGATAGATATTTGGAGATAGATCCCTAGGATAGACATATATGAAGATGAATAGTTAGATAGAGAAACATGTAGACCGACATATTGGATATAAAAACGGAGATACACATCGCGAGACCAAATGTGGTCACAGATACATAGTTAGGGGGAGATAGACATATTAGGAGATATAAAAATGGAAATACAATCTGCTCAACCAAATGTTGTGATATACACATGGGGAGATCTAGGCATGGGATAGATAGACATACGGACAGACAAACAAAGAGAGGGAGATAGTCAAGCAGATATTGAGTCAGCCTATCACAAAGACAAATTCCATGTACTTGTGACGATAATAGTTGCCTTTCATTTATTACAGGTCGTGATTGGTTGGAAGGGTTCAAGAAACGTCACAACTTTTCCTGTAGGGTACCTGAAGCTACCTCGATGGCTAGACCCACCGCCTTCAACAAGCACACGGTCAATGAGTATTTTGACAACCTCGCAAGACTGATGGACAGATACGCCCATTGTGATAATACATTCGTATTGTACTTCAGTAACTGTTTAAGTACTTTTGTATATTGCAGCAGGATTTTCAAACCGCACAGTTCCATATTTCAGGTACAAGTTCAAACCTTCTGATATTCACAACCTTGATGAGAGTGGCATCATTACCGTTCAATCACCCAAGCAAGTACTCACTGAAAAAGGGAAAAAGCGAGTGGATTTATATGTATATTTTATCAGGGGAACGGGGAGAACTCGTTACCATGGTCTGTACTATTAATGCGGCAGGAAACTCGGTCCCACCGATGTTCATCTTCCCCAGGGTTAACTACAAGGATCATTTCATCAGAGATGCACCAGTTGGGTCAATTGGTTGTGCGACAAGATCTGGCTGGATCAATGAAGAGAAGTTCATCTTCTACCTTGAGCACCTGGTCACGCATACACGTTGCACCACTGACCAAAAAATATTGCTCATCATGGATAATCATGAGTCGCATGCCTCATTCTGTGCAGTGGCAAAGGAGAACGGAATACTCACTATAGTGTTACTCACTATTCCCCCGCATACGTCACATCGCCTCCAGCCTCTGGACAAAACTGTCTATGGGCCGTTCACTCTGCGGGTGCGTCGCGCTCTGAAGTCTCATATGCTGCTCGTTCTTCGGACACATATGTGTCACCAGAAGACATACTACCCTTTCCAAAGGCCGGAGAACGAAAAACTCGAGGAAAACGAAGACCAGGGAGCACAACCATACTCATTGATACGCCTGAGATGGAAAAACTCAAGGAAAATTTTCAAGCACTGGAAGAGAAACGTAACTCGAAGAATCCGAAGAGAAGTATGACCAATGGTAAAGTTGTCAGAGATACCAGAGCTATCTACTTTGAAAAATCAAAGGGAACACAGATTGCACAAAACTCGAGAAACCAAGCAAAGAAAGGTATATCAAAGACATCCACAAAGAGAAAGAAGCAGGAAGTTGCATTCGAAACTTCAGAGGAAAGCGAGAGAGAAACAGATTTTGCAGACAGCAGTTCTGATGATGGCAGCGTCTTCAACGATGACAGCGAGTCATCCGAGTGTGAGGCTCCTGATGAGAACAACAATGAGGCATATCACATAGGTTATTTCGTAGTCGTGCGGTTTATGGGAAATTCAGCAACTCACAACTACATATGCGAAACGACGACGTAGATGGTGACGAGTTTGAAGGAAAATTCATGAAGAATTTGTCCCCTAGACATCGATGGTCCACGTACTTTTGTTTTCAAAACTGGTGACGAGAGTAGCTTCCCCACATCTGACATAGTCACCAAACTTCCACGCCCCAGGACATCCGGCGGAACAGCTCGTCGTATGCAACAGTACTAATTTGATTGCAACTTGGATAAGTGGGCTATAGAGTAGGTCCCCAAAAGATACCTTGAGAAACCTCACAATTGTGACTTGTGTTGGCTATATGCCCAATTAGTTCAATTTGTGAATATCAGGCTGTTTTTACCAACATGTGTTCAGCTTTGTTACTTCATGGTAGGATGAATATCTTCATAGTAGGATGAATATCACAATGGTGAATGCGTTACTCTGGACGTATTTTAGTCCGGACTTGGATATCCAGTGATTTATGGATATCAGCATATTTTTCACCTGCATTTAATTTGTTACCTCATTGTAGATCAAATGAATATGTTCAACTCTGTTACTAGGCTTTTCAGTTTCAACTACTGAATTTGATCTTGGTGAGTTATGGATCAGCACCTTTCCACAACATGAGTTTAATTTTATCAACTTTGTATGTATGTATTCACTGAATAAAACATTTATTGGATAAATGTTGTTTAGGCAATTGGTGTTATGGTAGTTTGTGGCAGTTAAAATGTTGACGTTCCTAATACACAGATTCATACTCGTATTGTCGGGCGAATGTACAAAAATGTGGTTTGTAACCAAACGTGTCACAAATTGGTTATGTATAATACATTGGCTCAACTTACCCACACTACTGGCACATCTTATCCCCATAGAGGGGTAAGATGTGCCATCTTAGAAATATATTATCTGTCGCTATATCTAAGAGATAAGTAATGGGAAACAATCGACATAATACATACACATAACACACAGACTGTATATTACCAACATGTGTCAACATTTACTATGGTAATAATACTTGAACAATGAGAGAAAATTGGCAGTCGAAATTATGTCCATGAATCACTTGCCCTGAAAATTCAAACTGAGGCATTTATCCACTAAATCATATAATACATCTGCAGTGTGATTAGACGTTCAAATTATGTTCGAACTCCTAAATGTCAGTATAGGATTCGTGAAGACATATTTTACTGTCAGTATCATGCAAATTCACATCTGCATTCGTATATGTGTCAGGTTTCACTGGATCACTCTAAAGATATACCATTGGAATCCTATCAATTTTCTTGACTTAAGTTCATCGCCTTCCATGAGATGTACACCAAATGTAGACTGTTCATTAATTATTTAACATGCAGGTCCCACATTCGTAAAGCACATGGTGTGATGTTCATTACACAGAAAATGTCAGCAGTTCACCTGGAATGTGAATGATCAATTATGTAAAATTACTTTGCAGGTAAGGTGTCACAAGTCATGTAGTGCATAATGAGGAATGGGCACCATTACGTACTAGATATATATGTCCATATGATTTCTCCAACTGAAACAATAACGTATGACATTTAGATAGTTTACTGATATAAGCATCAAATTAGGATTCACAACTGATTGTCAATTAATTTACACGGAATATATTGAAGCATGAACACCACATAGTGACGTCATCTGCATGGACGGGTTCTCGAACAAAACAAAATAGACCCTATGGTTAGAGCTCCTGACTGTTCCCGAATAAGACGTGTAAATGGTAGACTCGCTCATAATGTTGGTTGGAGTACAAGTAATGGTTGTAATTGTTGTGAATATCACACTGGTCACATAACACTGGCGACTAGACATCATTAAAGGTACATTCATATCTTGTCATTTCCTATTCCAAAAGTAAATGTCGAAATACATATCTCTGTTCGCCGGGTGTGAAGCTATTTTGTAGTTAGATTGATTCCACGAGAACAATGAAAATAATTTAATATTAAAATATGTAGCATATGATAATAATAATAATATATTCAAGTGCAGATGTATGGATTAACACGCAGGGATATCGCAAGAATTAAATTTCAATTTGTGCATTTCCATTCAACTCCGGCTAATGTGAAACGACCCTTTTACTGATTTAACTCTGTGAGGCAGGCAGCAAATGTGATGACACTTTTCCCGACATCTGCAAGATAACATTGTTGAAATTCAATTGGTACACTCACATAACTACATTCCACGAGCAAACATGTTCTGATGCACTGATTGAGTCACCAAAGTACAGGTAAGTTTTGTAATGTGGGCATTAAACATGCATTCCTCAGTTTTCCTGCGATTAAGAGGGAATTCCGAACAGACGCGGTCTCTTTCAAATTGTTTTAAATATCTATAAGGGGATGAATAAATTAAGTAATTTTGAGGATGTTTTATCTTCCGTGAAATCTTGTCCATTACCGATCTCCTCCATCTCTTCATTTCAAGATGTCTATTTGAATGTGGTACACGAGGAATACTTGTTCCGAAGAATGCAATGAAATAACCTCGATGACAGCAATGATAATTGAGGTGATATTTTAAAAAAAATTACTTACTCGTACAATAGTGACAAGATTTGAAGTGACATATATCGACATTGATCATCTCCAAAGTGCCACTGTCACGGAGGGATATAATATACACGTAATCTCTTGTATTATACGTATATTGAGGACTAGCATCAGTACAACGGTTTTGATGGTATACTAGTGACATTTTTCCTTTCCGGCAAAGGGCGGAGCCAGTACGTTTGCATAAAAGTACTGTCTGAAGACATTATTGAAGTCTTGTGAACCTAGAAAATTAAATTATCGCGCTCTGCTAGGTCACGTCAGAAAAGTTTCTCAGGTGGACTCTGTAGAGCCCCTCTGGGAGTTCTATGGCGTTTGTCTCATTAAGAATTTGATGTATTCAGATAGCGTTGGATTTGAGGACTTCCCACGTGGGAATGACAACAAATTCTTGCCTACAAAATTTATGCATAATTCCTCTCGCGTTGGATAATTTGGGAATGTCTGTACCCACCTGACGCCCAGAAGAATTGTGTTAAATTGCGGAAATCTTGACTAATGGGATAGAATAGGAAAGGTCTAGTTAATTCTAGCACCTGAGCTTTATTAAATGAATATCCCAGGTATAGAGTCTCAGCTCAGTCCCTCCAATGTTTGTACCAGCGAATAGTAGAATCCAGAAATATCATATCAAGCAACCATGAGTTGGGATTGAAAATCATTGTCATTGCGGTATTTCGTATTGTAGCAGGGCTTCTTGAGCGAACTGTCAACACACTGCAATCTCATCAACGGCCACAACACTGATAATACAGCAGATGAATATGAATTTCAATGAAAATCAGAACTTCTGGTGCTGGATAAAGTCTTCTGATTGCTAAGAATTGCTGTTTAATCCCTTCGTATTCTTCAGCATCCCCAAGAAAAAAGCTAACCATTACTCTTGATTCGATCCCTCTGCGATACGACACACTTGGGACGACACTGAATTACTCATCTTGTCACGGGTTGTGTGTCCCAAGTGTCAGAAGTCACCAGCTATAATCCTTCATCCACTGAGCTGAGTCTTATCTCATTTTTCATCGACTCCCAGTGGACCAACAAACCACACAATTTGAGGACAGTAGCCAAATTGACACACTCAAATAGTATTTATAGAACGCAGATTTTCTAGTCCCTATTATCAAAAGCATTTTCTATACATATATTACCGGTATATATAAAGTAATTGCATAATGCGAAACTTAATATATTATGGATCGAATGATACAGTTGTAGTTGTTAATTTTGTGGAAATACTTTGTCGTGCTTATGTACAGGTGATAAAACTGGTTACGTTTTGTAGTGCAACATCCATCTAGACCCGTGTGAGTGCTGCAAATTATCTTCAGTGGAAACCCACTCTCGGCAACTTTCTATATCCACTTTCCAGTGAAGTCGTATAAAAATCCTTGAACGTTTCCTCTAGGGAATTTATGTTTTTGGAAATCATACTCCCTGGATTACCAACTTATTATACATAGACGACGGTTCGCATAGTAGTTGTTTTTACTGTGAATCTCGAGCAAATAATATACTACTATATATACAACTGTATAACGGATCATAAAAATTCGGAAATAAAATGGTACTTGTCAGTAATAGGTTAAAAATTCGCATAATATCGAAAGGAATCTCACGAAGTACTAATAACGAACAGAAACCCGGTACATTAAAAAAACATCACTATTCTTTTTCTTTTATTAATTTTCTTGGAACAATTCATAGTAATTTTGGGGCGATATTTCTTAACGTGAACACCAAAATGGATTATCTCATACCAGTGTTCTACAGTTCATTGATTTTTCTCTCCTATAAAATATCCTCTAAAAATGATTCCGATTACTGTGTTTTATGAAGAGAAAACATGGAATATAGAAGTAATCTACATAAATGGAAAAAATAGAAGTAATCTCTTGGAATCATATGAGAAAAATATAAATAACATGACATAATGCAGTAAAGGCAACACAACCTTCTAAACACTGGAACAAGAATCAATGTCACTTTAAACCGGACAGGAGCCAAAAATATGCTTTTTCAAATGGGAAAAAAATTAGAAGATGTTTTTCTCTTTTTTTAAATCTAATATCGATAACTACCAGTGAAAGCCATGAGAAATGATGTGACGGTTCTTTTAAAGCGATGCAGGATATAAAATGTCAACGAACGCACTCGGGAAAACGACTTCAAAAATTAAGAAAATGTCTGAATAATAAATGCCTAGTCATTCGCAATAGGAGATATAATATACATATTGGGAATAAAAGAACAATACTCTGGACATGTATTCAAATATCGACAGTCTAAAGCAAAAATGGCCTAACTCATTTTTAACAACATTTCAGGAGACACAAAAAATTGTGTTCTTCCTCTTTTAAAGATTTTTTGAATTCATCAGGTACACGAATGAACTGAAAATTGTGTGCCAACCTATATTTTTTCCTATATTTTTTATTTATTTATTTTCTATTTTATTTTTATTTATTTTTTTTTTTTCGCTACCAAATTGAGATCGGTCAGGTCCAGGCCAGCGAAGGATTGAATCATTAGACAGACGAGAAATTTGAGATGTCATTGGGTGCATGCTTTCTAATTAAGTACATAAAATGGGGATAAAAAATAGTTTGATTACCAACAAAATACTCAACACATATGTGCGGCAACATATTTTATCATACAAATAATATTATCAATTTATGTACAACGCAAGTATCATAACTGGCCATGTCTGAATAATAAATGCCTAGTCATTCGCAATAGGAGATATAATATACATATTGGGAATAAAATAACAATACTCTGGACATGTATTCAAATATCAACAGTCTAAAGCAAAAATGGCCTAACTCATTTTTAACAACATTTCAGGAGACACAAAAAATTGTGTTCTTCCTCTTTTAAAGATTTTTTGAATTCATCAGGTACACGAATGAACTGAAAATTGTGTGCCAACCTATATTTTTTCCTATATTTTTTATTTATTTATTTTCTATTTTATTTTTATTTATTTATTTTTTTTCGCTACCAAATTGAGATCGGTCAGGTCCAGGCCAGCGAAGGATTGAATCATTAGACAGATGAGAAATTTGAGATGTCATTGGGTGCATGCTTTCTAATTAAGTACATAAAATGGGGATAAAAAATAGTTTGATAACCAACAAAATACTCAACACATATGTGCGGCAACATATTTTATCATACAAATAATATTATCAATTTATGTACAACGCAAGTATCATAACTGGCCACGTAAATTTAAAAAATACAAAAATCTCTCACTACCTGGTCATATCATGTCAACAACCACGTCAATTATTCACGGCAATCAACATTTTTTTTCAGAAATATCAATATCATAACACAAAAAGTTTATTTTCACTACTGACATCATATTATGAATGTTACATTACAAAAACGATAAGTATTATTTTTATTAATGACATTTTAATATTATGTCAAATGTTATATGACTAGCCATTATAAATACAACACTTTTCACTTCTCTGTTGTTTACCACAACTAGTTTGTCACGACTAAGATCAACATCTCCAAAAATAATAATAGCATAACACAATAAGTATAACTGTTACTAATGGTATTATAATATTATCTACAATGCAACGGATAACTGATAATTAAATACAACACTTTCCTGTTCATATCATAATTAACAACCACATATATCGATTACGACAAACATCGAATCTTCAGACATATCAATAACATAGTTTGAGAGTGTGTGTCCTGGTATTAAAAACTTCTGGATTATGGTGTTATCTCTGGTCTTCGCTAAGTGGAGGAAGGTACTGCAAGAGTACGGTTTTGATATCCGCAGCTATCAGACCAAATTATAATGATGTCTAGCTCGGGTTTGGCCTCAATCAGCTGTCTGAAGTGGTCGTACTGTACATATCCACGCGTATATGTCAGCGTCCAATCCTCCTTGGGATTCATCCCAGACGTTGCCGTGGCCATCAGCGTTGTCTAGGCCACACAACGAAACGTTATGTACGTTCAACTGGCGTTTCTCTCGGGCGATAAGAGTACCACTTGAAGGTCCATCGTCCAGTATGATATTGTTGGATTTTACTGTTCCATGGCTTTTGTCCGCATCTTTTTTTGCCCTACTCTGTGCTATACACCATGCAACATATCTTAATTCTGTGATCGACCTTGTTCTTTTGTCTAGGGGTCAGGTCATATTATTTTGACACAAAATATCTCAAACTTTCAGTATTTTGACACAAAAACCTCAAAATGTCCCAAAAATTTGAGTTAGGCCATTTTTGCATTAAAGTATCGAGATGTCGATTCACAATTGACCTTACGACAGTGTATGCTTTGATTTGTTTGTCCGAGGGGATTACTATTGTTCGGCAATATTTGTCCGAGGTGAACGCTTCACTGAAAAGGTGTTCACCATGAGCGTCGTAAGGTCAATTACATTGTATATAAGGCGTACCGTACGCTATACAGTATGCAAGACATGCTACAGAAGCGATACGTTGAAATTGTTTTGATTTTATTTTCTTCATACGAACCATGGGAACGTTATGAGAGGTTTTTGCAATGTTATGGACACTCCCAATATTTCTTATCAAACTTGCATAAACATACGGATCGTGTTTCAGACATTTATGAATAAAATGAAATTATACATAATTTCAATAGTTCAGTGACAAAATGACAGAAATATGTCAATTGTATCTCAAGCGTACGGTGCCCCTGATAACCACAATTTAAGTGAGTGTAACCACAATTTAAATGAGTGTAACCACAATTTAAATGAGTGTAACCACAATTTAAATGCGTGTAACCACAATTTAAATGGGTGTTAACAAGTAAAGTTATAATGATATCAATGAAGCTGTACCTCGTCACTGGCGACCAGAAAAATATTGCCTCTACTTTCTGAAATGAAAGGTGTCATGCTTATCACAGCCATATCAAATATTAAGATGTTAAAATTTGATTCCGTACAAAACGATTAGCACAAAGATTCCGCTAAAGCTGTCATATACCCTTGGTCGATTACTGATGGAGCTGATGAAGTTCAGGGCCCAGAAATTTACCACCAATTCCCGTAGCAATGCCAGACAGCCAGACACGTCTATCGGACTGGTGAACTTGGCTAACGCCATCTTATCCCAGGCAATAGAACCTGACGTAACCGTCTCATCACCAGATCTCCTACAAATGGCGGATGATGCCATCAACCACACTGATCTAGAGCAGGTGATGTCCCCAACGGCTCGCGATCAGCACAGCTCAGATGTCCGTCCGATACGTTGACGAAATGGCACACAGTGGATATCTATTGAACACCAATTGGACGACAAGCGCACAACACACAGGGCTCCAGCCGACGAAAGCATAAAAATCGCGGGAACACATCATCTACCCCAGTCCAGCGCGACGCAAAGCGTAAAACGATCTCCCCTCATCTAACTGAGGACAGACAACAAGAAAAAAGGCTTTCGACATCCAGAACACTGAAGGACTACTTCCCGGCAGATGCTGACGGCAGTCTGTTCCGGTGATGGTATGTTGGTTGACATTTGCATGCTAAATGTGATTATCCATTTCCTACAAGTATTTACTGCATATCTTTACAAGCGGAATAATGTATTTTCTAATCTCATTATAATCCCTCATAAAGCAACGTTGTCATATACAAAATATATAATTGTGAACTGTTTCACGAGTAAGCGACTGGTTAAACAAATGTGTTGTATTTGTCCTGTCTGGAATACTGCTATGAACAACGAGAATCACTTTCAATATTTCAATTTCAATCTGTGCATTCCTGATACAGCGGTCGATAATTTGGCTTTTAATCTGGTTATCTTATATCTAAAATGCATTCTCTCGAACGACATAGAACGTAACCCAGGGCCTCCAGTCAGTCAGCCATGTGGTCTCCGAATATGTCACTTAAATATTCAGAGTATCAAACGGAACTCTGAGAAGCTAAATCATATTTCATTCCAACTTGCTGATACCTATGACATCATAACCCTTTCCGAGAACTGGCTCACTCCTGACGTGTCTGACTGTGATAACCAGTTGAATGGCTTTCATCAGATTTTTCGCAAGGATAGGGTCACAGGGCGGTGGGGTTGCAGTCTGGTTTCTGAAAACTTGCTGGCCAAAAGACGCAATGATTTCGAGTTGCACGACTTGGAAGCATTGTGGCTTGAGATACGATCAAACAACCATGTTTTTCTTCTGTGTACTTTGTACCGTCCACCCAGATCAAACGTATTGTTTTGGGAAAATTTACAATTCATGCTTGACTCCGTCAAGAAATCAAATATAAATGATATTATGCTCATTGGCGATTTCAATGCTGATGATAATACGCGTGAAGGTTCCAGACATGGGGTAATCGTAATCATTAATCGTAATCAAACCCCTAATTTCGATTACAATTACATAATCATAATCGTAATCGATTACATTTGAAAATTTCATGATGTAGTCGTAATCGTAATCGAATACATGGTAAAAGTAATCGTAATCATGATTACTTTACATGATTACATCAATTGAAATATAAGGCAAGTTTTCTGTATTCGTGGAATTGAGGCATGACATAGGGGACATTTCTAATATTGTGTTGCTTTTCACTCAAGAAATCCACACATGTCATTATGATAAAAAGACTTTACAACCACTTATTACATGTATATGATCTCTCGTTATGTATTTCTGATATGACCCAATAAACTACACATATTTTCTGCTCCATGTACAGGTGTATATACCAAATTATGAACACATGTGTTCCCAAGTTATCACTAAATGAAATTTATGACCGGTTGACCACTGTGTTACATAGATACTCGGTTTGCATTGACTGCAGGAGGTATTTCTGAATAAGATATCACTTGTGTTACATTGTTGTATCTGGACATCAAAGAACTCTCAGGGTGGTGGTCTTGTACAAATCACCTTCCGCAAGCAGAGATAGGTATCAAACTTGACAATTGCAGGGTGTTTGGCTGCCTCTCTTGATTATTCCAGTACCGCCCGCCCCTCCCCCGCCGCCTTCAACTCCTCCCCCTCCGATCTCTCCCTCCAATTCCGCATTCGGTTGGCTCCCACTCCTCACCTCCTCACACCCAATAAAGCTTAATTGTTAGGCAGATCATTCATTACACTGCCATTGTGTAAACGCGAAGAATCATCCAACAAAGAAAAGTCTGTTGTGTTTGTTGTTATTAGTATCCTAGCTGTACTATGATCTCAGTGTCATGACATACGATGAAAGCGACGTATGGTTCCAGGGGCGGCTTCAGCTTTGCTATATTACAGCAGCTTTTGTTTTGAAAATATTTTTCCAACAAATATAGCAAAGCAATTCCTCAAAAAATATTTTTTACTTTCATAGTTTTCTCTCGATGTTTTTTTTTCCTCAATCACTAGTTAGCCCCGACACCTACTTGTATTTTCACTCTACATCTAATATGGAAAGTGTAATCATGATTGTAATCATGATTACAATGGATAAGTAATCGTAATTGTAATCGATTACATCTTTATTCGCCTGTAATCGTAATTTAATCATCAAATTTGTGAGTAATCGTAATCGTAATTGATTACATTGGCCCTGTAATCGCCCCATGTCTGGAAGGTTCAATGTTCAACCTGTTTGTCAATGGAAACCTCTTGGTTTCCCATATAAATGAACCGACACGTATCACCACTGCTCCCAGCACTTGTCTGGATCGCATAGTCAGCAATATGTCACATCTGGTTAAAGATACTAGAGATCTAGCCCCCTTATTGCAAAATGACCACTGCACAATTGGGGTGAAATTGGACTTCCTCGTAAAAAATAGTTAAAATGCTAATGCTGACATGAATGGACTGCATGAGCAGTTAAGTAAAATCCAATGGGAAGTATAATGTTATAATTATGACGATATTGATAATGCAGCTGAAACATGGACTCGTACCATAACTGATGCTGCCAAACGCTTTATACCGTATAGAATGGTTACAGTGACGTAACGACAAGCCATGGTACACGAGTACCCTTAGACGTCTCAGGCGTAGAGTGCACAGAACACACAAACGCGCAAAGCAGACAAATTCGTGAGATGCATGGGCATTCTACCGGAAATTTCGAAATGATTACATTGATAAATGTCGTACTGCAGAGAACAGTTACCAAAAAAGCAAACAGCTAAACTTTCGACTTCTACATTCAATACGAAAGAATGCTGGAAACTTTACAAATCGGTTCTACATCTTAATACCAATCTAGGATGTCCTGCTTTATCTGACAATGGTTAGGTAATCACTGGTAGCAATGCCAAAGCGACGCTATTTAATACACTATTCATTGGGAAATCGTGTATTGACGATGACGGAGTTGAACCTCCTCTTTTGAGCTTTTTCGATTCTTCTCGGATACTTGATAAAATTGACCTCACAGCTACTGACGTAGCCGATCAAATAGCGATGCTGAATGTGACCAAGGCATATGGGCCGGACAACATCAGGCTAAACTTCTTAAAACTCTGCAGCCCGTTATAATTAAGCCTATACTTGAGTTGTTTAAGGCAAGTCTCAAGCAGATGAAAATGCCTGTTGTTTGGAAGAAAGCTAACGTCATTCCAATCTACAAAAAAGGTGACATGTCCGACCCTTCAAATTATCGACCTGTCTCTTTGATTCTACCACAAAGATATTTGAGAAAATTGTTTTCAAATACTTATTCAACTACCTGCGTGATTCCAGGGCTATATCCAAGTGGCAAGCAGGTTTCGTCCCTGGTTCTTCCACAATCTGCCAGCTGCTGGAACTCTTCCATAAACTCTGCCAAAGCGTTGAAGCTGGCAAAGAGGTCCGAGTGGTGTTCCTTGATAGAAGTCGGGCATTCGATCGAGTTTTGCACAAAGGGCTTCTGTGTAAACTTACAAGGTGTACGCGGGAGTGTTCTTCATTGGATTGACAGTTACCTGACGGATCGAATGCAACGAGTTTGTCTGGATGAGGAATATTCTGACTGGGGAGCGATATATGCAGGTGTCCCCCAAGGTTCCATTCTCGGACCCTTGCTTTTCCTCATATTTAAAAATGATATAACCGAGGTGGTCAAATTCACCCAACTCATGTTATATGCCGATGACACGTGCTTATTCATTACGATTGATAACCGTGATGATACTCGTGATTTGGTGGATGCTGATCTTCGAGCCATACAGGAATGGTCTGGCAAATGGCTCGTAAAATTTAGTGTCCCAAAAACTAAGTCACTGCTGATTAGCAACAAGGCAGACAAAACTTTGAATTCGCCCTTTTCAATTAACAATACTGAAATACAGGAAACAACCTCCCACAAACACCTGGGCGTTACATTAACAAGTAATATGACATGGACCGCTCACATCGACGAAATAGTAATCAATGCCATGAGAAGACTTGACCTTCTCCAATCCTTCAAATTCAAACTCTCTCGTTTGGCCTTGGACAAGTTCTATCGTTCTATCGTGCTAGAATGAGAATTGGTTGTAGCAAGCTGAAGTCGCATTTACACTTCAAATTGCATGTAGAAAATAGTCCAGAATGCGCGTGTGGTTCATCAAATGAAACACCCTCTCATTTCTTATTGAACTATCCTATGCATAATCGTGCAAGACAGGTAATGGTTACTGAACTGGCCAGTTATCGAACTTTTTCAGCCGAATTGCTTTTGTGCGGGGACATGAACCTATCCGTTGACGAAAATAGTATCGTTGCTGCTGTTCATAAATTTATCATAGCAACCAAACGATTCTTCTTAATTTGGCAAATTGTACGAATAAATGTACGTATCTTCATGGCAGTAGGACTTGTGACTACCTGTGTCCACATGCATTAAGCTGACACTACCACAAAACAACTATCCACCTTGATTAGTGATAAATGGGGATTGTTCCCACCCGCACCGTATCACTTTTCTAGCGTATCACACAAATAACAACATAGCCTTAGGATTTTGGGTGAGACAGGGTTTGCTCCCAACCTACTGTTCCATTCAAATGACACAAAGAGACACGTACAAATTCACAACATAATAAATGTATGTGGACAGAAGTGAACTACGAAATGAACTATATGATATGTATATTGTACCTATTATTACCAGTATTGTAAAGATGGGATAATATTTTATGCTTACGTACTACTAGTATGCATTTTGTAAAAAAAAATGTAATAAATTGTATATGTTGTACATATGGCCTGTGAATGTTGTTATAATTTTAAATGGTGTTTGCTTTGTAAAAATATTGTATTACATATTTCCTGATTATATGCACATGTATATCATGCACCAAGCAGCTATCTTAAAATAGGGCTTGCCCTGCTGATCAATGCTATATTATTCAATAAATATGTTTAAACCAAAGCTGTCATATCTTCATAAATAATTAGAATATTGACATGCTGTAAAATTATAATAATCTCCGAGATTCACTCTATCATCTGTGAAAAAAAATATCCTGACTTTAGGTGGACTTCAAATCTTGTGTATGCATTTGTGCGTGCATGGTTTGATGTTTGTGTGATTCACTTGTAAACGCGTTTTTACAAATACCATAGGCCTAGATTACATCTATTACATCTATTACTAGATTACATCTAGTGTTACATTAGGACGTATTTTAAAAATATTTTCATTTGGTTTACCATTATCATCTTGTTGACGTGTCCCTCACACACACATGGATACGAATCACGTGATCAACATATCAAACAGGCACAGTGTATGCACAAAAATAATGGTGAAATAGTGTTTTGAGTGTGGAATGTGGATGTGAGTTAATTTCAAACCATAAGTCAGGGAGAATGTACGAGTAACAATAGATTCGTAGAAACGAATGGGCGAGGGGCGAAGCCCCCGAGTCTATTCGTATCTACGAATCTATTGTTACGAGGTACATTCTCTGACTTAAACTATTTCCCACATATATACATCAAGGTAGATTCGTAACTACGAATCTACTGCTCTCTAATACCTCATTCTGAGTTCCAATTCTGAGTTCTACCCAGTGTGTTGAAATCACTTTCCGTGACGGGCTGCTCTATAAATACAGTCTCGATAACTAGCTTGGTCACTTGTGCCTGAAAACCTCCCACGCCAGTGCAGCCCGACTGGCGGTAAAAACAAAGGCCGGGTGGTGTCAGAGACTGTCTATGGTGTCTGGCACCTAAAAGATCCTTTGGGATTTATCGTAAAGAGTAGGGGATTTCCCCGATCCCGGGTTTCTGTCTAGGGGGCATATCATTGAGTTATGGCGCCCCCCTACCCCTAGTACAAGTACCAAGCTTGGTCACTCAATCGCTCAAAAATGGTGGAAGACGATGATATATTTCTGACGCAGCATTCCTTCAGGCTTGAAGACACTGTTGATACAATGACTGTCCAACATTGTGCGCTGAATTTATTGCATATAAATACTCAGAATTGTTTCGTTGCGACTGCGTCTTACAACGGGATAGTAGAGACCTGTGAACAGGTGACAATGCCGAGCAGTCTGGTGATCCCAGTCCGGTATCACACACCGGTGTTTTCCGATGTTCCCGGCGATGAGCTCGTCGCTACTTGAGTAACAAGTGTCTGATCAATAAAATAAATTCTGAGAGAAACCACTAGACAGTCGAAAGTTAAAACAGGAAGCCGCAAAAGGTAAAATTATGTTTAATTTACAGTACATTAACTAAATTAAATGCGTTTTGATAATTCGTGATAATTGAATTTGTTTGTCTGCTTCAGAGTGACTGGTTTTGATACATACGCAAATATTGGATTTGTTATATGTTTTGTAGTTTGTGTGCTTCGACGAAGAAGTGTACGCGGCAATCGGTCTCTTCAACGAATGGAAAGCCGGGTGAATTTCGAACGCAATCGCACAGCATGATGTGGACACCCTCCAATACGACTTGAAATGGCAGAAAATGAATTATGCTTCGCTTTGAGACGTTTTGTCCTGGAGGCCAGGAAAGGAATGCCAGTCGCAACACAAAATGAGTTGGTGATCACCATTCAGTTACACCTCGTGCTAAAAGGTCGGGAAATATGCTCCCTACAGAAATGGATATTTTTGTGCTTGAAAACTCACAAGAGGACGACTGGTGCACAACGCAACCGGTCAGTGTAATCCTACGACTGGCGGCACGAAAAATCCACGTCAAGACACTGTTCTCCACTGGAAAAAAGTACCCACGGTGACTGTAATGTCCGACAATAACGTGAGCGACAGAGTGCATGTGACTATAAATAATAATATGCTGGAAAATAAGTATATTCTTTTGTATAACTTTCCGCCTGCAAAAAATCGTTGTGTGAAAATTGTGTTTGTGTCTGTACTTGTATAATCCACATTTGGTAGGTCTCTCAGAGAGTTTAGATTCGTAGATCAATCTATAGTTAAATCTACAGTTTGTGTATTGATGTATAATCTACATTTGCTTGGTATCTCAGACAAGTGTAGATTCGTGGATCAGAATCTATATAGTTAAATCTACATTTGGTAGATATATCTCAGAAAGTGTAGATTCGTAGATAAGAATCTACAGTTGAAACAAAGGAGTGACGTCACATGTATAGTTTAAATAGATGTATATTACAGTAAATTTCTACCTGTTTAAGACTCCTGTAATTTCTGCCCAAGCTTTCCGTTTTTGTTGTTGAGTAACTGTGGTGGTGAATTTTCCCTCAGGAATCGCGTTTCTACATTCGTACTCATGTACAATAATGCTTTCTTCTCTTTTGCTAAAATTTGGTTTTCTTGTAACTTCGCTCGACATGCCTAATATTGTTGATGTTATGTTGTTGTTAATGAACTCTAAAACCATTGTCTGCAATTGGTAAATATTGCTATTTCCGACATGGTGGACGCATGCGCGAGCTTTGTTTCGGTTCTTTGGTTCGGTAAGCCGGCTAGCTCTGAAACACTTAAGCCGAATAAATTTAAGCCTGATTAAGATAGCCGGCTTAGAGACTCTAATCCAGTTTAGCTAAGTCTAAGTCATCTTTGTGAAACACACCTCTGGACATTAAACACAAAATATGTAGACTGCTGTCATGGCTTCTAGTTTTGAACTGTTTTGACTACTTCGGGGACCCCTGACGTGATTTGCCGTTGCGAGACTGGGGTATCCATGTGAAAATTGTTGATGCAAATTTCACTCTTGTATGTATTTATGCAAATTTACTTTTTCACTCGTTCGCGTCAAATCACCGTCCTTTCTCGAGAAGAAAACAACTAAATGTATTAGACTTTTGAAACCTTGTTATTTTGCCCTAAATACGTTTATCGCCTATGGATGAAAAGTCGACTCAAATGTAAATTTGGTGGGATTCAATTGTGAGGGAGTCTCACAAGTTTGACGGAATCAAAGCAAAATAAGACGTCTACCACCCACACTAGCAAATGAATGAAATCAATCAATAAGGTTGTTTGCGAGACACACGTACACACTAAAGTTAGTAAAAAATATTCTGAATCTGTGCATTGCCCAAAATGCCACAAGCTAGCATCTACCTTCGAACACATGAATTTGGACCTGTTACTTTGCAGTTGTTATCTGGGCATATGATTCTACCATTAGTATTTGGTATTGATTGCCAAAAGCACTATACAATCTCGAATATACTCGTCTTGGATGTTATGGTTTTTGATTGATTTTTGATTTCAATCGTTTATTAGAGTGACCAGAGTACATGCAAAACAAATAACATCATATAAAATACAAACAAGGTACTCCCAGCCTCACAGGGCTTATTAGTCACTACGAAACTGAAAACAAGAACAACAAATACGTGACACGGCAATAGATTATCTTATCTGTCAAATATAATATTATTCCTATGCTGAATACATTCACATAAATATATGGACAAGTGCTTCTGACATAAAGATGCAAGACTTACAAATTTTTCTTCATCACTAATATTTTTGAAATCGTGTATTAGTTTTGTTACATTATTAAACAACTTTGTTCTATATGAAGTATATGTTGGACATGACATTACGAAATGAAACTCATCCTCAATTTCTGATAGATCACATAGCTTACATACACGTTCATTTAAAGATTTATTAGTATATCTTCCTGTTTCAATTTCAAGTGGTAAAATACCAAGCCTAAACTGTGCCAACAAGGAACGATTACGCTTATTCATATAACTACTAATATAAACCTCTGTAGACAATGCTGATTTGAATAACTTATATGTACGTAACTTTGGCTTATTTGAAACCTCCGTTCTCCAATCTTCTTCATTCAAACATATAAGTGAAACAAGGGCCTGATCAATCGGACATAAACGTCTTTCATCAAATATATTATTTAAATTAAGATAATTCAAAATTGTTTTCACATCGCTGCACCAGTTTTTACAACACAAGGTATAATCAATATTAAAAATATTTTTAACCAACCTAGCATCACACATATTTATCATTCTATTCCAAAATCGTAACATACATAAATATTTTCTATATTTAATCGACAACCAACCAAAATCACCCAACATTCCAGCTACAGGGGCATATTTGTGAACTCCCAAGATAGTAACGCATCACTCTATTTTGAACATTATTATCAAAATTAAAGTTGCTAAAGCCCCATATTTCGGCACCATAATCATTGATGGAAGTCACAGCTGCAAAATACATTTTTTCAAAGGTCCTAAAACCAACATCTTTAAGATTGCGATATTTATGTATAATACCCCCTAAAGCTCTACCTGCAGACTCTGATAAAATTTTTGCACAGATCTGAACTCAAAAGTGAGAAACTCATCAAGGAATACACCTAGGTATTTATATTTGGTAACTACGTCTATAACATCACCACCATAATTAAAGGTAAAGGCAGTCTTAGCTCTCCTTTTTGGACGGAAATGTACAATATTAGATTTTTCAATATTCAATTTTAGTTTCCATTTATAACACCAATCGTGCATACATTTCAACATATTTTGTAAATTGGTTTCATTTTCAGAAAGAAGAACAATGTCATCAGCATATAGTAAAATTGATACATTCTCATCACCTATACAAACACCTTGGTTCAGTGATTTAATTTCTCGTGCCAAATCATTTATGTACAGAGAAAATAGAGTAGGAGATAGATTGTCACCTTGCCTTACACCAGGTGTTGTAATAAACCAGTTACTGCATTCATTATTCAATCGTACACACGAGATTGTGTTACAATATAAAGACTTTACAGATTCGTAACATCTTCCATCGATATTGTACAATAATAATCTATATAAAAGTAAGGTACGGTCCAAACAGTCAAATGCTTTTCCCATATCGATAAATGCACAAAATGTATTCAAGTTGGCCTTCTGTCGATTTCTTATAATACTTGTTAAAACGAAAATATGATCAGAACAGGACCGTCCCTTCCGAAAGCCATTTTGCTCATCAGCCAAGACATCATTTTCTTCACAGTAATTTACAATACGATTATTCAAAATGGATGTATAAACTTTTGATACACAGGATAAAAGAGATATTCCTCTATAATTCAAAGGTACATATGGGTCCTTATTCGACCCCTTAGGAATTGGGTTAATCATTGCACGTAACCATACTGATGGGACAACACTGGTTTCAAACACTAATTTAAACAGTTTGTACATTGCAAAATGAATACCAGGACATTTTATAACTTCATTGGGAATACAATCAATACCAGTTGCCTTTTTATTTCTAAGTCTAGAGATCGTATTAACAACTTCATCATATGTAATATCTGAATTAATATTGTCATTATTCTCACATACATGATTTTCATCATGATTTTTCACAAAAGCTTTAGCACTTTCAGTAAAAGAAATATCACACTTCACAACTTTTGGGTTATACAAATTCTCGAATGCCCTTGATCACTTATTAAGGAATTACCACATTTTACAGTTTCAGGTATTTTTGAACGTTTACCTGGTCCAAGATTTTTAACATGGTTCCAGAATTTTCTAGGATCTTCTGTACAGACATCTTCAATTTGTGTAATTTGTTGTTTTCTATGATCTCTCTGACACTTTCCTAAATATTTATCAAATGTATTCCTTGTATTTATAAACTCCCTTCGAATTTTATCCACATCTCGTTTATCACATTTCCCCTTTTTCAACTTCAAATATATTTTTTCTTTACTAGACATGGCCTTCCAATACACTGTTAATTGTTGATTCCAGTACGGTTTATATGATTTGAATTGTTTCCTACTATGTGCTCCAATATCTTTGTAATCAAGGAACGTGTCCATTTCTGTAAATATACACGAACACAATGAATCATACAGTAAATCAATATTATTCTGATGTAGAATTTCACCTTCCAATCTATTAACCACTTTGTTCAGCTCATCCCGCCAGTTGACATTCGCCATAAAACCACTTTGTATATTACTCACATTATACTTTCTATGCGTATTGCTACCGGTGTTTGAAAAAGTTTGACCAAACAAAGAATGCTGCTTACTAGGATTATGTGTACCGACACTCGAGTTATTCTCTAATCTCAACATGCTGCTTGGGCTAAAGTTCATGTCAACAACAACAATAGAATGGTCTGGGGGCCAACTCAAATCAGAAACACTTTTCTGCATACTATACTGTTCAAGTAATTCAGTAACAGTGTACACATGAAAATTATTACAATTAACCAATTGATCATGAGGGACACAGATATAATCCACAACGGATTATACCCTTTGCTGGATATACATGTAAAATTATCATTTGGAAACCTCCCATTTAATACACACATATTTGTTTCCTGCAAAAATTCAACAAAAGCATCACCTTGAATATTTTTGGTTACATCAATGACTTGTCTATCAGGGATGTTGATATCAACATTAGAAATAACATCTAAGAGATTACCAATTCTTCCATTGATATCTCCACACACAACAATAGCATCTGCATCTATCAACATAGCATAGTATCAACATAAATTTGGCTACATAAATGAGAAAAGATATCATGTGAATTTCTACCTCTTGTGGAATTAAGTGGTGGCACATAACACCCATACAAAATAGTCACATATGCTGTATGTTTATGATTCAATACTAGTTTTATAACACTGTCAACAGAAACATCATAAGTACATAGTATAGAGTTTTAACAAGAAATCCCTCACCTCCGGAACCTTTCCGTGCTTTACGATGAAAATTGTGTCGGTTATTATCAAACCAAGTATAATTGTCGACAACAATATTTTCCTCATTTCTCAAATGAGTTTCACAAATACAAATTATGTCAATATCACATTGCAAGATCATTTCGTACCTCAATTGATAATTATGTTCAGTCCAACCATTCACATTCCAAGTTGCGAGGCGTATATATTCCCTGTGTGGCTGGAGTCTATCCTAGGCTGGGTTGTACAGGATGCGTGGTACCGGGGCTCGGAACACAGGTCGCGTTGTGTTGGGGTAGCTTTGTGTCATGTAGGGGTTCGCAGACATCGATGGGTTGAGGTTTGTCTGGAGCGTGCCGGTGTACGTCCCATCACAGTCCATACCTCGACACGGTGCAGTTAGAGTTGGGAACTGGTCAGGGTCCTGGATGTCTGGTGGATTCTGGTCACTGTGGCCAGGGTCTCGAAACCGGGACACACGAAGAGGCTCACTCTGTCGGAACCTAGGTATCGCCCCCTCTCCACGACTTGGAGTTGAGTGGTTGAGTTCGCGATGGGATGGTTCAACATCTGTCGATGATCTCTCCACTAGTCGCCCATTTCCAGCGAACCGAAAACGACCTTTCAGTTCTGGAATGGCATCACATACAGTTCTTATGTTGTTTTGGGCCACTCTCTCTTCGTGTGTTTGGGAAGATCGCACATATACGCCACTATACTTTGAGGATTTCTTTAGATTGGCTTTTTTCCGCAGAACCTCAATTTTCTGAGATTGTGAGTCCAGCTCAATTTTCATTAGACCGGGTCTGTTATCCCTGCCAGTGAGTCTTTTTGATCTCACAACTTTAATGTTTAAACCAAGACCCTCGTTCACTAGGGTTTGGGCCTGATCCAGAGTTGATGTGGATTGTTCTTCCTTTAGTTTAGACACCACAACAGTCCTACTCGGGTTGAATGCGTCTGTTTCAAACAGAGTTTGCACCGTACTTTCGATTTTTTCAATGCGATTTGACATACCGTCTATCTCCACTGCCACATCCGCTCGCAGCCTGCCAATTTTGGTGTCGATGTCTTCCAACAGTTCTTGTTTGCACTCGTCAATCTTTGATGTAAGTGTCTCTCGGAGAGCCACCTGTTCTCTCCTGATCGAGGTACACACAACAGTGAGAGTCCTGAGTTGCCTGCTGATTGACACGATAGGATCGGCATCGTAGTTCGTTGAGGAATCAAGCGTAGATTGGTCCATACCGGTTTCTTCCAAGTCCTCGCCTTGAGTAGCCATATTTTGAGACGGTCCCTCGACTGCTCGATGCTAGATCAACGTTCTCCCCACACGTCAACGTGATTCATCTTTCGGTGCATTCTGCGAAAAATGTGTTCTGCAAATGAATCAGTCATGCTGATATTTTTTGTATCGTCAAACAAAATTCAAGGCATGGGCTCATGAACGTTTCATGAAAACCTGATTTATTTATACTGCCTGGAAAATCAGTTTTCCATGCAGATTACATTGGCATTGGTTAAAATGCATTGTTTCTGCTGAGTAGTGACAACCAGGGTTACGTTCCAAACAAGAGAAACAATACGAAATCATGACGAATATAAACAGAAAAAAATGTGACGGGGACAATGAAGACAGGAAGTACGCTAACGGTTGTAGCAATAATGCATTATGTAAAGATTGCATTGCAGCAAAATATTCTAAGCGTTATTCACACAGAAATATTTGCCTCTACGCGTTCATTTGTTTGCTTTGGAGTCTTGACATTGTTCTGGTGTGTGACCATGTATCGTATCATCCGAACTGTGCACCACTTCATTGGCCAGCACAAGACTGATAATACCTCAAACTTTGCAGAATGCCCACTAAGATCAACACTTTACTAAATTAGTAAATTGCTCAATTTAGATAACATAATTTTTTTTAAATTTAATTTTGGGAAAAAAATCGTCTAAATTGGGGAAACACAAATAACATACATACAACACTGACAACGTCAACTAAGAGCGTACACAATGGCGGATCCATGACATTAGGCCTACATTCCATTGATGATCGAACATGTCGTCTGACACATATCTTATCCAAGTTTAAACGCAACCACCCATGTTCTGATCCTACCAGAGCCGTAGCTCCCCCACTGTGAGAAATGAAAGCAATATTTGGACTGAAAAAAAAACGTGTTGGTATCCTCATCGTAACACTGATTTTTTTCTCGAATATTTTTTTTTATTTGACTTTGGGGGGAGCAGTTGCTCCCACCACTCCCCCCCCCCTGGATCCGCCAGTGAGCATACTGTGTCATTTAATCGATTTAATCACGTATGCTGTTCAACTGCGAAAATGAATCATGGGCCACGGTAATTGCTCTTGATGCCTAACTTCTGCGATTTTACTTGTCTAAGTTTGGGTATTAACAGACCCACGGAGGGTAAGATGAGCGGCGCCGGTCCTGATTTATATATCATTTTTTTAAAAATATAGTAATATCAACAAAAGGATCACAGCACTTTAAAAAATAATATTTCTGATTGTTTCAATGAGGTTTACATTTTAATCTTGTGAATAAACGCAAATACTTTGAGAGGTCTGCGATATATTTGGATGGTTTACCCTAATACATACGCATACAGTAGCGCATCAAAGATATTGAGCTAAATTTCTGATGTTTGCAGAACAATTACGAAAGATAGTAAACTTTTATAGTTTCCGACATAAAAGTGATAAAGTGTGATGAAAAATATGTTTTGTGCACCAAAAGGGACGCCATGAACTATCAATTTGATCCAAAACGATGCGCAACATTAAAACCATTGATCTATACTGTAGATATGTTCTTCTGTGTTTGTTAGATGGAGAATAATGAGCAATTTAGCCCAATAAATTAAAGTTATCAATCACACAAACTTTCCCACCCCAACATATTTCCGCTGGCCACAAAAATAATTTCTCCACTGTAAGTTACTTGTCCCCATTATAAATGGGTACATCTAATTGCATGTAGCAATGCAGACTGTTGAGAAGCAGATGGCAATAACGCACGATCATCACTTGGTGTAAAATTATTGTCACCGTGTTAAAGATTAAATTATTCTGCTCTGGAACCTTTGTGAATCTGTTTTGTCCGAATTCCTTACAAATAAACTACACAATTTGGACAAACACAACGAAATGCACCATCATGAGGTCGTATTCGATGTAATTATTGAGTAAATATATAGTGTAGCACTTACCTAAATATGGCTTGCATGGGAAATCCAAGGTATAAATTTCTTGATACAAATTTATGATTGTATGTGAATTGCTGTGTAATTGCATGTATTCTTAAACGATGTCTAGAAGGATTATAACATAACTCAAGAACTTATCTCACAATTGAGGACAATAAATGACGTTTTCTGTCAGGAGTTGTGTTTCCGCAGTTTGGAAAGTCGATAGGTATCATTTTCTAGTCTTAGCCTTCTTTGTTCTCCGCACCAATGAGACAAACAAAATACCAGATCTGAAAACAGCGACCAAATGGACACACTTCGCAATCTTATGTCACGTTTATCAATTTAAGAATTCTCGATAAAAATATTTCTAGCAATCATAGCTCACATCATCATGTGATTATGCATGTATATCTTTGGACTCGATATTTGATCGTTGCCATGTATTCTAAAAAGCTAGATCCTAATGTGTCTCATTTTTGAAAAAAAACAACAACAAAGCCCTAGCAAACATTTATATCCAAAGCCACGATATCGTCTTTGAGAAGAAGTCTGTGGATTGTAGATGTTTCTACTGTAAATTCTAATTTAATTAGTAATTAGTATACGACAGCCCAAGTGTTTTGAAATGAAATGATATAAAGCACATGGTTGCAAAAGACTGAGATGATATGGGAACGAATAAAAAATAATAACGAAGCAATATAGTGTTTTTGTACATCCCATGGAACATGAAGCAGTAATTCCGAGGTGAAAATAAAACTTAACAGACAAAACTGTCATACATATTTTTTCCTCAGTTTTCAGAAATCGTTACATTTAAAACATGTACAAACGCCAGAAAAATTATCTGATGAATGCCACATATTTTTCCCGGACGAGGAAAAATTTCTATGAAGACAAAATAATGATGAGAGATGACAAACATAAGCATCCTAGCATCACATGTTTATGGTTATGATTAGTGAAAATGCAATGACTTGATTCATATGTTGCTAAAAGTCACATAACTATAACATAAATCATGTAAGCACTTCACCACGATCAATAAATGTTTCACACTAACAGTTATCGTGGGGAATTGGTCTCTATCACCCATGATATACATGTATTATATGATGATTTCTGACAGGCAAAGGTTTTATGGTAACCATAACTTTGGTTTCCTTTATATGCAATCAGAAATCAAATAATCGAAGTTAACACTGGAAATAACTGTTGTGAGAAACACTAGCGATAATACATGTATGAATATTGATCTTTGTGTGGGAAAAATATTATGATAAGATATTTGGGTCAGCGTATTGCTTATTTATTCGCCAGAAGGTTTCAAGTTCAATGAAATATGGAGCCTGAATTGGCTCTATTTTGCACACCTCCCCGATAAAAACAATATGCAAACATTTGTCATGGCCTGTTGTGTAGAACGATTTGGGCAATTTCCTTGACATCTGAAGTGATTTGACGTTGCGAGACTATTTAAACTTGGATATAAATGTAAAATTGTGAATGCAAATTTCATTATGGTATGTATTTATGCAAACTTACTTCTTTACTCGTTCGCGGCAAATCACCGTCCTCCTTCGAAATACCAAAAAGTATTTGACATCGGTATCCTTTTTATTTTGCTTGAAAATAGTTCATCGCCTTTGGATGGAATGTCGACTTCAATGTAAATTTGGTTGAATTCAATTGAGTAGGAGTCGCACAATTTTGACGGAATCAAAGCAAAAGAACACGACTAGACTCACACTGGCAAATGAATGAAATCAATAGACAAACTTGCTGGCAAAACACAGACTAGTAAAAAAAAATTTAGTTCTGGTCATGTACATTGCCCACATTCCACAGGGTTGCATGTATCTTTGACCGCATATGAGTGTAGATCTTGTGTTTCTTTGCGGATTTATCTGGGCATGTGCTTCTACCATTAGATCTGCGTAGTGATTACCAACTGGCACTATACAGCCTTGCATAATATATATCCTTTGGGGTGATTTGATATTCTGAAAATGAGTCAACATGCTGATATTCATTGTATAATCAATCCAAATTCAAGGCATGCGGTACATGAACGTTCCAAGGAATTTTGATTCATTCGTTTTGCCAGGAACGGTTCGATCTTGTTGTGAGAGATTGGAGTGACCTTCAAGTAAGTCAGCATTGTTATTCCAGATCGAATAACTACCCGCAAAATCTTTATTCCTCCGATCAGAATGTAGTCTTGCATCCAATCTTGCTGAATATAACAATGTATTTGAAGAAATGATTCTTACGAATAGAAGCGTAATTTTTCTTGAATGTGAAATATTTCTTGCAGTAAAATTGTTGAAATTTAGTACAAGAAATTGATCTTTTGGGTTGATATTTGTCGTGTGTTCAATACTCTGGTATACCACGGGTTAAATTAGCTTAGATTCATCTATTCCATAGAGAAGAATCCACCATAGCATACATATGCTTGTTATGTCCAGATTATCCACAAGATTGACACATGAAATCAGTATGAATAGCTGTTTTCATGATCATAAGGTCGTCGGGTTGGTTTATGGGAATCACGCAGAATACTGGTGGCGAAAACGAGGGCGAAATTTATTTAGTAAATTTGTTGTTGTACGTCTCACACACAGTCCAGAATGTGAAAGAAACCTGATCTGAAGACTCTCAACTGAGAACAAACTGTTCAACTGTACTGGATAGTATAATTGTATTCACTGAGTATTGACAACAAGATTTCATTGCAAGTGATGTCAACAGGTAGACACAATAGGAATTCATGACGGAAATGAGCAGGAGCAAATTGACCGAGGCACGCAATGATGGCAGAACGTATTGATAATTATAGAAGTACCTTTATTGTATATCTTTATTATATATTATCTTTAATATAGTTGGACAAATCCATAGGCATATGGTAATACAGAATGTTGACAAGCGGAGTTGCATAATGCTAAATATACATGTATATACCCGGAGTGAAAGCATTGCCCCTGTGTTGTAAAATATTCTGTTCTGATAAGTATGTACAGAAATGATGATGACATACCACGAAAATGAACGTAAGAATCAATCTATTACCACCAATATAGCCAAATTTTGATGATACCAATAACAAACATAAAATAGAACATTTTGCAATAGAAACAAAGCCCGACCAAATACTTTATCAAAAGACACACTGGCGTCGTTAGGGGCAGACAGTGTGGCAAATGTAGTTGTTTCTACTGTACACCCGATGGAATCAGCACACAACTGCCCAACAACCTACGAAAATAATTTAAAAATCCGAAACAAACCCCATGGAATAGATATATGACAAGTAGATAAGTACCTAATCACAAGCCAAAAGGCTATTGAGTTGATGGTATCCTCGGGGACAGAATTAACGTCCACCAGCAGTGACACCGGCTCAGTGGTATGAATGTAAGAATCAATGTATTACCACCAATATAGCCAAATTTTGATGATACCAATAACAAACATAAAATACAACATTTTGCAATAGAAACAAAGCCCGACCAAATACTTTATCAAAAGACACACTGTCGACGTCAGGGGCATACAGTGTGGCAAATGTAGTCTTAGATATACAGTATGTTGACATGTTGTTTGGTTCATTATTAATGAAAACGAAATGACTTAATTCATGTGAGAATAAATGACATATAAAGTCCATAATAAATCATGTGAGCACTTCACTGCAGTCAATACTCCACACCTTCACAATAGCAGTTATCATGAGGAATTGGTCTCCTCAGTCAAACATGATGGATTATGTGATGATTAACAGGCGAGGTGCTTTAGCCGAGAGTGAAATGTCGAGAAATTTGGAAGTAGTTTAGAGTGGCCATCAATTTGGTGTCGCATATGCAATCAAAAAAATAACAAATCAAGTGATCTGGCACATGGATAAATATATCGTGAACACATTAATATTGCAACATGAATCACTGTCACTGTTTCATACGGTGGCTGATTAAGGACATATGGAAAATACTATCTCGTTATGTTGAGATCTTCCTGAGATATTGACCACAATGCGAGATCGTATATACGCCACCCAAAATAAACACGAGACCACTTTGAATTTGTTTGTGAGATGGCTGTAACTTAGTATGATGTCATGCTGAGACAAAGCTATCTTTGGTGTATATTTCATCCTAAAACATTGATGTATGGGTTTTTATAAATGTTTAACCACTTGAATGACCAATACAGACACATGACTCGCTACTGTGACATACATTACACATGATGTAACCTCGACTATGTTTTGTGAGTCAAATGGAAAAAAATGGTATTGTTCAGGATAGTTATGGGCATGATTATTTTATAAAAAGGAAGAGTATCATAAAAGTATATAAGATGTCACGAGTTACATCCGAATCTTTGTTGAACTTAATGCTCAATTTGGGATCGGGCATTACATGCTGTGGCATTACACGAAACTGGCCTTCAAACATGCAGATACCGACCCACAGTATGGTAGGAATGGAACACTTATATATATAATATATCCGGGGGACAATTTTTATGTCCCGTATGTCAATACGCTGTTAAAAGCCATATTTATCAACTACAGTTGACAGAACACTGGTGTACGAGCGGAGCCCGAAAAGTAACGCGCAACGTATGTCCACCGCGTCATAGCTGGGGAGACCTCGCAAACGAAAGAAGTACAAGCGACCATTCAAGCCTAATCGTCGGCAGAACAGGAGTTTGGTTCGATAGTAGTATTTTAGTTCTGGTGCGTATTTGGGTGCCTATAGTGCAGTTGATATATTTTCTTCAAACTGTATGGTAGGATCGTAAAAATCAAACTCGCCGCATCTAGTAGGATCCGGGATATCCGTATTAGGTGGTGTCAGATGGTATAGGGTTGGACGGCTGATCGATGGCAGCAAGTTTTTTTTTTCTCAGACGAATCACGATTGTTGAACCCACAAATGTTAAAACGCCCACAAATGTGAAAACCCACAAATGTGAAAACAAATTTTGTAAATCACCCACAAATGTAAAAAAATCAACCACAAATGTGAAAACGTTTTTTGTCAACTACCCACAAATGTGAAAATCTTCACCCACAAATGTGAAAAAAACTTCACCCACAAATGTGAAAAAAAAAATCAACCACAAATGTGAAAACGATTTTTGTCAATTGCCCACAAATGTGAAAATCTGACACAACATTAGCTTCAACATGAGGAATGTTTTTAGGTTACCGACCTTTGTTCTGAAAACCTATTGCACAATTAATAATTTCCCCTATTATCATCATTTTTCCATATAAACCTTCATATCTCAGTAAATATTGATCGTAGAGCAAAAAGGACATTATTTTCGAACCCGTAGGGCTAATTGGCAATATACTAGGTGTGGTTTGGAATCAGATTACACCTGTGGTGTCAAATGACACCAAACCGGAAGTAGAATTATTTTTCAAGGAAATGGGCTCAGGATGCCCAAGGATCAACAAGGCCGGACGAACAACACGCCCAAGCGTTGTGGTTCCGGGGACCCCTCCCATGGTTCTCGGGCCTCACCTAACGGCAACATTACTATTATTATTCATTGTATGATATGTGATGTGATGTTTGTTTACTAACCATGCTATGACGGTACTAACCTGGTTGCTACTTAACGAAGTCACATTCGTTACAAAAATTTAAAGATAAAATTGTTTACGGACGACGGACGATGGATGGACGGACGACGGACGCAACGCGATGCCAATAGGTTATCGGACCAAAGGTCCGGTAGCCCAAAAAATCTTTCAGAAAAGTGCTTCCCTGTATTCTTAGGCATTTTAGCGCAAATTTCGAAAAGATTCGACCGTAAATTCGAGATAAAAATAAAAATGTAAGACGTATGACGGACGACGACGGATGAAGGACGCAATGCCATGCAATAGGTTATCAGAACAAGGTTCCGTAAAAAGACAGGACGCAATGCCATGCAATGGGTTATCAGAACAAGGTTCCGTAAAAAGACATAACAATAAAAGACATTCCTCATGTGGAACCTAATGCTGTGTTTGATTTTCACATTTGTGGGCAAATGACAAAAACCGTTTTCACATTTGTGGTTAAATTTTTTTTTCACATTTGTGGGTGGATTTTTTTTCACATTTGTGGGTAATGATATTTTCACATTTGTGGGTGATTTACAAAATTTGTTTTCACATTTGTGGGTTTTCGCATTTGTGGGCGTTTTAACATTTGTGGGTTCAACACACGATTCACTGTTCAAGTGTGACAACAGGACTATCGTTTGACGTGGATAGCATGCGATACAAAACGCAATGTGTCACCAATCACTCTTCCGGATCGAAGAATGGAATCATGTTTGGAGCTGTATTGGGCACTATGGAGTTAGTGAGCTTGTAGTTTTTTCCACAGACTATAAACAGCGTAACCTACTCTCTCGACGTACACAAACCCGTTTGAACTTACAGAATATCATGTGGCCATGCAACAGTTCTGACCTGGAAATCATAGTAACTGTCTGGGAATAGCAAATCATAAGAAAACATTCTGATACACCAGCTAATATGTTCCAAAGCTCAATTGGTATGGGACTCCATCACTAGGGACTACTTGCAATCTCTCTATGGCAAATGAACACATGTGTCCGGGCAGTCATATAACGGACATCCAAAATGTGAATATATAAGTTTTTTGCATATTTATACTATGTGAGTGAAAGAATATATAAATGCACTTGTAGATGCCTTGTCACAGCTTCCTGTATTGATCAATTTGAACAACTATTGATGTTGTCCTGGTACATGTACATGACCATTGTATTGTACCCATCACAGTTTGGACCATTTTATCTTTAGTGTAAATGGACAAATCCGATTGCGTGAGTAATGCAGGCTGTTGACGGGCTGAGAAGTGTAACGCAAGATATGCACACTCGGTGTACATTTATTGGCAAGGATGTGTGAAATTACAGAGAAAGTTACGGAATAAATTTCGCGCAAAGTGCCATAATGTGTAATTTTGGTTTTTTTGTCTATCAGACCTAATTTTCTCTACTTTTGAGCAATTCTAGGCATTCCATCTACATCCATGTCACAGATGGCCTGAAGGGTCATGCTTTTTTGCATGATCATAAAAAACATTACTGAACAGATTTGGAGAAATTTTAGTCGTTTCACTTCGAAAACGGCCGACATTTTGAAAACAAATGTGAATATGGAAATCTAAAAAAAAAACACCACTCTTTTTAAATATTTATAGGTATATTCGTGCAAATTCTGGAAAATTTTGACAGAGAGCACAGAGAGCATCGGACGCCGGACGGACAGAATGCCATGCCAATAGTCAGACGGAAGGTCATATACCCTAATTTCGTAGAAAACAATTATTTCATATTTCTGAATTCATTCATCCATCTTCGAACAAAGGAAGTATCAAGCAACAGAAAGAAAGAACTGACGCAATGTATCTGTCTAACATAATTTCATTGAATTTTACACTGTTATATTAAACGTAGGAAACAACTGAATATTTACAGAAATAAACACAGTGAAACATACCATTACGTGTATATGCAATATAGAAAATAGTTGGCCATAGACTGTATATTATTTTTCGATACCATCATATAATTCACTCATACCTAATTTTTTGATACCATCATCTAATTCACTCATACCTAATTCACTCTATGACAATATGAGGAGTTATTGCGATGTACAGGGCTCTAGCTGTCCCTTCTTGTACAGCGACTATGTCCCCTACAGGAACGAATTATCCAACACAACTTCTGCTCTAAACTCACTCGCATCTAAGCGGTCCTGTCCAGCACAATCCGAGCGCTCGCTCCAGCACCCGTCGACCGCGTGGTTCCCTTTTCCCATCGCCTTTCCCGAAGCCTCCACTCCCAATGCCATGTCGACCATTTCAAAGGTCTCCTTATCATCCGTCGACGCGAAGTTCGTCACTGCTCGCCTCGGCTTCGAAAAGCTCTTTCCGGCGGCGTTGCGACCGACTCCATCCTCCTGATCTAGAAAGCTTCCCAAATGCCCGTCCATATGTTGTTCGTCGTCTTCAAGAAAGCCTATATTGATACGTGCCGTCGCATGCTCGTCACTGTGAGTGTCTTGCAAGTCGTTCTGTCTGACCCTATCGAGAGTGCTCCTCCATATGGTCGATATGGTTCCATCGCGACCAGAAGTCAGGGGCGTCATGCGCCGGATGGCGTGACGCTCGTACATTTCGTGCCTGTCGCAGGGATTAGATATGGAGTCTTTTCAAGTCATATAGTCATGTATTCTTACACCTTGAAATATAGCAAAGTGCACGACATCGATATAATATTTTTTAGGTTACCGAACCTATGGTCCGATACCCTATTGGCATGGCGTTGCGTCCGTTGTCTGTCGTCCGTCATTGTCCGCATTTTTATCTTTTTTTTGTTTAGGGGCGAATTTTTCTGAATTTTTGCACAAAAATGCTTAAAAATAATCCAAGAGAAGGTATTTTTTAGTTTTTTGATTTTCGCCTGTTTTTTTTTCAAAATGGTGGCCATTTTCGATGAAAAATCCCTGATTTTGGACTTTGGTGGCCATTTTCTCAAAATGTGTTGATATATATTTTTAGGTTACCGGCCCTATGGTCCGATAACCTATTGGCATGGCGATGCATCCGTCGTCCGGCGTCGTCCGTCTACATTATTATCTTTAAAGTTTAAGATCGAATCTTTCTGAAACTTTGCACAAAATTACCTAAAGATATTTCAAGAGGGGGTTACTATTTTTTTTTTTTGATTTTCACATTTTTTTCAAAATGGCGGCCATTTTCAACGAAAAACGGCCAATTTCTGACTTTGGCGGCCATTTTCTCAAAAACTTTTTGAGATTTTTGTTTCAAAACATTGCCCTCATATACCTCTGTGATGTGTATAAATTTCGTTGCCCCTGAATCGCCGGTCTGCGTGTGGCGGCCGTTTGCATGTTCTCGACTGGTCCCACATGGGACCTCCCCATGTTAAATTCTCTTATGATTTATAATGGGACACATCATGCCTAATATCTCACTTAATAGGATCTATATCTCACATAGGAAATGATATATGCTGATTATTGTCATGAACTTGAATTTGACCTCTGACCTCATTTTCAAAGTCAGAGCACAAAATGGCTAATATCTTGCTTACTATCGACTTTACAGCTTAGGGATCAATTGTGGCCATATAGGAAATGATATATGCTGAATATTGTCGTGACCTTGATTTTGACCCCTGACCTCACTTTCAAGGTCAGAGCACAAAATGGCTAATATCTCGCTTATTATCGACTTTACAGCTTAGGAATCAATTGTGGAATCAATATTTCGGTGACCTCGAATTTGATCTTGCCCTCATTTTCAAGGCCAGAGAACCAAAAAAGTTAATATCTCACTTGTTATCGACTGTACAGCTTAGGAGTCAATTGTGAACATATTGGAAATGATATATGCTGAATATTCTCATGACCTTGAACTTGACCTTTGACCTCAGTTTCAATGTCAGATCACAAAATGGCTAATATCGCATTTAATATCGACTTTACAGCTTAGGAATCAATTGTGGACATGTTAGAAATGATATGGGCTGCATCTTCTCGTGACCTTGAATTGACCAATGCTCTTATTTTCAAGGTTATGGGACAGAAGGCTAATATCTAAAATATACATTGTCCGGTAACCTTTCTTAGCCCTTGGGCTAATTTTTTTCTCTTTGATACATAATACTCCCCATATATACTCCTGTGATGTGTATAAGTTTTGTTGCGCTTGAATCGCTCGAAGTGGGCCATTTTGGCCCAAACTTGGCCCAAATAGGATTTTCCCATTTTAAATTCTCCTATGCTTTATAATGGAACACAATATTACCAATATCTCACTTAATATTGTGATTAGAGACTAGAAATCATTGAGGACATATAGGAAATGATATATGCTGAATACTCTCGTGACCTTGAATTTGACCTTTGACCTCATTTTCGAGGTCGGAGCAAAAATGGCTAAAATCTCTTTTATTATCGGCATTACAGCTTAAAATCAATTTGAGACATATAGAAAGTGATATATGCTGAATATTGTCATGACCTCGAACTTTACCTTTGACCTCATTTTCAATGTCAAAGCACAAAATGAATAATATCTCGTTCATTATCGACCTTACAGCTTTCCAATTAATGGAGCACATATAGGAAAAGATATATACTGAATGTTGTCGTGAATTTGACCTTTGACCTCATTTTCAAGGTCAGAGCATAAAATGGCTAATATCTCGCTTATTATCAACTTTACAGCTTAATAATCAATTGTCAACATATAGTAAACGTTATATGCTGAATATTGTCATGACCTTGGATTTGACCTTTGACCTCATTTTCAAGGTCAAAGCACAAAATGGCTGAAATATCGATTATTATCGACCTTACAACTTTGCAATCAATTGCGAACATATGGAAAACAATATATGCTGAACGTTGTCATGACTTTGAATTGACCTTTGACCTCACTTTCAAGGTCAGAGCACAAAATGGCTAATATCTCGCTTATTATCAACTTTAAAGCCTAGGAATCAATTGTGGACATATAGGAATTGATATATGCTGAATATTCTCATGAACTTGAATTCGACCTTTGACCTCATTTTCAAGGTCAAAGGACAAAATGGCTAATATCTTGCTTCTATATTGACTTTACAGCCTCGGAACCAATTGTGGACATATAGAAAATGATATACACTAAATATTTTGATGACTTTGAAATTGACCTTGACCTTATTTCCGAGGTCAGAGAAAAAAATGCCTAATATCTCACTTATTATCAATTTCACAGCTTAGGAATCCATAGTAAACATATAGGAAATGATATATGCTGAATATTTTGGTGACCTTCGACCTCATTTTCAAGATCAGAGAACAAAATGGCTAATATCTCGTTTATTTTAGATTTTACTGCTTAGGAATCAACTGCGAACAGTAAATGATATATGCTGAGAAGTCTCATGACCTTGAACTTGATTTTTGACATCATATCCAAGGTCAGATTGCAAATGGCTAATATCTCACTTATTATCAACTTCGCAGCTTAGAAATCAATTGTGGTCAAACTCCAAATGATATATGCTGAATATTCCCGTGACCTCGACTTGACCAATAACATTACTTTCAAGTTTCCTTTGACCTGATTTTCAAGGTGACAGCACAGAAAGGTTAATATAACACTTATTGACTTCATAGTGTGGGAATCAATGATGGACATATAGGGAATGTTATACGTCAAATATAGGGAATGTTATACGTCAAATATTCTGATGACCTTGAATTTCACATTTGCCTTCATTTTCAAGGCCACCGGACAAAATTGCTAATATCACTCTGATTATTGATTTCACAGCTTAGCATTCAAGTGTGGACATGATATATGCTGAATATTCTCTTGACCTTGAATTTAACGAGTGACCTGGCTAACATCTAAAATATTTAACATATATTGTCCAGTAACCTATCTTTGGCCCTTGGCCTAATTTTTACAGATCATCTAATGTGATTTAATCTTAATCCGAAAATTTCAGAATTTTACCTTGTCAGTATATTTAGTAGTGTGTTTGGATATGGAGTTGAAATTTGTATCGGTAGAATATACTCTCTAACTCTCGGAATACCGTCTTCATGCGGGATTAATAAGTATGATGCATTAACTTGTTGAACACCTAAAGTAGGCCTAAATAAGTTTGTAGTTCTGTACCATATATCTTACCGTGTAATGACCAACAACACCGTCCCACATACAGCAAACACGAAGAGCGTCACATCTATAACCGATGAATAAAATGTTACTTTGACCCATGCAACAACCTCAAATAATATTCATATACACTTTCAAAAAGCACATTCAAACAGGAGTACCCCATGATATCCCGTCGTCCGTGCTTTTGGCTGTCGAGTATGTTGTGACGAGTACGCGTGGATTTGTTTCATTTCCAAGCTTGGATTTAGAAGTCAACTCTTCTGGTATTTCAGCCTCCGTGGTTTCCATCCGGGCCCCATGAGTACTCGTGGGGACCAGCACCGTCGTGGTTGTAGGTGTCCTGGATAGTATGGACTGCGCAGCGCTACTAGCTTCGGACATGGTTGAAACATGTGGATTTGTGCTGGGTACAAACCCAGAGGGATCGGAACTACGTCTGGCGGCTACGGAACTGACAACTGCAAAAGTGGGATCACCTTCGAGAACGGACGTTATCATGCCTGGAGGCAATGAACCATCGGGTCCAGATGCCGCAATTGCTATCGAGGAAGTTCCTATTGCACTGGACGTATGGTGATCCAGGTGTGGAATCTCTGTGGTCGGGAGGTCATTGATGGTTTCAAATGTCCTTCTGGACACCGTTTGTTGTGGGTGTTCCATCGTATGGGACTGAGATCCAGGGGTGGCAACATTAAATCCAGAATGGAATGTCTTAGAATCAGATCCAGGGGCGATTGAGCCAGATTCAGGTTTCGTTGTTGCAGTTCCAGAAGTGACCGGGTGATTCGGCTCGAGTCTCTGTCCACTTGTGGAATTTTTCTCTGGAATGTGCGAGAATGGGGAGCCAGTAACCATGGGAACTGTCTCAGGATCCTCTGGGTCATCATTGAAGATCGTGTATCGCTGCGATGAACTGGCGTCAATAAGAAACAGGACTATGAAAGTCATGAACACATAGGTCTTTGGGGTCTTGCCTTGTGACGCTAACATTTTGACACAACATTCACACGCTATGCGAGTTCATGCAGTTTATACATATAAATTGTATTGTAACCGGAAGAAGTACATAGGAGGATTGGTGCTGGTGTGCAGAAAAAATAGTTTTGCCCGCAAAATCAGGAAATTGTGACTCGGGCATAGAATTGATTGCTTGATATTTAATCTTCATCACTCCGTAAATCAGAGTAGTCCAGGGTAGTTGCTACCACAAAAACGAATTGCATTGTGATAATCACTTGGGGTATTGTTAGATTGTGGTACATATAGCCAATGTAAACGCGACACACGGCACAGATTATATGTTGTACATTTCGAACGGTTATTGTGTGTGTGTGCAGAGTGGATTGGGGTAGTCATGCATGGTAATATTATATAAAATTGAACGCTCGGGAACTGAATGAATAAAAGCAATTTGTTTCCTTCCTTCTCGCTTACGTTCATATAAAATTAGACCAAAGGTTAAAAAGGTCACCGGACAATAATGTTTTATATTTAAAACAACGAAATGATGTAACGAAATGAATTGATATTTATAGCTATCATCTACTTCTGCAGAAATTGCATTGCAGTAAAATGTTCAATACTTGTTGACAAGACTACATGTTTGATTCGAAGCGTTTTGTCCTTTGCATTTGTTTACTCTTGAGCCTTGATGTTGTCATGGTGCGTGACCATGTTTTGTATCTATTCACGGTTTGGACCACTTTTGCTTTGTTATGCAAGGATACGTCCAATTATGTGTTGTAATGCAGGCTCGGGACAAGCAGAGCGGGGTAGTGCAAGATATTTACACCAGGCGTAAAAGGATTGTGCCGATGTCGTAAATTGAATTATTTTACGCTGGTAAGCATGTCAAGATGACTACATTATTCCCGATAAAATAGTGTGATACATGCACTGGATACGGTCATTAATAATACGTAGATTCAGACTCTGCTTGAAGTAACCTAATAAACTTTTGTCTGCAGTCATGCATAATCATAGGGTCGTCGTGTTTGATCTATTCCTCACAGTCTACATGCATAGCACATTTGCATAGCACAGGGCCGTTATTATGACACTAAATGTCCAAACTAAGGTCATGCCACATTGGAGAAAATCCTATATACATGACAATTGAAATACAATACCGAAATTAAATCACTGTATTCATATACATTTCTCACATTGACCATTATATGTAACGGCAAGGAAATACAAAATTATATAGAAAAGGGAAGACTACTAGATTCAACTTTAACAAACAATCATGCACCAACAGTGCATCGTGCATCAAGTAGTTCAAACCACATTTGAGGAGCCCGTGTGGACATTGTTCAAACACATCCAAAGGGCCAGTTACGGGTTGAATAAGCACTGATAATTCCGGGTGCCAGGCTCACTCGGTCGCTCGCTCTGGCCTGGCACACCTGTTTGCGCCGGAGCCTTGATCTTGTTGTGGTGCGAGACCGTCATCGCCGTGGTTCAATCGATAGCAGTCCCGTGATTAGTGGAGTGTTTATGTGTGAGCACACAGTGTTGGGAACTGTACATCATTGGTGGAGCACGGTTCACACTCCGAGACATGCCGGCCAGCATCTTAACGGATTAACACCGGTGATACAAGACAGTTTGGTGAGGGTCGTTTCGTGGATCTGCAGGGTATTTCAGTACATGAGTTGTACACGTGCTTCGATAATACATGAATGGACTGGAAATATTGTTTGAGTAAAGCATGGTGACAAACGATAAAACTTTGATATCACTTGCATTGTACAGCGTTGATTGAATGCTGTATTTTCAACAGTTGGATTATAGTTATGGTATTTGTTGTTCATGCGCTTGTTTCAATCGAGTTTGCATTATTTTACATCATATGTACAAATGTCACGAGGTGTACCACAGAATCAAGTTTAGTTCACGTGACGCTTTGGATTGAGTTCTTCTTGGTCTTGATATATTTATATGGACTCAATAGTATATACTATACATAGTTCCAAATGCAGATGGTGGGCCCAAAAATATAATGGTGTTTTCTTGGTCTTGAGGTGTTTATATCAACTCAATAGTATATACTATACCTAGTGCCATATGCAGATGGTGGTGGTCACAAAAATATAGTTTGCATTTAAGCAATACATCAGAAAATGTGAAGTAGATTTTGAATTGATTTTGAATACAATGGAACAGTACAGACATTGAAAGGAAGTCATACTCTGGTTTTCGTGGATCGGCAGGGTATTATAGTACATGAGTTGTACAAGTGCTTCAATAATACATGGTCTCTGTAAGATAAAACCTCACATTTTGCAGAGAAAATGAGAGCTTACCTCACCACAGGAAGTCATATTATTTTGACAGTTTCATTCACATGCTAAATTCTTTTTCTATCAACTTTCACAAAAACTGTTCTAGGCGCACTGAGCCTGCATATGGCCGCAACGCACCCGCGGCATAGTAAAACTGAAGTGTCTGTGGGATTCACCACCAGAAAGGGCATCAGGCCAGGATCAGACTTGACAAGAGCTCCACTTAGTGCGAGTCTCGTATTTCGAGCGAAATTACTCACTGGTTGTACTGTACAGGTACGACTTTTTAGAGGCATGCGTAGGTGGCAGGACACGCCATCACGATCATTTCGCTGTAGGGCAGCCCTCCGGTATTGAGTGCCCCCGGAGTTGGAACGAACAGGACGGACCCATCCGGAAGAGGTAATGGACGTCCCCTCCCATCCGAAGTCCGGAGACATACTCTCCCATTTGGACTTGTAGGGACAGGATGAAGTTCATTCCAACTATCCCGGCTGCACCAATATACGCAATGATCACTTCTTGTCCTGAAGTGTAACTGGCTAATCCATCAACCCATGGATAGGGATCCAGTGATTACCAGCCCTGAAGAGCTGATATCTGCCAGGGTCTCTCAGCTCAATGCTGTCGAGGGCGGTATGTACCTGTGGCTACGAGGGTCACTTCTGAACTTGAATCGACTAGGAACAACACCAGATTCCGCCTGAAAGTCAAGGGCAGGTCCAGCACGTGTCCGGACAAGCGCACACACAGGGCGATTGGCATCGAGTTGTCTGAGGCGCCGGGCTCCGGAACAGAATCCTCGTTGTCTGCCTCAGTGGCGGAGGAGCTGGGTGGATCATCAGGGACCAATCTGAGAAGAGTTACACACGTATCTACTTGAGGGTCGTTCGTAGATGATGCGGACTTGGGTGCCACATCGGGTCTATCTTTGAGATGATGTCATCTTTTCAAGGTGTAGATTGACTTATCATGCTTATCTGATGCATGCATTGCTGCAGGAATAGTAAACATTCAAATGCTAGCAGGAAAAATAACATCAACGTATTTCAGCATGGGTTGAGAAGGGAAATACATGTGCTAGAAATATGAGAATAGCAGGTTTTGATGTATTGTGAAACAAGTATTGACATTAGGGTATGTGTATCAGGTATATGACTTCTATTTCATGTTTATTGGATTCCTTGACCCTGTAAACATAGGGATAGCCACCAAAATTGTACTTCTAAGTGGAATAGAAGCGAAGATTTAAGCCAATATGTAATTTATCGAATACCGATGACGGCAATTTTGTTTTTCGCCTCTAAAAAAATTTCACCAAGGGTGCCAATCTGGCACCCGGCTGATTCTGACTACTTAGTGGTCAGCCAAAACACATCATAATGACGCCACTGCATGCTTTTCCTGAGAATGCCCATTTGGCAATATGTAACAAAGTTGTATGTTTGTACATGTACCGATCTTATTATTTTTCGCACTATACAAGCCTGGTATTTTATTATTGTATTCGTTGTTGACTGTTTATCCCTGGCGCCCGCCTGTTTGAATAACTCGCCAGGTGACCACTGTTGCACACGACTTGCCCAGCCCAGCCTGAGTACTGGTCAGCTTGATACACCTCACTGTCCAGGAACCAGGAGTCGACAGCTCCGACTCTCAGCTGGCACGAGTGATACTCGATTCAATATGAAACCATCAGGCTTTGTATACAGAAATGTATTGCACTTGCATACTTAACAACTCACTACCAATAACATCACACCACTCCTTTGCAAACATCAGTGACGCACGTTGCGTAGTCACAATCTGAGCCTCTATATAAACTTTGGGAGTGCTGACTTGGGGAGATTCATCTGGTGACGGGTTGTCACGCTGACACTCCTCACCACGACACCATTCAGCAGCATATGACGACAGTTCTTGAGTAGAGCAACCCTCAACGACTCCTGAGATACCTCAACCTGAATGAACATCGAGCTCTCGCAAGAGTTCCAGAGCCCCGTGGCACGGGAGACACCGACACTATGACCCGTTGTTTGGGGGTTACACCGATTTGTAGCACAGAACATACCAAACACACTGATTTAAAATATAACCCGGCCCAAGGCTTTAGGAGCCCACAGATGTGGGGACCTTCTGTTGGAGTGTTACACTTCAGTCAGGAGATCAGGGATTTCGCCTCCTTCCCTGGATTCTCGGCCTTCCCCAACACAATGAGAATAAAATATACCTGGTGCCACCATGAACGTGGACCTGACCCCAGGGGCTGGGTAGAGTCAGACGACACCACCTCCGGGCTTTCCCGACTCCGAGTCCCCAGCAGGTAATACCATACCCTAAAATGTACACGACCCTGACGAGGCCTCAATTTGTATGGCAATTATCGGTTATTGTCAGAATGTAAGTATCGATCTATTACCACGAATACAGCCAAATTTTGATCATTCCAATAACAAACATACAACATTTTGCAAGTAGCCGGTCCCCAGTATTGCTTTGAGTCAAATTACCGAAGGTATTCCAATAATTATCTTTCCAGAAGTTCCCCTGAGCCGAGTGCTCCAACCGCTCACTGATCCCGAGGCCATCCACGTCTGGTATTGGCGGCCGTCTGCCGCAAAAGTGAGCAACGCAACCTGGTACAACCCTGGCAGCAGATACAGGATCCCCGACCAATTCCGACCGAGGTGGTCACCGGTCAGGGCTGGGCTCCAGTCTACCCTGGGTGCCTTTGGCAAAATGGAACTCTATCCCGCAGCCATCACAAAAATGGTTACCTTCATGTTCGCTTCTACCCCTGATGTCTAGCAGTGTCCTCATTGTGACACGTCTTTTGAACGACCTCCGCAGGTAGTCGGGCACGTTCAAACGTGTCATCACCCATTCATCGCTTAGTGGGTATGTCCCGATGACTCCTGCAAGATGAAGACATGGTACAGGTGCGATCTGCTCCAAGCACACTACAAGCAAGCCCACCCCTCTCACAGTGGCGCACAGCTATTACGTCACAATACCCGATATCTGCCCCCTCACCCAGCAGGACATACACCATTCCCTTTCCTGCAGGAAGCCATGAGGGATTTGTTGCCCTCACTTTAGAAGGACGCGAACCTTAGATTACCCCTGACGCAGTTGGAGGGTGCCCCCAGCGCTGGACCTTTCACGCCCGTGACGAGATTGACTACCCCGTCGTCAACATTCCCCATGTCCAGCGGTCTCGTC
This sequence comes from Terebella lapidaria, assembly GCA_949152475.1. NCBI lineage: Eukaryota > Metazoa > Annelida > Polychaeta > Terebellida > Terebellidae > Terebella > Terebella lapidaria. The sequence continues at coordinate 33,333,283 of OX424558.1, forward strand.
CGGTTTGGCAATGCAAGGTATTGCCATCACCCGCTACATCAGACAAACCGGGGCATTCTCGTGACGATCAAGTGAGATCTACTCAGCCCGAGGCCAAGCGTGCCAAACTGCAGAGTGAGACCGGACATGTCGCCCCTGGATATGGGCTCGTAGCCGGTCCATCCCACGCACCCACCTACGATGAGGAGGGTCTCCTGCCCACTGTGCAATTGGCGTTACAGGAGTGTGACATGTTCCGGACCTGTCTGGTCCAGATCCAGACCAAAATGCAGGTCTCTAATCAGAACGCCGACGTCATTGTTAATAGCCTAATCGGTGGACTCTTCCTGCGACTGGGAACGGCCGATGATATGCAAAGATTGCGCGGGGTATGCCCAAAGCGACCTGTACAAGCAATTATGCACAGCCGTCGTTTCGCAGCATCAAGAGTTCCAGTGATAATGTATCCCAAAAATAAACGATGTTGCGGTGAATAGCGTTTTGTGCTTTACTATTCGTCTATCGGTAAAACATTCAAACCATTCATCGCGTCTTTTATTTGGAGGTATTGCCCACCGCATCCTCTTCCTGAGACAGACAAAATTATATTGATCATATTATATAAATTCTAAATTTAACTATGTTTGGAACTTTTACCTCTATGGTTATTTTCGGACAGAGGGTGTCTCCAACCTAAACTACCAAACATAACGCTCTTCCAAATTGGTGTATATTATATTTTAAATCGAGCCATCAATTTCCAAAATTGAAACATGTTTCAAAGTATGTTTCAAATTGTATGTTTCAAATTAGAAATTACCGGTCTCCAATCAAGGGATCATTCCATTGTTATTTTTTTGGACCAGATTCTTTGTATGATTATTTTCATACCAAAATTGTATATATACAATGTCATAGGGTCTTTGTAGCCGCGTTTCGGTAAGGACTGGTCCTATGTATTTCATTTTCACCCTGAATAGGTACTTGCTCCACGTGTTGGCCAATTTTGGAGTATTGACCATTCCCTCTGTGCTGTTCTCGTCGTTTATTAGTCATTACAATGGGAGACACATCGTGGTCCGAGCGTCTGATTGCATATATAGATCAAGTAGAATACCTCGAAATAACCCGTTTTATTAATTGTGTTAGCCCGAATAAGCTGCATGACGGTCTGCAACCCTGGTCACTGGGCTCAGTTGGCCAGGTACCATATCACGAACAAGAACTGCCTTTAAAGCATGAGGCCACACACGTTCGTCAGGGGCGTGTAAAGGAATTCTGGAAAGATAGGGCAAAATTTGATAGCAGGTGGTCTTGGGGCCGCTAAAGGCCCTCAAAAGCTGGAACCCGTTGCATAATATCTGATGGGTTTTCGCCTCATTTAGATAGATAACACATTAAAATACATTGGTAAATGTGACAGAGAATCTTGATTCGTGGAAGGCTTTTGCGGAGTGCAGAGTTTGATGAAAGTTTTTTTATATTCAGCCTCTCTCGTGACTCAGCTGATGTCATGACTCTATATGACACCTTGAAGAGTGACGCAGCTGGGGAGGGAGAGGTGGGGGGTAAACTCCTTCGTTGCAAACAAATGGGATAGAAAGTTCTATAGAATAGGTATGGAGCCCTAGCCAATTTCCAGCCCTTTTCCAGACCCATATCAATTCGAAACCCCTATGCACGATAGCTCGTTAATATAAATTCAACATGCTACATGAACTTAACTTGTACGCTTAGGCTCCATTATTCATATCTATACATATATTATCGGACTTGTAAAATAACATTTTTTGGGTGAAACATTTCGTCAAACTGCATCGAACGAGAAAAATTGCTATAAAACATATTTCCGCAAAGCATTGTGCACCCTGTCACAAGTACCGATTTAGGGTTTAAATTAGGACTTCAAGATTGATTATCAGCAGATGTTTATAGATGCCAGCAGGTGTACTGTAGAATCAAATTTTATTTATATATTGCTTTGGATATAGACGTTTCATAGAATCAAATTGTATTTATATATTGCTTTGGATATAAACGTTTCATCTTGTGGTGTTTTTATATGCATATGCAAATGATAATTTCACAAATAAAATTTGCATGTAAACAATACATCGCAAAGTGGAATATTGAATGTTAGTATCAGCTGAGCAGTGCCAACATCATACTATTTGGGGAAAAAAATTAATTGTTCTGATCAAGCCACACGAGGGAAAGAAAACAAGGTCAATTACATTAAATGGAAGTCGTGCTCTGATTTGGGACCATTGTTGCGAATATTCCGCACATGACTACTATCCTCCCTTTCGGGAGGGTTGTGAAGATCTAAGGAAATCAAAGTGTTGTGCTGTATTAGGATGTGTCGCGGAATGTTCAGAGGTTTGGTTGCGTCAACAAGGAGGCGGTTAGAGCACAGGTGGTGTGCAGAAACGTATTGGGGAATTCGACTTGCATCTCTAGTAACTTGTCTAGCCTTGTGATTCGTTTTCATTTGATGTGATCTCACTAGTGAATTTATCACTAGGCTATCTTGCTTATTTTTTTGCATTCGTACTGCGACAATGCACTACTATTTAAAACAGGTGTGTTGGCTATGCATGTGCTAGTTATGTGCAGTTACCAACAAAATGTGTAATTAGAAAGCATGGGATGTGTTCAGGATCCGTATCAATACTCAGTACTATATTTATGCTCTAGAATACAAACATTTGCGATATGCCAGTCCATTACTGTATACTACCCATGTCTCTACTATGTATCATATGGATATTTTTTTAACACAAATTCTGATTTGTGCTTTACTATTCGTCTATCGGTAAAACATTCAAACCATTCATCGCATCTTTTATTTGGAGGTATTGCCCACCACATCCTCTTCCTGAGACAGACAAAATTATATTGATCATATTATATAAATTCCAAATTTAGCTATGTTTGGAACTTTTACCTCTATGGTTATTTTCGGACAGAGGGTGTCTCCAACCTAAACTACCAAACATAACGCTCTTCCAAATTGGTGTATATTATATTTTAAATCGAGCTATCAATTTCCAAAATTGAAACATGTTTCAAAGTATGTTTCAAATTGTATGTTTCAAGTATGTTGAAGTATGTTTCAAATTCGAAATTACCGATCTCCAATCAAGGGATCATTCCATTGTTATTTTTTTGGACCAGATTCTTTGTATGATTATTTTCATACCAAAATTGTATATATACAATGTCATAGGGTCTTTGTAGCCGCGTTTCGGTAAGGACTGGTCCTATGTATTTCATTTTCACCCTGAATAGGTACTTGCTCCACGTGTTGGCCAATTTTGGAGTATTGACCATTCCCTCTGTGCTGCTCTCGTCGTTTATTAGTCATTACAAGGGGAGACACATCGTGGTCCGAGCGTCTGATTGCATATATAGATCAAGTAGAATACCTCGAAATAACCCGTTTTATTAATTGTGTTAGCCCGAATAAGCTGCATGACGGTCTGTAACCCTGGTCACTGGGCTCAGTTGGCCAGGTACCATATCACGAACAAGAACTGCCTTTAAAGCATGAGGCCACACACGTTCGTCAGGGGCGTGTAAAGGATTTCTGGAAAGATAGGGCAAAATTTGATAGCAGGTGGTCTTGGGGCCGCTAAAGGCCCTCAAAAGCTGGAACCCGTTGCATAATATCTGATGGGTTTACGCCTCATTTAGATAGATAACACATTAAAATACATTGGTAAATGTGACAGAGAATCTTGATTCGTGGAAGGCTTTTGCGGAGTGCAGAGTTTGATGAAAGTTTTTTATATTCAGCCTCTCTCGTGACTCAGCTGATGTCATGACTCTATATGACACCTTGAAGAGTGACGAAGCTGGGGAGGGAGAGGTGGGGGGTAATCTCCTTCGTTGCAAACAAATGGGATAGAAAGTTCTATAGAATAGGTATGGAGCCCTAGCCAATTTCCAGCCCTTTTCCAGACCCATATCAATTCGAAACCCCTATGCACGATAGCTCGTTAATATAAATTCAACATGCTACATGAACTTAACTTGTACGCTTAGGCTCCATTATTCATATCTATACATATATTATCGGACTTGTAAAATAACATTTTTTGGGTGAAACATTTCACTAAAGTACCGATTTAGGGTTTAAATTAGGACTTCAAGATTGATTATCAGCAGATGTTTATAGATGCCAGCAGGTGTACTGTAGAATCAAATTTTATTTATATATTGCTTTGGATATAGACGTTTCATAGAATCAAATTGTATTTACATATTGCTTTGGATATAAACGTTTCATCTTGTGGTGTTTTTATATGCATATGCAAATGATAATTTTACAAATAAAATTTGCATGTAAACAATACATCGCAAAGTGGAATATTGAATGTTAGTATCAGCTGAGCAGTGCCAACATCATACTATTTGGGGAAAAAAATTAATTGTTCTGATCAAGCCACACGAGGGAAAGAAAACAAGGTCAATTACATTAAATGGAAGTCGTGCTCTGATTTGGGACCATTGTTGCGAATATTCCGCACATGATTACTATCCTCCCTTTCGGGAGGGTTGTGAAGATCTAAGGAAATCAAAGTGTTGTGCTGTATTAGAATGTGTCGCGGAATGTTCAGAGGTTTGGTTGCGTCAACAAGGAGGCGGTTAGAGCACAGGTGGTGTGCAGAAACGTATTGGGAAATTCGACTTGCATCTCTAGTAACTTGTCTAGCCTTGTGATTCGTTTTCATTTGATGTGATCTCACTAGTGAATTTATCACTAGGCTATCTTGCTTATTTTTTTGCATTCGTACTGCGACAATGCACTACTATTTAAAACAGGTGTGTTGGCTATGCATGTGCTAGTTATGTGCAGTTACCAACAAAATGTGTAATTAGGAAGCATGGGATGTGTTCAGGATCCGTATCAATACTCAGTACTATATTTATGCTCTAGAATACAAACATTTGCAATATGCCAGTCCATTACTGTATACTACCCATGTCTCTACTATGTATCATATGGATATTTTTTTAACACAAATTCTGAATCTAACAAGTAGTGGCTATTACGGTATAGTGCTTCTAGCGCACGGATGTTATTGCAGAACTATGTGTACAGTGGAAACAACTACATTTAACACACTGTCAGCCCCTGGTGACGCCAGTGTGTCTTTGGATAAACTATTTTGTGGGGCTTTGTTTCTATTGTGAAATGTTGTATTTTACGTTTGTTTATTGGCAACATCAAAATCGGGCAGTTTTGGTAGTAATACATTGATGCTTACATTAATGTCACAATGGCTAGCCTCGCTACATTAAGGATAAGCATGAGGTTAGAAAACTCGAAATAGATACCAACAAACAGGCAAATCCATATTCCAAAATTGAATTCATGGACGAATTTTACGAAATTTCTGACGGACTACATCAGTAAACTAATAGATGCATATGAAACTTAGGAACTCTCGATTCGGAGAATCGGGATCTGTGTGATTCATGGAAATTTAATTGCCTTAGAACTCTTGAAGTGAATTCCGGTTCGAATATATTTTCGAGTATGTCCAAAGACCGCTATCAAAGACCATAGCGGTCTTTGGATTATTACTCCATCACCTTTGACGGGCTAGTCCATTGTTCGTTGATAAGAGAAAGTTAGTTATTCTCTATGGCTAGAATATTTGCAGAGCATCAGTCATTGATTATTGGTTTCATTGAAGTGTTGGCGTACTCCCATTAGAGACTTTAGAGGGCTATTTTTCAAGCAGTGTAAATAATTGCATAAATTTCACCTGGAATTACTCAAAATATTTAAAGCAGATAGCACCCATGCCATCCACAATCAACTCTGGGGATGTATGTTGTTGTGTAATAATATTACTATTTGAAACTAGATGTCAAGGCTCAAATACGCCTTGGAGACCTTTCGGTGTTAAGACTAATTTATAATATTTATAATATTTCCGAAATATCGACGAAAATGAAAAGTGCCAACTTGGCAAAAAAGTTCATCCATAATACATCTTAGATATATTTGTCTACATGTAGTGCAGGGAATCCGAAAATAACGTCCGTTTTGCTCTACGACGTTTTTGAGATATTGACGAAATGAAATAATGCTGACTCAGCAAAAAAAAAGAGGTTGAGGTCAGGGGTCATCCCTAATACACCCTCAGACATGTTTCTGTATAGGGCGTCGAGTCCGAAAATATTGTTCGTTAGGTCTATGACGCATTGTTTTTGAGATATCGACAGATATGAAAAATGCCGACTCTGCGAAGGAATTTAAGGTCATGATCAAAGTTCATCCCTGAATACCCCTTAGACATGTTTGTTTAGGGTGACGAGTCCGAAAATAAAGTCCGTTTTTCTCTACGGCACACTGTTTCTAAGATATCAACGAAAATGAAAAAGCTGAGGCGGCAAAAAAAATGTAAGGTAAAGGTCAAAGGTCACCCTAACACCCCTTTGACCTGTTTGTCTAGCGCGATGAGTTAAAAAATAACATCCATTTCGCTCTGTGACACACCGTTTCCGAGATATTGAAGGTCAAGGTCAAAGGTCATCTCTAATACCCCCTTGGACATGTTTGTCTGGGGCGACAAGTCCGAGAATAATGTCCGTTTTGCTTTATGATGCACTTCCCCGAGATATGTATGAACGCCTCAGAGTGAATCAGCAAAAATTCTTTTGAGATCTTAGTCGAAGATCATTCGGATTGATATTTCAAAATCAATGGGGTTCTTCCGTGGTGGTATGTGAACCTGTATGTGAAGATTTGCAGCCATTGCTTGACTACTTTTTAATGATCGTCCAGAAACCAAGTCTCTTGATGAATCAGAAGAAAACTGTGCCTGTCAAACCAAATGATGTGCACGTGCGAACTCAGAAGACATCGATGCGACAATGACGCGCCGATTGGGCACGGCTCGTTTACAGACTCGGCTACAGAATAGAGGGACGATCTGAGCACCACATTGTCTTATGGAGAGAGTGATTCGGACCGCGCTGAATCCACTGCATGCACGAAATGGAATGCAATAAACACTCGCAACGCTTGCTGGTTACGAACGTTTTATATGACAGTTTCTTACATAGCATTGCAAATGGTCACTTAAGCAAGGACACTATGTGTCCCTACAACCATTTCGTTTCTCTCCATCTGCAAAATAGTTATTAATGAATTTCCACACCGTAATATCTAATCCACTGTTATTTCGTGGTAATTTGTAGGCATTACCACTACATTGGTATAGTAGTAATTTAAAACATCATGCCATTATCTGTGCAACAACAATTCATGATGTGGCCCCACATTTTACCTTCTCCCCTCGTATATCAATAATCCGGTCAATAAAATGTTGTTGGAATGTATATTACACAATATATTGCTACCTACGGACCAGGATACAACCGATATGACACGAGGAAAATTCTCCTAAGAACCCACTGTACAGTTCATTTCATTCAACCAGTGGGTATGTTATACTCAAAATGTATATCTAAGTCGGTGACGCTTGACTCGGTGACACGACAAGCATGTTGAGTAGTTTAGGAATTACTAAAAAATCACGAAATACTTGTGCATATGAACAGGATATTTGAAACATGAGATGGTTATCTTAACTCCTATGTCAAGATTATTCGAATACAGTGTCCAGAAATTTTTGAAAATGACGAGGAATGTCATCACCGTGTCAAAATTAGGTGAATATTGATGGAAGAAACCTTATTTCTCGAGAATATCAAGCGCTACTAATATTTATGAAATACATAAATTTGTAGTAGTATCTCGGACAACGTATCATCCCCGTCAGTTACTATATATAAGCATTATATTGCAGAAATTACATTTTTTTACCGTGTGACGATCTTCTGTCCAAAACTACTGAGCTCAAGTCGGTGACAATAACATGACCTGACCCCTAGACAATAGAACTAGGTCAGTCACCGACTTAAGATATGTTGCAGGGTGTGTATGCAAATGCATAGAAAAACTTAAAATTGTCGAGAATGAAACCCTGCCATACATTCAAATTCTGCAAACCGTCTGACATCCCCACCAGTATCTTGCACAGCAGTAGTTCAGACCACTTTCATCCGAGGTGTGAACCGATGGGGGCATTGGGCAAACACATCCAAGGAGCTAGTTACTCATTGAATAGACGCTGCCAATTCAAGCCACCTGGCTCGCTCGCTTGTTTGCGCCGGAGCCTTGATCTTGTCCTGGTGCCAGACCGTCATCGCCGTGGCTCAATGGATAGCAGTCCCATGATTAGTGGAGTGTTTATGTGTGAGCTGACACTGGCGTGGAACTGTACATCCTTGATGGAGCACGGTTCACACCCTGAAACATGCCGGCCAGCATCTTTACGGATTAACACCGATATTGCAAGACAGTCTGGTGAGGGTCGTTTCGTGGGTCTACGTGGTATTTCAGTACATAAGTGTTACAAATGCTTCTATAATACATGAATGGACTGGAATATTATTGTCTGGCTAATGCATGATGACAAAGTTTATAACTTTGATATCACTTGCAATGGACAGGTATAATTTAATGACTTTTGTCTCAATGCTTGGATTATAGTTATGGTATTTATTCATGTGCTTATTTCTATTGAGTTTGCATCATTTTACATCATATGTACAAAGGCCACGAGGTGTACCACAGAATCAAATTTACGTGACGCTTTGGATTGTGTTTTTCTTGGTCTGGAAGTATTTATATTAACCCACTAGTATATACTATACATAGTTCCATATGCAGATGGTTGTCACAAAAATATAATGTGCATGTAAGCAATACATCATAGAATGGGATAGTTTTTTTTTAATTCAGCAGAGCAGTCATTCCATTACCAGAAAAAGTGGTACAAACTGTGCACCATTATTGGCAGACCTGTTTTCATACTCATATGGATCAGATTTCATCCAGCATTTACAACGAGGAGGTTCTAAGAAACTAACATGTAATTTTAATTTCACTTTCTGATACATATACGATGTTTTGTCGCTGAAAAATCCCATGTTTGGTGATTAATTGAATGTCATATATCCTAAAGAACTTGAAATTAAGGATACTACAGACTCCGCTAATTTTTCCAACTATCTACACCTGAAGTTGGACATTGATAATGATTCTAACCTGTCAACTAGATTATATGACAAACGTGATAATTTAAATTTTTCCATAGTCAATTCCCCTTTTCTAAGCAACAACATTCCTATGTCATCAGCATGTGGTGTGTTTGTTTCTCCACTTATACGCTATTCCAGAGCTAGTTGCAAATATGAGGACTTTGTCTATCGAAGTGCCCAGCTAGTCTCTAAACTGCTGCGACAAGGATATGTTTTACCAAGACTTATAGCTGCCTTTAAGAATTTCTATGGACGTCACATGATCTGGTTGATAAACACACCAAATCCATGTCTGCCATGCAACTAGATCTATTTTCATGGAAACTTTGGGGAATTCATGACGGGTGCCACTAGTGGGGCAGGAAATGCTCACTCTTTCCGGAACACCTGATTGCACCTCCTAATGGCCATTTTGGGGGGTTCATGAGTTTCTCTGTCATTTTTGTTTTCTCTCACTTCATATGTCTGATATGACTTTCTGTCCCCGGACTATGAGATTGGATAACGGACCCTGTTTCGTTTGATAACGAACCCGGTATTGATTCTACGTCTTTTGTTCCCATAGAACCCAGAGGAGTGATTACAAATTGAATGGCATTGAAAAAATGTCATGCTCTGATTTTCGTGGATCTGCAGGATATTACAGTATATGAGCTGTACAAGTGCTTCGTTAATACAGGAATGGGCTTGAAATATGGTTGTCTGACTAAAGCATGGTGCTAAAGGGTCTAACTTTGATATCAACTGCTTTAGATAGGAATAATTGAATGTATTTTCAGGGTTTGTATTATAGTTATGTTTTTTATGCTCTTGTTTCATTGAGTATGAATTAGGATTTCAAAATTGATTTATCAGCAGATGTTTATATCGAGATGTATGGTAGAATCAAATTATAATAATTGATGCTTTGGACATGAACGTTTCAACAGTTTCGTCCTGTGGCATTCATATATGCATATGCGGATGATAGTCTTAGAAATATAATTAGCATGTCAGAAAAACATCGCCAAAAACATTGGAATACTTCATTTCAATATCAGCTGAGTAGTACGAATGTCATATTATTCGGGAAAATATTATTAATTATTTCAAAAAACCAAATGAAAGAATGAATACAATGTAAATGACATTGAATGGAAGTCGTGCTCTGATTTTGGGGCCACTGTTGCGAATATTCTGCAATCTGCACGCGACGTATGTATGGAATGTATGGAAATCAAATTGTTTTGCTGTATTAGGATGTGTCACGGGAAGTTTAGAGGTCTGTCCCACGGTAGCCTCACGAGAATCGAGGAGGTGTGATTGCGTCAACAATGAGAAGGTTGGAGCACATGTGGTGTGGAAAACCCTATTGGGAATCCCAGTTTGCAACTGTGGTAATTTCACTAGCCTTGCAATCCATTTTCATTTTGTGTGATTGCCTTGGTTGGTTGTTTTTTTTTCTCGTAATATGACGATCTACAATTCAGCTTTGATGTTATCTTAAACTAATGTATTGGCTGTGTACATGCGATTTATTATTACCCACAAAATTGTAATTACGAAACATATCGCATATTTAAGACCCGCATCCGGTAGGGTATTCTAAAATATCAGCCTGAAACTGCCTGAATTGCACTTTGTCAAATTGTTAGTAGTAATACTATACAAATATTGGATGATGGGGAGTCCAATACAGAGTTTACGGGATTCTGAAAAGTTATATTGGACGAGGCGCAGCCGAGTCCAATATAGCTTTTCTGAATCCCGTAACTCTGTATTGGACGACCAGCATCCAGTCTTTGCTATATTATTAACAGCACGCTATTTGTAACAACCACGCTGATTGGCTGCTATCGCGTCATCGTCCAATATACGCAATCCCATATACATGACTCTGATCCAATATACTCTTTTTTCAAGGAACAGACAAGCTGATTGATTGAGGCGACCGCAGTGTCCGATACACAAGTACAACATACCATTTCGGGATCCAACATACATAATTTGGGAGTGGCACGTGATACAAATGAACCGATCAAAGAAGATGATTCGTGCCAATTTAATAATATTATACAAATATTGGATGATAGGGAGTCCAATACAGAGTTTACGGGATTCAGAAAAGTTATATTTGAAGAGGCGCAGCCGAGTCCAATGCAGCTTTTCTGAATCCCATAAACTCTGTATTGGACGACCAGCATCCGATCTTTGCTATAATTAACAGCACGCTATTTGTAACAACCACGCTGATTGGTTGCTATCGCGTCACCGTCCTATATACGCAATCCCATATACATGACTCGGAACCAATATACTATTTTTTCAAGGAACAGACAAGCTGATTGGTTGAGGCGACCACGCTGTCCAATACACAAATGCAATATACCATTTCAGGATCCAACATACATAATTTGGGAGTGGCACGTGGTACAAATGAACCAATCTGATAAGATGATTCGTGCCAAGTTATTAATATGATGTAATGTCTCCAACGCCATGGTGTGGTAGTAACAAAAAAGGTTATTATTTTAGGTTAGAATATAAATGTTATGCTAAATGTTATCGTTCTACAACTCGGCACACTTTACCTGGGAGCCAAACGGCAATTCTTTACAAAATTTCAGACTTTTTTCACAGAATTTGAAGAAGTTGGCAGTCTAACCCAATGTTAAATTTCAGCCCAAAACGTGATTTCGAGAATCTGAACATATTCGAGGATTTGGTCATGCATACATCCATCAGGATTCAAAATATTATTGGTATTTTGGACCAGAAATCACGTTGGGGTGTATTCTACACAAACATATTGATTTCGAAAGATTGCCCTGATACAAAACCGAGCAAATGCACAAAATTTTGTGCGTACCCAGAATTTGAATGACAGGGCTAAATTTAACATTCGGGCAGATTGCCAAATTTTTCAATTTTCGCAATAGAAATCTGTAATTCGGTAGAATATTGCCGTTTGACTCTCAGGTGGAATATGCCAAGTTATGGAACGATACCGTTTAGCATCGCAAACATATCAGCGAAAAGCAGTGTAAACGAGTTAGAAAAATCAAAGTATAGCAACGTGTAATAATTCAAGAAATGATTTATTGTAATGGTTAACCACCAGAATGACAAAAATTTATTGAATCTGGTTTACCAGGTCTAATGTGTGAAGCTGCTTTCATATTTACACAATGTAGACAAAAATATCCACATGTAAATTTGTTTTCAAGGCTTCCTGTGTGGACCAATTCGAAACAAATTCCCTGACCCCTGGCGTGATTTGACTTGGTGAGGCTATTTTTAGCTGTACTGTCTGCCCCTGATGACGCTGGTGTGTGTTTGGATAAACTATTTGGTCGGGCTCTGTTTCTATTGCAAAATGTTGTTGGTGTATTGGTGGTAATAGATTGATACTTACATGTATATGGGAAATGTGAAATTATACTGTCGTACTTATGCAGATTTACAACTGGGCTCGTTCATGTGGGTTATCATTGCTTCTCGTTGCAATGCCTAAATTCGCTAGATTTGTGGTGACTTTTTGTTGTATTTTCTTCAAAATACGTTTATTGTCTTCCGGTGAGTATTTGTCTCATATGTGCTCAAAACTCAATTTGAGCTATGGTCCCACAAAGTTGACGCTGTCAGGGCTACATAGGGTGTTATCCCTCACACCAGTAAATTGAGGGGGGGGGGGGGGGAGGTAAATAAAGAAAAATGAAAACAAAACATACATAGTAAAGAAAAGAACAATCCATTGTGAAAACAAACACAATAGTAAACACTTATGATTTGTGACGAATATAAACAGTAGCAAATTCACCAAGAAGTGGTGAGAAGAGACTAGTGATCGCAACAACTGAATATCTATAGCCATATTGTACTTCTGCAGATACTGCATTGCTGCAGAATGTTCAATAGTATTCACGTTGACTAAATTGTACATGTTTGACTCTTAGCGTTCCGTTTAAGCACATTTGTTTGCTTTCCATCCTTGATATTGTCCAGGTGCGTGACCATGTATTGTACCCATTCACAGTTCGGACCACTTTATCTTTTTATGATGCAATGATACATCCACGTGTGTGTTGTAATGCAGGCTCGAGGCAAGCAGGGGAGGGTAGTGCAAGAGATTCACACCAGGCGTAAAAGGATTGTGATGGTGTTGTAAATTGAATTATTATACGCTGGTAAGCATGTCAAGATGGCTACATTATTCCCGATGAAATATTGTGACACACGCACTGATTGCGTTTTGCAAATAGATTCGGACTCTACTTGAACTAACCTAATAAGCTTTTGTCTGCAGTCATCCTCGCACGAACAGAAACGGATGCATTATCATAGGGTCGTCGTGTTTGATCTATTCCTCACAATCTACATGCTTAGCACTTTTGCCAAGCACAGGGTCGTTATTATGACACTAAATGTCCAAGCTAAGTTCATGCCACATTGGAGAAAATCTCATATACATGACAAGTGAAATACAATACTGAATTACTGTACATGTATTCATATACATTTCCCACATTGACTATTGTATGTAATTGCATGAAAATACAGTTATATGCCAAAAAAAGGAGAAAACTGTCTTAGATTCAAATTCAACAGACAATTAGGCATTACCAGTATATCGTGCATCAAGTAGTTCAAACCACACTTGAGGTGTAAACCCGTGTGATCATTGGTCAAACACATCCAAATGGCCAGTGACGGGTTGAATAAGCACTGATGATTCCGGGTGCCTGGCTCACTCGGTCGCTCGCTCTGGCCTGGCACACTTGTTTGCGCCGGAGCCTTGATCTTGTTGTGGTGCGAGACCGTCATCGCCGTGGCTCAATCGATAGCAGTCCCGTGATTAGTGGACTGTTTATGTGTGAGCAGACATTGTTGGGAACTGTACATCAGTGGTGGAGCACGGTACACACTTCGAAACATGCCGGGCAGCATCTTTACGGATTACCACCGATAATGCAAGACAGTTTGGTGTGGGTCGTTTCGTGGTCTGCAGGATATTTCAGTACAGGAGCTTTACAAGTGTTTCGATAATACATGAATGGACTGGAATAATGCGTGGTGACAAAGTATATAACTTTGATATCACTCGCTTTGGATAGGATTAATTGGATGGTTTTTTTTTTCTCAACGTCTGGATTATAGTTATGGTATGTATTTTCCATGTGCTTATTTCAATTGAGTTTGCATTATTTTACATCATATGTACAGATGCCACCAGGCGTACCACAAAATCAAGTTTAGTTTACGTGACGCTTTGGATTGGGTTCTTCTTGGTCTTAATATTTTTATATGGACTCAATAGTATATGCTTTACATATTTCCATATGCAGATGGTGGTCACAAAAATATAATTGGCATGTAAGCAATACATCATGAAATGGGATAGTAGATTTTGAATTCAGCGGAGCATTACAGACAATCCATTACCAGAAAAAGTTATTCTTGTTTCCATAAACTCGGGGAGGAGTGAATATAAGGTAAATGGCATTGAAAGGAAATCGTGCTCTGATTTTGGGGGACATTGTTGCTAATATTCCGCACGTGACCTGTATCCTCCCTGTTGGGAAGGGTTGTGAAGATGTAGGGGAATCAAATTGTTGTGCTGTATTAGGATGTGTCACGGAAGGTCTATACTGCCTTGGCCTCATGAGAGTCGAGAAGGTGTGATTGCGTCAACAACGAGATGGTAAGAGCACATATGGTGTGGAAAATCCTATTGGGAAATTTGACTTGCAACTCTGGTAACTTCTCCAGCCTTGCGATTCGTCTTCATTTGCTGTGATTTCACCAGCGAATTAATCACCAGGCTGACTTGGTTAGTGATTTTTTCTCTGGTAGTATGACAATGCACAATTCAGCGTCTATTCTATTTACAACAAACGTGTTGGCTGTGCATGGACCATATGTGCAATTACCCACAAACCATGAACTACAAAAGATGCGACTTGTTCAGGACAGGTATCCGGTAGGATGAGCTGGGTATTCAATACTAGAGTGCCTCTAAATTGCTGTTCATTGCCAAATTGTTAGTAGTAGTATTGTGATATAGCTTCAGTGTAAATATGTTTGGTACAACATTCAGTCCTATAACTGAGCTTTCAAATACAAAGATTTGCCATATACCAAGGCAATACTATACACTACACACCTGTCTCTGTTGTGTACAATTATATGGCTAATTTTTAAACACAAATTCTGATTTTAACAAGTAGTGGATATTACGCATATTGCATCTGTGCTGCTGTGCATAGTTCATGTTTTCGCAGAACTTGATGTCACAATGACTAGTGTCGCTGCAATAAGGATTATCACGAGCTTATAAAAGTAGCCAACATACAGACAAAAGCACAAGACCGAATCCATGGACGAATGTTACAAAATATGTAAACCACTACAAAAGTAACCACTAGATGTATGTGAAACTGAGCAATCCTTCTCAATTCAGAGAATGGGGATCTCATTTAGGCACCTGGAGCAAGTATAAGACCTCACACACAATCAACAAAAGTACCCATTGGAATATTCCCTTTCCTAAAAGCAAGCAATTTCTGAATCGTGTTTCTCTTCTAGAAATATTCTACAGTTGCAAATACTGAAGTGTATATACTGGGTAATGAAAAACTGGGTAATTTCATTGTGAACACGAGGAGCAATTGGGATTTATAACCGATAGAAAGAGTAGCAAATTGACCGAGCCATGGTGAGCAGCAAATAGTTTTAGCAGGAAGTGAATTGAGATATGGGCAGTCATAACGTAATTCCGCGGAGATTGCAACAAAATGTTTAATGTTATAACCCTTTGACCAGAGCTAATGTATAACATTTGTTTGTTGTAGAGCTTTGATGTTGTCCTGGTGCATGATCATATATTGTAATTATTCATAGTTGGCACCACCTGAACTATTTGTTATAAATTGACAAACCCAATACCATTTAGTCATGCAGATATATATTGTTTACAAGTAGAGGGACATATTAAGGCATGCTATCGCCACCGTGTGAGTTAGGATTGTCGCACTGTGGAAAATAAATTATTCTGCTCTGGTAAGCATGCCAAGAAGACTACATTATTCCGCAACGTTTGCAATCCCCTTGGCATACACTCGAGGATTTGTCCTACACAGCTTTGTTCGTTGTCTTGCTTGTACACGTGTATCCTTGCAAAAACACAAATGAAATGCCCTCTCACAGGGTCATGTTCAATCATGCAATCAGTGATAGCACACTTTCGTGGCTGTGTGGCTATTTGCTTAGCGGTCAAAGCTAAGTGCTTTACAAAACTTTATATTCTTGAAAAATACAATCTACATGACAACGCGGCTAATATCAGTGAGCAGACCAGTCAGAAACAACAACTGCAAAATATTCGCTTGGCTTGTATAATGTTTATACAATGTTATACTTTGCTCAGGTATTATATTCTTGCTATATGTTATTGCATACAAACAACTTCAAATTGTCAAGGATGAAAACCTGTCGTACATTGAAATTCTGCAAATCATCTAGCATACCCACCAGTATCTTACACATCCAGCAGTCCAGACCGCGTTCATCTCTGGTGTGATCCCATATGGACATTGGTCAAACACATCCAAGCAGCCAGTTACTCATTGAAAAGTCGCTGCCGATTCCAGGCGAATGGCTCGGTTGCTTGCACTAGCCTTGCACACTTGTTTGCGCCGAAGCCTTGAACTTGTCCTGGTGCGAGACCGTCATCGCCGTGGCTCAATCGATAGCAGTCCCATGATTAGCGGAGTGTTTATGTGTGAGCAGACAGCGGCGGGGAACTGTACATCAGTGGTGGAGCACGGTTCACACCCGAGACATGCCGGCCAGCATCTTTACGGATTAACACCGATGATGCAAGACAACCTCGTGAGGGATAATCTTCGCGTGTCATTTGGATACTCGGTGTGTTGCAGTACGTGAAATACACAAGTGTTTCAATGTTGGACGAAGACATGGGTATTGGGTATACCTACATTGGACAGCTTTAATTGACATCGATAGTGTTATTTTCATTGCTTGGATTATACTTATGGTTTGTTTGTTTTTTCATGCTCTTGGTTCACTTTTGCATTTAGCAATTTCAAATTGGTTTATCAAAGGCAGATGTTTACGGAAGCCACCAAGTGTACTACAGAAACAAATTTCATTTATATGATGCTTTGGATATGAACGTTTCATCAATTTCATCTTGTGGTATTTATATATGCATATGCAAATGATAGTCTTACAAATATATTTTGCATGTAAACAATACATCGCAAAATGGAATATTGGATTTTAATATTAGCTGAGTAGTATGAACATGATATCATTTGATTCCATAAAGCCAAACGGAAGAATGAATACTAGGTAAATGACATTGAATGGAAGCCGTGCTCTGATTTTGGGGCCATTGTTGCGAATATTCCACACATGACCCCCACCCTCCCTGTTGGGAGAGTTGTGAAGATGTAGGGAAATCGAATTGTTTTGCTGTATTAGGATGTGTCACGGAAGGTTTAGAGGTCTGTCCCGCAGTGGCCTCGCGAGATTCAAGGAGGTGTGATTGCGTCAACAACGAGACGGTTGGAGCACATGTGGTGTGGACAATTCTTTTGGGAATTCCAGTTTGCAACTCCTGTAATTTCTCCAGCCTTGCGATTCGTTTTCATTTGGTTTGATCTTCTCACCAGTGAGTTAATCACTAGGTTGGCTTGGTCACAGGTAGTTGTTTTTTTTATCTCGTCGTATGAGGATGCCCAATTCAGTTTCCATACTATTTTCAACGAGTGTGTTGGTTCTGTATTGCCCGTTTTATGCAATTACCCACACACTGTGCAATTAAAGCTATAATCACTTTTAGAATTGACAAAATTTATTCATTCTGTGGTAGCTTTATATTGTCTATAGAATGAGATATCGTACAAATTTGGGTCTGAAAATGTGTATTACGTGCCTAAATTGAGTTGCCAAATCAAGATTCAAATCATTTTTTTCCTCAAAGCGGTCCGCCTTGCGAGCGATTTCTACACACAGTCTAATGACGTCATTGGTATTTGTCTAGATACTGTGGCAACCGG
Organism: Terebella lapidaria; assembly: GCA_949152475.1. Classification (NCBI taxonomy): domain Eukaryota; kingdom Metazoa; phylum Annelida; class Polychaeta; order Terebellida; family Terebellidae; genus Terebella; species Terebella lapidaria. Next base: position 33,351,450 of record OX424558.1, read on the forward strand.
CAATGTAGGCAGGCCGATCATTCTCTATCCACTGTTTTCATGCACGATTAACGGCAATTTTCTGAGTATCTATTGTCGAACTGTGCATATTTTCTATATATTCCTGACTCTCTCGAGATGTAGTTTCAAGTTTGCGTGACAAACAAGAACGCTAAATTTGGCTGATTTTAAAATTGATTCCAACTTTAAGACGCATATCACGTGTTCAAGACTGGTATCTGATATGGTCCTGTGGGTATCCAATTCATGAGAGTCCCTGACCTGCACATCGCCAAATTGTTAACAATATTGTGGCGTACCTTCAGGGTATTTAGATATAACATCCAGTGTTATAATTGCGCTTTCAAGTAATAATGTTTGCGATGAAAGCAAAAAGGTTGTGATATGGATAATTTTGTAACACCGATTCTGATTCTAGCACTGGTTGGATATTACTCATACTCGATCAATCCTTACGTTATGGTATTTTTGCGAGACCTACTGTCACAATGGCTAGTTTCACTGCAACGAGGATAACCATGCAATGACTAACCAATACACGTATATACTCAGAAAACTCTTGCTATCATTTCGGAGAATGATGCACACTAAATCGCCATGAATTTCGTTGTAAGTATCCAATATAGAGTAGGTCCATTGACCGGAGTGATGTGATGTCATGCCTACACTATCACCTTGATGTATTAGCCTGCGGTATGCTCGTTGTAACAAAGAGGTTCTCATCTATAACTATAATTTTATGCATGGTGGCGGCGGGTAACAATCAAGCCCTCTACAAATTATTCGAATGTGTCTCGCTTGAAAATACACAAATATGGAGCATGTAGCGCTCATGACATGCTCGATCAACCGTGAGGATGTTTGTTTTCGTGTGAGAAGTCATTCTCGAAACCCAATCGTTGTGTGTCGTATCAAGCACGGTGCAGTGTCTTTCACGTAACAGTGTATGTAATCATGCCCTTCAAGTAACCAGATCCGAATCCACTTAATGCATCCAAACATTGCCTCTTGCTAATATATGTACCACCTTCTGTAAACTAGAAACTGAAAATACAAGCACGTGTCTGTTGGTCGCCAACTTAGACGGGTGCACCTCTCCCTGATCAAGACAATTATGTATGGAATCCCCGCTGTGGTCTCCCAATTCGCAAGTTTATCATTCTCGATAAGAAGCGCCCGGCTCCACGCGTCCGGCATCGAGTCTCCTCTTATTATCCTTTCCCTTCTCCGTCTCCTCCTGTCGCCCCCGGAGGTGTGACTCGAGGGCTTTGTCACTCCTGCCACGCCACTGCTCACTGCTGCCCAGAGATCCCCGGCCGGCCCAGACAAATCACGAGTGAACCAGCGCTCTTCTGGCATTTGGCATCAATTGAGTGGCTGATGGTTGCAAGCGGCTAACTTCCCGTCGTTTGTCTCGTCTCCTTTCCCTGTCGCCATCGCGGAAAACTGCCGTGTTATTCTTTGGGAGCTTGTAAAAGGAGAATAAACCACGCTTCCGGTTTTCCCAGGCGTGGTGAACATCGCATTGTATGTGATGGAATCTGGCGTCCGATCGCCTTGAGTTTGGAGAAATGAATAGGATGAAACTGTCACGTACGGTCTTCGATTGGGCCCCGTACAATGACAGGTTCTATTGGATTTGTATTGTCTTTTTGTAAATTTGTGTATCACTTAGGACATGTGCTGTCTATTTCACTGGAGAAAGTAACGAATTGAATGATCAAGGGATAGTTTTAAAAGAGTCATTTTGCAAATGAATATCAATGTGAACTTAACAATGCAATCTGGTCAATTTTCAGATCGAGAACTATCATTTGGAAGTGAATACGAACTCTTGAAAAGAATTCTCTACTGGATTGGAAAACGGTGAAGTTTACATGAAATCTCACAAAACCGAAGGGTTGAAGTCCTTCGTTTCCAAATGTGGATACCATAACGCACGTGAGGATATAGGGCTAAGTACGTATGTTCATGTTCTCCACCGATTTATTGAACGTGGTGATTAAAAATAGTTTTGCGGATAGCCACCAGGACCGTCATCGGAGGCAACAAGTGGTTGGATAATCAGTCACTGCACATGCTGAAGAGCAGTCTCTCTGTTGAGAAGATTGGTGGAATAGAGAAGCGGATTATTTCAGAATCGTCAGCGGATATTTACCTTCGAGTATGGCCTCGCGGAATGGTTGATACACTCGATTGGATGCTCTTGTGCAACGACCTGGACCTAGTCTCGTCTGAGGGTGGAAAAAGTCAGCGGCTCGACAAGATTGTAAGTGAGCAATTATGTAAATGTGCGAGTCTGGGGAGGTTAGTATGTCTGTGTCTGAGTGTCGTAATGACTATGAAGGAATGGACTTTTACACTCACCGTTTTCAAGTGGAGGCATATGCTCAAGAAATATGCACATGTTTATCACGTGCGCAAAAATGTGACTGTGCAAATCACGTATTTTTGGATATTTTTTGTTATCTATTCTTACTACAGTGGTTGGTACCTATTTGATACGTTGACACATACATATGACCAGCAAGCAGCTCAGAACATTTCATTACTTTGCATGGTGTTTACTGATGCAATATGTTGCGTAGAGTAGTTGTGCTTAAGACTCATCAAATATGTTCCCTTCAGGAAGGGTAATAGTTCCACGCTCTGACTGGTTCATCAGAGACCCGTGGAATGAGCTTATGAGGGGATAAGAGGTTTTGATCAGTGTCTCGAAGGCTAGAACTGGCCTGAAAGGATAGCTAAGGGGAACCGACAGCTTAAGCTGCTTACGCCTAAGCCGCTTTCCAGCTCATGATTGGGCGAAATGTGAACAACTGATTATTTGTACAGAGAGTATATTTTCTAGCAAATGGGTTCTTTAGGTATGCAGAAACGGCGATAAAAGTACCGAATCATATTAGTAATAATGATAATGTTTGCTCAGATGCTTTGGTTGTGGATACGATATTTGTCGGTACCACTTTAGGAAATTACCGGTCCCAATATGAAACTCACTTGCGTCCTGTTCCAACAAGAATAGTCTTTAATTCATCGTTAAGTGCAAGCCGGTAATATATTTTGGATTGAAAAGTAGGTAAGTATGTATTCGAACCAGATGTGAATATTAATCACAGGAATATATAATCACTCTCCAGAGAGTTTGTGGTGATAAAATGAATATACCTGGTAAATTACTGGTGCATAGAGAAAATGATATATAAGGACTGGCCACTCCTCATCACGATATTGTAAAACACATTCCTGCACAGCGGCCGACTCAAATTGAAGCAGTATTCACCCATAAACATTGTACAATGACCCAATACTACTGCTATCCAATCAGTGAAACCTGGCACCCGCATTGGGAAAACCACGATCGTCTCCCCAACGTTTTATTGCATTATTTGAATTCCACGCCAGATCCAACAAAGCAGAGGGTGTGGATGCCAAGAGTTGTCCTTGACTTGCTTCTAAACTGTCTAGAGTGACCGGATGCGAATTGGCACCTGCGACCTTAATTCATGGCCTCAGCAGGTCCCAACCCTAAATTCATTCTCGCCTTTCCTGACTTGTATGACTCCGCGGTTTATGACCTGTAAATGGGGACGTCACCAACTGGCAGATTACTCTTTGTGGTTAACTGGATGTTCCTGTCTATCTAGCTTTCGTGTCACATATTATACATTTGAAGCGGAATCGATGCCTTTTGGAACCATCATGCTTTGGTGGTTAGTTACGATCGTTCGAGTAATAAACTTCCATTTATCATCATTTCATACTGATAGGATCTGCAAACTAACTACTTGAAAACATTATACACTTACTAGAGTATCATTGATGTACTTTGTAAGACTATATTCCGTGTTTGCGGGAAACATTTCAGTGTTTGCTGCATCAATGTCCTCAAGGGAACATGTTGAATCGCGAGTCCAACAATTACGCAATATGTCTCAACTTAAAGGCCGCAATTGTATTATCATACTCCTTATTGGCCAATTTGTCATTTATTTTGACAGCCAAGATAAAATGCCGGTTTCTCCATATGGAATTCATTATATTTGGTGACCGCTCCTGGGAATATATTACCGCTTTACCCTCGGCCTCCTACACTCTCATTGGAAAATATCATTAGTTTCGGGTTCTGAGTGGAACATATTATTGCCGGGGCTATGTTGTAATCCAATTTAAAGATTTGGACGTTCGTTGGGAATGAGTGAACACTTCCTGTCTACTCGCGTGCACCCTGCAGGGTAATACATCTTTCTCTGGCGATATGGAAGAAGTATTAGTGCCTCCACTTCTGAATGGCATTGGTGTTATTCTCATATAAAAAAGCGAAATACTTTGTTTTATCCAATATTAATTCGGCCCGTTACCCGATTGCATGTGCGTATATCTCACTCTTTATTACGGTCCAGATGTGGTTAATAATTTGATGATCTGGTATTCTGATAACCATGTCAATGGTTTCATTTCAATTATTACCTTCTACTGCTACTCGGCTTATATCCGTATATTAATTTTATTTTTATCTGCAAATTCATTCCGTTGTCCTTATTACGTAGGACAAATAGCATTCATGCCGTATTACTATATTTAAGACCACCTACATGTATTATTGCCTCTTCTTGTATGTAGATAAGAATTGCAGCTGAGCGGTTTAGATAAATGACATCATCAACCTCAGCAGAATGTGTTAACCACATTGACTGTGCTATCAATTAATTATCTCACCCAGCAGAGAGCATGGAATATGAATTGGGTCTGGGCAGAATGAGCCGAGTCAATTTCAAATGTGCATTTAAAATTCACATGCTGCCTATGAACTCACATGAAGATTGCATTCAGTGTTAGTTTACCAATGCCGAACATTCACTGGTTTAGCACTTCAGACCGGTGGCATTGCTACATAGGTTGTGTTTGTCTCTCATAGATCGTTGTTTGATTACCTGATCCCAGCGGACTACGCTACCACGTTGTGTCTACATTTTGTCACAGTTCGTCAATATCCTTATAGGAAAGGCTTAGTTGCTGCACATGCATGCTTTAAATAATTTCTGAAGCCTTTTATAGTGCAAGATACGAACTTTTTATATATCTAGGAATTAACAACTGCTTCGCCTGCAAGTACACTTGTATTACAATATGTTTAGGATATCACTCCATCTGGAGTCCCATGACATTGGACACCTAGAGGTCTATAGAGATGCACCTGCGATGTTCAGCAGAAGAGACGTCAGACGGTCAGCTGACACCAGACATAGACATACTCCTGGGAATCGACACTCGTGTTGCACAGGAACAGACGGCAAGAATGTTAATGGATGTCTGTTTACAGAGGTAGAAATAAAATAAGATTTGCTATAGATGAAGAGACGATATCATTAGATGACTAAATAACCACACATTAGCATCTTCGTGCAGTTGGACAGCACACACATATGTATCTGCTGATTGTGAGTTCACTCTTGTTACATAATATTGAAGACAAAAATTGTATGAATGTTACGGTCTGATCGTTTTCAACTGTCATTTTTAGTCGCAAATTAATAGTTATTTCAATACATTTGTGTATATAACGTACATGTATTAGGAAGCCTTCGGAGTACATATTAATTTGTTGGTATATATGTCAACAAAATGGAACCAAACAGCACACAAACAAACTGAAAGGCCCCGTCCATCACTGCCTGGATAATAACTAAGTAAGTGAAGCTAATGGGATTAGTTTGTTATGTTGGGCGAATTATATATACCAGATGGACAGAAGTTTGACATAACTGAAATGATTTGCGTGCGTCTTGCTCTGTTCAACTCATTATTGCACCTCCATTACTGTCACTTGCATATAGATCGGAACTGGAGCTGACCAATTCAGATCAGTGGAATCATCCAGCGGAGCGAACTGTGTCAAGCGCGTTGACTGTGCTATCCAGTAATTAATGTATTTCCCCAGTAGAGGGCATGAAATACAAATCCGGAGAATGTTCCGAGTCAGTTTACAATTAACACCGACCTCATTGCCTTGACGCACTTGAATTCAAATCCTGCCTATAAATACGTTTCACACGATTGTATTCTGCATGTACAATGTTTACCATTACCGAACTTTGATCGAAGATTTGTCAGACAGTGTTGGATATGATGACCTAATCCACGTGGACCATGCTACCACGATGTGTCTGGATTTTGTCACAGTTCATCAATTCCCTTATCTAACAAGAGCTTAGTGGGCTCACATCATACATGCTTCAAATATTTCCTGAAGGCTTTTGTAGTAAAAGATCTCCCACGGTGATACCTACATGTACGTATAAACAACAGGCTTCACATGTAAGTACGCCATGTAATTATGTACAGCATATCATTCGCATAAAAATACATACAACATTGGACCCCTTGAAACTTCTCTGCATAGTGAGTGCAAGATACAACTGCGTTGTTTAGAGGATGAGACGTCAGGGAGTCCGCTGACACCAGACATAGACATACTCCTGGGGATCGACACTCATGTTACACAGAAACAGACGGCGAGGGTTTTAATGAGTGTCTGTTTGCAGAGGTAGAAATGAATGAAGATTTGCTATAGATGTTGAGACGATATCATGTAGATGACTGAATGACGACACGTCAGCATATTTGTACATTTGAACAACATAGACACATGTCACTACTGCTTCATAATAGTGAATACAATTTGAAATATTACATGCTTTCCTCTATTTTCAAACCCCTGTTACAATTTGTAATAACGCAAAATTGATCATATATGTTCATTTTCAACAAAAACAATGCTTTTGAGAACTATTTCGGCCGCACAGTCAGTTGCCGCACAGTCAGTTATTGAAAGCTACATTACAATAATGTGTGGGTATAAATGTCAACAAAAATCGAATCAAACAACGCACAAACAATCTAAAAGCCTCGTCCATCACTGCATGGACAATCACTAAGTAGGTGGTGCTAATGGGATCATTTTGTTTTGTGGACTGAATTATAATATGTAACAAACGGGAAAAGTATGACACAACTGAAATGTTTGTGTACATCAAGCTCTGCTTAACTGATTTTTGTACCACCCATTATTGTCACGTTTTGTATATAAATAAAAATTGGGGCTGACTGGTTCAGATCAGTGGAATCATCCACCAGAGCGAACTGTGTCAAGCGCGCTGACTGTGCTATCCAGTAATTAATGTATTTCCGCCAGCAGAGGGCATGACATACAAATCCGGAGAATGTTCCGAGTCAGTTTACAATTAACACCGACCTCACTGCCGGGACGCACCTAAATTCAAATGCTGTCTATAAATACCTTTCACATGAAGATTGTATTCTGCATATTCAGCATGTAGAATGTTTACCATTACCGAACTTTGATAAAAGATTTGTCTGACAGTGTTGGATTTGATGACCTAATGCACATGGACCATGCTACCACAATGTGTCTGGATTTTGTCACAGTTCGTCAATATACTTCTCTAACAAGGACCTAGTGGCTTCACATCATGCATGCTTCAAATAATTTCTGAAGTCGTTTGTAGTGCAATATATTTTATATATCTGAGAATTAACAACTGCTTTGCCTGTAATTACACTTATATTAAAATATGTGTAGCGTATCATGCACATCAAAATTCCCATTGGATCCATTGAGAGTTATCTGCATAGCGAGTGCAAAAAGCACCTGTGTTGTTTAGAAGTGACGTCAGACGGTCAGCTGGCACCAGACATAGACATACTCCTGGGGATTGACACTCGAGTTACAGAGGAACAGACGTTAAGGATGTTAATGAATGTTTGTTTACAGAGGTAGAAATAAATTAAGATTAGCCATAGATGAAGAGGAAGATATCACGTAGTTGAATGAACGACGACACAGCCGTGCTCCTTGTACAGTCGCCAAACAAACACACTCATGCATTTGTAGAACAAATGCAGTTTAACTTCAGTAATTATATTTAATGTATTTAACCTTTTTTTCTGAGAGTGGCTTCCCTAACATAATGACGACTTGTGTTTAAAATTTGAACATTGTATGACATAGCTCGTTTGGACATGTGGGTTGTTGCTAGAATGAATTTTGATATCGAACTAGGGTTTTGAGCCCATTAAACAAACACAAAATTTTTCTTGATATTCCTGATCTATCGAAGCATTACAAACCAAAACTGAAACAGTCACACCTGATATCTGAGCCACAGTGGTTTGAGCGCTTTATCAAACAACTTTTTCTATCGAACGAGGAGCTGTTGCATCCAGTCAAGCCACTACACAAGCCCCAACATGATAATTAGCGAGTCCCTTTCAATGCCACCATAGTACGTCACAGCTATCGCTGATGATACCATTCAGCCACTGCCATCATAAAGACGATTCACATAACCATATTTTTTCTTTGACAATGGTGTTAGGAAATGAGATCCCCAAACGTTGTCCAAACAGATCAATGTAGTTTTGTTTGGGCTCACCAAAAGTGTTTCCCATAAATTTAATTCATTAATTTATAGTTTAATTGTTTAGTAGTAAGCTGTGGAAATGTATATTACATGACTCCAGTATTCCAGTATAGCGTGCTTTCTCATCGCAGTGTATTTAGGACATGGTAAAGCACATTACAGTCTCTGTGTACTACTTCAACCATTGCTTCCCGGATTGACACTCCAGATCAATGATTTGATATGATGGATTTGTCTCACATAGTATGATAGCCTAATGCACGTGGTTCACGCTACTACATTGTTTCTCGATTTTGTCAAAGTTAATCAGTATGTGTGACGAGGGCCTGCTTGGCGAATACATGCTTTAAAATAGTTTCTGAAGCCTTCTGAAGTGCAAGATATTTCACAGTGATACCATTTTAATGCCGACTTATAAACAGCTGATTATATGTAGATACACTAGTATGTATAGCATATCATTCACATCGAAATTCTCAACACATCGGACTCATAGAGGAGCATCGCGAGTACTCGATGCACCTGTGCTGTTCAGGAGATGAGACGTCAGACGGTCAGCTGACACCAGACATAGACATACTTCGGGGCTCGACACAGGAACAGACGGCGAGGATGTTAGCGGGAAAACCAGTTAATTAAATGGAAATACAAATGTACTCAATGCATTTTGTAAGTCTATAATGTATGACAGTAAATATATAAAGTATACAATGCAGGTCCCTAGCGATCTTAACCATTCCGATACGATATTGGGAGATTTTAGATAATATGCTTCATGACGTCCCCGGCAGCTGGCCTGGAGCACTGGAATTTGCTTTCGTGATACAGCATTGAAATATACATGTAGTACTGTTCTGAAATGTCGGATTCGGTTAGATTTACACAATCTAGTACATACAGAATTGCATCCTTGAATGAAAATGGTATATGCAACACTGCTGGACTGTGCGAAATCATATTTATAAAATCTGATGATAACCATTTTGTCAACAAAATCGAATCATCAGCGTTTAAACAAGACTCAAAGCATGGCAAATAACTTTTACGGAATTATGCTAATGGAATCATTTCGTTAGGTGGGTGATGTATAGTGTGTATGTATAGTAACAAACTGACAAAAACGTGACATTACTGAAAGGTTTGTATTTGTCCTGCTCCGTTTGACGAACTCATGACGTATTCGTGTTCGAAGGTAATTTATTCAACCTTTGGTGAGTATATCTATAATAGTATACCTTATTGTCTGTAAGTAGCACTTGAGTATGAAAAAGACTCCACATATGGTATATCCCTAGTTGCAAAATTTGTTGTCACCAAAAGACAATACGGTCTATTCAATTAGTCTTCTCGAAACATATAAGCGTATCACAATTATGTAGGAACTGAAACAGTCTCACGCATTCAATTTCTGATACATTGTGGCCTGGTTTGTACGAGTCTACAAATAGGAAACCATTATGTCACTGCCACAATAATGAGTAATTACTGTATTCAATTCATCCTTTTAGCTTTAATCATGGTGTGAAACCGCGTTAGCTAAGTACTGGTGTGTGTCACGACTTCCACTCGAACTAAATTACTAGATTCACTGTTAGCTCGATGGTCTCCAGGTCAGTTTTTATGTGTTCAACTGCTTCCATTTGTGAGTGTTATATTCCTCCACTGCTTACACACAGACAAGCACAATGATAATAAATGGATCGAGTTATTGATTATGATACAGTGAATGTCGTGATAACAAGCTTGTCAAAAGATCAGTCAATTTATTCCCTTCTGTGGATGGTGTTAGGAACTGATATCCACCAAACGCGAGATTTGCCTAGGCTCACCGGAGCAATAATGTTGCTCGTAAATTTAGATGTAGTTTAATTGTTCAGTCCCAAGCTGTGACAATACATTTATCAGATTATCATGCAGTGTAAAGGTACATTGGGGGAGAATTATAAGGAACATTTTAATGTCAGTGTCAGTAAACAATACCTTCTTTGAGAAATAGGAAAGAATATCATTTTTACATACATATTGAGAATTAGATTCATGGGCAAAAACTTCATGTATAGAAACTAACTACATCTACCTTTCGGTGAATAACAAATACGGTAAAAGGTGTTATAAGTAAGCATGTCGTCATGATGTGGTTACCACTTTCTAAGTCGTTAATATGGTCGCCCATATTTTGTTTTTAGAAAACTGGTACAATTGAATGCGTATGAATTTTAATCCATATATGGGCGCCAAATTCCATTCAATTTGTCGCAACTAAAATGATGTTTTCTTGGAAATGTTCCTTGTTCAAATTATAATATAAACTAATTGTAAAGATTTCAGGCTCTGTAATAACATATATGGCATGGTTTTCATATAATACATACAGCCTCTGTGACACAGGCGACTATCCAATTGTAATACGAGTCCATTACCTCAAATAACCATTTTTTGGACTGTATTTGCTTGTATTAATTCAGTACTATTGCTTCAAAATGATTGTCTTTACCGCTAATGATAAACCCGGACAATATATGCATGGTAGTGCGTTGTAATGTGTGCTTGTATTTAGATGCATATGTTCGTTCCACGATTAAATGATCCTGGTGCGAAATTGATAATTCTGAATCTACAGGTGTTATTGCAGATCAGATATGCTAGTGTTTGTTGCTTTTCGGGTTAATTGCATTTAGTGTAGAGCACGTGCCATGCCCTACCTGTCGGACAATCTCCAGCCGACCACCTCGTTTCTGACTGCGATAAACAAGTTGATGTCTATAATGTGAATTAAATTCTCGCGGTGTTAAAACTTGAACCGGATATAAATGACATCACGTATGAATATTCATTAGTATGCTGTCAGTAATTGCTTGTGATAAGTGCAAACGGGTGCATTAATCGCATTCCGTGGCGTAAAACAGGTACATCCATGAGGATGGATATTGTAATGCTTCGCTTCCCATGAAAACCAACATGCTAATTGGATTCTTTCATTGTTTGTGATTCGCCCACATTGAACTCAAATGTCATGAATTGTTGTCCACGAATGCCTATATAACACCCGTTTTATCTCTAACTGTCTGTCACTTACGTCAATATCTTTTTGATGATAACATTCAAGACCTCTTTGAAATAAGCCATTATCCTTGAGCTTCTGAAATACCATACACTAACTCCCACTGGTAGTACGGACACTTAGCGAAAGTACCAGACTGTGGTTGCATTGTAGTGTTGTTAGGGTTGAATGTTTCATATTGTAGGTGACAAATCAAGCGTGACAATATGTTTTATCTGATTTTGTGTACAATCATTTACTTTGATTCCACTAGCAGATCAATCTAGCATTTAGACGTGGAATCAATACCCAGTATTAAGTATTCCGAGCAAACAAAACAGGGTCCGTTATCCAATCTCATAGTCCGGGGACAGAAAGTCATATCAGGCATACGAAGTGAGAGAAAACAAAAATGACAGGGAAACTCATGAACCCCCAAAAATGGCCATTAGGAGGTGAAATCAGGTGTTCCGGAAAGAGTGAGCATTTCCTGCCCCACTGGTGGCACCCGTCACGAATTCCCCAAAATTAACATGAAAAAAGATCTAGTAGCATGGCAGACATGGATTTGCTGTATTTATCAACCAGATCATGATGACGTCCATAGAATTTCTTAAACGCAGCTATAAGTTTTGGTAAAACATATCCTTGTCGCAGCAGTTTAGAGACTATATATTCAACAGTCAATATTCTCCTTATTAGGTTACCGGGCCTTTGGTCCGATAGCCTATTGCCGTGGCGATGCGTCCGTCATTCGTCTGTTCACATTTTTATCTTTAAAGTTTACGGTCGAATCTTTCTGAAATTTTGTGTAAAAATACCTGAAAATATTTCCAGGGAAGGCTTTATTTAGTTTTCCGATTTTTGCATTCTTTTTTCAAAAAGGCGGCCATTTTCTACGAAAAATGCCTGATTTTGGCGGCCATTTTCTCAAAATCGGCTCAGTAACTTCTTCTTTTTAGGTTACCGGACCTTTGGTCCGATAACCTATTGCCGTGGCGTTGCGTCCGTCGTCCGTCGTCCGTAGTCCGTCGTCCGTCCGTCCGTCCACATTTTTATCATTAAAGTTTACAGTCGAATATTTCTGAAATTTTGCACAAAAATACCTAAAAATATTTCCAGGAAAGATTTTTTTAGTTTTTTGATTTTCGCATTTTTTTCGAAATGGCGGCTGTTTTCGTCGAAAAATGGCCAATTTTGGACTTTGACGGTTGTTTTCTCAAAATCTGTTCAGTAACTTTTTTTCTTATTGATGCATGACACTCCTCCTATGTACCTCTGTGACAAGTATAAATTTCGTTGCCCTTGAATCGCTCGAAGTGGTCCATTTTGGGCCCAAACTCGGCCCAAATGGGACTTTCCCATGTTAAATTCTCCTATGCTTTATAATGGGACACATTAAGCCTAATATCTCACTTAAAATTGAAATTAGAGACTAAGAATCAATTGTGGACATATAGGAAATGATATATGCTGAATATTCTTGTGACCTTGAATTTGACCTCTGACCTCGGTTTCAAGGTCAGAGCTGCCGTTTTCGTCTAAAAATGGCCAATTTTGGATTTTGACGGTCGTTTTCTCAAAACCTGTTCAGTAACTTTTTTTCTTATTGATGCATAACACTCCTCGTATGTACCCCTGTGACATGCATAAATTTCGTTGCGCTTGAATCGCTCGAAGTTGGCCATTTTGGGCCCAAACTCGGCCCAAATGGGACTTTCCCATGTTAAACACTCAGCCTAATATCTCACTTAATATTGAGATTAGAGACTAGGAGTCAATTGTGGACATATAGGAAATGATATATGCTGGATATTCTCGTGACCTTGAATTTGACCTCTGACCTCGGTTTCAAGGTCAGAGCGGCCATTTTCGTGAAAAATTGGCCAATTTTGGACTTTGACGGTCCTTTTCTCAAAATCTGTTCAGTAACTTTTGTTTCTTATCGATGCATGACACTCCTCATATGTACCCCTCTGACATGTATAAATTTCGTTGTTTTTTAATCAATTGAAGAGGGCCATTTTGGGCCCAAACACGGCCCAAATGGGACTTTGCCATGTTAAATTCTCCTATGCTTTATAATGGGACACATTAAGCCTAACATATCACTTAATATTGAGGTTAGAGACTAGGAATCAATTGTGGACATATAGGAAATGATATATGCCGAATATTCTTGTGACCTTGAAGTTGACCTCTGACCTCGGTTTCAAGGTGAGAGCACAAAATGGCTAACATATCATTCATTATCGACTTTACAGCTTTAGGAATCAATTGTGGACATATCGGAAATGATATATGCTGAATATTCTGATAACCTTGAATTTGACCTTTGACCTCATTTTCAAGGTCACAGGACAAAATGGCTAATATCTCACTTATTATCGATTTTACAGGTTAGGGATTAATTGTGGACATATAGGAAATGATATATGCTGAATATTCTCGTGACCTCGAATTTGACCTCTGACCTCAGTTTCAAGGTCAGAGCACAAAATGGCTAATATCTCACTTATTATCGACTTTACAGCTTAGGAATCAATTGTGGACATATAGGAAATGATATATGCCGAATATTCTGATAACCTTGAATTTGACCTTTGACCTCATTTTCAAGGACACAGGACAATGGCTAATATCTCACTTTTTTTTTAGGTTACCAGACCTTTGGTCCGATAACCTATTAGCATGGCGTTGCGTCCGTCGTCCGTCCGTCCGTCCGTCCGTCCGTCCGGCGTTAACATTTTTATCTTTAAAGTTAACGATCGAATCTTTCTGAAATTTTGCACAAAAATGCCTGAAAATATTTTGAGAAGGAAGTATTTTTTTTTTTTTTGATTTTCGCATTTTTTTCAAAATGGCGGCCGTTTTTGTCGAAAAACGCTAAATTTTGGACTTTGACGGCCATTTTCTCAAAAACTGTCTGATCAGTTTTGAGTTTTTGGTTTCAAAAGATTCACCTCATATACCTCTGTGATATGTAAAAGTTTGGTTGCCCTAAATCTGCCGGTTTCCGTGTGGCGGCCATTTTGAATTTTTGGCGGGTCGGCGAAAAAATTTTTTTTCGCCCCAAATCGCATTACTATCCATTTTGGGCCATTTCTAGGGCAAAAAAAAATTTTCACCCTTTGAAAAAAATTTTGGACTTAGAAAATTTTCGGTACTTTTTCCCTTCATAATGGGAGCTGTCCGGACTGTACTCATAGAACGCTTGAAGATAGAGCTTAGAAATTGGCACTTTCAAATGGGAAGTCATATATGGCGACTTGTGTGGTGACCTTGAATTTGACCTTGGATGACCTTGAAAGGTCAAAACAGCCATTTTGGGGTCGAAAAACGCTCAAATTTGCACCTGGTCTGTATTTTCTCAAAAACTGTCTGATCAGTTTTGAGATTTTTGCTTAAAAAGATTCCTCTTATATACCTCTGTGACGTGTATAAGTTTTGTTGCCCTTGAATCGCCGATCTCAGTGTGGCGGCCATTTTGAATTTTTGACGAGTCGGCGAAAAAATTTTTTTTCGCCCCAAATAACATTACTATCCATTTTGGGCCATTTCTAGGCAAAAAAAATTTTTCACCCTTTGAAAAAAATTTTGGACTTGGAAAATTTTCGGCACTTTTTTCCTTCATAATGGGAGCTGTCAGGACTGTACTCATAGAACGCTTGAAGATAGAGCTTAGAAATTGGCACTTTCAAATGGGAAGTCATATATGGCGACTTGTGTGGTGACCTTGAATTTGACCTTCGATGACCTTGAAAGGTCAAAACAGCCATTTTGGGGTCAAAAATAGCCCAGATTTGCCTTTGTAGATGAAATGCTTGCAGATAGAGCTCATGTTTGCATTATGAACATATAGGAAGACATATATGGCACAACTAATGATGACCTTGAACTTGACGTCAGATGACCTTGAGTGCCAAATGTCTGACTTGGAATGTGTAAATTGACCTGAGCGGCCTAAACGATTCCACCCAACATATAGAATATCAAATGCCGCACACATACATGTAATGGTTACATCGAAGTTCATACGGATGACCTTGATTGGTAAATCCCAAGGTCATATGTTTACACTGCGAACCTTGATTGGTAAATCTCAAGGTCTGTTACCTGCCAATGCTGCCATGGCCAAACCAAAATTGTCCGGTAACCTATCTTAGCCTTTGGGCTAATTTTTTTGATACATAACACTTCTCATATGTACTTCTGTGATGTGTATAAGTGTCGTTGCGCTTAAATCGCTCGAAATGGGTATTTTGGCCCAAACTTGGCCCAAATAGGATATCCCATGTTAACTTCTATGCTTTATAATGGGATACGTTGCTAATGTCTCACTTAATATTGGGATTAGAGACTAGGAATCATTGTGGATATAGGATAGGATATATAAGAAATGATTTATGCTGAATATTGTTGTGACGTTGAATTTGACCTCTGACCTCATTTTCCAGGTCAGAGCACAAAACGGCTAAAATCTCGCTTAGGCTGTGTTTTTTTTTATTTGTCTCCCGTCAGCAAGCGGGTGAAAATAGCAATTATTTTGAGAAAAAAAACACAAATTTTTTGGCCGTTTTTTCTGCCCGAAATCAGTGGGGGTTTTTTATCCCCCAAAACACTGAACATCGATAACGATTGTGACTGGTTTCCATTTTGCTGTTTTCCCCTCTTGTTATGTATCGATAAAGTACTTAATAGCTTAGCAAATGATCAAATACCATTTATTTTACATTTTTGGCATGAGTTACTTTGTGAATTGAGATTTTGTTGTGATAATAGACGTCTGTGTTTTTTTTTCTGTGTTTGTTTTATTGCCTGGCTGGCTGGTACTTCGCGAAAAAAAGTTGACGGGAAACAAAGAAAAAAACCCCACAACAACATGACTTTATGATCGACTTTACTGCTTACAAATCAATTGAAGACATATAAGGAGTGATATATGCTTAATATTGTCATGACCTTGAACTTGACCTTTGACCTCAGTTTCAAGGTCAGAGCATAAAATGGCTAATATCTCGCTTATTGTCAACCTTACAGCTTAGAAATCAATTGTGAACATATAGTAAACGATATATGCTGAATATTGTCATGACCTTTAATTTGACCTTTGACCTCATTTTCAAGGTCAAAGCTCGAAATGGCTAATATCGCACTTATTATCGACCTTACTGCTTTGTAATCAATTGAGCACATATAGGAAATGATATATGTTTAATATGACCTTGAAGTTGATCTTTGACCTCATTTTCAAGGCCAGAGTACAAAATGGCTGATATATCACTTATTATCAACTTTGTAGCTTGGGAATCAATAGTGAACATATGGGAAACGATATATGCTGAATGTTGTCATGACCTCGAATTTGACCTGCGACTTCATTTTCAAGGTCAGAGCACAAAATGGCTAATATCTCGCTTGGTATGTGAATGGTATGGATTTCTGCGGGTACCCTGTATATTTTGACCAAACTATAGTTTCGAAAAATGTGTGTGGGGATGCGGGGGTGTGTGTGGGGTGTGTGAGTTGTAAAGGGGCTTGGTTGTGCGTGTGTGGCTCGGGATGGGTACAATAGATGTTTGTGTGTGAGTTGTATGGGGGTAGGTGTGTGTAGGTGGGTAACGGGGGGGGGGGTGTAGGTGTGTGTGAATACCAGCGAAACTATCAAAGAGTAAATTTTTTATATAGTATATAGTGGATAATATTGTAAAGTATGTATGTAAATACAGACCAATATGATGTTTATGTGTATTAGACGGACTGGAAGGAACAACTTGTTGTAAAGGATATGATGTTTGTGGTGTATATGGTGTGAGGTGACTGGTTTTAATTACAGGTGTTCACAGCCCTCGGGTTACAAGCTACGCTTTTGTAAACACCTGGGATGTGTCCTATATTCTTGTACTATTTTGAATTATGTATTATGTTATATGCACATCTCAAATACAATACAATACAAAATGGGTAATATCTCGCTTATTATCGACCTTACAGCTTTGCAATCAATTGAACACATATAGGAAATGATATATGTTTAATATTGTCTTGAACTTGAAGTTGACCTTTGACCTCATTTTCAAGGCCAGAGCACAAAATGTGTGTGGGGTGTGTGAGTTGTAAAGGGGCTTGGTTGTGCGTGTGTGGCTCGGGATGGGTACAGTAGATGTTTGTGTGTGAGTTGTATGGGGGTAGGTGTGTGTAGGTGGGTAACGGGGGGGGGGGGTGTAGGTGTGTGTGAATACCAGCGAAACTATCAAAGAGTAAATTTTTTATATAGTATATAGTGGATAATATTGTAAAGTATGTATGTAAATACAGACCAATATGATGTTTATGTGTATTAGACGGACTGGAAGGAACAACTTGTTGTAAAGGATATGATGTTTGTGGTGTATATGGTGTGAGGTGACTGGTTTTAATTACAGGTGTTCACAGCCCTCGGGTTACAAGCTACGCTTTTGTAAACACCTGGGATGTGTCCTATATTCTTGTACTATTTTGAATTATGTATTATGTTATATGCACATCTCAAATACAATACAATACAAAATGGGTAATATCTCGCTTATTATCGACCTTACAGCTTTGCAATCAATTGAACACATATAGGAAATGATATATGTTTAATATTGTCTTGAACTTGAAGTTGACCTTTGACCTCATTTTCAAGGCCAGAGCACAAAATGGCTCATATATATCACTTATTATCAACTTTGCAGCTAGGGAATCAATAGTGAACATATGGCAAACGATATATGCTGAAAGTTTTCATGACCTCAAATTTGACCTTCGACTTCACTTTCAAGGTCAGAGCACAAAATAGCTAATATTCCGTTTATTATCGACTTTAAAGCTTAGGAATCAATTGTTGACGTATAGAAAGTGATATATGCTGAATATTCTCATGACCTTGAATTTGGCCTTTGATCTCATTTCCAAGGTCAGAACACAAAATGGTTAATATCTTGCTCATTGTCGATTTTGCAGCTTAGGAATCAATTGTGGACATGAACTGATATATAATTATGATGAATATTCTTGTGACCGTGAATTTGACCTTTGACCTTGTTTTCAAGAACACGGGATAATATGGCTAATATTTAAGATGTAAAACATTGTCCAGTAACCTTTTTCAGCCCTTGGGCTAATTTCATATTATCGTTATAATCCAATGATTGAGTCCACACCGGCTAAAGTGTTAAATAGGCTAGCTAGTATAAAGTACTTGGTGTCTAGATGTGTTAAATTTTGGAGTTCGCGGAATCTGAGGTCAAAAGCAACTTTTCATGGAGACAGGTGCAACAAATGAATACATTTGTAAGAATAGGAATCAATCCAAGATGTCAACCGTCAAATTTACATATATATTAGGTTCCGACTAACCAAACCATGTTCTAATTACCTGCTTCTGATGCCATTGAGTTCACACCTGCAGGCAACCATCATTCCCACTCTGACATCAAATGATTTTGATGTAACTATGCGTTGCTAGTCGGGTCTCCTGGTTTTCTAGAGAGAGCATAACATTGAAACCTGTATACCTGTTTATTCTGTGCATCCTTCTGTACAAGAAGAGCCCAAGTGCTGTTGCCTCACTGGTGTGACACAAGATGCAGACAATGTCATCTACATACAGATCATTTGATGTTATTGAAATGTTCATTGATATCGAACTTTTCATCATTTGGAGAGCTTGCATGCTTCACTGAGTCACTCCAGACTTAATGAATGAATTTGAATATTTAATAGATGCGTTGCAAGTAATGTAATAAATTTCATCATAACTTTTGATTGATCGCATCATTCGCAATTATCGTAACGACTTTCGCTACCAAATATCCAATCTACTAACAGAAAATATATAATTATGAATGTTCGTCAATGGCACTAGGTAGCGAGAAAACTATTTGAAATATCGTAACAAAATGAATCGTTCATATACACTTATTGGATTGTCCACGTTGGCTGATATATGCCTGCTTGATGGCTGGCTGGCTCGTTTAGAACTGTAATAGTGTACGACTTGTTAGCAATTTGCAAGAACAATGTTCAATGCCAAATAAAACTGGGGTGCGATGTTTGTCATATTTGCTGAAGTATTTTTTGGAGTGTTTGAATAGTTACCGATTATGTTATATTGGATAGTATTCTGATTGACGCTGGATTATTTTTCTGTGACTTTGAACAATTTATCACGGCTAGGATAACATCTATTATTTAGTCCTGTTTTTTCTTTATCCATTCGGTACACCCAATATATCTCTAACGAAAGCCCATGCGCGGAAAGATGTTAGACTTCTACGTCCACAAGTGGAAAGTTTCATACTTCTACGCTCACACGTAGAAAGATTAAAATCTCGCAAGTGGAAAGATAATAAGCGTCTATGCTCACACTTAGAAATCTTCAAAGCTAACACTTTCATACATGGAAGCATATAGTGCTTGTACGTTCGCTAGTGTAACCTTTTAGAGCTACCACGTTCGCACATGGAAAGATTTAGGTAACATGTCACTGAAATGATGTTGGCAAAGTTATCAACGATTGCACGCACTTCATCGAAAATTTCACAGTAATAGATCAATCGGAGTTATGTTTGTAACGTGTTTATTGTGTCCTGAGGGATTTTTTTTACTTCCATTGAAAACCGCGAACATTGTTGTGGTCTGACAAATTTCATGGGCTGTCGTAGGTCAACTGGCACTGGCATGACGAACAATATTACTGTGAATATTCGTATATCCGGATGAGGCTTAGAATATATCCGTACATCATACCATTGCTTCAGTGTTTGAAGAAACAGATTGGCAGGCGTTATTACATAATGCAGTGCAATATAACTATGTAAGTTCTAGCCTATGTCTCTCAAATATGATTTGGCCTTCTGCTACAGGGAATAGTCATTAACACAAAACGTACTATACCATCTTGAATGTTTAGTATTAGCACAGGTGACACGATAGCGCAGTGAATCAGTTGTAAGTGACCCTGCTAATTCTCGGAGTGATGGCGTGATAGGTTAAATTGCTTCGATAGGGTAAACTGCTTCCATTGTGAGTGTTATATTTTGCAATTCTTCGCACAAATTCAGGAAAATGGAGAAAATTATTCATTTTGATGGAACATTGTGATGATAAGCTTGTCAAATAATCAGTCAATTAATTCCGTTTGTTCGCATAGATTCAGTTACGTGAATGGTGTCAGGAACTGATAACCAGCTCTGACAAGATGTATCGAATTATCATGCTGCATATAAGTGCATTGAAGAAAATGATAAGCTGTATGACGTAAATTTTCGGAATTTCAACACAACGTATGTTTCGCGCTTCGGAAATGTTCCCATGCACTATGTGAATCTCTGTTGTAAATACATATTTTATACTGCCTATCTGCAATGTATCTCAATATCAAATGTAATTGTATTACCATGGATTTTATCTGGCTTCATGTGGTTCGTTTGAAGGCAAATCATACATGTTGGGTTTGATACTTTATATTATGTTTAGGATGGCATTTATGACTCTAACGGTCCGATATTTATTGCAAAACAGATCATAATGATATGGCCTTGATTATGATATATTGCGTGTGAATCATGACGTAATACAAGCTATTGGTTCCCATATTCTGTGTGGACTCAATCAGTTACAGCACATACGCATGGCATACACATTACCCTCGTTATCGAGGATAATGGTGGTCCTAGCTGTTCGTATTTACTATGGAGTCTACTTATTCGAAATCCATTTAATTCCAACGGATCATACAATGTTGGAAGTGTCTCGTTCTCTCTCTTTTTTTTTAGAATATATGTTGTTGATCTTATTTCTAACTGCAATATATTGTGCATTGGTGTGTTTAGTAACTTGTTTTACTTAAAGACTGCTACTGTATATTTGTATCGAATCTCTGGGACATTTAAATTGTATCACTTGTAAATACATCATTTCACTGGCACGCCTCAAGTGAAGTAACATGTAGCCACACGTAGCAAACACGAAGTAAATGAATGGTGCCCTTTTTCTGAGAATAGTATTATTTGAACCTATCTCCAGGTCATACTTTATATGAGTAATGAAAACATGCCTCGTTTCCTATGTACGTAACACGTTGAATGTGGGTCCTCAGGTCGCATTGCCCAGGCTGTGATCTATTTCGGCAGCTGTCCGTATCTGATATTGGATCCATATACCACAATCATTATGTTCTGTCGTTATAATTACAGACTGTGTGGCCGGATTTGGTCTTTTTGTAATGGGCTAGTGACATATGACGTACGTTTTAGCATATCAGTTGTGGTTATTTTCATGGAAAATTATCTTCATTATATGTGATGGAATGACATGATGAATGGTGGTACGAGCACCGATAACTGTTGGAACATTCAATAGTGTGTATTTGTGTGATAATATGGAACGTCCTATGTAGTTGTTATTTGGTCTAGAAAAATTACCACCATGACAGTACCAACGATTTTACAAGTCTATCCTACAAACATTCGTTGCCTCTCCGGATACTTGACATTGCGTATACATTATATGTCATGCCCTCCCTGTCAGACAACTCATTTAAAGTCATATTATGACATAACTATATCACCTCGACTCTGACAGCGATAAACAGGCTGACGTCTTTCTAAGAAAACAAAATGATTTTCAACATGAGACACCACCGTCCCACCTAATGACATCTCGTGCGGATTATCATTACCGTGCCGTCCGTGAATCAGGTCTCGGCTTGATAACCTACCATTTATACTTGCTGTTAACTTTGATTTACTATAAGGTAGTCATTTTACAATACTGAAATGGAGCAAATATGTACATGTATTTTGAAAATGGGACCTGCGACAATAGATACAAATGATACTACTCAGATTTTGACCATTCTGATTTTCAGGGTATCTGCTGTAACAAATGTAGCCTTACCAATATATTCTATACACTAAAAGATATGGCAAGTCCTTTGCCTGGCAATCAGGCCCTAGCTTGCCCTAATAATGGTAATGAAAACATGACGGGGTTTATCCAGGAAAATCGCTAGGGTTTCAGATGAATCGAATGTTCACTTCAGTTGCACAGTTCTCTTCCTTCACGTCACTGCAGGCTACGTTGTGTATTATTGTTTGTGATATGACGGAATTCGATAGGATTGTGCAAACATCAGAAGTATGCCTTAGTCTATGCCTTGGAATAGCATCCCAGAGAAGAACGTTGGGTGCACAATATTATAGTTTGCACATAGCATATTCCGTTTTGCGGTAGACATTCTGCTATTCGATGTTGTCAGAACCATGGCCCATAGATTGGTTCAAAGGATTAACTCCAAATTCCGAGGCTCACTCTGGGAAAAGGGCACATATTAACCCTTGGTCTATGCCAATGGCCTATATGGTGTTGTTGGACACAGTTGATATCTCTCTGTTGTGTTTTCTGTCTCACAACTTTGGAAGGTGCATGATCCTGACGGCCAAATACAATTCCAATTTCTACTTGCACAAATATATCTAATAAAAACGTTTCTACAAAATTATTGATGTTGTACTGGTCCGATTGAGCACAGTTGATAACAATTCTGTTTTGTTACATTGGCAAGTCATGACATGACTCAAACAGTTTCACGCTCGTGTATAGTGTGATAATATATACTGTGCTAAATGCCGGGTAATGCTACAGTGATGACCCGACAATCGATATATAAGGGTTGTTATGGGTTGACCTCATACTGGTTTTGTGTCGAACTCGCCCTCGAGCTAATTTACTAGATTCGTCGTCAGGACGTCGTTTTCGGTCATCTTTTATTGGTTTTACTGCTTACGCAGAGACAAACACAAATGATATAGTCTGGGTGAAGTTATTGACTAAGAAGGATTTTTAGAGTGTAATTGTATTTTCTTTCCTTAGTAAAGGTTCAGCTTGTGAATGGTGTTATGAACTGATTTATTCTATTCGCTATTTATTATTGTACGGAAATTACGGACAATTCTACCTAACACCAATTATTAATTCTACTTCAAAATAAATATTGAGAAACATCATTTGGCCCTCTCATTTATCCTAGATAAATCACACCAATCTAACTTCAACCCTCATGAATTGTTTGTGTAAGTGTGATCGTTAGCTACATGATAGACACTGACAAAACACTATAACCTAACCCTGCAGGGCATCACGGGGGTTGTCCCCAACTTAACCGCGATCTTCTGTACGGCACAACAACACTCACTTATCAAACGCAACACCACAAATACTTACCTGCCCTTTGTGGTCACAGGGTTTGCTCCCAATCGTCTGGGGGCATTGGGCAGTACATAACGTACATACACAAAACCTCAACACTAACTGTTCTTTTCAATGTGTCTCATGATCTCTCATTATGTCTCAATATCTCTTAGATTTCACCTATACGTTATATTTCCAATACTAGTATTCCAATATAGTATCTCGATATCTCCCTGTATAAATTTGTAAATAAATTCCTATCACTAATCAAATAATTCCCAAATATACTATAGTTCTAAAATGTACATATGTAAATAAGTTCCTTGTGTATCATTGTGCTTTTATTGCGATAACATATGTAAGTTTTCACTAGGGTCGCCAGCTCGATGAATGGACAACTACTCTGGCGTCTCCCCCCCCCCCCTATGTAGTAAGTAAACTAAGTTGAAAGTGTTTTGTTACACCCTTTGTTATTTTGTCACATAGGTAAAATAAATTATGTTTTGTTCTGCATCCATGACTTGTTGGCTCGATATGTGTTCGAATGGGCCCCACAAACCAGGTTTCAGTGTTTTTTCTGGCATTCAACGATAGTACGTGTTGAATTACAGATCCTATACTGTATCTCATTACTGGATTGTAATTGTATTACCATTCACGTATGTTACCTTTCCCCGTACCGTTCCTTTGCAACGCAGGGCATAAACAATTATATATCAGGGTTAAACTATATTTAGGATTTGATTCAGTGATGTATATGTCATTTACAACTGCAAAACCCTGATGTTTACTTCAAAGATATCATGCTACGGTCTTGATTATGATATATTATGCATGGTCATGACATAATCCAATTGATTGATTTCCACGTTCGATATGAAGTGAATGTGTCGTTGTTCAAGATATGAATGCATGTGATGATTGCGGACGGAAGCGTCTATCAATTACGTTCGTATTTTCCTACACATTGAATCGGGTTGTCTCGATATTTTATAGTGTTGCTATTTGTATGTGAAAAAGTTCATTGCAATTCACGGCCGATCCTATCGTGAAACCTATATGTATAAGACATGTATACATTTGTTTCTCGTTAAGGAATGAGCAAATGGTAATTTCAGTAGTTTTTTTAAAAGTAGATGTTATTATGAGCATAAAATAACACAATCGGTACTGATTCTTCAAGGTAAGAATAAGATGATAATGGTGCAGAGATGATCATTCAGAACTTCCAATAATAAGTTTGCCATGAATAACATTGAGTGTATAAAGTGTATGTGAAGCACAACATGTTGGACAATGTGTTTGTGAGATGTTATTGACTGGGGCCGTCTCGTTTCTGACAGCTGGTTGAATTCTTCAAAGACAAACTATACTTTTCCGAACACCAACGCACGAGGCACCACCGTTCCATATAATAACATCTCGTATGAATATTTATCACGACATTGTCTGTAATTCAGGACCAGCTTGTTATCCTAACATTATACTTGTGATAGGTGTGAACTGGTACATTTTTTCCCGAGTTGCTTCAGTTGACAACACATCCTCAGTATTGATGCAACCGCGCAATGCATATAAGGCAATTACCATGAATGTCAAAATGATAATTATGCATTGGTTGTGAGTCGCTCATAATGAATGCAAAGCTGTTTAACGTATACGCTAATACCATTCTCCACAAACGCCTCGTCCGTTGTGCCCATTGTTGTATTTGAATATCTGGTTAGTACTAACATACAAGAGTACTTTGATAATTCAAGACTGAAGATTCATGGAATACGACACAAACATAATATAATACATTTATCAATGATAAAGAATGAATCGTACGTTCATGTATCAAGATAACCCAACAACACAATAGACAATGTCTGTATTAGTATGTCCGTACTGACCAAATTTCTGGTGTGTTTTCAAGCCAGCATTTACTCACATTGTGTTCTGATCCACGTTTCAATAATCTGTGAACGTCCCTGTGAAATATTGAGAAAATATCCTAACGGTTGGTAAATATTCAACCAATGAAATAACAACCTCACTGCGGCAAGCCTTTGCCTCTGATGTATGCATCAACCTACTATGATTCAGGAAATTCTTGTCACAAAGATGGAACAGAAGCAGGTATGTATACAGGAAATGTCTTCTCGGCCTTTGATACCAACGACATTACTCGACATTACTTCGACATTACTTCGTCCAAGCCAGCTGTTTGGAAATATTCGTCCATGAACTTAGACTTGGAAAACTTCTTCTTTTGTACTTTATGACTCACTGGAACGTTCTGATGTTAGTTCAAGGCGATGATGATATGTCACATTTTTGCCCCATTTACTGCCCTATGATGACCAGTCGCACCAAAATATGTCGCAATGCAATGATCTACGCAGCAAAAAGGCGTGTTTTGAAAATAGCATTAAAGAACAGTTCGAAGGAAGTCTCCCCAAACGTGAAGTTTGAGTTATGGATTTAGTATCCTTGCATGGAAGGCCCTATACATGCCAGTGTCTATCTCTAAACATGATTGGTTTTATCCAGAAAAATCGCTAGGGCTTTAGACGAATGAAATGTTGAGGGTATAGGATGCAGCTGCACTTGAGTTGCATTATTCTCTTCCCTCACGTTGCTGCAGGCTATGTTATGTATTATTGTTTGGGATATGAAAGGATTTTGGGAGATTTCGCTAATATAAGAAATATGCCCTAGATTTAGTATAGTGTGTCATAGAGGAAAGCGGATTTATATTGGGACCGGAAATTTATTGCAATATATATTGCCCATAAAGATTATTTTGTTGATGATATGCGTGATCCAGCTGTCTTGGAACCTTGGAATGTAGGGCAGATCAAAGGCTTATCTCAAAACCTGCCGAGTTACCTACCCTGTGATGCGGTGGGACAGATATTAACCCTTTAACATACGGTGTCATGGGCCAATTGAATATATGGCAGCATTTCAGATGTATATGTCTGTCATATCACTGTCAGCGTACCCTCATCATGCTCATGTGAATTGTATCTATATGGTTCGATGTTGAACCAATTTGACATGTACTAGCATTTCTGTGAATATGCGTGTGAATAAATGTAATCGTTTGCAGACAGATGAAAACAAATTCAAGTTGAAAATCCATGATACCGATTTCCTTTGGTTATATCAATTTTTCAGCACGACCCTATATATGTTCACCATGGCAGCATTGTTTGCAGTGGTCTTTTGTAATGTACACATAATGCTGATCATGTATTATAATTGAAAAGAGTGACCAGATAGAGTAGCGAATGCAGGTGTATCCCCTGTTGTTATAAACACTCTGAACCTGATTGACTAATCATTGCACCATGTAACAGTTCCATGCCGAGAGACGCCGGCGAGCTAATGCGTCTAGATATTGGACATAGACAAGGAATGCCCTATATCACATTCACCTCGTAACATTTATAGGCGAGCGAGAAAGAGAGAGAGAGAGAGAGGGGCGCATATCGTCCAGTGTGACAAAATAGCCTACGTTGCTTTCATAAACACATGTTTGCATATTTTATTGATGTTTATATCCCATTTCGTTTCTTTGGATCTGGGCATGTTAATCATGTAAAATATGTGACGTAGTGATATTCAAATGACTGTTTCATGTACAGGAACATATCTGGTTTACTGTTTGTTTTGAAAAGAAATTGGATCCATGTAGGTCATCGACTAAATTGAATAATCTTAAGATCTTAATCTCCTGATCTACTTTTTCGGTTCAACTTCAGGAATGTCTAATGTGCCAGTCTAACTGGTGCTGAGACGTAGTACATCGCCTTTCATCTGTCAGTCAGTAGTTATGCACGACCTCATGAAAAAGTTTCAAGAAAAAAAATCAAAGGATAATTTTCATCTTCAGTTTCAAAACTATGTTTCACCATCTCAAAAGGACTTGATCATAATTAAGGTTTTTCCTAACACTACGAATGCCCTACCAGGCAACATTTATCACTTCTTGACATATTGTGGGATTCGAATGGCTTATGTAAGAATAACGTATGTGCCCCGGCTTTAGGATAAAATCCCAGGGAATTATTTGATCTATACCATGCTAAATATCCATTGTGACATTATATTGCCATTTTGTACCATACCCGAGTGTGATTCAATGCTTTTTGTTTCTACAAAGCATTCAACGTCAGTGTTGTTATCAAGACTGCAATACATGTAAGACCGTTTCTCACATTTCTCCTGTTAACCCTTTATTCTGCATTGAATTCCTACTCAAAATGTATGACATACATATCGAGTATAAAGCAAAGCGAGCTTCGTCGAAACTGAGTCATCAATCTCAATGCCCATTGTCAGTCATACTGGCGACGTGTTGAGGAACTTCAAAACTCTGATCTTATGACACATGACATCAACAAAACGACACATGACATCCATACAAAAGGGTCACTCGGTGTGTCCTGGGTGTAAGAATATACTTTATAACCTCGGGTGCCTCTGTCTGTTATTCGGTACATAATCGGTGTTGTGAAAAACGATGGCATGAGACAAACACGACCATAACGACTAATTCTGACTGACTATTGTGAACTTAACCTTTTACTGCGGGTAGGATTTGGTAGATTGTTTCTGCTCCGACTTTCGTGTCCGGCTCACAACACGAGGGATGACCTTTCACTTTTTGAACTAATTCTATAGACACAGGTTATTTGACTGGTGCCTTTTTGTCATTTAGCATCATAAGTAACATGGAATCCGTGTATTGATCATGATTGCTTGTCATCGAGATAAGCTTTTCAAAAGATCAGCCTATTCGATCCCTTGTTTGATGTGAATTTAATTATGCATTTGTAGCACGAAGTGATAACCAGAAATTGACAGTAAGATTTGAGCACAATAAGAGGTCCCAAGCCTACCCAAATAGTCAACCCGTGTACTTAATTGCGCCAAACAGTTTTTTTAGTTCACGTACCTAAGTCACATGATTTGATGTTGCAGTATAAGGTTTTTTTATAACCGCTGCTGGACAATTTTATTTATTACCGTAAATATCCTGCTCAACACACTGACAAAGCAAGAGTATGAGTGACTAGTTTTAGTTGTATATACCTGCTGAATGCTAATTGGTTTTGGTATTTCATGTTCGCTCGAAATACTTATAGGAGTTTATATCAGTTGCTCATGTGCAACATTCTCTGAGTTCATTGGATGTCGTATTATCTTGAAATTTAGATTTCAGGTATCCACACATTAGGACCATTGTTTTAAACACATGAATGTTGCCAATGAATGGATATTTTACGAAATTTCACCGGACCATGTCGTTTTCCAGGGATGAAATGAGAGATGCACGCTTGTATAAATACAAGCAAATTCACTGCATAAATTTCTTCAGTGACAATATGATTTGTGTTTCTTTTTGTTTGAATTTAGTTTTTGGCACTTAGAATGTAAACACCTTGGTAAGATTTGATGAAATCTTATGGTTCACTCGGTGTCCATAATCGATGTCCATTGGCACATTTCCAGATGATCTTAAATTGGCAGAAGTGAGGCCGATTCATAAGAAAAATAGTACACTAGAGAAGTCAAATTTTAGACCTGTGAGCATTTTGCCATGTTTATCAAAAGTATTCGAAAGCGTTTTCATAGATCAAATGAGCAACTACATTGAACCCTTACTATCTAAGAATATATCGGGATTTAGGAAAGGGTACAGCTGTGAAAGTGTTTTAGTAAATTTAGTTAATCGGTGCAAGACATCTCTTGACAATAGACAGATCAGTGCTGCATTGTTAACAGACTTATCCAAAGCTTTCGACTGTCTGCCACATGGGCTGATGGTCGCAAAGTTAAATGCATATGGGTTTGAGGCAGAGGCTTGCACGTTGCTGAGTAATTATTTTCAAACTAGAATGCAGAGAGTTAAAATAGGAAAGGACACAAGTGAGTGGATGATGATTAAAAAAGGGGCAGCGCAAGGATCTAAGATGGGTCCTTTCTTGTACAATATTTACTCAAATGATTTGATGTATGTTCTCGAAAATGTATGTGATATTTATAACTATGCTGACGACAACACAATTTGTGTACATGATGATAATATTGACAAAGTTGTCACCAAGATCAGATCAGCATCAGCTATTATGCTGGAGTGGTTTGGGAACAATTACTTACAGGCCAATGCGTCTAAGTTTCAGTTCATTGTATTCGGCCAAGATAAGCAAGATATATCTCTGTGCATCAATGATAGCGTTACACTCACGTCTGAAAGTTCTGTAAAAGTGTTAGGGGTCCATATTGACCATGCCCTAAACTTTGACCTTCACATTTCAGAATTATGCAAGAAGGCTGGTAAATATCTAAGTGTGTTGGGCCGTTTATCGAAAGCTTTGGACTGTAAGGAGAAATTATTACTATTTGAAAGTTTTATTTTGTCACAGTTCAATTACTGCCCATTAGTATGGCACAACTGTAGCTTGAAAAATATAAAAAAAAATTGAGAAAATCCAAGAAAGAGCTCTAAGGTTCGTTTTCAATGACTTTCGGTCAACATATAGTGAATTAAGGAATCTCAGTGGGAAATCCTTGTTATATGTACAAAGACTTAGGCTTGTTGCTCTTCAAGTTTTCAAATCCTTGAACTATGATCATACCGGGCCCCAATATTTATTGGACATGTTCAAAATTAAGGAATCCAGATATGAGATGAAATGCTTACTCCCCCTGTCCCCACCTAAATTTAATACCATTAAGTATGGAAAAAATACAATTAGGTATGAGGGAGCAGCTTTGTGGAATAAGTTATCGAACGATCTCAAAAGTGTTACAGAATATACAAAATTTAAAAGAAATATCGCCAAATGGGAAGGTCCTACATGCTCATGTTCCTATTGTAATTTATGTATTCTGTCACAAATCTGATGTCAATAATCATATAACAAATACACACATATTGTATATTTCTGAATAGTCGTTGTACACACACAGTATTATGATCATGCTGATTTACATGTATGTATTGTTTGGTTTTCATCCTTTCATTTGTATATTAATCATGTCATTTCTTCACTGTCGGTCAATAGGTGAAAAGCTACTGTTACCTGTTTTTACTATACCGACGTTAAATAAAGTTTTATTCTATTCTATTCTAAAGACAAAACTGAGTTCCCCTGAAAACACAACTGCACTGCAGCACCACTTTTCTGTATGAATTCTCGTATGAATGTCTATTAGGCATACTACCCCGTCTGCAATACAAATCTCCATTTGTTATCCTGGAATTTATACTTGTGATTGTTGTAAACTGGTACATTCATCAAGTTGTCTGCAACGAGACGTAGCCGCATTGATGCAAAAGGGCAATGTATATAATCAGTTAACATGAAAAACTAATGCTGATTGTGCATTGGTCCTGATTCGCTCACGAATGCAAAGGTACCCTGAATTTTTGTGCTCATTCCCATTCTCTGCGAATGTAGCCTTCGTTGTACTCAGGGCCTCATTTGAATATTTCGTTAGTACTAACATGCAGCAAGTACCTAAATTATTTATGACTTGTTAATACTTCCCTGCAGCATTGTGAAATACAATGCAATCATCATATGAATGTAAATGTATCAACATTTAGGTATCAATTTTACGATCACATATCAAATCAGTTTAATTGACCACAGATTCGGTTACATATTCAATGCTGTAAAAGAAAACCGAAACAGCATGATAAATATTGTCTAAATTTGTATACAACCATTTGAAATCATTCTGGCCATAAAATCTTCGATTTCCTTCACGTCACTGCAGGCTACGTTGTGTATTATTGTTTGTGATATGACGGGATTCGTTAGGGTTGTGCCAACATAAAAAGTATGCCTTAGTTCATGCCTTGGAATTGCATCCCAGAGAAGAACGTAGGGGCACAGTATTATAATTTGGATTTAGCATATTCCGTTTTGCTGTAGACATTCTGCGATTCGAGGTTGTCAGAACCATGGCCCATAGATTGGTTCAAAGGATTATCTCCAAATTCCGAGGCTCACTCTAGGACAATTCAGGGCACATATTAACCCTTGGTCTATGGCCTATATGGTGTTATTGGACACAGGTAATATCTCTCTGTTGTGTTTTCTGTCTTACAACTTTGTAAGGTGCATGGATCTGACGGCAATGTACAAATCCAATTTTTACTTGCACAAATACACCTAATAAAATCGTGTCCACAAAACTAATGATGTTGAACGTACTGTCCGGTCGAGCACAGTTGATGACAAGTCTATTTTGTTACATTGGCAAGTCACTTACACAACTCAAACAGTTTTACGCTCGTGTATAGTGATGATATACACTCTGATAATTGCCGGGTTGTGCTACAGTGATGACCCAACAATCGATATATAAGTGTTGTTATCGGTTGACCTCATACTGGTTTTGTGTCGAATTTGCCCTCGAGCTAAATTACTGGATTCGGTCATCTTGTCTTGGTTTTACTGTTTACGCTGAGACAAACACAAATGATATAGTCCGTATGAAATTATTGACTAAGAGGGATTTTTAATGTGTAATCATATTTTCTTTCCTTAGTAAAAGTTCAGTGAATGGTGTAATGAACTGATATTCATGGCTTGTTGGCTCGATAGATGTTTGAGTGGGCCCAACAAACCAGGTTTCAGTGTTGTTGTTTTTTTGCATTCAATGACAGTACGTGAAGAAATATAGATCCTATAGTGTATCTCAATACTAGATTGTAATTGTATTACCATCCACGTATTCTACATTTGTCCGTACCGTTCCGTTGCAGGCAGGACATAAACAATGATATCTCAGCTTTAAGTTATATTTAGGATTTGATTCAGTGATATATATGTCATTTACAACCGCAAGGCCCTGATGATTACTGCAAAGATATCATGCTATGGTCTTGATTATGATATATTATGCATGGTCATGACATAATCCAATTGATTGATTTCCACGTTCGATATGAAGTGAATGTGTCGTTGTTCAAGATATGAATACATATCATGATTGCGGACGGAAGCGTCTATCAATTACGTTGGTATTTTCCTCACACACATTGAATCGGGTTGTCTCGATATTTTATTGTGTTCGATATCTATGTGAAAAAGTACATTACAACTCACTTTCAATCCGATCGTGACACCTACATGTATAATATATGCATTTTAGTAACTGGTCACATGAGCCTAAAATAATACAATTTTGAATACAGACTGATGTGCTGCGTCAGATTTTTATTGAAGTGATCCTAATATATCGAAACAATTTTATGTGTTTGTTTTCATTATGCAAATCATTAGTACAAGTTTTCAGTAGACAAGATTGATCTTTTCAAAATTCATTGATGACATGAACATTCACAATATTCCGCACAATCGTATTCCCAATGGTTGTGTTTGTTAACATGGATATATGTATAACATTGTATATTTCATACTATACTCTGATGTTTCTAACTTGTTTACACCGTTTTTTTGTTGTTGATTTTCGCGATGCTGAATGGTATCGTATTATAACTTACTTAGCCTGGTAGGTAGTCGAACAGCAATTTCCCACTGGATTTCAGATTTCCATCGTAAAATATGAAAAAAGTTGGCAATCTAAATATTGTTGCATTTTTTTTACAAGAATACACATTGGGGGTGTATTCTACACAAGTACATGTATGTTAAGGTTTAGAAAATGCGCCACTACAAAAGCGTGCAAATTTACAAACTCTTGTGCGGACCTAGAAATTCAATCGAGTTGTTAAATTCATCATAGTTGTAGATTGCCAACTTTTCTAATTTGTGTGATAGAAATCTGAAATTTGGTGGAAAGTCATCGTTTGACTATCAGATGAATCGTGTGTAGTTATGTTGCGAGACACAATGAGTATTTTTGTCTTCGCCAAAATATGATGCAAAAACGATGTAAATATAAATCAGAGTACAAACAGTGAAAAGATGCACATACATGTATATGAGGAGAATGAGAAGAAGCTTTTGCCGATACATGTACATATTGTATGTCAATGATGAATGGACGTGTTTAGTATGTGTCAAATTTGAAAGAAATTTCTTGTCATTCCGTATTGTCCAGGTTGTGATTCAATTTGACCGATATTCGCATGCAATATGGGGTTCATAGTAGAACTTCATCATATTTTGTTGTAGATAGTGAACTTCATATCAAATTTCATATATCTGCACTAACCAAAGATATCTTTTATTGAAATCAGTTGCGATATGTTGAACAGTTCAATGGTATTGTGCATTGTATTGTAGGTTTCAGTATAATCATGGAAAATGAGCTGGTTATGACAGTTCAAACATGAGTAAACTTTATAATATGCAATAATGTGTATATGTATAATTATATGTTACAGTGTAATTGTAGATAGTTTGTAAATATTTACAAAGGTTTACTTATTCCCAGTAGACATCTATCTTTCAAGGTAAGAATAAGGTGATAATGGTGCAGAAATGATCATTCAGAACTTCCAATTATATTACAAGTCTGCCATACCAAAGTTGTGTTGCCTCTTTGGTTAAATAGCATTACGTGTATAACGTGCATGTGAAGCACAGCATGTCGGACAATGTATTTGTGCGATGTTATTCCTTGACTAGGGCCGTCTCGTTTCTAACAGTTAAGAACAGGGTGAATTCGACAAATACAAAGTATATTCTCCCAAGCACCACACCATTGCACCACCATCGTTCCATATAATAACATATCGTATGAATATTTATCACTACACTGTCTGTAATTCAGGTCCAGCTTGTTATCCTAACATTATACTTGTGATAAGTGTGAACTGGTACATTTTTCTCGAGTTGCCGCAGTTGACATCACATCCTCAGTTCTGATGCAAACGCGCAATGCATATAAGACGATTACCCTGAAAGACAAAATGCAAGTGTCAGATGTGTATATCTGGTTAGTACTAACATACGGGAGTACTGAAGATTCACGGAATATGACACAAACATAACAGTGGAATACATGTATCAACGATTATGAACGAATCGTACCTTCACATATCAACTCAGTTTAATCAATCTGTGATTACATATGTGGATACATATTTCATGTTGAAAGTGAAAACCCACCAACACAATAGGCAATGTATGTATTAGTATGTCTGTACTGATCAAGGTTCTGACGTGTTTTTGAGCCAACATTCACTCCCATTGAGGTGTTCTGATCCAGGTTTCAATAATCTGTGAACGTCCCTGTGAAACATTGAGAAAATATCCTAACGGTTGGTAATTATTCAACCAATGAAATAACAACCTCACTGCGGCAGGACTTTGTTGATGATGTACGAATCAAACTACTATGATTCAGGGAATTCTTGTCACAATGGTGGAACGGAAGCAGGTATGTATACAGGAAATGCCTTCTGACCTTTGATACCAACGACATTACTCAAATTTCGTCCACGTCAGCTGATTGTAAAATGTTTGTCCATGAACTTAGACTTGGAAAACGTCTTCTTTTGTGCTTTGTGGCTCACTTGAACGTTCTGATGTTAGTTCAAGGCGATGATGATATGTCACATTTTTGCCCCATTTACTGTCCCCACTGCCCTATGATGACCATTCGCATCAAAATATGTCGCAATGAAATAATCTACGCAGCAAGAAGGCGTGTTTTGAAAATAGCATTAAAGAACAGTTCGAAGGAAGTTTCCCCAAACGTGAAGTTTGAGTTACGGATTTAGTATCCTTTGCATGGAAGGCCCTATACATGCCAGTGTCTATCTCTAAACATGATTGGTTTTATCCGGAAAAATCGCTAGGGCTTTAGCCGAATGAAATGTTGAGGGTATAGGATACAGCTGCACTTCAGTTGCATTATTCTCTTTTCCTTCACGTTGCTGCAGGCTATGTTATGTATTATTGTTTGGGGTATGAAGGGATTTCAGGAGATTCCACAAATATAAGAAATATGCCCTTGATTTAGTATAGTGTGTCATAGAGGAAAGCGGATTTATATTGGGGCCGGAAATTTATTGCAATATATATTGCCCATAAAGTTTATTTTGTTGATGATATGCGTGATCCAGCTGTCTTGGAACCTTGGAATGTAGGGCAGATCAAAGGCTTATCTCAAAACCTGCCGAGTTACCCTGTGATGCGGTGGGACAGATATTAACCCTTTAACATACGGTGTCATGGGCCAATTGAATATATGCAGCATTTCAGATGTATATGTCTGTCATATCACTGTCAGCGTACCCTCATCATGCTCATGTGAATTGTATCTATATGGTTCGATGTTGAATCAATTTGACATGTACTAGCATTTCTGTGAATATGCATGTGAATGTAATCGTTTGCAGACAGATGAAAACAAATTCAAGTTGAAAATCCAAGACACCAATTTCCTTTGGTTATATCAATTTTTCAGCACGGCCCTATATATGTTCACCATGGCAGCATTGTTTGCAGTGGTCTTTTGTAATGTACACTTAATGCTGATCATGTATTATAATTGAAAAGAGTGACCAGATAGAGTAGCGAATGCAGGTGTATCCCCTGTTGTTATAAACACTCTGAACCTGATTGACTAATCATTGCACCATGTAACAGTTCCATGCCGAGAGACGCCGGCCAGCTAATGCGTCTAGATGTTGGACATAGACAAGGAATGCCCTATATCACATTCACCTTGTAACATTTATAGGCGAGCGAGAGAGAGAGGGGCGCATATCGTCCAGTGTGACAAAATAGCCTACGTTGCTTTCATAAACACATGTTTGCCATAATTGATGTCTATTGATGTTTATATCCCATTTCGTTTCTTTGGATCTGGGCATGTTAATCATGTAAAATATGTGACGTAGTGATATTCAAATGACTGTTTCATGTACAGGAACATATCTGGTTTACTGTTTGTTTTGAAAAGAAATTGGATCCATGTAGGTCATCGACTAAATTGAATAATCTTAAGATCTTAATCTCCTGATCTACTTTTTCGGTTCAACTTCAGGAATGTCTAATATGCCAGCCTAACTGGTGTGAGAAGTAGTACATCGCCTTTCATCTGTCAGTCAGTAGTTATGCACGACCTCATAAAAATGTTTCGAGAAAATATCAAAAGATAATTTTCTTCTTCACTGTCTGATTTTGGCGAGTAAACGTTCCAACTATGTTTCAAATGGACTTGATCATAATTAAGGTTTCTTCTAACAATACGAATGCCCTACGTGGCAACGTTTATTGCTTCTTGATATATAGTGGGATTCGGATGGCTTATTTAAGCATGACGTATGTGTCCCGGCTGTAGGATAAAATCCCAGGAAATTATTTGATCTATACCATGCTAAATATCCATTGTTACATGTATATTGCCATTTTGTACCATAACCAAGTGTGATTCAATGCTTTTTGTTTCTACAAAGCGTTCAACGTCAGTGTTGTTATCAAGATTGCAATACATGTAAGGCCGTTTCTCACACTTCTCCTGTTAATCCTTTATTGTGTATTGAATCCCTACTCAAAATGTATGACGTACATATCGAGTATAAAGCAAAGAGAGCTTCGTCGAAACTGAATCATCAATCTCAATACCCACTGTCAGTCATACCGGTGACGTGTTGAGGAACTTCAAAACATGATCTTATGACACATGACATCAACATTACGACACATGACATCCACACAAAAGAGTCACTCGGTGTGTCCTGGATGTCAGAATACACTTTATCACATCGGGTGCTTCTGTCTGCTATTCCGTACTTAATCAGTGTTATGAAAAAAGATGGCATTCACGTACCTAAGTTGCATGATTTGACCTCGCAGTATAAGGTTTATTTATAACCGCTGCTGGACAATTTCAACACATTGACAAAGCAAGAGTATAAGTGACTAGCTTTAGTTGTATATACCTGCTGAATGCTAATTGGTTTTGGTATTTCATGTTCGCTCGAAAAGCTTATAGCAGTTTATATCAGTTGCTCATGTGCTACATTCTGTGAATTCACTAGATGTCGTATTATCTTGAAATTTAGATTTCAGGTATCCACACATAAGGACCAATGTATACAATACATGAATGTTGCCAATGAATGGATAGTTCACAAAATTTTACCAGACCAGATCGTTTCCCAGGAAAAAAAATTAGAGAGAGGAACGCTTGTATAGATACAACCAAATTCACTGCATAAATTTCTTCAGTGACAATATGATTGTGCATCTTTTTCACTGCATTATGACCTGTTTTTGGCCAATAGTGGTGATAAACTTGTCAGTGTTTAAAATAGTGTTTTATTAATATTCTATATCAAACTGATATGGTTGATAATAAGCTTTGTTTTTCTTATAAATATTTACATGTATATATCAGTGACGAATAGAAGGTCTCAGTACACAGGTACATGTGAAATTGGATCGAATTGTCCTGTCATGTCTTATTGTTCAGGTTGGTGATTCATGTTGACAGAGAAGCTCATGTAATATCGGGCCCATAGACGGAAATCATCATGTTTTGTTGTGAATGTTGGACACTATTACCATCTTATCTAATTGAATTGTGGCAGTGTATTGTGTTAAGAATATGTATGCTATGATGCACTGCATACTTTGTGTGTGACATGTTTTTGTAGAAAGAACTGGAATTGCAGTTTAAACACAAATGAACTTTGAAATATGCTATGACCTTGTGTCTATTCTATTATGTAATGTTATGTGTAGACGTGGAATCAATACCCAGTATTAAGTATTTTGAGCAAACAAAACAGGGTCCGTTATCCAATCTCATAGTCCGGGGACAGAAAGTCATATCAGGCATACGAAGTGAGAAAAAAAATGACAGGGAAACTCATGAACCCCCAAATGGCCATTAGGAGGTGAAATCAGGTGTTCCGGAAAGAGTGAGCATTTCCTGCCCCACTAGTGACACCCGTCATGAATTCCCCAAAATTAACATGAAAATAGATCTAGTTGCATGGCAGACATGGATTTGGTGTATTTATCACCCAGATCATGATGACGTCCATAGAATTTCTTAAACGCAGCTATAAGTCTTGGTATAACACATCCTTGTCGCAGCAGTTTAGAGACTAGCTGGGCACTTCGAAGGACAAAGTATTTGTAAATTATTTGTGAATAGATATATAGGTACATTTGTTTCCAGTAGAAATATCTTCTTTATAAAACTACGAGAAGCGTGGTGAAGCATTTATCACTCCCAAGAATACAAGTCTATCATACCAAACCTAAATTGCCTTGTTGGATAAATTATATTGAATTGTTCGGTGAATGTGAAAATAAACCTGTCCGATATATTTATGCGACGTTATGGCACGACCAGATCCGTCCCTCTTGTTTCTGGCAGCGTTTAACACGGTGAAATCGTCAAAGACAAAACTGAATTCCCCTGAAAACACAACTGCACTGCAGCACCACTGTTCTGTATAATGACTTCTCGTATGAATGTCCATTACTACTTTGTCTGTAATGCAGATATCCATTTGTTATCCTGGAATTTATACTTGTGGTTGTTGTAAACTGATACAGTCATAAAGTTGTCCTCAACGAGACGTAGTCGCATTGATGCAAAAGGGCAATATACATAATCCGTTACAATGAAAAACTAATGCTAATTTTGCATTGGTCCTGATTCGCTCACGAGAATGCAAGGGTACCCTGAATTTTTGTACTCATTCCCATTCTCTGTGAATGTCCCCTTTGTTGTACTCAGAGCCTCATTTGAATATTTCGTTAGTACTAACATGCAGGAAGTAATATTCTATATAAAACTGATATGGTTGACAATAAGCTTTGTTTTTCAGTACATGTGAAATTGGATCGAATTGTCCTGTCATGTCTTATTGTTCAGGTTGGTGATTCATGTTGACAGAGAAGCTCATGTAATATAGGGCCCATAGACGGAAATCATCATGTTTTGTTGTGAATATTGGACACTATGACTATCTTTTCTAATTGAATTGTGGCAGTGTATTGTGTTAAGAATATGTATGCTATGATGCACTGCATACTTTGTGTGTGACATGTTTTTGTAGAAAAAACTGGAATGGCAGTTTAAACACAAATGAACTTTGAAATATGCTATGATCTTTGTGTCTATTCTATTATGTAATGTTATGTGTATTTGTGAATAGATATATAGGTACATTTGTTTCCAGTAGAAATGTCTTCTTTATAAAACTACGAGAAGCGTGGTGTAGCATTTATCTCTCTCAAGAATACAAGTCTATCATACCAAACCCAATTTGCCTTGTTGGATAAATTATATTGAATTGTTCGGTGAATATGAAAATAAACCTGTCCGATATATTTATGCTACGTTATGGCACGACCAGATCCGTCCGTCTTGTTTCTGACAGCGTTGAACACGGTGAAATCGTCAAAGACAAACCTGAATTACCCTGAAAACACAACTGCACTGCAGCAACACTGTCCTGTATAATGACTTCTCGTATGCATGTCCATTACTACTTTGTCTGTAATGCAGCTCTCCATTTGTTTTCCTGGTATTTATACTTGTGATTGTTGTAAACTGGTACAGTCATCAAGTTGTCTGCAACGAGACGTAGTCGCATTGATGCACAAACGGCAATGTATATAATCAGTTAACATGAAAAAAACTAATGCTGATTGTGCGTTGGTCCTGATTCGCTCACGAATGCAAAGGTATCCTGAATTTTTGTGCTCATTCCCATTCTCTGCGCATGTAGCCTTCGTTGTACTCAGGGCCTCATTTGAATATTTCGTTAGTACTGACATGCAGGAAGTACCTAAATTATTTATGACTTGTTATTACTTCCCTGCAGCATTGTGAAATACAATGCAATCATCATAGGAATGTAAATGTATCAACATTTAGGTATGAATTTTACGATCACATATCAAATCAGTTTAATTGATCAGAGATGTGGTTACATATTCTATGCTGTAAAAGAAAACCGAAACAGCATAATACATATTGTCTAAATTTGTATATAACCATTTGAAATCATTCTGGCCATAAAACCTTCGATTTCCTTCACGTCACTGCAGGCTACGTTATGTATTATTGTTTGTGATATGACGGGATTCGATAGGGTTGTGCAAACATAAAAAGTCTGCCTTAGTTCATGCCTTGGAATTGCATCCCAGAGAAGAACGTATGGGCACAGTATTATAGTTTGCATTCAGTATATTCCGTTTTGCGGTAGACATTCTGCAATTTGATGTTGTCAGTACCATGGCCCATAGATTGGTTCAAAAGATTATCTCCAAATTCCGAGGCTCACTCTAGGACAATGCAGGACACATATTAACCCTTGGTCTATGGCCTATATGGTGTTGTTGGACACAGGTAATATCTCTCTGTTGTGGTGCATGGATCTGACGGCAATGTACAACTCCAATTTTTACTTGCACAAATATACCCAATAAAATCGTATCCACAAAATTAATGATGTTGTACGTACTGTCCGGTCGAGCACAGTTGATGACAAGTCTATTTTGTTACATTGGCAAGTCACTTACACAACTCAAACAGTTTTACGCTCGTGTATAGTGATGATATACACTCTGATAATTGCCGGGTTGTGCTACAGTGATTACCCAACAATCGATATATAAGTGTTGTTATC
This sequence comes from Terebella lapidaria, assembly GCA_949152475.1. Lineage (NCBI taxonomy): Eukaryota > Metazoa > Annelida > Polychaeta > Terebellida > Terebellidae > Terebella > Terebella lapidaria. The sequence continues at coordinate 33,392,737 of OX424558.1, forward strand.
GGTTGACCTCATACTGGTTTTGTGTCGAATTCGCCCTCGAGCTAAATTACTGGATTCGTCCTAAGGATTTCGGCGTCGTTTTTGGTCATCTTGTCTTGGTTTTACTGTTTACGCTGAGACGTAAATATAATAATAATAATAATCAGATTTATTTAACGACGGTCCATGATGATAGGCAATTCTGCCTGTCTTCCCCATCCCCCGTCGAGTGACAATTTTGAATTTGGAAAGCACATTCGAATGGAGAAACCTTTGCAGTGCCAGGATGAAAACTCCACCTACTTTGTGCCGGTGACGGGGATCGAACCCGCGTCACCTACCGCCTCTGAGCTTCGTTGCTTCAAGAGCCACCAGTCCAATCCACTCGGCCACAGAGGAAATGATATGATATAGTCCGGGTCAAGTTATTGACTAAGAGGGATATTTAATGTGTAATCGTATTTTCTTTCCTCAGTAAAAGTTCAGTGAATGGTGTTATGAACTGATATTCATGGCTTGTTGGCTCGATAGATGTTTGAGTGGGCCCAACAAACCAGGTTTCAGTGTTGTTGTTTTTTTGCATTCAATGACAGTACGTGTTGAATTACAGATCCTATAGTGTATCTCAATACTAGATTGTAATTGTATTACCATCCACGTATTTTACATTTTTCCGTACCGTTCCTTTGCAGGCAGGACATAAACAATGATTTCTCAGCTTTAAATTATATCTAGGATTTGATTCAGTGGTGTATATCGTATTTACAACTGCAAGGCCTGATGTTTACTGCAAAGATATCAGGCTATGGTCTTGATTATGATAAAATATGCATAGTCATGGCATAATTCAATTGATCGATTTCCAAGTTCGATATGAAGTGAATGTGTCGTTGTTCAAGATATGGATGCATATCATGATTGCGGACGGAAGCGTCTATCAATTACGTTGGTATTTTCCTCACACACATTGAATCGGGTTGTCTCGATATTTTATTGTGTTCGATTTCTATGTGAAAAAGTACATTACAACTCACTTTCAATCCGATCGTGACACCTACATGTATAATATATGCATTTTAATAACTGGTCACATGAGCCTAAAATAATACAATTTTGAATACAGACTGATGTGCTACGTCAGATTTTCATTGAAGTGATCATAATATATCGAAACAATTCTATGTGTTTGTTTTCATTATGCAAATCATCAGTACAAGTTTTCAGTAGACAAGATTAATCTTTTCAACATTCATTAATGACATGAACATTCACAATATTCCACACAATCGTATTCCCAATGGTTGTGTTTGTTAACATGGATATATGTATAACATTGTATATTTCATACTATACTCTGATGTTTCTAACTTGTTTACAACGTTTTTCGCTGATTACCGCGATGGTGAATGGTATCATATTATTACTTGCTTCACCTGATAGGTAGTCAAACGGCAATTTCCCACTGGATTTCAGATTTCCATCGTAAAAAATGAAAAAAGTTGGCAATCTAAATATTGTTGCATTTTTTGACAAGAATACTCATAGCGGTGTATTCTACACAAGTACATGTATGTTAATTTAACAAAAATGCACCACTACAAAAGCGTGGAAATTTACAAAATCTTGTGCGGACCCAGAAATTCAATCGAGTTGCTAAATTTAACATAGTTGTAGATTGTCAACTTTACTAATTTTTGTGATAGAAATCTGAAATTTGGTGGAAAGTTGCCGTTTGACTATCAGATCAATCGTGTGAAGTTATATTGCAATACCGTCGCCAAAATATGATTAAAAAAACGATGTAAACGAGTTAGAGAAATCAGAGTTAAACAGTTAAAAGATACACATACATGTATATGGCGAATGATAAGAAGTTTTTTATGCCAATACATATTGTATGTTAATGATGAATGGACGTGTTTAGTATGTGTCAAATTTTATAGAATTATCTCATCATTCCGTATTGTCCAGGTTGTGATTCAAATTGACAGATATTCACTTGCAATATGGGGTTCATAGTAGAACTTCATCATATTTTGTCGTAGATATTGAACTTCATATCAAATTTCATATGTCTGCACTAACCGCAGATAACTTATGGTATTGTGCATTATATCATAGGTTTCAGTATAATCATGGAAAATGAGCTGGTTGTGACAGTTCAAACATGAGTAAACTATACATATATTAAAATATGCAATAATGTGTATATGTATAATTATATGTTACATTGTAATTGTATATAATTTGTAAATATTTACAGAGGTTTACTCATTCCCAGTAGACATATTCAGAACTTCCAATAATATTACAAGTCTGCCATACCAAAGTTGTTAAATAGCATTACGTGTATAAAGTGCATGTGAAGCACAGCATGTCGGACAATGTGTTTGTGCGATGTTATTCCTTGACTAGGGCCGTCTCGTTTCTAACAGTTTAAAACAGGGTGAATTCGACAAACACAAAGTATATTCTTCCAAGCACCACACCATTGCACCACCATCGTTCCATATAATGACATCTCGTATGAATATTTATCACTACACTGTCTGTAATTCAGGTCCAGCATGTTATCCTAACATTATACTTGTGATAGGTGTGAACAGGTACATTTTCCCCAAGTTGTCCTCAGTTGACAACACGTCCTCAGTTTTGATGCAATTGTGCAATGCATATAAGACGATTTCCCTGAAAGACAAAATGCAAGTGTCAGATTTGTATATCTGGTTAGTACTAACATACGGGAGTACTGAAGATTCACGGAATATGACACAAACATAACAGTGGGATACATGTATCAACGATTAAGAACGAATCGTACCTTCACATATCAACTCAGTTTAATCAATCTGTGATTACATATGTGGTGACATATTTCATGTTGAAAGTGAAAACCCACCAACACAATAGACAATGTATGTATTAGTATGTCTGTACTGACCAAGGTTCTGACGTGTTTTTGAGCCAACATTCACTCCCATTGATGTGTTCTGATCCAGGTTTCAATAATCTGTGAACGTCCCCGTGAAACATTGAGAAAATATCCTAACGGTTGGTAATTATTCAACCAATTAAATAACAACTTCAGTACGGCAGGACTTTGTTGCTGATGTATGAATCAAACTACTATGATTCAGGGAATTCTTGTCACAACGGTGGAACGGAAGCAAGTATGTATACAGGAAATGCCTTCTGACCTTTGATACCAACGACATTACTCAAATTTCGTCCACGTCAGCTGATTGTAAAATGTTTGTCCATGAACTTAGACTTGGAAAATGTCTTCTTTTGTGCTTTGTGGCTCACTGGAACGTTCTGATGTTAGTTCGAAGGAAGTCTCCCCAAACGTGAAGTTTGAGTCATGGATTTAGTATCCTTTGCATGGAAGGCCCTATACATGCCAGCGTTTATCTCTAAACATGATTGGTTTCATCCAGAAAAATCGCTAGGGCTTTAGACGAATGAAATGTTGAGGGTATAGGATGCAGCCGCACTTCAGTTGCATTATTCTCTTCCTGCACGTTGCTGCAGGCTATGTTATGTTTTATTGTTCTGGATATGGATGGATTTCAGGAGATTCCGCAAATATAAGAAATATGCCCTAGATTTAGTGTAGTGTCTCATAGAGGAAAGCGAATTTATGTTGGGACCGGTAATTTCTTGCAATAAATTGCCCATAAAGTATATTTCGTTGATGGTATGACACTATGTGATTTAGCTGTCTTGGAACCTCGGAATGTAGGGCAGGTCGAAGGATTATCTCAAAACGTCTCGAATTACCCTGAGATGCGGTGGGATAGATATTAACCCTTCAACATACGGTGTCATGGGCCAATTGAATATATGGCAGCATTTTCCATGTATATGTCCATCATATCACTATCGTCGTTCCCTCATCATGCTCATGCGAGTTATATCTATATGGTTCGGCGTGTAATCAATTTGACATGTACTAGCGTTTCTGTGAATATGCGTGTAAATAAATGTAATTGTTTGGAGACAGATGAAAACAAATTCAAGTTGAAAATCCATGACACAGATTTCCTTTGGTTATTCAGCACGGCCCTATTTATGTTCACCATGGCTGCATTGTTTGCAGTGGTCTTTTGTAATGTACACATACTGATGATCATGTATTATAATTGGAAATACGTGACCAGATAGAGTGGCGAATGCCAGTGTTCCATGGGTGGTGTAGCACCTATATGTATTCAGGCAGGTAAGATTAAGTCACGCCGACAACAATTGCTATCAATGCATCTGTTAGGTCTGTCATATTATATTAGATCTGTCTACATGTGTTACCAGAATGAAACATACTTTTCAAATTATGCAGACTATTAACGAATATTGCTGTTAGATCACAGTCTGTCCTTGTTAACAGCAATATGGCTATGGACCTAAACAAATCCTATTCTAAAATGGTTGTTTTTACTTTTTCTATGGGCGGTGATATTGTAATGTTGGTGGTAATTGAATTAGATTATATATTCTCCAACGTGGAAGAAATATCGCACATTCATAATGTAATCATATGCTTGTGTAAGCAATGGACGCATGATATGTTCATCACTTGTAGTTTTATTTGCTGATATTTTTGTTCATGTATACTCAGGTACTTTCCTACTGACATATGGCGACCATATGGACATGCCACTGTTCCATGCCGAGCGACGCCGGCGAGCTAATGCGTCTAGATGTTGGACAGAGACAAGGAATGCCCTATATCACATTCACCTTGTAACACTTACAGGCAAGCGAGAAAGAGAGGCGTATATCATCCGGTGTGACGAAATAGTCTGCGTTGCTTCCATAACCACATGTTCGCTGATATGCGTGTATCTCGTCCCATTCATTTCTCTGAATCTGGACATGTTAATCATATGAAACATGTGACGTAGTGATATTGATATGATTGTTTCATGGACAAAAACATACTTGATTTACTGTTTGGAGATCCATGGAGTCCATCGATTAAATTAAATAATCTTAAGATCTTAATCTCCTGATCTACTTTTTCGATTCAACTTCAGGAATGTCTAATGTGCCAGTCTAACTGGTGCTGAGACGTAGTAGATCGCCTTTCATCTGTTAGTCAGTAGTTATGTTCGACCTCATGAAAAAGTTTCAAGAAAAAATCAAAGGATATTTTTCATCTTCACTGTCTGATTTTGGCGAGTAAACGTTCCAACTATGATTCAAATGGACTTGATCATAATTAAGGTTTCTTCGAACACTACGAATGCCCTACGAGGCAACGTTTATTACTTCTTGACATATTGTGGGATTCGGATGACTTATGTAAGCATAACGTATGTGCCCCGGCTTTAGGATAAAATCCCAGGAAATTATTTGATCTATACCATGCTAAATATCCATTGTTACATTATATTGCCATTGTACCATGCCCGAGTGTGATTCAATGCCTTTTGTTTCTACAAGTTTCTTGTTTCTTTTGCATTCAACGTCAGTGTTGTTATCAAGACGTGGAATCAATACCCAGTATCAAGCACTCCGAGCAAACAAAACAGGGTCCGTTATCCAATCTCACAGTCCGGGGACAGAAAGTCATATCAGGCATACGAAGTGAGAGAAAACAAAAACGACAGGGAAACCCACGAACCCCCCAAAATAGCCATCAGGAGGTGAAATCAGGTGTTCCGGAAAGAGTGAGCATTTCCTGTCCCACTAGTGGCACCCGTCATGAATTCCCCAAAATTAACATGAAAATAGATCTAGTTGCAGGGCAGACATGTATTTGCTGTATTTATCAACCAGATCATGATGACGTCCATAGAATTTCTTAAACGCAGAAATCTTGTATTGCAAGATTGCAATACATGTAAGGCCGTTTCTCACATTTCTCCTGTTAACCCTTTATTCTGCATTGAAGCCCTATTCAAAATGTATGACATACATATCGAGTATAAAGCAAAGCGAGCTTAGTCGAAACTTGAGTCTTCGATCTCAATACACATTGTCGGTCATTCCGGCGACGTGTTGAGGAACTTCGGAGCACGGAACAGAATGTGTGTACAAATCCCATTTTATGACACACGACATCAACAAAACGACACATGACATCCATACAACAGGGTCACTCGGTGTGTCCTGGTTTTAAGAATATACTTTATAACCTCGGTTGCCAATGTCTGTTATTTGGTACATAAACCAGTGTTGTGAAAAACGATGGCGTGAGACAAACACAACTTTGTCATTACAATGCTACGACTTTAACGACTAATTCTCACTGACTATTGTGAACTTAACCATTGACTGCGGGTAGGAATTGGTAGATTGTTTCTGCTCTGACTTTCATGTCCGGCTCACAACACGAAGGATGACCTTTCACTTTTTTGAACTAATTCAATAGACACAGGTTATTTGACTGGTGCCTTTGAGTCATTTAGCATCATAGGTAACATGGAATCCGTGTATTGATCATGATTGCTTGTCATCGAGATAAGCTTTTCAAAAGATCAGCCAATTCGACCCCTTGTTTGATGTGAATTTGATTATGTATTTGTAGCACGAAGTGATAACCAGAAATTGACAGTAAGATTTGAGCACTGACAGTAAGATTTGAGCACACTAAGAGGTCTCAAGCTAACCCAAATAGTCAACCCGTGCACTGAACTGCGTCAAACTATTTTTTAGTTCACGTACCTAAGTCACATGATTTGACGTCGCAGTATAAGGTTTATTTATAACCGCTCCCTGACGATTTTATTTATTACTGTAAATATCCTGCTCAACACACTGACAAAGCAAGAGTATAAGTGACTAGTTTCAGTTGTATATACCTGCTGAATGCTAATTGCTTTTGGTATTTCATGTTCGCTCGAAAAGCTAATAGCAGTTTAAATCAGTTGCTCATGTGCTACATTCTCTGAATAATGTCGTATTATCTTGAAATTATGATTTCAGTTATCCACACATAAGGACCAATGTATACAATACATGAATGTTACCAATGAATGGATAGTTCACAAAATTTTACCAGACCAGATCGTTTCCCAGGAGAAAAATGAGAGAGATGAACGCTTGTATAGATACAACCAAATCCACTGCATAAATTTCTTCAGTGACAATATGTTTGTGCATATTTTTCACTGCATTATGAAGTGTTTTTGGCCAATAGTGGTGATGAACTTGTCAGTGTTTCTTTTTACTAAAATAGTGTTTTAATAATATACTATGTCAAACTGATATGGTTGATAATAAGCTTTGTTTTTCTTATAGATATTTACATGTATATATCAGTGACGAATAGAAGGTCTCAGTACACAGGTACATGTGAAATTGGATCGAATTGTCCTGTCATGTCTTATTGTTCAGGTTGGTGATTCATGTTGACAGAGAAGCTCATGTAATATTGGGCCCATAGACGGAAATCATCATGTTTTGTTGTGAATGTTGGACACTATTACCATCTTATTTAATTGAATTGTGGCAGTGTATTGTGTTAAGAATATGTATGCTATGATGCACTGCATACTTTGTGTGTGATATGTTTTTGTAGAAAGAACTGGAATGGCAGTTTAAACACAAATGAACTTTGAAATATGCTATGATCTTTGTGTCTATTCTATTATGTAATGTTATGTGTAGACATGGAATCAATACCCAGTATTAGGTATTGCGAGCAAACAAAACAGGGTCGGTTATCCAATCTCATAGTCCGGGGACAGAAAGTCATATCAGGCATACGAAGTGAGAAAAAAAATGACAGGGAAACTCACGAACCCCCAGAAATGGCCATTAGGAGGTGAAATCAGGTGTTCCGGAAAGAGTGAGCATTTCCTGCCCCACTAGTGGCACCCGTCATGAATTCCCCAAAATAACATGAAAATAGATCTAGTTGCATGGCAGACATGGGTTTGGTGTATTTATCAACCAGATCATGATGGCGTCCATAGAATTTCCTAAACGCAGCTATAAATCTTGGTATAACATATCCTTGTCGCAGCAGTTTAGAGACTAGCTGGGCACTTCGATAGACAAAGTATTTGTAAATTATTTGTGAATAGATATATAGGTACATTTGTTTCCAGTAGAAATATCTTCTTTATAAAAGTACGAGAAGCGTGGTGTAGCATTTATCACTCCCAAGCATACAAGTCTATCATACCAAACCTAATTTGCCTTGTTAAATAAATTATATTGAAATGTTCGGTGAATGTGAAAATGAACCTGTCCGATATATTCGTGCGACGTTATGGCACGACCCGATCCGACCGTCTTGTTTCTGGCAGCGTTGAACACGGTGAAATCGTCAAAGACAAAACTGAATTACCCTGAAAACACAACTGCACTGCAGCAACACTGTCCTGTATAATGACTTCTCGTATGCATGTCCATTACTACTTTGTCTGTAATGCAGGTCTCCATTTGTTTTCCTGGTATTTATACTTGTGATTGTTGTAAACTGGTACAGTCATTAAGTTGTCCTCAACGAGACGTAGCCGCATTGATGCAAAAGGGCAATGTATATAATCAGTTTACTATGAAAAACTAATGCTAATTTTGCATTGGTCCTGATTCGCTCACGAGAATGCAAGGGTACCCTGAATTTTTGTGCTCATTCCCATTCTCTGCGAATGTCTACTTTGTTGTACTCGGGGCCTCATTTGAATATTTCGTTAGTACTAACATGCAGGAAGGACCTAAATTATGTATGACTTGTGTTTATTTCACTGAAGCATTATGAAATAAAATGCAATCACCATAGGAATATAAATGTATCAACATTTAGGTAGCAATTTTACAATCACATATCAAATCCGTTCATTTGACCACAGATGTGGTTACATATTCCATGCTGTGAGAGAAACCCGAAATAGCACAATAGAAAATGTCGTGAGTTTGAATATAATCATTTGAAATCATTCTGGCCATAGAAACAACTCTCGATTTCAGTGGTAATCGTCTTCCGTATCAGTTCTTGAGGTACTGAAAATACACAAAGAAAGGAGAAAAATGTTGAGCAGTTTGACCAGTATAAAAAGCCAACATTCATTAATAATTTATTTTCATTCGTATTCAATTATTCGTGTTCGCCTCAGTGAAACATTGAAAAATAGCCCAACAGTTAATTTTCAAAGAATGAAATATAAACCACACTGCTGCAGGCCATCGTTGCCCTTGTATATATCAACATGGTATCATTCAGGGAGTCCACAGCAAGGAAATCTCCCTGGACGTGAAGTGTCCTTTGCATGACATGCCCTGTACATGGTAGTGTCTCTCTAAAACATGATTGGTTTTATCTAGGAAAATCGCTGGGGCTTTAATGATTTAGAGGAAGGCTCCAGCTGCACTTCAGTTGCACATTTCTCTTCCTCCACGTTGCTGCAGGCTATGTATTATCTTTTTGGATGTGATGGGATACCAGAGGATTCTGCTGCAAATATAAACAATATGCCTTGAATGTAGTACATGTATATATCTCAGAGAAGAACGTGGATTATTACCCATAAAACATATTTTGTTTTAGGGTATGATACTACATGATGTAGTTTTCCTGAATTATGGCCTTTAGGGCAGGTCAAAGAATTACTCCAAATCTCCCAGAATTGCCGTTGGACGAGGCGGGACAAATATTAACCTTTTACCATATGGTTTTGTGGGTGAATTGAATACACGTGATAGACGTCTAGCCACCATAACAATGTAGTCTTTTTCCCATGCATCTATCTGGTACTATGCGGAACCAGTTCTACTAGCTGTTCTGTGAAAATGCATGTATACATGTAATAAACGTAATCATTGCAGATACCATAAAACGCAGTCTATATTGTTTGTTGTGTTTATGGACATAATGGGTTCCCGTCAATTTTACACGAACTTGGCTACGTGGTATACCGTCTCAAAGACATTTTATACGTGTGAAATTCACATTATTATAATATTATAATAATTGTTTTAAATGCTGGTATTTCGTCATGTTTACTCATGTACTTTCCCTACTAATATACGGCGACCGTAGTGCTATTTTTTTCTGCTGTTCAAACACCCTAACTCTATTTGCCTGATCAGCGCACCACGTATATTTCCATGTCGGGGGTTGATGCGTCTAGTTGCTGGACAGAGACAATGAATCAATGCCGTGTACACTTGAATGTTAATAATTTGAATATATTTTTTACAAAGAATATGGGGAGAACGAAATTGATCCTCAGTAAAAAGAAGTTACGTAACTGTTAAGGAGGAAGGAGGGAAAGAGGCTGGTGTTGTTTGGTGTGACCTCGTACGTCATGCTTGTAGACATTCAAGTACAAATTCTCATTTCTCACAAATTCTACTAATATTGACGTGGTCTATTTAGGTTCAACTTCAGTTATTGTTTAATATGCCAGTTCAACTGCTGTTGAAATGTACATGTATAACGTTAAACAGTAGTTACGTAACGATACGTAATACGTAACGAGACGAGTGCAAGTGAATTGATGGATTGTTACCATGTTTAGTCTCTGAACGGGTTCAAATATTTTTACATTTCAAATTAACTTCACATATCACAACATGTCCTAAAGCATCGATGGAGATAAGAAAATGCCCATGAATTATAATTCTCATAATCTCACCCCATTCAGGTTTCTTCTAACATTACGACTTTCCTAAGCAGCCTTTTTATCATCTTCTTGTAATACGGTAGGATTCGGACGGCCTATATGAGTTTACTGTATGCGCCCCGGATTTAGGACAGACCCGAGGAAATGATTTCAGAAATGATTCTATGCAACAGCTAAATCGTTGTTACATATTGGCCTGAGTCGGAATGTTTTAGCCTGGTGTAATTCAGCGCTTTTCAGTTCCCATAAAACATCCTGCGTCAGTGGTATTACCTCGATGACAACCGTGCTACAATGTTTATCGCATTTATCTGTATTTCCCTTTAACCTGTGCTGAATCTGTATCAAAAACACTATTATTTACAATGGGGCAACTACCGAGTACCTAGCATATGAAGGAATTGAAATCTTAGTGTCCACTGTCATACATGATGGGGACGTGTTTAGGAACTGAAAAAATGTGTGTACAAATCCCATCTGGTCAACATTATGACACATAACATCCACATGGAAGGGTCATTTGATGGTTCTGGAATGTAAGAAATGCACCTCATAACCTCGGGTGTTTCTGTCACTTATTCAGTACAGAATCAGTGTCGTGAAAACGACGACGAAAGACATGTACAACATTACCATTACACCATTACGACCAAAAAGACTAATTCTGACTGACTATTGGTGGGTATGAATTGATAGAATGTGTCGGCTTTGACTTTGATGCATCGCTCAGAATACCAAGGATGGTTTTATTTTTGCATTTGATCTGAATCAACAGACTGGGGTTATTGGTAATGGTACTTGCGAGTCATTTAGCATCATCGATAACATGGAATTAACACATTCATTGGTCATGATGGAGCAAGTGTGACAGGGATAAGCTTGTCAAAAGATCAGTCCATTTTATCCCTTGTTGTTGTAAATTTAGTTATGGAGATGTGGCACGAATTGATGGCCAGAAGTTAACAGATATCCCCAAGATCTGTTTTTCATTGGACATGTTAATCTCAACCTCACCCGTCTTCTCAACTCCTGTACTAATTTGTGGCAAGTGACACACAAAAATATGTAGCTAATATTGTAGCTAAAACAGGGTTACGTGTATATATACCCGCTATTGCACAAATTCATGGTCATATAAACGCTGCAAAACACACTGACCAAGCAAAAATATTTGAGGCTGGTGTTGGTTGTATCTGCTGAATGAGAACTAACTTTGGGATTTCATGTTCACACAAAAAGCACAAAGCAGTTTATTCCAACTACTTATAGGCTACATTGTTGGAGTATCTTCACAGTTTATCGTGCTATCTTGATGGGTATCTTTAAATGTAGCCTACCCACATATAATGACCAATGCATTAATAAATGTAGAGCAAAAAACTGCAAAACTTGTGATATATTAATTACAGATTCACAGTTCACAAGTTCACTTACCAAACGTACATATACTAGTAAAAGTTATGAAAACATCAATTGCAAGACCAGCAATATCGTATATGGAATTGAATGCACTATATGTGGTCTCGTATATATTGGAGAAACCAAAGGACAGCTTAACAAGAGAGTTAATGGTCATCGTTCCAACATCAATAATAATTCTAATCAACTACTTTATCAACATTTTAATCAGGATGACCATTCTATTTTGTCAATGAAAGTTCGAGTCATAGAAAAAATATACCACCATACTAATAGTCCCTCATTAAGTACACCCACCCGCAGGAAACGAGAAGAACATTGGATACGTGAACTAGGCACAGCTACACCTTATGGCTGTAACGATAATATCAGTTCAGTGGGAAACCTGACAAGCCCAGGATGCAGTTCAGTCAATGTAATGAATTTATTTACATCATTTAAACGTAGGAAACGAAGCCATGGACAACGACATTATAATCGACCATCTATTCATAATATTTCCTTTGATGGTCTACTCGAAATATTGAAACAACCACTTGGACTGCACTATGTTCGCACTAAATTATTTGCCATACCTCATGTTAAACTTAAAGAACTAGAGGACCAATGTCCTACCCACTATATCAGAAATACCAATAGCTATGAATTTCGTCTGTATTCCATTATCATGGATATTGTTTATCATCGGCTTTATACGCCAACACAGAATTCCGAATATATACCACCCAAACGGTCTTTTCTGAAGATAAAATTTGCCAATAAAGGTATTGATGCAATTAACATCGGTAATATATTACATCATAAGTCTGTTCAGTCCCAGGTACCATCATACTTCACTGACACGGCTGCTCCATCTGTATCCTACTCATATACCAAATCTGTTGCTTCCAAGATTTTCAACTACAAACAAACATTGAATGATTTGGATATTGATGATCTCTTACATAACCCACCCTCCTGCACTTGCATTAACTCTCCGTTCATACACGATCCAGTTGGGCATGTTATTTCAGGCGACCTCAATATAGTGGAGAATGAATCATTGAAAGACATTTTGTCCAAAGGTCCCAAATATAGAGAGCCCACGTCGTTTTCATGGAGATACAATTTTAAGTTAATCATGGATGCAGTTGAGGAGCATGCCAGAAAATGGACAAAGCGAGAAAAGGCAGAAACTGATTCTCTGTCAGAATGGGTCAAACAGATTAGGTCATTGGTAAACAAACGCATCAATGTTTTGTCAAAGTCAGTTAGTACTAAATATAGCTCTGTCTTCAATGATCCCGTGGTTACTAATAGTTTGTTGAAACTTCAAGAAAGGTTCGTCATTGTCCCTGCAGATAAAGCTTCTAATAATGTTGTTTTTGTTTGTAAAGCATACTATATACAGTGCCTGTTTGACGAACTGGGTATTGCCAACAATACTAATCCCAATAGTACATACCAAGCCATTACCGTGCCCAAACAGGATATCTTATCAAATCATTTGTCTGTATTGCATTCGTTTGGTATTACTACCTCATGTAAAGATTCTAATCTACCGAACTTAGGCCATCGTTTTTTATTTAATTGTTTTACGAAAAAATCTTTGCTAAAACTTTACAGTCGGTCGGTAGGAGCGAATAAAAATAAATGTAGCTGAAAATATGTGGTCGGTCGGGTAAAAAAAAATACAAACCAATTTTGGACAATAAATTCAATACTATACATGCTGAAGTGCTCGTACTTCCGCTTCTTGTACAATATTACTAAACCTTCCTGTCATTTTGTAGTGGGTAACACCAAGACGTATCAGGAAACACATAAAATGGTGGCAATTATTTTATATCACTTCTAAAATATCACTCAACATTATGTTTGATGTACATGACTTCTGAAAACAACAATGGCATGAAATGCAAATCTCATGATATTGTGAAGCATATAAAACACATAAAAGTGGTAAAAACTCAATGTTTAAAAAAAAACCCAAAAAACAAAACAAAAGTAGAACAGAAAGCCTGACCAGAAATAACAAATCACATGAAACATGTATATAAACGAAAGGATTATTGTCATTGTTTTGTTAATTACTAGACTATATAAAGTTTGACAGTGTGATTAAGAGAGCTCTGCTGATGTATACTTTCATCTTTTCATGCTCCATCAACGTACGATTGTTGAAGACATACAATGCGCTCCATACAACAGTTCTCCGGCTCTCAGCCACATACAATCTTGATGCAACACACTTTTTTTCGGCGCATTTTGTTCCGAGTCGGCGGGATAATAAAAATAAAAACATGAACTGCTAAATTTATTTATCAGCGGCCAATTTTGACTGGAGTCGGCGGGTTTGTAAAACAATTGATTAAAAAATAATGGCCTTATATTGGATCCCAAAGTTGCACAAAAATCCACACAAACAAAGATATATTTCAGGTTCAGCATCATGTTCTACCAAAGCCCTTTCTAAAATATTAACTACTATATTGTCTAAAATTAAACAGGGTCTCCAAAAGTACTCTGAAACCATCTATTCTAGAAGTGGTATAAACCAAATGTGGATATTAAAAAATTCCAAATCTTTATTGGAATATCTACATGCGCACACACTTTCAAAAGTAACGTCTATCAAAACATTTGATTTCTCCACTTTGTACACAACTATACCTCATTCTGAACTGAAATCTCAGCTTAAAAAACTAATCAATAATTCATTTTTCTCTAAAAAGGGACAACGTCGGTACCACTATATTGTAGTTAAATATAATACCGCTTATTTTGTTAAAGGCGACTCTGATGCCCCATACAAATATACTGAAATAGATGTGGTAAATATGGTTAATTTTCTGATTGATAATATTTTTGTGGAATTTGGTGGTCGAATATTTCAACAAACTATTGGTATTCCCATGGGTACAAACTGTGCACCATTATTGGCAGACCTGTTTTTATACTCATATGAATCAGATTTTATCCAACATTTACAAAGAGGAGGTTCTAAGAAACTAACATGTAATTTTAATTTCACTTTCCGATACATAGATGATGTATTGTCGCTAAATAATCCCAAGTTTGGTGATTATTTGGATATCATATATCCTAAGGAACTTGAAATTAAGGATACTACAGAATCCGCTAATTTTTCCAACTATCTAGACCTGAGGTTGGAGATTGATAATGATTCTAACCTGTCAACTAGATTATATGACAAACGTGATGATTTCAATTTTTCCATAGTCAATTTCCCTTTTCTAAGCAGCAACATTCCTATGTCACCGGCATATGGTGTGTTTGTTTCTCAACTTATACGCTATTCCAGAGCTAGTTGCAAATATGAGGACTTTGTCTATCGAAGTGCCCAGCTAGTCTCTAAACTGCTGCAACAAGGATATGTTTTACCAAGACTTATCGCTGCGTTTGAGAAATTCTATGGACGTCATCATGATCTGGTTGATAAATACAGCAAATCCATGTCTGCCATGCAACTAGATCTATTTTCATGTTAATTTTGGGGAATTCATGACGGGTGCCACTAGTGGGGCAGGAAATGCTCACTCTTTCCGGAACACCTGATTTCACCTCCTGATGGCCATTTACGGGGGTTCATGAGTTTCCCTGTCATTTTTGTTTTCTCTCACTTCGTATGCCTGATATGACTTTCTGTCCCCGGACTATGAGATTGGATAACGGACCCTGTTTTGTTTGCTCGGAATACTTGATACTGGGTATTGATTCCACGTCTATTCATAATATGAAGTGCTTTTTGGCACTAACATACCAGCCACTTTCAGGCACTAGAACGTCACAAGTTCAGCCAACGTTCGGCAGCCAGCTGCTGGTATGAATTATAATAACCTTGGTCCCTAGTTGATTTCTTCATCATTCATGCCGATTCTGATTTCTTGGCATTAAAACGTCAACTTTACTAGATGCTACTACTAAACACTAGAACGTCAGTCAACGTTCGGCGGTTAGCTTCAGTTGTGTATATAAAAACAGTCACCTTGGTCTCTAAGATGCACAACATGCCAGACATAAGACATAAGACAATGATCTTGCTCGAATATGGAGTTCAGCAAAGTACATCCCCATACCAACAAGTGCATTCATCAGACCCGACAGAGTACTTTGCACCATTGAGTGTTATCAAACGACAAGGGGTTAATACCACAAATGCGTGGTTATGTCGTTCTGCTCGTATTTGATGCCAACAGCTGGGGTCAGATGATATTCTGTTAGTTCACTCTATGGGATAAATGAGGTTCAGCAAAAGAACAACACAGTGCCTATAAGACGTGACTGTTCTTATTCGTTAGATTTTTTTTTTGTAAATGAAAAGTAATCCATATATTGTCGTAATATATAGAGTTACGATGTAAGTTACGACATTCTTGTTGCTTGGTTAGAATGATGGTGGCATAAGTAAATAATATAATACACACACTAATTACTCTGGTGATGCAACCATGTTGTCACTTATTTGATTAAAATTATGTTTCCATTTACTGGTATGATGGCACTAACTGGTAGGCTGAATTTATACTGGATCTACTTTGATGAGTTGGTGCAGCAATATGGTTTAAAAAAAATTATGTTGCGAGAGGAGAACCCCTCAACATAACCATCGTTTTGTTCACACTAAATGAATCTAATTCCTTTTCTATGCATTCACTTCTGATTCATTTCAACATTTTTGATCATATTAATTCCATGTGAACCGGCACTAAAGCCAACACGTGTAAAGTGTAAATTTTGGTGTTAAAACAGCTGCCTTCGAATACATGCAATATTTTTTCAAAACTAAATTTCAGTTCAAATCATCTAATACGATATAACAAACCATCTGCACATTGGTTTTGACGATTACGGCCCGCCCGAATCGTTTGTCCATCCGTTTTAACACACACTTTATGTCAGGTTTGTATATACACAGGCGAGATGTATCCATCAAGCCTGAATGTAAACAAATGTCCAATTGCCTTTAAAAGTCCAAATCGAGCACATTTTCCAGTTTGTATCTGCATATATAGTGTAGTTATGAGAAAATGATCGGTGATATTCGATGGTGTGCCTGGAATTTTCAGTCCATTTTGCACTTTTATGCTTTGTTTACATTTGCGTGTGATGGATACAGTTCCTGTATTGACGCGTGTACCAACTGCTCAAATGAGCAAGATTCCCCCAAAAGACTGGTTGTAGCCATAACATTTGATGTGAGTACGTCTCATTCAGTTAAATTCACATGTTTATTATGGAATATAGTTTTAAAACAATATTGCCTGTTTTCTACGGCAGCTACTTTAATGGTTCATTTTCACTTGGAAGATCATTTATGGTATTTTGTACACACAACAATAGAGTTGGTGCGTGGGTTCTATTTGTTGCATTTTTTCTTTTTGTCAAATTAATTAACATATTCTCCCAAGATACATACAATCTACAAACCGTATATAAAAATTCCTATTGTTGGTAATTTTAGTTGTTGTTTAGCAGATTAGTGACTCATGTATCCCACATGTAATCAATCCGACTGATGATGGATTCTAAAAGACAGACAGACAGGCATTCGTTTTATTAGATCACATATAGTATATACATGGAGTTGATATATTGATGAAATTAGGTGGCTGTAATCAGTGTAATAAAATGAATATAGATAACAGAAAAATACATGTAATATGGATCTAAAGAGACCAAGTAAAGCCTTGTGGCTGAATTACACTTGACCTCAAAGTGGGAATCGTTGATCAAAGGTTCACAAGGGGGTATATATATAAGCCAATCTCCACGGTTAAAAGCATGGCATTGCAACTATCAACGCAGTCACCCTTAATGTAAGTGGACCCTTGTGTTGAAGATCCGCGTTGTATGAAGTTGATAAATCAATACATATTGCAAGAATGGTCGTGACCATGTGGCGATGGAATACATTATGAGAGAATGTTTAATGCAGGTGCAATGTTTTATCTCGACTGCTGATGTGAACCAGAATGTAATTTGTTTGACACCTGGGCAGTTAACTTTAATACAACAAAAGACAGCCTAATTGGTTTTTACCATATGTTGGTTTTACCTGATAATTTTTTCTTCTTCAAATTTTCAACGTATACATATAGCAAGCCATTATGCCCATGATGTTGAAAAGCATTTTGTTGTGGGAGTTGTTCCTCAAACGATTCGATAAAATTGTGTCCCTCGACAATAATTCAATATTCAGAGTGAAGATTCTGTTTTATTGACAGTGAAGTTGCTTTGACGGTCAATTCAAGCGATCCATGAAGTTTTGTCGCTTGGGAATGAAGTCACAACGAGATGCCCAAATTGTCATAAATGCATGGTAATATATTGAATGTGAACGTTTTCATGTCGTCACGAAAATGTAAGAATTAGGATGCCTCAATGATGTTACTGCAGTCATTTATAATAAATCATTGCCCGTAGTAGGAATATATTTTCTGTACAATATTTTAGATTGAATTTCGATGATTACAATAACAAACGTAAAACACAACATTTTCCAATAGAAACAAAGCCCAACCAAATACTTTCTCAAAAGACACACTGGCGTCATCAGGGGCAGACAGTGTGGTTAATGTAGTTGTTTCTACTGTAACCTGATGGAATTAGTATACAACTGCCCAACAACCTATGAAAATAATTTAGAAATCCGAAACTAACCCAATGAAATAGATATATGACAAGTACATAAGTACCTAATCACAAGCCCAAAGGCTACTGAGTTGATGGTATTAAATATTATATTATTAATAAATATTATTAAATCGTGCCATGCACTCATGTATAGCGATATACATATAACTCTCCATCACCATATACACATATATTCTACTCACAATCAGTGTTCACAATGAGATGGTCACTGCCCGAGAATATGTCCTTCTCAGAGAGGTATATTCTGGGCATGGAATCTAAATGTAGTCGTTGCACAAGTTCTGGCGCCATATGACACCAACATAATATGACCTGACCCAACTAGGTTTGTTAACGTTCGGCGGCTAGCTCAGGGTGTTTAGTAACATAGTAGTTTCCATTTGTCGTTTGGACGAGTGAATTGTTTTGAGTATTTATACACGGATAAAACTCTATATGAAGATATCGATTGCGAGTTTTCATGACGAATAGAAATTGCATGCGTTCCATGAATCGATCATTCAGACCTTTTCGATTTTATGATGGAAGTTCATGATGTGATACTTAGTAGTTGATTTCTTGGGATGTTAATGCATACAAATTCATGTCTGTACACGCTTGAAGTTTAATGCATAAAATATGACCTTATAAAATGCACCATTACTATCAATATTATTGAAAAAAAGTTAGTCATTTCGTTTTGATGTTTAAAGTTTCCATGGTGTCTCTAAAGTACATCAATATAATAAACATGGAAACAATACCCAAGTATATAGTATCCGAACAAACAAAACCTAGTCCATTATCCAATCTCAAAGTCCAGTGCCAGGCAAAATCGAGCAAATTTAAATAGAACTTCATGAACCCCCATATATGGCCATAAAGTGGTGAAATCAGGTGTTTCGGAAAGAGTGAGCATTTCCTGAGGGCAATTCTTTTTTTTGCATGGCAATGTCCTGAGGGCAATTGGAAAATGAGGGCAATTTCTTACCCTCATTTCCATATATGTTTGATATTTTCATAGTTTGTTTGTTCAATAGTCTTGACATATATTCCTCCATGCTAATTATGCCTTCGACAATAATTACTCCTTTGCCTGCTGTAATAATTTTCATGGCAACAAAACTATTGCCAGTGCAAAGAAAACACATTTCCATCTAATTGATGTTTAACCGTATTCGTTATATTTTCTGTGTACGAAGTTTATACAAAGATGAAGTAGAATATTTTATTTTTGTATCCCATGAAGTATGCATTACGTTAAATTGGAGAAATTACATCCTTATTCCTAAGGGACACCGAATACTTCAAAAGTACCTTCTGTGTTTCGTTTTGATGAGCAAATTAGGTGCGCAAATTGCTTGAAAGCACGTCTTAATAATGCATGATACCGATGCCGAAAGGTTTGTATAATAGAGTTATTTGTAATTAATGTGAAACTTGCCACACTATGTGATGTGCTAATTGCTGAAATTGATGCATGTTACTGCAATGATATAATAATTGCATATCTACTGAAAAAACGTACATGCGAATACAAATACGTTGTGCACATTCATTATCATAATCTAACCAGGTACTTCATATAATCAACATGTTGCTACTGTCAACATTTTGATATAAGTGCGGCACATGGTTTCCTCCCTGGGCTAACATGCTAAGAAAGAATAAACTCCATTGGTGAAATATCTAATATAATAATAGCAGGTGTGTACATTACATTACAATGTATTGCACAGATACAGTAATATTTTGTCTAGATGTCACTGTAAGCAGATGCTCCGTGAACTCAATAGCCTTTTGACTTGTGTTTAGGTACTTATGTACTTGTCATATATCTATTCCATGGGGTTTCTTTTCGGATTTCTAGAGTATTTTCATAGGTTGTTGGGCAGTTATATACTAATTCCATCAGGTGTACAGTAGAAACAACTACACTTAGCACACTGTCTGTGCTGATGACGCCAGTGTGTCTTTTGATAAACTGTTTGGTCGGGCTTTGTTTCTATTGCAAAATGTATTTTACGTTTGTTATTGGAATCATCAAAATTTAGCTATTTTGGTGGTAATAGATTGATGCTTACGTACTAACCTTAGTGTTTGTACAAAGGTACCTGATACGATGCTCAACTGTGAAATAGTGTGCATGAACATGTAATCACCTGATGTAATTTAGGAACAACAAAGGGGGGTATTTGGAGCAGCACATTCTATATGACATCGACATAAACGAGTAACTTAATGTGTCTTGAGTTTAGAAATGTACCTTATAATCTCATGTTTTTGTCTGTTATTCAGTACAGAGTCGGTGTTGTGGAAAAAGGTGACAAAAGACAAACACCACATTATCATTACATATTTACGTTCACATATTACTAATTCTGACGGACAGTCGTTATGTGAACACAACCTTTACTTGTGTGTATAAAGTGATCGACGGTGATGCTTCAATAGCCTGCTTCAATAAATAGGTAATTCTTTTAGTATGCCTACTTGCGAGTTATAAAAAACATGGGATCAAAATATTGATCATGACCGGTCATGTGCAACGGTGGTTACGTTGTCAAAATTTGTCAAATTGGTCCTTCGTTGATGTAAGTTTAATTATGGGTTGCAGTAACTGATATACAGAAGTGAACAGATTTTATAGGGCACACATTATTCAAGTGTACTGAAACGTGGCAAATAAATAAAAGTAGGTCACACTTCAATAAATGACTAATTTACTGAAGTCGATTTAACGTCGTAGGAGCAGGTTTATATATACCAGCAGTGTATTCCGGTTGAATATCTGCTACATTATCCGATTAACTTTAAAATATTTTGTGTTCATCGGGAATCTCCACCAGGAAAGTTATTACATAAATGAGGTGATAAAGCTTCAGAATAATTCGATAGTTTCGACAGGTGCAGCCCAAAAATGATCATTCATATTATTATGGCAATTTCGGGCACTCGTCTATACTAACTCATGTACTTCAAAGCTGAAGTGTTACAACAAGATATAACTGTTCTTATACACTGGATTCATTCTATATAACTGTTTTTATGCAACTCCCAACCAGTCATTAATAAATTTCATACTGGAGTAATGATTTACTTGAATGCACCGTAATTCACTGTTTGATTTGCCAAACTTGTGGGTGACGGTTGTGTTACAGTAGTATGCCAGTTCACTGGTGTTGGACAGTACTAGATTGTCTACTATCTATCGGCCAACACATCACGGGACACATGTGGGTAAATAGATGGTTTATTATTTTCATGCACAGTCCCTGAGCGGGTTTCAACATTTTTCACATTTCGAATTAACTCCGGATATTGTGAAATGGCGCAAGGCGTTGATCAACACAAGATATGGAAATATCCATGAATTATAATGCGACCATCTCATCATATTTAGGTTTCAACTGATATTATAACTGTCCTAGGCAGCTTTATTTTCTTTTAATATTGTAGGATTCGAATGGCTTATTTGAGCATAAGTATGTGCCCCGGATTTAGGATAAAATCCCAGGAAATGCTTTGAACAATGCAATTTGCTAAATATTTATTGTTACATATTGCCTTGAGTTGCATTCAGTACATTTCGGTGATTCAGTACATTTCAGTTCCCATAAAGCATTCTGCGTCGTAATCCTACGCCGCTTACAATCCATATAAGGACATTTCACTCAATCCTCCGTACTAACCCTGCACTGAACTCTCGGTTAAACATCCAATTGTACACAATGGGTATATCAAACATATCACGCAATTGAAACTGAGTCTATATCCAATCTCAACGTCTAAAGTCAGACTAATGCCCCCGTAAGTGGCATATGACGCTCTCAATAACGTATACTACGCTCGCGAAAACGTTTCATTTTAAACAGATATCACTGAATACCATCGACTGTTATCACTTAGGTTGAATTTATGTAAAATGATTCTTGTTCTTCATTCTACAAATTACTTATTAAGTGTAAACACAGGGGCATCCAAACTCAAGTCCTGAGGAGCATCCTGAATACAGATTTTTGTAGTTAAAGGGATATAGTGATAGGAATCTGTTAATTAATTTCATAAGACTGAACAAAATGTGTGTATCAATCCCATCTGGTCAACATTATGGCACAGAGCATCCACATGAAAGGGTCATCAGATCGGTCTGGCATGTAAGAGTTGTACTTTTTAACCGCTGGTGTTTTTGTCTGTTATTCAGTACAGAATCAGTGTTGTGAAAACATGGAAAACGATGACATGAGACAGACACCACATTACCATTATACCGTTACGACCATAAAGACTGATTTTGACAGACAACTGTAATGTCAGTTTAACCTTTGATCGCCGGTGTAAATTGGTAGATTGAATCCATTATGGCTATCATGCCCGGCTTACAACGCAACTTCCACAATACACTGGGTTATTTTACTGGTAATAGGAGTCATTTAGTATCATCGCTAACACTGGCTCAATATACTGATCATGACGGAGCAGGTGTGACTATTATACGCTTGTCAGCCACTTTGATCCCTTGCTAGTGCAACTTTACTTATGGAAATAAAGCACAAACTGATAGCCAGAAGTTGACATTCCAATATTGACGATCTTGTCCCAACAGTGTAGTAAATATGACAATTAAACATATGTAGGTTACACCTGATTATAATTTGTTTGACATCTGAGCATTTAATTTTGATATCGCAAACCCTAGCCTAGTTGGCTATTACCATATGATTGTTTAACACGTACAATTTTTTTTTCAATTAGCAACAAATTCATGTAGATTTTTCATACTTATTTCGTTAAATGTCACAGCGTCCCAGAGGATGTGGATAAATGCTCCTTCGTGCAAATTACGCCTCCAATAATAATTACTCCCTTTCCTGGTGCACTCATTTCTATGGCAACAGAACTAATGCCATTTCAAAGAAAACACATATTCATCTGATTGATGTTTAACCTTATTCGTTAGATTTCCTGAGCACCGAGTTCATACAAAGACGAAAGAGAATATTTTATTATTGTCACCCATGGAGTATGCATTACATGAAATTGGAATTACATGAAATTAATGCATGAAAACAATTCCTATATGGCACACCACATATCTTGTGTATTTCGTTGTGATTATCAAATTTTGTGTACTAATAACTAGAATAGAAATTCAACTATCTTAATGAAGCATGATACCGATGCCAAAAGGTTGAAATAATAATAGAGTTATTTGTAATTACTGTGTAACTTAACACAGTATGTGATGTGCAAATTGCAGAGATAGATGCATGTAATTTTTAGGTTACCGGACCTATGGTCCGATAACCTATTGGCATGGCGTTGCGTCCGTCGTCCGTCGTCCGTCGTCGTCCGTCGTCGTCGTCGTCGTCGTCGTCGTCGTCGTCCACATTTTTATCTTTTTTGTTTACGGGCGAATTTTTCTGAAATTTTGCACAAAAATACTTAAAAATAATTCAAGAAGGAGGTATTTTTTAGTTTTTTGATTTTCACATTTTTTTCAAAATGGCGGCCGTTTTCGATGAAAAATGCCTGATTTTGGACTTTGGCGGCCATTTTCTCAAAATCTGTTCAGTAACTTTTTTTCTTTTTGATATATAACACTCCTCATATGTACTCCTATGATGTCTATGAATTTCGTTGCGCTTGAATCGCTCGAAGTGGGCCATTTTGGCCCAAACTCGGCCCAAATGGGACTTTCCCTTGTTAAATTCTCCTATGCTTTATAATGGGACACATTATGCCTAATATCTCACTTAATATTGATATCAGAGACTAGGAATCAATTGTGGACATATAGGAAATGATATATGCTGAATATTCTCGTGACCTTGAATTTGACCTCTGACCTCAGTTTCAAGGTCAGAGCACAAAATGGCTTAGATCTCGCTTATTATCGACTCTACAGCTTAGGAATCAATTGTGGACATATAGGAAATGATATATGCTGAATATTCTCGTGACCTTGAATTTGACCTTCGACCCCATTTTCAAGGTCATAGGACAAAATGGCTAATATCTCACTTATTCTGGATTTTACAGCTTAGGAATCAATTGTGGACATATAGGATGATATATGCTGAATATTCTCGTGACCTTGAATTTGACCTCTGACCTCATTTTCAAGGTCACAGGACAAAATGGCTCATATCTTGCTCCTCTATTGACTGTATGTCTCGGGAATCAATTGTGGACATATAAAAAATGATATACACTGAATATTTTGATTACCTTAAATTTGACCTTTGCCTTCATTTTTTTCAAAATAGCGGCCGTTTTTGTCGAAAAACGCTCAATTTTGGACTTTGACGGCCATTTTCTCAAAAACAGTCTGATCAGTTTTGAGTTTTTGGTTTCAAAAGATTCCCCTCATGTACCTCTGTGATATGTATAAGTTTGGTTGCCCTAAATCTGCCGGTTTCCGTGTGGCGGCCATTTTGAATTTTTGGCGGGTCGGCAAAAAAATTTTTTTTCGCCCCAAATCGCATTACTATCCATTTGGGGCCATTTCTAGGGCAAAAAAAATTTTTCACCCTTTGAAAAAAATGGACTTAGAAAATTTTCGGCACTTTTTCCCTTCATAATGGGAGCTGTCCGGACTGTACTCATAGAACGCTTGAAGATAGAGCTTAGAAATTGGCACTTTCAAACGGGAAGTCATATATGGCGACTTGTGTGGTGACCTTGAATTTGACCTTGGATGACCTTGAAAGGTCAAAACAGCCATTTTTGGGTCGAAAAACGCTCAAATTTGCACCTGGTCTGTATTTTCTCGAAAACTGTCTGATCAGTTTTGAGATTTTTGCTTAAAAAGATTCCTCTCATATACCTCTGTGACGTGTATAAGTTTTGTTGCCCTTGAATCGCCGATCTCAGTGTGGCGGCCATTTTGAATTTTTGACGAGTCGGCGAAAAAAATTTTTTTCGCCCCAAATAACATTACTATCCATTTTGGGCCATTTCTAGGCAAAAAAATTTTTTCACCCTTTGAAAAAAATTTTGGACTTAAAAAATTTTCGGCACTTTTTTCCTTCATAATGGGAGCTGTCCGGACTGTACTCATAGAACGCTTGAAGATAAAGCTTAGAAATTGGCACTTTCAAATGGGAAGTCATATATGGCGACTTGTGTGGTGACCTTGAATTTGACCTTGGATGACCTTGAAAGGTCAAAACAGCCATTTTGGGGTCAAAAAATGCCCAGATTTGCCTTTGTAGATGAAATGCTTGCAGATAGAGCTCATGTTTGCATTATGAACATATAGGAAGACATATATGGCACAACTAATGATGACCTTGAACTTGACGTCAGATGACCTTGAGTGCCAAATGTCTGACTTGGAATGTGTAAATTGACCTAGGCGGCTTAAACGATTCCACCCAACATATAGAATATCAAATGCCGCACACATACATGTAATGGTTACATCGAAGTTCATACGGATGACCTTGATTGGTAAATCCCAAGGTCATATGTTTACACTGCGAACCTTGATTGGTAAATCTCAAGGTCTGTTACCTGCCAATGCTGCCATGGCCAAACCAAAATTGTCCGGTAACCTATCTTAGCCTTTGGGCTAATTTTTAATGATATATTAATCAATTTTAGTATTTTTTATGAGCCGTGTAAATAAAAGTAAATGAAAGTACATTGCACCTATTTAGTATCGTCATTAAGTACTCTACACCTATCGAAATGAACAACATGTGTTGATGGATGTTGATTATCAAAATATTGTTCCGAACGAATCGGCCCAGATTGTGTACTATCTCGATCCGTACGGATATTTCAGATATGTACAGTTGTATATATGCATTATTATATATTACATAGTGAGAACGATTATACTTTCTAGCTGTCACCATGAACAAATGTTTGGAAGAAATGTCCTATTTTGTTTAAAGGGTTTGTACAAAGGTCCTAACACGATGCTTACTTGTTGAAAAGAGTACAAACATGTGTCCACCTGATGTATTTTATGAAGAACCGATGGGGGTCTTTTGGTTATCACATATTATGGCACACGATTGTTTCTTGCTAGGTTGGTGTACTTCATAAGGCGGTGCTACTTTTTATGTATAGATGAATAGGCAATGATAATTCCACCCTTACAAGCAAATGTTTTGCTGGTTGTGAGTTGTCAATAACATGGCTATAGATGCAAATACATTTTAGTGCGTGAAATATACCTCCTTCAGATATCATATGTGAGCTATAGCTTTCGAATGCAGAATTTTCTTGACGCCTGCATCAAGAGGAACAATTGTTTGTTCACATTGATTGCTCATATTTAGTAGTGTTTCACTAGCTGTCCTGGGCTGTTTATTGAAACAAAACATGTGTCCTAAAATGGTCATTGTGGTTAACATAACGATCAATTTTGATCTTTAATTGTTTCCACTTTTCCGTAGTGAGAGCACAAAGTTTAACCTGAACATTACTCTCGTGATCTCGCTATAAACTCACCGACAGAGAAAGCTAATGAAATTCCATTAGGCCAGCAAATTGTTTTTCATAGGCCGTGTAATAAGTGTTACGTGTTGGAGAATGCTCACACGGACGGGAACAAATGAGCCGTGATACTGATTGTGATAACACTAGTGTCTTGAAATAGGCTAGCCAATGATCGATCAATTGAGGGGTATTGCTCTCAATGGTGTGAATTCATTGATATTGGGTTTGGCGCCAAGTGATAGGACAGAGGAAGTTGACTGTTGAGATTGGGGTTTGATTTATCCTGCTTTTATTGCTTGGCGGGGCGCCGAGAAAATAATTATGATTGTTTTTCTTCCTTCTGATATTTGCTCTCATTTGCATTTATTTTTCATATTTTATTATTGCCAAAACTGAATAGTCATTCATTTAGTGCTGAGATAATCTAATGATATTAGGGAGCATAATCGATACTAAAATTTCCCAATATTTTTATATTTTCACATGCAAGTGTATATACGTTTTTTTATATTTATTATGGGATATCAATAATGATTGTGATATATAAGCAAATTTGGATATGGGATAACTGTAGAAATTACTAGTAATTTCTACAGGCATACAATTGTGTATGTCCCTCTTTTGACGTATCATTTGGTGAAACAGTAAGAAGTGTCAAACGTGACTTATATTAGTCACGTTTAAACCTATATTATACAGACGTGACTTATTTTAGTCACGTTCAGACGTATATTATATGATTGATATATTTTGTCAGGATTAAGTACCTCAACTTATATTGCTTGTGAAAATTCAACGTTATTTGTATCAAGAGACAGGTAGGAAATGTGTGACTTGGATAGATTCGACTATTCATATTTTGAAGAGACGAAAATCTGTACAAATTGCACAAATTAGCCCAAAGGCTAAGAAAGGTTACCGGACAATTTTGACAATAATATGACAATTAAACATATGTAGGTTACACCTGATTATAACTTGTTTGACATCTGAGCAAACACTAGCCTAGTTGGCTATTACCATGTGATTGTTTTACATGTACAAGTTTTTTTTTAATTAGCAACAAATTCATGTAGATTTTTCATACTTATTTCGTTAAATGTCACAGCGTCCCAGAGGGTGTTGATGAATGCTCCTTCGTGCAAATTACGCCTCCAATAATAATAACTCCCTTTCCGGGTGCACTCATTTCTATGGCAACAGAACTCATGCCATTTCAAAGAAAACACATTTTCATCTAATTGATGTTTAACCTAATTCGTTAGATTTTCTGAGCACCGAGTTCATACAAAGACGGAACAGAATATTTTATTATTGTCACCCAGGGAGTATGCATTACGTGAAATTGGAGAAATTGAACAATACCTATATGGTACACCACATATCTTGTGTATTTCGTTGTGATTATCAAATTATGTGTACTAATAACTAGAATAGAAATCCAACTATCTTAATGAAGCATGATACCGATGCCAAAAGGGTTATATGATAGAGTTATTTGTAATTACTGTGTAACTTAACACAGTATGTGATGTCCATATTGCAGAGATAGATGCATGTAATTTTTAGTGATATATTAATCAATTTTAGTATTTTTTATGAGCCGAGTAAATAAAAAAAAATGTGAAAGTACATTGCACCTATTTAGTATCGTCATTAAGTACTCTACACCTATCGAAATGAACAACATTTGTTGATAAATGTTTATTATCAAAATATTTTTCAGAACGAATCGGCCCAGATTGTGTACTATCTCGATCCGTACGGATATTTCAGATATGTACAGTTGTATATATGCATTATTATATATTACATAGTGAGAACGATTATACTTTCTAGCTGTCACCATGAGCAAATGTTTGGATGAAATGTCCTATTTTGTTTAAAGGGTTTGTACAAAGGTCCTAACACGATGCTGACTTGTTGAAAAGAGTATAAACATGTGTCCACCTGATGTATTTTATGAAGAGCCGATGGGGGTCTTTTGGTTATCACATATTATGGCACACGATTGTTTCTTGCTAGGTTGGCGTACTTCATAAGGCGGTGCTACTTTCTATGTATAGATGAATAGGTGATGATAATTCCACCCATACAAGCAAATGTTTTGCTGGTTGTGAGTTGTCAATAACATGGCTATAGATGCAAATACAGTTTAGTGCGTGAAATATACCTCCTTCAGATATCATATGTGAGCTATAGCTTTCGAATGCAGAATTTTCTTGACGCCTGCATCAAGAGGAACAATTGTTTGTTCACATTGATTGCTCATATTTAATAGTGTTTCATTAGCTGTCCTGGGCTGTTTATTGAAACAAAACATGTGTCCTAAAATGGTCATTGTGGTTAACATAACGATCAATTTTGATCTTTAATTGTTTCCACTTTTCCGTAGTGAGAGCACAAAGTTTAACCTGAACATTACTCTCGTGATCTCGCTATAAAACTCACCGACAGAGAAAGCTAATGAAATTCCATAAAGCCAGCAAATTGTTTTTCATAGGCCGTGTAATAAGTGTTACGTGTTGGAGAATGCTCACACGGAGGGGAACAAATGAGCCTTGATATTGATCGTGATAACACTAGTGTCTTGAAATAGGCTAGCCAATGATCGATCAATTGAGGGGTATTGCTCTCAACGGTATGAATTCATTGATATTAGGTTTGGCGCCAAGTGATAGGACAGAGGAAGTTGACTGTTGGGATTGGGGTTTGATTTATCCAGCTTTTATTGCTTGGCGGGGCGCCGAGAAAATAATTATGATTGTTTTTCTTCCATCTGATATTTGCACTCATTTGCATTTATTTTTCATATTTTATTATTGCCAAACTGAATAGTCATTCATTTAGTGCTGAGATAATCTAATGATATTAAGGAGCATAATCGATACTAAAATTTCCCAATACTTTTATGTTTTCACATGCAAGTGTTTATACGTTTTTTTATATTTATTATGAGATATCAATAATGATTGTGATATATAAGCAAATTTGGATATGGGATAACTGTAGAAATTACTAGCATATATGACACATGGTTACGTGCCACTTCAAAGCTTGTCAATGCCCATTTCATACTTAATCCTGACAAAATATATCAATCATATAATATACGTCTGAACGTGACTAAAATAAGTCACGTCTGTATAATATAGGTTTAAACGTGACTAATATAAGTCACGTTTGACACTTCTTACTGTTTCCCAAATGATACGTCAAAAGAGGGACATACACAATTGTATGCCTGCTACTGTAGTTCGCATCGGATCATACATCCATGAACGATACATTTTAAACTTGTTTTCAGGTATATTGGCTGTGTTGATCACAGCTGCCAAGACTTTCATGCTCTAGTGAACATTGTTCCAAACGTGGAAGTGACATTGCTACAAAGAGAACAATATCTAGCGAACAGCTGTGGAGCTGTATACACAGGCTTGTGGCAAATGACGACATGTACTTTCTTTACATGACCTTGGGTGGTTTGTGTAGATGATATTCCTCAAATGGTTTGCGATTCAGTTCCTCATGCGCTATAATTGTATCATACAAAGAACGACACATTAATTTTAGGTTGCCGGACGTTAAACTAAAATCGTCTCACCAATCATTTGTTTTTCACCGTTATTGAGACGTGTTCGCATTTGACAGTAATGACGATTGTTGTGCATTTCCTTACTTTCCTCCGAATATATGACTGAACATGGCATGAGCCAGCATACCATTCTAACGCGCGAAAAATTGAAAGTGTGCGAAACGCAGTGGTCAGCTCGGGAACACGTCAAGATGAAATTTATAACATTCATAAATTCGTCATAGGTGACAGAATGCTCGAATGTAGGGCTTAGATGTATAAAAGGGCATTGTGGAAATCAAGAGATATATTTTGATGACCTTGACTTCAGTTTACCTCGAGTACTCGTCTTCAAATTTATTTGATGAAAATTTAAAGAAAGGCCCATGGCCATTACTTAGGCATATACGTTATATTTTATGTTTTGAGCATATACCAATCATTTATATACAATGAGTTTTTGTTGACCCTCAACTTCACGAAAAAATATCATTAGTGCTGCATCTTGTGGTACCACAGCAGTAGACCTCAGCTTATGTTGCTTGTGAAAATTCAATGTTATGTGTATCATGAGACAGGTAGGAAATGTGTGACTTATAGATTCGACTATCCATATTTTGAAGAGACGAAAATCTGTACAAATTGCACAACTGGGTGCTATGTTTTTATTGTTGATAGCAACATCCACAAAACATGCTTTCACATGAGACATATTATTCTGACTGTTGTACAGTGAATGTGACGAATAAATGACAACACTACAACGTAATGCTCATATGAATAATCACAGCACCAGCTGTACCACAGAACAGGGTAAGTCAACCCTGCAATTCGATGGTGTCGCCGAGCTACAATGCAGACTAAGATCTAATTCATCATCACAGCAATATACACAGTAGAGCGGCTACGCTAGCAATCAGTTGACAGGGAAATAAGACACAGCTCTCAACACGGGCAGGTGCCCCAATGAACTGTCCCATTCAGCAGCGTGTCATTCTCAAGGTTACAACTGACAATCTAGGAAGTGGAAAAAACCTAACATCACACTTATAATCAAGGGTGTTCTTATGAGTAGCTGTGTACTGTGTACACGGGTCTTATATTGCATGAATTCGATTCTATTTCGTTGATATAATTTATTTTTGGTAACTATTTCACAGCCTGCGATCATGTGTGATGGGTATGTTGCTGAAACCAATAAACGTTAGTACAATCGTCTGCAGTATTTCTACTTTACATTGCGAATGAAGTGTAACAATAATTCAAACGAAGATATCATCTATGTCAGGGGAAATACATTTATTGCACCCCAATTAGTACCATCACGTTCTGCTGTGTACATACAAATGTATCGCACAGTGACAGAAATATAATTGCCTAGCTGTCATTGTAAGCAGGTGTCTTTGTGAAATGTGGAAATGGCAAGCAAAGATATGCATTGCGCAAAAGGGAATCTCATTAATAGTAATAAGATATCCTCTGGGGAGTTTGTAATATTATTGATCTGCCGGTACACATATTGTTTCATGGAATATAATTTATTATGAAGTAAATATCATGTAATTGCATTATTTTCAACGCGTGTGGATGAACAAACATCAGTGGTTTTGTATTCACCGTTACATACCTGGAGAGATATGGATTTTGCAGCTGTGCTCATTACACTTGATTGCACAGTGACATCATTATAATTGTTCAGCTGCCATCCCAACCAGGTGTTCTGCTCAAATACCATTTTTGTGTGTGTGAAATTCCACCCTTAGGGTTTACAAGGTCTTACCACAATACTTCGCAAGAATTATAGTGTGTATAAAGTGATCTCCATCTGATAACTTGTACATGTGCGGACAACCGATGTGGTGTGTTGTTGTACACGATTTTTTTGTCTTTGTGACAGGGAGTGTTATGATTACAGGGCTTTCTTGCCAGATAATTGATAAACTAGAAACCTGCAAAACAAAATAGAAATCTAAAAGTGAACTGCACCACAATGGAAACATCCGGACCAAATGTAGTAACAAAAGACACACTGGATGGGATTATTACTCCAGATGGGATTAGTGATGGGATTGGGATGGGATTCAGTTGTTTGACTTTATTGATTGTTAATGTGATTAGTTACATGTATATCATATTGTTACATTTTATTTTCTGTTTTGTTTATGTCGTTGTGCTCCAGGTAGGGTTCGGTGATTTGATTTTGATTCTTCACTGTTTACAGTTATCCGTATCGAGGACATGCACCTGATCATTATTTATACGTATATTCTCGTCGGCATAAAACTCGCCCACGGGGAAAACTAATAGAATTGCATCAAGTAACTGTTTTTCATGGGCTGTGTAGTAAGTGTTACATGGAGGAGCATGCTCACACGCGCATGCCCAAATGACAACGTATAAGTCGTGATATTGATTCTGAAAATGCCTGTGTCTTGCAACAGGCCAGCCAATTATCGACCCATCGTAGGGTATTCCTGTCAATGGTGTAAATTCATTGGTATTGGGTTTGGCGCTAACTGATAGGAAGTTGACTGTTCAGATTGGGGTTTGATTCATCCAGCTTTCATTGCACGGCAAGGCGCCACAAAATTAATTATGACTGTTTTTCATCTTTTGATACTTGCACTTATTTGCATTCATTTTTATATTTTATGATTGTTCACTATAGACGGTTAATGAATATTGTGACAATCTGGCCGGGCCACTACACGTTTACTGATACTATACTCAAGCATTCTAATGTGATAAACTCGTGTGATATGAATATCTATTGAATTGTGCTTAGTACATACATATATTTGTTTGCTAAAATTATGTGGTTCATTAAGAATTTTGTACACTCAATAGCTTTCTCGCAATGGTCAGGTGACTTTTTTGCCTTTATCTTTTTGATCCTAGGGCTTCAAGATAGAGCTCGTGTTTGTATGGACGGAGAATCTTGTGGCGATTTTCACCCCTGATTACCTTGAATACTCGATTGTTGAACTTCAAGTCTCTTCAGACAAAAACTGTAAATTGACCTGTGGACACGGAATGCTCGGAGTTGGAACTTGTTGTGGTTACAAATAATATGATCCGAAGTGATATCGAGTGCTCATACCCAATTCATTGTCCACGATAAAACTTCACAATGATCATTTGAGATATACCACTAATATTATCAATCTGAGTTTTATCAGATATTATCAATCTGACTTCGGACAACGGTGACCATCTAAACAAACAAATTCTTGTAAACAACGACTACAACTTACAGCGACTTTCGGTAGACAACAATCTGAACGAATCTGCACATTCTAGGTACTATGTTTTACTTCGCATAGCATCATCTACAAAAATAATCTGTTACGGGAGACAAAGACATGTATACCAACAGCTTTTCAGTAAAGGTAAAGGTGACGGTTTAATGACAGAACTACAACGTGATTCTCATGTGAAAGATCACTGCACCAGCTGTACCATAGAACATTGTAAATCAACCCTACAATTGGATGGTGTAAACAAGCTTTACATGCACACAAAGGTTGTTCATTATCCCAGCAATATACACAGAGGAGGGACTACGCTGGAATTAAGTTGTGATCAGTTCTCAGAGCAGATGGTCCAATGAACTGTCCAAATTATGTATAAAAGAGTTACAATCGACTGATTTTACACCCCGGTTTCACGCTTGAGAATGGTATGCAGACGCATCTAATTCTATCAACTAGTGAATGCCAACATGTGCAAGTTATTCGTAATATTCACGTATTTAATGATTACATCTGCTTAGTGTGCATATTTCCTTTGTCAAATTTGATGTTTAGACAAAACCGCATAATTTCATTGATAAAAAAACAATTTGAAAAATCTACATAGTCATTTCCACTGTTCGTGATTGCAGTTGCCCACAAGCAGATTGAGAAATATTGTTTCCTTCACAATAAAAGTCTTTTTATTTTTGGATTCTAAAAGTGTATATCGTTGATCAAAGCTTCACAAGGGGCATATCTATATCAGTGAGACTCCATTGTTGAACGCTCTGCAAATATCAATGCATTCACCCATAATGCAAGTAGACCCTTCGGTGTTGGAGATCCCCATCGGATGCAGTTCATCAAAGCGTGGGTATTGCAATAAATGTGTAGGGTTGATATACTGGCCGTATGCTTATTGCCAGTACAAAGGTTCACTTCCACTGGGGATGTCAGCCAAAAGAGTAATTCTATTGATATCCAAGTGGTTGCTGAATAAGCTATTTTATCTTATGAAGATTTTTTTATACTTGCATATCAAGAAGTGGGCGCCTTTATTGAGTAGATTTTATTAGTAATGTCAGTAATTCATATTTGGTAATCTACACGTAGATAAGGGAAATGTTTTTTTAATATTCATAGAGGGCTATCAATATTCACACATGGCTATTACGTGAAGGAATTGTTTATGATTGTTTGTGACACAGAACTTGTGTGCATTCCATCAATTGCTCATTTAGACCCTCTTAGATCTGTGATTGTTTTGTTTTACATATCATACACAAATGTGTGTTACAAACATTATTGACGTTTTGCTCAATACATGAAGTTCAACCCTATAAAATACATCATTACTGCAAACATTTACTGCCAAATTTGGTGCATACCATTTATGTCATATCCTCTGAACGTTCAACATTTTCAGTTAAGGTCATCGTGGTACATAAATATAGTTTCCTGTCTCCATTCTGTGTTTGGTATTTAGTATTTATTATGTTGATATCATTGGTTGTTTGTTGGTGTTGTTAAATGTTACTTCGTGCAAATAACGCCTTTGAGTATAATTATACTCTTTCCGGTTGCATTCATTTCCATGGCAACAAGGATAATGTCAGTGCAAAAATAAACATAGTTGCATCTAATTGATGTTTAAGCTTCACCTGGTTTATACGCGGATGAAATACAATATTTTAATATTGTCATCCCTGAAGTATGCATTACGTTATTCACATCCATAATCCTAAGGGACACCAAATTCGTTTGCAACTGCAAATTATCTGAATGTTTGAAAGCATTCTCATTATGGTGTGATGATAATGAATAAAACACAATCGATATTATATACCTTTTAACTGATGAAGATAGTATTCAAATATGTGCTAACTGTGTAACCTTCAAGCCATTTCTATTTTGTTTCTCATTATAGAATGATATTGAATCCCATGAATAATAATGAAGGTTAATGTATATGATATAAACTGGTTATATAAATTGGTTGCCCGATTAACTCAAGTGGTGTGACTCGCAAGTGGTGTGACTCATCACCAATGCAGTCACGTTAGGCGCTGGTTCGATCCCGTCCTCGACAGTATGTGGTCGCCAAACCGGACAGGTGGGTTTCACCAGGTTTCCTCCCACACTAATGGTCAACCTTACGCCAAGATCTGAGCCAACAATAGACGTTAATATAAGCTCCTGCTTGTTCATTCATTGTGGTAAAATAAATTTAAAAAAATTAGCCCAAGGGCTTAGAAAGGTTTCCGGGCAATATATATTTTAGATATTAACCTTTTATCCCGTGACCTTGAAAATAAGGTCATTGGTCAATTCAAGGTCATGAGAATGTTCAGCATATATCATTTCTACTATACATGTTCACAATTGATTCCCAAGCCGTTAAGTCGATAATAAGCGAAATATCAGCCTTTTTATCCTGTGACCTTGAAAATGAGGTCAAAGGTCAAATTCAAAGTCATCAGGATATTCGGCGTATATCATTTCCTATATGTCCACAATTGATTCCTAAGCTGCAAAGTCGATAATAAGTGAGATAATAGCCATTTTGTGCTCTTGACTTTAAAAATGTGGTCAGACGTAAAATTCAAGGTCACGGGAATATTCAGCATATATCATTCCATATATGTCCACAATTGATTTCTAAGCTGTAAAATCGATAATAAGTAAGATATCAGCCATTTTGTCCTGTGACCTTGAAAATGAGGTCAAAGGTCAAATTCAAGGTCAGGAAAATATCTGCATATATCATTTCCTATATGTCCACAATTGATTCCTAAGCTGTCGTAAAGAAGCAAGATATTAGCCATTTTGTCCTGGGACCTTGAAAATGAGGTCAAAGGTCAAATTCAAGGTCATCAGAATATTTGACATATCATTTCCTATATGTCCACAATTGATTTCTTATATCTAATATCAATATTAAGTGAGATATCAGGCATAATGTGTCCCATTATAAAGCATTGGAGAATTTAACATGGGAAAGTCTCATTTGGGCCGGGTTTGGGCCAAAATGGCCCACTTCGAGCGATTCAAGGGCAACAAAACTTGTACACATCCCAGAGGTATATATGAGGAGTGTTATGCATCAATAAGAAAAAAAGTTACTGAACATATTTTGAGAAAACGACCATCAAAGTCAAAAATGGCCGCCATTTTGAAATAATAGCGAAAATAAAAAAAATAATAAAAAAATACCTCCTTCTTGAAATATTTTCAGGCATTTATGTGCAAAATTTCAGAAAGATTCGACCGTAAACTTTAAAGATAAACATGTAGACGGATGACGGACGCAACGCCACGCCAATAGGTTATCGGTTGCCCGGTTAGCTCAGTTCGTATATGGGCTGACTTCTCACCAATGCAGTCGGTTTGGGCGCGGGTTCGATCCCCAGCCTTGGCAGTATGTGAGGTGGTATGTGGTCACAAAACCAGGCAAGTGGGTTTTCACCATATTCGCTGGTTTCCTCCCATGATAATGACCACCCTTATGCCAAGATCCGAGCCAACAAGAGATGTTAATATAAGCACATGCTTGTTCGTCAATTGTTGTAAAATAAATAAAGTTTAAATTTAAATTTTATCGGACCAAAGGTCCGGTAACCTAAAAATATAAACTGGGAAGTTAGTTTCAACTGAATATTATTTTTCCATGGAATGAAGTTTTTAAACTTTTTGATTACAAACTGATATTATTCGTATCATACTGTCTCATTCGAGTTCAGTTGTGGGGTATATATAAACTGGACATATGAATCGCTCCATCGTTTACTTGTAGTTCACATAGTGTTCGATGATCCAGTTTAGATATTCACTGTTACATAGTTACAACAGAAACTTGAACATTACTGCCATGATCTTGTCGCCATAAATCTCACGCACAGGGAAAGCTAATGAAATTGCTTCAAACGCGCGAAGTCTTTTATGAAGCAAATTAATTTTCATAGACCGTCTAATAAGTGTTACGCGTTGGAGAATGCTCACACGGACGGCCACAAATGAGAACAAATGAGCCATAATATATTATTGTGATAACACTAGTGTCCTGACATAGGCTAGCCAATGATCGATCAATTGAGGGGTATTGCTCTCAACGGTGTGAAATCATTGGTATTGGGTTTGGCGCCAAGTAATGGGGAAAGGGAAGTTGACTGTTGAGATTGGGGTTTGATTTATCCAGCTTTTATTGCATGGTTAGGTGCCAAAATTAATTATGACTGTTTTTCGTCTTGTGATATTTGCACGTGCATGTACGTGCTTTTCTCTTCATATTTTATGATTAATCAGATTTGACGGTTAGTGAGTGTGCATGGCATCTACACTGAGATATCCTACTGTGTTTATATCAGAAAGTTAATATTATGTAATTACAAATATATTCAGTACCTGTAAACCGAATAAGGACTATCAAGTTATTATAAAGAGAGATATGTGCAATTCGAAATTGTGATTACTTTTCCACAATTACTTACTTAGGTATATGATTTCACGTAACTTCCAGTCTTTGTTTGCTATCCTTTCAAAGTATTTGATACATTGATATGAAATGTGACTCATATATATTGAAGGCAATTTTGGAAACGTGCATACAAAAAACTATACAGTGCCGATAAGAGCTGCATCCTTGCTTTACCTTGCTAGTTCGCCACGGATCATAGTATCACGAACCATGCATCATACACTGTGCTGATCACAGCTGCCAAGACTTCCAAGCTCTGATGACCATTGTTTCAAAACTGGAAGTAGCATTGCTTCAAAGAAAACAATAACTAGCGAACAGCTGTGATGGCTGTATAATCAGGCTTGTGGAAAATGACGACATGTTTGGGAATGATTCTGATATGTTTGGGTCTGATATAATATGGTTGATCCTTTTGTACATCCTTGGTATGACCTTGGATGACCTGTGCATATCGTATCTCCTATCTTGTTCGCTATTCATTCCTTTTGTCAAACTATTTAAAGTACGCAGCCCGTCATCATACGCCACGCTAATACTGTAGGGTATCACCGAAAGCATATCTTAAGTTGATACAATGATTTCTTAAAATCGTATTTACATAGTACAATACTACCGTTTTGTCGTTTGTTCTAAGATCTCTCGATTGGTTTCAGCCCCTCTGTCCTAATATCTCAAATACCTACATCTTAACAACCATGTGAGTTCGGTTTACCAGACCTACTCCGTAATGAACTACTCTGTTCTCGCAAAAAGGCATATTTTATGTTGATACCATGAGCTGTATGGTATTGAAACTTGGTCAAATATTTCTATGCTACAGTTCTATGACACTGGACAGAAATGGAGAATTTCGTATCTTTCCTATTTTCCTCAGAGTGTGCCTGATAATTTTTATTGCATTTAATAGTCTTTAACAATAGCGTTCCAAAATGGAGTTTATTCTTTGAATTTTGATTCTCACTGTTTCCAATTTTACGTTGTGAGAACAGAAACTTGAACATTACTGTCGTGATCTTGTCGCCATAAATCTCACCCACAGGGAAATGCATAAAGCAAGTGAAACTTTTATGAGGCAAATTACTTTTCATAGCCAGTGAATACTCACACGGGCGGGAACAAATGACAACAAATGAGCCGTGATATTGATTGTGATAACACTAGTGTCTTGAAATAGGCTAGCCAATGATCGATCAATTGAGGGGTATTGCTCTCAACGGTGTGAATTCATTGATATTGGGTTTGGCGCCAAGTGAATAGGAAAGAGGTAGTTGACTGTTGAGATAGGGGTTTGATTTATCCAGCTTTTATTGCATGTTGTGGCGCACAAAGTTAATTATGACTGAATTTCTTCTTGTGAAATTTGCACGTACATGTACGTGCATTTTCATTTTATGTTTTTTGTATTACTCTGATTGGACGATTAATGAGTGTGCCAGGCATCTACTCTGAAATATCCTAATGTGAGTATATCAGAAAGAGAATATTCCGTAATTGTTTATATAGTCAGCACCTGTAAACCGAATTAGGAGTATGAAAGTTATTATAAAGAGAGATATGTGCGATATGATGATATGTGCATTTCGAAATATTGTAATAACGTTTTCATAAATTTCATGTTATTTCCCGACATTGTTTTTACCATTTCAAAATTATTGATACAGTGATATGATATGTGGATACAAAAATCAAGAAAAAATTGGAAACTATCATTCGTTGAATTTTAAAAACGTATTCCAGGCCGATACAAACTGCATTGTTGCCTTACCTTGCAAGCCCGCAACGGATCATTTATGTAGCACCACGAACCATACAGCGGTCACTGTGCTGATCACAGCTGCCAAGGCTTTCATGCTCTAGTGAACATTGCCCCAACACTGGAAGTGACATTGCTCCAAAGAGAACAATAACTAGCGAACAGCTGTGGAGCTGTATACACAGGCTTGTGGAAAATGACGACATGTTTGGGAATGATGTTTTTTTTCGAGGTCTTTGGGCTCTATTATAATATGGCGGTTCCTTGTACATGGAACTTGAAATTAAGAATACTACAGACTCCGCTGATTTTTCCAACTATCTAGACCTAAGGTTGGAGATTGATAATGATTCTAACCTGTCAACTAGATTATATGACAAACGTGATGATTTCAATTTTTCCATAGTCAATTTCCCTTTTCTAAGCAGCAACATTCCTATGTCATCGGCATATGGTGTGTTTGTTTCTCAACTTATACGCTATTCCAAAGCTAGTTGTAAATATGAGGACTTTGTCTATCGAAGTGCCCAGCTAGTCTCTAAACTGCTGCGACAACGATATGTTATACCAAGACTTATAGCTGCGTTTAAGAAATTCTATGGACGTCATCATGATCTGGTTGATAAATACACCAAATCCATGTCTGCCATGCAACTAGATCTATTTTCATGTTAATTTTGGGGAATTCATGACGGGTGCCACTAGTGGGGCAGGAAATGCTCACTCTTTCCGGAACACCTGATTTCACCTCCTAATGGCCATTTTTGGGGGTTCATGAGTTTCCCTGTCATTTTTGTTTTCTCTCACTTCGTATGCCTGATATGACTTTCTGTCCCCGGACTATGAGATTGGATAACGGACCTTGTTTTGTTTGCTCGGAATACTTAATACTGGGTATTGATTCCACGTCTATGGCCCGTACATATCGTATCTCCCGAATTGTTCGCAATTCAGCCCCTTATTACAACTATTTAGATAGAGCAATCCTCCGTCGTCGTACCTCACCAAAAACGTTATGCATACAATTGTACTATTATTTGTTTCCATTTATACGTGTACTCTAAATAGTGATATACTGAGTTCTATGGATTGTTCTATGGTCTCTCAATGATTTCAATCCCTCTGTCTTACTATTTCAACTACAAATGTCCTAACAACAATGTACTTTCAGGTTACCGGACCTTGGGTCTTTCGCCATCAAGTTGGCACCAAAAGTAGCATATATCTCAAAGTAAAACCACGAGCTGTTTGTTATTAAAACTTGACATAATACTTTGCTAAACTTCCATGGCTTGTGACATACATGTAAATGAAGGATTTCGTACCATTCTTGTGTTTTGCATTAATCAGCTTTTGAACATTAACGCATCAAGTCGGAGTGTCCATAGAAACGCACAAGAAAATAAAGACGGGCATGTTTTGGTGATTACGCACTTTGGGTTGAAAACACATCTGAACAAACATCTAGTAAATAACAGCTCTAGGTACTATTTTTCGAGTTTTATACTTTAGGGAGGCGACAATCTTAACGAGTTGCATATTGATGGTGTTATATTTTGATGCCTAAGTATCGTCCATAACACAAGCTGTTACTTGAAACAGATACATGTATGTTGACTGCTTTACAGTAAAGGTGACGATTTAATGACAACAGTACAACGTGATGCTCATATGAGTAATAACAACACCAGCTGCAGCACAGAACAAGGTAAATCAACCCTACAATTTGATGGTACACGCCAAGATCGTCCATTATCCCTGCGATATACACAGTTGCAGAGCCATGTCTATGTTGTAGACAGGCTACGCTAGTGATCAGTTGACAAGGAGATAAGGAACAGCTCTCAGTGTGGGCAGGTGCCCTCATGAATGAACTGTCGCTTTCAGCGGCATGTGATCTTCAAGGTTACAGATACTTGTGATGTCGTGGAAAGTCGAATTCCTAATATCACAATTAATGTGATCATGATGATGGGAGATTTATCGATATTGTTTCTTGGCGAGCTTTTGGTTGATCTGGTCCGACTCCGAGCGTATAGGACATGATTACACTTGAATAACTTGACACCCTAGATTTATACTGGAGATGATTTACCTTGCCTTTCTGATAGTATTAATAAATTGTGTGCAGCTAATGATATTATTCTGTGTGGCCGAGATAAAAGCTGAATTTTTACCAGAAATGAGTACTTGGATTTTCTATTACGGCAGAAGACAATCATGAATTGTTTATGATTCAACAATCGTTCATGCAACAACAAAAAGCTCCTTTGAAACACGGATATCACCCGAACCCATTCCAGTTTTAATCTGGCAGTTTCATCTGCCCCTCCAGTGAACAAAAACTGCCACCCCACCAGTTTCCCGGGGAGCCAATGGTGACAGCTGCGTTGTCTGGGCCAATCAATATTTCTCGTAGATGCGGGACTAACCCCAGTGGGCAACTCCTGATTGTTACTACATGGGCCCAGCACCTATAAAACCAGCGACGAGGCAACATTGGACGAGCTGTTATCGCGCAGGTCGTACAATTGTTATAAAGCGACCTCCACGGTCATGTAATGGTTGGTAATTTGGAGGTTTCGTGTGTTGGTGAACAGGTTACGAGTCGGAATATATATTTTTTTTCTTAAGGTTACGGAATATTCTTGCGTACCCGGCGTGTATGGGGTTATCAGCGTTATTGCTAAGATATGGCGTACTTTGTCCTCCATAGGTGTGATAGCTGGTTGCTGCCTTGATTGTAAATTTAATCAGAAAGGATAGTTCCAGACTTGATCATCGATTTTTGAAAGCGAGACGTCTCGTCCGTGGTTGTTTGACCAATTGTTTCCCTGCAGTATTGATTCGTTTGAAAACACGATACAGAGCCACCTGACTTACTGTTTGTTTAGCAAGAAAACATCTTTGTTTTGCGATAACTATTGCTCTAATTGAAAATCCACCTCGGTATTCCGCACGTTACAATGAAATGTTCTCTTTTAATTGCAGTTTGATGAGCGCCAATCAATCGTCTAAAATCGGTCCGAGGAACCACGAAGCAGACGCTACGACAATCCAACAACTTAGCCTGGTGATTGAAATCCACGCGGTCGCTCGACGGGAATAAATTGAATTTCTATTACGTCTGTCGCAGTTCGACTTGTATCTCGGGGCGGTGCGTTCTTTTTTTCCAGGCGTAATCGGAATAAACCCCGGATGTGGTTTTAAAAATGAAGTTGATATATGCAGCGATGCCCCCACGAGTGGATACTAGTTAAGAAGGGAAATTGTGCTTTTGCACCGGGGGCTTTTGAGATTGATATTACTCGAACGAAGAGATCGACAAGACAGCGACGTTCCAAGACATCTCTTCAGAGCTCGGGAAACACGGCAGCTGGATAACACCACGCAATTTTTGGATGTGAATCCATACAACGATTCCCTCGCGTAACGGATATATGGATATTGGGAGTATCTCGTTGTTGCGTGTGGGAAGTTATCACACTGTCGGCGAGGATCAATCACCACCCTGGGAGATTTCGTCTACAACTGGTGGAGAATCCGACTGGAGGCTTGTTTTCTTGTGACGACCGCTGACAGCGAGTAAGTAGGGAGGTGGTGAACAAGAAAGGTACCATTTCTAGTGTAGTTTGCTATGTTCCTCGAACGTATTTCTTTTACAGTAATTACTCTATTTCGGCCAACTTGACACAATTGTACGCATTAAGTGGTATGGTTCACAATCTATGGCATAAAAATTTACTGGTCATTTATGATCACACCGAGGAGAATCGTTACCCATCTAGAGATATTGTGGCAGTCATTAATTCACGGGGTTACTCGCCTCGTTACACGTTGCTTGCACATATTCGCGTAAATTGCCTTGTACGGAGCTAAATTATGCCTCAAAACCTAAACGCATCACAGAAGACGCACTAAATCGTTTTTACCTCGGAACTGAGCCTCGTTTTAAAAAGGAGAGGAAACGGCAATCAAACATGGTCACACATTTGCCTGTTTGATGAGTTAGCGCCTTGTATGCAAGGCCATTGACAATATCGACAATTGTGAGTTGTCGCCGTTCAAGTGGGTTTCCTGTTTCCACGCGATGAAAAGCAAACAGGACCACGGCTTAAAACGACGGAAACATCTTGTAAATCGTTCGAAAACTGCGGTTTAATGAGTGCGATGTTGGCTAATGTTTCTGTATGTGTGAATTGCAGTTTAAAGACGCGGTTTAGAGCACGATTACAACGACACTAACATTTTATTTTGTCTTTGAAATCCTTGTGTTAGTTTATAAATATCATGCTATGATGGTGGCTATAAAGCAACTGACTTCGAATGTATGCAATATTTTTTCCAAAACTAAATTTCAATGCAACTCATATAATATAGGATAACAAAAAATGTGGACAATGTCTTTGACGATTACATTCCGTCCGAGTTGTCTTTTATCCGTTTTAACACATACTTTATGACAGTTTTGTATATATACA
The DNA here is from genome assembly GCA_949152475.1 of Terebella lapidaria. Lineage (NCBI taxonomy): Eukaryota > Metazoa > Annelida > Polychaeta > Terebellida > Terebellidae > Terebella > Terebella lapidaria. Next base: position 33,437,317 of record OX424558.1, read on the forward strand.
TGTAAACAAACGAAGTGTATCCATCAAACCCGAATGTAAACAAATGTACAAATTGCCCTTAAAAGTCCATATCAACTATATTTTCCAGTTTGTTTCTGCATAAATAGTGTAGTTATGAGAAAAATCAGTGATATACGATGGTGTGCGTGGAATTGTCAGTCCATTTTGCACTTTTATGCTTTGTTTACATCTGCGTGTGATGGATACAGTTCCAGTATTTATGCGATAACCGCCTGTACAAAATTCCCCCCGAAAAACTGGTTGTGATCATGACATATAATGTGAGTATGTTTCATTCAGTTAATTTTACATGTTTAATGTGAAATATAGTTTTCAAAAAAAAAACCGCCTGATTTCAACGGCAGTTGCTTTAACGTTTATACCGTTACACTTGGTTTTTATTATGGTCAGTTGTTATTTGACTACATATGAATTTTATGTAATCATTTTTATTCAAATATACCGATTATGTTCGAATTTGTTTTCATACAGATTCATACCATGATACTGGGCAATTCAATTTGATTCATTCAATTCACTGTATACAAATGTAATATGAGACTAAACAAATTCAGGCATGTTTATGTTAGTTTTAAAAATGCGACATCTGCGCAAAGGGTTGTTTAAATATGGATTTCAATTTCAAAAACTGATTCCAATCTAGCCCACGTGTATTTACTGTGTCTGATTGAAAGTAGGTAGTGTATGTTGAAATATGAGCGTAAATAAATACTCTGGGTAAATCCTTTGTAACTGTAAATTCGATATCACATTGAATGATCTCTATATTCTTCCCTATTTCGTTCTGCAAAACTGTGATGAAATTGAGATTTGCTCACTAAATTATACTTCATTTTAGATATTTGTAAACGGCTTTGACCGACACTAAGATCGTCCAGGTAAATATACAAGTATATGAATTATATATCGGGGTAAATTTACACATGAGTTTGTATGGCTTTCATTTTGTCTCGTCTTCTATGTACATCCAGGCCAACACAAGTATTTCCACCTTATCAGCTCAACCAGTATCGTTCGATGCAGCGCAGTTTTCCAAATTTATGACCATAACTATGTACAGAACTTCTCCTGGCTTTGGAATTCTGGCCACGAGACTTGAATTCAATTTGAAATTGATAAATGTAGCTAATCTCGACCATTGACTGGATTGTCGCAAAGTGAGTTGGAGCGCTATAGAGTGTATAAATAGCACTTCTTGGCTGCAGTTTGTAAGCCCTTTGATTTCTGAGCGCCGATGGAAGAAGCGAATGTGTGATTAATGCGATAGTATTTGATCTGGTTGACATGCGGGAGTAAACAGCCGACAACTATGACACGATATCCAATAGATTAGTCTCGATATCAAAACCGGAGGGATAATTCGTTTATTGTCTTCGCCGCAGCCGCCGCCTCTCCAAGGCGTTATGCCGTCGGCGTGGTCGGGGCCAGATTAAATCTTACCTCGTCGTTGCCGTCTACGGCAGAAGCAGCTTGGGGTTGCCTGCTGTGCGAGTCCTCGATCTGTCGCTCGCTAGCATTACACGCTAGCGAGTGGTCGTCGTGCTTTTGCGACATGTTGACTCATCGATTTCTTCGTTCGACCTTGGGGCCTCTTGGAGTGAGACACCGGCAAACCTTGCAAGGAGGTGATGAATCTCCAGGAGAAGGCGTTTATTTACTTGCCCAATTAGAGGGCGCTGGAGGTCTGTACCAGTGAAGAGTTGTCTCTGACGACGTCTTCCACTCGTGTGGTCTTCCTCCCCATTCTGTCAGCTTTTTACGCTTCTTTTCCTGTCATTTTCGGTCGGCATTGAGCACAAATTGAGGGCGTAGACAAACTTCCTCAACAGACTGAAACAATTTAATTTCTGTGCCTGCAACGGCCATTGGCGTTGCTCTGTATTGGACCTTGCTATTACGCTGTGAATTCCGTACATTTATTGAGTCTTCTAAGAAAGGCCTTCAGAATGCGTTGACAGGTTTTCTTGTTTCCAAAAATAACTGTATTAAAGCCCATCTTCCCCTCATCCCCGTATAGTAGAACCCTGTGTGTCGCCAAATGCAAAATGTTGTGTTCGATGCACCACATTTTGTTGCATTAAGACCAAGTTTGCGATGGATCCCCAGGGCAAGAGTCGTAACGACCTACACTTTGTAGATTTAAGACGCCGCCAGTTTAGAACCCCAAGGGTATGCTATTAACGGGGCATCGTCGTTACTCGCCTTAAAGGAAGAGATTAGCTTCGCGCACCGGTGCCTCGAATTGGACTCGTGGGTATATTATCTTGCACTCATTTTATCTCCGCGCGTTGACGAATTTTCACGTGGGCAGAACGACCCTCGTCTATGTAAATCTCTGGGACTGGTTATTGCCTGCTGCTAATGTGGACTGGCATAGGGCGACTCGTTTAAGACGGGTTATGGTTAATGTATGGGTATGGCTGTTTTAGTATTTGGGTTCTGTCTTGTGTGTTATGTCTTTATGTCCAGTCTAGAACAACAACGGTCCAGTTACGACTTTTGTACCGGTGTAGTTGGCAAATGAGAACTTTCAGCGCCTGGTTTCGTTTCGTTCCGTTCAATTCTTCCCACGTATACCAGTTGGAAATTCAACATTTCCTCGTCAGTCAATTTACCAGGAAACCAAATCATGAAAGCACTCGAAAACCATGAAACCCATCCGCAACTGCCAGCCACAAAGCTCCCATTGGAATTGGAGAACTGAATAGGGTTTTGTTTTGGGGGTCACGCGCCCTGAGCATTGTTCCTCGGGTTTACAGACTTTGGACGCTTTGTCATCATCAGATGAGGCCGTGGTATTTTTTTATCGCATTGATTTCTCCTCTCTTTTTTCATCATTTGATTGAATTTCATCAACTGTTTGTCAATGAAAAAGTGCGATTGTTCCACGATGAAATCTCGTCTGGGGAAATGTTTGTTAAAAATACGAATATTGGTGCTTCGGAACAGCATCTGTAGTGTGTGGACTGTTATGTAGAACTTATCCCTTTGTGTTGTATCGTCAAAATTTATGAGCACCATGATACAATAAGTTACGTCATTGTTGAAGATTTGAAATTGGATGTTGGCGTCTTAGTGCTATATACATGTAGGAAATTGACCATTATGGGTGCCGCTAGATGGCTTGTTGGCCTGAGAAGAATCATTCAAAAATGTGAATTTGGAAGGTTATCGGTACTTGAGCTTGATATTGGGTGTTTATGTTCTTATTATGCGCTTCTATTTGTCGGATTGGAATCATGAATATATGTGATACTATTTGAGTAAAGTATTTTAAAGCATTAAGTGGAATAAAGTCGCGCGTCAATGTAGTTTGCAGAGGCTTCTGTCAATGCTACAAAATGCCAACAGTCAGCAAAACGTCTATATTTGGCTGGCGGATTCCCTGGTGCATATAACGGGCGATATCGAGTGGAATATCTTATCGTCCACGTGTATAAATAAGCCGCGGGACCTTTTCCCAAGTGTGGCTTCTCTCGTACGTTCCACTAGCGCCGCCGTCCGCCCAGACACGACACGACACCGAACCTGCTGGCCTATGTCGGGACCTTTTCCGCCCCGTCTTTGGAATCACAGAGCACATCTGTCAACCGTGAGGGCACGATGGCAGGACCCTTGGGGTCCATGGTGGGGGTGTGGGGGGGTACGTCTAATCTTGGGACCTGTCATCCACCGTAGAGTAGCGGTATGTACCGGTCGAGGAGTTCGGGGCGGGGGGGGGGGGTCAGGGGGGGGGGGGGCTCGAGCGAAGCAAAGAGCAATTGGAGAGCATAGGGAAAGGATTTCTCGGCGTTTCCTGGACAACAGGTTGTCCGGTGCGATGGTAGCAGTGGATCGCACGACGTTGCTCTGGTGTGTATTGAGTATCGGATGTGTCCCTACAAGAGCAAAAGTCGGTACGAGCTGATGAAAAGAGGAATGTCGGTGCTCGCAACTGAGGCGAGATTTGCGTGACAGTGAGCATTTCCACTTGCGTAACCTACCGTCTGCTCTTTGGCACCTCTGTTTCTGCAATGTGTGGCGTCAATTTGCAAACGTGATGCAGGTTATCTGCAATGACACTGTCCCAGATTGCATCGGCTCTGGTTGCATACCGTAAACTTTCCAAAGTTTACTTGATTTGCGAGTGAATGAATTATATTCACCGTGACGATTCAGAACGGCGTTACGTAAACTTTCTACCTGATTTCCGAAACGCTTCCCAATGAGCGACGAAACGTACACCCTGCGACTAGTTATTCACGTGCAAGGAAATCCAATTACGCGGCACTTCGTTTTTGGCAGGGGTGTTTGCAACATTATGGGTCGGTGACCCGCGGTGAGTTATGATCGGCAGCAAGCCTCATGCATATTGATGAGCCTCGCTTCCAGATCAGACGACGCCGCCAGTCGCCAAAAGTTTCCCAAGAGTGGAAGAAAAATCGATGGAGGCTTCAAAGATTTCATTAGACCTCAATTTGGTGTCTTATTGGTCCCAAATAGGATATACGTATAAATTTACGATGGGTATAAATACCGTCATGGCATTCGTGACGGTAGATAGAGAATATTTCGCGGAAATCCGACACTGATTATTGGCAGATGACTGTTATACGCCTCATATAATGCCTATTTACTTCCTTATTTGGTCATGAACACAATTTCTGATGAATTTGCAAATATCCCCCATATACTGGTGACAGTAATGTGTCGAATGGGAACAGGTGATTTGGGTCACTCATTACATGCTCTCAAATAGTACTTGCTTTTCCTGTGTCATTTAACAAGCTTCCATAATGTGAAAAATTCGATATTAATCTGCCATTAGCCGGAAAAAAGCCTGTACAAAACAGCGTAATCGTTAGAATGTCACAGTTGTCCATGATGCCTGTGTTCATCGGATATAAGTGGTCTCCCTTAATGACATTCACTAAATAATTTAACCCCGCTCTCTTCACAACGTTACAGGGATATCCCGGGGGTGCGCTTTAAACTCCATCAATTGTTTGCAATGGCTAATGGATAAGCCAATGTTTCTTTGTTGACATTAGCGTTTGAAGAACAACAGCATCAAATACTTAAAAATCAGTATCATCTGATTCAGTACGTAACCATTCTTCAACGTGATCAGACTTCAAAGTCTGGACAAATTTTTCTTCTCCTTTTTTGGCGTTTGAGCTCGGCGTCCCATTATTTGAAGGTTCGAACACGTCTCGTACAAAACAGAACCCCGTGTCATAAACAGTGCCGCGTCAGTGGACGGAAACCCACTCCCAAATAGACGGGAAACGTCCGAAAAAGAACGCCAAAAGGCCGTAGACAAGGAAAGTCATTTCACTTGGTGGTAAAACCCTTGGGTAATACCACAGAGGAGATCAAAGACGCCTTGCCACCGAGGGTTAGAAAGTTGTGTAAAGGCCAGTCGTGAGAGCTCTCGCGTGGAGGATAAGCGGCCGACTGGAAGGAGCCCCCGGAAATAGAGGGCGGTTTGTTGTGTCATCTCCGAGTTTATGTTGAACTTGATGAGCTTATTGATTATCGCATGAGTCGCGTTCGCCTCAGATGAGACTTGAAATGAACAAAAGAGGTTGGGGTACATAAAGGTGTCCCTCATGGGAACCTTTAACCGTTCTTTTCAGCGTCATCCGCGGGAATTATAGCAGAGGAAATCGTACTTTAAAAGAATAGCGTTCTGTGTGATACCACGAGCAAGAGGAGTGATTTTTTTTTTACTGCGTGAATAGTATCAGTGTTACATTCGTTGGCTAGTCCATGTTATTACCGTACGTCAAGCAAATCAGTGCTGCCGATAATATACAACACCAAAAAATATGTGTTTGAAGTTCATTCTATAATAATGGTATACATGTAAATCATGGGTGGCTTATATCAAACAACTTCTTCTATAGATAGTGGTAGCAATGGTCATGTGTGACAGGTGACCTTTAATACATGCTTTGAAACCAAAGGAAATTCAGGATGCTAATATGTGCTTTCCATTTAGAGGGGTCTTAACAAGATGGGGAACCGGTCAAAGGTACGCATTTTTCCTGTCTTCAGTTAGGTTAAAGGGCGTATAGTTCACACACAAGTTGTGTGTGTTGCAACCACATGTATGTAATCCCAAAATCGCATTTCACAAATAAATGCATACGTATGCATGTATGTATGCAAGTAGAGGGTATGCACCTAAACACAACAAGATCGGCGAGTAAAATACATATATTATATACTGTTTATTTTCAACAGCACATAATTTATACAGATATAATATAGAGATGTAAGCATATATACAAAAGCATGCTGCTGGGACAACATGTAGCCATGAGCTGTATAATGTCGCTGTACATCACCATAACAACATGTTTTGACGTAGGTACATAACCCATATGAACCCATCAGACAGCTAAAAAGAAGGAAGACCCGTAAAAAAACCCCGTACGATAACGCGTCCCTGACCTGTACTTGGCGACTGAAGCCTCGCGGTGAAATGATCCCCGGTAGGCTATGATTATAACTCGCATCTGCAACTCGCAGCACCCATTGTCCAAGGATAGAGATTAACTTTATGCTTGGCTGGCCGAAATTGGGCTCTCGGGTGTATCGTCTCGCATTTATAGGCATTCTCGTTGAAACTCGCGCCACGACAATGATCCTATGTAAATCGGTGAAGCCAACTTGGCCACTATTCGCCGCCGGGGAATGAATGAATAGCTGGACTAATTCGGTTACGAGCAAGTTTTGTATTCTTGTCCGAAAAAGGCAGTTCATTATGTTCTGGTTCAGTACTAGAGTAAAATTCATCTATCAGTGAAACACGCTTTTTGATCGTAGTTTTGTTCTGAATATCCGGATCAATTTGAATCGTGTGAAATGCCGTAATTTTTCACCAAATTTCAGATTTCTATCTGAAAAAATGAAAAAGTTGGCAATCTACCTCAATGTTAAATTTCAGTTCAGAATGGGATCAAATAAATTTCAACTAATTCAGGGCTTTAATTGTGTTATTGCAAACTTCTTCAAATTTAGAGATAGAATTGTAAAATTTGGTGGAGAATGACGGCATGATACCTAATTAGGACACACAAAATTTCAACTTGATACGATGATCAAAACTATGGCCAAAAAGTGTGTTTCACTGATAGATGAAGTTGACTTCAGGACATAGCAGTCTAAAAGCATTATTGATATATTTATTACTGATATAATATTACAACTAATCATAAAGTTATCATGTATTTTTTACTCTTTTAAAACATGTTATAAAAGCACTACTGTTCAGATGGTAAATTTTGGTTTGTGATGGACATAAGCATTCAATGTGAGAGAAAAAACTCTCATGTTTGGAGTGAAATAATGCGTCACACATGTGTACATAAAAGGGACACAAAAACTCGATCACAGCTGAATACAGTTTATTATTTGCAAAATAAACAAGGAAACGATCCAGTGTGCATCTTGCAACAGAATCATTGCAATAGACAAGAGCAATTTTCAGTGAAAGTAAACAGCATTCGCACTTCGTCTAATTCTTAGAGAGTGAGAACAGGGCGTTGTTTACATTAAAGTCGTGTGTCACAATGGAAACGTGAAAAGTAAACAATATTGGGAAAACAATTAGGTGAATGCTATGGTTTTGCGACAGCTCCCGTGTATAGAAACAACGAGAGGTTTTACGGCGCATAATAATTAAGTCATAAAAGATTTTTGCTGAGTTGACCAACTTCATCACCCATGGCTTGTCATAAAATGCCGAGAGAATATGGCAAATACATTAGATAGAAGGCTTAGAAAGGGGAAAGTTTCCACATATATCTTTGATAGGCTTTTTATATTTATAGAGGTCAGATGAATGCCAATCTAATCCGAGTATTTTCTGATATCAGTTCGAAAGAAAGTTCCGTATGACATTTTGTGGCCGAGTTATTGTGAACTTCATTCATTGTACGTCAGGTCCATTACCATTCATAAATCTCACCTAGGATCACATATTGCCAATTTTGGACAGAAATAATATCGTTTTGTGCCGGGTAAGATCGCAATTTTAGGAATATATGCAGGACTTCATGCCATTAGATCAGCCCGGTTGCCGTCAATGAAGCACATTTTTTCTGCACTATCTGTTCATGAGCCATCTGAATGCATGTATAAACGGACTGATTTTGTCATAAGATTTTCATTCCTATTCCTATGAACATGAATGAATGAGTCAATGTGATACCATTCTACAAGGTTTAATTGATGCTAATCAATCAAAACAAGCCACTATTGTTATGTGATTATGTATTCCTTTTTCAGTTAATTTCAAGTGAAGCGCAGAGTTATCGCATGACATCTGCCGCTTACAGCTACATGACCTGTAAATGTAATGTTATCATCAGAGCTCTCGATGGATAATACTGGTAATCAATTTCCTAGGGGCACGGGGAAACATAACCAAATCACAACAGCAAAACTCAGCGCAGACTCCCCTATCCTAATCACTGCAAATTACATGGTCAATTTACCAAACCAAATTATTTCCACCTAACTGGGTTACCCCTGAAAGAGTAGCCTACACCGCGGTGACGGTACCAAGGCGGAAAATCTTAACTACCCCGGCCCCTGGCATATGTTGCCAGCAATTAGCTCATGATGGCAGCTTATGAAACATGACTGATGTCTAGCAACGCGTGAAACTAATAGATCATCTTCATGTAGAGGAGAAAATGGAGGGACAAAACGGAGGCCATGGGCAATTGAGCGTGAACAAGTCAGTGTCAACTTTGCATGCCGCTACCGTGCTCTTTGCTCTTAGTTGTATGACAAAAGCCGATGGATAAAGTGCTTGACAGTACAGTAAGGACTGGATACAGGATGCTGTGATAGTGCCTAGGATCATCCGTCTCGACGCCCATTTAGGAATTTAAAGTGGCGGCTTCAGTCGTTTAGCGAGGGAATTGACACGGACTTGATGGGATACACTTAGTTTCGTGGAATGTTGTGTTTGGAATGTTAAGTATTGCTTATTGTGTCCATCAGTGATATTTCATATATATTATTACCAGTAGTATTGTTAGTTGGTTAGCTTCATACATATTACACAACAAACCGCGCATTATGGAAGCGTTGTCCTCAAGCGACCCAGACGGATGCAACCGTTTATAAATCTACATCATGCGGTTGTCCATTTCCCCAGCCACGTACCCCAACCGTGTTGCAAAGTGGTTTTATTTATCACGATCTACGTGATTTGTAAATGGGATATGTTTTCGGGAGACAATTCATCCCCTGCAAGCCGGCGGCGTTGTCGTCTGCCCTGCCATTGTGCTGGGTCAGGTGCGGGCATTAGACCCGGCGAGTAGCACACTTTTAGACGGGGCCCTCAGTTCGCGTGGGTCGCTATTCCGGTATTTTCCCGATATAGGTTCGTGGAATGAAACTTTACGACGCCAGCAACAAAATCGCTATTATCAGTAAACGTATAACTCATTTCACCAAGTCGCTTTTGTGGGAGAGATGTGATTTTCCTTTCGGAGAAACGTCATCTATGAAAGCTTCAGTTGGGACATAAAACTGTTCAACACTCCTGAACTTGGAATGTTACTATTTTGATTACTTTTTCATGTGTTATTTCCGATGCTCAATTCGAGCTCTCAAACACAAAGCAAACGTTTACAAGCGCGTAAACCTTCACATAGTGGATGATTTATAGAGAAGAAATTCACGAAGAAGGGTCATACATGTAGGCACTAGGCCTACATATATGTGCTGACGTGTGTTTCACTAGTAGTAAGAATTTAGTGAAAAAGAATATGTGGAAAGTCTGAACTATAAGGAATTACATGTAATGTATGCATCGTGCAAATCGTTCATATAACCAAGCACGTTGATAGTATTACAACAGAACCTTTATGCATGTTGAAGCAGCTAATGTTTTCATTTTGTAATTTCAGGTTGCCAGCTGAGCACAGAGCGCAAGCCTTTTCAACCCGACTCCACTGAGGTTCTGTTACACTTTCGCGGTATTCCTGGAATTAAAACGGATTGAAATGGAATAAATGCGGCATTGTTTCTTGACCCAGCGAAGAAACAAGCAGTGTTTGACGTGTATCGTCCTTCGTGTGTGGAACGGATTCGTGTGTTGCAGTTGACACGACAGGAGTGTGATATATCATATCATTGTCGACCACGCTTTCGACCCATCCACTGTCCGAGGATATTTAAGGGAATACCATACACGGGATATCGTGGTACACATAATCTCCACTGATATGATTATTTGAATGTTCACGTGAAATATTTGGATTATTTAAGTGTACCTGTGCTGTTGTTGTGTTGACGAAGATCGCACCCGACGGCGTTATATTGTGATATTATCATCGCATTCGACATCACACTAAAACGGCACGAAACAAAACAAGACGTGAAATATCAGCACCCCAGGATCAAACATCTCCCGTCCACTGCATATCGTCGCCACGCTCTACAACCATCCGTCCGTCTACAGAGAGATCCACATGTGACGGGAGCGCACTAGACATTACTTGCACCCCCAGGCACAAGGTGGTGGGGAATCCGGACATGTCTACACGCTGAGCGAGAACACTTACAGCGCGGAGTGGGAAACGGTAGCAGTAAGTGAGCGTTAGCTAGCTGTAGAGGTAGTACGTGTTTGGGATATTAACTGATATACAGAGGGGTATTCACAGCTTGTATACATGTACATAGTTGATATCAATTTTGTAAATTGAGTATCCAGTTGCAACTCTATATGAATTTATTGGAGTCAAATATATTTCTCTATCTGAATGTATTTTTGGACACATTCAATATACGTGAATGTTTGGAGATACACAACACATGTATTATAATCATCCAATCAATCTAGTTGATGATATAAATTATGATTACTCTATGGAACATGGCATGATCTAAGATTACGATTTGCTTTATGTTATGTCAATATCCATATACGTATATCTACATAATGCATATATTCTTGCTAAAGAGATGGAGAATATGTCCAATCGAACATAATTATTCACAGGAGTGACAATATTTTACGCTATGAGTTAAGTTTTGAAGTGTAATAATCGAGTGACAGTGACACCTAACTTATAATAATTGGTAGTATTATATCAGCATGCATAATAATTTAGCATAATCTGTATACCATAATAATATAATAAAATAATCATAATGAAATAATATGTTTAAAAATTACTGCGAAACTTCCAAATGACAAAAGCTATTGTGATAAAATTAATGAAAGTGTAATGTAGCTGAGAAAATTGTGCATCATTCCTCCGATAATGTTTGTGACATACGATTTAGCATTCAGATGACAAGGTAGGTTTTCACACATGCCATGTTCTACTAGAGTAACGTTCCCAGCTCTGCTTCGTAATTGTTTATAAAAAAAATTTAATTGCTAGCTCGATGGACGGACACTGTTATTTCACACGATTTGTAATCAACAAAATACATTTACCTACAACACTACAGTACTGTTACGGCAATCAGGGCTGGGAACTATGGATATGATGTACAATATATAAGGAGCAAAACAATCTGACACCAGTGCTGTCTTTGTGTATTGTCTTAGTTTTTTATTCACAAACAAACACAGGAACAGTCGCCAATCTGACGAAAACGACACCCCTAACGACAGAAAAAGTGAGTCAACATGCCTAATATTTCATCCTTACAGCGTCACTTGTTGTTGTATTGTTGTCAATTTGGCTATTTTTTTCCCTCGAGTCTTCCCTATTTCTCATTCGGCTTTTTTTTATTGCAATGTGCCTTGAGAAAAGCGATCCGATATTGCGAAGATATGTCAAGATCCTGTCAGTTCTACGGGACGGATGCATTCAATTTACTCGTGGACACCCTGCTCCCTAGACGGGGTATTTTCCATGAACGGAAGACAAGTCACATCGTTGGAAATGGGCATTAGCACCATTTCACTCCACATTTTGATCTCTGTATAATTTGTAATGATGCATTTAGGTCAGAAACTGAGAGAAGAACATTGACCAGTAACAAATTTTTTTAAAATACGTAGTGGACCAACGGAACGTGCTAGATCATGTGTTGTCAAACATGTTCTTTGTCCTAGAAGCCGCTTCAACACGTACATGACATGCAATTGATAAGTAAAAAGGTGACAACTATGTACTTCAAAAACTGAACAATAAACCAGGGTACATGCGTATCAGCACGTCACAATACAGTGATTTTTTTTCGCCTTTTTTGACTCAACAGTCATTGTCGATAAAAACGATTTCATGACACATCTAAATACCAAGATACTCATAATGTAGGCGAATAGATTACCACTAATTTCTGAGTGACAGTGCTTCTTTAAAGCAATGCATGCTTTAAAGCGTTTCTTCCATAACAATAGCTGGACCTTAGACAGGCACTTCATGTTCGCCACACTTCGATGTCTTTGACCAAGGAATTTGCGTCGAACCTGCAACAAGATGCGCTCATCGACACATTATCTCTTTTCTGTCACAAAACGTGGGAGTTTCCCGCTGGGTACATTGATTTCCGATCGCCACCAAAACGAGTGGGTTTTCTGTTTCTAGTCGGTGTTTTGATAAAGCACCCAGCATCCGGAGAATTGAGAATTGCCTCCTACGATAGATTCTAATTGGGGGACACCTTTTGTGGGGTTTACACTGGCTTCAAAGGTATTGGAAAGGCGTGAAAAGGAGCGTTTTTTTTTCTAGCGCAGTATAAGATACGATCCCTTATTTCACAAAGCTGATGCATCGAATGCAAATGGAAAGAAACAATGTGATGGCTTTTTATCCTTTTCCTGTTCTGTATGCGACGGCACGATGTCCACTGTTGGCGGTGATGGCCCAACCTTGCAGAGTTATGATAATACGGTAATCCCATATTTACACTGGCCACCGTTTGCAATATAAACGTTATTTATTATGGTATTTTACTAGGCACGTGGACGGCTTATGGATGGCCATGATTTTTTAGCCGTTTATGAGAGGCGCAAGGCATGAAGCCAACCTCGCCACGCAGACAAGCGGAGTATTACGTTACCTATAATGGGGTGTAATTAGATTTCCATAATGCAGCAATTATGGCAAAAAGTTAAAATTGCACATTGCCTTAAGTGTCTCTGATACGAAGAAGATAGGATTCTCCGGGGATTGTTACGTTACTTCAGTATTTATCCGCTAAGAAAACTCGTTGCCTGGGGCAATCATGAAGATGTATGTGTCTCTACAAAACACAGGAGAAATTGTGCACGCTTTTTCACCGGCATGCATCGTAAATTATTTATGTACACTGATATTAACGTAGAATGCATGTGTGCACCTAATTGTCGACACAGCCGATGCAACCATGGGGAATTAGCTATTGCATGGACACAGCCAAACACATTGCCAAATACTACAGTTCGCTATCATTTCATCAGTGTCCACCCATCATCCTCTTTGAGTCACTTCCACCATGGCAGGTCACCAATTACTACTCTCTTTAGACCAAGTACCCCTCCTCTCGCCAGCATCGCCTCGTGACCCGGCCATTCCAACACACACACCATTTTCCCGTTTTATCTGTGATGTGATTTACGGCCATTTGACCTTGGTCCAGTACTTGGGGTGAGGGTTTTTCCGCGAGCCTTTCCTTGGTTTCCCAGCGTGGAACGTGACTCAAGTTACCACGCCTCTTCTCCCACAAATGTAACTAACATTCGATGCATCAAGGACCCCTTCGCCGCTCCATGCATTTCTAGTTGAGATCTAGTTACAAAGGATAATACGATAGTCTTAACAGAAGGGTAGATCGTATGCGATACTGGTCCTATGTGAGTAGTTATACCGTGGGTCGTCTCGCCTAAACCTGTTGGTGGGATAATTCCCCATGTGCATTATTTAACGTAGAGCTTGTTTTCCCGTAAATAAATGATAAAAATTGGATTGTTCGGATTTCTCTACCGACATTAAAGCCCGCGTGGTACCTCGACGGTGTCCAGTTCCGACTGTCAACGCCTACCGCTATCAAAAATGGGTCTCAAGGGCGGTCCTGTTAACTTTCCGCTCGGATACCTCGACCAAGGGTGGAGATTAGTTTTCTGCATCGGTACCTAAAACGGGCCGGGTGGGAATACTGCCTTGCATTTAATTGACCCCCGCCGAAAGCTCACGCAATTGGTGGGTGATCTATGCAAGTGGTGAGATAGCCGGTACGTTGGGGAGGCGGGTTAATTGCAGCAGGCGGCGGCTTAGATTGCAGATCATTGAGGGAAGTCCTAGAGTCTAGTGGGACGTTTGATTTGCAACTTTTGCAATGGACTGATTTGGGAATTGCACGAGTTAGTTTTGCATTGCTATGGAGTGTTTTCGAGTTCTTTCGCTCTTGGACCACCGAAGAGAACTCATTTTCTGAACATGACATCGGTTGAACTCTCGTTATTCATTTCGAGCATCATTGGTTCATGCCCATGTTATTTCAGTGAGTTTGAGTTATATGGCATTTGGTCTGCACCGAATGTGAATTAATTACTATGAAAAAGCAAACATAAAAACACATAAAACTGATAATTTAGCCCTTTATTGAACGCAATAAAACAACATGAGCATTGATTGGCTTTGTGTCTTGCTTGCGTCGATGATAGAGAATGGCAGGAGTAATCCAACCGGGTTCCGTGTATTACAATGACACGGAAACAAATTCTGAAGGAGAGTGAAAGGTCCAACTACTTCATATACAGCACTGTACTTACTGTACACATCACAACGAGACATGCGTATCGTGTATTATACACACGTTTTATATCCCGAGCCCATTGTATTTTGCATTGGGCTCTTGCCGTTTCAAACGATGTAATCACGTCTGAACGTAAGCTACCACAGGGACGTCATCCAGCCCGGCTTGATGAATTCCTTAGTGAGGCCATGGCGTCGGACGCGAGTTGACGGGGTATTTCCACTGCCGGGATCTCATCACCGATGACAAATCTCCCCAGATGTCAGTCCGTGGCGTAGGTCAACTTGTCAGATGCGAAGAAATCCCTATTTTCGGTGATAATTAAATAGCCTGAAGGATCGACCCTGGTAAGCGAGGTTCGTTGCTTGGTTGGTAGCACTCGCACTGCCTGCCACCCAAGAAGGCACGTGACTTGTTTCTGGCCGCTAGGTTCCGTCAAGTAGGTGGCCGCTACTTAATAAACGGCTTGAGGAAATCGACAGCATATTGCCGGTGAAATGGAACCATGTGATCCATAAAATATTCACCAAATGACCCGGTAATTGGTCGGGGGACTGCAATCGATAACTCAAGTCCTTCGGCCCGACTCCAATTCAATTACGGCGGTTTGGCGGAGGACCCATGTCATGTGAAATTGACCGCTGCGCTCAAAATATGATTGATCTGGATTTGATTAGTCGCAGAGACGACGCCCTCAGAAAGAATGGAGTTCACTACCAATACTACGTTGGAAGGTGACGCTTTACTTCTATTTTGGTGTCTCGGTTGTTCTCGAGACATGGGTGGAAAAGAAAGGAGGAATGTTTTATCGGAGAAAAAAGAAAAGTAGTGGAAGATTAAGTGGTCAGGTTGAATGTTGCCTGTGTTCGATATGACATGGAAAACCACGGAACTTTTGTTACATCAAGTCGAACTTTTCCGACTCCATGTACCGACTTTATAATGTTGTTATGGAAAGTTGGGAATGGAAGACTGGATCGATGACCACTTTTGGCTATCAGAGATGTCTTGGAGTGAGTCGGAACATGATCACATGTATGCGTGCCAATGTACTAATATACAATTACCTCACTAGTCAACACGCCATCTGTCTTGGTTAGAGTCTTTTAGGTGCTTTGCGTAGTTTCAACAGAACATGATTTGTATTCACATTGAAAACAATACCATATATGTTCAACGCGGACCTGGCATGCATTTCTTTCCTTCTTCTAAACGGACCATTTCTAGTTATGATCGGTGTGTATCCACATCGTTTCAATATTCTTTTTGCATCGTGTATCTTTATTAAAATGGAGGAGAATTCCTCGACCAGCAAAAGTAACCTGTTCTGTAAGGACTGCCACGAGGCAGAGAGCTACTCGAGTCCCAGGGGAGTCCAGTTGGACGTCCCTCTTCCTGTTCCCTGGGGGATCATCCATCTAGCAGTTTGCTAAACAGAACAGCGAGAAGACCATCTGCCCTTCCACCAAAAGTAAATTGATCATCTTCCCTGCCAGACTGGGCAACACCTCTCTTCGCTCGCTTGCTACATCGTGGCATGACAAGCGGCGGTTAGAGTCCGCCAGTGGAGGCAGCTTGCTCGGAAGTGGTCACGATTGCTTGCCCCTCTCGAAAAACATAGATGGATGTCGACGGCGAAATGAGGAAAACAAAAAAGAGAAAATGCCGGGGAAATGGTCTGTGCCATTTTCAGGAGTAACCTAATCATTTTGAAGTGGGTGGACAAGTTATGGTGTGGGTTTGTCTTTAGGCGATGGCAACTCATTCCGACATTCCCTGCTGAATACCAACTCCAAGAGTGAGCGGCGGTGAGATTTTGGTATATGGAGTTATTCGCCTGAGGTATATTTACATGAGCTTGAATGTCAATCGCATGTATAGAATGCAATAACTTGATCGGGTGAGGAGTTTGGATCGATAGTTTATTACCTTACAGCTGCGCCCCGCTACATCCTCCAGCTCATTCCAGAGGCCAAAGTCACATCAGTGGTGACAGCGTTTAGCTTTCCGCTCTGTCACACCACCTTAAGAATGAGATTAGTTTAAGGGCTGGTCAGTATCTTCAAGACACCCCGGGACTTCCAAGGGGAAGTCAACCCTTCCACATCGATGGTCGCCCAGTCTCCTCCGCTAGTCCCAACGAGACGGCCATGGTGGGGCTCGCTTGTCGCTCCGACGCTTCGATTGGGACCCTCGGGAGTATCATCTTGCGTTTATTCTGTCTCCAGATCGCGCGGCGAGGCTTGATCTATGCAAATCTCGCGACGGCAAATGTCACACGCAACTTGTAGACCGGGTTAATGAAATTCGGCTGGCGCCCGATTCCTGATACGTCTCAGGATGTGACGGGGAACGCCGAGACGGTCGGCTCATCTGTCCCTCAGACGGGTCCATCCGGATGAAATGATGGCAACTTTTGTCTCCGCGGCATCCGACATTGGATTTTAATTACGCTGCTTTTATTTTATCTCCCCGCGGACGGCCACGAATGGAATGGCAATGAAGATCATCATTGCCATTGTTGATGGCGTTCACTTTTTCCCCCTAAACGATAACTGCTTTTGGTGTCGAGTGTTTATCGTGACGCGCTGGAAGAAACTTCGCTTACAAGTATCTACCCTTCTTTTATGGTCGTGAAACTGTAACATCTTAAATGGCATGTTAAGCGTGCGAACGTGAGGTGCGTGTTGTATGTTCTTTAAAGAACCGTCCCGTCGCATCTATCTCGTTATATTGGGGGAAATTCAATCACATAAGTTGTTCGGAATAGCTTTCATGCTCTGGAGTCTTTTGAACGAGATTGTCCTCTTAGATGTCACTTCCTTGCGTGACTGTGATGGTAAATCCGATTGTTTTCGATTATTAATTCATAAAAACCAATATCTTGGCACATAATGCCATGGAAGGAGAAAATGAGCACTTTTCACAACCATGAAGTATCGATTCCTTTTCAGTATTAGGAAATACGCATATCGCGTTTCAATTAAATCAGCGAAACGCTTTCACTGTGTCACATTTCAGAATATATGAATAGCTAACACAATTTTTATCTGCACATAATATTATAATGCGTGACTAAAAAAACTCGGTCAGTACAGAATACCAGTCTATTAAAGTTCACCGTTAGTGATAAATAGTAATTGCAGGTTGTTTTAAAGTCTCAGTTTTCTCAGTTTTAAAGTATCAGTGTAACTTTTAGAAGCACTACGCTTCAACCTTAAACATTGATAGATTCAAGTCGAGCTCAGAGTTCCAACAAAGTTTGGATAAAATGTCAAAGCAAGTGAGATTGACTTGCTCACTGCCGGAGTGGGCTCCCGTGTTTAAAAAATTGGAGTGGCGACCCTCGAAAATAACTCCATGAATTGTCGGGAAAGACGCCGTTCGCCAAAGAAGGATCACTCACTTTCCCTTATTCGGGATAAGATTGTATCTAAGTCGTCTTGGGACCATGATCTATGACTCTGGAAAATAGATCGGTGGCACCTCCAGTCAAATTGATCCGAATTTGATGGGCGAGCCCTAAGTGAACACCACAATTTTCCATCCAAAAGAAAGTAAGGATAAATTGCTCCCGTAGTATTTGTCTCCATTAGAAAGTGACCGATCGATCTGGTTATCAACGTCTTCATCAATTTCTCCCCCCCCCCCTCCCTCGTGGCGTTTTTTTTCTTATATCATATATAGGAATATTTAGAAAATGTATATATCTATCTGATAACGTGTCGCTTTCCCGTCTTCCGCTTCGAGATAGGCATCTCCACACAGTCTCGTTTTCAATCTTACTTTAATCCAAAACATACCCCTCCTATAGACACTTTTTGCGTTCCTCTTCTTCTACTTGGGGGGTTTCGGGTCTTCAATTACATAGCGATAAGGAAAATTAATTTCACCGCGATTGATTTTCATTTCTCATCACGGTGCAGTTGCACCGTAAAATTGGCAGTGTCGCAAAATATTCCTGTCGACCGTTACGAAATATGTAGGTTGTCATCGACTGCGGGCGCTAATTTCGTTACACACCGAGAGATGTGGAGAGCAAATAGGGCTTGTTATTTCTAACGACAAAGTATCAGTTTATTTTCTTACGCAAGGATTGCTTACAACGTGTAGATCTTGTATAACCTGGTATGAGAACTCGTTATATAACCTAACAGTGAACGGACCTAAATTGGCAACGTAACCTAAATTGGGTCTATCTGGACCACTTTAATTAGGATATGAGGCAACTCTAGCAAAAGGTCGATAGCACTAATCAGCCTGGTATTAGGTCCGCTCAAATAGGCCATCTCAACAATACACTGTTGTCTCCATGTACATCTCTCACGCTATTTGCACAACGTTGTGAAGCGGGGTCATGCAACGTGTTCAGCAGTATGGCTTCTATTCACTTACGAGTAATATATATATTGAACGAGACATAAAGGGCAATATATTCACATAATGTACGCAGTATTCAGGTCTGTCTATGTTGTGAATTTCACCCCGTTGTATTGTTTCCGAAGATGTGACCAGTTCAGGACATTACACCACAAATGCTGATGTTATTTCCGCGGCTGCTTAGCATTGTACCCAGTCCATGTATGCCTTAAGGGTACCTAGAACATGCAGGAATAGAAAGCTCGTTATTTGGTAGCATCTTATTTTTAATGTCTGTCTTGCATTGCCCACACGTTCATATCATAACAGAGCGAGTGGACAAGCTCGGTTAACGATCCCACACCTACGCCTGTTTGAACATAAAACTGATTTTACAGACTCGTTCGCCAACCCCAATGGGAGAAAAACACAGGGAAACTCACAGCACCGGTAAACATATCGACTGCAAAATATGTCCTCTGCGTTATGACCTTGCCCGCTGACAGCAGTGGACGGCGCCGCATAACATTCGTTCCTTCTCTACAGGTTGGCATGGCCTCGTCGACGAAGAATTCCCCCCACCCCTCCCCCCACCGCGAGCTCACCCCCATTCCACCGTCGGGGTCTCTTCCGCCTCATCAGTCAAATCAGGGTGACCGTCTGATACCCCGGCAGCCATCCAGCCAGCCAGGCAGAGGTAACCCTCGGGAAAGGGGGAGAGGGAAAAGGGAAAAGGGACGCAGGCTGTCCAGCCAAATTACGGGATATCCCGAGTTCATTTTAACCAGATGTTGCCGGCCGTCCCCAGTTGAAGGTCTCCCCACGACAAAAGCGGCAGAATCCTGTGGAATTACACCTTGTGGTTAGAATCCTTCGCTCGACGCGAGGTGTCCAAAGCGTGAAGGAATGTCCCTTTGGGGACAATTACATATTTTTGCACTTGTCTTTCTTTTTGGCGTGAAGGTGGTGAAATTAAACAGGTGGCAGATTTAATGAAGGTGTGTGTTAGCCAGTTGAGTGCACGTAACCTTGTTCTGTTGAAGTCAAAATTGAGGCTTGGGTATTTCGTTGTCTGGTGTCGAGGAAAGGGTGGTTAATCAGAGTGGTAAGTTCAAAAAAAATCGTCGTGACGGTATGAACGAATCTACACAAACAGAATTATATTGGTTGGAAGACGCGGTGAACCAACTACACCTTAGTTAATGTATATTTTACCCCCATGTTTGTTATTGCAACTTGACTCGTGATGTGTCTGTTTGAATAAACAACCTTGAATCAACAGAGATCAAACAAAGCGAACAAGGTTCAGGATAACAGAGCTTATTTTACACTCTTCTTGTACTTTCAGGGTACTACACTGTTGTATATTTACCTAAATCGCATGCGTTGATGACAATTATCTATTTCAAGCTGATTATTGATCGTGGATCCATGTATTCATAACGTTACCACGAGGAACATTATGACGCACGGTTTTCATAATGGACACGAGTATGTTCAAGAATGATAAACTACAGGCCTCATGTTTGATATCATAACGGTCTGTAATATGCCCATGACTCTATAATGCCAGACCTTCTTCAAATGAGTGTCGCATTTTGACAAATATCTCTACACATTGAACGTAAAAATTCCAATACGTGTACACCATTATTTACATATTTATCATGATACTATCACTGCTACAATGATGAGTACATTGTCGGGAGACATACCCAATAAATGGGGGTGATTTATGCCCAATTTCTGTGGGTCTTGGTATTTTATAGGGCTCGTGGCCGGGGTCCTAGAGGGAATAAAGCCAGAATGAAATACAGGAATTACATAATTCAATACGGAAAAGCTAATCGTGCTTACTTCTATCGATATATTATCAAATTATCGATTATTATCACAATATAGATATATTATCATAAAAACCGCATTTATTTCTGTACTTTAATATTCTATATACAGGAGCATTTTGTCTGTGTTTTAATATTAACCTTCTTTTTTAATTTTACAGTTGATAATATACATAAGGCTATCATCTTCGTGTACTTAACTCTTCAGATAATAATACTGCGATCAACATGATGATATAAGCGTAACTATGCAAAATTTTTATGACGCTCAGTTTAGGAACGTTGTGATGATGAATCGAACTGACGTATCATAATGCAAACTGTTTTACAGCAATTCGGCTGTTAGTTCACCCCGCTCTTCAGTATGTCTAGATGTCGACAGAAACCCATTCATGTCCTGAGAATTTGTTTATAAGGACAGGTGGCGATTGCCGGTCATCTGAAATTAAACATTATAAGATATATTATAATATATATGTATCAATTTTTACCATAATAGATGTATGAGTGCACGAGAAGAACAAAATTGTGTCTAAAATATAGGAATCAACTATTAACGATATACCCAAGGAGGTTAAGCATGACCTCACGTTACCCTATCTCCATCTGTGAAAATGTGTGGGAATTCACCACGAACCTCAATGTTTCCATCTTCCGGACAATTTCTGATAGCACTCCCTTGGGAAACATTACAATTCCCATGATAAATAACACACAGCTCCGTCGCGAAAAAAGTAATAGATGACCTCTTGTTTGAGACATAGTCACGTGCCTTATACAGAGCTGAAGGTACGTATATTAAGGATACACAAAGAAAATGGTCGTTTTTATCAGGCTCTGAGGAGTCATGGATTAAACGTGGGTGGTCATCAAATTGACGAACCTGAGTCCATTCACCGGAAATCCCCGAAGGTTTACGGGATTTGCCGACACAGAGACATGGGACTTGGATAAATCTTCAGCGGATTTACTCACCAGAAGATACGTTAATGTATTATCTAGTAATTTGAAACCAGTGACTCTTCTGATATTCGAATTATACCAACATAATGTAAAATGGAGATATGAGACAACTTCCGAGAGGCCACTTGATACATAAGTGAAAATGCGATTGGTATATCCGAAGTGATAATTCGAAGTGATACGTGGATTATAATCAGAAGTATTCCAATTTCTCTATTTTGCATTATTCCCTGTTTCTGAGAGATACTGAATTGGCTCTCCAGAACATAATTTGCAAATTTCCATAGTCGTATACCACGATCAAACATCTTTCAAGGGTTTATTATCAAGCCAAATATGCTGGGAACAGTTGGAACATCAAGCGACTAAACTTGTACAGCCAACCCATACCAGTGGCTCTTTGCTTCCCGAAGGACCACTTCGGCTGAATTGGCCTGTCCATAAATGTCTTTGACCCCAGTGCCCTCTGGCTACAGGTGTCACATGAATATTCATATGAATGGACAAAATGGTCACATGGGGGTGATATTTCTAGTTATACGACAATCTGTCACCCATTTACGGACAGTAAACTGTTGGGAATTTACGGAATGAGTATTTCTCACGCATTCATTCAGCATTAGTTTCCTGCGTGGGCATAACACCAGATGAATAATAATTCTAAGTAGATCATTTTTTCTACCATCGCAAATCAAATATTAGATATACATCGAATTCGTGATCAGAAACGTTTCCTCTAATGCAGATTATGTTGGACACTAACATATATTTTTTTTATATATTTATGATACAGTATCAACATAATACTTCGAGCCATAGCATGCCTTGAATCCACAGTCCTCCTTCCAGAGTGACCAATGGCGAAGGAAAAACCCTGAAGAATGGATTCACGTCCTGTGAACGTTTAATAAATTATTGAGCTTCTTTTCAAGGGAGTCCATATGTTATAGTGGAGGTCATTCATTTTTCTCTCTTTTTTGTCTTCTCGTCTCAGAATTTTCAGTTTCACACTGCATAAACTTCAACGTTCACCTCATCTTCGAAAATCCACCTCTGCCTCGGATGTGTAGTAGTGCTAAATTGCCACGTCAATTATTCAGACAAAGTACCCATCGAAGATTTGGTCCCGGCGATAACTTTTGTCCCATGTCGCAAGTCGAGCTTGGTGACGAATAACATAGGGTCATAATGAGTTAGTCGCCTGTGGTGCAGTTTGCACTTTATGTGGATAAATAATGTATGTGCCCGGATTGCAGTGTAAAAAAGTATGACAGGATGGAGGAGCCAGCGAAGGCTAAAATACATGTAGCATTGTGATCAACAACAACGAAACGGTCCCTATCAACATAAATTACAATGATAATATATTTTACAACACGGCATTTTAGCTTTTATTATCTACTATTTAAATGTCTCGAGGGCCAACAGGAAGACATCTATTATGCTATTTTGGTCCTTCAATTTCTTTTAATGTGTTGTATACGTTTACATTTGTTGTGTTTTATGAGCGTGTTAAAGTGTCATGGGAAATTGAAATAAATGAATTACTTACTTATATCAACACACTTTTTCGAATTCGCAACTAAATAATAATAAAGAAAACCGATTTTTGTTGCTCAGCAGGGTCATGATCTATTGCCTTAATTGGAATTCCCGAGGCATACTCGAAATTCCTGGCCATTCTTTCGCATGGCTTCCGTTTTCCGAGTTCCATGCCATTTCAGAATTTATCCCTTTGCTGCGTTTCCCTCGCAACTGGGTCTCCATTCAAAATACTGTTTGGTCTCCACAATAGGACCTCTACATTCAGACCGCAATATTGGTCAATTGAGGTGCCTGCCTCCAAGCTCTGTGATTTGTTGTACATGATCTGACATAATTTTGATAAGTATACAATGTATGTTATTCCGTTATTTCCGCAATTTGTGCGACTTGGATTTCAATGTTATTGTAAGTAGTTATTGTAAGTGGTTAGTTCCTCCAGGTAGCATACATGTCGTTTTGGAATAGTTGAAAAGTGTATACTTATACAAACAAAATTTGACATACGATGACATTCGATGCACGAACGCAAGAAGTGATAGGAATGGATCATAAACACCAATAAAATATATGGCCTTCATGACCTCGGGTCATAGCACCAGTTGCATATAAATTGGTTATTTTATTGGAAAATTAGCACCAATTACGAGGCATTTATTAGGGTCAGCTACCCAGCAATCACCCAAACGCTTTTAATGCGTTATGTTGACGTTTATACGAGCATTCGTGTCCATTCAAGCGATTTATTAACTTCAACCCATAACCTGAAACGACATCTAACGGGCTGGGTTATTTACCGCAATACCAATGGAAATCAAATATCATTACTATCAATCTTTAAGACTTTCGGCGTTCCAATTAATATATTTGCTTGGATAATTAATTGGATCAGAATAATATGTTGATCACAAAGATATTGACACAATTATTGAATCTTTTTGAATATCAGACAAAATAATTTCAGCCAGCAAATTTGTACATGCTCAAAAATTTACCGAACACGTGTTGTGATGTATGTAAAGTATTTTGGATTTCAAAAAAATGAACGCTAGAAATGAACACAGCTTCATAATTAAACCATGATTCTTGTGAGTGTTCAAGATGCTTTTCAGCAGCTGAATTCGCATCTGAGTTAGTGCCAGTCTATCAACGGAACAATATTAATCCATTATGAACCGTAAATACAGCTGAAAAAACAATGCCCATTTGTCTCCCACGTGAATGTATCATCGCTGTTTCGTTCGTCTCCAGAAATTATTTTACGTGCTAATTAGCGTCCCCTACTCCTACGAAGAGATACTGATAAGCGTCACTAGATGGTGTGGCTGTGGATGAAAAAGAAACGATTGGAACAGTAGGGTTACCGTCTAGTGTGAGAAATGCAGGTGATTAATCATATTGACCTATATATCTCGTCTTGTGACGTTTGATCAACGAACTGAACTGAAACGCATCACCATCGTATACGTCAAATGTGGCGTCAACGAGGTCATCACCACTCGGTACAAATGAGGTATGATATCTTTACCCTGCCTGCTGTATGTATGCTGCAAGTGAAACATTTGCCCAATATGACCGCTAAGATTAAGATTGGCTAAGATTGTTTTCGGTCGTTGGTTTAATCGGTCAACAGCACAATACCCACAACCATTATACCAGTGTTTATTACATTTATAACTCCGCGAACGAAAGATGTTGAGAGCAGACTGATTGTATAATACCATCTTATTTCTACCATGTAGCATTGTTATACATGTAGGCTACAGTGGTGGCTGGGGATTTCATCATAAATCCACAATATTGAAAACTGTATTATTTCCTGATAAACCGATGATGATTTTGTATCCGAATTTGAGTATGTATATTATAAACAAATTATATAATATATACTATTTTAAAATGTGATATTAAATCTATGGTTTTAACAGATGATACGTTTTGTTCCATTTTTTTGGTGATAGAAACAGAAACATTGTTTCAAGAACCAAACTGTATTCTACTTAGCTGTGCTGTGAAAACAAAAACTTGCATTCAAGGCTCGTCTAAGCAACTATACGTGTGCGAGGAGATACCTTCGTTCGATCCTGGACCGGAACGTGCAATGCATTCGTGAGGTCACTCTCTAAATGGTCGTAAACATCCGAATAATATACTGCGAACTTGGCCTCGGTAAATGCTGCCAATTGCGTACAGATTACCGGCTTCACAGTTAAATTAGCAACACTCTGAGGAATTATATAGCGGCTGGTTCCCATACCGTATGAACCCCTAATAGGATCTGTTGACATTTATACGAGTTTTCACATCCAGTCAGGCAATTTATGAACTCAACCGATGCCTTGATCAGAAAAGCAATTGTGCCGGAAGTGCAGAAATATTAGGTCAAACAACACCGGAAGTTGGGTTACTATCAGCATGCATTATTCATACCAAATCCTTGCTTTGGTACATCATATCGTCTTGATATGACTCTTCTGTAAAAAGTACACATAACATACCAGAACGTTATCTCTTCCCAGCCTGTCATTTCATGAGTGGCCCACAGTATGACAGATTAAAGTCCCTCGTGCACAAATTGATGCCGTTCGTTCCTTTAATTGAAATCACATGCAAAAACAAGCAATCTGAAAGTAAATGAGTGGTAATAAAAAAGCTAATAGAACCATTCAGATGTCCATGTTCTTGTCACGCGATTATGCCATTTGGTTGGCAAACACTTGATCGATGTACCTCGCTTAATATTACAATCTATTTTGATATAATCAGTCCTGGTATAATTCCACTGATTTGTGGGTTCAAGCCGTGGCTTTTGTTGTGGATCTACATGATAATAATACGTATGTACATGCCCACAAATCCCACAGTTGCATGAGGTCCATTCATCATTGACCTTATGCTACAGCGAGGATTGAGTTGTTTGTCAGACGGGATAAATAAGTTTCGGCAATATGTATTTGTCATAGGAGTACGCTTCACAGAAAATGTGTTCAACGATGACCCGCATATGGCAGTTGTGGTTGAAATGTGATACGTGGTGAATTATTTACAAAGAATAAAGGGAACACACTTCTGATGGTTCTTTTCTATAATAGTGGTAACTACATTCGTGGTTCAATTTAGCCATGATGGGGACTGCGTTTGAAGGCGTTTCCGTTTTAGGACAAGCTTCCGCAGACACGGGACGATGTCGGGACATGTATTTT
This sequence comes from Terebella lapidaria, assembly GCA_949152475.1. Lineage (NCBI taxonomy): Eukaryota > Metazoa > Annelida > Polychaeta > Terebellida > Terebellidae > Terebella > Terebella lapidaria. Next base: position 33,463,952 of record OX424558.1, read on the forward strand.
GACGTGCACGCAATCGTCAGCTGCAATTGTTATTTTTTGACAGAATTCAATTATGGGATCGAGAATACATCTCAAATATAGAAACCAACATACCCACCAGTATGCTTTTAGCCATGCGGAAGAAATTTTTGGTAAACCTCATTAGCATAATGACTGATCACATGACCCAAATGTTTATCACAATGCCATGATACATGGTGTATTATAATTACCGGACCTTTGAACCGGTTTGTATCTTTTTTCATTTTGACTTGAAGAAAATACAATTAAATGGCATGCCTCTCATTTCAGTTTGCAGCATGGTTCATGTACTTATTTTGAATTGGCAACTGTTTAGAAAACCAATCAAAATTAACACTGTATAACAGTAGAAAACTCGAAAATACACCTGAAAACCCCTACAAAGAAGTACGATGTCTTACAAGGTGTTGTACCATGCATTTTTTCAGACATCTTTCTGCATGCCGTTCCACAATCGTATGGCACCATCCCAACTCTCTGTCTGTGTGTCCTGTATCGTCAGGTACTGTGGAGAATAATACCACCTTCATCGTTATGATATACATGTATACACGATTGATATGACGATAAATTTTAGCACGTTATGATGGTGAATCGAACGGACGCCTTGTGGCATGTTTTCAGCAATTTGGCTGCTGGATTCGCCATTTTTCAGTATGTGGTCCTGTCGAGACATGAACTTCAAAATACTCTCAAACACATTTATCCACACAGTATACATTAGAAACAAATACTGTTAAAATGTGTTATCAGTCCTTAACGATATACTAGTACCTAAGAGGAAACTTCAAAAAAGGACCTCAAGTTATCTTATCTACAACTGTGATAGCGAATGTAATTTCACCACGAAGCCTAACGTTACTTTCTGGACAATTTCCCATGGATCTAGCACTCCCTTGGGAAACATTGTGATTCCCGTGATAACTAGCACACAGTTCCGTCAAAAAAAAGTAATACATGGGGTATTGCTTGAAACATGGTCACGTGTATTTTATACAGCAAAAAGACCTAAATTAAGGATACAGGAAGAAACGGTCTTTTTCATCAAGTTCGACAGAATCGTGGTTTAAACGTGGAAGGTCATCAAATTGCCGAACATGAGTCCAATGACCGGAAATCCTCGAAGATTTACGTTATTTACTCACCAGAAGTCATGTGCACGTATCATCTTGTAATTTGAAAGTAGTGACTGTTTCTGACAGCCGGGGCATTGGCAAAAATTCGTTGCACTATGACTATGCCAAAAGGAGATATACGAGGCAAGAGAGAGAAGCATCTTGACAACCATGTGAATATTTGATTGGTGTATAGTGTATTATATGATACACTATACACCAATCAAATATGATATGATCACCAGTGCTCCGACTTCTGTATTTTGCAATATTGCTTCATTCTGAACTATACCAATCTGACTCTAAAATCGTCAACGTGCAAATGCTTCGAGTTGTGTACTACGAACAAAAAGACTATTCAAGGGTTTATAAACGAGTCATATATGCTAGGAACAGTGGGAACATCGGGCAGACAAAACTTGTACAGCTCAACTGTATAAGTCCCTATTTGCTTCGCAAAGGACCACTTTGCCTGAAGTGGCCTGTCCATAAATGTCATTGACCTCAATGCCCCTGGGTTCCAGGTGTCACATGAATATTCATATGAATGGACGAAATGGCCACATAGCGGTGATAAATCTAGTTATACGACAATCTGTCACCTGTTTACAGTGGTAAATTATTGGAACTTCACAGAATGAGGAGTTGCCACAGGTTCATTTAGCATCAGTTTTCAAGTTTCGCGAGCACGTGTCATCAGATGAATATTAATTTCCAGTAGATTTTATCTTTTTGATGTTCACCGGGCCTGGTTGACACCAGGATAGATTCATGGTCTGGTAGGGACACCCCCATGCCAGGTCCATGAACGATTGATAGAAAGCGTGTGACATAGCCCTGTCATGCAGTTCCAATCCGAAATGGAACTCTACAGTACTACATAATTATGTTGCACAGCATATACATGAAAATGATACCTCTGTGAATATTTGATTAAACAAAAGTATTCAAAAATAAAATTAAAAAGATTTTATCTTTTACCGTCGCAAACCAACTGTGAGACACACATGGAACTCGTGATCAGAAACGTTTCCCCCAATGCAGGTTCTGTGGTACATGTATAAATTTCTGTTTATATGATGTATTACCAACGTATTACGTCTCATTTGAGCCATGAATTCACAGCCTCTTCGATACCTTCAATTCAAAGTTCTCATTCAAGTATGTCCAATGCCGAGAGTGAGAAAAAAACGTTTTCAGTTTTCTAATGACGTCTTCTAAATTATTAAGTTTGCTTTCAAGAGAGCCCATATATTATTGCGGAGGTCATTCATTTCTTCATTTCGCTCTTTTCGTATTCCCTTAGAATTTTCACACTGCATAAACTCTCAAGTTCACCTCATCTCTTTCGAGAATTCACCTGTGCCTCGGATGTGTTGTGGTGCTAAATTACCACGTCAATTATTCAGACAAAGTACCCATCGAAGATTTGGTTCTGGCGTTAACTTTACATTCTGTGTAGCAAGTCAAACTTGGTGACTGACAACATCACGTCATAATGAGTAGGTTGCCTACAGCACAGTTTGCACTTTATGTTGATAAATAAAGTATGTGCCCTGATTGCAGTGAAAGAAAGTATTGAAAGATTGTCGGAGCAAACAACGACCAAAAGCGTATAGCATATAAAACAACAACAACAACAACAACAACAGCAAGAACGAAACAATCACCCTCAACACAAATACAATGAAATAATAACAATTATTTGGCAACCACAACCTGCATTGGTAGCAGAGGAAAATCAACGCCGTTTTATAATTCAGAAATAGCAAGCAATAAAAACAAATGTTATTGTTCGAAGGAGTCATGATCTATTGCCTTAATTTGAATTCCCGAGGCATACTCGAAATTCCTGGCCACTCTGTCGCTTGGCTTCCGTTTCCCGAGTTCCATGCCATTTCAGAATTTATCAGTGTGCTGTGTCTCTCATGCATCTGGGCCCGTAAACGTAGAAAAAACTTATCGGTGGTCGCATCCTAAAGGACTTCAAATGTGACTTCTCAGACCTCAACTTTTCTTTGATGGGGATACAAAGTTGAATCGTTGTATCAGTGTGCTGTGATTCCTTTTGTAGGATCTTACATAATTTTGTGAAAGATATATGTTAGTCTTTTACATATGAGTTTGTTATGGAAGTAATTTCACCAGTTATTTACTCCATGAAGCCTTATATGTACTGTACCAAAATTGTTTGACTGGGGTTGGGAAGTGTATGTTCGTGCGGACAAAATTTGTGGAAATGTCCCAGATTTGTTACTGTTCACCATTTTTGTTCTTATCAGGCCAGCCGGACGCGATGACGTACGACGCCCAAATCAAGAAGTGACACATAACGAAATGGAACATACCCACCAATAAAATATATAGTCTATAGCGCTTAGTTGAAACTACAAGATAAATTGAAAAAATGGGTACACTAAGAATATGTAGATATGGATACAAAAATATTTAAAAGAAATTAATCAACTAATAATTCAAGCAATAAAACTTGTACAAGAATGTCAAGAATCCACATATCACATGTTGCAATGTCTGTAAAAGTATTTTGAATTTTATAAACTGAATACTAGATATGAACCCTATAACCAAACCATGATTTTTGTGCTCATTTATTCACTCTCACTCACTCAAGATGTTTCCAGCTGCTCAATTTCAAACCGCCCGAATGCCTCTCTATAAACATAACAATATTAATCCATTATGAACCATAAAAAGAGCTGAAAACAAAGACCCAGTTGCCTCTCACGCAAATGTATCATCGCTGTTTCGTTGGTCGTCAGTTATTATGTTATGTGCTAATGAGCGTCCCCTTTTACGTAAATGTACACTACTAATAAGCGTCATTGTAGATCATAGAACTGTGCAAGGAATGCATTTATCTTGTCTTCTGAAGCTTAATTTCACCAATGGAGCAAAAACGTCTGTCAATAGGGACCCCTAGCAATCCGTACGTGTACGGGAACGTGTACGTCAACGACATGGTGATATCACCATTTGCTAGATATCCAGCGGTATTTCTGCGTAAATGACGCATTTGCGGACAGTGTAATTGACGTTTACGTACACGTTCCCGTACACGTACGGATTGCTAGGGGTCCCTACTATCGCGTATGTCAAACGTAAGAACATCCTTGTTATTTAATTAGAACTGTTAGGCGTATGAAGTTTGTCATCACATTCGGCATGGCATATTTTTCCACACAATTTATAATGCATCAGAAGCATGTACTAAATATGACCGTGGTAGTACCTCCATCTTTTTCAGGATTTACAATACTTTATTACACTCATCATACTTATTACCCTTATCAAATTCAGTATTAATCTTGATTATGTTTAGAAATATTGCATACTGTAGGCTACCTTCACGGTAGGTAAATTTCTCCGGCCAATACAACACAACCATTATCCCAGTGTTTATTACATTATATACACTGAGATAGAAATAGGTTAAGATGACGGAGAATGTATATTACCATCTTATGTGTACCATGTGACACGGTTATAAGCTCAAGTGACGCTTTCGGATTTCGTTCTGAGTCCCCAATCTTGAAAATCGCATTTCTTTAGTGATAAATCTATGACCAATATGTTTTGGATATTCCTGCATATAATCACGAAAAGGGTTTTGCCGGTCATTCATATGCTTGTGCTGTTGGAAATGTAGTGACAGATGTGGTAACATCCTCATCTGACCATCGTTTTGAAATTTATCTCTAATTATTCCTTCTGTTCTGCAATTTCAGTCAGATTTGGATTTGGGTACGAGAGAATGAAAATATGAATACGGGAAAGATGGTCACCATCTGAAAAGACTGTCATGCACAGAGCTATACGAGAAATACAGATTTGAAATTATGCCTGGACTTATGGAACAAAAATATTTCTTCAAGAAGTAATTTCTCCTACCTGCTAGCAAAAGGAAACCCTGAAATGTGTTAGTATGCGAGGTTCGTTTGGGCAAGTATACGTATGCATGGAGGATACCTTCCTTTGAACATCGACGAGAACGTGCGTTGAATTAGTGAGGTCACTTCCCAAACGGTCGTAAATATCCGAATAATATACTGCACACTTGGCCTCGGTCCATGCCCCTATTGCGTACGAATTTCTGGCTTTACAGTGAAATTAGCAACACTCTGAGGAATTATATAGCGGCTGGTTCCCATGCCACATCCAGTCAGGCAATTTATGAACTCAACTAATGCCTTGATCAGGAAAGCAATAATATCGAAAGTACAGGAATATTAGGTCAAACGTCACCGGAAGTTGGGTCAAGAATGGCATGCTTTATTCATACGAAATCTATGCTTCGGTACTTTGGTATATTTCACGGTGGCATGTAGCAATCGTGTTGGTATACTCTTACGTCACAAGTACCTATAAATTGCAAGAATTTCATGACATTCCAGCATGCCCCACAAGGTGCCAGAAAGTCGCTCATGCACAAATTGATGTTGTCGTTCTTCTAACAGAAATCAAATGCAATAATGCAATCTGAAGGTGAACGAGTAGCAATAAAAAAGCTAATAGACCAATTTATATGTTTATGTTCCTGTCACGCAAATAGGCCATTTTGTTGGCGAATACTTGGTTGATGTACCCCGTTCATTATGACAATCTATTTTGACATAATCATTTCTGGTACGATGCCACTGATTTGTGGGTTGAAGCCGTGGCTTTTTTCTAGATCTGTATTGTAATAAATCATATGTACAGGCCCATCAATACTACAATTGTATTCCTCACAATAAACGGTGGCTTTTTATTGTGTTTGAATTTGTGCATATATCGAGAAAATTGGTGGATACTCGTACATGTACCATATTGCCATGTTAGAGCTGAAGTTTAAACTGAACCTATCAATGACAAACGCGGTTGCATTGATCATTATGATTGGAACGCCATCTTTGGTATTCTATAGTATTTTATCGTAAATACTCTCTATCTTGCAAATATGGTGTTTGGAGTTGTTTGGCACTTTTTATTCCCACAAAATCCTGACGATGGCAGTCAACTGTAAATTGTTCGTCTTGTGTGCCTGTCTTAATTCCACACTTCCTTATCTTCTTCTTCGGAGACCATATAGTCGCATATATAAACGACATTCTATATAATGCACTATTAAAAGAGGACCATATATTATGGTACTATTTTATTCCCATACAACTCACGCGCACAAAGTACATATTACCATTTTCGGGAAGGACTTTTCACGTATGCCGCCTGATAATTCAACTTCATTCCTCTGCAAAACTCTTTCAATGCGTAGTAAATTATCCACAAAAAGTAAGAGGAACATATTTCTGATCGTTACTCCTAACCATATTCGTGATTCAATTTAGACATGTTAGGGACTGCGTTTGAAGGCGTTTCCGTTTTGGGACAAGTTTCCGCAGACACGGGACATGAATCTTGACGTGCACGCAATTGTCAGCTGCATTCGTTAATATGTAAGTCAGAAGTCAATTATAAGATCGAAAACACATCTCAAGTATACACGTGTTTCAGGCATGATCCAATGAGTCTACACTTGCTGCCTAGTTGATACTAAATATGACATAGCCAATGTTTGAAGGCAACTGTTAGATATTTTGCACTCTCAATAGCAACATGTTTGACATTAGCATTTGAACATTGACTCCATCGTGTTTATTCCAATACTTGTGTCTCATATTTGTTTACCCTTCCGTAATGTTCTCACTGCCCTTTACATTTCAAAGGTCATTGAATTCATTCACCATACGTAATGTGAGTGTTTTTGCACGGAAATTGGTAAAAGAAGTGGGAAAATATACGCATATACATATTTTCGTCCCTTTATGGCCTATGCGGAGGAATTTTACGGCAACCCTCATTAGCATAATGACTGATCACATGACCGGACAGCTTATCACATGATGCACCTTGCATTATAATTACCTAACCTTTAGACCTGTTTGGATCCTCGCTCATCCATCAAGTATTTACTATCTTCTCCTGGCGTTTTTATGTTGACTTGAGGAAAGTACAATTAAATAGCATGCTTCTGTTTTCGGTTTGCAACATAGTTCAAATACCTCGTTTCGAATTGACAAATGTTTAGAAAACTGAATGGAATATACAGTTATTCAAAAAACACATCAATTTTTCTTGTTTGATCCTTTGCGGAGGTACCTAAATGGTTACTGCCCAAAGAAATACATCAGACTTGGTGAAAATAACCCACAAAATGATGATGTCACAGAAGGTGTTGTACCTCACACCTTTGCGTTGTGAACATACGTTATACATGCTCGTCATACACTTCTACACCGAGTAAACAACTGTGTAAGCATGTCGTCCCAGAACCGTATGGTACCATCTCTCTCTTTCTCTCTCTCTTTCTCTCTCGCTCGACGAATTGATTCCATGACGTCAGGACTCGAGGACGGGCGCCGATGAATGATGGCTGAGCGAGTTCCATCTACTCCCTGCACGTGGGACTCCGTCCATTCGTTACAAGCGGTGGCATACTGTCCTGGTCTAGGCATTGCGATCACTGGCGACGATAGTCACCGTAGCTTCCTCCCTTCGTCGCCCGCCTTTTCAGTTCCACGAGGGCCAGTCAGTCTCTCGTTGGGAATGACGGCCGGCTTGCTTGAAGAGCTTTACGCCACTTGCTTGCATTTGTTGCATTGCATTGCGTTGGCACATTGAAAGGCGGGAGTGAAGGATACGCAGAAGGGGTCGCAAAACTGGTGCTTCAAGCAGGCAAGCAATCGAGTGGCGGATATATTCTTGCGTGTTGCTACCTTTTTCATTCCATTGCGTGGCATTGTCATTCGCTGCACTTGTGTTCGAAGTGGAGTAAAAGCAAAAATAGTGCATTTTCCCTCGGTGATTTTACACCGTGTCACTATTGAGTGGATTACGGGAATAGTTCTCGGAGTATTCGCAATCTGAAGCGATCTCAGTAATGTCTCATACTGGATATATATGCAATAAAAATATGAAATAGAAAGCGATGGCACATTAGTTTATCGTTATGGATAATGATATTGGATAAAACTTGAGGTAGGTTTTCCTACATCGTTTTTGTATTCATTCGTTATTCGTATAGTTATTGTGAATGTGAAACGACTTGTGTGTTTGCTCCTTTAGTATTGGTTTTATGTGTGTGTGTGTGTGTGTGTGTGTTTTTTTCAAATATTTCGTATTGCATTCTCGTGTTACCCATTTCATCAGATATTTATTTTCCCATTATTGTCATGAAGTATTAACTGGTAAATTCTTAGACTCATTCTTATTGAAAGCAAATGATTCAATTGAGCAATATTCTTATACGTAAATAAATATCTCCGAATTTGTGTGCAGTTTGTTGAAACACTATAATTTCGAAAGACGATATGCTATGTATTTTTGATGCCCAATACCATGTTGGTATGTTCATTCGTTGAGGTTTTTTGATGGTAGGGTTTGGTAGACAAGGATTTGATAGCATCCATCCAGATCTACGATGTGTATTCTCGAAAACAATTATCCGCATCTCATGATACTTATTACATTATTCTTCAAAACAAGTTTTTCCAGGAACACGTCATTGCTGAGGGGATCATTGTACAAACCATGGCATAACTATTTCAGTCTGCGCCAAGAAGGAACTACTGTCTTCTTTTTACTGAACCTGTTTCTCCTAATTGTATTTTTCATCCAGTGTTTGTTAATAGAATGAGAAAAAAAGACGCTTTTGATAACGAACGCCATTAACATGACATATTCCCCATCGCTATAAGGACTACGTCTTCCTGCGTGGCACATGTTGCATCGACATTAACTTCCGAAGACCCTACGCTCCGTAAAGAGAGTGGTAGTTGCGACTGTCTCTGCGAAAACTATGATAGCCAGTTTGCCCCCGAACTGAAACACCTTTTATGGGTGGGCGTCCGACACATCCATCAAACCAAATTGTGCATTAAATTCCCAGTTTCGTTGTATTAACGACAGAGTCGACATTGTCTTGTCTTGAGCAAGATCGAAGACCGTGATAATTACCACAGTCTAGCAGAGCCGGAGCCAATTTTGCATTAAGGCCCGGGCAGGGGAAGCTGCCGATGTAGACGGAAGGTGACTAGGACAGACGACTTTCTTCTTCTCCATCCTCTTCGTCTTCGCGGATACTAAATTGCGCCATAAAGTGTCAAGACTCTGAAACTATCGTCTCCTCTGGCTCAATTTAGTCACGTGCGTTCCCCCGGACTTGATTTCATTCTAATTTCACGGCCTGTTGATGAAGCCAATTGGTCGGGAGCTATATGGAGGCATCGTCCTTCAGGTTGCTCTAAAGAATGCACAGCCGCTGATTTTTGTCGTAATAGTTGTACATTTTCTGAATACATTGCTGATTCAGGCGGCAGGTTTTATGCATGAAGTTCAACCTTGATGCAAGAAGGAATTGCCAAAACTTCACTGCAAAAGTTAACTGCGCATTAAAGTCGATTGTGCATTGCGCAAAGCACTTCCAAAATCTTTGATCAAATCCTGGCCTCGCAGTGGGAAACCAGCTGGAAAATGCCCCATTATCCTTATGTAGATTTATTCAAATACTCCACAGAGGAGATCGACCATTACTTCAAATAGATCGTCTGTCTTTGCGCCTCTTATCTTTCGCGAGATTCGTTTATTTCGGGATCATCTTTTCTATTCTTCATTCTCCAGACTCTCGCCTTAGAAGCTAGAAGCCAGCAAAAAAGTAAACCGACAAAATCATGATATATGGACGTCCCATAAACCTCAGAAGACTGACTGTCCCATGATGCGTTTTTGACTCGAGAACTTCACAATAAGTTACGACGGGGTCAGACCTCGGAGACTAAATCCCAGCTCCGTATATGTCCAGCGGACTGCAATAAGGTGGAATCGAGTCGCCGAACTGGTCAATTGTCCAGGAGGGGAGAAGAACAGCCTCCAATCTCTTCACCTGACGTTTTTATATGTCGTAATTTAGATATTCAGCCACGAGTTTTGGCCTCATCATACTCATTCGTGACTTCCTCTTTCCAAGGCTAGGTCGTAAATGCCCCAACCTGGCCGCATGAATAACTGGATTGAGCTGACCAAGGTACATATTTTGTTATTGCCATACTATTGTTACAATATATACTCTCTAGTATTTCGGCTGGAATACATAGCCAACATAATAAGTAGCCAACATAAGATACTACATATAATGTTACATCAAATTCTGGTTAGCTTAAGTGCTGTATTGTATATTATCTCCTCAACGCACGTGAAGATTCATTTTTCACTTTCTCCGTTTTCCAATTACATTACCTCAGATTACAGAATTACATCTCTGTAGACGTAGCATATGCTTTGTTTTATCCAGTCGTTCATTTATTGTAAGTAATAAAGCCTCGGACCTGGCGACAACTGAACTCAAACGTGTGACCCTCGACGTGTCCTTCGACGACGGCGTTTATGACTTCTGTCTTGTCCCTGCTTTTGGTTTGTTTACTCGCCTCGGCGTCGTGTCAACTTCTGCAGGCTTTGCGTCTCTCCCAACACGGGAAGGGGACTTGGCCCTTTACGTGCCCTCACCAGAGAAATAAATCAGCCCTGTTTCCTTAATCTCACGTCCAGTCTTCCCGTCAGTGAGAACATGGACAGTGTAATCGTCCAAAACTTCAGCAGGTCGGACTTGAGTGAATGTGACGTCGGTGTATAATACATCTCAGTTTTACATCAGGGAGACCAGTGGCGAATAACGCAGCTGTGACCGTCGTGTTCCAGAGAAGTCTGGAAGATTTCATCGTGTTCGATGTCTACTCCTATAATGGATCAAAGTGGTTGGCGACTCCAAGCGAAGGAAAATATATTTGACCTTGTGGCACATACGCAGTTTGTTTAAGTTCGTGATATCTCTGGATAACTTTAAAGAACAATGCTGACGCAATGTTTCGTGGGGCACTTTGCCTCATCTATTGGTGATAAATTTTTGAGTTTCAGTTTGCGTTTTTGTTTTAACATTTTTGTTTCAATGTTGCAAATGTTGTAGTTCAATCAGGTACAGGGATTTTTGTGCTAGTCATCAATCTTTGCTTCACTCACATCAAATTCACTTCCGTCCTGCACACGTGGAATGACCGTTATATGGTTCACAACACCGGAGCTCTAGATAATTATGCATGCAGACTGGCATTCACGTCGTTTAACCGCTGCAATAATGTATTGTCCAAAGTCTAGTGCCCTGGCATCTCAAAGGCTGCAGCAACTGCAATAACTATTCATGTATCAGTGCGAGTAACAAAGAACTCGCATAGAATGGAGCGTCGACAAGCGACTTCTTTCATCCCGTCACTCCTCGACATTTCTTATGAACATAAATGCAACAAAGCTAGTGAGCATAATGGAACAGGTAGCTACAAAGCCTAAGGGCAAAAAACCAAGTTAAATCTCTTTGTTGATGCACAACGAAAAGTAAAGCTTATGAATATTCTTGTATAACATTATGAAGCATCTTTCTGGAGCACCTCATACCTGAGTGCTGGAGACACTGTTTGTGCCTTGATTAGTCTGTTGAATTGTTAATCAATTAAGCTGATGAGTCTATTTGCAAACACGGTCTCTTGTCAAAACATGTACATTGCGCGTCAACAACAGCGAAGACTGTCAGCGACGAAAATACTTCTTCTGTATGGATGAAATTGACTGGCGGATCGTCTTATCTGAGAAACAAATTGAGCGCGATTAGCCTCCACAGTAGCGAAGCATCATTACTTTCTCCTTACACGAGTGACTAAACCATCATTGATACAGCTGATTGATTTGTCTAGTTTTCCATCCGTCAAACGGATCTCGATCTGTCTAAACGCGGCACTCCACCCCCTTCCCCCAATTCTCGACACCCACATGTCCCACGTCCCCTAGGCGTCTGATAGATCGGCGGCGACTCGTCCGGGTGCCAAGGAGGGCCGCCTCGCTACCCTAATAGGGTTGAGGTAGTGACACTGGGACCTAGAACCGCGCCAAGAAAAAGTCGCCGTATCGATCCACGAGAAACATCCCGTGGAAGATCATAAAGCCAGAGCTGATGAAAGCCTCCTGTCCGCTTGTTGAATTGGAAGATCAAGCGGGAGATGTATACGCAGTCCATGTAGGCAAACTCATTAAGTTGTTTTTGGAGTTGGTCGGTCTGCCTTCTTCGGATAAGACCGAGGACTCTTATGCGGGTGATTACGGTACTCGAGAAGCTTCAATGGCGAGTTAATAGATGTTGACTGTGGTTGTTATGCCGTTTCTTTATGACATTGTACTCGGTTGAACGTGGTCCATTCAAAGACATCGGAAGATGTTTGCGCCGGGAATTATTGCGTCTTTGACGGGAAGAGAAAAGAGTATTCCTCATCTTTTGACAACTGCAAGATGGCGATAAATGCATGTGTGCAAAATGTCGTAATTTTGCTGAGACAGTTGGACAGGGACTTGTCTAAGCTCAGAATAATAACCAACAGTGGGGATCGTTAATCAGTATCATCTTGCCGATGGGAGGACAATCCTAATCCGACAGGCCAAGGTTGCCGCAGCTCCGGCTAGTTAACTTAGGTCAAGCGATGTCAGAAGAGAAGAAAATTAAAGGCCATATGATTGTACTTGATATGTATTCTGTTACTGACATGAACATGTACATGCCCGCGAGAATCGTACGTCACACCATCAATCTACTGTCTTGTTCTTGTTTTGTTTGTGTATAGCATGTCAGGATTGATTTAATGTGACAATGAGAGAAAGTTACAGATTTTATCGTACATTTCTAATCGAACGAAAAAAACAGGTGCATATACACACTTTTTATATTTGTGTATATTATTTGAATTGTTCAACAGATGCCCCTTTCTGACAATGGGAGAAAGTTCGTTTTGAGTTTGTGGTGCAGTCCGTTTGAGTTTGTTGACGTGATCGCCATTTACGGTGATATGTATCCCAAGATGTAACACGATTTCAGCTTATTCGTATAAGTCTGAGCGTAAACTAGGTCAAGTCAGAGGTAACTCTGAGTGGCACCAAAAAACAAACAACAAAAGCGGTTGCTAGCACTGTCAGAAGTTAGATTTATCCAACTAATTCATTATAGTTTGTTTCGTAACCAACTTTTCTGAGAGCATCGGGCGTATCTGTGTTAGATCTGGAACAAATATATTTTTCCCCAATGCAACTTTCAAACACCACCTTACAATATAGACAAAAAAATAGCTGACTTGTGTTCGGAAATTAAAAGAAAATCACGATATGAGACTGTGCGGAAGTATAAGATCAAAAGAATAATGCTTTTAGTTGTGTTGTAAAACATCTGAGAATCTACTATTACGAGTGTATAAATTCTGAGCTGAATCTGCCGACACATCGACCATTGTAACGTCGGCAGCACTCCCTTCTGCGGCACACCAAATATATGCATTGGGACACTGGGGATCCAGAGAGAGAGAAAGAGAGAGAGAGGAGACGAGAATAACTTGTACATGAAGCCGAACTTCCAAGGTTGCACAGGACACCGGGATCTGATCGAGGTCCGTTGTTGTGGAGGCGGGGGCTTTGCTTCGCAAGTGGCATAATGTCTCAGTGATATACCTCAGCGCTGGGGGTATTACAGCCACGTCTTGGGGTAGTGGGATCTGAGGGAAGGCAGACCAGTGGCAGTTACTCCCGTCCCGAGCCGAGCATCAATCAGATTTACTCGGCTCGTGCCTTGGTCCCCTCCACCGGACATGAGAGGCCATTTGTACCGTTTCCTATATTGTACCCATTATGGTCCAAGCGAGGGTCACCGCAGTGTCGAATATAGTCTTCTAATTAGATTACTGTGAAAAATGTGTCTTGGCTTGGATGAGAAGTGTAGTAACGTGGGACTTCTGTATGTGGCGAGATGACTGCTCGGAATGTGGGACGTCTAAATAAGGAAAAAGTTCCTAATAGGGATCTTTATGTAGGCTCCTTGGAAATTCATAAGGCTGAAATGAGTTTTGGAATGAGAGTCCAGTTCGTTGGGTAGAATGCATTGGTGGAAAGTTAGACATAATACCGATATGCTTATGATGCCAATATGTCCCGTGAAAATACCTCGTGACACCCATGCGATGACTCAGTATCTCAAATACTTTTCATTTACTTATAATTATAATCCAACGTGATACTGGGTGAGAACGAATACTGGGTGGTTAAACAGTAGTGTGGTAATGGATCTGTGATATTTCATCTTTTATTACAATTAGAGCAATTAAAACCGACCGCTCTTGTCGTTTCTGCCACTTCATGTGCTCTAAGTGTTTCGCTGGACAACATCGGGAGAAAAACCCACGCAAGTTCCCATTATCATGACTATTTTCACCACGTTTTTGCAATTACACGGTCGGTCAGAGTACGTCCATTAATCCCTGACTTACGCCGTACACGCTCAACTAAGCAAGGGACGAACACACACATCGAGGAAGCATGCTACAGAGAGAGAGAGAGAGAGAATGAGAGAGCCCACGTCGGTCGGAACTCCCAGAATCTCTCTGCCTTGCTGTCCGTCTCGAGCAGAACAGAACGGGACGGTCCCATCCCATCAATGGCAGCGTTTTGTAGACAGTCCCAGACCCCGACCGAGAAAACAATCTACCTCTCTGCGGGACGATGTTTTTCCTGTCAACTACCTTGACGACTTCCCGATTCAGCGAGTCGCTCCACACGACAAACGGGAGAACTCCAACAGTGCGAAATGTATATCGGCAGTTCTGGTTTTTATTGTGTCCCCGTGCTTTTGTCTTTTCTTGAGTGTGTTCAGTTGTTGCCTTGCAGCCAGCTACCAGTTGCCCCCATTGTGAACTCGACGTGGAGAATGCTGACTAGACTCGGCAGAAGACATCCATCATACGCGAAATTTTCGGGAGAGTCGAGTTTATTGATCTAGATCAAACACAGTTTCTTCATCTCATTCTTTTACAGAAAGCCCCATACATTGAAACTATTTTCTTTGGAGAAATTGTCCCGTCAAATAGCATATTGTCACGAACATCGTTTGTCAGTTGTGTTTGCGCTCTCTCTCCGCTGGTGTTTTATTCACCACGCACGAAAAAGCTGCTCAGTCTGTGATCGAGTGTGGATGTGATTACCAATTGTAAGAAAAAAAGTCACGTTTCGTATTGGCTTCTCAGTCGCTGATCATTTCACCCATCATTTCACAGTATGTATGTACTCCTGTCTTCCTTGGCGACCAGTGCAAACAGTCGTTAACGTTGGCACACTCCAGTATTTTGGTAACGTTTCTGACAAGATGTCCAAATTCATCTTATAGGCTTCTCTTTTGTTGCCACATGTGGCCACCCCTCGAGCAAGCACCAGATGTGTGAGCAAATACCTCAGGGATGCCTAGCGAGGCCGTAAAGGGCTGCGCCTATCCCATTTCAATAAACATGGTCTTTTGTTTCTATTAGTTTTATAACCCTGGACAGAGTTAATGCGACTTGTTCCCATCTTGTTCGTGACAAACCCGACGGTCGCTCGTAGCTGCATGGTCTGCATTCCAATTATGCACGTCAATATCTTGATAATAAGAATTAAGGCGACAGGGCACATAATACTACACGGGTAGGGCTGGGGAATTTGTTTCCCGCCACGTCAGAAGAAAGAGTATTTGTACCCTGTTGACCTTTATTATCTTGAACAGGAGAGACGAATATTTAGAGGGTGGACTTGACTGATAGCTAAATAGCCAATCAAAGACAAGGTTGAAATTCCTTGGGTTGCCTGAAGTAGACGCTTGATGAATTACCTCATCTTGGAAGTCTTTTGTGTTGCTTCTCGTGACCACTGCCCAAGGTGTTATCCATACATGCTAATCGCCCCTGATCCCCAAGATAGCTATGCCCAGGGACACATGAAATAGGTACCAGCATTCTTAGGCAAGCTTATACTTCCAGAAGCGATGCATCATACTTGGTCCCGGCGGTAGATTTGGGGAAGGATATTGCCGGCTTCTCAGAAGCGCGAATTGAAAGAATGATGAGATGATGATCAATCTTGGAATTGGATCATCGGTTGTGCAACACGGATTGTTCCATCTAGAAGTCATCAGGGGCACCCCACGTAAATAGTTCTTCAGCTCCAGTCACTTGCACAGATTCCCCGCAGTGGCGTTTTGAAGCCATGGAAAGGAAGTGTTACACCCAAGGAACGTGAGTGCCTATGGAAGTGGCTTTGAGCGTGAATAGCGGCATTATATTGGCAGGAAGCAACCTACAGCCGTCCTAAATGCGCAAATTATGTGAATCAATATCGCTGATGCAACACTATCACGGCATGAACTGTCAACCGCGTCTAAAATCAATGCCACACAACCAAAAACGACCCCTACCCTGTGAGCAAACAGCGTCTCTTGTTCGACGGCTCTGCTTTGGTAAAAATAACCATCATTTTATGGCGCTGCTGGTCCTGAGTGGGAACAAATGAGTGGCAATTTGTACAGGTTTTTATGGTGTCCGCTTGCACGTCAGTTGAAAAACGATGGGACAGTAGCATGAAAATATATATCGTATAATCAAAGTTTTCTACCTTAAAAGTGACAATACAGCGCATCATCATGATGCTGGAGTAAAAATGCATTGTCTTGACGTTGTTTTGTCATATTTATCGGAAATATTCATCGCTTGCAATAATTTGTAGCTTCTCCATGTTTTCTAGATGAAGCCATTCAATGAAAACTTAGTGTCCGTTGAAGTTTGTGGTTCTTACGTGTCTTCGCTGCTGCCAACTGCATATGATGTTTTGTGGCCAAGCTCTGAATACTTATGTGGGTCATATTTCACGCGAAATTCGACATGAAACATGTAAGTGTGCTAAGATTAGGCCGCCATCATCACACACGTTAAAAATAGCCATTGCATTGCGTCTTTGAACTAGAGCTTTGTACAGGAATTATGTCAATGATACTATCGTGAAATGAAACTGCTATCATATGTAAAAAAAATATCGGGGTTCTCCAGTTTCGTTGAAGATAAAACGAAACCGTTCTTCATTTGATTTCATATTGCTCCTGATGGCATAAATCACTGCAGTGGCCATAAAAAATAAAATACGTCGCGAGTCAATTGCATAATATGATTTCAGCGCTCTACCGTAATGTATTGCGAGTACCAGGCGGAAATGAAATACCAGGCATACTTCAAACCTTCCTAGCATACTTCGATTCCTCGCTCGCCGACTGTCGAGTTTTTTTTTCGCCGTTGAAGAAGTTTGGAATAGATCACTTGATATTTTGCCACCTCGGCGCCTAATGGGCAGACGCGGCTGCAAGCCCCTGTGAGATGATCAGTCTCAGAGGGGAAGGAACCAACTCTCCTGTGTCCACACGGCCGGTCACTTTGGTCACCACTTGGCTTCCTCGTCCTTCCTGCTCTGCCCAGCTGAAAACACTGATTGATGATGTGTTCCCGCTTTGCGTGTGTGGTACAAGTAGGTCGAACCCCTGGCGATGCATCATAATCAGCGATAATATAGCGTGGATTTGGCGAACTCAAGGGTTCGCTATTCTTGGACGGTTTGACAAATGTATATGGTCAGTGCAGTGGCAAACTTCTAAGTTAGGATACCAGGTCTACGAACATGCACATTTAGGGGGGGGGGGGTCCATTCTTTAGTGTGGTATATATTGCAATGTTGCTCACAGCCTCACAAGGTTCGGCGTTCCCATAATCAGCGTATTTTTTTCACTGTGGAGAAGCGATTGACAATCTCTATTGGCAACATATACTATATTAAGGTCCCCAACTCGATATTACAGAAACAAATCGTATGCTAACCGCGTCCTAAATTAAACTAAAAGAAGAAAAGTTCAGAGCACAGCAAGAGTAATGTCACTTATCTTGCTCTGGATTCCGGACGAATTGAAGCCCGTTTATCTATGTCGTAAGATGGACTAGGGTCTCGCTGAGATTTGAGGATGTTCGTGGACTTGGGAAATTGACATGTCACTAGTGAAATATGACCCCATATACCTAGAAAATGACACATGTCATACTTCTACAAGAATCATAAAAAAAATACGAAAATTGTGATGGGGGAAAAATTTGCGGCATGGATTTTTATTGCACATTCTATAGGCCTATATGACTTGGATAAAATGACTTTTACTGATTCCAACTAATTGATACGGCAGACTGGGTAGTATTCAGAACAAAAACTGCAATCGTTTCAACTTAATAGCTATTTTATTGATTATCGGTGTAACTGGAAACTCTTGCTTGTTCTTGTCAATATATTTAAAAGGCAAAAAGACTCTCAATGACTGAAACCCTTTGTTCCAAATGACTGATTTTCATAATGATATTCCATGATGCCACGGAATTATCTCTATTTTAACGCCTGGCTCTCCCAGAGGCAAACCTTCGGGATGGTCGATTTGTTATAAGAAGTTCGCTGAATGGAAATCCGGGCAGCTCAGTAGACAAACAATAACAGCGACAGTGGAATTTGGAAATTTATTCCCGTGATCGATATCCGCCAAACAACTGAACAACTCAACTTGCATCATAAGGCTTTAAAACACTAGTCCCACTACCTACGGTCGGATATAAGAGAATGGCGTCTCGGTCCCCCACAGTATATTTCATCAATGACCGAGACACTTTGCTTAAGGGTCGGGTAATTAATCAATGACCATCACTCTTGCAGCGCTGGCACCAGGCTACTTCTCCAGCTAGTTTTATCCCCTGTCTTCCAACTTCCCGTTTTCGCACTGGGTTCCCTGTCGATCTACGGTCTTGAGTTTCCGAGTAACGTTTTTCAATCGAGCCCGCTTCCAGTGCTCCGTGCCGCCGGAGACAGACATCACAGTCAGTCGGTGGGACCACAGGTTGTGCTTGCAAGGGCGCAACAATGCCGACACCCTGGCACAAAAGAAACTCCAATTGAATTTCCCTGTACGGTCGTAGCTCGCATAATGAAAAATTGCTTGTTTTCCCGTCACCTGCGCTTTCTATTGGATGTATTGTTCCGGGTTTGGCCGTCGAGTCGGGCCAATTGGGTCTTTATGTCGACACTTTCTTTTCACCACTGCTCACTTGTTTACCTTACTGGTGTTTCCTCTTGTATCATCAAGTGTATTGATGGAAGTGTATTTATTCACATCGCGAGTTCGCAGCAGGGACTTCCATGGACATCGTGAGGTCAAGTGTCAACTCGGCACATTCCGCGCGAATTGGGGGTCGCGTGTGAGGGCCAAAGTGCGGGATGTGGATGTGAAAAAAACCCCGAAGGACCGGACAATTTACAGGCCGATAAAAACGTCAGAATTCGTGAGCTGCCCAAGTCGATTTCCAGTTGTCTCGCGCTGAACAGAACACAGTGACCGCCCGCTCCCGTCCGCACAGAGTGAAAGAGAGCAGGAAAACGACGGACATCATCGAGCGAGTGAATTGAATTTCACTTTATTGGATCAGATCAGGGTCGTCCCCGGTGCCAATGCAATCTGCTCGCTATCTGTCCGTGTGTTTTGCACGGAGACTATCGCCAGGACCAGGGGAGCTTGACTACTCAGGTACTTGCAGTCTGTCGCTCGGTCACAGACTGGAGATCTACTGGGCTTCGTACGTGCGAAAAACCATTTTCAGCGGATGGACTCCTTCCGTTTCCCGCGTTGTACCCACCCGAGAAAAAAGATAATCATCAAGGACGACCACGAATTCATGGACTTGTTGCTGCTGCTGCTGCTCGGGTGGTGGGAGGAGAAATTCAAATTATGCCCAGGGGACCTGACGGGGGCCTGTCTTGAACAATGCCATTAGGGCGAATGGGGATCACACTGTCTCGTAGACGTCCGGTCACAGGGTTGACTTGCTGAGTGCAGGGAAGAGGTCACCCAACCTGGGAGAACAGTTCGACGGTGTCCGGGAGGACCCCAGCTGAGTTGGGCAGATACAGGCCAGGGACGGGTTAATTGGCCGTTTGATAGACAGTCTCACCAGACGACAGGACAGGTGTGAAATTAGCACTTTTTCTAAGTATTCGAATCCGTGTGGTGCTAATTAGAACTTAGATTTAGGGTTACAACGGGATGACAATGTGAGTAATAATTATCCTGTCTCAATGAAAACACTGGAAAGATAAACATGATGGAAGTTTGGTATTCAAGTAGAAACCATGTAGAAGTTTGTCATCATTCAAGTGACATTCAAGGCAGGGACCAACGTATAAGCTCATCACTACGTGTCATTCATGACAGCAAACATCCTGGAATTCTACCCGGGATGCGCCTGTATGCATACATCCCAAATATCCGTGATGGTCGCCTTTGTCGTTTTGTGAAACTGTCGGGGGGTTTTGTCACACTGCTCCGGCTTTGGAATCCCCTGTGAGACCACAGCCGTCCACATGTGTAACTAATGAACACCTTTGTATAGCACACGGGGTCGCCTATCGATCCAGCCATCCTCCAGCTCGGGCCATGTAAACTGGGCATTCTATTCAATTAGCTATCTTCAGCGGATAAGAGGCGACGGCAGTTGCTGGGAGGTTGGCAACCACGAATGGTCTCATGGACAGTGTAGGGCGATAATGGGATAAGCCAGGAAAAACTCTCTGATGAGCATTGTTCCTGGCCAAGTCATGTCTTGGCGATGGACACTCAAAGCTTCCAAATGTTTGCTTTTTCCTCGCTTCAGGCGTTTAATATTGTAGGGGTTTACAGGGCGAAACTCCTACAAGCTTTGTGAAACGAAATTATGAGTAGTTCCTTCTACAGTACGTCATAAATATGATAGCCCTCTGTAAAATATCATGTGTACGGCATGTCATGACTGATATGCATAAAAGTAGCAAATATATATTGTAAGTAATGCTATATAGTGCTTTCGACACCATTAACTAATGGTAGTTAGGTCAGCGGCGACCAATTTCAAAATGGATTTGAGTACTTCGTACAACTCGAAATTGTTGCTTGGTTTATTCATAATGACCTTTCAGATACCAATAAAACCATTTACTCCGACGGAGATCCATTTTCTAAAGTCGATTTAATTTACAGATATCCTCATGTCCATAAAACTTGTATTGAGATAAATCTACCGGGGATACTGCATCAATTTCGAGATCCGCTTTCAGACCGATACGGATTACAAACGAACGACAGAAATTACTCTTTCTCGCTGAATTGCCAGCTTCATCCATCTCGGTACGTTAGATCGACCCTTTACGAGGAAGAAACGTAATCTTCACAGTTCGTGATTTACAAAAAAAAAAACATTCCTTTGACGACGCAAGACGTGAAATTGAAATAAAAACATCACACGAAAAAGCCACGAGACGTGAAAAACTATTGTGTTCGGTGTTTCCCTCTTGACTATTTCAAATGATCAAGGCCGATAAAAATCACGGTAATTGATTCGTGTACAATAGCTTGAAGACTACATAAAATGCTACGATAGTAATATCACTGAAGTGGCATATAAAAATATAATAGTCGACACTGGTTCTAATTGATTTCGTGTTCGAATTTCTCGAAAGACAAACGCGACACTCCAAAGCGAGAAAACAAAGGTTTAGACTCCGACATGAGATTTTTTTCCCGGCAACTCATATGTCATACACGATATGAACATGTTCCCCTTCCAGGCACAACGTAGGCCTCTCACTGTGGTATATATGCAGATATATAGCCTACACGATGTCGACAGCGGCACAAATGTTCAACGTTTCTGACAGCGAAACTCATTACAGTCCTATATAAACATTACATAAGTCAGGCACTGCCACTGGAGTGGTATAATTTCCTGTGCCTTTCAACATCTCGTTTAATCTCGCGTGATTTGATATTCTGCAGTCTTTTTGTGTCGAGAGCGAGATGTAAAAGACGCGGAGTAAATGAATTGAAATTCAATCGACAGCTAGGCAAGTCGCCGGGGTCGGCAATTTATTATGATTCTGAATGACAGTGTCAGACCCATTCAAAGACGTTTTACGACGCTTTTCATTACTTTCTTCCAGTCGCAAAGCCAGTCGAACGATATTCTTTCGGAATTGTGCGGAATTTCACGGGAGTGGAGTGGGTCGGAGAGTCAAGCTAATAATTTGCTGTAATTAAATGGACGAGGTCAACCTACGGCACAAAATTCACGTAATAACGGGGAGTGACTGGAAAAATAAATACGTGGACACAGACAGACAAGGACTTCCGTCTCATATATTACATATTAATATTTTACATGTGTGATTGAACTACGAAACTGGATATTGATCAATATTTATTTACTTTGTAATCTTATACTTTGTTCGATAAAATATACACAATTTGAATTGAAGAAATCCATGAAGAATTAACCGGACTAATTTTTTTTTTACATTTGTACTTCTTGAACTTTGGTTTGAAGCATAATCTCACTGATATTTCAAACATTCAACTCAAGTTCGACTACATGACTAGCATATGAGATTCAATGTGTCATACTTAAGTTCCTCTAGTGTTTCACTGTTGACAATCGTGGCAAACCGCTGCACTATATTCGCATGTATCTAGAGTACAGCTCACGAGATCAGGAGGAAGTTCACCACGAAAACCAAACAGGAATACATTTTTTGTGCATTTCAATCGGCCAAGCCGTCTCCTCCGCCGGAAGTCAAGGACAAAGGCCCGGATGCAGAACAAGTAGCTCGCATGTGATTGGTCGCGCCGAGTTGAGGACCTAACACAGAGGCAGGAATTGATCGACAAATCGTCTGAAAGGAGTTGATCAATTGAAGCCATGTTATTTTGTGACTCGCGTGTCTTTTAATTGGTTTTACCTGTATCATTTCAATCATCAGACAATGAATATATAGCAATCCTCTATTGTCGGAGAACGGAAACTCTGTTATGGAGTTGCTATAAGTCAATACTGAGACACAACACATATTCTGGCTTCATGAGACATCATTAGAAATCAAATTGGCGACTTCATGACCACATGGTCATGGAAATTTTCAACAAGGAGACCAATTCTCAGGTGCGTGGTCGTTTTTGATGTCTCACTTAACGACGACCATTTCTCCTCTGTTATCGCCCACTAAACCCAGCAGCGATCTGGAGTCCGTCCGATTTACATCCGGGGATTTCTGCACTGTATTATCGCCCACTGCTCTGGCGCAAATCATAAAGTCATCTGTGCTCCCTCGGCGGACATTGTACCGGATGCCCTGTCGCGACTATGAATATTTAATGAGACACAGTTTCACGGGGTTCTTGGTCGTATCAAACCGACATCAGCGAAGCTTTGGAAAGGACTTATTGGGGGTGGGGGTGGGGGGGGGGGGGGTAGCTGTCCATTTTTTCTCGCTTCAGACCCTTTATCACCAGACATAAGCCTTGAGGTTTTTGTCAAGCATATTGCGGTACGTGAAATGATAATAAAATATACACTGCACAGTGTGAACTTCATTCCTTGTTTCAGCCAGACTGCCCAACGTGATATTCCATATATTATGATCTATGGAGTGCAAAAAAAACCTTACTCATACGTCAATCATATAGCAATATCCTACTAACACTATGTAAATTTATGCATTGAATGCAAACGTAATCATGGCGTGATAAGGTCACGTTGAGTAGCCATAACCCAGGTTTTCGGCGTGTTACCGACGAAATTTATAGGTCACAACCCCCGTAAATTTAGCATATAATGGCGTGATCATTGGCGGTCATACTTTACCCCGCAATAAACACGAGCTGTGGTGACAAGTGCGGGGAGGCGAGAGGAAGCAGAGTTGGCATGATCATATGACTTTGAGAGCCATATTGCATTAGGTTGTCTCTTCTAAATGGTTTAATTCTATCTGGTCTCATACCCGTTTGTTTTTCTTCCTGTATCAGCTCCAGACGAAACTTTTTGTCTTAGGAAATTGGGACTTAAATTAGACGGTGTTTAAAAGAGACAGAAAAGCAGACGTACCAGACGAGACGCACCTGCGACTGACTCCAGTTTTTGGGATTACACTTTCCGCAGTAATCCAGATAAATACCTTTTAAAACACTGGATTTGACGAAGAAATCCTGTCTGACGTCTGCATGTATTTTACATGCACAAGCCATTCTGAATTTAAGCTGCAGTGTTAAAATAACTAAGTATTGAGGCTCGATTATTGAAATGTATAATCATATCAACAGGATGACTTATATGAACGTGCGAAAAATCTATATTGCGTGCTATCGTAATTGAAACTGACTGCTTCACTGAAATGCCAATTAGAATTAGGAATTGATCTGTCGTACTATTAAATTTAATTTATATTCAAGTTCAAAGTAGTTGCTGATATGCCCTAATATCAAAACATCACCTGAAAACGTACAATGTAGTACAATTCACTGATATATCATCAGCGCCAACTTCGTACCAACCCCAGGACATGGTCAGTATACCGATCCAACTCTCGCGTGAAAAAATAATATTACCCGCATTTAATTGTAAATCACGATACCGTGCTCCTGGCGTTCATTTCGTAACGAAACTGTTATATGATGAGCAAAATACTACCAAAAACTCATTCGCTCTCAAATGTCAAACGTATATTGTGTACTACTTGTTCACATACAAGTACTAGCATTTTATAATCTCGTTAGTAGTTTGAAATACCCGGCACATTCATATTTGGGACTTTTCTCGACTGATTCGGACGATGGTGTTCGGTATCGTATATTGAGCGGCTAGTCAGCTGGTCAGTGTGACTCATGGAGGATGTCTCGAGGGCAGCAAGTGAAGGTCACGGTGACTTTCACGTCTGTCTGACTGTATACGTCTCCGTGGGCTGCTGGATTCTCCAACACTTGTATGCAACCTACGGGGAATACCTCGTTTGCGTCCTTCCTTCCAAAGTTTCTGTGGCTGGTACAGGGATAATACTCCATATAGCGATACTCAACTATGGATATTTTCTAGTGACGGGGAAAACTGGGTCGACTTCCTGGGATGAAACGTGTCTCACGTTCGTGATGTCAAAGTGTCTGTTTTCTGCGTTATCAAACGGGGGTCAGTAGACGTTTGTTTGAAGCCTCGCACTTTCAACACGAGTAACTCTAATTCGATAGTGATCTTACTGAGTTGATGTGCACAAAGGAAATGAAAAAGAATACGAGCGGTTTCTTTTTTTCACCAAGTACATATCATCTGATACAGCCGTTATTTTACATGTCTTATCTCTGTCGGAGTGTCGTAGATTTGTCTGATGTGTTGATAAACACAAAAAGCGTTTTGTTTTATTATATTTAATTCTTTATGCTACAAGTATTATTTCTTGATTTGAGGATGTCCATGGGGTGAAACCGAATACGTACATGTGTTATATAATAGGCCTGCCAGGGAGGGGGGGGGGTGACTTTTATGCCCCCGCGTGGAGAAAACGATACTGCGCTCAATCGTTATCAAAACCTGCTCCTTCAATGAAATGTCAAGAAAATGATCTATTATACCAGTCAATCAAGTACGAAGAAGTACTTCGTCCCATCAACACATCATCTAAAAACAATCCAAATTAATACAATCCACTGATATCATGGGATCAACGCCGACTTCTTATCTTCCCCAGGAAATAGTAAGTAAACGGATCCAACTCTCGTGTGAAGAGAATATTGCACGCATTTGATTGTAAATCTTGATTCCTCGCTCTTGGCATTTATCTCGTCACAAAACTGTTATTTGATGTGCCAAATACTGCAGAAGAAACATTCGTTATCAAATTCCAAACATATGACTTGTGTACTATTTGTGTACATACAAGTACTAGCATTTTATCTCGTTGGTGGTTTGAACATACATTTGTATTTCGGATTAATCTCGACTGATTCGGACGATGGTGTTCGGTATCGTATACTGAGCGGCTAGTCAGCTGGTCAGTGTGACTCACGGAGGATGTCTTGAGTAAAGAGGAATCGCTGTGAACCCAGGCTGAACCCCAGGGGTTAAGTTAGCAAGGAAGGCAGCCAGTGAAGGTCATGGTGACTTTCACGTATGTCTGCTTGTATATGTCTCTATTGGTTGATGGATTCTCCACCACGTGCATGTAACCTTCGGGAAATACCTCGCTTGCCCGCCTTCCTCCTAGAGTTCTCTGTTTGGGCGATACGGGGTATTGCCACGTGTAGCGATACTCAACCGTGGAAATTTTCTAGTGACGGAGAAAACTGGGTCAATGTATAATGACGAAACGTGTTTGGCGTGTATACTGGCAAAGTGTCTGCTATGTGCGTTAATAAGCGGAGTCAGTAAACATTTGTATTAAGCCATGCATCTTCAACGCAAGTAACTCTAATTCGATAATGATCCTACTGAGTCGATGTGCATGAAAGAAATTAAAAAGAATATAATCAGATTTTTTTTTACTAAGTACATGTACATATGATATGATGCAACCATTATTTTACATGTCGTAACTATGTCAGAGCGTTGTAGATTTGTCTGATATGTTGAAAAACACAAAAAGCGTTTTGTTTGATTGTATTTAATTCTTTATGCTACAGGTATTATCTCTTGATTTGAGGATGGCCAGGGGGTGAACTCGAATATGTACATGTATTATATAATAGGGCTTCCAGTGGATTGACTTTATGCACCCGCGTGGAGAAAACGATACTGCGCTCAAATGTAGCCTAAACCTGCTCCTTCAATGAAATGTCAAGTAAATTATCTAGTATACCAGTCAATCAAGCACGAAGAAGTTCTTCGCCCTAAATATCAACACATCATCTAAAAATAATCCAAAGTAATACAATCCACTGATGTCATGGGATCAACGCCAACTCCGTAGCTTCCCCTAGAAATAGTACTAAATGGATCCAACTCTCATGGGAAAAGAATGTTGTACGCATTTAATTGTAAATCACGATACCTCGACATTGGCATATACCTCGTCACGAAACTGTTAGGCCATTCCTTTTTAATTTACTGTTTCTTGTCCCTGTGCGAGTAGCTTGTCAAGAAATTTGAAGAAAAAGCAAACAAAATAAATATGCAATATTGTGGAAATAAACGCGATTTTGACCCACAAGATTCTGCCAATCTTCGTCACGCTTACCTATTGCGGACTCGCAGCACTTACCTCACCACAAATAAGGTTCTGAGATTTAATATAGAACCATGGAACATTATGAGATGCTCAAAGACATACCACAACACCGTTTGCATTCAGAGATTCATTACAAGATGTATCGTTTTTTATTTGAAGGTTCATATGTTTTTTCCGCCCTCCCTCTTAAAGTGATATTGGCAGTAAGTTATGGATTTTTTCCCATAACTTTCTGATTGAACGAAGAAAACATAACAGTTATATATCTGCACTTGTATGCTCAAACAGATGCCCCTTTCTAATCGATTTCGTTGCGAGTTTCTGGTTGAGATATATTGAGTTTGTTTACATTACCGCCATTCTCGGTGCTTTGTATCCCGTGACGCAGTGCGATTCCAGCTTACTCGTATAT
This sequence comes from Terebella lapidaria, assembly GCA_949152475.1. NCBI lineage: Eukaryota > Metazoa > Annelida > Polychaeta > Terebellida > Terebellidae > Terebella > Terebella lapidaria. The sequence goes on from OX424558.1 coordinate 33,491,516, forward strand.
GTTCGAGCGTGAACTAGGTTAAGTCAGAGGTAACTCTGAGAGGCGCACAAAACAAAAGAAAAGCGGCTGCAAGTACTCTCATATGCTTGATTTATCCATCAGATCAAGCATAGATCAAGCCTCTGTGGGCTGCTGGATTCTCCACCACTTGTATGGAACGGGGAATACCAAGGTTGCTTCATTCCTTCTAGAGCTCTCTGTTTGGGCATACGGGGTAATGTTTCTTATAGCCATACTGAACTATGGAGATTTTCTAGTGACGGGGAAAACTGGGTCGAGGTCCAATGACGACACGTGTTCTGCGTTCGTAATGGCAAATTGTCTGTTATTTGCCTTAATAAGCGGGGTCAGTAAAATTTAGTTTGAAGGCTTGCACCTTTTATGCGAGTAACACTAATTGATAAATATCTCATTGAGACGATATGCACGAAAGAAATTACAAAGATTAGGATCAAGTTCTTTGACTAAGTACATATATGTTACGATGCAGCCGTTATTTTACATGTCGTGTCTGTGTCAGAGTCTTGTTCACTTGTCTGATGCGTTGACAAACAAGCAAATCGTTCTGTTCGATTATGTTTAATATTTTTATGATAATTATAGCTGTCATCTTTTGATTTGAGGGAGCGTGAGGTGATGTATTTTAGGTGCCGTCAAATCAATAACTGACTTTCGGAGCCAGAATATTTACATGTAAAGGCCTGCCACTGGGTTGACTTTTGTGCACTTGCGCGGAGAAAACGATATTGCTTTCTAACTTTATCACAACCTGTTCCTTCAACGAAATGTCAATCAGAGGTAATAGTTGATCTATTACACCAGTTAATCAAGTACGAAAAAGTACGCCGTACTGAATATCAATACGCCAACTGAAAAAAAAATTCAAATCATTACAATCCACCGATATCATGGGATCAACGCCAACTTCGTACCACGCCCACGAGAATATTACCCGCATTTAATTGTAAATCACGATTCCTCGCTCTTGGCATTTTTTCATCACGAAATTGTTACATGATGCGCAAAATACTAACAAAGACACATTCGTTATCATATTTCAAAGGTGTGTTGTGCGCTACTTGTGCATATACTAACGTTTTATAATCTCGTTGGTGGTCTGAACATACATTATGGACATTCCTCGACTGTTTCGAACGCTTGTATTCAGTATCGTATATTGAACTGCTAGTCAGCTTTTCAGTGTTTCTCAAAGAGGGTGTCTTGAGTGGAGAGGGGTCTCTGTGAACCCAGGCCCAACCCCAGGGGTCAATTGAACAAGGAGGGCAGCCAGTGAAGGTCACTGTGACTTTCACGTCTGTCTGACTGTATACGTCTTCGTGGGCTGCTGGATTCTCTAACACTTGTCTGGGACCTACGGGAAATACCCCGCTTGCCATCCTCCCTCCCTAGAGTTCTCTGTTTGGGCGATACCTTCTTGATTCCCGCCTACAGTTTGGTACTAGTCCTTACAATGAAACGGTCGCCGAATGACCTGAAAACCCGGGATTTTCGTGTTGGCCCAAAATCTCATGAAATTCAGTAGCCATTCCCTCATAGCCATTCTAGGGAAATATTTTGAGTAGTCTACATTGGATACATTTGATATATTTTCCAGTTCAATATCCAGATGTGAGAGATTTCTGGCAACTTTTACCTTGGTGAGCAAACTGCCGTCAGCATGAATGTTTTCAGACTTTTTATTTTTTTTCTTTAGAAAATACTTGATGATTTTCCCAAGATCATTGATGATGAATTTGCCTCTGACAGTTGATCTGGTCAGCTATCTCAGGTAAATAATATTACCTTCAACAATATATACCCATTTACTGATGATGCTTATATCACCGATTTATGTCAAACACTAGTACAGTGCCCTGCACGGGACAGTGAAAGGGCGATTCAGGATAATGCTCCATATAGCGATACTCAACTGTGGAAATTTTCTAGTGACGGGGAAAACTGGGTCGAGCCCGTCGAGGTCCTGGAATGAAACGTGTCTCGCATTCGTAATTGCATAATGTCTGGTATTGGCATCATCAAATAGGGTTAGTGAATATTTCTTCAAAGGCTGGCACCGTTAGTGCGGGTAATTCTCTAATGCGACGATATACATTAGAGAAAAGACAAAATTAAGATTGGTTGCATGCGTACAAAAGCGTATTTTGCGCAATTCTCTTGATTGTAGGTTATTCATCGATTTTATAGTGAGATCGTAGGGGTTGTGTATTGTCAGATTGGTCTAAATATATCTATTTTAATTTTGTTTTGTAATCCAATGTCAGGTTTTCTGTTGGTATCATCAAAACCTTCGATGAATACATTTGAGATCGGGGTGCTGCGAAGAAAAGCCATCGAACCAAAACTGTTGCACGTGACAAGAAAGATTGGTCATTCCGCGTTGTTGTTACCTGACTGTCTAGACATCGGAAATATAATCAACTCGGTATCGGGGTGAGATGCAATAACATGCACGTGACAATCGGGCAAGTCTGCTCTTTGAGGTTTTATCAGATTCAGACGGCTGCAAATGGACTTTGTATCGTATTATATCATGACAATAATGATTTCCTATCAAGTGTTTATATCCATGTTCGTTGCGATAAGAAAGCCAAGCTTCTACATACAAATGAAGCCTGATGATTCCATGAAGTGATTTTGCCTATCAAGAAACTCACACGTACATTTCTGAAACCTTTTGTTTTCAATCCGAAATTATGACTCGACCATATAAACAAGAATGAAACCTGATATAAGTACCCCAATATTACCACACAATTATGATGGTAAAGAATGAAATACCGTCTGAAACGATTGTTCTTCCCTGTTGTTTAGGTAAATTTCACCCTTTCATGTACCACACGTAGATAGGTATTCATGCACTGATTGATCGAGATTGCGTAAGATGAGATTCGGTTCTTGCACCTGGTGATAATGAAATAGAATGATGGATGTTTCACTTTTTGTGGTTGGTTGAAGCAATGGAAATGTACGTGTCTTGGCTAGTAGAATTCTGGGAAGAAAATGAAAATAACACAGAGTTTCATGCTGGTAATTTATCCCTTCATTATACAATATATAGGTATGCTTGATAAATATAATTACAGCAATATGTCCACAATCTCATATTGTAAGTGTTTATTTCTGCAAAAATGTGAACTTGCTGTTACTACTTACATTATATAACACGTGTTCATCCTTCTTGTTGCAAATTTCATTGGGCAAAACAATCGAATCGAAATGTTCTGTCAGCAATATTAGTTCAATCACTGACGTTTTCAACGAAGCTCCGTGCAGAAGATAAAAACTGTTTTTAGAGTACGGTACAGCTAAAGTTAAGAACGCGTAGACCATTTCATCTCACAGGAGAAATATGTTTTATGAAGTTGGTTCGATGCCCTCAAATATTGATCCCTTTGGTAAATCTGCTAATTCAGCTCGTCATTTCATAGCTACATTACTATCTGCTCGACACGTGATTTCACCCAATTCTCTACATTCACATTTGGAGGTATTAGCCCTTTACATGGAAGTGTTAATAGATCAGCCTAATGTCTTTACTGGCAGTTCGTCGCTGGGGAGTCATGAGCCAGTGTAGATTGACAGCACTGCTCCAGGGCAGGCCGCCGCCCGAAATCCACACGTTCATGAATATTTCACACTTCAGCAGGTGGTCGCCACATACTTAGGCAATTTCACCGGCTTTTATCTCGTATTTGGGCGGAAGGGGGAAGAAAGACCTATAGCCGAGGTGGCTCTTGGGATTATGAAAAAGAGCGTGGGCTATGATGTAGATGGTGAGTGGTCATAAATGCCTGGGAGATGTCAGATTTCAAATATTTTCTTGATGGCGGGAGTTATCATTGGGACATCAGTCGAAGCTCTCTAGAAATTTTCGACGCGTTAATATTTTATTGGTAATTATTCTAAGAATCCGACAATATTATAATTCCAGGTGGATCGTATGGTTGGTTTTGGAAGTTAGTCAAATGGATCACCAGCCAATATTGGTAAAGTCATATAATTAAAGAACAAGAAGTCGACACTTTCCTGGAAATGTGAAAATCCATTTTTGAAAATCGACATTTCTTTCTGATATACCGACAGGTGTTCACCTAAAACACTCACGCGTAACCGGAAGCAATCACTCCAAAATGTATAAGGAAAATGTAAAAGGAAAAATATATCGAAAATATGAAGGACAAATATATCGAGTAGGTTTTGTACTGATCATACATGTACGTTTCCTGTGTGTCGGTATCACGAAATATGTGTACTAGATCCTTGTCAAAATAATTAATAAACAAGAGCCCTTTTAAAAAAAACTATAACAAATACCACGCAAATACCACTCATTTGAATAAGATCAAATTTCAGGCATTTAATCTAAGACTCGTCGATGTACATCACTACATTGTGTACCATACTTCCGAAAACAGTCTACTTGCTACATGCCGAAAGTCTCTGGGTAGGGGACATGGTGATCGCATCACCAGTTATCATCGAAGACAAGAAACAATACAGCCCGTCAGTCTCGCAACCGATGGCCTTCCTCCATAGTGTCCAGCCTGGCAGGTTCTGTGACATATCGCCCAGACACATGCGACATGTGTCAGTGGGGACAGCGTGGAACAGCGTGGAAGAGGCAGGCATCCCGTACCGACTGGGAACCTATTTTCATTACCGGTGCTATATATTTATTACAGGTTACATCAGGGTGGCCTGAGGCATATAAATTGTATGAGAGTATGTACAACTGCAGAATAATGTTGAAGTGCTCCAGAATAATATCCAAATGGCTCATAATAGGAAGTATTTTTAAACTAATTCGAATGGAAACTCGGTCGCTTTTCTCATCGCACTGGCTTGCTGCATGGTCATTGTTATTTTGTGTTAGGTTCTATTTATGTGTGTAGAATAGTTTTCACGTCATCGACCACGTTTTGACTAAATTGCATGACTGATGAATTCTGTATTGGGGCAATATAGTTTTACCTATACTCCAAGTCGCAAATGGAAACCTCAAAACTGCTACTCAGAAAGAAACCTGAATGCAGTCGAGAGAGAGAGAGAGAGAGAGAGGTTTCCATTTGGCTTGTGACATTACGGGCGAACTTTTCACAATCACAGACCGACAAATCGTAAAACGGACATCCCACGTCACAACGCAATAACGTCAGTTCGGACTTTATGAAGATGCATTTTTTTTGCATTTCCGCAGGCTATCGTAATGTCGCCAATAAAAAATAACTGGCTGCCATTTTGACCGAAGAGCACCGCACCAAATCTAATCCGCGGTTTAATTCGATATATTCGAGGGTATCGAGAATAATGCACCGATATTCCACTATGGGGAAATCCAGGGACTTCAGGGAGGTTACAGAAAGTGGGTATGAAAAGCACAAGTACTTTTACCGCAAAATGAAGGGATGATACTTCAGTTTTGGCCCAGTTGCATGATCGCAGTGTAACTAGTGTCTACTGCTTTCATCCTCTGCTGGGGGAATTTGCCATATTCATGTACCGGTGTAACTTCAAAATATTTCTCGTGTACAATTAGCTAGTCCACTTCAAATACTAGCTTCAAAATTAATGTACTTCTTGCCTTGAAAAAAAAAGATGGCTATCAAATACGATTCATCATGCCATGACCAATATTGGTTCAAGGTTTTGAATATCTTCACTAAATCAGTGGAAATGGCATTGAAATAACGGCACGAGACCAAACAAACACTCATATTAACTCCGGAGTTGGGGACGTGCCGGGCAGCCGGAAACGTTCCGTCATAATCTGCACATCGCGGGCCCCATGGATCCCCATTAAGCGCCCACGACCGTACATAGTCCCATGCACATCCACAGCCTACACCTCGTGTGGTTTTTTCCGGTGCTCGGGCTCAATAGACGCAATATAAAACCGCGAGCAAAAGTGAGAAAAATAAATAGCGCTGGTTTGACCCCAGGGGAATAACTTGAAGCATCTTTGTTCTTGATCTTTCTTTTGAATCCTTCCTGGACTGATCACGAATTTCTGACGCTCGCCTCGCGACGCGATTTGAAACGGAAGTTTCCCAAAGGGAGGAGAGAGGTCATTAATATTTCAGGGGCACATGGTTCTCCGGGCTCTGTTCATTCGATTAGTATTTTGACCCGGCAGACAGGTCTTGCTCGATAAACCCCAGTAAAAGCATGGTTGTTGTATACTCTTGTGGGTATATGATTACAGTATTATTTCTCTTTCTCTTCTGCAGTTCTGTTCCTGTTGTTTTGTATTTGCTATATGTAGACACTCCTTTTGTCGTTGTGATTTTTTATCAAACATTAAGTGAATTTCAATTAGAGTAAAAATTATTGTACAATTTGAATGAAATAATGTTATCCAAGTCGTTCGTTATGACGTAACATTAAGTATTATGTACTTTTTACTTTCAGATGATGTGCCAATCACTCGAAATTGTGTTACTCCACATACTTTGTTTGATAACTGTAAGTTACTCCGTCAACCCAGGTGAGTCCAGCTTTTATTTTATATTCAATAATATAAATAATACATGAGTGAAATATATAATAAAAGGAATGAGTAAATAATAAAAGGAATGATACGAAACGGTGTAAAAGGAAAGAATTGAACGATGAATTAGGACAATACAATAGGAATACAACACTGCAAAGAAATATAATAATTATATTTAATGTACAATTTGAATGAAATAAATACACGTAGAAAAACAATAAATTCAATTTGATAATTATCATACTGATTTTAACCACAATAAACTATGATTAGCCATTGGATTGGCATACAGACAATTATACTCTATTAATGAATATTGATCATTATGTCAAATCTTAAGCATTGATGACCCTAAATGAAATAATTTCTCGAAACTATAATCTAAGCTATCTTTATAAACCAAGTATCGTTACAAGCTACACTATATTTAAAAACTAACTATTATTATCATTCATTAAAAAGAAACTATCAGCCATAAACTATCCACTTTAGGTCTGACCCATGAAATGTATATCTTACATGTAGCTCTCCAATTGGTATTCTGGAGATTATGCCTCGTCACTGGAAGAACAGACTGTAATTCCTCTACCTAACAACCATCTACCCCACGTTATTCACAAAGACCGCACCGCGTTTATTTGTCGTAGGACAACAAACCTGAACCTTTTGCAAACACGCGGAAGATGACTGACCATAACCTTTTCTCCGACTTCCCAGCGTGTTCTCTTGCCAGCGTTTGCGATTAACTCTTAGCGATTATGGCCCGGCCAGGCAAACATTCTTCTACATGGATGAGTATTCGTCAAAGGTTTCGCCGTGATGTGAACGGAGTGATACAATGTAGCATTCTCCACCAGTTGTTATATGTCATGAACAAACAACCGGCCAATGGAGAATGTCCTCACAACGTGGACGCATGTGAATCCCTCGATGGTTGTTGAATGATATGGAGGAGTGTTGTATCCTCCTTAGCAAATGTTTATGTTATCCTCGACTGTGTGTAATTGTACCGTACATGTCGGACAGAAAGTCCTTTTCTGCTTATCCATACTGACCAACTCCTCAGAAAGCCGGTTAAACTCGGATAGATACAATGACTCTTGAAACATTGCAGATTTTTTGGTGGTGTTTACCTTTTCCAAGTATGAATAAATGGGTTTGAATGCCCACATAGGGTCATGCTTTTCCTGATTCGACTCAATATAAATCATCTTCCCTGCTATGGAAGTTCCCAAAAAGCGTATATAAAAAGCTGTATAAATTATCCAGAAAAAAATAAATGTTTGTTCCCAGTACCGGTAATGATCCTTATCTTGGTACATCCTACGTGTGTATGTAATCAGACGTCTATGTGAAGTATGCTTGACGATAGCTTTCAACTACAAGGCAATATTGCAGTTCAGAAATTTATTAATGTGCACATCTTGTGCTGTCACATCAGTGCTAGTTAGCCGGTCACATGTGTTCTTGAAACATCGCCCTCACAAACGATTTGCATTTACGATTGAATCATGTTTCAAAATTTATACTGAGGTAATCGGCTTAACCTAATTATTTTAGTAAGGGGCAATAATATCACACACAAATATTTCCATTGTTCGGTTATAAGCATCAAATAACCATGAATCTTGCAAGATCGGAGTCTCCCACATTCATATATGGCTAGAAACGGAAACTGCGCAGATACCCGTCATAATTTATGAAGGTGCCTCGTCCGAGAAAAGCGTAAATCTACAACTGCATCATTGCCAACACTTGTTCCACACCACTTCGTGACAACACACGGGATTAATTCACACGGGACACTCGCTACTTCCCGTCCCAATTATAATTCAATAAATCATATTTGCTGCTCCGACCGCATCCCCTCCAACCCGTACTTTCCCCCAGCCCACTCGGTCTGTAGTGGGCAAGTGTAGCGTGTTTCCCATGTGTTATCGTTCCTACAAATTAGCCCATGCCCTGAACTAGTGAACCCCCGGCACCCAGCAGCATTCACACTTCTACCCGGCTAAAGGCCCCGTGGGAGGTTAGCACATGACAAATGACCCGGTGAACAGGCCACAGTGGCACACTGCTTCCATAAATCAAGGTCGTGATGGAACGGTTACAAGCCATGTCACGTTGGTACATCATCTATCTTCACCAGCTGGCGGTTATTGTGTGGAAAGTCTAATATTTCATCGACTTAACCACCAGCAAGCGCACTGTGGGCCTCCTTTCCCCGCTAAACGAGTGAGTCCCAACAACTACTTGGGCCATGCCAGCGAACTACCACTCTCCCTAAGCGGCCTTCCGGAGACCTTGAATCAACTTGTTTCTTTTCCAACGTTCACCGGAGCCAGGAAGTTATCTGTGCCCGTTGCACACCACAAAAAACAACACAGAATGGCGAAGTGGTATATGTATCCTGGCTGGACAATGGTTATCCAAGCCGCTTGTTCGTTGTTCTTCCCCGTCACCGGTACAAACTGCTTAGGTTTTAACATGTCAACGGCTGCTGCATGAATCAGTGCATCCGCGAGGATAGGTACATCTACGGAGAACAAAAAACAGTCAAGATCCCCTAAAAAAAGTCCGGAAACCTGTGTGTTAGCTGCCGTGTAGCAACGAGAATGTGACGAAAGCGGGCGGTGTGGAACTGTCAACACCACCGTGGTCGTGAAGCCCCCAAAACACAACTCCACGTCGTAGTCTCATGTCAGACCTTACTCCCACCCGACCATCCCGTGCTTACATTAGTAGTGATGACCTTTATGGCGTGTAGTAAAGCTCGACATTCCAGCACCGCGTGAGAGCGGGAGAGAGGAGAAGGTGGGAAGGAGGCAGATCCATTTGCCATCCACTCGACACAATTAGCAAAGCCACTTAAAAGCTTATGTTTCGCGTGCGTTTACCGGGTTCTTTCACCTCTTGTCACCTGTGGCTTGATGTAGGATGTGGACTGTGTTTTCTAGATGGAACAAAAATGTGGTGATTAGATTGTGCCCGTGTAATCGCAAATGAGACAATCGAAAAGATCATAGTGAATCATAACTTTTGAAATTCAGCTGGAATGGTAACTCCATCATTTTATGACATTTTGATTTGATACTGTAACTTGTTTTTTCGATACTTTGGTTACTTGTTTTTTTGATACTTTTTATTTATTCAAAAAGGTCGTTTTCTGCTGGAGAAATAATTAATAACTGTCGACAGAACGAATAGATCCACTGTCTGTGACAGCTTCACTAGTTTCTCGAGTTACGCCGCAGAACGTATTCCATGGCCATACATCAAAGGCTCCCAGTCAGTGAAACATATCCTCTGCCCTCCTCTGCTCATGCTCGTGTTTGCTTAGGTGCGGCAAACTCTGGCAACACTAATTAAAATGAGCAGTCCCTCGTCACTTGAGTGTCACTTCCATGTTTGTACAGGTGCACGTTTGGAAGCAAAATTTGCAATTATTAGCATTCGTGAATGGCAATGCGCAAACGTGAACAAATCACTGTTGACAGGCGGGGCACGAGCTCACCATTCACTGCAACTGTCACTGACTGACTGTAACACGGAGAATATTGTTACTCTCGCATCCTGTTAGGCAAATGTATAGTCTACAGGGGGGAAAGTAACGTGTATTCATATCATGGTTTGCACCGAGACGCTATCCACTCTACTTGCGGTCGCCTCCGAAGTAACGATGTTTTCCAAGAATTCATTCACAAGACTCATTCAGATAGAAGAGTGCTTGACGGGCATATGTAACATATTGCTACTCAGGTAGACCCAGTAACCTATAATTACAGTTTCCCTATTGGAGACGAGCGTTTGCTTTTACTCTATCACTCGAGAGATATGGCTCTTGGTAGTCACCTTACTAAAACACGTCCATTTATCCAGCGACTCATTCAGCTTTGTGCCTTAAGAGCTGTCTCCAGATTTGAACACATCTTTCTCACACGAGCGAACACGATATATCCCATGGGCTCGGGAGTATGTACTTTTTCCATGATCACAAACAACATTTTTACCACTGTCCTTGGACCACGTGCAAGTTGAAGGGGATTATGACAGAGAATGAAACCCATTGGGACATCACTTGAAGCTGTGACAAACGCGGTAAAAGTGACACCGTTCTCGGCCTGTTTTCAGGCTAATACCTTGGCCATAAACGAGTCCCAATTACATGATTTGATTATGATACACTAAACACACTAACATTATCAAATTATGTGACGAGGGAGGTAATAAATATACGTACCGCCTCGCATACCATTCATGACATTCCCCTCGAAGGCACTCCACATTCATTCAATTACTCCGAACTGTACTTGCAAATTAGAGAATTATGGGCGACTTGAAGGTCACATCAATGGGGTGGATTATGTTTAATGTCTTTTATAGAGAATAAAATATTGACTAAAAAATTTAAAAAATATTGACCCAAAAAAAATTCATCGTGGAAGCCGTCTCAATATTCAAAGAATTACCGCTGCAATGTATTTCAAGGAATCTAGATCAATATTAATGTACTTATTTAGGCGAATATTTTCATTACGAATACCAACATATCGACGTTTACTTTCGGGAATAATATTAATTCACAATATGGAAATAGACTGATCGAGTTATAATCAATATACTGGTATCTTTGAAAATTATAAACAAACAAACATGATGAAATTGATAAAACATGACAAACATGAACCAGAACAAAGTCAGAAAAAATGTCTATAATTATAAGTGCTATGAAAAAAAAAAGTTAGGTGCTATGATGTAATTTGTTTTTACGAAAATAAAATTTTTAAATACAACTTCGTTCAAATGAGTTCAAATTAGTTCAATTGGTTGCAGATCTATGCCACCCACTAAAGTGTTGTATAAGGAATGTCGATTGAAAGAAAGATGTACTATCTTTGATTTCAGGAAGAGATTGTATAGCATATGAAAGTGGTTACCATGTTGAGAGAGGTAAACAGGTCCAGCTGAATGCTATCCGCCACAATACGCTATTTTAAAAGAAAGTCTAGATTTGCGAAGAAAGTCAAAATTTCAATACGATGTGGAACAAGGCGGAACATACAGCAAATGTATACAAGCATCTGAATATGCTAGAATGTTACTGTGTAGTATGCAACCCTTCAAGTTTTTAGTTTGGTGGTATATTTGTTGATTATGTTCTAATTCGAACAGCTCATGCATGTATATATATATATATTTTTATATTGGCTCAAATATAAATATTTTTATATTTTATTCATTTCGACTATTTTATTCAGATGTCTCTTAAACAAGTTGGCAGTTAGGTACTGGCACTGTAGCACTGTACCGTGTACTGTGCATCCTATAAGTGCATGCTCATTGTTTCTGTTTTGGTATGATTGGGGTATACGGTTAGTACTTGCAACGGTCTTCACTCTGCGAAACATATTGTCGCATCAGATAATACTGTGAATATTTGGGATTCTTGATTTCGCTGGATCTTTGTTATTTTTTCTCATATCCAAGTTTTGTGTGTGTGTGAGTAATTAGAAAAATGTTGAAGCTGTTCTTTTAGAATGCTATAATATTCTACTGGTATAGTTATGTGCATCTTGTTTATTTTGAATGAGTGTCCATTGTTTGACTATTTGATATGGTAGACAGTAGATCCTTCGTAACTATTGTTGTTTTTCCACCATTCCTGAGAGTTTTCCCATCTTTCATAGGTACAAGTCGTCAAATATACAAGCAGTCGAGGGCTTATCTCTGCCGCCTCCAGACACAGTTTCTAACGCTTCCCATTTCTTCTCCACCATTGCAGCATGTGAGTGCCTGACTTTCTCGAGCGAAGGCAGATCAAGCGGCACTTTCACGTCACCAAACTACCCGCAGTTCTACCCGAAGGGAATCAACTGCATCCTCTACACATTTCTCGGGGACGTCGGCGAGATCGTAGAGATCAGCTTCTTCGAGTTCGACTTGCAACTTCCCATCATAAACAAGTGAGTTATTGGACGAAATATATGACTGATGTCAATGGATAGCCTCAGACTTTTTGTTATACAACCGAAGCCAACATAACAGGCATATTCAACATTACATTGGATGTCATATGTGGGATTGTACACTGTGTCATTCAGTATTTCTCATATTTTTGGGACAGTTGATTCTAATTTGTGTACTAATTGTGTACGGTGGAGACTAGTACATTTTCCACAATACTCAACCAATTTAAATTTCAGGTGGAATATGGTAATGTTATGCATTATTTTATGCGAATATCATATTTCGTGTTCGAAGAACAATCTAATTCCTTATCATAATAAATCACATGGAATAACTAAAAGTTTTGGCATTTCCTAGTTATTGCGTGACCGAGTCAACTTAATAATACTTAATATTCAGGCTTCTGGCTTCTAGAATATCATTAGCTGACTAAAATCAGTATTCGTCAGTTAGAAGAATGAAAAGTGAACATTTATATTGATTTAGACGTGTACCTGTCATTGCAATCTACTCAGACAAAATCCGTAATTGTAATGAATATTGTGCTGTCAGAAGTAATTACATCATCTACAGACGGGTATCGAATTATGATACTCACTGCGTCTCAGACCACATTCATTTGCATGTTTCAATGGTATCATGTCATTATTCATCATGAAGTACGCTATGAAATAGAAGATGTTTATTAAAATTACATTACACTCGGTAGGTGAGGACATGTCGTTCGTTGTTTCCCGGTTAGATGCTTTTTATTCTCCGCTCAGAAATTCCGCCATTAAAAATAAAAATCCAAACATGTGAATTAGTTCAATCAGAATCCAGCAGGTGCAATACAGGTGTTATACCATCGTTTGAGATTTGCCTCTGGATGAGATACTGACTTCACGTGCGAAGACGTAAAGCGTAGGAGACGTAAGCTTTCCGAATTCCTGAGCCGATGTGGCAAGTGTGTCCAGTTTCATCACCTCCGGAACTTCTTCTATTGCGACTTTGGCCAGGTTCTTGTTTTTTCCTGGAGACAAATTTATATTTTAGAACGTTACAATTTTCCCCAAAAGATAGATAAAGAGAAAGACCATCTCCATTTCGCTGCATTTCTATGTCGTCAGTCGTAGTTCGGGCTCTGCAAGTTACCGTACTTTAACGACTCTAGGCCCACTTTATTATACCCTGTAGCCCACTTGTCCCAATTCCGTGCCCACCAACGAATATTTATCGAAACAAGTTAATCCTCTTAATGCTCAAAGGCTCAATTTTTATCACTACTGTCTGTGTCATACCGCATCCGCTTTGGTGTTGTGTCTATAGTTCGTGGTGAAAATTGGAAATTATCATAATTATAGACAGATATGTTTTTGTGTACTTGTATTTATATTGTCGACTGTTATGGCTAACAATTACTCATTAATCTTGTCTGTGGAATAACTGTCGATTTTGCCTAAAAGTTAGGAAAGGCTTTTCAGATTATCTTCATTTGCACTGTAATAATTAACTCCTCTAATTTGGGAGGTATGGTAAACTGTACATACAACCATCTTGTTATGTAGGTCCCAACAATAGAAACAACTCAATAGTTTTCAACGTGCAGATAATGTGAATCACTACCAGTATCAAAATTAAGGATTAGTTGCTACAGAGGGCCTTGTACTTCTGCAAGTGATGACTCATAAAAATTGAGTGAATTTAAATATATTTATTTTGTTCTCACTTGTGGTGCACTATTTAGAACAAATATCATTATATTTTCTTCCTAGATGCAAATATTTTTTTTCCAAATCAATACATTAATTCGATATTCGAAAATGTTGAACTGTAGTAATTTTCAGTGGCAAGGAGAGCTCATTTTCATTATGGTGTGCGCTTGGGAGGGAGGGGTCTCAGGACGATTAATGCGCCACTTCCACTGCTCTCGTAATCCCCGAAGAATAAGCTAGAAGCCTGACATTGTCTCTCAACCCCGTTTAACAATGACATTTCAATCCCCGGCTGTCATACGGCTGACTCACCGTCACTAATTATAACCCAACAATAACTTTCTCATCCCGTATTTTCCACGTGGGAGCAGACCTTCACGGCTCATCTCTCCTAAATCACCAGGCGTTCATCAGGGGCTTCCAAGAGGTCACAAACACTTGGAAAAGACAACGCTGAAATGCCAGAGACAACAACAGCCACGCGGCCCTTTGCTCACTTTCGGGACCGTCTCACCACCCAAAATCTCTGCCTCCAAGGATATAATCCAAAATAGAAAAACAAACTACTAAGATTTATTACGTGGGATCTATGTGTTATCCGTTCTTTGTTTTGCTCATCACGGGGATTAGGCACTTGTTGGGAGGCCTCAGTCCCCTTAGATATCTAGGGTTGGGGAATGAGAGTGGGGAGCAGTGGGGATATAGGGCCGTGGCTATTTTCATGGGCCGTGTAATTGCTCATTATTTTGTCTCGGGGATTCAATGATATATGACAAATATATCACACACAATGTTTTTGGTGTTTGCACATAAAGTTGTGGGGCCATTAAGACTGCGATTTTATCTCCCCATGCTTCGCCCTTGTCACATTGTTTATTCAATAGCCACATAAACTAGATACAATTATAATTTAGGTTGAAGATCTCTTAGGAAATCTGCGTCAAATTAGGTCATAGAACTGGACGGACTGTAAAACACTTTTCCATCTGAACAATACCCAATTACTACAAACCATATGAGAATGATTAACCATCGTAGAACATGTCAAAGGGGGTAGTTGGGTTACCTGAATAATGGAGAATGTACGTTGAAGTGTATTTCTCATTGCAATTTAATCATAAAAAGAGCAACTGTAATGAATATCGTGCAGTTCTAAGTAATTACATCATTCATTGACATTATCTAATTCTGATAATCAGTGCGCATCAAACCACTTTTATTTGCATATTTCGACGTTATTTTATTTTCGCTGTGCCATAATGTAAGTGACATATGTTGAACCTTCCTTTATTCTTTGCCCGCTGATATTCCGTTTTGTTTTGATTGAGCAATGAATAATGCATGGTGGATTAAGGAGAGTCTTGCATCATCCCTCATTGGCGACTCCTTGGAACTAATTGATATGTCAAAATACCACTTCTTCCGATTAAACAATCTTGGAAGTTGGAAGGGTTATCTTCACCCATAACCCATGGCCAATGTACAATATTCGATATGTGATATCCGTCATAGGATTGAGTATATGTGACATATGTGTGTATATGACAAAATACAGATAAATGTTTTTTAAATAAACTGACCCTTCATTGTGGTTCACCATTTATTCAACCAAGCAATATTTCGGCTGTAAAGCTATAACACTGCTGGGTTTCATAAGTAATCATGCGTTATGCAAATATTATATGTATGAGAGATACAACGATTTCTTATAGATCACATGGAATAATCAATCGTGTCTGCTTTAATGATATTAACTGACTGAATCAGTATTCATCATATGGAAAAATGGAAAATGTAAACATATCTTTGCGATCTACTCAAATAAAAGCAATAGTTGTAATGAGTATTGTGCTGTCCGACGTATTTACATCATGCCTTGACCGTATCGAACTATAGTATTCAGTGTGCATTAACTCTCATTTGCATTTTCGGTGGGAATGTATGTATCAACAGGATTTTGATGATGCCAATAAAACACCTAACATCAAGCACTTTCGTGGAAACAAAGCCTGACCAAACTTTTATACCTGAAGCCACACTGTTCTCACCAGGGACAGACAGTGTGGAAATATAGTTAATTTACAGTACACCAGATGGAATTAGTGCACAAGAAAACCTGTCGTTATACATTTCTAGTGTACGTTACGGAGTAGACGATGATTCGTCAAATTGTGATAGAATGTGAAGGATTTTGCTTTTCTTCCGACAATGGTAATAATTCTTCCACTGTACTCTCAGATATTATTGCCATCATTCTCAATCAGATGAAAACTCGCAAGTAAATTACTTTAATCGGAATCCAGCAGATGCAATAAAAAGGCATATCACCGTTTCATGATGACGTTCCCTCGAGTTTTGATTCCGGATGATGACTAGCTTCACATGCGAAGACATAAGCTTTCATAGCCTCGGAGCCGACTTGGAAAGTGTGTCCAGTTTCATCGCCTTCAAAACATGTGTAAAATATTTTTATGGCTTTTTATGAATAAAGTGATATTTTAGAACATCACAATTGTCCCCCACCCCCTGAAATTTTTTTTATTTCACTGCATTTCTGTATCAACATTCATGGCAAGAGATCAGCAAGTTACCGTACTTTAACGACTCCAAGTCCAATTTATTATACCCCACAACCCACTTGTCCCAATTCCGTGCCTGCAAACGACAACACCCCGGAACCTGTTAATCCTCTTAGAGTTTTCAGACTGTCTGTGTCATCTCGCGTAGGTACTGGTCTTGTAACTTTACTTTGTGGTGACAATTGGAATTTTCATCATTATCATATTATACTGATGTTGTTTCAGCATATTTGCAATTTTTATGGTTGAAGTATTTGTCTTGTCTTGAAAATAAATGCTGCATTCACAGCCAGAGCAGGGTTTTCAATGCAGTCGTAATCAATTATTTCATAAAGTAAGATGTTATGGCGAATTGTACAGGCACCTGGTGATTAGAAACACAACAATAGGCACTAATCAATAGTTTTGAGCATGTAAAATTTTGCTAATGCAGACCACTACCTGGATCATGACTGCAATAGGTACTCCAGATAGTCCCTATCATCCGGAATTGTTGTTTGGTAAAAATAATGACTATACTCGTATGATTCGTATGGTGCCTTCATTCAAGACCAGGAAATTTCACCCAAGATGCAAAGAGCAGTGTATTTTTTAGTAGTGTATTTTTCAGTACCTACCTAATCATTTTTTTCAACAAAAAGCTGCAGTTTCATATTTGCGGAATATTTGCAAAAAAAATCGTCCGCTGCTGTTGATTTAATTCCTCTGGAGTAAGGTGAGTCACTTACGGTGGGGAGTTTGGTTGCAAAATGATTTTTCGAAATTCCTGTCTATCATCCCTAACCTCGCGA
Source organism: Terebella lapidaria (assembly GCA_949152475.1). NCBI lineage: Eukaryota > Metazoa > Annelida > Polychaeta > Terebellida > Terebellidae > Terebella > Terebella lapidaria. The sequence continues at coordinate 33,509,058 of OX424558.1, forward strand.
TTTTTCGTGATCTTGAAGTATATGCCAGACGCTTGACATTGTTCTCCAACTTTGTTCCACGATGATCTTATTATCTGCGGATGTCACCATCGCTAATTATAACCCAGTAATAACTTTTTCGTCCTTTTTCCAAACGGAAACATACCTTCATGGATCATTTTTAAATCACACGTCGTTCACCAGGGGGCTTCCAAAGGGGCCAGAAAGTCTTGAAATAAGACAATTCAGAAACGCCAGATAACAAAAGTGACGGCAGTCTCACGACCTAAAGCTTCTGCCCTGGAAATAGACTGCTTGGGAAAATAAAACTACTAAGATTCATCATGTGGGATCTACGTGTTATCAATCCAGTGTTTCGCTCATCACTCGGATTAGATACTTGCCGGAGGTCTCACTCCCCTAAGATATCTAGCGGGTGGCAGCGGAGGAGGGGATATGTGGCCACAGATATTTTCATAGGGCCGTGTAAATGCTCATTATTTCATCCCCGAGATTCCGATGATATATGGCGAATATATCACACCAGTCTTGGTCGTTTGGCTGTGATTTGGTCCTTACATTTTTCGCCCTTGCCACATTATTTATTCAATTGCAACATTAATTAGTAACATGTATAATCTGAGCTGAATACTTTCTGGAGATTTGAATTAAATAAAGTCATAAAGAGGGACCCGTTAACAAAATACGTCGGGTCATTTGCAAGTAGTGTAATATGGATGTTAAACATCCGTTCAAAAAAATAAAAAAAATAAGCGGGACGTTTTTCCTCTTAAAACAAATTGAGGAGCACTGTATGGGCGTATTAGGTTACTGTCGTTCTAGCATAGACACATCTATGAAATATTATGACATTTTCAAAACAAAAATGATGCCATTCATAATGTCATTAAAACTAAATTACTCCATGAGTGGATGATATAAAAGTCAAGAACATTTCAGTATTTCCTTCATCGATAATCAATGTGCTTAGTAATTTCCTCATTGGTACGCTAGTGACTAGTTTTTCAACTGTCCTTGTACAAATTTACATTAGGTGGAACTTTAAGTTTCAAAATTCATGAATGCTCTCCTTCTTTCCTCTCACCAAATTCAAATTGGCCCTGTATCAGAACTCTCTCTGAATGAGAATATCAATGTCCACTGGTGTTCCGTTTTCGTTCGTCAAGCAATGAGAAGTAGAGCTTGGTTGAGGAAGCGTCATATGTCATCCCTCATTATGGACAACTTGAGATGAATTCGTGACTCAGAGACGGGACAAAATACCACTTATTTCATTTAGACGATCTCTGCAATCTTCTGCCCAATGTACAATATTTAATATGTGATATTCATCATAATTGTGGATATAGGTGGCACGTGTCATGAAACTATATATTATAGCTCCATTAACATAGCATTCATCTGGTCACATAGGACACAAAAATAGTTGTATCGAACTGGCATAGCATTTGTTGTAGTTGTTCCCCTTGGATAATCAACAAGTAATGTTTGATGATAATGATCATGCATGTTTAATTAGTTTAAACAGACCCAACATCTATTTGGTGCATCATTCAGAACATACACAATTTCTTTTGAATTCTGAATATTATTATGATCCAAGACGGTAATAACAGTGTATTTGTAATAAATAACAACTACTTTTTTTTAAAACAAAAAACTGCAGTATTATGTTTTGAAACACATTTGCAACGACGTGAGCTGTCGTAATTTTCAGTCAGATGAAGGCTGAAATCACAGTGAGTTACTGAATTCATAATTAGGTGGAGGGGCAGGGGGTCCCAGGATGATTATTCCAAAGTCTAGTAGGCGGAACAAGCATCTGAGTTTCAGGTGATGTTGGAAATAACAGAAGACTAATATCAATATTTTTCAGAGTGTACTGTTTTGTTAACACAAGTCACTATTAGTATCACAAGTGCGATATTAGTTTTTCTGGATTGTTTTCATAAATAGCATTGACCAAAAGTGTTGTTTGATAACAACAATGATTATATCTGCAAGTAATTTCAAGTGTATTTAGATCTTATTAGTTCTTACTTGTTCGTTTATATTGATTTAGACGTGTACTTGTCATTACAATCTACTCAGACAAAATCCGTAATGTTAATGAATACTGTGCTGTCAGAAGTAATTACATCATCTATTGACGGGTCTTAGACCACATTCATTTGCATGTTTCGGTAGTAGCATATCACTATTCATCATGTAGTACGCTATGAAATAAAAGATGTTCATTAAAATTACATTAAACTCGGGAGTTGGGAAAATTTTGTTGTTTCCCGGTTAGATGCGAACAGGCGTTTTATTCTCTCCTCAGAAATTCCGCGCTCAAAAATAAATGTCCAAACATACGAATTAGTTCAATCAGAATCCAGCAGATGCAATAGAATGTTATACCACCGTTTGATATTTGCCTCTGACTAAGATACTGACTTTACGTGCGAAGACGTAAGGCATAGAAGACGTAAGCTTTCCAAATTCCTGAGCCGACGTGGGAAGTATGTCCAGTTTCATCACCTCCGGAACTTCTTCCATTGCGACTTTGGCCAGGTTCTTCTTTTTTCCTGGAGACAAATTTATATTTTAGAACGTTACAATTTTCCCCAAAAGATAGATAAAAAGAAAGACCATCTACATTTCGCTGCATTTCTATGTCGTCAGTCGTGGTTCGGGCTCTGCAAGTTACCGTACTTTAACGACTCTAGGCCCACTTTATTATGCCCTGTAGCCCACTTGTCCCAATTCCGTGCCCACAGACGAATATTTATCGAAACAAGTTAATCCTCTTAGTGCTCAAAGCCTCATTTTTTATCACTACTGTCTGTGTCATATCGCATCGGCTCTGGTGTTGTGTCTATAGTTTGTGGAGAAAATTGGAATTTATCATAATTATAGACAGATATGTTTTTGTGTACTTGTATTTATATTGTCGACTGTTATGGCTGACAATTACTCATTAATCTTGTCTGGGAAATAACTGTCCATTTTTCCTAAAAGTTGGGGAAGGCTTTTCAGATCTATCTTCACTTGCACTGTAATAATTAACTCCTCTAATTTGGAAGGTATGGTAAACTGTACTTACAACCATCTTGTTATGTAGGTCCCAACAATAGAAACAACTCAAAAGTTTTCGACGTGCAGATATGTGAATCACTACCAGTATCAAAATTAAGGATTAGTTGCTTCAAAGGGCCTTGTTCTTCTGCAAGTGATGATTCATAAAAATTTAGTGAATTTAAATAAATTTATTTTGTTCTCACTTGTGGTGCACTATTTAGAACATACATCATTATATTTTTTCCTAGATGCAAATAATTTTTTTCCAAATCAATACATAAAATCAATTGCAAAAATGTTGAACTGTAGTAATTTTCAGTGGCAAGGGGAGCTCATGAATAGAATAGAATAGAATAGAATAGAATAGAATTTATTTCGACACACTTAAATGTATTTACATGAGGGATTACAAAAGAACTGTTTGATAGAAGTCCGGACTTCACATAGCCACAGTTGACTGTCTTCCCATGAAGCCCGTTTTGATGAAATAATAGTCACGGTAACCTAAGAAAAAAAAATAATAATGGCAATAATAATACTAAAAAAGGTGGACAAAATCAATAATAAGCTCTCAAAACGGTGCACGACAATTATATGCCAGTGAGATGATGGATGAGAGTGAGAATGAAGTTGTCCTTTCGGGAAAGAGCCGCCGTTGGTTGATAGCTGGTGAATGAAAAACCCCGCCAGTAACATGAATGAAAATATTTTCAGCCAAGTCAGAGGCTTGTACAGGAAGGGGAACCAACTTATGGACGGCAATCCGGACATACATTGTTTTGACACTTTACGGTTGATTTATATTGGTCTGTAAGACGTTTTGATATTTTTTGCTTGAATGTATTACGATTTTTTATTGAATGTATATCATTTCCCATTATATTCCAATTTTTCCCTGCTATATTTCGGGGGGAGCGTTGTGACAGATGTGATCGGCTTATCGTGAGAGTCACGTGGTTGATTGACGGGTTTTTATATGTATATATGTTTCAGGGAAAAAGCCCTGAAATGATATAGGCAACCGATTCGACCTGTAGTCATGTACAAGTAGAGCAGTAAATAACTTATGTACGTCTGGTACCTTTAGTATTTTGTCTTTCTTGAATAGCGGGTCAGTGTGTGCATTATATTTTTTGTTGTTTATTATTCTGATAACCTTCTTTTGCAGAGTAAATATTTTGTTTGCAGATGCAGCATGTCCCCAGGCAGTGATGCCATACGTAATATGGCCATGAAATAGTGCGAAATAAATTGCTTTCAGTGCATCAAGTGGAAGAAATTTTTTTACTCTCTTTAACATGCAGATAGTGCCGCATAACTTTGTTTTAAGTTTTGATATATGTGCTTTCCAAGAGAGTTGCTCGTCAATTGTGAGCCCGAGGAATTTGACAGTTGGAAGGCGGAGTATTTCAACATCATTTAGACTCAAATTTAGGTCCTCGTTAGGCGGTATCCGCTTATTTGAAAATAAAGAATGGTTGGTTTTTTAACATTAATGGCTAATTTGTTAGCTTTGAACCAGCAGTCAAGTTTTTTTAATTCATAATTAGTTTTCTGATATAAATAAGTTACGTTTGTACCTGACATATATACAGTAGTGTTATCTGCGTAAGACAATAAATTTAATTCCGTTGATGCTTTCACGTCATTTATGTAAATCAGGAATAATATGGGTCCCAAGATGTTTCCTTGAGGAACACCACAGGTTATATTTTTAAGTGAAGAACAGTAGTCATTTATCTGCACAAACTGTTTTCTATTAGTAAGGTAGTTCCTAAACCACTCAAGGCAAATTCCACGTATTCCATAATATTCAAGTTTCCTCATCAAAGTGTCATGGTTAATGGTATCAAAAGCTTTTGATAGATCTATGAAGACCGCTAAAGTTGACTCTCTAGTTGGTTTGTTATCACCGTCAGATATATCCTGAATTAGTTGCAAAATGGGATGTATAGTGGAGTGTTTCTTTCTGAAGCCATATTGGTGTTTGTTTAAGATATTGTTACACTCCAGAAAACTTGTTAGTCGATTGCATATCAGCTTTTCCAGGAGTTTCGATATAGCAGGGAGTAGGCTGATAGGTCGATAATTATTCATGAGCTTATTATTACCGGTTTTAAAAATTGGAATCATTTTTGCAATTTTAAGATCCTGGGGCACTACACCAGTACTTATGGACTGGTTGAATATATGCGTCAATGGGATAGCTATGGTATCAACGATTTCTTTAAGAAGTTTGGAAGACATATTATCATGACCTTGGCTAGTTTTAGATTTCAGCTTCATTTTCATTATGGTGTGTGCTGGAGAGGGAGGGGTATCAGGACGATTAATGCGCCACTTCCACTGCTCTCGTAATCTCCGAAGAATAAGCCAGAAGCCTGACTTTGTCTCTCAACCCCGTTTAACAATGACATTTCAATCCCCGGCTGTCATACGGCTGACTCACCATCACTAATTATATCCCAGCAATAACTTTCTCATCCCGTATTTTCCACGTGGGAGCAGACCTTCACGGCTCATCCCCCCTAAATCACCAGGCGTTCATCAGGGGCTTCCAAAGAGGTCACAAACACTTGGAAAAGACAACGCTGAAATGCCAGAGACAACAACAACAGTGACGCGGCCCTTTGCTCACTTTCGGGACCGTCTCACCACCCAAAATCGCTGCCTTCATGGACATAATCCAAAATAGAAAAACAAACTACTAAGATTTATTACGTGGGATCTATGTGTTATCCGTCCTTTGTTTCGCTCATCACGGGGATTAGGCGCTTGTTGGGAGGCCTCAGTCCCCTTAGATATCTAGGAATGAGAGTGGGGAGCAGTGGGGATTTAGGGCCGTGGCTATTTTCATGGGCCGTGTAATTGCTCATTATTTTGTCTCGGGGATTCAGTGATATATGACAAATATATCACACACAATTTTTTTGGTGCTTGCACATATTGTTGTGGGGCCATTATGACTGCGATTTTATCCCCCCGCCTCCCCTCTTGCTTCGCCCTTGTCACATTCTTTATTCAATAGCCACATAAACTAGATACACTTATAATCTAGGTTGAATACCTTTTGGGAAATCTGCATCAAATTAAGTCATAGAGCAGGACGGACTTGAAAACACTTTTCCATCTTAAACAATACCTAATTGAGACAAACCATATGAGAATGATTAACCATAGTAGAACAAGTCAAAGGGGGTAGTTGGGTTACCTGAATAATGGAGAATGTACGTTGAAGTGTATTTCTCATTGCAGTTTAATCAGAAAAGAACAACTGTAATGAATATCGTGCAGTCCTAAGTAGTTACATCATTAATTGACATTATCAAATTCTGATAATCAGTGCGCATCAACCCACTTTCATTTGCATATTTCTACATAATTTTATTTTCGCTGTGCCATAATGTAAGTGACATATGTTGAACCTTCCTTTATTCTTTGCCCGCTGATATTCCGTTTTGTTTTGATTGAGCAATGAATATTGCATCGTGCATCAAGGAGAGTCTTGCATCATCCCTCATTAGCGACTCCTTGGAACTAATTGATATGTCAAAATACCACTTCTTCCGATTAAACAATCTTGGAAGTTGGAAGGGTTATCTTCACCCATAACCCATGACCAATGTACAATATTCAATATGTGATTTACATCATAGGATTGAGTATATGTGACATCTGTATGTATATGACAAATACAGGTAAATGTTTATAAATAAATTGACCCTTCATTGTGGTTCACCATTTATTCGACCAAGCAATATTTCGGCTGTAAAGCTTTAACCCTGCTGGGTTTCATAAGTGATCTTTGCGTTATGCAAATATTACATGTATGAGAGATACAACGATTTCTTATAGATCACATGGAATAATCAAACGCGTCTGCTTTAATGATATTAACTGACTCAACCAATTTTCATCATATGGAAAATGTAAACATATCTTTGCGATCTACTCAAATAAAAGCAATAGTTGTAATGAGTATTGTGCTGTCCGAAGTATTTACATCATGCCTTGACCGTATCGAACTATAGTATTCAGTGTGCATTAACTCTCATTTGCATTTTCGGTGGAAATGTATTAGACGTGGAATCAATACCCAGTATCAAGTATTCCGAGCAAACAAAACAGGGTCCGTTATCCAATCTCATAGTCCGGGGACAGAAAGTCATATCAGGCATACGAAGTGAGAGAAAACAAAAATGACAGGGAAACTCATGAACCCCCGTAAATGGCCATCAGGAGGTGAAATCAGGTGTTCCGGAAAGAGTGAGCATTTCCTGCCCCACTAGTGGCACCCGTCATGAATTCCCCAAAATTAACATGAAAATAGATCTAGTTGCATGACAGACATGGATTTGCTGTATTTATCAACCAGATCATGATGACGTCCATAGAATTTCTTAAACGCAGCGATAAGTCTTGGTAAAACATATCCTTGTCGTAGCAGTTTAGAGACTAGCTGGGCACTTCGATAGACAAAGTCCTCATATTTGCAACTAGCTCTGGAATAGCGTATAAGTTGAGAAACAAACACACCATATGCCGGTGACATAGGAATGTTGCTGCTTAGAAAAGGGAAATTGACTATGGAAAAATTGAAATCATCACGTTTGTCATATAATCTAGTTGACAGGTTAGAATCATTATCAATCTCCAACCTCAGGTCTAGATAGTTGGAAAAATTAGCGGATTCTGTAGTATCCTTAATTTCAAGTTCCTTAGGATATATGATATCCAAATAATCACCAAACTTGGGATTATTTAGCGACAATACATCATCTATGTATCGGAAAGTGAAATTAAAATTACATGTTAGTTTCTTAGAACCTCCTCTTTGTAAATGTTGGATAAAATCTGATTCATATGAGTATAAAAACAGGTCTGCCAATAATGGTGCACAGTTTGTACCCATGGGAATACCAATAGTTTGTTGAAATATTCGACCACCAAATTCCACAAAAATATTATCAATCAGAAAATTAACCATATTTACCACATCTATTTCAGTATATTTGTATGGGGCATCAGAGTCGCCTTTAACAAAATAAGCGGTATTATATTTAACTACAATATAGTGGTACCGACGTTGTCCCTTTTTAGAGAAAAATGAATTATTGATTAGTTTTTTAAGCTGAGATTTCAGTTCAGAATGAGGTATAGTTGTGTACAAAGTGGAGAAAACTTTGTACAAAATAGGAAAAAATATCCTATTGATATGTATGTATCAATAGGATTTTGATGATGCCAATAAAACACCTAACATCAAGCACTTTCGGAATGGAAACAAAGCCTGACCAAACTTTCATATATGAAGCCACACTGGCCTCACCAGGGACATACAGTGTGGAAATATAGTTGTTTTACAGTACACCAGATGGAATTAGTGCACAAGAAAACCTGTTGTTATACATTTCTAGTGTATGTTACGGAATAGACGATGATTCGTCGAATTGTGATAGAATGGGAAGGATTTTGCTTTTTTTTGGAAAATGGTATTAATGTTTTCACTGTACTCTCAGATATTATTGCCATCATTCTCAAGCAGATGAAAACTCGCAAGTAAATTACTTTAATCGGACTCCAGCAGATGCAATAAAAAGGCATATCACCGTTTCATGATGACGTTCCCTCGAGATTTGATTCCGGATAAAGACTAACTTCACATGCGAAGACATAAGCTTTTCATAGCCTCGGAGCCGACGTGGAAAGTGTGTCCAGTTTCATCGCCTTCAAAACATGTGTAAAGTCATTTTATGACTTTTCATGAATAAATTGATATTTTAGATCATCACAATTGTCCCCCAACCCCCTGAAAAAAATTTATTTCACTGCATTTCTGTATCAACATTCATGGCAAGAGATCAGCAAGTTACCGTACTTTAACGACTCCAAGTCCAATTTATTATACCCCACAACCCTCTTGTCCCAATTCCGTGCCTGCAGACGACAACATCCCGGAACCTGTTAATCCTATTAGAGTTTTCAGACTGTCTGTGTCATCTCGCGTAGGTACCAGTGTTGTAACTTTACTTTGTGGTGACAATTGGAATTTTCATCAAAATCATATAATACTAATAATGTTTCAGCATATTTGCAATTTTTATGGTTGAAGTATTTGTCTTGTCTCGAAAATAAATGCTGTATTCACAGCCAGAGCAGGGTTTTCAATGCAGTCGTAATCAATTTTTTTCATAAAGTAAGAAGTTTTGGCGAATTGTACAGGTACCTGGTGATTAGAAACACAAAAATAGGCACTAATCCTTAGTTTTGAGCATGTAAAATTTTGCTAATGCAGACCACTACCTGGATCATGACTGCAATATGTAGGTACTCCAGATAGTCCCTATGATCCGGAAGTGTTGTTTGGTAATATTAATGACTATACTCGTATGATTCGTATGGTGCCTTGTTCAGAACATCGATCGTTTCATTCAAGACCGGGAAATTTCACCCAAGATGCAAAGAGCAGTGTATTTTTAGTAAGTGTATTTTTCAGTACCTACCTAATCATTTTTTTTTCAACAAAAAGCTGCAGTTTCATATTTGTGGAATATTTGCAAAAAAAATCGTCCGCTGCTGTTAATTTAATTCCTCTGGAGTAAGGTGAGTCACTTACGGTGGGGAGTTTGGTTGCAAAATGATTTTTCGAAATTCCTGTCTATCATCCCTAACCTCGCGATTTTTCGTGATCTTGAAGTATATGCCAGACGCTTGACATTGTTCTCCAACTTTGTTCCACGATGATCTTATTATCTCCAGATGTCACCATCGCTAATTATAACCCAGCAATAACTTTTTCGTCCTTTTTCCAAACGGAAACATACCTTCATGGATCATTTTTAAATCACACGGCGTTCACCAGGGGGCTTCCAAAGGGACCAGAAAGTCTTGAAATAAGACAATTCAGAAACGCCAGATAACAAAAGTGACGTGGCCCTTACCTCACTTTTCGGCAGTCTCACGGCCTAAAACTTCTGCCCTGGAAATAGTCTGCTTGGGAAAATAAAACTACTAAGATTCATCATGTGGGATCTACGTGTTATCAATCCAGTGTTTCGCTCATCACTCGGATTAGATACTTGCCGGAGGTCTCACTCCCCTAAGATATCTAGCGGATGGCAGCGGAGGAGGGGATATGTGGCCACAGATATTTTCATAGGGCCGTGTAATTGCTCATTATTTCATCTCCGAGACTCCGATGATATATGGCGAATATATCACACCAGTCTTGGTCGTTTGGCTGTGATTTGGTCCTTACATTTTTCGCCCTTGCCACATTATCTATTCAATTGCCATATTAACTAGTAACATGTATAATCTGAGCTGAATACTTTCTGGAGATTTGGATTAAATAAAGTCATAAAGAGGGACCGGTTAACAAAATACGTCTGGTCATTTGCAAGTATTGTAATATGGATGTTAAACATCCGTTCAAAAAAAGAAAAAAAAATAAGCGGGACGTTTTTCATCTTAAAACAAATTGAGGAGCACTGTATGGGCGTATTAGGTTACTGTCGTTCTAGCATAGACATATCTATGAAATATTATGACATTTTCAAAACAAAAATGAATGCCATTCATAATGTCATTAAAACTAAATTACTTTATGAGTGGATGATATAAAACTCAAGAACATTTCAGTATTTCCTTCATCGATAAGTAATTGCTTAGTAATTTCCTCATTGGTACGCTAGTGTCTAGTTTTTCAACTATCCTTTTACAAATTTACATTATGTGGAACTTTAAGTTTCAAAATTCATGAATGATCTCCTTCTTTCCTCTCACCAAATTCAAATTGGCCCTATATCAGAACTCTCTTTGAATGAGAATATCAATGTCCACTGGTGTTCCGTTTTCGTTCGTCAAGCAATGAGAAGTAGAGCTTGGTTGAGGAAGCGTCATATGTCATCCCTCATTATGGACAACCTGAGATGAATTCGTGACTCAGAGACGGGACAAAATACCACTTATTTCATTTAGACGATCTCTGCAATCTTCTGCCCAATGTACAATATTTAATATGTGATATTCATCATAATTGTGGATATAGGTGGCACGTGTCATGAAACTATATATTATAGCTCCATTAACATAGCATTCATCTGGTCACATAGGACACAAAAATATTTGTATCGTAACTGGCATAGCATTTGTTGTGGTTGTTTCCCTTGGATAATCAACAAGTAATGTTTGGTGATAATGATCATGCATGTTTAATTAGTTTAAATAGATCCAACATCTATTTGGTGCATCATTCAGAACATACACAATTTCTTTTGAATTCTGAATATTATGATCCAAGACGGTAATAACAGCGTATTTGTAATAAATAACAACTAATTATTTTTTTTAACAAAAAACTGCAGTATTATGTTTTGAAACACATTTGCAAGTATCGTGAGCTGTCGTAATTTTCAGTCAGATGGAGGCTGAAATCACAGTGAGTTACTGAATTCATAATTTGGTGGAGGGGCAGGGGGTCCCAGGACGATTATTCCAAAGTCTAGTTTATTGTACCCACTTCCGCTGCTTTCGTGATCTCAAAAGAATAGGTCAGAAACATGACTTTGTTTCTCAACAAAGTCGGAGACAGAAAAAAATACCATATCTTTCAATTAGTATTTCTTTACAATATTCACCCATTACCCATGGACAATATATAGTATCCAATATTTGATATCAATCATAGGACAAAATATATGTGCCACGTGTATATATATGTGAACAGAATCGGGAAGTATAGAAAAATAAATTACATAAAGATGTAATGTAGGTCAACTTTCACCAACTAAGCTAAGCTCAGACTATTTGATTTCTTGTATGATAGATAATTCAATTCTTATAACTCACTATTTTCTCCTTGAATATTATTAACTGACTGGAATAATATACATTAGATGAGAAAAATAGAGAATGTACGTTGCTTTAAATGTGAACATGTCATCGCGGTCTCATTAGACAAGAGGCGTAATTGTAATGAATACTATGCTGTCCAGAGTAATAACATCATTCATTGGTTGAATACAATCATGATATTCAATGTGCCTTGAGCTACTTTTATTTGAATGTCTCGACAGTAACCGGTTGTTATTCGTTTTGGTGTACGCAATGAAATAGATGGTGATTCGTCAAATTGCAATAGAATGCGATCAATCGCTCCCTCCTCTGTGAGAGAGCCATAGCTGTTTTACTCCTTACAGACAATCAAAGGTATTGTTGCCATTGTTCACAAGCAGATGAAAACTCGCAAGTGAATTACTTTAATCGGAATCCAGCAGATGAAAATCATATCATCGTTTCATCACGGCCTTCCTAGATATTCGCCCCCGGCTAAGAAACTGACTTCACATGAGGAGATGTAAGATTTTCATAACCCTGAGTCCAAGAGGAATGTGACTCAAATTTCATGGCCTCTCAAACCATGTTTTTCTTTTATAACTTTGGCCAGGGTTTATTTTTTGCCTTGGAACTAATTTATATCTTAGAATGTTACGATTTTCTCCAAAAATATAGATTAAGAGAGAAAGACCACCTCCATTTTGATGCACTTCAAAGTGCAAATTATCAAATTTTAATAACTATACATGTAGGACCTTTTTCTTATACACTATAGAACACTTGTCCCGATTCCATGCCTCCAGACGAATATATATCTGACAAATTAATCCTCTTCGGGCTCAAAGACTTACTCTTTATCACTGTCTGTTTGTTTGTAATTTATATCCTAACTACAAATATTTTGTCAATGTGAATAGAATAGAACAGAAGTTTATTTAACAAAAGTAATTACAGCTTAAATACATAACCAAATACAGTATAGAAAACAATAACCGAAATAATTACAATTGTGAGGATTGTGCGTAGCTTTCGCTGTTATATAATACTATATGTGATACAGTATTATTGTCCTATTGGTGTACTTGCAGTCATATTATGAACATTTGTCGTTCACGTTCATCCATTATTCGTGTCAGATGAATAAAAGCTCCATTAACAGAGCAGTCAGAGAGGTTTTTTTTATCTATGATTATATGCAGTCTTAATACGTTACTTCCCCGCAATTGAGTAGGCGGAACAAGCATCTGGTATTCAGGTGATGTTGGAAATAATAGAAGACTAATATCAATATTTTTCAGAGTGTACTGTTCTGTTAACACAAGTCACTATTAGTATCACAAGTGCAATATTAGATGTTCTGGATTGTTTTCATAAATAACATTGACCAAAAAGGTTGTTTGATAACACTAACAATGATTATACCTGCAAGTAATTCAAGTACATTTAGATCTGATTCATTCTTACTTGTCATTATTGTCATTATTCAACATTTATATTGATTTAGACGTGTACTTGTCATTACAATCTACTCAGACAAAATCCGTAATGGTAATGAATACTGTGCTGTCAGAAGTAATTACATCATCTATTGATGGGTATAGAATTATGATATTCACTGCGTCTTAGACCACATTCATTTGCATGTTTCGTTAGTAGCATATCATTATTCATCATGAAGTACGCTATGGAATAGAAGATGTTCATTAAAATTACATTACACTCGGGAGTTTTTGTTGTTTCCCGGTTAGATGCGAACAGGCTTTTTATTCTCTCCTCAGAAATTCCGCGCTCAAAAATAAATGTCCAAACATACGAATTAGTTCAATCAGAATCCAGCAGATGCAATAGAATGTTCTACCACCGTTTGAGATTTGCCTCTGAATAAGATACTGACTCCACGTGCGAAGACGTAAGGTGTAGAAGACGTAAGCTTTCCAAATTCCTGTGCCGACGTGGGAAGTGTGTCCAGTTTCATCACCTCCGGAACCATTGCGACTTTGGCCAGGTTCTTGTTTTTTCCTGGAGACAAATTTATATTTTAGAACGTTACAACTTTCCCCAAAAGATAGATAAAGAGAAAGACCATCTACATTTCGCTGCATTTCTATGTCGTCAGTCGTGGGTCGGGCTCTGCAAGTTACCGTACTTTAACGACTCTAGGCCCACTTTATTATGCCCTGTAGCCCACTTGTCCCAATTCCATGCCCACAGACGAATATTTATCGAAACAAGTTAATCCTCTTAGTGCTCAAAGCATCAATTTTTATCACTACTGTCTGTGTCATACCGCATCGGCTCTGGTGTTGTGTCTATAGTTTGTGGTGAAAATTGGAATTTATCATAATTATAGACAGATATGTTTTTGTGTACTCGTATTCATATTGTCAGCTGTTATGGTTGACAATTACTCATTAATCTTGTCTGTGGAATAACTGTCGATTTTGCCTAAAAGTTAGGAAAGGCTTTTCAGATTATCTTCATTTGCACTGTAATAATTAACTCCTTTAATTTGGGAGGTATGGTAAACTGTACATACAACCATCTTGTTATGTAGGTCCCAACAATAGAAACAACTCAATAGTTTTCAACGTGCAGATAATGTGAATCACTACCAGTATCAAAATTAAGGATTAGTTGCTACAGAGGGCCTTGTACTTCTGCAAGTGATGACTCATAAAAATTGAGTGAATTTAAATATATTTATTTTGTTCTCACTTGTGGTGCACTATTTAGAACAAATATCATTATATTTTCTTCCTAGATGCAAATAATTTTTTTCCAAATCAATACATTAATTCGATATTCGAAAATGTTGAACTGTAGTAATTTTCAGTGGCAAGGAGAGCTCATTTTCATTATGGTGTGCGCTTGGGAGGGAGGGGTCTCAGGACGATTAATGCGCCACTTCCACTGCTCTCGTAATCCCCGAAGAATAAGCTAGAAGCCTGACATTGTCTTTCAACCCCGTTTAACAATGACATTTCAATCCCCGGCTGTCATACGGCTGACTCACCGTCACTAATTATAACCCAACAATAACTTTCTCATCCCGTATTTTCCACGTGGGAGCAGACCTTCACGGCTCATCTCTCCTAAATCACCAGGCGTTCATCAGGGGATTCCAAGAGGTCACAAACACTTGGAAAAGACAACGCTGAAATGCCAGAGACAACAACAACAGCGACGCGGCCCTTTGCTCACTTTCGGGACCGTCTCACCACCCAAAATCTCTGCCTCCAAGGATATAATCCAAAATAGAAAAACAAACTACTAAGATTTATTATGTGGGATCTATGTGTTATCCGTTCTTTGTTTCGCTCATCACGGGGATTAGGCGCTTGTTGGGAGGCCTCAGTCCCCTTAGATATCTAGGGTTGGGGAATGAGAGTGGGGAGCAGTGGGGATATAGGGCCGTGGCTATTTTCATGGGCCGTGTAATTGCTCATTATTTTGTCTCGGAGATTCAATGATATATGACAAATATATCACACACAATGTTTTTGGTGTTTGCACATAAAGTTGTGGGGCCATTAAGACTGCGATTTTATCTCCCCATGCTTCGCCCTTGTCATATTGTTTATTCAATAGCCACATAAACTAGATACAATTATAATATAGGTTGAACATCTCTTAGGAAATTTGCGTCAAATTAGGTCATAGAACTGGACGGACTGTAAAACACTTTTCCATCTGAACAATACCCAATTACTACAAACCATATGAGAATGATTAACCATCGTAGAACATGTCAAAGGGGGTAGTTGGGTTACCTGAATAATGGAGAATGTACGTTGAAGTGTATTTCTCATTGCAATTTAATCATAAAAAGAGCAACTGTAATGAATATCGTGCAGTTCTAAGTAATTACATCATTCATTGACATTATCTAATTCTGATAATCAGTGCGCATCAAACCACTTTTATTTGCATATTTCGACGTTATTTTATTTTCGCTGTGCCATAATGTAAGTGACATATGTTGAACCTTCCTTTATTCTTTGCCCGCTGATATTCCGTTTTGTTTTGATTGAGCAATGAATAATGCATGGTGGATTAAGGAGAGTCTTGCATCATCCCTCATTGGCGACTCCTTGGAACTAATTGATATGTCAAAATACCACTTCTTCCGATTAAACAATCTTGGAAGTTGGAAGGGTTATCTTCACCCATAACCCATGGCCAATGTACAATATTCGATATGTGATATCCGTCATAGGATTGAGTATATGTGACATATGTGTGTATATGACAAAATACAGATAAATGTTTTTTAAATAAACTGACCCTTCATTGTGGTTCACCATTTATTCAACCAAGCAATATTTCGGCTGTAAAGCTATAACACTGCTGGGTTTCATAAGTAATCATGCGTTATGCAAATATTATATGTATGAGAGATACAACGATTTCTTATAGATCACATGGAATAATCAATCGTGTCTGCTTTAATGATATTAACTGACTGAATCAGTATTCATCATATGGAAAAATGGAAAATGTAAACATATCTTTGCGATCTACTCAAATAAAAGCAATAGTTGTAATGAGTATTGTGCTGTCCGATGTATTTACATCATGCCTTGACCGTATCGAACTATAGTATTCAGTGTGATTAACTCTCATTTGCATTTTCGGTGGGAATGTATGTATCAACAGGATTTTGATGATGCCAATAAAACACCTAACATCAAGCACTTTCGTGGAAACAAAGCCTGACCAAACTTTTATACCTGAAGCCACACTGTTCTCACCAGGGACAGACAGTGTGGAAATATAGTTAATTTACAGTACACTAGATGGAATTAGTGCACAAGAAAACTTGTCGTTATACATTTCTAGTGTACGTTACGGAGTAGACGATGATTCGTCAAATTGTGATAGAATGTGAAGGATTTTGCTTTTCTTCCGACAATGGTAATAATTCTTCCACTGTACTCTCAGATATTATTGCCATCATTCTCAATCAGATGAAAACTCGCAAGTAAATTACTTTAATCGGAATCCAGCAGATGCAATAAAAAGGCATATCACCGTTTCATGATGACGTTCCCTCGAGTTTTGATTCCGGATAATGACTAGCTTCACATGCGAAGACATAAGCTTTCATAGCCTCGGAGCCGACTTGGAAAGTGTGTCCAGTTTCATCGCCTTCAAAACATGTGTAAAATATTTTTATGGCTTTTTATGAATAAAGTGATATTTTAGAACATCACAATTGTCCCCCACCCACATCACAATTGTCATGGCAAGAGATCAGCAAGTTACCGTACTTTAACGACTCCAAGTCCAATTTATTATACCCCACAACCCATTTGTCCCAATTCCGTGCCTGCAAACGACAACACCCCGGAACCTGTTAATCCTCTTAGAGTTTTCAGACTGTTTGTGTCATCTCGCGTAGGTACTGGTCTTGTAACTTTACTTTGTGGTGACAATTGGAATTTTCATCATTATCATATTATACTGATGTTGTTTCAGCATATTTGCAATTTTTATGGTTGAAGTATTTGTCTTGTCTTGAAAATAAATGCTGCTAAGAAAACTACTAAAACTACTAAGATTCATCATGTGGGATCTATGTGTTATCAATCCAGTGTTTCGCTCATCACTCGGATTAGATACTTGCCGGAGGTCTCACTCCCTTAAGATATCTAGCGGGTGGCAGCGGAGGAGGGGATATGTGGCCACAGATATTTTCATAGGGCCGTGTAAATGCTCATTATTTCATCCCCGAGATTCCGATGATATATGGCGAATATATCACACCAGTCTTGGTCGTTTGGCTGTGATTTGGTCCTTACATTTTTCGCCCTTGCCACATTATTTATTCAATTGCAACATTAATTAGTAACATGTATAATCTGAGCTGAATACTTTCTGGAGATTTGGATTAAATAAAGTCATAAAGAGGGACCCGTTAACAAAATACGTCGGGTCATTTGCAAGTAGTGTAATATGGATGTTAAACATCCGTTCAAAAAAAGAAAAAAAATAAGCGGGACGTTTTTCCTCTTAAAACAAATTGAGGAGCACTGTATGGGCGTATTAGGTTACTGTCGTTCTAGCATAGACACATCTATGAAATATTATGACATTTTCAAAACAAAAATGATGCCATTCATAATGTCATTAAAACTAAATTACTCCATGAGTGGATGATATAAAAGTCAAGAACATTTCAGTATTTCCTTCATCGATAATCAATGTGCTTAGTAATTTCCTCATTGGTACGCTAGTGACTAGTTTTTCAACTGTCCTTGTACAAATTTACATTACGTGGAACTTTAAGTTTCAAAATTCATGAATGCTCTCCTTCTTTCCTCTCACCAAATTCAAATTGGCCCTGTATCAGAACTCTCTGTGAATGAGAATATCAATGTCCATTGGTGTTCCGTTTTCGTTCGTCAAGCAATGAGAAGTAGAGCTTGGTAGAGGAAGCGTCATATGTCATCCCTCATTATGGACAACTTGAGATGAATTCGTGACTCAGAGACGGGACAAAGTACCACTTATTTCATTTAGACGATCTCTGCAATCTTCTGCCCAATGTACAATATTTAATATGTGATATTCATCATAATTGTGGATATAGGTGGCACGTGTCATGAAACTATATATTATAGCTCCATTAACATAGCATTCATCTGGTCACATAGGACACAAAAATAGTTGTATCGTAACTGGCATAGCATTTGTTGTGGTTGTTTCCCTGGATAATCAACAAGTAATGTTTGGTGATAATGATCATGCATGTTTAATTATTTTAAATAGATCCAACATCTATTTGGTGCATCATTCAGAACATACACAATTTCTTTTGAATTCTGAATATTATGATCCAAGACGGTAATAACAGCGTATTTGTAATAAATAACAACTAATTATTTTTTTAAACAAAAAACTGCAGTATTATGTTTTGAAACACATTTGCAAGTATCGTGAGCTGTCGTAATTTTCAGTCAGATGGAGGCTGAAATCACAGTGAGTTACTGAATTCATATTTTTTGGTGGAGGGGCAGGGGGTCCCAGGACGATTATTCCAAAGTCTAGTTTATTGTACCCACTTCCGCTGCTTTCGTGATCTCAAAAGAATAGGTCAGAAACATGACTTTGTTTCTCAACAAAGTCGGAGACAGGAATAAATACCATATCTTTCAATTAGTATTTCTTTACAATATTCAGCCATTACCCATGGGCAATATATAGTATCCAATATTTGATATCAATCATAGGACAAAATATATGTGCCACGTGTATATATATGTGAACAGAATCGGGAAGTATAGAAACAAAAATTACATAAAGATGTAATGTAGGTCAACTTTCACCAACTAAGCTAAGCTCAGACTATTTGATTTCTTGTGTGAGAGATAATTCAATTCTTATAACTCACTATTGTCTCCTTGAATATTATTAACTGACTGGAATAATATACATTAGATGACAAAAATAGAGAATGTACGTTGCTTTAAATGTGAACATGTCATCGTGGTCTCATTAGACAAGAGGCGTAATTGTAATGAATACTATGCTGTCCAAAGTAATAACATTATTCATTGGTTGAATACAATCATGATATTCAATGTGCCTTGAGCTACTTTTATTTGAATGTCTCGACAGTAACCGGTTGTTATTCGTTTTGGTGTACGCAATGAAATAGATGGTGATTCGTCAAATTGCAATAGAATGCGATCAATCGCTCCCTTCTTTGTAAGAGAGCCATAGCTGTTTTACTCCTTACAGACAATCATCGAAGGTATTGTTGCCATTGCTCACAAGCAGATGAAAACTCGCAAGTGAATTACTTTAATCGGATTCCAGCAGATGCAATATAAATATCATATCATCGTTTCATCATGGCCCTCCCTAGATATTTGCCTCCGTCTAAGAAACTGACTTCACATGACGAAATGTAAGATTTTCATAACGCTGAGTCCACGAGGAATGTGACTCAAATTTCATGGCCTCTCAAACCATGTTTTTCTTTTGTGACTTTGGCCAGGGTTTATTTTTTGCCTTGGAACTAATTTATATCTTAGAATGTTACGATTTTCTCCAAAAATATAGATTAAGAGAGAAAGACCACCTCTATTTTGATGCACTTCAAAGTGCAAATTATCAAATTTTAATAAATCTACATATAGGACCTTTTTGTTATACACTATAGCACACTTGTCCCGATTCCGTGCCTCCAGACGAATATGTATCTGACAAATTAATCCTCTGCGGGCTCAAAGACTCACACTTTATCACTGTCTGTTTGTTTGTAATTTATATCCTAACTACAAGTATATTGTCAATGTGAATAGAATAGAAGTTTATTTAACAAAAGTAATTACAGCTTAAATACAGAACAGTATTATAGAAAACGATAACCGAAATAATGACAATTGTAAGGACTGCTCGTAGCTTTCGCTGTTATATAATACTATATGTGACATTTGGTGTACTTGCAGTCATATCATGAACATTTGCAGTTCACGTTCATCCATCATTCGTGTCAGAGGATTAAAAGCTCCATTAACAGAGCAGTAAGAGAGTTTTTTTATCTATGATTATATGCAGTTTATACTTTACTTCCCCGCAATTGAGTAGGCGGAATAAGCATCTGGTTTTTAGGTGATGTTGAAAATAACAAAAGACTAATATCAATATTTTTCAGCGTGTACTGTTCTGTTAACAAAAGTCACTATTAGTACCATAAGTGCAATATTAGTTGTTCTGGATGGTTTTCATAAATAGCATTGACCAAAAGTGTTGTTTGATAACATTAACAATGATTATACCTGCAAGTAATTTCAAGTACATTTAGATTTGATTAGTTCTTACTTGTTCGTTCATTATTCAACATTGATATTGATTCAGACGTGTACTTGTCATTACAATCTACTCAGACAAAATCCGTAATGTTAATGAATACTGTGCTGTCAGAAGTAATTGCATCATCTATTGACGGGTATAGAATCATGACATTCACTGCGTCTTAGACCACATTCATTTGCATTTTTCGGTAGTAGCATATCATTATTCATCATGAAGTACGCTATGAAATAGAAGATGTTCATTAAAATTACATTACACTCGGGAGTTGGGAAAATTTTGTTGTTTCCCGGTTAGATGCGAACAGGCTTTTTATTCTCTCCTCAGAAATTCCGCGCTCAAAAAAAATTGTCCAAACATACGAATTAGTTCAATCAGAATCCAGCAGATGCAATAGAATGTTATACCACCGTTTGATATTTGCCTCTGAATAAGATACTGACTTCACGTGCAAAGACGTAAGGCGTAGAAGACGTAAGCTTTCCAAATTCCTGAGCCGACGTGGGAAGTGTGTCCAGTTTCATCACCTCCGGAACTTCTTCCATTGCGACTTTGGCCAGGTTCTTGTTTTTTCCTGGAGACAAATTTATATTTTAGAACGTTACAATTTTCCCCAAAAGATAGATAAAGAGAAAGACCATCTACATTTCGCTGCATTTCTTTGTCGTCAGTCGTGGTTCGGGCTCTGCAAGTTACCGTACTTTAACGAATCTAGGCCCACTTTATTATGCCCTGTAGCCCACTTGTCCCAATTCCGTGCCCACAGACGAATATTTATCGAAACAAGTTAATCCTCTTAATGCTCAAAGGCTCAATTTTTATCACTACTGTCTGTGTCATACCGCATCGGCTCTGGTGTTGTGTCTATAGTTTGTGGTGAAAATTGGAATTTATCATAATTATAGACAGATATGTTTTTGTGTACTCGTATTCATATTGTCAGCTGTTATGGTTGACAATCACTCATTAATCTTGTCTGGGAAATAACTCAGATGTCTAATTATAGACAGATATGTTTTTGTGTACTCGTATTCATATTGTCAGCTGTTATGGTTGACAATCACTCATTAATCTTGTCTGGGAAATAACTCCATTTCGCCTAAAAGTTAGGGGAGGCTTTTTCCATCTGTCTTCATTTGCAATGTAATAATTAACTCCTTTAGTTTGGAAGTTATGGTGAACTGAACATGCAACCATCTTATTATGTAGGTCCCAACAATAGAAACAACTCAATAGTTCTCAACGTGCAGATAATGTGAATCACTACCAGTATCAGTATTAAGAATTAGTTGCTACAGAGGGCCTTGTTCATCTGCAAGTGATGATTCATAAAAAATCGAGTGAATTTAAATAGATTTATTTTGTTCTCACTTGTGGTGCACTATTTAGAACATACATCATTATATTTTTTCCTAGATGCAAATAACAGCATAATTTTTCCAAATCAATACACAAACTCGATGAAAAAATTATCAACGATAACTTTCAGATACACATTTGTGAATGAAATTTGCAAAATTATTGAGCTGGCGTAATTTTAAGTGGCAAGGAGAGCTCATTTTCAGCTTGGTATGTGATGGGGAGGGGAGGGGGTCTCAGGACGATTATTGCGCCACTTCCACTGCTCTCGTAATCTCCGAAGAATAGGCCAGAAGCCTGGCTTTGTCTCTCAAGCTCGTTTAACAATGACATTTCAATCCCTGGCTGTCATACGGCTGACTCACCGTCACTAATTATAACCCAGCAATAACTTTCTCATCCCATATTTTCCACGTGGGAGCAGACCTTCGCGGCTCATTTCTCCTAAATCACCAAGCATTCATCAGGGGCTTCCAAGAGGTCACAAACACTTGGAAAAGACAACACTGAAATGCCAGAGACAACAACAATAGCGACGCGGCCTTTTGTTCACTTTCGGGATAGTCTCACCACCTAAAGTCTCCGCCTCCATGGATATAATCCAAAATAGAAAAGCAAACTACTGAGATTTGTTACGTGGGATCTATGTGTTATCAGTCCTTTGTTTCGCTCATCACGTGGATTAGGCGCTTGTTGGGAGGTCTCAGTCCCCTCAGATATCTAGGGTTGGGGAATGAGCGTGGGGAGCAGTGGGGATTTAGGGCCGTGGCTATTTTCATGGTCCGTGTAATTGCTCATTATTTTGTCTCGGGAGATTCAGTGATATATGACAAATATATCACACACAAATTTTTTGGTGCTTGCACATATTGTTGTGGGACCATTATGACTGTGATTTTATCTCCACATCCTTCGCCCTTGTCACATTGTTTATTCAATAGCCACATAAAATAGATACACTTATAATCTAGGTTGAATACCTTTTGGGAAATATGCATCGAATTAAAGTAATATTGGCAGTAAGTTATGGATTTTTCCATATCTTGCTGATCGAACGAAGAAAACATAACAGTTATATATCTGCACTTGTATGCCCAAACAGACGCCCCTTTCTAATAGATTTGGTTGCGAGTTTCTGGTGGAGATATTTTGAGTTTGTTTACATTACCGCCATTCTCGGTGCTCTGTATACCGTGACGCAGTGCGATTCCAGCTTACTCATATATGTTCGAGCCAATCGAGCGTGAACTAGGTTAAGTCAGAGGTAACTCTGAGTGGCGCACAAAACAAAAAAAGCGGCTGCTAGTACTGTCATATTTATCATTTATCCATTTGATCAAGCAAAGTTTGTTTTGTAACCTATTTTTCTGAGACCACAGCCATATATGTAATTGATTTGGAAAAATAGTTTTCCTGCCAACATCACTTTAAAGCAGCTGCCTTCGAATCCAGTCAATATTTTTTCGAAAACTGTATTTCATATTAAACATGCTAAATCAACTGGATGAGACATACTCACATCAAATGTAATGACTATAACCAGTCCTGTGGGAAATTTTGCTCATTTGAACAGGCGGTTCTCGCGTAAATAGAGGAACTGTATCCATCACACGCAGATGTAATCAAAGCATAGGAATGCAAGGTGGACTGACAATTTCACGTACATCATGGAATATTACTGATTATTTTCTCATAACTACACTATGTATGCACATACGAACTGGAAAATGTACTCGATGTGGACTTTTAGGTGCGATTTGAGCATTTGTTTACATTCGGGTTTGATGGATACGCTTTCGATTGTTTATGTACAAAAACGGTACAAAATGTGTAATAAAACGGATGAATAGACAACTCGGACAATTGTAATGGTCAAATTCATTGAGCACACCTTTTGTTAGCTGGTATTAGATGTATTGCACAAAAATTTAGTTTTGAAAAAAAATATTGCATACATTCGAAGGCAGCAGCTTTAAGTCATAGAGCAGGACGGACTGTAAAACACTTTTCCATCTTGAACAATACCTATTCACGACAAACCATATGAGAATGATTAACCATAGTAGAACAGGTAAAAGGGGTAGTTGGGTTACCTGAATAAAGGAGAATGTATGTTGATGTGTATTTCTCATTGCAATTTAATCAGAAAAAGAGCAACTGTAATGAATATCGTGCAGTCCTAAGTAGCTACATCATTCATTGAGATTATCGAATTTTGATAATCATTACACATCAAACCAGCTTCATTTGCATATTTCGAGGTAAATGTGTCAAAATAATAAAGTATTTTATTGTCACATGATAAAGTGATATATGTGAAATGTTTTTGTTTTGTTTTTCCCGGATGATATTTCGTTTTATTTCGTCACGCAATGAGTATTGCATTATGGGAGCCTCTCACATAATCCCTTATAAGGACAACGTTGAACGAATTAGAGCCACACCAAAATACCACATACAATATACAACACAATACAATACAACCAACGTACATTATCCAAATGTAATATCCATTATAGGAGTGAATATATGTGAGATCTGTATGTATACGTATGTTAAAAAGATAGAGAGGATAAAAAACAAATAATGTAAATGTAGGTGAATAAAATGACACCAGATATATTCCGGCTCTAAAGCTATAGCCCTTCTGGATCTCAAAAATATATTATTTGCTCTATGCAAATATTATATTTCATTTCATGTCTAAAAGATACAATTTTTCCTTATGAATCACATGGAATAATTGGACGTGTTTTTTTAATGATATTAACTGACTGCATCAGTATTCATCAGATGATAAGTGAAGAATTCAACACATACTCATGTAAATTTACTTTGTCTCTGCGATCTACTCAAATAAAAGCAATAGTTGTAATGAATATTGTGCTGTCCGAAGTAATTACATGCATTGACCTCATCGAATTATGATATTCAATGCGCCTTAAACAACTCGCATGTTTCGGTGGAAACCTGTCGTTATTCATTTCTGATGTACATTACGGAATAGACGATGATTTGTCAAATTGTAATAGAATGGGAAGGACTTTGGGTTCTTGTGTTCATAAACTGATAATAACTTTTTCAGCCTACTCTCAGACATTATTGGCATCATTCACAATCAGATGAAAACTCGCAAGTGAATCACTTTAATCCGAATCCAGCATATCATTATGCAATAAAACGACATATCGCTCTTCATCTTACGTTCCCTCGAGATTTGCCTCCAGATGAGGACTAACTTCACATGCGAAGACATGAGCTTTTCGTAGCCACGAAGTCGACGTGGAAAGTGTGTCCAGTTCCATCGCTTTCAAAACACGTGTTAGGACTTTGGATATGTGAAGTGATATTTTTTGTCAGGAATGCATTGATATTTTAGAACATCACAATTGCTCAACCTCCCCCCTCCCCCACATCTCCATTCGCTGCATTTCAATGTCGACATTCATAGCCAGAGATCAGCAAGTTACCGTACTTTAACGCCTCTAGGCCCACTTTATTAAACCCCATAACCCACTTGTCCCAATTCCGTTTCTGCAGACAAAAACATCCCGGAACCTGTTAATCCTCCTAGAGTTTTCAGACTGTTTGTGTCATCTCGCGTAGGGTCTGGTCTTGTAACTCTACTTTGTGGTGACAATTGGATTTTTTATCATTATCATATAATACTGATGTTGTTTCCGCATACTTGCAATTCTTATGGTTGACGCAATTGTCTTGTCTCAAAAATAAATAGTGCATTCATAGCCAGAGCAGGTTCTTCAAGGCAGTCGTAATCAATTAATTCATAGAGTAAGAAGCTATGGCAAATTGTACAGGCACCTGGTGATTAGGAACACAAAATAGTCACTAATCAATAGTGCCAGCATTTAAATTTTTGCTAATGCAGACCACTACCTAGATCATGACTGCAATTGGTTCTCCAGATAGTTCCGATCATCCGGAAGTGTTGTTTTGTAATAATAATGACTGTACTCGTATGAATCGTATGGTGCATTTTTCAGAATATCGACCAGGAAATTTCACCCAAGATGCAAAGAGCAGTGTATTTTTTAGTAAGTGTATTTTTCAGTACCTACCAAATAATTTTTTTTCACTTAGGGTCACTTAGGGTGGAGAGTTTGGTTGCAAAATGATTTTTCCAAATTCTTGTTTGTTATCCCCAACCTCTCGATTTTCGTGATGTTGCAGTATATGCCAGAGGCTTGACACTGTTTCCCAACTTTTCTCAACGATGACATTATTATCCCCAGATGTCACTGTCACTAATTATAACTGAGCAATAAATTTCTCGTCCTTTTTCCAAACGGAAACATACCTTCAAAAATCACACGGCGTGCACCAGGGAGTTCCAAAGGGGCCACAAGGTCTTGAAATAAGACCATTTGGAATCGCCAGATAACAAAAGTGACGTTGCCCTTTGCTCACTTTCCGGACGCTCCACGGCCTAAGGCTTCTGCCATGGAAATAGTCTGCTGGGAAAATAAAAGTACTAAGATTCATCATGTGGAATCCACGTGTTATCCGTCCATTGTTTCGCTCATCACGGGGATTAGGCACTTGGCGGAGGTCTCAGTCTCCCAAGATATCTAGCAGGTGACAGTGAAGCAGGAGGCGATGCGGTGGGGTATGTGGCCAAAGCTATTTTCATAGGGCCGTGTCCGGGAATCCTGTGATATATGGCGAATATATCACATGAGTGTTGGTCGTTTGGCTGTGATTTGGTCGTTACATTTTTCGCCCTTGCCACATTAATGATTCAATAGCCAAATTAACTAGTAATATGTATAATCCGAGCTGAAGATGTTTTTGGAGATTTGTGTTAAATAAAGTCATAAAGAGGGACCGGTTAACGAAATACGTCTGGTCATTTGCAAGTACAAGTAGTGTAATATGGACGTAAACATCCGTTTAGAGAAAGCAACTAAACAGGACTTTTTTCCTCTTAAAACAAATCGAGAAGCACTGTATGGTTGTATTTGGTCACTGTCGTTCTAGCATAAACATATATTTTCCTTCTAAGTGAAATATTATGACATTTTCAAAACAAAAGGGAATGACATTCATTATGTCATTAAAACTAAAATTACTCCATGAGTGGATGATATAAAACTCAAGAACATTTCAGTATTTCCTTCATTGATATGCTTAGTAATTTCTTCATTGGTATGCTAGTGACTAGTTTTTCAACTTCCCTTACCCAGATTTACATTTTGAGGAACTTTAAGTTTCAAAATTCATGAATGCTCGCCCTCTCCCCTTCCACCAAATTCAAATTGACCGTGTATCAGGACACTCATTGAATGGGAATATCATTGTCCACTGGTGTTCCGTTTTCGTACGTCAAACAATGAGTAATAGAACTTGATTGAGGAAGCGTCATATTTCATCCCTCATTATGGACAACTTGAGATGAATTCGTGACGCAGAGACGGGACAAAATACCACTTATTTCATTTAGACAATATCTTCTGCTCAATGTACAATGTACAATATCTAATATGTAATATTCATCATATTTGTGGATATAGGTGACACGTGTCGTGAAACTATATATTATAGCTCCATTCACATAGCATTCACCTGGTCACATAGGACACAAAAATAGTTGTATCGTAACTGGTATAGCATTTGTTCTAGTTGTTACCCCCGATAATCAGCAAGTAATGTTTGGTAATAATGATCATGTATGTTTAATTAGATTAAATAGATCCAACGTTTTTGGTGCATCATTCAGAACAAACACAATTTTTTGGAATTCTGGAAATTTCGATCCAATACGGGAATAGCAGTGTATTTGTAATAAGTAACAACTACTTATTATTCTTTCAACAAAAACCTGCAATATTAAGTTTGCAAACACATTTGCAAAAATCGTGAGTTGTCATAATTTTAGGTCAGATGGAGGCACATATCACATTGAGTTACTGAATTCATAACTTGCCGGTGGGGCAGGGTGTTCCACGACGATTATTCCAAAGTCTAGTTTATTGTACCCACTTTCGCTGCTTTCGTGATCTCAAAAGAATAGGTCGGGAGCCTGACTTTGTTTCTCAACAGTCCCCGGCTGTCATATGGATGACTCACAATCACTAATTATAACCCAACAGTAAATTTCTCATCCAATATTTATGTGGGGCAAGACTTACACGGATCACTTCTTCGAAATCTTCAATCGTTCATCATCCGGCTCTCAAAGGGCCGCAAATTTGGCAGAAGACAATACACAAACGCTGAGAGCGACTAGGATCTTCTGCCGCTTTCGAGACCGTCCCACCGGCTCGAGCCGTCCATTGTTTTGCTCATCACGGAAATTATGTGCTTGTCTCCATCCCCTGAGGTATCTAGAGTTGGAGTTGCGGCAGCGAAGGAGTAGGCGAGTTGGTGGGGATTTAGGGTCGGGGCCATTTTCATAGGGCGTGTAATTGTTCATTATTCCATCTCGGGGATTCCGTGATGTATGGCGAGTGGTAGTTGTATGGGTGTTCTTGCACATACTGTTGAGGACCAATTATGAGAGTGGTTTTCTCTTTCCGTCATTCCCATACACAACTACAAGCCGCCGTGTGGCGTTTTTAAACATGTGACTCCACACTTTGATGATAAATCATATGCAAATAGGGTATTCATTGTGTAATAGGTAAACTCCTCACCAGCTAGGATGTCAATAACCCAACATTGTGAATCGTGTTTTCTATGTTTATATCCGGTAACAAAATGAAACTTCTGTTCCATGATAATAGTGTTGTCTATCCATGTAAATATTCACGGTTCTCATGTGTTCGTTCAGCACTTAGCTGTTTCGTAGAATTTGTTTGGTCAATTATGACTTCTGGGTTTGTGCTGAACGAATTATAAAATGTATAAAAAATGATTTACCATCAAACAAGTTATGACTCTCTGATCCCAATCCTCATCCTAATCGAAGAACCCTGAACATTAGCAATCATAAATTATTTATTCAAATGCCACAACAACTAAACACATTAATAATGTAAGTTGAATATTGCTAGGAATTTCCTAGCAAGTCAGAAAACATGACGGACTCCCCGCGAAAACCTGCTCGTTTGCATGCTGTGTAATATTGACGGTAATCCGCCTGGACGCGGTTACAAATTGATCGTTTCCCCCGAAAACAATATCTAGTTGAGAGGAAGCACATAAAATCACTGACAATACAAAAACTCTACATGAGCCTATTTGGGTGACTGGCATTGAAACAGGAAGCAGGTTTTGTTCTCAATAATACATTATTTAGAAATTTGCAAAAGAAAAGTATATTGAATTCAACATTCGTTTTATTTACTGGTCATACCATGTGCAGATGACATGAAAAGTATATTTCTTCCTTGATGCACCAAATATCTATTCTCCTGGTACCCATTTCACCTTTTGATTACATCACCAGGAAATTTCAAAATATATGACTGTCCCAAATCCCCCCTCTCCCCCATTCCCCCGTTTCCTCATGTTCAACCAAATGTATGTTATAACTGTATGGTGTAGGGAACGTCTTGCACAATCCCTCATTAGCAGCAACTTGAGATGGATTCGTGACTCGGAGACAGGACAAAATACCACATCTTTCAGTTAGTCATTCTCTGCAATATTCACCCATAAGCCATGCGCAATATATATTATCCATTATTTGATATCAACCATAGGACAAAGTATATATATATATGACACGTGTATATATATGTGAACAGAACGGCGAAGAAAACGGGAGAAAAACAATTGCATAAAGATGTAATTAAAGTATACTGGCACCTACTTTAATGTAGTTCAAATTTCACCAACTAAGCTATATTCAGACTATATGATTTCGTGTATAAGAGATAATTAAATTTTTTTTATAAACCTCATTATTGTCTTCTTGAATATTATTAAGTGACTGGATTAATATTCATTAGATGAGGAAAATAGAGAATGTACGTTGCATGCTTTTGATGTGTACATGTCATCGCGATCTCATTAGACAAGAAGCGTAATTGTAATGAATAATGTGATGTCCAAAGTAATAACATCATTCATTGGTTGAATACAATCATGATATTCATTGTGCCTTGAGCCACTTTTATTTGCTTGTCTCGACAGTAATTGGTCGTTATTCGTGTTGGTGTACGCAACGAAATAGATGATGATTCGTCAAATTGCAATAGAATGCGATCAATCGCTACCTACTCTGTAAGAGCGCCATAGCTGTTTTACTCCTCTCAGACAATCATCATCACCATTATTCACAAGCAGATGAGAACTCGCAAGTGAATTACTTTAATCGGAATCCAGCAGATGCAATACGAACATCATAGCATCGTTCTATCATGGCCTTCACTAGATATTTGCCTCCGGCTAAGAAACTGACTTCACATGACGAAAATGTAGGATTTTCATAACCCTAAGTTCGCGTGGAATATGACTCAAATTTCATGGCCTCTCAAACCATGTTCTTCTTTTGTGACTTTGGCCAGGTTTTTCGTGCCTTGAAACTAATTTATATCTCAGAATGTTACGATTTTTTTTTCAAAGGTATAGATATAGAGAAAGACCACCTCCATTTTGATGCACTTTACAGTGGAAATTATCAAATCTTAGTAAATCTACATGTAGGACCTCTTTGTTATACACTATAGCACACTTGTCCCGATTCCGTGCCTCCAGACGAATATATATCCTAACAAATTAACCCACTTCGGGCTCAAAGCCTTACTCGTTATCACTGTCTGTTTAATTGTAATTTATATCCTAATTACAAGTATATTGTCAATGTGAATGGGATAGAATAGAGGTTTATTCAACAAGAGTAATTACAGCTTAAATACAGAGCCAAATACAGAATAAAAACGATAACCGAAATAGTTACAATTGTAAGGACTGCGCGTAGCTTTCGCTGTTATAATATAATACTATATGTGATATAGTATTATTGTCCTTTAGGTGTACTTGCAGTCATATTATGAACATTTGCCGTTCACGTTCATCCATTATTCGTGTCAGAGGATTAAAAGCTCCATAAACAGAGCAGTCAGAGAGGTTTTTTTATCTATGATTACATGCAGTCTTAATACTTTACTTCCCCGCAAATGAGTAGGCTGAACAAGCATCTGGTGTTCAGGTGAAGCTGGAAATAACAAAAGACTAATATCAATATTTTTCAGCGTGTACTGTTCTGTTAACACAAGTCACTATTATTATCATAAGTGCAATATAAGTTGTTTTGGATTGTTTTCATAAATAGCCTTGATCAAAAGTGTTGTTTGATAATTTTAACAATGATTATACTTGCAAGTAATTTCAAGAAGATCTGATTCATTCTTACTTGTTCGTTCATTATCCAAAACATCCTTCATTTCATCTGAATCCCGAATATCTTGTTGAAGACGCGAAGAGCAAATACATTTTTCGAAAAGTTCCATATCAGTATCTGTAGATGTGAAATGAATTTGCGAAAATCATTTACCTGTTGTAATTTTCATTCGTTTGGGGGCCCAAACTTACGCGAGTTACTAAACCGATGTCTATGATGCCTTAACTCGAAGGGGGGGGGGGGGGGGTCAGGGAGGATGATTATTCCAAATTATACTTCAATGTACCCACTATAGCTGCCTTCGTGATCTCCGAAGAATAGTGGAGAAGCCTGACACTACAATTCCCGGCTGTCATTCGGCTCACTCACCGTCACTAATTATAACCCAACAATAATTTTCTCATCCTAAATTGTCCATGCGGGGGGCAGACCTTCACGGCTCATTTAACCTAAATCACCATGCGTCCACCAGAGGGCTTCCCAAAGGTGCCACAAAGACTAGGAAAAAGACGACGCTGAAATGCCAAAGACAAAAACAACAGCGATGTGACTCTTTGCCCACTTTCGGGACCGTCTCAGTGCTTAAAACCTCCAATGCAATGGAAAAAACCTGTTTTAGTCAAGAAACACAAAGATTTATCATGTGGGATCTTCGTGTTTTCCGTCCATTGTTTCGCTCATCACGGGGATTAGGCGCTTGGTGGAGGCATCACTCCCCTAAGATATCTAGGGTTGGACTGGTGAGCGGCAGTTAAGGAGGAGGCGAGGTGGTGGGGATTTAGGGCTGGGGCTACTTTCCCAGGGCCGTGTAATTGCTCATTATTTTGTCTCTCCGGGACTCGGTGATATATGGTGAATATATCAAAAGAGTCTGCGATTGCACATACTGTTGAGGGACGATTATGACTGTGATTTTCCCTTTCCATCGTCGCCCTCGCCACATTACTTATTCAATAGCCACAGTGACTACATAATCTCACCACAGACACTTATAATCTAAGTTGAATATTTACTGGAAATGTTGCGTAAAATGGAGCATAAAGCAGGACAGTATGCCTGCTCATTTGCAAGTGGTGACTTTGACACCAGTATCAAATTGGACGTTTTCCTCCCATAAACATCACATAACCGAGAAACGCTTCAATATTTTGACATTCTATGACGAAAGTGATTCGCATTCATTGTTTCATGAATAATGAACATATTAACTATGTGGATTGTAGACAAATTAACATTTTACAAAAATCTTTCTTCATCGATCCTAGGGCTCTAGTATCTAAATTTCTTTGTATTACTTAACATTATCTGAAGCTTTTTGAAAGTAACAAAACATATGCCCATCCCCAGCCAAAACCGTACCCCCAACGAACAGTCGCATGAAAAAGGCTGATTACGCTTAATAGTGGACTTTCAGACTTAATGGCATATTTTCTTTCGCTGAGAATACGTTATCTATTGTATAGATATTGGTTCCATATTTATGCAGAATGTCCCTGTACCAGGACACTCGCGGAAGGAGGAATATATGGCATATCTCTGTGTTATTGCCCACTGACGTTCCATTTCGTTTGTCAAGCAATGAGTAACGGACGTGGCCAAGGGGACGTCATATTTCATCCCTCATTAGCGACAACTTGAGATGGATTTGTGACACATGCCAAAATACCTTTCATTTTAATTAAACGATCTTGGAAGATCACGGGACAGTGGTACTATGTGTGATATATTTTGTTCAAAAATCGCAAAAGGCATTTTTCGTTCCATAGTTTTGGTGATTCTATCAGTGGTAGTAAACGCGTAAATCAACGTAGGTGTAGTATTTGCCAGTTTTCAGATATTCACAATTTTATTCATGCATTTGAAATCAGAAAATGATCGTCTGGCACATGTGAATGACATTGTGGCTAACCAATCAAACATGCACAACGTTTTCAAACGTTTGATTCCAGTCGTTGTGAAGCTTTTACAAAACATGTTTTTGAGCAATATCTATGGCATATAATGGCCAAGTCTCCCGTGTGTTTTGATGTGCGTTCGTGGACATCCCTTCAATATTATACGTGACCCATTATCAGCGTGTAATATACAATAAACATCCATGTAACATTTGTATAAATGTGTATATCAGAGAAATGGGAAAGGGGTGAGTTACAGATCACAAAGAAATGTAGTTAAATATACTAAAGTTTAGATAAGTGTTTTCGAAGTTCGCTCAACCACGCAACATCCCGGGTTTAAGAGACATCAGTTGCATCATGCAAATATTATATTTGATTTCATCTAGAATCTATACGAAATAATTTAGTTCATAATAAATAAAATGAAAAACAGAAAAGTTATTTTGCATCACTATGCATAATTATGATGTAATATGATATCACTCAATTTCCAAGCATTTTGTCTTCTCGAGTATTATGAACTTACAAATCAGTATTAATCATATGAAACGTGGAGAATTTGCATTGATATAGACATGTAATCGTCATTGCAATCTACTCAAAGAAAAGCCGTAATCGTAATGAATATTGTCCCAAATAAATATGTCAGATATTGACCGTATTAAATTACTTGGTTTACTATAAACCAATTTCTCTATTCATGGTGTACATTATGGAAAAGAGGACGATTCATCAATTTGCGGCCACCGTTCGCAAGTAGATGACAACCCGCAAGTGAAATAGTATAACCAGAATTCAGCAATTGCAAAATGACAATCGTATCACAGTTTCATAAATTCGCTCCCTTGTGATTTGCTTGTGGACAAAGAAACCCACCTCAAATGCGAGAACGTAAGCTTTGCACAGCCACAGCCTGTCATACTGTTTTTTATCCCTACGAATACATTTGTGTTTCAGAACGTTACAATTTCCCCTCGAAAGATAGATAAAGGAAAAGAACATCTCAACTTCACAGCATCTACATATCGTAGTCCACACTCGGCAAGATACCCTATTTTGATGACTTTAGGTCCACTTTATTATACCCTGTAGCCCACTTGTCCCAATTCTGTGCCTACAGACGAATATTTATCGTAACAAATTAATCCTCTTAGTGTTCAAAGCCTCAGTTTTTACCACTGACTGTCTGTGTCATCTCACATCGTCTCTGTGTTGTGTCTATAGTTTGTGGTGAAAATGGGAATGTATCAAAGAAAGAAAATGGGAATGTATTAAAGAGATAAAATGTTGTTTTCGTTTCCCCATACTGGTGTTCGCTTTTCTCATAAGGTCGTGTCATTGCTCATTGTTTCGTCTTAGGGATTCAGTGATATACGTCGAATATATCATACGAGTGTTGGCCGTTTGGCAGTGACATGATCTTCCCGTTTTCACCCTCGCCAGATTACTTATGTAATAGCCACATTAACTAGCGACACGTATAATGAATACCAACCGAAAATTTCGTAGTAGAATGTAGACATACAACAGGGTGGATAAGGAAAAGGTTATACGTTGAAAGTTCGTCCATGTGTGGATGATATAAAAGTTAACAATATCTTTCCTCGTGGATTTGTTCTCCAACTTCACTCTTACAGACTTACATCAACAGCTTTTGAAAGTTAAAAAAATATATGACTGTAACTTCTCCCTTCTCCACCAAATCCCCATTCAAATTGTCCCTGTATCTTGACACCAGCGGAGAAAGATATATGTGGCACTGTACTTTTTCATTGCCCACTGATGTCCTGTTTTCGTTCGTCAAACAATGAGTAACGCAGCTCGGCTACAGGAGCGTCATATTTCATCCCTCATTAGCGACAACTTGAGATGAATTTGTGACTCAGAGACATGCCAAAATACCACTTATTTTAATTAGACAACCTCGAAAACATCGAATGTCAGTGATACTATATGTATACCCATTGGGAAAGTCATAAAGACATTTCACGGACATGCTTCTTATGTAGCAGTCTTTTGGCTGGTCTGAATGAACGCCATACCTTTACCCACTCAAATGGTTATCAGGTGTTGCCTTGCGTTCTTGGAATGCGTTCGTGGTCGTTATCCATAGCACGTTTCGAGTGTGTCACTGGTACATATCTAGCGCTAAGGCGTAAGATATTGATAACATGTTGATGATGATATGTCTCATTATGATTTACCTACCACACATCTCAACAATCGTTCACAATCAAGAAATGAAAATCTTGAGTGTGTTATCAAGTTTCCAAGACGTTGTACAGTCGCTGCAATACATCGTCAAGCTGTAACACTCAAGATGAAAAATTAATATAGCGGATATCTCTAGAATAGCCCCGGTAATTATTAATACATATCTAACTGTTGCAGGTGCACGGACTTTGTTCGAGTTTTCTTGGACCTGCCTCGACCAGAAGTGAACGAGCGAGACACGTGGAACTATGAAATGTGCGGCGACATCAGGATGATCCAGAAGGTCCACTACTCGTCACATCGGCCATTAATACTCGAGTTCCACACAGATAACATACAAGGAAACCACACCGGCTTTAGGGGGACTTTCAACTTTATCGAAAAAGGTAAGAGCTTGGACTTTCACACGCTTACTTTGATACAAAGCATGTTGACATCATGCATGTACATGTATGAGAGAGGCTTCGAATATTTGTTGTCAAAAAGAGCTACATTATTAAACGTGCTGTTAAAAGAAGAAGGATATACGGTACACGTATGATGAAGCATTTGGAAACTAAAAATATTTCAACAACCCGAGCAAGCTAACCACGAATACGTGCATGTAGCCATGAACAGCCAAGAAACGTGATAACCCATCTGTTGTCCAGTCGAAAAAAAGAAAGAAACAGGTGTGAAATAGACACTGGAGAATATCTCGTGAACTTGCGCAAAGCAGATTATAAGTCAGCAAAGCGCAGCATTATCAACAAGCCTCGAGGCTATATTTCTCATGAATAATAATGACGGTGTTGCCAATCATTTTCGCCTACAGAAGGCACGCCAAGATTCTTTCGTGTGGTCTTTTGTGAACTGCGTGGAATGAACACATGACCCGTGAGAATAGGTTACGTGCGGGAATCACATCTGGCCATGTATGGACCTTTCCCGTAGTTTCTAGTCCCCATTAGGCTTGTCATCCATGGAAGCAGGTGTCGCGGGACAACATATCACCACATAGACTCATACATATTTGATTGTGGTGTGTATAGGAGTTGCACTGTGATACAACTTATTCTCATGGTGCTGAGTATTTTTCTCGTTGTAGTTGGCAACAGCGTTGACCATGTATATCACATTTCACTACTCGTAATGTTTTTACAGATGAATATCAAATTAGTATTGTTGTAAGGAAGGTCATGCATGTTTGTGTACGATTGAGGCTCCAGTCAATATCGGTTAAGTATCTATCCAACGTTGCAAAGACAGGTCATGTGAAGAGCTAATCTCCAAGACATATACTACAATGAATGAAAGTATGTATTCTCTTGTACTTGACACATTTTCAAGAATATCAATTGGGTCGACGCCAACATTCGAACCTCAGGCAGTCTGCACTCAGTGCTCTGCAAAACTGCTAGACGTTTCCTCATCGTTTCCTCACACCTCGTAATCAAATCTTCGCCAGACGGAAGCTTATCCTGAATTGATATGTCGCCTGTGTAACATACCAATGAAACAAATCAAATTTGATTAGTCTGATAGCATCTGAATCCACTCGGTTACTCTTAAGGTTATTGGAATACTTTCACCACAATCGCTGTTTTGTTATTTGCTTGAGTCAGTCGCGATTATAGTTGAATGAAAATAGCAGAGTGCAATGATTCAAAATGGTACATCGCGTTAAATATATAACTTGATTAAGTGTAAATTGTATGTACAATTGCATTGAGTGTCACATCTGGTAGAGTGTAACTATTCCCCACTCTAGGAAGCACCAGTCGTGTCGGGATTGCAGCTGTTAATATCATGTGATCATTATTGTTCTTAGAATTGACTACAAAAGGTCGACGAACATCACCCAAATTGGGGTGGACGATTTTTCATTGGAAGGGGTTCGAGGGAGCTCGAGACTCAATCAAAGGATGTGTCTATTCAACGTTCACTTTTTCTTCCGAAACTGTTACGTTGGTAGTGTAAAACGTACAGTAGTAGGTTTACCTTCCAAGGTTACGTCTGTTAGGACTTTTCATATTCATTAATAGATTATACGAAGATAATAATATTCGGGTTATTTGTACGTCGTATGTTCCATTATGCTGAAAGTAATGAACGAGCAGATATTTTCTGGAATCAGATCTATAAGTGATGCTTCATTTCATTGTTTCCAATATGTTTATATGGAAATATCATTTCCTGCCTATTCGATATGCAAAACCTATATGTAAAAATCACGTGGCTAAACTGAAAGGAACTTCCCTCTGACTAATGCACAGAAAGCCACTATGAACTGTTGTGGACTAAATAACCAGTTTCACTACTATTATTATGGTTCTAATGCTGATCTACTCTCAGTAGTAATGCACCTGAAAGAGCTCCAGGAATCTTATTTTAAGCTCCTTTGCGCACATTGCACGACAATGCTCTCATCATGAGGATAGTACCTAAGAATAAATAGACTTTGCCATAAACTAATTATCCCCTGGTATCACACAGTGGCTATAACGTGACCAATAAGCGGGATGAGGTAAAGGCACTGATCATATGAATTGTTTTTGATCAATGACAGTGTTATGGAGAGGATGACCGTCTAGTATCTGGACGAATCGGGAAATTCATGAATTATCATACAATGCCATAAGGAGGAGAATGTCATGTTTACAGTTGACGAGCAATGTATAAAACCTTCCAATCTATTACGCCCAAAACAACTAGATTCTGATTAATTGGAATGAAAACAAAGATGGAAAAAAACTTCACATCCGATGCGGCACGGTCGTCTCAAGAAACATATAGGGAAACAACCGATTACACAATTTGCAAACCCCAAAATAGACCCGTGAGAAATAGGTTGATGACAAATTCACCCACAGTCCGTGTAAACGCTCCTGCTGTTTGGCTATCATTTTCAGATATAGTTGTCTATTCATCAGATTGATTCCTCCGATATCATACTTTAACATTACGATTGTCATTTGGAAACAGATTGAAATGGAAATTGATTTGAAATGGTCAAATCATTTCGTGCGCTTGTTCCGGGACAAATAATCAATCACTCATCCTGGAGTACAAGAGGCGATTAGAATCATGCTACAAAATCTGATTCATCTTCAACAATATCTACAGCTTGATATATCCTGCTTCTCGTTCACTGTAAAAAAGCTATTCCAAGTGGTGAAGGGTTTTATTATTGTTAACCAATTCAAAAACTTCCAGAGGAGTTCATGTTTGTTTCTCCTCTTTATGGTATAAAACGATTTAATCAAGGCCCAAAACATTTCCGTAGATTGCATTAGTTTTACCAAGACGGATCATCCATTATTCCTGAGCATGACGAAATGAACAGTGTGTTTGAACTACACAGGAACCCCACGAGTCAGAGTGATGGATCATTCATCGCTAGTGATCTTCTTTGTGATGTGTAAAAACCTGGTGTTTTCAAAAATACAGTTTAGTTGGACTATTATTTGTATCGTGGATAATGAGGCGGTTACATTCTAGTTTTTCCCTGTGTCGTCGCGTGACGAAAGGCCATTTAGTCACGATAAGCAAATAAGTAACAATCGATGCTCTTGTTTGCTATTTAAATTTCATTATTTTGTTTGTTTGTGCGATACATTCGACGTAGATAATCACAATTTGTGTATAATATATTTTGTGTAGATATTGTAGAAAGAAGAAGAAGAAATAAAGCTTAACGGCACTTTGGGCTCAAGAAGGCCATTCAGTGCCAAACAAGGATATAAAAGTAGTATCAAGAATGATAAAACCGCAAGTTCTACAATTAAAAATTTGTAGTGATATTGTAGGGGGTTCAATAGTATTGACCATGTTGTCAATCATTTCTCGATTAAAGAAGGCATGCCAAGTTTTGTTATCATTTTGTCTCTTGTGTAAAAACTGGTTGTTGCAGTGAGACCTGCAGTGACAACCCAATTTAACACTATGACACTTAACTTATATTCAATATTCAATATCCAATATATATTCAATATTCAATATATATCAACCATAATAAACGGGCATGCCAAAAACAGTTTAATCATCCCTTCTCCGATAACCGTATTCCATTGCAACTGACATATTTTCAACGAGAGAGACGAAAAAAAGACACTCCATCTGGAATATATTAGACGTCGTGTGTCACAATTATCTAACCCTGGTGGTTGCTATGGTATTCCACGTGTGATGGGTGAGGCACGTGGGTAGGAAAGGTCAGCTGTCTGTAATGAAACTGTCACATGAAAAGCAGACTGTAAATGTTTGTTGTACGTTGGTATTGGTAGATTCTATTGTATTGGGGTGTGACGACACTGGGACTGCCTAATGTTATATTAATATATGTCATGTTTTTGGTGGGGTTCTGGCAATAGGAATTCAACATGTTATTGTGATACAGATCTAATTGTTCTTGATATTATTTATTGCCTGAATTTTTTTACCTATAACACAAGTGAGCCAAACTTGTGCTGCAGCTGCAATTGTAACTAGCAGCAAAAAGCTGGTTATGAATTCATGACCTGGCTTGGCCTTCTGCAATTCGTTGATTGCATTCGGGTGGTGGGGGCATTACCCTAACCTCCGGAGAGTATGACATTTTAGGATTCGATATTTCTAACTGGTATAGACGAGATATAATGCTAACATTCCCAAAAATTGTTTTCACTGCAAATAATCGTAGGGTGCTAGTTATTATTTAGTGTTGGGTAAATTTAAAATATTCGAGTTTTGCTATTCTTCTGGAAAGGTTATATAATAGGTTTGCTATTGGGATCAATAATGTCTGGTATTTTTTTATTTGACAATGTATCAGTTCATTTTGTATTCATCTCATATGGGCGTTGCTATCCTTATTACCACCATAATATTTTCTGTTCAATTATTCGTCCTCAAAAGATTCGAATTACTTTGCCCTGATAATATTACAGGACATAGTAATTCTATTTCACCAGACGTGTTTAAACCATCAGTTGTAACCATCCTTGTTGAGGGACCATCCATACACTACAATACTCGGTTGTTCATGAATAATATATCACCTCATTAGCGGCTAAACGTTGTTGTATCTAATGACTTCATATGACTAACTCTATACTTTGGCCTAATATGTCATGAAAAGGAAGGTATTTCTGCACACTTTAAACAGCAAAATAGCCAGAATATTCAACAGATGTCCAATGAAGATGGATTGGGAAACACCAAAATGTTTATGACGAGAGCTCATCATGACAAAAAAGAGGACAGAAATAACAAAATTCTCTATGTACATATATCATGCAATATCATATGAGTGCACATCAGAATATTTCTTGGTATCAGGACACGATACAATAATGTATAATAATGTATAATAATGCCATCGATAATCACATTTCACACACTCCATCTCCATACAAACTTTCATGTATGAATCCACTGCCACTTGTTGTCCGTTGCATTAGTATACAGCCAGCGAGACTCGCTGCCATTGTTATGATGTCAAGCAACCCACGAGTCCAGCACTGCCACAACAGCCCATTTGTGACCTGGCAACAATCTGCTGATTGCGCTTCAAGTCCAGAGGTGCCACCGCCAGCTGCCAAGTGTTGCCTCAGGGGCACCAGTGGAAAAAGGGAGTTTGCCCAACTACTCCCTTTTTATATTTTCATAGTGGGGCCATTCAACTGAGCGGCTTATCTATACATAATTCTGGTAGATGATCCCATGAGGCATGAGTTCAATCAACCTGCCGTTTCTTTTTGTGAAATTTTCTTGATTGGATAATCTTGTCATAGTAATATGCTAATTCATTTTTTAACCCATAGCATATCACGTTTTGGTGTGATATACTATTCTCCGGTACAACTGTCCCATGTGGAATGGAATACATCACTAAAACCATCCTATGTATATATCCGTTTTAATGTCGGTCATTTGCATATGGAAGCCCGACCTCCAGAGATATATACATCAAAAAAAAAATTGTACCACGGGATAGGCACTATTTGTATTACACTGGCACTAGGATAGGCACTAGTTGTATGTGCCAGTCATGAAGTTGTCAATTAATTTAGCAATGTTACGCAGCCCAAGTTGTAATTTTGCATCACTATAAAGCAAACATTATGCAGTCGCTTGCTCATTCATGTATGATCATTGATGCAAGTTTCTCCATCAAGGCTGTGGAAATCACATGTATGGCCACCTTCTGAAATTATTCTGTACCGCACATATCATAATATATATACATACTCATACCAGGATAATGACGAATAGGGAATTGTGGTAGTTTCTAATAATTTCTGTTTAATAATTTTATGTGCTGAAAAATTTATGGTCTTAGCAATATCATCTCACATGGTATATGATGTATATGTTCTTTTGCGAGACCAGGATAATACATTGGACTACCCTGTCATAAGACAAACAAAGGACAAACCGATGTCCTTTGAGTGTAAAAAACAGTGTAAAAATAATTTGATGGACCGTATTACAAATTAGGACTCTTGAATGGCAGCAATAGACGTGGAATCAATACCCAGTATCAAGTATTCCGAGCAAACAAAACAGGGTCCGTTATCCAATCTCATAGTCCGGGGACAGAAAGTCATATCAGGCATACGAAGTGAGAGAAAACAAAAATGACAGGGAAACTCATGAACCCCCGTAAATGGCCATCAGGAGGTGAAATCAGGTGGGTTTTTA
Source organism: Terebella lapidaria (assembly GCA_949152475.1). Taxonomy (NCBI): domain Eukaryota; kingdom Metazoa; phylum Annelida; class Polychaeta; order Terebellida; family Terebellidae; genus Terebella; species Terebella lapidaria. Next base: position 33,551,217 of record OX424558.1, read on the forward strand.
GCCGTCCACACAATGACGTCGGATGCGTGTATAACAAAATATGTATTTACATTTGTTGATCTGAATTCTGGTCAGTGTCAGTTTACAAATTCAAGTTTGTGTATATTAGCTATAATTGAGTTGGGTGTCGAATTTTACAAGAGAGGCAACCTTCCCCCAGTCAGTGAAGCCCTTATCATGTATAACTTCTGTAGCGTTGTTGACTTCATGTGATTATTAGTTTTCTGGGAAGTTACTACAACACGTCCACGAAACGCCACACAAATTAGGTTGGTATATCTTCATTTGGGTGAAGTCCCAAAGGACCTTCGCTATTTGGTCGACTGGTATACGTTCTCTATATCTTGCCAGCTATATACCTGCAACACAAAGGGGGCTGCTCGAGAACTAATCAAGGGGAGTTCGTAAAAAAATCAGTCTATTCAGCGTTTATCGGTCCACTGTTGGTGGTGTGGACCAAATACTTTTGTGAATTTGGTAGGTTGGTACATGTAGTAAGGAAGGAGTAATTATTCTGAGGTCAATTCAGTTGGTGACTGTTCGTGTCCTAAAATGTTATTCCGTACGCTGGTATATTAGACGCTGTTGTGTCAGCTCTTCTTTGTATGCAAGAAAATATATATGCTGCAATATTACTGAATCGTCTTCGTTGTTTTTCTTCATCTAAATATGAACAATGATCAATGAAGAAATATATCATTGTGCAGTGCACATTCATGGAGGAGCCCTGATATGGAATGAAGTGTAAATGTACTGTGACAGTGAAACACATCGCCACTGCAACTGTTGTTGATTAGGATACCCAGTACACCATCAGCCATTGTTTTCTTGCAATCATGACTACTATCATGTTGTTAAGTACGATCTACCATCCCGTAGTAGTGCGCTTCTGGAGAGCTCCGGGAATCTTATTTCAAGCTCCCATTTGCATCTCGTGGGACTCTGCTGTCATTATGAGTATTCTAACTCAGAATAAAACGACTTTGTCATAAACTCATTATTCCTTGGTATTACATCAAATGGCTGTGACGTGAGCAATTAGCGGAAGATGTTGCCTAGTTAATGACGCATAGTGGCATGCCACTTTTGGGATAAATGGAGTAAAAGTAACGATCTCTGTAACAAACGTTTTATGACCAAAACCAGTAAGCATATCAAACAACAAAGATGGTGACATTTTGTAAAACATACGATTACATGGAAAGTTCCAAGTCACCTTTATGAAATGAAGCCTATTACCGCTCAGTATAAAATGTTGACGCTGCCAATGGAAGTCCTAACAGAAAATGAAGTCAAATAAGAGAGAAGCCGGACCGAAAATTCATATCTGAAGTCACACTAAATATAAATATTTTTATTGTACGCCAGATAGAAATTATGAAAGTCGGAGACCCACACGATTATGGACCCATTAGAATTTTATACCGGGAACTCAAATTTCGCAAAATTATGTTTTGTGATGAATGTCCATTGGAAATGATATGGTAAATGATTCAAAAGTCTTGTGGCATCTGTCATATATCCTTGATCAGAAAGCGATCCTTTAGTTTGGAGTGCATTGCATGATAGAAATACAATTGCACATTGGAAATACGATTCCTTGAGGAGCTTTAAGTAACTTTTTTAAGGTGTGTGCAGTATATTTCGACAACTGTGTGTGATTTCTTTGGAATGAAATCCAAGGGAAAATTTGATCCATGTTGCCCTCACAAATCTGTGTCGAGTGTTATGGGGCCTACTTTATATTTTACACGGTTATCCTCGATTCAGAAACTTCTAGAAGTTAGTTTTATGTTAGAGTAGCCTCTTTATGAGATAAAATGGGATGATTTGATTTAATCAGGAGTTACAATATTCCACGGTTTACATTAGTTTCACCATAAGAAAACAATCCATTATTTTCGAGCATGGTGACATAAAGGAAACAAATAATTGGTTTGTTTAAACATCTGTAGCACGTATGAGACACATTTGATCAAGCTTTTGCACTGGTAATCTTGTAAAGAATAGGAATAGTGTATATATATGTATCATGTCGTGTGTGTCACGTGGTTTTGGAATACAATACTTATAATAGCTTCCATACTATTTTTATCAAGGAAGTTAGCATATTTCATTTATCACTTTAAACTCCACACCAAACACAATTGTGCATCACAGATTGAATGACCATCCTCATAACGCACACGAGAATGTTTTGCGGACGTCCCAACCATGCCGAGAATGACTTTATCAATGACGTCTTCTTTGGTATTCTTGTGTCCTGGAAATTGCAAATAAAAACACTGTGCTCGCCGTGCATGCACCTAATTAGTAGAAGATGCCTGCTTTCCAATTCGCCAATGGGGTTACTACAACTACGACCTTTGTCAGTGCCGTTTGTTTGCATGATTTGTGAATGAACACAAAACACACAGAATTGCGGTAACAAAAAATGGACAAATGCGTTTACAAAAATTGACAAAAGCTTTTTTTCTGTAGGTGGAGTGGGAAGGGGGTGAAATGTTGAAAGTATGATATTTTTGGGTTCGCTACGAACAAATCTGGGTGTGTGGCATGTTTCTGAGTGAATGTAATTGTAGCATGTTGAAGGGCCTTTAGGGATCCACCTAACATTACTCGCCATCTTTGAATAACCCTTACCAAGCGAAAATACTGCATGCTAAATTATTACCGTTTACCGAACGTTTTCCTGCACCATTTATTATTTTCTTACCCCCACGAAAATAACTTGGTCAATGTTGGCGAAAGCTCATAATCTTACGATAATTAGAGTGGGATGACTTGTTTCCCTGTAAGAGGCCCTGTAATTGATGACAAAAATTTGAGTTTTTGTGTGTGTGTAAAAAGCTAAGCCTGACTGAGAAAAAGTACAAGAGCGCGTGAACGCCACAGATTTCCCAGTGGAGCGCTGTTGAACATAGTCACGATCATTAGTGCATCACATGCCCAAAGGAAATCGAAAGCCCAAAGCTCCTTGTGAAGACAACCTTTGACCCCATGTTTTTATTTCATATGATCATTAAGGGTCACATTGAACTGTTCACTATGGACTGGTCCTTTTGTTGGATATCTTTATTATTTTATATATGCGTCGCACCCGGTTAAGATCAACAAAGATCAACAAAGAATGATCTGGAGTATATATATATTTTACACATGCAGAATATGAAGACAAGATATTGATTGTAGACATCAAGATCGCATATTAAGGATTAATTGCAGGTAGCTGACAATGGCGTTGAAAAGTGAACCCATATTTGTTGCTGTTGAAGAAAATAGGTTCATAAACACAGTAGGGCACGAGTGATGAGTCTTGAGGCTATATTTCCCATTAATAGTAATGACGGTGTTGTCAATCATTCCCCCTACAGAAGGTATGCCGAGATTTTTTTCTTTCTCTGTTGTGAACTGCTTGGAATGAACACATGACCCATTAAAATACATGTTACATGCGGGAATCGCGTCTGGCTGTGTTTAGAATCCACCCATAGTCTCGAGTCCCAATTAGGCTTGTCATCCGGAGAAACAGGTGTCACGAGACAAAATATCACCCGTTGATGGACACAAAATTCTTTTGGGGTCATATATTAAGTGTTCATTAATATATGCTCTTCTCCTGGTTCTCCACACGTGTATAAGACCTGAAGGACAGTGTTGGCCATGTATATTTACTTGTTGTAAAGTCGTTTACAGCAACATTTATAGCAATGTTGTATAGTGGAACAGAAGTGAAATGAATGTTTTTGTGTGAACGATACTACATTCAATATCAGGTAAATATCTATCGAGTGTCGAACACATCTCACTCGAGTAGTGTAGGTCATTAATGGAACTCATCACCGAGGCATATACTAAAATGTAGGAAAGTAGTCATCATCTCGTACTTAACATATTTCCATCACCATCAATAAAATTAATTTTAGCATTTCCCCACTAGGGAGTCTGCACTCAATGCACTCTACAAAATAATGTCTCACACTCCATAATCAAATCTTTCCCAGACGAAAGCTTATCTTCAATCAATATGTTGTCCGCATAACGTACTAAGTAATAAAACATATCAAAATGCACTCAAGAAAACAATGTTTCAATTGTTAATCTTTTTCTCACACTCCATGATGAAATCCTTCCCAGACGATGTGACATACTAAATAATAAAACATATATTAAAATGCAGCCTAGAAAATAATGTTTCAATTGTTAATCTTTTCTCACACTCCATGGTCAAATCCTTCTCAGACGAAAGCTTATCTTCAATCGAAATGCCACCCTCGTAACGTACAAAGTAATAAAACATATTAAATTTAATTTGTCTGATAGCACCTGACTCGATGCCACTCCCACGTCGTTCATTGCAACAAGATTGCTTCCAAAACAGTCGCTGTTTTGTGTTTTGTCAATAGTACCTGAGTGGAAATAGCTTCAAGTTGGCTGCAGTGAACACACTAGGACTTCATTTTTCACTTTGTTACTATATTTGTGATGATTCTAGGCACTGTAAGCAAAAAAAAACGCATCCCGAAAATAAGCCACTGATATACAGCATTCCCCTCCCGAACCAAATTCACTGCGACTGACGCAACATCAACTGTTGATATAAAAATCAGACACCACTGGGACTCAGTATATCAGGCGTCATGTGTCACAATTAACAAACCCCTTTCCTCAGAGGTGGTTGCTATGGGATTCCATGTGTGAGGCACATGGGTATTAAAGGTCAGCTGTCCATAATGGAACTGTCAGAAGAAAAGCAGGCTGTAAATGTCTGTTACGTGTACCTTTGTATTGTTAGATTCTATTGTTTTGGGGATGTGAAGACACTGGGACATTCTACTGTGATAATAATATATGTTATGCTGTTGGTGGGATTCTGGCATTCTGGCATCAAAATGCTATTGTGATACAGATCCCATTGTTCTTACCATTATTGTATTAGCTCAATTTATTTAATCATAGAACACAAGTGAGCCAAGCTTCTCCTGCAGCTGCAATTGTACCTAATAACAAGAAATTGATATTGGATTCCTGACATGTCTTGTCCTTCTGCAAATTTGATGATTGCAATCGGTGGTGGGGGCCTTAGTTCCACCTTTCCTCGTGAGGAAGCGTACTTTCTGGGGAAAGTATAAATTTTATGATTCGGTACTTCTGACAGATATGGAGGGTATATAATAACAATAGTCCCCAGAAATTGTTATCGTTTTTTGTAAATATTTGTAACGGTATAGTTAGTATTTTATGTTGGGCCAGTTTAAAATATCCAGGTTTTGCTTTTAGTCTGGAAATGTTATATTTAATATTTGCTACGGAGGTCAATAATGTCCGGTTGTATCCGTTGTTTCTGATTTGATGGTTACATAAAAATGCATTGTATATTAGATCATTAATCCAACAAATTTCCCATCAATCTGCTAGTTTACTATGTATTAATCTAATATGGTCATTGTTGTCGTTATTACTACCATAATTTCCCCGCTTCAATAATGTAAAAAATACATAGTAATACTATTTCACCAGACGTGTTTAAGCCATCAGTTGTAATTCCATGCTGGGACAATCCGGAAACAACAAAACTCTGTTATCCATGAATAATATATCACATCATTAGCTGCTTCACGTTGTTATACCTTATCACGTCCTATGACTAACTCTACACTGTGGCTTAATATGGCATGAAGAGGAAGGAAGTTGGGCACACGCTGCACTTCGCAATATAGTCAAACTATTAAACAGATGTTTCCCAATGAAGATGGATTGGAAAGCACCAAGCTGTTTATGACGAGATCTCATGATGAGCGAAAAAAGAGAAAAAGTATATAAAAAAAATCCACTATTTATGTAATATTATATGAACGCACATCAGGGTATTCTAAGGAGTGTGGCCCCTTGCATCAGTATAGAACCAACGAGACTAAGGCAACAACTTGTAGCATTGCATAACAGTCCATTTGTGACCTGGCAACAATCTGCTGATTGCACTTGCATTGTCAGAAGTGCCACCGCCAGCTGCCCAGTGTTGCCGCAGAGGTACCACTGGAAACGGATTTGCCCAACCATCCCGTTTGCCATTCACCTCATCGGTTTATCTATACCTAATCCTGGTAGATGATCCCATGAGGCGTGGGTTCAGTGAACCTGCCGTTTCTTCTTACGAACTTCTTTTGGTTTGAGAATTTTGTCATCGTGACATTTTGCTTCATTTTCTACCCCATCACGTTTCGGTATGATATAATTTTCTCCTGTACAATTCCATTCCCACGTGGAATGGAACACATTATTGTTTTAGTACTACACAATAGTTTTTAGCTGTAGAACTCTGTTTTGGTGCCATTCATGATGTTATCAATTAATCTAACAATGTTGCTGAGCCCAAGTTGTAACTTTTGCATCACTGTAGAGCAAAAATTGTATAATCATTTGCTCATATGAGCAATGATGCATGTGTCTCCATCAAGGCTCTGGAAATACTAGTTAGGCCACCTTATGAAGTATTTGATTTGATTTTTATTTGATTTATTCGGGTTCATACATACAAAACATTACACATACAGTACATGACGATGACAACTAGTAATGTTACAAAGGTATAGGTATGGTTAGATATACGGGTTGAATTTAAGTAATATATATAAGTATTTTACACAGTAAGAGGTGTGATTGAGTAACACATGGTAATGTTCTATTATTGAAAGACATACGAACCAGATGGTAACTTGACACACATAGAACCCAGGATAGGACACAAAGGTCTACTGACTTATTTCCAGTGTCGCCCCTTTGCTCATATGAGCAATGATGCACGTTTCTCCATCAAGGCTCTGGAAATACTAGTCAGGCAACCTTATGAATTATAGTGTACTGCACATATAACATATATACATACCAGGATGATGGTGAATGAGAATTGTTGTATTTTCTAATAATTTCTGTTGAATAATTTTCTGTGCTATGAACTTTATGTGCTTAGCAGTATATATCATATCATATAGTAAGTTATCTTTATGCTCTTTTTGCGAGACCAGGATAATACAATGGAAACTACTCTGTCACAGGACAAACAAAGGAAACACAAAGGTAGCAACAAGTAATTGTATTACAAATTAGGAATCTTGAAGTTATTGAATTACAAATTAAGACTCTTGGGAGTTGCTCCTCAGTCAGAAACATATTAACGTATATCATACATCAATGGACGGTTTTACACCAGGGATGTATTTACAGTAGGTGATGTGAATTCTGGTCAATATCAGTTTACAATGTCAAATGTGTCTATATTGGCTATAATTGAGTTTGGTGTCAAATTTTACAAGAAAGGCAACCTTTCGCCAGCCTGTGAAGCACTAGCTATATATAATTTTCTAACGTTGTTGGCTTCATGTGATTATTAGTTTTGTTGGAAGTTACTACAACACGTCCACGACACGCCACACAAATTAGGTTGGTATATCTTCATTTGGGTGAAGTCCCAAAAGACCTCCACTATTTTGTCGACTGGTATACGTTCTCCATATATTGCCAGCTATATACCTACAACACAATGGGGGCTGCTCGAGAATTAATCAAGAAGAGTTCGTGATAAAATTCAGCCTATTCAGCGTTTATCGTTCCACTGCTGGTGGCTTGGACCAAATACTCTTGTGAAATTGGTGGGTTGTAGTAAGGAAGGAGTAGCTATTCTGGGGTCAAGTTGGTGACTGTTTGTGTCCTAAAATTTTATTCCGTCCACTGGTATATTAGACGCTATTGTGTTAACTCTTTTTTGTATGCAAGACAAAATATATGCTGCAATATTACTGAATCGTCTTCGTTGTTTTTCTTCATTTGAATATGAACAATGATCAATGAAGAAATATATCATTGTGCAGTGAACATTCATGGAGGAACCCTGATTATGGAATAAATTGTAAATGTCATGTGACAGTGAAACACATCGCCACTGCCAGTCTTGTTCATTAGAATATGCAGTACACCATCAGCCATTGCTTTTATGCAATCATCACTGCTATCATAATGTTAAGAACGATCTAATATCCGTAGTAGTGCGCTTCTGGAGCTCCAGGAATCTTATTTCGAGCTCCCATTTGCATCTCCTGGGACTGTGCTGTCATTGTGAGTTTCCTAACTCAGAATAAAACGACTTGGTCATAAACTAATTATTCCTTGGTATCACATCAAATGGCTGTGACATGTGCAATAAACGCATAATGTTGCCTAGTTAATGACGCATAGTGGCATGCCACTTTTGGGATAGATGGAGTAAAAGTAACGATGTCTGTAACAAACGTTTTATGACCAAAACCAGTAAGTATATTAGACTACAAAGATGGTGGCATTTTGTAAAACATACGATTACATGGAAAGGTTCCAAGTCACCTTTATGAAATGAAGCCTATTACCGCTTAGTATAAATTGCTGATTTTATACTAGATAATAATAGAGAAACCGGACCAAACATTTATATCTGAAGTCACACTAAATATGAATACTTCTATTGTATGCAAAATAGAAAAAAATGCAAGTCTCCGTAGACACACATGATTATGGAACTATTCGAATTTTATACCGGGAACTCAACTTTCCCAAAATTATTACATTTTAATATAATGAATGATTCGAAAGGCTTGTGACATCTGTCATATATCCTGGATCAGAAAGCGATCCTTTAGTTTGGAGTGCATTGCATAATAGAAAAAAAACAATGGGGTACCTGCTGATGCAATTTTCTTTTGGAGCTCTAAAACAATCTATTATACCCAAGAAGTACAAAAAACGGCATGCCCACTGTCTGCATTATGCAAAAACAAACAAACAAAATCTGACGTTATTACGCTTTTGTATGTATTTGGCAGAGTAGACTGTTTCTATGGTTTATCTATACCTGAATCACATGATGGCGATCATGTTGGCAAAAAGAAACCTCATTACACATTAGAAATACAATTCCTTGAGTAGCGTTAAGTATCTTCCTTAACGTGTGTGCAGTATATTTCGACAACTGTGTGTGATTTATTTGGAATGAAATCCAAGTGAAAATTTGATCCATGTTGCCCTCACAAATCAGTGTCAAGTGTTATGGGGCCACTTTATATTTTACACGCTTATCCTCGATTCAGAAACATATAGAAGGTTGTTTTATGTTAGAGTAGTCTCTTTATGGGATAAAATAGGATAAATTGATTTAATCAGGAGTTACAATATTCCACAGTTTACATTAGATTCACCGTAAAAAAAACATGCATTATTTTCGAGCATGATGACATGAAGGACAAAAATCATTGGTTTGTTTAAACATCTGTAGGCACGTATAAGCCACATGTGATCAAGCTTTTGCTCTGGTAATCTAGTAAAGAAGATTAGGAATAGTATATATAGTATACATATATGAATCATGTCTTGTGTGCCACGTGGTTTTGGAATACAAATACATGTAATAACTTCCATAATATTTTTGTTAAGAGTTTGGAAGCATATTTCATTTAGCACCATGATATAACTTCACACCAAACCCAATTGTGCATCGTAGATTCAATCACCATCCTCATGACGCACACGAGGATGTTTTGTGGACTTCATAATCATGTCGAGAATGTTATTATCATTGACGTCTTCTCTAGTGTTTTTTCGAAATTGCACAAACGATCGTGCTCTCCGTGAATGCACCTAATTAGTCGAGGGTGCCTACTCTTCTACTGCATCAACGGGGTTATACAACCAAGACCTGTGTCAGCGCAGTGTGAATGATTTGTGAATAAACACAAAACACACATAAGTTCAGTAAGTTCATGGGGAGTGATTTCCTTCTGGGTATGAAAAGCTGAGACTCACTTCGAAAAAATAGAAGACCACATGAACGCTACAGATTTCCCAGCGGAGCGCTGTTGAACATAGTCATGATCATTAAATGCATCACGTGTCCACAAGAGATCGTAAGCGTACGTTCCATGTGAGGGCAATGTTTGACCCTGCGGTTTCTTTTAATTTTCGTATGGTCAAGAAGGCTCAAGTTGACCTGTTTAGTATCGACTGCTGCTTTCAAAGGCTATCTTTGTTTATTTTGTCTGTGTGTCACATCCCGTTAATATCAACATAGATCTACAAGCAATAGTCTGGGGTGTAAATATTATAGACAAAGACTGTGAAGTGTTGCAAATTAAGAATTAGTTACAGGCAGCAGACAATGGCGTTGAAAGGTAAAGTCAGGAAGTCAGGAACAAAATAAGAAAGCAGATTAAACAGATTATAGGTTCATAAACACAGTAGGGCACGAGTGACGAGCTTTGAGGCTATATTTTCCATGAATAATAATGACGGTGATGTCAATCATTTTCACCCACAGAAGGTACGCCGAGATTTCGTTTGTTTCCTTTTTTGTGAACTGCGTGAAATGAACACGTGACTCCTGAGAATATATGTTACATGCGGGAATTACATCTGCCTGTGTTTAGACCCCACCCATAGTCTTGATTCCAATTAGACTTGTCATCCTGGGACAATCTATCACCACAATAGACACATAAACAATTCATGGCGGTGCTTATATGAAATGTTGTGTAATAAATGTTCTCCTGGTGTTGAGCACGTTTACTAGACTTGACCATATATATTTACTTGTAATGTCGTTCAAGAATAGTAGCAATGTTGCATAATGGTGCAGAAGATAAATTAATATATTTCTGCGATCGAGCCTCAATGGAATATCGATTAAATGTCTATTGTGTATAGAACACTTCTCAACCGGGTATTATATGTCTTATTAGTCTTTTTCTCACACTTCATAAACAAATCTTCCCCAGACGAAAGCTTATCTTCAATCGATATGTCGCCGGCGTGAACACTAAGTAACACAAGAGATTAAATTTAATTTGTCTGATAGCATCTGACTCGACGCCACTCCCACGTCGTTTTTTCAACTATAGTGTTTCCAAAACAGTCGCTGTTTTTTATTTCCTCAACACGAAGCAGCCGTCACAAAATACCTAAATGAAAATAGCTTCAAGTGGGCTGCAGTGAAACACTACGACTCAATTAATAACTATGTAACTATATTTGTGATGATTCTAGCAAACAGACTTGTCCCGGAAATAAGCCACTGATATACAGTATTCCCCTCTCCCATCCCAAGTTCAATTCGAGTGACCCAACATCAACTGCAGAGAAAAAACTCACAGAACCTCCGCTTTTCAGAGGAGGTTGTTATGAGATTCACCTGTGTGGTGTGAGACTTATGGGTAGAAAAGTCAGTGCTTTCAGAAGTCAGTGCTTTCAGACTTATGGGTAGAAAAGTCAGTGCTTTCAGAATGTGTATAATGTTGATAAAGCGCTATATAAGGACCGATTATTACTATCATTATTATTATTATTATTATTATTATTATTATTATTATTATTAATATAACAATATATTTGTCTGGTGGTATGTATATACTTGCGTAAAATATCTTAAGAACTGCATAGTTTACCGGCTTGCGGGAATCATCAATTTCTCGTTTCCCATGGATAATCAAATTTCACATGACTCAGGTCTTGGCTACACTAGCCATCAGTGTTTACCACCCTTGCCTTTCATCAGTATACGGCCAGATAGGCTCACTTGCCTGCCATTTTTACAAGGGGACCAGTGAAGCAGTGTCCATTTGACCCCGAAACAATCTGTTGATTGTGCTTTTATCTTTGAGGTGCCACTGCCACCTGCGCAGTGTCGCTCGGGGCATCGATGGAATCGGGCCGAGTACCCGTCTTCTTATATTCATGTGGTGGTAGGGTAGAGGGGAACAAAACGCCCATATGGGCGTTCTACCGCCCTCTATCTTACTATTTACCATATGCGTTGAACTGAAAACGCCCTTGGTATGATTCACAAAATTCATTTTTGCGAATGTGATCTTGCAGACGAACAATGAAGATTACCGCAATGTGCAAACCTAAAGAATAAATTAATGGCAAGAACGTAACCACCCGTTCACGATCCAGAAGGCTACTGATGGTATTGATGTGGCTTATATTGAAAAAATATCCAAATACCTAAATGTATATCCAATTCAATCCTGAAGACTAATTTGCTCAATTTGTATACAAGAAATTTTGATTTGATTGATTTTCTCGTAGTCTGCCACGATTGGTGACAAATTGATCTCGAATTGTTTTCTTGATTACTTTGCTTCCTTGTTCATATGTCCGTGAAAACGCTCTGTGCTGTTCGGATATCATTTTCAGATATATCTGTCTATTCCTTAGATCAATTCGTTTGATATTATATTTTGATATGGCGGTTGTCTCTCGGAAACAGATTGATATGGTAATCGATTCGAAAAAGTAGCAATCATTCATCCTGGAGAGCAACAGGCGAGTAGAATTATGCGCAGAAATCCAATTCATCTTGCAGGATAGCAAAAAGTGCCTATTTTGTAATACCGAGATCTACGCACCTTGGTATACATACAAAATGCATACATTTTGACTGTCTCTTACATTATGTGTAAGCTTTTCACCGACACACTGCAATACAATAGGAAAACATTTTAAAACCAGTATAAACCAGATTTTTAGTATTTGAAACACAAAAAAGAAGCATGATTTAGCAAATATTCATAATAAAAGCCACACTGGCCTACCATCTCGACTAAATTATCAGGCACGGAGACTGTGGATAATATAATTGTTTCTATAATTGTAGCGTGGGTGCAATATTATACAACGGGAATAAATGCAGGATTTTTGACTGACTGATAGAAGGATATCATGAGTTTTTGCAGATAGTGCCTGAAACCTGGCGACTGGAGAATGAAATTTGTAATAATCATTCATTGGTCGGCCATTGCTATTTTGCCTACTTTTTTCAGTTTTGCCTCTGGTTATAAAAATATCCACCAGTTATTTGTATTGAAGTAGCCTCTTTGTTGGATAAATTGAGTTAATCAAGGGCTGAAATAATTTCCGCAGTTAGTTTTAGTTTTACGGAGACGACTCATTCATCAGTCCTGAGCATGATGAAATGAAATTTGGAAAAATCAGCGGTTTATTTGAGCCATCGCAGGAACGCCAAAAGCCATATTGACAGATCATTCTTTCACAGCTATGAATCTCCTACATAATTGGAATGATATATACGATTGTTTTTAAAAAAGAGCTCAGTAAAGTAACACCATCTACATGGATAACAAGTGGGAAGAAATATTTAGATACATGGGATTCTAATACGCAAGTTGCACACTTATGATCCGCAATTATCTGGTTCAAGCCTAACTTTTTGCAATTTGGAAAAGTTCTTTTCATCTCCATAGTATCTTCGAGAGAAAAACAGTAGGCCTTCATCTGGAGCACTTCTATTATCATGCGGTATTTTTGTCTCCTCAGGAAATTGTAATGAGGCTTTTGCTCTCTGTGCATGCACGTAATTAGTCCAGGGCACTCACCAATTTCCAGTTGTTTTGACATAGCTACAACAGCTACGGCCCTGGTCGGTGCCCTGAACAGAGAATCAAACGTTTGTACTAAAGGAAAATTGGACGGAATGTGTAATCGACTCACTGTTATTTGTTGCTGAAATGTTCGATATTTTGTGCACACCATAAATAGATGTGTGTAATTGCAAAATGTTACAAAGTTCATGACTATCCATCATTTACCATCGTCAACTCATCTACCATCAACAACTCATGAACTCACTCTATGTCCTCTTTGTACACATGGTACAACGCTTGCCAACATCACTGCACCATTAATTATCACCATTATTTAAAAAATTGTGAAAACGAGGTCGAATTATTATAAGTTCTTATGGTGACAAGCAGTTTATGAGTAAAAACTACACAATATGAGTGACGAGGCTATACTTCTTATGAATGACAAGGACGCCATTGTCAATCATTTTCGCCTACAGGATTCACGCCATATTCACCCTTTTCTGTGGAAATGATACATCACCGGTGAGAATATGTTACGTGCGGGAATCACATCTGGCCATGTGTAGACCCTACTGTAGTCTCTAGTCTCTAGTCACCATTAGGCTTGTCATCCATGGAAGCAGGAGTCATGAGGCAACATATCACCACATAAATATTTGAATATGGAGCTGATATGTGATACATATACTTTTCTGGTGTCATACATATGTGTTACATCTGAGGAACTGTGCTTGCTCATTTGTTGCGATACTATTAGGTGTTGTGTGAATCCATTTTATTACTCCATTCCAAATTTACAAAAACAAATTGAATAGACATTGTATGAGGCTTGTATAATTTGATTGATACGTCATATATATACTCATTCGCAATATACTCTAAACATAGAAGTGTCCATTCTCTTCTCACAGCTCCCACACTATAGTTCAAGTCATATTCAGCGCTCACTCACTAGGCACTCCACACTCAATTCACCCTACAAAAATGTCAGAATTATTCATCTTTCTCTCACACATCGTAATCGAATCTTTTCCAGACGACAGCAAATGTTGAATAGATATGTCACCTTTGTAACCTACTAAGTAACAATATATAATAAATTTAATTTGTTTGATAGCAGCCGAATCGACACCACTCCCACGTCTTTCTGGGCAATTGAATTACTTCCTAACAGTCTTTGTTGTTTTATTTGCCTGATTGAAACAGTCTAACACTCTTGAAATTATATTTTGAAAGAGCAAGTTGAGGGGGCTGGACTGAAAACAACTTAAATTGACGCTATAATATTTATATCATGATCAAAAAAGTAGACCAACGAATACGTCCCAAACACATTCCATTGAGACATACTGCCCCTCTCTCTGTCTCTCATAACTTGTGTCCAATACGACTGGTGCAACATTATCTACAGGGAAAAGAACTGCGAGTGGGTATATCAGAGGTCGTGTGTCACAATTATCTAACCCCTTTCCCAGAGATGGTTGCTATAGGATCCCACCTTGCTGTCATCAGGCACACGGGTAGGAAAGGTCAGCCGTCCAAAATGGGACTGTCACAACAGAGCAGATTGTAAATGTCTGTTGTACGCTGGTATTGGTTTCTGAGCTGGTTCGTTGTTGACTGTGGAAGGTAGATTTTATCCTTTGGGGATAGGGAGAGGCGGGGGCATCCTTGAATCATGAGATTTTATGTCACATTTTTAGATTATTTTATACTAAAATAATGATTGTGCTACTGATGATTATACATGCATGATATGGAGTGGGATTGTTAGTTCCACCTTAAGCCGTGAAGACACCCATAGAGTATGAACACTCTATGGGTATAGGCTTTTATCTGGTTTCCCATGTTTGCAAAATGAATCAGTCACAGTAATCTTTTTCCAAGTAATAGCTATGGTATGGTTATAGTTTCGTTTCCGGCAAAACAGATAAACGGGTTATTACGTTATTCACCAGACAGTCTATATAAAGCATCTCCTTGAATTGGAGAACAGTACCAAATAATCTCGGTTGCAATCGATAATCAGATTTTACACAAGCCAACACCCAATACAGTCTTGTATAATTATTATTTGACCCCACTGACCACCAGTGGCCACAACCCTGGCGCCTTGCATTGCTACAAGGAACGAGAGTGGTTCGTCACTGACGACAGATCCATTCGTGACCTGGCAACAATCTGCTAATGACGCTTCAATGTCAAAGGTGCCGCCGCCAGCTGCCCAATGTTGCCTCGGGGGCTCCAGTGGAATTTGCCCAACGCCCACCCTTTTATATTTAAATAGTACGGCAGTTTACATCAGCGGCTTATCTTTTTTTATCTTGCCAGATGATCCTATGAGACATGAACCTATTATTTTCTTTTGAAAACATTCCTTGGTTTGTGGATCTTGTCATGTTAATATTTTGCTCAATTTTCTACCCCAACGGATGAAACATTCCAGTGCCTGAGATCAAGAAAAAAGTAAAACACTTTGCACTAACTGCAAAGGTGTAGCACATATTTTTATAATGGCGATATTTGTGATTGCCTTCCCCCTCATAAAGCAAGACCTCATAGGTGTACTACTGATTAGTTTGCAAAACCATTATGTATGCACTGTTCCATTTTTTTTCTTCCATTGCTCACCATTGTTATAAAATACAATCATATAAATAGTGTAATTTTACTGGCTGATTGTTCCCTCATTGTGTCAACTCGTAATCTTGATATGCGACACAACTTTAACCATTATTTCGAGATTTTTGTCTTCCATGATTTTTCGATTTTTTTGTCTTATATGATAGTACCACTATTGTTTCTCTATATGTTCTGTTCTCTAGATTGCTAGGCAATCCTAATATCCACATCAGAATACCAATATACCGATATAAACTTTTACGACCGACTACTGAACTGGTACATTCTATATCAAATTGCTTTTTACTATTATTGCAGCCTCGGTTCTGAATTAGTGCATCGGTGTCAAAGCAAGAAAAATGTCGAATTGTATTCTCGCAAAATCAATGATGCAAGTTCATCAATCGTGGATAGGGATAATATCTATTTGATGCTGAACAGAATCTTCCGTAATGTCGAAACATAACGGACGCATAAACTATAATGTGCCTTTATACCTTTATTGAAGGTATACACTATCTCCCATAGTGACTCATAGAACACAATCCATGAATTACCCCAGTATAAGACAAATTGCATAATGGGAACACTGTTACAATACATCAGCATATCATGTTACAAATTGAAACTCTCCACTCCTTGCGGCAGCGATAATGATTACTCAAAAGGTGTATCAAAGAAAAGTTGTTTTTTGGGGTGGAGGCCGGGGAGGGATATTCTGCAAAATATCAAGTGCTTTCAGTGACTACCACAACAGATGAAGAATTCAGGTTGATATCTTTTCAAATACTCGGTGGAATAGATGCTCTTTATACATGTAATTGAGTTGGGTCTCTACTGCAAAGTACAACCTTTCTCAAAATGTGTTTGTGGCTTTTCGATTCATTTGATCATCAGTTTTCTTGAAAGTTACTAAATAAGACCGACGAAACACCGAACACATGGGGCTGGTACAACTTCATTTGGACGAAGTCTTGCATGACCTTTGGTATAAGTTCTTCATATATTGCCAGCTAAATATCTGCACACAATGTAGGCAGTTAGAGTATTAATCAAAGAGAACTCATAAAAAGTCTGTCCAATGTTCATAGTTTCTCATTTTATGGCGTTGTCCAAATTATGTTCTAAATTTGGTACGTTGGCAGTGCAGAATGAAGTAGCTCTTCTAAAGGTCATGTCTGTTTGCCACAATTTGTGTCTTCGAATGCTATTATATCTACTGCATAATGGACTATATTGCGTTAACGTGTCTTTGTACCCAAGAAAATATATTACCCCGTATGTTATTGCAGCAGCTTTGTTGTTTGATTCACCTGAATATATCCAGCGATCAATGACCAAATTTATCAATATGCATTGTACGTTGCCTATTGGAGGTTCGCCTTAACGCTTTCCATCATTGTATTGTCTGTGAACTTTTCCCAGACAGTGTATCATCGATTATTATTTATTCTAAGTGCAAACTCGTGTAGAGATCGTGATGATGAAATGAAGTGTAATGTCCTGTTGAGACAGTTAAACAGATCGCCATTGCAACTCTGATTCATTGGGATACCCGCTGCACAATGAGCCATTGCTTTTATGCAATCAACAATAGTATTATGGTTCTGGTGCTGGTTTACCATTCGTAGTAAAAGCTCCCATTTGCATATTGTAGAACTCTGTCGACGTTATGAGGATGCTAACTCAGAATAAAACGACTTGGTCATAAACTATCTATTCCTTAGTATCACATGAAATGACTATGGCGCGAGCAATAAGCGGATAATGTTGCATAGTCAACTGCGGGTAGTGGTACACCCCTTGAATGGAAGGATAGATGGAGTAAAAGCAAGTACCTATGTAGAAGACGTTTTATGCCCATTGACAGTAAAGCGTATTATGAAGATGATGACATTATTGAAACAAATGACACGGGAGTGTTGCAAGTCGAACATATCGTACAAACTATTTGAGACTTTTGCCTTTGTTTCACCAGTTGCATCATTATACCACGGTTGTGTTGGAAATGGCATTACGAATAATATTGCTAATATTAATTGTTTTCATTCCAAAGTGACGAACAACATTACCTACTATTCAACAACCCGGATATTCCGGTTCGTGTGTAGATTCACCAGTGTGCATGTACTCAAATTATATACAGGAAACTCAATATGCGCCAATATTAGTATGTATTATTGATATGCTGAATGTCTAATGAAAACAGATGTACATGGTGTACCATTGAAAATAGTATTGCTTTATGTATCTTTCATATATGCCTGAACAAATGTGTAATCCTTCTTTCTGGAGTGTGTCGCTCATCAAACGTGATGTACAATTACGTAACTAGAGTTTGGAATATATTTTGATAGCATTATAACATTTTAATTGGAAGGAAAACCGAGTGAAAATCTGACTCAAGTTGCCCTCGAAAATCCGTGTCAAGTGTTATCGGGCCCAAATTATTTTTGTACATAGTTATCCTCGATTCAAAAATATCTAGAAGATAGTGTTTCTGATGGAGTAGCCTCTTCAAGGCATTAATTGATTCAATCAAGGGCTAAATCATTCCCTCAGTTTGTATTGGTTCTACCAAGATGAATAATCCATTATTCGTGAGCACAGCGACATGAAGTACAAAAAGAATTCACAGTTTGTTTGAACGACTGCGGGAAACCTGTAAGCCACATTGATAGATCGCTGTACTCTTCGAAAGAACTTTTTATGTTGGTGTTTCGGATTACAGGTTTTTACTCAATACTCCTATGGTGAAAATTAGAAGATTCAAGATCAAAACATATCGTTTAAAACCAAACACATTTCGAGTTGTTATTTGGTTTCAACTCTCTTTTTGCCAGTAATATACACAGACATTCTGATGATATCCTATTCATGCTGAGAATGCCATTAACAGTGTCATATTCTGGTATTTTTGTGTTCCCCGGGAACTTGTAATGATGTTTTCACTTTCCATACATGCACCAAATTAGTCCAGGGCACTCTCCAGTTGCTTTAACGAGGTTACTACAACCATGACCCTAGTCAGTGTTCTGAAAATGAGGTTGGACTATTAAAATGTGAATGAAGAAAAGACGCATTAATGTGTAACAATCGGGTTCTTTTTCGTTGGGGTAGGGCGGGGGGGGGGTAAATTTTGCATGCTGGATATTTTTTGTGAACAAATGTGTAATTGCATCATGTTGCAAGTTAATTGAAATCGTAGCTTTTGCAAAGACTTTAAGAGCCCGCCCAACATTACTCTCCATCTGTGGATAACGACTTCCAAATGAAAATACCGCATGCTAAATTACCACCATTACTGAGCGTTTTCCTGCAAACAAGGTCAAATTATCATTTCTTATCTTAGCGAAAAGAACCCGGTCGATGCTGGCCTAAGCTTATAGTCGGGCGATAATAAAAGGGTGCAGACGTTTCCCCTGTCTTCTCCCATCGAAAAAGACAAGAGGCCCCGTAATTCATGAGAACGACGACAAAAAAAAGTATAGGGATAAATTTTTCTCGGCATAGAAGGCTAAGCCTCGCTAACGAAAAGTAAAAGAGCACACGGACGTCATAGATTTCCCAGCGGAGCACTGTTGAACATACGTCGGGATTATTTAATGCATCACGTGACCAAACGAGACTGTAATCCCATAATTCCGTGCGAGGACAATCTTTAGCCCCGACCGGGCGGTTTTTTGTTAGTTTTCGTCTGTTTCTCCGCGTAAAGGAGGGCCTTTGGGCCACGTTAAACTGTTTAGTAACATCTGCTGCTCTTGTCTTTAATTATTTATTTCTCTGGGTGTGCAAGTAACTTTGCATATTACATTATTTTCATCTGTGTGCGTAGGAGAACATGGCATATTAAGAACCTGAAACGTTGCCAACACGATGAAAGATGCCCCATGCAGCTTTTCATGGGATCCATTTGCCATACATATATGTCGCCGAACTTTACAAAGCTTGAAACTTGAACTAGCTTTGCTGTTCTGAAAGTTTCATAAAAGATCAACTTTCAGATTGCTTCTCATGAGGGGTTAATACGTGTATTCATCGTAGCAATATGGTTTTATTCATATTCATATATCTATAGCAGTATACAATAACATTTTGTATTGATGTTTCTCTCTTGTCTTTGTTCTTTGCAGCAAGGTTTGAGACTGTTGGCGGGAGCAAGCGATGGGGCTCAAAGTGTACTTACGACTTTTACAGTGGTGCCAACACCAAATCGGGCCGATTTTTCTCACCTAAATACCCACAGAACTACCCACCAAACCATGACTGCCAGTATATTTTCTATGGCAGTCAACAGGAGAGAGTCAAGATCATCTTCCAGAACATACAACTTGAAACGATAGACGGGAGGTGAGTACTGCTTAAGTGATATTTAAGTTGGAATATCCACAAAGACAGTTTCAATATTTTACGCAGTTTCAAAAGTTTACGACAGTTTTACGCAGTGTGAAAATCACGTATTATGGAGCTAAATAATTGAATAAATTATAAATAAATTAATGTCCGTTATCATTAATAAATTAATGACACGTTTGCTAAAACACAACACAATT
Organism: Terebella lapidaria; assembly: GCA_949152475.1. Taxonomy (NCBI): domain Eukaryota; kingdom Metazoa; phylum Annelida; class Polychaeta; order Terebellida; family Terebellidae; genus Terebella; species Terebella lapidaria. Next base: position 33,571,798 of record OX424558.1, read on the forward strand.
GAGCATACACTGGACATTTGAGTACGCAGCTGCAACATCTATAACATCAACAGAGAGTAACACACGCCATGTGCTTAATATTAATTTACATATTAAATACATTTATGTCCAACATTACTGAAGTTTTATGTTTTGGAGATATTATCATCTCCGCAAGTCCGCCAATCTGATTCTGAAGACGGGATAGGAACACTTGTTTCAATAGAAGCATTGCGTTCAACCTAGTATAATACCAACATCAACACTTAAGACTTTATCAGCACTTCCGTCACTCAAAGATGGCAGAAGAGTCGGAAAGGAGTGCCAACCCATACTTCGATCACATAGACAGGTCAACTCAACTCGAGATAGCAAGTGTTCATAGACGATTCTAAACGTCATTCAAGGCAGGATTTAGCGATATTCTCCTGCCAAAAACTGGCCGCCATCAGGAGCTTGCAGTTGACAGGCTTACACCTCTCCCAGGGGGAGATACGGTGACGGTACCGACTGATTTAATCACTGATAGTGTCGAGAGGCGGCCCCATGTATGATTTATATGTCAGTAGCTGGCGGCAGTTTTCTCAACGTTGAGAGCCACGTGTCGTCGGCTCCTTTATGGTCCAGCATAAGCCCGTTTATTGGGTTCGTCATTGGCAAGGTGGACACTTACGTAGGGAACATCCACTGCAGTTGCAGTAAAATTTTCGGTACGGGGCCATAACTGTCCCCAGTGACAAAGTATTTGGTACCATACTTCATATGGATATGAATACCCTCGCAAAGAACAGAGACCCTGTACCAATTACAATTCCCAATTACAATAGCCAGTTCGTGCTATTTATATCTACTATTAAGTCATTTAGATGCGCAGCGTACAGAAACGACCGTCCATCTTCTTGAAGATACGTCAAGCAAGATGTCAGCAACCAAATGGCAGCAGCATTTCCACTGAACAGTATATTTTTCATTCCATCCACCCACCCGGGTTTCCCCTGCTTTTATCAAAAGCGCGGTGAGGGAAAATCTTGTTATTACCGCACTGGAAACAACTTACACAATACAGGACCGGTGATTTATCTGTCAATTAACGCAGAAATCACGAGATTCTTTCACCGGCCGCACCGCTTTCTCGTCGAGAGAATGATCCGTCCTCGACCACCGCACGCCATTTTGAGCCCAGCAGACGTCAGCAAAATGTAGATCGCGGGATTCCGTTATAGACCTGGGCGGAATGTCGAATGTCCTTCCTGGATAAAATCGGTGACATTTCAGCTCATAACGATAGTATTTTGAATTTCAGAGGGATTTTCTTTATGAGGTGTGGGGAATAAATTTTACGCCATGTACATTGATTGTGTTTCGTTATATATCTTGCCTATTCTTGGACAGTTTTGTGAAAAAGCGGTGTCGTTGAACGGGTAGTGGGCTTACATATTTATAATATTTATTGTAGAAAATAATACACATTTTCCACAATGCAACTGAAAACTGAACAAGAAATTAGCTTTCGGTGCAATATCTCGTTTCACGCGTTGCATGGGCTCACGTTTGATAGCGGTGTAGGCCCTACGTTCATTAATCACCTAGTACATGTATATGGCAGACGTAAACGTTGTGACATACATAACATGTTTTCAGGGTAACGTCGAGAATATTATATTTTTCTCTCTTACAATTATCTCTCTACTTACAATGACTCGTAAATGAAAGTACAAAAAGCTATGTACGAGAGAATATGTCAGCTATAAGTGATTGGTACAGATTTTCTCGGTCAGACTCATAAACCATTGCCACGGTCGTCATAATTAAATTACCGGTCACATTCGTCATGTCCAAACCAACGTTAAACATAGATATATGAAGACACATCGCCCAGGATACGATGATGGGTTGGAGTGCATTGCAATCACGGAGATGTAAATAATCGCATTTCCATGCCACGGAGTTAGTTGCTCGCCTCCGATGATAAATCTTGTCTAACAAGGTGAAATATGATTGAGAACGCACATAGGTAATGTATAAAATGACAGAGGAGGGTACGAAGTAATCAGATTGAATGGAGTAAAAACATCAACGGAAATGTTTTATAAGACGTTATCACTGAAAATTTACAATAGATGTAAATTGCCATTCATCGTCTTGTCAGTTTTCCGAAATTGTTGAAATTTTTTTTGTGATTTTTGGCTTGTGTTCTGGCTTCTGTGGAAACTATTCACGGTATGCGCACCAAATGTATGCATAAAATACGGGATAAAACTCAATAATCCCAGAAATAGGTACTTCAGTGCTTTCTTTTGAATGAAATCCATACCGATAAATATGTGAAACACGTCCGTTCCTCCAAACGAACCACAAATATTTCGACTTACATACATCACTTGTCCACGTGAAATGACAACTGCTCTTTTAAAAAGCGACACTAATCCCATGACGCAAAGTATTTCATCCGGTCTTTTGACAAATACCCCGCTGAAAGCCTAATTGCCTCGCAGGACAGCCCAGGTAGTTAGCCGATTAATAGAGTGGGTGTTTTCTGATTCAAGTCACGTGGATTTCCCCCGCCCTCGGCTGAGATTGATACAGCCATCTTGTGATTGCGACAAGTTATATATTTTTTCCTTCCGCGTCGTCGTTGGGAGTAGCAGCCTCTATGCAGCCCGTGGTCCAGTCGGAGATGGATAGAATTCTAGATTAACATGAAGTTGAACTGCTCTGATTCACTGGTACATAAAACGCCGATTGTCTGTCTAAGTCTCTACGAGGCGTTACATTGTGGAACGGATGAAACATCGAGTGCATAATAGATTGTGATCAATTAGCAGATTATAAATATGTTACTTCATCGGTGAGGTTTTAACTGAAATAAGACAGTACACACCAACACGTCAACATTGTATCACACACTATATAGGATATAACATACCGTACAGTACACTGAAACAACATGATGTGTAAACATTGATCATCGGTGGACAACTGCCTAAATTGTTGTACTGCAACCTTGAAATAACACCCCAATCTTGATTGTCCTGAATATGATATTGTTCATTGCCTGAAAAGACCTGAAAAAACCTTCTATTGTTCAATAATGCCAATAATGTTGATTATTGATACGAGTAATATTAGTGATATTTCACAAAACCCTCTTTCCTCCTCTCTCCCCAGCTGCACGGATAGCCCTGACCGTATAGTGGTCCGCGATGGACAGAACCGCTCTGCCCCGATGACGGCCCAGTACTGCAACACGCACAACAACGTCGAGGTCATTTCCAGCGGGGAAGTCCTCTACATTGAACTTGACGTCGACGAGAAGAAACAGCGCCAGGGCTTCGCTGCAACCTTCGAGTTCGTCCACGAGGAGGACCTGATCCGCAAGGTGGAGCCGGTGTACCCACCCGGACCCAATCATGGTAGGTGTATAGTAGGTCTGGGATGATTGGAAAATCAGAGTAGGTCTGGGTTGGTTGAGTACTTACAGGGCAAGTAGTGGATGAAGGAACAAATCCTGAGTCCCATCGTGTGCATTACGGATGCCAAAATCCACACGAGTAATTCAAGAATGCAAGGTGATATGCAGGGGGTGGGGGTGAACCCTCATGAGTTCATAGGTACTACTGGGAAAGGTGCAGCCATGGTAGTGATACCATCCAGGTACGGACGGGGTATGTGCGACCTACGCGAGGTTCCCTCGAATGTCAGAGATTATGAACGTTCTATTCAGAAGAGCGGGTGAGAGTGATTTGACACTTTCTTTCATCAGATGTAGAAGTATATTATAGCTAATATCCTTTTCTAAAAAAAATTGCAACATCATTCAAATATCTCAGTTGGGCGGGAAATATGTGCTATATCTGTGATACACCTGCATCGTGCAGACATGAATCGCATACTAGTAATCCGAGCTGTCCATTGTATAATGGAAAATTGGATAAGTCAAATGAAATACAGCTACACGCCATATCCCTTATTATTTATTTATTACATGCTAGTTTTTCACCTTTTGTTATGGACAACATGACGTAAATCAAGGGTTACCAAGATCAGAAATTTCGAAAACTATCAACAGCCTTCCCACCCACCCATATATCCTTTCGTGGATCATATCTTTAGTTTGCATGTTCGGTTTGGTTTGTCATACTATTTTTTTTAGCATGGCTGATGCTTATCTAACAGCGGAATGTAGCGTGGTCGGTGTGTATTTTTGCACGGCTGCATGTGACACCAAACCTAATTACGTAACCCGCATGTTCTTGGCATCAAATTTCCCATCGCGTTCCAGTTTTTACACTGATATTTTGTGTTAGAGGCCTGATTGTATTACTAATCCACACGCAAACACCGCAATAAAAAACAAATTCAAATACAAACAAATTACCATGTATCTTTGGCAAAATATAAATTATTCATGTATTTTGTTTCGCCAAAAGTTCTAAGAAAGATATGCAAATTATCATATAGGAAAATAACCCAATTTTATGTTGTCATAATGTAAAAAAAACTAGTGCAGAATTGCATATTCACATTAAGACCTAAAAACACCAATCATAACGTTCCTACTCGGAATCCCTATATGATATACACTGTCCCATCCTGAAATACTGTTTTGGCGTGTTCTGACGAATAATATATGTAGACAATTAGTTTTTAATACTTTGTGACTGCTTTCTATACCCAGACTGTTCAACTATTTATATAAATCGAAATGTGGATACATTAATTAACCCGTCCCATCAACATACTAGACTTCCTAAAAATTGAGTTGGTTTACTCGCAACCCGAAGTAAGTGGAAGCTTGCCAATCCGACGTTTCTCTTGCTTGTTGATACATTATGATATAAATCCATCGTGTTCCTACCGTCATGATGCATCCTTATCCTCTCCATTTATCCTCTCGATTCCCCACCAGAATGGCCGTTATGACGCCATGATTCTCTTTATACTCTGATTCTCCACCAAAAGCAACCAAACATACCTTAAATGTTGTTTCCCACCTCAACAAACCCCGACCTTTACCAATTCCACATCAAATACCACAGTCTATGTTCAGTGTTCAAACAATCACTATAATTAAAACTAACAATCGAATTGATTCCTAAACGCACGTTATGATGTGATTATTCCTAGGCGTGAACACACATAATCCGGGGGATGATCCGGGACATATAGTGCCGACCGTACCCACTCCACGAGGCTGTAAGTGCACTATAATACTCACTAACCGTCTGTAGTTGTGTGTGTGTCGGGTGTAGTAGTTGTTGTGATTCTTACTGGAATGTGTGTGTCTGAGTCCTTTGACATATCCCCACTGTTTATCCATGTCATAGATCATACACTATGCAAAAACGCACTTTTAACCAATTTGAGTTCGTTATGACTCATTTACTTAGTTTTACATTACCGGAAGGTATGTGCACATGATGATGCGGAATTCAAACTACAACTCATCTATTGAGGATTGCACTTTAGAAAATTGAGGTATATATGGTATTAATTTTTGGATGACAAAAACACATCGGGGGCTGGAACAGTTGTTCTATTGAGAGATGATTGAGAGATCATAACATGTGTAAAGTCATATTGTCGGCTCGAAAAATATATAATATTCACTGTTTTACATGGAAAATATACCCCGAATTCAGGAAGCCGATTTATAAGTTTTACTATTAAACCAGATTATGTTTCCAAAAGGATGAAGCAACCTATAGAAGAGACCATTCGGAAAAGATTATAATATTTAAAATTAGTGAAGTTATTAGGCGTGGTAATATGATTGTATGTACCTACCAAGAATCTTGCACCATTATATACTAGCATTAATACAAACTAGTAGACTATCTCGTATGATAGTAATGAAACTTCGATGTTGTTTTGTAACACACACAGTTTCAATTTCACAGCAATACAATGGCACACACTGCAATACTATTTGCTATGCGCGGTTATATACAGAGTATATTCACCTAATACCTGCGTGATTATATATGTCATCATCTTACTAATATGCATGAATTTGATTAACGTGACCAAAAAAATTATCACAAATTTTTAGTTGGTGTTGTGATGACTTCATCAAAATTTCTCAGCTTTTATATTTTGTCAGCTTTCCTAAACACACATTTTCTTATGTGGTTTAACTTCAATCAGTTTCCGAATAATTTTGATGTTTGTTTTTTGAATTCTTAGATTTGTGAAAATGAGAGATAATTTAATAGTTTCTATCTTCTGGAGAAAGCATCCATGTATGGCAAAGTTGGTGTTTTGGTCGCCATACTGGGTAGCCCTGATCAGCTCCTATGAATATTGATTGGTTTCAGCCATGCCAGATGACTCTTGGGCATTTAATACCAAGTGGCATAAGGCAAGTCGGGTCAACATATAAAATATTTGGATGAAATTATAACTTTCGATAATATACCCCGTCAAGGACAAAATGCATTTGCTTGGAAGTTCACAAAAGTTATGTGCACATTGTAAAAATACATTTAGCTGAAGATTCAACATCATGCTCCATATTTTCAATATGACGTTGTTCTATTACAAGCAAATTCAATGTACATCGTCTAAAAGAAGATGTTCATTCCCGTTAATTTAAAAAAAGGATGGTTCGGATGTTAATAGGAACCCACGATCTAACATTTCCTGTTCAAAAAGCTTCAGGTTTAAACACCCCAAGCGATATAAGCCTTTATACTGAGGGGATCGTATTGTGCAATTTGGAAATTGCAAGTGGAGACGGTTCCCCCAAGTGATTTGTCTTGTCAAAGGGCGGCTTTAATCTTTCTAACCAATAGACTTTTCCAAATATTGTGGTAGATATATATAGGATATATCGTCGAGAAGCAGTCCCGTCAGAGAGTTTCATGTAACAGTTCAGGATTTAGTGTCAGTATGATTACTGATTTCGATAATGGAAGTGCCCTTTAGGCATGGTGTAATTTGATATAAATGTTATGGGTTTCTCATAATACAAACGGATACTATATCAGTATAGATGGGAAGCAGGTTATATATGTACACGATAAAGTTATATTGGCAGAAAAAAAACTATTTGTTTCCAATCAACTACAAATATGCCTGTGGCCTCAGGAAAATCGGTTAGAAAACAAACCATGGATGATCATATGGAAAAATCAAGCATATGACAGCTCTAGCAGCCACTTTTTTTGTTTTGTGCGCCACTCAGAGTTGACTCTAACCTGGTCTGGTGTACCAGTGTTTACGCTCGAACATTTACGAGTAAGCTAAAATCGCATTGCATCAATGGATACAAAGCACCAAGTAAATCGCGGTAATGTAAAAAAAACTCCAATGATCTCCACCATAAACACATATGTTGAACAAATCAAATGCATTATATAACTAAGTATGTTTTCTTCGTTCGGTCAGAAATGTATAACAAAATCCAAACATTTCTGCCATTATCACTTCAAGTTACTGCACTTTGAAAACATTATAAAAGATACTGCAATGTGGCCTGAAACCAAAGAAGCACATTAGCATATATCCACCATAAAGGCCTAACATTGGTATGACAGAACAAGACTGATATGTTTTCCATTGGAACTCATTTACAATCCATCATGGAATTATCTTTTGATTGTTTTCCTCTTACATACAGAAACACAAGAAGGTTGATACTTATAACATATCTTTCACACCCCCCCCCCCCCTCCCCTTCCAATTTCGACAATAGATCCGATATTCATGTCGAGGGCGAAATATTACATATTTATCATCGTTGACATAACGCGTGGTTACCGGAAAGCTTAAACAAATTGAAAAATGCGTTGTAATCGTTCTCTGCATCTTTGATGACGTTCTCTGCCTGGGAAGAAACTTTGATGGAGGATTGTTCTAAAATAAGTCCACCACTTGTACGTGTACCTTGTATGGACCATTCCGCATCATCACTCACGTCAAACACAATGCCCACCATTTCTAAGTAATTTCTTTTTACTATTATAAGTCAAATATCAGTTCATGATATTGGTATTGGATTCACTCTCTTGGTGCCTGTATAATGAATACGCAATAACACTCAGATATTGCAATATGCTTTGGATCGAGCAAACTGATCTGGTTGTGCATCCATGCAATGTTATTAAATCTTTCCCCATCATGACACAGTGTGAAAGGTACTCTTCAGAAATATATTTTGTGCACCAGGATACTGGCTGATACTCAAATGTCTTTGCCATAATTCATGATGTGGATTATTCAGTGGAAGTTAATTTCTTCCGTTTGCATTGGTGGATGTTACTCTCACTTAAAAATAAAAAATGTCATTTTAGATTGATTAACTTATTCCGATGCTTTGACGGGTTTGCAGTTTCCTTCTTAAAAAGAAAAAATTACGTCCAGATTAGATTTTTGTCTCTCGTGATCGCAGAACCTATTTCATCTCATACACGTTTGCATGTCGACAAGAGAAAACCGAGATTACATCCAGCTGTAAGGGAAAGCAATCATGTCTTCTGCAAGAGGAGTGAACGCGTTTGAAGCTAACACACTGTACTCGGATGAAAACTCACATGAACATCATCTCACCAGATGGAGTAGACATTCATCCCAAGCAGTTTTGAATTAGGAAATTGGTTGAACGGCACTGAATTCCACCAAATATTTTTAAAATATCTTTGATGGCGTTGGTGGCATTGCATTCCGATAGGGTGCAGATGGATTTATCTTCAGGATCATCAAACTTAAATTAAAATCTTGATGTACTTTAAAGATACATTGATGTTAGGAAATGTTAAGCACTATTTTGAAGCTGTGGAACTGCACAGTGTCATCGGGTACATGCTAAAACTATTTGTAACCACCAAATTTTTCTCGCCTGAGTTGATGGACGTGCATAAGTACAGATATCAGATTCTCTACCTGAAGTAGATTTACTGTAGGCCATAAACAATACCGAGTCTGCTTCCCCTTCAGTCGTGGTTTATAGCCATTTTAAAGAGAAAACGCACGAAAGTCAATCTGCCATTCATCATTAGGACACTAATTTGTCAACGTGTCAAATTCCTCGACAATAAGACCCAGGGACTCTATGATTTATGTGTTTTAGAGCTTCCAGCTGCCAATTTGATGAAACACGTGTCATTTATTATCCACTGTGTGATGTGAAGATATTGAGAGTATTATACATGTAATATTAGGGAAAAATTTCTCGTTTATTTTATAGTGTCAGTTTATATCTGAAATCTACATTTGAAAGTTGAAACCAATCTGCTCTTTGGTTCAACTGTGAATTTGTAACGAAACCTGAAAGAAGACAACTCGAGCAGGTCCCTTGAAAATATGTTTCACATAGAATTAGAAGAAAAATACTTCTGTGGTGATGGAATGTGTAAATGTTCCTTTCTAATGTCGTTACACATGCCATATGTCATACAGTAATTCATTGACGTAGGCGTGCTACTGTGCGTGCATAACTGGGAAGAAATAGATTCCTTGAAAATCCAATTTTGGACTGCCTTGTGAAAGACATCCACAACCGACATCCAATTTCTCAACATTTAACTAATTCAATATGTAAAGTTCTGAAGGATGGTTGGAAGAGGTTGACATGAATGTTCGTGTCCATATATAGCTGCCAATTACGGAACAGTAAAGGGTCTTATATATTATCGTCTTACCATATTTGCCACAAATGAGCAACTGTAGACAACAAATGACGCAAACATTAACCAAACTACACTACACTGGAAATGTTGAGTTTTTCAGTTGGTTTATACAAAATAAAGTGGAAGTCTGTATCAATACTTCATGTGTAATAACCTACTTACATATGGATCAAAATATGATTTTGTCTGTGCAGGCAGTTTAATTGCAACAACATGTGAGTCATATTCTGTGATAGTTATTGTGGAAAATAGATATCGACCATCAATGTGTCTCGTTTATTATTGTGTTACGTCTATGAATGTGTGTCAACTTTTTTTTCACGCAAAGCTTCTTATGGGGTCTTAATTTCACTATGAAGTTTCCGAAATAGTGATTTACACTAATTATATCTGAAAATATGGAGAAAAATGGATAGTGTTTGTATTTCATGAATGAACGCACATGTCTAGAAATGCAGCTGAGATTATATATTGAATATATATTGAAGTAACAATAAAAATATTTAAATGTGGGACAAGAATATAAGGAAAGGCAGGATCTTGTAGCTTCCGAGACCATGGAAGGTATATATTGAGTACATGTGTTGCTTTCTCTTGACACCCATGTTCAATGTACACCATTTGACCGAAAATTGCTTATTTTGTTCTGCAAGAAGTATCTGAATGTGTAAAGTTGAAACTGTAGACCCTTAATCTAAACAGTTTCTATTCAAATGGCTTCCTTTGTTATACCCCAAGCGATACAAGCCTTTCCATTGATATAATGTAATTGTGCAATTTGAAAATTGCATTGGGGAACAATCCTCCGGTGATTTGTCTTATTATCAACCCTCCTTAACCCACAAACCTTTCCATATATTGCGACATATTTTTGGCTATATTGTATAAAGCAATTCGTTCAGTAAAAGTTCAGAATTTAGTGTCAGATTGAATATCAATTTTGATAATGGAAGTGCCCGTTATGCTATATGTAATTTAAATGGTGAAGATAAATGAAAATGGCGGCAGTACGTGACTGGATTTTTGACAGTGTTTTCAAAAGATTATACTGTACAGAAAATACTGTACTACCATTTGAACCCAATTAAATCATGTAAGTTGGTTTCAACCATGAATACCAAACGCACAAGACTGATATATATTCCATTGGATCTCAGTTACAATTCATCATGAGATTTCTTTTTGATTGTTTTCATATTACACGAAGACGCGGAAGATTATAACACATTTATACATTTATAAACTACTTTCGTTTCCCTTCAGTTTCAAAAATAGCTCCGGCATGTAACATATGTCGAGGGCATGATATCACATGGTCATCAATGACGAAATAACCCATGGATACAGGGAAGCTCAAACAAATTGAAAATTGCGCCCTGCATGTTTGATGACGTTCTCTCTGCGAAAAAATGGTGATGGATGCCTGTCGCATTATAGTTCACGACTTGTATTTATCTGTACGTTGTATGGACAATTCAACCTTATCAATCATGGTCATAAGAGAAACATAAAGCAATGAATGAAGCGTATGTTGGGACGAAGTTGGGACTAGTTGTGTTCATTAGTGTTTTTTCTATCAGACACAATATACGTAACGTCCCGAAACAAAAAAAAACTCTACTATAATAGTAAAAACACATATTCACAATATCCCTATGATGTTCTTTGACAAAGCCTGGATTATCTAACGTTCTACCCTGCTAGTAACCAGATATCATGTCGGTTTCATCGACACGTCGAGTGGATTGTCACAAACTGATATTGGTTTCACTCTCGTGGTAACATGATACTGGATACATTAAAAAATCCAATATCCAAATTGCATGATATTTGGTTTCAACAATCGGATGTGGTTGCACTTCTGTGCAATATTGATAATACTAAATGAAAACTGTACTTCAGAAATATGCTTTGTGCACCGGGATTCCATCAAATACTAATCTTTCTTAGTCATATTTGAAACGTGGGTTGTTAAGTAGAAGTGCGTTTTTTGGCATCGATGACAGTTGCTGTCATTGAAATATAATACATCGGGCAGTTTAGTTTTATTGATTCGTCTTGGATTTGGTTTAATTTTGCTGTGTTCTCATCAAAAATGATTATTATCTCGGTATTTGTTTGTTGGTCTCTCGTGGTTTTATTTCATCCACGGTTGCATGTCAACAAGAGGAGAATCCGATCATGGGAGATTAAACCCATCTGTAATGGAATGAAATCTTGTCTCTTTTGCTCAAACAAAGAATGCATTAGAAGAAAGCATGCGTGCGATCTCCAGGCCAGCAGTCATTATAAAATTATTGCCGGCGGTTTTGTTTTTCCTTCTTTTGTGTTGCAAATAGATTTGGATCAGAAAACTGGTTATATAGAGGCAAAACTTAGCAGTATTTGGTTTGTGCACAGTGACCTCTAAACCTTTGCATGCAGTTACACTCTTATAGAACTCAGTGATAGCAGGAAAGCAATGCTTGTTGCCGAAATCATGGAACTTCAACTACTTATTGCTATTCACCATAACTCATGTAGAGATATCGTACAGTGTCATAAAGTAAAATAAATAGATTAAATTAAATAAATCTGATTATTATATTATTATTAAAAACTGATAAATCTGTATATACCACATGTTTCTCACTAGATATTAGATGTGCACAATTCCAGACCTACGTTTATCTATTCAGATGTGATTTGATAAATATATACATATTCCTAAATAGTACCAGGCCCACATCCCCTTCAGCTGTGGTTTATCAACATTTTTACGGACAATTCAATAAGCACGGAAAACAAGTGCGTCAGAAAGTCATTCACCACTAAGACACTAATTTATCACCTTGTCAAATTCTCCGACCATAAACCTGGAAACACTTTGATTGATGTATTGTAAAGATTCTAGCAGCCCATGTGATGGGACATGTGACATGTATGCTTCCCAATGTGTTATAATATTTTGGCAGTATTATATTACAAACATGGAGGGTAATCATGAATCCCTATAGTGGGTTTTACAATACCTCGCTAGGAAATCTGAATTTAGCCAGCTTTGGAAAAAGACTTTCCACATCGGATTTCCAATTTCTCATCATATAATGCAAACATCCCTCTAGAGGAATGCATACAACTAACTGATTATGTATAATGCTGAAGGGTGGTTGGAAAAGGTAGGCATGAACTTTAGTTTCCATATATAACTCCCACGTGCGGTACAGTAACGTGTGTTGCTTATTAAGGTGGTGCAGTATATGCCAGGAGCTGACGTGGACAGTGAATGATGATAGGAATATTCAAATTACATTACATTGAAAGTGTTGAAGTCAATTTACAGTCTGCTTACAATGAAATTATTGTGTGTAGTTCTGTCAGTTCGTGTCATTACTCCATTTAATATCACGAAATGGCGATGGGAATATGATTGAGTCTGATCAACTTCGTCCTGTTCAAGCAGTTCAGTGCAATTTATCAGGAATCCACAATGGTGTTTTGTTTCAATGTGTGTTTCCACACTGTAGATTGAAGATAAACTTGCGCTCCCCGTCTTGACTGAAATTTCGCATCCTTGGGTATGAATTAGACACCTTCCGGAAATGGAACTTTGTCACGCACCAATTCCAACCTGTGCTGCGAGTATGGTGTCCATCGACTTTGATTGTAAGGCAAAACTCGTTAGCATCAGGAAGCTGAAGGCGATTGTTCTTTGATCTGGCGCGACCATCCATTGGCCCAGATAATACAGACAATTTGGAAGCAATTCCTTCTAACAGGAAGGCATGAACAGTACTGCGTATGTCAACTGGTAATATAAGTCATAGTTGACTATTTATTTTCGATATCACCACTTAGCCGAGAACTCTCTCACTCTCTATGTCAGTTCAATCACTCATGTGTCTGAGAGCGGGTGGGGAATTGTGTTTGCAGTTATGACATTGGAAAACTGATATGTATGTGCACACAGAGAAGGCGGGTAACACACTTATCACTTTACTTACCTTTTCCATCAATTTCAACAACGAGTCTGCTATATCATTATGTCGAGAAGCAATACAACAACTTTATGAATGTCGATTTAGAGACTGGACACTGGAAAGCTTGAAGAAATTGAAAAACGTGTTGCAACGTGAAACCATACGAGATGCAATCGCTTCTTTGCATCTTTGATGACTTTCTCTTTCTTGGAAGAAAATTTGTTGGATGTATGTCCTGAAATAGGTCCACTACTTGTATGTGTACCTTGTATGGACCATTCCGCCTCATCACTCACAGTAATAAGAGAATGATATGTTCGTGAATAAGATGTATGTTGGGACGTATATTATGTGTTCTGCAAAGGAAATAAGACTCGTTACATCCATTAGTGGCTTTGTTATAACTCCCTTTAACATCAAAAACAATACTCACCATCTCTAAGTGAAACGTTTGTACTCTATTATAAATCACATATCAGTTTATGATATTTGTATTGGATCCACTCTCTTGGTGCCTGTATACTGAATACGCAATAACACTCAGAGATTGCAATATGCTCTGGGTCGAACAAACTGATCTGGTTGTGCAGCCATGCAATGTTTACAAATCTTTTCCATCATGATACAATGTGAAAAGTACCCTTCAGAAAATTTGTGCAACAGGATATGGCTGATACACACATGTCTTTGTCATAATTCAAATGTGGATAATCCGGTGATCGTGTATTTTTTCCTTTCGCGTCGGTGGATGTTGCTCCCATTGAAAAAAAAATGCCAGTTTCAGATTGTGTAACTTATTCTGATGTTTTGTCAGTTGTACAGTTTCCTTCTTAAAAAAAAAAGAATTACGACCAGATTAGATTTTTGTCTCTCGTGATCGCAGAACCTATTTCATCTCATCCACGTTTGCATGTCGACAAGAGAAAACCGACCAAAGGAGATTACACCCAGCTGTGATGGGAAGGAATGCTGTCTTCTGCAAGAGCAGTGAACGCGTTTGAAGCTAACACACTGTACTCGGTACATGTACCAGAGGTTTTGTGCTTTTACTAATGACAAACTTACATGAACATCATCTCACCAGATGGAGTGGACATTCATCCCAGGCAGGATGATTCATCTCCGGTAGGATGCAGATTGATTTATTTTCAGGATCACCAAACTTCAATGAAAATGTTAATGTACTTAAAAGATAGAATGGCGTTATGAAATGTTATGACCATTTTGAAGCTGTGGAGCTGCATGGTGTCATCGGGTACATGCTAATAATATTCGTAACCACCACATTTCTTTCGCCTGAGTTGATAGATGTGCATTCTCTGCCTGACGTAGATTTACTGTAGGCCATGAACAATACCGAGTCGGCTTCCCCTTCAGTTGTGGTTTATAGCCATTTTAAGGAGAAAACGCGCGAAAGTCAATCTGCCATTCATCATTAGGACACTAATTTGTCAACGTGTCAAATTCTTCGACAATAAGACCCAGAGACTCTTTGATTTATGTGTTTTGAGCTTCCAGCTGCCAATTTGATGAAACACGTGTCATTTATTATCCCCTGTGTGCTATGAAGATTATATTATAAGAGTATTATACATGTAAAATCAGGGGGAAATTTCTCGTTTATAATATAGTGTCAGTCTATATCTGAAATCTACATTTGGAAGTTGAAACCAATCTGCCGCTGAAAAGACAAGTCGTGCAGGTCCCGTGAAAATATGTCACATAGAATCAGAAGTAAAAAATACTTCTGTTTTGACTGAATGTGTAAATGTTCCTTTCTAATGTCGTTACACATGCCATATGTCATAGAGTAATTCGTTGACGTAGGCGTGCTACTTAGTCTGGATGTCTGAGAAGAAATAGCTCCCTTGAAGATCCAATTCTGGACTGCGCCGCAAAAGACATCCCACAACGGTTTTCCAATTTCTCAACATTTAACTAATTCAATATGTAAAATTCTGAATGATGGTTGGAAGAGGTTGACATGAATGTTCGTCTATATATAGCTGCCCATTACGGAATTGTAACGAGTCTCATATATTATCGTCGTACCGCATATTCCAGAGATGAACAATGTAGACAACAAATGACGATAGGATTATCCAAATTACACTACATTTGAAATGTTGAGTTTTTCTGTTGGCTTCTCCAAAATAAAGTAGAAATATGTGAATTACTTTATATGTAATAACTCAATTTATTATAAAATAATGGGATGGAAATATTATAATATTCTGGTCGGTTTTGTCTTGAGTAAGCAGTGTAAAAGCTCAAGCCTGTGGCTCATTCTCTGTTGCAGTTATCTTGGAATATCAATCAATGTTTCTTGTCTTTTAATGTGTGTCAACTTTTTTTAAACACAAAACTTCTAACGCGATCTCAGTTCCACTATGCAGTTTCCAAAACATTGATATTATTCACACACGTTCATAGAACTAAATATAATTGAAAATGCAGAGAGCAATGGATATCGTTTATATTTCATGCATGAACGCACATGTGTATTAATGTAATTAATATATAGTAGCTGAGACTATGTATTGATATATTGGATATGTATTGAATATTGGAACGATGTTAACAATAGAAATATTTACGCGTGGTATGATAATATAATTACGATAGGGTCCTGTAGCTTCCAAGACCATGGAGGATATATATCGAGGACATGTATTGCTTTTTCTTGACAACCACATTCAATGTACATTGTTTGACCGAAAAGTGCTGTTTTTGTGCTACAAATATGGGCACAATTGAAGGTAGATACCAGTAATCTAAACAATTTCTATTCAAATTGCCTACCTCATTATACCAGCAAACCGAAAAGCCTCTCCACTGAGATAATGTAATTGTACAACTTGAAATTGAAATGGGAAACGGCTCCTCTTGTGATTTGTCTCGTTATAATGGATGATTTTCATCTTTCTAGCCCACGAACTTTTCCTTGTATTTTGACATATATGCTAGGCTATTTTGTAGAGAGCAGTCAGGTCAGTCATGTCATGGGAGGATTTAGTGTCAGACTGAATAACGATTTTGATAACGGCAATTCCCGTTAGACATGTAATTTAACGGTAAAGATAATTAAAAAAACATTACTTAAATATGTATCTACACTTAATCGTATATTTGACAAAGCTTTTTTTCTCAAAAGATCATGAAAAAAATACTGCCCTGCCATTTGAACCCAAAGAAATTTGTAATATGGTTTACACCATGAATACTAAACGCACAAGACTGATATATATCCCATTGGAACTCGTTTACAATCCATCATGAGATTACTTTTTGATTTTTTTTTTCATTATTACACACAGAAACGGAAGAACATAAACACATTTATAACATTACTTTCGTTTCCCCTCAACATCAACAATAGCTCCGGAATGTAATATATGTCGAGGGCACGATATAACATATTCATCAACGTCGAAATAACCCATGGCTACTGGGAAGCTCAAACAAATTGAAAATTGTGCCCTGCATCTTTGATGACTTTCTCTCTGCGAAGAAAATATGATAGATGTCTGTCGCAAGATAGTCCACGACTTGCATTTGTACGTTGTCTGGACCATTCATTCTAATCACTCACCGTCATAAGAGAAACATAAAGCCATGAATGAGGCGTGTGTTGGGACGAACATTGTGTGTGTTCTGGGAGGGAGCTTAGACTCGTCAATGTTTTTTTTCACCAAACACGATACTCGACGTACCCCCTCTCTCCAACCCATAAAAAATGTAAGGGAATCGAGGAGTCTCGTCTATAGTTCAAACGATTTATTGTCATCACACATATTTCCACGATATCCATGAACATCCACAAGCTTGTACAATTTTCCAACACATCTTTCTCCAATGTCCACAACTTTCACAACTGTCATGAAATCTCTGTGGGTTTCTGCCGTTCCAAACAAAATCGACGCTAACCGAACTTCCGGGCGTCTCCTAAAACCCGACTACCAAAAATAATACTCATCATAACGTCTCTTACACCGGCCCCTTAAATGCGAAACACAAATGAGCATTTACTCAAATTTACATCAAATGAACAATACTAACTCAGCTGATTACAGAGTAAGTATACCACAGGTAAGTTTACCACAGGTGATTCTACCTATTACTCGGTGGTCATGCCTTCCAACAGACAGAGTTTCCGAATCGGTCTCGTAAGCACATTGGTTGCTGTTCTCACAATGGCTGACCGTACATGACCATCTTCTCCATCTTTGGTCTCCACTACCTTCGCAAGAGGCCAATCTTTGCGAGGTGTCACTTCATCCATGACCAAGACAATGTCACCTTGAGCCAGGTCTTTCCGCAGTTCTCGCCATTTCTGCCGGAGCTGAATCGTCGGTAGGTACTCCTTCACCCATCTCTTCCAAAATTGGTCGGACAAAAACTGGACGTGTCGCCAACGTCTGCGGTAACGATCTCTCTCTTCAAAGTCTCCAGGCGGAACTCTTGCACCTTTCCTCAGTAGCAGAAGATCATCAGGCGTCAAAGGTAGCAAATCAGAAGGATCATCTGACACAGTAGTTAATGGTCTGCTATTAACTACAGACTCTACTTCACAGAACAAAGTAGAGAGTCTCTCATCATCGAGGACTTGGGAGCCGATCACACTGGACAACACCTTTCTGACAGTGCGAATCATTCGCTCCCACACTCCACCCATGTGGGAAGATGCAGGTGGATTGAAGAGCCACTGTATCTCTTTCCACTGGAAGTGTTTCTGCACAGCTGCATCCTGGTTCCATAGACGCATGGCTTCACGGAGTTCTCGCTCAGCTCCTGTGAAGTTCGTCCCATTGTCAGATCTTATCAAATCAGGAGTCCCTCTTCTGGCAGAAAATCGGATCAGGGCGTTGATGAATGCATCTGCTTCCATCGACTCCAGCTTCTCAATGTGTATGGCACGGACTCCAAGACACGTGAACAGGCATCCGTATCTCTTTTCTTGCCTTCGTCCTCTTTTCACCAAGAATGGCCCAAAACAGTCAATGCCTACTTGGCAGAAGGCAGGTTTTCCTGGCAACACTCGGTCCTTGGGCAGATCTGGCATTCTCTGTTCCAATGGTTCTGCTCGTCTCCGTCTACACGTCACACAACTTCGTGTCACTTGGTTGATCAGTGGTCTACATTTGGGTATCCAGAAACGCTGTCTCAAGTTGCTCAGGACATGCTCTCTCCCAGAGTGCACGGTTTCCACAGTATGGATGTGGCGAACTATCAACAGTGCGACATGACTATGTCGTGGAAGGATGGCAGGGTGTTTCGAACTTGCATCTATGTTAGATGAACCAAGTCGACCAAGAACCCTGAGAACACCATCAGACGCCAGATAGGGATCAAGATTGTATATGTGCGACCTACTTGGGATCCGGTCGTGGTTCATCAGTCGACCAAGCTCTTCAGAAAAGGTCCTCTTCTGCACATATCTCACAACAACCAGTTCAGCCTCCTTCATCTCTGACACTGTGATAAATCTGCTGAATCTCACAGCGCGGTGTTTCTGCAGCCACACTCTGAACCTGAGCAACCAAGCAACGCCTTTCTTGAGTCGAACCCAACAGCTGTATCGAGCCAACAGCTTGTCCACTGGGTCCCCTCTGTCATCGACCAGAGCAGTGCAGGATTTTGCCTCCTTCTTCACTTCCGGGTCATTCGAGGGAAGAGTGCTCACTTCAAGGTCAGTTGGAGGCCATGTCGACTCATCCTGAGTGAGAAATGCCGGCCCCTGTGTCCATCTTTCTGAGGAGACGATCTGCAACGCAGTCAACCCCCTCGAAGCGTCGTCAGCAGGGTTCTCTTCTGACGGCACATGACGCCACTGTTCAGGTGCAGAAGCTTCACGGATCATTGCTAACCGATTAGCTACAAAGGTCTTGTAACGACTCGTGGTGTTTCGGATGTAGTGCAATACGATCGTGCTGTCTGTCCAGAACGTACTTGATTGAATCTTCAATCTTAGCTCTTCACGCAGAATTCCATCTATCTGAACCCCCAAAAGTGCTGCTGCCAATTCTAACCTGGGAACCGTCATTCCTCGGAGTGGGGCGAGTTTGGATTTTGCCAAGACGAAGGAGCACACAACCTGACCACATGGATGAGCAACTCTCAAGTACGACACACATCCATATGCCTTCATGGATGCGTCACAGAAATGATGGATATCTACTACAGAGCCATCATATATCTGAGGTATCAGACAACGCTCAATACTGAACTTCTGCAAGATATTGAGCTCGTCAAGCCACTTGGACCACTTCTTGGAATTTTCCGGGCACAGCCTTTCGTCCCACCCCTGGCCACGCCTACATTCATCTTGAAAGATGATCTTGGCTAACAACACACAGGGACAAACCATTCCAAGAGGGTCATACACAGAGCTAAGAAGACTTAGCAATCCACGTTTTGTGTAGACTGGTTCTCTTTGCTTGATGTTGACTCCCAGTTGGTCTTCCTGAGTCCAGTGCACTCCAAGCGCTCTCTCAACTGGAAGTGTACATCCAACTTGTAGTTCGGTTCTATCCCCTCTACGCTCTTGAGGTATGCTCTTCAATACATCCTTGCTGTTTGACTGCCACTTTGTCAATAGGAATCCTCCCTCTTGTAGTAGGTTCGAGACCTGGGCAACCATCCTGATGGCTGTATCTTCATCTGGAACTGACATTAGACAATCATCTACGTAGAAGCTGTCGTCTAGAACCCCTTTTACGTCCGGGGGATAACCATCCTTGTGATCCTTTCCAGTTCGTTTCAGCGCATACTGCGCACAACTGGGACTCCATACCCCTCCAAACAAATGTGCAGTCATACGGAAGGTAACAATCTCTGTCATCTCAGGATCCTTCCACCACAGGAAACGGAGTACATCCCAGTCTTCAGTGGCCACAGTTACCTGATGAAACATAGCCTTCACGTCACCCATGATTGCCACCGAGTTCTCTCGAAACCTGAGGAGAACTCCGAGAAGGCTATTCGTCAAGTCCGGACCTTGCAAGCATCTTTGATTGAGAGACGTGTTATGATACTTGGCTGCACAATCAAATACAATACGGATTTTGCCGGGCTTGTTTGAGTTGATCACATGGTGATGAGGAAGGTACCAGGTTTTGCCGACACCACCTTTATGATGTACTTCTTCGGCAAATCCACTGGCAACCAGATCATCGATACCAGATCTGTACTTCTCGCAGAGGACGGAATCACGCTTCAGGCGCCTGCGCAGGGATATCAGTCGCTGCTCTGCCACCACTCGATTATCTGGTAATTCTGGTGGATCATCACGAAACGGTATTTTTATCACATAGTGACCATTCTGGAACATGGTAGTCTCATCCCATAACTCCAGCACACGTCTGTCTTCCACAGACGATGATCGCTTGAGATCAGACAACTCGCCCATATCAACCTTCCAGAATTGTTCTACTTGTTGGGTCAGCTGGCTTTCATCACTGGCCTTTAGAAAGGCACTGATTGTGGCACTTGTCGCAACCCCAGGTCTGCTGCTTCCCATGGGTCCATTAACAACCCATCCCAGGACAGTCCTAACAGCATATGGATCATCCATGCCACCAGATCGCACTTCAAGAGGTCTCAAGATGAAGGGGTTGTCTTGTCCTATCAACAGCCTCACTTCAGCATTCTTGGATATGTCTACTCCCTGAAGATGTTCCCATTTGGTGACATCACACTCTTCGCTTCTCAAGTCTGGCAAGTTCGTGGCAAACACTCGATGGAGCAGGATGGGCTTCGCTCGTCTACCAACACCACAGACTTCCAAGGAAACTTCAACTCCAGTGACACTGTGCGAACCATGTAAAGTGTCCAGTTGAATCGTTCCCTTCGTACCATCCAAATGGAGGTCTTCCAGAAGACGTACATCGGCGAATGTCCGGCTTCCACCAGGATCAAGCAATGCCGCTGTCTTCACCTCCCTTCCATTGGCCTTGACGAACACAGAGACGATGGGAAGAGATACTTGCTGGTTTGATTCTACCACACAGCTGGTTTCTGAAGCCTTGGTTGCCTTGTTTGATTCTGTATTGCTCTCCTTGACCAGACTTGCATCGTGGAGCAGCTTTGAGTGCCTTCGGCCACAGTGACATTTGGGTTCCTTGCACCGTCTCGCCCAATGTCGAGCTGCTATACAGTTGAAACACAGCTTGTTTTCTTGCACCACTTGAAACCTCTGTTGGCTTGACATGGCAATAAACTTGCTACAGTTGTCTAGGGTATGTTTCCCCCCACACAGACAACAAGTCAGCTCCTTTCCCTCTGAGGCCACTGAAGTTGACTTTGTCTTTTGTTCACTGGAGCCAACTTGACTCTGCACCTCAGCTTGAACACTGTAACTTGAGCCATGTGTCCTTGTCTTTTTCTTGGAATCTCGGCTGAATGATGTTTTGCTTCCTTCATGAGTACCCTTCTCAGTGGAATCAAGGCCGAAGAATGGATCATTCAGTTCATCGGCTAGCCTCTCCAGGAAGTTCAACAGTTCATGAGCTTTTGGATACTGTCCAGTAGCGTGAAGACTATCTTGGACAATTTTCCTCCAACGAAACTGAATAGGAGTTGAGAGTCTCTTCACCAGTGGAGCCAACATAGTTCGAACATCTATTTCGTCCATCATGCCCATGGCTGCGTGTGTCTCAACACAGCTGCGTAAATCGTCCGCCAAGTCCTGAAGAGCATCTCCACTGTTCGACTTCACAGATGCTCCCGTCGTCAACTTGTCAACCCAAGCTTTGGATATTCGAAATTTGTTGCCAAATCTCTCCTGAAGGATCTTCCGAGCTCTGAGATACCCTCTTGATGGATCGACACCAGCGCATCCTCGTATAGCATTAGCGGCCTGGCCCTTGCAGCATTCAAACAATCTGCTGAGTTTTGCTCCATCACTGACCAAGGTGTCATGCACACAGCTATCAAATGACACCATAAAGGTCCAAAATCTCAGTGGATCACCGTCAAACTGACAAACACTGCCCTTCGGCAAACTCATCACATCTATGAGTTGACGTTGAAGGCTGCTATTGAGGTCGCATGCACTGGCAGGGAAATCTGGGGCTTTCACTGGTGAACTTGACCAAATGGGCATTCTAGGTTGTTCCGACATGGGCAAGTGTCGAGCAAAGTTCATTGCTGTACTTTGTACTGGCTGCCGTTGAGGCATCATCAGGTCGTGACTGGGTGTATGTTTGGCTGTGGCATGGCTTCTCACATGCTGTTCACCATCATTTGGTGCATGGCCATGTACAACTGGTTCATTGTTTGGTAAAACCTCACCATTTACCCTGGGTGACCTTGGGATAGAGTCCCTCACACCACCAGATGGCTCTACCAGATGTGTAGGTAAACCACCTCTGGACACATGATCACCAACATAGTCTGATCGGGGGCTTCCATCCATGAAACTGGCCAAGACATTCTCCTCAACTTCTGCAATATGAATGTCATTTTCAAGTTTGAGTCGTTCACATTTCAGCTGGCTCTCTCTCTGATGTCGCCGAAGCTTGAGTTCTTCCTCAAATAGCTCCGTTTCCATTTCCTCTTGTCTGGCCAGAAGTTTCAATTTTACTTCTAAAGCTGCTCTTTTTGCAGTGGCTTTCGCTCTGGCACCAGTTGTGCTCTGAGTAACCTGAGATAAGCTATCTTCAGGTATGACGTCAAGGTCATCTTTGTTGCACTGAGACAGTCCAGTAGCTCGTTCATACTGTCCAAACACCTGTTGTGCCTTTGAAACTAATTCCTGCAGTTCCTGACACTGTACAGCAGCTTTCGAAGCAGCGTCTGGGTCAGCAATTTGCTTAAATTGTTCATGTACGATCTCAAATGCACCGAATGCATTGACAACTTCACCTAACAGATCAGACAACTGTTCTACAGGAACATCTTCACTAACAGCTTCAACAAATTTCTTATATTTCTGAGAAACATTACCGGCATGACCACCTTTAGAGCGAGATAACTTCAACAACTGTTCATGCTGAACTTCTTCCATGTTCACAATTTTGCTAGGAACACGATCTCTCAGTTCACGATCAGTACCAGACATGTTGACGCAAGTTTACAAATGCAATATATCAGAACCACTGTAATAGCTACCGGTATACAGTAAATATCACACTATTCAATGAGCTCAATACCATAACAGACCACAACAGCTGATCAGTAATCCAATAGAGCTTATAAAAACACACAATACAGACTCAACATAGCATAGGTCTTACACTGTGAACTCAAGATCAATAACCTTCATGGACAGATCTCACATGAAAAACATCAGAATGATAAGAGTAATCAATCAATAATCACCACACTGTCATCACAGTACACACATTATGACACATACAATCAAAATAATTCACTGGCAATATTTTACTGGAAATATACTTATTCCAATATTACTGAATGTGATAATGGATATCTTGAACACAATCAGAGCTTCAACACAAATATGTTAATAAGCAACACTGGTCACTGGTACATGTGCAATATTACTGAGATCACCAGTAAACACAAATGAACAAGATTAATGCATACTATCCAAAGTACACATGTATGTGAAACAGATCATATCATCAATGATCGACAAAATACTAGTCAAGTGTACATATATATAATATTTAGCGTGAAATTATCAAACATACATGTGAGAAACAACATACAATGACATCAAATACAAAACAGAGTCAACAAATCTGCTATCAACACCAGGCTGTGACGACACCAGGCTGCGACGACCACGCTGCGACGACACCAGGCTGTGACGACCACGCTGCGACGACACCACGCCGCGACGACACCAGGCTGCGACGACCACGCTGCGACGACACCACGCCGCGACGACACCAGGCTGTGACGACACCAGGCTGTGACGACCACGCTGCAACGACACCATGCCGCGACGACACCAGGCTGTGACGACACCAGGCTGTGACGACCACGCTGCAACGACACCACGCCGCGACGACACCAGGCTGTGACGACACCAGGTTGTGACGACACCAGGCTGTGACGACCACGCTGCGACGACACCACGCCGCGACGACACCAGGCTGTGACGACACCAGGCTGTGACGACCACGCTGTGACGACCACGTTCTGGCACAGACAGAGCACCGAACGCCTCTGAGTCTGGCAGCTGTCACAGTGTAGCTGAACTGTGCAAGCTCAATATTACAGTGCAGTTACTGTACTCGGCAGTCAAATGCATGCATCACGGCAACATCCACTCGTGACACAATGACGGGAGTAAATCAGTCTACACTACTGTAGCCTACACACTGTAAAGTTGTAACACAGAACACGGCCGCCCGCAATACCCGGCAGCCCGGATCGGAAATCTAGTTCGTAATGGCAGAGGCAGAGATTTCATTGTAAGGGAATCGAGGAGTCTCGTCTATAGTTCAAACGATTTATTGTCATCACACATATTTCCACGATATCCATGAACATCCACAAGCTTGTACAATTTTCCAACACATCTTTCTCCAATGTCCACAACTTTCACAACTGTCATGAAATCTCTGTGGGTTTCTGCCGTTCCAAACAAAATCGACGCTAACCGAACTTCCGGGCGTCTCCTAAAACCCGACTACCAAAAATAATACTCATCATAACGTCTCTTACAAAAAACTCTACTCTTTTAGTGAAGACACTGAATTACATTAGTATCTCTGTGCTGGTCCAGGACACAACTTGGAATATCTAAGGTTCTACCCTCCTCATAACCACATATTATGTCAATCCATTACCACATCGAGAGGATTGACACGATCTGATATTGGTTCCACTCTCGTGGTACATTATACATAAAAAAAATCCCATATTCATATTGCATGATATTTGATTTCAACAAACATGGAGAATACTTCAGAAATCTGCTTTATGCACATGGATTCTGTCGGATACTAATATTTTGAAGTCATAGTTGAAACATTGACTGTTCAATAGTCTGATGATTGCTCCTTTTTGCATCGATGGCAGTTGCTGTCATTGAAATGTAATCCATCAGGCAGTTTTAGTTTCATTGATTTATGTTGGGTTTGGTTGAATTTTGCTGTTTTCTCTCCCGAAAAGATAGTTATCTTAGCATTTGTTTTTTTTTTACTCTCGTGGTTTTATATCATCCACGTTTGCATGTCAACAAGAGGAGAATCCCACCAAGGGAGATTGTAGGGGAATGAAATCTTGTCTCCTTTGCTTAACCAATTAATGCATAAGAAGAATGCATAAGAAGAAAGGCATGCGATCTCCAGGCCAGCAGTCATTATATTTCCGGCGGTGGTGTTACTCACTCGTAAGAAAACTTGCATGTGACTATCATCTCGGGAGCTGGATGAGATATTAATCCAGATATTATTTTGTGATGCAAACAGCTTTGTATCAGAAAACTGGTTGAAAAAAAAAAAAAATACTAACCAGTATTTGGTTTGTTAAGGTTTGCATAATGACACTGTGAACGTTTGAATACATATACATTGTTATAAAACTCCATGATAGTATGAAGGTAATTGTTGTTACCGAAATCATGAAACTTCAACGAATGGTTGCTATACACCATATTTGATATAGACATGTCGCACGAGGTAATTCAGACTGAAACATCTGTGACTACCGCATAGTATTCACCAGATCTTAGCTGTGCATAATCCAAGATACAAATTCGTCTTCCCAACGGTTAATTACTATACATCCTGGAGAGTATCAGGCCCACATCCCTCTCAGCTGTGGTTAATCACCAGTTTTACCGACCATGAGCACAAAAGACAAGTGAGTTAGTATGTCATTCATCACTAAGATACTAATTTGTCAACTTGTCAAATTCTCCGACCATAAAACCCGGAAACACTTTGATTGATGTATTGTAGAGATTCCAGCAGCCCATGTGATGGGATATGTGCAATTTATGCTTCCCAATGTGTTATGATATATTTGGCAGTGTTTTAGTACTTGTATGAAGGGAAATCAAGATACTCTGGTTTGGGTTTTTCAATGGAATTGTACTGTCAGTTTATATCGTGAAGTCTGCACTTGGAAGTAGAACCAATTTACATTGCGTTTTTTTTCCATAAATTTTGAAACGAAAATTGAATCAAAGCATTCGGCACTGGTGCCAAGAAAATATGTTCCACGTACAAGTGGAGTAACAAATCACTTCCATGATAACAAAATGTGTGAATTTTCCCTTTAAATCTGATCATATATGACGTATGTCATACAGTGAATCATTGCCATAGGCGTGCTATTCTACGCGTATCTCTGGGGAAAATACCTCGCTGGGAAATCTAATTTCATCCAGCTTTGGAAAAGACTTCCCACAGCGGATATCCAATTTCTCAACATATAATGCATACATCCCTCGAGACGAATGCATATAACTAATTGAGTATGTAAAATGCTGAAGCGTGGTTGGAAAAGGTTGGCATGAACTTTAGTTTCCATACATGTATATAACTCCCACGTGCGGACCAGTAACGTGTGTTGTTTATTAAGGTCGTGCAGTATATGCCAGGAGCTGATGTGGATAGTGAGTGATGATAGCAATATCAAAATTGCATTATATTGAAACTATTTAAGTCAATTTACAGACTGTTTACAATGGAATTATTGTCTGTCGTTCTGTTACTTCGACGTGTCATTACTCAATGTGTCATAACTCCATTTAATATCACCTAATGGCGATGGAAAGATGATTGAGTCTGATCAATTTCGTCCTGTTTGTTGCCGGGCAGTTCAGTACAATTTATCACGATATCCAACAATTGTGTTTTGTTCCAATGTTTCTTTCTATACCATAGATGGAAGATAGACTTGCGCTTCCTGTGTCGACTGACATTTTGCATCCTTGGGTATAATTCAGACACCTTCCAGAAATAGAACTTTGTCACGCACCGAGTAATGGTCTTTGTCGACTTTGATTGTATGTCAAATTCCATTAGCGTCAGGACACTGAAGGCGTTCCTTTTTAGATCGTGTGTGACCATCAATTGGCCCAGATAATATAGACAATTCGGAAGCAATTGCTTCTAACACGAAGACATGGACAGTACTGTGGATGTCAACCGGTAATATAAGTCGTAGTTGACTATCAATTTTCAAGATCGTCACTTAGCTTGGAACTCTCTCTCTCTCTCTCTCTCTCTCTCTCTCTCTCACTCACTCATGTCAGTTCATTCACACATGTGTCTGAGAGCAGATGGGTAATTGTATTTACAGTTGCAAAAGAAATATGACATTGGAAAAAAAAACACAGAAATATACACAGAAAAGGAGGATAACACTTGACTTACATGTTCCATGGATTTCAACAATGAATATAACTATGTCGAGGAGCAATACAATAAGTTGGTTAAATGTCGAAATAGATTGCGGACACCGGAAGGCTTGAACAAATTAGAAGACGTGTTGCAAAGTGAAAAAAAAAAACGAGACGCAATCGCTTTTGCATCTTTGATGACTTTCTCTCTCTGGAAAGAAGATTTGATGGATGTCTGTCCTAAAATAAGTCCACCACTTGTATGTGTACCTTGTGTGGACCATTCTGCCTCATCACTCACGGTAATAAGACAAAGATAAGGTCGTAAATAAGACGTATGATGGGACGTACATTATGTGCTCTGAGAAGGTAATAAGACCCATTACATCCATTAGTGTCTTTGTGGAAATATATTCTTACATCAAACGAACTACTCTCCACGAGCATCTCTAATTGAGAACTTGTTTCTACAATTATTGTAATAATAACTTCTGTATTCTAGATCATATATCCGTGAACGTTCGGGACAAACAGGTCGTATTTCATGATCTTTCATACTCATAATTCATAGATCATGTCAAAAAATCAACCTGTCAAATATTTTGTCACAATCTGATATTGGATCCACTTTCGTATTGTCATTTTATTTTGTCCGCAATGCCAGCAAACATTGCATGATACTTTTGTTTTAACATACGGATGCGGTTCCATAGATATACAATATTGATAACGTATTATGAACTGTATCACACAGTAAAAAATATACTTCAAAAACTCGTGCACCGGGATTTTAGTAGATAACGTATCATGAACTGTATCACACAGTAAAAAATATACTTCAAAAACTCGTGCACCGGGATTTTTAGTAAATACTAAGTTTATGTATTCATAATTGAAATATGACCTCTTCTCTGAAAATGTGTTTGCAGTTGCATTGGTGGATGTTGTCATCATCAACTTATGATCCAATACATATTTTCAAATTGATACATTGATTTGGTTTTGTGCCAATTTAGCAGCTTTATTCTGAACAAAAAGGAGAATTACCTACGCATTAGATTTTTGTCTCTCGTGGTCGCAGAGAATATTTCATCTCATCCACGTTTGCATGTCGACAAGAGAAAACCCGACCAAGGGAGATTACACCCGGCTGTAATGGAATGAAATTTTGTCTCCTCCACAAAAAACCAGCGCATCTGATGAAAGCAGGCACGCGAATTCTACCCCTGCACTCAGTTCACGTGTCGGAGATTTTGTTTTCCACAGGCGGAAAAAACTTACATGTGACCATCATCTCGGAAGCTGGAGAAAACATCAAACCAGGGATTGTTTTTTTTTTCTTTGGCAGTTTGGAATTAGAAAGTTAATTGAACCACAATAAAACACACCGATAACATGGATATTTGTCAGGGGATTTGCATGTTAGCACCCTAGACGGCCAGACATGGGCACCAATTAATTCGCAGAACTTAATGAAAACACTTGTATGGTGATGGTGATTGTCTAAATCACGAAACTTCACTTTATTTTGTAGAAAGTCTGAAGCTTTCGAGAAACTGAAAGTTTTGAGGAAAGCACCACATATTGCCATACCGCACGATTGATGAATATCAGCAAATATCTCACGATATGCTAGATGTGCACAATCCCAGCCAGCAGTGTATCTGCAAGGGCAAATTTATTATACGCCATAAATATTATCAGGCTCACATCACATCAGCTGTGGATAACCATTTTTATCGAGAAAAAGCGCGAAAAGCAACGAGGGCTAGACGACCATTCATCACTATGACACTAATTTGTCAACGTGCCAAATTCTCCGACAATAAGGCCAGACACTATGATTTATGTAGATGTAAGTATCAATATATTACCACAAATACAGCCAAATTTTGATGATTCCAATAACAAACGTAAAACGCAACATTTTGCAATAGAAAGAAAGCCCGACCAAATACTTTTTCAATATCACCGCAAGCCCACTTATTAGCGATATGTTTTGATGATATTGGAAGTAATATAATACATGAACAGCTATGAAAGGAAAATAAATTTCCCTGATGTATGGTGTTTTCAAGATTTAGAAACGAAAATAGAATCACAGTTTTTTTAATCAAAGTATAACTCCCGACTGTGGAACAACAACGTATCTTACATATCATTTACGCACAACATATGCCGTAAATCAGCTATTGTATACAGCAAATGACAATAGCAATATCCAAGTTACATTCACAATGAAAAATGGGGGTAATTTTACTGTGCTCCAAATTGAAGTAAAAGTCTGGGTCATCAGCTCGTGTCGTCTACTAATCTAATATAACCTAATGAAGATGAAAATGTGATTGGAGTCTGATCAACGTTGTACTGAGCAGACAGTTCATCACAATTTCTCACGAAACCCAACATTGTATTGTGTTAAAAGTTTTGTTTCCGAGCCGAAGATACGGGGAAAAATTGCATTTCCCTTCTCAGTTAACACTCGTGTCCACGGGGAATGCCCCCGAAGTCTGACTTGTCCATACATGGAACTGATTGCCACCTCCATACCCGATTGTGTCCAGGGAGTCTTTGTCGTCTCTGTTTGTATGTCGAAACCCATCTGCATCAGGACACTGAAGGTGATTGTTCCTGCATCGGATGTCACCATCAATTGACCCAGATACCATAAGACAACCCGGAAGTAATTGGTTCCGACATGAAGGTGCTGAACAATGAGTCTCCCTTGGTCATGATGAAGATCTTCAAACTGATGTGTCTTGATCCTGTAGATCTTTAAGATTTATATATTTCTCTATGTATCAGTTGGTATCGACACGTGTTGGCTACCTGTGCATTATGGATATAGCGTAAACGTCACCAACGGTAATAGCCTGAAATGGCGTACGAATTTCGTTCCATGCGCTTTAATGACCACTGCTGAATGACCCAATTTGTCTCATGATCAAATTCTGTACTTGTACTTGTTCGAGTCTTCCGTTCAAAGTTACTAACACGCTTACCAGATGAACATCCCACCTGAATTGTAAATGTACGCACGAAGTTACCGCAGTGCAATGTACAGATGTATTTGATAAATGGCTGCAATTAATAACGAGTCAGTGCACATTGAGGTAACTGATCGTTTGAGTTTCTGCGGAAGTGTTTTTGTAGAAATTATTTCGATTTTTCTTCGTCTAACAATTTTCAGCATTTTTCTGTCGGAGTAGTAACGTGATTGGCCTGTCTGTTGGCTCCATCAAAATCGATACTAAGATGTGTTAAATTATTGTCTTGCTTATTGGTAGTTTCAAGTCGTTCGGTAGAGGCATATATTCCGTTGTTGGGGTATAATTTATCAGCAGTTTGCAAGGGAACAGAATAATAAATTATCACAAATCCACATTGTGTTAAGAATAGCAAGTTACAAATTCGACAAATGTAATGAGCTTCATCATAACTCAACGTTGTCGCAGTGATGAGCAAGTCTGTGTTCTGGCAAGATTGATCAATGTTCCCCAGACTGTTCGTCATAGGAGATTAATTATTATCCGTTAAACTCATTCATATTTCTATCATTCCTTCATGGTACAACTGAATCGTGCATAGAGAACGAACCAATAGTAACATGTAATTGCTGCGAACGTGAAAAAATAATGCCCTTTTCACTTGGTATATATAATCATACTACCCGCATCTTTTAACTGATGAGTGTCATGCTTAATGGTACTAATGATAGTCACTTATACTGGCAAATAATTGGCAAGATATTGTCTTCATGCACATATTTATATATAGCATACCGTATAATCGATTCCCAATGTGGTAGAAATCGACACATGTAGATTTTCATGATGATGATACCCCCAATCATTATTTTCGATAATGGAAATAACGTAAAAAAAACATGCATGCCGTCACTTTACCCTATAATTATTAGTTCCTCATCTGGAATGTCGAAACCATTATACCCGCATGGCACCTCCTGTCATCCCACAAGTGGGTCAGATTGTAAAATATCGCAATAATTAAATGACAAAAAACACGAAGACCTGTTCTTGCCAGGAATTCGTCATAGCTTTCCTGGAATACGACGTTTTCAAGTCCCAGTTAGAACATCTCTCCTCCATTTGTCATCCACATGCAACTCCCGAAGCAATATCCTGTTCATAGACACACAAGTTTTTGGCAGGCTTATGGTTTTGATGCTGTGGTGCTGATGTGGTCTTATGAGCCATCAGCTAGCTTTTGTAAAGAAATACTCGACATTTTAGGACTTCTTTGAATCTGAAAGTGTAATATCAAACTCTGTTGCTTTATATTTCATAATTTGACAACGAACAACATTCGCATATACATGCTATAGTGCATTCTAGAATATCGATGAAAATGTATCACATGGAGTATATTTAAGTTATGTGTGAAGCAAGTCTTTGCTGTAACTAACGCACGAATTCGTTCAGTAGAATAATGCTTTTGTAAACAATCCCAAATTCTAATATATACATGTAATCTCAAATTCTAATATTTGCTTTCAACACATACTCTTACCCAAAACATGTGTTGCATCTACCAAGCGAAATTTAATTACGTTGTCGAACCTGAGAGCGAACTTGGCTGATGTGAACTTAGGTGTTCAGCTCATCGCCTCTGGCTGATTTTTTTCCTCTCCTCGGAATCACCAAATCCCCCTGGCGCGATAAAACAATTATAAACCGTCAATCAATCAAAATCACTTGCCCTATCGATTAGAATTCATGTCAGTCACTTGACTAAGCTTTCTAGATTCTCTTGGGCATATTGATAGAAGCTATTAATTTTGGTAATGGCATATTTCACAGCAACGGAAGACTGGAATTGCGAAGTAAGATTGATGGAAACAGGGACGATATAAAAACTAGGGAGAATTTGTCTTGAAAGTAGTTGTATATTTCGATGGTGGTGAAACAAGTTGCCTATTTTAATGATGTTCAAATCCATCTAAACTAAACTATAAACGGTTGAGTTTATGTGGATTTTAACACCATGGGTTTCATCACTGCAATGTACACAGTCGTGTTTCAATTGCACATCTATTAGGCCTAAAAAAATTAATTTTCTGTTTCTCGTCCTCCTATTTTTTCAAAACTGGGTAGGGAGGGACTTTTTATTTTTTATTTTTAATTTTTTTATTTTGCAAAAAATACCGTCCTCAGCTCAAGAAAAAATTGGGTAGGGAGGCACTCTTTATTTTTTATTTTTTGTGGGACGACATTTCACACGTATGAAATGAAAATAATTTTGATTGATTGCGCACAGGCGCATTCAAGCCCAAATAAATTGAGGCTTTAGAATTGAAATCATGTGTAACACATGATTCTAATGATTTCATTTCTAGAGGCTTGATTTATTTGAGCTTGAAAGTTCTTAGCCGGGCACCTTGGCACTACCGGTGTGCCATCATCCTAGCAGTCAGCACAGATGTCCATTGGAGTATACATCAGGAAATATAGTAAATCAATTCGTGATCACAATTTTAAATGTATTATTACATGCATGTACCCACATAGAGTAACTGTTTTTGAAAACTGGTAACTGGTAGCGAAAACAAGGAGGTATGGTAAATATATGCCACAGTTTCTTGCTGTGATTCGGTGTTTTGATCATTAATATCCTCAAAATAGGGACGGGAACACTTTTTATTTTTTATTTGAGAATCGCAAATAAAAAAATCCGTGAGGCTGCTTTTGAACACAGGCGGGCGGGGACGAGAAACAGAAAATTAATTTTTTAGGCCTTATATCTACATATATAACTATTTCGATAATTGTCATAATGATTGCTATTTGTGAACGTGCGATATTCGATCAAAAAAAAATTGTGATTTATATTCAACAAGAATTGTCTCCAGCAGCTCATTCCGTATACGTGGATGAGCATTGTGTAATGAAAACCTGCTACTTCCAGCGTACGTTGGTTACTTGAGGATATTAAACGGCAGTAGTGGCGTAGTAATAAAGGTGTTTGGTTCCGGATTTGTACTCGATTAGTCCTCTGGTGGGTGTCCAGTTACACGATAATTCCTTTCTGGGTGGGTGATCATATGTCGCAAATGATTACATGAATTATTCATGCATTCCTCCTGTCCAGCCAAACATCTATGCTGAGATTTATGATATATGGCCGTTGTAGCAGATGAATTATATAACACAATAGTACTTTGTAACACACCACGTTTACTTGAAATCAGATCTAGTGTTAGAATGCAGCAGGATGTGCCGTTGTCAGTTTGAATATAGTTGCAAGAATTCACAGGTAGAGCAAAACACTGACACTAGTGGCGATGAGTTTAAGCAAATCACGCAACATTCAACAATTTGATATTGGATTTTGGTTTGAATGATCAAGTCATGTTGTTCTCAAAATCTGAACCATGTTCATCTGTCATGCTAATTGATCTACTAGACATATATGACAGCAAAGAACTAATAAAGGGCATAAGCAATATAAACAAATCGACCAATATCAATGAAGCATGAAGGAATAATATCAATAGATTTGTTTTGTTGTGTCATCAACGTGGGCGTAGTTAGTGTGAGCGCAAACATTTTACCCCGCATTTTACCACTGAAATCAAATTGATTTAATTAAATGTATTTAAACGCTGTGAGACTTCGTTTCCTTCCAACATCAGTTCTGAATCATACGTTATTTGGGAATAGTTTTAGTGTGTTGTGAAATTTTCTCGGTCTGAACATAATGGACCTAATCCATTCCAAGACATTAATTTGTTTAGGGTGAGCGTAGGTGGTATGAGATTATTTCCATTAAGCAAGACGCCAAGATGACTGAAATGCATGTCATAACTGCAAGCGGGCTTAGTGTTAGGATCATCCTATTTATCTCTGGCACGGGGTACAAACAACAACATTTCGAAGTTAGGTTTTTGTCCCTGTGTACCTCGTAGGTACAAGGATTTTTCTCCCTCTAGAGACTGTAATTATCTCCAAATCCCTTTCGTTTATTCATTAATTATTGATAAATTACTGGAAGACTGCCAGCTTTCAGCATGTCGACTGTGTACTTTCTACTTGATGAACTATTGCTATAGCCCATAATGGTGGTAACTTCTGACTTGTAGCAGTTGTTTACGAGTTGTTCATGGGGCAAGTGACGAAGAACATTCATAATTGTTTGGACATAGTTCATGAAGGCAGAAAAATCCCAGAAGACATTATATGAAAGCACCTGAATAAGTAATATCGTCGGCAAGTTGGCTCAGCTTGCTTTTGCGTGTGTTCTCCCTTTGGCACTGTTCGTTATTATTCTCTGCACCTATTTTACTATAGCAATTGCAATACTGGGGGACAATGATTTATATATGTGAATCATTTATGGTCGTGCACACAAAATATAAAAACAATGATGGATTTGATTACGACATTTGTATTTGAAAACGATGTCGTTTTTTGTGTTCAGATTTGATATACAATTCAACAGTTCACACGGCAAGCATATATGACATCAGCTTCTATTTAAAATGTTCTAGACGTTTCAATTCGCTATATGAATGAAAAGTTCCGAGTTAATTCCTACTTTGTTATCACTATAAGCCTCGTGTAACTGACGTCGCCAGTTGGTTTCGATGTCGTTGTTACACGGCCAATCCCCGAGGATGTACTATCTATTTTACGACTCTGATATCAACATAATGGGGCCATTTGCTACATCCAGGGATGTACTCTCTAAATTCGCAGGGCAATTTGAGTCGTTGCCCTGGCCTCAGTAACGTATCGCTTCTTGGTCCCAGGAGTGTACCAAGGAAAGTAGAATGTCGACCGACCTTTCCTAATCGTGTGTGACACTGCCTCCCATTTGAGAGCATCAAGCCCCATTGTCTATTGGTGTCATATCCCTCGCTTCCCACCCATGTATATTGTCCCATCGTGGTAGGGAGTCTATTCATTTCGTATACCATGACAAAGCGCTTCTAGGAAGTAGACGAGCTATACCATACCCGGTACCCCAGATTTGATAGCCTTGGGCATTAGAGGAGGCCCCCCATTGGACGGACCAAGGGACCCACTTCGAATGAAAATGTCCGGACATTAAAGAGGTGTCAGCGTTCACCTTTCTGGCACCAATGCAGACTATTTTAGGCGTCATCTCGGGTCTTTTGGAGGATTGGTTGATCTGTGTCGAAAACAAGCCTTGATTGATAGACAATATTTCGTATTTTGGACATCAGCGTGGACATCACTATCCTTGTTTTGAGAAAAGTTTTTTTCAATGGTGTGAGAATCGTGCTTTCATATATATTACGTGCAGGTTTGACCGTGATGAAAAATATGACTGTGGATACTGATCGCGCGTGTTCTTTCCACAGGACACTCTCGCCTGGTGTTCACAGTTATGCTGATAATTATAGAATACTTTGTTTACTAGCGGTCTGTATTCCACCAGTAATATTATACTGGGACGACTTGCATTCTTTTCATTTTCATGCTATTTTCATGTGACCAATTACACATTTTTCTTCTGCTGTGGAAATTGAAAATAAACGTCTGTCTGTCTATTATATTATTTGATTTATAGACCTGTTTGTTTCTCGATGTACGAAACCGAGCCGGGTTTTACCAGAGCTTTTATAATTAAGGTTAATGTGTTTTGCTAGAGACGTGTACTTTAGTGGCCAAGGCACTGTAGAGGGACAGAGTACACTGAGGCAGTTATATAAAAAAAATTGTATAATAAAATCTTGGCTAGTGCAGAATTTCGACAGACGCAGATCCAGGAACGGTGTAATTTTGACAGATAAATACTCCGATAAAACTTGCTATACGTCTCCTGGTTTGTTGCATCCCAAACCCAACAGAATACAAGTCCAGCATACGATCCACATATGATATTTCAATGTTGTAAAACGACAAGAATATGGCAATGGGTGGAAGTGTCCCCCAAGATCTGACATTTCTAGTACACTTTATCATTTACAATTTTTATAATTTTTATGTGTCACACCAGGTAAAAGCAAATACATCATAATATCAGAGGCCCTATCTGCAACATTTGGAACTTCAGACACAGAAACTCAGAAACTCGCAGCTTGTTAGACGTATCCATAAATTTCAATGAAAATCTAACATTTCGCAGCGATGTCATGGCCATTGTTATAGGTCCCAGTTGCATCAGTGGAGGGACAGCTGCGGGGTTTTCAAAGGTCGTGGACAGGTTGTTCTCTCGTGTGAGATGGCCAAGTTGGGATCTCGTTTCCCGACGACAACTCGTCACTGTCTGGAGCTCAGCAGATCCATCAGCAGCAGTTGAGATGTGGGGATGGATAACATGGGTCGAGTCCTGTAGGCATCGATTCTAGCTTCCGAGGGAACTAGGGAGCCGAGCCTTCCGCTGGCGTTGACAGGGCTCTAGGGGTGTCTCGTAACGGCTACATCGTTGCTGCCTAGTTCCCCGCCCCTCCCTCCCTCCCCTACTTGTCTACCAACCTCACTCCAGCACGTTACTATGCTGGCGTTGGCTCCTCATCCCAACTCTCATTCCGCTGTAAGCTCCCAGATTACGATTACCAGTCGCGAAGCTGAGCTGCTCCGCGAACAAAACATGACAAGGCTTTGAATGGATATAAGAGGAATGATTCCTAGAGTAGTCCACCGTGAGAGGACTACCGGGAACGAGCAACACGACTGCCAGGGTAACTTTGTTGCCTGGTTTGCAAGGAGGTCCTCTGTCTCTAAATTTGTCGTAACATGGTATTGCTTTCTCCCCGTCTTGTCTCGTGCTTGAAGACGGATAAAATCAGTGCTCGTTTAAAGTGGACGACATAACCTGTTAAGCGCATGTGAGCGCTCCCACCCACGAAAACCCCATAGGGAATAAACACAAGCAACCTGCAAATTCCAGCTTCGTGTCAGCCATACCAAAGAACGGGGCTTGGCTTAATTCTTGGACCGTAGCACCAAAAGAGCAGTCTTGTGACAAAACAATACCCCGGCTGCCGGTGTCTCATCTCCGCCTCATTCATACACGTCGGACGTTTTACCACGCACCGTTCCACCCCCCCCCCCCTCTAGCAGTGCCGGGGTCCGCAGTACGTCCTAAATAGCAACAGGCCGTGGACAGTGTCTGGTTGCAGTGGTGGAGATACGCTGGAGACTGGGGTTTATTGTCCTTCGCGTCATCGGATGCTGCGCGACAAAAACCATCGAACGACGTGCAGTCTGCATGAGGTGAGGAAGCGGCACACGTGCACTAGACGAGACGGCGAGTGAACTGGATAACTGATTGCATAAACAACCACTGCAAAGGATATACACCACAGCAACAACACAAAAGCTCGCATACTGTTAAACGAATCTGATTCATTGTCATCTACGATCCTTTTTCTGGTCGATCCGTTGCCACTGGGAAGTAAGGATGTGGATACTGATTCTCCTGTCTCTGTTTTGTCATCTCGCGCCGACCCTTCAGTACGAATATGAGTACTACCACGATGAAGACACGGAGCAACCATTGAGTGAGTGATACTTCTGATTCGATTATTCGCTTTCCCGTGGCAAGTGTGTATTTGTTGAAATACATGACTGGAAGGGGGAGCAGTAATAGAGATTCGTTATTATCAGTTATCATCTTTGATTGCATGCCTAACAGCCCGATTGTGCTCGTAACGTAATAATAGAACATGTTATTGCAGGATCAGTAATCAGGAGAAAATAATATTACCCAGACAAGCCAAGCTGTAATTTTGAACGCATCTCTGTTTCCGCTCACGTTTCGCTTCTCACTCACCCAGACGAATTAATTTATTGGTGTAATGTGTTACTACACGTATACCTGTCATTTTAAGCACACCGTGGTCATTCGAAAAAGAGACGCTCCTTATCAGCTGCTTATGGGACATTACTAGAAGCACTGTACAGGTGCAAATGACACCACCGTAGCTTGGGATACGTTCGTGCTTTGCCAAATTTCTATTCTAACAATTTCCATCTTCAGGCTTGCACTTGGCATCATCAAAATCTTGTACCAATGATGACATACATTTACAACGGGAAATAAAAAAACATATGTTTTCTTTCGTGTATGCGTACATTCATCGGGAAACTCACTTCTATAGTACAAAATCGCTCGATACTAACTCAATTATGCTAGTAAGGCAGCAAGGACACCCTATATTGCCCAACTCGACTAACTGTTGTGCCAGCAATTCCTCAGCTCAGGGTGTTCCACCATAAAATGATTGCCTCTAGGGAAAGCTGACTTACAGCCCGAGGCACAATCCCATTACACGGGGTGTCATTTCGTCTAAATCATGCAGTATTAGCTGGTTGTTCCGTCCAGTATGTATTATGTATTTTTTTAGTGGATGCTTTGTAGTTTTCTATTCCCTCCATTGTGAGTATGTACAGACGGCCCACTTATTGCAAATATGAAATTCCAAGTGCACTCTTAGTGATTGTATGTTGACATAACACATATTCACAGTGGTATTTGGAACATTAGCATATGTATGGCTGGTTTCAATCTATGTTGGTTTCGTAGAAGGAATACAATTTCAACATCCAACTCACCAGACAAATATTTGCACCGGACGAAAATCAGATGAGTCCTGTAAAATAACACTATCGCTCGTAATGGGATTCGTGTCTGTCCATACCTAGGGAATTTTGCGAGATATTCTGATGTGACACAACGGAACTTCAAACATTGTGCGTTTTAATATCTGTTACATGCATAGTTCACCTTTTTTATTTTGCCTCATCGCCCGGAAAATATGCAACAAGTATATAACATCCCATAGAATGAAATCTCCTTCATAACATATATATATATACACAAACATTTGTGTTCACTATTAATATATTGTGAAGACTAGATTATTCAGATCTACCTAGTCATTAATGTTTGCATTCACTACACGGACATATACAATGGAATATCAGACAGGAGATGCCATTTTTGTTGTCACTTGGGATTTCAGCGGACAGGAGTTCCAGGTGATAAATATGAAAACACCAATCCCAAATGACTAACGAATGGGCAGTAGGATTTATCCGTTGGTAGCCATCTGTGGCAATTTGCAATTCAGATTATCTTCCGAGTGTGCGTCGGTGGGTTTGCACAATTGCAGTCGGGAATGATGGCATTACTGGTTGAACCGGCAGGCTCCACGGGAATTACAATTTTTTTTCAGTTCTGTGGCGTACAGTTACTGCGAACAACAGCTTCCAGGTGACAGAAGAAATTGCAATGCAGACAGAACAAACTATTTGAATGACCACCAAACGCCAACACGATTCTCCACATCCCTGTGTTTTTCATCATTTTCTTCTGAAGCAGTACAAGCTCCGCGTCATTACTAATTCACGTTCACTTTTTTTTTTACTCTTTGGGAATTCTTATTATCGAAACTCATGCTCCCCATTGAGCGCGATAACGTGGCATATTGGGGGTGCTTGGCGACGGGATATGACCAGTTCGCTAGGCCTTTGTCTTGCTTTAATGTATCTCTGCCATCCCTCGTCTTGATCATTTCTTGATCCTTACAGGAGATTTTGTAGAAGTCAATGATCAGAGTTCAGCATGAACGACTGTACTGGCAAAGGCTTGCTCTCTCGTGTCTTATGCGTTTTACGCACGATTTGTCCGTTCTCTTGGGATTGCAAGTGGAGAATATGTGAGTCGCGTCTACCTCGGGATTTGTGGCGGGTGAGGCATGTAAATCAGAGCGATGCTTTACCAATCTCGGGACGATT
The DNA here is from genome assembly GCA_949152475.1 of Terebella lapidaria. Classification (NCBI taxonomy): domain Eukaryota; kingdom Metazoa; phylum Annelida; class Polychaeta; order Terebellida; family Terebellidae; genus Terebella; species Terebella lapidaria. The sequence continues at coordinate 33,612,359 of OX424558.1, forward strand.
TGTGTTCATAGATTATCTAGTGATGCGGATAGAGTGGGATCTTGGTGAGCAGCTGTGACAGTTGCCAGGGGATGTGGCTGACCGCTTGTTTCTGACAGTTTGCTTCGGTAAAGTCAATAAACCAAGAAGTAAACGAAGAAACTTTTCCCATGGAGGATAAACAATGTGTAGTTGCTGTCTCTGACTAACAAGAAATTATGATTTATTCCTAGTGGGGCAATTTTTTTTTGCCGTTTCCTTCTCTGTGATGGATTCCACATTTGATTCATTTGATAATTGGTTTACCAAAACAAAACAAAAAACAAAGGAAACCGTCGTGATAATTTCAGACGCATTAGGTTTCTCCACAGGGCATTTCTACGCGTGTTCCTTCAGGGACACATCCAATTTCTATCCCAATTCCTGGAAAGCATCATGGCTCTCTACCAGAACACAACACAAAAAATCTCCAATAACCTTTCTAAACCTCTATCCTTCCCAGTATCGCGCGTATCACTCGTTCCCAAGACCTCTGCCCAAATTGAGGTTAATCCCTCGCTCGCTATCTCTTGAACGTGGTGGGTCTTCTATGGAATTTTGTTGTTCCTAACCGGATTTCCCAAAGCTCGGACAACGTTCACGTCTAGCGTCCAACGTGTTGCCCGTGGCCTGTCATGACCTTTACTGCATCGTCAGCTTTGCAAGTGCTTGTTGTTGTCAGCACGTGACATCATAATCACTCTTTGTCGTGCCCATTGAATTGGTTGTGCTATAAAGTTAACTACTCGAAAATTTAAGACGCAATTTTTTAGTGTATTCAATTCACTGAGCATTTTAGATGAAACGATTTTGCTCTAATTGATTTTTACTGAAGATTATCCGATGAAATGGGCGACAAACTGGTATGCCAAGCTAAATATTTCGCATCAAGTTCTCTGATGGCCCGTCATGTTTGGAAATTATTTCAATATAACGCAAAATTTGTGAGGATATAAATTGTTCTTTGAATGCTCTTTTCACGAGAGTAACTCTTTGATTGAGGCAAGTAAATCTTCGAAGTCATTTTAATATTTTATTTTTGCGGAAACCGGGATGGAGGGACGCAACTGTCCACTTGCAGCAACAAAGAGAGGGAAGGTACAGCTAATTCCATTTCTCCCACTCTAATGTGACAAAAAAAGTTATCGAACCGGGGAGGTTTCGGTCAATGATATTGAATTGTCAAATACCTTCTGGAGGCCAGATGACACATCCATCAAGTTATGTTCGACAGCCTTTGGAGATCTCCCCCTTGTGGCAACCAAGCTAATGTTGCGAGATCATCCCCTTCTAGGTGTAACTTCGCTGCTGAGATCCAACTGTCAATACACGGGACGTTGTGAATCGCCAAATGTAATTGATTTGGCCGAGCTGTGTTTGAGTAATGGCAAGAGCCCTTCTTTTAGCACCCGAGAGGGGACACCACATGTCTGATCGAATTTATATGGTCCGGTCCCGGTCTCGTTCTGTGGCAGTCTTTTGTTGACTTTACCCAGGATCAAATGTCACTGGTTCTGCTTTGGGTTATTGATTGATCCTTGAGCAGGGAGCAGCAAGATTGAGGAGGGCAGTGACACTGTTGTTATAAGAGTTTCCAACTTCAGGTATATGTACCCTGAGTTCGAAGACACAATTTAACAACGAGTCGTTCAGTGAAAGGAATTCAAAACTGATTAATAGCGGTCCACAAGACAAATGAACAGTACAAAATCTGACAAAATTTCGACATCGAAAATCATCATTATCCATAGAACAATTCCCATGCAGTAATAGCAAAACAACAGAAATATCGAAATATTTTTTTTTGCTTACAGGCTACATGAAAGTAATGGAACCCAGGAACTCGTTTGTATTCATAGGTTGTCACTTTTTCGCCATGCAGATTAAGCTGAGAAATTAAGATATCCATGGCTGCATAAATCCTTTGGTGATGAATTGGTGGAGAATCAGAGACAAACAGTATAGTGGTTTATTGTAATTTTTGGAATGAGCTGCGATAGGTATCCTCAGACAAACCTCAGGAATTTGTGATGCTTTCGTTTTCAATATAGAACAGATTAGTGTGCTCGTTTCAAAACGTTATATAAGAAGCACAATACTTGATAATTGTAATTATTGCAATCCATTCGCTCATTGCATTGTCATATATCTAATCGTATCGCTATTGTTTTATCTTTATATTAACACAACAGAAATTTGCATTGAAAATGTACGGAAACGATGGCTTTGGTGCAATGATGGTCCTAATAATGCTCATAGGTCAGGGCACCTGAATATTGTTTGATGTTAAAAACATTATGACGTATTCCGCCCTGATGCCATATAATGATACATTTCCCACTACATTTCCCAAAATTGCTTCTTGATATCAAAATACTTTCTCAATCTGTTTAGCATCAATTGAAAATCATAATTGTGATGAAACAATCGTTACAATAACCAATAACTATAGAGCTATATTCATGTCGCCAGCATATGATGTGTTTGTTGCAGAACTTATACGCTATTCCAAAGCTAACTACGATATGAGGACCTACTCAACGATATGCGCAACATATATGAAGTGTCTCTGAACTACTTTGGCCAAGATGTCCTACCAAAAGTTTTAATAACTCCTCAATCTTTGACTAAATCTACTTATCTATGATAATTTACAGCAAGACGCCCATCGACCCCCGCCCATATAGAAGGTTTATGAAGTTGAAAAAATGTATTTCATAATTGCTATGGGTCCCATGTCTACTTTTGAAAAACCAAGAAGTGGCTCTCTACCTTCCCTTCAAATATCAATCTCGAAGTCATGACAAAACTGTCAATATTTAAACTTCACCATTACGGTGAGTTTTCAACAAGGTTTGTCCACATAGATCCACACGAACTGCCATTCCTGTAAGTACAGCCACATACAGGGAACGATGGTATTGACAATACTTCATACATTCAAGGCTGATGCGACATAAAGAGGATATAATTCAATAAATGTGCTGTTCTTTTGTAACGGGGCTAAAACAGTTGACAGTTCAGCACTTTATATTGATTTACTCACGGTACATGATTAAATTATTTGGTATTGTAGACCAGAGGTTCATTCTTGTCATTCTGCACTTTTTTTGCAGTTAACAGATTAGAGCACATTGCTTTTTTCATTGTTACGAAGATACTTAATTTGACGCTGAGTTCAACTGACAAGTGGAGCTAACCCACATGCATATTCGTACTTATAAACAAACTCATGAACTAGTAGAAGAATATGAATGGGAAAGCAATACATGTAATGACACATTGTTATATTATAAATGCTTGACACAGATATATATGTTGTTTCTGAATCCATTTTATAGACTCCAAAACCTTCAGAATGATGAAGATTTTGCTATTAGATGATATGATATTACCAACGATGTAAACATCATTTGTTAATGCAGTGATTATAAGTCGATTGGTTCCGAAACAGCAGTTATGTATGTCCCATAGTAGTAAGAGTTCGGCACCATTATGTAAGGTAGTAGCCCAACCATGAATATTCATATGGACGTCTTATTTCAGATAATAAGTAAGCCGGAAGATTACCCTGCCCGTGATTGGAGAAATCTTTCCCTCAATAAATTACCACAGCCAAATGCTAAATAGAGAGTCCATGATACAGTTTCACATTCAAAGTGTATGAACTTATTTCTATCAGCTTCTGGAGTCTGAAAACATTATTGATCCACAGGTCAATAAAAAATAATTGCAATTCATTCACAGCACACAATACCTCGAAAGTAAAAATAGCCAATAATTGATCAAACATTTCCTTCCTGGCATTAATGTTATAGCCGGTTGTTTCTGAAATAAACGTACTGAGGTAATTGGACAGTAACAGTTGCAACATACCATCTTGACGATGCCTATTGCTAAAGAAACATGTATTGAATTCTAATCACATGCATGAGCAACAAATGGAACACAACAAAGCAAAAATGTTTACCGTGAAAATTCTATACGGCACTGTTATTATGGACTCGGGATTGCTTTGCCGACCAAAGGCAGACAAGAAAGTTATGTTATCAACGTCTTCTGATTTTTCCCTCCTCTCCAACTCGTTTACGATTGCGTGACTTGCATAAACCATCTTCTTTCCGGCCTTTCAGATCCGGTTTGTCACTGCTAATTTCCACTTAAATTGACTTTTATGTCTCTCTTCTATCTGATGGAGAAGGCCATGTTATTTGGGTGACTGCGTCTAAATAATCAGCTGGCACTAGGCATCCTCACACTCGATGGCATTACTTTTAAATTTGCAGTAAAGTAACGACGAGCCACATCACACAAAAACTTATAATATGCTTGAATATATTTAATTTGCTACATTATGTACTACAGTATACAAAAAAGCAACGGAAAACTGCCAATAAATCCAAACAATATCTCAAAGTCAATACTATCCCCACAAACTGGAGTACTCCGCTTCCTAGACAACAAAACCAAATCCATCCAAACCGCAATAGCAGATAACGTCTTTTGACATGATTTTTCCAGGACCAAATTACAAATCACAGAACCACCAGTGAAGTAATCCATTGTCTTGCAATAAGTTGCTTTTATTTCTATCTTTGCTGGGGTTCATGAAAGTGTATAGGAATACTTGCTTATTTTATTGTATTTCCTCATATTTTATATCATTCAACATCCGTCATACAGCCGGGAACTTATAATGAAGTAGTGATATTTATGTGGCATTTTTAATATCAGTGGCAGTGTCTTCATCCTACGTGTACATAAATATATAGGACAGGAATGGCTGTGCTTTGGTGTTTGATTTATAGGTAATTCCAATGTTTCTTTAGTATTGTCCTCGTGATATCACAGATTTTTTTTCGGCGTATAGAGCATACACCAACATCCTCTTGCAATGATTCCATTATACATCAAGAATTATTTTCTCGCAATGCCAACAGCGAAGAACATGGGTATTGGAAAGCCAATTATATGCTGCTCTTCCAATCGCAATCAAGTGATGCTAAGTGTGAAGCCGAAGTGTTCCACATTCCTCATAGTCCATCTTCAAAGTGTCGATGAATTGCCCGCAAGTCAGAGGTTAATGCAACTCTGGTGATGGTGTTGCAACTCGAGCTGGCGATAGTACCCACCAGGCGAGGAGCATTTTCTCTGACTTTCTGAAACTAGCCAGATTCGACCAAGGTCGTTCTCTTGTGCAGTGTCTTATCGCTATTTTTGGTCTTCCCAGGAGAGTGTAACCGTGCACGACTCGGGAATCCGTGAAATTACATTTCACGCCTTGATAGGTGCTAATGAATATATTCCTTATATTTTTCGCGGGATAAAACCAAGCACCATTATTTCGTATTGTTTGGTTGATGAAATGTCATCCTACCTTAATTGCAGCACAATTCAATCTGACGTCTTATAATTATGTTGAGTGGGTAGCTCAGTGAATAAGTTGCTCGGAACGCAAAGGTCATGTGTTCGAGACTCAGGCTGGACCACTGTGTTATTTAGCAACATCCTTAATTAGTGTGCGCCACAAGTTGTCTATCTCTACCCAGGATTGAATGGGTACCGGTCATTCAATTGGATGCTGTCACGGAGCGCCGTATTGTGGCACCTGTATTTTTCCTACACTGGGTTGAAGTGTACAGCCTCTTTGAATAGGGACACATCTCGAGAAAGAAGCTCTTAATAAATGTCAACGTTACTTTACTTTGATGTTTTGGGAGTACATGGAAGTGATCATATGGGCATTTTTATGGCCCGAAGCGTCCAGACGCCTTGCAGTTCGCAGACGTGAGCTCAAAAATCAGCTCTGTAACTAACAAGATTGATGTCGAAGATAAGTACACTCACAGAACCACGACCATTCGGCGAATATGAAAGCAATACACCTACATACCTGTGGCGTCACATCAAAGGAGTTTGCAAAACGCATCTGCCTTCGATTTTGTCACGTTGGAGAGTGGCTTATTTGATCTCAGGCAGCCTTATTGAGGTTTCGACTCCTGCATATGATAATTATAGTTATTATACCAGTATGCAATGTAAATGACGAGTTTAGAACATCTTTTTGTATCGATGCACAGCTATGATCAACAGACAAGCTATAAACAACATCTAGACATCTACTGGACTACAATCCCAGTGGGAAACTGCTCGTAATTGCCAATATAGATATGTAGGGGACATGGGACTGATAAACAGTAGAGAATCAGATGAGAGGAGTGAATTTACGAGTTGGTGGGTAATCGACGTGATATGTCATAGACGATGGGAGATAAGTAAGAGTTTTTGGTGTTAGGAGAAGGGTTCCGATCGAAGGACCACCGGACAGGAATTAACAGCCTTTCATCTTTCACACTTTTGATCTTAGCTTGGGGAGTACCTTTGGGGATAGATCTTGTTTTGGTGGTCTTTTTGATATTTTGGATGAGATGTTGGGTCTATTCTCTTGTACTGTGTCAAGTTGGTAGGTTTATATTCCAGAATAAAATATTTCAAACATCTTTTTGATATGCTGGGATTTTTTTTTATTGATAAATACCATTAACATATGTGTACTTCTTGGCCAAGTTGGTAATAACATTATTTTTCATCGGTCATCATTCATGTTTTTTTTGAGAACCTACCAAACATCACAAAATATACACATATAAAATTGTCTAAGTCAATATTTATTCTCTTCGCTGAGAGCCATACCAAATGGTTTCTCCCACTTTGCAAATATCCAATCGTCCAGAAGTCGGGACGAACATAGCTTCTCACTGGTGAAGTAGCGGACCACTCCCCTGTGACACGAGACCTGATATTATGTTTGCAGGGGCGGGTCATTTCTCGCTTTTTATGGCGACCGGGTCGCCCGTAAACAAACGAAATGGTCCACGGCGCTCAAATTACACAGTTTCTGGAAGTCTTGTGCCAAATATTCGAGTTGTATTTTTGCTGGACACTCGTGTCTTTGAAAGCTGTATGTCGGCATTTGTATCAACAGGACCGATGTCTATTAACGCAACCCAACCATACTATTTACGCCAATAACTGAACAATAATGTGTATCCCTTTATATATGCCTTGGAACATGCCCATGACTTTTCATACTTGGTCAGGTACATTGTGCGGATTAACAATTCTCCTCAACACCATTAATCTGTACGAAAAAGAAAATAAATATGAAAAACGTTTGACAAGTAAAAAGGGTAACTTTTGCCCCGTACTCCTTGCCAGCGAGGGTATGTTCCCAAGTCCATAGGCATAGCGTCACTCGGGCTCTCTTTATATCGTTATTTATGGTACGCCGTATAATGCAAAACATTACCACCAATGGACCTCACGAGGCTCGTTATTGGCTAATGGTCCGTCAAAATTAAGTAACAGCGTCAAATGCCGAGTCATTGGTAAATCACGCCGTTCCTAACTGGATGCGATACCAGGAGAAACCTTACCATTGTTAATTGCTTTATGAGAGGTATTTTATATGAGGTATTTTATGGCTGGTATTAACTGGAATCATGTCACATGATTCATTTTATATCAATTCACTCATTTCAGTCGTTCTGCAGATTGTGACAAAATGATAAATTTGTAGACTACCCATTATTACATCACGTGACATAAATTGTCTGCATAAAACTTTATTTGTTCCTGTATTTGCGCAGTGCCAATCAGATGGCACAATTATCTTCACAAACAAAACGAATTCCGCGAAAAGGCATGCACTAATAAGTGATGTGAAGAATCATTTTTCGCATATTAACATGAACACCCCTGACAAAATTCCCACCAATTATTGCCAGTACCAAGGGATACATTGTACTTGTATATAATATAGTTTTCCCATACATTCAACTGAATTGAACGTGATGACTATCGTGATGTTATCGTGGTGCATGGAAAATCCGTCATCGAAACATTTGGTGTGACTTACATAGCACTGCGTGTTTCTTTTCCAACGAAGGTGAGAATAATTTCATGATTTCAATACAATAATAATTCAGTACAAATGTTTGAAATGATGAATCTGCTTCAAGTCAGAAATATTTCACCCACGAGTGATCAGGTACAAACTCAGCCCATCGTGCCATCACAAGTACTGTTTGGGTACATTGCAATGTCAGTCCTTGTACCATGACTGATTTTGCCAGTGACATAATATCCATTCGCCACACTTGGGTTAGAAACTGTAGAACGAATATATTTTACATGCAGTTTTCGAGTCAAAATTTTATATACTTGCACAACAATACATTTCTTGGCCGTAGACGTTCTCCAGCAGAGCTGTTACGTCTGGCCGGCGTGCCTTGTAGACCATGCATAATCTGTCACATCAGAACAGTGTCTAACCCCTGAACAAATGGCCCAAATGGCATTCTTCTCCTCGGGCTTTCTTCTTCGCGCTATCTATTTCCTCGGCTAGCACAATTTCAATGAAGCTGGCATCTACCTCCTCTCATATGTGAAAAGCGACGTCAAGACGGATGAGTTGCACATGGGTTTTAGATGGCCGAGGATAGAAGGTAGACAGATGCGTGGAAAGGAGACACCGTCAAAATTTCTTCGTGCCCCTTTGTCAGTTGCGACACATTAATTTTATGTACAAATTACTAAAACTCTAAAACATAATAAGTTCCAGTTTGTGACTGAGAATGTTTGCTCTTTTAATGTGAGGGATTGTGCAAAAACTTTGCAATGAAGAGAACATGATCGCAAATTGTTGCGACATTGTAATGTTTTTTCAAAGATTTGTTTCTCTTGAATTGTAGCTACCCCCTCCCCTCCACCTTACGGCCTTTCGCCATGCTATTTTGAGGATACATCACAATGAAATGCGGAAATGCAGCTCCCTGAACACAAAGGACTAATATATTATGCAACTTAATATACATATACCTTGGTATAGCCTACACCATTAAATATTGAGCAGACTGTGTTATTCATATGTACTTCGTCATTAATGTTAATATTCACTACAAGGACATACACAATGGGATGTCAGACACGAGATGCCATTTCTGATGCCACCTGGGATTCCATTGGACGGGAGTTCCACATGATAAATATGGAAACACCAGTCCCAATGAATAGACAGGATTCATCCGATGGTAGCCATCCGTGGCGATTTGCAATTCAGATTGTTTTTCGAGTGTGTTGATGGTTTACCGCAATTGCAATTGAGAATGATGGCATCACTGGGTGAAACGGGAGACTCAACAAGAATTACAATTTGTGCAATTCTGTGGTGTACGGTTACTGAGAAATGTCCAAGTGGCAGAAGAAAGGGCACCACAGGCAGAACAAACAATTTGTATGAGCACCAAATGCCAACGCCTTCCTCCGCATCCGTGCATTTTAGCATTTTCTCCTGAAGCAAATACAAGCTCGACTTTTCTGACCCACGTTCACTTGGATGGATTTTTATTATCCAATGCTCCCCGTTGAGTGCAATAACGTGGCATCTTGGGGGTGCTTGCGGAGGGGATATGAGCAGTTTGTTGGGCTCTTGTCTTGCTGTAATGTCTTTGTACCATCCCTCATCTTGATCATTTTCTGATCCTTCCATCAGATATTGCACAAGTGGATGATCAGAGTTCAACAGAACGACTGTACTGGCAAAGGCTTGCTCTCTCGTGTCAGGCGTTTTACGCACGATTTGCTCATTCTCTTGGGATTGCAAGTGGAGAATATGTGAGTCCCATTCACATCGGGATTTGTGGCGGGTGAGGCAAATAAATCAGAGCGATGCTTTCCCAATCTCAGGATAATTTGTTTTCATGGATTATCTGGGTGATGCAGAGTGGGACCTTGGTGAGCAGCTGTGACAGTTGCCAGGAGAAGTGGTTGACCACTTGTTTGTGGAAGACTGCTTTGAAAAGTCAATTCATGAAAAATGAATGGATAAACTGCTCTTGACTAACAAGGAAATTATGAGGTATTTTTATTAGGAAACTTTTAGTCATTTCCTTTTGCGTAAGGGATTCGAAATTTTTTTCACATGGTAATTGTTTCTCGATGTATTATGTTGATCCATCAGACACTTCATCCATTTCGATATTACCTCTGAGTCAGTAGTTCGTCAGATAAATATAATTGATTATTGTTTTCCAGTCGTGGGTTATCTTGGCTGACACACTAATCCAATTTCTATCATTCCTAGAAATCGACATGCCTGTATAAAACACAAAACAAATTCTCCAGTAACCTTTCTGAACTTTGCTCCCCTCCAGTTTGACGCGATTTGCTCGATCTCACAACTTTTGTCCAAATTGAGGTTAATCCCTCGCACCCGATCGACTTGAACGTGGGCGGCCTTCCATGGAATTCTGTTGTTCCTGACCGGATTTCCTCAAGCTGTCACAAGGTTCACATCTAGCGTCAAACGTGTTGTCCATGGCCTGTCATGCCCTCTACTGCATTTGCAACTGAGCTTTGCAACTGCTTTTGTTTTCAGAACGTTAGTGAATTCATAATCAGTCTCTGCTTTGCATGTTACGTTGGTAATGCCGTGAAGTCAAATATTTGAAAACTGAAGACACTTTTTTCAGTGTATTTAATTTACTAAGTATCATATAATCAACGATAGCGTTTGATTACTTGTACTGGAAATTAGCGGATAAAATACGCAGAAAATTGGTTTGCAAAGCTGCACAATTTGCGTAAGTTTCATCCCAGGCTCCCCATTGTCCTGTCATGTTTACCACTCCACCATAAGGCGATGTTTGTAGAGCTATAAACTGTTCCTTCAATGCCCTCTTCACGACAGTAATCCTTCCTTCTTGCAAGTCATTTCCTATTTAATATCCGTGGAAATCAAAGAAGAAGACCACAACTTTTCACTAGAAGCAACACAGAGAAAAAAAGTGAAATATCGTTCAAAGATATTGAATTCTCAAAATCCTCTTGGAGTTCAGATCGGTCAAATCAGGCTTTGGCGGTCTTCCCCATGTGACAACCAAACCAATCGTTCTGAGGTTTTCCTCTAGTTGGATCATACACCTCCAGGCGCAACTCCGCTACTGAGACCCAATGCCAATGGCAATGTACGGAATAGTGTAAATCACCAAATGTGCAGCAAATGTAATTGATTTTGCCGAGTCGTGTTTGAAAAATGACAAGTACCCTTCCGTTAGCACCCGAGAGGGGAATCGAATCAATATGGAGATTGGGGCAGTCTTTTGTTGACTTTTACATAGGATCAACTTCCACTGGTTCTCCTTCGGGTTACTGATTGATCTTTGAGCAGAGAGCAGCAAGTTTGGTGAAGGCGGAGATACTGTTATCACAAGAATTTCCACCTAGCAACCTGGGAAACCTCTGCAGCCTGAGTTCGAAGACACTATTAACATCAGTCGATACGGAAAACAAGTGCACATCAAACAGTATACCATAGGCCTTATTGTTTAGTCATTACAGTACAGCACATGGCGGAGCACGATATGTAACATATAGTGTAATTAGAATTGCATAAGATATTTCCGTTTTCATGCGAAACTGATCACAAGACAGATGTACAGTAAAAACTCTTGACAAAAACAAATCTGAGAAAAATTCAACTTTGAAAGTCACCATTTCCGCATAGTTTCACGTGGAACAGTTCATATGGAGTGATACAAAAACAACAGAAATATCGGGGAAATGTCGTGTATTTCGTTGTAGGCTATATAAGAGTTATCGATCAAGATGCACTAATTCCATAATCAATGCATGTTTTATCACTGGATTTGAACGTTTCATTGATATGGCGATTAGAGTCACAACGGCAAATATTATTGACGCAACTGAACCTGATTAACCACGATAACACTTCGGCGGATGTAATTATTTTTGATATTGGAAAGCAACAGTCGACGACAACTGGACAACATAGACCATTGCGGAAACTCGTTTGTTTTCATGGGTTGCCATGGGTTGTCTATATTGAAGATAAAGCTGTGAAATTACGACGTCCATGGCTGCACAAATCCTTTGGTGATGAATTGGTGGAGAATTGGAGACTTATCCACATCCACAGAGGCATATTGGACTTTCTGTGATGGGCCATGATAGATATCCCCAGAAGATTGGGAATTGTGACTGTAACGTTTTCATCTAGAATAGATTATATGCGCCACTCAAAACATGATTGTAATTATTGCAATCCAATCGTTCATCGCATAGTATCATGTATCTAATCGTATCGATATTGTTATCTCTTTACATCAGCGCCACACCATCTTGCAGCGAAAATGTACGTGAAAAATGTTTTATCTTAATAACACCATGACGAATTTTACCATATAGTAATATGTTTCCAATTAAAGTACATTGATCCATAATATCGAAATATGCAGGTATTGAATACTAACCACATATCATGCATGACAAAAAACGGAACCCAATATTTCTTTAGATATCCATGAATTTCTCTATTAGGCACTGCTGATATGAACCCGGATTTGCTTCACTGAGCAATTGAAGGCAAGAGAGTATGTTATCAACGTCTTCTGATTCTCCCTCCTCTCAAACTAGATTAGGATTACGTGACTTGCATAAACCATCCCCTTTCCATCCTTTCAGATCGGGTTTGTCACCGCTAATTTCCACTTAAATTGACTTTTATGTCTCCACACTGTCTGCTGGAGAAGAAGACCGTGTTTTCTGGGTAACCGCGTCTAGATAATCTCACCAAAGTTGATATTTATTCAGCTGGGACAAAACATTCCGAGACTCAATGGCATATCTTTCAAATTTCTAGAACAGTACTGAAGACTTACGTCACACAAGAATCACAGTATACTTGCGGATGCTTGTGCTTGCTTTGTATGCTTACATTTTGTACTACAATAAACAAAAAAACTGCAATTCAAACCAAGCAGTACCGATGAAGCTTATATTAACATATAACAATATTGACATGAGTTTTCCAGGACAAAAGTACCATTCACAGAATCACGAGTCGAGTGTCAATTGTCTTGCAATTGATATTTTTTGCTGCAGTTGATCAAAAAGTATGAAATATTAGCTTACTTTACTGTATTTTCTCATGTTATATATCATGTAACATTTCTTGACAAAGATACATCGTTTCATCTTCATTTCTCCTTCGTGTATATCCCACTAGAACACGAATCAAATGATTGATCACTGGAGTGCATGTCACATCCCGTCACACAGCCGGGAACTCATAATGGAGTAGTGATATTTATGTGGTATTTTAAATATTACAGTGGGAGCGTCTTACAGTGGGAGCGTCTTTACCATGGGATATAGGACAGAAACTCTGGTGCTCTTGTGTTTGATTTATACCTACGTATGTTTCCTTCGTCTTTTCCGCATAATGCCACATAAAAGAGCTTAGTATAGCATACATAGAGCATATATCAACATCTTGTTTCCATGATTCCAATATTCGTCAAGACTGATTTTCTTGCAATGCCCAGCATCAAAGAACATGCACAATGAAAATCCAATTATATGGTATTCTTTCAAATCACAATCAAGCCATTTCAAACGCGAAACCGAAGCATACCACGTTCCTTATATCCCATCTTCAAAGCATCGACGTATTGGCTGCCAGTCAGAGGTTAATGCAGCTCTGGTGATAGGGTTGCAATTCGAGCTAGCGACAGTCCCAGACCAGGCGAGGAGCATCTTCTCTGGCTGCCTGGAACTAGACAGATTCCCAGGAGTGTGTAACTGTGCAGGAGTTGCGAATCCGTGAAATTGTATTTCACGTCATGTTGGGCACTGATAAATATATCCTTCATATGTTGTTAGATGTGTTATCGCTCATTCATTACTCTTTGGTCAACTAACTATCGAAAGTTTATATTTTATATTGTTTGAGATTCTAATTGCAGCACATAATTCGGTATGTAGTTATGTGGGGAAATGACCACCATACCTGCGTATTATTTATCGAAAGCTAGACCAAAGCGACGATATAATCGTCCAAGAGGCCCTTTAGTTCATGGACGTGAGCGGAAGAAAGTAACAAAATGAATGGTGAAGATAAGTTCCTCCGAACATGCCATGGATCGACTACTCATCGAACATGAAAGCGACACTGATGATTCTGAGCCCTACGCACTTGGAATGTCACATCAAAGGAATTAGTGAAACGCATCTCGCTACGATCTTCACGCGTGATAGCATGGCGTAATGAATCCTTTTTGTAGCTCATGAGTTCCAACTGCAGTCATATAATGAAAGTTATAAATATAGTTATATTATACTGGTAGTTGTATTTCTGAGGGTTCTATTTCACGAACACCCTCCGCATCAGTACACAATTATCCCTTCAATGTATGATCCACAGACAAACTAGGAACAACATCTGGACTTTTATTTCACTACAATCGCAGTAGAAAACTGCTCGTAATTGTCGATATAGATATGCAGGAGACATACGACTGATAAACAGTGGAGAATCAGATGAGACGCGTGAATTTACGAGTTGGCGAGTAATCAACGTGATGTTCCATAGACGATAGGAGATACATGAAGTCCAGAGCTCTGATCGATGGATCACCAGACTTTCACACTTTTGATCGTAGCTTGGGGAATTAATCTTGACATGGTTGTTCTTTTGATACTTAGTACGAGTTGTTGGGTCTTCTGTTCTCTTGTTCCGTGTCAAGTTTTGAGGTTATAAATCGTAGGTAATATTTCAAATATCTCTCTATGTTTGAGAGATATTTGCTTTATGATTTATGTGTACTTGTTGGCGAAGTTGACAATAACATAATTTTATATCGTTTTATATAGGTCATCAGTTATACTTTTCAGGAACGTACTAGACATCACACAATTCACTCATATAACTTCGATTCTTTCATCCATGTCAGTATTTATTCTCTTCCCTGAGATCCAAACAAGAGATGGTTTCTTCCATTTCGTGAATATTCAATTGCGCAGAAGTCGGGACGAACACCGCTTCTCACTGGCGAAGTAGCGGACTGGTCCCCTGTAACACCAGAACTGATATAATGTTTGCAGGGGTGGGTCATTTCTCGTTTTTATTGCGACCGGGTCAACATAAACAAACGAAATGGTCGACGGTGCTCAAATTACAGTCCTGCTCCAAATATTTAAGTTGTATTTTTGCTGGTCACTCGTGTCTTTGACAGCTTTATGTCAGCATTTGTGCCACCAGAACCAAATGTACATTAATGTTGGGCTTCAAGTCAATAATGCTACAACATAATATTTCTTTCCAGAGACATTGTGAATCTGTAAACATAAACTTTCTTGGTACATTTACATCGATTTATTTTTAGAAGTTCTGATCGGATACTAGATTTGATCAACAGTTTTTCAACAAAACCATCAGTCGTCAAGGAAAACGAAATTCGAAAACTTTTGTCAAGTGAAAATTTCAACATTTGCCAAGTTCTCCCAGCAAGCTTTAATCATGTTAATCCACAGCACGTGTCGCTTTTAATCCCTCAGAGGGGAATTTCCCAAGTCGTTGGGCACAAATGCCACTAGAGCTCTCGTTACAACGTTATTTATGGTAGGACGTACATCACAGAACATTGCCGCCAATGTACCTTACAAGGCTTGTCATTGGCTAATGGTCCGTCCAAATTAGTTACGGCGTCAAATGCCGAGTCTATGGTAAATCACGCCGTTCCTAGCTTGATGCGATTCCAGGAAAAAGCTTACCATTGTTGAGCAGCTCGTTATGGGAGTTTTTACGGCTGGTATTAACTGGAATTATATCACGGGATTCATAATGTATTAATTTACTCCTTTCGGTCGCTCTTAAGTTCGTAACGGAAGGAAAGACGTACATGTCATTTATTACAATATCACATGATATCAACTGTCGGTAAAAAAAAAACTTTGTCAATGTATTTCTGCAGTGTCAATTACGGTATATAGGCCTAGCACATTATAGTAACAATTACAAACACCTTGCATTCCGCTACAAGTAAAGCATCCTTTTTCACATATTGATATGAACATCACTGTCTGAATTTCCACCCATTATTGCCACTAGCCACAGTTTTCCAGATATCGACTGAATAGAACGCAGTGAACTTGCTAAAGTGGTACATGGAACATCGTTCTGTCATCAAAAGATCGAAACATTTGGTATGAATTACAGATTACATATATCACACCCACGAGTGATCAGGCGGATTAGTACAAATACATCTCATGATGCCATCATAAGTGCGTTTGTGGGTACATAGCGAGAATGATTGAAGGTCCGGCAGCAATGTCAGTACGTCTTGAACTACCATATTGGCATGTAAGTGCCAGTTATTAACGATTGATTTTACCAATGATATAGCACTTACTAGTGACCATGTTGGGTTCGAAACTGTAGGTGGAATAATTTAAGGGATAAGTTTTGGGGAATATTGTTTTCATGTAATTCCCGTGCAGCTTTTCAAGTCGATATACTAGTACTTTCACAACAATGCCTTTCTTGGCCGTAAGCGTTCTCCAACAAAGCTAATACGTCTGGCTGGCGTGTCTGGTAGACCTTGCATAATCTGCCACATCAGAGCAGCGTCTAACCCCTGAACAAATGACCCAAATGACATCGTTCTCCCCGGGCTTTCTTCCCCCCTGCTATCTATTTCCTCGGATATAAGAGTGCCATCAAGCTGACCTCTTGCTCCTTTGATATGTCAAAAGCGACATCAAGACTGATGACTTGTACCTAAATTTTTAAGGCCAAAAAAAGTCTTTCGGTTCTCATTCCCGCACTTTTTACTCCCGCGTCAGTGCTTTTTTTTGTGAACACAAAAAGAAATAGGTTTCCCTTTAAAAAATGAGGTGAAAATATTTATTTTTCTATACGAATCTTGTTTCGCGAGTTTCCCATGGGACTTTCCTGATCTCTTAGGGCGTATTCGATATGTACCTACAAATCTCACCGGGCATAACATGGCCTCAGGAAACTTGTTGTGTGTTCGTTCCTAGTCGCAGTTTATCATGACACAGTGTAAAAACAACACAAACATATCCCAAGTTAAATGCGTGAAACTCAACACCAGGGATATAGGGATGGGATTTACCGGGGATGTAAAAACCAGGGATATACTTCCGTATGCTATAGTATCGTTTCGTAAGTTTTATGTAATTGTTTATGTTGAGTAGCCTGAATAGCATTTTATAGTTTAACACGTATCGACTGATTTAACATGGAACACCTGATTTCACCTCCTAATGGCCATTTTTGGGGGGTTCATGAGTTTCCCTGTCATTTTTGTTTTCTCTCACTTTGTATGCCTGATATGACCTCTGTCCCCGGACTATGAGATCGGATAACGGACGCTGTTTTGTTTGCTCGGAATACTTAATACTGGGTATTGATTCCACGTCTATGTATATTTCGCTCACTTTTAGTCCTGAATCCGTGTATACTTTTGTATCATTACATATCAAGTTTTACACTCATGTTTATGTTGAGTAGGCATAATTTTACATGAAATAGCGTTTTTATAGCATTTCATTTGTCAGTACTCTTTACTTTTATTACTTCTCTCGTTTGGAAGTTGTGCCAAAATATATTGTATATAGAAATTTCAGTTTTACAACTGTGTAATAAAAAACCTGAGTATGATTTGTAAGCGTTTTACAAGAAATAATTTGAGTCATCGCTCCTTTCAGAATTTACATCGCCCCGCGTTGAAAAAAAAAACATAGCATCATAGCATCAATTTTCCAAGAGCACCATGATGAGAACCAAAAGACTTTTTTTTTTGCCTAAATGGCCGAGGATAGGTAGAAAAAGGCGTGAAAAAGAAACATCGTCAACATTTCTTCAGACTCGTTTGTCAGTTGCAACCTTTTATTTTTTATGTACAAAAATGTTAAATTCTGAAACATATTGGATTGCTGTTTGTGTCAGAAAACAATTGCAGTGAAGAGAATCTGATTGCAGATTGTTGCGCCACTTGAATATATTCAAAAGATTATTTTCTTTTGATTTGCAGTTACCACCTTAGGTCCTTTCGCCATGCTATTGTATGTGTATATCACAATAAAATCCGGAAATGCAGCTTCCTGAACACAGAGGACTAACATTAATTAATGTAACTCAATATACACATACCTTGGTATAGCCTACACCAATAAATAGTCAGCAGACTATGTTATTCATATGTACTTCGTCATTAATATTTATATTCACTAGCTACACGGACATACACAATGGAATATCAGATAAGAGATGGCATTACTGGTGTCACCTGGGATTTCAGTGGACTGGAGTTCCACATGATAAATATGAACACACCAATCCCAACGAATGAACAGATTCATCGATGGTAGCCATCTGTGGCGATTTGCAATTCAGATTGTTCTTCGATGTGTGCCGATGGAATAGCGGCACAACAGACAGAGCAACCAATTTGATTGACTACCAAACGCCAATGCTATTCTCCGCATCCCTGCATTTTAGCATTTTCTTCCGAAGCAAATAAAAGCTTGACTTTACTGATCCATGTTTACTTGGAGGGATTTTTATTATCGGATGTTCCTCATTGAGAGCAATAACGTGGTATCTTGGGGGCGCTTGGCGACGGGATATGACCAGTTTGCTGGGCCCTTGTTTCGCTGTAATGTCTTTCTACCATCCCTCATCTTGATCATTTCCTGATCCTTACAGGAAACATTGCACAAGTCAATGATCATAGTTCAACGTGAATGACTGTACTGGCACAGGCTTGCTCTCTCATGTCTTATGCGTTTTACACACGATTTGCCCGTTCTCTTGGGACTGCAAATGGAGAATACGCGATTCTCATTCACATCGGGATTTGTGGCGGATGAGGCATGCAAATCAGAGCGATGCCTCCCCAATCTCAGGACGATTTGGTGAGTAGATGTGACTAATGCCAGGGGAAGTGACCTACCACTTGTTTGTGGCAGTCTGCTTCGAGAAAGTCAATGCGCAAAGAAGTGAATGGATACACTTTTCTATGGTCGAAAAATTCATAGTTGCTGTTCCTGACTAAAAAGTTATGATTTTATTTTCATTTATTAGAAGACTTTGCCATTTCCTTTCCATAGTGAATTAAACATTTCGTTCGCATGGTGATTGGTTCTCGATGTATTATGTCTATCCATCAGACATTTCATCCATCTCGATATTTCCTCAGTATTTCATCAAATAAATGAAATTGATTATTGCTTCCCAGTCGTAGATTATCAGGGCTGACAAACTAATCCAATTTCTACACTCATTAAAGATCTACATGGTTGTATACCAAAACAAAACACAAATTTTTCAGTAACCTTTCTGATTCTTCATGTATTCTAGTGTTGGTACAACAGTCCATGTGAATTTATGTGGATAAACCTTGCTGGAAATTCGTCATATTGGTGAAAGTTTTATCTGGACTTCGACGTGGATATTTGAATGATGTGAAGAGACATTTAGCTCTTCTAGCTATTCTAGCTCGGTCTCACATCTTTTGCCCAAATTGAGGTTAATATATTTTGAAGTATGTTGTTCCCAACCGTATTTCAGGTTCATGTCTAGCCTCCAACGTGTTGCCCCTGGCCTGTCATGACCTTCACCGCATTTGCAACGGAATCTTGTCAATTGTTCTCAGCACGTTAGTGATAACATACTCAGTATCTATCAGGCCTTTTGAATTGGTATTGCAATGGAGTCAAATATTTGAAAACACAAGACACCCTTTTTAATGTATTCAATTTACTAAGTGTATTGTTCAACGATAGCATCTGGTTATTTTACTGGAGATTAGCGGATGAATTCGGCTGAATATTGGTATGCACAGCGGCATATTTTGCATAAGTTTTATCCCAGGCTTCCCATTGTCCTGTCGAGTTCAGGAATAATTTCCCTATGAGGCAAGTTTTGTGGTGCTATAAAAGTTTTGTGGTGCTATAAATGTTCCTTTAATGCCCTTTTCACGACTGTGGTTCTTCCTTCTCCTCAGCCATTTCCTAATAATCTGCGTGGAAACCAAAGAAGAAGAAGGACACAGCTTTTCACTAGAACCAACACAGAGGGAAAAACTTTAGCTAGTTCTATTTTCCCAACCTAATGTGACAAAAACATATTGGACCACGGAAATATCGTTCAAAGATATTGAATTGTCAAAAGCCTATCGGAGGCCAGATGACGGACACATCAAATCTGATTTTGACGATCTTCCCCATGTTACAATCAAACCAAAGTTTCTGAGGTTCCCCTTTGGTAGGATCATCCACATCCAGGCGCAAGTCCGCTACTGATGTCCAATGCCTGGCAAGTGTAACTGATTTCGCCGAGTCGTGTTTGAATAATGGCAAGTGCCGTTCTTTCAGCACCCGAGAGGGAAATCACATCTGTAATCAAATTCATAAGGTCCGGCCACGGTCTACTAGGGCAGTCATTTGTCGATCTTATCCTGGATCAACTTTCACTGGTTCTCCTTCGATTTATTGATTGATCTGTGAGCAGAGAGCAGCAAGATTGGTGGGGTGAGGTACTGTTATCACAAGAATTTCTACCGTGCAACCTGAGAAAACAATACAACCTGAGTTCAAATACACAATTAACAACACGTTGACAAGTAAAAACAAGTGCACATCAAACAGTATACCATAGGCCTTATTATTTAGTCATCATGGTGTAGCACGACATGTGACATATAGTTTAAACAAAGTTGCAAAACATATTTCTGTTTTCATGCGAAACTGATTTCAAGACAGATTAACAGTAAATACTCTTACTTCAAAAAGAAATGTGAGAAAACTGACATCTAAAGTCTTAGTTTCTGCATAAATTCACGTGGAACAGTTCCCATGAAGTGATAGAAAAACAGCAGAAATATGGAGAAATTGTCGGAAAATATACAAGCTATATAAAATTAATGTGTTGCAGATAGCCATAATAGATGCCAACACATGTCTTTGTTTATGTTAACAGCGCAAATGTTAACATTTTGTTCACACCGTGCATATGTTCAATGCAGGGTTTTCAGGGTTCATTCGGGAGGATTTATAAACCTTGTATAATCAAAAATGTGATATCAAGCGGATCTATAACACATTCCAAAAACGAGATATGCCACTTTAAGCATCTGACAAAAAGAATAACTACAGAGTTGAAATGATGTTCAATTCCATAATCAATGCATGTTTTGTTACTGGATTTGAACGTTTCATGTGCTGCTCCCAGTCACAACGGCAAACATCAATGACGTAACTGAACCTGATTAACTTTGATAACACATCAGCGGATTTAATTATTTCTCGATATTGGAAAGCAACAGTCGGCAACCACTGGACAACTTGAGCCAATTTGGAGACTCGTTTGTTTTCCAGGTTTGTCATTCTCTATATCGAAGATAAGGCTGTGAAATTACGGGTTCCATGGCTGCACAAATCCTTTGGTGATGAATTGGTGGATAATCAGAAACTAATCCACATCTACACTGGACGTTCTGCGTAGGGCCGCGATAGATATCCCCAGAAGATTGTGACTGTGATGTTTTCATTTCGGACAGATTACATGCGCCACTCAAAACATGACTATAATTATTGCAATCCAGTCGTTCATCGCATTGTCATGTATCTAAATGTATTTATATCGTTATCTCTTATGTCATCGCCACACCGTCTTGCAGCGAAAATGTACAGAAACGATCGCTGAGGTGGAATGATTGTCCTAATATTACTCATTGACAAGGGCACATGAAAATTGTTTTATGTTAATTACATTATGACGAATTTTGCCTGATGCCGTATAATGATAAGTTTCCCATAAAAGTAAATTGCTTCATATTATCGAAATATCCTCTCGATCCATTCAGCATTAACTGGAATTATTATGGGCGACACATGGTTTTCATGAAAGAATCCTTCCAACAGGAAATTATCACTCTTTCATGAACACGTCCTGTTTGTGCCCATATAGTGGGTTCACGAAGTTCGTTAAATGTATTTCATACTTGATGTTCTATGTATATTGCGGAAGCCAGGGGTGAGAAAGCTGTAGGGAGATTTGAAAAATATGTAGTTGCTATCACTAGCTTAAAAAATCAAACATTTCCTCTCTTCCCTTCATTCAAATAACTACGTCCAAGTCCAGAGAAAACTATCAATATTTCACATTCACCAACATGATGAATTATAACAATGTTCGTTCACATAAGTTCACATGGCCTGTCGTACCTTGTGTTTTTTTTTGTCATTCTCGACATTTTGCAGCAAACAGAAAAAAGCACATTGTTTATTTTCATTGTTGAGATAAGAATTCATTTAACACCGAGATCAACTGACAAGGAGAGTCAACCCACATACATATTCGTACATATGAACAATTTACAGCAAATAATACCTCTGTAATAAAAATAGCAAACATTAGTCAGACACTTCTTCCGCGCATTAGTATCAAATACTGCTGTTCATAAAACAAACGTACATTACCAATAACAACAGGTGAATGGTCTGGTGAATGGTCTACTCGTGGATCTAGATATTCAGATCTTAGCAGTTGTAACATACCATCTCAATACATAATAATCAGATATCTATGAAATCAGATATCTAAAGAGACAGGTATTGACTGCTAACCACATGCTTGAACAACAGACGAACACAACAAAGCTTTAGGTTTCCATGAGTTTCTAAGGCGCTGTTAATATGGACTCGGGTTTACTTGACTGAGCAATTGCAAGAAAGAGAGTATGTTATCAACGTCTTCTGATTCTACCTCCTCTCAAGCTATATTAGGATTACGTGACTTGCATAAACCACCCCCTTTTCATCCTTTCAGATCGGGTTTGTCACCGCTAATTTCCACTTAAATTAACTTTTATGTCTTCCTACTGTCTGCTGGAGAAGAAACCCATATTATTTGGGTAATTGCATTTAGATGATATCATCAAGTTGATGCTTTGTTCAGCTGGGACACAACATTCCGCGACTCAATGACATTTGTTCAAACTTGTAGAACAATACTGAAGAGCGGCATGCACAAAAAGTTACAGTATGTTCATAAATCTAATTTGCTACATTTTGTCCAACAGTATAAACCGAGACTGCAATTAAAACCAAGCAATATCAACGAAGCTAACATTAGCAGATAGCAAGTACCATTCATAGAATCACAAGTCAAACGGTCAATTGCCTTGCGTTATGCTATTTATTTTTGCTCTTTGGTTTTTTTTTTGTTTTTGTTTTTTTGCTGCGGTTCATCAAAAAGTACAAGATTTGCTTACTTTACCGTATTCCCTGATGAGTTATTACTAAACCCATGGGGTTTGTTTCGGATTTCTAAGTCATTTTCATGGGTTGTTGGGCAGTTATATACTAATTCCATCAGGTGTACATTAGAAACAACTACATTTGACACACTATCTGCCCCTGATGACGCCAGTGTGTCTTTAACAACAGACGAACCACATGCTTGAACAACAGACGAACACAACAAAGCTTTAGGTTTCCATGAGTTTCTAAGGCGCTGTTAATATGGACTCGGGTTTACTTGACTGAGCAATTGCAAGAAAGAGAGTATGTTATCAACGTCTTCTGATTCTACCTCCTCTCAAGCTATATTAGGATTACGTGACTTGCATAAACCACCCCCTTTTCATCCTTTCAGATCGGGTTTGTCACCGCTAATTTCCACTTAAATTAACTTTTATGTCTTCCTACTGTCTGCTGGAGAAGAAACCCATATTATTTGGGTAATTGCATTTAGATGATATCATCAAGTTGATGCTTTGTTCAGCTGGGACACAACATTCCGCGACTCAATGACATTTGTTCAAACTTGTAGAACAATACTGAAGAGCGGCATGCACAAAAAGTTACAGTATGTTCATAAATCTAATTTGCTACATTTTGTCCAACAGTATAAACCGAGACTGCAATTAAAACCAAGCAATATCAACGAAGCTAACATTAGCAGATAGCAAGTACCATTCATAGAATCACAAGTCAAACGGTCAATTGCCTTGCGTTATGCTATTTATTTTTGCTCTTTGGTTTTTTTTTGTTTTTGTTTTTTTGCTGCGGTTCATCAAAAAGTACAAGATTTGCTTACTTTACCGTATTCCCTGATGAGTTATTACTAAACCCATGGGGTTTGTTTCGGATTTCTAAGTCATTTTCATGGGTTGTTGGGCAGTTATATACTAATTCCATCAGGTGTACATTAGAAACAACTACATTTGACACACTATCTGCCCCTGATGACGCCAGTGTGTCTTTGGATGAACTATTTGGTCGGGCTTAGTTTCTATTGCAAAACGTATTATACGTTTGTTATTAGCATCATCAAAATCTGATTGTATTGGTAGTAAACGATTGATACTTACATGCATCGTTTCATCTTTTATTTCTCTGTGTATATCCCTCTTAGAACGTGAATCAAGTGATTTATCACTTGATTGCATGTCACATCCCGTCAAACAGCTGGGAACTCATAATGGAGTAGTGATACTTATGTGGTATTTTAAATATCACAAGACAGTGGGAGAGTTTCTATTCCGTGATATATAATAGGACAAAAATTCTTGTGCCCTCGTATTTGATTGAAAAAACTGTTCATATATGCCAATATAGATATGTAGGGGACATGCGACTGATAAACAGTAGAGAATCAGATGAGAGGAGTGAATTTACGAGTTGGCGGGTAATCGACGTGATATTTCATAGACGATGGGGGATAAGCCTGGGAGTTTTACATATTACGCAGAGGCAGAGGCGACACAGTCGAGAGTTCAGATCAATGAACCACCAGACAAGAATTAACTGCCTTTCATCTTTCCACACTTTTGATCGTAGCTTGGGGAGTACCTTTTGGGATAGATCTTGACATGGTGGTTCTCTCGATATTTAGGATGAGTTGTTCCGTCGTCTGTTCTCGTGTTCCGTGTCAAATTGGGAGTTATTAATTTGTCAATAATATTACAAACATCTCTCTGATATGTTTTAGAGATATTCGATTGATGATTTTTGTGTACTTGTTGGCCAAGTTGGCAATAGTATCATTTTATATCTGTCATCATTTAAATTTTGGGAACCCATCAGACATCACAAAATACACCTATATAAAATCGTTACTTCATTTATCATGTTCATGTCAATATTTGCAAAATACACCTATATAAATTTGTTTTGTTTTTTCATTTATGTCAATATTCTTTTCCCGGAGAGCAATACCAAAAATGCTGTCTCCCGTTGTTGTAAATATTCAGTTGCACCACAGTCTGGACAACACAGCTTCTCACTAGCGAAGTAGCGGACTGGACCCCTGTGACACGAGAGCTGATAGTATGTTTGAAGGGGTGGGTCATTTTTCGTTTCTTACGGGCGACCGGTTCGCCCGTAAACAAACGAAATGGTCCACGGTGCTCAAATTACAGTTTCTGGAAGTCCTGTGCCAAATATTCAAGTTGATCTTTTGCTGGTCTCTGGTGTTTTTGGCATGTACACGTCAGAACCGATGTATATTAATGTTTTTTTTTATTCAGTGATATTTTAAATCTATAAACTAACATAAATCTTCTTGGTACATGTCCAGTAATTGATATAGAGTAGTCCTGGTTGGATACTACGTACGTTTCAACATTTTTTCATCAAAACCATCACTCGTCAAGGAAAACGAAAATCCGAAAATGTTTGTCCAAGTGAAAAAGTCAAAGTTTGCCCCGTTTTCCCAGCCAGCGTTAATCCACAACACGTGTCTGTTAATCCCTCGGGGAGACTTTCCCAAGTCGATAGGCCCAAAGGCCACTCTAGCTCTCGTTATAACGTTATTTATGGAACACCGTACATCAGAGAACATTGCCGCCAATGGACCTCAGGGGTCTTGTCATTGGCTAATGGTCCGTCAAAATTAGTTACGACGTCATATGCGCACTCCATGGTAAATAACGTAACTTGATGCGATACCGGGAGAAGCTTACCGTTGTTAAACAGCTCGTTATAGAATGTCTTTTATGGCTGGTATTAACTGGAATCATGTTATGAGATTCATATTATATCGGTTCACTCCTTTTGGTCGCTCTTCAGTTCGTAAGAGACGAAACGTGATTGCCACTTTTTATTATATCACGTAACATCAATTCTCGAAACAAAACTTTATTAATGTATTTCTGCAGTGTCAGTTATATCGCGCATTATCCTCACAATAACAAACAACTTGGATTCCCCTACAAGAAATACACTGACATGTTATGGGAAGAATCCTTTCTCACATATCGATATGAACAGCATTGTACGAATTTCCACCAATTATTGCCAATATGGCAACAGACACCTTGTGCATCCATAGTTTTCCATATATTGACTGAATTGAACGCAATAAACTTGCTATTGTGGTGCATGGCGTCATTCAGTCATCGAAAGATCTTAACATTTGTTGTGAATTACAGATTAGATATATTACACCCATAAGTGATCAGGCGGATTAGTACAAATACATCTCATAGTGCTATCATAAGTGCGTTTATAGGTACATAGTGGGAATGATCGAAGGCCCGGCAGCAATGTCAGTCCGTCTTCTATCACCATATTGGCATTGAAATGTCAGTTATTTATGATTGATTTTACCAATGATATAACACTTATTGGTGACATTTGTTGGATTCGAAGTTGTAAGACGAATAAATTGAGGGATAATATTTTGTGAATATTTCTTTCATGTAGTGCAGCTTTTCGAGTCTACATACTGGTACTTTCACACCAATACCTTCCTTGGCCGTAAACATTCTCCGGTGAAGTTATGTCGCCTGGCTGTTGTGCCCGGTAAACCTTGCATAATCTGCCACATCAGAGCAACGTCTATTCCCTGAACAAATGACCCGAATGGCATTCTTCTCCCCGGACTTCCCTCTTCCCGCTATCTATTTTCTCAGCTAGCACAACTCCATTCAAGCTGACCCCTAGCTCTTTTCATATGTCAGAAGCGACGTCAAGACGGATGATTTGTACATGGGTTATAGATGGCCGAGGATAGGAGTAAGCACAAAAAGAGGAGAGAGACAGCGTCTGTATTTCTTCCAACCCTCTTGTCAGTAGTTTTTATGTCATACACACCATCTAGAATATATCAAGGTACTGATTTTGAAAGGTACACGAATGAGGCCGCTCTTCGAATATTTGCTGCAGAAAATGGTTGCCCTTGGAACGTAAGGGATTTTGCAGACATTTTTTGCAATGAAGAGAAACTAATTGCAGATTGTTGCGTCATTGAAATGTTCTCCAAAGAATCGTTTCTCCAGTCCCCAACCCTCTCCACCACAGGTCTATTCATATTGAATACTATTCTGTGAATTCTGTGGATCACAATGAATTATGAAGATGTAGCTCATTGAACACAAAAAAACAACACACAAACTTCACTGCACCAAGAAAAACTGCACCCCTTCTCTGGCTGGTATTGAAGCCCGAGAACCTAATAATGTCTGACGTTCCTCCACCGCAGTAGGACAGGATTTAATGTGATTTGGGATTGGACGGTGGTCGTGGGTGCAACGAAGCGAGCGAAAGGTCGTTTACAATGACCTTGTTTTCTCCGATAGGGATATCCAGCCGTGTCTGGGATGT
Source organism: Terebella lapidaria (assembly GCA_949152475.1). Classification (NCBI taxonomy): domain Eukaryota; kingdom Metazoa; phylum Annelida; class Polychaeta; order Terebellida; family Terebellidae; genus Terebella; species Terebella lapidaria. Next base: position 33,639,878 of record OX424558.1, read on the forward strand.
ATTGTCCTACTCCTTGCCTGTCGAGGTTTCATTATATATATATACGCGGCAGTGGAACGACAAAACTTGACAAATGGCTGCCGCTGTACTTGAGACGATTGCTAATCTGTGAATAGCTTTTCATCTGGATTGCTCGTTTTGACTTGCAAGTACTCGTATATCTGAATAGCAACACCATTTTATCAACAATTCTTGTCAAACCGGCATATCTCTTCTGGAGTGTCAAGCATAACTTTCCCGCTTCTATGCAAGGGTGAATCAAGACGTGTAAGTGTAAAATCTAGTAAAACTTCATGCTTCGTTAATGACATTAACGTGCAAAGGTCTTCTGGTTCCTCTGTTGTATACGCCGGGTACAACGGAATGGCAAGACTGTTTCATTTGCAGTAATTTATTAACAGTGATTGGTGGTGCTGGAGCAGTGCAGTTGTGTGATTTCCTCGCAATCACACAACGCGATTCAAAAGCTTATTGAGTCGTCCATCCCGAAATCGTTGTACCATACTAATCTCAACCTCATTTTTACCCAGCTCCAAAAATAGCCCGCACGGCTGGAAATCCCTCGAAACTAACTTCAACAGTGCGCATGTATATTTTCCCTCAGACATCCCGTTAGAAAAGTCCTGTCATTTGGGACTACTAATACTCTTGTAGAGACTTTACAATCGGCTTTGCAGCTGGGTTTTGGGCCTCAGAAACATTCGTTCTCTTCCTATCTGATACATAATTGATGGGGTTTGTCCAAGTTGGAGTCTGAAATGGAATTAACCCGAGAGATGTTGTTCTATGTATGTCCATTGTGTGCATGAAGGCGAGGGAAACATCTGCTCCAGTGTGGATGCCTCTTTGTCCTTCACATCCCATGAACTAGTTTTTGTTCAGATTTTTTTTTACTGGGAAAAGTTTTCCGGAATTGGCAATGCCACAGTCAGTATGGATAGATATCACCATCTACAAGATATACAGTTCAATATCCATCCCAATTAACATTAGCCAAATGCAATTTAAATGAAAAGGCGTGGGTTCGAGATTTGTTTGATTAGTGATATGTTGGGATCAAAATGAATGTTTGTAATGATACGAAAACGACCACACGAATTACAAATCATTCATATCGGAAACATTTTGCATTGACACCAAACAGCACATGTATATGTTGTGTCTATCATGGGAATGTTTGCATTGATGTTCACCTATCATGGTTGTTCCTCCATCGCAGTAGGACAGGATTTAATGTGATTTGGGATTGGACGGTGGCCGTGGGTGCAACGAAGCGAGCGAAAGGTCGTTTACAATGACCTTGTGTTCTCCGATAGGGATATCCAGCCGAGTCAGGGATGTATTGTCCTACTCCTTGCCTGTCGGGTTTTCATTATATATACGCGGCAGTGGAACGAGAAAACGTGACAAATGGCTGCCGTTGTACTTGAGACGATTGCTAATCGGAGAATAGCTTCTCATGTGGATTGCTCGTTTTGACTTGAGAATATTTAAGTACTCGTATATCTGAATAGCAGTACCATTTCATCCATAATTTTTTTACATATCGGTATCTCTCGTCTAGAGTGTCGAAAATAACTTTCCCGCTTCTATATGCAGGGGTGAATCAAGACGTGTAAGTGTAAAATCTGATAAAACTTCATGCTTCGTTAATTACATTACCGTGCAGACGTCCTCTGGTTCCTCTGGTACAACGGAATGGCAAGACTGTTTCATTTTCAGTAATTTATTAGCAGTGATTGGTGGTGTAGAAGCAGTGTTAAGTAAATTCCACATAATAACACAATGCTATTCAATAGTTCATTGAGTCGTCCGTCTCGGAATCGGTGTACCATACTAATGTCAACCTCATTTTTATCCAGTTCAAAAATAGCCCACACGGCTGGAAATCCTTCGAAACTAACTTCAACAGTGCGCATGTATATTATCCCTCAGACATCCCGTTAGAAAAGTCCTGTCATTTGGGACTACTAATACTCTTGTAGAGACTTTACAATCGGCTTTGCAGCTGGGTTTTGGGCCTCAGAAACATTCGTTCTCTTCCTATCTGTTACATAATTGATGGGGTTTGTCCAAGTTGGAGTCTGAAATGGAATTAACCCGAGAGATGTTGTTCTATGTACGTCCATTGTGTGCATGAAGGCGAGGGAAACATCTGCTCCAGTGTGGATGCCTCTCTGTCCTTCACATCCCATGAACTAGTTTTTGTTCAGATTTTTTTTTACTGGGAAAAGTTTTCCGGAATTGGCAATGCCACAGTCAGTATGGATACATATCACCATCTACAAGATATACAGTTCAATATCCATCCCAATTAACATTAGCCAAATGCAATTTAAATGAAAAGGCGTGGGTTCGAGATTTGTTTGATTAGTGATATGTTGAGATCAAACCGAATGTTTGTAATGATACTTTGTGATGTTGTTTTCGTAGAGCATGACACGTTACTTAATCGATTGAAGATGTGAATATTATATCGAAAACGACCGCACCAATTACAAATCATTCATATCAAAAACATTTTGCATTGATTCCAAATAGGCAACATACAATTTTGATTGCACATGTAATATATGTTGTGTCTATCACGGGAAATGTTTGCATTGATGTTCACCTATCATCGTTATCACAAACAAAATGCAATTGATGCAAAAAAAATGTATATCAAATATTAAAATTTCAATTGAATACTTCAATTTGTGCAGTATGTATCCTCGAGTCTTACGACGACATATGCAATGGTGTGTTTTCCGTGTACTTTCAGCTCACAGCTGTACGGAGACCTTCAACAGCGCAGTCAGCAAGCAGGGTACATTCAGATCCCCTGGATATCCGGCACCGTACGATCCCGACTTGCGATGTCGCTATGTCTTCCAGGGGCACGGCAAAGAGCGTGTGCAAATCAAGTTCGCAGACATAGACCTCAACGTGAACCAGGCGCCGCGCCACTCAAACAAGTCAGTGCTCTTTTTATTTATTCTTGAATCACAGTCTCTTGTTTCTGAAAGAAGTTAGATGTGTGTGTTGTTTGTGGAATCTTTGATTTTGTTTAAGAATGACATGTATAAACACAGTGAATGAACTCATTCACTGCCCGGAGTCAAATCTCGGAAGTTTGAGGTGCAGTTCAGTTCCAGAATTTTTTTTTGTAACTTGCAATATCGGACATCAACTCGATCCCATTTTCACTTGGCAATGCATGTAATCTGATTCAATACATGTTTGTTCTGATGAACTCACCAGCGGACGGGGGACGTTGTCTATGAAATTAATTGAACTCTCCTATGTCGTAGGTGCCGAGTGGAGAAGAATGACGCGATCCTAGTGAGTGTCCGCCTGGATGGCGACAAACAGGCGATAGGTCGGTTCTGTCACGGTACCCCGTACCACCAGCTCATGTCTAGCGACAACTACCTGGAAGTGGACTTCTTCTCCCACAGCACAAGTGCCACTGGCGCCATCGGCTTCAGTGCCACTTACAGTTTTGTCACAGGTGAGGCCGATGTGTTGAAGTTTGAAAATAAATATAGGAACTTCTAAAAGTAAAGAGTAGCGTATTTAGTGTTTAGGATACGTAATACGTTCGTTGTTATAGGATTTTGATGATTGAACACATGGTACAATAATCTCGAGATAAAAACGGGAATATAGTGCAGCTCTTTTATTATGTATGTGTACATCGGAATTTCAAATATGTGATATCAAAAATATTGGAGATATTCCCGAATATTGCTTGCAGATTTCGGGATCAAAACTGGCCTACAGAATCCAGACAGAGGTAACAGGAAAAATGCATTCAGGGTGTTATTAAATGCCATTGTCTCTTGCATAAAAACAAATACTTTTTGCATACGTTTGAAATTGGAAACAACACGTATTAAGTAACAGCTCCATCCCAACCCCGGAAATGGTAAATAATGTGATTTTGCAAGAAATACCGCTATGTTATTTCAGTGTGCGGTTTCAAGTTCCATAGCTATCGGTATCCAAATGGGACATTTACGTCCCCGAACTATCCAGGAATATACCCTAGGAATACCGAATGCACCTACGAGTTCTACGGAAATGCCTCGGAAATTGTCGATATAACATTCCAATTCTTCGACGTGGAAGGAATGCCACCAAAGTGAGTAGAACACCATTCATGATTAGTTCTCTCAATCGCTTTCATATACATGTAAGTAAATTTCATATCAATTCCCATAAAAAAATCAAGATTCATTCCAATGGGAATAATGGATGTAACCCTCTGATTTTGAATAAGATGGACTAATATAAATAAACTTCGTTAATACGGTTTAGCACTCAAACATCAGAGGATATCCAAGTGAACTCCAGTAAGAGTAAATAAAACCTCTTCCACGTCGCTATATGTAATACAGTATCACATAATCATAAAAGGCTTCTATTTCATCGTTTGCAGATGTGACGATGGGTCGCAAAGTGATTACATCGAGTTTTCAAACTTTGACATTCCTGATCGCAAAATGGTACGGTACTGTGGCAAACAGGAGCAGGGCAGGTGGCAGAAGGTCAAGTCTGACGGGCCATTCTTCCAAGTGTTGTTCAAGTCCAACAACGTCTTTGATAGGCATGGCTTCCAGGCTGTTTTCCAGTTCAGGAGAAAAGAAGGTAAGCTAGTTGATGTAATTTGTAGTCGTTTTCCCAACGTTGTTTCCGCGTCCAATGAATGATGATTCTCAAAGTTGTGGTTATTTTCTTTTTACAGGTTCCTCAGAAAAGCCAGTGTCGAGACCGCAGGGAAATTCCGCAACTCTCATAGCTACACATGCTTTATCCTGGACAATAACGTTAATAATTGCAACTTTGATATCATAGCATTAGCTCATTCGTCTAGTTATCAACAAATCGTGATACAATGATTATGCCAGTGTTGATACCCATGATTTAATTCATTTTTTTTTATTTCGATGCCTCAAACTTGTATGAAGATATAATTTTGTTTATTGATTACGTTTCATTGATCATTTATCGCTTACAAATCCCAATATACAATGTCCAATATTAATCAATGATTACTTCGTTGCACATATATCAGTGTACATTTGTATATATGTAAAAAGCATGAAATTTTTAATTACATTGTACATTGTCACCTTTACTAACGCACACAACTCGAATAGACATACATTCGTTTATATGTATCATTCCAATTACAGTAGTGATGACAATGATTCATGTTCAAACACGAAACTTGAATAGTTCTTATACTTGAGTCCTTAGTTTAGTTATCCATGCGGAGTGTAGTTCGACAACATCCTATTTGAAGAAAAACTCATCATCCAGATGAAAATGGTCCTGACACTTCGTATTGTCGTGAATTATACAACACATCACTTTGAAGTCACTCGAATATATTCGTGAATGATAATGATCGTACCCTGCGCCTCACACATCGCCACATATCGGTGCTTTGAAGCGCGACACTGATCCGTGTATCCTCCAGGGAGGTGAAAAGTATTGCATACATTTGTGATGATTAGTGACGTGTACATATGTATTACGATGTTTACTGAATTAGTACTTCGTTAAATTGCCTTCGTTTTATGTGTGGGAATATAACTATACGTTGATATAATTGTTTCCGCGCTCCTCATTTGGGTTATTAGAATAGCAGGCATTTTGCTAGTTTTAATAGCAGTATGCAGTGAATATGCCCATAGTTTTGATGCATTCAGCGACGATATATTAGTAGCAGTGTACATAAATGAATTGCATAGTTTGTTCTAATTTGATTGAATACCAATGTTTCTCGAAAGCAATATGTATGAATGAGAATGTATATGAATCACTCGCGTGCGAGGCGCATATTATGGATTTTTACAGAGTATCGCGATGTGTTTCAGGTTGGTTATGCCAATTTATTGTTCTATTCAAATGTCGTTGTGTTTGCAACCGGCTTGTTTGCTTATTTGTAACCAAATGGCGAGTGAAACAATATTAATAAAACTCATTTTTACCAAATGTTTAAATGTCTCTGGCGTTTCCAATCAGGGCACAATTCTTTTTCCTACACATTCAAATGGAAATACTAAATAAGTATTGTCATATTATGACTAGAAGAACATAAATCATCTTAAGACGAGCTATATATCGTAAAAGGAGGCTTTTCCAGGTTATACAGACAATATAAATGAACAGGATCACGTTTATTTGCGTGGTCACAGTGGGGAATCATATGGAAAAAAATATGAGAAAGTAACGTACATTATATGTGTGAGTTGGGTTGACCAAACGGCAGACCAGTTATTTTTACAACAAGTGCCAAAAATGAATATCTCGACTCAATATGAAAAGTACGTTATTGCTGAGAAGATCTATGGGTGCCTGTTAATAACCCCAATAAATCACGCGTAATGATTTACATATATAGCGTTTGATGTCAAAAATGTTCATTATGGCGAGTGAACGCAGCAGCGACAAAATGGTTTGTGACCGAATCGAATCTCGTCTCATCGCGGTGCACCAGTCATCATGGACACAGCATTGCATTTTAAAAGGATATGTGTAGCATCATAACGTACTACAAATATGAGATAACTACACCAAAAGAAACCCAAATGAAACACGAATACCTGGAAAGTTAAAATGTCTACCACATGCAGACCTGCGATTAGTAAGATTAAAACTGTCAGCGATACATGTCATAATCTACACATTGCATTTTTTTTTAAACAGTGTCGATATATTATGATCAAATATCCACATAAATAATGTTTTCCGACAAGTCACTCTCAGATGACTTCCCTTTTGGATATGTCAATATAGATGGTCTATCGTGAAGTAACAGTAACTGAATCGCAGACACAATGTTCATCCGTCGGAACTTCAAATCACCCCAGTGATTCAAGGGTAAGGAAAATGGTATAAGTTGTGTAAACGACAGTATCAATTGGGATAAAAATGTTCGAACAAATTATACAAAAACCAAGACTGCTAAAATCCAAATTTTTTTTTATCAAATCATTTTGATAAATATATCCCTGTTGACCAGAGCCCATGACAAAATGTTTTTGTACCATATATCGGGTAACCTGAAAAAAAAATCGCCCAAGGGCTTAGAAAGTTAACGGGAGAAATTTACAGTGCGATACAATTTTTTTTCAGTAAAAATGCTGCTTTGACATATTAAATCCCTTAAAGGTCAAAATCAAGGTCACTAATAGAATCACCAGGCACGACTGCCTAGAGTATATCATAGACATAGAAAATAGATGGACTGCCAACTCTGAAATCACTCTCTTTTTATAGTTATTGAGCTTGAGGTCACAAAAGGTCAGAGGAAGAGTGGTGTTTCACTTCCATAGTTAACGTATTGCCATTGTTCAATCTTTACGATCCTATAAGTGATGACGTCTCACGTGCAGTATTTGACGCATTTTGACAATTCAGTTTCCTAAAAAAAAACGCCAAACCGGAAATCAAATACCCTTTTCCTCTATGGACGCAAGCTCAAGGTCACTGAGAACGAGTTGGCAGTCCACCCATTCTCTATGTCTATGGGTATATGCTCATGATACAAATCTAAACTCCATCTACAAGCATTCTCTCTGCTTCTGTCAATTTGTATTATTCTTGTCGAATGTTACCTTGACGATTAGCACTCAAGGTCATCTTAGATGTAGTTCAAAGTCACTAAAAGATGTTCTTTATCCGACCTCCTATCACAAACCTGAGGTCTATGTGGAAGCGTTTTGGTACCAGAGGCCAATTCATGCATACCATGGTATTTTGGGCCTTTCAGCCCTGAGTATCGGGTCTCATCGGAATTTAGGCTGCTGCAATTGCTGATGCTTCATCAGGTAACGCAATGGACTGGCATGCTCTGATAACTTCAGAGCTGATCAGATAGTGTGTGAGAAACGACAAAGTACAAATTTGAGCATATTTTGACTCAAGAATGACTGTTCTGGCAAATCAAGGGCATCGAACGTTTATTCTAACACATTCAGCTATACACAAACCCCTACATATGACTCCCCATTTGAAACTGCCAATATATAAGCTGTATCTTCAAACAGATTTGAAAATAGATTTGAATTTGAAAAGATCTGAATTATATCAGGTGTACAGTAGAAACAACTACAATTCACACACTGTATGTCCCTGATGACGCCAGTGTGTCTTTGGATAAACTAATTTGTCGGGCTTTGTTTTTATTGCAAAATATTTTATTTAACGTTTGCTATTACCATAATCAAAATCTAGTTTTTTTTGGTGGTAACAGATGGATACTTACATTCATATCCCTCAAGCCGGTATCACTGCTGGTGGACGTTAAATCTGTTCCCGATGATACCATAAACTCAGTAGCCTTTTGGCTTGTGTTTAAGTCCCTTTGTATTAAAAATCCGTGGAATAAATATAACGATTACATAGTTATTTTCATAGCTTGTTGGGCAGTTGTATACTAATTCCATCAGGTGTACAGTAGAAACAACTACATTTCACACACCAGCACACTGCCATGGCAGTATGTCTTCGGATAAACTATTTGGTAGGCTGTATTTTTATTCCGAACCGTTATTCTTCACGTTTGTTATTGTCATCATCAAACTTTAGTTGTATCGGTGATAATAGATCGATACTCACATTCATACTGCTGGTAGAAGATAAATCTATCCTCGAGGAAGTCCACAATATCGTTCAAGGGGTTCAAGTTTTTTCCGGAAATGGGCCAAAATGGGTAGTGATATTGTCACTAACCATCTGTGACATTGATTTGAGACGAATTGTTTACCGACTCGCCGAGAAATCAAAATAGCCGGCTCACGCAGCCTGATGCTTCAAGAGCAATGAATGATATTACTGTAATGGGTTGATACATACATACATATCATAAAGGTACATAAGGGGAGTGTAACACATCAGTTTTATTAAAAAGTAACTGAACAGATTTTGAGAAAACGCACGCCAAAGTAAAAAATTGGGCGTTTTTTGACAAACAATTACCGTTTTTCAACTTTCAATGTTATCGAAGGTCAAATCCAAGGTCACCACACTAATAATCATTTGAAAGTTCCCATTTGAAAGTTCAAAAATATTTTCAAAGGTGGAAAAAAACTTGTTTGGCTGGAAATAGCTCAAAACGAATAGCAATGTGACTTGGGAACAAAACATCTTTTTGACACCCCCATCGAAAAATAAAAGTGGCCACTACACGTAGACGGGCGATTCAAGGGCAATGAAACTTATACATGGCACAAAGGGACATAAAGGGAATATTTTTAAATCTCAAAAGTGGGCTTACAGTTGTTAAGAAAATGACCGTCGAAGTCCAAAATTGTCAGACAGTCAGCATTTTGAATATTTTGGAGAAAAAAAACAATATCTCCCTCATGAAATATTTGTAGGCCGTTTTGTGCAAAATTTCAGAAAAACCGGACTCTAAACTTTAAACATAAAAATGTGGACGACAGACGGCGATGAACGCAACGACATTCCCGAGCGGGTAAACATTAATGAATCAGGAAATGTAGTAAAAGACATAAGTCACCTATCAGCAGTGCATAGCTTAACTCAGGGTGGGGCACCGGGAAATGTAGGCCTAAAGGTGTCTGAAGTCATGATCCACAGCGGAGATATAGTCAAAGGTCAACTCGGGATGTCATATTTTGTTTTCTTCAAAAATTGAGTTTTCCCTCAATACGTTCATCCCATTAAAGAAAATCCAACATGTCACGAATGATTGGCGACACGTGCAGGACATTTTTGAAGAGTATCTTTCGAAACATTGCTGCAGCAATTCACTGACCATTGAGTCGAAATATCCTGGATCACCCAGATGGCATCAAAATCCCACCTCGTAACAACCGACATTGTGCCTTGCAACCTAGGCTTGACAAACTCGAGGAGTGTGTGCCTTTTTCTGAGGAAAGGTCCATGCCAACTATCAACATACCGGTGCATGATGATGCAGCTAGTGTACTCGGGATGCTGTCCTCGCAACATGCTCGGGCTGGCAGAATTAATCCACAAGAGAGACTAGAAGACATCGATCCGGTGCTAGGTGATTTCCACAGGAGACTCTTGCAAGTACAGGACACCTGGACATGCTACTGCCCCGCAGCATCGGTCTATAGAGGGACACTGGCTAACATCGAAACAGCATTTGACTTCAAGGGAGTAACATCAAGTCCACATCAAGAACTTGCTCAATCTGACCACCAGGGGCTTGGTGTGAGAAGCTGCCAGGACACTTCTGGGCCCCCTGATAACAGTGCCAAGGGATCGGATGAGAAGCGTCATGAACTATCCAGCAAACTGATCGAAGGACCCGAATGGTACATGTTGGAACACTCCTTTCCTAGTGACACTTAGGCAAACGTAAAACTACTGATACAATTTTACAGCGATTTTATTCGTACGGGTTAAGGGATGATGTCAAGTTATGGATAAAGAAATGTGATGCTTGTTCTGCTAACAAAAAACCGTCCCGAACACCAAAGGCACCTGTCGGCGATATGCGAGTAGGCGCTCCAATGGATCGCATCTGTGTCGATGTTCTGGGACCTCTTCCTGGACCAGAAAACGACAATCAATTCATATTAGTGGTTGCAGACTCATTTTCAAAGTGGGTAGAAGCTTATCCCATGCCTGACCAAGCTGCTAAAACATGCGCAGACAAACTTCTTAATTAATTTATCAGTCGATTTGGAACCCCATTGAGCTTACATTCCGATCAAGGTCGGAATTTTCAAAGCAATATCTTTGCACAACTATTTAAACTGTTAGAGGAAAACACGTACCAGTCCTCGTCACCCTCAGTGTAACGGGCAGGTTGAAAGTAAGTATCAATATATTACCACCAATACAGTCAGATTTTGATGATGCCAACAACAAACGTAAAATACATTTTGCAAAATAAATAAAGCCCGACCAAATAGTTTATAGGTTATATACAGACAGTGTGTTAAATGCAGTTGTTTCTACTGTACACCTGATGGACTTAGTATACAACTGGCCAACCCATGAAAATAATTCAGAAATCCGAAACACACCCCATGGAATAGATATAAGACAAGTACATAAGTACCTAATCACAAGCCAGAAGACTACGGAGTTGATGGTATCATCGAGACAGATTTAACGTCCACCAGCAGTGACAGCGGCCCAGTGGTATGAATGTAAATATCAATCTATTACCACTAATACATCCAGATTTTGATAATGCTAATAACAAATGTAAAATACAACATTTTGCAATGGAAACAAAACGCGACCAAAGAGTTTATCCAATGACACACTGGCGCCATCAGGGGCAGACATTGTGCTAAATATAGTTGTTTCTACTGTACACCTGATGGAATTAGTATACAACAAGTACACAAGTACCTAATCACAAGCCAAAAGACTACTGAGTTGATGGTATCCTCTGGGACAGATTCAATGTCCACCAGCAGTGACACCGGCCCAGTGGTACGAATGTATGGGTGGTCAAGAGCTACAGTATGTGAGTTCCTATAATTATTTGGGGGGTTTGATTACTGACACTTTGTGTGATGATCCGGATATATCCGGTACAACTAGTGGTATATACGCCAGGTCAAATATGCTCATTCGGAAATTTTCACACTGTTCTTACCAAGTAATACTAAAACTTTTTAAGGCTTATAGTACTCTTACGGTAATTTGGTTTGTTTGAATTCAGCAGTTTATTAACATAAAAGATCCATTGTTTAATTTGGAAGTTTCTATCCTATTTCTAGCTCTGTTAATTTATTGTAACTCTGGACTTCTGTTCCAAAGTTGTTTGATGTATTTTTCCAGTACTTGTATATTTCTTTAGTTTGTATCCCTTGTGACATTACCCAAAGGCAGCAGTCCACCACAGCTTGTACTCGGTCGACGAACCAGTACTAAAGGGGTGATTTGGTGTGGTATTTATATGAAAAAAAGAGATAGGAGTTAGTCCGAAGTTACAAATGGCATATATTGGGCCAGTTATTATCTTAGAAAAATTCAATGACTTAGATTATCTCATTCAAATGGATGATAACGGGTCACGAAAGGTGGTTCACCACGATAAACTAAAACTGTATGAGGGCAATAATAAACTGAAGTGGGTCAAATTTGCTCCACAGAAATTCAAGAAAAAGCATAACAAAAACTGAGGTGCACCAAGGTTGTGATTTCAAATTTGAAACAGTACAACTGAACGCACCTTGAATTACAGATCACTATGGCTCCACGCAAACTCGCTCGGTTTGTTCCAATGCAAAGAATGCGAGTGGAAGGGAGAAAGGTCGTCCGGCCCAGGCACACACTTCGCCCAGGCACACTGTACCATCGCCATCGCTCTGTATGCCTGCAAAGCATGCAACTTCACAGTCGGAACAGAACGGAGCCTCGAGAGGCATCTCACCACTCCCAGGCACCAAGAGAATGCGAAACGAAGGACAGACAATTTCTTGCGGCGTACCGGAGAGTAAGGCAAATTGTGGAAGAACATTTCTCGGAGCTTCCAGTATCCCGGACTAATGTCGACCGCCCCGTTGGACGGTAGGTAGAGTTCTTCCCGGAACGTCAGGGGATCCTGGACAACTTCATCCAACAACTCAATAATCGGCAATGTAATCCTGTGGTTGCGGACATGAAAATCTCGGGAATATAGGGGAAGGACTCTACGGCCGAAGCCGGAATCCTTCCCACCCCAGTCCATTCGTCATCCTCATCTTCTTCATCCTCTTCCGCAACAACTTCCCCGGACCAATGCCCAGACCAGGATGTAGATATCATTGTAGTGGAAAAGGAGGAGCATCTGAAAGAGGTCTCCAATCCTCCCCTGAAGCGGAAACTTGATGCGGCACCAGTCGCCAGCATAAAGCCCAAACGATCTTACTCACCTGGTCTTGAGACGCTCGACCTAGAGGAAGAATCCAACTTTTTATTCCGGACTATGATGAGTCAGAGTTCAGACCCAAACTACGTCAATTAATGCAAACAACTGGCACCAGACCACCTACTTTTCCAACACCCGTGGAGAATGCCATCCTGGAAGTTTTACGGGGAATCCAGGACGAGTTCAAGTCTTTGAAATCGCTCCCCGCGACATCAAATATGGATCCTGGACATCTTAACAATGTATTCCAGAAGTTCGTCGTCACGAACAACAATCTCGTTGACCTGACATCCAAGGTGGATCTCATGGCCAACAGACATCAAGCGTCACACGCCTCTTCAAACAGTTTGATGTCTGACCTGAGAAGAGGACTCACAGCCTTAAGTCATAATCAAAACAAAGTGTATTCAGTAACTGTTAGCTTGGAAAGGACAATGTTGCAGATGACCTCGTCCCTGAAAGCACACGCTTCGAAGATGGAGACAATTGTCACTGCTATCACCAGCAGTCTGCATGCTGTCGGCGATGTCCTCCAGCGAACCTCAGTCCCGGCACCTGCAGTTCACGCCCAGTGCAGTGGCCCATCCATGCCTTCAAAACCTTTGCCTTTCCAACCCACCACATCAGGATCAGCAATCCGGCTCAGCAGGATGCCAATGCCTTCACTGAGGGAGCGGCTGTCCCACCACTATGATGCTGTAACCAAATAAACACAGTTTGTATTGAGTGAGTAGTTACTCCAGTAATTGGTATTGTAGTAATGCTTAAAACACAAAGTTTGTTCTCAAGTGAGTATTTTCTTCAGCGATTGTTAAGCGTAGTTATATGTTTACACAAACGTGTATTATATATATATAATACACATTTGTACACAAGTGATGAGAGCTGAGACTCCTGTGATATACATGCATCACCAGTGCATGTTTGTAAATTACGACTTAGTTATTATGGTTTGAAATTATCTACAGTTGTAGTAGATATTTCTTGTAATTGATGCTTTTTACTACATTACCTGATTATTGAATACTTACATGTTCTTGTTACGAAGTTACATTACCTGCATATGACAGCAAGAGAATCTTAGAGTGTAAAAGTATACAATATCTCATTATCATCTCTGATTTTTTTGGTTGATACATACATTTAAACATTAAAACAAGTGGTAGTGAAACGGAATGGATGTTTATATATGTATTTTACCTGAATGTTGTCAAATATTTGCTCCTATAATATGAACATATGTTATTTTATTTGCTTATACTGTATTGTATTCATGCTTATGTTTTATATTCATTATAAGTCAATATTTCCGATCAACAAATTAAATGGGTTTCTTTTTTAAATTTCCAAGCATCTGGTTTCAGACATAACCTCTGATGATTTATTACAATTTCCAGTTTATGGACAGAAACATTTTTAGGGGGATACCAGTACGTATCCTTTCAGTTGTATTTGAGTTTGTACTTTTTAAAATTTAAATGATCATCACTTGTTGAAGATGTATAAGTACCGTTATGTTGACCTCCATGCAGGTATCCGGCAAAGTAGAAATGTTCTGGTTTTCATTGCAGTCGTGTAGTTAGTAACCCAGTCGTGCCACACCTAAAGCTAACGAGAAATCACTATGCCCAAGAGACACTCGACGAAAGCATGCTGCTGACCAAGGAAGGCTACCAAAAATCCCTTCAAGCACAGGAGGTTCTGCGGAATTCCTAAAGCACACTTGTGTACTCGTCAAAAACTCCAAGGATCCCCGTCCATTCGAAAGCATGAACGACCATGGATTGCCTGAGAACCGCAATGTACTCAAATGGTTCGTACAGTGGGAAGATGAAACAGCAGATAGATCACAATACTTACTTACATATTGAATACTTACATGTTCTTGTTACGAAGTTACATTACCTGCATATGACAGCAAGAGAATCTTAGAGTGTAAAAGTATACAATATCTCATTATCATCTCTGATTTTTTTGGTTGATACATACATTTAAACATTAAAACAAGTGGTAGTGAAACGGAATGGATGTTTATATATGTATGTATGTAGTAGGTATCAATCTATTACCACAAATACAGTATTTTACCTGAATGTTGTCAAATATTTGCTCCTATAATATGAACATATGTTATTTTATTTGCTTATACTGTATTGTATTCATGCTTATGTTTTATATTCATTATAAGTCAATATTTCCGATCAACAAATTAAATGGGTTTCTTTTTTAAATTTCCAAGCATCTGGTTTCAGACATAACCTCTGATGATTTATTACAATTTCCAGTTTATGGACAGAAACATTTTTAGGGGGATACCAGTACGTATCCTTTCAGTTGTATTTGAGTTTGTACTTTTTAAAATTTAAATGATCATCACTTGTTGAAGATGTATAAGTACCGTTATGTTGACCTCCATGCAGGTATCCGGCAAAGTAGAAATGTTCTGGTTTTCATTGCAGTCGTGTAGTTAGTAACCCAGTCGTGCCACACCTAAAGCTAACGAGAAATCACTATGCCCAAGAGACACTCGACGAAAGCATGCTGCTGACCAAGGAAGGCTACCAAAAATCCCTTCAAGCACAGGAGGTTCTGCGGAATTCCTAAAGCACACTTGTGTACTCGTCAAAAACTCCAAGGATCCCCGTCCATTCGAAAGCATGAACGACCATGGATTGCCTGAGAACCGCAATGTACTCAAATGGTTCGTACAGGGGGAAGATGAAACAGCAGATAGATCACAACTAGAAATATACGCTATGACTAGAATAATAGACTACATGTATAGAAATAAAAATTATAGTCCAATTTCCTAAAGGAAATTGAGGATTTTATGAATACTAATATCATTAAAAGCAGCTATATTGACTGACACTGGTAAAACGTGCGACGGATGTAAGCCAAATCTTGACAATGTACCAGGATATGTTCATGTATGCCCTATACGAGCCCGTAACATGGCTAGTTGATCACGCCTGGACATTTCGTTTAGTGGGGTACAACAACCAAGTATTGGTTTGACTTTGTGTAACTTGTTATGACGCTGCTAATCGCAGAGTGACTGTCATTCTGCGTACAAGTGCGTGTGTTCTGTCACTCTGAATGCATTGTCCCATGATGAGAACAGTGCCAGGAAAAACTCATCTGGCACTCTGTGGTTGTCAAGCAAAACGTCATGAAAAAGATCGAAAACGTTATCATTGCAAAAGCTACGTTACTAAGGTCATGTAAACACCGGCAAAATGGACAGTGTTTTGGTTTGAAACTTGTTGATTTTGTGGATATTTCCAATGTTTTAGACAATTTCAAGTTTCAACGCCTGTAACTTGCTGTAAGTACCGACGAAATCGTGCCAGAAAATGCACATGGCATTGTATTCTCGTGCCAGATGGGTTTATCTTGGCACACGTCTCTTTATCCTACTAGATCTAGTAACCGGCACGCTCATTTCCAGGAATGTCTACATGTACATGCGTGGGTAGGCCTACAAAACAAAAAACCACAACGTTATGCATTCGAAATATATCTTCAGTTCAGTTGGAATATCCAAAGTAAAGGATGCTCCATATATCGATTCTCTATAGCCTGCAGATCTGATAGAGAATCTGAGAAGATAACACAGCCCAGTTGTCAATAAGGTGGGCTGTGCCTCTGTCACCTCAGGGAGAACCTACAAAAAGTTATGGATTTTTCCATATCTTTCTGATCGAACGAAGAAAACTTAACAGCTATATATCTGCACTTGTATGCCCAATCAGACGCCTATTTCTAATCGATTTCGTTGCGAATTTCTGGTGGAGATATTTTGAGTTTGTTTACATTACCGCCATTCTCGGTGCTTTGTATCCCGTGATGTAGTGCGATTTCAGCTTACTCGTGTATGATGTAGTGCGATTTCAGCTTACTCGTGTATGTTCTAGCTAATCGAGCGTGAAATTTGTCAAGTCAGAGGTAACTCTATGAGTGGCGGACAAAACAAAAGAAAAGCGGCTGCTAGTACTGTCAAATGCTTGATTATCCATCTGATCAAGCATAGTATGTTTTGCAACCTATTTTTCTGAGACCACAGGCATATATGTAACTGATTTGGAAAAAAATAGTTTTCCTTCCAATATCACTTTAAACTAAAGAGCCACCATTGAGCTCTAACCAGATTAATGCACTGTATAGCACCCCACGATCAGCTTCCAAATCCATAGTACATGATACTACCTTGAGAAGGTTCAAAGCCTTGTGACACTTTGTCTTGATATACCTAATGTGGGGTATAAATGATAGTTATCTTGTTATAGTTGGTGATAGGTTGATACATACATCCCTATCAAAGTATACCCCTAAAAACTTGAATCGTTCCACCAAGGGAATGACTGTACCATATAATTTAATTCTAGTTCGGGGTGCAACTTGCGCAAACTGCTAAAATACATGCAGACAGTTTTCGAAAAGTGAAAACCGCTTCAATCATTTCACAATTCGCACAAGGCACTGCTGCAACTGACGTTCTTTGTGTGCATTTGTTTCGATGAATAGCAAACAAGGAAGTCATCCACATAGAGCGAAAAATTCACTCCAGGGGACAAAGTGCTTACTATGCTATTGATTTTGACACTAAACAATGTCACAGATGAAATGCTGCCTTGTGGACACCTTCCTCCTGATAAAACATGTCGGAGAAAGAAGTGCCCATCCTGACCGTAAATTTATGATTGGATAATAACTGTGAAATGAAGGAAGGCATACGACCACGAAGTCCTGCCTCATGGAGGTCTTTCAATATACGGTGTTTCCTTGTCCTCTCATATGGTTTCTCCAAATAAAAAAATATTGCCACCATGTGCTGGCGATTGATAAGTGACTCCCGTACAGCAGTTTCCAGTCGAATAATCTGATCAGTAGTTGATCTATTATCTTGGAAACCGCTCTAATATGGAGTGATAATTTTATTAGATTCTAGATAAAATACTATTTTAGTATTGACCATCCTCTCAATTGTTTTGTAAACACAGCTGGTCAAAGCAATAGGACGATAATTCGTTGGGTTGGTTGGATCCTTCCCAGGCTTAGCAACCGGAATGATTGTAGTCTGTCTCCAACAAGAAAGGCCCCACCAACCGAGTTTTATTGAATATGTTCAAAGGAGCTCTGGTAGGTGTTTCAAAATCTGATAGTGAATCTCATCGGGCCAAGTTGCGGTGTCATGGGCCCGTTTGAGAGACTCCATCAGTTCTGACTTTCTAAAAGGATTAGTACTCCATATTATTGGATCTAAAATTGAAAGGTCTCTGTTCCTACCTAACCTTATAGGACTGGAAACAATCTGTATAATTAGAACTGGTGTTATGTGATGCGGTTGAACCCAGAACATCAGCGATATCCTTGTTATCAGTGATGTCCCCAGCCGTTCAACCTTAGTTGTTCAACTCCAGTGAATTGATGTTTACCTGAAATTTTTTGCACCATGTCCCACACTTTTTCAATTGGTGTTCTATTGTTCAGCTTGAAAACATTGTTTCCATCTATCCTTCATAATTTTCCTCAAAACCTTTCTTGCTTTGGCATATTGATTCTCGTAGGCCAATAAATTGGCTTGGGTGGGTTGCTTACGGAAAACCCGGAGGGCTCACTTTGGTTGGGGAAATGCCTCCTGACAGTCTTCGTCCCACCACGGCTTGTTCTTTTTATTGGAAAAAGCAGGTGATGTCATTTCAGCAATGAAATGCAACACTGATGTGAATATCTCTATTGGGTCAACCTGAGTGTGTTCAAAAAAGGTTGGCTGCAATTCTAGATAGCATGTTCATTCAAATTCTGACCAATCTGCCCTGGAAGATTCCATCTCGGGACCGTTTTCATAAAGGGCCGTTTTCATCAAAACAGTAGCGAAATTGGGAGAAAAAAGGGGGTAGGTCTATTGGTACATGTTGTTTCTGTGAATAATGAAACTTGGCCGATAAAGTTTTTTTTACCTATGAATACCTAATATGTATTTATGTGGAATGCACATATCAGGAACGTGTGGTTTTCTTTGCTGTTACCAACATTTCACCTCAATTGGTAGAAATTACAAATTTTGGCGTATTCCTTTTACTATTTGCCTCTTGATTTGCTTCTTGGCTTGAATATTCTCCGCGCCCAGTTGATGCTAAGATTTCAGCGCCGTGAGAATCCTCCATGCCATACCGAGAAGACAGGATTGTTGCACATACTCCCCCCAAGTCAGCACGCTTAGTGGAAGACATCATGCTATCGTGCTATGAGTGTCATTTGACAAGTATGTGCTCTCATTTGGGACGTGTTCCATACCAGTCCTATCTCTCAGCTCAGAGAAGTGAAAATTTTCACACATGTACTGGCAGCATGAAATAGACAATTCCCATCTGCAGCGGTTTCTCTTGATAAGGTTTGTACATCCTCTGGGTACAATCGTTTGACTTCGTGATTAACTGTTATACAGCATAGAGTCATATCATCCATATATGTAGGGTGCGGTACTTTTGAGTTGATATTTCGCGTTCACACACTTCTACACTTTTGGAGAGTTCTTCCCAAGTCTGACAGCGAGCGAACCGTACATGCTTCAGTGAAAAGAAACCTGATCGTCCAAGTACTATCATCTGGAATTGAAATAATGTCTACAATCATATACTGCAATCATATACGAAAACAGTTTCGACAATGAAAATAAAACAAGTTCTGAATAATTCTAATGGAAGACAAGATATTACTACAGTTCATATTCGGTTATTTGATTTAGGACGAGTAGTTTACCTTGACAAAATTCCTGATACTGAATTCAAAACTGATTGCAAAACTTCATCCACAAAGGCTTTTGAGGGGCATCGAAATGATAAGTGACTTATATGCTTCGATAAAATGTTGTAGTTTATTAAAATCAAAAGTAGGTTTATTTCTGAAAAAAAATGAAGTTGCCACCAAATACTGGACCAGGAGTTGTCAGACTCACGGTGTAAGTGCGATCTTCACTCTTACGGAGGTTTTGAACACTCTTTCGGTGATAACGCGCTGTTGTGGTGAAAACATGTGAGAATGTAACGACAGAAAGGAGTGAATTGAACAAATATGGCGAGAAGACCGTAGAGAGGAGGTAATCAAGTGTGTGCATTGAGTGTCTGTATAACTCCAGTAGGACCTGGTATGATTTTTAGTTTTTGAATATGATATTGAAAGCTGTATTTAGTGCATTCCCGTCCTCGGATCGCTGCTGTTGAAAGGCGTATACTATTCATTGTATATCGAGGAAAATATTTATTCTTCACAGATGGGCGTTGTTATCAACTACCAAGTGCTCTAAGCCAGAGGAAATATATGGAATGCAGGTGGTGTCGTTAAATTTGAAGGAAAAGGGGAATACATAATTAATTTTGATTAGTTGACAACACACTCTTGTGAAGTAGAGAACTCTTGTGGCGAACATTCCTTACAAAGAACTCCTCCGGATATCCTCCTGAAATATATAGATTAATTGTGATCCTTTCACACTTTCCTTCAGATATTATTCACCAAAACAATGTTCTATACAGAAAAGATACCACTTGTCAATAAATAGATACAAACAGATAACCGTAAGTAATACTGGTAAATGTAGATTTAGGCCGAAAAAATAATTTTCTGTTTCTCAACCCCGCCCGCCGTGTTCAAAAGCAGCCTCCCGGATATTTTTGTTTGCGATTCTCAAATAAGGAATAAAAAGTGTTCCCGCCCCCATTTTGAGGATGGTGAATGATTGAGACACCGAATCACAGCATCCAACTTAGGAATATATTTAACTTACCTCCTTGTCTTCTCTCCCCGCCAAATGAGACAAAGGCGCTACAAGTTTTCAAAAACAGTTATTCCTTGTGGGTACATGCATGTAATAATACTGATCTAAAATTGTGATCACGAATTGATTTACTATTTTTCCTCATGTATACTCCAATGGACATATTAACTGATAGAACGGTTCTCCATAATTACTCATCATTGAAATATATTATCAACTGACGGTTTTTGATAATAATAATAATACTAGTATACAGAATCATCTTGTCTGTGCTGACTGCTAGGATGATGGCACACCAGTAGTGCCAAGGTGCCCGGCCAAGAGCTTTCAAGCCCAAATAAATCAAGCATCCAGAAATGAAATCATTAAAGTCATGTGTTACACATGATTTCAATTCTAAAGCCTTGATTTATTTGGCTTAAATGCGTTTGTGTGCAAGTGTTGTTTTTGTCAATCAATGAATCAAATTTATTTTGGAAATGTCACTCCACCAAAAATAAAAAATAACAAGTGCCTCCCTACCCAATTTTCTATTGAGTTTATTTTGCGAAATAAAAAATGAAAAATAAAAAATAAACATAGCACCAAGGGTGCTGTAGCTTACCGGCAATCATGTGAATTGCATAGAATACTGAATACATATAAATTGTTACACTGATGTTAAAATCAATATCAATATGTTAAAACATCTTTGTAAATGTTGATAGAAACACATTTTCTGTATGGACTATAATACGAAATCAAGTTACATCTTAAAAGATTTTTTTTGTTAATGACAAATTTTCACAGATAGTCGATTCAAAGGCAACAAAACTTATACACATCACAAACGTACATAAGGATAATCTTATACATGATTTTGAGGAAAACTGTCTGAATAGATTTCGATAAAATGACCACCAAAAGCAAAATTCATTGTTTTTTCAACAAAAAAGGTCGTTTTCACCTTTCAAGGTCATTGAAGGTCAAATTCAAGGTCACCACTCAAACCGCAATATATGATTTCCCATTTGAATGTGCCAATACTTAGGCTCTATCTTGAAGTGTTCTATGAGATTACTCTGCATAGCTCCCAATATGAAGGAAAAATTGGGTGAAATTTTCAAGTCCAAAACAATTTTGGCCAAAAAAAAATTTTTTTTTTACTCAAAACGAATAGTGACTCGATTTGGGACAAAAAATTTTTTTTT
The DNA here is from genome assembly GCA_949152475.1 of Terebella lapidaria. Lineage (NCBI taxonomy): Eukaryota > Metazoa > Annelida > Polychaeta > Terebellida > Terebellidae > Terebella > Terebella lapidaria. Next base: position 33,661,710 of record OX424558.1, read on the forward strand.
GCCGATTCGTCAAAAAATCAAAATGGCCGCCCCACGCAGACCGTCATTTCAAAGGCAACGAAATTCATACACATCACAAAGGTACATAAGAAGAATCTTATACATGATTTTGAGGAAAACTGTCTGAATAGATTTCGAGAAAATGACCACCAAAGGCAAAATTCATCGTTTTTTTCGACAAAAGAGGTCGTTTTGACCTTTCAAGGTCATTGAAGGTCAAATTCAAGGTCACCACTCAAACCGCAATATATGATTTCCCATTTGAATGTGCCAATACTTAGGCTCTATCTTGAAGTGTTCTATGAGATTACTCTGCATATCTCCCATTATGAAGGAAAAAGTCCAAAAAATTTTTCAGTGGTCAAAAAAAAATTTTTTTTTTTTTTGCTGGAAATGGCTCAAAACGAATAGTGACTTGATTTGGGACAAAAAAAATTTTTTTTGCCGACTCGTCAAAAAATCAAAATGGCCGCCACACGCAGACTGGCGATTCAAGGGCAACGAAACTTATACATGTCATAGAGGTACATGAGAGGAATGTTTTGAAACAAAAATCTCGAAACTGATCAGACAGTTTTCGAGAAAATGTCCACCAAAGTCCAAAATTGGCAATTTTTCGTCAAAAATGGCCGCCAAATCGGCAAAAACGATTCAATAAAAAAAAATTTTAAAAAGTTTTTAGATATTGGCCTAAGGTACATTCTGACAAATTTATTGGGAAATTCATCATGCCAAAAAAAAGTTACAGATCCGGACGGATGACGGACGACGGACGAAAAACCACGATAATAGCTCATCGGCCCAAAGGGCCGGTAAGCTAAAAAGTCCCTCCCTACCCAGTTTTGAAAAAAATAGGAGGACGAGAAACAGAAAATTAATTTTTTAGGTCTTACCAACAGTACAACGGATCATAAACGTACATTGTATGCACAAAATAATTTGTTTATAGATTTAAAAAAAAGTAGAGTGCTACATGCATGCAATTGCAGATCAATAAGAAAACTGTGACGTACTCTATCCCCGACACAGGCCTGGGGTAATAGTAATATGTAATTGTAATAGTAACAGTAACGATTACATTTTTCCAAGTAATAGTAATATGATAGTAATCAGCTTTCCAACATTGGATGTAATAGTAATACTAATATATTTCAATTGTAATATGTAATATATATTACAATTGCTATTACTTCAGATTATCTACTCTATACCCTCAGCAGGAATATTTGGGGCTTTTCTTAATTAGGGCATTCACTTTGTTCTTGTAGCTGGTCAGACAAACACCCACTGTTTTTTATTGTAAATGAGGCATTACATTCCCCCCCTTCCCCTGCCTATTGGAGGGAGCGATTGCGTAATCAATTTGATATCAATTGAGGCATCGATAGGCAGCCACTATGTTTATCATACAGTCAATCCAAAAAATAACCACATTCATTTGCGTGATGATCTTGTTCGCATCATTCTATAGAAATTCAGACAAAAAAGCACTGTGATCATAGGTAGAGGTGTTGTAAAATGTTATATCAACTCCGATTTGATAATACAGGTCAGGGGTGGAGTTTGCCTGAATTATAATTCTTATACTTGAAACCAAACACGCAAAAGTCCAGCCAACACGGTGTGAGAATGTGTGTTATAGAATGATCGATACACTCATGAGTCTGTTGATCATGATACTGATTTAATCTTGTAATCGTTTTTCAATGAACGCGATGACAAACTTTGTTTTATGAATATATTAATTGTTGCTGATTTGTGTCGAACAATATTTGTTGTGAACCTTGAATTTGGAAAGTAATAGTAATTGTAATAGTAATTGGTGCAAAAGTAATAGTAATATAATAGATTACTTTTCAAAAATAAGTAATTGTAATAGTAATAGTACAAATTCTGAAGTAATAGTAATATAATAGATTACATTTCAAAGTAATTGACCCCATGCCTGCCCCGAACACCACTCTCGGTACTGGCGAGTATTAATTTTCGTGCCAAATAATTGATTAATCATTGTTCACACAGGGCCTATCCATGTGTATTTATGTGATATGTATTCTTCATTAAATTTAAAGGTCGTTATAGGCAGTGGCAGTAAGCATGAGATACATGTACATGTACAAGAATGTTTGAAATGATGGATGAACCGTAAATCTCAGCATGCCTAATATATTATATATGTAGGCAGGGTTCAGTTGCAGAGTTCTGTTCGGTTGCTGGGTTTCCCGCCATTTGCCAATTATCGCTCGGCCTTTGTTTACATTCTGTTCTCAATAATTGATCCATAGGTAATTCCCATTTAAACATCTATACCTAAAACAACATTTAAACATCAATAGCGATTACAATTTAGGTATTAAACAGATTTAAACCAGAACCGTCATGGTTGCGCTATGATCATCCATTGTTTCAATCGTCATCAATCATCTGCACTGTGTGTATAATTGTGATTCTTTTATTCAGGTTGTGGGCTCGACACTTGTTTTATCGACCATCGGCTGTTTACCCCCTCGGCATATTTTAACATCACCAGGGGTAAGATCTCATTTGGGTTCATTCATATGTATTCATTCTTTCATTCCATTAAGTCATATTTCGTATTTATTAGTCATCATTCATATTTTGTTATGCATTAGTTATATGCAATGTAGTTTGATCATTTGGTTCGTCATTTCACCATTTGTATATATTCATATCAAGTCATTGTATATATTTATTATTATCGTTACAGGGTGAATTTGATAGACAATAAACCCATCAAACTCCCGATGTGTCTTGATGCATACAACACAACCCTGAAACATAAGCATCTCTCCCAATTATACTATACAATTGTTCAGCCACTTGTGTGTTCATATCACGCAATTCTGGAACAAGTGTAGTGTCGCGTAATTTCTAAGTCTCCCCGCATGTTTCCTTTATGAAACGACCAGTTGTCAAAAATGGCATACTCTTGCTGTAAGTGCCCATTGAATCTTGATTCATGACATCTTCTGTCGCATCATCCAAGCGTCCTTCGTGAGGGGCGAACATTCCAGCCTTTCTTCTATTTCCATGCTTAGCTATCAAATTTGATAAGTCGCTGACACAAATAGTTGGCTGATGTTTGAAAGACATAATTACATCCAAATGGTCTCTCACACTTTCTGCTCTCAATATGGACTTCATGGCATAAATTATGCCATGGGGACTTATGTACTTGTCATTTATCTATTCCATCCGGTTTGTTTCGGATTTCTAAATTATTTTTATAGGTTGTTGGGTAGTTGTATAATAATTCCATCAGGTGTACAGTAGAAACAACTACATTTACCACACTGTCTGCCCCTGATGACGCCAGTGTGTCTTTTGATAAAGTAATTGGTCGGGCTTTGTTTCTATTGCAAAATGTTGCATTTTATGTTTGTTAATGGAATCATCAAAATTTGGCAGTAATAGATTGATACTCACAACCATACCACTGAGCCGGTGTCACTGCTGGTAGACGTTAAGTCTGTCCCCGAGGATACCATCAACTCAGTAGCCTTTTGGCTTGTGATTAGGTACTTATGTACTTGTCATATATCTATTCCATGGGGTTTGTTTCGGATTTCTAAATTATTTTCATAGGCTGTTGGGCAGTTGTATACTAATTCCATCAGGTGTACAGTAGAAACAACTACATTTACCACACCGTCTGCCCCTGATGACTCCAGTGTGTCTTTTGATAAAATAATTGGTTGGGCTTTGTTTCTATTGCAAAATGTTGCATTTTATGTTTGTTATTGGAATCATCAAAATTTGGCAGTAATAGATTGATACTCGCAATCATACCACTGAGCCGGTCACTTCTGGTGGACGTTAAATCTGTCCCCGAGGATACCATCAACTCAGTAGCCTTTTGGCTTGTGATTAGGTACTTATGGACTTGTGATATATCTATTCCATGGGGTTTGTTTCGGATTTCAATATTTATTTTCATAGGTTGTTGGGCAGTTGTATACTAATTCCATCAGGTGTACAGTAGAAACAACTACATTTACCACACTCTCTGCCCCTGATGACGCCAGTGTGTCTTTTGATAAAATAAGTGGTCGGGCTTCGTTTCTATTGCAAAATGTTGCATTTTATGTTTGTTATTGGAATCATCAAAATTTGGCAGTAATAGATTGATACTCGCAATCTACAACATGAGGCTATAACAACAATTCTAACATGGTGACGTCAGAGGGCTCTTAGCATTTCAGTCATTTCAAAAGGTGTTATATCAGTTCTTCTAACATGGTGACATCACAGCGCTCTTAGCATTTCAGTCATTTCAAAAGGTGTTATATCAGTTGATATACGGCCCTAGGGCCTATATCAGATTTCGTTTCCAGGAGCAACGGCCTACAAAATCGTCATGACCACAACAAACGTGTGTAGCCATGGTGACGTTTATTTCCTAACAATCATTTACCATGTTAGAATAGAAATAATGTATAGATTTGTTGTATTTGTCTGCAAAATGGGGACAGGTGATATAGCCTTCGGCGTCTCGGTACCTTCGGCATCACCTTGCCCTCGAAGTTTATTGTGCGACAATTACTCCAAATCTATACATTATTCCTTAACCAACAATTTTGGTTCTATTCCTCTAGCCACAGACAGTGATGAAGAGGAAGCAGCAGGTAGTAGCAGCAGTACCGACAACATGAACAGCACAGACAACACAGAGCACAGGGTATACAATTAAACTGAAATGTATGGGCTGTTTCTATGAGCCATTCCAGACTAGGGTTAAGTCAGTTCGGGATATGGGTAGTAGATACAAAGATATTTCTTGTCGTTTAACATTTCAACCGGGACAATATCCAGGGCAAAAACGCCATAGTAGTCGAAGTTGACATGGACGGAGATTAGAAAGCGATAGGTTATGTAGGTGGTGCACACATTAATAGAGTTACAGAAGCGATTAAAGATGACCAGACAGTTCATGATGGTGTCAACGTTGGTGACATAACACGTGAATATATACACGTTATCAAGTCATTCATTAACAACACATTCATCACCATCACAAAAGTTGGTAAATGGCAGAAGACAACAAAGAACTATGTATATCACATGGATCAAGAAGTCCCTGTCAAAAGATGTCCAAAACATTTAGGAGTCCAAACTGTTTAAAAAGCAATGAGTGAAAAGTCTAAGTCTGGCAAGTTTTATTCTTTTCTATACAGTCACAATCTTGAAGGTTTTAACTACTGTTCCAAATCTCTTGTGTCAAGTTCAGCCAAAGTCTGTGATAAGCTTGGGATCTCGCTTGGAAAGTTGTTGTGTGATGACACTCACATGAGGTGTGTTACCAAACGGATGGTAAGGTGTCCACATGAGGATGGACTGGTTGACAGTGTTCGACAAATTTTATTGTATAACGATCAATCTAGTCATGATTTGCTTAAAGAACTAGTAAGATGCCCGTGTCATGTGGTGTCAAAAGACAGGTGTTGAACCCTTCTTTCAATTTGTAATAACAAACGCACACTCTAATGCACGTACACTGAGTAATTACGAAAAATATGAAAAAAATTCCGGAAATCAACGAGTCATTTTGGCGATCTTGAAAAATCAGGTCACGTGGTCTTGTGACGTAGTGAGGGGAACTCGAGGGGCACTGACAAATGTCAACAAGCAGCATGTCGGACTCGGATTCAAGTTGCGATTTGCAGATGGAATGCGAGGTTGAAGAATTGGAATGTGATGTTTCTAGTGATATCCAAGAGGGCAGGCAAATGATACTGCCGTACCGCTTTGAGCCAGAAGAGGCGGTCGCTGGTGATGATGCAAGTGAAGCAAGGGGAAGTAGAGACGGTGTGACAGTGACACAACAACAGGAGGCTGACTCTGAGGAGCCGACCGTCGCCGGTGATCGGTCCAGCCAAGACTGCCCAGTAGACAGTTGGTTAGTATAATAGTTATTTCCATGTTTAATTCGTCTCTCTCACCCCCCCCCCCCCCATCCAGTGACACACGTTACTATTACAGTATGCAGTACATGCTGAGGTGGGTTGATGTTGAAACATTTTCTGGGAGGGAGTTTCATCAACGATTTCATGTCACACTGATGAGTGTGACTACACTGGCTAGAGAACAAACACATGTGAAATCAGGTCAACTGCAATATTTTAGGTGTAATTTGTTTTGTACTGTACAGTTGTATTGTGTATTGTACTTCTGTACTTATTACCTTGGTACCCAGTTACTTAGTTAGCTTCAAATATCCGGAAGTAGGTTGCACCATATTGTAGCATTCATTAAATTTATATTCTGTGATGTATCTACTATAGGTAAGAAAAACCAATGCTGCATGTATGTGTAGAATTTTAGTAGGGATCATTACAAATTGAAGTCTGGTAATGTATGGCCTGCATTTGACAACTAGCTATATATCTCATACTAATGGACAAAACTGAGTATGAAGAACAAAACGATAATTTAATGTGATAGAAAAACATTTATTCATTCAGAACATTCTATGATACACAATACACATTCAGCTGTGGTATATTCTTTTATAATACACATTTATAGAGTAAATTTGTTGTCAGCTAGGACACTATGAGTACAACTGAGGGCAGGGGCGGATCCATAGAGATAGCAGAGGGTTTTTTTGGTAAATAAGGGACAAGCGATGGCAGCGAGTGTACGAGAGACATACACGGGGCCCTAAAAGGTCAATGGGGTTTGTCGAGCCCCTCTCTCCCCCACTCCTTGAATCTGTGCCTGGAGCGGTACTCAGCTTCAGCTTGTTTTAAATTATATTTATTAAATCTTGGATACTAGTAAATGAATTGCCAGACCATTCAAAAAGAGTCAAAGCCATGCTGATTTTCAATACAGCTTGTGACATTACAACATATATTATACTGTCATTATTACTAGTAAATTAATTTGTGTTATCTTTCCAGGTGTAACTGTGACAACTGCAGTCAGATGCCGACAGACCGGGAATGTGTATGCTGTGCAGAGATTCCCAAAGTGCGAGAGGTGTTAGACCGCTTGGGTCAAGAAACAGACCAAGACTTCAAGTGTGTCTTGGATCACCCCGGATTTGAGCCAGTGTGCCTGAACGAGTGGGTTCTGGAGACCGCCTGGTACCGTTACAGGTCACAGTACACCGACGCATACAATGGACCATTGCATAAGCGAAATCGACATGTTGCCTACAGACAATTTGTATCACTTATCTGGAAATTCTTGGGCCGGAATATAAGGGTACCACTCCCTGCCTGTGTTGTGACAACTGTGAGGCATAACTTTCCTCCACCTACAGCAGATGAAGTCACTGGTTTCAGACTAGCTGATTCCTAAATACTTGACACAAATGTTGCCTTTATATTTGCTGTTATATTTTCCATAAATATATGTCTGAGCCTAAGCTGCCTTCAATATTATAAATCGTTTTCAAAGTGTACAATGTCTTCCACTCGTTTGTTCTTCTACATTACAAGTTCACAGGATAGCAATATTCATTTCGTTTTTCCACACATGGCTGAATCAACAGCTTATACCAATCTAAAGCTGATATCAGTACCAAAATGTGAATTGGAATTAATTGCACAAATCAGTTTTTAAATTGTCACAAATCATTTTAGAGAGTTCGCAGATACATATACATAATTGTGGCTACTTTATGTCAGACTCAGGTTCATCAGAACTACAAAGTGGAGTATAGGGGCTAGGACACTATGTTTAGTCGGTCACCATCTACACCATGATCCCACAAGATTGTCAGTGGCCAATTTACATACCTAGCAGCACACATCGACGACTACAATACTCAAGGTCATCCAGTGAAGTACAAGGTTCAAAGATGCAACACAATGTCAAGTGAGCTATACACCGAAAATACAAATTATGCTCTATCTTCAACAGTTTTGTCTCCATTTGGGCTGTTAAGCTTCACAAATGATTTACACAAAATTAGTGCATTTAGTCAGCACAAATTGTCTGTAAGAGCACACAACAGTGAAACACCATTCAAAACACCAATCAAACAAATGAGACACATATTGCTTATTGGTCAGAGACAAATCTTGACACATAGGACTGGACTTTCTGCTGTTTGTCTGCACGTTCGTACTGATGAGCCAGAGGTGGGGGCTGGACCTCCAGAGTAGGCAGGTCATTGGACTGCTTGAGGTGGTCCTCCAACTCCTCAAGCAAGGTGCGCACATAGTCTGCGGATAATTGTTATTGTTTCAATGGTACAACTGAAGCTCTTCAATTGAATTCGAGCAAACATCACTACAACCTTATTCAAATATAAACTTTTTTATTGATACATACCGTACTTGGCACAGGCCATCACCTTGGAGACAGAGGCTTGACCCTTGCGGAACTTGGGGTATTTCAGCACGAATTCCAGCACCCCATCTTTGTTCGTGGCTTGCTTCCTATCAGAGTTGTTGTTGTGGTGCAAGGCCGCAAGTAGTAATCTAGAATAATATGTGTTTGATCAGCAAGATTTTGATAACAGCAAAAGTGCCACACGTAAATATTATGTATAATTGGGCCAATTGAAACAATTTACCCCTAAAAAATTGTTACCTGCTTTTCATTCCATGGTAGCCAAAATGAAACATCTTCGGAGCAAAGTGGTTGATGAGGCTGTGGTAGCCTTCAACCACTGATGTCTGCCCCTGCGGAGAAAGTTTCCTGATGTCTTTCAGGAGCAGCTTGGCGTCAAGAATGCCACACAACTTTGTGTACACTTCTGATCCTGGAAAAAATTCATGACATGATTTAAATGTGTATAGCCAGTACAAAATAATCTGGAAGAAAACAACATTTCGAAAACATACCGGCATCAAACCATGGCTTCCTGGAGGCATCATCTAAAGTTGGATGCAGGCACACTGGGAAACGTGGGTCATCATGGTTGTCATGGAGATTGGCGAGATGTCGGGACAAGCTCTTCCATTTTGCAATGGCAAGATCCCCATCACCCTTGCTGCTAGTCGCCACCCAGTACATGTGGTTAATGATGCTGCGCCCCCAACGTGTCACCAGTCCCATTCCAGCCTTCTTGCTGAGAGCCTCCAGCTTCTTAAACAGACCTGTAAATATGGATTGGTAATCATCTGTGGTTATAAAAGCACAACAAAGCTAGGCCAATAAGAAAACACTGCATCTGGCTGTTTACGATACCGGTATAACCCAAATGAATATGTATCAACTTACACATGTACCTAGTATCTATAAACATGAACCAACAAAGTCTGAACTACTTGATATCACAACATACACACTGGACCTAATACACACTTTTAGCAACATGCCAGATATCATAGTAATGTGTGACGTCCTGCCACTTCTCACGGATCCACTTTTGGAGCTGAGCATGTCTGTCGGTGATCAGTGTCTTGACGCGCACACTGTGACTCTCCAGTAGGCGTCTCAGTCGTTGCAGGCCATTCAGCTCCATGTGGTAAGAGCCACCTACCTCGTTGCTCTAAGAGAAATATAAATTTTGTATGAATAAATTGTACATAGCATGATCTTGGCACAAATGGCTTCTTAAAATTATGCTCGCAACACAACTATTAAATATTTTGTTAGTATACCACCTACCTCACTTCGCCAAAGTGGTCACTGCGAAAAAAACAACATGTACAATTAAATACCAACAGGTAAAAATCAAAACTGTTTAATTTCAACTTGAACAAACTTAAATACATTGATAACATACATCTAACTTACACATCTATATTACAGTATACAATAAATGCCAGAATATGATACAACAAAACGGCATTTTATGGTAATTTTTATCTTGCATTATATTTGACTGATGTTACTTCACATCCAAGGCACAAAATAATTACAGGAATCGATGATTCAGTATGGATACTAGTAGCTTTTGAAGTAGATCCTTTAACTTTGTCTTGTCTTTCATCTGCAGGTATATACCTGCACAATCTGGACATCCACAGTCTTGTTCCGTTCAAGGTCGATGGCTGTGTAACTCCCATACTTGGCACTGTGGCCCATCGAATCACATCGTCCATCAGCCCGTAAAACGAGGCCTTGCTCTGGTACTGACGACAGGATCTCATCTTGTTGTTTGGCCCAAACCTTCCTCACAATCTTGGGAAAGCAAAGATTGATGAAAATAAATATTTTCCTATGGGTGTGTGCAACCACACGTAATTGTGAACAATCAACAATGACTTAATTGGAAAGCAGTTTATGCAATCACTTACCTTGTGCAAGTACGACTTCTGGTGAAGAAAAAACGTTTGCCTGCTGGGAGCTTTCATGTTCAAGAACTGGAACAGTCGCAAGGCTTTTGTTGGCACAGCTCCAGAGAAAAAGATTGAGGCTGACATCAAAATGTTGCCCGCAGGAATATTACCTGTTAAAAAGAGCACAACAGATAATCTACAACTGCAGCAAAAACATAAACAGATGCTGACAAAAAAACAAATATATATACCAGGTATTCGAAGATCGATATTATTTGTTTCATGATTACTGGTTTATTGTAAATAGCTGAGTTTATCGTCATTTAAGGTCAAAAGTTCATGTAATTCAGCATATGTACATCATGAATCAAGCATATTTCATATATACATTGCCATCCATTGATTTGGAGCCACTAGTGAGGATTTGATTATCGAAATTTCGTATTGCAGTCACATGATTATGAGTGTATATTTTCTATAAACCCGGTGATAAAAACTACAGGCTACATTGGGGTTACAATAAGGGTGATATCCATAATATGATTGGATCTTCCACTTGTTCTGGATCATATATCACATATTCCCGGGAGAACATACATCCGTTAAAACCCTTTCTTCGGGAATATATTCATTTGCTGCTTAGTCAGAATCTTACAAGGTGGATGACGATATTGAATAAACAAACAATTTTGAAAAGAATTTGAGGGCCGTGCTTGCCCTCAGATCGGGAAGAAAAGTCCTAGATTCAGATGCGCAAATCCGGATCACATGTATTGTCATATGAAACTACAGAATCTATATTATGTAATTAATTGGTAGTCAAGAATCTCAACATTTGAAAAAAAAGTATATCATAAATCAATATCCCATTGGCTGAATAACATTTTGAAATATGTCATTCTTTTGTGTGGTCCCAAATTAATGGATGGCACTGTATATGTAAATGTTGAATTTGTTCTTATTTATTACCGAGGAATGGTTGGCTGGTCCATTGACTGAGTCCTCCGCACAAGTCGCAGGTCTGGCTGATGACAACCATGGAGCCAATGACCTTTGACACAATGCCGCGAGCAGCTTGCTGACCACACAGCATGCACACCGTGAAGAGCCGGAGAAGACAGCTCTCGAAAACCAGGAACTTCCTCTCCTGAGAGAGGCTTGGGGACGCTCCCCTACAAGATACAAGACAAATCTAAAAACAATCTTCACTTAATGTAGTCAGTTTTCGATATTTGTCTTCGAAACAAAAGAATAAGGTTTTTCTTTTAGCAAACTTATATAAACACACCTTTTCACTTCATCAGTGTCAGACATGTCAGAGTCACTGTCACTGTCACTGCTCTCACTGTCCGCCTCCCACTCCTCATCCTCCTGGGCTTGTCCTGCAAGGGTTTCCTCCTCCTCCTCCACCTGCTCCAAGGCTACGTCACCTTCACCCTCCACACGCCTGTCACCGGACACCAGTCGCTCGATGTCGGACATCGTCAATGCTGTCTGGCAGCTACGACTCACCAGTAGAGGAACTGCCTGGCAACCTGACAGAATATAATTTTTTCACACTATTCATCGTGGTCATTACATTTTAGTCATAGTGGAATTTGTTGACAAATGCTCAATTACTTTTAGCATACATATATAAAAATTATTCCTAGAAATACATTAAGCAGCATATATAATAGCAATATATAAACACCACGAGTCTTCATCCTTGGTGAAGTCTGCACTCTGCAGTTCATCTTTGTCACTGTTGGAGTCTGCACACTACGTGGCACCATCAATGTCGAGTCCGTGGCAAGTCCTACCGAGCGTGACGTTGGTGTCTCGTACCCAACTGGCACTGGCTCCACCAGACACTCCTCCTCATCCTCCTCAGTGTCTGGCTCAGTGACGTCAGCATCAGCTGGGAGGATCTCTCTCAAAACCTGTATAATTGTAAACAAACAAACAATACAGCTCCAACCTCATGTTGCATAAAACGATGTACTGGTATTAGTGGTGGTGTACGGTTTGCCAGTTTAGTTTACCACTTTACTAAGTACCATGTACACACGTGGTGTTTGATGTTTTACCTCGATGCGTCGTCTCTTTTCAACTGCTCCTGAACTTCGAGCTGGCTTTCGCTTCCCGGCAGAGACGCCACTTGCTGAGGTGCTGTATTCTAAGCAGGTCTTGGTGGGGTAGGCATCTTGCTTGAGCTTCCCACCTCTGTAACAATGTACAACCACAAATTGGACATATTCAGTGGTCAGTATTCAGCCTCCGATAACAAATACATAGGTACAAATAAATATACTAATAATCTGATGTTTTTTCTAGCCCCTTTATTTGGCGATCATGATCAAAAGGAATTTTAGAATTATTACCGCTGAGTTCTTTGAAACATGTTGCAGCCATACTGATGCAAGATAAAATTATAAGACAATTTACTAGTAGCACAGCACTACCAATCAGGTACTGAATGAGATCTACCGGTATATGTGACACAACTACCCCAAGGGTGTTAGGCAGGCAACACAATAGCGACCTGCTGGTCATGAGACGAGTGTTCTAACCTTACATCTGCCTTATACATACCAGGCTGGCCTAAATGGTCATAAAGACCTGGACTCTGTTATATTGACTTTTTCACACTACAGGTATAGTTACTAACTAGTATGTCCGAAGGTTAGGACTGATATAGGAAGCATTCCAGAGGAAGGTGGTGGGGCACTTGTTGGGGAGAGGCATGCTTTGGGAGTTGGGTGCTACTAGATCTGTTATGACTGCATAAGCTCATCAGGGGCAAGTACAGTGCGGGAATTTCTCTAGTATCCTCATACATGTACACTGAATAATAATTATTGGGACACCATTCTACACAGGAATAATATTGTACAAATACATGTACAATTAATGAGTTAGCAACATTGTTACTGGGGAGTGCTTCGTTTTGAAAAAAAAAACTAATGCACATAACCTTTGACGATTATCAGGACTTGGCCTATATTTCAAAACACAATGGTGTAAACATACTGATGTGAGGCACATGACATCCAGCCCCTACTGATCCCGAAACAGCTACGGGTGACACAGTATGTAGCGGTGTACATTTCAAATGGCTTAATGACAACAGGAAATAGGTGTAAAAACTAGGGCCCGAAAGAGTCAACGGGTACCCGATTTCGAGGTGGGTCACAAAATTATTCGGGTCGAAATTTCGTTACCCGTACCCGAGACTGAATTGAGAATTTGAGATATTGTTTTTCTCTTTAATATTTGCGATAAACGCTACGTAAAATCACAAGAATGACAAGAAAATCCTCGGAAAAGAATCAAAGTAGTATTTATTATGAGGTCATCTTATCTCTTTCAAACATGAAAATAAACACCAATGGAAGAAATTATAATGTGTCAAGAACAGAATGCTCCAGTGAGTCCCGTTCAGATTTTCATATGTATTTGGATGGGTTGCCCAGGGCAGGTTGGGTCAGACCACCCGGGTACCCGGGTCAGAAATTTTCGACTTATCCAGGCCCTATTAAAAACTGGACATCATGTGCCCTAGCAACCCTAAATGCATGCAGAATTGAACATCCACAGGTATTTGTCTCATGAGAGGAACGACGGTGACAACGTGTCGGGAGGGGGCAGGATGGTATTGGTATTATCTTACCACCACATCTGTGGTGTATGCCTCGCGCCTATCCTGAGACAAATGCCTGCGATCTGGTGATCATATTTATCATTTCCCTTTTATATGTCTTCCGATTGTGTGACTGTACACATATGTAAATATTAGGGCTTATACGAGTAGGTGAGTACTCGTTGACGGTTACAAAAAGGCTTCTAACCGGTTAGGAATTGGCTAACCGGTTACTCGTGAATTTCAAGAAGTGATAAAAAACTGTACATTCTCCAGTGATTCTGAGCTTTTTGTTCCCTTTTTTGGGCGTGTGATGTTGTTTTTCACGCCGTCATTGTAATTTATGCCTCTACATCGGTTCAGCTTGTGCGAGTTCCATTGTTTCGTCAACTTTCGTGGTTATGTTTTCAATTGATTACGAGACTGCGTGCAACATTAAATGTATGTGAAGGTTAGTAACCGGTTACACATTGCCGAGTACTCGGTTATGAAAATCTCTACTCGTATTAGCCCTAGTGAATATGACATGTACACATTGATATGTCACCTATGGGCCTAAACAGTTGGTAAAAAAGTCGAAGAACAGTCACAATGTGACGAGATTACCAAATCATGACTGCCAGTGCCATTGGCAAGTTATATAATACTAATATAGCATGGTCAGTAGTGCCAGCCTCGTGTCAACCTTGTGTCACTGTGTGATTATGACTATAGTGTGAGCGATAATAGGGAAATCAACCTAAAGAACCTAATAGAAGAATGAAAATGTATCAATACCATGGGACATCTGATTTCTCTCACACTCTGATTATGCAAAATGTACATACTTCAACCCAGATTTCCTACTATTTCGTCAGACAAACCTGGTATTGAAACCAATTTCCTGCGCCACCGACGTTTTTTCCTCGAAAGCTTCTTCCGCGAAGTGGGCACTACACACACAGGAATATTCCGTGTTCCGAGTCCAATCCTTTCGCTTCGAAGCCACGAAGGCATTCCAGGTCTTGTTAAGACTTTGTTCCTTTGAGAACAGGTGTAGGGAAACCTTATTTTTGTGTGTATTCCCACATCCGAACACGACACAACGTTTGCCCATGTTGATTGTTGTCAGGTTGTCAGGATGAAAACCAACTCGGATCAAGTCAGCGGGTTCCCCTCACTACGTCACACTGCCGGAAATTGCCGAACGCGCGTCCGTTTGGCGGGAAAATCAAAAGCTTGTGTACTGGGTCAATTAGCAGTAAATGAACGTGATTTGTAGCTATTCTTTCATGATATTGACCAGTTTTTTTCTTCATAACAGGAGAAAATATAATAATGTAAAGATTTATGGTGCATGTTGCCGGTATTTTACTAGTTCTTTAATATGTTTTTATGTTCTTATTGACATACTTGTATGATCACACATTTCTCCTATTGGAGGTAAATAAATACAATACAATACAATACAATAATCTGGTCCCCAGATTGATGAAATAATGGAAACTAACGTGATGTTGCAAGTCTTACTTCCATGCCTCATAGTCAATGTTGAGTCCGATTGTTACATTACAATACTCAGTGCTATGTACTAAAGTGAAGTTCGTCCATCAGTGAAACACGCATTTTGGCCGTAGTTTTGTTTTGGATAATCGGATCAACTTGAAATTTCGTGTTTCTCAATTGGGTATCATGCCGTAATTTTTCACTAGGTCAATGTTCATGTCATCTTCTAGATGTGGTCAATTTTGTAATATTCTCTTCAACCAATATTTATCTGGAAAATTATATGGCAACAATATAGTCTCTGAGTTTATTTCATTGTGTGATAAATACGATAGGCCTATTGTATCTGTGTCGTCACGCATACGTGTCGTTTTTGTTATTTGCATGGTTGCATTATGATTTTAGAGCCCGCACACGACTGCATGCGGTGATCTTTTGACGGTGTATAAATTTGACGTTTACGATAGCGTTTTGTAGACGCTTTATAGTTGGTTTACCATGTGCTCGAAACTTCGAAAGACAAAATCACACGCAAATGTTCATAAACTGTAAAATATGTTAGCTTATGCCCACCCATGGCTCACCATAGTGTAAGAATTCATTTTAGTTTTATGTGTAACTGTTATTCTGGTACATTTATTAGTAGCATTCATAACTGTCGTATTTTTAGGGTATTAAAAGACTTGTATTTTTCTGTCCAACAGCTTTTTACCGATTCAATGAACACACATGATATGATGAAGATGAACACGCATGATGAAATCGAAATAAACTGGAATGTTCAAGGTTAGCTGGGTGTTGTCTCTCTGTCTCACGAGGGTGACATTACAGTAAAAAGACTATGAGAAGATTGCCATAACACCAGTTTACTTGTCGACACCTGTATCTGAGACTGTGGCAGCTACGACCCAGTCATTAGAGTGTACCACTACCAGAACCTGTTATCCCTGGTGACGATTCGAGCCCTGTGTCCAGACTCGTCCACTCTGTGATGTCGTTACACTTACCTCCATCGACCTGCGATGTTGACACACCAGGCTACCCGACCGCGGCGACCGGTGATGTACCAGTACACCTGTAGATATCATCTTGACACAGCTACTCGCCCACCTGGAGATGTCGTGGCTGCTAGGATCCACAACAAGGCCCACTGTGTCCGCTGGTGCCACCATACCTCCCAAACTCATTGACATTGTGCCGCTGCAGTTTTAGGAGCAAGAACTGTGTTTATTGTGCTACCACTGAATATGAACTGTGTTTACCTGATGTCACGCTGTTTTCAACAGAAGTTATGAACTGTCTGTTATTCATAATCACCCATCGTCGAAGCTCTTGATCTACATGTTTCTCTGTCATTGAACTGAATCCATAAAACAGTGTGATCTGTTATAACTGATGAACTGTGAACTGATTGAACTATGAATTGATATTTGTGTACTACATGTATCAGAACTGGAACCCTGAACTGTTGTCAATCCACAGGCTGCGGAGGTAAAGTTACGGGAACATCACGGAGAGCCACCCGCAGACAAGACAGAAACAGAAGAATATCAATTGTGTAATTTGATATGTATGCCTGGTTGTTGAATTAATGTTTCATGTGCTGGTGACTGACAAGGTTGAACTTTGAATTGAAAATCACAGGTCACAAACTGATAGTGAAATACCGGTAATTGTGAATAACAATTGTTTGTGCTGCGTCACAAAATCATTACGCTAATCTGTACCGGATATCACTGCCCGTGTCCAATGCATGTTTATAGTGATGTGAATAGGTATCCAGGGTTCACACTCTAATGTGGTTCAAAATCAATTGCATCATATTTACATTGTTTGTATTGTCAAATGTGCACAAAATGACGGATGCAAAATCTGGTAGAGCTAGTTCATACAACACAGTAGCTTCCAAGGCGAGTGTACGCCTCATGGAGAAGCGTATCGAAGCTGAGCGTCTCAAGGTACAGTCCCAGTTCTCGAGACAGGAGGTGGAGCTGCGACGTCGTGAAGCACAGATCCAGTCGGAAGCCGCTCAAGCATTACTCGATCTTAGAACAGATTTGTCTGCCCTGCAACAAGAAAAAGAATCTGCAGCGATACAGGCCGAGATAGAAGTGTTGGAGTCTTTCTCCGAGGAGCAGCCTCATTTGAGCTTACCGGAGGAGGAATCTCAAGAGCGCACCAGAAAATATGTTGAGATACACCAACCGAACAATGTAAGGTTTCAAGAACAGGCAGCTACTGATGAACAGAGTACAAGATCGTACAATGGAACACCTTCGGAGCCTCAGAAGGGCCACAGTTCCCATACAAACAGAGAACAGCAAGACCTAACAGAAACTGTCAGTCACTCACCAGTAGTACAAGTATTCACCCCTACACCTCAGCATGTTCAGCAGGTGTGGGAGGCACAGCCTCAACCGATTCAACAGACATGGAAACCACAGCCTCAGCAGGTGTGGGAACCACCTCCTCAACAAATTCAGCACGTGTGGGAACCACCACCTCAACAAATTCAGCAGGTGTGGGAAACACGACCTCAACAAACCCGGCAGGCCTGGGGAGAGCAACCTCAGCCAATGCCAAGCCAAACACCAGTCATGGCGTTTCCAGGGACAGGAAATACATACGCCACTCCTCAGCTCACTCCGCATCCACCGGTTGGATCAGATCCAAACAACAACATCCAAAACTTCTGGATAAAAAAGGAATTAGCATTGTCACGATTGACAAAATTTGATGATCAACCCGAACACTTCTCTCTGTGGAAATTCAGTTTCCTGGATGTGGCGAGAGACCTCAACCTATCTGTAGTTGAACAGCTCGACCTCCTCACAAGATGGCTCGGGCCAGAGTCTTCAGGGCAGGTCAAAAGACTCAGATTGGCGAATAGAAATGCCAGTGAGGCTCTTCAGCAAGTATGGGAGCGTCTAAATGATCGGTATGGAAGCCCAGAGTTGATCGAAGCAGCCCTCAAAGCAAAATTGGACCGGATTCCAAAACTAACGAAGAAAGAAACGTCACGTCTATATGAGCTTGCAGACATTGTTTCCGAACTGGAGGCAGCTAAGTTTGATGATCAGTACAAATCAATTCTTGCATACTACGACTCATCATCAGGTGTGAACTCAATCGTAGAAAAGCTGCCACACAATATCCAAGAAAAGTGGATCAGCCACGCCTTGAACTACAAACGTACTCACAAAGTAACGTTCCCACCATTCACGATATTTGCTGAGTTTCTACGAGAAATCAGCAAGGCGAGAAAGTTTCATGTTTGAACAGCAGTACATGAACAAGAACCAGTCTAACAGTACAACAGGCCGATCCCACAACAGAAACATGGCAACCAAAAAGACTGAGATCAACACTCAGCACAAACAAACAGCCCAAATAGACAAGCGCCAACAGAATGCCCACAAGGACCGGTGTCCAATTCACAACACCAATCATCGCATCATTGAATGCATGGCATTCCGGAAGAAGCCCATAGAAGAGCGACAACAGATACTTCGGGAAAGTGGACTGTGTTTTCGATGTTGTGATTCAACTGATCACAGAGCAACTGATTGCAAATCAAACATTCACTGTACTGAATGTAACAGCAACAAACATGTCACAGCAGTGCATCTTGCATCAGATGAACTGTATAAAATGAAACGAAACAAGAAATCGCCGTCAGCTGACGGCGGGGAGCAAGTGAACTCAAAGTGTACACAAATCTGCAAAACAACACCATACGGCAAGTCGTGTTCAAAAACATTGCTCGTCAATGTGTACTCCAAACACAAACCAGACCAAAGGTTGAAAGCTTACGCTATAATCGATGATCAAAGTAACGCCTCACTGGCGAAAACAGAACTGTTTGAGAGACTCAACCCAATATGTCATCAGACTGATTACACCATATCCACTTGCAATGGTCAAATAGTGACAAAAGGCAGAGTAGCTGGAGAAATAGTCATAGAATCGATGAATGGTCAAACATCGCTTGATGTGAGAACTCTGCTTGAATGCAACGAGATACCTAACTTTAGAGAGGAAATAGCAACACCAGAAGTGGTTGATCAGCACTCTCATCTCAAACCTTTGCAAGCTCTCATCCCTCCCATAGACAGCGAAGCGGAGATCCTCATCTTGATAGGGAGAGATGTAACAGAAGCACACCATGTGCAGGGCCAAATAATAGGCCCACGCAGTGCGCCATATGCCCACAAACTGCCTCTGGGATGGGTGATAGTCGGAGAGACGTGTCTTGGCAGCTGCCACCAAGTCAACAAGCTCAACGTCAACAAAACCAGCCTACTACCAAATGGGAGGCCCTCATTGATGGAACCCTGTACGAACAGATTTTCAGTGTCAGTAAACAAAGCATTCTCTGGAGACAGCGATGCCCTGACCCAAAATGTTTTCCAAAGAACAAAACAAGATGAAAAGTTGGGCCTGGCAGTGGAAGATAGGCAATTTCTCCATATCATGGAAAATCGCATGAACCTGAACGAAGATGGATACTGGGAAGCACCCCTCCCATTCAAGTCTCCGAAACCAAGGCTGCCAGACAACAAGCAACAGGCAGTTATGCGAGCCAACGCCCTCAACAGAACTTTGAAAAATCCAATCAAGAGACAACACTTTGTTACTTTCATGAAAGACATCTTCGACAGAGGTCATGCAGAAATTGCGCCCCCACGTCAACAGGGCGAAGAATGTTGGTACCTTCCAATATTCGGTGTATATCACCCAAAGAAACCTGACAAAGTACGAGCAGTGTTTGACTCATCCGCACAATGCGAAGGAGTTTCGCTAAACAGTGTCCTACTCAAAGGGCCCAACTTGACGAACAACCTACTTGGTGTGCTCTTGCGGTTCAGACGAGAGGCCATCGCCATCATGGCAGACATCCAACAAATGTTCTACTGTTTCCGTGTTGAGAAGAGGCATAGGACATACCTGAGGTTTCTATGGTACAAGGACAATGACCCAGACAAACCACTGGTTGAGTACATGATGTGTACACATGTATTCGGCAATACACCCTCTCCTGCAGTAGCCACGTATGGCCTTCGCCAAGCTGCAAGCGCTGCCAGTGAGACATTTGGCGAAGACATCAAAACCTTTGTAGAAAAAGAGTTCTACGTTGATGATGGACTTGCATCATTTCCAAGTGTAAGTAGTGCAGTCGACCTGCTCAAGAGGACCAAGGAAGCCCTGATGGCCAAAGGACACATTCGACTACACAAAATTGTGTCAAACAGCTCTGAAGTCATGAAAGCCTTCTCCCAAGAAGATCTGGCCCAAGACCTGAAAGACCTGAACTTTGAAACAGACCTTCCCACTCAACGAAGTCTGGGAATTGCTTGGGACTTACAGAAGGACACTTTCACATTCCAAGTCAACACCAGCAACAAGACATTTACCAGACGAGGTATTCTGTCTTGTATCAACAGCATATTCGACCCATTTGGCTTTGCAGCACCAGTGACGATTGAGGGGAAGATTCTGATGAGAGAAATCACATCTGAATCATCGGAGTGGGATACCCCAATAGCAGACAAGTTCACAGACGGTTGGACAAAATGGAGCCAGTCATTGAAAGACCTGCAAGCCGTCCAGGTATCTAGGTCATACCTGAATTCTTCACTTCAAACAGTATCAAGGAAGGAACTCCACATCTTTGCAGATGCTTCAGAAAAAGCCATCGCTGCCGTCTGTTATCTGAAGGTCCAGAACGAGAACATCTCACCGACTATAGGGTTTGTGATGGGAAAAGCAAAGGTTGCCCCAACCCAAGGACATACGATTCCTCGACTTGAACTCTGTGCAGCAGTACTTGCAGTGGAGATTGGTGAATTTGTTTGTGATAATCTTGATGTCCCGCTTGATGCAGTCTACTACTATTCCGATAGCAAAGTTGTACTGGGATACATCAATAACCAGACTCGCAGATTCTACATCTACGTCAGCAACCGAGTAGAACGTATACGGAGATCCTCTACACCTGAACAGTGGCGTTATGTGCCAACAAGCAAGAATCCGGCTGATCAAGGAACAAGAGCTATCCCGGCATCAGAACTCAAGAACTCCATGTGGTTACAAGGGCCGTCGTTCCTGAGGGCGGTTCAAAGCCATGAACAACAACCGGAAGCTTTTCCATTGATAGAAAACAGCGATGTTAGACCACAAATCAAGACCTTGAAAACAAGCACTAGTGACAAAACGCAGATTGGTTCAGCTAGGTTCCAGCGGTTTTCCAAATGGACCAGTCTGGCAAACAGCATTGCTTCCCTGAAACATGTCGCTAAAAGCTTCACTTCTTCAGCGCAGCTGAAATCTACCTGCCGAGGTTGGCATTTGTGTGCTGAGGCAACAACAGTTGACAATTTGCAAGAAGCAAAAACATTCATCATCAAGCAAGTTCAACAGGAATCATACGCATTAGAACTGGATGCCATCAACAAGGGTCAACCACATCCAAACAGTAATATCTCCAGCCTTGATCCAGTTATAGATGACAGAGGATTGCTCTGCGTAGGAGGCCGTCTAAAGAATTCCGAATTGACTGATGAGGAGAAATGTCCGGTCATCATTCCTGGACGACACCACCTGGCACTGTTATTAGTCCGACACTATCATGAAAAGGTGAAACATCAAGGACGTCATCTAACGGAAGGAGCCTTGAGAGCAGCGGGCTATTGGGTCACTGGTAGCAAACGTCTTATAGCTACAGTCATTCACAGATGCATCACGTGCAAGAAGCTCCGCGGAAAACCGATGTGCCAGAAGATGGCTGATCTTCCATCTGATAGAGTCCTTGTCTGTCCTCCCTTCACCAATGTGGGAGTTGACACTTTTGGACCGTACTCCATTGTATCCAGACGTACCAGAGGGGGTCAAGCTCAAAGTAAACGCTGGGTCATTCTTTTCACATGCATGGGGACAAGAGCTGTCCACTTAGAAGTAGTCGAAGAGATGAGTTCCTCGTCCTTCATCAATGCCTTGAGGCGTTTTGTGTCTATCAGGGGACCTGTGCGAACATTCCGATCCGACTGCGGCACAAACTTCGTAGGTGCAGTCCAGGACAAGCATGTCCACACACACCTAAAAGATTCAGGAGCAGAATGGATCTTCAATCCTCCTCATTCATCCCATATGGGGGGCTCCTGGGAGCGGATGATTGGAATCACTCGAAGAATCTTGGATGCCGTCATGAAGGAAGCATCGAAAACCTTGACACACGAAGTCTTGTCTACTTTCGTAGCAGAAGTTAGCGCAATTGTCAATGCCCGACCAATTGTGGCGGTCTCAAACGACCCTGAATCACCAGAAATTTTGTCTCCAGCAAAACTACTCACTCAAAAACCAGGAGTATCCTCACTTGTGGAAGAATTGGATCAGAAAGACTTGTATCGGGCTCAATGGAAAAGAGTACAGGTTTTGGCAGATAGCTTCTGGACGAAATGGAAACGCCAATATCTTGCCACTCTACAGGAAAGGAAAAAGTGGAAACAGGATCAGCCCAATGTTCAAGAAGGAGACATAGTTCTTCTGATACAAAAGGACAACAGCACACATCGCAACCATTGGCCAATGGCTCGTGTGGTTACAGTCCTGCCTTCAGCAGACGGAAGGGTTCGCAAAGTAGTAGTTTGCATGTCCAAGGATGGGAAGCTTCATGAATATACGAGACCCATCACTGAGTTAGTCAAATTATGCTCTATCAATATGTAATTGTGATAACCGAGGATATCAGACGGGGAGTGTGTCGTCACGCATACGTGTCGTTTTTGTTATTTGCATGGTTGCATTATGATTTTAGAGCCCGCACACGACTGCATGCGGTGATCTTTTGACGGTGTATAAATTTGACGTTTACGATAGCGTTTTGTAGACGCTTTATAGTTGGTTTACCATGTGCTCGAAACTTCGAAAGACAAAATCACACGCAAATGTTCATAAACTGTAAAATATGTTAGCTTATGCCCACCCATGGCTCACCATAGTGTAAGAATTCATTTTAGTTTTATGTGTAACTGTTATTCTGGTACATTTATTAGTAGCATTCATAACTGTCGTATTTTTAGGGTATTAAAAGACTTGTATTTTTCTGTCCAACAGCTTTTTACCGATTCAATGAACACACATGATATGATGAAGATGAACACGCATGATGAAATCGAAATAAACTGGAATGTTCAAGGTTAGCTGGGTGTTGTCTCTCTGTCTCACGAGGGTGACATTACAGTATCCATCTTGAACGCCTGAGATGTATGAAAAGTTTTCCACATGGTGACGGGGTAGTGGACTCCCTGATACAGTTATTCAGTAACGGCCCAGTAACAGGCAATCTTGACATGATTTCTCTTCTGTTAAAAACATTTTAGTGTGTGTTATTTTTATATGTATACATGATTTTGTATTTTATGCATGTATGAATATGTTTCTCTCCATTTGGAGGCTGAATATATTAAATAAAAAAATTATATTTTGGTTAAGGCGACGAGAGAATACCCTGTCCAATTTAAAGGATTGATATCAATTACATATATTGTAGTATTTCTTTAAAACTGCTGATTGGCAGAAAGGTTTACGTTATGATTTGCAAATGCAAGGCCTACACAGAAATCCTCTGCTATCGGTACTTGAAGTCCCTCAGGGTCAAGCTGTCTCCCATGTATGTGGCATACACACAGACTGATAAACTGTTCGACATCGTCTGTGGTTCCGGTCCTCGGATGCTCCTGATATCCAATCTCACGGTTTTGGCGTCGATGGAACTCTTGGCTCTTAATGTCTGCAGTCACTTCGAGGAACGTTTCACGAGAGAAACCACGAATGTTGCTCAGCGACCTGAAATCAATGCAGAGCAATGAGAATTGGCTGAATAATATATGCTTGTTTTGCTCAACGATCAGATGAATATGAAAACAACCCTCAGTATCAGGCTTTTGGCTAAGCTTGATGTTCATTGACATCTTGGATACTTTCTGACACAGTGAAGTTCATAACATTCACACCTATGTATGTCAACAGTCGAGAAGTCGTATTGGGTTCCGACCCAGGCGTGGAGTCATGCAGCAGATAGTTGAGCATTTTGTGGTTTGTTCGGCTCCGCCTCAGCTGGTCTCGTGTCATTCTGCTACAATCTGGAAAATATGCGCACTTTAATAAAGTACTACCTCAAAGCTTTTTATAGCAAATATTTTTTTATCATACATTTATTTCTATCATTTTATCATATATGTAGGACAAATTATTAATTCATTATCAATTCAAATCGGCATTTCCCTGACCTGGACAAATTCAGCTTCTTTTTGAAATCCATTAATTCGCCATCAGCCTTCTCGCGACATGGAAGGAGAGGAGTCGCTCTGCATCCGAAACATACTGTCTTCGGAGCCCAACGAGAGCCACATGTAAGAGACCAGTAGCATCTGAAATAAAGGAGGCAAAGCTAGAATCGTCCGTTCAAAAAATGGTTCAGTATGTGTTTATATACATAATAACATTAAGGAATGTTTTAGTTATTCAACAATACATCAGAAACATACGTTGATACTCTCTTCTTTGGGCTTTGTTTCTATTGCAGAATGTTTTATTCTACGTTTGCTATTGTCGTAATCAAAATCTAGTTTTATTGGTGGACTATAAATCTGTTCCGTGGATACCATAAACTCAGTAGCCTTTTGGCTTGTGTTTACATTGTGCATACATGTCCCTATGTACTCGTTATATCTATTCCACGGGTTTTTAACTATTATCATAGGTGGTTGGGCAGTTGTATACTAATTCCATCAAGCGTACACTAGAAACAACTACATTCCACATACTGTCTGTCCCTGATGGCACCATGGTAGTGTGTTTTTGGATAAACTATTTGGTGGGATGTGTTTCTATTCCGAAATGTTATTCCTGCCGTTTGCTATTGTCATCATTAAACTTTAGTTGTATCAGTGGTTAAAGATAATAGATACTCACAAGACTGGAGCATTTCGCGCCATCTGACGGTCAACCTTTGAACCGAAGCAGTATTTTTTTGCCTCGTTCCCATTCGGCGCCTGACCTTTGGCTGCACAACATCAGAACTTTACTGACTTGTATAAACGCATTTGACACATTAAAAAACAAGCACAATACGATTTTTAGCAATAAATTAGTGTAGTTTAGTGTTGGTACTTGTAGATAATAATGAAAACGAAATGAAAATATTTTTATGCAGTACATTACTATATTATCGCTCACATTATCAAGCCATAACTGAACAGAGGGCGTCTATTGTCATCCAATTCGCCATATAAGAGGAGTATCAAAGTATCAAAGTTTGGTGATTATTTGGATGAAATATATCCTGAGGAACTTGAAATTAAAGATACTACAGACTCCTCTAAGTTGTCCAACTATTTATACCTAAGGTTGGAGATTGATGAAGATTCTAACCTGTCAACTAGGTTATATGACAAACGTGATTTCAATTTTTCCATAGTCAATTTTCCATTTCTAAGCAGCAACATTCCTATGTCGCCAGCATATGGCGTGTTTGTCTCACAACTCATACGCTATTCCAGAGCTAGTTGCAAATATGAGGACTTTGTTCACCGAAGTTCCCAGCTAGCCTCTAAACTGCTGCGACAGGGATATGTTTTACCAAGACTAATAGCTGCTTTCCAGAAATTCTATGGACGTCATCACAATCTGGTTGATAAGTACACAAAATCCGTGACAAGTATGCAACTAGACCTTTTTGCATGTTAATGTTTTGGAATTCATGACGGGTGCCACATGTGGGCCAGGAAATGCTCACTCTTTCCGGAACACCTGATTTCACTACTTTATGGCTATATATGGGGGTTCATGAAATTCCATTTACATTTTCTCGATTTTGCCTGACACTGGACTTTGAGATTGGATAATGGACTCGGTTTTGTTTGCTCGGAAACCATATACTTGGGTATTGTTTCCATGTTTATTGCTGCCGAAAATCATGACATCGGTGAGTGGAGGCGTCCGTTAACTTTTTCTCATCAGTGCTCCAAACAACCGGGTTTCACCGGGTCAGTCGTCGTCATTTTTCGGCAGTTTCGGGCTCTGCCACAATATAGTTCGTACTCCAAAACGAATATAGGAATACCAAATTGAACTCATTGCAAGCATCAACGGTGGGGCACTGAGGGCATAACCCTAGTAATGATTTATCATATTTTAAGCCAACATATTTCAAGTGTAGCACGTACATTTATGAGATCCCGAAACATTGTTTGAGGAGGAATTTAATAGGGAATTAATATGTTTAGATATCCAGTGTTGTTTTCCATTATGTATAGATTCACTTAGTATGTCATCATGCATGACCATTTTGTGGTATTTCCAACCCCCATTTTTTCAACATTCACTGCCATACGTTAGGATCAGCAACCGGCCTGTTCTGAACAACTACAACTTATTACAATTTCGAACTTGTTTCAAGTTGTTCATGTTTGAAATGGTTGTCAACAGTTTTTGGCTAGCCATCAAACTCTGCATGATCACAAAGGAACTAGTTTTTTTATCAACGCGAGAACGCTATTGCAATATTGTTGCAATACACCATCTGCTTTTTTCACCATTCTCAATACTTCTTCTCGACAAAAATAAACCTAAAGCGTTGCAGTGTAGTAAAAAAAAAATAGACAAAATAACACAGGCCTTTGTGTAACTACTCAATCCGAAATGGAACACGATATTCATGACATTCATATCACAAATAATAAACACAATAATATAGACTGCTGGTTATGTCAATCATGTGCACACAATCCATAATTAAAATCATGGTAAAACGTGCGGTGTATCATACATGTATGTATCTGCTCTGATGGGCGATATCACTCTGGCCCACGCCAGATCCGGGTCCGTTAATAACCTGATATTCAATATGTGGCTCAAACCAGTTCCCACTAATTCGGCCTAATAAACATTCCATTTCCAGACGATTGTTTTTAAATAAGCTTCAGTTGTGTCTCCGTGTGTGGAAGGAGTGCCAATTGGAGTTTTCGCGTATCTTCAATTACTGATAATTGCTTTCATGAGAATAATGTTTCCATTTCAACGACGATCCGGGTCACGTGGTTTGATACATACATGGCAGCCCCAGCGCTCTCTCCATTTGGTGCACAAGCGGGACAGTGGTCAGTCGATACGAAGCTGCTTGTTTACGTCTGCATTACTGTAAGTTAACGTATTCATATTGAAGTGTAAATATTCTCAAATAATGTTGTGAGAACTTTCCTCATTTAACATTTAGTAGTTTATAATCAGTTAATAATCAGGGTGATTTATTCAGCTGAACGATTTCTCTCAGTTTGTCAGTCAACAAACTGTGACTGAAAAATTCACGCTTCGATTAGGAATAATATTGTCGTTAATAGGTGATTGGTTACCAATAAGAATACATCTGATTGTACATTCAGAAGGCCCTATGATGACGTCGTTGTGGAAAAAATGGATGGTCTTCTTGGCCGTGTTGCTGTGCGGTGTTAATCTTGGCCAACCGTGTAGTGACAGTAAGTTTGCACAACTACAAAAGCCATACAAAGTATATACATTTGCATTGCGTAATGCATTGTTTATGCAATGCAATAAAAATTGTACTGTTCATGCAATATGAATTGTTTATGCAATTTTGTGCAAAACACCTTTCCATCAGGTTTACAGTAGCAACAACTACAATTCACACACTGTCTGCCCCTGCTGACGTCAGTGTGCCTTTGAATAATCTAGTCGGGCTTTGTTTCCATTGTAAAATGTTGTATTTTATGTTTGTTATTGGCATAATCAAAATCTAGTTGAATTGATGGTAATAGATTTACACTTACATTTGCACTGTTAAGCATGGATGAACCCTGCAAACAGGGTTCATCCATGTTCATTGCATTGACTAAATATCCGCGACTAGTGCGTTTAAAGTACTTTGCTTATATCGATTGTTTTCAAATGTTCAGGCGGATTGAAAATCATTATAATAATCAGGCGGATTGAAAACACATCACATATATTTACCATGAAGTTCTCGATGGACTAGTTCACAGAAATTCCCGCCGAATTTTCCCAAGCGTTTCCGAAAATATCAGGCAGCCGACCAATGACTGCTGCGCGCAGACTTTGAAATGATAGTATGTCAACAACGGTAACCACTTCGATTTCATCTGCATTGTGTAATCACTATACCTTATTAAATCCCAGGCGATTTGTCTGTGTGAACCACATATAGACAGTCTACCCGTCATGTTGTTGTTATATCTCAAGTTTAGATGAGCTTCTTGTAAATAATCGCCCGCATTGCAATTTTCAACCGACAAATAACGTGCAAAATGGCCATTTTGGGGGGTTCATGAGTTTCCCTGTCATTTTTGTTTTCTCTCACTTCGTATGCCTGATATGACTTTCTGTCCACGGATCATGAGATTGGATAACGGACCCTGTTTTGTTTGCTCGGAATACCCAAATACTGGGTATTGATTCCACGTCTATTATAACTACGTCCGTGGGTCTCACACTTCGCATGTTGATTCCCTCATGTGTCTTCATATAGTTTGGGTTTTCCCGTGACCAGTGTGTATTCGCCTCGAGTAACGCGCACACCAATGATTGGTAACTAAATATTTCCAAATATTAGCTCATGGCAGGAAAATCCTGTCAACTATACTCGGATTTTTCTAACTCGTTTACACTGTTTTTCGCTAATATTTTTGTGATGCTAAATGCTATCGTTCCATCGCTAGGCATACTTCACCTGGGAGGCAAACGGCAATTTTCTATCAAATTTCAGACAGCTATCGTGAAAATGGAAAAATATGGCAATCTACCTCAATGTTAAATTTCAGCCCAAAACGGGATCTCGAGAATCTGAGCTTATTCGAGGAATTGTTCCTGTTTACATCCATCAGGATTCGAAATATTCTTGTAACTTTGAACCAGGAGATACACTGGGGTGTATTCTACACAAACATGTTGATTTTGAAACATTGCTCCGCTACAAAACCGAGCAAATGCACAGAAATTAAATAATAGGGCTAAATTTAACATTGGGTAGATTGCCAACTTTTTCAATTTTCGTCATAGCTGTGTGAAATTTTGTAGGAAATTGCCGTTTGACTCCCAGGTGAAGTATGCAAAGTTACAGAACGATAGAGTTTAGCATCACAAAAAATTAGTGAAAAACAGTGTAAACGAGTTAGAAAAATCCGAGTATAGTCCATTGCACTCACCATCAGCAGCACCCTAATTCATCGCCATAATGATGGTCCCGTGACAGAGTTTTTCATCGTGAACAAGTCCACAAACAAGTGTATAGACGTGAGTGGTTACCCTGGGGTCAACAACGGAGCCAACGTACAGACTTGGGACTGCGAACTCAACAATGAAGCCACGGATCAGCTCTGGTACTTCGACAGTCAGCATCGACTTGTCAGCGCGGTAAGAACACCACACACAGCACACTAGGAACACAACACCAAAAGTAACTGATCTATCAACAATGGCATCACCGACAACCAATGCAACACTACCAAAAACAAACAAAATTGCAGCAGCGATATTAACAACATTAGCAACAACAAA
Organism: Terebella lapidaria; assembly: GCA_949152475.1. NCBI lineage: Eukaryota > Metazoa > Annelida > Polychaeta > Terebellida > Terebellidae > Terebella > Terebella lapidaria. The sequence continues at coordinate 33,691,608 of OX424558.1, forward strand.
ATTAACAGCGATAACAACAATAACGTCAACCAAACACAATAACCATACAACAACATATTCAATTATCCTAATTGCAACAACAAAAACATCGAAAAAATTGCAACACAAACAAAACATCATATAAGAAGCCTACCAAGCTGAGGCTTCAAAATCAAATAGAGCCAATTCAATAACAACTCTGAGATAAATAATGTGTCGCAAAAGGTGTATCAATAATTTGCAGTCGCGAAGGTGTATCATAAATTTGCAGCAACAATGATACTGGTATTGTCTTGAGTAGCAGTTTCTTATGCCTCTGTCGATTTCACTTGCAATTCAACCAACGAAATTGGTGACAGAAAATTCCCTTTACTTCTCCCAGGCCTCAGGCAAATGTCTGGATGTCCGGGGCTACCGTAGTTCCAGTAACGGCGCTAACATACAGCTGTACACGTGCGAGGACTCGGACTGGGCTAACACCGACCACACCTGGGAGTTCCGCTACCAACACGGCACCAACTACTTCAGCATCCACAACCTGAACACAGGCAAGTGCGTGGATGTGCGAGGCTGGTCGGACGGCGGTAACGGTAACAACGTGCAGCAGTGGGGCTGCGAAAACTATCACCAGCGAAACACCGACCATTTCTGGTTCATGGTATTCCTGGAGTAATTGTGGCTAATAACGGCACACGAATGTAATTGTCATCTCAGAAAAGCAGGCTATTATTCTACGCTCAGAAACGTATTGTAATTGTCACTGATATGGTATCAACACTAGGTAATATTCAGAGTGATTTACCGTGTACCAAGATTATGACTATGCAATGCCAACATAATAAACGTAATATTATGCAGCATTGGTTTGGTTTATGAGTGTTACTCTTTTATGGTTGCTTTTATATACATGTGTGTCGGGATTATTTCTTCATTTTGGGTTCAGAACTGAAATAAAGAATCAAATTAACACATATCTCTTCTGCTGCAACATAACAATTCTGCATTTCGTCAACCAGTTTTCTTTAAAAAAAAAAAAACATTAAACATTGCCATGAAGAGTGACGGAAAATTAACGAATATAATGAACAGTTCACATCTAGTAAACTTAATATAACTCAGGTCGTGTTAAATTGGTGGATACTGATCCGATTTGTCCTGTGGCATATCCAGCTGTACTCTTCGCTACATTGTCCATCTATATGAAATGACATTCTCATTTTTTACACAAAACATTAAGCAAATACATGTGCTGGATTATATTAACCATATTCAATAACTATCGACCATAAATATGTCCTAGTTTTCACAGTGAGACTGGACAACAATGCATTATGGTCAACGGGGTACATTATCGAGAGTCACAAAATAGTTGTGTCTTTCTGTAGTTAGACCTGACTTGCCTTATGCGGATATTCCAATGTCCAAGAGTTAATCAGGCATGGCTAAAATCAATCAATATTCATTGGAGCTGATCAGCGTTGACCAGTAGGATGATAAATCACTGACTGGGCTATGCATGAATGGTTTCCCCACATGAGGGCGTGAAATGCAAGTCGGGTCTCTACTGAACGACTCCAACCAATTTGCCATAGTCGCCGGTACCCCATTGGGCTAGGCACGTACTACTCGACAATACCTATAAAATATGTGATTTTGGTCAGAATGAACTAATTGTTTACTACACATTTTCACACATATTTAGGACAATATAAAAAAGGCTTGTACAACGACTGAAATACCATGATTTTTTTAGTTACTTAACCAACTAAGGCCAAAAAAAAGTATTATCGTTTTGGTTAGGTGCGCGCGTCAGTTTGTGTTTGACATTGCAAAATTTGGTGTATGGCTGGCCAAACAGGGCAAATTCAACCGGGTAGGTAATCAACAGCCAATTTTAGGCAAAAATGGTTGGCCAAAAGGCCATATTTGACCGAATCTGTCATCGGCCGCCAATTTTAGCAGAAAAAAAAAGAAAAAAACATCGCATCGTCGCATCACTTTTTCGGGGACCCCAATAACCAGAACCATAATACTTTTTGGGCCTAAAAATATAGCTATATGGAGATGTTATCATATGTCTCGGAAAGAGTGAGTATTCCCTGCCTCACATGTGGCGCCCGTCATGAATTTCAAAAAAAAATAGTATGCAAACAAGTCCTGCTGTATACTTGTCATGGATTTGGTGTACTTTTGATGACGTCTATGTCATTTTGATGACGTCTATGTAAGTTTTTAAACACAGCTATCAGTATCAGCAATATAAAATACTTTAACATAATAATTTAACGCTGAGATATATCTATCTATATTTTATATCTCTAGTCGTGGAAATATAGCATGAGCGGCTAGACATTTATTGTAACAGTGGACATGATATTGTACGACAGCAGCAGGCAGATCGATTACCCCCACTGAGTCGAACAGCTACATCATTTGCCCACTGGTCCTGTCTCTCTTCACAGACGTTCTCCAGCTGTTGCTTGAATGTGACATTGCTACATCTTTTAACAGATGTGCACTGTCTGACTGCGACTAGCTGTGTGTTCATGTTGCATTTGGGCTTACCCTAATTCGGACAAAACAGACAGTCTCACTTGAACTCAAAGTCACCAGACTGCGACTCCAGCAACTTTTTGAAGCACCAGTGTCTTTCGAATTAGACTTTGGTTGTTTCTGCTCTTCGAAGTATAACTACAATAACATGATTTGTGAGCTAAAATGTCGTCATGTTCAGACAGAGTTTTGTACAGTTTGTCGTGCTTCACTTTGCTTGTAGTGGTAATTGTTCTGAACAACCATAATCTTCAATCTTTGCAACACTCCACTGGCATTACATGGACTGAACAAGCATTTTTTCGCCAAGAAGACATGACGACTGTGGCGACAAGAATGATGTTGGAATCTCCTTATACTGCTGGCATCGTCATATCCTGAAACGAAGTTGAGCAGCTTTACGGTACTGCCGGCGAATCGTGGGTAGTGCAGTTTTTATGAACATGTTTGAAGAATGTGTACCCATTATTCAACCTGCAAAATAAATGTTGTTTCATACAACTCAAAGGTTCCTAGTATCCACCTACAGATAGACATATGGAAAATATATATGTTTACATATCAAAGCCTTTTCGCTTATCTGCTATAGATGAAATATGAGCATGAAATAAGGAAATAAATTAGCATAAGTCAATTATCTTTAAATATTTCACACAAACACTGACATCCGTGACACACTTGACGATTGCAATGTATAAGATATACATATTTGGTTGAACTGGGTTTTTAATCCCAAAAGAACTCATTTTAGGTTTTTTATTGTCGCGAAATGTCTCTCGGTATTATTTATTATATGGTCCGAAATGTGTCTCAATGACCTCTGTAATCCTAAAAAAGGAAGATGAAGAACGGGGTTATGAGAACAAGAATAAATATAATAAATCAACAAAACACTATTTATTGTAGAAAAAATACCTGGATAAGTTTGTATAGGCCGAGTGAGAATATGTTTATGTCATGTCGTGTGGATGGGGGCGGGAGGTCGCTAGTCATTGATTTCCGTCCTTCTGACATGTAATTTATTACCCTCGCCCCCGTATGGTATTGGGCGATGGTATTGCATTTGGGTCTGTCTGTCTGTCAAGTGGCTCATTCAACAAAGTATGGATGGATTACTGCCCAGAAACAACAGAGAACAAGGCTCTCAAAGGCAGTGGAGGAATCATCGGTTTGACCATGAGAAGGGCTGCTTTAGCCAGATGTTTTCTCACAAGACCAGTAACTGGGAGTTACTCAGCTGTCTTTCGGTCCCAGGTATGTAGGCAAAGTACCAACGATCAGAGTCAATGCCGTGATGCAGCAAATGAACGCTGGGATGACGACGTGGAGAAAAAGGGGGAAATGTTCCAAGGATCATTCCTCAAACCCCTTCGACACACAGAATCCACTAGCACTGTTGGTAAACATTGCCAGCGGAACAGTAGCTCCGAAAGAAGTCCAGGACAGTCTGCTTGGTGCACTGAACAAGGGAAAACAGATGGCCAAGAAGTTTGTGGCAGAGAGACTCATTCAGCCAGAAGATCAGGGCACAGCTGGGAAAGGTCTGTATGACAGCATGAGTCGCAGCAACATCAAGACCTTGTCCAGCATGCACAAAATAGTCAAAGTCGGTACCAAGAATGTCAATGGTGAAGTAATGTACCTCAGATTGTTTGCTGTCAACTCCAACAAACGAATGCCCCTTGTTAGAGTACTCTCATTCGAAATCTCGGCTGTTCCTCTCAGCATCTTCAGTAACGATGGCATGATGTTGTCCAGTACAAAGTCAGACTTCCTGAAGGAACTAGAACAGCTACACGTTGGGGATGCAATTACCAGAATCGAGTTCACTGATGCCATCATCATTGACGGAAACGCAGTCATACAGATGCTTCCAGTCCCTACCAACCTGGAGAAGGTTAGGTTCCAAGAAGTGGCTGACCAATTCCTGCAATACGTGCTGTGCAGAGGGGAAAATGTTTCTCAAATACACGTTGTCTTTGATGATTATGATCACCTGAGTGTCAAAAGTCAGATGCGGGAGAAACGCATTGAGGGGACAAATGCACCAACCCAGGTCATCTTCATGGAAGGGATAATACCGAAGAATTATAAGTTGTTTCTTACCAGTGACAAAAACAAGAAGAACCTAGCCCATGCCTATGCAAACTACTTCAAGGAAATGTGCAGTGACCATCTGAAGGCTGGCCAGATGATGCTGATCAGTGGTAGGTCGAACTTTGCGGCAGCACTTATCAGCACGGAGACAACAGTGCACTTGCCTGAGCTTCATTCTAGTCATAAGGAAGCCCGTATTGTCCTGCACTGTCTGGATGCAGTGAAGAGAGGGGCAGACACGCTGATGGTCAACAGTTCAGACACGGATGTTCTGGTGCTACTTCTCCATCACAGAAACTCGATGACGGGAAAACAGATCTACTTCCTCACTGGCAGAGAAGGAAAGCTCACAAGCTTGCGACGCTACATTCCCGTGCATGCCATTCATAAATCGATGACAGATGAGGAATTGGCCATACTACTGCCGGATTATTGTATCACAGGATGTGATACTGTCAGCAGCTTCTTTGGCCATGGCAAACGATCAGTGTACAAGCTCATGCATGAATCTGCTGGGAAGTTCTCTGCCTTGTCAACATTTGGAAATCAAGATGACATCACTTCCAATGAGATGTCAGCAGCAACCGCTTTCGTTGGAGCGTTATATGGCAAGACCTACTGCAAGTCTCTCAACTCTCTGCGATGTGAAAAGGCTCAGTTGGAAGTACCCCCAAAGAAACTACCGCCAACAGATGACGCTTTTGATCTCCACATAAAACGGGCTCTCCATCAGATGCTGGTCTGGCGACAATCCACTGTTGCTGATCCAGTCATCCGGGATTCAACACTGTATGGCTACGAAGTAGATGCGACAACAGGGAGGCTTGTCCCACAGATGATGACCCGACCACCAGCAGCACCAGAACTACTGAGTGACCTTGTGTGCAACTGTGCTCCACGTGCATGCAATGCAGACTGTGTTTGCACCAAGAGTGGTCAGACGTGCACATCTGTTTGCTCATGTCGTGCGCAGCTTGTTCCTGATGATGACGACAACATTTGCACGAACCAGTTCACAGCAGAAGTACTGTGTAGTGGTGATAACAATGACATAGAGTGAAGAGTGGCTCCAGTTTTATATGCCTCCATGCAATGTTTTTGTATCAATCCATTCATTTATACCATTTGAGACAATTCACTAGCTTTTAAGATGCATATAAAGAACAATAATATAATGAGCTAGAATGAATATATGAACAAGTAAAACATTTTTATGCAACCGCCTACTAGTATATTCTGAGATTGTGTTCATGAATATTGATATACGGTCATCGTTTTTGATATAAAAAAAACAAAAACACTTTTTGTCTTTTTATCTTGTGTAATTTGATTAACGATTTTGCTGTTTGTCAATTGATTGTCAATTTTGCTGTTTGATTCTAAGAGGCAAGAGTTGAGACGAAAACCCAGTCATTCTTAGCTTACAGCTAGTTGGTTCAGTATTGTGTGCCACACACGCCGTACGGTTGTACACATAATTTGGCTATGTTGGTTTTTCTGTCTTTATTGAATTTCATGCAATGTTTGGGACTTTGAATGCTGACTGTATTGGTGGTAACAGATTGATACTTACATTGTTATAACTAAGAACAAATTCATGCATTATATCAACAATAATGATATTTTGGGTGGTATCTTAACCAGCATAGGGCGTAAATGCAGAATTTTTGCATGTTTCAGGTAAATGGTACGGTCAAATTGTCATTGCGTTATTACTTGTGGACCTATATACACATACAATATATCATAAGACAGCCAATTCAATGTGCTTTCCATTGATATAAGATACTTTACTGAGCATGAATTCAGCATGAAATGCGGGCCAAAATATAACCCCATCATCTGATGAATACCGACGTGGATGAGCAAAATGTTGAACCCAACATTTGTTACCATGGTTACGGTAACTTGATTTTCTCAGCTCGCCATAGGAATTCGCGCGTGCATCAAGCAGTTTCAAAACTAGAGACCATAACGGACATTTTGATATATGATAGACCATGTTATACCTCCGGTTGGGGTACATGTTTTTTTATGGCCCCTCTGCAGCAATAAAAAGTGACCAGAAGACCATGTACACATAGTAGAAGAAAATATAGTAGAGAAAATATACAATATAGGAAAAATGCTGGAAATGCTGGCCTAAGGCCACATGCTAAAATGCCGTTTTGACATGATCGACTTATAAGTTGCAGTTTACACTATAAGTTGCAGTATCGGTAGATTAATCGTAAATCTGTGCAACGGCTTCTGACGTGAGCCGCCATATTGTCGGCGAGAGGTCGAGAGAAAGTTACGCGATAAAAACGTCATGACGTCACATATATTTAATGAGATTCCAGCCTCGAGCACGCATACCAAATAAGGATAGGACGAAATTACCAGACAGTCAAAATTTCCCTCCATTGCTCTAGGACATAATTGCATAACACATTTGGATGCTTTGCTTGTAACGAATCTGAGTGTTTCTACAGGACATATAAATCAATATTAAATTAAAAATTAATCTATGTCCAAATGACATTTCTCACAAAAATGGCACCTAATGTAGGTATCAATCTATTACCTCCAAAACAGGTAATAGTTTTTCCACTAAGGTATCGTATGGTGTTTGAGAATCGAATCTTGTTCAACCTTGTCAATTACTGTTATTCAGCTGGCTTTGGTTAAGTCTGATGTGCTTTTCTCTCGTTATATATGCTTATATGCTTTTCTCTGGAGATATGGCTCATTACTCTAGGTAGAAAGATACAGGTATGTCATATGTGCCAGTTGGTTCATAAATACAATGACTTTCCATGGGCAGATATGTAATATCATCACGCTTCTCTTCATAGGGAGATCCGGTGCGAAATTGTGATTTCTTCTTGGAGGACAGGATACGCTCACGCCTTGTCATAAATTATGCCCCATCACTGACTTGTCGCCCACAACCTCCCTGGCATGGTATGTCAAGTTGCTCATTCGATGCACGTTTGAGAGTCTCCAATATTGACATTTGTCATCGGATTGCTGAAAATGCGCGATCCTGATTGGTCAATTCCCCGACAATACCACACCGTATTTGAACAGCTGTGGCGCAACCCCACGATACTTTTTGTATCGTAGGTTTCAGGTGGGTAATACAGAATGGCGTTTTGGAGAGTTCCATATAATCCAATGATAAAATCGTTACCATGGACTTCAGACCCCAATACGGCATGACATCTGCTTTCAGTCAGCATATCCCATCGGCCTACGGCCTCGAGAGGTATGGTGACTTCAGGCAGATATCACGCCGTATTGGGGTCTGAAGCCCATGAAAACTTATAGTATCTCCCTGTTCCACACACTGATCTTCCATTCTGATTTCTCCTTCTAAAATACCTGTATCAGTTGCGCCATCACTCAGCAATGCAATGAAGTTGGCAATCATAACCATTCCCACTAGTTGTTTGCGTTCAACCATTGCAATGTAGCTGTTGAAAATGTTTCCATGATCGAAATTTAGGTAGGCGTTCCCTATCTCTTGGTGGAAAATCACACTGCCTTTCAAAGTCAGTTTGGGGACGATTTTTCTCCAGTGTATGACAGGTATGCAACATGACAGCCTGTTTAGTATGTCTTCAAACACTACAGGTCAAGGTCGAATCGAATGATTATTATTACAGACCCAGTAAAGGGCTGCTTCTGACCCCGTGGTGATTATTCGTCATTAATTCAGCCGGCACTGGCCCATCATGGATCCACCATGCGTGCCAGTACTGGGTCTACATCGCAGTTATATCTAGATATGGTGGAGCAAGGCCATATTGGGCCTGTACGACCCCAGTGTCATTTGTGTGATGGTTCCCTACAGGCATTATTGGCCCAGTATGGGTTTAGTTAATATACCATAATTTGTATGGGCTTGTGGAACTCCCAAGGTTGTCTAGATACCATCGATGCCGCACTTCCAGGTTGGGCAGGGCCTGAAGATCGTCCCGCATCCAAACGCGAACGAGAGGAAGATGAGCAGTCCTCTCATCATGCTAGCCCAACGCTGTAGGTTGGCGTCCGAGCCTTGACTCCATGGTGTGCCAGTCGTTCTCCGGCGTGTGGCTCCGTAGAACATACCCAGCTCGGTTTCCCCTGCTCTGGCAGGTCCAGCATCACTGGTGTGACTCCAGACACCATGAGAAGTGCTCCTTTCCAGTGTGCCTGAAACAACCTAGTTGCAGGCGCTCTTGGCAGACGGGGCAACAATGTCACCGAGCCCTCTTTAGAGGGGACTAAGGTGACTTACGCTGTAGCAATCTCATTACAATCATCAGCAGTCGACAAACCACATGTACAACCAATGTTGTTATGTATGAATATTTAACCATACATGCAATATGAACATAACATGAAGTATGCACAACCAAATAAACGGTGGACCAGATACCAGTATATAATCAGAAATTGGAAACATTATACCTTCATCTCACGAAATCTTACGTCCCAACTTGTAATCGTGCCTCTTGTGTCTGCTGTTGTTCTGCACGATCCACCGGAGTTCGAATTATGTTCGAGACTGCTTTATTATGAATTTCATGTGTCAAGTTGTAGACGTCTATCATGTCTTCTCTTTGTCTACTATATGCTAGGATAGTTAAGCTGGATGAAAGGGATTTTTCAGCATTTCTGAAAAAAATGGCAGTGTCAGTGCGGACATATCTGGTAGTAACTTTTTAACCCTTTGCACATTCTCCAGTGCTATTTTGTTTTATTTTCCAGTGCTATTTTGTTTTATTCTCCAGTGCTATTTTGTTCTCTTTTTCTGTGTAGATTCCAGACAGAATATGTATAGTCATGATTTCTCATCATTGCAATATATAGGGGGACAAACATGAAACGATAACAATTATCAAAAAGATCCATTACTGGTATCTATCACATTTAGTACGTGCCTACTTGTTAGGTCTGGACTGTAGCCTACGTACATGAGGGTTTGGGATGTGCCTGAATTGAGGACAATTATCAAAAATCTTGATGACTGGTATATATCACATCTGGAGGTGCCCAATTTGTTAGGTCTGGACTGTAAGGTTTGGCCTTGATAATAAAGATGACTGATAACAATTATATACTACACGCATTTACATGTAAAGTGCAGTCATCGAAGTAGAAACGGTGAGCACGGTGGCCGTTGGGCTCCTAGTTCATCTCTTTGATGGACCACGTCTCTTCACTGGAATGAAGTCTTTGAGTTACTTCACATGGTTACGTCATACGTGATACACTTACAATGGGATGCATGTCCAAACAATGTGACAACGTGATTATTTCACATAAAATGTTTGTTCAGTGCACACATCTTGTTAAACATGTGCCTACCATGTGACCGTATATCTTCTTCAGATTTTGTGTCTGAGACGACAACGGGTTATAAGTATAAGGTGCCATAATTGTATACTAGTTTCTCTATCAAAGATCACCCAGCAATATGATGGCATTTATTCGAGTTCAAGCATCGCCACTCTTTGCAATTACCCGAGAATCTGCCCTGAACATAAGCTATTTTTTCGAGCAGTAGTCACAACAACAGTGTGGGAACAGTGAAATTACAATAGAAAAGGTTTTTGGACATCAGACATATGCGAAACGACATTCCATCGATAGCCCCAAGACTTGGAGGAATTTTGTGTCACCTACCCATCATCACTTGTCATTGTTCCCCCAAAGGTCCATGGGTGTATTGACTTAGTGACACCGCTATCTGTTATCTGCCATTTCAGATCCCATTATCAAATAGTCTATGACAGTTTTTGCTCCACATTCATATCCAAATTCACTTGCACTGCTGTGACTGTTTGATTGCCACTAGTTTCATTTCATCCATTAGTTTTACCAGCTTTTTACCTTGACCTCCTTTCTCAATAAGACGCTGATCCCTATCCAGTGACTTATGACTATTTAGATCGCCTATAATGATTATTTATTTCCCTTCTTGCCTCCCAATATTCTTCATCAGAAACCTATTAGTTCATCATTCCATGTTCGTTCCAGATAGTTTCCGTTGCACCCATTATACCTCCCCCATTGCATTTTGAAGAGCTTATCTCGTTTTCACTGAATTTAGCAATGCCACCCCGTTCTTGTCCTCACTTGCCTCAGCAAATTGATTGTATCCCTCTACTACCCCCCCCCCCCCCTTGCTCTTCCCTCCAATGAGTTTCCACCAGTCTGAGCACCCCCGCGCCCGCCCGCCACATTTTACTAGTCTGACCCGTAAATTATTGTATAAAAACTTTATTTCAATCTGTCACTTGCCCAACACCAACCTCACTGCCATCCGTTGGTGCAACACCTTTCTTCTTCGTCTTGTTTTCCGAATTTTTGCATTGTTAGTTGGCAGTCATTTTCACATTCCCTCCTTCTTCCCTCCACATGTACCTGGTGTATGTTTGCCAACCATACACACATGTGCGCAGTGTAATAACTTAACTCCCGCTTATGCCTTCCATACACACTTAAGCATCCCCATCACCCACATTGCCTACTTTCGTGCCCATCCTCACCCCCGCAAGTGAAACACCGAACCCCCGGTGCAACCCTCTTCTAGTCCCAGCCCCCATCCTTCCCACTTTCATTATACCACCTCTCTTGACCCCCCCCCCCCCACCCCCCCCCCCACCCCCCCCACACACACACACGTTCCAAATCATCCGTCAGCTACACTGAGGCTGTTTAAAGCTTAATGCGAACCCAAACCCAATCCAAGGAATATTTTATTTTCATGGAAAAAAAACAATGATATTACATGTGGCATATGAAGTTTAGTTCAGTCTAAACATCTATGATGATTTCTTTATTTGCAAGATTCAACGTGTTGGCGATTGGCCTCAGGATTCATGGGGTGATTTTGAAAATTGCAATTCATTTGGAGTGTTTAATGACAAAGTGGACACCTAGCCATTGACCTAACAACTGCTAGCGTGGTCTGGTCTTCTGGTTTCACAAATGCTTGATAAGGTTTCGGTCAGGCCTGATGGCAGGCCATTCAGAACTTTGTTGAGAGGTTTTTATGATTTCCCGATACTACTGACAGATGTGATGCTGAATTCAACGACCAAGAAATTTTATAGTAATGGGATATCTCCTTTTCCGAACACTGCAGCAGTCTGTCCGTATGATTCAGCAACGAGGTTCTTGTGCACATCAAATTTTATCGAAGCTCCAAATATATTTGGCCAAAAATACATCTCAAAAATACATATACAAAATTCAGTTTAAAATTATTAATGAATTTTTTAAAAAAGGTTCTCATGCACATTATTACCATTTTTGTGGAGCTTATTCAATATTCGTTATGTTTGAGCCCCAAGGACACATCTCAAGTAAAGTGACCTTGGCAATCAATCCTAATGAATGAGCACAGATTAGGAGCCATGCCAAACTAAGTTTGGGTTTAAGTACAGATTGTCATCATAATATGTAAATGGTTGATAATTGAAGTTCATTAGCCTTAATGAATTAATTGCTGTATTCTTTCGCCGTCACAAATACTTCCATAACATTAAAATGTGACAGAAGGCATGTTGGCCTTATGACAAAAAAAAATAGATAGATGAAATTTCAGTGAAAATCGGTTTGACCTGACCGGGACACGAACCACAAACCTTCCGCTTGCCGTGCGACTGTTTATGCACCGAAATGTCAGTGGGAAATTGGGGACCCTCCGGTGTTCAACTGGTAGAGCAGTCGCCCGGCATGCAAAAGGTCCGTGGTTCGTGTCAACCCGATTTACAGTTGAAATTCACTCATGTGAAATTCGGTTGGAAAAATACTCTGTGTTGTCTGAACGATTTCACCCAACGACACAAGGTTCTGGCCCTGCATAAGATTATTGTAGAAATATTGTGATATTAATAATGTGTAATAATGTGTAATATTAATATTACACATTATTTTTATACAGTAACTCTTCAACTCATCTATTTTTCTATGATAAAAGTTCCACACCCACCAATTTAATCTATCAGTACTTACTACTCTACTCCCTACCATACCAAGGGGCTAATTGATGGTATTGACAAAATTGTTGTCAGGTTGGGAAAAACCAGTCCAGTTATCGTGACCTAGCTCTGCTCCCAGCCAAATACTGCCGGGCTTCTATACCTCTGACCAATAATCGGACCATGACATAGTTTTTAAACAGTTCAAATCTTTTCCCACTACTGATATCTGCCATCACGACCAAACATATCCACGACCACCCAAGACTGTGTTCTAAAACCATCTCAAATTCATTTTTAGACTGAACTGCATATTGGATGATTTAAAATCTTTATACCTTAAAAGGCTGTATGCCTGATGCTTATCTGAGAACACAACTTACCGGAATTCCAGGGAAGTTTACGGCGGCTGTGCATTCCCCACTGATCCCCTAGCGTACTGGTCCTGCTGAAGTGGGGAACATATTCATGGAACGGCTATCACTTAAAATCACTTGTTAAATGGTCTCAAGTAAGTGAAATATCATCCAATCACCATATATGTTTTTCTAAGAGTCGATATAGATATTCTCAACAAAACGTCAACAGTTTTCGCACTATAATAGTGTATCGTCTTCATAGATTTGAAGAAAATTTCTGGCCTGTTGTAATAGTAGAGGTACTAATCGAGAAATACGTAAGTCACAATGTCGTTGTTTATAATATTACCGCTGTTGAAGTAGTGGCTGGTGATGGCTTTCCAATGGATTGGATACCTTGAGCTAACGACACCTCAGGGGGGGGGGGGGGGGCACATATTCATGATAAAGCAGAAACCTTGGAAACAATATTTTTTGAAAACTATATTTCATGTTAAACATGCTAAACTGACTGAATGAAACATACTCACATCAAATGTAATGAAAATAACCGGTCCTCAGGGAAATTTTGCTCATTTAAACAGGCGGTTGTCGCGTAAATACAGGAACTGTATCTATCACACGCAGATGTAGACAAAGCATGAAAGTGCGAGATAGACTGACAATTCCACGCACATCATGGTTTATCACTGATTATTTTCTCACAACTACACTATATATGCACATATGAACTGGAAAATGTACTCGATGTGGACTTTTAAGCACGATTTGAGCATTTGTTTACATTCGGGTTTGATGGATACACTTCGTTTGTTTATTTACAAAACCGGTACGAAATGGGCACTAAAACGGATGAAAAGACAACTCGGACGGACTGTTATCCTCAAGATCATTGAGCACACCTTTGTTATATAGCATTAGATGTGTTTAACAAAAACAAAAAAATTGGTTTTGCAAAAAATATGGATTGCAAAAAAATATTCCATACATTCGAAGGCAGCAGCTTCAAGGTAATTCAATATTCAAGCTTTTAAATAGTGAATTTCTAGTTCATAAAGCATTTTTGGTGGCGTCGCCTTCTTGGATTTTACATGCATGGCGTACTATTATTACCTGTGTTTGACTCAGTGGATCGTAGGAATCTGCCCCTGTTGTGCAATCGAAGACTTAGGCAACTGCTGAAAAGTATGTGTTATTATTCCATTGTACCGATATGTACAGGCATATGTTCACATTTACCATGTGATGTATGAAATATTCTTGGGTTATTGTTATAATTATTCTATTGAATTATTTTCCTGCTAATTCCATGTGAAACTTCGTTGAGAACGTGTTCACTTGACAGGAAACAACGGTGAAAAAATTATATTTGGCATTGGCATTGGCCAGAAAGCAATATGGTTGTTTACCATGTCGGAGGTACTCTGCAAATGTGTGCTTGTACTGACCACCGCCGGTCTTTTTACCTGTATAAAGTGTAATATTTCATCCCGGTATGACATACATATATACACGTACATTTATGTAGGTTTACATTCTACAGTTTATTACACATAAAATGATAACACTACTAGGTTAAATTCCCGTCCATTCAATTCTTCACACATATGCTGTATTGTTTGTTACACTTTGCGTCCACTATTCTGCACGCCATGATATGGGACCCTATACACTGATATTCAAGGGCGGATCCAGAAATTTGAAGAAACGAGGCAGTCTAGCATAATACGACGGGGGTCTGGGGCTAAACAGAACTTCTGGTATGTCCTGTGGTAGTTTCCTGGCTTCTTTTGCGTATAAATATCACCTAAATATCCGTTGATGCCCATGGTAAAGTAAAAAAATTAAAGTAATTCTAAAAATTAGCCCAAGGGCTGAGAAAGGTTACCGGAGAAATGTTTAGTGTTCACCACAACTTTATTCACCAAAATTGCCGTTTTGACCTTTCAAGGTCATTGGAGGTCAAATTCAAGATCACCTGTAAATGCGCCAAATATGACTTCCTATTTGAATATGTCAATGTTTAAGCTCTGTCTTGAAGTGTTCTAGGAGTTCACTTCATACAGCTAGCATTATGAAGGAAAAAATTAGTGAAACTTTCTAAGTTCAAAAATGTTTTTAATGGTAAAATAAAAAAAAACTTTTTGTGCTGTAAGTGGCTCAAAATGTTCGCCGACTCGTCGAAAATTCAAATGGCCGCCACCTCCAAACAGGCGATTCAAGGGTAACTAAACTTATACCCATCACAAAAGTCTATATGGGAAGTCTTATGCATCAATTAGTAAAAAAAACTATTAGATAGATTTTGAGGAAATGGTCACAAAAGAAAATGGAAATGGCTCAAAATATGCGTTTTTCAAAATGGAAAAAGGAAATGGCTCAAAAATGAGCGTTTTTTTCATCGAAAATGGCCGCAATTTTTTTTAAAAATGCGAAAAAGAAAGAACCAAAAAATATCTCCCTTTTAATGACTGGGATGATGTGCTCGTGCCTTGAGACGCGACAAAGTATGCGAGCTGCCATATTCTGTACTAGTTGTAGCCTGTGAACCAGATACCTAGGAATATTGATGAAGAGTGCGTTGGCGTAGTCAATTTAGCTGTGAACCAACGCGTGAATGAGGCTTTCAGTGCATCGAGATACTTGCGTATCTTGGCTATGCGATACAGTTGAGCATATGCAGATTTGCATTTGACCTGAACGTGTTTGGCCATTGACATCTGTTCATCCATGTAAGCACCAAGATTGCGAGCATATGGATAAGCATCGACAGTGCAATCACCAATGGTAACAGAGGATTCAGTGATTTTGCAGCGTTGCGCATTTGTTCCAACCATGAGATATTCGGTTTTGGAGTCGTTCGTTTCTAGATTGATGGACTTCATCCAAGAGCGGATATCTGACAAATATTCCTCAAGCCGAATTGTAGAAAAGTCCTGAGGGTATAGACCCTGGTAGATCTGGTGGTCGTCCGCATAGGCATGGACTGCGAAGCCATGTGAATTGATGAGGTCATGTATGGGACTGCTATATTGGGAGAACAACACAGGGCCCAAACAAGAACCTTGTGGTACACCGTAGGGAAGTTCAAAGAGGTCAGAGTTCACATATCCAATTTTGATGCTCTGTGTCCTATAAGACAGGTAGGAGTGAAACCAGTCCAGTGCACTGCCACCTATTCCAAACATGCAGTGCAAAACTTTCAGCATTATGTCGGGCTTAAGTAATACGTAATTGACATGTATTGACATGTGAAATTACACAAAGCAGTAAGGCTTTACTTTAGTCAGCCATAGTACGAGCTAACGCAATATTACCAAATATGGTATTGATTTGTTGGGGTCCAAGATTGAGAAAAACGTCAAATTTATGCACTTCTGGTCGTGAGATATGTGTTATACAACCATGAAACGACCATAATATGAACATCAGTGGAAATATTGAAATAGCTGCTACCCCCGCCAACTGAATGTCTGAAGATGTCTGAAGTTTTCTTGCTGCCAAGCTGAAACGAGATCGGGAAGCGTTGGAGGCCAGCATATGCGGCGACCGTTGACTTTCATGCTGCTGGCAGATGTGAGCAGGTCAACCTGGGGCTGATGAAATGTCTTGGGGAAACTGGACGTATTTCGCGCCCTGTTAAATTCTAAAATACCAGCAAGAAATTATTTTTAAAAATATGAGTAATAGAATGTCCATATCAGCAGTCCACATGAAATATTAGCATGTCCACGCAAAAATAGTATGTCTATGGCCAAATGCCGAATAAATACCAGGGTTTTCGCCAAGATGATATGCCAGGCCCTCAAAACACGCCCTCATAAGCGAATATCCACATAATTTAGTGATATAATTAAATTACGAAATTCAGGATAATATGCTAATTACAAAATATAGCCTGAGGGACCCTAAACGGTGAACCACGGGGATTTTGAAGTGATCAGCTTCCGGTATGTACAAGGTGTAAGTGAGAAATTTGCGGATCATGTACTCAATTTCTCGTTCTCTTTCTCAGTCCCTACAGTACTGTTCGGGTCGTTGCCAAATGAGAATATCAGATTGTTTTTCTTATTTGATCTCAGTCACTTCCTCCTGTAGTCGATAGTCGATCCCTATGAGCTAGATTCGCTTGCACAGAGTCAATTCTGCTCTTTGCATCTTTCATGTCGATTGATTATTTGTCAATTTTTTCTAGTTCAGAGACCTTGGTATTCAGATTTTGGAGATCGTGTCTCATTACCTGCGTATTGTTCTTCACCGACTTCAAAAGATTCCATAGCATAACCAGCAATATATCTTGTGGTGGAGTATCCAACGCGGCAATATCGTCCATTTCTCTTGCAAATCCGTCTTTGTCTTTGTTGTCGTCAGTCATTATATTGATGCGTCGGTTTTGCAGCCTGCTTTAGCCACTGTTCTCGTCATGTAATAGCAGTGGTCAGATTTCATGGTTCATTGAACATCTTTGTAATGTGATAGAAATGTCCATATTTGTTCATAAATGTCGTATACTCATACCGTTTTAATTATATATGTGAATTTCGTGAGCATTTTATTATTCCATAGTGTATTATATATCATTCAGTCCATTCATTTGTAAAAAATACCACAAATAAAGTGACATATAGATTCATTTCCGACAGCCAATATTCCTCTGCTTGCTAGCCAGACGCCATTTTTTTTCAAAGTAACTAAATCTGAAGCGGCGAGGGTATGCAGTCTCTGATTGTCTGGTTTGAAAGGCACCACACCGAACAAACCGTTTATTATCAACATAGCAAGTGCGTATGAATCATACAATCGGCGCACTGATTGTCGGACTCAAGGTTGAAACTCATTCTTGAATGTTGCATACATTGATAAACATACAATATGTAGTTCAAGTTAAATGAAAATGACCATTCGAAACCAAGACTATAGATATACTTCCTCCCACGCACTCACTCAGTTATGCTACTGATCGCTAATTAAATCGCACCTATACACATGGTACCAACCAAACTATTCCGAGCCAACAAAATTGAGGCCGTTATATCAAATTTAAGTCAAACAGAGAGAAAAATTCATGAACTTCGTGAACTTCCATTCATGGCCATAATGAGATTGAATCAGATATTCCGGAAAGAGCGGTTGGACATTGTTAATTATTACCAGATTATTATCAGATTGTAATGTGTGTTCCAAACACTCTCACCAATCGAACACAATTATTAAGTTATTGCATCCATTGGATAATGTAATGGAAGGAAGTGTGGGAAGGTCATTCCCGTCTAAATATCCATCTAAGATATGCATGCACAATATTTACAGTAGGTTGCAACAATTTTACAACAATTGATGTCTCTATTTCAATATTTACAGTAGGGGTCAACAATGTTACAACAATTGATGTCGTTACATTATAGGCTGTATGTATGAATTGTTTAGTATTGTATTCTAGTTTTGTCTTCACAAAGGCCGTGCAAAATATATTTGGACATTTCATAAGTATGCGGTATTCTTCACCTATTTAGGATCAGCAACAAAATGTAAAACCCGTTTTTGTCTTTTTATCCCTAACTGTCACTAAAACTAAAAATATATGTACGGTACACATCCACAAACAAGTGCATTTTGAAAGAGAATACACAAGAAAAACTACCAACTAAAAAGGGTAATCATGTCATACATCTGATTATTACGGAAGCTCATATTCGCCACATGGAGGAGCACAATTTTTTTTTAGAGCGTTATAACGCTCTAAGTACAGTGTAATAACGCTGTAATACAGCGTTATAACGCTCTAATTTAGAGCGTTATTACGCTCTAAATTAAACCGTTCACCTTCCCATCATATTTCCAATGTCGTGATTTATAATAAACATATCTAGATCAGAGTAATTTTGAGATTTCCCTACATATGATTGAGCTGATGAACCGGCAGGTCCGATGATGTCTCTGGCAGTGTAATTTAGAGCGTTATTACGCTGTAATTTAGAGCGTTATTACGCTGTAATTTAAGCGTAATAACGCTGTAATTACAGCGTAATTACGCTGTAATTTACAGCGTAATTACGCTCTAATTACAGCGTAATAACGCTCTAATACAGCGTAATAACGCTCTAATTAGAGCGTAATTACGCTGTCAATTACAGCGTTATAATGCTCTAATACAGCGTAATTACACTTAAATTACAGCGTAATAACGCTCTAATACAGCGTAATAACGCTCTAATACAGCATAATAACGCTCTAATTTACAGTGTAATAACGTTCTAATTTACAGCGTAATTACGCTCTAATATAGCGTGTAATTAGAGCGTAATTACGCTGTAATTTACAGCGTTATAACGCTCTAATACAGCGTAATTACGCTTAAATTACAGCGTAATAACGCTCTAATACACAGTAACGCTGTAATTAGAGCGTAATTACGCTGTAAATTAGAGCGTTATAACGCTGTATTACAGCGTTATAACGCTGTAAAGAAAAATGTGCATTCCTCCATCTGGCGAATATGAGCCACCGTAGATTATACATGTTGGACATGCTGCAGTCATGTTCACTCCATTCAACAGGAGCAATATCGCCTCAGTCCCTGTATCGCCATATCTCTCTCCATATTTGGTCTCCATTTGAAATCTTGTACGCTGGTCCTTCCGAATCCAACAAGATCCAACTCGCGCGACCCGAGATACTGCTGGCATGAGAACTGGGGCATGCGATGTTACATGGTAAACAGATGAACTTACTCTATCAAGACACATATTCATCCAAGTTTGACAGTAAAGTGACAATTATGTTCGATGAAATGTATGTTTGAGTTATCGCAAACTGAGCAATACCAGCCCGATCTCGCTATAATCATGATACGACCACGTGCATGTTGGATGAGGATGTTGCTATCAGATCGAATATGGGAACAGATCATAGTTTCGTACTAGTTTTCTCTTTTGTAGCCCACATATCGAAAGATGATCAATTGGATGTGGGCGTGCCATTGAATATGTAAATGCGTATGTATTCCCTAATATGCAAATTAATCATCTCCTCGACTGATCTGGAATAGATGCAAATCGTATCATCTTGTGGATTAATATATCAATTCAGCCCAGTCAGTAATTACATTCATCATGACCATATCATTTGGTACTATACGCTAGCTTTCTCCTAACTCGTATGTTGTTCATTACTCAATTTAGAAAAATACATCTCATGGGTTTTGTTGCACATGAACATGGTTTGCAAGTGGTTGGTGGTAACTTGAAACGGCAAAATTAACAACGTACGAAATGCTTTTGTGAGTAGTATATCAGTTGGCTTCAGATTTCCCTACAATACTAAATTCTCACCAATTTAGCAGGGCTCTGAATAGTACAATGGTATACGTGTCAAAAACGTTGATATTGTTTTATCAACAGCACAAGCCAACCTCGTTTACCGTAGAGTTCATTGTTGCACTGGAAATTGCCCCTCTGAAGCAGGACTCTCGTTCCATTTTGGACAATACAGCGGCCTTGTCATTAATAAACCAGTTTATCCCAAGAGAGCATTTGTCTATTCATCCTGGTTTGTAATGTCATTGACGAATGAGAAAACATGCTTCGCTCTTTTTTGTTCTGATAGAATGCTACTGGTTTCGATACACGATTAATTGTTATGCCTATTAGACCTGATGCTGACGAGTAGAGCAATCGCCTCTGGTGTGTTATATATAACGATATAACGTAGTGCATCTAGAATGGATCATCTAGGTATCAGATGGTCCGATAAGCAGTCGATTGTGGTACGACCATTCACTACACTGTAAATTATTGAAACTCACCGCGACGTCACAAGAACACAGAATTATATCCCATGACACGAATCTGACTCAACCGAACTATAACATTTTGACGCACAATAAATGTCACTGATCGACTCGCAATCTTACAGCGATAAATACCATGTTAATTATTTATTCTCACATCAAACGCTATACTATAATATACACAAGTAATGAGAAACATTACGTATGGGCTTCCGCACTACTGGACACAAATACATATTATCAACATTGATATCATTTTTGTACAATTGTTCCTTTGAGATTTGGCCATCTCTGCAAAATAGCTACACGATAGAATTCTCCTATATGTTATCAGGTTAAACTGAGATATTATAATCATTATTGGAAGAAATTTGTTTTTATTTTCTAACCTTCATTATTTGGAAAAGAGCTAAATAGGTACCAATAGCATGCTGATTTAATTGATGACTTCATGAGTTTACCACCAACAGATAAGATAATGAACAAGACTTTGGAATGCACTCGAACTAAAATAACTTCAAAATAATTTATGTGAAGCTTTCGAGTGGAATCCATTGAAATAATTTGGAGATTTCCTCAGGTTTTTAGTTTAGCATGATTCTAGGTTAATCGATTCCCTTGTGCTCCGTTGTTATTGTAAGATTCAGATACAAAGTGGGTTGTATATTGACGTTGCATAATCGTACCTTCCAATGTATAGCGTGTGGGGAACATGTCTGTCTCACAAGTGCACACTCGTAGCAACTCTTGCCGACAGAATGCCCGTATATCATGTATATACCTCTTACTCATTAAAAATTGCATAATATATTCCAGTGAAGTTTGTTTATTGCGTATGGTATTGTTTTATCTATCTTACTGCGATATCTTACTGTGATACTTACTGTAATATCTTACTGTGATATGATTGACTATCATTTTGTACCTATCAACCAAAAGAATTAAAAGACATGGTTAATTACACATTTGCTTCAAGGTTGAAGGCGCCGTAAATAGCCAAGTGGCTGTATGATCCCACTGTATATTTTGAGAAAGTTGTCCATCGGAAAACGTATAATTCAACAATGAAATGAGAAACTTTACCAGATATATACATGTTAAATAACAATGCAAACTTTACCCAACATGTTGGCTATTGACTGAAGTTCGGTCAATAATCGACTGTTCTCTAGCCAATGGTGCCAATCTCTCCACATCCTTATCAGCAACTGAGCCACACAGACATGCCTTTTGAGACAATTTTACAACTGAGAACCTTCATATAACTGCAAACCCCTGTGATATGTGTTATCATCAGCGACCCACTACCATGATTGATAGGTTTATAGCCCCATTGTTGACAGACTGGTCAAGGTCAGCGGCAGAAGCCTAGATGGTTTGTGATTATATTCCATCGCGTCAGTTTTGGGAAGCTTATTTTTCGGCGACGCCACCTGTTCATACGCAATAAGTGAATGACCATTCCAGGGATTTACATTTTTGTATCATATGAGCAAATAAGATTTTGTGTTTTTCATGTGTTAACACAATGAACATGAATTCACGTGACCTCGAGTCTTGAAATTGACAATTTGATCATTTGTATCAGCTGCCAGTATGTGCTTCACTCCATGAAACCATAATTGAGTTCAATGTACTGCTGGGTTCAATGTGCCTTTCCACACATATTTATAGCACAAAATGTCATTGAATATTGTAGTGAGGCACGTTTTTAGTGGGTAAGTCACCACGCTATTGTCATCAATTTGCCCGAGGCATGTAAACGAGAGAATTATACGTCCTACACACTGGAGAATTTCATTGAAGGTTACGCTTTATCTGTGGATAAGTAGTTCCTCAGTATGATAACGACCAATTGGGGAAATTTCAGACACTGTCCTCTCAAGCAACACGTTATATCGCGACAAGGTCAAGGTTTTGTCCACGACAGGGCAGGAACGAAGGTGTTTATCGTAAACAGATCAGATAGGCCCCTTTACCAGTGACCTATGTTCCAGTATTTGAAGTTCCGAATGATAATAAATAATTCATATCTGATATCCCAGACCAAAAGACACTGACAAATATCAAAACCATGTACTAGTTTCTATTGTTGCCTAACTATAAGAGGCAGTTTAGTGCTGGAATTTAACGGGCAGTTGGCTGCTCGAATTTATATTCTAGGAATGTAGTACCTTATTTTTAGCTTACCGGCCCATAAGGGCCGATAAGCTATTGTCGTGGTTTCGTCCGTCGTCGTCGTCCGCCACATCATCTGTTAACACCCCCCGGACGTTTTTTTTTTCATTTTTTTTATTGAATCGATTATGCAGTTTTGGCGGCCATTTTTATGGCGAAAATGGCCGTTTTTGCATGTTTTCAACTTTAAAAATTATTTTCTCAAAAACTGTCTGATCAGTTTTGAGATTTTAGTTTAAAAATGTTCCCCTCATGTATCCTTATAATGTGTAAGTTTTGATGCTCTTGAATCGCTGGTCTGCGTGTGGCGGCCATTTTGATGTTTTTTTACGGGGCCCAAATAGGACTTTCCCATGTTAAATTCTCCTATGCTTTATAATGGGCTACAATGTTCTTGATATCTCACTTAATATTGAGATTAGAGACTTTGAATCAATTGTGGACACATAGGAAATGATATACGCTGAATATTCTCGTGACCTTGAATCCTTTAACATCATTTTCAAGGTTAGAGCACAAAATGGTCAATATCTCCCTTATTATTGACTTTACAGCTTAGGAATCAATTGTGCTTGTATAGGAAGTGATATATGCTGAATATTCTCATGACCTTGAATTGACCTTTGACCTCATTTTCAAGGTCAGAGCACAAAATGGCTAATATCTCCCATATTATCGCCTATTATCGACTTTACCGCTTAGGAATCCATTGTGACCATATAGGAAATGATATATGCCGAATATTCTGATGACCTTGAATTTGACCTTTGACCTCATTTTCAAGGTCAGAGCTCAAAATCGCTAATATCTCGCTTATTATGCACTTTGCAGTTTGGGAATCAAATGTGGACATATAAGAAATGATATCTACTGAGTGTTCTCGTGACTTTGGATATGACTTTTGACCTCATTTTCAAGGTCAGAGCACGAAATGGCACATATCTCACTTGTTGTCAACTTCACAGCTTACAGATCAATTGTGGACATATAGGAAATGATATATGCTGAATATACTTGTAACCTTGAAGTTACCAGACCATAGGTCCGAGCATCTATTGGCTAGCCAGTAAGCTACAGGTCCCTTGGGCCTATGTTTGTTTTATGATTGGATAATAAAGCTAGAAGCTTTGCATTCTGTGAAGGTGCCATTCATATTGGGAGTTCATTACATGATGGGTCATTGAATATGTAAATGCGTATGTATTCCCTAATATGCAAATTAATCATCTCCTCGACTGATCTGGAATAGATGCAAATCGTATCATCTTGTGGATTAATATATCAATTCAGCCCAGTCAGTAATTACATTCATCATAACCATATCATTTGGTTCCTATACGCTAGATTTCTCATAACTCGTATGTTGTTCATTACTCAATTTAAAAAAATACATCTCATGGGTTTTGTTGCACATGAACCTGGTTTGCAAGTGGTTGGTGTTAACTTGAAACGGCAAAATTAACAACGTACGAAACGCTTTTGTGAATAGTATATCAGTTGGCTTCAGATTTCCCTACAATACTAAATTCTCACCAATTAAGCAGGGCTCTGAATAGTACACTGGTATACGTGTCAAAAACGTTGATATTGTTTTATCAACAGCACGAGCCAACCTCGTTTACCGTAGAGTTCATTGTTGCACTGGAAATTGCCCCTCTGAAGCAGGACTCTCGTTCCATTTTGGACAATACAGCGGCCTTGTCATTAATAAACCAGTTTATCCCAAGAGAGCATTTGTCTATTCATCCTGGTTTGTAATGTCATTGACGAATGAGAAAACATGCTTCGCCCTTTTTTGTTCTGATAGAATGCTACTGGTTTCGATACACGATTAATTGTTATGCCTATTAGACCTGATGCTGACGAGTAGAGCAATCGCCTCTGGTGTGTTATATATAACGTAGTGCATCTAGAATGGATCATCTAGGTGTCAGATGGTCCGATAAGCAGTCGATCGTGGTACGACCATTCACTACAATCTATATTATTGAAACTCACCGCGACGTCACAAGAACACAGAATTATATCCCATGACACGAATCTGACTCAACCGAACTATAACATTTTGACGCACAATAAATGTCACTGATCGACTCGCAATCTTACAGCGATAAATACCATGTTAATTATTGGAAAAGAGCTAAATAGGTACCAATAGCATGCTGATTTAATTGATGACTTCATGAGTTTACCACCAACAGATAAGATAATGAACAAGACTTTGGAATGCACTCGAACTAAAATTTATGTGAAGCTTTCGAGTGGAATCCATTGAAATAATTTGGAGTTTTCCTCAGGTTTTTAGTTTAGCATGATTCTAGGTTAATCGATTCCCTTGTGCTCCGTTGTTATTGTAAGATTCAGATACAAAGTGGGTTGTATATTGACGTTGCATAATCGTACCTTCCAATGTATAGCGTGTGGGAAACATGTCTGTCCCACAAGTGCACACTCGTAGCAACTCTTGCCGACAGAATGCCCGTATATCATGTATATACCTCTTACTCATTAAAAATTGCATAATATATTCCAGTGAAGTTTGTTTATTGCGTATGGTATTGTTTTATCTATCTTACTGCGATATCTTACTGTGGTACTTACTGTAATATCTTACTGTGATATGATTGACCATCATTTTGTACCTATCAACCAAAAGAATTAAAAGACATGGTTAATTACACATTTGCTTCAAGGTTGAAGGCGCCGTAAATAGCCAAGTGGCTGTATGATCCCACTGTATATTTTGAGAAAGTTGTCCATCGGAAAACGTATAATTCAACAATGAAATGAGAAACTTTACCAGATATATACATGTTAAATAACAATGCAAACTTTACCCAACATGTTGGCTATTGACTGAAGTTCGGTCAATAATCGACTGTTCTCTAGCCAATGGTGCCAATCTCTCCACATCCTTATCAGCAACTGAGCCACACAGACATGCCTTTTGAGACAATTTTACAACTGAGAACCTTCATATCACTGCAAACCCCTGTGATATGTGTTATCATCAGCGACCCACTACCATGATTGATAGGTTTATAGCCCCATTGTTGACAGACTGGTCAAGGTCAGCGGCAGAAGCCTAGATGGTTTGTGATTATATTCCATCGCGTCAGTTTTGGGAAGGTTATTTTTCGGCGACGCCACCTGTTCATACGCAATAAGTGAATGACCAATCCAGGGATTTACATTTTTGTATCATATGAGCAAATAAGATTTTGTGTTTTTCATGTGTTAACACAATGAACATGAATTCACGTGACCTCGAGTCTTGAAATTGACAATTTGATCATTTGTATCAGCTGCCAGTATGTGCTTCACTCCATGAAACCATAATTGAGTTCAATGTACTGCTGGGTTCAATGTGCCTTTCCACACATATTTATAGCACAAAATGTCATTGAATATTGTAGTGAGGCACGTTTTTAGTGGGTAAGTCACCACGCTATTGTCATCAATTTGCCCGAGGCATGTAAACGAGAGAATTATACGTCCTACACACTGGAGAATTTCATTGAAGGTTACGCTTTATCTGTGGATAAGTAGTTCCTCAGTATGATAACGACCAATTGGGGAAATTTCAGACTGTCCTCTCAAGCAACACGTTATATCGCGACAAGGTCAAGGTTTTGTCCACGACAAGGCATGAACGAAGGTGTTTATCGTAACAGATCAGATAGGCCCCTTTACCAGTGACCTATGTTCCAGTATTTGAAGTTCCGAATGATAATAAATAATTCATATCTGATATCCCAGACCAAAAGACACTGACAAATATCAAAACCATGTACTAGTTTCTATTGTTGCCTAACTATAAGAGGCAGTTTAGTGCTGGAATTTAACGGGCAGTTGGCTGCTCGAATTTATATTCTAGGAAAGTAGTACCTTATTTTTAGCTTACCGGCCCATAAGGGCCGATAAGCTATTGTCGTGATTTTTCGTCCGTCGTCGGTCATCCGCCACATCATCTGTTAACACCCCCCGGACGTTTTTTTTCTTCATTTTTTTGATTGAATCGATTATGCAGTTTTGGCGGCCATTTTTATGGCGAAAATGGCCGTTTTTGCATGTTTTCAACTTTAAAAATTATTTTCTCAAAAATTTATTTATTTTCAAAATGTTCCCCTCATGTATCCTTATAATGTGTAAGTTTTGATGCTCTTGAATCGCTGGTCTTCGTGTGGCGGCCATTTTGATGTTTTTTTACGGGGCCCAAATAGGACTTTCCCATGTTAAATTCTCCTATGCTTTATAATGGGCTACAATGTTCTTGATATCTCACTTAATATTGAGATTAGAGACTTTGAATCAATTGTGGACACATAGGAAATGATATACGCTGAATATTCTCGTGACCTTGAATCCTTTAACATCATTTTCAAGGTTAGACACAAAATAGCCAATATCTCCCTTATTATTGACTTTACAGCTTAGGAATCAATTGTGCATGTATAGGAAGTGATATATGCTGAATATTCTCATGACCTTGAATTGACCTTTGACCTCATTTTCAAGGTCAGAGCACAAAATGGCTAATATCTCCCATATTATCGCCTATTATCGACTTTACCGCTTAGGAATCTATTGTGACCATATAGGAAATGATATATGCCGAATATTCTGATGACCTTGAATTTGACCTTTGACCTCATTTTCAAGGTCAGAGCTCAAAATCGCTAATATCTCGCTTATTATGCACGTTGCAGCTTGGGAATCAAATGTGGACATATAAGAAATGATATCTACTGAGTGTTCTCGTGACTTTGGATATGACCTTTGACCTCATTTTTCTCACTTGTTGTCAACTTCACAGCTTACAGATCAATTGTGGACATATAGGAAATGATATATGCTGAATATACTTGTAACCTTGAAGTTACCAGACCATCGGTCCGAGCACCTATTGGCTAGCCAGTACGCTACAGTTCCCTTGGGCCTATGTTTGTTTTATGATTGGATAATAAAGCTAGAAGCTTTGCATTCTGTGAAGGTGCCATTCATATTGGGAGTTCATTACATGATGGGTACTGTAAGAGAAGTGATTTTTATATTCTACAGTTGTTGCCTGGCAATACGGCAAGATGATCATTATTTTTCATTCTGGGTACGATGAAAATAGCATATTATTTCCTATAATTTGGTTACAATCAGACAGACAGGCGAAGGTTTGGACACGTTTCTAGTCCTAGGTTTATTTTTTTAATATACCCATGTCGTACCCTGTAGACATTTTTTGAAAATGCTGACGACAGCTGTGTACTCTTCGTGATATCCTATTGACACGCACATCGTTGATGCAGCCTCGTTTTGAAAACGTTTCCGAAGTTGACGTAACCAATACGTGGGGACTACGCGGGGCGAGTCACCACTTCTCACAGTCTTGCCAAATCTTGAGTGCATGATTTCGAATCCCTCACCGGGCCAATATTTTTCCTCTTATGTGGAAAAACGGCATGTACAACGGCATGTATTTATCATTCTTCATTTCAACGGCCCCAAACAAATTATTTCTGTCATGTCTCTATTCTAAATTTATCATCCTTTTAAGTGTCAAATCTGATATCTTTAGTAAAACATTTTCGAGGGCTCTCATAGAGAGGTTCCATTACTTGATGTTTGCGATGACTAGTTTTGAGTGAGCTTGTCTTACTGGTCATGACTTGACAAATAACAGTTAAAGCTGCTGCCTTCAAATGTATGCAATATTTTTTTTTCAAAACCAATTTTTTGTTAAACACATTTAATGCAATATAACAAAAGGTGTGCTCAACGATTTTGGCCATTACTGTCCGTCCGAGTTGTCTTTTTATCAGTCTTAGTGCCAATTTTGTACCGGTTTTGTAAATAAACAAACGAAGTGTATCCATCAAACCCGAATGTAAACAAATGCTCAAATCGCGCTTAAAAGTCCACATCGAGTACATTTTCCAGTTCGTATGTGCATATATAGTGTAGTTATGAAAGAATAATCAGTGATATACCATGATGTGCGTGGAATTGTCAGTCTATCTCGCACTTCTATGCTTTGTTTACATCTGCGTGTGATGGATACAGTTCTTGTATTTACGCGAGAACCGCCTGTTCAAATGAGCAAAATTTCCCCCGAGGACTGGTTATTTACATTACATGATGTGAGTAAGTTTCATTCAGTTAGTTTAGCATGTTTAATATGAAATATAGTTTTCAAAAAATATTGACTGGTTTCGAAGGCAGCTGCTTCAAGGTTTTCATGAAAGTGGAAAATACTAATAAATGTACATGTATTATAACACTGCGTATAGCGATCACATGTTTATAGCACATGCCTTGTGCGACCTGCTTGTTTCATTGACGCAATACGCATGCGCATTTCATCAAAAGAATATACCTGTCATGTGTTAAGCCGCCATAAAAAGCTTTATATTCACGGGAAGATTGATGTAATTACTTTCATTATGCAACACGCTACCTGTCGGTATTAGTCTATGTAGAAAAGGACATAATAGGCAAGAATCAACTTATCACCACAAACCCAACCAGATCTTGATGATGACAATAACAAACCGAAAATACAGTTTGTGGTCAAAATAAAGCCCGGTATCATATACAGCCAAACACCACACTATTCATTGCCAAAACCACAGTGGCGTCATCAAGAGCAAACAGTAGCCCCCCATCGACACAGAACAGTCAACAAACGGCTAGACATCATTTAAAATGTTTATGCAACAACAAGTGCGGAAGCATACCAAACCCATGATATATGATATTCTCATTTATTCAATACATGGTTTGTACTATACGAGCAGTTCAATTTTTTATCGATTCTGCATCCTACATACATGTAGACAAAGTACGTATTTCGGGAATACCTGCTGATGTGTTCCTCGATGCAAACGAAACCTATTGGCCGTTTGACGGCTCAAACCTTTGTGAAAACTAACGTAAATTACAGCTAAACTTACCCAAATGACAAGCATAATCATTTCCAAGTTGTTATCTGTGTTAAAATAGTTGAATCATTGTCTTTTACAAACATTTTCAATCGTTTGAACTAAACAGGCAAGTTTCTCGCTTCGATTCAATGGCGGTTTCACTATCGCCTCGATAAACTACGTGACACAGATTACGGTGTAGAATCAAATCGAAACAGAAAACGTGTTGCGTAATGCTAAACAACATGTACGCAAGACTAAGCCAGTTTCGATTTAATTCAACATCGTCTAAAACCGCCATTGATTCGAAGCGAGAAAGTTGCCAGATTTTGCATATTCGGTTCAAACGATTCAAGATGTTTGTAAAACATAATAAATCAGCAATTTTAGTGCAGACACCAACTTATAAATGATTATCCTAGCCATTTTGATAGGTTTGGCTGTAATTTTCTTTAGTTTTCACCATGTTTTGAGCTTTCGAATGAATTTCATTTATGAATTTCATTCGCATCGAGGTACACATTTTATCATGCATGGCACTTTGTCTTTCGGACCTGCGGTCCTCAGCAGGTATCCCCGAAAGGCGTGCTGTGTCTAACATACATGCATTACTTACAGTACATACATGTCACTTGTCAATCCATACTAGATGCAGCCTTCTATGATATACTTGTTATATCTGGTCCTGTATACATACACCTCACTACTTCAATGTTGTATGCAGCCAGAAATCGAATATTTATTACTTATTCAATTTCAATCCCTCCTTTCCATAAACTCAAGTAAAATCTCATTCATAAATCATAATCACGCATGTGAATGATGTTTCGAGCAAATCCAACTTCGCATTCCAACAATTGGTGCGTACATTGAATAAACCATCTCCATACCGTTTCCAACGCGGGTGGATGGGCTCGTGACCAGAATAGTCCGCCTGCAATAACAATATGCCGCCTGACAGCACTTTCCAGCAAAATCAGAATATGATATCAGTATTCTCATCACACCAAGTCATAAATCATCTTCAAGGCAAGCCGTGAACTGCCTTCACAAGTTGTGTGTGCAGTATTAATAAATTGCGTATGTTGATCTTTGTGATGCAAATGAATGAATATTAACTATCAATGAATACCACAGGTATTCGATCCTGAACTGTTTTTTGAACATTTTCTCTCGTTTGAGAGTGACATTCCATTCTGAATTTCATGCAAACGAAAAACACACAAACTGAATAAGTGTGGCATCCATAAACATCGTAGAAAAATATCCTGTCGATATTTTATTTATTGCATTTAACGCATGGCAGCCCTGAAATATCGTCTGCGTTCCAACGTGGCATGTAATATCAGATATAAGGATTCACTGGTAATTATTCATAAGTGAACCTATTTTCATTCAATACTGGGTGACATCAAATACATCATTATGGTATTCTAGTGATTCACTCCACCAAATTATCATTAAGGTGATTGCTGTACTGAATATCAATTGAGATAGAACATAAACTCATAACTGCTTTCCTACGTCCTGTGCTAATAGACGTGGAATCAATACCCAGTATTAAGTATTCCGAAAGTTGTTACCAGTAAGTTATCAATTACTAAGTTACCAATTGTACATGGCCAAGCAAAACCATGTTGAAGAAGTACATGTCTGATTGGTTTCGAGTCTAATGGATACGGCTCTTGTCTCGAGTATTGTTTTTTTCTGGAATTAATAGGTTTGTTCTGTAGGTCAAGTTTCTTCTTTATCAATCGTTCATCAATCGTTCCAACAGACATTTCATTAGTTGATGAAATTCTTTCGATTCCCTTGTAGTTAGGGACCATTCATCACAAAATGTTTGTCTTTTAACATAATTACTTGTCGAAAAACATCCAGGTTTTGCCGAAGGAAAACAAGCTGATTACAAAACAGTTATATTTGGAACCAATCTATGGATGGAGTGAGCTTGTGTGATGGTGAAAGGCAGAATTCATAGGAATATATTTGATCGTCTGCGACATTGTACAATGTGCTTAGAATGGTATTTTGGAAAGGTAAGTAAGTCTTGGTTCAATATTATCCTTTAGAAATGTAACGTAACGTAAACGAACAAAACATCTCCTCTCGAAGAAAATCTACCGTGACATGTTACAGCAGCTGTGATATGTCTGTCAAGATACAAGCCACACACGGTCATGCAATAGCTGCATATCAATTAGGTGAGTCATCTTTCCCCAATAATTCATACATGTTATAACTATTATTCGCAAGATACTGAAGAAGAAAGTGAATATCACAACATCATAGGATCAATATTTTCGTTCTACATTATCACTTTACATTTCCAATACATGTGTCCAACACAAAGTTACCCTGGAATTTACCGTGTAAGTCGGGCTTCCTTTTCGCGTCGAATATGTATTCTATGTTTGCTATTGGTGCTATTATCAAAATCTGTATTTGTGGTATTAGGTTGATACGTTAATAGATTCTACCTCAATTTCGTTGAATGCAAATACTGCCGGCTAAACTCCAATCGAAAATAAGTAATCTGTCGTTAGTTAGTTAGTTTCGATTTTTGTCTTCTTGATATTGAGTGTTCCGATATAATCGTAGCGTGCTAATTTTTTCCATTGGCGAATCACGAACCCTTCAGAAAATTCTATCGACGTCATAACAATAGAGCAAAATTGTAGCAAAGTGCAGGAAAATTCCTTTCTGGAGGGGGGGGGGGGGGGGGTCAGCAATGAAACCGAAAATATAATTTCTTCTGAAAACTTTAATTTGAACAATGGAGCAATGGTCAGCAATGAAACAGAAAATATAATTTCTTCTGAAAAATATAATTTGAACAATAATTCTAAAAAAAACAATCCTTATGTCGGTCATGAATTTCTGTAAGATTGTAAGTATCAATCTATTACCACCAATACAGTCAGATTTTGATGGTGCCAATAACAAACGTAAAGCACAACATTTCGCAATAGAAACAAAGCCAGACCAAATAGTTTATCCAAAGACACACTGGCGTCATCAGGGGCAGACAGTGTGAAATATCCAAATATTAAATATATTTAAAATATATTTCAAAGATATGTAACATATCTTTAAAATTGAATATTCAATACACTATTACATTGAATACATTGTGATCTGTAATAGGATACGTCGTCTGGTAAATTAGAAAACCTTTGTAATCCAAGCTAGAAACTGAGCTGCCTCACATATATCAGCATATCCCAGCATAACCAAAATGAAGCTAATTTCACCAATATTCCTAGGAGTATATGATCTGTCCATGAAACTTCGGCCTAAGTAGGGTGTGCTGCTCTTCCTTCTCAATACTTAGTGGCTAGGATTGAAAAGATGACAGGCTAATTAAATGACATTAACTAGTGGACAAGCAGTGTTAGAGCGCAACATACCGTACTTTGGCCGAACCTCGTGCGGTTGCCAACAGAACGGGGATATGTTATTAGCAAGTACAGAGTTGATTTTAGTACATAAGTACATAATTATATTAGGATCTTATCAAGTTTTCATGATATATCACGTGAGTTCAGCAGAGCTCCAAATAGTCTATTTAACATGCAGTCAAATGTGCTATTTCCTGGTGGTTTGACAAGTACATTAACTTCATAAGCTCGAAGAGCTAGTTCGGCCCAAAACAGGATTATGACTTTGGGTTTTTCGTATTTTTCTCAGTTATCAAATTATTTTTGATTTGTTAACACATGTCAACGAAAGAACCATTGATCACGATTATATTCTTGGTCTGGACTATCAAGGTGCCATTCATACTTTCTAGACAGATGACCGAAATTATTGCTCTTGGATTTTGACTTTCGCCCCTTCTACCCAAGCACGTCCTATCTACATTTAATTGGTTGGTCCTGGGGAAATATATTATTTCTGCAATTCACCACCACTTGACCGCTCACACAGGTACAGATAATCCTAAGAATATAAATGTTTACACAACCTCTAAACGCCAACATTTACTGTCCTGGTTTTCCGTCACTCGGGGTACACTAATAAAATCAGTGACGGCATTGATGTCAAATGAATTTCCAAAATTGGAACAAGAATGAATTCTTCTGGACTGTTTTCTACGAGTCAGCTATAAAACAGCTGGAATTGATATGTTCGATGATGTGCTAAATGTCAGATTAACTCGATAAACACTGAAAAATGGTATGCTTTTTGGTGTGATATAAAATATATTAGGATGCAAAATGAGTTATTAGAGGTGACAAACATCATGCCGATACTACTCAGGAATACATACACATGAAATGCTACTGTGAAATAAGTATGGTGTGTATTAAACTATCTCTGAACGACTAATTCTTAAGGTCAATTATGTGTTTTCCGTTAGATACAATAGCATATTGAAATTTATTTTAGTGAGCTTTACTAGGGTATGTGTTTCCTCTGCCTCCGCATTATTTCGCTAGACTCATGCTAAGATCTGGCATCTGTTTAATTTCAAGGGAGAAAGGTCCAATTGTGTATAATGTCATGTGTGTGAATGGATGTAAGCCTGACACTGGCGATACTGATTTCCCTGTGATAACATTTGAACGTAGTGATCAATAATCTGCCTCTCCTTGTGCCTGTGTGGCTTGTCCATTACTAGTACGTAATGTTCCTTATCTTATTGTCTTGCTGGTGATAAATTGAACGTTTGATCAGATGGCCACTGATATTAATGAACCGATGTTTATAATAATTTATATACACACAGCGTGTATTGTTTTTATTGTTCACTTGGAGCTTTCCTGATGGTAACATTTCAGCATAATTTCTACAGTGATCATGAATGTGAACGTGCCCTTTAATATATTTATGTGGCTTTTCATTACCAAGACACTATTGCACTGGCTGTTAAAATGTATCAACCTGAAGATATGGGCCACTGATGCAGAGTAGGAAGATATATTATGTATCTGGAACCAAGAATTTTACATATATGTAACATAAACAGCCCTATTTTCCTGTTCTTGATTATGCCAACTTGGCTTTGTGATAGTGTTTGGACAGGCTTGACTTCTATCCGAAAAAGTTCCAGTTTCGGTTTTCTATTGTTATCAAAATCATGTTTTTGTGATGGTGATAGCCCAATCCGTCAGTAAGAAATCTGCTTGACTCGATATCGATGTTGATATCACGAAAGGAGGACACAGGTGGCACGTCCATAATTAATTATTAACCAGTGATCATCAGAAAAAGGCAATCTCATCTCTCATGAGTTTTCCTGGATTTCAGCAAGCTATCAGAAATAATCATACACATGAAATTTGGTGATATTTTAAAATCCTGTATTGTGATCACACATAGGCTGAGAAGCTACATTATCATGTAGTTTAGCGTATTCACTTCTGAAGTGCATTCCTTAAAATATACCACGACCATGGTAAGATCAGCCCCTCAGCACAGCAAAAACACGTCCTTAGTGTAATATTAGAACTGCCTCAAGAGTTGTTGTTCTTTGGTTACTTTTTTCGGGAGACATTCGAGCACACAAGGGATACTGGTGTGTTTGCCCAAGGTCAAACTGACAACGTTGTTGAGTAACTGAGAAGCTTGTGGTAATACAGTTGTGGATGTGAACGTACAACAATAAAATTCAGGAATATTTCACATCCTTGACATCTTAATTCTCCCATATATAAATATTTTGGATAAAATCCTTGCACTTTTTTGGAGTAAAATATGAGTTGTTGTGATGGTGATGGTGAGAGCTCAATCTGAAAGGAAATCTGCTTGATTTGATATCGATGTTGATATCACGAAAGGAGGACACAGGTGGCACGTCCATAATTAATTATTAACCAGTGATCATCAGAAAAAGGCAATCTCATCTCTCATGAGTTTTCCTGGATTATATATCTTGCTGATATCAGCAAGCTATCAGAAATAATCATACACATGAAATTTGGTGATATATTAAAATCCTGTATTGTGATCACACATGTGCTGAAAAGCTACATTATCATGTAGTTTAGCGTATTCACTTCTGAAGTGCATTCCTTAAAATATACCACGACCATGGTAAGATCAGCCGCTCAGCATAGCAAAAACACGTCCTTAGTGTAATATTAGAACTGCCTCAAGAGTTGTTGTTCTTTGATTACTTTTTTTGGGAGACATTCGAGCACACAAGGGATACTCGTGTGTTTGCCCAAGGTCAAACTGACAACGTTGTTGAGTAACTGAGAAGCTTGTGGTAATACAGTTGTGGGTTTGAACGTACAACAATAAAATCCAGGAATATTTCACGTCCTTGACATCTTAATTCTCCCATATATAAATATTTTGGATAAAATCCTTTCACTTTTTTGGAGTAAAATATTATCTACACCGAAACGATTTCTCATACAGACACATCTTCAATATCTTCAATTTTTCTAGTTCAGTTGTTAACTTGTTTTGATAAAGTCGCACATGCCACAGCAATGGCATATTGAGTATTTCACATAAGGAGTATTTTGTATATCAGCACTTTATCGCCACTATATGGTTACCGGCAGCTATAAAACTATACACATCGAACAACTTCCCTGTTACCGACCAGAAAGTCAGTTATGTAGAATGATCGAACATCCTACTGCCACCTAGTGAATGTAATAACATTACTGATCACGGAGCAACATAAATCCACAACTAAAACGACACTTGTAGATGGATGTTAAGTGACTTCTTTTGATTAAATGCTCACGTGAGTTGAATCTGTGTCTTGAGAGTCGGTCCACTACGTATAATATTTTTGACATGGAATAATAATATGTTTTCCTTACACTTTCTCTGGAGATTTTGTCATAACACTTGTTTCTTCACATATTGTCAAATATACACATAGGTAATAAGATTTCCAGCTGCTCCCGTCCTATATATCCATAGTCAACAATTTAGTTGGTGTTTTAAGCAAATAAAACTTTGCATTTGACCAAAGTTCATATATTTAATTAATCATTTCCATTCGTTTTACAACAAGAAAAGATGCAATTCTGACTTGAATATCTGCCTGGTCATGTGCACTTTCAGCAGCAATAAGTGGCCTACATTCAGAATCAAACTTACAGCTTGATGTTGGTATGTGAAAAGCTTTTACCAGGGTGGTAAGCAATGGTGGAGGCACTGGATCAGAATCAAGAAAGTAGCTTGGAATGTGATCGACTCACATGCATGAAATGTCGTGAATGCTTAACTTATAATTTAGTATAATTGCGGGTATCAATTATTTCAAATTTATAGACAAACTATGGGATCATGCCATGTGCAGAACACTTAGTTTGCTACCCAAAGACCAGATTTTCTCTTCTAAGCGAATATTTCCTCTGTGCGACAAACGATGTCTGCGGAGCGAATAATTGCAATGCAATGCTTGGCAAACGTTGTATACATGAAATAGGTAGTTTACCGTTCGATAAATCTTGACGTAGCAAACTCTTGACTTTCACAAAGTTAGGCCTCATATCCCGAGCAGTTGGTTTGCTATACAAAGCAATTTTTTGCCCGACATACCAAACATCTACATGAGTGAGATTGTTACGATCGAGCTGAATAACTGAAACAAACCAATGTAACAAAATGTATTTGACATGGCCAGAAGCATGTATTGAATAGTGCACCAGGCGCAAATGCCCATTGTCACATAGACGATAATATTTCCGCAATGCCTTACAACACACCCATAACCGCTTACTTATAACTCACGGATCTTTCCCTCAAGCAAATACAATCTAATATAGAACTGATCTTATTGATGACATTTACTCAAAACATCGATATATAGTTGATACGTTACAGACACGTCTCTAGGCTCTACCTGCAAGCACTCAATGCGTACAGTTGTGGCAGTTCCCATTATGAAGGAAAAACGTCCAAACAAATTTCAGAGGAGAACAAAAAATGGCGTTGGGGTGCTGGTGTATGACATGAATTCCACCTCCAGTTTGTCTTCACTGGACATGAGCTGGTGGTAGGTAGTGTTCTGGCAATATCGCC
Organism: Terebella lapidaria; assembly: GCA_949152475.1. Lineage (NCBI taxonomy): Eukaryota > Metazoa > Annelida > Polychaeta > Terebellida > Terebellidae > Terebella > Terebella lapidaria. The sequence goes on from OX424558.1 coordinate 33,729,433, forward strand.
CAATCAGCACTTTCCATCTGTCTGTCAACCTAGTGTTAACTATTACATTGTCATGCATTCCAGGATCACATCTGGAAATGCCACGTGGGAGAAATTTGAAATAATTAATTAAGTCATTATTATACCAATGTTGATACATATTAAACATAAACAACGATGACCAGGGAATTCCTTGTGAATTGAACTTTAAAGATCAAATAAGATCAGAATTTTATTGGAACAGCTGATGAAAGATATAGAACAACGTCTAACGTTTGTGTGTGTGTGAAGGCATTTTCTCGTAGTTGAGGTCGATGTCGATGAATCTGACTTGGACTCTTCCTTGTCCGTGTCCGTGGAATATGTATCTACATCGTTGATTGGCCGTCAATGGGCTGGGATAATGGGGCGAACTGAAACTGCCACACAGTCGGTGTCGACTGTTGAAGTGGTATGTACAATATGAAGCTAAAAAGGTGACGGGAGAATTAGGACAACTGCGTCAGCAGGAGCAGTAACTTTGGCATGTTCCATAAAAAAATGAGATAATTGGTTGAGACAGCGCAACCTGTAGATACCTTCGTTGGTATGATCCAAATCATATCCTCTACTATCCATAGATGCTATTACGATCAGGCCTGTAAGTGTATAATATGACCAAGAGTGTGATCGCATTTCAAACAAGTGATCAATGGCGAATGACGTTCCTAACACATATGAGATCCTTAATTGCATTGTAAAACTGTATGTGCCATATTCACGTGGATGTATTCCGAGCGTTGCCACCATATTCCTTGATTCCACGATCTAACTACCTCCCATGTGAAAATAAACCTAAAAGACGACATTTGTGATGAAAAAAACCAGTGTGTGAACATGGCACAACACAGGTATTTATCCATCTTCCCAGTATCAATTCTAGTCGCGCGAGTGGCCGCCCTCATCGGGTGATATTAGAGGGCAGGTGTCTCTCCCCCCCCCCCCCCCCCAGTATCCCAGCGAAATATCTTCAGCTGACGGGTTGAAAGCACGAAGTTGCCCAAATAACCTGCACCGACATCCCGCAGTCTGGCTTATTGGCAAGATGTGATTATAGTTTTAGTGTAATTATATGTTCCAGCACACCACGTCTCCATCATTTGCACAAACCCCCCCCCCCCCCTCCGCCCCCCAGTATCCCAGCAAAATATCATCAGCTGACGGGTTTTAAGATGGCGTTGAAAGCACGAAGTTGCCCAAATAACCTGCACCGACATCCCGCAGTCTGGCTTATTGGCAAGATGTGATTATAGTTTTAGTGTGATTATTTGTTCCAGCACACCACGTCTCCATCATTTGCACAACATTCTCGTGAAATACCACCAGATAAAACCATCCACCGGAGAAGAGAATTAGCACCAAGGCGGCTCAGTGTGGAGCGACACCAATAAAACCCGCATCTCAAATGGTTATCTCTCGGATTTTCCACCAGTTGTTGTATGCTTATCCATCAGTTTGAGTGTTCATGCTCGTTCTTGACGTGATCAATATCTCTGTTACCACACAAAGCCTGACTCGAGGTCAAACCAGTTGTGTTCCACTTGGGGATGTAAAGAAGGTTTTAGATTCATAAAGGTTATGATAATACCAAGTAGTTCCAAACTTCCATCCTGCAGGATATTTCTCTGACATAAGGAAATACGAAAATAGGTGACATTACCACAACAAATCATCTTGCATCGCACCAAGTTATACGAGTCCCCTTTCAAGTAAGGCTGATGAACACAATATACTGATGTCTTACAATTAGTTTCAATAGTATAATGCTTGCTTCTTCCGCTGATACATACATACTGTATTGTACTTTATAAATGATATTATACTGCGCATAATGGAGGGATTCATGCACAAAGAGTAAAAAAATTGATGTATTGTTATACGATTATATATACTAGCACTGAAAGTACTAAATTTAATGTATTATGTTTAAAAATAAACCAATTCATCACAATGTCGGGTTTGCAATGAAATAGAATATTATTCTTAGGCCGTGTTGTGTTAAGACTTTGCTTAGCGTCCGCCAGATTTCAAAAAGGTATCACGCAGCACAGAATATTAACACAAACACAAATTTTGACACAAGCCAATATAAAACACACAACTCATGAACCCCTATGTCTATTCCAAGTGGAAACCTGTTCTATGGACACCAAAACAAAGGAGAAAATCCCTGCACAATATATTAAAAAAACTCCTAAAACAACACGGCGTTACAGAAGAATTGTGAAAATACACAGAAAGTGGACAAGAGATAAATATAGTACAGCCATGCCTAGCATGAGTCTATATGTAAAAAACCATTGTGTGTTGAGAACAATGTACTGGCGTAATTAGTTTTAGAAACTACATAGCTGCTTTTACTGTACAGCAGTACACTACTGTCCAACAGCACATGAAACAATTCAGAGAAACGAATATCAACATTTTAATTACAACATTATTTTTAATATAAATTGTATAAGATATACAATAAAAACTATTTAGGCGATCTGGAGTAGTTACATTTTTCTTCATTAGATACAGAATAATGCTTGACATATTTGGATCATCATTAGTTGTATCATGCTAATGCTACTGATTCAATTACCATATACTGCATATTTACTATGTATACACTAAACTACAGGGTAAACCCATTTCTGATCATGTCACTAGGTAATTGTTTTCTTGCCAATCTATCGTCATCCTTATCAGCAACTGAGCCACATAGACATGCTTCAATTTAAGGACAATTTCATGACTGAAAGCCTTCATACCCTAGACCACAGCAATATTTGTGCTATCAACAGGGACCCACTACTATGATTGATAGGTTTATTGCGCCATTGTTGTCAGGCTGGTCAAGGTCAGCGTCAGGCACTGAGATGGTTGGTGATGATATACCGTCCAGTATATGCCAAAGTCATTATTCTATGACGCCACTAAATCATCCTGTCTATATTTAGGTTGGCAAACATGATGCCAGGGACAATATCATACCTCACTTGCCTAGGTAGTGCTTCAATTGCTATTGATTATGAAACGATAATGTTATGAAAATGTTGAACAGATTTTATTCAGCTTTAGTCAATAGTCATTCCTATGTCGTCTGCCCAACAAATAAAGTTTTTTTTAGCCAGATACATTCCACTATGAATTTATCTTCATTATTCATTTGTTTTTTTTAATGAACCATGTTTACCGATTTGGCAATCTGATAATCTCGGATAGCCTGTGGCACTCAAACTCAATGTTAAATTCACAATATTATTGGAAATCAGCATCCAAGCCAGAAGTTTGATTTGTACATAATGTGAGATATAATAGTTGTGTATGGGCAAAGTTGAATAGAGTGTATCAAGCTCAGGTCATGTGTACGGGATGATATAACACGAACTATACAATATATGTCCCAGTATTTGAATTTGGTTTGTATTACTAAATTAAGAGCATCATTTGTTGACCATGGAATTGTTTTCATATGACTTTGAGGTCCCATTCAATGTTATGCTCATCTAAAATTGTGAATAGCTATAGAGTCTTACAATATACATTTGAGAAGCTCTGTCAGGTAATTCTCTGATGCCATTGAACCTCTGATCGCAAAGAAAACGTTGGAGATACACGCAAAGAAAACCTTGAAGATTGGTGCATGTACAGTTTGTTTAGGTTTGTTTTGCATCTTCTTGTGACATTATGCATGAACTCTGATGAGCTCGAGCGTTTAACTTATCTGAACGAATTGCTGGTGAGCTACACTACCCTAGATGAAATCATAAGTGAATATCAGTCTGGGGATCTGCAGGCTGGGATAACCTGTTCGCTCGGTATTACATCAGAAAATGGCAATGAAACATAAACTATGTACGATTCCTAAATAATTATTTGCTCTACTAGCAGTCCTTCAAGTCATGTGTATTTCGATACACTAGTTCCAGACATGTGAATGAATAAATTATACGTTCCTTTCACTAGATATTTCCACTGATGGGTTCACTTTATCAGTCGACAAGTTGTTCCGAAATTCAACAGCGACCATTCGGAAGAGATACTCAGCCAATATCCTCTCAAGCACCACGCTATATGTGGCCAAGGTCATGGTATCATCCACACAAGGGCAGGAAAGGGATGCTCTCGTGGTAAGTTGGTCAAGAACACCAATATTACAATGGTCTAAGTTTGAAGAAAATCACACGCAAATGATATTAAATCATTCATAGCAGCCTCTACCTGCACATTACAATCAAGCGGCACTATTCATATATTATCTATATCATCGAGAAGAAGCAAGTACTTTGTGGCACGACTGAACATCACCAGTGACCAGAACATCGAGTTCAATGCTCAAGTTTGAGTGCCCAAAACTCCAATTTTGTGTTCGATTTACATGGCCATGTCCAATTGGTAGCCTAACTCATAGGACAGGGGCAAAAGTTGCATTATCCACGACTGAGTAGACCACCAGCCTCATGATCATTTAGCGGAGAGAATCACTAGAATATCAATATTGCCTTCAGCCAGTATTGAATGACTGTTTTACCATACAACTCAATCCCTGCATCAGATATTACATGCCTCGTTCAAACACATGCGAACGTTTAAAGTAGTCCACTCCAGACAGTGAGGGGAGGGGGTCAAAGCGTTTTTCAATATAAACAACTGTATCAACATGATCTAGAGCTTCAAAATGATATATTTTATAGAGTAACTGTTCAGAATCCTAAAACTGAAAAGAAAATAGGGGGTCACCGTATCCGTTCGCATGGAAAACGATGCAAGATGTGAATATGGACAAAAAATGTGCAAAAATGCCACAGTTTATGTCATTTTAGGTAAATGTGTGTGATTTTGATCGAATATGTAGACGAAACGAGTACGGTGACCCCCTATATTCTTTTCAGTGTTAGGATGCTGATCATTCACTCTATAAAATATGTCATTTTGAAGACATAATATTCAAGAAATGGATTTTAAATTTGGACTCTTCGTTACCTCACAGTTTGTAGCGGACTACGTTAAGAGCCTGAAATAGAATGGTACTGTGCATACATCTAAAAAATCTGAGAGGAAGGAATGTATGTATCAACCTATTACCGCTGTTAACCAAATTTTGATGATGCCAATAAAAAACCTGATATCAAAAACTTTCAGAATAGAAACAAAGCCCAACCAAATATTCATATCTGAAGCCACACTGGCGTCATCAGGGGCAGACAGTGTGTGATTATAGTTGTTTCTACTGTACACCAGATGGAATTAGTGTACAACTGCCCAACAACTTATCAAAACAACACATACACTAATTACTATTTCAAAACTTTCATATGGATCGACAGGTACCTATGTTTCATTTCAAATATAATGAATAAAGTGTCCAGTATACAATTTGTCCAAGCAATATATATGATGTGACACTGCTTTGATTTCTTCACTCGAAAAATAATGAATCTATTTATTGTGAAAATTCATTCTTTACACAGCATTCCTTCTTCAACATTTGTGATATTCTTTTATATATAATATTTATTCATTTGCATTCCGAGCATCGGCACGATATTGTGTGAGGCAAGACCATTTTTCCATCAATTTGTCTCATTAATAGAGACTACACACACAACTTGGATGGGCAGTCCACGGATTGCCTCGGAATTGATTTATGACTTGGTGTGATATGAATACTGATGACATTCACATGTTTTGCAGGGCGAATTGTCAGTGCGCATTCGTTCATTGAAGCCAGACTATTCTAAACACGAGACCACCTAATCGTTCTGAGGCAGGACTGGATATGAAAACAATAAGTAACTTCGTTGGTAATGGTGTACCGTCTTCAAGTAACGTATTCCACCACTTCTATTTGGTATATCATTGTACAACGAGACAATCAGAGATTGCAGACCCTCGCCCTTCAGATTTAGTCACTAAAATTAGGCGATAATTAAGTTATGGTCTTAAGACCATCGGTTGTACGCCATACGATTGGGAATTGGCCAAAGAAAAATACAAAAATAGGTTGAAGATTTAATATTGATTAGAACCGGAGTTATAGCCATTTATGTGATTTTCTTTTTTCCGTTGCCATGGCAACCGTTTTGTGAGCCACTACCATAGCACTCCAGCCCTATAAATTTCAAATCGATCGGACCGTTTGCCTTTGAGTTATGAGCGCAGACATTTGCATTGAAACGTCGCTGGCCAAAAATAACCGAAATCGTGACCCCCAATTTTTCGACATCGGGCGATAATGGAGAGTTTTCGTCGTGCGACCATCGGTCGTACACCACACGATCGAGAATTGGCCAAAGAAAAATACAAAAATAGTTGGAAAAATTAATATCAAGTAGAACCGGAGTTACAGCCAATTAAGTGATTTTCACATTTTCCGTTGCCATGGCAACCGTTTTCATCTGACTTTGACAAAATTCGAACAGGACCGAGCGACTATCATACTGCTCCAGCCCTAGAAATTTCAGATCGATCGGACCGTTTGCCTTTGAGTTATGAGCGCAGACATTTGCACTGAAACGTCGCTGACAAAAAATCACCGAAATCGTGACCCTCAATTTTTCGACATCGGGCGATAATAGAGAGTTTTCGTCGTACGACCATCGGCCGTACACCATAGGGTCGGGAATTGGCCAAAGAAAAATACAAAATTAGTTTAAGAAATTAATATTCATTAGAACTAGAGTTATAGTCAATTATGTGATTTTCTCTTTTTTCGGTGCCATGGCAACAATTTTTTTCTGATTTTGACAAAAATTGAGGAGGACCGAGCCACGGTGATACCGCTTCTTCCCTATAAATTTCAGGACGATCGGACCATTCGGTTTTGAGTTATGCGCGCGGACAGACAAACAAACAAACAAACAGACAAACAGACATACAAACTGACAGACCCAATTACAATACCCTCTGCCCCTATCGGGGCGAGGGTAAATATCAATCGTCTATGGCGTCTTCTTAAACTGAATTGTCAAATGATGACTCTCTTATATTATTTACCCATATATGGTCAGTATGGTTACACCTTACAGCGGCATTCTTAAACTGAAATTGTGACTGACATGATATATCTTTTGCTTATAAATTTGTTCTATGTCGAGAACTATGCCTGTCGAGAACAAACACTCATTCTAGGAAATTGTAGGCAATAATCGGTGGAAATTCCAGGAACATAATCACTTCTTATACAGGTTCATTGTGACACCCATCATGCTAAGATTTTTCAATATAATACTGGTGTCATCCGAGATGGACAATTCCTGAATGGACGACCCGAAATGACGATTCCTGCTTAGACGATAATTTTGAATTTCTTTGTATATTAAGGTTTATTTGTGAGATTGGTGCTTTTTCGCACATTCAATAATATATCTCATTAAACCTAATAAAAGTCATATATTTCTATCCAACTTTTATTGAATATTTCAACGAAGAGATCATGGCCTAATCAATTGACTATCCGTCTTGGCGAGGCAACGAAGCCATATCGTCGCCTTGTATGTTTGTTTTGTGCTAAACTACAGACCAGTCAATAAATGATTACAAAGACGAGTCATTCTTCTTCTAACTGGCTAGCAGATTGTCTTGTCAGATCGAACGCTGATATCTCAATGCATCGATGAGCACATACAGTTAGCAAGAATACAGTTTCGTCGTAAGCAAGACTCCCGGACAGCATTGTTTGATACAACTCCATGAACTGTGACTTACTTTTTGTGTATATCTAATAAATCAATTATTCAAGAATATTTAAGAATAAATATCACTTTTATCTTTTAGTATTAGCCTATTAACTACACCCCGACGTCTACGTCACAGTTGCAGTTACTTATTGCAATGGGTGACAGCAGGCAATGAACGATTATTTATCACAAAATGACAGTAAATTGTCTCCAAATTGTAGAAAAATCATTACAAATTATTCAAATCAAAGCAAGTTTATGGAAGGCATTTAATGCACAACTCTACGATGATAAAAGGTTTCTGTGAATCATCCATTCAGGAATCGTCTAAGCAGAATGAAACGGTTGGGTAGTTGATACTAATTCCAGCAGGTATACAGTAGTAACAACTAAATTCCACAATCTGCTCATGACGCCAGTGTGTTTGGTTATTAATGTTTGGTCCGGCTTTATTCTGGGTATTATATTCGACTCGTGTCAAAAACATTCCGTTTGCAATACAATCGTGCTGCTCAACACCACTTTAGTGTGCAAGTTGAACTGAAAGATGTCAGTATTCTTATCACACCGAAACATAAATCATCTGCAAAGCAAGTCTACAGCCCAAACAAGTTGTGTGAGCAGGATTCATCAATGTGGGTTGGACGAACGGTCTCGCTACAACAACATTATGCCAATGTTCGGGACACAAATTAATGAATATTAACTATCAATGAATATTGCCGATATCTGGTCATCAATTGTTTTCGTAAAATTGTGTCTATGATATATCTAAATACCGTAAGAAAAATAGTCTGTAAACATCCTATTTTTTCCTATTTTTAACTCATGTCGTAACGTCTTTCCTTACGAGTTCATTAGTTGATGACGACCATTCATTACAAAAAAGTTTGTCTCTCAACATAATTATTTGTGGGCTTCCAAGGTTTTGTGGATGGTGTTGCTTACTTCGTTTACTGTGCAAGTCAGGGCGGGAAATGATATTGTTTGATGGTGAAAGGGAGAATTCATACGAATAAATTGGCTCATCTGCGAAGGTGTAGCATGTGTTGTCCTACTATCCCATGTTAGTTACCAGCAGAACATGAAAATATTATTAGCAAGTACGGAGTTGGTCAATCACCTATGAAGAGCAAGATTTTGATGTACCGTAATTTGCATAATCTTACAACACAACATGATGGTCCAGAGATCAGAATGATATTATGACCGAATGCAGGATTTGCTACATGAATATATCTCTTATGGTGTAAATCAAGAACTAACCAAGTTTTCATGATAACTCATGTGAGTTCAACAGAGCTCCAATAGCCTATTTGAGATGCAGCCAAAGGCGCTACTTCCTGGTGGATTGACCAGTACATTGTGTTGATAAACTGAAAGGGCTTGTTGATAGGCACAAGAATACGTGTTTGTCCTTATTTTTTTCTCGTTGAAATATTCACAGTTTATCAAACACATTTTTTTTTTCGTTATCATATACAGCATTTATCACGTTTCTATTCTTAGTGTGGGCTATCAAGGTGCATTAATACTTTCAATACTTTTTGATATTGGATTCTGACTTTTGCGTCATCTACCCTAACACGTCCTATCGACCTTGAATAGGTTGGTCCTGGGAAAGTATTATTTTTGCAATTCACTACCACTTGACCGCTCAAACAAGTGCAGATAATCTCAAGAATGTAAATGTTTACACAACCACCAAACGCCACCATTTATTGTCCTTGTAGTGGTACACTAATTAAATCAGACGTGTGACGTCATGGAACACAATGGATTTTTAAAATGGGAATCAGCATTTGATCAGAAATGGAATCAGAACTTCCAAACACCAACATCAATTATCCCTGTTTTCAGGTCTATTATTTTACAAAATTAATACGCTCTAAGACGTGACAATTACCGTGTTGATCCTAAACTGGAATACATACACTTAACGGGCAACTGTCAAATAAGTGTTGTGCGTATATGACGAGTCAGTGCATGGCGAACAGCATATGCAAAACTAAATCCTCAAATTGAGGTGAGTATTTCCGTGGCAGGTTGGATTTATGAATCAACAGAAGCAGAGTTTGATCATGATAATAACAAACCTAAGAAAAAACGTTATGGAATAAAAACAAAACCCGACCAAACACTTGCAGCCAAAGCCACACTGGCATTATCAGGGGCGATCAGTGTGTGGCATATAGCTGTTTCTACTGTGAACTAGATAAATTAGTATACAACTGTCCAACAACCTACCAGAACAATTTACACTTCCGAAATGAACCTATGCGATAGGTGTGCATGAGTACCCAACCATGAGCCAAAAGGCTACTGATTTGATAGTATCCTCGGGAACAGATTTAACAGCCACCAGCAATGACACCAGCTCAGTGGTATGAACCCAGGACCAATATATATCCACCAACCCAAACAGATTTGAAAATATGTTAGAACTTATTATCCTTGTTAGGGACTGGTCCTCTGCCTCTTCATTCTGCCCTTGATATTTGACTAAGATCTGGGATTTATTTAATTTCAAGAAATAATAGTATCATGATGTATATATAATGTGTGTACGAATGGATGGATATGATGAGACGGACACTGGCGAGACTGCTTTCCAGGTGATAACATTTCAGCATAGTGTCTACCCATGCAGTGACCAATAATCTGCATTTCCGTAAGTTTCTGTGGCTTGTCCATTACCAATATGTAATGTTCCCATTACAATACCCCCGATATTGAATTTGAATACTTCACATACGTAAATGGTGTATTTTATTTATTGCTAAATACAACTTTCCTGGTGATAACATTACAGCCTAACGTACGTGGCTTTGTATATATGGCTTTGAACGTGGCTTTGTATAGATCAGTTTCATTTCGGGTTTACCATTGTAAGCATTAAAATCATGTCCTCGTGATGGGGATAGATCAATCCATGTATTTGCCTCAGTGTGTCATGCTACAGTTGAGGAAGAAATTAGCTAGACCTGATATCAATGTTGATATCACGAAGAGGGGCCACAGCTGGCACGTCCATAATTAATTACTAAGCAGGGATCATCAGATAAAGCAATCCCATCTCGTGAGTTTTCCTGAATTATATATCTTGTTGATAGGGCAAGCTATCTGAAATGATCATACATATGAAATTTGGTGATATATTAAAATCCTGCATTGTCATAACACAAGCATTTGAAAAGCTATACTGTCCTAATAATCGTAATTCCCTAAGAGAATATCACGATCATGGAAAGATCAGGCTCTCAAGCATACCAAAAGCACGATCTCTGAGTAATACCAGAGCCTCAAAAGTGTTCGAACTTTGGTTACTTTTTTGCGCGACATTCAAGCCCACGTGGGAAGCTCGAATATTTGCCCATCAAATAAGATGCATGTGGTAATACAATATGGATGTGGACGTAAAACGATCATCAAACAAAACAGTAATGAATGTAAGTATCAATCTATTACCACCAATACAGCCACATTTTGATGATTTCAATAACAAACGTAAAATGCAATATTTTGCAATAGAAACAAAGCCCAACCAAATACTTTATCAAAAAACACACTGGCGTCATCAGGGGCAGACAGTGTGGTTAACGTAGTTGTTTCTACTGTACACCTGATGGAATTAGTATACAACTGCCCAACAACCTATGAAAATAATTTAGAAATGCGAAACAAACCCCATGAAATAGATATATGACAAGTACATAAGTACCTGATCACAAGTGAGCGATTTATATTTTAATGATTATCTTCATTATATTAGCATCAAACTCATTAATGCATTCAGTCAATGATATAGAAGCACACAAAACCGTAACTGTATATTTTCTTTATCAGAACCTCAAGTTACCAGATATTTGAAATCATGTTCAACCTGGAAAACGAGACTCTTGGCGATCGGCTTGAATAACAAAACTGAACCGAGGTGACAAAGTGTATCTGACATGGCCAGAAGCATGGATTGAATAGTCCATTGAGCGTTATATTTTTCAAATATTCCATAAAAGTTTCCTTAATGCCTTCTAGCACACCGAGGCCCGAACTATGTATATTCATGGGTGTAACATTTTTTCCTGAAGCAAATACAATATAAATATGTCCATCTGAATCTGTTGCTTCTAGATAAGGATATTCCTGATGGCATTTACTTCAAACCATCAATATATGGTGGATATCAACAACACAATGATGTGACATTTTTTTCGTTTTCTGTGACAAATTCGTTCCAGATTGGATACACAGCGATATCTGTGCCAGTTTCTCATAAATCAAGGGTAATACAAATGGCTGTATGGTAACACAATAACAATTCAACGAAGATAACTCAATGTGTATATAAATCTCGCCTGTTATTCAAGAGTCTATATAACAAAGCATGCATTTATTATGAGATTCCATTCACAATTCACAATGCTCATCCGACGTCTGTTCTTCTTCACCAAGACCGGAATGTTGGGTGATTGATCGGTCTAAATTTTCCGTGTATTCACGACAATGGAAGTCACTTACTTGCCATTGCCAAATAGTACCTGGCTGTTGGATGAGCTATATTGTCAGACCAGCAGTGTTGATGATGTCAACAGATTCACCGGTCATGTCCAATTTTGACTATATTATGTTACGGCCTGGTATTTATTATAACTGGGATTTGGGAAGGAATATTGTCTACTCGGGGGAAAAAAACATTACCAGGACATTACTATAGGATAACATTACTATAGAATATGTTAATGCACATGTTAATGCACATGATACACTTCACAAAAATTTGACACACATTAGTGATTTGGCCGACGACTTTATCAGTTTAGCCCAGTTGAATCTTTTGATATTGATTATGTATGTATCAATTATTTCGGATATTTGCATTATATAATTGTTCCATAAGTTTAACGACATTTATTGGGTGCCACATATTTTATGCACATTCAACATATCTCAAATTTGCATGAACATAAATTTTTCTTCTTTCTTTCCTTTTGTCACAAACATATCTATTGCTTTCCGTTGGACTGCTTCGGATGATCAGTTTCATTTCCACATTATCTTTATATACTACATGTAGTACTATTATAAGGAGACGATCAGAGATTGCAGACCCTCGCCCCACCAGATTTAGTTACTGAAATTAATGCTGATATCCCTTGCATTTTCGACTTCATTGACAAATGAGATGCAGTCCTTCCTCTTTTATGTTCTGGGTGGCTGTCACCGGTATCAATACATGACTTATTGTTATGCCCAATATACCGGTTTATAATGAGTAGTGTAGCGGTCAATGGCTTGTTATAACACTGCATATAGTAGATTTTTGTATAAAGGTGGAAATCGATTTCCATATATAATATAATTCACGAGAAGACATTCATTGTTTATTGAAGAAGTCGATATACATCAAGTGGTCTTTAAAAATATTCTGCATAGAAATAGAATGATGACAAATGCTCGTCAACGATGAAGCATAGGGAAAGATTTTGCATAAAAACACATACTGTCTATATTTACCACCTATACATTATATTATAGTAAGATACAGACAACAAATTGTTTGTAAACGTACATAGAACAAATGTGAGTAACGTGACCTCATAGAGACACAGTTGACAACGACTGCTGTCACTGGACACTGACGCAACACCTTCCTCATCACCTGAAATAAAAACATGATCCTACAACTGATGTTTGAAAAGACATTTGGTTGATATTTATTATTGTTCATCCAAGCAATGTTTACGACTACTCACCGTGGCTTTTTCGAAACTGGTAGGAACCATAAAATCCCAGGGCATCATAAGCTTCATTGGACTTGAATGTGAGTCGGAAGAAAGACCCATCTGAATTGACGTATCTGACTCCTTTTTCTTTTCCGCCACCGCAGAATCTTTGCATTTTCCCATCCGGGACATCATAGTTTGAAAACTCGATGTAATCACTCAGAGTAGTGTGGTCACACCTGGATACAGAAATCACACCACATTTACTAACTGGATACGTTTTCAATATGAATATTGAGGATAGTGCAAAAATGGGGAATGAATCTAAGAGGACAGGATGTTGTGCCACTTGTTATCCTGGATATTACTTTTGTTTTGAGTTCGTCAATTTGTTTTGATAAGAAGTACCCGTCACAGCAATTTCACACGCCCTATGTTACTTTTCATGACCTGAGAAAAAACCGGCGCCAGAAAACAATAAAGGTAGGTAGGGGTCAGTCTAGACACCATGGAAATAAACGAATCGTCGCCGGATGATGTGACATGCACAGCTGGCTTACTTTGGGGGCATTCCCTCGACGTCGAAGAATGGAAAGGTGATGTGAACCGACTCCCCATCCCTGCCAATGAACAAGTAGGAGCACTCGGTGTTCCTGGGATAGGTCCCAGGGTAATTGGGTGAGGTGAATGTGCCATTGGAGTGCCGAGAGCTACGGAATGAAAACCGGCAACCTGTGGCCGTGTACAGGGAAAATGAATAATTCAAAGGCGCTGATATAAATATCGTGAGATGTGTGCCAAATGATTTTATCTATTTTTAATTGATTTTGAACTATATGGAATAGGCATATTCGTGGTATGGATACAACAGTGGGGAAATTATTAGAGTCATCACAGAGCAGGTAGACACATCAAAGAAATCGAATCCCCAGATTGTACACCTTCAATGTTTACCGTCTCCTGCGTTACGTTCCCCTGTATGTATTCCGAAATCTGTGGAAATTAACGAAATGAGAAATTTAACTCACAATTAACTTCATTCACAAATCACTTTCGGAACAAGTTACACATCATCTTTCTTGTCACCCGAATTATGCAAGTTGGCGTAGTTTGTTTGCTGACCAGCCAATGTCTTTATATTTGAGTTCAAGAACTTACTGAACTCTCATTACTTTTGAAATCTACAGTTTCCATACAATATACACTTTATTTACTACAATAAGTTAGCAATACTAACTATTATTATATTATATTATTATATATGTCCGCGCAAGGAATGTTGAACCTTCACGAAAAAATATTTGCAGAGGCTGACACTTTACTGGGGATTCGCGAATATTGGGGGATATAATATAGGGGATATCTTGTTCACTCGATCTACAGCCAACTCAGCTGAGACAGTTTAATGAAATTCCTTACCCCTGATAAACTTGTATGTAGCGTTGAAGCCCCTGGCTCCACTGGAGGTGCCGGTGTGTGATATGAATTCCACCTCCAGTTTGTCTCCACTGGACATGAGCTGGTGGTAGGTAGTGTTCTGGCAATATCGTCCAATCAACACTTTCCGTCTGTCTGCCAACCTTGTGTTAACTATCACAGTGTCGTGCATTTCAGGATCACATCTGAAAAAGGGCAATGTGGGGAAATTTCAAATATTTACTTAAGTCTTTATTATGTGAATATTGATACCTACTGAATATAAAAGAAGATGACTAAGGAATTCTTTGTAAATTTAAAGATCACAATATCATATTTTATTGGAATTTCTCATGGAAGATGGAGAGCGACCACTAACATCCGTGTGTGCGAAGGCATTTTCTCATAGTTGAGGTCGATGTCCATGAATCTGACTTGGACTCTTTCCTGTCCGTGTCCATGGAATATGTATCTACATCGTTGATTGGCCGAGTATGGGCTGGGAAAATGGGGCGAACTGAAACTGCCAGACAGTCGGTGGCGACTGTTGAAGTGGTATGTACAATCTGAAGCTGTGAGAGTGACGGGAGAATTAAAACAATAATCATCATTAGGAATAGTAAATTTAGCATGTTCCATAAAAAATGAGAAATATGATTGAGAAAATGAAACCGGTAAAAAAAATACCTTCGTTGGTATTATCCAAATCATATCCTCTACTATCCACAAATGTTATTACGATCAGGACTGTAAGTGTGTAATATGACCAGCAGTGGTCATAATATGATTGCCTTACAAGCCAGTGATGCATCGCAAATGATGTTTTCTAACAGATATGAGATATTCTTAATTGCATTGTAAAACTTTATATGTGCATGCATGTACGTCCATTCACGTGCATGTATTCCTATTGTGAAAAATTGGCACCATAATCCTTGATTCCGTGATTTAAGTACCTCCCATGTAAAACAAATAAAAGGGGACAGTTGTGATGAAAAACACAGTGTGTGCGCACGACACAGCACAGGTATTTATCCATCTTCCCAGCATCAATTCCCGCCTGTCGTGTCCCTGGCTGTCCCTGTCCCGCTCAGCGAAATACTGCCTCGAAGTTGAGTCTAGCCGTGCGAGTGGTCGCCGTCATCGAGCCATTGTAGAGAGCAGCCACCTACTCCCCCCTCCCAATATCCCAGCGAAATATTATCAGCGGACGGGTTTTATGATAGCGTTGAAAGCACTGAGTTGCCCAAATAACCTGCATGGTCATCCGCTCAGTCTGGCTTATTGGCAAGATGTGATTATAGTTTAGTGATTATTTGTTCCTGCACACCACGTCCCCATAATTAGCTCAGTATTCTCATGGAATACCACCAGATAAAACTCTCTGCCCACTAGAAGCATTAGCACCAAGACGGCTAAGCGCCGAGCAACACTAATAAAACCTGCATGTGGAATGGCTGTCTGTCGGATTTTCCACCAGTTGTTGCCTAGTGATCCATCAGTTTGGGTGCTCATGCTCGGCCTTGATCAATATCTCTGTTACCGCACAGAGCTGGACTTAAAACAGTTGTGACCACCTGGAGATGTGAACAAGGTTTAATCAGAATTCAGTAGTAACAAACTTTCATCATGCAGGAAATTCCACTATCAGGAAAAAAATAGGTGACATTAACACAACAAATCATCTTGCATCACACCAAGTTGTATGAGTTCCCTGTTTGCGTACGGATGATGAACACAAGGTACTGATGCCCATACAATTAGTTTCAATAGTTGCCTTCGCTCATAGTTTCCAAATGTTTCCTTATTCTGCTGATACATAATACCCCACTGTATATTGTATTCTACCCATGCTATTCAACTGCGCCTAATGGGGAGATTAATGGACAGAAACTCAAAAATCGATGTACTATTAAGCGATTATATATACCAGCACTGAAAGTACTGAATTTAATGTATTATGTTAAAAAATAAACCAAATTGTCACAACACAATGTCAGGTGTAAAAAAATAGAATATTATTCTTACAGACATTTGCGAAAGTAATTAATTTAACATAAAACGTAGACAAGGAATACAGTAGAATTGTACGTAGCATGGGTCTATATACCGGAAAACGATTCTGTGCTGTGGACAAACACCAACATTTTAATTGTTATCTAATCATCAGTAAAAAGTATATATTATATACAATGAAATCTATGTAGTTCTTTGGCGTGGTTCCATTTTCTTGGTTAACTATAGAAGAATGCTTGACAATAATACTGATTCAGATATCATATGTAATTGCATATTTACTATGTATACCCTAAACTGCCAGGTAAACCCTTTGCTGGTAATGTCTGAAGATCACTAGGTAATCGACTGTTTTCTAACCAATGCTGTCAATATCTCGTCATCCTTTTCAGCAACTGAACCACACATACATGCTTCAATTTAAGGACAATTTCATGATTGAAAGCTTTCACACACTAGACCACTGCAATATTTGTGCTATCATCAGGGATCTACTACTGTGATTGATAGGTTTATTGCCTCATTGTTGTCAGGCTGGCCAAGGTCAGCGCCAGGCACTGATATAACCTAGTCATTCTAGTCCTAGTCATTTTTTCCATGATGCCATTGCACCGTACTGTCTATATTTATGTTGGCTAACGTGATGCCAGGTATCTCATATCTCACTTGCCAACGTAACGATTCCGTTCATATTGATTATAACAGATAATGTCATGACAGTTTTGAACTGATTTTTAGTGTACTTTATGTGTAAATATAGTTATCCGTCGTTTCCACCTGATACATTCCACCATGAATGTATCATCATCATTTCCTTTTGTTTCATCAGCCTTCATGCCAGAAATGTGTATATAAGGTGGGATATAATAATGATGTATTGGTATGTAAGAAGTTATATAGAGTGTATTTTATGGTGACCTTTGACTCAACCTGATATGTACTTGGTTATTGAAGCTCATGTCGTGTCTACGTGAAGATATACCAAGGACTACGATATATGTGCAAGTATTTAAATTTGGTTTGTATTACCAGCATACATGTTTGAGCATATCTTTGGTGACCAAGATTTTGTCCTCATATGACATGTAGGTTCCATGGGGTTTGTTTCGGACTTCTAAATTAATTTCATAGGTTGTTGGGCAGTTATATACTAATTCCATCAGGTGTACAGTAGAAACAACTACATTTAACACACTGTCTGCCCCTGATTACGCCAGTGTGTCTATTGATAAAGGTAATTGGTTGTATCTTATGTTTGTTTTTATGTTGTATTTTATGTTTGTTATTGGAATCATCAAAATTTGGCTGTATTGGTGGTAATAGATTGATACTTACATTCACTTTGATCACTTAAAATTGTGAATGACCGTGACTTTTTGATGACATTTAACTTGATCGCAAAGTTAATTCATTGTGGAACAAAACCCTTGAGGCTAGACATAAACCTTGAAGATTGGTGTCTGCTCTGTTTGTGTTATGACAATATAGGAAGTCTGATGACCTTGAGTGCTTAACCTACCAGTGATCTGACCGAATTGATTGTAAGCTACAGTGTCCTCGATGAAACCATAGTGAGTATCAGTCTGGGTAAAAATGCAGACTGGGATAACCTGTTCACACAGGCGACATTAGGAAATGGTAATGAAGCATGCACTATGTACGATTCCCAAATAATTACTTGTTCTCCTAGCATTCCTTTAAGTCACGTGTATTTTCATACACTAGTCCCAGGCACGTGAATGAATAAAGTATACGTTCCTTTCACTATACATTTTCACTGATGGATTCAATATATCAGTCGACAAGTAGTTCTGCAATTTAATAACGACCGTTCGGGAGAGTTACCCAGGCAAGACCCTCTCAAGCGCCACAATATATAGGGCCAAGGTCAAGGAATCATCCACACCAGGGCAGGAAATGGATGCATCCGTGGTAATTTGGTTAGGAACATGAGTATGTTAATGGTTTAAGGTTGAAAAAAAAAAAATGATATTCAATCATTGATAGCTAGCCTCTACTTGCACATTACAATCAAAGAGCACTGTTATATGCTATTAATATCAATACCACTAAATAAAGCAACTACTTTGTGGCACAACTAAACAGCACCAGAATAGAGACATCGTGCTTCGAGTTTGAATGCCCAAATCTCCAGGGCGATAGGTCCCAGAAACCACCAACGTGTGAGTACACATTGTATTTGGGTGTACTGTACAAATTGTAGCATGATATATACCACAAGGAATCTGTACACAAAGTGATCAAGTTGCCGGATTTCCCACCATTTGTTGACTGGCGATGCGCTGGAATGAGTGTTAGTATTATACAAGGGGGACAAAATATGCACAGTTCCGGACAAAGAATAATCCAAATTTAATAGGCAAACGTTTATATCACCCCCCCCCCCCCCAACATAAATGTGGCGTGTATCGTTTTTTGTGGTTTTGAGTTCTTTGCCTTCAAATTCCAAGTGAGAGCTTCCAAATTTAGCGACCTTTGGCTTACACAAACAAGGAGTGTATCACTCTACTTCACTTACTATCAATGTTCTTCTTATTTATAAGAAAATGACTAATTAACTAAGATTATCATGACATACGCCAAAGAAGCTCTCGTTGCTATCTTACCGGACAGAATCACTAATGCAATTTCGGCGTATCGCACGAAGGCCCTAAAGCATAAATGGCGTATCTCAACAGCTAGTGCAATTTTGGTGTACGTCAATATTCACTAGTGACGTTTTTGGCGTAAGTCATCACAAACACTAGAACAGTTTTGCCGTAAGTCAAGATCAAAATGGCGTAAGTCAAGCCTCGAGATACGCCAATATCTTCTAGGCTTCTAGTTATTCTATGATGCTCAATACAACCAGGAGAGATCCTCTAACAGATAATTGACATAGCAAGCATTACTTTGATATGTCTCACTGAGTCTACGCCAAAAATGAGTTACGCCGTTTTTGCTTTAAAGGACGATACGTCATTCACAACTTCAAATTAATAATGCCGCAGTAAGATGTAGCCATACTAACAACATATGATAAAATAATATAAGCGAATACTCCAGTTACATATACTTCATTGGTGTGACGCTTGGTGTTGAGTTTTTGGTTGGATTTCCAGGTCTGCTTCAACACGACTATGTATATGCGTGATCAGAATAGCCTGCCGTCAATAAACGAGTGCGCACTGACAACATTTATTTGCAAAACAGGTGACAGTCATCAGTATTCACATCATACTGAGTCATAAATCATCTTCAAGGCGAGCCGCGAACTGCCTAACAAGATGGGGTTGCTGTCTATATTAATGTGGATGGGAAACGGTCTGGCCCACAAAAACATCATCCCAGTGCTTGGAATGCAAAATGAATAAATATATAGATGAATATCATAAATGTTTGATCATGAATGTCTTCGTAATGAGTGAAAGAAATAAAACATACATATCTATTGAGATATGCAGAAATTTGAAATGGTGATTAGTGTCAGTGCACATGCAAGACTTCCTTGCTCTCAGATCTCCAGATTCATTTTAGTCCCATAGCGGTTTTCCAAAAAAGGGTGTTTTTCACAATATCGTTTGCGTTTTACCGTGGCATGTAATATCCGATGCAGAGATTCAGTTGTATGGTAAAGCTGTCATTCGATACTGATTAAAGGCAATAACAACAAGATATTCTAGTGATTCTCCAGAATAAATTTCCAATAAATTACCATCATCAGGCTGACGCTTCTCTCAATTCTGGATAGAATGAAACACGAATAGGAATTTTTTCCGGTGTCATGAGCTGAGCTATCATTGGACATGGACATGTACTACTTTGAAAAGGTACCTAGGTATAAGGTTGATATCAAACACAAGCCAATATTAATTTGATACCAGGCTTGTCTGGCGTAATGTTCCTGTTGAATGTTGATGTTGGTTCAGTCGGTCAATGTTTCATCAGAATGTTAATCAGTTGATGGATTCACTGACTCTTCTTCCTCTCTGCTTTGTGTTGTCAATTCACGCTAACACTTTTGCCTTTTAAAACAATCCATTGTAGTGGATGTTCGAAGTTTGTTGAATACTGCATGAATAGTGCAAAGTTTGTTGAACAAGCACCAAAACGTCTTCTATCACTCCTTAACTAACATTTGAAAGGCTTGGATTAAAATTCCTGATGGAGGAATGATCGATCAGATTTGATTGTATTTGATTGCCTGAACATCGACAAATAGTCGATAGTACATTGGGAAAGTTGACATTTCTATTCATTCATTGTCCATCGACTCTCTATTATAGGATTATTGTCAGAGTTTTGTACAACGAATCCTGCCGGAAGTTAGTTTTTCAATAATACTTTCTTCATTTCGTGCATTTACCATAGTTTTGAATTTTAAGGCATCAAACAAATTCAGAATGACCATACTGCCAATCCAATCACAGGTATTCTTACCCTTTTCTGATGCAAATAAATTATTTTGGTCCGTTTAATGTCCACATGTGCACATCCAAATCGATCATGCCCATGATACATTTTCATGAACAAAGCCTCTTCCTGATACCTGAAAATCAACGCGAAACACGACTTCAGATTTGGTGAATATACAAAGCAATGTACCGTCTAAAATCAGATGATTCTAATTGTCTTAATTAGTGTTCATTGTTGTCTTCCAGACACCTAAAGTGATCACCATACCTGTTTCTGATATGATTTCTCCCCGAGTGTTTGACTATGGAAATTTATCTTGAATTTCTCCATTAGTGAATTGCGAACGCATCACTGGTTTAATCAGTTTTGGGTCATTTGTGCGCATTCGATGCAATGTTCAAAATGGCAGAACCAACAATGTTGTCATTGGACACTAAACACGTCAGGGTGAGTGTGTCACATCACATAGTATTCAAACATGACTATTAATTGATGTGAAACAACATAAAGCTTCAAAATGTTGTGACAAAGGTATATTTAGCCAAGACCAATACAATGTAGGTATCTTATTGGCCAAAATTATTTGATATTCATCTCCATGATGTATTAAAACTCCCTGGAAATTGAGCTGCTTTACTTTCACCAACCCATTCCTGACAGACAAAATAAATCTAACTGTATAGCAGTGTCACTACCATCCATGAACCGTATACCACAACAGCATTGGGAAGTAAAACATCACTATATTAGTGTATTGTAAGGTGCACATTTTAACCCCCCCCCCCCCCCCACAAACACACAAACCATACTGTACAATATATCGTAATATTGCTACCAAATGCAATAAGATGCAACTAAATCAGCGCATATGTTTTCGCTGCAGTTTCTCAAAATCAGAATATATTTCTGAAATTCAGCTTCACGGACGGAGGATAGATCACAGGACACCATTAGGTGAAGATTTCCCCTATTGGTGTCCTGTGGTCTATCCTCCGTTTTCATGAGGTACTTTTTCCGTTCTTTTTCAGTTTCAATATTTCAGCTCTGGAACTGATGCTTTGACATTCTAATCGATCCTAAAACTGTAAATATTCTCGATGAGTTGTCGTCAATGGGTCGTTGCTGGCCTGATTGTTGTGTAGGCATTATTGGCCGGATAATACCAAGCAGACGATGTCGGATGTGTTATCGGTGATAACATTGTACCTAAATCTCCCATTTACTGATATAGTTTTTTGGTCAATACTGGCTACCTCATTCAGCATGTCGATCTAGTCGGCAGTGAATGACGACTGCTAAAATCTTATCCTCAAAGATCTGAAACCATTCAAGTGCAAAAACTACCCAACGAAGGGATTCACTATGACTGAACAATGGAATAGCGAGGTAACATCCGTAAAAAGGAAACAATCAAGTAATGGACGAAATGGACATCCCATCAAAGTGGGCTTGATATTAGATCTTTTTCCGGTGATGAGTGCTTACAACCGTATAAACTCTATAGTATCTAAAAACACGATGAGTGATTATCTAACATGCAAAACATCCTGTTTACGGAAATACAACATTTCTAACACAGGATTTTGCAATATGTCGGCAGTGCAAATGGCATTGAAAACGTCTTTCAAATAGCGCTCTATCATTTGAATACAAGAAGTGTCAATGGTAGTTGTATCTCACAAACACGTTATGTATATGTGGAATGCAAGATTTATTTACAGCGGCTCCAAGGAATTGCTTTAACCACTGCCATTCTGTTAGGCTGCTCAAGATGTTGAGAATTAAGAGTAGTAGTTAACTCCCTGAGACGACTAACCAAGGAACCAACACAAACAGGTTCGCTCATCACGGAAATGGTCGTTTTTAAAAATAGAATTATGTGCAATCAACATGTTTGTGTCCAAATTCTCATGTGTTCATATGTGAATATGTTGGCCTACCACAATCTTTACAAATACAGGTAAGCAAGATCATGATTGCCATGAATAAAACACATAGAGTAGATAGGAGAAAACACATCAATCCGTTTATTTCTATCTGAAACATTAGTTCTTCTTACAGTTTTATACATCATCTTTCATTTCTCCTGAATGCATTTCGTGTAGTAAATGATATCATTTATACAGGTCCGGACAACAAGTGAATTCGGTGGACCAGCTTTCAGTGAATATGTATGTAGTTCAATGAGGTATGCAATTTCCTTTGAACATATAGTAACGTGACCACACTTGGTTCATACCTCATGGATTGTTGAATTCTGGTGCACGTAGAATCTCATCAGAACCAGCACAATGGTGTATTAAGAAACGGAATCTATGTTTTACTTAGATGTCTAGTTTGCTGGACCGTGTATGTCAAGTGACATCACGTTATTGATGCAAGTGGATATTCGCTGCCCGTCGCACAAAGTTGTTTGACTCAAGAGCGTAGACAGGTATGAGATGATATGTGGAATAGCCTTGTCATTTTTGTTTGGATATTTACGTAATCGTTATGGGTCACGAGTGTGTCTCGAAAAATGTCCTTGCCTAATAATCTGTACAATAATTATATCTACCAAACCGCTAACTCTTCATAATGTATGTTTGTTGCATTTACTCTTGTGATATCATCAGATCCCAATGTAATTTGGCAGCAAATCGTTACACACAATTCTGAAAAAAAGGAATGTTGATTGATGTCACTGGGTGATCGGAGGCTGTTCTATAGTGTAAGGGTGATGTTTCTACGTGAAGTTAAGAAATATTGTTCTTATAAACTGATTCAAATCAGCTGACACAGTTTGATATATTCTGATGAAAATCAGGATTATTACCAAAATAACACATAACAATAGCAAAAGTTGTTCCTGACGGCAAGGAAGAAATACTCCAACAAATCCTCCCAAAGAAGAAATATAACCAAAACTTATTTAATGCTTTTTTTCTGCACAGGTTTGCCAACATGCGATTCATAACACAACTGCATATATTTCCATATAGTATGTAGTCCTTCTTTAAAACACGACAATTAAACACAAGGCATTGTCTACGATTGTTATTTACTGTAAATTGCTAACACAGGGTCGACAATTGCCAGTCATAGCCCAAAATGTGTAACCTTACTTGGCCTAATGTAAATTGTAAACTTATTTACATTCAAGTGTTTACGATAACAAGGTACATGTAATGTAAGCCATCATATCAGTATTAGGAATTAATCCATTGGAGACCGACAATATCACTCGCAGTAATCACTGATGTCAATATTGATTATTAGCTGAGCAATCTTCTACAGTGTAGCGTGAGAGGAGGTTGTGAAGGTGCCAGGATTTGTTCTGAATATGACCCAATTTATGATCATTTTATGGCCAATAAAATCAAGTAGTTACATTGAACGGTCAGGATAAGTTCTACAATAAACATTTCAGAGCAAAACCAACGGAACACATTTGTTGTAAGCCGGCTCTTTTGTTACTATGTTTTGTTACTTTGTAGAACCAAGAAAAAAATTAAAACTATTTTCCAATATTCGAGTGCTAATATGCAAAACTGATTTTGATACTTCTAACTGCTCACAAAAAGAATCTTCACAATTTTTTAAATATCACATTAAATCGATTTTTTGTTCACTCTGCTCTACCTATGCACCATATCAAATTGATAACAAATTTTATCGCTCGAGTGATTATATTTTTTCGTAGTTTATTACAATAATTTACTAATTTAAATTTTCAAAAGTGAAATTGTTCTCGTATCGCCACTTAACTCATCTAATATGACCTCCCGTATGTGACCTGGAATCGATTGACCATATGACCGGGCTGAACCGACTGATCATTTTTTAGATTAACAGACCTATGATCCGATAACCTAATAGTGTGGCGTTGTGTCTGTCGTGCGTCGTCGATCCAATTTTAGGTTACCGGACCTATGGTCTGATAACCTATTGCCGTCGCATTGCGTCCGTCGTCCGTCCACATCTGTATCTTTGAAGTTTACAGGCGGATTTTTCTGAAATTTTGCACAAAAATGCCTAAAAATATTTCAAGAGGGGGTTTTCTCTAGTTTTTTTATTTTCGCATTTTTCCAAAAATGGCGGCTATTTTTAACGAAAAATGGCTAATTTTGGACTTTGGCGGCCATTTTCTCAAAAACTGTCCCATCAGTTTTGAGATTTTTGTTTTAAAAGATTCCCCTTATTTAACTCTATGATGTGTATAAATTTTTTTCCCCAAATCGCATTACTATCCATTTTAGATCATTTCTAGGCAAACAATTTTTTCACCCTTTGAAAAAAATTTTGGACACAAAATTTTCGGCACTTTTTTCCTTCATAATGGAAGCTGTGAAGACTGTACTCATAGAACGCTTGAAAATAGAGCTTAGAAATTGGCACTTTCAAATGGGAAGTCATATATGGCGACTTGTGTGGTGACCTTGAATTTGACCTTGGATCACCTTGAAAGGTCAAAACAGCCATTTTTGGGTCGGAAAATGCCAAAATTTGCCTCTACAGATGAAATGCTTGTGGATAGAGCTTGAGATTGCATTATGAACATATAGGAATCATATATGGAACAACTGATGATGACCTTGAGCTTGACCTTGGATGACCTTGAGTGCTAAATGTCCGATGTGAATTGTGTAAATTAGCCACTGAGGCTTAAACATTTGCACATACAGGTCAAGATTGTGTATAAGCTTACATGAAGTCATGTTTTTATGGCACATCTTTTGGTAACCTCGAATTTGACCTTATATGTGACCTTGAAACCCAAATCTCACAATCTGTCCTGACCTGACATGTGTAAATTGACCTCTACAGACAAAATACTTGTTGATAGAGCTTTTATGTTTGTGTTATGAAGTCATATGCAGCATACCTAATGATGACATTGCAGTTCACAAACATGACCTTGATTGGTAAATCTCAAGGTCATATGTCAGTAATGTCACCTGCAATGCTTAAAACTAAAATTGTCCGGTAACCTATCTTAAATCTTCCTGAAAATGTGCACAAAAATGACTAAAAATATGTTTTTCTTGCTTTTTCTAAATTTAATAGAGGCATTTATTAGTTTATTTTTATTTTGCATGTTTTAAAATGGAGAAAATTGACCAATCTCTGATTTTGACGACCATGGATATTTTTAAGAGTTTTGTTTTAGATATTCCTCTTGTTTACCTTGTAACGTGTATAAGTTTGGTTGCCCTTGAATCGCCGGTCTGTGCGTGACAGTCATTTTGATTTTTTTCGATGGGTCGGAGAAAAACTTTTTTTGTCCAAAATAACCTTACTATCCACTTTGGGCCATTTTCAGGCCACTTTTTTCATTCATAATGGGAACTTTACTGTACACCTGGAAAGCTTGAAGATAGGGCTAAGATATTAGCGCTTTCAAATATGAAGTCATATGTTGTGATTTGTGTGGTGACATTGGAATTTTATCTTCGATAATCTTGAAAGGTCAGAACAGCCATTTTCGGTCAGAAAATGCCCAAATTTGCTTATACAGACGAAATGATTTTAGATAGAGCTTATGTTTACATTTCGATCATACAGGAAGTCGTATATGGAACAACTAAAGAATACTTTGAGCTTGACCGCTATGACTTTTGTTGCTAAATGACCGACATGGAATGTGTTAACTGGCATCTGATTTTATACATATATTGCACTTCATATCAATTAGGCTGTTTTGGTGATAACGGCTTACTCTGATGTATGATCTTCAGATAGTTAACATTAGCCTATCAAGTCCATTGGACACTATCCACAATAGCTATCAGCAACTATTGTTGCTGTTTTTGAATTGATCACTGGCACATATGTACGTGAATTACGATAACCACGGTGAATATGATAACACAAGCATATTACTATGATTTCTTCCTGGCGTAATGTTTTTTTTTTCATTCTTGGTATTAACTTAATTTCACAATTTCTTCTGTAGTGTTAACGTTTGTACCATATTCAGAGTACTGGAATCGAGATCTAAAGCGCGACTGCTATCAAATCAGTACCAGAGACCTGGGAATATAAACTATGGCAGCAACTTGTAATTTCCGGGAAATAGGTTAGATATTAATAGCCGTTTGCCAGTTGTCCGGCCGTTGAATGGCGTAAGTTTATTACCCATATGTTACCATTTCGACCCCAGTCATGACAAGAACACTGACGAGATTGCTTTTTCTGAGATGAAAGCTGGATGTTGGTCGCGGAAAGACCACCTGTGACCTCTTATTATAATACGACCGAATATTGTGAGGATAGACAGGTACTGTGAAACGGCAGCGATAGATTTTGCAAAATGCATGATAAGACTAAATACAGAAGCATGTTTTGGTACCAGCGCAGGTTTGCTTTTATCATTCATATACTTTGATTTTCCCAACTCGATTACACTGTATTTTGTTGATATTTTGGCGATGCTGAACGGTATCGTATCGTAACTTGGTATACTTTACCTGGGTGCCAAACGACAATTCGTCCAGGGGCGGATCCAGGATTTTTGAATAGGGGGGGTGCTCATCTTAACTGTATGTAAGCTTGTAATTATGAGAGCGAGCGTAGCGTATGTTTTTTATGCGGTCTGGGGGTTCGGGGGGCGCCGTAAGCCCCCCTTGAAATTTTTGGAATTTAGTGTCTCTGAGATGGTTTCTAAGGTGTATTTTCAACTGTACCTTGTGAAATCAATAAGTAGAATTTTACTTTAGAAGTCTGCTTAGTTCTGTTGTAAAGGAAGGATAGATTTTCAAAGAAAGGAAGGTCTAATAGTCCTACCATTCCAAGGCTGTTCTACATCCAGAGTTATATCCAGAGTTATACAGAACTCTGTCAGAAACAAACAAGTAAATAAAATAAAATATCCCCTGTGTATATTCAATGACAGTTTCAGTATAAATTCAAGTGTGTCTGACTAGATTATTATCGGAGGGAGGGCGGCGGGTTTGGCAAGCTGGTTAGAGGAGTCCAGCGACCGAGCGAAGTAAGGTGGATAGGTGGTAGCCTGCACGGCGTGGGGTCTGGGGCCCATTCAAGGGCCCCAGAAGCCGGAGCTTTTTTCATGTTCTGTGGTTGATTCTGAGATCTTTCTGGCTCTTGAGTATTTTTCATTCCACACATGCATATAAATATTGCTGGTATTTAAATGTATTTATCCCTATTCACTGCCATTTTACATATTATATGTCATAGAACTTAATTGCTGATTAAAATTAAAATCAATTTTAAAATCAGCCAAATTTAGCATTCTTGTTTGTCAGGTAAACTTGAAAGTACATCTCGAGATAGTAGGGAATATATAGGAAATATGCACAGTTCGACAACAGATACTCAGAAAATTGCCGTTAATCGTGCATGAAAACAGTGGATAGAGATGGTCGGCCTGCCTACATTGCCGGTTGCCACAGTATCTAGACAAATATCAATGACGTCATGAGACTGTGTGTAGAACTCGCCCTCAATTCGGGCCGCTTTGAGGAAAAAATTGATGCGAGATTGACTGGCCCGAGTTTGAATCTTGATTTGGCAACTCAATTTAGGCACGTAATACACATTTTCAGACCCAAATTTTTACGATTTCTCATTCTATAGACAAGTAGAGCTTTAAAGCTATTATCACTTTTAGAATTGACAAAATTTATCCATTCTGCGATAGCTTTATTTTGTCTATAGCATAAGAAATCGTACAAATTTGGGTCTGAAAATGTGTATTACGTGCCTAAATTGAGTTTCCAAATCAAGATTCAAATTCGAGCGAATCATTTTTTTCCTCAAAGCGGCCCGCTATGTGGGCGAGTTCTATACACAGTCTGATGACGTCATTGGTATTTGCCTAGATACTGTGGTAACCGGCAATGTAGACAGGCTTATCATTCTCTATTCACTGTTTTCATGCAAGATTTTCTGAGTATCAGTTGTCGAACTGTGCATATTTCCTATATATTCCTGACTATCCCGAGATGTACTCTCAAGTTTGTAAGACAAACAAACATGCTAAATTTGGCACATTTTAAAAATTAATTCCAAATTTAATGACAATCAATTGCATAATTATTGACCAACGAATGTTAGGCCATTGTAACGCTGTAATGCACCTTAAAATATCTCTGGGTCACAGATTTTTTTGTTGAAATTATATCCTGCCCCCCCCCCCCCCCCCGGTCAAAAATATCAAACGAGGAAAATTACACCTATATTTCCTTACATGTAGGTGCATACCCAAATTTCCTATAGCTTCTTGCTCTCTCTTTTTTCTTTTTTTCTTTCTCTTTTTTCACGGCCCAATAGGGGGGGGGGGGTGCACGCCGGGTGCACCCCCCCCCCCTAAATCCGCCAGTGTCTACCGAATTTCAAACTTCTGTTCAGGAGATACGACACGAATCATATAACCTGAGACACATCTGCCAGTGGAGTGAGTGGCGCAGTGAATGAGGTGTCGGAATCGTAATCCAAAGATCATGGGTTCGAGTATCGAGCTGGACTGCTGTGCTATTTCACTAGTGTCCTTAGGCAAGGCATTTACCACTGATGTGTCTATCTTCACCCAGGATTAAATGGGTACCGGTTGTTAATGGGTGTTGTTTAGATCGCTTTGTTGTATATGTGGCTGCTCCAAGTACAATCACTCGATCTGGGGTTAAAGTGTAAAGCGCCTTTGAAAGCTGATTAAATTCAGCTGAAAAGCGCGCTATATCAAATGTGATAACTTTAACAATGTGATAACTATTTGCTCGCATTATCCAGCAGTCAATACATATATACGGCATTCTAAAATTTTAGAATTGAATACATTTTTTATTGACTATAGAGTGATAATGAACGCAGACATCAGTGCAAACTTTGAACTATGTGTTTAGATGAGTTGCCAAAACCTAAAATTCAATGCAGGTCAATCAATCCTTAATCCATGTTGTCCTCAGGATGGTTCTACACACAGTTTCAAAACGTCATTGGTTTGTGTCTAGATGCTCTGGCAACGGGCAAAATCGAGAAGCCGATCATTCCCTACCCAGTATTTTCATGCTCGATAAATTGTGATTTTCTGAGTAACTGTCATCGAATTGTGCATATTTCTGTTTATTTTTAACATTCCTGAGATGTAATTACAAGTTTTCGTAACTAACAAAAATGTTAAAATTGGTTGATCTTAAAGTGGGTTCCAACTTCTATTATCCTCATTCTTCCCACCACGATTGTGCGATTTAATAGTCCATGTCTGGGAACCTTATTGGTTATGGACTGACGCTCAAGACACAAATCAAACCACGTTTATGTTCTCATGATTTATATTCTCCTGTGATCAGTGATGAAACTACCTTCGTTGAGTGGCAGGAGGCTGGCCGGTCACGTTATATTAGTGACACATCTGATCTAAATAGGCAAATTTATCGATAGGTATAGTTTTATAGATGACAGTTCTCATTAATGACATGGTAATAATGTGATTTATGATACCATTCTCTTATAAACGTTCGCCTCACCATAACTATGTGAGGGTACATACGTATCAAAGCACTGGTGCGCGCTGCAATGATATTATATGTATCATTCAAATCAAAATAAAATTAAAACCATCACAAGATAATGTACAAAGCATAGCTTGATATCAGAGGGCAGTATTTTCTGCACCGAATATATATAGGCTATCTCAGTCAAACAAATTCAAAACAATAATCCAGGATCGTGAATTGTACAGTGTAACTGCAGAAACACCGTCCCCCGTTCGACTACGGAGGTAGAGTAGTCTTTATTTTCCGCTAGTTGGTAGGAAATTTATGTAAATCAACAACATTATTCCAGTTTTACTTTGGGTAAACAACCAAGCATCACATCTGTGGTTGAACGTCGCTGAAAGAAGCAACGCAACTGTTTATATATATGTGCTATAAAATTGCACAAGAGCGTGATGTTCATAAGGTTCAACAGGTAGATCCTGCTATGGACGTGATATCTTAGGGAGGGAATGTGTTTTTGATGTTGACAACCTTCCGCATTGTAGGACATGTTTGCATACAAATCAGACCTTACAGTTCAGGGTATCCGAGATACACGGCGAGAAAATAGTAGCGTGTTGCGTTGTATGAGTATTTGTTGGTAAAGCAGTCCGCGAGACATGGTCCTATCATCCAGGAAAACGTGACACACTGCTAGGAAGATTACTCGACTGCGCTCATTTAATTTTGGACGTGTCAATTGTTGATACTTTTCCTGATATCATTGCCAGACGATAAGGCAACAGTGCCTCACGTATTGTTAAGTAGGCAACTTGAAAAGGGTACAATATTGATCACTGCAAAGACATTACGCGAAAATGCTATCACCGGGAAAGCAGCCACACAATGATCTGGCTTGTATTATCCATCCATTCATACATACAACAGTACAAGCAATGGGACTATTCTTGCTTGAAATTAGATAGATTCTAGAGCTTAGCAAAGGTCTAGTGGACTAATGCTGAAACAGGGGAAACAGTGGTAATAGCAAACTACAAAAGCTTGATAAACCCAAACGCAATCCATCACTCTGTTTTAAAAGGATACACAAAATTAACCTTGGACATCAATTTCAAAGTAATATAGTACCTTAGTAGCGTTAATGATCATATGTACTGTGCACTAACTCCCCATATACGTACATCATATCTAAGTATTTATACATATTAGTCTGATGTATTCACTAATAACATAAATATTTAAGTTTCTATTTCACTTTTGGCTTCACAATCTATATTTACATCACCGGAAAGCAAACCAATTTTCAGTGTTTATTGCACCCGATAGTTAACTCTTTCAAGTTATGTCGTGGCTAAGTCCCAGAAAAATATTCGCAAATGTGTGAATTCCTATTTCGATACTGGAAGTCCGCTGCGTACTGGAATAGTTGCCCTTTAGAGGCTGTGTTAAAATTTACACATTTCGAGATTATCTACTCCTGTTCCAGTGGTCAAGAGCGATGAAATGCAAAAACAATATTTTTTTCCGAGACCAGTCAATTAAAAGAAATTTAATGTTGACAAGATGTTATCGAGTACAAGGGACGACAAAGACCCATGCGCAACCACTCGAAAGTCAAAGTCAAGTCCTCATATTAACATATTAATAAAAAATATAATGAAAACAGAATGCAACAAGATGTCGTTATGTGTAGAATGTGAAGATATATGGCTCACAACATCCACAGTGATTATACTGTTTTCCAGCATATCTACGGTGGATTTTGTCTGCCATGCATGGTGTATTTCACCAAAACTAACAGCTATCTTCACAAAAATCTGTGGACATGCTGCACACAATGTATAGATCAACCAACCAGAGATTAGTATGTTCGGTTACATCTTGCTCTCAGTGATATCGTATGTAAATCGATCTGGGCTATTCAGCACTTGACAATTTATTCAGACGTTGCCCGCTGAAGAAACGTGATATATCTTTACAAGGTCACACTTTGTTCACGCCACAGCAGATATATGTCTTCGTCAACGGGTGGGAATATCACTTTGGCAGCGAATCGTGATGGCCGACAATGTCAATTTGGTGGTGAATCCTGATGGCTGATGCTGTCTTAGAGTCAGATCTTTGACAGCTTTGTTTGTGTGAACCGTGTGAAATGCACTGGAATTTGTACACTTATTGGTTTATTCCCCATGTTGTGTAATGCTGTATGGCTCATTACCCAGGTCATGTGAACATAACACATCCTGTGGTTCCGGCTAAAGGTATAGAAATGTAGGTATCACATATTACCACCAATCCAATCAAATTTTGATTATGACAATAACAAAATTGGAATATACAATAAAAATTAAGCCGACCAAATGGTTACAGCCAAATCCACACTGGCGTCTGAGGGTCAGACAATGTGTGAAATACAGACGTTTTTACTATACACAATATGGAATTAGTATATATTAGTATGATGTATTCTAATTGTACCGAGACGTATCCTGTCGCATTTCATACCAC
Source organism: Terebella lapidaria (assembly GCA_949152475.1). Taxonomy (NCBI): domain Eukaryota; kingdom Metazoa; phylum Annelida; class Polychaeta; order Terebellida; family Terebellidae; genus Terebella; species Terebella lapidaria. The sequence goes on from OX424558.1 coordinate 33,762,637, forward strand.
AATAGATACCATAAAATCAGTAGCCTTTTGGCTCGTGATTAGGTACTTATGCACTTGTCATGTATCTATTTCATCGGGTTTGTTTCGAATTTCTAAATTAGCTTCATAGGTTGTTGGGCAGTTGTATGCCATTTACATTAGGTTACAGTAGAAACAACTACAATTCACACACTGTCTGCCCCTGATGACACCAGTGTGTCTTTGGATAATCTAGTTGGTCGGGCTTTGTTTCCATTGTAAAATGTTGTATTTTATGTTTGTTATTCGCATAATCAAAACCTAGTTGAATTGGTGGTAATAGCTTGATACTTACACCCCCACGCGAACAAACAAATGACGTCCTTGAATATAGTTGAAGCTATCAGCCCTGAAATAAACCTTTGTCCCACCATTCTGAAGACTAACTCCATGTCATACGAGTAGTATACCCAACACTTGATCACCCATATTTGAGGCAAAAAAATGTACTCTTATTTCTCGTATTTTGTCCATTGGCGAAGGATGTTGATTTTGCCCCTTCGAACATCACTTGCAATAAATACGCACACGTAATAAAAAACCAAAACTGATTAACTCACTGATGCGTTTGTAATTCACTAACGAAAAAAGAAGGAATGAATTCCCATGGTACACATACATCAAGGACTACAACAGCGAGATAAATTGAACAAAATTAAGGTCTATTTCCAGTTATGCTTGAACGCCTGGTCACGTAAACCAATTTGTGTGTATATATGCTAATTATGTACCTGCACTTACAATCACTAATGCCCAATAAATATAAAACAGGACGAACAATACATACCCAAAGAACATCCTATTAGTACAATTGAACTGAGAACTATTTTTCGCGGATGTTTCATTAATGGGAAAACGAGACGAACTGAACAAACATTACCCTATTATTTCGCATAAAGTTTATGTCAGTCGAGCCTCATGTATGCACCAGGTATTGACTTATGTCTCATACCACCCATACACCACAATACCACTAAATCTTAATGATAACAATAGCAAACACAAAATACAAAATTTCGGAATAGAAACAAAGCCCACCAGATAGTCTGTCCAAAGACACATTGACGTCATCAGAGGCAGCCAGTGTGTGTACTCTGTAAACCTGATGTCATTAGAATGTCGTGTCGTTATTTTCGTAAACCGGTATTGAAAGACCGTCTCATGTTGCAGTTGTATTTGTACAGTAGACCATTGATATCCATGTGAATGATGAAATTTACCATAATTATGGTACACATATCTATAATGATCAACATATCCAAAGAGTTACATAATGATTATCACCATAATGACCATCAACACCTCCAAAGACTAGATTTGTGATAATAAAAAGTTGAACGGTGAACTAGTGTATTCGTTGGAAATATGATTATTGGATCGGAATATTGATTGAAGCCCCTCTGGGCCTATTGCTCAATATGTGAACAAACGCGTGAATTTTCAAATTTCACACTGAAAATGTCATCACATACAAATTCATAGAATTCATAGTTTATGTCTGAAATCTCATTGGCAAGAAACTGACGTACGAGACAAATCCAAACACATGGAATGGAAGGAAGTCACATACCATATACCAGTCACGTTTTCAGTTGTGGATGGGTTTATATTCTCCTGTAATCACTGATACAATTACCTTCACTAGGTGGCAGGAGGCTGGTCAATCATGTTACATAAATGACAGCTTAGACGTTAATAAGCAAGTTGATTGATAGTTATTATTGTATACTTGCGAGATATAATATGATTAATTATACATACATAACTCGTTGTTGGATGTACTATGCTGAGACAATAGCCCAAATCAGTTACTAATATATGTATCAACCTATTATTACCAACATAACCAGATTTTGATAACATAGTAAACCTAATATACGACATTGTCGGGATGAAAACAAAATCCGGACCAAACACCTTTAGATCCATGCATCGGTATCACATACTACCGATAAGTCTTTGATGATACACCAATTACTCAAAATATATCCATCAGCATAACAATAGCTGTATCTTGTATATGTTATAAATGCTGAGTTATTGAGTTTTTTGTGTATTTGCTTGGAGAATATGTTTCAACTCATGGTTAATTGTTTCTTTACACATTTGCACCCCAAACATCTGCATTTGCGTGAGGCAAGACCATTTGTCCGCCAATATTAAACTACTACACATCTTACCTGGGTGGTTCACTGCTTGCGTTGAGGATGATTTATGAGTCGCTGTGATAAGAATACTGACAATATTCAGTGACTTTGCAGAAAAGTGCTGTCAGAGCATTGCTTTTTTTCAGGCGGACTAATCTGGTAACGAGGTCGTTTAATCACGCTGACAGAGAGCTTGGTGAAATATTTGATTGATGAAATGTTGGAATTACTTTAAATATTCATAATATTCACAATATATCAAACGAAATTATACAATAATTCATGCACGTTGACAAAAACATTTCAAACTGGTCTATGGCGAGTAATGTGGCTAACAGTTACACGTGAAAATAAAGTTCTTGCACCCACCCGGCACGCAGCCTGCGTGCCGGGTGGGTGCAAGAACTTTATTATATATCAGAAGTCGCAATATTCGCGATAATAATATTAGAGGAACTCTCGACACGACATTTTATACTAAAAGCACACTTTCGATGCAAAGCACCGAAGGACAATACATTACTGTGGGCAAACATAGCACTTGCACTACGCCGTCGTTCCAGCCCCATGACTATACGGAAGGCATTGTTGTAAGCCACTTTGACGGAGTGTAGACAATGTCTTGACATGATACTCTCTTTGATTGAAAGCCCATGGTTCATGTGTTGTGCAGCAATTCCACTCCACGTGCAGTCTATAGACATGACGTATGTGATTTCGAATATATATTTTTAATAACCTTTATTTTAGAGATTCCCGTACATACCAAAAGACATAATAATGGGTTTCAACAATGAACTGGATTGCCATAATGTTATATCTTGGTTATCAATTATCAGGTATCTGATGTTATCATGAATAAATGCAGAAATAAATTGCATTTCACGTGAAATCACACCAAGCAGAACATTCTGATGGATAACCAGACAACAATTGGTGGTCAAGTGGTTTGTTAAGATAAAATGCATACCGTATATTCAGAAAACCTTATTTAAGAGTTCTGTGTCTGAGATCAAGCTGCGTATCCATCAGCACAAAACTCTTGTGGGTGAAACTTATAATTTACTCATTTAATTGCCTTGAACGAGTTCATGACGATAGCGTGGTAACTTGATTTTGTGCTCTGGATGAGTGTGAAAAGTTATCCCCACTCTATTGCAGAGTTTTCAGTGAAACATCAAACTCACTTATGCTCTCACAATATAGCAACCAGGGTTCTGCAGCATACTGACATTTCCTTCAAACACTTTCAGTAATTAGGTCAGGTGAATTGTAATTAATCCAAGTTGATTGTTAACCCTGGGATCAAGCTTAAGGTCACCCAAATTCACCAGATACAGCTTCGTAGATGCACATAATAATACAATAATACAAATGTCCATACATCTACTCACAATTTGATGTGGAAAGGACCTTGTTACATCCTATTAGATCAATTTCAAGGCCACCGAATAATGTTCATATGCCAATACTACAGAAAAGATAACTTTTAACTGCATATGTAATGACATATACGTGTTGTTTTCATTGCAATTGATGAGCTGTGATGTGATTTTAGCGCATAAGATGAGATGTGATACAAGATGTTCTATTGTGTTCTTATCACAATGCTTCCCTTCTTTCAGAAAAAAAAAAATCATTAGAGTTACTGCACATGTATCTCCATCTGCTTGATGAAACTAAACCTTGTTCATATCCCCAGGTGGGTCACAACTAGTTTGATCCTAATCAAGCATTTATTGATTAGAGCATTGATCATGCTAAGAATGAGATTGAGCACTCGAACTGATGGATTACTGGGCAACAATTGGTTGGACAATCCGACAGATAACTGTTTTGGATGGGCTTTTTATAGTGTTGCAGTACGCTGAGCCATCTTGGTGTTAATGCCTCTCGTGGACGGAGAGCTTTATCTGGTGGTATTTCAGGATACCACCAGATGGTGTGTCGTGCGCACGAACAAAGAATCACACTAAAACTATAATCACACCTTGCCAACAAGCCTGACTGAGACCAAGTAGGTTTTTGGGTAACTCAGCGCATTCAATGCTAGCGTAAAAACTAGCATAAAAACAGGGGGACACGTGCACCCTGCAAAGACTCAATGACGGCAGCCACTCGCTCAGCCAGACGCGGCACCGAGACGCTAGTCTGAGCCCCAGCCACGGACACGGTAGGGACGATGGACGACTGCAGGCATCGGTACTGGGAAGCTGGATGAATACCTGTGCTGTCCCGTTCTCGCACACTGTCTGATAATAGCATGGTCAGGAAATATCTACTTCTGACTTCTGAATACGTTGAAAAATGTTCTACCAAACAGATGATGTTTCTTATACCTGTTACGATATGTTAATTATGATGTATCATTGGTTTGAACTCAAGCGTCGATCATATTTCAGTCAGTTCTGGTCATATTGGATATTTACATTTCTGGTTGTTATAACATATGTGGATACTAGAGGATATGATTTGGATAATACCAACGAAGGTATCTACACAAAAAATGAAATTGAATTGCATTTTGTCACAATATTTTTATTTTCATATGAAACATGATTTTTTTTATTTCACTTTTCACAGAATTTAATGGTCATAATGATTATTGTTTTTATTCACGAGACCCACCATTGTGAAATAATGGTTTTAATTTTTTGTTTGAAATTTTCCATATGGCGTCTTATAGATGTGATCCTGAAATGCACGACACTGTGATAGCTAACACGAAGTTGGCAGACAGGCGGAAAGTGTTGATTGGACGATATTGCCAGAGCACTACCTACCACCAGCTAATGTCCAGTGGAGACAAACTAGAGGTGGAATTCATATCACACACCGGCACCTCCAGCGGAGCCAGGGGCTTCAACGCTATTTACTAGTTTATCAGGGGTAAGGAATTTCAATAAACTGTCCCAGCTGAGTGGGCTGGAGATCGAAGGTACTTGATATATCTCCACTGGTGTAATATTGATCTGCTAGCGATTTTGCAATACGTGTACTTGTTTGCTTGTATTATTACCTTCATTTCCGCAGATTTCGGAATACATACAGGAGAGCGTAATGCAGAAGATGGTGAGAGTCAAAGCCTAATTGCTTTTTAGGCTTAAATGATCACTGTTCTTTAATAAACATGTAAGCAGATTTTCAGCCTTATTTGCGTATTACACTGTTAGTTAGAATGTAACTACCATATCGTCAAAATCAATGTGCACATACTCTGTTATCTTGTATTAGATTTCATGTATAAAAATGTCAAAACGATGCTTTAGCGTTATTCAATTCCATGTTTTCGGCCACAGGTTGCCGCTTCTTTCTCCGCAGTTCTCGGCATTCAAATGGCACGTTCACCTCACCCAACTACCCTGGGACATAGCCCAGGAACACCGAGTGTTCCTACTTGTTCATCGGCCAGGAGGGGGAGTCGGTTCATATTACCTTTCCATTCTTGAAAATGAAGGTTCCAGTAACCTGTTGCAAGCAAGTGATGGAGTGATCACTATGAAAAGATTTTCATCGTCATGTATGCTATTCGTTATCATACACGTCTCCAATATATACATATTGCCCTTGTATTTCATTAAAGCATATTTCATTGAATGAAATGGCTCAAGCTCAATGGTTCAAGACTTTTTAAGCTAGTCTGGAAACTATGACGAAAAAAATCCCCATGACTGCAAAGGATACTGGATAACTGTTGAGTGGTTACAAAGTCCTAAAATGGTTTGAGTTTTTCCGACTAGTCTGAACCCTCAATGCCATCAACTGTTAGGTTCAAGGTCACCAATGAAGTCGGCATATAAGACTTTCCATTTGAATGTACCAATATCTAAACCCCGTCTGCAAGTATTCTAGAGGGGTCCCGTGATGATTCCAATGAATGCACTGAGGCAAACTTTTCCAAGAAAGTACTCATTCAAAGATAAAACTGTGGACGATGAATGATATTAATAATATATGGCACTAAACCTGGACGAGTTAGTACTTACAAAAATGGAGGTGATTCATGCCGGTAAGCTATTAGGTATCATGATATTTCCAAGCCTGAAGGTGGTTTAAACCCCCAGCCCACAACCCCTCCCACAGATGTGCCCAGTACACATGTATATAATCTAGCACAATGTTCACTCAATTGATTCGGTCCGATATACATGTCTTTATATAGTACAATACCCTGATTTTTCTAACTCGTTTACACTGTTTTTCGCTATTTTTGCGATGATAGATGGTATCTTTCTATAACTTAGCATTCCTCACCTGGGAGTCAAACTGCAATTTTCTATCGAATTTCAGACTTCTATCGCGAAAATTGAAAAAGTTGGCGATCTACCTCAATCCATGGTTGAATTTCTGGATCCTCGTCTGATTTTGTGTATTTGGTTGCTTTTGTAGCAGTACAATCTCCCGAAACGACATGTCTCTATAGAATACATCCCAATGTGTATTCTGGTCCGATATTACAGTAATACTCCGAGTCCTGGTTGATGTAAACAGGACCAAATTCCTCGAATATGCTCAGATTCTCGAGACCCCGTTTTCGACTAAAATTTAACACTGGGGTAGATAGCTAAACTTCTTCAATTTTTGCGATGGAAGTCTTAAGTTCGTTAGAGGATTGCCGTTTGCCGTCCAGGTGAAGTATGCCAATTCATAGAACAATAATATTTAGCATCGTGAAAATATCGTCAAAAACCGGTGTAAACAAATTAGAGAAATCAGACTATATATTTGCATCACTTCCATTGTCAGGTGTGATTTTACCACTCTGATCGAGTTTTCAAACTATGATGTCCCGGACGGGAAGATACAAAGGTTCTGCGGTCGCAGTAGAAAACGAGCAGCGAGATACGTTAAAAGTTTGATGGATCTTTCTTCCGACTAACATTCAAGTCCAATGTCATATTTTCAATGAGCATTTGATGTATTTTGCTTCTCAATAATAATGAATATCTACTTGTGAAAAATACGGATATCTGATACAGAATCTGTACAGAAAATATTTAAAGTACATTCCTAAAGCTGAGTAGTCTCATGTGAGTTACAGAGAGAGACACTTGATGATGACCTATATTTCTATCAAGAATCCTCAGAAAGGGATCTTCAGCACTCTGCTGGATCATCGATGAATATTTAAATTGATACTACAGACATACTTTTCAAAGGATTTGTTCATGAAATAAACTGTAATGAGCATGTGCGATTGTGGGCGATATCATAGACATAAATCCGACTGTGATGACCGCATTTATCCAGTAATAAATTATATTTAGGACTAACATTTGTAAGTTGCATATTAGCACATCAGAAAGAGCAACGGGCTGTTCAAATGTATGCATCGACCTACCACCACTAATTATAATATCATACAGTTGTGATCATACTAAAAGAAAACACCTGAAATGACTTTCGCAACAGAAAAAAAACTCACACCACATTATACATGCTGAGAAACAATTTGAGTGCAACAAAAACAACATGACTTATTTTGGAAATTTGAGCCAGTCAGCTGGACAATAGGTGTGTATTGCCAGAATGGTCTCGGACATTATTTGTAGCCACAGAATAGTGTGTCAATGTGGTGTTCATGAAAATACAAGTTACTGCTACGACTTGGACTGATGCCTAACACCGGACTGCTTTCGTGTCTTCTGGCAGAGTAAATTACGAGAGGGGTAAACTTGCGTAAATCGAGACACAAATGTCCGAATTCGTTAGTACCAGTGCACGCTTTGTTTCACTATATGGTCGCTGCAGGGACCGTTGAGTAATTGATAGTCTCTTGTGTAAATTCACCAGGCTACTATAGACTGTACAATACATCTACGAAGATTCACATTTTCCTCCAGAACTTGCGCATATTTCATGATTTCACAAGATTTCATTAAGTAAATTGTGTTCAGGGGCGCCGGAACCACCGTTCCTCGTTGCCCTTTTGTTGGAGGGGCAGCATAGGCTCATCAAGCAGAGTATATTATATTGTGATAAATGGTTTTGGATCAGTAAAATATTTCAGTTAATACCCGGCTGACTCATACCTGCAGTCAAAGTGTGATACTAGTAGTTAGGATAATGAATAATATTTAATAAACAAGAACACACGTCTGTGAACAAGCGCACGGGGGCTACTACATACACATTTACGTTTATTTCATGATTTACGATTAATTATTATGAGAACAATGGCTTTTTGATGAAAGATCCCGCCCTTCAAATTTGCTTCCGGCGCTCCTGATTATGTTGTATAGTAGTATGATCAAGGGTGGTGAATTCCATGACAGTGATCTGTGATTGATCTGCTTGATTTCACTCTCGATACAACTTGAATGTTGAAAGGGCGTTAAAATGTATGTAGTCCAGTATTGGGATTAATAGGCGCCTACTTATATAGTATAGAGGTTGTCAACGCTAATATTGGGAACTGCATGAAGTGTACCGACCAATCCGCGGCCAATTGTACTGAGAAGATCGATATCTTGTAATATCACCAGATACCAGCAATAATTGGAAGAACGTAATAATGGCATGCATGTATATTCATTCGACTGCTAAGCTGTACATGAGTGGGATAATTTGTCAGTTCCGCTACCAATACGTTGAATGTATTCCACATCTTATGGATCAATCATGCACACAGTCCTTGATGCAGTACATCATAACAAACTTTGGACCATTATGCTAACTACCATAATCAGGTCTCATGTTCATAACATTTAGTCAGGTATTGATACTAGTAGCAGCCTCCCAGAATATAGAAGGTTGTCTCTCATCTATCACTATATCTCTCACTCTTAACTTAAAGAAAGGTTGAAAAATCTCATATTACAATGCTTTTTCAATAAAAATGGGAAAAGACGTTATAAGTACCTAGAAGTTAATTATAAATCTGTTTATTTCGTTCAAGAACATTCAGCATCAGACACTAAATATACTGAAACCGATGTTGTTGGTATGCTGGAATTTCTAATCGACAACATTTTCGTAGAGTTTGATGGTGAAATATTCCAACAAAGTATTGGAATTCTAATGGGGACTCATTGTGCTCCATTGTTGGCAGATTTGTTTTTATATTCATACGGAGTTCATACAATCGCTTCTGAAGAGAGGAGAAAAGAAACTAGCCAGTTCATTCAATTTTACATACAGATACATTGACGATGTATTGTCATTGAACAATCCAAAGTTCAGTGATTATTTACATCTTATCCGGATATCCGGATGAACTGGAAATTAACGGCACCACGGTCTCCTTCAAGTCTGCAGCATATCTTGACCTATACCTCGAAATAGACAAAAATGACAATCTATGTACCAGATTATATGACAAACGTGATGATTTCAAATTTCCCATCGTAAATTTCCCAGTACTGAGTAGTAACATACCAGTAGCTCCTGCGTATGGCGCCTATGTGTCTCAACTCATTCGATATGCTAGAGTATGTTCCGATTACCAAGATTTTTCAGCCAGAGCCAAAATGCTAACTGATAAGTTATTAAAGCAGGGCTATTCGAGACCTAGATTGCAGTCGACCTTTAAATGTTTTATGATCGTCATCAGGAATTAATAGAACATTTTGGTCTGTCTGTAACTCAGATGATGGGAGATATTATCACATCATGTTGATTGGTACTTTTAGAGTCGTTATTATAACCTAACTATGTCCTTCATCTCGATGGCATTTATTTTGGATATCACAGTGGGCGTCGCGTTGATATCACAGAGGCAAGAAAAGCTTACTCTTACTGGTACACCTGATCTCACATTTGGCTTCGCCGGATGTCTGTGATATTCAAATTGCTCGGACCTTGATCACCAATTTTGAATTTTTGTCCAACCTTAACATACCGATTGTGTAAATTTTGTCCATGGATTTTGAGTTTAGTCTTGCGGATTGTTTGGTGTTTGGTATCATACTCGTCTTATCACCGTCACTACTAAGCGAGATGAATAGACAAATTCTCTTCTGGAATAAACCACAAATGAATTAATTGTCTCTCATTTATCACCGTCACTACTAAGCGAGATGAATAGACAAACTCTCTTCTAGAATAAACCACAAATGAATTAATCAAGTTAAAATCATCGATTATCTACTGGCTGATTTTTTATAACCATTTTCGAAAACATTTTTTTTAACTTTGACTCAGAACACAAAACTCGAATACATGTGCCGAACAAAATCAACAGGGAAGGCTAACAATGTTCTGTATATTACATACAAAACATTGTTATCCTTCCAGAATGCAGCAACTAATTGAATGTTAAGGAAATAATGTTTGTGCGTTATAAATCCTCTGGAAATAAATGATATTTATGAAATTATCTAATTATTGGGCAATTAAGTGTTCAACTTTGTACATACTGGTCAATAGAGTGACAATGATTGATGAGAACCCCATAGCATACAATAGCAAACGCTTACAACATGTATGTGTGTGTGGAGACTTCTGTGTTTATTGGCATCAAATAATGCGAGATTACATTCGAATAAAATAGACATCTAAATATCACTCAGCAACACCAGTAACAAACATCATGAACAATAATGTGATGTTCCTATCTCTTCATTATCCACCACACACAACAGTCATCACACCAAGCTGTATTCAATTTAATGTGATGGCTCTAGTCCTGAAAATTCATGAAAGGCAGAAATTGCATTGAATAGTACATCACCTTCTCAACTAACGATAATAACTCGCCTATCGGACTCTGAAAATGTGCAATGGCTACATAACTATTTAGTATCTGTTATCGTATAGGTCATTAGTATATCGCCATTAGTTGCACAGTTCAGAGTGAACTATAAATAATAGTAATTGTCGCACAATAAACTTCGAATGCAATGTGACAATGTTCTTAAGACGCCGAAGGCGTGGAGGACAGTCAGTGTCACCTCTCTGGAGACTGTTATCAAGGGAAGTCACATAACGTCTGCCAGTCACGTTTTAAGTTGTAGATGGGTTTATGTTTTCCTGTCATCACTAATGTTATCACCCTCATTAGGTTGCAGGAGGTTGGTCGATCATGTTACATAATTGACATCTTGGACGTTAATAGGCAAGGCAACAGACAAGTTGATCTATTGGTATAATTATATAGTTATCAGTACTAATGCGATCGATGATAGAGACACGAATGATTTTGCTGCTCACTTTATGTATGCATGTAACTATTATCACAAATACAACCAGATTGTGGGTATAATAGTAAACCTACATTGTTCTGCTACTTGTAAACTACATTGTTGGAATAAAAACAGCCAGACCAAACACCAGTACATCCCTGCATCCGTGTCACATACTGCCCAGAAGTCTTAGATGATACACCAACAACTCAGAGAACACTCAACACCATAACACCATAACGATAGCTGTATCTTATATATCATAGAAATGCTAAGCTATAGAAAGTGTCTTCATTTGCTTAAAAAAAATATGACTCAAATCATGGTAGAATGTTTTCTTACGCATCTAAGCAGTAGCCCAACTTTTGTGCGATGCAAGACCATTTGTAAACCGACATTAAAAAACATTTGTTTACATTTGTAAACTTGACAGCTACTACTGCACACATGTCTTACATCGGTAGTTCACTGCTTGCGTTGAGGATGATTTACGAGTTGGTGAGATGAGAATACCGATGACATTTTGTGGTTTTGCAGGAAAGTGACTAATCTGCTGACGAGTTCATTTAACATGCTGAAAAGAAGAGCTTGGAAAGGTTGTTCACTCAGGATATGTTGGTGGAATATGTGATCGGTGACATGTTTTGAACTACTTAAATATTTAAAACATTCGCAACATATCGAAATAGGTTGTACAATGACTTATACACTTTGCCAATAGCATATTAGACTGGTCTGAGTCAATAATGTGGCTAATTTGTCCCCTTACATTGACTCATACAGACAGGTCGGCTACACTCATATCATACAATGAAGCTACTTACATAAATGTTCCCGTGAGAATAAAAGCTTCCCATGGCGGCTGAATACATCAGAGGCATGATGCTTCCTTTGATCAAATGCTCATTGTATAATGGTTTATGTTTATTGCATCGATTACATGTCCATGTAGAGCCTATAAGCATGATGTGTGTGTTGTCGAGAATTGCATCTCCTGGTCTGGGTTGCTATCATGCAATTCTTAGGCTTCCGGTTCTCTCTGAAAATGTATATAGTCATGTTCAATGGAAATTGCATTGGGTCACACCATGCCGAACATACATCCTTATGCATCACAAGAAAGCAATTCTTGGGAAATCCGTTTTACAGTAATCTTCATAATAATTAACATTACACATGTATATGGTCAGGTCGTGATCACGGAGTATCCACAAAATAAACCAAATCTATCACACATTCTTTGGTGTGTGTGGATTGTCTTCAGTATCACATATGAGGTGCCGCGATAGCTGCTTGGGAAATGTTGTATGTCCGTGGTGGAGAAAGACTATGTTTACCGGTTAGCTCAGTTCGTAAGTGGGCTGACTTCTCACCAATGCAGTCGGTTTGGGCGCGGGTTCGATCCCTGGCCTCGGCAGTATGTGAGGTGGTATGTGGTCGCCAAACCGGGCAAGTGGGTTTTCACCAGGTTCTCTGGTTTCCTCCCACATTAATGACCACCCTTACGCCAAGATCCGAGCCAACAAGAGATGTTAATATAAGCTGATGCTTGTTCATCAATTGTTGTAAAATAAATAAAGTTTAAATTATTCTGTTTACTCAATGGCATGCTCTTGACATTTGTTCAAGTGAATGAAGGGCAACGAGGTAATTTAATTATAAGTGTCGCTATCTTGTGCTAAGTTCGCCAAAAACATATTATCCCTGGTTGGTGACATGTAGCAGTTTTTCGGTTATCCAATATAATTGCCACTTCCTAAAACTATATGAATTTCGCCCGCTCAAATCATGGTTGAATGTTTTCGTACGATCCCAAGCAGTAGCCCAATTTTTGTGCGAGGCAAGAGTATTTGTAAACCGACATTAAACCTTGACAGCTACAACACACATCCTACACCCGTAGTTCACTGCTTGCGTTGAGGATGATTTACGAGTCGGTGAGATGAGAATACCGATGACATTTTGTGATATTGCAGGAAAGTGTGGGCAGAGAACTGTTTTATTTCAAACAGACTAATCTGTTGACGAGTTCATTTAACATGCTGAAAAGAAGGGCTTGAAAAGGTTTGCTCATGATATGTACTAATTGGTGAAATATTTGCTTGGTGATATGTTTGAATTACTGAAATATTTAAAATACAATATATCCAAATAGGTTGTACAATGATTTACACACTTTGACAATAGCACATTAGACTGGTCTGTGGCAATAATGTGGCTAATTTTTCTCCTCATATTGAGTGATACGGACAGATCGGCAACACTCATATAATACAATGAAGCTACTTACATAAATGTTCGCGTGAGAATAAAAGCTTCCCATAGCGACTGAATACATCAGAGGCATGGTGCTCTCTTTGAGTAAAAGCTCATTGTAGCATGGTTTATGTATATTGCATCAATTACATGTCCATGTAGAGTCTATAAGCATGATGTATGTGTTGTTGAGTATTGTATCTCCGGGTCTGGGTTGCTATCATGCAATTCTTGGGCGTTCCGGTTTTCTCCATGGTGGAAACAGACCATGATTACTCAGTGATAACCCCTTGAAATTTGTTCAAGCGAATGAAAGGTACCAGGGTAATTTAATTATAACTGTCGTTATCTGGTGCTAAGTTCGCCAGAAACATACCCCTGTTTGGTGACATGTAGCTGTTTTTCGGCTATCCAATCTAATTGTCACTTCCTAAAAACTATATGTCTTTCGCCCGTTCATGATTGGGCTTTAACCCCCTAGATATGGAGTAAAAATACGTGCAACGATGACATAATTGTCTAATAACATTCATCTCAACGCATCATCAGCCGCAGTATTACTGAGGCTGACATAAGTATAAGATTTTATTACACGTGTTTTGTGTTAAAATTCACGCATTCAACTGAATATTGTGGTGGTATTTTTGTAGTCAATCTAGTCTCTAAACCACATTGACATAACGAAGAATGATGTTTGGATTACATGTAATATGCGAGCATCAGTTAAGTTATGGATGACTGGACATCATTGAAACGTTGAAGATACTGAAAAATAAGAAGGACCATTGTCATACTGATCGTTGTAAGATGTTTACAATGAAGACATTCGCTTCTGTCCTGGTGTGGATAACGTCCTGACCTTGTCTGATATATCGTGTTGCGTAACAAGATAATGTCCAAGTAACTCTCCCGAATGGTCGCTATCAAATTACGGAACTACTTGTCGACAGACTCGTGTATCCATCAGTGTTTTCTCTGGTGGATAAAGCGTATAGTTTACTCATTCAAATACCTCAAACGAATTCATGACAATAGCGTGGCAACTTGATTTTTTTGCTGTGAGAGTGTACGTGAAAAGTAATGCTCAGTCTATTGCAGAGTTTTCAATGTAATATCAATCTCACTTTTGGCTTTCACAACATAGCAACGAGGGTTTTGCAGCTTACCGGCAATTCGGTCCAGTTGCCTTCAAATACTCAGTATATTTGGAAGTCAAGTGGGATGTCATAAGAAGCATATATACACAAACCATATTTAGAGTTATGTATCTCAATTACTAAATTTTTACTAAGGTTTAAGGTCCCCAAAACTCACCAGACACAGCTTGGTGAATGCATACAATAATACATTTAGGTGTCCATAAATTCATTCACGAGGTCTTGATTCTGACCTCCTATTTAATCAATTTTAAGGTCACCAAATGAGGTTCATATGCTAATACTACAGAAAAGGGAACTATTTTAACTGCATTATGTAAGGACGCATTCATCTCGTCTTCATCCGCATCGAGTGCAAGTGGTGAGGTGTGGTGCAATATGTTTTATTGTGTTCATATCACAATGCGTCCTTTCTTAGTTCAGAAAAGAATTCGTTGGGAGTTTCTGCACATGTATCTTCATCTACTTGATAAAACTAAACCTTGTTCACATCCCCAGGTGGATCACAACTAGTTCGACCTCGAGTCAAGCTCTGAGCGATAACAGAGGTATTGATCATTCTAAGAGCGGGCATGAACACTCAAACTGATGGATCATCCAGAAACAACCGGTGGAAAATCCAAGAGGTAATCATTTCAAATACGCGTTTCTTCATCACGCCATGTTGTTGTTTTTTCTTTGTTTCTCGTCAACTTTTTTTTCACAAAGTACCAGCCAGCCAGGAATAAAAAAACAAGCACAGAAAAAAATAACACGGACGTTTATTATCACAATAACATATTAATTCACGAAGTAACTCATTTTACAAACATGTAAAATAAATGGTATTTGATCATTTGCTAAGCTATTAAGTAGTTTAGTGACACATAACAGAGGGGAGAACAGCAAAACAGAAAACAGTCACAATCGTTATCGATGTTCAGTGTTTCGTGGGATAAAAAAACAGTGTTTTTCGGAGAAAATAATTGTGTGTTGTTTTCTCCAAATAATTGTTGTTTTCACCCGCCCGCTAACTGGAAACAAATAAAAACAACAACAACATGGCTTTAGTGTAGCTCTGAGCCGCTTGGTTTATTGTTAACAAGGACATTTCAGTGTCAAACTGTTATGCACAAATATTTTTAACGACCATTTGATGAATGTTGGCTCTTGAATAAACAACGAATATATAATTTCGAAGTCTATTTTATATGGAAATTTGTTACTGCATTTGTACAGAAATCCGAAATCTAAATCACATTTTAGCTGAGTAGTCTAATACAAGTAAGTTATAGAGAGCACCGTCACGATTTTTCATATTTCCAGGAACCCTTGAAATGGACTCGTCCAGAAAATTTCAACTGTATGTCCGATAAATATTTCAACTGGTTTCACAAACAGACTTTTCGAGGGTTTCGTGTATCAAAAAAGAAACTGAGCACATGCGACTGATTGCGATATCAGCATTGACACGAGCATGATATGAATATTCATGAAAATTGCAATGTGATCTTTAGCGAGGTCCATGTGACAACATTCATCCAGTATTAACTTATATTTGGAACAAACAGTTGTAAGTTTCGTGTCAGAACATATGACTTGTCACCACTATATATAGTATCATGTAGTTGTGAAAATGATAGAAGATGCCTTTGCAACAGAAACACAACGAATTCTGCTTCTCACAATGGCACAAATTCACTGCAACAAAACCAACATAAATAGTTTGGGAATTTGAAAAAAAATTGTATTGCGAGAATGGTTCCAGATATTATTTCTAGCATCGCAAAAATGTTCTATTGCTGGGTCGATGGTGCTATGCTAGTGCCAGCTACACGTTGAACTGGTGCCTAACAAAGGACTGCTTCCATGTCAACTCATCTGTCCTTAGATTGTGATAGTAATCTCTTCTGTCAGTGTTATGGTAAGCTATCGATGGACTTGGGGAGTTCCCATCAACATGTATTACAGGACGTTCACGTGTTGAAGTTGAGGCAGGTCCACGCTGATGATTCTCGAGATTGGCAGAGTAAATCACGAGAGGCGTAAACTTGAGTAAACGATGACACAACTGTCCGAATTCGTTAGTACTAGAGCATGAGTTGTTTCCTAATATATTCTCTGCAGGGTGCTGTCGAGTACATGTTGCAAATGATAATCTCATGTATGAATTTATCAGGTTAGGTTCTCTGTCATGGATCTCCCTAAGACTGTGAATTGCGTCATTCTACCATTGAATACATTTCACTCTTGAAATCGGACTTTTACATTTTTTTGACTAGGGCTTCAATGACTACAAAATTTCGTGACCGGTTACTCGCTAGTTTGTAAATAAACCGTAACCTCTTACTCGTCCAAAAATATAGAGCTTAATATTGTTCAAAATAACACCAATTTTTTTCGCAGTTCACATATTATCAAATTTCCGTGTCAAAAAACGGGTCAAATTCGCGCCTAAAACTCGACATTAGAAGTCATTTTCACGTGAAAATATGCCATATTATGATGAATAAACACTCTATTTGGATCGGAGAGTGAAGAATCACTTCAATTCTGTGCGTTTAGGTGGAAATTTGACTGAAGTGAAGTGTTTGAGGCTGAAATACGAGGTTGCAAAATACGTTCACGATTAACCAGTTACAAAACCTATAATAGTGTACACTCTGTAACCGAACCGTAGATGGCTAGCTATGTACTTGTTGAAGCCCTACCTTGGACCTAATTTTTTAATTTAGAAGTAACATGATAATAGAGTAATATAAGTTACAAAATGGAATCAATAGTAGTGTGAATGCTTGACAATGACTCGTGATTAGTTTCGTGATTAAAACGATTTGAATGTTGAGAGAGCGATAAGCCTGTGCAGTACAGTCTTCACATCTAATATACGCATATATTGCCAGAGATTGTCAATGATAATATGGAAAACTGCGTGAAGTGTACTGACCAATCTGTAATTGCAGCATCACTAAATACCAGCAATATTTGGATGAACACGAATACACATGGAATAATCCCATGCATGTATATGCAAACGAACTGGACGTAATGCAAATGACCTGCTTAAGCAATGCATGCTAATCTGCACAAGAGTGCGATAATTTGTCCTTTCTATTATCAATTGGTGGTAATAATTGCTCAGCTTATGGACCCATCATGCATGCAATCCTTGAGGCAGTACATTTTAACAAACCTTGGACCGTTCTGATTGATCAGGTTTAATGGGCATAACATGTATTGATACTAGAGGCAGCCAGAATATAGACGGCGGCGATAGCTCATCTGCCACCAACACTATAAAACAAGATGGATAGACAAATGCTCTGTTGGGATAAACTACATAGATGAGTTGATCAAGTCATGGACATTGTGTATATGCACCCACCACGCGTGTTCTGTTTAGAACATAGGTTTTGCGCTGTCAATTCCAAATTTCATCACCAAAAGGCCCTTAGCAAACGCATGGTGCATGGCCTTGTATTTTTATTGCAAAAGTGCTGTATATAATGTTAGTTGTCAGTATCATCATCACATCTGGTTGTGTTGTTTATAATAAGTTGATATTTACAAAGAAAGAGAACTTTCAAATGAAGGGAAGCATTTTAAGAAAATGTTTTCTTAAAATTGAGAATGAAAAAAACTTCAGCCATGTGAATGTGAATACACAACGAATTTACTGAATGTGTTGGTACCGAAGGAACTGCAGCAAAATTATAAATATCGAAGAGACAAAACTGGGTTGCAGCGATCGTCAATCGACAAAATCATTACTTTGCATTGTGTATTTACATATTGCATTCTCAAACATGTCCATAGTTATCATACACTATTAAATAAGGGATATTTCGACAACATTGGTCCAAATGCTGGTGTCAATTTCGTTTTCGTGGATGATGATGATACCCCAATGCATTGGTTTGTATTGCTAGTGATTACCTCGAACATGAAACAATACAGAGAATGGCATGGCCTGCATGTTCCCCTGGCGTAGGAAATTTGTGGGATCAACTCAGCAGAATTGTTCCGAGATGACCGAAACCTCCAGTCAACCAGATAGGGCTTCCGAAGGCTCTACAGGAAGAGTAGATCAGCAGATAAAAGTTGTCAAACTGTTTCCACTCACGCGGTGGTCACACCAGTTATTGACTTGTTGAGTTGGCCCATTTTATCGTGTTTTCATTGCTTTAACATCGCTATGTTTGGATATTCCCCTTGAAATTAGTGCGAAATGAAATCACTATGGCTATTGGAATGCCGTTCACGAGTTGGACTGGAAATTAAAAAAAGACAGTTCCCCAACAATAATTACTAATCACTGCTAATCATCCAAAGGAATATATTCCCTAACTTTTTTTAGTATAATATGTACTAATCAGCTACCTCCGATATTTAAATTGTCATGATCGTTCCTCTGGCTTCTCTGTTGAGCTGATATGCAGGTATCAATATTCAATTTGTATGTGGAAAATCAAGGTCAAGGTCATGTTGAAGAACTACCGGTTGTATATCATCGGATATGTGCCAACCAACTCATTCATGACAAATTTCAGTAACAAAATATTTTACCTCAAACTCCTAGAACATGATATTTGAACAATCATTCCAAATAAAACCAAGAGGCAATATTCACTGCCAACTCATTGTGAGTCTTTCAGAATGACTGCCCAAGAAACTAGTTTGCATCCGGCTATTCCGTTCTGCCTGTTCCGGTCTGTACTTAGATGTAGCAGCTCTGCATTTTAATGACCCACTTTGAAGACTTCGGCGATAAACAAATATACAAATACAGTTGATGAAAATGCCATGGAACAAAACATTCAATAATTTCAATATACCTGAACAGTTCATCAATGTCGAGTCCTTTCTTCTATTAGCACGAGCCTACATTCCGTTGTAATACCAATAATGTATGGAAGACCCATAGATTTCACTAGCCAAGGCTTAAAGCGTGTGTGTTTGGGTGTGAAAAGAGCATCATGGAAGGAGAACCTCATATACTAGGAATATTTGTGCAATTTTGCGAAATGAGCCCCTAAGTTAGCAAAAGAGTGCCCCTAAACCAAACTGTTGGTCTACACCATGGTTAGGGGCTTTATCAAACTACAGAGTGGTCAGTGCGGTTCACGCCGTTTTCTGTATTATCGTTGATAACATTCATACCATATGTATGTATTAGGTACATAAACATTGAGCAACAAAAGTGTATGGACCTTTGAACATTCAAATCGTTCCTGCAACAAAAATAAGCACACCAATCGCGAGTAATTGTCCAATATCAATACTACCACTTATTATACCATTTTGCAGCACATTTCTCTGTAAAAAAATGTTATATCCAAGGAGTGCGAAAGTGTTGGTTCAGGAGTGAAGTGTACCTTGGTAGATGTAGTCTGCAGTTTGGGGAAGAGAAGACCATGCCGGGGAACATAACCTGGTGAATTTATGCATGAGACTATTCATTGAAAGATGTACGCCTACTCGGAAGTTAACATGTGGAACACAAAGAAATATAGCATGTGCTAATGAGTATAGACATTCTGTCTCATTTCACCAAAGTTCACGTCTCCATCGATTCACTCAGACAACAATGCAAAGCATACGTGTGCCCACGTTTCATCTTCCAACACGCAAACGCCATCGTGTAACACATGTGAATGAGGACTCTGTAAGACTAACGGTAGCTTACCATAACAGTGACAGAAGAGATAACAATTAAGAAAAACAGACGATATAACATGAAAGCAGTTCTATTTTGGCATCATTCTAACTCATAACTACTGGTGTAGCACACAATATGGACACATCATAGAATATCCCACGACGTTAGAAAAAGAGTTTGGTCACACTCAATGTGTGTCGCACTCAATATAATCAAAATGTATCTCGTTTTAAGTGTTGTTGTTGCCAAATTTAATCATTTCAGGTGTTATATTTTAGTATTATCACAATCGCATTTTGGATTAAGAATTACGAACATTATGCTCAAATATTCATTGAAGAAGCCAACGTACATCAAATGTTCGTTAAAGATATTTGTGCATAGGTATAATGCTCTCGTCAACAATAAAGTGGGAAAGAGGACATTTATACTGTCTATATTATATTAACATATTATAACATGTCACTGCGACACAGAGTGCTATTCACAAACATAGAACAAATATCAGTAACGCAAATAGGGACATACGCGGTTGACAACGACTACTGTCACTGAACGCCAATGAAACACTTTCATCATCAGCTGAAAAAACATAATCCGTCGCCTGTTTTCATCCGGACATCAGGGAAAATATGCGTGACATATCGGCGCCATTGGACTTGAATGTGAGTCGGACGAAAAACCCATCAGATTTGATCTTGCACCTCGTTCTCTACTGCTATCGCAAAATCTTTGCATTTTCCTGTTAAGGATATAGATACAGACATATTATATTGGTGTTTTAAAATTTATTTATTACGGACCAAATCAAAACGAGTGAACATCGAGTCCAAGGAGTATGAATTGACCCCCCCCCCCCCCCCCCGTGCTATCTTGTCTGTGTACTGGACACAATTTGCAGTTAAACAACCTTCACGCTTGTAAATTATTACACCCCAGCTTTTAAATGACATCAACTATTCATGAGACATGCCTTTGGTCAAATATCCTATCAGCACGAATCATCTCGATTCTTGAAAATACTAACACGTTAAGCTTTAAGTTCCATCAATTATGTCAACATCGTCCACATTTTCATGTTCAAATGGTTATTTTCTCACTTTGGATATGTTGCCCGAATTCATCCACTATAATCACCATGGGACCCCTTGTGATGCGTATTGGCTCCATTATTCTTAATTCCTGGTCTATATATGGCGGTCATTTACATGTAGGTGGAAATCATGTATTATTCACCATGATATATCTGGGAATTCAAATTGTTGAATCGGTTCACATAGAACTCTTGAGAGTGGAGCTTAGGTATTTGTATATACAAATAGGAAGTCATATCAGATTAAACATTTGATAGGCCCTAAAGGTTCAAATAGCACTTTTAGACAAATAAAAACATTTTGGGATTTTGTCGGCTCATCAGTAATCCAATAACCTTTACAGCCCCGGAAACTTTTTTTTATTACATCATAGCTCGATTTGTTTCTCATGCATGTAAAAGAGCATGAAAAACCAACTTTCAGAACCTCAATGGAAATGAAAAAAAAATGGGACAAGTCGATTTCTGCGAGCTGACAGATCTCAAACATCAGGGAACAATAAACCCCGGTAGCGTCCAGTCTAGACATCGAGAAATTAAACGACTCGACGCCGGATGATGTGACATGCACAGCTGACTTACTTCGGGGGCATTCCCTCGACGTCGAGGTATGGAAAAGTGATGTGGGCCGTCTCCCTCCTGGCCGATGAACAAGTAGAAGCACTCGTTGTTCCTGGGGCAAGTCCCTGGGTAATTATGTGAGGTGAACATGCCATTTGAATGCCGAGAGCTATGGAAAAAGAATCGCGGCCGCAACCTGTGGCCGCTAACGAGGGACATGAAATATGCAAAAACAGTTGTTTTGAAAGTTGTTTTTATACGTCAAATTCACGAGTAATTCGCGGTGTAGGAAGCACATTGTCCAAGTAAATAATGCTATGAAAACGAGTAGTGGTATGCCTATACACAGAAATCTGGCTGTATTGTGAAGTCATTCGATTGCAAATGAATATTTATGGGCAAGGGCTAGAAAAAGTTATTATTTCATCACAAGTCAGATATCACCACATTTTAATCTGCGACATGTGTATTGAAAAACGGATGTCCGCTACAGAAACACATACCTACTGTTGACTGTTGCTTGAAACCAAGCCAATTAGGCTTCAACTCTTACTGTCTTCTGCATTACGTCCCCTTGTATGCATTCCAAAATCTGCAGAAATTTGGGAATTAACATAATCAATCATGAGTACACATACTCCAGACTTACTACAACGTCAATATTACACAGATGGGGATATATCATTTACTTTCGATAAAAGTGAAGTCCGCATGGCCAGTTAAATGAATTTCCTTACTCCAGATAAATTTGCAAGTAGGGTTGAAGCCGCTGGCTCCGCTGGAGGTGCCGGTGTGTGATATGAATTCCACCTCTATTGTAAGAAATCTCAACTGGATTTACAACTATATTCCCTATATTCAGAAGTCACATAGGGTTGCCAACAGATTTATTATTTCTACCTAACTACCTTCCACGTGGAGAATGAAACGGCGTTGTAATGAGAAATAGATGTTTCCTGACCATGCCATTATCGTAAAGTTTGTGAGGACAGGACGGCACAGGTATTTATCCATCTTCCCAGCACCAATGCCCACAGTCGTCCATCGTCCCTACCATGTCCCTGGCTGGGTCTCAGACTAGCGAGTTATTGCCTAGGTGCCACGTTTGGTCACTGTATGGTGCAGGGAGCAGGAAATTCCAGAGTAATCACTAGGTGTTCACGATACCATTCAAAGCTGTCCAAATAACCTGCATGGTCATCCGTTCAGTCTGGTAGTCCTCCAATATTGGCAAGGTGTGATTATAGTTTAGCCGGATTCTCTGTTCCTGCACACTACGCATTTTATTATAATTTGCTTACCTAGCATTCTCGCGAAACACCACCAGCTAAAGCTGTCTATCCGCGAAAGGCATTAACACCAAGACGGCTCAGCACGGAGCATCAAGTTGCCACGCTGTTGTCATGAACTCGTTCGAGGCATGTGAATGAGTAAATTATACGCTTTATCCACCAGAGATTTATACTGATGGATACGCGAATCTGTCGATAAGTGGTCCCGCAATTTGATAGCGACCATTCGGGAGAGTTTCTCTTGTTACGCAACACGATATATTATCTTGTTACGCAACACGATATATCAGACAAGGTCAGGACGTTATCCACACTAAGACAGTGGCGAATGTCTTCATTGTAAACATGTTACAACGATCAGTTTGACAATGGTTATTGTCATCTTTCAGTATCTTCAACGTTTCAAAGAATTTCAATGACGTCCAATCATTCTTGTCTAGCTGACCCTTGCATATTACATCCGAACATCATTCCTGATATGTCAAATATCATTCAGTGACTAGATTGTGGCTCAAGTAACATACCACAACAATATTCAGTTCAGTGCGTGACTTTTAATACTATCAACAAGGATCCTTTCTGTAAACGTGTAACAAAAATCATACTTATATCAGCCTCAATTATTCTGCATTGTATGATAGCACTTCGTGTATTATAATGAAACATACAATGATGGGCACCACAATAAAACTGTAATGGAAGTGATCATCTGTAGTTCTGATTAAAAATAGATGTTTGAAAATCAGTACAAAATTTACTAATATATATCTCCTGTTGTAGATTCTACATAATAAATACTAGTAAATCGACGGATCTTGGTGCAATATGTTACGTGCTACGTGAAGTTTGATGGGTTTAATTTGCATCCTCATTCGACACTTGATCTTCACCAAATTCTAAAAGCAAGTTTACACCACTCTAATACATACAACTATCCCTGGTGTTTATTTAAAAGATATGAAAGTTCTATAGCCTGGTTAGCGTTTTGTTATGTTGTCTGGTTAGCGCGGGTTGTTTGTGGGCTAGCTTCTCCCCAATGCAGTCGATTTAGGAGCTGGATAGTCCCGGGTCTCGACTGTTCGGTTTTTGGTCGCAAGTGTTTTGTGGTCGCAAGTGGGTTTTCACCTGGTCTTCTGATTTCCTCCCACATTGATGAACATCCTTACGCCAAGATCCGTGCCAACAAGAGATGTTATTATAAAATGATGCAGATTCATCAATTGTTGCAAAATGAATAAAGTTTAAAGAAATAAATAGCTTATTACAGATGTGTTCTGTAGTAGTTTCATAGCAGAGCATGAAATGAATATGTAAGAATCACACATCACTTCGATAGTCCATTGGTGGTGGGAATGACTTTATGTGGGACAATTCATTGCGGGGAAAGACATGAATCAAGTCATACATGTGTCCTCGATCAAAGAGAGTAGCTTCTGTAGCTTGTCTGTGATGCATTGTAATGTGACGGAGGGTTTTATATTCTATGGGGGATATTGATGCCATTGGATCGTTTGAGAATGGAGACTGGTCGATTAAACTCAAAAACTGAACGAATATGCACACTTATCAAGTTTGTTGACAGTTATCCAAATGAGTATGTCACCAATACGGTGGCTGATATATGCCATATTTTTATTTTTCAGAATTCATTTATTTATTTTTTCCAGAAGGACATTCTAGAGAAAATAAAATAATTGAATGCACGTACTTAATGTTAAATACGCGCACTTAATATTAAATACACGTACTTAATATTAAATACACGTATATAATATTAAATACGCGTATATAATATTAAATACGTGTATTTAATATTAAATACGCGTACTTAATGTTAAATATGCGTACTTAATGTTAAATACGCATACTTAATGTTAAATTAGCAAAAAATGGATGTGGTTATGTTACTGTGTATGTCTTGTGAAACATGGCGCTGCAAAAAAAATATATATATATCTAACTGTCTGGTGTTCAATATTAAGTACGTGTATTTAACATTAAATACACGTATTTAATATTATGTACGCGTATTTAATATTAAGTACGCATATTTAATATTAAGTACGCCTATTTAATATTAAGTACGCATATTTAATATTAAGTACATGTATTTAATATTATATACGCGTATTTAATATTATGTACGTGTATTTAATATTAAGTACGCGTATTTAATATTAAATACGCGTATTTAATATTAAGTACGCGTATTTAAACATCAAGTACGCGTATTTAATATTAAGTACACGTATTTAATATTATGTACGTGTATTTAATATTAAGTACGCATATTTAATATTAAATACACGTATTTAATATTAAGTACGCATATTTAAACATTAAGTATGTGTATTTAATATTAAGTACGTGTATTACAACCGTCTGGAAAATATCGTAAATAAATGAAAACTAAAGAATAAAACTATGGCATATATCAGCCACTGTACACCAAGCATATTGATATTTATTCCAAGTCTGTACATTTGCTTTGGTAGTAGGTTGATACCTGGAATGTTCATGTAGAAGTTGGCAATAATAAACATGTACAGAAAATTCAATCACTGACATGTAGATAACTGATGACGTGCTTGAGAATATGAATGCATATTGGATTATTGAGATGTAACAAAATGAATACATTGAATGAATACATTCATCCACTATTTGTATTGTGCAACTTATGACAATAAAATTATGACCTATACCAAAATAGATACTAAACAGTGATTTAGTCGTTTTACATGATGCGCATAGTAGGCGAATTGTTCTCGTGCATGTGTCAATACTTTTCATTGATGTTTCTTGAATCTATCGTTGATTCAGTGCTGTCTTATCACAAATTTGGACAAGGTTGTACAAATGGCTGCAAAGGCCGATGTGCCCATAAGCATCATTTTCTCACTCAGCGCCATTCTTTATTTATCATTACTGTTGTAAGACCTTTATGATGCTGAAGTGTAATATTTCTGATGCTGAAGTGGTAAATTTCTGCTTTCATATTTTAGGTATAATTCGGAATATATCCCTGGAATATTGCCTACATATCTATATCATGTATTTACCGGAAAAGAGGGTAACGTCACTAGACAGTGTTGATAATGAGTTATCTTTATTGTCTAGTATCTACCTAGACGTGCATGTTATATGACACTCAATACATGTACAATGTACAATCGAGAAGTGTGCATTTGCACATGAATCAATCCATAATATTCATCCATGACATGTCTTTCCATTAGTGTTCTGTTACAAATTACATTAAGTGTGGGTATAAATTTCCCTGGTCATTCTGGATAATCTGTTTAGGCGTTACTTTGAATAGGCTACCATATCGAATTTGCCAAGCATTCATAACATTACTACCGTTCACCCACTACCTCAGCTGAAAGAGTGGATTTATTGAATTTTGTTATACCTCGTGTATTGATTCACTTTTGCTGGGATTCACAGTTACCTTGGTGAATACTCATATCATTATATCATCGTAATCATTATAATAGTTCGAACAATATAAATAGATTGTGTATTCGGCAAGTACTGTATTAAGAAAAATGTAGGCTGTACGTCAGAACCCACCCTATCTAACACACAATGAAACTGCAATACTTATGGTAGGTGTGTGGAATAGGTAATTTTAGTTTCTTTCCTTGCTTTACTCTCGTCGAATTACCGTCAATGTGTTGAGATATCCTATTTCCTGGTGGTCTGCTTTTATTGTATACCACCTAGTAGTATTGTTAGCTGCAGAATAACAGTGGGCTATCAGTGGATACGGGTGTTCTCGGTGATAACATTGTACTATAATCTCCCACATTCACCGCTATACTTAGCACCACTAACGTTATCCAGCCATGTAAATCTAGTTGCCAGCGACTGTCGATTGTTAATATATCTGCAAGAAACCAATAATCCAAAGAACCACGAATCATTCAAGCACGAAACCAGACAGATTGACCACAGGTGAACGATAGAATATTAAAATCTAGTATGTCCATCTGAAATCATCTTTCTGGTGATATCCTATTACATAGTGATAACTCTTAAAAGTATTTTCAAGAGAGGGGATTCAATATAATTTTCTGCCTTTCTTGGATTTTCTGGCATTCATTGAGGATTAATCACGACAATACGGCTTGATGTGATGACTGTTGTGTGTGATGGATAATGAAGAACGTGTAAACATCACAATACTGTTCATGACGTTTGCTACTACTGGTGTTTCTGAGTAATATTTAATTGCCCATTCTATTTAAATGTAATATCGCATAATTTGATGCAAATCAACACAGAAGTCTTCACACCCATACAGAATGGTAATGAAAGCTACGGATTTCTCATTAACCATTGTCAATACAATGGCGTGTATGTTGGCTCGTTGCTGAATTCCCCTAACACGTCCATGATGATGCAGAAAATGCATCGACATTGACGAAATCTTCTGGCATATTTAAATATGAAATTATTGAATCTTTTAGTGTATGTTTTCGGCCAAAGGTTTTTGGCAAGCCCATTTATTGTACTAGTATATCATTATAGTTTATCACCGAAGTCGTCTTAGAGGGAGACAACTACATGTAGGTACGAAGTGCAACCAACTCAATTGCTCAATAACCAGTTGCTACATTCTGGAAGGCTACCAATGTTGTGTACGTAATGTTGCCTCTTGGTTTTGTTTGGCACATTGGTTAAATTATTCTGTTCTGAGCGGAGAGGTAAAGTGAAATATTTTCATATTAATTAGCTAGCACATATTCGATTATATAATTGATAATTTTTGGGTTATCCTAAAAGAGCGTGCGTCTATTCATCTTGCTTCTTAATGACAGTGACAAGTGAGAACCTACCTTCTATTATTCTGAGAGGTTGCTACTAGCACTAATACCAGACTAAATGTTATGCAGACCTGATCAGGATAAGTAGCAGAACGGTCCAAGGTTTGTAATAATGTACTGCAGCAAGGACTGCGTATATGATGGACCTATAAGCTATGCAATAAATGCCACATGTTGGTAGCAGACGGACAAATTATCGCACTCATCATGTACAGCTTAGCAGCTAAGTTGTTTCTATCGCGAAATCAAGCAGACCAATCACAGTCACTGTCAGGAAGTATTCACTGCTCTTGATAATATCACTCTACAACATATTTTACTTCAAGGAAACGGTACGTTTGTAAACATTGTGCAATCTGTAGTTCTGGAGGGAAATGTGAATGTTCGTACATGCACTTACAGTCTATAATAACCTGGTGAATTTATACATGAGACTATCACTTGCAAAACATATGCAACGTTTCCTGTGGGGAACATGTAGGGAAACAAAGCATGCACTGGTACTAACGAATTCGGACATTTTCGTCTCCCTTTACCCAAGTTTACGCCTCTCGTGATTTACTTTGCCAATCTCCATAAGAATCCGCGTGGACACATCTTCAACACGCGAAAGTCCTGTAATACATGTGGATGGGAACTCCCCAAGTCCAACGATGTTTACCATAACACTGACAGAAGAGATTACTATAACAATCGAAGAAGAGATGAGATGACATGAAAGCAGTCCTATGTTTGGTATCAGTTCAACGTGTACCTAACACTAGCATAGCATCATCTACACAGCAACAAAACATTCTGTGAGGATAGAAATAATATCTGAAACCATTCTCGCAATTCTCAACTTTTTTCAAATTCTCAAATTATTCATGTTGTTTTTGGTGCACTGAATTTCTTTGGTGTGAGAAGTAAAAAAATTGTTGCAAGTGTTCTTGTTGCAAGAATTATCTTTATCAATATAACGACTGCATGATACTACAGGGTGTTCAAAAAGTCTCTGTGCACTACGTAACGTTGTCTGATAGGCATGGAAAGGTAACCGTACCATTTCAAAAAGTACACGAAAGTGGATAAAATTAAATATGTTGCGTGAACATGAATATTTATTGGATGATTACGACATTATTATGATTATAACTACATGACAACACAATATTAAAAAGTCATACCGGTTCATTTCTAGAAAAAAGTAAATTGGGAGTTTGGAGATGCACTCCAGACTAGGCATGCGGTCAGTGTGTGTCTTCTTTCGCAAGAAAGATTTTTTTGGTCCAACAGGTACGGGGTCATGAAGGAAAATAATCCATAGAGGTTGAACAATACTTTAGACAACAATATGCTGACCAGAGAGTGTCAAATAGCAAAAGCGTTCTGTGTTAGTTAACAGGTTTGCAGAAATTGGATCGTGTTGTGCTTTGTACACAGAAGATACCTCAAGCAATTGATGCAGGTAAAATCCGCAAATTTCATAATCATTATTGTTCCACATACTATATTCCCATTCATCAGTGATGTATTTTGTGTGTAAAACACTGCGAATTGATGCATAAACTGGTATGCTACCCGTTACTGATTGGAAGTGAATGCATAACGACACTGCACAGTGACTTCTTGAACACCCTCTATATATCGTGCTGACAGGTCAGATGTGCTGCGGCCACGAAGCCTACAACTGTTTGTCCCAAACATAATTTAGTACTGGATGAATGTTGGACCTCGTTAAAGATCACATTACAATTCTCATGATTATTCATGTCACGCTTGAAATCTCAATACTGATATCGCAATCAGTCGCATGTGCTCAGTACCGATTATTTGATACACGAAGTCCTTGAAAAGACTGTTTGTTAAACCAGTTGAAATATTCATCCAAGGTACAACTGAATTTTTCTGGACAAGTCCAGTCAATTTTGAGGATTCTTGGAAACACGAGTGACCGTGAAGTTTCTATCCGTATACACATTAGACAACTTAGCTATAAAACGTCATTTAGATTGCGGATTTCTGTACCAATGCGGCAACAAATTTCCATATAATATAGACTTCAGAATTATATGTTCGTTGTTTATTGAAGAAGACAACATACATCAAATGGTCGTTAAAAAATTCTTTGTGCATAGCAATTTGACATTGAAATACTCTTGTCAACATCAACCCATGGAAAAGGGAAATGAATACCGTCTACATGTAATTATTGTGCATAATTACAATATATTCATAGCTTGACGTGAACACAGACATATCATTATTTACAAATATATGTAAAACAAATACAAGTAACGTGACCAAGAGATGTTGTTGACAACGACTTCTATCACTCGACGCTGACACAACGCCTTCGTCATCATCTGAAAGAAAAACTTGATCCATCATCCGGATTTGTCCCGACATCTGGAGATATATGCATGACATATCCTTGATCATTTATAAAATTGTCTTCAACTTACCGTTGCTTGTTCTGAACTGATAGGAACCATAGAACCCCAAGGCATCAAAGGCGTCATTAGACTTGAATTTTAGTCGGAAGAAAGACCCATCAGACTTGACATATCTTGCTCCTCGTTCTCTAAGGCGACCACAGAATCTTTGCATCTTTCCGTCCGGGACATCATAGTTTGAAAACTCAATATAATCACTCAAAGTGGTATAATCACACCTGGCGATGGAATGAATGCAAACATAGTATTTTATGTAGGCGTATTATAATGGTGTTTTGATATTTATATTGGACCAAATCAATGGAGTGAATATAATATAATATAATTTACAAATATAATTTGTGCGCTGATCTCAATTTGGGGGTCACCAGGCTTATGAATATGAACATGTCCAGCTTTTTAGTTGTATCAAGGTTTTGATTAAAAAAAAATTCGAGGAGACATCAAAAGATATAAAGTTATGAGAAAATATTGAAATTTTCAAAACTAGTTTTGACAGAATTATGGAAAAATTTTGTTTTGAGCAAGAATTATGAAGACGAATCATGAGAATTTTGGTCTTAGATAATTTTATTTGCTTTTTTCTTTCATATCAAGAGTTGTATCTATATATATCACCATAAAGGACAATTCCAGTTTCGACCTGAATTTGGACCTTTGATGAAACATCAGAACTACAATTTTGCTGGGGAATGATCATTTTTGGAATATGATGCATTCACTGGATTTCCCATGGACCAACTTGTGATACGTATGTGCATACTAGTATTTTTGTAGAGCATGATGTGCTGCTCTTTGCATGAGGGCCACGTTGATTTCATGACATATGAATGGAAAAGGTATCTCATTCTTACCGAGAAATTCTCTTTAGGTTGGAGATAATAGGATTTGTATCTAATCGATTCATCTAGACAAGATGGAGCTTTGATATTAGAACATTCAAATGGGAAGTCATATATGCCGATTTTAGTGCTGGTCTTGAATCGGACAAAGGTCGATTCATAGTTGGCTATGTTATTTCTTAAAGATCAAATAACGATATTTGTAAAATATGTTTCAATGAAGCACAAGGCAAAATTTATATATTCTAGGTGTTAAGGAGAATTCAAAACATGCATAACAATTATGATTGTTCACTCCATTTATGTGCTGGCAATTGGTCAATGAAATCTACATTTTACGTGCAATTTACTCCTCATGCATTTGAAAATACATAAAAACAAATTTTAAAGATTGAATGGAAAAGTTACCATAAAATACTGGGACTACTATACATGGATCGCCAACAGTGAGAAACAATTTATAAACCCCAGTACCAGTCAGTCTAGACACCATAGAAGTAAACGTTTCGTCGCCGGGCGATGCAACATGCACATCTGACTTACTTTGGGGGCATTCCCTCGACATCGAAGAATGGGAAGGTGATGTGGACCGACTCCCCCTCCTGACCCATGAACAAGTAGGAGCACTCGGTATTCCTTGGGTAGATCCCCGGGTAATTGGGTGAGGTGAACGTGCCAGTGGAGTGCCGAGAGCTACGGAAGGAGAACTTGCAACCTATGGCCGCATGCCGGGAAAAAAAATAAATAAAGCAGGATGTTTAAAAGTTTTATACATGTAGTTCATGAGTAATAGAATAAGTTGTCTACTCAGTAATGCAATCTAAACATTGTAGTGGTATAGTAAAAAAATACTTGGTTGCATAAGCAAAACGGGAGAACATCTGCAAAATGTTTGTTGAGGAATCGAGGTCCTTTACAGAAACGAAAGAGTACTGCTTGAAATCCAGCCAATTGGACCTTGATTCTTACCATCTTCTGCATTACGTTCCCCTGTGTGTATTCCAAAATCTGCGGAAATTTGGGAAATAACAAAATCAAACATGAATACTTGTATGCCAGACTTGTATAGCTAGAGATATGCCATGTGATTTCAATCGAAGTCAGCTAAGACAGTTTAATGAAAGGCCTTACCCCTGATAAACTTGTAAGTAGCGTTGAAGCCCCTGGCTCCACTGGAGGTACCGGTGTGTGATATGAATTCCACCTCTAGTTTGTCTCCACTGGACATGAGCTGGTGGTAGGTAGTGTTCTGACAATATCGCCCAATCAACACTTTCCGTCTGTCTGCCAACCTTGTGTTAACTATCACAGTATCGTGCATTTCAGGATCACATCTGTAAGATGTCATTAGAAAATTCCAAACTATCAATTGAATCATTATTATACGTTTGTTTGTATCTGTTTAATATAAATGACGATAACCAGTGCATTCTTTGTAAATTGAAACAAAAATCATAAAAACCTATTCTATGGAAATTTATGATGAAAGATATAGAGCAATGACTGACGTGCGTGTGTGTGAAGGCATTTTCTCGTAGTTGAGGTCGATGTCCATGAATCTGACTTGGACTCTTTCCTGTCCGTGTCCGTGGAATATGAATCTACATCGTTGATTGGCCGAGTATGGACTTGGATAATGGGGCGAACTAAAACTGCCAGACAGTCGGTGGCGACTGTTGAAGTGGTATGTACAATCTGAAGCTGGAAATGTCAGGAGGTAACTCACGAGAGACTCATCAACTGATATCAAACGAAACAATAAATATTGCAAAGGTAGAATATATCATATTTATTGTACAAATAGAAAAAAAATGTGTGATATAATAAATTTTACATGGAGATTAGATACCTTGGTTTGTATTGTCCAAATCATATCCTCTAGTATCCACACATGTTAGAACAACCAGAAATGTAAATATCCAATATGAGCAGAACTGACTAAAATTGGATTGACGCAGTTCAAGCCAGTGATACATCACGGCTGACATATCCAAACAGGTATAAGAAACCTCAACTACATTGCATAACATTATTTTGCTGTATTCAAAAGTCACGTAGCGTTGCCACCAGATTCCTTACTTCCACAACCTAGCTATCTCCCACGTGGAGAACTAAACAGCCACAGCAGCAACAAGATATAAATGTTTCCTGACCATGCCATTATCGCACAGTGTGTGAGGACGGGACAGCACAGGTATTTATCCATCTTCCCAGCGCCAATACCCACAGTCGTCCATCGTCCCGACCGTGTCGCTGGCTGGGACTCAGAGAAGGGAGTTATTGCCTCGGTGCCGCGTCTGGCTTAGCGAGTGGCCGCCGACATCATGCATATGCTATCGTAGGGTGCAGGTGCTCCCCCCCCCCCTGATATCCCAGAGACATACCACCAGCCGGCGAAATTTTACGATAGCATTGAAAGCGCTGAGTCGCCCAAATAACCTGCATGGTCATCCTCTCAGTCTGGCTCATTGGCAAGGTGTGATTATAGTTTTAGTGTGATTCTTTGTTCCTGCACACTACACACCGTAATTTTCTTGGTATTGTCTTGAGATACCACCAGATGAAGCTTTCTGCCCGAGAAAAGGCATTAACACCAAGACGGGTCAACATCGAGCAACACAAATAAAACAAGCATCAGAAATGGTTATCTGTCGGATTTTCCACCAGTTGTTGCTGGTAATCCATCAGTTTGAGTGTTTCGCTCGTTTTTAGCGTGATCAATATCTCCGTTTTCGAACAGAGCTTGACTCGAGTTCTAACTAGTTGTGATCCACCTGGTGATGTGAACAAGATACAGTAGCTCTAAACTCCAAGGTATTTTTTGCTGAAATAAGAATTTATGCATTGTGATATGAATACAATAAACATCTTGCACCAAACCTCATCACCTGTACTCACTGCTGATGGAAACAAGATGGATATGTCGTTACATATACAGTTTATTTTTTCTCTTTATCTGTAGTGTTAGCGTATTAATATCATTTGGTGACCCTGAAATTGATCTAATAGGAGGTCACACCCAAGGTCATACCCACCTGGCTGTATTTGGTAAATTATGGTGACCTTAAATTTGTTTTGAATTGGGTAATTCTCAAAATTGAGTAACCAAGATACAGAACTTCAAATATGGTTTGTGATTAAATGATATGTGATTAAGTCCCACATGACATCCAGTTTCTCTAAATGTTTAAAAGGATCGGCAAAGAATTGCCGGTGAGCTGCAGAACCCTCGTTGCTATGTTGTGAAACCATAAGTGGAATTGATATTGCACTGTAAACTCTGCAATAGGCTGGGCATAAATTTTCACACACAGAGCAAAAAATCAAGTTGTAACGCTGTTGTCATGAACTCATTTGAGGTATTTGAATGAGTAAGTTATACGTTTTATCCACCAGAGATTTACACTGATGGATACACGTATCTGTCGACTGTCGATAAGTAGTTCCGCAATTTGATAGCGACCATTCGGGAGAGTTACTCAGACATTATCCTCTCAAGCAACACGATATATCAGGCAAGGTCAGGACGTTATCCACACCAGAACAGGATCAAATGTCTTCGTGAACAGGTTACAACGACCAGTATAACAATGGGCTTTTTTCTTATCTTTCAATATATTCAACGTATCAAAGCACGTCAATGATGTCCAGTCATTCAAAACTAGCAACTAAAACACCAGCCCAATATTGAGTTGGATGTTTCAATTTCAATACTAAAACACGTGTAACAAAATCTTATACTTATATCAGTCTCAGTAATAGTGCATTGCAAGATAGCTTCTTGTGTATTGATGAAATATACAATGATGGGTACCACAATGAAACTGTACAGGAAGTGATAATTTGCCTGGATTCTCCACCAATTGTTGCCTGATGATGCGCCGTGATGAAAATTAGTAGGTTGATAATTATGTCATTATTAACACATATTTTTGCTCAATATCAATACAGTTACAGCCCAGCTAAGAGCGGACGAAGTACATATAGTTTTAGGAACTGGCAATTATAGTAGATAGCCGAAAACCAGCTTCGTGTCACCATCCAGGGGTCATATTTTCTGGCGAACTTACTGATTAGATTACCTCGTTGCCTTTCATTCATTGAACAAATGTCAAGAGCATGTTAATGAGCAACCACGGAGATACAACATTCCCCGAGCCGATATCACATAGCACTCCAAGCGTGTTTTTTACTGGAGAAAATCCGCACACACCAGAGAATATGTACTGGATTTGATTGTATTTCGTGGATACTGCGTGAACAACAACTGAACATATGATGTGTAATGTTAATTTTCATGATGACTACTGTTGAGGGGATTTTCCAAGAATTGCTGTCTTGTGAGGCATCAGAATGTATATATGTTTGGCTTGATGTGACCTAATGCAACTTCCATTGAAAGTTGCTAAATACATTTCATGAGAAAAATCAGAACCACTAAGCGTTGCATTATTGCAACCCAATCACAGAACCACTAAGCGTTACATTATTGCAACCCAATCAGGTCGGGATGCAATACTCCACAACACAAACAACATATTTATATACTGCATGTGGACAAGTATTTGATGCAATATACATAAAACCATGCAACATATGGACTTTTAATCAAAGTGAGCATCGTGCCTCTGATGTATTCTCACGGGAACATCGATGTAATTAGCTTCATTACATGATATGAGTCTAATCATCCGTCTAGCCGATCTGTCTGTTTGCGTCAATATAAACAGATAAAGGGATAAATTAGCCAAATCAATCATACCAGTCTATTGTTCTGTTTTCAAGGTGCATCAATAGTATATAACTTATGTTTCAATAAACTTTAATTATTTCAGGTAATTTCAAGTAATTCAAACATCTCACCAATCAACATTTGAACAAATAGTACATACAACTTTAACGGTTTTTTCCCCCAGCTTAGGTGAATGACAACATGTATTCCTTAACGTTCGAATAGTCCGTTTGCGTTCGAACGGTCATTTGACAACATTTTCCTGCAAAAGACATGGGTATTCACATCATACAGAGTCATAAATCATGTCTCCGCATACGCGTACGAACTCCGTGCAATAACTTCAACACAAACGGTGAATACCATCACAGGCTGTGGGTGCAGTTACGTTACTGATCAATGTTTGATAATGATAGAGGAATGGTCTTCCTCACACAAAAATTGTGCCCATATGTGGGAATGCTAATGTATAACAAAACATATAACCATGAGTTGCACATAATATACGAGATATTTTGACGGATGATGATGAGGGAGAACTTGAATAACATGTTCGATATATCAGCAGTCAATAGAACTCGTTGAACATGATTACCTATCGAGCATGATTGAGCAATCAAGCATAACTGGAAGTTAATACAAAATTGGACTCAATTTCGTTCGATTCATCTCGCTTTTGTAGTCATTGACGCATGTGCGCCATGGGAATTTATTCCACCTGTTTCCATTAGTGAATTACAAACGCATCACCGATTTAATCAGTTTTGGGTCATCACTTGTGGCAAGTATGTGTTTTATGGCAAGTAATGTTTATTGCTCAAAGGGGTAAAAGCATCATTCGTCATTGGACAAAGTACGAAATGAAGAGATTACCAGATTACTGTTTCCGCGTCGAATAATGTCAAGTTTAAACCATTCATATAGTAGAGAAGAAAACTTGTCAGAACTAAAAGATTAATTTGAGTCTGCTTGACAAATGCAGGCCACCTATGGAAGATATGCAACGAGCGGCCGGAAATGCGTCATGCTTCTGAAACACATGATCTCATATCCATGGTTTTCATGAATTTACCTCATATCCAGGTTTTCATGAATTTATGTGAGACATAAAGTGATATACAAGCGAATATACATGTACAGTTAACATATAGTGTAATATAACAGGGTACTCTAGAATGTACCAGGTTAAAAAGTAATTATGTTCATAAACAAGGCTAATAAACCTGAAACGCAACTTTATCAGCATATTCTTGGCAACTAAAATAAAGCCAATTACTAGTCTTCTCGAGAGTATAATTTCTTTCCATGAACCTAACATCCCAGCAGGACCTCTAGTTCTACCTCTACATCTAGGACAAGTACCGACAAAAACCACGAAATTAAGGTACTGTTCTTTCACAGAATGGTTGACAAAATTTCTAGGGAAATTCTAAACCTTTCAAACTATAGAATGTTTCGAGTTATCAGTATCAATGCAACAATGTGTTGATGAATGTTAGGTGGAATGGAACAAAAATTAGTTTACTGTAATCACCATGGAATATCCATTCCGTTTATTATTTTTATTAGTTCGAATACCAAATCAAATAATATCAGTGTTGGTTGTGATATTTTTCTGTGGTAACAAAATAACTTTATGAATGGTGCCATTATTTTCTTTACATCTAGCCAGAAACCCAGGATATGTTATTTTCACGTGACCTGGTTAATAACACATACACATTTTGTGTATTTATGACCTTTGAAAAGCGATACATGTGACACATGCACACAATCTATCGTGCAGTTATGTTCACATTGGGCCTACAAATTACATTCTAGTGCAGACGTTCAGGGAAGGCACTAAACGTTTATTTCCCAACAGCCTCAGAGACAAACCAATGCCCTAAATATGCGAATCCACTGGGTGGGAGCTTGCCCATGATTCTTGACGAGTCAACTCGGTAAAAATCTTTCCTCGCAGGGGCTTTGCTTGGCAAATTTTTTGTCCAATAAGCTTTCAGATGCCCCTGTGATTGAAGATTTTTGCCGAGCAAAGCCCCTGCCAGGAAAGATTTTTACCGAGTTGACTCGTATCATGGACAAGCTCCCACCCAGTGGAATCAATGTATTGTATTTGTAAACTTATCAATCACGATTTGTAATTCCACGTCGTTGGTGACCTTTGAATCTTATGACATCTCTCATTCTGTCCCAATCCAATCCCTATCCCTGCATTCTACATTTTAGAATTACTCATTCCTGATTAACATCGGATCAATATACCAATCCTCACAGATGATTCTGATTATAAAATTATAATGTACATACTTGGCAAAATGTGTACACATGATTGATAATCTATGATTAGCAATATCACCACGACAAAGCTCAAGAATGAGTATGTGCATCGTACTATTGTAATTATATTGAGATACTAACGCAACAGAAACCAAGTTTTCATATTTGTCGTTACCAAGCAAGGCAATGAGCATGCCAAATTCCACTGCATCTCACACGACTCAAACAAATAAAATACTGCCACAAATCTGACTGGACGACAGAATCAGCCATCAGGATTCGCTATCAAAGTGACAGTATCGGCCACCACGAGCCGCAACCAAAGTGATCTTCCCACCTCGTTGATGAAGAAATAGATCTCCTGTGGCATGAATAAAGTCTGACCTTGTCAAGATATATCACATTACCTCAGCAGGCAAAGCTGAATAAACAGTCAAGTGCTGAATAACCCAGATCGACTTACACGGCCATATCCTGGAGAACAAGACGCAATCGAATGTACTAATCCCTAGTGGATTGATCTATACATTGTGTTGGGGACTTCCTCACAGTTTGTCGAAGATAGCTAATAGTTTTGGCGAAATACGCTATGCATGCCAGATAAAACCCACCGTAGATAAGCTGGAAAACAGTATAATCACTTGTTGTACAATATGAAATTCACCAAGACACTTAGTTTTATGTATGATGAATGTTATGAGATGCACAATACCTTGATTTTGGGTGCTGAATGAAAGATCTATTTGATGATCGTCTGTATATATCCGCTCATTTTTATTAGTCCTTCTTCATGACGTCATGTCGGTAAAGAGCTGATCCTCAGCTAATATTTTATTGTATTCTCCAGCCGACGGTAAATGAAGTTTATTGTACATGGCATAAGTGCACAATTCACATGATTCTCAACAGCTATGACCTTACCTGTATAGAATATTTATGACAGTAACGCCCGTAACTCTCCCCCACATGTACTCTCACCTTACAAACGCTACACAGAATCGATACACAATCAATTATCACTACATACTTGTACAAACACACCAATGGTACGTGCACTTACACAGGTACCAGGAAACTCACATACACGGATCCATTACTTGCTCAGACATGACACCACACACAATAGC
This sequence comes from Terebella lapidaria, assembly GCA_949152475.1. Lineage (NCBI taxonomy): Eukaryota > Metazoa > Annelida > Polychaeta > Terebellida > Terebellidae > Terebella > Terebella lapidaria. The sequence continues at coordinate 33,802,169 of OX424558.1, forward strand.
CAATCAGACACGACTTCCGCAGCACTATACAGGAAAACATATAGACATGTGATTAATATTATGACTTGTCTTGCGCAGTCATTCTAGAGTCTAGAGAACTAGGGAAAGTGTTCGAAGAGAGGTGTGTTTTTGAAATACAGAAGATATTTAGAATATTGTTACTATATACTAAATACATTCTGTTCCTATATTCTTAACAATTATACTTTATTAATTATTACGGACTTAGTGGGCCGTATATATGAGTGGCCTTAATAATTCTGAGGTGATCGCACACCGGACTTGTACTTACACAGATTTATACTTACACAACGCTACAGAACACTATACAAACGTAAATGGTTTTATAGAGCCCGAAGATATCTATTTCGTCATATTTTGAAATTGATTTCAAAGGTTAACCTTGAGTATTCCCCGTTGAACATAGTGATATATTGAACTGGGGTTCAGCTACCGGGGGTAGCTTTTGTTGTATGCTGGTGCCCGAGTTTTTGTGCGGCGTTAGCCGTACTATATCTGTTTGTGTAATTTTGACCCCATGGTACTACTGGTGAGGAGCTTGTCAATGCGTGGACTTATTGCTACCGAATTAAGTCAGCGATGACATTATCCATATTTTATGTCACAATCTCAGATTACAACAAAGTTAAGTAGCAAATATTGAACAAAGAAAACATACACCTTGGTCATTTGTGGAAAGTGCAAATAAAACACATTTTGGCAAGAATAATGGACGAATCGACAAACAAATGCGAGTAGTAATCAATTTTCGCATGGACAAGCTCTGCACCAGTATTGGAGGTATTATGGTAGTGTAAGACCATCTACGAGAATTGTTCTCTGTGAGAGGGAAATAGAGAGTTATTTACAATAGGAGTTCGAGTTACAATACGATTCGAGTTCATTGTTTCATATTGTTATCAAATTAATTAATAGGTTTTAAGTTGATTTGTAAATATTGAGCAAGGAAAACACACACCATTGTCCTTTGTTTAAAGTTCAACCAAAACACATTTGGGCAAGAATAATGGGCAACTCAACAAAAGAGCAGGTGAGAATCAATTTACGCATGGACAAGCTCCACTCCAATAAAGGAGATATTCTGACAGTCCACAACCATTACGAAAATTGATCTCCGAGAGAGGCAATTGGTCTTCCGGTGAGAGCGCTATTATATTTCGAGTTGGTGAATTCGAGTTTATCTTTGTTTATCATGGCGCTAGCTGATAAATTGGCTTTGTTTGGAGTAGCTGGCCTGTGAGTTGTTTCTCAAATGTTTGAGCTGTGCATTCATCTTGTAAAGATCATTCTTCATTTGGTATAAATATTACTGACCGTGGAAAATCATGGGGAGAAATGTAAGTATATCTGATGTAAATTTCAGCTCGGAAAATCATGTGCACTGGTTAGTATTTTAGTGTTACAATAACCTTGAACTTCAATACTCATCTAAAATTGACAATAATTCAGGCCTACAATATATGCCTACGTCTACCAATATTTCAACTTTTGGCAGACTCATAAAGATATGTATTTTCATGAAAGACTTTTATTTGTGAGAAGTCAAGTCTGAACCAAAAACATATACAGATCGGAAGCTTGATCGTGAATTCGAAAGAGCAAAAGCTTGTATGTGTTAGTGAACAATGGTTCAGGGTTCTGTGATCATTGTGATGTATTCAATAATCAGTTAGATACATAACCACACAAATACGAAACAACTTGCATTATCATTCAAAGTAATTTTTGTTTGTGAGTGGTGGCTTCCCTGAATCTGCTCACACTGCCAAACGATTCTTCACAACCTAAGTTCTTGTTTCTTTTTTTGTATTATACTGTGTGTCATATGGCTTCCCATTGATCAAAACTAATCAACTTGATTGCACTTAGAGTCTAGCAGTAATCTGCATCAAATGGACAGTTTGCTTTTCGTGGTACACCTTTTTTATTTGACTGCATTTATTTTATATATAGGCCTACATCTGTAAAATAATGAGTGGATTCGTACCTTGTGTGAGTGAAAACATGTCAATAAGTAAAGTATGACCACATGTCGTGCGCAGCAGCAGTGTGATTTCCGATAATAATATGATAAGGCGTATGAGTCGCGTATCGCCTGATCTGAATTCTTGAGCCCAAAGTGCTGTTAAACTTCATTCATTCTTCTTCTTCCACTGATCGGAATACTCAAGGATATATGCAAACATCTTCAACCTTTTGAAGTACAATAATGCCTCACAAGAAGTCCATCCTTGGTAAAATTCATCAGGGCAACATCCGACCGCTTTCAGCCATGCTTCCATTTGGACATGCTGTAAGTGCAGGGTCTCAGTGTACTGCTATTGCTCTGATGTTTCTGGTATTTGCATTGCTTGAAAATCCTGCCAACTGGTCCAGTTGTCAGGTTGATCGAACTGTCAGAGAAGGTGATTTGATGTATTCTTATCTGGTTGATTCACGTTTCCGTGGTGATACACAAAGGTTTCTGGCCCATGATGAACTTCCTGACCATGTTCTCATTTCTGACACTTGCGAAAGTTTGAATCACCGAGGTAGGATTTTCTCAACACATTTGACCAGAACACTGTACGGAATTGTTGGTGAGCCCAGTGATGCATCGTCAGGATCGCATTCTTTACACAATGCCATCAGAATTGCTTCTGAACAAACAAGATGTGCTTTGATCACAGTGCGAGGAGAAACTGTTAGTTTGTTTTCCAATAGTTTTGGCTTTTTCATCTTTGATTCACATTCCAGAACTTCCACAGGTACAATATCAAGTGATGGGGCTGCAGTTCTTCTGCAGTTTGATTGTGTTGATGACGTGCACCAGTATCTTTCCCGACGCCATGGAACACTTGGTCATCAATTTGAAATTTCACTGTTCAAAATCAATGCTGTTGACACTGAAATGCCAAGCAGCTCTAATCATGCTAATTGTAGTTTAGAACCAATGCAAGTGTCTAATACATTAGCCTCTGGCGCACCCCTTTCAATTGTACGTCAATCTGTTGGAGCTACCGGCAGTCAAACTGGTGAAGCTAACCCCTCTGTTCAGAATTCACCACACCCTCTAAAACATACAAGATACAACCATTCATATTCAATTCCCAACATTCCCAATACTGTCACCAAGAAACCAAACAATTACAGCTCAAAATATATTAATCGAAGTTGTGAGCTTCAAACCCACACCAATGTCATATCAATGAATGCCACTAGCGGCAAAGATCCACGTTCAAACTCATCTGATACGATTTTCAATCCAGACCACACATATGCCTTGCTTGATCTTTGTTCTTCACATGAAAATCATTCATATTCCCTAACCAGCCAATCTAATGTGAATACTGGACAGCATAACCGGTACAAACATAAATCACAGAAGTTAGCAGCTAGTAGGCAGAGACAGTTCACCGAGAAATTGTCTAAAATGTTGAGCTCCCAGGCCATCTCAGAGACATCAATAGATCTCAATTCCACTTGTGCTGAAGAATGTTCAGTCACCACAACACTTATGAGTGATCCTCTCACAGATGTCAATCATGTTGCCAAATATGAGAAATTGATTCGGAAAACACCCATTTCTAACTGTGCTAGTTGTGAAAGATTTCTCTTCCCAGAACAAATCAAACATTTACCGAAACAAGTGAGCAATAAAGTGACCTCTCAACATAACATTAATATCGTAGATGACTTATGTAACTTGTGTTTCTCCAGTTTCAAGTCCAACACCCTACCTGTGCTCAGCACGCATCAAAATGCTTTGAAAGTATCGCTGCCCCCATCTCTTATTACAAATTTGAATAAGGTGGAAAGAAGACTTCTTGCTAAAATACAAGTTTTTGTCACAATGTTCATTCTGCCTGGCGGTCAGTATGCAGAGCGTGGTTTAGCATTGAATCTTCCAGTTGATCCAAATATAGTTTTCTCACAAGTTGAATCTTTTAAAAACAGAACAGATTTTTGTGCTGTGCAGTTTGAAAATGACAAAGCTGCAGGTCGCAAAGTTGATTACCTTGTACGCCCAAAGCTGCTTTTTGATGCATTTAACTGGCTTCAAATGAATAATCCTTTGTATAAGAATTTCCATTGGGATGGTGAATTGCCTTCTGATTCACTTGGAAAGAATTCAGAACAAGCTGTCCAAAATACATTAGAAGAAAATTCCATTGCAGAACTTGAGGAAGACTCTTTTGTTTCTGTTGATTATCAAGCACCAGATGTTGTGCTTTTATCAGAAGGTATCCTCCATATCCCGAAATCCACAGGAAAACCTCTGTCAATCTACGAAGTTGAACATGGGGAGGAAAGTGCTTTTCCTTGGCTCTTTCCGATGGGATGTAATGGCTTTAAACAGCAACGCACAAAAGCAATTACTTTGGCAATGTATTTTAGAACCCGACTTTACAACCAACATGATACATGGAGGAAGCACATCACTTATTTGCTACATGGGGCTGCAGCATCTGACAAAATACAGCTCAAAAAACAAATTGGAGTGTACATGAGAATGACAAAAAATACTACTTCCAGTCACAGGCGAACTGCTCGTGATATTTGCTCAATATCAAATCGATCTGATATGTTGCAAAACTCTTACATGTTCATGAAGAACATACGAGGAACTTCTGCTTATTTCAAAAACTCTCTTAATAATCTTTTAGCTATGCTTCGCAACATTGGACCTCCTACACTGTTTGTTACGGTTTCTGCTGATGACTTACACTGGCCTGAATTAGGTATGTTGCTCAAACAGACGTCTTATGAAGGAGCTGCCTCCTGTCATTCATTCCAGAACGAAATGCGATCGGACCCTTTCATGACGGCCCTTCATTTCCAAAGGAAATCTCTGCTTTTAGGTGTTGTAAAGGACCATTTCATTAGAGTTGAATTCCAAAACAGAGGAATTGCACATTATCATATGTTTTTTTTTGATAGCAAATGTCCCAAATATTGTTAATGAAGAATCTGTCCCTGCTATAACAGAATACATTGACAAAGTTATGTCATGTGAAATTCCATCCCCTGATTCTGATCCTGAATTGCATGCATTGGTCAAGAGATTGCAAACACATTCCCATACAAAGTACTGCAAACCAAGATCTAGTAGTCATTGCCGATTCCATTTCCCACATCGTGAATGCAAACAAACAATTGTTCATCACAGACAAGATGTTGCCACTAGCAAAGGAAAGTACTATGAGTGTAGAAAAAGCTCATCTGCTGCTTTCATCAATGCCTATAATCCCATTATTTTGAGACATTTCAGGTCAAATATGGATATACAGATGGTGAATAATGCTGATAGTGTTGCCTATTACGTTTGCTCATATATATGCAAGAATGAACCGGATGATCTCCGTAATGCTCTTTGCAATCTAATAAATGGAGTACTGAAGCAACAGCCTGATATATCTACATTTCAACGATTATGGAAAATTGGAACTACGGTCTTGAAACATAGGAGAATGAGTGCACAGGAGGCTGCTTTCCGACTTGGTGGTCTCAAATTTATTCAGATGTCAAGGCCAGTTGTTTTTTTGAATGCACGAGTCCCGAGAGATCAATTCAGATTGCTGAAGCCATTTTCAGAAATAATACAGCTGAACGATAACAGCACCGAAGTTTTCCAAACAAATAATATTGACTATTATTACTGCAGACCAGAAAATATTTCCGAAATCTGTTTATTCAAGTTGTAGCATGGTACAAGCGCAGTACACCACCAGGTAAAACTGGGCGTGGAAGCCCACGGATACACATCTCCAAGCATGACATTTGGATGCAGAAAAGAAACAAAGCAGCAGCTGTCAGATTTCCCAAATTCACTGTCAATACTGATGAATATTTCTACAGCATGCTTTTCATGTTATTACCTCACAGATCAGAAGAAGAACTGGTTAAACCTTACAGTACTGCACAAGAGGCTTTCCTGAACAAACACTGCAGTTTTAATTCCAGCGTGGATTTCACATTCTTTTCTTTCACACATTCTGTTGAGAACTCTGTGCGTAGACTTCAAGCTCTCCAAGATGAGACTAACATGGCAATGCAGAATGAACCTGAATCTCATGATCAGACAAGTGTTACCAGCTGTGACACATCCAACCTGTGTTCTCTAACCATCGATCACACATCTGAAGACCTGTTTATTGATCATGATTTGACTGTTTGTTCCATGTCAAGGTCCGATTTGGAAAGAGCAATACAAACACTAACTTTGTCCCAGAAACGTGCCTTGGAGATAGTTAAACATTCAGCTTCATCTAGAAAACCTTATTATTTGTTCATTTCTGGAGGTGCTGGTGTTGGCAAGAGTTATCTGACTAAAATAATTATAGGAATTTTACAACATTATTTTCCCATCATGTGTGGCAAGTCACCTGTTCGTGTTTGTGCTCCAACAGGAACAGCTGCTCGAAATGTACATGGACAAACTATACACTCTTTATTGAAAATACCTGTTCAAAGTTATAATAGTTATGAAGGCCTTCATCCACATGCATTGAATCAACTACGACTTGCCTTTGATGGTGTTACTACTGTGATAATTGATGAAATTTCCATGGTCTCATCAACAATGTTGACTTATATCAGTCGAAGGTTGACAGAAATAACAGGAAGTTCTTTGCCATTAGGAGGTTTGTCTATTGTTGCCATTGGTGATTTGTTTCAGCTCCGACATGTAAAAGGAAATTTTATCTTTAGAAATGAAATGTTGTGGCAATTGTTTCATCCCATTTTCTTGAATGAGAATGTTCGACAACTTGATGACAAACCTTATGCAAGATTACTGAATCGGGCACGGCAAGGATGTTTACTTGATTCTGATTTGGAAGCATTGAAGTCTCGTTTAATCGACATCACATCTAATGATCAACAGGATGCACTCCATATTTTCCCGCTGCGTAAAGATGTTGACCAATATAACCAGTTCCGACAACAATTTCTGAGTGCTGAACAAATAGTTGTATTTGCTGATCATTACTTTTCATCCCACAATACAACAGGTGACATGGAGGTTGATGATAGATATATTCCTAAAAATGACAGAGATGCAGGAAATTTGCCCAGACATTTTACATTCTCAACAGGAACTCGAGCAATGCTCATCAGAAATATTAACACAGATTCAGGTCTAGTTAATGGAGCTATGGGTACCATTGTATCTTTCGACAAACAGGACAATGTTGTTGAGGACAATGTTTTGTTTGATGACCCTTCTGTTGGTGTTTCATCGTCATTGACACTTAACGTTCATGAACCTGTTGCAATAAAAAAAAAACCTCATCCCAGTTTCAAATTCATGACAAGGCTGTTACTCGAGTTGCATTCCCATTGATTGCCTGTTGGGCCACCACAATTCATAAAATCCAAGGCATGTCACTTGATAAAATAGTTGTTGACATTGGTTCTCATATTTTTGAAGATGGTATGTCATATGTAGCCCTCAGTCGTGTCCGATCGATTGAAGGCCTGTTTATAACACGCGTAGACTTCAATAAGATAAAACCACATCAAGATGTGCTCCAAGAAGATGGTCGACTGCAAGCTCTTGAAAAAAATCATCCCAATCCTGAACACTCCACACAATGATAAAGACCTTCCATGTTGAAGAAAAACAATTTGGATGGATAAACATTTCAAAATTTTGTCTGTTATCAAACACTGCTTTTGAATGAAACAATTTGCCTTTGACACAGTCATGATTTTAAATGAACTTTGATGTGAACATAAAATGAAACTGGAGAAATTTGCTACCATTGTACTTAATATTCAAGTTAACGGTTGAAGTAACTCATGCTTGCCAAGTGTTGACTTTCCATGTAGAAATAATATGATTTCAATGCATTGGAATGCCCTCATGCAATTTAGCCTGCCATCAAACACTGCTTCTGAAAGAAACAGTTTGCCTCTCACATGACCATGATTATAAATGAAACTTTATTCATATGAATACAAATGCAATTGAGATATTTGTTGCCATTGAACTATAATATTATACGAGTTGCACATGCTTGCTCATCTCACAGCAAGTAAGCGATATACTTGACATGCTGCTTGTAATAGAGACTATAGTTTTTGAGCAGCATGCTAGTCAATACAAGATATTTGCTAGTCTGAATATTCTGTACAATTTCACACAGATTCACCTATCCAACTTCTGTTGTGTGCATCACTTCGATCACAAATTATCTATGCTATTATGGTCTTCGAAAAATAATGTTTTTCATTTCAGGTCACAATGACTCAATCCAACTATGCTACGCCAATTACAAAAATACTAGAACAGCCAACTGACACGCCATTGACAGTAAAAGGTGTCATCATCAACATGGATGAGGAGATGACAGAATATCAGGCTAAAGGCGAAACAAAGAAATATTTCTGTTTCACCATCGGGGATAGCGATTCAGCAGTCAACATTCGCTGCTATCAAAGACCTCTACACAAAGTGATCAGAATCGGGAAATCTTACCTCTTGACAAATGTAAGTTCTTTCCCTCCTTGTAGAATTAATTCAATATGATTTAATTGAAGTGACTTTCTATATGAATCTAGTTTCTTTATTGACCTTTCTTTCTGACAGGTTATCCGAAAACGTGGTGCAGAAATGTTGTGGATTGTATCCACTTCTAAAGTAGAGCAGACCACGAAGATACAGTGCAACGATCCACGCATCATTATAGATCCAGAGGCGGCACAGAACCAGCTTCGCACCATAGACACTGCACTCAAAGTCAAAGCAACTTCGGTTGTTCATGGAAAAGTTGTCCAGGTATACACCAGCCATCTTCACTCTGACTCATTTATATTAGAAATAGAGATTGTCAATTTGTACAACCGAATTTGCAGATACACTCCACATACACACTTCTTTTCTTTCATACCTGATTTTCCTTTCAGGTGAGCCCCATCAAACATCTTGGGAGTGCCAGTCTGGATGCAAGGTTTATAAGTCTAACCGATGGAAGCACTCGAAAGCCTGTCAAACTCTGCCTTTTCAACGATGATGCAGTAAACCCTCCGGGAGTGAATGACATTGTGGAGATAACTCATACATACCCATATACACGCAAAGATGCAGAGACTGCCCAGTCTTTTGGCACCAAACCATCATCAAGTGTCAATGTTAGTAAAATTGTCAATATCATGTTGAACATGTTGAACTAGAACAGAAAAAAACATGATGACAAAATTATTCTTGCAACTTTCATGACATACATATATATATTCTATATTTGCTAATTAGTGTGCTTGTATTTCAGTTCATCCACAATGACCATTTATCATCATTGACTACTGACGTTCTGAACAGTGACAGCGACCTAGAAGAACGACCTGAGCCATTGCCACCAACTGAGATCAAGATTTTGTCCTGTGCATCAGCACAGATTTTCAGTGCCTGCCCAAATAAGCGTAAATACCTTTACCATGTGATTCCAATAGATATTTTAGAATTCGGGAGAAAACCAGTAAAATATCTGTGTCAAATATGACCATTCCAGTTTCTGGTGTGATCATGTAAATAGTAGATTGAACAAGGTGTCAGTATATCATAATTATTTGTAGTCAGAATTTCTTTTTTATGTAAAACAAAAAAATAGCATGTACATGTAAAACTTTTCATCTGTGAATTTTCATCCACCTTTCACCTGTCTTTTCTAAATTCTCAACAATTGCAATTTCTCACCACAGCATGTTTCCTGAAAAAGTTGGTTGATGGGTCCTGCCCCAAATGTGGAAGTCACTCAGATCAACCAGCCATCTCAGGATTTGTACGCCTTCGCGTCCTCACCCAAGGTGACCCCGACCCCCAGACTGTCATTCTTTTTCCCGCTGATGTCGAGAAGATCTTTGGTGTCGAGCTAACCAAGATGGAGTCCAGCCTTGAGCTGGAAAACGCAGTGGTGGACCAAATTGCTTTGGTTAATTTAAAGGGGGTTATACAACAACAGAAAATAGTGAACTACACGGTTAAGAGAAAGCTATAAAGTTAACTACTGTTTCTTTATTGCCTGAAACTTTGCGTCCTATGATTAGACCATTCTGGCATGTGCATGTATACCATCATAACTGATATATATACTCATGATTCCGAAGTTTATTAACTTTGTGGTCATGAGGTTGGAAACGGAGTGTGTCAGTACATGTTTGGTTCCACTGTATACCAAATGCAATTAACACAACAAGCCAATAGCTGAGCAATAAATTGAGTGTACAATGATAGTAGGGCTAGCATGTCATTTGTCATGTAAACGTAATATAACAATTATCCATTGCAATTTCAATAACATGGATTGAATTGTAATACATATGTAATGTACTCATCTCAAGATCAAAATGTTTACCCAATCAAAACATTCCTTTAGTATTCCTGTTTGAGAAGTTTACCAGAGTCTGAATTTGTACGTTTACTGTGCAGTTCAAGTGGAACAGCAAAGTTTATCTTTTGTAATCTGTGTTTCCTCTGCTGTCTTAAACGTCGAGGGGACTATTCCACAGACAATCTAAATCTACTGTAGCCCACTAAGTTTGACGTTAAGCATAGTAGCTAGTGGGCTATATCCGAACTTAGTCGATTAAAGATAGCTTTAGATTCTCTGTGAAATAGGCCCAGATCTGATTTATACCTATGCAATTGTGTTTGCTTACTGGTGTGAAATGTTCAGGATTCCAACATCACTCTGTGTAATTTTTCTTGTCAATGAATCAACAATTCGTCACAAGTAGACCAAACTAATATATTTCTTTTCATTGTAACGAAAAGCTTTTGTGACTTTTTGATGCGAGATCTGGGAGTTGTATTGTTCCATTCCACTTTTGTGATTGCTACATATATTACGGTATACATTTTTCGAAGCTGAGCATGGACTCAAGCATTGTAACACAATGAAACTTTGTCATTTTTTGTAACATGAAAGGCTTGAAATCATTTACATGTATTTGGTAATTGGTGCAAGTTTTGAGAGTCATGTTGTTCTATTTCACTTTTGAGAATACTCTACATATGTTGTTATATGTTTTTTTCTTACCTGTTTAGTCTCAATTGCTAATGCCAGCAATTCATAATTACAACAGGGCATTTCTGTTTAAAAAAATCTTATTTGCTGTGTAGCAAAACTGTATAACTTGATGTGTTTTATTGTTATTTTTATGATTCCTCAAAATAGCCCAGTAATGCTCGATTGACATTTCTAATTGAACTTTGTTCTGATGTAATTTTTAGGTTACCAGACCTATGGTCCAATAACCTATTGGCATGGCGTTGCGTCTGTCGTCCATCGTCGTCATCGTCCACATTTTTAGCTTACCGGCCCTTTGGGCCAATAAGCTATTGTTGTGGTATTTCGTCCGTCGTCCGTTTTAATTTTTTTGATTGAATCGTTATTGCCGATTTGACGGCCATTTTTGACGAAAAATTGCCAATTTTGGACTTTGGAGGACATTTTCTCAAAAACTGTCCGATCAGTTTTGAGATTTTTGTTTCAAAACATTCCTCTCATGTACCTTCATGATGTGTATAAGTTTCGTTGCCCTTGAATCGCCAGTCTGCGTGTGGCGGCCATTTTGATTTTTGACGGGTCGGCAAAAAAAAATTTTTTTGTCCCAAATCAAGTCACTATTCGTTTTGAGCCATTTCCAGCAAAAAAAAAAAAATTTTTTTTGGCCATTGAAAAATTTTCTGGACTTGGAAAATTTCACCCATTTTTCTTTCATAATAGAGCTGTGTGGAGTAAACTCATAGAAGACTTCAAAATAGAGCCTAAGTATTGCCACATTCAAATGGGAAATCATATATTGGAGTTTGAGTGATGACCTTGAATTTGACCTTCAATGACCTTGGAAGGTCAAAAATGATGAAATTTGTCTTTGGTGGCCATTTTGTCTAAATCTATTCAGACATTTTTTTCTCAAAATCATGTATAAGATTCTCTTTATGTACCTTTGTGATGTGTAATTTGATTTTGTACTATAGTCCGTACAAAAAATGTGTTTCAAGCAACATTTACAAACATGTTTTGACAATTAGAGTTCAAGATCAGTGTAACAATTGATATGTAGGAAAATCAATACTCTGCGTTTCTCATGATTGCCGGTAAGCTACAGCACCCTTGGTGCTATGTTTTGATTTTCGCATCTTTTTCAAAATGGCGGCCGTTTTTGTCAAAAAACGCTCAATTTTGGACTTTTGCAGCCATTCTCTAAAATTTCGGGTCATTTCTAAGCAAAAAAAGTTTTTCACCCTTTGAAAAAATTTTTCGACTTAGAAAATATTTGGCACTTTTTTAGGTTACCGGACCTATGGTCCGATAACCTATTGGCATGGCGTTGCGTCCGTCGTCCGTCGTCCGTCGTCCGTCCGTCCGTTCACATTTTTATCTTTAAAGTATATGGTCCGATCTTTCTGAAATTTTGCACAAAAATACCTAAAAATATTTCCAGGAAAGGTTTTTTTTAGTTTTCAGATTTCCGCATTTTTTTCAAAATGGCGGCCATTTTCGACGAAAAATGGCTGATTTTGGACTTTGGCGGCCATTCTCTCAAAATCTGTTCAGTAACTTTTTTTCTTTTTGATACATAACACTCCTCATATGTACTCCTATGAAGTCTATAAATTTCGTTGCGCTTGAATCGCTCGAAGTGGGCCATTTTGGCCCAAACTCGGCCCAAATGGGACTTTCCCATGTTAAATTCTCCTATGCTTTATAATGGGTCACATTATGCCTAATATCTCACTTAATATTGAGGTTAGAGACTAGGAATCAATTGTGGACATATAGGATATGATATATGCTGAATATTCTCATGATCTTGAATTCGACCTCTGACCTCAGTCTCAAGGTCAGAGCAGCCGTTTTCGTTGAAAAATGACCAATTGTGGACTTTGATGGTCGTTTTCTCAAAATCTGTTCAGTAACTTTTGTTATTGTTGATGCATAACACTCCTCATATGTACCTCTGTGACATGTATAAATTTCTTTGCCCTTGAATCGCTCGAAGTGGGCTATTTTTGGCCCAAACTCGGCCCAAATGGGACTTTCCCATGTTAAATTCTCCTATGCTTTATTTTGGGACACATTAAGCCTAATATCTCACTTAATATTGAGATTAGAGACTAGGAATCAATTGTGGACATATAGGAAATGATATATGCTGAATATTCTCGTGACCTTGAATTTGACCTCTGACCTCGGTTTCAAGGTCAGAGCACAAAATGTCTAATATCTTGCTTATTATCGACTTTACAGCTTAGGAATCAATTGTGGACATATAGGAAATGATAAATGCCGAATATTCTGATGACCTTGAATTTGACCTTTGACCTCATTTTCAAGGTCACAGGGCAAAATGGCTAATATCTCACTTATTATCGATTTTACAGCTTAGGGATCAATTGTGGACATATAGGAAATGATATATGCTGAATATTCTCGTGACCTTGAATTTGACCTCTGATCTCGATTTCAAGGTCAGAGCACAAAATGTCTAATATCTTGCTTATTATCGACTTTACAGCTTAGGAATCAATTGTGGACATATAGGAAATGATAAATGCTGAATATTCTGATGACCTTGAATTTGACCTTTGACCTCATTTTCAAGGTCACAGGACATAATGGCTAATATCTCGCTTATTATTGACTTTACAGCTTAGGAATCAATTGTGGACATACTAGAAATGACTTACGCCAAATATTATTCGTGTCCTCGAATTGACCAATGACCTTATTTTCAAGGTCACGGGACAAAATACTAATATCTAAAATATATATTGTCCGGTAACCTTTCTTAGCCCTTGGGCTAATTTTCCTTCATAATGGGAGCTGCCAGGACTGTACTCATGAAACGATTGGAGATAGAGCTTAGATATTGGCACTTTCAAATAGGAAGTCATATATAGCGATTTGGGAGGTGACCTTCAATTTGACCTTTGATGACCTTGAAAGGTCAAAAAAGTCATTTTGGGGTAACAAAAAACCCAAATTTGCCTCTACAGATGAAATGCATGTAGATGCATGTAGATTTTGCACATACAGGTTAGGATTGTGTATAAGCCTATAAAAAGTCATGTATAAATGGCACATCTTTTGGTGACCTTGAACATGACCTTAAACGACCTTGAAGGGCTAATCTCAAAATCTACAAACAAAATACTTGTTGATAAAGCTTATATGTTTGTATTATGAACATATATGAAGTCATATGCAGCATACCTAATGGAGACATTGAAATTCACAAAGATGACCTTGACTGGTAAATCTCAAAATCGTATATCACCTAAAATACTTAAAACCAAAATTGTCCGGTAACCTATCTTAGCCCTTGGGCTAATTTTTCTAGGCTACTGTCATTCGGCCTCATTTGCAATTATGTGATGAGCTTTCGAATAATGCTACTACAATCAAGTGCAAACTGCATTTTCCTCCTTGAATTTTGTTTGGTTCACCTTTTCCGGCAATGCTAATTTTTTGTTTCAAGAGGATTTGCTACCGTTCATAATATCAAGTCTCCATACTAAGTAAGACTCCATCCTAAAGTCATGAATCAGGTTCTCATTTGCTATGATACCAAGTATGTTTCAATGATGTCTATTTCAACTTAAGATGTTGAATTTTTTTCATGATTACCTTTAGTACTTTTGTACAAGATTTGTTTGTTTTTTTTTATTTTCAAAATAAATTTACTGTTGAATCGGTTTCATATTATTTTGTTAAAATTGTTCACAATGGTCGATAGTAAGAATCAGTGGTAACTGTGGTGATAACACTTCTGCACGTATCTCTTGCAAAATGCCCTATATTGATAGCAAAATGCCCTATATTGATAGAGAAATATTGCTATGCCTTTTGGGGCAGGATCCCAGGGCTCCAGACTTCTCCCAAATACTAACTTCGGTAATTTGAGAATATTTTATCATCAAATTTAACAATGGTGGTGGATCTGGTGTAATCTTCAATTTGATCACCGAAATTGTTCATTGTGATCATTTCATGATATTTTGTGGCTGTTTAACCATCCATCACACTAATAATACATGTGTTGTAACCTTTTTCCATAGCTGCATCAAAAATGACTGGTTAAACTCGTCCTCATCAGGACATTGAAATACATAAAGAATCTACATTATGATTCTGCATTATGATCAAAATATTCGACAGGTTGTCATAACGTTCAGGTTCACAATTAGAATTTTCATATCACATGCAAACAGACCCACAATATTTTGTTTGCTTGTTTAACCAAGAAATGAGTTTCGTGTCTACTTATCCTTGATTTTTTTTGTGTTCAATCAGCCTCGAATACTGGTTCTGCTCTCCTTTGTCCCTGTGGCCGCACACATAACCTCAAGTTCTGCTGTTGTGATGCTTGTTAAGTTTACTGTCTGTGTGCCATGCTTCTGCATTATTCGACTATACCTTTGCTAAGCTCCAGAAAGTACCTTCCAACGAAGAACTGTTCTAATGTTTGTGTGTATAAATGGATGGTAATGCAAACCAGAAAACGGCGAGGCTGCTTTCCTAGTTATAACTTTTTAGCGTAATGTCTTTGCGTTAACCAAAAATGTGTCATTTTGTAAGTTGACTATTTACCAATACGCGATGCATTGTTGACTTCATCATATTGCAATGATATTGCATTGATGTAGGAGGTACCTATTTTGGTACGTCCACGATAATTGACAGTATTAACATCATATGATATCATTGCGAAAAAAAAAATCTTCCCAACAGTGATATTGTCACGTTTGTCTGTATGTAAGGAAAAAGAATGGAAGACTGCTTGACAAAGTAGTTCTGAGCTTTCTTCGTTGTAGTCAACAGAGCGAGATCTTCGATAAAAACCAGGCTATAAATGATTTGATGTTTCTCGATAATTTCACCAGGCGATCGATAGTTTGAGGTTTCTCAATAATTTCACCAGGCTATCGATAGTTTGATGTTTCTCAATAATTTCATCAGGCTATCGATAATTTGATGTTTCTCGATAATTTATTAGGCTATCGAAAGTTTGAGGTTTCTCGATAATGTCACCAGGCTATCAATAGTTTGATGTTTCTCGAAAATTTCACCAGACTACCGAGAGTTTGATGTTTGTAGATAATTTCACCAGGCTATCGATAGTCTGATGTTTCTGGATAATTTCACCAGGCTATCGATAGTTTGATGTTTCTTGATGATTTCACCTGGCTATCGATAGTTTGATGTTTCTCGATAATTTCACCAGACTATCGATAGTTTGATGTTTCTAGATAATTTCACCATGCTATCGATAGTTTGATGTTTCTCGATAATTTCACCTGGCTATCGATAGTTTGATGTTTCTTGATAATTTCACCAGGCTATCGATAGTTTGATGTTTCTCGATAATTTCACCAGGGTATCGATGTTTCTCAATAATTTCACCAGAGTATCGATGTTTCTCGATAATTTCACTATCCCCTTATATATTAAACAAATCGTTATATCATTAAAATTTGCAGCATGGTATCAGGTGGTGCGGCGGATGCCGCTTATGATAATGAAACTGTAGAACAAATGTAACCAAATGTAATATTGATCGCCTTATATGCCATATTGCACATTTTGTAAATTACATATTTTGTACACACTACTGTATGCAGAAAAGAAAATGCTAGCAATACACAGGGATGATTCACAATGTTGTTGGATACGCAAATCGGTAAATCGCTAACGGTAAATACTAACGTGTCTATACTTGTTGTAATTCATCGTTTTCATATGTTGGAAGTTCGCTCAAAGATGCGCTACATTACGGTAGTGTGTAAGAGCATTCACATCAAAGAACATATTCCCTCCTTTAGATACCACGTTCATGGCTGGATCTACCTGTCAATCCTTCCGAACATCACGCGTTTGGCGTTATGTAATAGCCGCTTCAAGAATGTGTGGGATTCTTCTTTGCTTCCTTGGGCGACATCAGATTGACTACAGATCTGATGGGATGCTGGTCTGTTTGCTCAAGGTCAAACTGTAAACATCGATGAGTGAATAAAAGGCATTCAGGTAACATAAATATAGACATGAATGTAAATAATAAAATTTGGTAACATTTTTGTAACTGATATATCAAATTTTTCTTCTATTTTGGGTCAGATGGTTGCACAATAATCTCTATAATGAAGTGATTTCCTATATGGTCATGTCTTGAATAGCAATATGAAAGCAAGCTTTGCATAAATTTGTTACTAACTATCGGTAATGACTGATCCAATGGCAGAAAGGATACTGTTTTTATGCTCTTAAATTGTACATTTCACGATTCTGGGTTATTATTTAGCTTTTGTTTGACTGAGATAGCATATATTTGGTAGGGACAGTATTGCCTACTGATATAATCAAGCTATGTTTTTTATATTTTCTTGTGATGATTATTTTTTTATTTGGATGATATACCTAACATCATTGCAGTGCACAGCAATGATTTGGACACTATTTCCTCTCATAGTTATGGTAAAGAGAATAATTATAACTGGCAGCTATAAAACTATACCCATCGATCAAACTGCCTATTTCGGTGCGAAGTGTAACTAATATAATCGGCCAGCCTCCTGCCATTCAATGAAGGTAATTACGTCACTGATCACACGGGAATATAAATCATGAGAACATAAAATTTGATTTGTGTCTTGAGCAGTCCATAGCCAAGAAGTTTCCAGACATGGACTATTGATAATATAATCGTGGTGAATGAGAATGTGGATTATAGTCAACGTGCTTATTATTTGAACCCACTTTAGGATCGGCCAATTGTAGCATTTTTGTTCGTCACAAAACCCTGTGAATACATTTTAGGAATGTCAGAAATATACAGGAAACATTACCAATTCGATGACAGTTACTCAGAGAATCGTGAAATTACATTAAACACTGGATAGTGAATAATTGGCTTGTCGACATTGCCGGCTGTCAAACTATCTCGGCAAATACCAATGACGTCATGTGTGTAAGAACTCGCCCGCAATGCAGTCCATTTTGAGGACTAAATGGTTTAGAATTTGATTGGAATGAGTTTGACTTTTGATTTTGGCAACTTATTAAAGCTGCTGCCTTCGAATGTATGCGATATTTTTTATCAAAACCAATTTTTTGTTAAACACATCTAAAGCAATATAACAAAAGGTGTGCTCAATGATTTTGACGATTACAGTCCGTCCGAGTTGTCTTTTCATCCGATTTAGTGCCCATTTTGTACCCGTTTTGTAAATAAACAAACGGAGTGTATCCATCAAACCCGAATGTAAACAAATGCTCAAATCGCGCTTAAAAGTCCATATCCAGTACATTTTCCAGTTCGTTTGTGTATTTATAGTGTAGTTGTGAGAAAATAATCAGTGATATACCATGATGTGCGTGGGATTGTCAGTCTATCTCGCACTTCTATGCTTTGTTTACATCTGTGTGTGATGGATACAGTTCCTGTATTTACGCGATAACCGCCTGTCAAATGAGCAAAATTTCCCTGAGAACTGGTTATTTTCAATACATTTGATGTGAGTATAGTTAGTTTAGCATGTTTAGTATGAAATATAGTTTTCAAAAAATTATGACTGGTTTCGAAGGCAGCTGCTTTAAGCACATAGTAGTTTCAAACTAATGTCTTCGTGAATTATCATTCCACAGATAAAATAACTCTATCCATAAATAAGAAATTTAGTCAGCTCTCAAAACCATTCTTAAGAAATCCCTCTAATATTTATTATAAGTGTTCGAAAGTTGGAAAACAAATCGACTGACGAATATGTTGACGACGAAAGTAACGCCATTAATTAACCATGTCAATGGATTATCGTGCCATAGTTGAGCCAACATCATTGTGTAGAATGCCGTATTGACGGCTGGGTGATACGGATAGTGGAGGATCTGTCTCTGAAGATAGGACTCGGGTCATCTACACAATGACTTACTTTGATTCTCTGTGTCGCTGCGACTTCCTGCGACAGATTGTGATGATCATGCATACTTACATCGCTTTATCTGATTTTTGTCTTTGATATGGAATAGTGCGGTGATCGTGGTTTTAGCAAAGTTCACCAAGAAATATAAAACACAACTATTTCGAGATATGTTGTGTTCATTTTGAGTTGCAATATATATTCTGTTAATTCCATAAAACTATCAGTTCACAACCTATGACTGATAAAACCCAAACCTGCTCTGGTATAGACAAATATGACTGCAATCAGCAGTAGCGTGCATTTTATAAAACCCACTTAGGGCGAGTACCATACAGCAGTGGAGAAGCACCTCCGTTAGTGTATGTCCCGTATGGTAGCATCCTGCCTTTTAAAGACACTTTCTTGTTATACCAAACGTGAAACAGACCCCACAATCGCTATAAAAGGCAATTTTCCCGCCAAGTCGGTCTCAGTCGGCCAAATCACCAAGGACCTGCCAACTGTTTTTGACATTCCGATATTAACGCTCACCAATATCCGCCTGGAACAGTAAGATCCGTTATTTTTTCCGATGATATGCGTTAATGAGCTGTTACCTGCTTGTTGAAACGTTCTCTGAGAACTTTTGATCTTTTCGTTTATGTGTTATTTGCCGGTATTTTTTGGTCTCATCAATTTTTTTTTTGCGTCAATGACAAATACCATGGATATAACTTAGAATATAGCATCTTGACCCAGAAACTATCATGTGTAAGAATGACCGACTTGGTCAATACATGAAAAATCACCAATATAATTTGTAGCGGTAGTTTGGGTCTTGTATTTGGAATGTGGTAGAAATACGTAGAAACCTTTTTTCATGTACAAAAACCCTCGAGGATCCCAAAATATACATTGCAGGGACAGGGAGTTAAATATTGTTTGTGAGAAATATTTTTACTGTACATTTTACATATTGATGGATACAATATCTATTTTTTTAGGACTCTGTTTTTGAAATAATTGCCGAGTCATACACAATGTTATACATTTAAGAAGTATGTTAAATTTATTTTTTATCGTAGCGTTGAAACCACAAATGCTATTAAACAAAAACATCTAAAACTTACAATTTGGTTAATTCAACATATCCCAGTATACGTATACGTAGGCGCAGTCATTTGCATTGTTAACAGTATTCACAAATGAAAGTATCCATTAATATACAGGTATACCGTTAAATATTGTCTTTGTATCACTTTGGAATTCAACGATTTTTATATAATCATTGTACATAATATTTAACAATAAATTGAAAGGCAATCAATAATTATCTCATTATCTCTCCACAATTGACAGTCACGCAGCTGCCCTCCCCCCCCCCCCCCCCAACACACACACACACACACATATGTGGAATTACATACGTAGTATTTATGACCAAAAACAAACTTCCTTGTTTCATATCCAGATAAACCCTATTTCGATAGCCTGAGACATAAAAGGGTATCACATTTTTCGTGTGCACCCAACACCGCAGGTAAGTCTTCGTGTCTTTCCCGAGTATTTTAATCCTCATGATTTAAACGCCCTGAAGATCTCGAGAGTGACTGATGATGTTCAGGTCGGGAGAGTGCCATTAAATTTGTCCACCGCCATGAGGTACCTTTGGGTGCGTGGACTACTGGTGGGACACATCAACACCACTGTCACTGGCCTTCCATCCCATCCGCATAACATTCGAGTCCACCAACAATACAGGCGTGGTGCACGGCACAATAGAGTTGGGGCTGGTGCAGTGATACCCTGCATATATGAACTGTTGGTGCGGTTGTCCGACTTGCGTGAGGTTATGGCTGCTTTTGAACATAGACATAGAAGAGCAATATGACGTTGTACGTTGACAACGGAAGTGTAACTACCCTCTTCCTCTGACCTTGTGTGACCTCAAGCTCAATGACTAGAAACAGAGAGAGTGATACCGAAGTTGGTAGTCCATCTCTCTTCTACGTCTATGTTTTGAACGACATTTTGCTGCCTGACGACCTCGAGAGGTTCGGCTTGCAGAATTTGTTTCGTTGCTTTGTTGTTTTGTTGTAATAAATCCGTATTTTTGCCTTTGGTAATCATACATATGTGGACACATTGTAAAGCCAAATATTTATTACACATATTCATATGATTAATAACTAATTACAGCATTACGAATAACTTATTTACCCAAACTATCAGAACATTTGCCTATTTATTAAAAATATTGTAACGGTTTTGGGGTGTTCCCAAAAGTTTTCCCTAGGTAATTCTAGCAGTATTTTGTGATATTACGGTTAAATAACAGTTTATTGAAATGTATATGTGTTCAAAGGTTCATTCGGTTCCGTATTGGTGATATTTAGAAGGTTTTCCGTCTCGGAACTTAGTATATTTTTGATGTTGGTAAAGCCGGAGACGGAGACGGAGACGGAACCGGAGACGGAACCGGACAATGGAGTACAAAAACGTAATGACGTTATTTCCGGAAGGTCACGTGATCAGCCTCATTTTCGGTTTAAAAGGTGACGTAGCAGCCGCAGATTGGTTCTAGAGTGTTTTTGGAAATCCGAAAAAAATTAGTGTTTTCTCGGGTTATGACGTCACAATGGTCGGTCACGTGACCCTGGGTCTGAGGTCTATAAAAGCCCCGCTTCACAGCGGACGGCGAAGTTGGTGTCCTGACGTCGACCTGTGCAGACCCCTTCTCCCATAGCAGAGTACTCCCTTGCTCCCTTGTGAGAATTTAGTCGACAACCTGACCAGATTATTGGCGACCCAAATGGAGGTGTTTCAACAGCACCTGGCAGTGACCGGAAAGCAGCAGGCAGAAGCAGTACAACAACCAGCACCAAGGGCAGGAGTAGCCAGATTAATGACATACGACGGAACTGATCCGTGGCCGGAGTATGAGGCTCACCTCCTTGAATATGCTCGGTACTACCGTTGGACGGAAGAGAAAAAGGCGCTGAACTTATGTGTCAGTTTGAGGGGTAACGCCCGCAGCATACTACTGGATCTGTCCGCGGAGCAGAGACGCAGCTTTGATACGGTTGTGGCGGCATTAAAACAGCAGTTTTGTCCGGGGGAGAAAACATTTGTTTTCCAGGCGGAATTGCAGACGCGAAAATTGCAGCCGGAGGAGGAGCTGCCCGAGCTGGCCAGAGACATACGGAGCAAGACGCGGCTAGCTTACCCAAAAGCGGACCCAGCAACAACAGAAGTGCTCATGAAGATGCATTTCTGCAACAGTCTTACTAACCGAGATATGCGGTTGTCGGTATTGAAAAGCCATCCGGAAACGCTGTCGCAGGCTCTGGCTTTCGCTACCGAGTATGAGAGCATCATGAAAACCGACAACAGTAGACCAGCGGAGCGACACCGGACGAGACAGCTGAACACGGAGCCAGAGAGCAGCCAGCAGGTGAACGAATTGCGGAAGCAAGCCGAGCAGACTCAGCAGCAGTTGGCGGATCTGATGACTCAGGTCAAGGAAGCGGTTAGTAGGCAGCAGCAGCAGCGCAGTTCCCGAGCGGATTTAGAATGCTTTAACTGTGGCCGGAAAGGGCATTTTGCCCGAGACTGCAGGCAGCCGAAGCAGCAGCAGCAACGGCGTCAACCACAACAGCAGCAGTCGCCGCGACAACAGCAGCAGCAGCAACAACAGCAGCAGCCACGACAGCAGCAGCAGTAGCCGGAAAACTAGAGCGGGTCGCGGAAAAGGGGAATTCCGGGACCCGGAAGAGAGGACACCCCCATAACCGGCAGGTGGTTCACGGACCCGGTCCCAGGGGCGAGGTGGGCATGTGTGTGACAGCCAGAGTATGCGGAGAACCAGTAACGCTGATAATCGACACCGGCAGCACTGTCACAATGCTCAACCTACAAACCTGGGAACGGATCCGGAAACCCGGAATGAAGCTGAAGCGGTCGGCGATTCGTCTCTCAATGGTTGACGGAAGTAACATACGGACGCATGGCCGGAAAGAACTCCCACTCAACATCGCAGGAGTAGCTGAAACCGTGACGTTCGAGATAGCAGACTGCGAAGACGAAGGAATACTGGGAATGGATTTCATCCGTTCCCGGATATCCGGCATAAATTTTGACCGGATGACCATGCAGATGGGCAGCCAGGAGGTGTTCCTCACCATGTTCGAGCAGACCAGAGAGCCGTTTCCGATCAACGCTGTAGCAGATTACCAAATTCCGCCGGAAACGGAACAGCTGATAATAGGACAAGCAGAGAGTGTCCGTGAAGCAGAAGGAGTACTAGAAATGCCACAGGAGCCTACTGAGAAAAGACCATGGCTGATCGGGAGAACTTTATCCCGGATAAAGCAAGGAACAGTCCCGGTTCGAGTGATCAATGTGATGGCGGAGCCGGTAATCATCAAGAAAGGAGCGCAGTTGGCGACGATGACCACCTTAGCAGCCGGTTGCAGTGTTGTTCCGTTGGCGGAGCGGAGCAGGAAGGTGCAGATTTCTCCGGAATCGGAGGCCGGGCGGAATTAGAGCGGGTACGAGAAGCTGCGGCAGCTAGCAGAGCAGACCCAGGATGCAGTGCTGAGTCATTTCCGCGAGAGAGTAACCGACCTCCTATTTCGGAATAAGCCGACCTTCAGCAATGATGCCGGAGAACTGGGGCAGACCAATGTGGTGCAACATCAGATAAACACGGGCAGTCACCGGCCGATTAAGCAGCCGACTAGACGGATTCCGCCAGACAAAAGAGAGCTGGTGAGCAGTCTAATTCAGGAGATGAAAGACAAGAACGTCATTGAGGAAAGTAGCAGTCCTTGGGCTTCTCCGATTGTGCTGGTGAAGAAAAAGGATGGAACCACCCGGTTCTGTGTCGATTACCGGCGGTTAAATGCAGTCACGGAGAAAGATGCTTATCCGTTGCCGAGAATTGACGACACCATAGCAGCCTGTGCAGACGCCAAGTGGTTCTCCACTCTCACCCTGACCAGTGGATACTGGCAGGTCGGGATGGACGAGAAAAGACGGTCTTCTGTGTTCCCGGTGGCCTTTACCAGTTCAAAGTCATGAGTTTCGGCTTGTGCAATGCTCCGGGTACATTCGAGCGGTTGATGGAAAAGGTGTTAGGCGGACTGTCCTGGAAGACCTGCCTCATATATCTGGACGACATCATAGTCTACAGCAAGACCCTGGAGGATCACATCCGTAATCTTCAGGAGGTTTTCGACAAGCTGAGAGAGGCAGACCTAAAAGTCAAACCGTCAAAATGCAAGTTCTTCCAGCCGGAGGTGTCTTTCCTAGGTCACATTGTCGGAAGAGACGGTATCCGTACTGACCCGGCAAAAACGGAGGCAGTACAGAAGTGGCGGACACCCACCAACCTGACGGAGCTGCGCAGTTTCCTGGGGCTATGCTCCTATTACCGGAAGTTCGTGCCAAAGTTTTCCGAGATTGCAGCGCCGCTGAATCGCTTGACGGAAAAAGGGGTGCAGTTCCAGTGGCAGACGGAGCAAGAGCAGGCATTAGCGGAGCTGAAGAACCGCCTAGTATCGGCACCGATACTCGGTTACCCAAGGGAGCAAGGCCGATATATCCTGGACACGGACGCCAGTGACACCGGGTTGGGAGCAGTGCTGTCACAGAAGCAGGGCAACCAGGAGCGGGTGATAACCTACTTGAGCCGCAGCCTAACCAAAGAAGAACGGAGATACTGTGTCACCCGGAAGGAGCTCCTGGCGATTGTGTTTGCGATACAGAAGAATAAGCAGTACTTGCTGGGACGACACTTCCTTCTTCGCACGGATCATGGCAGTCTTACCTGGCTGATGAATTTCAAGGAGCCACAGGGGCAGGTCGCCCGGTGGATTGAGCTCCTGAGTGAGTTCCATTTCGACATCGAACATCATCCGGGGCGAATCCATAATAACGCGGATGCATTGTCCAGATCCCCGTGCAGCCAATGCGGAAAAATCGACTGGAAGCAGGCCAAGATAGACGCCTGGAACTACGGAGAAAGGATCCGGCAGACATGGAGTGAAGAAACTCCTCAGCCCAAGCCAAGGAAGGGGGGACGCCGGAAGCGGTCACGGAGATCGGGCGGAGAAGCAGAACTGGCAGAGGAGGAGTCTACAGTAAATGAAGAATTCCGTGCGGTTGCGGTGACGGAGAAAGCAGTGTCCCGGAAGCCGGTTGCGGTGACGGAAAAGGCAGTGTCCCGGAAGCCGGTTGCGGTTGCGATGATGGAGAAAGCAGTCCCAAGGAAGGCAGTTGCAGTAGCAGAGAAAGCAGTGTCCCGGAAGCCGGTTGCGGTTGCGGTGACGGAGAAAGCAGTTCCAGGAAAAGCGGATGCGGTTGCAGAAAAGACAGATGCAGAGAAAGCTGTTTCTCGGAGGCCGGTTGCAGTACGGAAGGATGCGAAAAATGCGGTTGCAGAGCAGATTAGGCTGGCGGAAAATGCGGACCAGGATACTGTGCTGCGGCAGAAATATCGACCAGATGATTTGCGGAGAATGCCCCAAAGGAGAACCTTGGTACCCACTGGTGACGACGCTGATCGACGGGAGCGGTACAGCTGGCAGTGCAGACTTTTCCAGCATGAGCAGCGAGGAGAAAGTGCTGTACGGGATGCGGAAGACCTTGCTGAAAGTCGACGGAGTAGTCTACCGGAAATGGAAAACAGCAGAAGGAACCAGCCGAATGCAGTTAATAACCCCGAAGGAGCTGAGACAGGAGATTTTCCGTCTGGCCCATCAGAGCCGGACGGGAGGACACCTCGGAAGTAGAAGGATGGCGGCTAGCATTCGGGGGCGGTATTTCTGGCCGGCTATGATGCGGGACATAAAGCAGTGGGTGCTGAGCTGTGACGAATGTGCGTCAAGAAGTATGCAGAACTTGAAACGATCTCCGATGCAGAAATACCGGGTTGGAGCGCCCATGGAGAGGGTGGCAATGGACGTGATGGGTCCATTACCTAAATCCACCCGGGGGAACCGGTACATCTTAGTAATCGGTGATTACTTCACCAAGTGGGTAGAGGCCTACCCGATGCTAAATCAGGAAGCGGTGACGGTTGCGGACATATTCGTCAACCAGTTTGCAGCGCGGTACGGCATCCCGATGGAGATCCACACCGACCAAGGCAGAAATTTCGAGTCCGACTTGCTGAGAAATGTCTGCAGAATCCTGGGGATTCACAAGACACGGACAACCGCTTTCCGACCTCAGTCGGACGGTTTCATTGAGTGATTCAACCGGACGCTGCAGCAGATCCTGAGCCTGTACGTAAACAAGCGGCAGACCAACTGGGATCAGCTAGTTCTGTTGGCGATGGCAGCTTACCGGAGTACCCCGCAGGAGACAACCGGGCAGAGTCCCAATTTGCTGATGCTGGGCAGAGAAGTCAATACTCCGGTAGAGTTACTGATTGGCAGGCCTCCGGGCGAATCGACAGCAGAAGTAACAGAGTATGGCAGTCAGCTCCGGGAGCGACTAGAAGCAGTATACAAGGTGGTTCGAGCGAAATCTGGCAGAGAGATGGAACGGCAGAAGAAGCTGTACGACAGGAGGAAGGTCGACAATCAGTTCCAGCCAGGAGACCGAGTGTGGATGGCAGTCAAAACACGGAAGAAGGGAAAGGCACCCAAGTTGCAGAGGAAGTGGAGCGGTCCAAAGCTAGTGTTGAGCAGATTTACCAACGTGACCTACGAGATTGCAGAGAGTGAAACTCGGCAGAAGGTGGTTCACTTCAATTTGCTGAAACAGTATAATGGTGTCAAGCATCTGAGATGGATGAAGCGGAGAATGGCGGATTCCTGGAGGCAGTCGGAGCCGCCGAAACAGAGTAACGTTCCGGAGGCGGAACAGTCGGTCTCTGAGTCGGATACTGACTCGGAGTGAAGCCGCAGAGGACGAAGAAATATGGGAAGATGGGGTGAGCTGTAGAGCAGGAGATAGCTGAGACCCTGGTAAAACGTTGAGTTCCGGCAGAGAGCGACCGCAAGAAGTTGGAACAGTGAGCAAGTGCTGGTTCCGGAAACAGGGCGGAGAAAGGAAGCAGAGCGGAACGCGGTGCAGAGACCGGATAGAGACATCCTAGAGGTTCTGACTGGGTTGAGCGCATAGTCCACCAGTCCAGGGTAGCGGCCAGGGGTCCAGAAGAACCTGGGTTAGCGGTCTAGTATCTCCAGAGAAGCAGCTACACGTCTTCCGTATTAGGAGAATTAAGACGGAAAAGTTTTCCGGCTGTAGACATCCAACCGGAGTTTCCACTTGGCAGAGACAGTAAACCGGCTGCAGATCGACAGAAGCGGTGAAATATCATTCCAGATAGGAAGGGCCCTCCTTCTGGACAAGAATGTATGCAGTTTCCAGTGTCGACAAGCAGTAATACCAGTGAGCAGTTATGCAGCAGGCGGAGCTGTGCAGACGGCGAAAAGGCCGAACAGGCAGTCTAGATGTACGTCAGGCAGGCAGATTCAACTGGCTGAGACTCTATTCAACCCTCCTGATGGCAGAGATACTTCAAAATTGCAGATACTTCGCTCGGAGAAGCAGTTGAAAGGGAGCCGGAAAAACCCGGAGAAGCCGGTTGAAGCAGAGACGGACACCTCTCGGTTAACGGTTGAGTTTTTG
The DNA here is from genome assembly GCA_949152475.1 of Terebella lapidaria. Taxonomy (NCBI): domain Eukaryota; kingdom Metazoa; phylum Annelida; class Polychaeta; order Terebellida; family Terebellidae; genus Terebella; species Terebella lapidaria. The sequence continues at coordinate 33,829,716 of OX424558.1, forward strand.
CATAATTGTGACGTCACTCCTGAGGCAGCCAATCAGCGTGGAGCTTTTCAAGTCACGTGAGCAGAAAGGGTATAAAAGGGCCTTGAAATCGGGCTCTGACAGCAGTTGGAGAGCAGACCTCGAGCTGTGCACATCGCAGACAAAGTTTGGCGGAATTGAATCAAGTCCAGCATTTTCCGGCAAGAGCAGATTTTGCAGTAAAATAACGACAAAGTATTCCCCGGAAGACCACCAGTCCGGAAGAAAAGTGCAGTAAAAGCAGTGCAGCGGTAGCGGCGCGGTGATTCGACCAATTTCAGTTCACCGGCTTTTCCGGATGGCCTACCAAGGATTTTTGGCGAGGCAGGGCAGGAGCGATGGCAGAGGCCGGAGAAATCCTCAACCATTAGAGTTGGAGCGGTTCTGCAAACGGTGCGACCGGAAGTTTGGCAGTGTGACGGACCGGAACGGACACCTCTGTCCGCCTCAGAAGTATTTCTGCTGCTTGTGCGCCTTTTATAGTAACCTTGCCTGTGACCTGCGGCGGCATCTCCGTGAAGCCCACGGATGGAAGTATCCTCAGGGATACCGTCCTCCTCAGGACGTGGAGACACTCAGCGCTGTCGGGACATTCGACTCGGCGTGGAGAGGAATCGTCACCATCTCTAGACAGAACCGTTTTCGGAAATATCTGAGCCGGCCCCCCGTAACACCCCCAAGTCCAGTGCTTCCAGCCGATCAACTTCCGTACGGCACGGACTGGGACGCTGGAGCAGCCGCCCCTTATAATCAGCCGGAACTGGAAAAGTGGGACATGCCGGAGTGGGTTCCCGACCGAGGAGGGTGTCTCCGGGCAGTCGAAGCAGACCAAGCAGAGGATTGGGAGGCGGAAATCCATGTCAGGGAATACCGGCCTCCATCTCCCACTTCAGCGGCAGAGTCTTCAGACCCGGAGACGGAGGAGTCGGATTACGTTACGGCGGATGAGGAGGAATCCTGGACGGAAGCGGAGGCGGTGTGGCAGTAGACGGAGGCGGTTGGCAGTGTAGCGGTCGACGGAGGCGGATGGCAGTGTAGCGGTCGACGGAGGCGGATGGCAGTGTAGCGGAGACGGTAGAAGCGGTGGCAGTTAGCAGCAACAACAACACGGAAAAAAAAATAAAAAATAAAAAATAAAAAAAAAAAATTATTTATCCAAGAAGACGGAAATCTCCGGAAGCAGACCTTGTGGAAGGTCACCACCAGGGGGAGTTGCAGTTTGCTGAGCAGCCAATCATCAAGCAGATAAGCCGGTCACGTGACTTCCAGAGACTATAAAAAGGGGCAGATAGCTGTTACCGGACGCAGAAGGCAGTTTGCTGTAGCTGAGTCAACATCGACCCGAAGCAGAGAATCAGAATGCCGAAAGTAAAGACAACACCCCGCAAGCCCCGCCCTCACCGGTGTGGAGACTGCAACCTGGAATTCAAGAACAAACACACGTTGCTCCGGCATGTCACGGAGCAGCACACGAGTGAAGTCACCGTCTTCGCCTGTCCGCAGTGTGACCATTGGAGCAGACGGAAAGAGGGGACACAGAAACATCTGCAGGCCCGACACGGAATGGACGCAAACCCGATTCGACTAAGGGTTGGCAGAGAGCAGTTTGAGGAAAAAGCCCTCCGGTCCAGGATGACTCCACGGAAAAGCAAGAAAGCAGTAGCACGGTTTGATCAGCTGTCGGATACGGAGTCGGAGTCGGGAGGTTCGGTTTCGTTTCGGACTCGGTACCGTTCTGGTACCCAGTCAGTGACCACACTAGCAGCCGACGTTTCGTCCACGGAGGCGGAGAGCAGTTCGGAAGAAGAATCAGGGCTGAAAATTATGGCAAGTGAAGACGAGTTGCAGGACCCGGAGGACCCGGAGCCGGTTAAGCCACCTGTTACCCGAAGTTCTTCCCGGAAGAAGCCATGCGGACGTGCAGAGAGCCCGGAGGAGTATCCTGATGGATCAAGCCAGAGCTACACACGGAATCCTGTCTCCGGTGGAAACCAGGCCTCGACAGTCTTCCAGTGAGCGGTCCGGAAGGAGCCAAGCCCGAACACCAACCCAGAGTCCACCATACACTTTCTACCCGTTTGGCGGTCCTTCAACTCAACCGTGTCCGTCCCACTGTTTCCCGGTGAACATTGGAAAACGGAGTGCATCCGTCTTTGCACCTGCAGTCCCGGAGCATGCCAGATACTATGCCGTACATTGGGGACCGGAACAGTGGGGGCCAGCCGAGATGAGAGACTCCGGCCTCTATGTGGAGATCATGGAGCAGAGAGTCCCGACCCGTCAGATCGTCCGGATTCCAGATTGGTCCATCCGGGACGAACGCCTCCGGAATGGGTTCTACGTGCCACCCCAGTGGAGTTTACATGATCCCGATCTTCTCCCGGTTGATGCCAGAGGAACAAGCTTCGGACGACCGTTGGTACCACAGACCATTCCACCTCGTCCGCCGTCAGGGAGCAGTTCGCGCCGTGATACTGGTGGGCAGTAGTCGTCGCAAGTCGCCGCAAGTCGTCGCAAGTCAAGTCGGCGCAAGGAGAAGAAAGAAGAACCGTTTCCCAGATTCTAGTATAATTAAGAGTTAAAAGTGGGAAACGGAACAAGCAAGATATCCGGGTACAGTGACCGTAAACTAGTTAAGAGATACCAGTACCCGGATCACGGAAAAAGTTGTGGTTGGTTATACGGACAATTTAACGGTTGAAAATTTGTATATATGTGATATGTGATATTGATCTGTTCAGGACGAACAGAGTCTAAGGAAGGGGGAGTGTAACGGTTTTGGGGTGTTCCTAAAAGTTTCCCCTAGGTAATTCTAGCAGTATTTTGTGATATTACGGTTAAATAACAGTTTATTGAAATGTATATGTGTTCAAAGGTTCATTCGGTTCCGTATTGGTGATATTTAGAAGGTTTTCCGTCTCGGAACTTAGTATATTTTTGATGTTGGTAAAGCCAGAGACGGAGACGGAGACGGAACCGGGGACGGAACCGGACAATGGAGTACAAAAACGTAATGACGTTATTTCCGGAAGGTCACGTGATCAGCCTCATTTTCGGTTTAAAAGGTGACGTAGCAGCAGCTGATTGGTTCTAGAGTGTTTTTGGAAATCCGAAAAAAATTTAGTGTTTTCGCGGGTTATGACGTCACAATGGTCGGTCACGTGACCCTGGGTCTGAGGTCTATAAAAGCCCCCGCTTCACAGCGGACGGCGGAGTTGGTGTCCTGACGTCGACCTGTGCAGACCCCTTCTACAATAGCAGAGTACTCCCTTGCTCCGGCTTAGGTCATACCAGATGTTAGCAGCTATGTCTTCCGACTGTACACTTAGAAAATAAACATGAAAACTTCAACCGAGTTGTATTTCCGTGTTTGTTAGGGAACTGGAATTTATGATAAAGTTAGTTCACCGGAAAAGAAAGTAATACGGAGAAAAGGGAGATAAGTCCACAGTCGGTTAAGACAAAGTTGTAACGACGTCTTAGGGTGATCCATGAACCCAGATCACCAAGGAAGGAGACGGAGACGGAGGTGGAATTCAACGGAGCAACTACGGAGGTGGTACCGGACGGAGCAGTTGCAGAGACGGGAACGACGAAGCAGTTGCAGAGGCGGTACCGGACGACGGAGTAGCAGAGGCAGTACCGGACGGAGCGTTGCGGTAACCGGAAGTGAGAACACTTCCGAGATTCTCCATTTCAGGTGCAGTCGCAGGTTGCGGTGAGGCAGAGCCAACCGGAGCAGTTTGCAGTGATGCGGAACCTGGCAGAGCGGTTGCAGTATTCGGAAACGGCAACATTCCCGGATTCTCTATTCCAGGTGCAGTCGCAGTTGCAGTGAGGCGGAAAACGACGGAGCTGTTGCAGTAAAGCGGTATCCCGACGGAGCAGTTGCAGTACCCGGAGACGGAAACGCCTCCGGATTCTTACTTTACAGGTGCAGTTGCAGATTGGCAGTCGGACAACGGTTAAGAGGTCCATTCCAGACCACGCTACCAACCTTCAGAGACTTCTAGCCGGAGTGCAACCGTACAGCAGTAGCAGTTTCCCGGAATTTTACCGTTACAGCTCCGGTTAAATAACAACTCACCCACCTCCCAAGAAAACCGGTTTATCAAGACGTCACAGAAGGGTGAAGAACCCGTTACAATATGAAGACATATTTAACATTTCTTCATGGTATGGTCAATGATGATGAAGACACAGAGCTGACATCTGGAAATATGAGAAAGTTATTTTGGTAAACACAACCAAAAGCAATGACCAGATAAACATAGCTATAAGAACATTCTTAGTTAGTCTTAGTTAACTCAGCATATTTAATGAATGATACATTACTTCAGACAATCACATAATTGTGACTTTAATTTCGTAACAATCGTTGAGCACAACAAATGTTATGATAAGAAAGGAAACATAATGAATACAGCATTATGTAAGAATTAAACATATATATTTACATGACTGTGACTTCCAGATTGAAGGTAAACTGAATAGTGAAACATTCAAGAAATTGAATTTGTTAAATAGTGTAGATTTCATAACGAATATGGCATATGATGTTAGAAATGGTAATACTGAAATAGGCACTGCGCTTTATTGTTGAGCAAAACAGGGGCAGAATGTCGTGTAAATTTATCATGAAAACTTCCATTGGGTCGGATTTATCGCTGCTGTTTTCTTGCATCATTATGACATTTGCACGGCATTCCGCCTTCCCTGCGAATTACACATTGCATTTCAGCCACACATGATTTACTGAAAGAGTTTACGATGTGTGTACACAATTTATTTAGCAGTACGCTCCCAAGAGGTATTCCTTTTCAGGTGATGTCCGCCGAGGCATGTTGTTGCGTTACCCACGAGAGTCGATAAGGAAATGAATCTCACGAGATTTGGCACCTGACAGCACCGAAAAAGGTATTGGGTCGACTACGTCAGTTTATATTCGAGCAGAAACAAATCCTTTCACATGGGTCATATATATGCAGTGCATGCTGAGTAAGTCTGAGACAAGAATATGGAAGTGTCGCTTCAGCAAGTTCACGCCCACAGAGAGAGGACATAGATCGGGAAGAATTGGTACATGATCATGGTGTTGCTTCATCGAGTGAAGAATAACGGGGAAAGTCCTTCAGTTTGGTCAATTCCGTTGTCGATGCCCTATCCCAGGGATTGCTGACAATAACGCAACTGGACTTGCTGGTGGAGGCCTTGGGGAACTCCCAGCAGAAGGAATTTTGCAACGAGGCATGTCAGTATCGCAACACCTCGTATTCCATGGAATATTGGACCTCATTTAACATCGAAACCTGGTTGGTGCAGTGCAATCGGATGATCCTGTCATATATGTTTGCATTAACTGGACAATCATCAGCTGCCTTCAGGTAAGAGTTAATTGCAGTTGCCCGATCAATCGAATTTCTTTTGTCTTCGGCCAACAGTAACTGCACCACTCCCCTGTCTTTTCCCATCGGGTTGGTGTTGCATTTTGTATCTGGCAGTAAATTAGTGTGCAACATGTCCAGTTATTGTGGGCCATCGCCATCATTTGATACTGTCAATCGGTGGATGCGAGGACATTTTGGTGAACCTATAGCGTGTCCCAAACGCCCAAGATATTTTTAATTTCTTCGACAATAGCCAGGTGGTTGGCATGTCAAAGTTCATTGTAATGCACCATCCAGTTCAATCACTTCCATTTTTCCCATAACCAGCAATTTCGGCACTTTCAAACAATCATCCACGATGAACGCTCCTTCTGTTTGGTTGAAATATTCATAACAAAATATCTGTCAACCACTCATGGACATCGCGGCAAAAGACGAAGATCTTGAAAATTATTCCCACACCGAGGAGAAGTACGTTGCAAAACTGCTACAGCTAACTTCCGTGGTCACTAATGCACAGAGAAAACAAAATGGTTGATTATGACGTGGATAGTGGTGAGGTTTCAGTTTCTTTCAAGCGGCGACGGATTGAGAGAATCCATGTGGGACTTTGCATGCCAACATCCAGAGCAATGTCCCAAAGTTGTCATGGGTGATCCATTGATGTTGAATCCCAACAGTTAGAGCCGTGTTGAGGACGTCATAGATAACATCTTGAAGGACAGTGATCAGGATGCCCCTCGCACGTGGACATGCATAGGATGTGATGGCCTGCCATATCTGCTTACAGCAAGTCTCCAAAACAGACTCTTTGTGTGCCCGGGTTGCTCAAAGTCGATAACCGGTGAACAGGGCTTCATGTCTCATGTGGATGAATGTCATCCCCATACAGAAGTGGAAACAGCAGAAGAATTCCTGAAGTTCAAGGGTGTCCTTCTAGTACCCGGATATGGTCATATGGAGATGCATTTCACGAAAGCGGTGTTCAAACTTGGATGTCATGCAATTCTCAAACCAGATGCTCAGTTGATGGGATTCAAATCTGCAAGGGCCTTGGAATATTGCAAATCTGCATCGGATCATCACAAGTCCTGGGACATTTCGAAATGTGTATTTGAGGGATGTAGTTTTGAATTGGTGTCTCCTTATATTTCTCAGAGCCAGAATACTGATGACATCTCAATGCGGGGTTTCTTTGCTTGAGCAAATAGTGTTAGGAATGTGTTCCCAATTCCTCTTCACATTTGTCTTTTGCTATGTTCTTGTACTTGCCAAGTTCAGGGAAGGTTTGTGAGAGAACAATTCCAAGGTAATTTTGATGCCTCGATCAGTATTGGCTCCATTGCAGTACATTCTAAATCAGTCAAAGTATTCAGAGATTGATATACGTGACCGTGTCATGAGATCCATGGACCCACCTGAGGTAGCTCATTTTCTGGCTGGCAATGAAACATTTGCTAAGACGGACAGCAAAAGGGTGGCGCTTCCGCTTGGAAATTAGGAAAAAACGTCTCAAAAGATGTCTTCCACCTGGAAATCCAACTGACAAGCAGTGGATTGACACATCTCGCTTAATCGATCCCCTGCATGAGGTACAGATGGATCCTCACTTCTGCACTGATGAGTTTCTGGCAATACCATTTGATGCCCTTCAGCTCCTTCTTACAGTTATAAATATCGACACATCGGGCATGGCACCAAAATGTACATTTTTTCTGCTCACATTTCAGCCGCACTCCCCCTCAGTCAGCTGCTGTGCTGAATGCCAGATGGCATATCGGGCAGTCGTCCTTATTCTGCTGAAATTTGTAAGAGTCCATCCCATCTCACACTTCTAGGACATAAAACAAAAGTAGGAGTTAACGACCATTGAAAGTATAAAGAAAACTCACCATTTGTTGCGGCCTCTTATGTTGTTTGTGTTGACGCTTCCTCCATCTCTCTTGGTGCCTGGTGCTGCTTCTGGGGACCCTGTGGTTGCCGGTGTGGCTGCTGCTACAGCGGCTGCTGCTGTTCTTGCTGCTGTGCTGTCTCATGTGGCAGGATCTGAGGGGCATCACCGTGATATTCCACTCCGCTGTGCCAATATGCGTCTTGGCATACATCTGTCTCCGTTTTCGTCCATGCCATCACATCCGTATTGTTGGCGAGATGCAGGTCAATTGCCTGGAAATGGTTATTGACCAATATATTAACAATAGCTTGTGTCACCAAAGCGTTGATTTTAATCAATCTCACTTGCATCTATACATAACCGTAACATATAGGCGAATATATTTACTTTCTTTATGCAAATGAATATTACAGTAAATACATCATACATATTAAAATATGTTAAAACATGTTATTAACTTTCATCAAATATATTAGGAAGATATCAGTTCCACCTGTCATCGTACTGTATCCCACAGGTTTGAACTTTCGAGTAATATGTACTCATGATTGCAAAAATGATTTATTTTCTGTATAAAAAATGATCGGTTCCAAAGAATTTTCCAGAACTTTGATAACTACCAAAACATACACTGCTGAAGGAAATTGCAAAGATTCGCAAATATTCTCCGATAGCTTTATTCGTAATAGAAAACAAAACCTCGAAAACATCCTGGCCCTCAGTTTTTTAGGCGTTAATTATTGGATTGGACAACATATTTTCCGTATAAAAACTGTTCTCAGTCGGATATTTTGCAATGAATTCCCTCAAAAATCTATCAGTTACATGGAATATCGTATATAAATTGAAACAATATGTATTTGGTGTTGATCGGATAGTTTTTGACAGAATGCCGTTTGAACAAACCAACCCCCCATAGTTTGTGCACTCTTTAACCATTGGTTTCAACACCACGCTAATCCGTGGAAAACATTGTGAAAACATTCTTCAAAACGGCTATTGTTATTCGCTTATATATAACCAGTGCACTAATAAATGGCATGACAAGTGATGACATGCTATATAATCAAGAAATATTCAATACATAGACCAGAAACGGTTTGCACAATTTACAGTTTATTAGGGGCGCCACCCATTCGTCCGCCTTGGCCTTAAAAGGCAGTATGCTACCATATGGGACATATACCAGGTAACGGGGGTGCTTCTTCAATGTATGAACCGTCCATTAACTAGATGTAGGTTGCTGCGAACTGCTTCGGTGTCACAATACCTGTCTAGCCTCACAATATTCGGCCGTATTATAATAAGATGTCACAGGTGGTATTCCCGTGATCAGCATCCAGCTTTCATCTCAGAAAAAAGCAATCTCGTCAGTGTTCTTGTCACGACTGGGGTCGAAATGGTAACATATGGGCAATAAACTTACGCCATTCAACGGCCGGACAACTGACAAACGGCTGTTTAATTCCAACCTACCTGGTATTTCCTGGACATTATGAGTTGCTGCCATTTTTTATTTTTTCCATTTGTCTAATACGGATGTGCTAGCACGTACGCTTTGGGTCTCTTTTTCAGTACTCGATATAAAAATATTAAAGCTTCAGAATAAATTCTAGGTTTAGTTTTTTCCTGTACTCCAAAAGAACTTGCTCAAGAATCAGCAAACAATGCGTCCTTTAGCAGGAGGGGAGTAATATAGTATTTTTATACTGGCTTGTCAGAACAAATTCACAGTGGTTACCGTATTTCCCGTACCAAATGTACCAGTGAGATCCAGTGCCAAATTGAATTGTCATATATTTGATAATCATGTACCAGAGGAAGCCACAATTACCAAGGCAGTTTCCTGTCTATGAAAATAGCATGGATATTGACATCCCTCGTAGTAGCAACATTATCCAAGCATTTCGAATCATTCCACGTGACATGATCTGTTTGCCAGGCTCAGGTGAGAGCTAGTAAATTCCTGGAGCATTTTAAATGCACTATTCCAAGGATGACCGAATTTAGGATATCACTACACAAATCGAAACACGGGCCGAATTTAGGATATCAGTACCGGTACACAAATTGAAACCTAACATTTGGGAATCGTGTTTGTTTTAAGACGATGGAAAACTGACGATAATGAACACTATTGTATTGCAATACAAACCTGTCGTCAAATCGGCATGGACCGTCAGTTTAGACAACTTTGACCGACGTACATATCCCTAATTGAGTCCACAAATGATCCATGAAACCGTATTCACCCAGGAGATTGGCTCTTGCATATGACAACAAACTACATCATGGTTTTTTTTTATCACACTTAGCGATTGGAATCTGGAATGATATCTGTAGGGTACGGCAGATCGATAGTGCCATCCAGCTTTTTTTCAATTCAATTAGGTAAGTTATTGTTTTTGATCAAATAATCATGTGTGACTTGAGTATTGTCTTCATGCCTGTGGATTGTCCCACAAGCAGTCATTCCCACTCGAGTGTTCACCAGCCATGGACTATCGAAATACACATGTGATCTCTACAGTTTCCATTCGGGCTATCTCATTCACTGCAGATTTGTGGGCCCAATCAGTTGCCATTTAAGAGATTGGACCAGTGTCGTGATAATTATAAGGGTAGCTGTGTGTATTTAAGGGTGCCCGGACAGCACGAATAACTAGATTACGGTGATGCTCTTCATTTACACAATTTCAAGGAATTAACCTTGGGCAAAGCAACTCCAACACTTGCCTTCCGTCCGAATGTCTATCGAGGATGCAACCGAATTCGACGTGGCATATATCATATTTCACCAAACACGTGTGGGAGATCCGACATGTAAAATAGACAACAGGGGTATTTCCTGACCTATATTGGTCGGGTTTAGTTTCCATCCCAAACGTTGCTTGTTTTATGTCTTTCATGCTTTTAAATTACATTACAAATTTAATTCATTGTCTTGTAATACATGTATATAATGTACTTGTCACTTGAACTGTGTAACGTGATGCACATGGGCTAATTGGCCTTTTGTGGATAAAAGCTATTAATATTCCTATGGACATCATCAATATCTTAGTTTATTGGTAGCAGCTTGAAATACACATCTGTTACAGAGTGACACTTATTGCCAAATTTGGCACACGCCGCACACCCATACCAAAACATAATATATATTTGTATATTCAAGGGTTTTGTATACTAATACTATGGCATGTATAATGGTCAAACAATGTGTATGGTGATTTTTTCCACACAAGTCATGGTGTCCGACAAGGAGATAATCTTTCTCCTACATTGTTTCCTTTATTTATGAACAGCTTGGCTGAAGAAATAAATGCCTGTAACAAAGGTATTCACATTGGGGATAAAGATATTTAAATTTTGTTGTACGCTGATGATATTGTGCAATACAATGGAATATTGTATATGAATTGAAACAATGTTTATTTGGTGTTGATCGGATAGTTTCTGACAGAATGCCGTTTGAACAAACCAGCCCCCATAGTTTGTGCGCTCTTCAACCATTGGTTTCAACAACACGCTAATCCGTGGAAAACATTGTGACAGGGTTTTCTTCAAAACGGCTATTGTTATTCGCTTATATATAACCAGTGCACTAATAAACGGCATGACAAATGATGACATGCTATATAATCAAGAAATATTCAATACATAGACCAGAAATGGTTAAACCGTCCATTAACTATACGTAGGTTGTAGCGAACTGCTTCCGTGTCACAATACCTGTCTAGACTCACAACATTCGGTCGTATTATAATGAGATGTCAACGGTGATATCCCCGTGATCAGCATCCATCTTTCATCTCAGAAAAAGCAGTCTCGTCCGTGTTCTTGTCACAACTGGGGTCGAAATGGTAACATATGGGCGATAAACTTACGCCATTCAACGGCCGGACAACTGACAAACGGCTGTTTAATTCCAACCTACCTGGTATTTCCAGGACATTATGAGTTGCTGCCATTTTTAATTTTTTTTCCATATGTCTAATACGGATGTGCTAGCAAATACGCTTTAGGTCTCTTTTTCAGTACTCTATATAAAAATGTTAGAACTTCAGAATAAATTCTAGGTTTAGTACTCCAGAAGAAATTGCTCAAGAATCAGCAAACAATGCGTCCTTTAGCAGGAGGGGATTAATATAGTATTTTTATGCTGGCTTGTCTGAACAAATTCACAGTGGTTAGCGTAATTCCCGTACCAAATGTACCAGTGAAATCCAGTGCCAAATTGAATTGTCATATATTTGATAATCATGCATCAGAGGAAGCCACAAACACCAAGGCAGCTTCATGTCTATGAAAATAGCATGGATATTGACATCCCTCGTAGTAACAACATTATCCTGACATTTCGAATCATTCCACGTGACATGATCTGTTTGCCAGGCCCAGGTGAGAGCTAGTAAATTCCTAGAGCATTTTAAATGCAATATTCTAAGGATATTTAAAGTGGACCGAATTTAGGATATCAGTACCGGTACATAAATTGAAACATAACATTTGGGAATCGTGTTTCTTTTAAGACGATGGATGACTGACAATAATGAACACTATTGCATTGCAATACAAACCTGTCGTCAAATCGGCATGGACCGTCAGTTCAGACAACTTTGACCGAAGTACATATCCCTAATTGAGTCCACAAATGATCAATGAAACCGTATTCACCCAGGAGATTGGCTCATGCATATGAGAACAAACTACATCATGTTTTTTTAACACACTTAGCGATTGGAATCTGAAATGATATCTGTAGGGTATGGCAGCTCGATAGCACCATCCAACTGTTTTTAATTAGCAAGGTTTAATTAGGCAAGTTATTCTTTTTGATCAAATAACCATGTGTGATTTGTATATTGTCTTCATGCCTGTGGATTGTCCCACAAGCAGTCATTCCCACTCGAGTGTTCACCAGCCATGGACTATCGAAATACACATGTGATCTCTACAGTTTGCATTCGGGCTACCTCATGCACTGCAGATTCTTGGGCCCAATCAGTTGTCATTTAAGAAATTGGACCAGTGTCGTTATATAAGGGTAGCTGTGTGTATTAAAGGGTGCAGGTCTGTGCCCGGACAGCAAGAATAACTAGATTACGGTAATGCTCTTCGTTTACACAATATCAAGGAATTAACCTTGGGCAAAGCAAATCCAACACTTGCCTCCCGTCCAAGTGTGTATCGAGGATGCAACCGAATTCGACGTGGAATATATCATATTGCACCGAAAACGTGTGGGAGATCCGACATGTAAAATCTTTCATCTTTCATGCTTTTAAATTGCATTACAAACTTAATTCATTGTCTTGTAATACATGTATATAATGTACTTATCACTTGAACTATGTAACGTGATGCACATGGGCTAACTGCCCTTTTGTTAATAAAAGCTATAATTATTCCTATGGATATCATCATTATCTTAGTGTATTGGTAATAGCTTGACAAACATATCTGTTACAGAGTGACACTTATTGCCAAATTTGGCACACGCCGCACACCCATACCAAAAGATAATATATATTTGTATATTCAAGGCTTTGTATACTAATACTATGGCATGTATAATGGTTAAACAATGTGTATGGTGATTTTTTCCACACAAGTCATGGTGTCCGACAAGGAGATAATCTTTCTCCTACATTGTTTTCTTTATTTATAAATAGCTTGGCTGAAGAAATAAATGTTTGTAACAAAGGTATACACATTGGGGATAAAGATATTTCAATTTTGTTGTACGATGATGATATTGTGCTTGTATCTGAAAATGAATCAAATTTGTAAGACTTTCTGAGTGTTATGCTGAAATGGTGTAAAACATGGAAGATGAAATTATATATACCAGTAAATAAATCGAAAATAGTACATTTCCATTTGAAAAGGAAAAACAAACAAATTTTAAATTTTACTTTGGTGATAATGAATTAGAAAGAGTTGAATGCTACAATTATCTTGGTGTAATATTTGATGAATTCTTGACATTTAATATGTGTGTGAAAACATTAAGAGATTCCGCCGGTAGGGCATTAGGTGGGATTGTTAAAGCGGCTCTTTCACTTCCCAGAATATTTTTGGGGCCTATGCATATTTTGAGTCCTATCAACTGATAGACATGTCAGTTGCAAAATAGTGACAATAGGACAATAGAACAGCACACACGGGTCTTTTAAGCTAAAATATCGAGGGATTTCCTCGGTCACTTCCTCTGTTCACTCGATCGCCTAGCATGCGGCCATGCGTGATCTGTCTCACATACGGTGCTCATTCGTTTCGCGTTCTTGCTAGTTTAAAAAACGAATTCCGCGCATTTTCAACAATGTCATAAAAAATCAATATTCCGAGAAACTGGTGTTGTACACCGATATTCTATGTATATATGAATGATCGCATTTTACCAGTTGGAACGTAGGCGCATCCAATGTGTTTATAGTGACAGGGACCCAAACCCTACTAAAATCGATTTCTTACCAGCAATAATGCGGAACGGCTGGCCACCGTGGTTGAATGTGTGACGTGTCAGGGATTCCTCTGTCAAAGACCCGATTCCAATGTAAACATAAACTTGCGCCCCTGTCAATCTTGACGTAAACACCACTTTCACCCTTCTGTTTCGGGTGAAATAGCGCATAAATAGCCATGTGTATGCGATTTTGGGGATCATGCTCAATTGTTTTGATATAATTTTGTCAACTGAGCTGGTTTTTTAATTCAAGCAAATATTAGTAACTAAGTGCAAATGCCGCTTTAACAAATATCGTACCATAAAAGATACATGTTTCAACACATTTGAAGAATTGTACAATACCACTGTGATTCTTATTAGTGATTACGAAGCAGGGTTTTTTTTTTTGGGGGGGGGGGGAGGTTATAATTCGAATTTAGTAATAATGTACAAAACCGAGCAAATATTATTTGGGTGTACACAAATTTACTCCAGTGGTTGACATGTTATGAAACTTCGGTTGGATGCGTTGTAAATATAGAAGGTATATGTGTCTGTTGAGGTATTGGAATATAATGAGTGAGTGTGAAAGTGACAAGTTAGTAAGAATGGTGTTCGATTATGATTATAGCTTGTGTAAAAATAATTGGTGTTCAGAAGTTAGATGCAGTTTGTCTAAAATAGATATGGAAGATGTGTTTCACAGTAAATATTTGTGTTCTCTTGAATTAGTGAAAGAATGACTTATTGAATTGAATAAACAACAATTGTCGAGTGAAGTCAATAACAAACCTAAACTTCGTACATATATGTTATTTAAATCAGAATTGTGTACAGAAAATTATATCAAATTTCATATGAACAAACGATATACCGTTCAATATTGGGTCAATCAGATTGGGTATATTTCCAGCAGAATTTGAATAGGTAGATACACTGATACACCTGTTAATGAACGTATTTGTAAAATGTGTGATAATAATATCACAGAAGACGAATTTCACTTTGTAATAAAAGCATGGACAATCGAAAACTTACGTTGTCATGTGATGGACTTAATAAAACTTGAACTGATGCAGACCGGAGAGAAGAAACAGTTTGTTATATGTAAAATGGAAATGTTCATCCCTGAGAAATCGGTGCTGTTGACATAATGTCAGACACCTTGCTTGTTCAACGGATTTCGACTGATTTCCAAATATTTAGAAACGTTAGATATCCAAACAATCATATAACTTGATAAGATTCAGACTCAGATGATTTGCACTATTAGATAAAACAGTATGGTTTCAGCAATTTCCTCAATATCTAGCTGCGTGGTAAACACAGACTAATAAAAAAACTGAACACAATCGGTTGGCACTGAAGCGGGCGCAGAAGTATTTTATCATAGAACCTTATATGATCGTTCCTTGTAACTACATGTTCTTTATTGGTCATTTCTATCAATTTATTGAACCGAATGACAAGTTGACAGCTGCAGGACTGTAGGCTATGGTGTCCTATGGCAGCCATTTCAATTCTCGCTACCACGGGGAGAATGAGCAATGCGATTTACTGTATCTCAAGCGAAAACGCCGCGTCGTGATTGGTCAATCACCATTGAAAATTTTTACGTACTAGTACACGTTCCCGTATATCGATTACTCGCCATGCAGTAGATCTAATTTGATATACCTCAATCATATAACTTGACAAGATTCAGACTCAGATGATTTGCACTATTAGATAAAACAGTATGGTTTCAGCAATTTCCTCAGTATCTAGCTGCGTGGTAAACACAGACTAATAAAAAAAAACTGAACACAGTCGGTTGGCACTGAAGCGGGCGCAGAAGTATTTTATCATAGAACCTTATATGATCGTTCCTTGTAACTACATGTTCTTTATTGGTCATAAAACGGTCGTAAATTGAATCATATTCAAGCCACATCGTTGCATTGAGCAATATTATAACAATGATTAATTGCGCATGAAAGCCAAGGTGGGACTATGATCAAATTCGACGCCAAGCAATATCATGGGGAAAATGACCCAAGGAGATTGGCAATAATATTTGCTGAACATTTTGTGTCCCGATGTCGATACCATGCAAAGTTCTTAAAGGTTGTCTGTTCTTAAAAGTTGTTCATCAACATTCTCACTTGAACTCAACAATGAATATAGTGTTGTTTATGTATACACAATACTAATCATTATTCACAATATTCCTACATCGAGTTTTGCATTTCTACCACATGGTATGTGTTATGGCACCTTACACCAGGATGGAATCGAAGTACATATTTATGTGAACCCATTAATGTTCAATGAATGGTTTATACTCTGATTTTTCTAACTTGTTTACACAGGTTTTTGACAATATTTTTGCGATGCTTAATGTTATTGTTCTATAACTTGACAAACTTCACATGGGAGTTAAAGGGCAATTTTCTATAAAAAAAACAATTAGACTTCTATCGCAAAAATTGAAGAAGTTGGCAATCTGAATTTTAGCCCGAAACGGGATCTCCAGAATATGAGCATATTCGAGGATTTGGTCCCGATTACTTCCATCAGGATTCGAAGTATTATTGTGATTTTGGACCAAAGACACACTGGGGTGTATTGTACACAAACATGTGGATTCCGAAAGACTGCACCCCTAGATAACCGGGTAGATTGCCAACTTTCGCAATTTTCGTGATCTGAAATTTGCACAATTGCCGTTTGACGCCAAGTTATAGAACGATACCATTCAACATCGCAATAATATCTGCCAAAAACAGTGTGAACAAGTTATAAAAATCAGAGTATAGACTGGCAGCAACGGTTGTTGGAGTTGAAAGTAGCTCCAGAAATAATGGAATATTGAATAAGTCATCATAGTTGAAATCCATTAACCGAAAGCCATTATCCATTATACTCTACTGATGTCAACAGAAATGACTTTATTTGGGCACCGAGGTTTGTTTATGAAGAAGTCAATACATCGTGGCGTTTTGTAAACATTTACATACTGTTCTATATCATTACACCCGGTAATTGGTTATTTATTCACATAGGCCTATATATAGATTTACAGGGGACA
Organism: Terebella lapidaria; assembly: GCA_949152475.1. Taxonomy (NCBI): domain Eukaryota; kingdom Metazoa; phylum Annelida; class Polychaeta; order Terebellida; family Terebellidae; genus Terebella; species Terebella lapidaria. The sequence continues at coordinate 33,846,536 of OX424558.1, forward strand.
GTGACAAGCAAAACCTATAAGTCAGTTTATTGAAGGCCAACGTGGCACATAACAGTAGATTGTAGAGATAAATCTCCTGGGATTGCTTACATCGAAGTCACGTACTAAATTTACTGAATCCATGTAATGTATATTAGCTATTAAACACTTTTAGCGACAGTAGATATATGTGAAACGATAACCTAAACTTATTTATATTATGTATTAAATATCTCAGTATTAAAGCTTAATAGCACGTCTGATCGAAGTCTGTCGGTAAGCTATAGCACCTTTGGTGGTATGTTTACACATGCACAATATGGCAACTGTTTAGGTTGAGTAAAAATACGGATTGTATCTCATTGTTTGATAGACGAGTCATTGACGGTGGTTCAGCAAGGGAAAACAACTACTAATCCGTTTTGCAACTTTGCCTCTGACATATGAATATAAATACCTCTTGGCTATGTCTGTACATTTCTTGTGAATTACACAGGGTTGATTGCGATATGATACAGCAAGATATTGAAATGTATTTCTTTTTAAACTCGGTGCCATGAAATTTGGCTTGTGATTGGGTACTTATGTACTTATAATACACCCATTGGTGGGTTCGTTTCGGCATTTGTATACTAATTACATCTGTTGTACAATAAACTCACCTATGTTTCACACACTGTCTGCCCCTGATGACTCCGGTGTGGCTTCGGCAGTATATATTTGGTTGGGCTTTATTTTCATTCCAATGTGTATTAGGTTTGTTTTTGTCATCATCGAAATCTGGTCGGGTTGGTAGCAATAGGTTGATACTACATTTCAACAATATACACGTTTCAATAATGATATTCACTTTCAATAGCAATACTCTATCTAAAGTATTCCCTCAAGGTAATATTATCTCTTTCAAATCCATGTAGAATGCGAACTGATAATATTATGACATGTCTCTCAATTCAATATTGCCAACACTGAAGAATACTGACTGAGGCCGTGGATGGAAGGCAGTAATGTTATAAAAGCTTGGCAAACTCAATATGGTAGCCCATTCAAAGCAACATATGAACAGATTATCCAGAATGACCAGGAAAATTTATATCGAGACATAATATGATTCGTCCTTCAACACCGATGGATAGATATGTCAGGGATTTGTTCATCTGTCTGACTGTTGTGATGTTGTATGATTATGTTCATATGCACTTTGCACGAATGCACATGTTTAATCATTGTTCGAAGTGTATTTCTCATATGATGTTTAAATTGATGTATCAATTCGTCATTTCATTGATTTTCGCTATGCCTCATGCACTCTTGAATATTAAGAAATTACAAGGAAATCCAGACAATTTATGACAACTGGTGACGCAAGTGTGTCTTTGGTAAACTATTTGGTCGGGCATCGTTTCTGTTCCCAAATGTTGTATTATAAATTTGCTATTGTCATCATCAAAATCTAGTTGTATTTGTGGTAATAGATTGATACTTACATTTACACAACGTAGAGGGTACCCCGCAATAGTTTGGCTTCAAGTCAAAACATTCAACGGATCAGTCAGTGTACGTTTGTCCTAAATGAAATTGTTGATTTCTTTGTGTAGCAAAGGTCCTCTATGTACGTCCTCTTGCTGGATGCATCACAGGCCTTCGACAGGGTACAGTATGTTAAACCATTTAAATTGTTGAACGAGGTATTTGCTCAATACTTGTTAGATTTTTGGTCCAAATATATACAACTCAATCATTAAGGGTGAAATGGAATGATCAGTTTGGTCGTGTAGTTATTGTATCAGATGGTGTGAAACACGGGGCGATACTCTCGCCGTTGTTGTTTGCAGTCAATATGGGTGAATTACTTACCAGATCAATAGACACAAATATTGGTTGCTATATAGGTAATAGCTTCTGTGGAGCATTAAGTTATGGCGACGATATCATCCTGCTACAGTTGTGTGAGAATTTCGGACGTAATTATGTCATCAGAAAGTCAACTACTGTGGTACAATGTAACGCAAGATCCATGCCATATTAGCTTGAATAACGATATTATTCCAGTATCTACACATGGTGTGCACCTAGGTCATATCATAGGCACTAATTGCAATGAGTCATTGTTAATACATAAAGGTATCAGGGATTTGTTATTTCGAACCGACTCTTTTAAGGCCAAATACAGTTTCTGTGATCACAGGGTCAGGTCAAAGTTATTTCAAACCTAATGCACAAGTTTCTATGGATGTGTTCTTTGGAGTCGATTCAAGATACATTGAACAGTTTTATACAACTTGGTGTAAATAAAATAGAGAACCCCCGAGGAACAGGGGGTTATTCAACATGGTCGAGGGCGGCAGCCCGAAACTATGTGGAATAGCTCAGTGTGACGATAGAAATATTTGGTACGGTTTGTTTCTATTCTAAACTTGTTGTAATTCAGGTTTGGAGTGTCATCATCAAATGCTTGCGGTGTTGATGGTTATAGGTTAATACATACATAAATACCTATGATATGATGGGAGTTTGAATTGCAAATTTGATATTTCGCTGCGATCCAGTGTTGTAATAGTCACACCTAGAACCCTGACAGGATAATTGGCCGTACCTGCGCACATAACGTCGCCTCATAATGATAAGTCTCCTAGAAGTATTCAATATTCTCATTGATATCACGTATAACAAAAATATGTGTTGAATTCAGTGTATATAGTAGCTATTTAACCCTTTAATGGCATTCACTCCTACATATATAGAATGTTAAACTAATTTATCTAGACCAGTTTTTAACCATCCAATGAAGTTGGCTAAAGCAGCATTGCCGGACGAGTTGTAAGTGTTGATTCTGTACCGTTGCAATAAGATTGCAATTTGTGTTTCTTAATAACGTTTTGGCCAGGATTTCAACCATATGTATGATCTATCCATACTGGTCACTCGGTATTAATGATTATAATGATATAGGGAGACTTGACTCGAATGGACGTGTGCCTTGATTTTACCACCACAGTATTTGCATGTTCATAGACGTGGAATCAATACCCAGTATCAAGTATTCCGAGCAAACAAAAGAGGGTCCGTTATCCAATCTCATAGTCCGGGGACAGAAAGTCATATCAGGCATACGAAGTGAGAGAAAACAAAAATGACAGGGAAACTCATGAACCCCCGTAAATGGCCATTAGGAGGTGAAATCAGGTGTTCCGGAAAGAGTGAGCATTTCCTGCCCCACTAGTGGCACCCGTCATGAATTCCCCAAAATTCCGAGCGAGCAAAACAGAGTCCGTTATACAATCTCATAATCTCAGAAAGTCATATCAGGCATACGAAGTGAGCAAACAAAACAGGGTCCGTCATCCAATCTCACAGTCCGGGGACAGAAAGTAACATCAGGCACACGAAGCGAGAGAAAACAAAAACGACAAGGAAACTCATGAACCCCCCAAAATGGCCATCAGGAGGTGAAATCAGGTGTTCCGGAAAGAGTGAGCATTTCCTGCCCCACAAGTGGCACCCGTCATGAATTCCCCAAAATTAACCTGAAAATACATCTAGTTGCATGGCAGACATGGATTTGCTGTATTTATAAACCAAATCATGATGACGTCCATAGAATTTCTTAAACGCAGCTATAAGTCTTGGTAAAACATATCCTTGTCGTAGCAGTTTAGAGACTAGCTGGGCACTTCGATAGACAAAGTCCTCATATTTGCAACTAGCTCTGGAATAGCGTTTAAGTTGAGAAACAAACACACCATATGCCGGCGACATAGGAATGTTGCTGCTTAGAAAAGGGAAATTGACTATGGAAAAATTGAAATCATCACGTTTGTCATATAATCTAGTTGACAGGTTAGAATCATTATCAATCTCCAACCTCAGGTCTAGATAGTTGGAAAAATTAGCGGATTCTGTAGTATCCTTAATTTCAAGTTCCTTAGGATATATGACATCCAAATAATCACCAAACTTGGGATTATTCAGCGACAATACATCATCTATGTATCGGAAAGTGAAATTAAAATTACATGTTAATTTCTTAGAACCTCCTCTTTGTAAATGTTGGATAAAATCTGATTCATATGAGTATAAAAACAGGTCTGCCAATAATGGTGCACAGTTTGTACCCATGGGAATACCAATAGTTTGTTGAAATATTCGACCACCAAATTCCACAAAAATATTATCAATCAGAAAATTAACCATATTTACCACATCTATTTCAGTATATTTGTATGGGGCATCAGAGTCGCCTTTAACAAAATAAGCGGTATTATATTTAACTACAATATAGTGGTATTGTCAATAATTTGACTTATTAGTCAAATTATGGTAAATGTAGCCGTGACATCGCAGACGAATCGTTGTGTTCGCTTCATAAGACCGAGGAATGCCACACGGCACACGCAAGCTTACATGGATGCTGCACAGGAGATTGTGTGCTCCAACATACGCGTCATTGCGGTAAAATTTGCTTTGCATTCTGGGAACGTCAATTTCCATCGGCTCCGCCATTTTGACGTTTTCCAAACAATCTCAGCATTTTGCGTAATTTTCTCAAACCTAACACATCGATTTATGCATTATACATGTGTGGAATATTCAAAGTTTACCATCAATTCGAGAGATTTCATGTCAAGGACGAAGAAAATTCTCATTTGAAGTAGGTTTCTAAACGTTTACATGCCAAAACGGGCGTCGATAGGTTGGCATGAAACCTCCATGAAAAAGTCAGCACATAGACATGATGTAGAGGGTTGGGGGCTTCGCCCCCAACGCTCTAATGTCAAAAAGCTGGGATCAGTGGACGCCTTGGAAATGACGTTGAGGCAGAACTACCCACTCCAGGTAGATTTTTTTTATTTTGGGCGCTGAATTGAAATGCCTCCAAGGCATCTATAGGCCTTGACCTCTAGTATTGAGCTGAATTGCTTTTCATCCATTTCTCTGATGTCTAGGTGCGGAGTAAACACACAGCAATAGAGAAGATTTACGACAAAGGGTTGATGATGACACTGAGGCGGTCACAGAAGTGTTTAATCATAGAACCTTTCCCGGTCGTTCCTTGTAACTACATGTACTTTATTGGCCATAAATTGGTGATAAATTGAAGCATATTCGACCTACGCCATGGCTTCTTCTAAATCTCGCTGCATAGAACAATATTGTGGCAATGACCAACTTTGCGCATAATGGGGACAAAGGCGGCACTATAATAAATACCAAATAATATGATGGGGAAATGACCCAGAAGATTTGACGCTAATCATTGCAGTCCACTAGTTGTTATATACGAAAAATTTCGTACTTTCCAAAATGTAGCCAATGACTATTTCAATGTAAACGTAAACTACGTTCCATGTAAATGTATAAGAACACAAGTCGCGGAAACGCACATTAGAATCTTCCACAGGGTTATGTTTTGTGACATTGTTCACCAAAATGAATGAATTACTAATGATGACTTTGTATTGATGTTTTATAGAAATGAATGACATAGCAACGATTGTTCACTTGAAAGTGTCTCCAGGGAAAAGAGAATATTGGAAGTTAATAATACACAGGTAAAAGCCAATATAAATGTACTATACAGAATTCAACAGAAGTTCCTTCATTTGGGCATTGAAACTTATTTATGGAAATGTCAATATTGTGACGTTTGGAGGTTAGGTACAGACTGGTCAAAAATTTATGCGCTCAATAAGATGGTCAAGTGATGATGAATTAGTGCTAGAGGCAATAGTTTTTGTCAAATAGGTAACAGTGAAGATTTGAATTAAATACACCAGTACACAACTTACTTTGTGTACTACAGTTGATTTGCTCCGAAAATGTGTCACCCTGTATCTAATTCGAAATAGGATCATCGTTTTCACCCACCATGATCAAGCCCGTATCGACAGAACGTCGCCTTAGATCTATCCTACTTTGAATGTGATTAAATACCTCCTTCTTCCATTACTTGATTATTTCCTCTTTAGGGAAGATACCTCGCCATTTTATTATTCACTCATGGTTAATCTTCGCTGGGTTATTCTTGCACTTGAATGGTTTCGGATCTTTAAGGATCGGTACTTTTTGCAAAGATATTACAAATCGACATTCATTGCCAACTAGAACGACATTGTTGAATAACGTATGCAGGTTTTTCTAAATCAAAGGGTATCATTACAGAGATTATGTTGCAATGTTATTAATGAGAGCACACGTTTTCACATTTGTCCCGTTTATATTATCCAGCCAGCAACATAACCACAATAGAAATAGTCCAGAAAATATAACAAAATTGGAATGTTAGATGATATCACGACCCATTGACCCTAGTTCGATGAGAGGAAAACCAGAGAAGTAACTTAACCTCCGTTGTACACACTTTCCATTTAACATATGAACCGGTATTCCTTCTGAACATACGTACATAACCTGTTTTATGCATTAGAATTTCAGAAGCTTTATGTGATTTTTACTGACTGAACTACACATTAAATATCGGAGTAGATGCTCGTTCTTTGCAATAACATATCTCATGCAGCGACAGGCAAACGAATCTGACAGTTTAATGGGCCATAACAGTACAGTAAAATGATGTACCGTATCTACTACAGGTATTCAATTTCTACATCGATATCACATAACAATAGTATGTTCTGAGTTCATTTTGTGTTTCAGCTAATAAACTATTTTAACGAATTTCACTGTTAGATATGAATGACTATTCGAAACTTATTTATACACAAATTTGTATCTGTACGACACCCACCAGATTATCAATGCTATATGATATATTCTCAAAAATTATATCAACGTCTATTGAGATGAATGATGGCCACAGGCAAGTCACAGTTGAACGCTGAAGACAATGGTTTGTTATGTGTTATAATTGTCATATATCGTAGAGCGATTATGACTGCAAACTGTATGAAAGTACATGTATATGCTATAATATTAATAATCATGCTTAGGTAAACTTATGGAGGTAAAATTTCAACATAATAGTTTGGAATATTTATCCTTTGATGTGAAGACACGTTTTTATTCGTGTATGTTGTTGACACAGCTCTCATTAACAAAATAACATGTTACATACTGTGCAACTTAATGAAATGTAATTTTTGTCCATTACTGATAATTTTCTCTTTACGGGTGGTACTTCGCTATTGCATGGACGTGAAACCAATACCACATATAAAGGATTCCAAGCCATTAAAACCAAGTCCGTTTCTCAACCGCTAATTCCAGTGTCTCGTTTGTGGTTAATCTATTTTTGGGGTTTTTTTTGCAATTTGGTGGTTTCTTGTCTTTAAACATAATCAGTTTCTTGTACAGTGTTAGCAATCGTCATTTCTTGCCAAATAATTTAACAACATATCTGAATATGTTATTGCTATTATTATTTTGTTGCTATTATCCAACAAACAATAGACACACAATGTACACTACATAATAAAACACACTCAGAGTATAAAACTGGATGAGTCATTGATGGTTATCTATTGAAATAGGGTAAGTAACTACATCTCCTTCTTAAAGTCTTCCTGTCTGTAACATATGAACATCCGTACGTTTCCGAAAATATGTAAGTGATTATTCTACTTTTCTTGTTTGTACACAGGTGGATTATGATGTATAACAAACTTTGCTTCTTATTCAAATTTATGCTACACATTGTGACCACATGTACTTTATGTTCACTTCAATGATAATACTTCAATATTCGCCAACTTGAAAATATATCTTTCCTCGAAAGTCCCTGCTGGAAAGGAACTGATGATATTACCAAGTATTCTAGGATTCAATATGGACATCATCAAAGAATTCTGGTTTAGACGTGGATGGAAGGTTATTATGAATGCTTCGCAAACTCAATATGATAGCCCATTCAAAGTAACGCATGAACAGATTACCTAGGAACCAGGGAAAATATATCGACACCTAATGTGATTTTTCCGGGACATGGACATACCTTTTTGACCTTCAATGATGTTTAGTTATATTCATGTGCACTGTGCGTGAATGTGCATGTATTACTCTATCCCCCCCCCCCAAATTACCTCGAGGTTAGTCTCGTATATTTCGCATGAATATCATGCGGGGGAGTCGATTGGTCAATTAATTGATATTTCTCGAGCCTAATTTACTTTTGAATATTCAAAAATTACAGAGATTCTGGAATTCATTATAATAGTGAGCTATATATTGCTTTTCAACAATTTCTTTCATGCCTAACTGTGGGGTAAACACACGGTAATAAAGATTTACAACAATGGGTTATTGGTGGCACTGAACCCTTCACAGAAGTGTTTTATTTTAGAACCTTTTCCTGTCGTTCATTGTAACTACATGTACTTTATCGTCCATAAGCGGTGATAAATTAAAGTATATTCGAGTTGCGTCCAACCTTTGTTTGAGTCTCGATGCATTGATCTATACTGTGACAAATTGCACATAATAGACGTAGAATCAATACCCAGTATTAGGTATGCCAAGCGAACAAAACAGGGTCCATTTATCCCCGAATCGACGGAAACCATTCAGGAATGAATCTGTGTCCAAACTATCTAACTTCTCCACCTGAACTGCACGTGGCAACACATTGCAGGTAGTGAGAATCCAGCAGATCTGTTGACCAGAGTACAGAATCCCACATCAATGGATATGGACAAGTGGCGTCATGGTCCAGACTTTCTAAACACGTATAAAACACAATGGCCTGTCAGTGGACCAGTTACAGACTTACCTGGTGATGATCCTGAAACCAAGAATGCATCTAGTGCGGTTGTATCTCATTCAGTTGTTGTGTCAGAGCATCCGCTTGATGTTCTCATTGCTCATCACTCTAGCTGGTATCGCTTAAAGCGAGCTGTAGCTTGGTTGTTGCGTCGGAAGCAAAAACTCCGGTCAAAAGATGCTTCAGTGTCTAGTCCTCATTTGACAGTCGATGAACTCCAGAATGCGGAGTTGCTGATCATTCGGCATGTGCAAATGTAGAGATTTGGTAGAGAACTTCAGGAGTTAACTGCAGGGAAAAAGTTACATGCTCACAGCAACGTCAAAGACTTAGGACCAGTAGTGAACAGTCATGGTGTGTTGTGTGTAGCGGGTAGGCTACGATTTCTCTCTGCCGCAGATTCGAAGAAACATCCTGTTATCATCCCTCATGATCATCCAGTTGCCATCCTCATCGTTCAAGATTTGCACAATGTCGCTCATTTGGGAACCGAGTGGACTTTGAGTCTTTTGCGATCCAAGTATTGGATCACCAGGGCAAGATCCGTTATCAGAAAGGTTAGGAACGCTTGTGTTGTGTGTAAGAGACTTTTCGCTCCTCCTTGTTCTCAGCAGATGGCTGATTTACCAGCTGAGAGGCTTGAGCCTAGTAAACCATGTTTCACATATGTTGGTATTGATTGCTTTGGTCCGTTTTTAGTTAAGTATGGTAGATCCGAGGTAAAAAGGTATGGTTGTATTTTTACTTGTTTGACAACACGTGCAGTTCATGTGGAGAAGTGGAGAAGACACAGATTCATTCCTGAATGGTTTCCGTCGATTCGTTGCTCGTCGAGGTACACCTGTGAAAGTTTGGTCTGACAACGGTACTAATTTCGTAGGCACACAGTCTGAAGTTGCTAAAGGCATGAGAGAGTTGAATCAGAAGAAAATCAATTCATTCAGTGTACACCGTAATATCGATTGGACTTTCAATCCTCCCTCTGCTTCTCATATGGGTGGTATCTGGGAGCGCTTGATCCGCACGATTAGGAAAGTGATGAATGCTCTCTTGTTTGGGGCCTCTAGGTTGACGGATGATGTCCTTCGGACTCTTTTTGCAGAGGTCGAGTCGATCATAAATAGTCGTCCCATTACGAAAGTTAGCAATGATGCTTCTGATCCGGAAGCTATTACACCCAATCATTTGTTGCTGTTGCAGTCCTCCACCTGGTGTATTTTCTGAGCATGATATGTATAGAAGACGCTGGAGATATGTACAGCATTTGGCAAGTCAGTTTTGGCGTCGTTGGTTGAGAGAATATGTTCCAGAACTGCAAAGGAGAAACAAGTGGCTTCACAAAGATGTTAACATTAGGGAAGGTGACCTTGTGTTGATTCTAGACGAAAATTGTCCAAGGAGTTTGTGGCCTCTAGGCTTGGTTGTTGACGTCAAGCAGGGAAGAGATGGTCTTGTTAGGTCTGTCACAGTGAAGACCAAATCTACTGTTCTAGTTCGACCAGTCACTAAAGTTGTCATGTTGGAGGGTAGTTAAGGTTTCGGAGCTTAAGGTTTTGAATTCAGGTGAATTCAAAGGTGGGGAGTGTTGATTATTTTGAAGTGTATATTTTCTATTGTCATTTTGTGGTCCTATAATTTCTTTGTGTATTGTATTTTGTGTGTGTGATACTAGTTTGTATGCACTGTTGTAACGCACGGGCAATACTCTGTATGGGTTGGTGTTGCTAAGGGGTTCATGGTTCAATGAGCACAGTAGGCAGAACTTGAATACAATTTTTATTGAGCTAGTGGTCAGTTGGAAACAGGCACCTGAACAGTGTACAACAACAGAATAGTCAACTCTTCATGTCACCATTGTTTGATAGATGGAATGAAATTTTGTGAACTTCATGGCGTTACACATTGTTGTAAGTATATGTAAATGCTTCTGATTATAGTGTATTTCAATATATAGTTGTATTCAGAATATAATATTTGTATATTGAAAATTGCCTGAATTTAAAACATTCATAGCTGAAGATAACAAATACTGTATAATATGTTTGCTATATAATAGATTATTGTGTTTTCATACATGGATAGAATTTACATAGATTATTTCAATATGTAGTTCAGTGTGTTCGATTAATGAGACAAATATTATGATACATCGCATACATGTTTTTTCTGCTGTTTGCTTGTTGTCCTTGTCCATGTGTTCCAGATTTACCTGTCTCAGCGTACAATAAAAGTGCAACAGTAACGTGCTCCGTCATTTCATATACGTCATCAACATATCCAATCACATAGTCCAGGGACAGAAAGTCATACGAAGTAAGAGAAAACAAAAATGGCATGGAATCTCATGAACCCCCCAAAAAGCAAATTACAATAGGTCTCTGCTTTGGTGACACCAATAGACATCTGAAATGAGTAACGATTTAAATAAAAATAGTAAGCGACAATAAACCAATATCTACATAGGTGGCACAATGATACATACCAAATAGTATGACAGGAGAAGGACCCAGAAGATGTGACGATAATCATTGCAGTTGACTATTCGTTTATATACAAACGTTCTTGTAGTTTCTAGAATGTAGTCAAGGTTTATTTTGATGTGACTCTCGCCAGAATAATATCATGTATGATTAGGCAAACCGTCGAAAGGTATGCATACAACAAGGTTTTGTTTCATGACATTGTTCTTCAAAAACATATGAAATACAAATAATGGACGGGTTTTTAATGATATTTTATATAATCGATTTGAATGACATAGCAACGATTGTTCAATTGAAAAACGTGTATGCACAAATGAAAACCAATATATTCTCGGCTGACATTCAACAGAGGTGACTATAGTTGGGAACCAAGAATTCTTCATGACGATGACAATACATCGTTCAGAGGTTGGCTAAACATTTACAGACCGAACTAGACTATCTGCACCCATTTAGACGGTCAAGTGATGATGAATTGGTTTCCAGAGGCAATAGTTTCTGCCACGTAGCAAAATAGAGAACAGTGAAGAATATGGTGGGAATGAAAGTCCAAATTTGTTCTCACTGAGATTCGGAGATGTTTTGGGTATCGAAGTTATCCTCATTGTATAAATCATAATGATAAATCTTCTGAACGTGTACGATTTTACATATATATCACATAGAAGCAATCTACATAAATTGCCTATATATTCATATATGTAAAGAAATCTGTATAAATTACCTTGCCTAATTGTACACTGAGGCATCACCAAATACCGCACGAATGACCAGTCTCCAGACATCCAATGAAGCTAACAAAATCATGTTCTTAGAAGAACTTATATATCAATCTACTACTATTGCAATAGGCTTTGATGACAGCGATAGAAATATGAAATGAGTAACGATTTAAATGAAAATAGCAAGTGAAAATTTCACACAACCATATTCAACATGAACCTTACGTCATTTCTAAGTATTCTACATGAACATGAAATACAATGCTTGATGTAGAAGGAATGTTTTGATTGAGATTCACACATATACAGTAGTTAATTGGTGCGTAATGAGTAATACTTTTGAAAACCACCTTTCAGAATTGATTTTGTGGAGCTGTATTGAACAAGGGAAAATATACACGAATACAAATTAGCGAGAGTGTGTCACAGTTGTTTTGTTTCAAAAACATTCTGCTTGACATATACGATGGAACGAGATTGTTGTTTCCATCTACAATTTATAAGCCCTGATCAACAGAATATTCCGACTGAAACTAAATATCCACTTTGTACATTATGTTATTTTTTCCCTCTGTATGGGGATGCCTCGGTATTTTATGGTTCACTCGTGGTTAATATCTCTGTTGGTTACTTAGCGCTTGAATGGTTTCGGATCTTCAAGGATAAATAGTTTCGTGAAGAATTGAAATCGACATTCACTACTCAGATTCGCCACCTAAATTGAAATAGTAGATTATGGCATACAGGTTTCACGAAGGCGAAATAGGTATTAGATAATGGGCTCGACGCAGGTCATTATTAGAAACGAAGGACTGTCGAGGCGAAACGACCTGCGTCGAGCCCATTATCCGACTTAATGGATGCCTGTTATTAGGTCATCATTGCAAATAATGACCTCCGTTGAGGTTCATTCGACAAAAATAATGACCTCTGTAAAACAATACAAGCATCCATTAAATATCCATAGCAATGAATGTGAGAGATTATACCATGAAAGATCATGGTACATTGTATAATATCACCGAAAACAGATATATCCACCATTATTTGGGCGCTATCATCCAGCCAACAATACCTACATAATGCACACAATAGTATCAGTCCAGCAGGATATAAAATACAGTGGGAAGGTTAGATGACAGCGCCACCCATCGACGATATACCAACACGAGAAAAGATGGAAAGTAGCTATAGCATTTACATGTCAGTGACTTCGTACTTCCCTTGTTTACTACATAAGAATTATCGCGGTGTACCCGTAGCGATGTAAAGTTTTATCATGCATTTATTGTTAAAATATGTGCAAGGAATTTCAACCACACACATTTTAATCATAATAATCTTTCGGTGGTAATACTTAGGTATTCCCCTGGGTATATCGTTCCTTGCTATTCACTGCAGAATGTGAAACGACATTATTATAAGAAATTCCAAAATTCAATGTAACCAACATTGAAGAATATTGACTGAGGCTGTGGATGATGGATGTGGAAGGTAGTCACGTTTTAAATGCTGGGCAAACTCAGCATGGTATTTATTTTTCCAAAATTACCTCCATGTTGGTCTGGCGTCATGCCTGATTGACTCTTTAATGATGTGTTAATGATGTATTATTGTGGCAGAGTCAATGACACAAAGATATTGTCAGGAAATAATCACAATTGATAATGTCAGAAAAATGGCCAGGTACCCCTTCATCAAGGCATTTCGGCAGGAATGCCTTTATGGTTTTGTCAGAATTCTTCTTCTTTATTTTTCTTTCTTTTTTTCCGCCGTTTTCATTTCCGCGCGATACCTCGAGAACGCCTTGACTGATCGACTTGAAATTTTCACCACTGTTCAGACATACTATGTAGATAGATGTGCTCTATATTTATGAACTTTGAGTTTCTGAACCTTGAACTTTGCCGATTCAGCATGTTTCGTTTTCGTCGATATCTCGGAAATGGTGCATCGTTGAGCGAAACGGACGTCTAAGGGGTATTATGGATGAACTTTGACCTGGACCTTGAATTTTTCTGCGGAGTCAGCATTTTTCGTTTCCGTCGATATCTCGGAAACGCATCAGCGAAACAGTGCATCGTAGAGCGAAACGGACGTTATTTTCCAACTCGTCGCCCTAGACAAACATGTCTATGGGTATTAGGGAAGAATTTTGACCTTGACCTGAAATTTTTTTGCCGAGTCAGCATTTTTCGTTTCCGGTGATATCTCGGAAACGGTGCTTCTTAGAACGAAATGGACATTAATTTCGGATTGGTCCCGCTAGACAAACATGTCTAAGTCGACAGTTTTCATTTTCGTCGATATCCCATGGTAAACATGTTATATACATTATTAATTAGTCTTAACACCAAAATGCCTCCAAGGCATCTTTAGGCCTTGACGTCTAGTAACTAAAATATAAAACATGTATTGTCCGATAACCTGTCTTGGGCTAATTTTTATTTTTTCAGGAAATGCATCAGCTGCTAAGAGGTACTCTGTACCTGAATCAACGGTACGGAATTTGAAAAAGAGATACATTGATAAATCCAAAGATGAGTTTGTGGACAAACTAGAGCACGAAAATCGGCAACGCCCATGTACTGTCCCGAAACAACTGGAAGATAAGCTCAAAACATATCTTCTTGATCTTCGCGCTGCTGGGGGGATTGTCAACAGGGCCATAGCAATTGGGGCTCTGAAGGGGATTATCACCCATGAGAATCCCTCATCACTTCCCAACATCAACCTTGGAAGAGGTTGGGTGGAATCTTTCATGCGCAGAATAGGAATAGTGAAGCGGAAAGAAACAAAAACGGCGACGATTGATGAATTCAAAGAATAATTTCTTGACAGAATCTTCAAGGCTTCCACCGAATACCAAATCCCCCATCCCCCCCCCCGCCCCCCGAGCTGATCATCAATATTTATCGAACAGGGTCGAAACTTGTTCCATTGAGTGGGTGGACATTGGAGAAAAGGGGATCCACGCAAGTACCCATTGTTGGGTTGGACGACAAGAAGGAAATCACGGCCCTCTTAGGGTGTTCCATGGCTGGACACCACATACCACCCCAAATCATCTACAAGGGAAAGACATCACAGTGCCCACCTCTGGTCAACTTCCCTAAAGAATGGAACATCACGCATTCTGACAACCACTGGTCAAATGAACATACAATGCTCGAGTATGTTGACAGGGTCCTGAAGCCCTACATCCAGAAAGTGAAACGTGATTTGAACTTGCCTGAGACACAGAAGTCTCTCCTCATCATGAATCTGTTCACTGCACACATATGTCAATCCATCAAAGATTCCCTAGCCAAGAATAACATCTTCCCAGTCTACATTCCAGGGGGATGTACGGGCGAACTATAATGTTGCCCTGAATGTTGAAGGGCAGAAGTGAATCATGGTCATTGTTTCATCTCCCTAGTTCTGGGGAGATGTACAGCCAAGGCTAAAACAATGACCAAGATTCACAACAATCTATTTTTCGTGTATTTTACATTGCACCACACGATGTGAAATTAATTGTAATATCAAATTTAGGTAATATATGAATGTGATTGTGAACTGATGACTAACGGTAAAGTGTAAAATGTGTGACTGTAGCAAGTGAACTGTATGATTGTTGTGAATCTGAAATAAACTACTTACTTACTTACTTACTTACAACCTTTAGACTTGACTGTAAATGCAGAGTTCAAGGCAAAGATGAGAGTGCTTCACCGAATGGTATGCTGGACAAGTGAGAGACAGTCTTCGAGATGAGATTGGAAATGTCAACTTGGGCATGAAACCAATCAAGCTATTACATATGGAGCAGAATTGGGGCCAAAATTAATGACATGTTATATTTTGCTATATTCAATTTTACCTTGAGATTATAGAATGCTAAACTATCAATTAAAGACATGTAAACTTCAGATTGTAGAAAACACATACAACAATAGGCACATTCTCTGTTTAAAACTTTATCTTTTAAACTTTAATGTTTAAACATTTCAAAAATGAACAACCCATAGGTGTGAAGAAAGGAAAATAAAATTTATGTTCCATTGTTCAGTTCAGTAAAATACAAAGAAAACTTTATATAACTTGTTTTCTTCTTCCGTATTTCAACACCTTACATGTATATTATTCAGGTTTTATCATTTACCCATTGCTAATTCCGCATTCACAAATCTATCTTTTGTATTTCAAAAGTTCGTGTTTGAAAGTTCATGTTTGAAAGTTCGTATTTGGAAGTCTTGAAGTATGTCACGAAGTATGTCATGAAGTATGTCGCGAAGTATGTTAGAGGAGTGTGAAACTAAATGCTCCCTGATGTTGCCTCCCTGCCGGCGCAAAGACTCCTGGCTGGCGATGGATTGTCAATAGTGTCTGCACAGCCGACTTCGACGAAACTTTCATGTTGTACCCATCTACCAGCCGTTTTTACCCCGCCAAAAGAGTTTTGATGAAGAGAAAAGTAACGGCGAGTTCTCCTTTTCAAGTTTTCGAAGTACACAATCAATTTATTTTGTTGAATTTAATCTCCGAAATGTGGTGTCTGGGCGATAATTAGGGCTCATAGGCTTGTACTCGGCGAAGACGAAATGAAGCAAAAGCCCGTCTTCACGGTGGCTAGGCGTTACGCGTTATTCATGGAGTGCCGCGTAAAATCATGAGTATTACGCGTTATTCGTGAGGAAATGGGAGCTTCTGGTTGACTTCTAGCAGGAAATACATACAATTTCTTTAATTTTACCGTTTTGAAATGTCGGATTTGGTTTTGCACGGAACATTATTCATGATTGTTGTTGAGAGTTTAAATTAAATAAATGAGCCAGTGTAGCGATACCTTCGGCTGCACAATAGCTGTCAATGTTGCTTCGACAGCCCCTCTCCTCGGTTTTGGGGTTGAAAAATGTTACATATCGGCATTATTGTGAATAGAATGAGAGTTCTATAATATTGATATTATGTGCTTCACGTGTGCCTGTCTTGAAAATGTTTCACAATGGTCGCAAGCGCCACGAATCTAGGTTTAATGTGTCATTTGTTCATTTGCTATACTTTACACGATTTGTGTGAGGGCATTACGCGTATGTGCATGAGTAAACATTTTGTTGAGGTTGGGATATTTCTTTTTTTAATGTGAATTTTTCTCCAGTTTTTACTGCTCAATTGATGGGATAAATTCAAGTTCAAGGGATAATGTTTTCACTTGGTGAGCTTTTGTGTAAAAGACACGAAAAGCTCTTAGTATTGTCAATTTCAGATTTATGAAAATTGGGAGGAAAATTGGAACATGTACAGCCTCGAATCATACTTAAAAATATTTGTGTATGCATTGCCACCTCGACCATCCCCGACAACGCTCACATGTTTCCTCATGCTATAACGCATGTGTAGATTTTCGCCCTCAGGATGATACGCGTAAACCATAAAAAGCTTCTCATTTCATAAAATACTCGATAAAAACAACTGGTTGCATGATGTAACAATTAAGAAAGATTTCTGCGAGCATTCTATGATTTACCAACATGCACTTTGTTGGTTTCAATTGACAGCCGATGATATTTCACAAACAAGTCGCAAGCGTGCGGGTGATGTCACGAACTGTGTGTCCATTTTCGTAGATATAACAAAGTAATTCATAGTATCATACGTGATGTTTGCTCATTGGGATGTTCCGTGGATACAAAATTTTAGGAAGTAAATGAACATTTCCACGAAGTCACCTCATTTGAAATGGGGACCTATGTCGTTTCCTGTGCAATTTCCTCACGAATAACGCGTAATACTCACGATTTTACGCGGCACTCCCTGAATAACGCATAACACCTAGCCACCATGATCTTGTGCCCATTATGTATAGATCCATTCTGTAGATTTTGAAAATAAAATACTACTATTTGTTTATCCATGTACTAGTTGTAACGTTTGACGCCCACAGCACACAGGGTGCACGCGGCGGGTGTCGTAATTACTAGAACTACAACCAGGTAACAGTCCGTCCAGACGAGTCCGGCCGATCATAGATCTACATCACATCATAACACATCTTTATCAACATCATCATCATACAACATATACATTATTGTGGTAATGTTGCCGTATGCAGAGCCTGAGATGCCATGGGAGCGGCACCACAGAACTCGCACACGTAGGCATGTTGCTGGACGGCCTCGCCGACGGCACTGCCACAGGGTTGGAACCCTGGACAGCCCGACGGTCTGCCAGAGCCTGTGTCACACCATCCCAGGGCGAGAGACCGGTGATCACAGGGCCCCGAATCATCACGGTCTCCCTCCTGGGCCCCCTATGGGAATCGTCCCAAGGGCCCCCGCGGGCCTTAGCCGGTGAGTACGGACACAGAGCTCATGCCCGAGCCCTCCGTCGTCCTCTCGCCTTGCCAGCACTGGGAGAACTCGCTGAACAAGACGGCTTCAGAGTAACCCCTAAATAAACGAGACACGAGTGATGACGTAAGGCCATTGTTACAGTACAATGGAGCGAGAGGACGTTGCTATGTAGCGCACGTGCTTCGAATACGAAGCGGCCAAAACAAGAGTAGTGTTTACAAAGAATCTCCTGCCGTGATCTTTGGGTGAAATCGCCACATAGTAATAGCCTATAAATATACATTTCTACTGGATATTTCTTCCACTTTTCAGATGTAAGTGGGGGCGCCATTGAACGGTTTAACTCTGCAATTGATGATTTTTGACAGGTGATTTACAAATTGTTGAAGTTTATCATCCAAGATATTCTGCATTTTTGGTATATAAATATAATAAAATGATCAAGTTATGACCTGATAGTTGCATACATGTGTATTGGAATTCAAAATGTTTCTTTCAAATTTTTGTTAGGTGATGACTGATGTTATGGCCTGAAGTCAAGATAATCGACTGACTGAAATCAGCCTCAAGACTCAAGATCACAGGCGAACTGAAGGAGGCATGGCTCCTGATCGAAGGCTGACTGAAAGGGGGTGACACTCATGATGTTGTCTTCAACATCTTGAACTTTGAGCTGATAGTGTGATAAATAATGAGTTTGGTAGTAAAAATGTAAATGCATACCCGGTATGTACTTGGTATGATGAAGTATGTTTTGTTCATATTCAGAAGCATTCCCTATGTAGTATAGGATTTGATGCTCAATGATGGTTTCACAAAGTTTTAAAGTTGAAATTTTCCAAGAACTTGTATACACATTGATCACATTCATAACATACTAATATGTTTGTGATATATGCAGTAATATGTTGGAATGCTATGGTAGAGATGATATACCTGATTCAAACAATATATCTATTACAGACAATGTATTCAGTGCAGAAGCACATTTAAATAGCTATTTTAGACTTCATGAATTTCCAAGCGGTGTTAGCAGCGTGCTTAGACGTGTATATGTGTCAGTCCTGCATGGTCTGTGAAATTTACATGTAGTTTGGTTCAGTTAATAACAGGGATGGGGTCAAATACAGATTGTCAAATACAAATACAAATACAAATACTCAAAGCCAAATTCAAATACAAATACAAATACACACTCCCAGAGCCGACCAAACACGAATACAAATACAAATACATTTCTTCAAATACAAATTCAAATGCAAATATTTATTTCTTAGTCATCAGTTGTTTTTGAGTCGTATTTTTGACGCATTCAGTGGGCTTTTTTGCCGCTGTCATAAATTTCCCCTTCAGATCATTATCATTGGTTATCTAATTTACATCTACACAAGAAAATATAAGTTACGCCACAAAAAATTCACTTCTGTGTATTTGAATGTATTTGATTCCAAATACATCAAATACAGTCCTCAAATACAAATTCAAATACAAATACGCCAGTACTGAAATTGCCAAATACAAATACAAATAAAAATACGAGATTTAGTGTATTTCAAATACAAATACAAATGCAAATACGTATTTGACCCCATCCCTGGTTAATAACATAAGCACACTAATGTATCATTTTCTGATAAACAATTTTTTACGAATATGTGGACAAGGCATTTATACATGTACTAGTATTTGTAGGATGAACCTAATTTCATTCGTGTTCAGCTATTTACTGTACTTCAGTTCTGCTGGCCTTAGTTGTCTGAAACCTCCCTTGTATGATTTATTTGTGTAGGAGTTAGCTTGTAATTGATAATATTGAAGTGTAACTGAATTTTGAAAATATATTCTATTTTTATAATGTACTGATATTATTGCTGGTCTTGTTGAGTCTAGCTGTGGAATAAACATCTTTCCACGGTCCATCGCAAGGGTTCTTTGTCATAAAAATTGTCTTTGTTGTGGTAAACACACAATTTTTGGTGATTCTAACTCCATCACAAAACTTTTAGTATGTTCTTGCACATGATATTTTTCCATAAATTATGATTTTGAAAAAAAATAAACCAATCCCAATGAGTGACCATATTTATATGCCATCTTATCACCATTATGTGCATAGAGTCCAGAATAAATATATTTCCGCGAAACTAACAAAAACAACTTGTCGTGTACTTTCGGTTGTTGTTGTTGTTGATATAAAATAAAATTAGATGTCTCCAAAACTTTTTTTTTCAAATAGTATTGTAAAAATGAAATGAATAAAGGAATGGACATGACATGAATGGACATGACAAAATAGGAAGAAGCACACACGTAACTTGCATAACTTACAATGATATATTAATTTTTAAATATAATGTTTTGGATGTAGGAAATGCCTAGTTATTCACAAACACTATCATCAGCATGATGCATACCGATAGGCGTTCAAGTTTTCCCCCGCGAGTGAACGGTCTTGCAGGGGTGTGTGGGTGGCATAGCGTGAGGGAGTATTCGGTTTCACTCCTATCGCTTCACGCGCCCTCTGTTCCACATGCGAGAGTCATTTGTAGACTTTCCAACACGAACTTCAAAATGC
The DNA here is from genome assembly GCA_949152475.1 of Terebella lapidaria. Lineage (NCBI taxonomy): Eukaryota > Metazoa > Annelida > Polychaeta > Terebellida > Terebellidae > Terebella > Terebella lapidaria. The sequence continues at coordinate 33,867,349 of OX424558.1, forward strand.
AGAAGATAGATTTCTGAATGCCGAATTGTCAATGGATGAATGACAGAACGTGAATCAGAAACATATGAACTATAGAACTACGTAAGGAGAAAACCACTTATATAAAGTGTTGTTTTTTTATTGTATTTTACTGAATCATAGACTATTAAAATATAAATTTCATTTTCCTTTCTTCACACATATGGTTTGTTGATTTTGACGAAAAAGTTTAAATATTAGAGTTTTAAACAAATAATGTACCTATTGTAGTTTGTGCTTTCTACAATCTGAAGTTCACATGTCTACAATTGATAGTTTAGCTTTCTATAATCTCGAGATAAAAATTGAACATAGCAAAATATGACATGTCATTAATTTTGGCCCCAATTCTGCTCCATAATTACATGCCAAGTGGCTGATAAAGGTAAATTTCATGAACACACTTGACCATGTTCGCCATGTGTTACATGTAGGTTTATACCAATATCAACCAAGTGAAAAAAAATTAACTGTTCGCGAGAGCTACAGGTGTAATACTGGTATAATGTAGGTTCGCAATATCATAGTTACAAGTACAATATTATTACTGTTCGTTGTATTTGGAGGTCATCGCAAGTCTAGAGTTGCAACACCATTTGGTCCAAAAAGGGATCCAAAAAGCTGGGATCAGTGGACGCCTTGGAAATGACGTTGAGGCAGAACTACCCACTCCAGGTAGATTTTTTTAATTTTGGGCGCTGAATTGAAATGCCTCGAAGGCATCTATAGGCCTTGACGTCTAGTATTGAGCTGTATTACTTTCCATCCATTTCTCTGATGTCTAGGTGCGGAGTAAACACACAGCAATAGAGAAGATTTACGACAAAGGGTTGATGATGACACTGAGGCGGTCACAGAAGTATTTTATCATAGAACCTTTCCGGGTCGTTCCTTGTAACCACATGTACTGTATTGGCCATAAAATGGTGATAAATTGAAGCATATTTGAGCTACGCCGTGGCTTCTTCTGAATCTCGCTGCATAGAACAATATTGTGGCAATGACCAACTTTGCGCATAATGGGGACAAAGGTGGCACTATAATAAATACCAAATAATATAATGGGGATATGATCCAGAAGATCAGACGCTAATCATTGCAGTCCACTAATTGTTATATACGAAAAGTTTTGTACTTTCTAAAATGTAGCCAATGACTATTTCAATGTAAACGTAAACTACATTCAATGTAAATTGAAAACAGAACACAAGTCGCAGAAACGCACATTTGAATCTTCCACAGGGTTATGTTTTGTGACATTGTTCACCAAAATGAATGCATTACTAATGATGACTTTGTATTGATGTTTTATGGAACCGATTTGAATGACATAGCAATGATTGTTCACTTGAAAGTGGCTCCAGGGAAAATAGAATATTGGAAGTCAATAATACACAGGTAAAAACCAATGTAAATGTACTATACCGAATTCAACAGAAGTTCCTTCATTTGGGCATTGAAACTTATTTATGGAAATGTCAATATTGTGACGTTTGGAGGTTAGGTACAGACTGGTCAAAAATTTATGCGCTCAATAAGATGGTCAGTGATGATGAATTAGTGCTAGAAGCAATAGTTTTTGCAAATAGGTAACAGTGAAGATTTGAATTAAATACACCAGTATACAACTTACTTTGTGCATCACAGTTGATTTGCTCCGAAAATGTGTCACCCTGTATCTAATTCGAAATAGGATCATCGTTTTCACCCACCATGATCAAGCCCGTATCGACAGAATGTCGCCTTGGATCTATCCTACTTTGAAAGTAATTAGATACCTCCTTCTTCCATTACTTGATTATTTCCTCTTTAGGGAAGATACCTCGCCATTTTATTGTTCACTCATGGTTAATCTTCGTTGAGTTGTTCTTGCACTTGAATGCTTTCGGTTCTTTAAGGATCGGTACTTTTTGCAAAGATATTACAAATCGACATTCATTGCCAACTAGAACGACATTGTTGAATAACGTATGCAGGTTTTTCTAAATCAAAGGGTATCATTACAGAGATTATGTTGCAATGTTATTAATGAGAGCACACGTTTTCACATTTGTCCCGTTTATATTATCCAGCCAGCAACATAACCACAATAGAAATAGTCCAGAAAATATAACAAAATTGGAATGTTAGATGATATCACGACCCATTGACCCTAGTTCGATGAGAGGAAAACCAGAGAAGTAACTTAATCTCCGTTGTACACACTTTCCATTTAACATATGAACCGGTATTCCTTCTGAACATACGTACATAACCTGTTTTATGCATTAGAATTTCAGAAGCTTTATGTGATTTTTACTGACTGAACTACACATTAAATATCGGAGTAGATGCTCGTTCTTTGCAATAACATATCTCATGCAGCGACAGGCAAACGAATCTGACAGTTTAATGGGCCATAACAGTACAGTAAAATGATGTACCGTATCTACTACAGGTATTCAATTTCTACATCGATATCACATAACAATAGTATGTTCTGAGTTCATTTTGTGTTTCAGCTAATAAACTATTTTAACGAATTTCACTGTTAGATATGAATGACTATTCGAAACTTATTTATACACAAATTTGTATCTGTACGACACCCACCAGATTATCAATGCTATATGATATATTCTCAAAAATTATATCAACGTCTATTGAGATGAATGATGGCCACAGGCAAGTCACAGTTGAACGCTGAAGACAATGGTTTGTTATGTGTTATAATTGTCATATATCGTAGAGCGATTATGACTGCAAACTGTATGAAAGTACATGTATATGCTATAATATTAATAATCATGCTTAGGTAAACTTATGGAGGTAAAATTTCAACATAATAGTTTGGAATATTTATCCTTTGATGTGAAGACACGTTTTTATTCGTGTATGTTGTTGACACAGCTCTCATTAACAAAATAACATGTTACATACTGTGCAACTTAATGAAATGTAATTTTTGTCCATTACTGATAATTTTCTCTTTACGGGTGGTACTTCGCTATTGCATGGACGTGAAACCAATACCACATATAAAGGATTCCAAGCCATTAAAACCAAGTCCGTTTCTCAACCGCTAATTCCAGTGTCTCGTTTGTGGTTAATCTATTTTTTGGGTTTTTTTTGCAATTTGGTGGTTTCTTGTCTTTAAACATAATCAGTTTCTTGTACAGTGTTAGCAATCGTCATTTCTTGCCAAATAGTTTAACAACATATCTGAATATATTATTGCTATTATTATTTTGTTGCTATTATCCAACAAACAATAGACACACAATGTACACTACATAATAAAACACACTCAGAGTATAAAACTGGATGAGTCATTGATGGTTATCTATTGAAATAGTGTAAGTAACTGCATCTCCTTCTTAAAGTCTTCCTGTCTGTAACATATGAACATCCGTACGTTTCCGAAAATATGTAAGTGATTATTCTACTTTTCTTGTTTGTACACAGGTGGATTATGATGTATAACAAACTTTGCTTCTTATTCAAATTTATGCTACACATTGTGACCACATGTACTTTATGTTCACTTCAATGATAATACTTCAATATTCGCCAACTTGAAAATGTATCTTTCCTCGAAAGTCCCTGCTGGAAAGGAACTGATGATATTACCAAGTATTCTAGGATTCAATATGGACATCATCAAAGAATTCTGGTTTGGACGTGGATGGAAGGTTATTATGAATGCTTCGCAAACTCAATATGATAGCCCATTCAAAGTAACGCATGAACAGATTACCTAGGAACCAGGGAAAATATATCGACACCTAATGTGATTTTTCCGGGACATGGACATACCTTTTTGACCTTCAATGATGTTTAGTTATATTCATGTGCACTGTGCGTGAATGTGCATGTATTACTCTATCCCCCCCCCCCCCCAAATTACCTCGAGGTTAGTCTCGTATATTTCGCATGAATATCATGCGGGGGAGTCGATTGGTCAATTAATTGATATTTCTCGAGCCTAATTTACTTTTGAATATTCAAAAATTACAGAGATTCTGGAATTCATTATAATAGTGAGCTATATATTGCTTTTCAACAATTTCTTTCATGCCTAACTGTGGGGTAAACACACGGTAATAAAGATTTACAACAATGGGTTATTGGTGGCACTGAACCCTTCACAGAAGTGTTTTATTTTAGAACCTTTTCCTGTCGTTCATTGTAACTACATGTACTTTATCGTCCATAAGCGGTGATAAATTAAAGTATATTCGAGTTGCGTCCAACCTTTGTTTGAGTCTCGATGCATTGATCTATACTGTGACAAATTGCACATAATAGACGTAGAATCAATACCCAGTATTAGGTATGCCAAGCGAACAAAACAGGGTCCATTTATCCCCGAATCGACGCAAACCATTCAGGAATGAATCTGTGTCCAAACTATCTAACTTCTCCACATGAACTGCACGTGGCAACACATTGCAGGTAGTGAGAATCCAGCAGATCTGTTGACCAGAGTACAGAATCCCACATCAATGGATATGGACAAGTGGCGTCATGGTCCAGACTTTCTAAACACGTATAAAACACAATGGCCTGTCAGTGGACCAGTTACAGACTTACCTGGTGATGATCCTGAAACCAAGAATGCATCTAGTGCGGTTATATCTCATTCAGTTGTTGTGTCAGAGCATCCGCTTGATGTTCTCATTGCTCATCACTCTAGCTGGTATCGCTTAAAGCGAGCTGTAGCTTGGTTGTTGCGTTGGAAGCAAAAACTCCGGTCAAAAGATGCTTCAGTGTCTAGTCCTCATTTGACAGTCGATGAACTCCAGAATGCGGAGTTGCTGATCATTCGGCATGTGCAAATGTAGAGATTTGGTAGAGAACTTCAGGAGTTAACTGCAGGGAAAAAGTTACATGCTCACAGTAACGTCAAAGACTTAGGACCAGTAGTGAACAGTCATGGTGTGTTGTGTGTAGGGGGTAGGCTACGATTTCTCTCTGCCGGAGATTCGAAGAAACATCCTGTTATCATCCCTCATGATCATCCAGTTGCCATCCTCATCGTTCAAGATTTGCACAATGTCGCTCATTTGGGAACCGAGTGGACTTTGAGTCTTTTGCGATCCAAGTATTGGATCACCAGGGCAAGATCCGTTATCATAAAGGTTAGGAACGCTTGTGTTGTGTGTAAGAGACTTTTCGCTCCTCCTTGTTCTCAGCAGATGGCTGATTTACCAGCTGAGAGGCTTGAGCCTAGTAAACCATGTTTCACATATGTTGGTATTGATTGCTTTGGTCCGTTTTTAGTTAAGTATGGTAGATCCGAGGTAAAAAGGTATGGTTGTATTTTTACTTGTTTGACAACACGTGCAGTTCATGTGGAGAAGTGGAGAAGACACAGATTCATTCCTGAATGGTTTCCGTCGATTCGTTGCTCGTCGAGGTACACCTGTGAAAGTTTGGTCTGACAACGGTACTAATTTCGTAGGCGCACAGTCTGAAGTTGCTAAAGGCATGAGAGAGTTGAGTCAGAAGAAAATCAATTCATTCAGTGTAAACCGTAATATCGATTGGACTTTCAATCCTCCCTCTGCTTCTCATATGGGTGGTATCTGGGAGCGCTTGATCCGCACGATTAGGAAAGTGATGAATGCTCTCTTGTTTGGGGCCTCTAGGTTGACGGATGATGTCCTTCGGACTCTTTTTGCAGAGGTCGAGTCGATCATAAATAGTCGTCCCATTACGAAAGTTAGCAATGATGCTTCTGATCCGGAAGCTATTACACCCAATCATTTGTTGCTGTTGCAGTCCGGATCTGTTCCTCCACCTGGTGTATTTTCTGAGCATGATATGTATAGAAGACGCTGGAGATATGTACAGCATTTGGCAAGTCAGTTTTGGCGTCGTTGGTTGAGAGAATATGTTCCAGAACTGCAAAGGAGAAACAAGTGGCTTCACAAAGATGTTAACATTAGGGAAGGTGACCTTGTGTTGATTCTAGACGAAAATTGTCCAAGGAGTTTGTGGCCTCTAGGCTTGGTTGTTGACGTCAAGCAGGGAAGAGATGGTCTTGTTAGGTCTGTCACAGTGAAGACCAAATCTACTGTTCTAGTTCGACCAGTCACTAAAGTTGTCATGTTGGAGGGTAGTTAAGGTTTCGGAGCTTAAGGTTTTGAATTCAGGTGAATTCAAAGGTGGGGAGTGTTGATTATTTTGAAGTGTATATTTTCTATTGTCATTTTGTGGTCCTATAATTTCTTTGTGTATTGTATTTTGTGTGTGTGATACTAGTTTGTATGCACTGTTGTAACGCACGGGCAATACTCTGTATGGGTTGGTGTTGCTAAGGGGTTCATGGTTCAATGAGCACAGTAGGCAGAACTTGAATACAATTTTTATTGAGCTAGTGGTCAGTTGGAAACAGTGTACAACAACAGAATAGTCAACTCTTCATGTCACCATTGTTTGATAGATGGAATGAAATTTTGTGAACTTCATGGCGTTACACATTGTTGTAAGTATATGTAAATGCTTCTGATTATAGTGTATTTCAGTATATAGTTGTATTCAGAATATAATATTTGTATATTGAAAATTGCCTGAATTTAAAACATTCATAGTTGAAGATAACAAATACTGTATAATATGTTTGCTATATAATAGATTATTGTGTTTTCATACATGGATAGAATTTACATAGATTATTTCAATATGTAGTTCAGTGTGTTCGATTAATGAGACAAATATTATGATACATCGCATACATGTTTTTTCTGCTGTTTGCTTGTTGTCCTTGTCCATGTGTTCCAGATTTACCTGTCTCAGCGTACAATAAAAGTGCAACAGTAACGTGCTCCGTCATTTCATATACGTCATCAACATATCCAATCACATAGTCCAGGGACAGAAAGTCATACGAAGTAAGAGAAAACAAAAATGGCATGGAATCTCATGAACCCCCCAAAAAGCAAATTACAATAGGTCTCTGCTTTGGTGACACCAATAGACATCTGAAATGAGTAACGATTTAAATAAAAATAGTAAGCGACAATAAACCAATATCTACATAGGTGGCACAATGATACATACCAAATAGTATGACAGGAGAAGGACCCAGAAGATGTGACGATAATCATTGCAGTTGACTATTCGTTTATATACAAACGTTCTTGTAGTTTCTAGAATGTAGTCAAGGTTTATTTTGATGTGACTCTCGCCAGAATAATATCATGTATGATTAGGCAAACCGTCGAAAGGTATGCATACAACAAGGTTTTGTTTCATGACATTGTTCTTCAAAAACATATGAAATACAAATAATGGACGGGTTTTTATTGATATTTTATATAATCGATTTGAATGACATAGCAACGATTGTTCAATTGAAAAACGTGTATGCACAAATGAAAACCAATATATTCTCGGCTGACATTCAACAGAGGTGACTATAGTTGGGAACCAAGAATTCTTCATGACGATGACAATACATCGTTCAGAGGTTGGCTAAACATTTACAGACCGAACTAGACTATCTGCACCCATTTAGACGGTCAAGTGATGATGAATTGGTTTCCAGAGGCAATAGTTTCTGCCACGTAGCAAAATAGAGAACAGTGAAGAATATGGTGGGAATGAAAGTCCAAATTTGTTCTCACTGAGATTCGGAGATGTTTTGGGTATCGAAGTTATCCTCATTGTATAAATCATAATGATAAATCTTCTGAACGTGTACGATTTTACATATATATCACATAGAAGCAATCTACATAAATTGCCTATATATTCATATATGTAAAGAAATCTGTATAAATTACCTTGCCTAATTGTACACTGAGGCATCACCAAATACCGCACGAATGACCAGTCTCCAGACATCCAATAAAGCTAACAAAATCATGTTCTTAGAAGAACTTATATATCAATCTACTACTATTGCAATAGGCTTTGATGACAGCGATAGAAATATGAAATGAGTAACGATTTAAATGAAAATAGCAAGTGAAAATTTCACACAACCATATTCAACATGAACCTTACGTCATTTCTAAGTATTCTACATGAACATGAAATACAATGCTTGATGTAGAAGGAATGTTTTGATTGAGATTCACACATATACAGTAGTTAATTGGTGAGTAATGAGTAATACTTTTGAAAACCACTTTCAGAATTGATTTTGTGGAGCTGTATTGAACAAGGGAAAATATACACGAATACAAATTAGCGAGAGTGTGTCACAGTTGTTTTGTTTCAAAAACATTCTGCTTGACATATACGATGGAACGAGATTGTTGTTTCCATCTACAATTTATAAGCCCTGATCAACAGAATATTCCGACTGAAACTAAATATCCACTTTGTACATTATGTTATTTTTTCCCTCTGTATGGGGATGCCTCGGTATTTTATGGTTCACTCGTGGTTAATATCTCTGTTGGTTACTTAGCGCTTGAATGGTTTCGGATCTTCAAGGATAAATAGTTTCGTGAAGAATTGAAATCGACATTCACTACTCAGATTCGCCACCTAAATTGAAATAGTAGATTATGGCATACAGGTTTCACGAAGGCGAAATAGGTATTAGATAATGGGCTCGACGCAGGTCATTATTAGAAACGAAGGACTGTCGAGGCGAAACGACCTGCGTCGAGCCCATTATCCGACTTAATGGATGCCTGTTATTAGGTCATCATTGCAAATAATGACCTCCGTTGAGGTTCATTCGACAAAAATAATGACCTCTGTAAAACAATACAAGCATCCATTAAATATCCATAGCAATGAATGTGAGAGATTATACCATGAAAGATCATGGTACATTGTATAATATCACCGAAAACAGATATATCCACCATTATTTGGGCGCTATCACCCAGCCAACAATACCTACATAATGCACACAATAGTATCAGTCCAGCAGGATATAAAATACAGTGGGAAGGTTAGATGACAGCGCCACCCATCGACGATATACCAACACGAGAAAAGATGGAAAGTAGCTATAGCATTTACATGTCAGTGACTTCGTACTTCCCTTGTTTACTACATAAGAATTATCGCGGTGTACCCGTAGCGATGTAAAGTTTTATCATGCATTTATTGTTAAAATATGTGCAAGGAATTTCAACCACACACATTTTGATCATAATAATCTTTCGGTGGTAATACTTAGGTATTCCCCTGGGTATATCGTTCCTTGCTATTCACTGCAGAATGTGAAACGACATTATTATAAGAAATTCCAAAATTCAATGTAACCAACATTGAAGAATATTGACTGAGGCTGTGGATGATGGATGTGGAAGGTAGTCACGTTTTAAATGCTGGGCAAACTCAGCATGGTATTTATTTTTCCAAAATTACCTCCATGTTGGTCTGGCGTCATGCCTGATTGACTCTTTAATGATGTGTTAATGATGTATTATTGTGGCAGAGTCAATGACACAAAGATATTGTCAGGAAATAATCACAATTGATAATGTCAGAAAAATGGCCAGGTACCCCTTCATCAAGGCATTTCGGCAGGAATGCCTTTATGGTTTTGTCAGAATTCTTCTTCTTTATTTTTCTTTCTTTTTTTCCGCCGTTTTCGTTTCCGCGCGATAACTCGAGAACGCCTTGACTGATCGACTTGAAATTTTCACCACTGTTCAGACATACTATGTAGATAGATGTGCTCTATATTTTTGAACTTTGAGTTTCTGAACCTTGAACTTTGCCGATTCAGCATGTTTCGTTTTCGTCAATATCTCGGAAACGGTGCATCGTTGAGCGAAACGGACGTCTAAGGGGTATTATGGATGAACTTTGACCTGGACCTTGAATTTTTCTGCGGAGTCAGCATTTTTCGTTTCCGTCGATATCTCGGAAACGCATCAGCGAAACAGTGCATCGTAGAGCGAAACGGACGTTATTTTCCAACTCGTCGCCCTAGACAAACATGTCTATGGGTATTAGGGAAGAATTTTGACCTTGACCTGAAATTTTTTTGCCGAGTCAGCATTTTTCGTTTCCGGTGATATCTCGGAAACGGTGCTTCTTAGAACGAAATGGACATTAATTTCGGATTGGTCCCGCTAGACAAACATGTCTAAGTCGACAGTTTTCATTTTCGTCGATATCCCATGGTAAACATGTTATATACATTATTAATTAGTCTTAACACCAAAATGCCTCCAAGGCATCTTTAGGCCTTGACGTCTAGTAACTAAAATATAAAACATGTATTGTCCGATAACCTGTCTTGGGCTAATTTTTATTTTTTCAGGAAATGCATCAGCTGCTAAGAGGTACTCTGTACCTGAATCAACGGTACGGAATTTGAAAAAGAGATACATTGATAAATCCAAAGATGAGTTTGTGGACAAACTAGAGCACGAAAATCGGCAACGCCCATGTACTGTCCCGAAACAACTGGAAGATAAGCTCAAAACATATCTTCTTGATCTTCGCGCTGCTGGGGGGATTGTGGCCATAGCAATTGGGGCTCTGAAGGGGATTATCACCCATGAGAATCCCTCATCACTTCCCAACATCAACCTTGGAAGAGGTTGGGTGGAATCTTTCATGCGCAGAATAGGAATAGTGAAGCGGAAAGAAACAAAAACGGCGACGATTGATGAATTCAAAGAATAATTTCTTGACAGAATCTTCAAGGCTTCCACCGAATACCAAATCCCTCATCCACCCCCCCCCCCCCCCGCCCCCCGAGCTGATCATCAATATTTATCGAACAGGGTCGAAACTTGTTCCATTGAGTGGGTGGACATTGGAGAAAAGGGGATCCACGCAAGTACCCATTGTTGGGTTGGACGACAAGAAGGAAATCACGGCCCTCTTAGGGTGTTCCATGGCTGGACACCACATACCACCCCAAATCATCTACAAGGGAAAGACATCACAGTGCCCACCTCTGGTCAACTTCCCTAAAGAATGGAACATCACGCATTCTGACAACCACTGGTCAAATGAACATACAATGCTCGAGTATGTTGACAGGGTCCTGAAGCCCTACATCCAGAAAATGAAACGTGATTTGAACTTGCCTGAGACACAGAAGTCTCTCCTCATCATGAACCTGTTCACTGCACACAGATGTCAATCCATCAAAGATTCCCTAGCCAAGAATAACATCTTCCCAGTCTACATTCCAGGGGGATGTACGGGCGAACTATAATGTTGCCCTGAATGTTGAAGGGGCAGAAGTGAATCATGGTCATTGTTTCATCTCCCTAGTTCTGGGGAGATGTACAGCCAAGGCTAAAACAATGACCAAGATTCACAACAATCTATTTTTCGTGTATTTTACATTGCACCACACGATGTGAAATTAATTGTAATATCAAATTTAGGTAATATATGAATGTGATTGTGAACTGATGACTAACGGTAAAGTGTAAAATGTGTGACTGTAGCAAGTGAACTGTATGATTGTTGTGAATCTGAAATAAACTACTTACTTACTTACTTACTTACTTATTTACAACCTTTAGACTTGACTGTAAATGCAGAGTTCAAGGCAAAGATGAGAGTGCTTCACCGAATGGTATGCTGGACAAGTGAGAGACAGTCTTCGAGATGAGATTGGAAATGTCAACTTGGGCATGAAACCAATCAAGCTATTACATGCCAAGTGGCTGATAAAGGTAAATTTCATGAACACACTTGACCATGTTCGCCATGTGTTACATGTAGGTTTATACCAATATCAACCAAGTGAAAAAAAATTAACTGTTCGCGAGAGCTACAGGTGTAATACTGGTATAATGTAGGTTCGCAATATCATAGTTACAAGTACAATATTATTACTGTTCGTTGTATTTGGAGGTCATCGCAAGTCTAGAGTTGCAACACCATTTGGTCCAAAAAGGGATCCAAAAAGCTGGGATCAGTGGACGCCTTGGAAATGACGTTGAGGCAGAACTACCCACTCCAGGTAGATTTTTTTAATTTTGGGCGCTGAATTGAAATGCCTCCAAGGCATATATACGCCTTGGCGTCTAGTATTGAGCTATATTGCTTTTCATCCATTTCTCTGATGTCTAGGTGCGGAGTAAACACACAGCAATAGAGGAGATTTACGACAAACGGTTCATGATGACACTGAGGCGGTCACAGAAGTGTTTTATCATAGAACCTTTCCTGATCGTTCCTTGTAACTACATGTACTTTATTGGCCATAAAATGGTGATAAATTGAAGCGTGTTCGAGCTACGTGGTGGCTTCTTCTGAATCTCGCTGCTTAGAACAATATTGTGGCAGTGACCAGTTTTGCGCATAATATCGGCAAAGGTGGCACTATAATAAATACCAAATAATATGATGGGGAAATGATCCAGAAGATTAGACGCTAATCATTGCACTCCACTATTTGTTATATACGAAAAGTTTTTGTACTTTCTGAAATGTAGCCAATGACTATTTCAATGTAAACGTCTATGTATAAAAATCACAAGTAGCGGAAACGCACATTTTGAGTCTTCCACAGGTTTCGTGACATTGTTCACCAAAATGAATGAATTACTAATGATGGGTTTGTATTGATGTTTTATAGAATCGATTCGAATGACATAGCAAAGATTGTTCAGTTGAAAGTGGCTCCAGGAAAAATAGAATATTGGAAGTTAATAATACACAGGTGAAAACCAATATACATGTACTATACCGAATTCGACAGAAGTTCCTTTTTGGGGGGCGTTGAGACTTTTTTGTGAAGATGTCAATACATTGTGAGGTTTGGAGATTAGGTAAACATTTACATTTTACAGACTGGTCAATAATATCTGCGCTCAATAAGATGGTCAGTGATGATGAATTAGTTCCAGCCGCAATATTTTTTGTCAAATAGGTAACAGTGAAGTTTTGAAATGAATACACCAGTATACATTGTGTATTCGCTCCGAAAACGTCACCCCGCATCTAGTTTGAGATAGGATCATCGTTTTTACCTACCATGATCAAGCCCGTATCGACAGAATGTCGCCTTAGATCTATCCCACTCCAAATGTATTCAGATGCCTCCATCTTCCATTACTTGATTGTTTCCTCTTTAGGTAAGATACCTGGCTATTTCATTGTTCACTCATGGTTGATCTTCGTTGGGTTATTCTTGCACTTGAATGATTTCGGATCTTTAAGGATGGGTAGTTTCTTGCAAAGGTATTACGAATCGACATTCATTGCCAACTAGAACGACATAGTTGAATAAGGTATGCATGGTTTTCTAAAGCAAAGGATATCATTATAGAGATTATGTTGCAATGTTATTAACGAGAGCACACGTATCCGCAGTTATCAGGTTGCTATTATCCAGCCATCAATATGAACACAATATACATAGTCCAGAAAACATAACAAAATCGGAAGGTTAGACGATATCACGAGCCATTGACCGTAGTTCGATGAGAGGAAAACAAAAAGAGTAACTTAATCTCCGTTGTATACACTTTGCCTCCAACATATAAAATGGTATTCCTTCTCAACATACGTACGTGACTTGCTTTATGCATTAAAATTTCAAAAGATTCATGTGATTTTTGTTTTGCTTACACATCAAATATCGGAGTGGTATGCTTATTCTTTGCAAAAACCTATCTCATGCAGCGACAGGCAAAACGAATCTGACAGTTTAATGGACCATAACAGTACATTAAAATGATGTGAATTATCTACTACAGGTATTCAATTTCTACATCTATATCACATAACAGTTTGTTCTGAGTTCATTTTGTGTTTTAGCTAATAAACTATTTTAACGACAATGTTACACGACACTGTTAGATATGAACAAATATTCGAAACTTATTTATACACAAATTTGTATCTGTACGACACCCACCAGATTATCAATGCTATATAATATATCCTCGAAATTTATATCAACGTCTATTGAGATGAATGATGGCCACAGGCAAGTCACAGTTGAACGCTGAAGACAATGGTTTGTTGTCATGTATTGCAGAGCGATTATGACTGCAAACTGTATGAAAGTACATGTATATACTATAATATTATTAATCATGTTTAGGTAAACTTATGGAGGTAAAATTTCAACATAATAGTTTGGAATATTTATCCTTTGATGTGAAGACACGTTTTTATTCGTGTATGTTGTTGACACAGCTCTCACTAATTAAATAACATGTTATGGAGAAACTCATAGTGGGGAAAGCCCACATGTAACACGCGCTCTGATTGACTGATAAGCACATCATTGTCCAATATACATTTTTTGCCGTCCAATATAGACTCTCGCCGTCCAATATAGAGTATGTAGGATTGTCACGTGGTACAAATCGTCTATTCAGAAGTGTCCTTACAATTAGAATACCACCGAGTGAATAATATTTGTTTATATATAAAAGTTCTTGTATTTTCTAGAATGATACTCTGATTTTTCTAACTCGTTTACACAGTTTTTCGCTCATATTTTTGCAATGTTAAATGCTGTCGTTCTATAACTTGGCATACTTCACCTGGGAGTCAAACGGCAATCATTTAGCGAATTTCAGACTTCTATCACGAAAATTGAAAAAGTTGGCAATCTACCCCTATGTTAAATTTAGTCCTGTCATTTAATTTCTGGGTCCGCACACAATTTCGTGCATTTGCTCGGTTTTGTAGTAGTGCAATCTTTCAAAATCAACATGTTGATGTAGAATACAACCCAATGTGTCATCTGGTCTAAAATTACAACAATACTTCGAATCCTGGTGGATGTAAACAGGATCAAATCCTCGAATAAGCTCAGATTCTCGAGATCCCGTTTTTGGCTGACCAATTTAACATTGGTGTAGATTGCCAACTTCTTCAATTATTGCGATAGATGTCTGAATTTTAGTAGAAAATTGCCGTTTGTTTCCGAGGTGAAGTATGTCAAGTTATAGAACGATACCATTTATCATCGCAAAGATATCGTCAAAAACCGATGCAAACAAGTTAGAAAAATCAGAGTATAGTTAAGGTCTATTTTGATGTGTCTCTCTCGCCAGAATAATATTCTGTATGATTAGGCAATCCGTCGAAAGGTATGCATACAACAAGGTTATGTTTCATGACATTGTCCATATGAAATATGAATAATGGATGGGGTTTTATTGATATTTCATATAATCGATTGGATTGACATTCGACGATAGTTCAATTGAAAGAAAAATCCGGTAATCACGGGATATTGGAAAATAATAGTGCAGAAATGAAAACCAATATACTCTACTGACGTTCAACAGAAGTGACTATAGTCGTGCACCGAGAATTCTTCATGACGATGACAATACATCGTGACGTTCAGAGGTTGAGTAAACATTTACATAGCGATCTAGACTATCTGCACCCACTAAGACGGTCAAGTGATGATGAATTGCTTTTCAGAGGCAATAATTTCTGCCACATAGCCAAATAGAGAACAGTGAAGGTTATGGTGGGGATGGTAGTCCAAATTTCTTCTCACTGAGATTCGGAGATGTACGGTGGCTGATATATGACATCTAAATTTTTTTTTGCATGACACCAAAAATAAAAAGTAACAAAATATTCCATTCGCGAATAAAATATTCTATTCGCGAATAAAACTATTCTATTTGGGAATGAAACTATTCTATTTGGGAATAAAACATTCTATTCATGAATAAAACAGTCTATTCGCGAATAAAACTTTCTATTCAAGAATAAAACATTCTATTCATGAATAAAACGTTCTATTCGCGAATAAAACTATTCGATTGGCAAATAAAACATTCTATTCGAGAATAAAACATTCTATTCACGAATAAAACATTCTATTCACGAATAAAACGTTCTATTCGCGAATAAAACTATTCTATCTGCGAATAAAAAATTCTATTCGAGAATAAAACATTCTATTTACGAATAAAACGTTCTATTCGCGAATAAAACATTCTATTCATGAATAAAACATTCTGTTCACGAATAAAACGTTCTAGTCACGAATAAAACTATTCTATTTGCGAATAATACATTCTATTCGAGAATAAAACGTTCTATTCGTGAATAAAACATTCTATTCATGAATAAAACGTTCTATTCGCGAATAAAACTATTCTATTTGCGAATAAAACATTCTATTCACGGATAAAACGTTCTATTCACGAATAAAACATTATATTCGCGAATAAAACATTATATTTACCAATAATAAAAGCTTCTATACATCACAGTGACACATCGCCAGTCTGGGACCATTCAACGAATAGAACGTTTTATTCGTGAATAGAATGTTTTATTTGCGAGTAGAATGTTTTATTCGTGAATAGAATGTTTTATTTGTGAGTAGAATGTTTTATTCGAGAATAGAATGTTTTATTCGCGAATAAAACATTTTATTCGTGAATAGAATGTTTTATTCTTGAATAGAATGTTTTATTCGTGAATAGAATGTTTTATTCGTGAATAGAATTTTTATTCGTGAATAGAATGTTTTATTCGCGAATAGAACGTTTTATCCATGAATAGAATGTTTTATTCACAAATAAAATGTTCTATTCACAAATAAAATGTTTTATTCGCAAATAGAATAGTTTTATTTGTGAATAGAATGTTCTATTCGTGAATAGAATGTTTTATTCGCAAATAGAACGTTTTATTCGTGAATAGAATGTTTTATTCGCGAATAGAACAGTTTTATTCACGAATAGAATATTTTGCTATTTTTTTAAATTGGTGTCCTGCAAAAAAAATTTACATGTCACATATCAGCCACCGTAGGAGATGTTTTGGGTATCGGAATTATCCTCATTGTATTTCAGGCAGTAGTTCTCTAATTCCATCAGTTGTATTGTAGAGACAGCTACGTAAGCCTACTGCACACTGTTCTGGGCCAGGTGATGGCAGTGTACAATTTGATGTTTATATTCCAAATTTTGTTTATTTTAGGTATTCTGTGTACTCGGAAGGCAGTGGGAGTGATTATATCACTGCATGGACTTTCAGTGCAAAAATGAACGTAGACTAGGACATTCTATGTGCCAATTTGCCAACAAATACGGACCAAACCTCGTGCTTCTTTGAATCTAGCGAAAGTACCATCGTTATCATAATGTTCAGGGTATAAGATGGCGTGCGATATCTGATAACAAATGTATATCGCTACGTTGTTTGAAAAAGGTCAGATATGACAAGCTATTCTTCTTTATTAATCCGGAAAAAAAATATACAAAATTGTTGAAAGAGAAACTAATGACTATTTCAAAATAATCATTATCAAAGGCCATTTTTGTCAACATCAGCGTTTATTGCATACACACGTGTATAGATCTACTTGTCAATATACGTCACGTTTAGAGGAGTCTGCCATCATACGTGATGTGTAATTATGCGTATAAAGGAAACGGTTAAATTTCAAATGTCAGAATCGTGATGTGTTTTCACTCGCCCATCTTTAGCAAAATCAGTGCTGAGTTTGTTTCCATGGTTGTCCCTAGTGTAAGAAAGCAAACATAGGCGTCGTACCATCGAAAGGTCATCCCTTTTTTCAAGCACCAGTTTCTTCTCTCCGTTGAATAGCCTATCGAGAAAAGTTATTTCGTGTATATCATTCCAATTAACAGATGTATTTATGCAACAATGGACAGGCGGAATATACTAAAATGGGTTTCATTCATTGGTAACTATGGAACAATTAAGTCAAATTATGTAATTAAGAATATTGTGCCCATCTTCTGAAATCATTGCCACTATTCCGGAAATGTACTATGTCAGTTTTGAAAACGATTTATATATAATTTAACATTTTTACGTTTAGTATGCATCTCACATTATTTCCAGCTATCGTTGTCGCATGTTGCCACTTCGCCACGGCAGCGGGTGAGTAAATTAACCAAATAATCAATAGATAATAAGTTACATAATTAAATAATTATTGGCATCATCGAAATTTTGTTGTACTAGCGATAATAGATTGATACATTTACATCTCTCACATGCTTCCCATATTAAACCGTGTATATTTAGTAGTATGACAATTCATTTCTTTTGTATTTTATTTTATTTTATCTCTAGCTGAGGAGGAGGATGACATCCATGTGTACATCCTGGGCTTTATGAACATCTCCATGGACCGCCCGACCATGAAAGGCTTCCAGCAGATCCTCGTCAGTGCTTCACAGGACACGGTGGCGAGGCAAGTCACGGGGAAAATAACAAATCAGACTTTCTAAGATTGACGAATCATCTACAGTATATCGCTGTTGACTTACATATTGCCCAACACTCATTCAATAGGGAGCTATTGTCACGTGGTTTGCCAATTATAAGCTTTATAACATGTCTCACTACTTTCGTTTACATGCAGTCGTTTGAACAAGAGCCTCAAATAATTATTTCCCAATTATTCAAGGTCATAATATATAATTCTGCGGACCACTTTGTAGGATTGAGATCCCGTACATAGGATTGGATGAGTATTTCTTTCTGACGTCATCCAACGGACGGAGCTGGTCTCGAGAGATCGAGACAGATCTCGTCACGGCTAAGAACGAGGGTCCGAGACGTAAAGGGGTCCGGATCACCGGCAATCACGCCCTGGACATACAGGTAAGGGTTCCAATAGTAAAGTAACCATGTCAATCACACCAAACGCTGGTACGGGGGGTGGGACCGAAACAAAGCAAGAGGAATTCCGGAGAGTCTAAAATCGAAGAGGGGGGGCGTGGGGGGGGGGGGTGGAATTCGACATACATTTGTTCTAGTGTAATACAAAAACATGTGTAGGCCCCTAAAGGCTATCCCTTGTATCGAATAGCCATCTCAAAGTCACACGCGGTGACATGCAGAGGATTTCACGTGCAGTGATACAGTAAAAATCAAATAGGAGCCATCTGGCACCACGATATCCATTATCCCACCACATTCATTAAGTTCAACCCACCTTCACATCCTCATATCAGGCGGTGAAGTCGAAACAGGCGACAACGGACGGGTTCCTAGCGCTGCCGATCACGGACGATGCGCGGGAGTTTTACGTCATGTCCGCGGACGCGCAGCCGGGAGAGCACTCGGCCTTCGTCGTGGCGGCCGTGTACCCGAACACATGCCTAGAGGCGTACGTGGTCAACGGGAGCAGCTACCGCAAACTACGGGGTCTCATACAGCTACAGGTGGGTATTAATGAGGGAGGGAATTGGTACCGCTAATTGTGGAACCTAACCGTGGACAATATCCGTAAAACATGGTGCATGATCGTACAACTGCTTTCACATTCATTTGTCTCAAAGCAGTCTCCCAGAATACGTTCACACCAACTAATAAGTCGTCATGTATAGATGTGTCCTTGACAAAATTTTCCCCACATATTCAAGTATGAATATCTCGACTGAATGGTATAGGTCTACCTCTCTCTCGCCATGCAGGAGTTTGAGATCTACCAGTTCGAGTCTGACGCCGTGGATATGACTGGCGTGTACATCAACGCCTCCCGACCGCTGGCGGTGTTCGGGGGACACGAGTGTGCGGAGGAGCCTCTCTACACTAGGTTCTGTGACCACACCGTCGCTCAGGTAAAGGGGTTTTCACAACCACCAAAATGGCGTCTAACGAAGCGCTCTATCTTGTCGTGGGTTGTATATGAAAATGAACGTACCATAATAACTTAGGCCTATATTAATGGTTCTGCTCCCTTTTGTCAGGTGCCGCCGATATCTGAGTGGGGTACGACATTCAATGTGGCCCCAATAGCGGACCGTCTCCCTGAGGCAGGCTACGCCTTACGTGTGGTGGCCGCCTATGACGACACGGACGTCAACGTGGGCGTCATCACGTCAGACTTCAAATTGAACCGCGGCAACTACGTGCACGCGAACCTCACGGACAGTCGCGCGCACACGGAAGTCACGTGTTCGAAACCGTGTCTTGTGACGCAACATAACCGCTCGTGGCGCTATATAGAAGGCGACATACAGACAGACTCGTTCGTGACGCTGGTGCCCCCTATCGACCACTACGTCAAGAGTGCGACGTTCAGCACGGCCAAGTTTTGGGACGAAGGGCGAAAGTATGAGTTCCTGGAGAACTATATCGCAATCGTGGCGCCTGCGTTGGAACTAGATCGTATCTATCTTGACGGACAGGTTCGTGACATGATTTCAAAACAGAAATTGTGAAATATTTTGACCAAATATATGCAATGGTCCAATAATTTACTCCCGAAATTATACTTCTTGGCTATTAATTATGCTCTATCAGTCAGCTATAATATTTATTGGTGGATTCGGTAACAGGATGTTGATTTTCATTGTCTAGATCGTGTATCCAACCTGGGCATTCACTGCTAACGGGTACTCGATTGGTACTCTGCATCTGGAGCCGGGTTTCCACACGGTGGAGAACGCACACCCTGGCGGTGACCTCATGGCTTATGTATATGGACACGCCATTCAACTGCCTAGTGGCTATGGGTACCCAGTTGGATACAGATGTGAGTGCATGGGTTTTCTGATTCCAACTTGAAGTCAACATTTATCATGTAACACGACAATTCAACATTTCGAGCCGAATAACTCTGATATTCCTAGTGAATGGAGCTCTCGCGCGAGGGGCTTGGAACTCGTTTTTCGACGACGTCGATGCCCCTGTTGCACCATGTAATATTTACAGACGTGAGTAACCTACCATAAAAATACATTGGGGCATATACTCAGAGCAAGCTCGACATCTTATAGTCATCTAAGACAGTACTATTTTAAAAATCAGCGCTACTTTGTCTAAAGTAATGAGATAATTCCTTGATAATAATTGGTAACTAAAACACTTGTAATAACATATATATAGGCCTATTTCAATTTAATTTACTAGAGCGTCCAAGCGACCCCCAGTTCATATTCAGTGCTGACATCACTTTGAGAAACGAAGTCCGTGGCAGGTGTGAAACGAGTTATCAACGTACTCTGAACCAGAAACTACAGGTAGAAATTCTCTTTAATATCGCGACTTAAGTTCATATTTTAATGATTTGACTGCTTGCACTTAAAATCTGTAAATATGTAGACCTATCATGTTATATATTCTAACTTGATCAGGACTACATACATTTATATCTAGAATTTTTATCTACCTATTATCAATCGCATGTAATGTGCAAAACGCAAACAAAAACTAAGGAATAATGATTTGGTTTGATGCAGTTACAGTCAATATTTCATAAATAAAAAACATCATATCAAAATTTTGGGAAAAGCCCGGTTGAAGGAGTTGAAATTATCTAGTTTCATATATTCACCACAAAGAAGAAAAATGCAAGATTTTTTTTTTCGGCAGGATGTTTTCTTGCGAGTGAACGAACTTCTGTGTAACGGAATACTCTGCCCAGAACTTGGCGGGGAAGCGGTCGTAACGTATGACGTCATATGGCGGGAAACCGAGGTGAATACTAACCGTACTTTTCCAATATGTTATAATGGTTTAAAATATTGATTACGAGTGTCTTTATCGTTGGAATTCGAGTCATAAAACATTTTTATACTTCTGAACTGGATCACTGTTCCCGAATTCAGTTCATGCTGTCCGGATTCGACCTTGATGTTGTCCTCGTACCTTCCATGGATACGAATCCGGGACCTCTGTACTATTGCCGGAAACAGATCCTGGATCACATCAGTGCTGCCACCGTGTGGCGAATGCCGGAAATGGTTGCACAGTGCCCGCTACTGGACTTTTCAGCTATTCTCGCAAAGGGTTCTGGGAGTTTCAGCGGTGGCGGCGGTTCCGGTGGGAATAGAGGCGGAAACGGAAATGGCGGACCTGTTTCAATTGGGGTCAATTGGCAGTGCAAGAACATGGGAATATAAGTTTCAAAATCTTGTATTTTATGCATGTACCACTCACTACATATTCCTAAGCGACGGATTCTATACATTGGATATAGGCAGAAATACATAACAAGAGACAGAAATACATCTCTCGTTATGTATTTCTGATATAGGCTACACGTAAATTTGAGATGAGTGCTGAATATAATGAGGTACTATATATCTGCCTGTGGTAATGAGATGCGTTCATCCATGGTTCGTGATACTTCGACATTCCAAGCGTATTAAAACACAGTAAATATGGACTCGACATGGTTTGGGCCAATATTGATAGGTATTTTTCAACTAACGTGCAACAAAACATTTTTAAGTTGGGATTTTTGATGAAAGTTGTAATGAAAATAGATGCTAAGAATAAATGTTGGCAAAAACATCGATATGTTCGCCTTTTGTTCGAACATGTGACTGGTCGCAAAACTGGATTCGTATACCTTCTAACTTGCCTGCAGGTTGAATGCATATCGCTGTTGATAAAGCCGACTCATTTCTCATACATCTAACAAATTCTATAACATATTTTTATAACTCCTTTACGGTGTTTTTCGCTGATATTTTTGCGATGCTAAATGGCATCGTTCTATAACTGGGCATACTTCACCTGGGAGTCAAACGGCAATGTTCTACCGAATTTCAGACTTCTATCGCGAAAATTGAAAAATTTGGCTATCTATCCCAACTTTAAATTTAGCCCCGTCATTTAATTTCTGGGACCGCACGCAATTTTGTGCATTTGCTCGGATTTTTTGCAGAGCAATCTTTCAAAATCAACATGTTTGTGTAGAATACCCTGTCTCTTCTGGTCCAAGGTTACAATAATATTTCGATTCCTGGTGGATGTAAACAGGACCAAATCCTCGAATATGCTCAGATTCTCGTGATCCCGTTTTGGGCTGAAATTTAACATTGAGGTATATTACCAACTTCCTCAAGTTTTGCAATAGAAGTATGAAATTCGGTAGAAAATTTGCGTTTGACTCCTAGATTTATGTCAAGTGTAGAACAATAACATTAAGCATCGCAAAAATATCGTCAAAAAACGGGGTAAACAAGTTAGACATATCAGAGTATATTGTATCCATGAATTTGTCATTGTCGAATTTTTCCACCTCACGCCGACAAACATGCAATCATCCAATATTTGTAGCAATACGAATATTATTTTAAAAATAAAATAGGATTAATCATATTCAATATCATTCAATCCATCATATTCACTGAAATTATGTGCGATTTTGGGTAAACCGAGAACCCCGTGCTATTCACATTTTTTCACTTTTAGCAACGTTATGACTCGTGTTTCCCGGCCCATGCAATCATACGATCGATATTGGGTCAATGTGTGTTGGCTGGTCAGGTTGGTGTACACGTCCAGGCAAAGAAAATACAAGCTTACAACACATGGCACACTGTGTGTGCTGAGTCCTGTATGACTGGGTGTTCCTAGACGTTTTCTCCGAGGATTCTAAGGTTTGTATCGCATGGTTAGTGGTAGTTGTGCTAGATTAACTGTCAAGTGAATGCAATATTGTACAGGCCTACTGCGTGTTATAAAACACAAGCTTACATGGTCTTCCATTTGATGCATTTCCACAGTCTGCATGCACTAAATCTTTAGACTGGCTGTGGGTGTTAGATCATATAATATTAGTTATCCCTTGTTTGTTCACGGAATACGGATCTGTATCCCATGAGGCCGAAGGCCTGCTAGACGTAGATAAAATTCCGTATTTCGTGAACAGACATGCGGTAACGAATTTATCACTGACTGAAAACGAGACTCGCAAGGGATACGGGAACTCCTAGTCTCCTATCGTCAGTGGCGCGTTTGTGCCAAATATTCAGGATACGGGTGTATATCACCATTGTGATTGGCCAATCACAGTCACGGATTTGTCTTCAGTCAGTGATAATGAGTGATATCTATGTACTATGTTCGACACTCAGATTGCACAATTCTATCGTAATCCCTTTCATATGTACCGGTATACGTATTCAGTGTTATCAACCTACTGTACTTGCGTAAAGCCTAGGGCATAACCAAGCAGTTATACACAATGGAAAGACCACGTCCGGACAGTTATATACTTATACCCGCGTGAAGCAGTATCTCGGTAACGGGGTGTATATGATTTGTTGTCGTTGAATCTTAGACATAATAATAATTAAAGGAAATCAACCTATTGTAGACTAACGTTTGGAGTCTGGTCTGGTGCAGCACGGATTCAGTTGACGTCCATTTTCAGATCAGAGCTCAGCACTCCGTCGATCACCCGAAGCGTCGCATACATCATCCCAGCCACACACACACTATCACCATGGCGACGCAATACCTCGTGAGTCTGGGCCGGGAGTGGTACGCATCCCTCCGTCAATCCCTTGCTGACCCGCTCGCCCGCCCTGCACCCCTGGCTTTGACCGCGACAACCGTCAGTCTGGGGGCGTGGCTTGCCTGGCGGAAGTTGCGCAATAGAAGCCGGAAGTTACCGCCAAATGCACGGGGCTGGCCAATCATCGGAAACTTTCTGGACTTGTCCGAGCAGACAGCGCATCTGGATCTACTCAGGATCCAGAAAAGAGATAAATTGCCGGATGTCTTCACGCTCGACACTGGGTTGGGGTAAGGATGGTTAGCAATTGAGCGTGGAATATTAATGAGGTAGATAATAAAATATTATTAATCTTAGCCTATGTTTTCCAGCGATCGCCAAAATATCTGGTGACACAGAGAAATCAGAGGAATTGCGTTATTTCCACGATCCAATTATTGTATTTATTCCCTGGTAAATGCTATGTCCGTCTGTATCAATTGTATCGCATGCAGGAACAAGATGGTTGTACTGAACTCGTACAAGGTGATCAAGGACGCGTTCCTGACTCAGGGCGATCTGTTCGCGGAGAGGCCTCAGTCACTCGTTTTCCATTTCGCTATTATTGACGTCATAGACGGCACGTATTGCATCCTTAGAATTGTTTTTGACCACCTCTGGTGATCAGTTTACATGACAGTTGTACTCTCAGTTTACATGTGAATGATACGTTCTATGGATGTCACAGTAAATTATGTTTGGTGCAATAGTATCTCATATATACGGAGCCGCTGAGGGGACATGGAAGAAATATTTTTGGCACATTGTTATTGCGTTCCCTCGTAATGCCATTGCATTCCCTCGCCATCTTATTGTGTTCCCTCGCATTCCAGATCACGTTCCTCACGATCTTATTGCGTTCTCTCACATTCCGGATCATGTTCCCTCGCGATCTTGTAGAAAAAGCTTCTAAGAAGTCATGGGCGTCATTACATTTAAGGCTATCACGAGGGAGTGCGATCCAGAATGCGAGAGATTGCGAGCGAACACAATATCGATATGACCAGAAAAATATTTTCCCTTGTCCTTTCAGCGGCTTCGTTCATAAATGTACACACATGGATATATATAGTAATATTTAGCTTATCATATGGTATGATTGGCAAAAAATCAAACTCATTCCTTGGCGTACGTGATGCATACAATGGCACGATCCGTATTTTCAGAAATATTCGTGAAGCCGTACCTCGATCCAAGCTGGCAGGAAGGCAAAAACTTTATAATGTCCGCCCTCCGGAGTGTGGGATTTGGGAGCAGCAAGGGGTCAGAGGAGAAGATAGTGGACCAGGTGGAGCTGCTTATAGAAGCTCTGGACAAGAAGGCCCTCTCGGGCGAATCAGTCGACATCACAAAGATCATGACGACGACAGCGTGCAACGTGATCCTAGGGCTATTGTTCGGGAAGCAGTATGCTTTAGACGATCCAGAACTCATTCGTCGAATGGACAAGGTTAAGACGTGGTATGCTGAACACATAAACACTGTCTACTTCGAGTACCTCTCTCTTTGGGTGATAAAACTATTCTTCTCTGGAAAAATTAAGAAACTCTTGCAAGTGACGGAAGACGTGAAAACATTCATCAGAGACGAGATAAAAGAACACCAAGAAACCGTCAACGCCGATCACCCACGGGATTTCATAGATATCTACTTGACTAAGAAACAGGGTAGCGTCGACATGGAGCAATTGGTCAGCACGACGTTCATGTTCCTCCCTGATGCTATTCACACGGTCGGCTGCCTCCTTAGCTGGGTGATAATCTACGTCACGTACCATCCGGAAGTCATGCGCAAGATCCAGAAGGAACTTGATGGCGTCACAAGCGGCAATAGACACGTGACTTGGTCCGACAGAGCGAAGACTCCCTACACCGAGGCAGCCATTATGGAGGCAGTTCGTATCTCATCAGCAGTGACGGCCTCGGCATTGCACACCCCCATACGTGATTGCCACTTCAATGGGTACTTCATACCAGCAGGGATGCCAGTCGTAGCGAATTTGTACGCGGGGTTGATGGACCCGGAAAATTTCAAGGACCCGGAGGTATTCAGACCGGAACGCTTCTTGAACGCGGACGGCAGTGTGGTGAAAACTGACACATGGATACCGTTCGGCCTCGGTGAGACCATGGGAAATATTGTACAGTGGAAAGGTTGTCTTTACAACAGGTTGCACTTGAATGATATTTTTATGTCCCTACAATCTCACTCATTTGCATGCTTAGCGTAATGCTATGCCCTCGGTGCAACCAGCCATAGCCTAATAATATATTCACATATTCAAATAAGGAATAATACAGGAAGCGTGCACACAACTTTATTGCAATGTTTTCATAATATACTTACACGTATCTATATTTATTTATACAGGTCGCAGACGATGTGTTGGAGAACAGACGACCAAGATCGAGCTGCACTTGCTCATATCGAACCTCTACCAGCAATATGACGTCAGCTTCCCAGAGGACGAACCAAAACCTACTCTTGAATCGACTGGCGAAATGTTCTTCCGCATGCCGAAACCCTACAAGGTTGTCCTCAAGAAGAGAAAGTAGACAGAAGAACGCTTTGAATTCGACTTGAATATAGAATACACGAGTAGCATTTTCAGGCTTGCAGCAATTTTGCAATACGTTGCAAGGTTATACGTGGGTCGGTATACATGTATACATTTGCAGTACATGTTTTGCATGGGTCAGTGTATTCTATCACCTAGGCAATAGGATTTATATCGATAAAATGTAGTAATATAGTGAGTTGTAGGTTGCCTAGTGGTTTTGTAGTAGGTTGTCGATTATTTTCCAAGCCAGACCTGAGGGCATTGTAAATACTGCATGAAAATCGTATACATAGAGATCATATACATAGAGATGTAATACATGAAGTCGTAGTGGCAATTCGGTTTGAGAAATGTGTGAAACTTGTGAAATTCACTGCAGTAGAGACTACATGTACCTCTGTGTCGTATAGCGTTTTTGTATCTCTGTGTCATAGCGGTTTTTGTAAATGCCAAAATATGCCAAAATATGGTTCCGATATTAAAGTGAAACCTTGAAATAATATCACAAATAAAAGCTTAATTGTTGTGGATATTTTTTCGGAGAGTTTTGTCAAGATTCTGCAACTCGATCGTGTTGTCATTTGGCAACAACATATACGCTGACCGATCATATTGTGAGCCACAACACACGTTTGGTGAGATTAAAGTTGGATTGCCTACAAAGTCGCGATTCTGGTTTCTCTCCATTCATTTATAATGTAAAAATAAAGGTAACAAAATCATTAATTTGCACACATTCATACGATCCCAGAAGTTAATATCGCGATCTATAACAATAAAATATCACTAACCAGTTCTCGACTAAATATGGTTTGTTGTCGGTACAATTTCTGTGATATTATTCATGACACCATGTCCCGGTTCATCATCCATGAGTTAAGATCTTTCTGTTAACGAAGTTTAGGCAAGAAGGTTTGCGTAGTATCACTGCATCATTTCATCACCTTTATGTTTGCATTTTAAATTAAATGGATAGTACAGTGTTTTGTTTCTATAACAGTTTAAGAAAAATATCCACAGTGAGATAATCTTGTAGTGGTTGTCTGGTTGTCAACCGAGTATACCCTGACAGCGAGCAGAGGGTTTTCATCACATAGTTGACATCTGTAGCTATCCAGAAATTATACATGAGCCAGATTTCAAGTATGTAGGCATATCTTCGAATATGGAAGCCAAATGACGCTTATCACACAGAAAGGTACTTTCTCATATTTATGACCCATGATTGTACCACTTCCGAAACTGATTTTGATGAGAGAACTAGATCGATCTTCGGGTTTGCATCATTAACATCACCCCGTTGAGATATTTCATTTCTTATGTGCAGGTTCCTCCGTGCAAGGTTACACTCAAACCCACTTTGACAACCCGAATTTTTGTGTTCCTTCCATCTGAATACGTGTTCCCCTCTGTTGGTTATATAAATACATTGTCTTCGGATGTTATCGATGTATTTCGTTCTGACTTACATGCGTAATATTTTCATCCACCACTAGGTTGATGTCAGATAAACATGCAAGACAAATACATCCAACTTTGTCTGCGGCGTGTCTTTTTAATTTGAAGAAATCATTGTTTTATTGATTTCTGCCTAAGCGGTTTGACCTCACTGAACCACTGGGTATTAATATAGAAGTGGATTCAACTGGCTTTTTGTAGTGTTATCGTTATATGAAGATACTTACATGATTATAGATTGGCAAAGACAACAACACATATTGACCAATTAAAACATTTTATTGTAAAACATGACAATACATTATGCTGCTATGGTGAAAACAACATTGACAGTTTTCAGAAACCAATTCCGTTCAACTCAACTTCAATTGAACATGAAACATAAAACAACATTGAAACCCGCGCACAAACCAAAACAAAATCAATCGTCGAATCGTGATTGCACAGTTTCCAGATTGTACTACAAAAACATATATCGGAAATATTCAAAATATTTGAAACAACAGCTGCCAAATTACATATATAGCAGTATCAGAACGGCTACTCACAAGAATATAGCTCCTTCAGCGCATCTCACGAAACGCATGCAGACTGAATACCCCCATTATACACCTGAAATTAGGTATGCACTACCATGAATCTTGTTATATGGCGAGATACATGATGTCCATCATGACGAGGCCTGATTTAACTTCGTGGTCATCGGTTGGAAGACTTGAGAGCTTGTTTCACTGCGACCGCTGCAGCGAATCCGGCGCCACGTCCACTTCCGTCCTCAGCCAAAAACATCGTGGCCTGGGGAGAAATACATAATCATTACATTATAAGTAAATGACCTGAAATGGCGAATTTCTTGTTTATATCGCGAATTTAATTTTCATAATAGCACGGTTTGATTTTGTCTAGAAAAGGGACCATTTCATGGATGTGATATGAAATTCGCTCCTAATGAGAAATAACGACTGGTTGTTTATATTCCAACTGTACGATACCGTATTCAATTGCATCGTCACTAACCAAATTAAACAAACAATTCGCAGGTAAAAAATTCAATACTGCCCAGGTTTTTTTTTGGTAAAATAAACAATCTGCCATATGTTGTTATATTAAAATCCAATACAGAATACTCACCTCAGTCTGTGGCGACAGTTCTGACATCCAAGCCTTCATCATCCGGTGGAGGTTGGGGTGGTATTTATAAAGTGACCCGTCAATAGCGATACCAGTTTTCTTCAACTTCATGTGATTCATCAATGCAGAAAGGGCTGAAAGAAACAAAAGATGAATTTATATCTAATAGTGATCGATAAAAAACCCCATCAATAATCGTATGCACAACAAAATACTGATCATTTCGGTTTAAATAAAATAAGGAATCAACTGATTTTCGATCAGCAATGCCTATACATTCACAAAATATGATCCTATATATTCATAGTCATTTATGGAAGTATTATAATTATTCTCACATGCAGAAATGAGCTGAGCGGCCCTGATTGATACGGCTGCGCACAGGTACCGAATCACCGACAAGTCTGCCTCCGAAGCGTGCATATCCAGGTCAAGGTCACATAGGAGTTGTTTAGTATGTGTCAGATCCGTGTCAGTGTCTCTGCAAACGTTGGAACAGTGTGCTTTTAACAACAACAATATATATACATGTATTTGTGAGGAAACACGCGTCTATTTATTGATATGTCAAAACATGTATGATTTTATGTACTTACCGTTCGATATTGGAGATGTGTCGCGCGGTGACGCTCTTCCAGTGTGTGAGTTTCTCGGTCACATGACCTTCACAGACGAGATTCTCGCTCACAAGTTTGAGCAGAACCAGCCGTACGATGTCTCCGATGTAGTGACCCGAGAACAGCTTCTCAAACCTTTAAAAATATGATATTTGTATCTACACAAGGGGATAACACTGAACAGACTTCTTCTACTACAGTAAAAAAATAATAATGTTTTATTTGTAGTAACACGAGTTGAATCTATTCTAATCCATGATTCGAAATTGACCAAGAAATAAGCTGAATGTAATTTAAACAGTGAATTTTAAACTGAAGAGACATCATTTTGGCATATTACGTGTCGTTTGAGATAAAAATTGGTATGATGCACTATGAAAAACGGTGTTCCATTTTCAAACAATTGACAAATTACTAAATCAGAAGTAGTCAGATAGTGACTACCTAACTACTATCATTAATGTATAGTATACCCACGTGTAGGAGCCTGAGTGGTGGGAATGATGGTCGATCATTTTATCTACGCTGGTTTTCATGAAGTCCAGGCTTCCGTTGTCCCCGAAAGCTCCCCACTCAGTGTCAATCACAACCTATAATGCAGAGAAATAATATATATATTTGCATATATATATGAGCCAATGGCCTGAATGAATGACGTTCATATCAGATCACATTATGAAATGCATGAACATGACATTATAGAGCATTTGACACCGTATGTAGAAAGGGCATAATAAAGTACAAAAAAATCATTTTAGCTATGGTGGCGTCTACAAGTCATAATTACCTACTCTAAGATAACTCGAGAGTAGGTGCACACATTATTGTTTCTGATGACCAGTAGAAAAACATAATTACAGAGACGCGCACTGACGATGTGATAATTTTGTAATTATAGGCATTTCCATGTTTTCCCCTATCAATGCCTACTTGTTTGGGGCCATCTCGAGGACCTTCCCACTTGTCAACATTGTCCAGAGTCTCGATATAAGCAGCATTGCACCCAGTCCCTGCAATGTGCAAGTGATGGGGACTGTTACGTGAAATGGGACAAGTTTCACAAATATGCACTGAAGTTGGCATGAATCCTGTGTGAACTTTCTTAATGGTCCATCAATTTGAAGTGATTGAACAAAAACGGATGCGTTATTTGTAATCATTTGTTGCTCGAAATGTATTCACGTTTCAACTCATGGACAATCACATACCAAACTGTTTCAGAACGCCCTCAGATTCGTTCAACATAAAGAAGAAACAGCAAGCCACGAAATGTTATCTTACCGAGGATGAGCCCGATCTTGCAGTCGTGGTGTAGGTAAGAGCCGGCTAGAAGTGTCCCGGTAGTGTCGTTCAAAATCGCCACCACGTCTACTAGCACTTCCTAGCGGAGGAGATATGAAATTATATTCAATAATTTACAAGTCGAACCATTTGACACCGTACCACGTCGAAGTTTTCTTTGATTACATCAAACGTTTGGCAAATTATTACAAAACTAAATGTGTTCCGTAATTATATTATCTTTTCATATAATTCTCGATAGAGTTATTACTAGTAACATGCATGCCGAATTAGGCATCTAAATTTAAAAATTATATTTGAAAAAAAATATTTCGTATTAGCGTATGGATAAGAATACAACCAGCAACTATCAACTGCAAAGCAAGCGAGCATGAATACAGATAGAAGCAATGAATACAGAGTATATATCAAGCTAACATGCGTGACTTATATACATGTATGTTCAGACTCTGGTGTACCTTTTGTTTTATGAAACCATTTCTGCCCGCACGTATCGCCTGTAAAATTATAAATTCGTTGTCGGTGTGATGAGTTTTTTTTCACGTTTTACAATAACTCGTTTGACATCTTCTCTTGAAATATACCGTTCGAATACCTTTCAAAAGCATGCTCAGATGATAATTACTCAACTAATCAGCTTTAGAAGCCTAGAGGTTTTAATATATTTTATTGTTACATACTAATAAACAAGAATGCCTAAAAGACCATATTATGTACAATTGAAAATGTTGTTTTAATGGGGTTATTGTATGTGATGTGCCATCACCAAAATATTCATGAATGAAAAAAAAACTAGATCTATGTAATATATAGACATGAATGCAGATTTCAATTTTCAAGAATTAAGTATGGGAGGCAAAGTAAAAGTAAAATAGCCTACCCTACATCTACCCTAAGTAAAATTACCATAGAAAAAAATTGAAAATACAAAAAAAAACACTACAGAAAAATGAAATTAGCAAAACAAACGACCAATAATAAACTATATACACAGAATGCAGCCGTAAGAAAAACGAAGAAAAAACTCACCGCTCGTCTCTTGATGGCGTCCTCGAGCATTTTGACGGCATCTTTCCCGACTCCGTCCGTGCACTTGAAGCTCTTGGTCCACGTGCTTAGCACACCGATCTTCAGGCTCTTCTGGGTCATCGGGAACGAGAACGTGAAACCTGGCGGAGAAAAACAAATATATATATTAATATTGTGTGCATCAATATCAGTGGTTTGGATTTGATTGACATCTATCTTGTATTGGTAAATTTCGTATTGGTTTGATGAGGAAATCAAAGGCTCCTATCTTGAATTTAAACCATATCCTTAACAAAATTACGCAAAAGTAAATTCAAAAGACAAATAATTACCAAGTGGAAGTCGGTGGCCTAGCAGATCGTCTTCCTTCATGAACTTGTAAATACTCTCCGCAAGATGATCGAACAACTGTAAATATAACAAAACATACCAAAGCTCAACATTAAGTTCTCTTCTGGCCTCCATCTTGCTTTTGCAAGACGCTTTTGTTCAGATTCGATCATGTGGATTTCAATTGACACTGCTTACATCTCTGGCCGGTCCGATCAGCTTGTGGGCGGGGACGTTGTAGTTTCTACTGTGACTCTCACACTTGCCGTCCTTCATCTGGACCAGCAGAATTCGGAAGTTTGTTCCACCAAGATCCAACGCCAGGAACTTGCCGTTCTCTGCGCATGCGCGTAAATATACATCTTTTCATTAACATTGCCTATCGATCTTTTCTTTTTATTTCATCGTATCTTAAAATGTTCGAATTTTTGTTGAGAATCTACACCAATATCCTCACGAAATAGGGAAGATATTCCATGATACAAATCAACTGACAGTTTTGTCATTCAAATCATTTCAATATTGATACCATCTCCACTCACCCGTGCCATCCAGCAGTGACCGGACGTAGGTATTCTCCATCATAAGCGGGGTCAGTTTCCGCCTGACCGGGTCACGACACAATCCGTTTTTCATCTCGGTGTCCAGTGTTGTCATGACTCGGTGGACCTGTTCGTCCGTCAGCAAGTATGGGTCTAAGATGGCCCGAACCTGGGAAAATTTATTATAAATGAGTTGATGAATACAATTTGCAATTATAGTGTCAATACGTGCATAAAAATCAACTTATTTTGAGACATTGAAACAGTTCAGAGGTCACTTGGCTTGCATGTGATATAAAATTTTCAGCTTTTATAAATCAGTTTGTCTTCCATTAAGTCAGACTTCATCGTTTCCCTGCCATTTTGAATTTGTTAAATTATTGACCATAATATATAATTGGTTGTCAAAGATTATGCAATCTAATTTATTATGTATGATCAAGATTTTGAACTTACATTTTGAACTTATATTTACCTTGGATAGTGTTTCTCCTGTGAGCAGAAGATCAACATTTGGTTTTCGTGGAGCCGCCATCTTGTTTTTTCAACCTGATCTTATTCGTTGCTGAAAGTTATAATACATGGGCTTGAGTAATTTAATCTATGACCAAAAGTTTTTAAAAATGGGCCAACATGATGCAACAACCTATGCAGCTTACATGTAAGTCTGGGCATATGAAAAGATAACGCCTTATCTGATAATATTATGTCAAAACGTTTGCACTCAACACTTGCTAGACCTATATAATATTCACGCCTTGTCGGCCTCTGATTTTTAATCAGATAGGCAATACTATCATATTGTCAGATTTGTTATATATTTTTGGAGCTCAATGCGATAAATATTGAAAGATATTCTTCAATTCTTTTGTTGCATTATGTTCCTGACACACATATATCCGAAGGTTCATTATTCAGTGGCATAGTCTATTTTTGTGCGAATACATTGACATTGTCCAGCAAATGTGTGTCTCACAATATCTGCACCAGTAATAACATGCGAAATTTGATACACCCATCTGTTTTGCATAAACAGCCACCAGTTGTTGTTTCGTCTGCACTCTTTCAGACAAAACTATCAACAAATGTTGGTGCGACAGACGATCACGGGTCATTATTAATTTATGGATTTCGTCTCGGATTTTCTATTGTTCCACGGGGGAGATGCAAGCTGTGACCCGAAATATTCTAAATTTACACACTCAGTGAATGAAGCTCCAGTTGCTATTACTACATGTAAAGTCAGATTGAATTTCAAAATTTATTTCGCGTCTGGGTCAATTTAATATGTATCTATTTTTGCCATCGGGTTTTTTTTTGGCCACAATTTGACGATTGGTCCAATATCAAAATCTTTTTGAGGAAGCACAGTACCGAGATTCAGAACGTCATAATAATCAGTTGCTAAATCTCATGATTCATATTCCAAGCACGTGCGTACTCTGATTTTTCTAACTCGATTTAATACACCGTTTTGCTGATATTTTGGCGATGCTAAATGGTATCGTATTAAAACTTGGCATCCTTAACCTGGTAGTCAAATGGCAATTCGCTACGGACTCCTATCGCGAAAAGAATTGAAGGAGTTGGCAATGGACCACATTGTTAAATTTAGCCACATGATTGAATTTCTGGGTCCGCACACACGATTCTATGCAATAGCTTGCTTTTGTAGTGGTGCGGTTTTTCGAAATCATCATGTTTGTGTACAACACATCCCAATTTGTAAATTCTGGCCCAAAATTACAAGACCACCTCGAATCCTGATGAATATAAATTCAACCAAATCCCCGAATATGATCCGATTCCCGCGATCCCGTTTTGTGCTGAACTTCAACTTGGGAGTAGATTGCCAACTTTTTAAATTTTTACGATAGAAGTCTGAAATTCAATAGAAAATTGCCGTTTGACTATCAGGTGAAGTACATGCCTGATAGTTATAAAACGATATGAAGTTATAATACGATACCATTTAGCATCGCGGAAATATCAGCAAAAAACGGAGTGAACGAGCTAGTGAAATCAGAGGACACGTTTTCCGCAAATTTCAGTCAAAAATTAATATGCACTTATTTTCACAAATACATGTTCGAATGAGAATAATTGGACTTCTCTACTGGATTTTTTGGGCTTTTTACACTATAGTTATCACGTGAACTGTCTCACAAGAAAATGACAATTATTTCAGTCCTTGGTATACTATAAATTTTATATCGCAAAAAAATATATTATAAACGATCATGCTCGACCATGAGCAATGACTCAGCGCAAATACACGTGTATTTTTGGTACGCTGTGACTGGCACATTATATTTGGTAATTCATACTCCAGGGCCAGATTAACGTAGGGGCTATTGGGGCTGCAGCCCCAGGCCCAAAGGCCCAGCAAGAAAAAATAGGCCCCAATTCTCACAAAAACCATGCACAGTTTTGTTTCATCTACGGGGCTTATTTTTAACTACACAGTTTTTTTTTAACTATTGTGCTTATTTGTCCATTTTTCCCACTCATAGGCCTATTGTATGCCGCATAATGAAATCGTGGGTTTTTTTTTTTTAAACTTGGGGACCTATATTTTTCTGCGGGTGCTAGTGTGTTTCCTTTTCACACAGATGGGTTTAGGGCTATTGAAGGTCTCCATGATAGGCCTCCATGATAGGCCTACACCTGCCACATGCCATCAAAAAGGCCGAAAAGTACATATGATGGAACATAAAATAAAAATTGATTACATCGAAAATTTGTGTTTCACTGTTTATAATAAACAAATGAATATACTACAATATGTTAGATTTTTTATTCTGAAAAAAATCACTGATTTTTAGGGGTCAACTTCAATAATTATTCGGAATCCTCGATAAATTGAAAATAATTGAAATCTACCGGATTTACAATAATAGATCTAGGCCAAATTACTTCTTCAGTCGAATTGTCCTTTCACTCTTTAGTGGAAAAAATTCTAAATTCGAATCTGATTTGATGTCCAAATATTGCATAAATTCTTCCTCAGATACACGCCAAACTGCTCAACTCACAAAACAAAAAAAGCCATATTTTTCTCAGGGGGGCTTACGCCGCCCCCCGAACCCCCAGACCGAATAGCCCATTTATATTTTCCAGCCCCAGGCCCCTCTGTCGTTTAATCCACCCCTGTCATACTCTACATACTTGGCTACAATATATTTCCAGTGTTGAGTCCTAGTTGGTCTAGCTGATTTAATCCCTAGGCATGAGTTGAACACAACTATGATCACAAGCAACTTCGAGCATATTATGAATATTTAGGAATAGGTATAGCCGTATGCGTCCCACATTATCATATTAAAGGTACACTTTAATACTGGAAACACTTGTTGATCCAGCTAGCATTTTAATCCTCATTGCCTCGCCCTCTTACGGACTGGGCATTATGGCATTGAAAAACAAACTAATTTGACTCGGCCTTTATCGGTATCTTCAAAATGAATATTTTCACCGCGTTATGAAACCGTTCAATGCCAGTTGAAAAGTAAGTTGGTGCTAGTTATGAACAACTTTACACATACAGTACACTTACAAGACGATATATTCTAATGATAAATGCATGTATTGTGTCTCTTACCTGAGACCCGCTTCGCTGATCACCTTTCCCGACTTGATCGTTCTTCAAAGGCCCAGTGGCTAGTGGCTACTCGCCGCTTTTATAGTCCACTCCAGCCGGGAATCTGTGTCAAACCTCCTCGAGGCTTTTTCTGTGCGTGGGTTTCGGGTGCATGAAAAAAAAACGCCGTTTTGAGGTTATAATTTGGTTCTTAAGCGGCGAGGCGGCGTGTTTTCGTAATGGAGGGACGATGTATCGCTGTATATATGTATAAGTGTTGCCTTATTAGGAGCACGTGTACGAAATAACAACACAACGTGACATGGCCTGTTATTGTTTACACTGCTCGAAGAAAACATGTCAATGTTATTAGTAAATAATGTGAAGTATCTATAAATATGTACATGTTTTGAAAGAAGTTGTCGTTATTTTTTCGATCGCGTAATAAATATTGTCATGATCCGAATATGTGTTTGCATTTTGCACGTTGAGAGAAACGATACACTTACATATCTATATTCGTATAATATACAGATATGTTATGATATCAAACAATATTGGACAACAAAACGATGAACGTGTTCCTCGCAAGCTTGCACGTAAAGCAAAATGTAACAATATCGTCCCAAATTATCACGGAAATTTATTTCTGACGTGAAGTTTGAAAGGTCACCATTGCGAATCAACACAGTGTAGATTTTCATAGAACCATTTACACATTTCTGCTGGTAAGTGTAGCTGTACTTGCTTCATCGAATATTCGATCTATAAACCTTTGTACCTCGTATACCCCGAATATAGTAACTGCCTACAGCCTGACTTGCGTATGTCCACGCGTGTGTTTTGTCTGGTTTGTGCATGCGGTGAACAGAGTACAACAGTCGACCTTCAGTAGATGAGTGATGAGTGATGATTTGTTAACTTCAAATGGATACTAGTAAACATCCTTCACGTGTTTCGACATGATTCCAAATTGTATGAATTATTGCTCGTTGTTGAAGTATCGCCATCTTTTATTATGTTACCGAATTAGAAAACAATATAGATCAAGTATGGTTCAAATCGGAGTAACAGTGTTAAGTACAGGTGATTTTGCATGCAAGTTGGAGTTTTGTTCACTGATAGGGAAACCTGTCTCAATCAAGTTACAAATCATGTATCCAGTCATATTATTAATGCAACGCGCCATGTATTTTTTCTCATTTCTTTGAAAAAGTAATAAATCTAAATATATAAATACAAAATAGAAAAGGTGGAAGTAACTCTGAAGTCATCCATGAAACATCCCGAAAGGAATGACCGTGCCAGGTGACAGGGCGTTTATCACTCTCATTCAATCAATATTGTTTGATAAATGAAAAAAAAAACCATCCATAATACTATTCAATACACGATAAGATAAATATGTATTTAATGTTCTCCAAAGTGAATAATCGGCATATTTGATTCAATATTCAGTTATATGACCGAGAATCAACAATCAAGTTGAACGTTCAGAAGTTCATCTTCGAAATATGTTCTCCCGGTGATATAATCTTTCGTTGTATATTGTCCACTTTCGAATCACTATATGCATGTAAATTCAACTTTGATATTATTAACTTCCAAATGTATAACATTCTTTGAAATATAGCATACATAAACGATGTAGGTGGAAAGTCACATGTAGCTAGATTGAAATTAAATTCCTTTATGCATGGGCAATATCGCACAAACAACTGTTCCTGACAAAAACTCGTTGCCATGTAACATTTCATTCGCCAAAGCATTAAAGACGCGTCTACTTTCGGCAGTCAAAATATTGAAGTTTATACCGACTAGACAGTGATATTGTATTGTAAATAGAACAAAAAAAAACCAGATCCAATCATTAGATATATATGGAATATGTTGACGGGATGCATACTACTATTGCTACTACATACATTATTTTTGTGTAGTTATATTTTGTGACAATTCTTGAACAGTCAACATTAGCTCCCTTGCATGATCTGGATCACTTTCACGGACATCTCGGCAGGGTACAACATAAACAGAAGCCGCATATTCACTTACAATAACACGTCTGGTGTTCATTTTTAAGTCAGGAAAACTTTTTTTGTGTGTAGCAACTGTAGCATAATAGTCATGACCTGCTTGCGTTTATGCTAAAACTACTCATACTAGACACACTGACTCCGTGCTGATCAGCAAGTCCATCACTTGAGGACAATAATAGAAATTTCTCCTTGACCTTGAACGTAATACATGTCAATTCCAAAAACAGATAGAGAAACTGATACTCTGTAATGTACAATGATGAAATTGAGCAGGATGAACCTGGCTAGAAAATAATGTGACACAGACTTGTATTATATATTTACATTTATTTTCATCGCTCAACGATTCGCACTATTCCCAAGACAAGCACTCGCGGACTAAATCAAAATGCACAGCATAAATATATATATACATTCATTCAAACTGTTCGTTTTCAAATAACCAGTTCATTCAAAAACGTCTTCCACACTCACTCAAACTGTTGTTGGAGAAACAATGTTCATTTTTGTGAGTTTTTGTTGATGTATTGCCGTCTGATTCGGGCTGATGCTCATCCGGCGGTCGTTTGGTGATACGGGGCTCGGCAGTGGATTATGGAAAACCCCCATGGGCATTCCCGGAAAGTGTCCTTTCGTTGGACCGAAAGTGAAACCTTGATCCATTGGGATGGGCAACCCGTGCATGGGTAGGAAAGCTGGGACGAGTCCATTGTGGAAGGATGCTTGTGGCGAGAAAGGCATCATGGGATGGTTTGCCGGCATCCAACCGGAAGGCGACGGGAGGCACTCGCCAGGAGTCGCTGGCATCGCCGGAAGTTGTGGTGGTGTGGTGGATGGTGAATGCGCATGCGCCTGCGCGTTATTCCCGGACGAGGAGGGGTCGTTGACTTTCCTCCTGAATCGAGCGCGTTTGTTCTGGAACCAAACCTGTCAAAAGTGGGAAAATAACATAAATGATACTTCGGTCTACTTGTAGGCTATCCACACAATATATCAGCTTCATGTTGATTACTCGATAGTCGTGAGATAAAATAATAATAATTCTCGAACGACAGAACTGTTGTAAGATCCGAAGCGCGAAGAAAATTATTCAGACCGATTTGAATTTGCCGTTCTTACCTTGATTTTAGTTTCTGTGACGCCCAGATCCCTTGCTAGCTGTGCCATCATGTTTCCATCTGGGTACTGGGTCCTGTTGAAGATGCTCTCCAGCAGGTACAGCTGTTCGGACGTGTAGATAGTTCGTCCTTTCTTTGGGTCCGGACCACAGTCGCGCTTGGGCTTGGCGCTTTTCCCTCCCACAGCTGATTCGGGACTAGGCTTGGCTCCTTTCGTACCCACGATCAATTCGGGACTTGCTGGAGGTGTGAGTGAAGGTGGGCGCTCTACACCTCCAGGGAGGATGGGGTAGGTATGGATTGGGAGGAACGAGTGAGGTCCTAGGCTGGAGTTCGGTCTTCTAGGGGTCATGTCGGATTCGGTTGATGTTGAGTCCGCGCTGTTTATTTCTGTAAGAAGAAAAATTAATTAAAATGTTGCATGATAGATGTTTTTCTGGTTATTAGTACGTGTGCTTGTTTAGTATCGAGTTTTGTGTTTTTTCAGAGGTTTTGTCGGTTCTCTTACCATCTGCAATCCGTGGAACTGGTTGCTGTGGAGATTCTGCTGCTACTTGGCAGGTTTCTACTGAGTCGGACGTCATCAGGTCTGCGATACTGTGAAAGTTGACGGTTCTTTTCTTTGCAGCTGGCATTTTCTCGCTTCCTTCTGACTTTCTCTTCCTTGAGCATTCGTTTCTCGACTGCGAGTGACTTTCCATTTTTGTGTTTTAATTCTGCTGTTGAGAATCTTCAACAGCCTGATTGTCGCAACTGCAATCGGATTCTCAACTGGCGCTCCACCCGGTAAGTTTCCTTCTGTACTGCTGTTTAACTGCTGTAACCTTTAACTTGAAATATGCCCTGAAATTAAAATATTTCCGATAGGTGTTAGATAATTGTATCTGCATCACCACTGGAAATTTTTCTGTTAATAAATATAATATATACAAATTGCATTACGCA
Organism: Terebella lapidaria; assembly: GCA_949152475.1. Lineage (NCBI taxonomy): Eukaryota > Metazoa > Annelida > Polychaeta > Terebellida > Terebellidae > Terebella > Terebella lapidaria. The sequence goes on from OX424558.1 coordinate 33,908,157, forward strand.
ATGGAATCCAGCATAATCCTCAATCGCGCATGGTATCGATTATGTGATTAATTTCATGACGAAACTTTTTATTATACAATGAATACACAAAAAATAACATAATTACACTCATCAATGTGAGCTTAATATTATATTTAGCAAATCATACGACGCTTACGTTGTTAATAATTGCAAGAAAACGTATTGAAGTACCAATTTAATATAATAAACTGAATAGGTTACCTTTTATAGTCTTTGTGAAGTATCGCTTCTCTCTGAATAATCCACACACAAAATAATCCAATATATCACCATAAAAAATCCTGGGAAAACGTGATATTTCTCTGTTGCTGTTTCAGTTTTGAATGATTCAACATGTGTTCTGATGTCATATTTATAGGGAAGGTGCCTGATGTTACGTATTAACACTGTTCACAATTGCTAACAGAGTCACCCCCGTAACCACCAATCAACGCTAATTGCCGTTAATTCTTCGATGAAGGAAGCTGAAATCCGTCCAATCACAGCGACGATTTAATTTGTGTAAAAGGCAATTGTGCCTATAATTATTAAGTAGTTGGCATTGTTCACTCATCGCTAGGTGTGAAAGCTTAAATGTCAAACAAACAGGCCATCCTAACAAATCCAGCCAACCATACAAGTCTTACAAGTGTTATATTCAATTAGCTGACTGCTAAAACAACCCCCCTACTTTGTTAATTATCCCCGTCAACAATCAGCCTTGATTCGTTAATGGCATAAAGAACTGTTTGTTAATATTATTTAGTGCTTCTTACGGGGTATTAGCAAGTGTCAGTGCGTTGATTCTACACATAGGACCTCTATCTTTCATCCCTTGAGCTAACACCGGGTGACTTCAACAGGTGCTATATAGTAGCGTAATACCACTGTTTACATTGCTGATTTGCATTGACTGTAAATTACCTTCAATACAGTAAAATCCCCGCTGTTTGTATGGAAATGTTTGAAGTTGTGCATCGAAGTTGTTATGTTGTTGTACGCCACTGCTAATTGGTTGCTCATTTTACCATGAAAGAATATGCAAGAAGAATTGACCAAATAAATTGACATACAAGACAAGTTTGATGAGATTGATGCTTGATTCAGATGAAGACTTGTAAACACACGGACAAGGTATCATAATTGGACAGAAATAAAAACCGGCAAAAAAAGATACAGCAAAACACATATGGTGTATTACGAGATGAAATAAAGTGTCGAAATAACCAAAAGCAAGCAACAATGCTACTGAAAATAGGTTATTATATATTTTCGACAAAAGGTGGAATATTGTTGCCTATATTGTTTTGAAATTGCAATATTCGGTTTATTTTGATACGGCTCATTACCCAGGGAGTTTATTCGGCGGTTTGCTCTAGTTTACTTAATTGCTTTGTGGATCGAGAATTATCTTATATCTAATTAATCCACATCAAAGGTGAGAACAATCCTTATATACATCACATGAACTAAATACAAACATAATCAAATACGTTATTTTCTTAACGAGGTTCATAAAACCCTGTTGCTCCAGTAATTACTGGATTATCTTTATTTAATCGCTCATATACATTTTGTGCCAATATCCAGGAAAACCATCCGCAATTCGATACTATGACTGATAGTGACAAATTTGTATTCATCATGAGAGAACCAGCAATATCTGTGTCGGTAGCTAAAACCATTCAATCTATTTTAACTGCTCGCCAGTCACGGATTTTAACTAATGGCTGGTGCATAATAGTCAGGATATTACTTTTTTGTATCATGTTATCATGTTATGTATCATGTTATCATGTCATTATGTTATTTTTATGTTTTACGTGTATGTTTTTACAAATGTCTCTCACAACTCTTACAGAGTGGCGGGTATTTCATTCCCGGTAAGACAAAAATAAACGTTTACCTACCTACCTACATTTACATATAAACACAAACACTACACAAAATCGTTTTTAAAATTATTACAAAGCTGTACCGAACATCGTGATTGAAGTAGTTCACCCATAAAGTACAACGTACATTATATCGTTGTATCATTCTGAAATCTGGATCACCCACAAAGAGGCAATTTGTGTGACAAATAAAGATATGATCAATGTCATATGTGGATTATAAGAGGAACGTGACAAATATTATTAGGCTTTCAAGAAATTCTATGGACGTCATCACAATCTAGTTGATAAGTACACTAAATCTGTCATAAACATGCAGCAAGACCTTTTTGCATATTAATGTTTTGAATTCATGACGGGTGCCACATGTGGGGCAGGAAACGCTCATTCTTTACGGAACATCTGATTTCACCTCCTTATGGCCATATATATAATGGAAGTTCATGAAGTTCCACACAATTTCATCGATTTTGCCTGACACTGGACTTTGAGATTGGATAACGGACTTGGTTTTGTTCGCTCGGAAAGAACAAAGTACACAAAGTACATAGTGTTTCTGTCACTTATTTATTTTTATTTTCTTTATTTTCAAGTACAAAGTACGCAAAACCTTCTACTTGGGTATTGGTTCTATGTTTATGATTTGTTCTTTGGCTGTTCTTCAGTCTTCAGTGTTTCTGTCACTTATTTATTTATATTTTCTAAATTGAGTTATGTTCTGTAGCTTTATGTACTTTTGTGTGCGAATATAGGCGAAAAATATATTTATATAAATAGCTTAAGTGTGTCAAAATGTGCCCCTGTTAAAACTGGGGATCGTTTCTTTTAAAAACTTCATTGCTGTTTTTACAAATGCATTGTCTTTTATTTGGCGTTGAAATAAGAAGCATAAGTTCAAATATCACTAGATAAGCCTAGTGTAATCAAAAATAAATATGTCGGTTATCATGCACCAATAGTATACTGATAAATGTTCCTCTCATGTCATTTTTATCTAATTTCGCGAAACACTTTTTCAGTGAAAAAATCGCACAGTTTGATCAACTTTATCACGACATCAAATGGTGCGTATGTTCACAGTGCAGGTTCTTAGCAAAAAAATTGTTCACATTGTGATAAAAGCATGAAACTTTGCAGAGGGGTAGAATATCACTCACTGATCAATATAAGCTAGGGAGCCACTCTCAATATGGCCTGTGGCGGATATGGCAGCCATTTTTCTTTTTGCAGTAAATTGACTTCAAACGGCTGGTTCGCGAAATTCGTTATTTCTACCTATGCCTGTCAAATATTCTCCAATATCCACAAAATTGGTATCAAACTGACCGGAATAACAAGGCCAACTCACTTATAATGAAAAAAGATAATTATATTGAATGTTCTGCAGCAATATGTAAAAAAAACAGCGTTTTGCTTGAATTTTGCGAATTAGTAGCGGATCTCATAGTCGGGCATGTATAATAGGTGTGCCTGCATCCTCTCCTCCCCCTCCCCCCGATGATTTTCTGAAATTATTTTTTTTAGTAATTTTCGAACACATTTCTGATTATTAATACTGTTTCTAGAGACCCATCGCTGGCAAATATGGTTTTCTGGGCCGTTTTCAAAATGGCCACCGTTGAAAACTCTGAAATCATGTTTTGGGCTATATCTCAGCTTCTGTTGCAGGTAGAGACATGGTTTTGGTGTCTATACCTATGTTTTTGATACTGGGGAATCCAATTATATCAATGCCGAGTACCTGTGACTGTTGATTGCTTCAGAGTTACGAAAGGCTGACAATGAAACTGGCGAAAAGCACATTTCCAACCATGGTGCGACTGATATGAGTAGAAATCCTAAAAGAGGCCAGATTGATAGTAAAAGCAGTTCCTTTCCCACATATCAAGCTCAAAAGATAAGAATCAATTTACAGAATTAGTGCCAAGGTGGATTCTTCCGAATTCCTGGATACATGACTCGATGATGCGATGCTCGTTTTGTGGTCTCTGGAAAATACTGCATATTCCTAGTAAGATGGTGAAAAATACAAATGAACTAGTATTTAGTACGAAAGCGTATTAGGGCCAGGTTGTATGTCAAAAATTTAAAGTGTCTAATTCGTGATCTCGAATTACAAAGTCGAGATCTCGAATTATAAAGACGAGATCTCGAATTAAGAAGTCGTGTTCTCGAAATACAAAGATTTCGAATTACCAAGTTTTCATCTCGAACTGTGAATGGTATTAAGGTAGGAGTAAAGTGGAACAAAATAAATTTTTTTTGCATCACTATCTTCATTCGAACTTAAAACGATTTGAAACCGTGAATAACAACTTGCATAATTCAATTATGAAATATCAAAATATATCATGCATAACCTTATTGTCTTATTTTCAAGTTAGTGGTCATGAAAACTGTTGGTAATCAGGGGTTTTTGGGAGGACTAAATTGACTAGTAACCATTGCAATAGTGCATTTAAGTGTATTTAACTATTGAAATTATCGAACGCCCATTATATTTTCATTTTAATTGTACTTTAAGTTATTGGTAATAAATTCGTGATCACGAATTTGCCATTAGAGATCACGACTTAAGTTCTACATTTGTTTTACATATAACATAGCCCTAATACGCACAATAATTTTAAATATCACGGACTACAGTAGAACATAATTCGAGATCACGACTTCGTAATTCGTGATCACGACTTTGTAATTCGAGATCACGACTTTGTAATTCGTGATCACGACTTTGTAATTTGAGATCACGAATTAGACACCATGTTATTTTTACATACAACCTGGCCCTAATACGCCGTCGTAATTTAGGGTCTGCAGAATCCATCATTCTCAGTTGTGCATGGAATGCAACACTTTTTACTCCACAGAAATCAAATCCAAGATGGCCCTCACGGCCAACAGATAATTTCTGAATTTAAGCAAGGCCTCTGCATAAAAATTACCAGTAATGATAAAACTAAACAATCCAATAATAGACCAGTACGAATCCTGTAATTTCCCTTTTATTGCATTGGAATCACGGCACCATAGAATGCCATTAAAGGTCACTTCTACCACGTGCTTGTTGATCTTATCAGCTGCCATTAACATGGGAAATATCTCTGCCTCAACACCCATGCACCAGTTTAGTTCTGCGTGGCAAATGGAGCATGTTCATTGTTGATTGGTTTCCGGTTGACACAGGATGATACAGTAATGACATGTGATTTGTTTGTCCAGAACGATATGACATTTACCTGAAAACAATGCAGTAGCTCAAGATAAATGTTCTATGCCAATGATAGCTTTGACCTCTAGTCTCAAGAATGATTACACGGCAAATTTGGAATAGCATTTACATGTATACATTCCAAGTTAGACCTGTTTGCATTCGCAAAATTGACAAGGGTTTGTGCGATGACATTTGACATCAAGAACAGAGACATCCCTGACACAAGATGGTTAACATGGGAAATTTCTTGCCGTCTTTCTCATTCCATCCATGCCTTGTAGGGTTTTGAACAACCCCTGGTGGTTAATGGGCTCTAGTCCCTGTGCTTACGAGGTCAATGTTGATATCACAAATAATATATTCAATAAAGGACAGCCCACAGACCAATTGCATAATCACAGACCAATTGCATCGTCTCAGCTCAGATGATATTAACATATGAAGGAGAGCGCGCTGCCAGATCCAGTGAATGCATGAAATAGGATCATGAATTTATCACTGATGACATCAACGTTGACCTTGTCGGGATGAAGGTTCTCTTTCACAAAATCAGTCATATGTAATGAATTCCTGAAACAAGTGATGTGCTAGAACAACATATCAGAAGACCTCCAATTAAGGACACGAACTAGAGCCCATTAACCAGTAGGGGCTGTTCAAAACAGCACAGACCATGGATGGACTGAAACAGACAACAAAGATGGTTCCCCTCTAAACCATAATGCATTTCATCAAGGATGTCTTTGACCTTTGTGTCAAATGCCACTGCACAAAATACAGTTCACCTTGTGAATCCAGAAGATCCAAGTTGGAATGAACATGCATATGCCATTGCTTATTTGCTGTGTAATCGTTCTTGAGACTAGAGGTCAAACTAGGATTGGCATATAATTTGTTTGGAGCTACTGCATTGTTTTCAGTTCACTGTCATACCGTGCTGCACAAAAAATTACACACACATTTCTGTGCCATACATAAGGGGTAATCATTTTTATTGTATTAAACACATCAGCACGATTATGCTACTGTGTCAACAGGAAAGCTTTTCAACAATGACCATGCTTCATTTGCCACGCAGAACAAAACTGGTGGGTGTTGAGGCAGGGACCATTCCCATGTTCATGACAGCGGATAAAACGATCAAAGAATGATAGGGAAATTCACTGGCATTTTTACAATGCAATAGATGATTACAATGCAATAGAAGGTAAATTACAGGATTCGTAATAGTCTATTATTGGATTGTTCAGTTCCAATACTGATAATTCTGATGCAGAGACCTTGCTTAAATTAAAAAATTATCTGTTGGCTTCGATAGCCATCTTGGATTTCCCTTGTTCTCCGTGAAGTGAAAAGGTGTTGCATCACATGCACAACTAATAAAGATGGTTTCTGCAGACCCCAAACACTGGTTCATGTGCATTTTTGACTTTCTTACCAGGTCAAATGACGAAAAATGCACTCTTTTTTAATGACTACAAGCGAGCGTCGCATTCATCATTGAGTCGTGTGTCCAGGAATTCAAAGGAATTCAGCTTGGCACTATTTCTGTAAGTTGATTCTTATCTTCTGAGCTTGTTATGTGGGAATGTAATTGCTTTCACTATCAATCTGGTCCCTTCTCAGGGTTTCTACACATATCATTCGCACCTTGTCAGACATTTTTATTCTGAAGCAAGCAACAGACACAGGTACTGAGCAATGACAGAATTGTATTCTTCAGTATCAAAAACATGGGTATAGACACCAAAACCATGTCTCTACCTGCAATAGAATCCGAGTTATGGCCAAAAACATGATTTCGGCATTTCAGATGGTGGTCATTTTGTAAAAGGCCCAAAACAACCATTTTCGCCAGTGGTGAGTCTCTGGAATCTCCCTAATAATCAATAATAGGATGAAATCTAACTAGAAACATTGATTTCAGATGATCATGCGGTGAGGGGGTGCAGGCACACCTATTGTACGTGTCCGACTACGAGATCCATAGATAACTTGTCAAAATTCAAGCAAAAAAGCTGTTTTTTGGACATATATCTGTAGAATGTTCGATATAATTATCTTTTTCTGTTAAGAGTGGGTTGGCCTTGTTATTCCGGTCAGTTTGATACCAAATTTGTTAATATTGGATAATATTTGACATGCACAGGTAAATAACCAATTTCTCAAACAGGCCGTTTTAGGTCGATTTACCGCAAAAAGAAAAATGGCTGCCATATCCGCCACAGGCCATATTGAGAATGGCTCCCTAGCTTATATTGATCAGTGAATGATACTCTACCCCTCTGCAAAGTTTCATGCTTTTATCACAATGTGAACAATTCGTCCAAAATTATGAGCTAAGAACCTGCACTATTATCGTTGTATCGTATTCGCCTCTCCGTAAACCACGTGCGTACAATCACGTGATCAGCATAATGCGCGACATCTGAGCTTGCTTCGCATGAATTATCAAAATTTTATTAACATATATTCACGAAATTCATGAAATGCATTATGATGAAATCGCCACACACAGGGATGAGTAATATCGTATACATTGAAAAGCAGAGTCCTGCAGAATTACCCAAGACTTATAAATAAAAACGACACACGTGTTATACTTCTATGTATCATGCCTACTCTATACTCATACACTTGAAATGTTCATACGCCATTAAATAAAATGGCAACAAACATAGCAATTACTTAATCGGCAATTAATAAATTGATTATTCGTTAGTTTTGTGTATGATAAGATTGCCAAACAATACAGTCGTGCTAACAAGCAGGTTGATCAACGAACCGATTCACATGTAATCCATGTAGAATCAGGCAATGTTTCCATGCATTAGGCAGAGAATTGTGAGAGAGAATAGCTGGCAGTGTACTCTTTTTGTCAAAATTCATTTGTACGGTTGTTTACTTTCCTTGTAATGATATAGGTGATATCTCACCGATAAACTCCTTTGATGTGCCAATATCCATATTATGCGTGCGTTGCCTTGGTAGAATAGTATGTTGACCAATATAGAGTCAACTAATATTATTACTATTGAAAACTCCATGACTGACATTAATCGTTCAAGACTTGCACTGCTCATTGACATGAAATTTCCATTTTCTATATCCATGAATAACAAATTTATCAGATTCTCTTCCAGTCTGTACATAACTATCCATTTCGTCGCATTTAGATGCCATGATTAATAAAAAATTGTCTTTGACCATCGTTGCCTCTAGCTCAACTGCCTGAATCCTATATGTTGAAGTTCGTCCAGAAATCTTCATCAGAAAATTTCTGTCGAGTAAATTTAATTACTCACACCCACGGTTTGAACTTTAGTCGATGCATGCGCCTAAAGCCATGCCTCCACCGTGGACAAAACATAGCTGAATTGCCCGTGCGCACGTGCATGGGCATACGAAATACACATGGAAATAAAACTTTCGAAGTATATATCCTGGTTGCTTGACATCACACCTTTTCACGATAGAAAGGCACACAAGGTATAGTAATGAAATCTAGCTACTAATGCACACATAATGAAGTGAGAGCTAGAGTTATGCCCGGGCCCAAAATTCTCAAACAATATAATTTTGGTACATGACATTAATTGGATACCTAACATATAAACTGACTACGCCCAGTTGTATTGACATAAGCATTCACGGATGCGGTGTGTTTCATTTATTGTACTCATGTGCACCCTATGTATGTATGTGACCCTATACATGTAGAATAGTAGCCAAGTGGTAATATTATCACATGCTTCCATATATAACCACAACATTATATCATAATATATATTCCCGCGAACTTTGTCAATAAACTGGTTGAATTCTCCCATAGCATTTCAATACGTAAAATCCCCCCCCCCCCCCTATACCATTAATGAGAAATGATATGAATATTACCCCCTTCTAATATTTGGTCATATGTTCTTAGTCATCCATATGCTGAATTCAGCCACATTTTAGTGTCATCGTGCCAACCCATGCAGTGAATTCGTGAATCGTGCGTGTCCCTGGAAATCTACTGCAGTACGATAGGCATAGTCATGATATGAACACGCCATGTAGACGACAGTTTGTAACCACTCACTATTCACTTGAGGTCACTGACACTTGCCAGAGTGTGATGTGCTGCAAAAGGCGTGATGCAATAGTGTCACCCGTGATCAACTCAAGTGTTTTGTTTGATAGAGGATATATGAATATGATAGCTGCCTCAATGATGACTGTCTGTGTTAAACCAAATATATGTAGTGATAAATCTCACTGATTGGCAGCTGTGATATGACGATATGCTTGGGATATCATACCATGAATAAACTATCAACCGAACGAAAATGGTTATGAAAAGGAATGTTCTATGAACGGAAACTTACTATCGTTAAAACTGCGGGAAATTGATAAGTTAAAAAGAATAATTTAAAAGAGTTCGGTCCAAACAGTGAGGTAACGAAGGGTCAAAATTTAAAAATTGTTTCTATAATATGATCTCTTCAAAATTACCTACTTCATAGAGTAACTGATCAGCATTGACCCCTCCTTACCTCACTGCTACACCGTTTTTGACGATAATTTTGCGATGCTGAATAGTATCGTTCTAAAATTTGGCATATTTCATCTGGGAGTCAAGCGGCAATTTTCCACCAAGTTCCAGACTTCTTTCGCGAAAGTTGAAGGAGTTGATTATCTATCCCAATATTGGATTTCAGTCCAAAACGGGATCTCGAAAATCTGAGCATATTCGAGGATTTGGTCCTATTTACACCAATCAGAATTCGAAGTATTATTGTAGTTTCAGATTAGGAACACGTTATAGGGTGTATTCTACGCAAACGTGTTGATTTCGGAAGATTGCACCGCTACGAAACCGAGCAAATGCACAAACGTGTGTGCGGACCCAGAAATTAAATGACATTGTTAAATTTAACATTGGGGTAGATTGCTAACTTTTTCAATTTTCGCAACAGAAGTCTGAAATTCGGTAGAAAATTGCCGTTTGACTCCCAAATGAAGTATGCCATGCAAGTTATAAAACAATACCATTTTTTACCATTGCAAAAAATATCAGCGAAAAACAGTGTAAACGAGTTAGAAAAATCAGACTATAAATATAACTTTGGCCAAGTTATAAAACAATACCATTTTTTACCATTGCAAAAAATATCAGCGAAAAACAGTGTAAACGAGTTAGAAAAATCAGACTATAAATATAACTTTGGCCATTTGACACCAAGTTTCATTTATGTTGAAATATCATATGATGGCACTAATTTGTGAGACATATTATTTGTGAGGGGAAAGCGGGGTGGACGCAAAGTTATAAACAGGTCTGTGAACTTCACAAATCTAATAGCGTGTGTAAACCAGGATCGGGCGGATAGAAGGCTTCAGAAAAAACGCTCTGACTTGTGGAACTTGTTCACAGTTAATATTCAGTCGATTAAGTCGGGAGGAAAGGATTATGCTCTGAGACATGAGATTGAACTGAATAATTTAGAAGTTGGAATAGTAACGGAAACTTGGCTAACGGCGGAAGATTCGATTTGGACCCAAACGTGTGAGCTGAATAATGATGGTTTCAGTATGGATGTTGTTAATAGAACTAATGCACGGGGAGGAGGCGTTGCTCTAGTGGTCAGTGATAAATTTCAGTTCAAAAAATTGGATCATGGAGTATTTGGATCAGTGGAGTTCGGCATCTGGGAAGTATCAAAATCCGGTGTCAAGTTAGTGGTAATTGGACTATATCGACCACCATATTCCACTCGAAATAAATATACGGATGTTATGTTCTTAACGGATTTACTGAGCTGGTTTGGGGATATTTATCTGAAATATGGTGATTTTATTGTCATGGGTGACTTTAATGTGCATTGGAAGAGCGAATCGGATCCAGTCGCAGGTCAAGTAAAGGATACACTCGAATCAATTGGTCTAGATAATCACGTCACATTTTCCACGCACAACAAGAGGAATATTTTGGACTGGGTTCTAACAAAGTTCGACAGCCGCTTCAAAGTAACCAACTGTCTTTCGGGAGCTTTCCTCTCTGATCACTGCCTAGTCAAGTGTGAAATCGACCAAACAAGCGACTCCAAACACAAAAAAATGATCAAATATCGGAACTATAAAAAATGTTAACTGGGAGAAGTTTTCAACAGATCTTCGGGATAATGTCCAGTCGTGTGTGTCAAGTACCGACGTGGATGCTGCACTAAAGGACTTTGAGTCATCGGTTGCAACAGCTGGGACATGCATGCTCCAGACCGATCAAAGTGTGTGATAGAACGAGGGAGCGTCCATGGTTTTCAGAACAATTAAGGCTTCAGCGGTTAACGGCACACAGGAAACTCCGTGTGTTTCTCAAGACCAAGGAAACTCAACACTGGAGTGCATATAAACAGGAACGGAATAAATACAACCGATTGGTAAAAACGGAAAAGTGCAAATGTTTGTCAGACAAACTGGCTGAGCTACGAGGGAACACAAGTGCCATTTATAAACTTGTTAACAGCACACTAGGGATTAAAAAGAATACATCAATGATTGATGGTGCATCTCAGGATGTTGCCGACAAGTTCGCAGACTTTTTCTTCGATAAAGTTGCGAACATTAGAGCGAGTCTGGATAGCTATCAGAACTATTTGCCGAGAAACAGGACAACACCGGGAATGCCAATGTTTCGACATCTATCTGAGCAGCAAGTATCAGCACTTGTCACATGTCTGAAGACAAAGTCATGTGGACTGGATATCTTGCCCACGCACCATCTGAAGCAAGTACTGCCCAGTGTAATAACAGAACTAACTTATTTAGTTAACATCTCACTGGAATCGGGCATGTACGCACGGAAATGGAAAAATGCAATAGTTAGGCCACTACTCAAGAAAGTTGGATTAAATCTGGAAGTGAAGAACTTTCGACCAGTCAGTAACCTGATGTTCATCGCGAAAATAGTAGAGGCAGCAGCTATGGAACAGTTCGTATCATATTGTGAGGAAAATCAGTTAATTCCGGACTATCAAAGTGCCTATAGGAAGCACTATTCTTGTGAGACAGCTCTCCTGAAGTTCACCAACGACTTGCTATGGGCCATGGAGAGGGGTCAGGTTACGGCAGTTATGGCCTTAGATTTGTCTGCGGCATTTGACACTGTGGACCACGAGACCCTAGCGCTGGTATTGGAGCAGTACTATGGGGTCTCTGGTCCGGTATTGGATTGGTACACGTCGTACTTGCAACCTCGGTCGTTTAGTGTGTGTGTGAACGAGTGTTACTCTGCTGACAAAAACCTGACGTTCTCAGTGCCACAGGGCTCAATAGGAGGGCCTATTCTGTATTCTTGTTACGCAAGCACGCTACAGGATGTTATTCCTGATGTTATCAGCCTTCATGGGTTTGCTGATGACCATCTCACAAAAAGATCCTTCGATCCACATGACGATGAGAGAGAAGTGATCAACAGTCTGGAACAGTGTGCTGTAGCCATTGACAGGTGGATGTGTGAGAACCGCCTGAAGATGAACTCGGAGAAAACGGAATTCATTCTTTGTGGATCCAGACAAATGCTACAAAAGTGCACAACGGAACATTTAGTAGTGAACGGGACCAACGTCAAGAGAAGTCATTGTATGAAATATCTGGGGACATTTATTGACGAGAATGTCACCTTCAAGGACCAAATCAAATTCAAGTGTAGAAATGCAATGCAAGGCGTTTTTAAACTGCGCAAACTACGTGACTTCATGTCTCTTGATGACCTGAAAATAGTAGCGTCGGCTCTCGTGTTGTCTCATCTGGATTATGCGAATTCTCTCTATAGTGGACTCCCTGACTGTGATATCTCAAAACTGGAGCGAGTTCAGAATTTCGCAGCTAAGACTATCCTTGGATGGAACAAGTACAGCAGCTCCAGAGCTCCATTGGCTTCCAATAAAACTCCGGATAGACTTTAAACTTCTGTGTTTGGTCTACAAGTGTTTAGAAGGAAATGCGCCCGGATATCTCAAGGACCTACTTTGTGTGGTTAAGCCAGTTAGGAACTTACGCAGTGTCAGTACATATAAGTACTTGGTTGTTCCCTTCACGAGCAAGAAAACCTTTGCAGCAAGATCTTTCAGTGTCAGAGGACCGTTACTCTGGAATAGACTCCCTGAGAATATCAGGCGCAGTGAAACACTCGAACAATTCAAAACTCAATTAAAGACCTATTATTTTACTCAATTTTAATTATGTCTGCTAGTACGTTTTTTTATTATGTACCTATATGCAATGTTTTTATATGTCAAGTGCCACAATAACTTCTGGTTGAGTATGCGCTCTATAAATAAACAAGTCTAAGTCATATTATTTCTCAGTGTATACTATTTTGATGGAAATGAACTTACTGTCATCCAAATTTGCAGGAAAAGATAATAAGAATAAAAATTAGCCCAAGGGCTAGGATAGGTTACCGGACAATATATGATAGCTATTTTGTTCCGTGGCTTTGAAAATAAGGTCACTGGTCAAATTCAAAGTCACGAGAGTATTCCGCATACCAGTATATGATTTCCTATAACCAAACAATTGATTACTAAGCTGTAAATTCAATAATATGCGAGATATTAGCCATTTTGTGCTCTGACCTTGAAAATCAGAACAAAGGTCAAATTCAACGTCATGACAATATTCAGAATATAACATTTCCTAAAGTTCATACTTGAATCCTAAGCTGTAAAGTCGATACTAAGCGAAATATTAGCCATTTTGTGCTCTTGACCTTGAAAATGATGTCAAAGATCAAATTCAAGGTCACGACAATATTCAGCATATATCATTTCCTATATGTCCACAATTGATCCTTAAGCTGTAAAGTCGATAATAAGCGACATATTAGCCATTTTGTCATGTGACCTATAAACTGAGGTCAAAGGTCAAATTCAAGGTCATGACAATATTCGGCATATATCATTTCCTACATGTCAACAATTGATTCTCAAGTTGTAAAGCCGACAATGAACGAAATATTAGCCATTTTGTGCTCTGACCTTGAAAATCAAATCAAAGGTCAAATTCAAGGTCATGACAATATTCAGAATATAACATTTCCTATAGGTTCATAATTGATTCCTAAGCTGTAAAGTCAATAATAAGCGAAATATTAGCCATTTTGTGCTCTTGACCTTGAAAATGAGGTCAAAGATTAAATTCAAGGTCACAACAATATTCAGCATATATCAATTCCTATATGTCCACAACTGATCCTTAAGCTGTAAAATCGATAATAAGAGACATATTAGCCTTTTTGTCATGTGACCTAGAAACTGAGGTCAAAGGTCAAATTCAAGGTCATGACAATATTCGGCATATATCATTTCCTACATCTCAACAATTGATTCTCAAGTTGTAGAGTCGACAATAAACGAAATATTAGCCATTTTGTGCTCTGACCTTGAAAATAAGGTCGAAGGTCAAATTCAAGGTCACAGGGATATTCGGCATATGTCATTCCCTATATGTGCACAATTGATTCCTAACCTGTAAAGTCGATAATAAGTGAGTTATTAGTCATTTTGTGCCTGACCTTGAAAATGAGGTCAAAAATCAATCAAGGTCATCAAAATATTCAGCATTCATCATTTCCTATACGTCCACAATTTAGTCCCAAGCTGTAAAGTGGATAAGCGAGATATTAGCCATTTTGTCCTTTGACCTTGAAAATGAGGTCAAAAGTCAAATTCAAGGTCATCAGAATATTCGGACTATATCATTTCCTATAATGTTCACAATTGATTCCTGAGCTGTAAAGTCGATAATCAGCAAGCTATTAGCCATTTTGTGCTCTGACCTTGAAAATTAGGCTAAAGGGTAAATTCAAGGTCACGAGAATATTCAGCATATATCACTTCCTATATGTCCACAATTGATTCCTAAGCTGTAAAGTCGATATTAAGTGAGATGTTAGCCATTTTTGTGCTTTGATCTCGAAAATTAGGTCAAAGGTCAAATTCAAGGTCATCAAAATATTCGGACTATATCATTTCCTATATGTGCACAATTGATTCCTAAGCTGTGAAGTCGATAATAAGCGACATATTAGCCATTTTGTGCTTAGACCTTGAAAATGAGGTCAAAGGTCAAATTCAAGGTCATCAAATTATTCGGACTACATCATCCCCTATATGTGCACAATTGATTCCTAAGCTGTAAAGTCGACAATAAGCGAGATATTAGCCATTCTGTGCTCTGACCTTGAAAATCAGATCAAAGGTCAAATTCAAGGTCATGACAATATTCAGAATATAACATTTCCTATAGGTTCACAATCGATTCCTAAGCTCCAAAGTCGATAATAAGCGAGATATTAGCCATTTCGTGCTCTTGACCTTGAAAATGAGGCCAGAGGTGAAATTCAAGATCACGAGAATATTCAGCATATATCATTTCCTATATGTCCACAATTGATTCCTAAGCTATAAAATCGATAATAGGTGAGATATTAGCCATTTTGTCCTGTGACCTTGAAAGTGAGGTCAAAGGTCAAATTCAAGGTCATCAGAATATTCAGCATATATCATTTCCTATATGTCCACAATTGATTCCTAAGCTGTAAAGCTGATAATAAGCGAGATATAAGCCATTTTGTGCTCTGACCTTGAGAATGAGGTCAGAGGTCAAATTCAAGGTCAATTGATTCCTAGTCTCTAATCTCAATATTAGGTGAGATATTAGGCATAATGTGTCCCATTATAAAGCATAGGAGAATTTAACATGGGAAAGTCCCATTTGGGACCCGTCGAGAAAATGAAAATGGCCGCCACACGCAGACCGGCGATTCAGTGGCAACGAAACTTATACACATCACAGAGGTATATGGCCATTTTGAAGAAAACGCAAAAATAAAAATACCCCCTTTTTGAATTATTTTTAGGCATTTTTGTGCAAAATTTCAGAAAGATTCACTCGTAAACTTTAAAGATAAAAATGTGGACGGACGACGCAGACGCGGACGACGCCGACAGCGCCGACGACGGACGACGGACGCAACGCCATGCCAATAGGTTATCGGACCATAGGTTCGGTAACCTAAAAAACTAACACAACAGGTATACATGTATCTCGAAACTAACATATACCTTCTGTCTTCTGCCTGAGATAGATTGCAATGCTTGCACTTGAATATCAAAATTGATGCGATGCTTTGTAAAACATGCTATTACTCAGTTAGTTACTACGAGTGTATATATGCCCAATTACCGAATTTTCCAGACGTATTGTATAAAAAAAGGTACTGATCGCCATGCTAGACAAGTCATCCAGGAAAAAAAATCGATCGTTCATGTGAATTTTATTGTCTGTTTTGCGACCTCGTGCTTAGAAGTTCTACGACAGGAAGAAATAAACACTTTTCAGGTCAAAATAACACTTAAAAATCTTTTATGCGCCCTGACGCCCACATTTGTCGTGCATGTTATTATCGTTTAAGTAGGTAGGTTATCTTGAGGCCAGAGGTGAAATTCAAGATCACGAGAATATTCAGCATATATCATTTCCTATATGTCCACAATTGATTCCTAAGCTATAAAATCGATAATAGGTGAGATATTAGCCATTTTGTCCTGTGACCTTGAAAGTGAGGTCAAAGGTCAAATTCAAGGTCATCAGAATATTCAGCATATATCATTTCCTATATGTCCACAATTGATTCCTAAGCTGTAAAGTTGATAATAAGCGAGATATAAGCCATTTTGTGCTCTGACCTTGAGAATGAGGTCAGAGGTCAAATTCAAGGTCACGAGAATATAATGTCCACAATTGATTCCTAGTCTCTAATCTCAATATTAGGTGAGATATTAGGCATAATGTGTCCCATTATAAAGCATAGGAGAATTTAACATGGGAAAGTCCCATTTGGGACCCGTCGAGAAAATGAAAATGGCCGCCACACGCAGACCGGCGATTCAGTGGCAACGAAACTTATACACATCACAGAGGTATATGGCCATTTTGAAGAAAACGCAAAAATAAAAATACCCCCTTTTTGAATTATTTTTAGGCATTTTTGTGCAAAATTTCAGAAAGATTCACTCGTAAACTTTAAAGATAAAAATGTGGACGGACGACGCAGACGCGGACGACGCCGACAGCGCCGACGACGGACGACGGACGCAACGCCATGCCAATAGGTTATCGGACCATAGGTTCGGTAACCTAAAAAACTAACACAACAGGTATACATGTATCTCGAAACTAACATATACCTTCTGTCTTCTGCCTGAGATAGATTGCAATGCTTGCACTTGAATATCAAAATTGATGCGATGCTTTGTAAAACATGCTATTACTCAGTTAGTTACTACGAGTGTATATATGCCCAATTACCGAATTTTCCAGACGTATTGTATAAAAAAAGGTACTGATCGCCATGCTAGACAAGTCATCCAGGAAAAAAAATCGATCGTTCATGTGAATTTTATTGTCTGTTTTGCGACCTCGTGCTTAGAAGTTCTACGACAGGAAGAAATAAACACTTTTCAGGTCAAAATAACACTTAAAAATCTTTTATGCGCCCTGACGCCCACATTTGTCGTGCATGTTATTATCGTTTAAGTAGGTAGGTTATCTTAGTGTGCGCTATCACCGTATTATAAATAATAATTCGAAATAACTTTCCACAACAAATAGACCAGGTGAATTTATTCACCTAAACCTCATTACATTGCGTCTTTCGAACTGGAAGTGTTGGTTGGGTTGTTTTTATATTCCACAAGTGTTTGATGCTAGGTTTTCTGTTGTTATCATCAAAATCTTGTTGTTCCATCGGTGCAAAGCTGACATTCAGTTCCGACAAGATGAACTGGTTAGTATATTATTAGCGTTCGTATGCATCTTATTAGTTTTGCATATATCTGGAATGTATACATTACGTTGCCAAAACTCCGTTGGATTGTGATAAACATCGCGGTATTGTTTTGACTATCTCCCTCATATTTTCGACCGATACTTGACTACTCAGGGTAGGTCTTTGTAGATGTTAAAGTTCCATAATAAGGCCATGCTTTTGCATATTTGTGGCTCTGAATAATTTGCATGATTGGTATAGTTGGTTTGGCAAATATGTGGCGAATTTGTAGTAACAACCATAGTACATGTAAGACTATTTCCATGGTACGGCATATATCTCCTGTGTTGAAGAGCTCATTGTTTGGGCGACATCTTTATCATTTTTGGAGACATATTGTTCGTAAATCGACTCACCAGAACAAGTAATAAAATGTGATCATTTCAGGCATATCCATTCAAACTATTATTGTCACGTTGTGTTTTGCTTCAATAAACCGTTATGATGAAATATATTCCGTCATAACGGACACCGGGCGATTTTGCAGCACGTTATGATACGAGAAATGCAGTGCAGTCTCCCGTCATTTGTGAATCTGCCGATATGCTGCACATAGTACATTATTTTAGAATATTATAAATGCTGGTGTCTTCGATATTCCACCAGTTTACATCCAGGGGTCTCGATACAGCTTCTAGATATTGTGTGAAAGATGTACCTACATTGTCAAAACCTTTCTCTATTACTTTATATGAAACTATACTTCACATTGTTTGAAGTGTACAAATTTCAAGTAAACGATTAGGGCTATAACTCCGATCATATTATAACACACATTTAAGTTTGGTTGCATGGTAATAGAAGGCTTTGCGGCCAAAATATATATTAAGGGAATCTGACTGCAATTCACGCTAATATAGGCCCTAAGATGATTTCCTTTGAATCGCAGCTCTCCTTATACCAGGGCACTGAATCAAGCTGTCGACTACATAGGTGTGATTTTTTTCTTCGTCATATTCAACATTTCCTGACTGCCCTACAGAAACTTCTTCCTCAATTCTCCATTGGAGCGCTTAGCGCATATCGCAATCTCGCGGGTAATTTTTTCTTAGTTTTTATTGGAGTATTCGGACATGCTAAAATAGAGGACGTGGAAGTTCCAGAATGTTAAATATGACACCCGTTAATGAGAGGAATAAAAAAAATTCTTGACTTTATCGAAGATGAATATCATATCATATCTTATCATATGTAGACATTTATCGAAATGAATCTCTTGACTTTGTATAAGATGAATATCATATCGTATCATATGTAGACATTTCTGGGGCAAATACATACAATGTTATGATGACTATATGTTTTTTTTCTTTTTTAATGTTGAAATTTGACTCTCAAGCGCAGACTCCACGGCCCCCGAATGAGGCCTCGATAGCGACCATTTTTCCAGTGCTAAGATACGAGTGTGTTCTATACGTCTCCGTCAAAGATAACTTCTTGAAACAGGACGAAAAAGTCGCGTCTTGAAATGAGGCAGATTGAGAGAAATATGTGCACACGTGTGCTTGATGTCTAACACGTGTCACTTCTAACCTTAGAAGTAGCATTTGGTCTTTGCCAGCGGGTTTCACCCACCTCGTATCTTCATTTCAGGTTCCTCAGTAAGTACTCTGTTTTGGGATTCTGTTCCCGAGATGAGTTGTCGATGGTTGCAGTATTAAAGATACCAGGACGGGTTGAATTCTCTCATGACGCCTTAGACTTGTTCCCTTCAATTAAGCCGCCGCCTATCGTAGTAATTAATCTAAATGTCCCGCATCATTGCTGCAAATTATAGCTTGGTATTTTTCTACTCCATGGCCGCCAGCAATGACCCATTCGAGACAATTTGCTGGCAATAAAGCGCATCATTATCAAGTGGCAACATATACAGTATTTTGGAATGGCCATTGGGGACAGAGAAGTGCGACGAAACCTCCATACTGTTTTTTTTTTTGTAAACTGAATAAAGCAAAATACTGGGTATCATGTTGGAGTAAATGATGACCGTTAAATTTTGAGTACCTATTACGTTATTAGGCTACGATCTCCACACGTATTGCATTTACAGTGATCATTTCGTATGTATAGCATCGGATAATAAAATATGAGACGCACATAATTACAAGCAATAAATGTTCATTCTTCCAACACAGCAAGGGTTTTGTGGATCCTGGTTTGGCTTGTGCACTCGTGTACGATTCACACATTAAAGGAACAGCATTTTGAAAGATGCCAAGGTGTAATTTGCCAAAGTGTACATACGGTAGCGGTATTAAATGATGTAAATTGCGATGCTGTTACATGTGTGATGGGAAAAAATAACGTGATTTTTCCTCACCAATTTGGATGCTCGAATGTGACAATTTATTGCCGCATGAACCAAACATTTCCCACCTTTTCAGCGAGGTTTTGCGATCACTAAAACGGCCAGACCTATTAGAAATGGCATCGAGAATCATTTAAATATAACTCAACGCCTTCCTGTAAACGTAAATTAAGACCTGTTTATGCAAGATGAATGCTATAATTTAGCATAGCGGATCAATATCCGTCTGGTAAACGTACTATACACTAAAACGTTTGTGATAAGGTCTTCTGACGCCAAATATTTTTCTCTTGAAAATATTCGAGCCAGGAAAATATCAAATGGACCTCTCGGAGAATGACTAGGTATGACGCATTTACTTAAGGCTGCAAGCACCGACATAAGAAAAACAAAATCATGTAATTATATAGAATAGAACTGGTGTATGACCACACAGAAAACATTGGTATGCTAATATGAGTGAATGTTTCAACACTGAACATCTTTTGTGTCTAATCTCAAGCTGCTATGACTGAATTTAAGTCAACGACTGTTGTTCTGCCTCCGTCTCAACAACATGAAATCAACGACAGAACCAATAAAAAATGTAAATAAAACATATACAGACCACACTTTTGACTGGCTTGCACACCGCTGGGCACACTCCACAGTTAAAAAATGCGAACACTGTCATTTTTGCTGAATAATAAGGATCCTTGATAAGTTATATAAACATAGTCCATGGGACGCTCACTTGTGAGCACCTCTAAGAAACTTTGTAGAGGTGCCCATAGGCTCTGAAATCTTGTCAAATGGCACATAGTGTCACAAGTAGGGTATCGATGTTTTAGCCCATGATATGTATATATAGACTTGGATTGCGATTCTTCAAAACTGTACAATGCCTGGCACTTAAAATATGATGTTTAAGGACCGACAGGAAACGAGGACACCCATTGTGCATATGTATGTTCGAATGTGTCATATATTGTATGCATTATAATATTTTAATCCGTTCAAGTGTTTCTCTGCATTACGTGTAATTGGTGTGCCATATTTGCTCAGCTAATATGGCTTTGAACACACCACCAACATTCGAGTAGTTTCGCAGAAAACGACGTGTTGCGTCATATATATAATATTAGTTTTTAGTGTTATGATACACACATAATATAGCAGTTTTCAACACACGACGTCGTACATGGTTAGTACAGTGCACTAACCGTTTATTTTTTGTTATATATTGTACATATCTAAACCACGATGGTGTCTGTAGTTAATCTATTGGCAGTAAATGGGTCAGTATCCTAGTGACATCAGTAGGTGGGCTGGGGATAACTCACAAGTAGCAAGCTGTCCAAACATGTTGCTCAAAACATGTTTTATACTGACACTTTTTTCTGTATCACGACGAAAAAAGAAATTATTTATTTGTGACAACACTACATGGAGTTAGCTATAGTTATCTATTATCTACAGTGAGACTATGCGTTTAGAAAATAACCCTACAAAATAAACAAATTTTCAAAAATTCATTCGACAAACCTATTTTATGAACCTACTTGACCACAGGTGAACGATCTGGATGGAAAATGTATTTTCTTCTTTTAATTAAAAAAGACTCCGCTGTTCAGACATTAGCCGAATGCATATTTCAATTTCCTTTGTATCTATTTTTAACATCCGAAATAGGGTAAATCTAGTCTGGCACAGAGGTAATCAAAATAAGGTACTTTCATGATGTACCATTTCTAATTATGTTTGTTACCTCCATCGCTCCGTTAAGGCATTCTTCGATTGACAGGTTCATAACTAGCAACAATCAATTTCATTAATGTACGTGTACATGGTTTGTGTGTGAGAATGAGTTGATACATATTTAAATTGCTATATCATATTGCCCCATGTGTAGACAGGAGTGAAAAAATAAGTTCATTAACTCGCAATCTGCCGCTGAATCTTCACTTTGTTGATATTTGAAAAATGAATTGGACGGTGTGTGCGGCATATGTAGCGAAACGATGGAGATGCCCCTTTTCAATTGTATATAACCTTGAACTGCATGATAGTGGGTGAAATGTGTGTTATTTTGTTTCCTACACAGAGTTTTGTTGGTGCATGATCTTGGACTCATCCAAAAACACTTGAACCGCTACCTTCACCTCGCCAACCACCAGACTATCAAACATACTTTGTCGTGGTTCCATCAACAATGCCAGCAGAATATTGTGTTCTTTCGGCATCTGTCACTGCATAATGTACCTCAAGTGATCACCTATCATCTCCAAAAAAGAATGGTAATGTTTGTTTGTTCGGAAAGTAATCGCTACTTAACTCGTTAAAGCATATGACAAAGTTGACGCATCTTCGAGGCGTCCCCTACTTTCTTGAATTGGCGAAGAGGTGAGACTGGCCTGGAGCTATACTTTACTGGAGAGGCTGGCTGGAACGTTGTTGAAAATTTGGGAGATTGAGATGAGCATGTTGGGATTGCAGGACAGAGTTATGGAACAGATAGTTACAATAACAGTGAGTTGGTGTGATAATGACATTACCAGTAATTTTCAAATTACAAACTGCGTAAATCTGAAGTGTAATATGGTAATAAACTGATCGCTACATCGGTTTATTATTGTAAAGTGCCTGTCAGTCTGAACAGGATAAACTGTTTTCTCTTACAACGATGTGTGCGTCCAATCTGTTACTTCTCTGAACATCCTAACATGCATCTTCTCAGTACACTCCCCTTAATCTCCTTTCTACAGTTTGTCGCTATAACTTTCGACACAATAAGCATACGTTGCCCAGCATGTATTAGAATTTTACCTCTACAAGGACTTTGTTAACGAGTTTTATCCCTAATAACTCATAAGCAGATACCACTATTGCAATACGTGGCGCCATCAGTTCAAACGTGAGAGGCCATCACTAAACACCGACATGCAAAAACACTGGACATCTCCCACTTTTGGGTGAGCTTCACAGGGCTTTCGACACACTTTGCCACGAGCTACGAACTTCAAATTTCACCTGCGCGGAATCCGTCGACGGGAGCGCAAAATTACCGCACCCACAATAGACAGGCGCGTGAAATTTACATAGAAAAAAAGAGATTTTCTGATACCAGGCGAATATGATTTTGGGATGTGATCATATGGTGATCAGGGAGTAACAGATTGTATGCAGGTGATTTCCTAAGTCGAGAATTAACCTCCACACTACGATATATGGGCTGGTGGTCCTTTTTCAGTGTTCCGTGCTGCCAGCAGAAAAGACTTGAATATAAAGATTTTGTTGTTGAAAAAACAGGTATACAATCACCTGTAGTTTTCCTAATGGGCTATACATGTTGTATGATTATTTAAAGCCATATCCGTCCGAGAAGCTTATTCGTGTGACTGTTTGGTGGGGAGTTGCGTTTTCTTCTTATAGTTTATACTTAGTTGGAAGCAAACTATATTATAAAATTAAAGAAAACTATTTTGTTTGAATTTATGATCTCGAAATGGAAGGAAATAAACATGTCATGACAACGCTCAAGACAAAATAGAGAGACATCTAAAGCGAATTTCCTCGAATTCAAATCTCTTCTACAAACGCTATCATACCATACACACGAACACTCTTTAGCTAAATAGTGAATATGCTATAGTATGTTGCCAGTTATTAATAGAGAATGTATCCAGCACATCAGTAATCAACATACATGTACATAGTGAGAAGTGCTTCAGAACAACCTCCTATTCCCTACCCTGTGCTGACCGTGAGAAAACGCTACTGAGAATATTATATTATCGCTTCCGACAAAGAGAATTTTCGGGAGAAGGCAGCTGATTTTCACGGTTCCAAAAATTCGCGTCCAGGTTGAGGCTTTGAGCTTCCACCTCTTCAATGCTTATGTTTTCCCGCCTGTATCGTTCATTGTGTTGAGTAAGAGATCCTTTCTGATGCTCCGAGAGCATTTGATGCTGATCTGCTTGCGGACATCGCCTATGATAATTCCCTGTTTATTGTCTTGTCTAGTACTAGGCCCTATGTTTGTCTGTCTGTCCGTGTTTCGCCGTTTAAGCTCCAGGGTATTTAGATTCGAAAATTGTCTTTATATGCAATATCTCTCTCTTTCCTCCCCCTACACACTTTTTCAATTTTATTTTCGCTCACGCGCTATATCTATAGCCCCTTTGCAATCGAACGCTCTAAATCGCACTGGAGAACACGCCAGTGTGACAACAACAAGCTTGTGACTTGGTTGATAAAACATATATTTCACCTGCCCCACAGAAATTAAGGGATGGGTTCTTTGTGCCCCGAACCAGGTAAGAACATCACTGGGAGCTCACGTGTAAATTCTGGTGACCCGAACCTTTGGGAAGATCAGTTTAAGGCTTGTTGGGATTAAGACCAAAAGTGACAAAGAAACTGGCAAATTGGCTTATAAATTTAAGCGCAAGGAACAACTGATGATCATAAAAACACAAACCCAGTGGCATATGTCTCAACTCATTGATGAACGTGTTTGTGAGCAAGGTCTTCCAACCTCATTTACAGTCGTAACTTTATAGTCGCAATATTTATGGTGAAAACATGAACAACGAACAACTGCACAGAAATTAGATTGCCTATCAATACAAAGTCCCATTTACAAGTTTTGGATTATTTTCTGCAAGTTTTACTCTAGTTCTCTCAAAAATATCTACCGTTAAATGGGGTGCACACTAGCCTGGATTTTGCAACTCAAAATTACATTATCTTTTCGAGAAAGATGGTTCTGTCGATAAATACAACTATATTCACATATTGCAAACAAAAAAACGTCGTAAAACATAACCATACGCGCACGGAAATTCGTTGAAATCAGGAATGCATTAGCCACGCGCGCTTTTGGAGACTTTCCAAACGCATTCGACACGGTGAGACGTTCGTTCAGCAAATTCCGGGATTTACCGGGCGCCCTAGTCACGCGATCGGCGTGTTCTTGACTCGTGGGCGACTTCACTCGCAAGCGGGCTTGACAACGGCGACGCCGACCTTTTTCACGAAAAAAAAACCATATCAGAAGACATGAATAACATAAAGACGATGGGTAGAAAAAAACGTTTACCTTAAACTTTATGCGTTCGTGTATGTGCATATGATGTATGCCATAGTTTTTTCTGAGCGATGGGCTGTATGTTTGTGTGTGATGACTTTTTGAATGAGATGAATTCTCTATAACAGGGCAGTGTAGGAATTAAATGCGAGGGGGAAAAAACGGAGAGGTAGTCGTTTGCTGTTGATAGGGGCAGGTGATTTTTTCCTTTCAAATAGACAAAACTTTCACCTACACAAAGAACGAGAGCTCTGCATAATATAAGCCACTCCAATTTAACAGTGGTTGTAGCTTTGCATGCCTGCCCACGACACAAATAGGTTTGTTTGTTGCAAGTTTGTGGCAACAATTTGCCTGTAATTGCAACACGTGTACTAATTACACCTAATACTATCCCCGTTGATTTGTATCGGGAGTCAGTCCGGATAAGTATAGGCTGGGAACTTGTTAAGTTGAAAAAGTGTCAGACCATGCAATAATATACAGTATCATAACATAAATTAAATATTCATTAATATGTAACAAATAATAAAACGTGTCTTTATGATATCAGTGCCAGATTTCGACAACGAGCTTGATTCAGTTGATAAAGAAGTTGATGAAGAAGTTGACGAAGAATATTTCGTAACGACGTATATAACCTGTTGAGGCCCGTTATATCAAGACATCGGAGAGAGCAAAAACATTCAGGACAGCTGTGGGATTTCAAGAATGTTTGTTCGGGGGACAGGTTTGTTTGAGGTAAATCTTAAGTGCGAGAACAAACATGAAAATAAAATTCACAATTTGTTTTGAAGTTAAGATGGTGAAACCCTGCCGATTGTTGGCAGTAAATTTCACGACTTTAGTACCGCATACAAAATGTGAGCATTTGTCATAAAACTTCTGGTAGTCCGAAGTGACTTTTTGCAGTTGGAGTGAATAGAGGAGTCATTTTCTTGTTTTAGTAAAATACAATCTTCGACCTGAAACGTCTGGATCATTCCGGATCATAACGATAAAGTTGGTACATCCGTTCTCAATATCAACCACGTAATCTTTAGAATACATCGATTTTTTACATAGTGGAGCAGTCAGTGTCTATGAGCCGAGATTTACTTTTTGAATTTACCGCCTACATTTGTCACAAAATGCCCGACTATCTTTGACACATTTACGAAATGCGCCATTTTCAAAATATCACATGGATTTGGACAACACACAGACTTGAAATATCATCTATTATTTTGATGATTTTCAAAGAATAGCTGACTTACTTGGGATTGGTACATCGTAGACTCCATAACGAGCTATCCACAGCCATGTGACAATGCGTTTTCCCCCGTAAAATTGAGTCTGAACATCGGCTACTTTCAACGTCAGGTGCCACGAAATCGTGTTTACATATTTCTCAGGTCAAAGTTTGATGTATTCTTACGCGAGACTGATTTTTGGTCATGTCAATTCTGGTAATCGGTAAAATCCATTGATCACACCAAATAATCCACTTTCTGAATACTGAACGGGACTACGGCAGAAAATGTTCGCAGTACGACACATTACATGTGTTTTGTGATATCAATTGGTAGCGGTCATCCTCGGAATATTTCCTTCGGTTGTGAAGACCATATTTTGCGACTATGAGATTCGGTAGCTTCGTCTCCAAATGTTTTCCAGCGAGGCTAGAGCAGTCCAATGTGTTATTTATGTATATCGGCATATGATGGAGGTAATCCCAGAAATATGTACATAATCGAAGACATATTAGTTCATAGACAAAGAATTGTTGTAGATCGGGGTATGACAAACACTGAAAACCATGTTTCCAGACGATAACTGACATATCGCTCACCACGTGAGTTTGTATTCGCTCCGGTGAGAAAGCAGTTGAAATCCGTGCACAGGGTTTTGAGTTCAATGTGAAGAGCAATACTCACTAGCTGCTCAAGTCCAGTCTCGGTCAGTGATCGCATGGAACCACACGGAAAACCGTCGAGCACATGTCCTGGGGCGGATTATTAACCCTCTTTCGACCCTTCTTGCACATTGGGAGTTCATTTTCACAAATAGGTAATATAATATTATATTTGTTCAGGTACGTACACGTAATTTAAGCATTCTGCATATTGGAGCCCCGTCTCTATCAACACTGATCAAGTATCTATGAGTACCTATTCCATAAGTTCGTGGTTAAATACATTTCGATAACAAAATGAAACTGTATGTAGATGTATGTCAAGAAATTTAAATTAGGTGCCCTGATTGGCACAAGTATATGAGGTAAATATCAATAAGCAGCTATATGAGTTATTCATATCACCAAAATATATATATTTCTCTAAATCAAGAAGTTTACTTGATTGTAATATTCCAATGATCAATTCAAGGCAATGTTATTGGTATCAGCAACAGAATAGAGTGCCATCTGACAAATCCATCATCTCATAATTTTCTGACTCCAGATGTTGCTGACAACTCCACCCACTTTCCTGACAGCTCAGCCAGAAGACAACACAACCAGAAGCTCCATAAATCCTGGTTCGAGTCTCAATCAGAAGACAAGCAATAGCAGCTCCACACCACTTGACTGATCCCCCAATGACAGGCACCCAGGAGCACTCATTTTGTTGGCCAACAATATGGATGTCAAAGCATAACAACAACTTGTGTTTTAAAGTTTGCACCAATATATACATGTATATTAAAACAATATATATATAAATTCAAATTAAGTGCATGTTGGATCTGTAATTCTGAAACACCTGTACAGAATTGCATACCACCATTTTGGGTATTGTAATGTCACTATAAGACAATTGGATATCTTATACAACAGCAAATTGGGGATTCAATGGCCAATTGATAATATTTTCATATTTTATATTTTAATGGATAAAGTGGCCAACACATTGTATGTATCAAAAATTTGTTATTGATACACATGTGTAGGTCAGAAATACATTAGGAATGGCAGTGTTTTGAATGGCAGTGTATCAAGTGGCCATGTGCAATATTGTTGGCCAATTATGATAAATTCATAATCTTTTTGATTGGTATTATATTTGATTTATTTTGTTCTTGTTTACCTTCCATGTATAAACTTTGTAAGATAAACATATGGATAAGGAGTATACTACCAAATACACTATTTATTCATGACATTTCTTGTCTGGTATGTTTGATATCATACCTGTGATCCATGTATGTCAAAAGATGAAGTGCTTCAATTCATAACTCATGAATTGTACTGATAAAATGCTACCACTGTGTGAATTTCACATCAATTATGTTGACACAACCCATGTGCAATAATGATACTTTAATGTCACATGTAATCATGATGACAATGAATCAAAAGCCTGGTGATATTTACATTTACATGTTATTGGGATCAGGATGTATCATGTATCTAGCTTGGGGTTTGTGTTCTTTGTATGCATAGACACAAGCATTTTGCACAATAGGGTCAGTGAATACATACATGTACTGTTAGTTATTTGATGAACACAGAGTGTTATGAATTATGACAAATGCAAGAAGATGTTACTTCCCCAGAAGTTTGAAACTTATAACTGTCACTTTGGAAATACGGGTTATTATTTGCATTGATCAGGTGAATAGAGTAGTGTCATGGCCCAATGCACACAGAAGCCCTAGCATGTAGCAGTCTACATGTAAAAGCCAGTGTGAAGTGTTCACAGTGGAGCATATGATATTGAAGTCTCCCTCTCACTGTGGCAGTGTCTTGAAGGGTTAAAAAATAGTGCCTGTGCTGGCCACTTAGGAAAAATTTTTAGTTGTCAATAAATGTCTGAACTTCAAAAATCATTTGTGATGCAATGGATTTGAAATTCAGAAAAATATTTCTCGGCTCATAAACTAGCATATGTAGTAATGCTCAGAAAAATACTTGGAACACTCGTAATCGACTTTTTCCACAAGAACGGATGTCCCGAAATTTTGGTAGTCAATTTCACCAATTTTAACATAAGATGCATAATAACTGCGCGTAAAATGCTTTAAATTAGTTATTAACATGATAATATAACATTTATGTGAAACATGTGTTAAGTTCTTCAAGAAAAACGATTTTCAAAAATATTCAGTGCGCATCACTGACTAAAATATGGCGAGGGTAACAACCCCTTAAGACTCGACAGTTGTACTCGTTGACTACTGTTCTTTGTTACCACTCCAAATGTAATATTGAACATCGAACTTTTACCGATTAAGCACTGTTAGGGCAAAACTACGAACTTCACAGCATCATACTAGATAACTGACTGAAATCCATCGTTTTAGTGCAATAAAATCTTAGAATTTATATAGACTAAAGTACGCTCACATACGTGGACGTACCGTCGACTCAACGATGGCCGCGCTTGCCCTGCTTTCAGATTACATCTATTAAGTTATCTGCAGCTACCGATGGTGCATCATCTTCTCTAGACTTTCATTGTGTCGATATTCAATAGCCCGTGCCTTTGAGATACCATCTCATGTGAAAAGCAAAATGTAAACGTCGCAGCAATTCAGAACTGTCGCGCTTCTTTTGAATTAAGACTATGGTCGAGTTTGGTAACACTCTGTTGAGGAAACTAACGAAGCATGGTGTAGCCTTTCAGTGGCCAAGGGCGAAACATCGCTGATAATTGAAGTGTTTAACAAGTGGTTTTGTCTAGAGTGGTCATTAGTTGGGATGGGCCATTTGTTCGAGGCACTGGATATTTCAATTAGGCATCACCTTGAAGCTAAACCACGAGTTCATTGTGCGCACGTAACAGATTGTAGCAATAAGTGTGATCTATTGTTCAGATCAAGTGACCGATTTGAATCAACTTGATTTCAAAGGCTCGCATGTGGTGTGATTTTGTCGGGTCCGATATACGTAGCTTGTGCTTTTGGCTGTTGAGCCGTTCCATGAATTTCAATTATTTCTATTCATTAATGAACCCATCTTCCATTTACGATGTGAATACGATTTTGTGTTTGTGTACTAGTAATACCTCGGGATAAGGTACCTTTTCAGTAGGCTTGACCCCGGAGGGATCTTCTATCCTATACTCATCTCGTAACTGGGAAATAATATACGGTATTCAGTCGTATTAAAGCCACTAATTAGGTTTGAACAGTCTCTTGTGCTGAGCAGAGGCCTTCACATATTCTTGTCCAATGTGGTTCGAAAAAGAAGAAAGCATTTGATCATATGTGCTGCATGCTCAGTGATGAACCCGCATTCCATCTTGCACTGTGTCTCGTTAAAATGGGAGGTAACCTTGAGGACTAATTAGGCGACAGAGTATACGATAATATTGTCCTTACAACCCACTTGAAAAACTGACAACTTCAAAG
The DNA here is from genome assembly GCA_949152475.1 of Terebella lapidaria. NCBI lineage: Eukaryota > Metazoa > Annelida > Polychaeta > Terebellida > Terebellidae > Terebella > Terebella lapidaria. The sequence continues at coordinate 33,938,850 of OX424558.1, forward strand.
GCATCTATCCCATGGTGATTCACTCTCAAGCCCTCTTGAGTCCTTCCCAAGCAAGGCGCATCATATTGTCTAGAGCTTGGCAATCACCCATACAAGCATCAGACACACATGCGAATGTGTATGTAATTCGTCGTTCCACTCATTAATTCGTGGTTTTTAACGAGGTGAAAAGACAAAACAAGTGCCATATATTCACCTCGGAGTCCTCTAGATTTTGTACCATTGTTTAGCGCTTGATACAATGATGCATCTGATAGACGTGTGAATGTGGAATACCAAGTAATTCCTCGTTTCACTCGCTAAAAATATCACATGATTTTAACGAGATGAGAACACACAAAAAAAGTTCCAAATATTCACCTCTGCGATGCACTGTGCTGCATGTCTTCTATGAATATGTTATTGTATATAACGTCGAGCACTTTAGTGTTGATATGCAACAGGTTTCTAAACACCCTCTTAGTGCTACGTCTCGCTGCATAAAAGATTTCACGATTAGTGTCAAATAGCACATAGGTTTCAGTATTTGTTTTAATAAATAATATATTGAAATAGCAGTTGAACATGATATGAAAATGTATAACGGCATCATCTATCAAAAAGAAGCATGAACCCTTATCAGATGGAGACGAGCGTCATTCATTAATATGCAAACTAAATATCCAAAGTTGGGTGGCCCAGAACTTCAGTGGGATGAACCTGACGTCACTTCAGAACAATTCCCGTGGAGAGAGGACTCGAGTTCGAAGATGTATTCCAGGTTCTGAACTTCTGACGAAGGTGTATAGAGACCAAAGAAAGAAAACCGACATCTCACCACATGTTGCTCCACGTTCACCACAACAAATCTACATAGGTGCTGATACAATAGGCAGGGGCACGAGAGATTAGATGTGGGAGTCACTTTTGACAGCCACAAGAGGTCCAGTTGTAAACGAAGCAGGGTCGTTATAAAAATTCTTGTCACGAAGGTTGCGTCTCCAGTTGAACGTTTCTTGAAAAACGGAGATCGCCTTCAGAGGGTTTGGCGATACCCTTTAAAGAATCTGGTTCGATGGCGTGTGTGTCAATGCAAGGAAGCAGGCTTTATGAACAACCCTCCCATCCCCTCTCCAAAGTAACATCTCATTCTTCTCCGACATCTTTTGACCTTCACGTTGTTGTGCTGTCTTTCCCCCGACATAACTTTACATTCGGAAAACTATTTTTCAAACTTAATCACCCGGAGTTTGGACAAGTTCCTGCCAGACTCCGCAATCTGGAAATGACAAATTGGAGTCACATGACTGTTATTAATTTTTCGTATGTTTTGACTTTGGGTTTTAATAAACGCGTACCCTTGGGCCCGCACTTAACACCACACGTACAATATACAACGACCGCTTGTAGATGTGTGTTTCAAAATTTGACACTTGGCAGTTAGGTTTCTTTGCAAGCAAAGTATTCAATTGTCCATACATTGGAAGTCGATATATAATCAAATCTTGAAACTCGAGCCAGTCGTCTATCATCCCACGCGTTGACACGCGTCAATAGTGAATGGAAGCAATGTAATGAATGCCGTTGCTTCGTCCATTGCTTGGTTTGAAAATTTAGATGATTTCGTAAATAATTTTTACTTGCATAATGAGTAATTATTACTTACTCATTCATACATTGTAATACTATACGTTTATAGATAGCAAGGCTAGAATTGATGATCAATTCTTTAAAATTATTGTACTCATTTGCCCTGTTGGGGAGGTGTACCAAAGTGTAATATATAACCTATATAGCAGGTGTAACATGTACTAGCGCACATAGTGTACCAAAATGTGGTTTTCTGATGCGCATGATTTTAATCCGATAAAATGTCACTCAAGTTTCATTTTAACACTTTCCCAATAGATGTATATGTTTTTGTTGTTGACTCAGATGTACACTATCTAATGCTCCCACACAATCAGATCTCTGCACTCTACTTAGATCTTCCACACAAGAGAACAGCAGTTGTACGAAGATGCCCTTGTAATCCTATCATTTTCACCTCGTTTCTTCTGGATGCGACCTGCGTCATATCAGTTGTTTGCCATTCTGTACGTCGTGCACTTTATACACTCTATACACCATGAGTTAAAGGCCCTGGACGGACCTGATTGTATGGGATTCTAAAGTTAAGCCGTGTGAATTGTTGTTGTTTTGTTGTTGTTGTGTCAAATGCACACAATTCCACATTCAATGACATGGTTTTCTTGATACAACCAAAAAATGAAAGTCGCAAACACAAAGTCTAAGATATCAGTTTTTATTGAATAAATTATGAATAGTTCAAAAGCAGATATAAAATGTATTACCATTTTCAGTATTTTCGATGAGCATGATTCACATGGGAACATTTACAAGACAATGAAGGATGATGCGCTTGAAATATTTACACACAATGAGAATGCATTTGAAATATTTACAATACAATGAATGAATGCCTGTATGAATACACCCCACCCCTGCCGATTATATCTCACTCCCACCCGCATTCGCTCCAGCTGTGATGCCCACATCTTCCGCAACATTCATACCAAAAATAACACGTCCAAACTACAATAGCGACCTACACCGTACTCATTCAAGTCTTGTCTACTTAAGGGTTCTTGATGGGGACAATATTAATACTGGACGTAGAATGCTCAAAATTTCACTCGACGAAAATTAACGACGTGTCAGCCCAACTACAAAGTTTCACGTTTCAGAAGTCCGTAGCTATTCTGCATTAGCGTGTGCCTAACTAAGCATTGTGGTTGATAACAGGCAAAGTGCAAATCTACGGTGTAGAGATGCCAACTATTTATCACGTTGACACGAGCCAAGAAGACGGACGCACGGAGATGCGCTGAAGATGCCTTCTTGCGATTGTCAAGCATTTAATTTATTATTTTTTGCCCCCGCTTGCGAGTCATTATTTGCCCTCGCGTTTCTCTGAATTTTTACTCACGTACTATACTATTTTTTCATTATTATTTCTCTCTCAATGGAGAACGCTGTAAATTCACAAGCGTGGCAGGCAGAATCCAGCACTCTCAACTTTCGCCGAGGATGTCTGGCCTTTGGCCTTCGAGGATTTACCCGGCGGCGACAAGAAATACACTGTGTCGAAGGCCTCGCAAAAGTGCAAAAAGGGGTGTCGATTTTGGGTTTGCCATCTTCTACGCTGGGTAGAATGCCCTCGACAGCGCATGCAGCGCCAGTACGACACTCTAATTAGCATTCTTCGCTTCGTGGCGTAATTCTTGTCTAAATATTATCGCTGGCCTCCATATCACGTGAAAGCGATTTTCAGTCTACCCGCAATACAAAAGAGGAAAGGTGAACCCCTAATAAAAAAAAGACCCTATAACTCGCACAATGCTTCTTGATTGAGAGGCAGCCGTGATTTATGTCAATAGGACGGGAAATGAACCGTGAAGGCCGTTTAACACTTCAAGGGAGATAATGGTGTGAACTTTTGAGAGTAACTATCAAATTAGTAACGAAAACAATTCCATAAAACTTCACAGTGAAAACCCCCGAGACTATTACCACTTCTTATACCAATAAACCGCCCGACATAATATCGTGAATAGGGCTTACCAACAATGGACGCTTTCGTTGCCCCATTGCGAATTCACAAGACCGTGAAGCGATATTCGGTCGAATGTGATTTTGAGATTGAGCAAATTTACAAGCTAAAATGCATTATGTTTTTGATTCAACCGGGATCATATTTTAAGTACAAAATCCACACAGAGAGCGCTGTAGCACCTGATACAAATACGTCATGTGTCACGTGACTAAACTACACGTACGAAAAATAAATACCTCTCATGCACATTGCTAAAGCAAAGTTTCTATAAGTAACAATAAATTATGATATGCAGGCATAATAGAGTCCAGTGATAAACTTTTTGATCATTCTGCTTTTACTTGCAGAAAATCGTGAAGATCGTTGGTCTGTCCTGACCAGTCTAGTGTTTGATTCGGTAAGTGCTGGTGCATGCTTGATGACGCCATGAGATCCAAAAGACTTCCGCTTCCTGTGAATAGTGTTGTCGGCAGGCTATTGGCTGGAATTGGCAGGGACGTCATTGCCGCTGTGTCAGTGGGCAACGGCAGAGAATGCATCGTCTGGAACGAAAGGGGAACCTAAGTTAGGATTGTCTCAACGTCCATATTACTTTGACCTAGGTCTTCTATGGAAGAACTAACATCTATAGAATACGACGAACAAAAATAACGAATACCCTAAAATTGGAATAAATTACTGTTTTCATGCATACAAATTCTTTCTACATTAGTAGAGTGATGTGATTTACTTTCACTGAGAAAAGAACTACATACCTGCATATTAGACATGGGAACTAGCGATGTAGACTGGTGTCCGTGAGTTGAGTTGACGCTGTTGTGGATGAGATCCTGGGCCGAGAGGTGACTGCTGCTGACCAGCCCATCTAGCAAAGAGTCGTGGTCGTGCAACATCGACTGGAGCTGGTTGATGTAGTCGATGGCTATTCTCAGGGTCTTCACCTTCGAGAGACGCTTGTGTCGATTCTCGTAGGGGATGTGCTTTCTCAGACTGCAGAAGGCGCTGTTAACCGTCTGCACGCGTCGACGTTCACGTGCGTTACGCCTGGCGACGACTTGCACGGGTTTCTCGCGGTGGGGCACGTGCTTGTATCGCGTCTTCCCGCCGCCGCGTTTGTCACTGCCATGATCGTCCGTGTCCGTGGACTTGTTGAATCGCTCATCGCTGCAGCGTGAGTCATCGTCAGTGTCTTGGTCGCCATCCTCGTCCATATCATCTAAGAAGTTCGGCCTGGCTCCTTCTGGCAGTCCCATGGAGTATATCGCGGACATATCCAGGGAATGACTATCGTTTTCTATGGCTAACAAATCCACCTCAGAATGATCCATCTTGTATAAGATTTTGACTCTCTTCGCTGAATATATATAACACTAGGGCGTGTGTGTTCAATTCTCAGTTTGCAAAATTATTAATCGTTTGCAGATCATCGAGTTGAGGATTATGTTCTCTTTTCCAGTGTGTTTTACAACAGTTGTCTAAAAGTCCAGAGTTGGAATGGGTCAGTAAAAGAGCCACTGTGGAAACTGTCCCCAGATTCCAGAAGTCAGTCCCTTTTGTAGTCTCCAGGCTCGCGCCTTTGGCCAGGCACCGCAGTCACACGCGCCCGGCTCGCTTCAAGCCTAGAAACGAGCGCTCATTGACAACCGGGGAGGGAGGGGGGTTGGCCTGAGCAAAAACTTACTTTCTTATTTGAATAACTGATAACAAAAAACAGTGGAAATATATCTCGCGATGCGGTGCATGTATGACAAATCTGCATGAAGCATCATTGTTTGTGGTCCATCAATGCAGGAGAAGAGGGGGCCTCACTTCTTCAAGACTTGGACAAAACACCTGCGTGCGAGCCCCCAAGCTCCACCCACACTTCTCGGGGCAACACGTCGTGGCCACCCCCCCCCCCCCCCCGGACCCTGTGATCCACCCCACAGCACGCGCCCCGCATGAGATCTGGCCCCTCCTCTCCGCTCGCCCCGCGACCCTACGTGCGACCCCTCGAGTGGAAGATGACTGACCGTCCACCGTCAAAGGTGAAACCTCTCTGGCAACAAGTGCCGCTTTTGAGTTTCTTTCAAGGGCACTGCAGAGCAGTCGGTCACAGAGTGACCACTTATCGTCTTCCACTGTGAAGACCCAGAAATAACTTCATTAGAAATTGAGAAATCGACCTATTTCGTGTTAAGAACATTACACTACAATTCTCATGCATGCACATGTTTACTGTTACTATAGAAATTCCCACCGTACTTCTCGTGAACCAACATAGTAGTATATGTGTAGCCTATATTATTGGACATGACTCACCGGCGAAGATTTTTCGTTCTTTATCAGGAAAAAACGAAACTGCACATATATATACCCATAACGCTGTCTCATCAAATAATTGCGAACCGGCTTTATTCATTCTTTACCATGTTTGATGTAGGATACAATTCAGGGACAATCTCCAAATTGTATCATTGTGTACATATCAAAGACGATGTGTACCGCATACTAATTTCTCAGGAAGAGATTCAATACCTCCAATAGCTTTTTTTACCCCATAAAATACGGGGGAAAACTTCATCGACGATTTTCTTGGCATGCTGCTGTACGATAGAAGCTTCTCTGCCTAATGGTGTCTAACTTCTGACCTGAATGGTGAAGTCCCAAATCTTGTTCACGGAATTGCATTGCACAGGATGGCATAAAATCAATTCGAAAAGAATCAAACCTTCATCTAGATCTAGATCATTTTGGTGAGACCAGATGAGTTCAGTCAATTGGATTAATTAATGTCACTGAATTTGCGATGACCACTGTGTGGACCAGGTATTAGGCAATGGTATCGGTTGAAGAAATAGCATTGCCAAATAGTGATATCGGTGAAGATGACAGGTTTTGGAAGGCTTCGAATACACCAAAATGCGTTCGAATTGGTGCAAGTTTACAATATACTGTAATCCAAATGCAATGCACGGACAATATACCACGTGCATATCATGCAAACTTTGTTATTCCAACAAAGAACATGTGTGGTCTTCTAATGTTGATCCTACACGTGCAAAAAGAACATACCTAACATTCAGAAGTGCGTAGGACATGTTAAATAATGAGTACTCGTAATATTGACATACGCCCGCGCTAGTAGACGGACGATTGTGTCTACAACTACCTGCAAGTGTGCCCCGGGTGGATATACAAGTCTCTTTCTTGCAGATTTATGGTACTCTATTGTGTAATATCACGCCAAGATGCCATGACATAAGAGATATTCTCCCATTTGTCATGTGGTCGGGGCGCGACTCTGTCGCAATTCAATATCTGAATGGTCTGCATCTGAATTTCGAGTGCATAAAAATGTTCTTTCGACGTTCGCACATCACCGATACATTGGATGAATGGATGATAACTGTTTTAGCGACAACAAAAAAATATATATATGATCTCGGGAGAGAAATTAGGGCTAATGTTTTTCCTATACAGAAAGTCAGACGTATATATTGCTATGTCCTGTCTTTGCTACAGAATCTGACAGCAAAGCGCCGAATGGTGCAATTTTACTCCAATTGTGAAATGTTGAAAATGCATCTACATTAACCCGTCTAGAAATGTTTCAATTCAGGTTTCATCTGATAACCATCACTGTGTAAAACTCAAACGTGCAGATTCTACAGCCAGAGCAAGAAAAAAATCACAGCGTATATTGCGAGTAGACTTGACATTAAACAGTAAGTTATCAGCGAGACTGGAGATCCAGGTTCCTTGACAGTCGAAACAAGAGGAAAAATCCCTGGTGAATGGAAGAGTAAAGTTTTTACGTTTGAATCTAGGAGACTTCAATGGGCACGTCTCATTGTATTCAGTCGAATGCCCGACGTGAGTCGCAAAAAGGCCATCACTCGTGCGTGTGACACTGATTTATGCTCAATTGGCCCAGACCCATCGCTAGAGTAACTTGCGGGCAACATCACCCCATTCATGTTGAGGCTTACAATGTGGCGACAATATTTCCAGAACCTATTCAGTAGGAAGGGATGCATGAGAGAAAAAAATTGACGATTAAAACATACATGTATATGTGTCTTTTTGTTTGCGAGAAGAGCCCGATAAAAACGGAGGAGGGAATAGGGTGATGTGGCCCCTGATCGCGTCATGTAGAAGGTGTATGCTAGGCCAAAATGTCTTACTTCTCTGCGGACAGAATGCAATAAATTCATTAGAGACAGTGCCAGGCCATGCGAAAGGAAGAGCGATCTGCCCTTTTGTACCTCCAGCCCCGCCAGCCATAAAATAAAACCGACATGATACGCCCTTCAGAAGGGGACTTCACGTGCTGCATCTTTGCTAGACAATATGGTTACGTTCTTGGTGACATACTGTCACTGATGCTCTATGTGAGTGGTTTAGGACATAGCCTGGAGGTTGGATTGAGACCTAACTTCACACAATATGGAAGCTTTCGTTGTTGGGTCGGCAGCCATTATGATAATTATAGGCTCACGGTAACAGGAGCATACGCAAGGGTGCTTTGTTGACAATTCTAGGGTTGTAATTGTGGTAGGACCCTCAGGGCATCTCGGGGAAGTCAGGGATGGGTGTCAACGGTGCTGGGGTGCCTTCTGTGACACAGTGGGAAGCCTCGCGACGTAGAAAACCACACAAACAAGTGACTTCTCATCTTGTGGTATGATCTTGTGCGATCTTCGCGGTCATGAATCAGGCCGTTCTTATGATATGGAATGTAATCGCTTTCTCGGGGTGGACGGTGTTGTTTTTACAGCACGTCCAATCATGTCCAACGATTTGGTTTTGTTAAAATTGTCCCCCCAAAAAATGAATCACCTCCTTCCAAGCATTCTTGGTTTCCTTCGTTGTTCCGCAAAATCTTTCTCTTTTTTGCGTACAAGCATGATACTATTCGGAGTGCAAGAGTGTCAACGATTCATTCACAGGTGTTTACTATAGATGTTTCGTGAATTGACGTTGAAGTCCCAATTTTAGATTTGCACATACACAGCAAAAGTGTATCAAGTTCACTCAGAGAGTACTCCTAACCGTGATATTTGTGAGACTGTCGTTTCACTGTACTGAGCATATTCAATGAAAACAATAAAAAGGAATTTGCCAGTTTTCATCATCCCAATGTAGGTGGGATTTTTTCGTTCTTACACATCTGAATAAATTGCTCGGCCAATGAAATTATACTCCGATATGTAACATAGACTTTATTTATGAATGACTGGATGCCCAGCCTATCATTTATACTCAAATGATAAATGCGCAAGGGTGTATAAAGTGACACAATACTATGGCAGTCAATGAATCATTGGCAATGAATGAAAATGTGCAGTTTACGATGCACGATGTCTTCAATTTCCTTACTAGTAGGTAAACCATGCAGGTTTACTTTTACGCTCATCTGGCGAGACGAATGCCATAAACAAAATGACAGAATAAGCGCTTTTCTTTATTTTTACTGAAGAAGATGTCTCTAAAATTGGAAGATGTTTCAAGACCTAACAAAGTTCTTGACCATGGGACGTCTTGATGGAAAAACTACGCCAGCGATTTATTCGCATTATTGCACAATTGTTCGGCCACCATTATTCTAATGATATAAATTTGTTATTACCTCTTCCATCACCCGAGTTGACTGCTTGCTGTATATTTGCCAACAATTACGACAGGTTTCGCCAGTTACTATTGAAAGATTGCTTCTGATGAAACCTCATGCGAAATGAGTGATTTTCGAAAAACAAAAAAAAAATTTGATGATGCTTTTCAAACCCACATTGTGTTTGTGTTTGGACTTGGGTTGTGTTTCATCAATATTTTAAAACGAAGAAAAAACATGTATTTATCCAAGATAAAGGGGTCACACATAAAGCATTCCATTCATGTCGCACTTGTTCCAAAGTGGGTGCGGACTTTTTTTGCAATAACTTATATTTATACATTTACCTTGAGGGCTGCGCATCCTCCAAAGTGTGACATTTCGACGCCTGTCAGCAAAACTCAGGCGAAAGCCAGAGAAATACTAAGCTGAAAAAAAGCTGTCAGCAAAATTTAGTTCTTCGGGTTTTACGGCCCCAAATACTACTACGGTGCCACAGAGATGCAATGTCACGGGCACTTGACTAAACGAAATCAGGTGCGTTCACGCTGAATGCGTCGATTTCCTTCACGTAATCTGATTAAATTACTGCGCACTACAAAACAACTCAGAAGCACTAATCGCTTCAGAGTGGCTGAAATCTGAGTTAGCCTGCGGTTCAATTTCTAGACTTGTCACTGTGGAACACTTGGAAACGTCATATTGAAAAAAAAAGAGTGAAATGACTTTAGAGAGTTTAATGGAAGACTCGTAAACGAGCCATAAGATTTGGTAAATTGTTTACGTGTTTGTCGTATGCTCATGATTAGTATTCTTCTCTTCTGAATTCAGGAATACATTTCCAAGGAGGAGTTATCAATGGGAGAATCTTTTGAAGCCTGAGCTGGATTGTATTCTCTTCATGGCGCTTATTTGAATCCATCCATTTATGAAATATGTGGCATTTTAACACAGAATTTCAGCGGACATATAAGTCATCAGATGATACTGAACTTTCGGTAGACTCTGTAGATGTACGAGTGCAGATTGCTCCGAACTTTTTAATGAAATCGTACCTCGATATTTCACGTGGCGCATGGGCTGCCATCCATTACATTACTATGTCGCGAATACTTGAATGATCTAATGTCCTTATTTCGCTCACAATTATGGGTATTTGCGTGATTTAAAACTTTATCAAATTTATGAATTTTCTACGGCGTATCGTGTCACTTTCTCCTTTGCTTGTTCACTGTGATGGCCAAATTTTATTGTCCATTTAGCAGTTGCATTCCAAGAGTGCCTAGAAGTGGGGCAGTGAAATCCCCCTTTTTGTATCTTTTGGCAGCAATACGAGCAAACAATTAAACAGCGAGCGAGCAATAATAATTATACATTAGGGTCGACGTCACTCATCGTCGGATGGTAATTATATACGTTATATGCTCCTTGCCCCCTCCATTCTCAAACCACGCATCTAAAGCGAAGCTTAGAGATGCCAGAGTTGACCCTGCTAACCTTCGGAGTCGAGGCATCAGTGAGACCCCCAAAACGGAGTCGCCAAGTCTCCCATCGCTTCTCTAGCTGTTGGAGGATATAGCTGAGAAATATCAGCCTTTAAAAGGAAATAGTGGGGTGCTATATCGGGGTCAAGCGTTGCCTAGTCATGGACGGCGTTCGGGTCACCGCACAAGACATGACCTCTATTTAAATGTCAGCCGCGCAAGGTCAAAGTCATATTGGACCGCGACATGTCGGTGTGTGGATGGATGGGAGAAAGGGGTACGGGAAGAAAATTGGGAAGTTAAATTGAAGGGAACAGCGAGTTACATGCAAAAAGGCGGGCAATTGTCGTGCTTCGTGCGAGCGTCCGCAACTCGGGGAAATATTCTCATCATTGTGCAAATTTCCAACCCATAAATTGGGAGGAAAGAATCCAAGAAAAAAAACTTAATCCGAGCGGTGAGCGTCCAAACAAAAGTCGTTTGAAGTGCTTGTGGTGGATGCTTAACCTCCCGTGTTATGATTACAAGATACTGACGTTGTACTGTTTTTTTTTCATTGGAGTGTAATTTTAGGGTGGGAGTTCATCATAACAAAGGGGAACACATGTGGCCATTCAATAATATTGTTAAAATGTCTGTTGTAGCTAGGGTGTCAGTATTGTGCATAGTGATAGCCATCAGATTCCGGATGCTTATCTTGATTTTTTTTAATCTCAAACATCACACATGTTTCCCCTCTAGGTAATATGTTGACGTTCTTACATGGATGTACAATATTTTTAGATTAATTACTTCAAGAAATCTAGCGTTTAAACATATATAATATCGGAGGCAAAGGTCACAGCTCTGCCCTCTATACCAACATGTTCTCTCCCATAGTTCTTAATCTTAAAACTCTGACGAAAAAAGATTAGCTTGCCAAGCAAAATAAGACCCGTATGTCGCAATCCCATAGTAGCACATGTGATAACATTTGTCAAATGATTCACAACTTGGAAACTATCTCAGAAAACTTCATGTTTAATTCCCTCCATATAATAAAGGAATACGAAGTGGATAAAATTCAATATACTCAAAAGGATGGCCAAAAGCTTTGGGTTAAGGAGCCCTGAAGCCCTACCAATATTAGCATATGCTTCGAAGGTATAGTTGCCTTGCTGAAGCGGCGAAGGCGTTTGACAAAGTAAAGCTACCATATGTTTTACGTTTGGTAGCATCTTCATTCACCAACTTCGCCTTTGTAAATGTGTCGGTTTATCAAAACTTCATTCGTTTTGATAGAGAAACGAAGCGCACGATATTCATCGAGGAATTCTGTTCAAATTACTCTTTTCCATATTTAAATGAAAAAAAAAACGTAAATGTGAATTGTTTTGTTTGCACTGATCGGTCATCGCTTTGAAATGCCGTCGAATGCCCAACAGAAGGGCCGTATCAATGTACATCTTTGGAGTTTTAGTTGAATTTTTTTAATGTGTGTTGATAACTTTTGTCTGGCCATACTTATATTATTATCTGGCGAAGATTTTGCGATACCTCAAGCCACATTCATTGCAGTTCCTCAACGCATATTTCACTTATTAGATCATTCCGAGATTAAGGGTGCATGGCTCGTATGTTCTATATGTCCTAACCTTACCTGTCAGTTTAAATGTATGGAAAAACGCGATTGAATATGTACAATGGAAGCAAAAAAAATATCGGGAAGTTATCACTACATACAACACTTCGTCAGGCTGCAAAGCTGAGAGTATATTTGAACAACTTTCCTTACTTATAAGCCATGTGAACTCGAAAGAGAAAGTTAGATTCCCGTTTTTGTCAATCAAGACTATCATGAGTAACTTTATGACTTTGTTTGCTGATCCGCTTAACTATGATGTATTTGCATTTTAAGAAACTGATACCCATTATTTTATGCACCTGCAATACGAAAGCCGAAAGGATACTACGAAACGTGACCAAGGGATATAGTATTTCGGGACTTTCCCACGTTTCATAATTATTTTCTAGTCTTGTATGTCGACTTTTTCTGTTTGCATTCCTAGTCGCAAGAATACCATTTCAAAAGATAATGTTACACAACGTGATACATCTAAAGATAGAAATTGAAACCATGATATAAGCATTGCTACCAGTATTGTTCATCCGGTTGTAGATGAGCTAGGTTGAGATTGGCAACCTGCATTGACAATCACATAATCGAATAATTATGCGTACGTTTTTAATGAGCAACGAACATAGTTATCATGTTCTATGAAAGATACATAATCGTGGTTTTTGTCAGGTGTTTTTCCATTGTGCCCGGAGACATAAAAGAAAAGCGAGTGATGTTATTTTTACGTTGAAAGAAAAGGCATTGCAATTTTGGGAACACAGTCACAACAATTAGTTTCGTTTATGGAACGTGATTGACATCGAGTAGGGTGCAAGACGAACTCTCAGTTTTCAAAAAAAAAATGTAACGACACGTTCGAGATTTCGACCAGTTATTTTCACATGCCTGTTACCATAAGAAGTTAAGAACATTCCTTGGTCCAGTCGAGTTTTATTCTTTAAAAGAATTGTAAGGACATGACTTCGTGACCTCTGACATTTGTGTCTTTTGTAATCGATTGCCGATTTCTTTCTCGAACAAGATCAAACGGTGAAGGGAACAGAAAAATACTACCTTGTAAAATAAGTGAATAAAAGTGATGCGATGTGACAAGTTTGCTCAAAAGGACATTTTACTTTTCTCGAATTGAAACGTTCAACAATGCAAGGAGTTAAATGCTTTGAGTTTGACAAGTTTTTGACCACATATATTATTCGTAAATTATTTACATCAAAGAAACCATATCGTTGTTTACAGCCGTTAATACAACGTATATATTTCCAAATTGTTCGTATATTCTGTCGTTTTCCTGGTTGCACCAAAATTATTAATTTCGATTATAAAAATATGGGGTATATCGTTTATTATGACAGACAACGGGATGACAGGCGATAGGTTATGACCCCTATATAGCATATTTGACAAGTACAGGATGAATACAAATGCTCAGTAATGGGGTATTTACAGTTGTATGGGGACCCCGGTGATAGTCCTAGACGAAATGCCAATAACATCGTATAGACTGATATATATCATTATCATACATAGCTCGTCAATGGATATATACGGTCTTTGTCAATTCATGCCAAGCGGGGGAATTAATTAGGAAAAAATAATTATCCGTCGTTTTGCTGCGCACTATGATCAGATATCAAAGCAAGACATACTTACCCGGCGCGGTAGGTTATATACCGTTTAATTTTGCACGATTGTATTTCAAGAATAAAACGGTGTGCTATACTGTATGACAAATGCTGCCTTTTTCTAAGCAATTTACGGGAAAAAAATGAGGCAATGAAGTTAGGAAGTCTATAAAGAACCATAGTGATTAAAGTCTTGACATCTTGTCTGACTTGTTAAAAACAGCGACTAGAAAACTGATAAACCACGACAAAGCCCTATTCATGGCGGATATGACGTAATGGCCTGGAAATGACCCAGTTTATGGTGTTTCTTCAAGGTTCAGGAACTTTAATGCCACTACTCGTAAACAACTCTTCATTTGTAACAGTTAGCAGCAGCGACGTTTTCCGCGTGATTTCAACTTATTCGAATTTTATCGCCTGGACGCAGCAAACAAGCACTTGAAATTAACTACTTTCGGGTTTTTTTCTCTTGATTATTCGAGGCAAATGGACAAAAACGTGTTTTGTCCAGGGAATGGGAGTTGGGGCAATTCGTTGGGCGAATGCCCGTCGTTACCGCCATTTCATGAGACCAGTGTCGTGGATTTCATAAGGAATCGACACAAATTTACGCCCGTCCACATAAAATCGACGTAAATTCATCGTTAAGCTGTCAAGACATGATGCCCCGCGTAAATTAACATTACAAGTTCGACAAATACTCATTCTATGCGCTCAAGTTTCTACGGAGCCTCTGAGAGGACATGGAAGAAATATTTTTAGCACATTGTCATTGCGTTCCCTCGCAATACTATTGCGTTCCCTCGCAATAATATTGCGTTCCCTCGCAATATTATCGCGTTCCCTCGCATTCTAGATCGCGTCCTCTCGCGATCTTATTGTGTTCCCTCGCAATCCGGATCGCGTTCCCTCGCAATCCGGATCGCGTTCCCTCGCGATATTATCGCGTTCCCTCGCGATCTTATTGCGTTCCCTCGCATTCCGGATCGCGTTCCCTCGCGATCTTGTAGAATAACCTTCTCAGAAGTCATTGGCGTCAGCACAATGCGAGGGAACGCGATCCAGAATGCGAGGGAACGCAATAAGATCGCGAGGGAACGCGATAATATCGCGAGGGAACGCGATCCGGATTGCGAGGGAACGCAATAAGATCGCGAGGGAACGCGATCCAGAATGCGAGGGAACGCAATAAGATCGCGAGGGAACGCGATCCGGATTGTGAGGGAATGCGATAATATTGCGAGGCAACGCAATAATATTGCGAGGCAACGCAAAAACCGTATGTCAAAAAATATTTCTTCCATGTCCTTTCAGCGGCTCCGTAAGTTTCCCCCCAAAAGGCATTGTTTAAAGTTCTTCACCTGCTAACAAGCCATTGCTTTGTATTCTTTGCTTATATTTTCTACGACGATAGCCATGAAATAAACATCACGCGTGAAATATGGCTGGTCTCTGTGATCGTTACTGTCTTATCTCTTTCCGAGTGTGAACTTTCTAATAACAAGCAAATAATGCCAGTAAATTTGATACGGTTTTATACGTGACCCCCAGAATAGTCCCATTATATTTACCAAAATGAAATCCGCGACATTTGGTTTTCTGTTTCCAGACAAACCTTCCCAAGCTGGCGCCTTTTGCAATTGAAGTCACTCACCCGGGCATTGTGTCGTCATCCCAAAGATACCTTCCCGTCATTCATTTAGGCTCTTTTCATTCACGAAGATATCAATTTTATCAGTTCTAGCATCGCGAGACACGCAAGATCTAACGTCTTCTCTATTATCCAGCCAATATTGCTCACAGATAGCAAAACAGAAAGAGTGATAAAGGTGAAAAACGTCGAGGGTTCGCCATTGAGTATCGTATCATGTTTCAATGTAATTTTATAACTTGTCAAGGTACATCAAATTGTGGCTAATAATACAGCTGGGCATTCGAATATTACCGCGTATAATATACTGTCATACAATTGTTGTGATAGGGATAGGGATAGCTTCTCAAATAAAATGTTATATTCTCTGGCACGCATGTCATATCCGAAATATAATGGATATATGACAGCAATAAATAGTACACGATGACATACGACTCATTGAAGGTGTGTTATTGCGTGGCTCTGCTGGGTATGAAAATGGTATGGGACTCGAAATTGCAACGTTTTGTCACTTATATGTCTTTTGGCTGTATATTCACATTTCAAATTTCAATGATTAGAATTTCACATGCATTCGTCACACCGTTAATTTCGTCTCCAAGTTGTAGTTTTCTTCATAATTCGAATAACCCCGGGGGTCTAGTGAACATTTTGGAACCTGTCCTATTTTTCTGACATACATGTTAATTATATTTTCCGGCATCTGGTAAAGAGTAAAACTTACGAATGTGAAAGGATTGGGTATTTACATCACGATAAAGTCAAAATATCGCGCAATCTTGTCCAAGTTAATTACCCAACATATCAGAGAGATTATATTTCCTGATCAAATATTTTCTTATGTAAAGATTTACTTTTAATATTTCTATGATGTCGGTGTTGAAATACATGCATGTATTTTGTTGAAATACATGCATGTATTTCATCCTATTATTTTGTTCTTTTATGCACGATGTGGTATATGCGATATAGTACAATACAACTTTATTTGCATGTATTTAAGCTGAGATTCGATGGATCTCACAAAAAAATCACATTTCGATTGAATAAAGTGTTAAAAAATCCCGTAAAGTGTTAAACAACAGCAACATCTTGAAAGTACTCTGTCATGGAATGTTTCATTTTACCAATTATTTCTATTGCAGAAAGTCTTTGAGGTAGTCAACAACATGAAATTCATCAATTAATTATCACCCAACTTGTTAACTTCCACAAATTTACATGTAATGTTGTACATTAAGCACAATACGGTCGCGTGCCTTGAGCTTTCTGATCAAAGGCAATTCTACAAACATATTCGAAGACAAAAGAACAGGGTAATTTCAAAACAAAGCCCAATCAACTGCACAATCTAAAGAAACCCCAATCAATGAATTTTGTCTTTTGGAGCAGTCAAAATATATAATTTGCGAACGATCTTTTCAAATATCACAACCGAACCTTTAAAGCATGTTACAGATTGCCCTTGTTAGTGCACTTGCTCAATGAGGCTTTAGTTGATAACCGTTTAGAGATGACTGCACAAAATGGAAAATTCGTCTGCTTTTTGTCAGCCATCAATGTCACCTACAACGCGAATTCCTGAGAGAGCCCAGCAC
The DNA here is from genome assembly GCA_949152475.1 of Terebella lapidaria. Classification (NCBI taxonomy): domain Eukaryota; kingdom Metazoa; phylum Annelida; class Polychaeta; order Terebellida; family Terebellidae; genus Terebella; species Terebella lapidaria. Next base: position 33,956,017 of record OX424558.1, read on the forward strand.
GAATCACCGACGCGGAAAACGCGTTGTGACCGCTCATCTAATTGATGCACTTGCAACAGCTTTTCCCTTCTTTTCCTAATGTCGCCTTGACAATACTCGCCCTTGTCGGTTGAATACACACGGAGAAGTGATAGTTTTTATGCTTTAAGTCGGATCTTTTGGTGTTTCTGTTGAAAACCTTGTTAAAAGCTGACACCAATGCGTCGGGACTAGCCGTCACTGAGGGAGGGACTGTGACCGATGCAAAATTCAAGGGCGCTATTGTTCAATAAAGACCATAGGGAGGCGATGTGCAATTCATGCGGTGGTTGTCAACATAGGGGGCTTCAGGGCCAAAAGTAAAACATAGAGACCCTAATGAATGTTTGATTTAATGTCCCACTCAGTGCCTTGATTCACACTTGCGAATGTCAAGCGATGCACAATCTGACACTCGGCTCAATCTCAGCGGTCACTTGCATTGAGCATAAATCCATAAAACTTAAAATAGCCCAATTTATGACAACTGATGTGCAAAGGCGATCGAGTTTGCTATCTTAATGTCCTCTATTATTGTCCGCGTAAATCACTTAAATCAAACATATCTTAAATTAAATGCATGCATATCGAATGTCAGTGAAATGTGTTGCAGATATTGAAGCTTCAAAATCTGACCATTTACCGAATATCATTTCGATATTTCGGTAAAATGTAACAGGTTACACTTTTCATATGTTTCAAATGGTGGGTCTTATTCAAATTGTCATATTGTTTTTTGTACTAATTCATTGAGCCTCAATAGTAATTTGACATTTCGCACACAAGTATTATGAAATTACTGTCAAGCCAAACTATAATGACCACACAGTCGAAAGGGAATAATAGACAACGACCATATCTGTTCACGTCTGACCAAATCTTATGATCTATTTAACGTCAGTTGTCAATATAGTTATTTATTACCCAGACTTACTATCGATCACTGCATGCTAGTATTATTAAATCACTGTCAAACCAATTTATGATAATGGTCCAAAAGTCGAAATGGAACAATCGACAATTCATGATCATTTTATGTTATAGCACTGGGACAACAGTCAAACAGTCAAAGCCAAGTGTCAAGTTCGTCCCTCGGGTTCCTGATTGCGTAACTGACACCAGCTCTGTCAAGGTCCCCACTCGCGAGAACAGGGCGAATCTTGTTTGGAGATATCGCGAGATGAGATTTCGCAATACAATAGTCATATATTGAACAAGTGGAGAATGGGTATCCATTATTAGTAGCATCATTTCTCAGCTTGATCTAATTCTGTATCCGCGGTGATTTCAACGCCAGAGAGTGAGGAAATTTGTGAGTCTATCGTTGTGACTTTTTTCTGACCAGACTGATACCATAGTTAAAATTAGTTAAAAGTTTTTCAATATTCTCATTGTCAACTGACACAATTAAGGATTAATTTATTTTACATGGAATTTTATGGTCGCATATTTTGTTTTGAGTGTAAATTCGAGGAACCAAATGAATCTGTTGTGGAGACAGCGGTATTGATTCAGTCCCCTCTCTTTGAAAAACAACTTTAAAGTCGAGTGACTTTTTGTCATATGTGTGAGAGTTTTACAATTGCGGTCATTTGCTCTCTGATTTATTGCTTTCGCCACGTTCGAGGTAATAATATAAACCTAGGAGGTGTTAACACTGCAATTATCACCATGTGAAATGACCTTGCCAATCTGAGGAAAATTTTCAGAAACCCAATATTATTTACAGATCTATTTCACTTCGATGTACATGCGCCATTTATCGATAATTGCCCGTTGTCAGTCAGATTGATTTGACTCTTCGCGCCTGATGAATTGAGCCTTTCATTTTATGAAAGTTTTAAATTATAATGGCAGTTCAAATATATTGATAAATTAACATTATCGTTCTGGGAAAGTGAAACCCACAAAAAGTGTCGTTTTGCCATCCAAGGCATGGGGGATAAGACGAGTGATACATTACACAAAATGCATTCAGTGAAGATGCCAGCGAAATCATAACCGATACAACAGAACCCCATAGAATGAATGATCTTCAATTGTTGTTCTTGTTGAATATGATGATTAATGTTGAATATACTTTATGACAGTTTCATCAAGATCGTTTTGTTTTGTCTTACAGATTATTATGGCCATAAGTATGTACATATATATGTACGAGTATTCTACATTTCGTATGAAATATGTGTATAGGCTATGTTTGTGTTTGGAGATTTTCGATATTAACCTTCCGAATTTGGTTTTTTCTTCTTTGTAATAGTTTATGTAGGTCTACTAGATAGTATACCATTTGTTATCCGTAAAAAAAAGTTCTCAAGACTACTTACATTACAAGACGTCGGGAGAACTCTCTTTTTTTAGAGTGTGTGTGTTGCTATTGCTTTCTTTTTTCCGTAATTAATTTATGTCTTTTTTCGGTAATACGGTAATCCATTACCGCATAAACAAAACACCAAGTAGTAAAATAAGATGTGTTGCATACAGGACTGTGTTATCACTTTCAGCTCGCAGAAAATGTTTTGCTCGCTTGAGTTGACAGCCACCCAGATGCAAATTAAAACACGAACTTAAAGACACAAACATGACAGTAAATCAACGTTATCAGCCCATCTTGGACGGACGGCACGCGATTTGCTCGCCATTCAACGTTAAATTTCAGAATGAATGAAGATTTCGCGCGACAACGTTGCCCATATCTTTGAATTTCAGAGGCGACACGAGGATTACCAATAAAACTGAGACCTTTGACATCAAGTTGGAGATGTGTTTTAGTATAGCCATCAAGAGGTGACCCAGTGAAACAGAAGCCGAAAGTGTCACCGCCAATGCCCGCTACGTCTGATTAAATTTCACTCAACTGGCTCGTCGCTTAGTTAAATCGGACAAAAGCGTTTATGATACGGGCGTTACTGGTTAACTTTCCCTGGGTTCACGTATTTGTGTGTGTATTTTAATGGGACTCGTGTGGGAGAATTCGATGGTGAATTGGTCTTGTCCATCGGCTGACGCTAGACCACGAGCATGAACCGAGCGACCGAGAAGGTCAAACGCTTTGTAAAGGTCCAGCAACCCCTTCAAGTGCCTGTCATGTCACGGCCCGTTGTCATATAGAGTATGGACCAGTCCGTCGACAATTGATCACGGTCATATAGAGTATACAATGCCAAAAAAAGGCCCTACTTTTTTAACAAGTTTCGGCAGAAGTGTAGAGAAATAAAATTCATCAAAAGTAAACTCAAGATCAAATGCTACACAAATGACCACGACTTGTAAGGAGTTTGTGACGGTTCGTTCTTTTCTCGACCTTCCAGGGAAATAAATAGGAAAATACGGTGAAAAAGTCAAATGGGAACACGCACTGAGGGTGCAACAACATTTATTTGTGGGCGGCTTGCTTTGTAGTGTTATAAATAGGTGATAATTCTTTGCTTCCCTGATGACGTTGTCGAAACGCAGCGAGAGTTTCAGATAAGGTCGGCGCGTTTGTTAGCTTCCCAATCTTGGGTTCCCTTTTATCACAAGCAGGCAATAATTAGTTCAATATATGTGGCGGCCCCGCAGTGAGGTAATCATGGTCATCATTGCCCGCTTTCTCTACATCGTATTTCTTTCGTCGTAGATACCATCTAGGCGTTTACGGATGCGCTTTGAACCCTCAATAATTCCCCCTTGTCTTAATTTATCACATACTGGACGGTACTGTGGAGATTTCTTATCTTTACCACTTTCATATCAGGCGAAATTTTCACACAATAGTCAAGTCGCGGCATGCGACAACTGTACGCTAACGAAGGTTGAGTTTATGTGAGATTTCAGTCTTTCACTGCCGATACCATCATACACCATGAGCGGGTATAGCAATTATCCAAACGGCTATAGTTTGTCCACCCTCTTTTGCTTTATTGGGCTATTCCCCACAATACGGAGTAATTATCATTGTATATGAAGTCTATTATTTTCATGAGTTTTGTTGGGACGTCTCTACAAAAGATTTGAAGTTAAATACCAATAGGCCTTGAGATATTTCTTACATAAAATATGCCTCGTGTCACTGTATCTTCCGAAGGGTCTAAGTTTGTCATTGTTAGGGTTAACAGGCTATAATATAGTAAGCTTTGTAATTACGGGCTTTCAAACGACCCTGATTATGGCGTGAAATTATGTTCGGATCAATTTCTTGTCGCACTTATCATGAAGGAAAAGTATACATCACCTGCCTATGGCGTGAAAAACCTAAATCTGGAACACTCATAAATCGTACCTTATTCTCTCATCAAAAGTTAGTTTCCAAAGTACTACTAGTAAATTCGCAATAAACCTCTTAGAACTGATTTTATATCAAATTTATTACGAGGAACCCCAAACATGCACAAACATATAATGGTTCTCAATATCAATTGTCTCTGATGTTGTAGAGAGTCATTCCAATTCATGCATGAATTCGTTCGAGAGGTACTGAATATTTTGTATCGAAATTGTGACAAACTATTGAACTTTTGTGCCATCCACGAGCAATACTCTAATTAAGCATAGATACCATGATTACTTTTCGTTCGCCTTCGATGGTAAGTATCCGTGCTATATTGGCATTGTAAGAAAAAAGTCCAGATAAATTATATGCTGTCCAATTCCATTGTCTATATCTTTCTAAATTTCATAGGCGTAGTGGTTGGTTCCACCCGCTATGTTTTTTATATATATATTTGGTAGGCCCAGTGATTTCATCCATTGCCTGTTTCAATTGAAATAAAGCTTTCTATACTCGTTGAGTCCAGTCGTTCTATCCAAGTTTGTCCATGTTCATAAACTTCGTAGGGCATAGTGGTTTCATCCACTTATAGCTATTTCTATCTTTATACGTATTTGACAGGCGTCGTGGTTCCATCCATTGTCTATGTTTCTATAATTGACAGCCTTATTAGTTCCATCGATTATTTTATATTTGGTAGTCCTTGCTGTTCAAACCATATCTATGTTTCTATACTTGGTAGACCTAGTGGTTTCATGAATTGTTCCTATACTTGGTAGGCCTAGTGGTTCCATCCATTGCATGTTCCTATACTTGGTAGGCCTGGTGATTTCATCAATTGTTTCTATACTTGGTAGGCCTAGTAAATCAATTCATTGCCTATAATTCTATACATAGTATACCTAGTAATTCCATCCATTACCTATATCCCTGTACTTGGTAGGCCTAGTGGTTCCATCCATTGCCTCTGTTCCTATACTTGGTAGGCCTGGTGATTTCATCAATTGTTTCTATACTTGATAGGCCTAGTGGTTCAGTCCATTGCTTATGTTTCTATAGTTGTTAGGTATGGCGGTTCCATCCATTGCCTATGTTCCTAGCCCTGGTAGGCCTGGTGATTTCATCAATTGTTTCTATACTTGGTATGCCTAGTGGTTCATTCCATTGCCTATGTTTCTATAGTTGTTAGGTATGGCGGTTCCATCCATTGCTTAAGTTCCTAGCCCTGGTAGGCCTGGTGATTTCATCAATTGTTTCTATACTTGGTATGCCTAGTGGTTCAGTCCATTGCCTATGTTTCTGTAGTTGTTAGGTATGTCAGTTTCATCCATTGCCTATGTTCCTAGCCCTGGTAGGCCTGGTGATTTCATCAATTGTTTCTATACTTGGTAGGCCTAGTGGTTCAGTCCATTGCTTATGTTTCTTTACTTGGTAGATATGGCGGTTCCATCCATTGCCTATGTTCCTATACTTGGTAGGCCTAGTGTTCCAGTCCATTGCCTATGTTTCTAGTTTCTATACTTGGTAGGCCTGGTGGTTCCATCCATTGTCTATGTTTCAATACTTGGTATGCCTAGTGCACCAGTCCATTGCAGTACTTGGTAGGTATGGCGGTTCCATCCATTGCCTATGTTCCTAGACTTGGTAGGCCTGGTGATTTCATCAATTGTTTCTATACTTGGTAGGCCTAGTGGTTCAGTCCATTGCCTATGTTTCTATACTTGGAAGACCTAGCGGTTCCATCCATTGCCTATGTTCCTCTAATCAGTAGGCCTAGCGGTTCCATCCATTGCCTATGTTCCTCTACTTGTAGGCCGGGTGGTTCCATCCATTGTCTATGTTTTAATACTTGGTATGCCTAGTGGTTCAGTCCATTGCTTATGTTTCTATCCTTGATAGGTATGGCGGTTCCATCCATTGCCTATGTTCCTAGACTTGGTAGGCCTGGTGATTTCATCAATGTTTCTATACTTGGTAGGCCTAGTGGTTCAGTCCATTGCCTATGTTCCTATACTTGGTAGGCCCACTGGTTCCATCCATTGTCTATCTTCTAAACTTGGTAGGCCTGGCTGTTCCATCCATTGCCTCTGTTCCTATACTTGGTAGGCCCACTGGTTCCATCCATTGTCTATCTTCTAAACTTGGTAGGCCTGGCTGTTCCATCCATTGCATCTGTTCCTATACTTGGTAGGCCCACTGGTTCCATCCATTGCCTCTGTTCCTATACTTGGTAGGCCTAGTGTTCCAGTCCATTGCCTATGTTTTTATACTTAGTTGGCCTAATGGTTCAGTCCATTGTGTATGCTTCTATACTTGGTAAGCCCACTGGTTCCATCCATTGTCTATGTTTCTAAACTTGGTAGGCCTAGTGGTTCCATCCATTGTCTATGTTCCTATACTTGGTAGGCCTGGCGGTTCCATCCATTGTCTATGTTTCTATACTTGGTTGACCTAATGGTTAAGTCCATTGTCTATGCTTCTATACTTGGTAGGCCCACTGGTTCCATCAATTGTCTAAGTTCTATTCTTGTTAGGCCTAGTGGTTCCATCCATTGTCTATGTTTCTATACTTGGTAGGCCTAGTGTTCCAGTCCATTGCCTATGCTTCTATACTTGGTAGGCCCACTGGTTCCATCCATTGTCTAAGTTCTATTCTTGTTAGGCCTAGTGGTTCCATCCATTGTCTATGTTTCTTTACTTGGTTGGCCTAATGGTTCAGTCCATTGTCTATGTTTCTATACTTGGTAGGCCTAGTGGTTAAATCAATTATCTATGTTTTCATACTTAGTAGGTCTAGTGATTCCATCCATTGCCTCTCTTCCTATACTTTGTAGGCCTTGTGGTTCCATCCATGTCAACAAAAAATGCTGACTCAGCAAAAAGAAATTCAGGTCGTAGGTCAAATTTTATCCCTATTACCTCTAAGACATGTTTGTCTAAGGCAAGGAATAGGGCCTGTAAGTCACGTGCCGTCACGGTATGATTCTGGTGACCAACAAACATACACCTATTGTGTTATCTGAGTAATTTGAGGTCGAGGCTGAATGACACGGACCGTAGCAGATTGATAGTCCGTTATGACTTATTTCGTATTAAACCATGGTTTATGATTTGGTGTACTTATTTCCTGTTAAACCATGGTTTATGATTTGGTGTGTGCCATCCTCCCTCCCAAACCACAATGGTTTATGATTTGGTGTGAAAATGACTTATTTCGTATTAAACCATGGTTTATGATTTGGTGTACTTACTTCGTATTAAACCATGGTTTATGATTTGGTGTGCGCCGTCCTTCCTCCCCCACCACGGTGACCATGGTTTATGATTTGGTGTGAAAATGACTTATTTCGTATTACACCATGGTTTATGATTTGGTGTTCTTATTTTGTATTAAACCATGGTTTATCATTTGGTGTGCGCCATCCTGCCTCACCACGGTGACCATGGTTTATGATTTGGTGTGAAAATGACTTATTTCGTAATACATACCTAGAGAGAGTGTGTTATATGAAAAAGCCCATGAGACGATATTGCGCCGTCATGCGTGGCCAATAACAAACCCAAATGTACAAACTGTGTATGCCAAAAACAACACGTGTTTGTTTGCTTGAGTCATTGTCATCATTGCCGAAAGTTAATTCGGTTGACGGCACACACTGTGGGTCGAGGCAGAATTATATAAATTCCAGGTTGCAATATGTTTGTGGTGTTCATACTGAACCCACGTCCATTTACGATAGGTGTCAAAGCAGCGACCAAACAGGAGGGTTGGGGATAGAAGTATAATTTTCAATGATACAGATGTATGACTGGAATGACCAATCAAAGATCAATCTAGATGTATTCAATCTATCATTTGCATGTAGAAGTCGCAAGACAAAATAAACGTTTATAGCCTTGTATGGCATTACTAGGAGTTGTGTCAACAAACGAAATTCATTCCCTTATCATAGCGAGGATATAGAACATAAAAATGGTGTGTAATACCAGGTAACACTGGCGCCACCTAGTTTAGGTTATGTATTGCTCTTACGTGTGGAGTAGACGTATGCCTCACATGTACAGGCCTTGCTGAAGTGAAGCGCGACGGGCGAGTCCATTGTTCATATCCCGCTCTAGGGGCGATATGAGGACCATTCCACATTATTTTGGGAGGTTCTGGTCGTTTTTGGCAATAAAAACAATCGGTTTTACTCGGTATGTATGACAAATAATACACTGTCACCCCTCGGCGATATACACGATCATCACGCCTCGCTGACGCTCGGCATGATATCGTGTATATCGCCTCAGTAACAGTGTATTATTTCACACTTACACCATGGTTTATGATTTGGTGTTCTTATTTCGTATTAAACCATGGTTTATGATTTGGTGTGCGCCATCCTTCCTGCCCCACCACGATGGTTTATGACTTGGTGTACACTTACACATAAATACACTTAACATATTAAAATGGTGTTACTATTTCAACGGAATAAGCCTCGATTTTGAAGGTGGCGCTGCAGTAAAACCTGCTATGGTCCGTGTCATTCAGCCTCGACCGTAATTTTAGGTCTAAATAGAGTATTACTCATATTAAACAAAAGGTGTATACTGGGTGTATGTTTGTTGGTCACAAGAATCACACCGTGACGGCACCAGACTTTCAGGCCCTATCCGCAAATCGTTTCGCTTTACAATGCACCGTTTCCGAGATATCGACTAAAATACAAATTGTTGAATCGGCAACAGGCAACTGCAGCCATTGCCTGAATACTTTTTGAGTTATCGTTCGGAAACCACGTCCCAAAATCATCACTGATTCCATCCTCACGAATCTCATAGACCCAAATATGGCTCAAAAACAAAAGCGTTCTCCCACAAAAGATTTCTGACCAGTGGTGGAAATTTGACAATGATACTACAATACATGTAGTATGTCACGATGTCTTCCAAACGCTGGTACACTGGTATGCTGGTACAAGCATTGCAAGGTGCATGAACTCAACAATACTGCTCACTTCGTGTATGCCTCAATAAGCTTCACAATGCTTGTACCAGTATACCAGCGTACCAGCGTTTAGAAGACATCGAGTATGTCAGGTGTTCTAGAATTCGATGACCTGCCTAAAACAACCGTTTTTTATTAGTCCTTCGGTTGGTCGACTTAGAGAGGATTTCGTAATATTGGACCAAACAAGACACATTTCTTGGCCGGTGGAGAGTTTATCGCTGTAGTATCAAATGATTCATACTAATTAGTTAATATCGCTAACTTGTTACAACAGTTAATAACATACTGTTTATCATAATCAGCAAATGTACCGGTAAATATTGAAATCGCCCATACTGTCGGGGGTTGAGCAAGGTGTACCGGTAAATATTGAAATCGCCCATACTGTCGGGGGTTGAGCAAGGTTTCATAGTGCTATTCTCGCGACAAGCTTTCCTGGAAAGTATTTGGTAAGAAATAATACCGTTGAGTTGAATGAATATTTCAGTAGTCTGTTGTTTTCAAACTACAACCAAATGGAATAATCATAGACCTCAAATTGGAATTTTCTACAAAAAAACAATGGGTTTTATTGTTGAGCAGTGCTCGTCATGCTCAATGTCGCATTCAATCCTTTAAAATTACTACTCCTAGAGCGTTCACAAGCCATTGTAACACTGTGGTGCATCCGTGGCCAACGGAGAATATTTTGCGTGTCGATAGCACAATATGGTCTCGCCACAGCTGTCATGTTGAATCCCCGGGGTACAATCCTGGCGGCACCAAGACGTCCGTAGCTTTATCATTGGGGAGCTATGGCAAACCAAGACGACCAGGGCTCTACCTGGGTCAAACCGTGATGATACCAGGTCTATGCTGTCTTATCCCGATGCCACTACGGTTCTACTGCGGATGACCGTTGTAAATTGTAAACTGTAATGGAACCCGTGGCATAACCGGTGTGTATTTTGGTGTGACCACTTCACCTTTATTTTTGACTCCCGGACGTCCCGGATCACGCCGGATAACCCCGGTACCGCCACGGTTCTGGTGCAGTGAGATCCGGAATGGTCCGGAACGCCTGTAGTAGACTGGGAGCTCAATGAGATTGTACCTTTTAATTCCACTCGGTGCTGAAACTGATGCGTTATGACGAGGCATCACGCACCGGCCAGTGTGTGATTATTTTTTTTACCATTTAATGTGAATATATTGAAACACTACTGAAATATACTTTTACTAGTATTTGTGATGAACGTAATGTTGTTGTTTTTATTTATTTAATAACCCCTCTTTGGTTGATGAACTTATTTTGATTTTTCTAACCTGTTTTATTATGTTTGGTGTACTTTAATAAATTATTAGAACTACTGTAACAGTATAAAATTCAAATCGGTTCCTTTTTTTATTTTTCTCCGATTTCATATATTGTATACATACTAGTTTATTCCAGCTGATTGCATTGCTAGGTAGCTACTTAACAGAAGTATATGTCCAAATACTTGACAAAATATATTATCGACTTTGTGTCTATTTCAACCACTTTCTCCAAAATTTCCAGCATGCTGATGTTTTTCATAATGATTAACATTTTGCGGACTCACAGAAGTACAAAATTCCAGATGAACTACATGTGCAGAGAGTACGAGAATAATTTGGTTTGAACAGAAATAGAACATTTGATATGTACTGTAAACGTATAAATTTTCGCGTGTATCAATGTTCGCGTTTTCAACATCTTAACATGTTCGCATGGATTTAAGTTCGCGTTTTTATGTTGGGCGTGGTCAACCAATTGAATAACCGTGTATTCGCGTGTTTTTATTTTCGCGATTTTTTTTTTCAAACGAAATTAATACATCGCGAAATTTCATACGTTTAGTATTTCTGAAGTGTAGTCTCTCGTCATAACGTAATCAGTGCAGCAACGTATTTGATTTCATTGGTACATGCATGGAACCGTTATGAATTATACTAAGCAACAAAGAAAATGTGATCTTTTTGTATAGAATAATTTTGGCGGCTATTCAATTTGGCGGTTGTGAGCCCCACGTTATTTGGCGGTTATAAAAACACTCACATTTCTCAACATATATCTAATTAATTTGGCTAACGATTTAATTTGGGCGGTTTCTCCCCTAACGCCAAATCCGCCAAATAAATCGTCCGCCAAAGTAGTTTTAGTAGTTTTACAGTATTCTCCAAAATTATCAACCCCTGGGTAAATGAAGCCTTTTTTTAAAAATAAAATAGGTACTATACTCTGATTTTTCTAACTCGTTTACATGGTTTTTCGCTGATATTTTTGTGATGCTAAATGCTATCGTTCTGTAACTTGACATTCTTTACCTTGAAGTCAAACGGCAATTATTCACCGAATTTCAGACTTCTATCACGGAAATTGAAAAATTCGGCAATCTACCCCAATGTTAAATTTAGCCCTGTCATTTAATTTCTGACCCGTACACAATTTTGTGCATTTGCTCGGTTTTGTAGTGGTGCAGTCTTCAACATGTTTGTAAATCAACATGTTCGTATAGAATACACCCCAATGTGTCTTCTGGTCTAAAATTACAACAATACTCCGAATCCTGATGGATGTAAACATGATCAAATCCTCGAATAAGCTCAGATTCTCGAGATCCCGTTTTGGCTGGAATTTAACATTGGGGTAGATTGCCAACTTCTTCAGTTATTGTGATAGAAGTCTGAAATTTGGTATAAAATTGCCGTTTGTCTCCAAGGTAAAGTATGCCAAGTTATAGAACTATACCATTCAGCATCGCAAAGATATCGTCAAAAACCGGTGTAAACAAGTTAGAAAAATCAGAGTATAGTATTATTCCTAAGTCAGTGTGATCCCAGTGGTGCGATATCTACTACTAGTATATAATGGCAGGGAATCTGTGTACTGTCCATAATAGAAGTAGTCAGGGTCCAGAACATTTATATGTGATATTAAACAGCAAGATAGTGCTTTGTACTGTACAGTCAGTGTCACGATTTTATAGATTGAATAAGAATATTTATCAGTTAGCATTATTTATTCATTATCACAATTAGGAAATTTCTAATGTCAATTAATAGTCAAATACATTTACATGAAATGACAGTAATCATGATCATATCATGACAAGAAGAATAGTAAAGTCATGCATGATGTTACAAAACAAACATCATTTATATTTATAAGGGGCAAAGTGGTGGCCGCCAGATAACATAGTTTCACATGCGACTGGTTGTGACACTAACCTATTTCCAATTTTTTGCATTTTATTGACAATGGCATATATCTTAAGTTATATATAAGTACAGTAAATACTGTGGAAAATTTCACGGGAACTTGCTTGATTGCATTTTCAAAACCACAAGCAATGAGTGGGAGTTAATTTTAACACTGTTAGTGTTGGAGTAATTTTTCATGTTTTTTTTTTTGCTGACGCCAAATACAAAATCCCATTTATTTCAAATAGTGAAATTTTCAATAAATCACAATATATATGTAGCATACGACACAACACATCCCCTAAGGCCTTAATATTTTTATCATGCAATTTATGTTTGTGACCCTCAAAATGAATGAAGACCTAGATATACAATCAAATGCATTCAGTGGAATTAGTGTAATTGTTCTAGTCTCAGTCATGTCAAGGTTTCCAAAATAATGGGCCGCACAAGTAAGCAATTGTAAACAACAGTTTATTAACAGCTCAATTTTACATACTACTGGTACACCCCTCAATATCAAGACCAAATGTTTTAATTGTCTATATTAATTCAGCTCTCAGATGGTGACAAATATCAGATATCCAGACTGGCTGCAGCTGGGATTGCAAAGTCACCCGCATCCTCATTTTCTTGGCTTTTGCTGATGTTCGAGCCACTCATTGAAAGTGATCTTGGAAACTTTTGACACACTGAGCTTTCTTCACTTGTCATTGGGCCGATTGAGGGAATAAATTATTCCAATACACTAACATTTGACGTGTCAAATCTCACATATATCCAGATGTACACCAACACAGAAAACTTAGATGACAATTTGAAAGTTTCCGAGTTCTTCCTCCGATGGAAGGTCGATGTTCGCCGGATCTATCAAGTCCTTAGATATTTGAGGTAAACCTTCGCGTTCGCGACGAGCTAATTCCAAATATGCTTCGCGCTGTATCCAATCTCTCATCTTCATATCGGGGAAGTAAGCCAGCAAGTAAGCTCCACCTACTAAACAGATTGTGATGCCCACAAACATGATAGAATGGTGTGTGAATTCATCGAGCTCTCGGTCCACGAGATCGTAGCCGAAGGAAATCCAGTTTTCTTCCTTCGCTTCGAGGTTTTCTTCAGGTTGGGGGGCTGACTGCACGTCATCTGGTATCGCCACGGACGCATCTTTCTTCTTCTGTGAGGTTGAAATTGCCCGAAATAAACAGGGGGCCCTGTTGATTGCTTGCACTGGCTGTAAAACCGGTTGCGTGAGGCGATTTAGCGAAAACAATCGGTAACCTTGCCGCGCGACTCTCCCGAACGACGCCATTTTGGTCGAGTGTGGGTGTTCATAATTTGCGAACGGTAGAAATTTTTTCCTCACCAACGTTAGATAGATAGATATTTTATTTCAAGAGACACAATACAATACTATGTGGAATATATATAAAAGTTACAGTATGTCCACATGAGATAACAATCTAAGTCCGTAAGCATTTTTTTACTGAAAAAAAATGAAATAATACGTTTGACGCCCGCTACCTTGGACGCAAGCGCCTCGCACTGCGCCACGGTCACGGCAGGGCGTCGTAATTACTTAAAGGGGCACTGTATGGGATTCCGCTTTTAGGGGATTTCCAAGATTTTTCTCCCGACGCTTCTATCTATGGAACAAAAGGTCAGATTATGTTTTTGACCCAGGATCTCTGCCCAGCCAATGCTCAGATCTCACTGGGTGGGAGCTTGCCCATGATTCTTGACGAGTCAACTCGGTAAAAATCTTTCAGGGGCTTTGCTCGGCAAAAATCTTTTGTCGCATGGGCTTTGAGATGCCCCTGTGATTACAGATTTTTCCCGAGCAATGCCCCTACGAGGAAAGATTTTTACCGAGTTGACTCGTCAAGAATCATGGGCAAGCTCCCACCCAGTGAGAGTTGCCCCGATCCTGGGTCGAAAACGTCAACGGTTCAATATATGGCGTCAGCTAATTCATTATGATAGACTTTAATTGAATTATTCACTGGTAAAACGTAGATGTATCGACCTCCTAGTGCCTACGTTCACATTAGAAATTTACCTCAACTGACGATTTTCTTCGTCCTTGACATAAAATCTCTCGATTTGCTGGCACACTTCAAAGATTCCACACTTACATGTGCATAGTTGAAAATATTGACAGGTTGGTGTCAATGGTGATTACAAACAAACAAAAAACATGTTGATTTAAAAAATAAATAAATATTTATATGTATGTATATGCATGTATGTGTGTATATATATAATATCAAGATAACAAAATAACAAGTTAAGAACGACAATAGGCCCAACAAGGCCTCAATCTCGTTCGAGATATACTATACTAGGTATATGAACAAGTGCTTGCGAGACGTGCTCTTTCTGTGATTTGGTCGAACTTTTACTTGAACCAGTTCATATGAACCTTTTCTATGAAACGTGTCGTCTGCAAACCGGTACAAGTAAATATTATGTGTCAAATTTCAATGAAATATGTCTGGTGTATGCAAAATAGAATAGGGGGTTATCAAACATCATTCAACAGAGGGCAGCAATGTACTATCAGTCCTTTTTGGCGCCAAAATCATAAACGGATATCGTCTGTAATCATCAATGACGTACATTTTGGCGGGAAAATTACGTTTATATTGATAACGCCAGCAAAAACAGTAAAATGACGTCATAAGACTGATAAAGCAGTGCTGCCAGCTGGTGATTGCATATATTTCTGTTAACCCCTCATTGATTGACCTCAACTTTATTCATGCTGTTGGCTTGATTGATCAGTGTTGATGTTGTGGTCTCTAAATAACCACGGTTCGTGTTTCACAAAAATGTGAGTTAGTTACTCGGTTATTCACTAGGGGCGCCACTATCCATTGGAAAGATGTCAAAAAGTTGACGTTTCTTGCTGAAAGTCTTGCGCAGATTTCGGAACCAATACGATGCCTAATCACCAGAATATCTTTTTCGATGCATTTGAAATTCCCTATGCTTTCTACACCCCAGTTAACTTATGCAATAAAGTTTATAGTAAGTGGTAAATTCTATTCATGCGTGGACACACACTGACAGCCCCTTCCGTTGCACCCCCGCCCCCACCCCCTTCTCCGCAACCCAGTCGGACGCACTATGAAGCGGATTTACTGACAAAAATACAGGTCGTGTTCGTGTGATGTGTCCGTTCGTACGCTGTTTTACTTTGAAATCGCATCGTGTTGGTTCATGGTTACGTGCTTCATTTTAACATAGGTTCGTGGGCGATGTCCTCTTTTCGTGAGTCACTTTGACACTAATTCGTAGGATATGTCATATCTTCATAGATCTAGTTGTCGTGAGATACATATAGGCCTAAATATGCCATCTTTTCATTCTTTAAGTCACAATCTCGTAAGTCATTAAGACACTGATCACTGTTTCGTAAGCAATACCAATCTCCCGTGGTGCATGTCACTTCGTAACACTCTCTGTTCGTAAGCGATCTTATCTCGTGGGCTTTGATTTGAACGAAAATGGAACGTTCTTTGGGTCATAATTCCCATCCCGTTTGCATTCACTGCTCTTAGATCCGTTATGTGCTGAGCTCTGCTCTATTGTGCAATATGGCTGGTCATTCATGCTTTATTAAATTGCGCTGCCTGATTTCTGAATAGTTCATAATTTGCCATTGTTAAAACACGTAGAACATTTCCAAATCAAGCCCCATTAAACTGGTAGGCCTACGTGATTTGAAAATTTTCAATTCGTACAGCATCGCCCCCATTTGCAAATGGGGGGGGGGGGGGGGGTGGAGTGGGTCATGCTACGTAACATAATTTGTTTGTCTGAAAAATACAATTAATCCCAAACTCGTACATGTATAAATCCAATCCATGTGCTGTAGAATTATCTAATATTTGATAATACCGGTATTTGAATGGTACCTGTACTCTAGTTTTTGTCTGTTTTTTTTTTTTTTTTCTTCCGCCGTTTGGTTTCCGGATCACAACTCTTGAACGCCTTGATCTATCTTTCCGAAATTTTCACAGCTCATCCGAAATACTTTGCTCCTAACCCCTATTGTTTTTCGTCGAGATCCAAAATCCAAGATGGCCGCCAGCGGCCATTTTGGAAAAAAAAATCGGGCGATTCCTGTCAATGTCATAATTTGATTCAGGCAATTTCCAGGTAAAAAAAAATTTTTAGGTGTATTTTTTTTTTTTTTTTGGACAGAATTTTTCCCTCGCCTGCACCCATGCACATGTAATACTGTAACTAAGCCATGCTACTGTATTCACTGACTGCAGCCTGCATGTCCAGCATGAGGCTGGGCTCTGCCCTCTCAGCCAGTGCAGTATATGAGAGGGCATAAGACACCATTACGAGTTACATTCACTCCCCATGTTAAACCTACCTTACGATGAACGATTTACAGCATTCCCTGCGATACTTGGGGCTTAGCGATAAAATCCCACAAATGCCCCACCAATGTGCCTAACAAAAAATGTACATTTCATTATGGATCGACAGATTCAGTTTTTGGCTACAGTTTGTTGAAAATTACCTAATATATCGGTCAACCACCACCTCGTGTGCCAGTTCTCACAGGACGTTTTTCCAAGTGCAGTACGTATATATCACTTATATTTCACTTTCACATCGTCCATTCACACATATACTATACATTACTCACTGATATTGGCGAAGCGTATCCTCACCGTGACCATGCGGAAGCCACGTGTTTTTATACTATACATTACTCACTGATATTGGCGAAGCGTATCCTCACCGTGACCATGCGGAAGCCACGTGTTTTTGTTTATTTACAAAATCGTGTTACCGGATGTGACCCATTTACGCATGTGTGGTCTGAGAGCCCTGCTCAGTAATGCCTTACAAGATCAGCCAGTCTGTCCAGCACAGCAATATAGGCTCCGCCCCTCTCAGCCAGCCCTGCTCAGTCATGCCTTACAAGATCAGCCTGCATGTCCAGCATGAGGCTGGGCTCTGCCCTCTCAGGGCAGTGTACAGTAATTGGCTCAGCCAATCAGCGAGCGTTCACCTCACTTAGGCAATTTAAAGGGAAACTGTTGTTAAGCATCGCCTCATATATTTTTTTAGGCCAGACTTCTGGACGAGTGTATATTCACCTGAAAGAACGCAGTGCTGGCAAATAATGACCCGGTTTTCAAGGCAGTATCTTGTTGGCGTTCTTCTCAGGAGCTGGGGAATCAAAGGGGTTTTGCATGGGCATCAGTACCCACAATTTTGGGTATTTTCACCCCTGGTCCATTCAAGGCAGAATAGCGAAAAAGTAAGATAATTTAACATTGAGTTGAATGGCCAGTATAATTAATATACTGTAGCCCTCAGCCAGTGCAGTATATGAGAGCCCTGCTCAGTAATGCCTTACAAGATCAGCCAGTCTGTCCAGCACAGCAATATAGGCTCCGCCCCTCTCAGCCAGCCCTGCTCAGTCATGCCTGACAAGTGATACAGCAAAACTAGCATGTCCAACATGACCCTAGGCTTATATCCATGCATAATCCTTCACTCCCCCCTCCAAAGCCTGGTTTACTAGTGTGTGTACATGGTAAAAGAATGACGATGTCTTCTAAACGCTGGTATACTGGTACAAGCATTGTGAGGCTTATTGAGGCATACACGAAATGAGCAGTATTGTTGAGTTCATGCACCTTGCAATGCTTGTACCAGCATACCAGTGTACCAGCGTTTAGAAGACATCGAAAGAATGAAGTTTCATCCCACAGAATACAATAGTTGGTTAATAAGCCAACACACATGACACAACATGCTTGGGGAATGATTTGCCCTGTCTGCATTTATATTGTACAAACATGTATTGTTTGAATGTTTTGTTATTCAACTCTATTTCACATGCAATGACCAAATCATCATTGTTTTAGTTAGCTGGGAAATGTTTGGCTTTGGTTATAATATGAATGCGAAAATTCCGCTGTATTGTACAAGTTTTGACCAATATCACAAAATTGGTCAAGATGACACAGCATTCTTTTAGTCACGTATGATTTTATATTTGACAGGAACACCTGAAAAATATCACGAACATCCTGATTAAATATACCAGAAATACATAACGAGAGTTATGTATTTCTGATATACTAGTACGCTGAATAATATTGGCTAGGTAATTGTCCATTCATTTGGGGTGGCAAATGTCTGGTGGGCCAAGTTGTCAAGATGATAGAAAGCAGTTCTGGTAAGAAACTGTCTGATGAGCTCTCACTCTTACCCACATACAATGGCCTATGTATCCTTTTTTCTCAGTCCAGTATGACCATTTGAAACGATAAGAACAAATTGGGGGATGCCACAAAGCCTATAGGCTTTTATGTCTAGTTTTTAACTCGTTTACACGGTTTTTCGTTGATATTTTTGTGATGCTAAATGGTATCCTTCTATAATTTGGTATACTTCACCTGGGAGTCAAACGGCAATTTTATGCGAAATTTCAGACTTCTATCGCGAAAATTGAAAAAGTTGACAATCTACCCCAATGTTAAATTTAGCTGTGTAATTTTTTTTCTGGGTCCTCATAAAATCTTGTACTTGGGCTCGTCTTTGTAGGGCTAAAAACGTTAGAAATCAACATGTTTGTGTCGAATACACCCCACTCTGTCTTCTGGTCCAAAATTACAATAACATTTGAATTCTGATGGATGTAAACACGATTAAATCCTGGAATATGCTCAAATTCTCGAGATCCCGTTTTGGCCTGAAATTTGTCATTGGGGTAGATTGCCAACTTCTTAAATTTTTTATATAAAAGTCTGAAATTTGGCATAAAATTGCCGTTTTATTCATAGGTGAAGTATGTCAAATTATAGAAAGATGACATTTAACATCGCAAAAATATCGCCAAAAACTTGTGTAAACAAGTTAAAAAAAAATCATTTTATAGTGCTTTTTTCATGATTATATTATACCATTCATAAAGCCGATAAGCGTGAAAGACCAGACATATATTGCACAATGGAGCAGAGCTCAGCACATAGCGAGAAATCTAAGAGCAATGAATGCAAATGGAATAGGAATTATGACCCAAAAAACATTCCATAATAAATCAAAGCCCACGAGATAAGATCGCTTACGAAGTGACATGCACCACGACATGCAGTGTCAAAGTAACTCACGAAAATATGACATCGCCCACGAACCTATGTTAAAATGAAGCACATAACCATGAACCAACACGATGCGACTTCAAAGTAAAACAGCGTACGAAATGTCACATCACATGACAACATGACCCAACACAATACGGCTTTTCAAAAATAAGCACGATGCGACATCAAAGTAAAACAGCATACGAACTGACACAGCTCACGAAACCAGAATAAAACGATACGACCTGTATTTTTGTCACTGAATCCGCTTCATAGACGCACACATAACATCAAACGAAACTTAGCATTATTTTTACATTCCCACACTTGATATTGTACCCAGAATCATTATTATCCATTAAATTAAGTTAAGATACTCAAAATAAAATCTTGTTGTTTGAAAGAACATCGCCCAATGCCAGAAACTGATGTGAGGGATCAAACTGTGCGTATCTTCATTTCCTCCATGCACAATTGTATCTGTTTTCTGCCTCGATCTTGTGGAGTATCTGCATCCAAACAAGGAAGGCATGGCTGCATTTAGTACTATGCAGTGTGGACATCTATCCGATCAGTCCACGCATAGTAATTTAGTGCTATGAAGGATAAGCATCCATTTTATGATTTAGCACATGAGTATACATTTGTGTGTGGAAATGTTTTAAGGTCAGGTCAGAGGAATTGGATCAGGGACAAGTGGTATGAAACATAGCCAATTCATGCTGTCACGCTACTATAATTGTCGAGTCACTGTCACCAACACATTACTCGATTTCGCCTCTACAATACTAAAAACTTTGTCTACTTCGAGTTCACCGCGTCACACATGTTTGAACATGGTGCGTACGAACCTTTTGTTTATACCACTTGACCTGACCTAGAAACATTTCCGAACTGGCTTATTAGATTTTTTTCAAAACGATAAAAACGCTGAATAAATGGATGCTAATACTTATACTTTCTGGGTTTACAGTACATACAAGTCAGTGACAGCTGAAGAGTGAACATGTATCTGAGCTATGACCCACACACTATATAATATGTAGATACATTAAATCACTCTGCTTTACCTGTCTACCCTTGAGGGCAATTTACATCCTGAAATGCCAATTTGTTATGATCGAAAGGTGTGGATAAACCACACCATCAGTTTATAGTAATGATAAACACATCATCGTCATTGATTCTACTAGTCTAGTACCTCCAGTACCTGATCTATACTTTAATGTTGTACTTGCAGGCAATGTGAACTTTGTTCAGAGATTGTCTTTGGAACGGAAACTGAAAGTCCACAATGGCTGTGTAAGTTCATACGCCATGCAAGGAAAATTAAAGAAATGTAACCTGAACAAATATTTGATAATAAACAGTTCACTTGATACTCATGTTTGCTTTATCAATACATGTGTGTTTTCTCTCGCCAGGTGAATACAATTTGTTGGAATGACAGCGGACAATATCTGTTGTCTGGTTCTGATGACCAGAAACTCGTGATCGCCGACCCTTTCAAGGGCAAGGTCAGGTGTTGAATATCTACTCACACCCATATATATTATATTCAATTTAAAGTTCATAATCATTCTACAAGAAATATGATGTTCACAGCCTAAGTTTGAAATCTCATAGATCTAATATATTGTCCATGTGATTTAGTTTTGCTTACAGTAAGATTAGCAATGGTTATTCCACCGAATGTTAATCACTCATAGATGTATATTGTTTCGAAATATTTTGCAAGGTTTCGTACTATTTATATCATCAAAAACTGTTATTTTACTATCAGGTACTTGTGTAACCCAACAGGTGAAGGTTTCTGTACAGTCAGGACACCGAGCTAACATCTTCAGTGCCAAGTTTATGCCTAACACAAGAGATCGACAGGTCAGTAGTATAGTGGACTTGAATCACTTGATACTGTAAAATTTGTAATACTATATAAACTGAGTTTATATCGCTGTATAGCGCTACTTCTTACTGCAATAAATATTATTGTTCTTACTGTTCTGAGCTGAAATTTTATATATGCATGGTAAGATTTCGAATAAAGAGATATAATACAATATTTGTCAATGACGATACCTGGTATTTGTAATGGCCCAAATAAGTATGCTTAATTTACTAACATGCTGACATAAATTTGTTGACAAAAAAGGTGGTATCCTGTTCGGGAGATGGACTTATTTACTACACCAATCTTGACAGAACAGAAATTCTCAATGGGTTTGATTGTCACTCGGGCACAACCTACGAGGTAAATAATGTCAACTTGAATGAAGATCAACTTCGTACAACTTCAAAAAAAGAAATACACTATTGTAATTGTATTTGGCTGATGTCTCTATAATGATCGAGAAAAATAAGTTGCAATAACAATTTTTTTCCACCTTGCCGGTGTCTAAAAATTTTGTAAAAAGTATACAACCCGTTGTATTTGGAGGTCCTATCAAAGAAAAATAAATGCAAGAAAAACAAATCCGTGTATTTTGTGACGAATGACATTTTTAGCTGTTGAGTGAATTGTATGTATATGTCTCTGTACCATTAGGTGCTGACCGTACCACAGGATCCTCACAGTTTCCTCTCGTGCGGAGAAGATGGCACGGTACGCTGGTACGACCTTCGGATCAAAGACAAGTGTACCAAGGAAGACTGCAAAGAGGTCCGTAGTACGATTGTTTCTTATGGTTGCAAAATTCCAAGTGTGAACACTGATATCTTTCCATATATCTGTTGCTCAGAATTTATGATACTTTTTATCTGGTTTTCATTGAACATGTGTATTGTCACTGTTCAGTTAAAAACTTTCGGGGAAAAAAGTGAAATCATAATGAACATCTTGATGTTAACCATTCTGTGAAAAATCTCATTCCCAATATCACATCTTATAGTTTATCATGTGTAGTAGAAATGTCAGTTCTTTTTTGTACTTTCTCACTGAGCAGGATGTGTTGATCAACTGCCGTAGAGCTGTCACTGCGATCGCCACGAACCCGCTGACCCCGTACCATCTCGCGGTCGGGTGTTCTGACAGTACGGTGCGCATCTTTGACAGGCGCATGCTCGGAACCAAGGCCACAGGCAAGTTATCAAAATGACTAGACTAGTTAGTGTTGTTGTAGCCTGAGTCTCAAGGATGAATGGTTGCGGGCAAGACAATTTTACTTTGCTTGCAATGGTACATTTAACGTTTAACTCAATGAATAAATATCCTTGGAAGCCCCAGTGAAATGACCAATTTTCCTTCAAAATGATTTATCTCTTCATTCGATTTCACAATTCACTATTGGTAGGTGATATTATTCATGTACTGTTAAATTTTGTTCTGAGAAGATGCTACATTTTCTCACTGAAAGGTAACTACACAAGCAGAGGCATTATGGGAATGATCAGCCGCTTTTCGGCCCCTGGTCTAGAGAACAGACACCATCGAATAACTTGTCTGAACTTTAGCCAAGATGGGGAGGAAATACTCGCGAGCTACTCATCAGAACAGCTCTACCTCTTCAATTTGAAGGTAAGATTTCCAGAACTCTGGCTCCAACCTGTGGTCCATTTAGTCCATGTCTTGTGCATAGTTAGCGTTTACTCTGTGTAGCACGTCTCACTGATATGTTCTGATTTGATCTCTCATTTGTATCTTTGTCTTTGATAGGAGAATGGTCATGGAGGAAAAGAGTTCTCAACTTCAGCTGATCCCAACGTATGCTTTCTCCAAAAAGTTCCATGAGGATTTTAGAGATGCATGCTTCGCTTCATACAATTGTACAATTATTCAGTGACTTGTGAAATCAAATTCCTCAAACTCTGTTGACTATCGTAGGATTTAGGTGCAAGACCTAAGTCATCAGCCAGGCAGCCGCCCATAAAGAGGTTACGACTGCGAGGTGATTGGTCGGATACTGGTCCCAGCGCGCGGCCAGAGAGGGAGCGTGGAGACGATAGCAGTGGGTATCTTGTCGTGTTTAACATGCTGAAAATTGGTGTAAACTTGTGTTGTTGGTAATTTGTGAATATGTGATTAATAGATGATGAAACAATTTAATAATCTCACAGCCTCATAGAGTCTGTTGTTGCTGCAGTTAGTTGCTGAGCTGGCAATTTCTAGTATTTCTTCACTTTGCTGCGTGGAAGTCAGTGTTTATACACCCATTTCCACGAAATTCCAGATAACCAGGCTGCGGCTACGATAATGCAGAGAATGTCGGACATGTTGACTCGCTGGCTGGAAGGAGCTGCACGCCAAACTGACAGCGAATCAGAACAGCCCACTGATGATCCATCGGCCAATCAGGGGCAAGGATCTGAGGAGGCGGGGCACGTTGAGACAGGAAGCGAGGGGGAGCAAGGTCAAGGTCATGGAGAGGGCGTTACTGGAGTGATTCGGGCAGAGGACCGCAGAATCTCCAGTGAAACTAGTGATATTATTTTGGGAGGACCGTTGCCATGCATTGGTATTTCTAACAGTCGAGCGAATGAGAAACAGGCAAATGGCCAAGATAAACTGTCAAAAATTGCAGCTAAAAAGGATGGAGATACAGTCGAAACATCTGGAATATCGAGTGAAAATTCAAGTGCTTTAGCAGAATGTGATATTGACAGTAGTGAAGGACAACACGTCAAAAATGATAGCAATAGACTCATCGAAGAATCTCACACTGATAATGTTGCTGATGAATGTACATGTAATGGTACCAGTTCGGTAGAACATTGTAGTATATGTAAATCTAGTCAGGCCGAATCGTCTAGTTCTATGACGAGGCAAGTGGGAGAAGGCAAATCTTCAAATCAAACTCATGATGAACCTGTAAAACCTGAATCACCTTTGAAAAAAGAAATGCATGTTGGAACTGAAGGTCAACAGTCACTCACTACCACTGAAGAGAGTCGAACACTGCCAGAAACACCAAGTTCACAGGATGTGACCCTCCCGGTTCTAGAGGAGATATCGTCCGTGGACCACGCCGTGTCGCAGGCTCTCAGTGGATCAACGGTCGAGCCTCTTGTCAGTTTGAGCTATACTCCACAAGGGACATGTGCCAGTACAATAAGGGTCAGGTGCGGGCTGCACACAGGCATCCAGGACGTTGGTCTCAGCAGAGGGGGAAACGAGACTGATTCTGTGTCTTTGCCCGCGTCTCGACAGGATGAGCAAAGTCCGACTCTTGCACCTGTAGAAAGTGCCAGCAGCGGGGCCACAAGTGATTCTTCGGGAGATGTGAATTCTGGAAATCTTAAAATTCCGGTTGTAGTTCTCGATGAAGCCGAAAAAGAGGCAGAACATGTGGAGGAAACCACTGAAACTGTCGATTCAGAAATGGAGGAAGGCTCGGAGGCAATGTCGGAAAAGGTCGACACAGCATCAATGGTGTCCGTGGCCAGTGCTGAGAGCTTAGACGATAAAGACCCTGATGTGGAAATCGCTACAGCTGAAGGGGCTACAAATGGTACAGAAATACCGGCCAGTGAAGGTAATTGCATAGGCATCGAAGAAAAACTTTACAATTCAGGATTGGTTATCTCCTGTTTAGTGTTCACTTGCAAAAAAAACTTGTAATCTCAGTGGAACTAGATTAGAATTTGTCCATCTGCTTTTCATAATCTTATATTTTGAGTCATATCACAGTTATAATATGCAATCTTTGCAATTTCAAAATTATGAACAACTAAAACCTCCAACAGATGCCCCTACCTGCCTCGAGGACACGAACCCGAGCACCTCTGGACTGAGTGGACCGCGACCTAGTGAGGACAGGACAGCGGGAGGACAGCGAGAGACACCGGAGGACTCCGAGGAGGAGGACAGTGACACCGAGAGGATGAGAGCCGTGCGGAGAAGTCGTCGTGGACGATGGGGGCCGGGGTATGTGGTGTTCCAAAACTTGTTGATGGTCAAATTCCACTATCAAACTTATATCAAATTTAGTGATCTATGCCAGTAGATTATCGAAGGATCGTTTCATCTTGAAAAGTTTGACAAAGAATATCATTCATGGAAACTGATACAAAACTGTTGCTTATGCACAATCTCTATACGGACAAAAGTTTATTCCAATCAATCTATATAACCAGTATATTACAGCAAACTGACTTGGTTTGTACTCATTGGAAGAAACCATAGCTTTTCCTGATCATAGACACTAAATTTGATGAATTTTCCCATCCAGAACATCCCCAGCGGCGGGACTGCGTGAGGATGACGCGACGAAGCGTAACGCCGCTGCCAGGAAGCTCCAGGAACTTTACCGCAAGCGACAGGAGGAGAGGGAACAGGAAGAACTCGAACAGATGCAGCTTCCGCAACCCCGCGTCAAACAGCAGTACAGCGGACATCGCAACTCTAGAACCATGGTAACCTTAACTATTGTAATACTTCGAAATATACAAGTATTTGAGATTTGTAGTTTAGGATTATATTTTATGCAATGAATATTTCAGATGTTGATATTGTTTGATAGATATGTAATCATGAATAAAATGTGTAATCCTAACAGCAGTTAAATTTTGCACCTCCAAAACACATGTATCTAATTTTGTTTGGTAATCTATTCTGTGGTTGTTACTGCTGCCTCCTTTGTGTTCAGATAAAGGAAGCGTGTTTCTGGGGTCGAGATTTTGTGATGAGTGGTTCCGACTGTGGGCACGTTTTCATCTGGAATCGGTACACGGCTGAGCTGGTGATGTTATTGGAAGGCGACCGACACGTCGTCAACTGTGTACAGCCCCACCCCTACGACCCAGGTAACCATGGCAACTGAACGTAGCGGAAAGCACTTCACAGCCATTTAAATCATATGAAGCATTAGCAATGTGGTATATTTTTTCTCCATGCAAAAATGTATATACTATATAATATATTTAAATTAGTTTCGTATTTTGATTCCAGTTCTTGCTACGAGTGGTATTGACTATGATATTAAGCTCTGGTCTCCATGTGCAGCTGAACCTTGTTTTGATGAGGCCAAAGCAAATGAGGTATTTGTTAAAGAGTATCATTTCCCTATTGAATTTCCCTAACAATTCCCAATGCTTACCAACTTGCACACGTATCATGAATGTCCTATCCCACAAATCATACATAAGAAGATATAAAATAGTGCATCTTTCAAAAATTGTTGTTTATTTGCACCACCCAGATTCTGAAGAGAAACAAAGTGATGCTTGAGGAAACAAAGGACACGATCACTGTTCCTGCGTCCTTCATGCTACGTATGCTGGCATCACTCAACCACTTTCACAGCGGTACGCATCTTCAGAAAAAGTTGATGAATTTGTTTTGATTTAAACTATGAAACCTGTACTATTCAAAAGGCAAAGGGTGTTGGAGTGAAAAATAACCCATTTCACAGTGTTGAATTGTTAATCAAAGTTCAAATTATTATTAGTTTGCCATCGATATCCAAATGGGCCTCAGTGGTCTTAACAGACATCGGCACAATTACCACTTTATCGACGATCCTCGCTGTATGACTTGCGGTCACTGCGATGAAGACATCAATCATTACTTCTTGGTGTGTCCCACCTTTGACGAACAAAGACATATATTATTCAATTCCGTGTCGCCAATCATACAAGACTTCAATGACCTTGACTCTACTCAACTCCTTGATATTTTAACCACTGGTTCGCATTTACTCGACTTTCCATCCAATAGCAAAATTTTCGATGCTGTTTTCCTATATATACTCAATTCCAAGAGATTCCTATCATAGTGCCTAATACAGTAGATCCTGTGTTAAAGACCACCTGGTTTGAGAGACCACCCTGTGTTTTAAGACCGCTACACTTGGTCCCAAGTGGCCTTTTATCATGTCAATGAACCTGTCATGAGAGACCACCTGTCATTTAAGACCACCTTTTTGGGGTCCCTTGGGTGGTCTTAAAACACAGGATCCACTGTATATGATTGTAGGAAAAAATTGACTATGCTCTGCCAAACATTTGACCTGTTTTTTAATGTATTTTTCATGTATATAAGATTGTTTGTTTGCTATCCATGCACAATTATTGTAATGATAAATGTGGAAATTACCTTGTGCCATTTTAATGGCGTGTAAGATCCACTTGAAATAAATATTTTATAAAAAAAAAAAAAAAATATCCAAATTTCTGGTCTTGCCAAATTCGGGCAAGTTTAATTTGTTCCATTTGTTTACAGCGAGACGAGCCAGAGGCCCTGACGGGGAGTCATCGCCATCTAGTGAGGAAGACGATGATTAATAAAGAAAAACAAAACATGATATTCATTCTAACACTGTGTGCTTTACACATATTTACAAATGTATGTTTCCTCTGACCCGAGCGCATTTTTCTAACGAGTTTGCTAATATAGTTTTGATGTACGTGTATAAGTATTTTCTGTCGAAATGTAAAATGGGCATATTTATCAACAATGACCTTGTTGAAAATGAAGAGGAAATGTGTGAATTTAGTAAGTTATTTGAAGTATCTAAATACCAGTGGTGGTATTGTGCCTGCAATAAAAAAAAGTTTTTTGAGAGCTTATCCAGTGTTTGTGTTGGTTCCTTACATTTAGCTACAACTACTCTACAATTATATATATATACTTCTCAAAAACTAGATATTCTTCTAAAAAAGCTATATCTGCAACTATATCTATATTTGAACAGTACTGTAAAAAGACTAGTTTTGGCGGCTATTAAATTTGGCGGTTGTGAGCCCTACGTTATTTGGTGGAGATTTAATTTGGCGGTTTCAAAACCACATATATTTATGTCCACACTTTGACCTCTATAATAAACACTTTGGGTAATCTTACTTGGCTTTCAAATAAGAGGGAAAATCGTGCCATTAAAGTTTTTAATGGCAAACTCTCTTAAACTGGTCGTTCTATGCCCCTCAGTCAACAGTCATTCATAAAAGTTTCTTGACGAAACTTGACTGTGTCAGTGGTCACTGAGAAATCTTTCTTGACGAAGCTGTTCCACCGGAACCGCCATTACCTTTGTCCCTGGTTTTGGCGCCAGTTCAAAGGATCTTGCTAGGCTTTCAAATTTGGAGTTTTCACTCTTTCTCTTGGAATACGAACGTTTTTCAACGGATTTTTCACAGTCTAGTGTACTTCGTACAGCTACTGTAGTTTTAGAGTAGTTTAGTTTAGTTTCGGTTGAGGAACTGGTAATTTCCTCGAGTGTTACTTAGTTTCCTCAATTATCGCCCGCCCCCATTCTTTCATGTTGGAATTTTCCAGATGAAGTGCGCAGGTTGTAAGCAGTTTTTGCCGAAATGGGAGCTGCACGTTTCCTGCTGGATGTGCAGATCTTTGTGTCGGCCAACGGCGACTTGTGGTCTGTGTGGTCTGTGTCTGAGTTGGTCGGTCGACGAGTGGTCGGACTACTTGCGTGGTCTTAGAGCCGTTCAACAAGAAAGGATGAGTAAACCTCTCCCGCCCTTTCCAAGTCCCTCGGCTAGTTCTAGCGCTAGGTCTAGACATAAACAGGCCATACAGAAGCGTGAGGAGCGGGATTTATCTTTACTGCATTTGATATCTGCTGTGAGTAATGATTTATGCTCTTCTTTCAACCTTCCTCGGTTCCCGGGACCCGGCTTGCCGGATCCCGGGAACCAGTACTACCGCGGTAGTACCGTGAGTTCTTCAATTCATACTTCGTGTATGACATTGGTTAACTCTAACCCTGTCCCGCCTGAGGGTAGCCGGGCAAGGGGCCGAAACATGCCCATAGACCCCGGTTACCTGGCATTGAGCTCCGTTCGAATGCGGCCTTCGGTGTCCTCTACCCGTAGGATCAATTCCGTCAACGTCTCAATTTGTGGACTTCAGGCATCTGGCGCCTCGAGATACCCGTATCCCGGGGGCCGGTTTTCTGCCTTGGGTTTGCCACGTTCCTCTGGGGTGGCGGCGGCTACGGCTATCTCCACTCTGGCTGGTTCGGTGCTTACGGTTCCCGGGAGCCGTGCCTCGGTTCCCGGGAACCAGTTTCGGCCTTTATCCTCATCTCTGTTCCATGTTTCAGGGTGTGGATCCCCTAGGCCGTTATCCCAGCGGAGCTCGATGGCGGGTACGGGTTTTAGGCCCGGCTATCCTCTGTCTCCCAGGGTTATAGTTAACCAATGGCATTCGCGTCTACAAACTCGCGTTACTACTTCCATCAAATCATCTCGCAAGTCTGTGTCATTTGATTCTAACGTGAGTTTTTACCCGCAGATTGCGGAGGATTTTGAGGGTGCGGAAGTCCCGTCATCTCCCCTCCTTCCAGAGGTTTCCAACCCCCCGGCTTCGTCGGCTCCAATGGAATCCCAGGGGACTGCCTCTACATCTTCAGCGGATGCTACGCATTCTGCGCCTGCTGCTCCTTCGGCTTCTGCCTCTGTTGCGGCTACGTCTGCGTCACCTTCGGCCTCGGTTTCTGCGCTGTCTGTGGCTACGGCACCGTTCCGCACTCCCTTGTCCACGATTCCGGGGGTCTCCTCCCATTTTTTGTCGCGAGGCGAGTTTCAGGCAGAGATGCAAGCCATGAGGTCTGAGTTTTTGAACAGGCTGGATTCTTTCCTGGCGCGCCAGGTTCCGGATGTCCAGCGGCTTCAGGCCCCTCTGGCGGTGTCTCCTTCTGCGGAGTCTTCGGTGGATTTGCCCTACAGCTCTCGGGAAGACGGCATTGTGCCTTTGCCGGGTCCTTCGGGTCTGGTTCGTCCCAAGCGCCTTCGTGAGGATGATCTCGGCTCCCAGGATGAGGAGGAGCCAAATAATCCTTTTGAGCGCCCGTGGGCCGATAAACTAGATTATGTCCGTAGGCTTACTGGGGAGGAGTGGCCGGATCTGGCGTCAACATCCCCACCTCCAGCCAAGCGGGCGCGCTCTTTCACGGAGCGGGATCTCCAGCAGCCCAAGGTCCCTCGTGACGCTTTGCGCTTTCCGGTAGCACCGGGTGTTCGGAACATGTTGGCAGCTACGGTGGAGGAAACGGCGAAACGTGGCCGTCCTCAGCTTGGACTCTTGCCGGCTAAGCCTAAGATCCAGGATTTTTACTCTTCGTCAGTCCTGGATGCAGAGCCTTCCAAGCTACAGGAACAGGAGATCTTCTCTGTGCCTAAGACTGTTTCTCTCCCGTGGAATCAGTTGTCGGATTTCCAGGCTGCTTTACGTTTGGGCGTGGCCGTGGATTCATCGATGGATTGGATGGTCCATGCTCTCACGCTGGCTATGACGTCGTGTTATGAGCAGGTCATGGACAATGAGAACCTCGATCGCTCTGAACTCGCAGATGTGCTCCATGGCTCTGTTGGACTCTTACAGTCGTTGGGAAAGGCTGTGGCGGATAAGGTTTCCCTAGATTGCACGGCCTGGTGGACATCGGAGCTTTGGCGGAGGGATTCCGTGATCCAGTGTCTGGACTTGAAGGTCCCTGACCAGTTACTGGCTAAGCTCCGTGGTCATCCAGTTCTCCCGGAGTCTGGGCCCGCCTCTCCTTTTCTCTTCCCTGTGGATGCTCACCTCGAGGTGGATGCCCTTAAGTCTCGTCAAGAGGAGCGGGACCGGGCCAAGGCCTCGACTGACGCTTCCCTTATGCAGTCTAAGGCTATGGAGAGATGGTCCTGCATGCTTTTACAGCAGCAGCAGCGTAAGCGCCCACAGCAGCAGCAGCAGTCAGCTTCCTCTGGTGCTGGGTCCTCAGTGGTAGGGTGCGGTTAAGGCAAGGCCCTGGACCGGCCCTTTCGTGGGGCCCCTGCCGGCGGTCAGCGAGGGGGGCAGCGTGGACGTGGAGGTCGCGGTCGCGGACGTCCAGCTAGCCCAGCAAAGCCAGCAGGGGCTAAGAAGTCAGGTAATACCCTCATCTTCTCTCGTGGGACCCCCACGTCTGGTCGAGTCTCCAAGTTCACTCGCTCCAGTAAATATCTTGGATATAAACGAGCCTGTCGGCGCGCGACTAGGAGGTTTTTGGCCTCGTTGGCGAGCCAGTCCTTGGATCGTCTCCACCTTGCGTCGGGGGTTCGGTCTACGGTTCGAACAGTTTCCTCCGTTGACGCTCACTCCAAGGGTTTTTTCGTTGCCTCACGACCTGGAAAGGCGTCAGGCGCTGATAGACGAGATTTCGGCCATGATTCAAAAGCGAGCGGTAGAACCAGTTTCGGGCAGCTCTCCGGGGTTTTACAGTATCCTGTTTGTGGTTCCGAAGGCTTCGGGCGGTTGAAGGCCGGTGATAGATCTTTCCGCTCTCAACCGTTATCTGCTTATTCCCACCTTCACCATGGAGACGGCGGAGGTGGTAAGGTCGGCTATGCCCTTGGGGGCTTGGGTCGTGACAATCGACCTCAAGGATGCTTATTTTCACGTGCCTATGAGGAGGTCCGTCAGAAAATACCTCAGGTTCTTTTATCAGGGCCAGGTGTGGCAGTTTCGGGCGTTGCCTTTCGGTCTGTCCACCGCCCCTTGGATCTTTACGATGTGCGTTCGGGAGCTACAGGTGTTGGCCCATCGGAACGGCATTGTGATCTACGAGTATCTCGACAATTGGTTGATCAGGCATCAGTGCCCTCAAACTTTGCTTCGTCAGGCCCAGTGGGTTGTGGATTTGTGTCAGTCCATGGGCTTCAAAATCAATCAAAAAAAGTCCGATTTATCTCCTCGTCAAGACTTCGTTTTCTTGGGGTATCGATTTCGAACTACCTCCGGTTATGTTATCCCGACGGAGGAACATCGGTCAAAGTTATCAGAGCAGTCCCGCGGTTTCGTAAGCAGGGTTCCTCAGCCAGCCTCGCGTTGGCAGTCTCTGATCGGTACATTAGCGGCGACCGAGAAGATGGTGCCTCTAGGTCGCTTGCATATGCGGTCCCTCCAGTTGCAGCTTCATGCCAACTGGTCGCAGGCAACGGGGGACATGGCCCAGTTGGTTCACGTGTCGGACCAGGTCGTTCGAGACCTGCGATGGTGGTTGGACCCGGCCAATTTGTTTCGGGGCGCTCCATTCCGTCCGCCTCCTCCCTCCAGGCATCTCTACGGATGCCAGTATGGAGGGATGGGGAGCTCACTGGGACGATCAAGAGATTTCGGGTCGGTGGTCTCGGTCACAACAGGACGACCATATCAATGTGCTGGAGATGACGGCCGTGTTTCTCGGGCTTCAGCATTGGGAGCACCAGTTCTCAGACCAGGTGGTTTTGCTCGCCACGGACAATTCAACGGTCGTGGCTTATGTCAACAAGCAGGGCGGGACCAAGTCCATGTCCCTGTGTTTGTTGACGGTGGAGATGCTGACCTGGTGCTTCCACCACCGGATCACGCTCAGGGCCTGGCACATTCCCGGTTATATGAATGTGTGGGCCGATCGTTTGTCTCGTCGGGGCCAGATTCAGGCCACGGAGTGGTCGTTGTCTCCGGTAGTCTTCCGGGCGATCTGTCACCTGTGGGACAGACCTGCAGTGGATCTGTTCGCCACGAGGTGGAATACCAAGCTTCCGACGTTTGTGTCCCCGATCCCAGACGATCAAGCATGGGCGGTCGACGCGATGTCCCTGGATTGGGACGGGATGGTTCTTTATGCTTTTCCTCCTGCCATTCTCTTGGACAAGGTTCTAGCCAAGTTCAAGGCTCATCGCAGCAGGATGATTCTCATTGCCCCACAACTTCCACAGAAGTCGTGGTTCCCGGACCTTCTGGAGTTGTTGGTGGACAGCCCAGTTCCACTGCCAGATCGGTCGGATCTGTTAAAACAGCTGCGGTCAGATCACTTCCATCAAGCCCCGGGCACGCTCAAGCTACACGCGTGGCTCTTGTCGAGCGATGTTACCGAAAGAAGGGCTTTTCAAGAGAGGTGTCAGCTAGGATCGCCCGAACTAATCGACGATCTTCTTTGGCAGTCTACCAATCCAAGTGGACGAGATTTTGTGCTTGGTGCCGTGGCCGGAAGGTTAGTCCTTTCAAGGTCACTGCTCCTGTGATTTCCGAGTTTCTCCTTGAGAAGTTCAAGGAGGGGAAAGCCCCCTCTACGCTCGCAGGCTATAGGACTGCGATTGCAAAAACTATCAAACCCAAAACGGGGGTTGATTTCGGTCAGGATGCAAGTTTGTCCGCTGTGTTGAATAGTTTTGTGGTGGAGAGACCCAATTTGAGGAATCCCGTCCCGACCTGGGATCTATCGCTCGTTCTAAATTGTCTTCTCTCTGATCCGTTTGAACCCTTGGAGAGAGCGTCGCTTAAGTTTCTTACGTTCAAGACCGTGTTCCTCCTGGCCTTAGCTTCGGGGAAGAGGAGAAGTGAGCTTCATGCTCTTGACTTTTCCAAAGTTCTTTGGAAGGAAGATGGCTCCGCGGTTACTCTCGGGGTTATCCCGTCGTTTCTGGCTAAGACTCAGCTAGCTCATACCCCGTCTATGTCCTTTTCTATCCCGTCCCTTACCTCTTCGTTGGGGCCGGGCCTGGAGGAAGATGCCAAACTGTGTCCCGTTAGAGCCTTGCGCATCTACGTTGATCGCACAAGGGAGCTCCATGTCGGGAAACGTTTGCTTTTCGTTGCCTTTAAGAAGAATTTTTCTAAAGATATCAGACCGGCAACGATTTCGTCCTGGGTTAAGAAATGCGTCTTGTTCTGCTATGAAAAATCCAAAACTAAGACTTCGGGCTCCTTCCGCGTGAAGGCTCATGATGTGCGAGCGCTCGCGTCGTCTTTCGCGTTCATGAATAATGTTGCATTGTCCGATGTCATGCAGGCCTGCACTTGGGCCTCTAACAATACGTTTGTTTCCTTCTACTGCAGGGAACTGACCTGGCAGGACGACTCCGGCTACCGCCTTGGACCCGTGGTGGCCGCGCAGCATAAGGTCCATCTGTAAATGATGTACATAAGGGACTGCACGTGTATATACGCACATCTCTCGTGGACTGGTCGTCTCGGAGATTCTGGTTGTCCCTCTTATTTGGGTGAAAGAAATTTTGAGTTGTCCCGCCGACAGCAAGACAACTGCGGGGGAATCACCTCTACGACTTCACTCTGTTACCCAGGTACTATTCTTTCTTGTTCATGTTCGTTACTCGCCCATATTATTAAACTAATTGTTAATTACTCGTCGGGGGTATTAAACCCTCAACGAATTACTACAGGGCGAAATTAAACTCAATTTAATAGTAACTTCATGCTCAACTGAATTTGTGCGTTCTATGCCTCAATGATGTTCATTGACGTGGGAGAGGGGTTAGCCCACCTCCTGTGGTTATTCTGATATAACCCAAAGTGTTTATTATAGAGGTCAAAGTGTGGACATAAATAGGAAGTTTTAAGTTATTAAAACCAGTATTTATTACACACTTACCTCTATAATAAACACGGTCATGTTCCCTCCCGCCTCCCCAGCCTAACCTTTTGGGGGACAAAGTAATGGCGGTTCCGGTGGAACAGCTTCGTCAAGAAAGATTTCTCAGTGACCACTGACACAGTCAAGTTTCGTCAAGAAACTTTTATGAATGACTGTTGACTGAGGGGCATAGAACGACCAGTTTAAGAGAGTTTGCCATTAATGGCACGATTTTCCCTCTTATTTGAAAGCCAAGTAAGATTACCCAAAGTGTTTATTATAGAGGTAAGTGTGTAATAAATACTGGTTTTAATAACTTAAAACTTCCTATTTCTCAACATATATCTAGGCAATTTGGCGGACGACTTAATATGGCGGTTTTTCCCATACCGCCAAATCCGCCAAATAAATTGTCCGCCAAAATTAGTCGTTTTACAGTATGTACCATAATTATTTGGTCATCAAATTGTGAGAAAAAATGTCCTGCAAACCAGGTTGATCAGAAAAAAATAAGCCCCCGAATCATTACATTAGTTAGACTTCCATTACTGAAAAAAATCATGAGAATGCCCACACAAAATTACAAAACAATTTGTGACAAATTTATCGGTGGTTTGATCAAAATGGTATCCTTTGGCCTCCAAATTCTTGTGTGTCCACCTGGCGAATAAAATCGTAACTGTCATTGCGCAATGGATGATTTGGACTCTGCTTTCGAAGGAATAGTATTTGCTGAAAATCAGTATGTTTCATTATGAAACTTGTACATAGAATTCATATTAGCAGTATATATCATTTTCCTACTTATAAATCATCATTTGAAGGGTGGTAATATTATGGGGAACATGGGCGATATTGGAGGTATAGATATATTTTTGTAATATTCATTGGGTAGGCCAGAAAGTATCCCAATAGTATGCTAGGCCAGAAAATAATGGATTTAGCATGTTGTACTGAGCTTCCTTCACATATGAAATATGTATATATTAGTTCAGTACAAACAAATCGTACGGAGGATATAACATCAAAAACACTAAAATCTGCAAGTTTTGTTGTACATATGCCACACGGCAGTGCATGGCTGACAGAAACGTCAAACATGATGTAAATTTCTGTGACGACATTGTTTTGATAGATGTCTCGACAGGCGGCTCATTTCACTGGAACCAAAGATGCTGGAAGTGCTCCATTGCCCAAGGCATCATCAAAACAATGACGTCATCGGTTGCTACTCATTCATTCTTCCCAGTTGGAGGGTGTGGCCCACTAGTTCAGTTTTTAGGTTACCGGACCTATGGTCCGATAACCTATTGCCGTCACGTTGCGTCCGTCGTCCGTCGTTCGTCCACAGCTGTATCTTTAAAGTTTACAGGCGGATTTTTCTGAAATTTTGCACAAAAATGCCTAAAAATATTTCAAGAGGGTTTTTTTTTTAGTTTTTTGATTTTCACATTTTTCTCAAAATGGCCAATTTTGGACTTTGGCGGCCATTTTCTCAAAAACTGTCTGATCAGTTTTGAGATTTTTGTTTCAAAAGATTCCCCTTATGTACCTTTATGATGTGTATAAGTTTTGTTGCCCTTGAATCGCCGGTCTCCGTGTGGCGGCCATTTTGAATTTTTGACGGGTCGGCGAAAAAAAATTTTTTTGCCCCAAATCGCGTTACTATCCATTTCGGGCCATTTCTAGGCAAAAAAAAAATTTTTCACCCTTTGAAAAAAATTTTGGACTTAAAAAATTTTCGGCACTTTTTTCCTTCATAATGGGAGCTGCCTGGACTGTACTCATAGAACGCTTAAAGATAGAGCTTAGATATTGGCACTTTCAAATGGGAAGTCATATATGGCGACTTGTGTGGTGACCTTGAATTTGACCTTGGATGACCTTGAAAGGTCAAAATAGCCATTTTTGGGTCGAGAAATGCTCGAATACTGTCTGATCAGTTTTGAGATTATTGTTTCAAAATATTCCCCTTATGTACCTTTATGATGTTTATAAGTTTTGTTGCCCTTGAATCGCCGGTCTCCGTGTGGCGGCCATTTTGAATTTTCGACGGGTTGGCAAAAAAAATTTTGTTTGCCCCAAATCGCATTACTATTCATTTTGGGTCATTTCTAGACAAAAAAAAAATTTTCACCCTTTGAAAAAAATTTTGGACTTCAAAAATTTTTGCCACTTTTTTCCTTCATAATGGGAGCTGCCAGGACTGTACTCATAGTACGCTTGAAGATAGAGCTTAGATATTGGCGCTTTCAAATAGGAAGTCATATATAGCGAGTTGGGAGGTGACCTTGAATTTGACCTTTGATGACCTTGAAAGGTCAAAACAGCCCTTTTTGGGTGAAAAAATGCCCAAATTTGCCTCTACAGATGAAATGCATGTAGATAGAGCTTCAGTTTGCATTATGAACATATAGGAAGTCATATTATGGAACAACTAATGATGACCTTGATTTTGACCTTGGATGACCTTGAGTGCCAAATGTCTGACTTGAAATCTTGAAAGTGGCCTCTGAAGCATAAACTTTTGCACATACAGGTTAGGATTGTGTATAA
The DNA here is from genome assembly GCA_949152475.1 of Terebella lapidaria. NCBI lineage: Eukaryota > Metazoa > Annelida > Polychaeta > Terebellida > Terebellidae > Terebella > Terebella lapidaria. Next base: position 33,993,424 of record OX424558.1, read on the forward strand.
GCCTGTAAAAAAGTAATGTATAAATGGCACATTTTTTGGTGACGTTGAACTTGACCTTAACCCCTTCACTGCGTATAGCCCGAGAAGGTCTCGGGCAGTATTGTCAATTCCAGTGTGCGTATAGCCCGAGAAGGTCTCTGTGATAAGTCAGTGTTGAGTGTCAAGAACGTTATGATAATTCACAGAAATGTTACAATCATGCATGCGCACTGTAAGATAATGCAACGAGCAATATTTGGTCAGTCATTTCACAGTTATATAGTCTTTAGATTGGCTTCAACAGAAGAAATGAGAATCGGCAGGTATTATTTCTGCATGGCAATTTTGATGTGTATGCAGACTTGGCAATAGATGCGATTTACAGTATTAATATGCTGTTCATTTGGACAAGTATGATGGCAAACTTCTATTCAGCAACTGTGAACTTTTAAGGTTAACTCTTACATAATATATCTGATCAGTTCGATGGGAATAGATACATAACTTTGTGTCTGATGTGAAAAATTTAGCATTGTTTTAAATGTATGCTTTTTGTTGAAATGTCATCGTTGTCATGGTAATGTGCTACGTAGCAACCAAATTTCATTGAATTTTGCAGTGGTATTGATGAGAATGCCGTTTAGTATCAAATACTTATTAGTTTTACAATAATATTCCAATTAGTTTGTTGAAATATTCATAATATCTGAGAATATGTCATATGTTGCTTTTTTCTTCTGCACAGGCGATTTCACTGAGCCCCGCATTGAAGGGGTTAAAGACCTTGAAGGGCGAATCTCAAAATCTGAAATTGACCTCTACACACGAAATACTTGTTGATAAAACTTATATGTTTGTATTATGAACATACAAAGTCATATGCAGCATACCTGATAGTGACATTGAGATTCACAAAGATGACCTTGACTGGTAAATCTCAAAATCATATGTCACCTACAATGCTTGAAACCAAAATTGTCCGGTAACCTATCTTAGCCCTTGGGCTAATTTTTTTTCGATTTTACATTCGATATTAGTTTTAAAAACATAATTTCTTCGATTATGAAGTCATGTGAATGAATACTTCATGTACGTGAAACTAATATGTTATCAAATTGCTAGATGGGGTACCCACCTTGCTATGGCCCTGAGAGGGGCTTGGCACACCCGTTTTGTGGCTGGCAATGCCTGTTATCAAATTGCGTTTGAATTTGATAGGAAGTCCTCCTTTTTTCCAGATTGTCAAATTATGAAAGCTGTATTATTCAAGGCAAAGCTGTTCGAGTAAAAATTAATGCTTTTTCACAGTGTTAGTATTCTTATACATGTATATACATTGTATTGTCTTTTTGCCACCATTTAGGTTTTCTTCTCGACAATATTTATTTTTGTACTCTGTTAGAATATTTCTGGACTTAACCATTGAACTAAAAGAACTGTACTGTTTAATGTTCTTCAAAGCTATAGCATCAAACATGTTTTTGCACATGTTGCTCACTTGTAGGTGCCAACAGGAGGGTTATGATGTTGGCTTCAAACAAGGAGAGATTCAGGGCTATCTGGATGGCTACAGTGCTGGTCAAAAGCAGGCGGGAAAGCTCGCATCAGAGGTAAAATATCATTTGGATGGTAATGATGATATCTTGATTGCAGACCTTATGCTATAGCTTATAATGTCACGCTTTTAGTACGGTAAATTACATGTTTTTTTTCTACCTGCAGCTTGGATTTTACGAAGGATTTGCTTCATCATGGCTCAAACTTCTTGATGAGAAAGATGAGAAAAACAGGTAGCTCACTCATTTGATGTTGAATTTTTATGTAATACTCATACTGGAATCAAATGTATTGCTTTGCATTTAGTGATCAAGATTGCCAGTCACCATTTTAATGCCTCACTAACTGATATATAACCCAGTATATAAAGCTAAAAATGGAATTAAATACTACAAATGTAGTACATTTCACATGACTTGATATCACTTGTAATATCACATTCTTCCCACCACAGACGTAAGATGAAGGCCCTGACATCACTGATGGAAGTCATTGCGTCTGTGCCACTTTCTGATGCCACAGATCCAAAGTTACACGACAAAGTCGATGTAGTGCGTTCAAAGTTCAAGCAGGTTTGGTTGCCTATGATAATCATTGTTCATCACCCGTTGTGTAATTGGTGATTTTTTTTCAAATTGGTATTTTATTTGATCAAAAGTTAAATTATTCAATTTGGTTATTAAATATGCACCAAATTTTCACATATTACGTACTCCATCCATCAGTATGCTAAAATCTTGTACCAAGTATTTATTCATGATTTTTTTCCATTTCCAGGTTTGCTCGGTCCTCAATGTGAAAACCAGTTACACTGAGAAAAAGGATGCCATGTCATTTTGATGATTTCACCGTCAGCAATAAAATCTGTGGCTATCTGAGGTCATAGGGACTCGGTAAAAGCTGCTCCTACCGTAGGCGGGAACAAGAGGACATTCATTGTCAGAGCCTCCCGATATATTGCAGCATTGTTGAATGGCAACGACACAAAGACGGAGAAAATGTTCAGTTTTTGATTATTTTATTTAACAAGTTTGTTGAATACAAGCATACAATTATTATAAAAGTAATGTTCCTCATAACTATTTATTGTTGAAATGCCACCAATCATTGGACAAATATAAGATGGTTGCTGGACATAGGATGACTAACAGAAATTTAAATATTGTGTATCTCTGGAATATAAATAATTTCATTGTGGAGACTATTTTGTCTCAAGATTGTTAGTATCGACGGGTACCCAATACCGGTAATGTTCATTCACAACGGGATCACCAAAGAATATCAAGTTAAATTTATGGTTCGTAAGTCCAACTTGAATTATTAAATGAATGATCTGTATTTTCACATGAAGAGCCTTCATGATAATGGGAGTTTCTTTGTTGAGAATAAATGTGAACATTTATCAATGGAACTTTGTTGTGATCTGTGTGAATATCAATACATGTATGTACTAAAATATAGTCATAAGGAACATCAAAACCAAAAGTGTTATATACACAACTCAAATATGAAACAATTGGTGACAAAGAAGCTTTACAAATTAATAACAATGACATAAGTATGTTTACACATTGTAATATTGCAACATATTAATAAGGATCACATACAAAATCATAAAACATATATGTACCTAAATAAATACCTTTTACGAGTAGATATATTGTGGACCCTAATACTGGGACACTCCAAAAGCCCAAAATTATTATCAAGTGAGAATAGCTGTCGACACATAACAATCTACGGTAATAAGACCACAAGAGAAAGCAAATTTGAACCAACGGTTCTGCAGGTTAATATATCTGATCCACTGTGCACACAAAAAAAAACATGAGATCTGATCAAGATAAAACTATACATATACATGCCAGAACAGTTTTACAACTTGTGAACATATGATGACGAAAAAAAAAACATGTGATAATGATTCAATGTGTTGAATTTTGTGGAAATTTTCTAGCAAAATAATCAAAATGACGTATTCATCGATAATGCTATATTTCTTGACACGGATATCTCCCTGCCTTCGCATATCCCACACAACTTTTTTGTTCTGCAAAAATTTTCCTATACATGTACACGCAATTTCATTAGTATATTCAAACCTATTAACCTTAGTACAATATCGTTCTCTCATTGATCAAACAGCAGAGATATCGAATATATATATATCACTTTACCACAAATCATACAAATCAAGCAGTCTGGCTTCACATACATCATATCTATCCACCTGGCAATATCCATCAGTACACTGTACTGATATATAAGTACTTAGCACATCAAAATTCCATCAAAATTCTCCATTCATCCATGTTTTTCTTCTGCAACAAACATCAAAATTTCACATGTACATGTACATCTAAATCGCACACTCACTGAGAAACAGAGTGCCAACCGCTACAGTAGACTACAAAATTGGCAACAATTTCGCAGGACAAAATGGCACTCCATTTTTTCAGTGTATGACTGCAGTATAGACTCAGTTTTGCCAAACATTTGCACAAAGTTTTCCCAAACAATGAATGTTTATTTTCCCAATAGTTTGGTCTGGTTCTGTGAACTGACCACAGGGAAATCTAACCTGCTCGAGAGCGTTAACTCCAGAGCCTAACCTATAACACTCAGTCAAGTATGAAAACTCCAGCCCAACAAATTTTTTAGAAACTAGAGAATATAGTATAAGATTTTCACCAGCAAAATATCACTGCCACCAACATGGAAACATGTACACTGTTGCAGATTACCTAAAACATACAGTTCAAACAATCAATAAAAGTCAACATTCTAACCAAAAAAACGATCTGAGTTGTTCAACAGAAGTTTTTCTGAACGATTTTATGGTACACACATCCCCCTTCCCATCATTTCTAACTGATCATGACATATACCGAATATGCCAGAAATACTGGTAATTCACGCATAGGAGCACAAGCGACCACTGCCACAAATTATGTAGAAAACATCAGAGCAACTATAGGATCTTGTTACAATATGGGCAGATATTGGGGCCACCAATCAGTGCAATACTATCTGGCCCAAAAGAATATTTTCCAACCAATCACAGCCCATGTCTGAGATTGCCCACAAGATCCTACATGTGGCCCGAAACATCAACGGACATCACGACACAAGCTATACGAGCCCATGTCTGAGATTGCCCACAAGACCCTACATGTGACCCGAAACATCAACGGACATCACGACACAAGCTATACGAGGCCAGCTTGTCAATAATAATAATAATACCGTCTTGCACCAATCACAATAAGCATGTAACCATAGGTATTTCTTTACAAGAATTCATACTTTCACATACAGCTTCATGCTTATGTACAGTTTTTTTTTTTGCAAAACTACACAATTAATACAATAAAAGTGTGACATTTACACTACAAATGGGTACAAGCATCACACAAATACAAACTTTCCATTCTGATACAACTCTCATTAATTGCCCATCATATTTCTGCCAAATGTTCCCCTGTTATTTCAAAAACAAGTGTAAACCTCCCACATCCACTCGGAAAATGCACACTCAAGGAACAAATTATTAGGAAGTACAATATTTACCCATAAACTCGCTGATCTATTCGGAAGCAAGGGAAGTCAACGCCTGAAAAATAACTTTTTTACCTTTTCAATTTTCCATCCCGAACATACTAACAATCACACATGATTTCTTTCCACTTGAAACATACAAGATCAGTTTTCGAAATAAATGCTGCTTCAACAGACAAGTTTGACCGGTCTTGTAATATCTACCTCTGCTAACAAACAATACACACACATATCTAAGCACACTCCACCAAAACCATACCCAAGCTCGATCACTTTGAGACTTGTTACTCGTGACATCAAACCTCGTCTCGCTTCAACGCTTCCATTTCCTGGCCTAACAAGTGATCCTTGTCGTGAATGTACAAACATGTAATTGACGGACGTTCCACGTTCGGATCCAAAGTACACGTAAATTTCGAAAGTCCAGTATTGGGAGAAACCTGAAGTGCGTACTTCTTCCCCCCTGGAATTTTACAACCTAACTCGTCAACGAATATCGTAAGCAGCTGCTGAATCCACCCCCCATGACTAACGACTAAAACATCAGCAACTACCAACGGTAAGCTATCACCGTCGTCAAAACTACTGTTTCGCCCGGAACTAATACTAGATATCGATGACAATCGGTGTTCGAAAATCGGCGAAAGAGAGACATTTGGACATCCATGCTGGCCGGACTGGGCTGGTGGTGCCGTGATTGAGCTTTGAATTTCACTGTCAAAGGCCATACAAATCATGGGGTCGGTCGGGCTGTCATCAAGCGAGCTACTGCTGCTTTCCTGGCTTGGAGAGATGTCGCTCGTGACCTCTGTCGAATAAATCGGCGTACACGAGACAGGGCTCCTCTCTGGGATGTGCTCCAAGCTGCTTCCAATCGTCTCACATCCAGAGGTTGAAGACGTTGATCCAGAACTGGAATGGCCACTGTCCTTTGGCGCAACGGGACTTAGCTTCGTTTCGCATTGTGATGACGACGAAGAAAGCGCTAGACTGCGGTCGATGTGGAGGGAAAGATTTTTCTCATCAGTTTTGTTGTTTTCTGTTGATGGGAACACATCGGAACTGATGCTGTTTGACTGCCGCCGTCGTTTGTTCACGTTGGATGATATCTCCGATTCAAGCTCCGTCAGTTTCTGGCAAAGATCTCGGAAAAAGTCTCGAGCTCTTGCCTTTAGCTGGAAATTGTACAATGAAGAAACTATTACCTAATACAGACTGCTATAATTATTATTTCTCACCAAGACATAAATACTCTTGGAAAACAAATGTTTGCATATATACCTGTTTGACTGTTTCTCCGCCAGGGGGAAATTCCTCATTCTGTCGCGCAGACTTTCGATGTTTTCTTGCTGCAGCTTGGAACTCTAATGACGAACATCCTTCGAAGGTTCCAAATTTCTGACAAAAAGACAAAAAGCATAACTTCATTCCATACTTTTCCTATTATTGAACATCAAGATTTATGACGATCATTGAACGGAAGAACAGAATGAATATTAAGCCTTATAATAAACTTATAATATTATAATTTTAAGACTATTACCCTTTCTCTGATCCTGGCGTCTTTCACCACTGAACAGTTACTGACTGAGTTCTTCTCTAGTATCAGTTCACAGGTCTGAAGAAAAAAAAAAACATTTTCATTCAGATTTTTCCCCGTATATATCACACATACTAAAATGAACTTCTTTTGATGAACACAATTTCAGTCATTCGAAATGGTGATTGAAAACCATCAGATATTGACAGTCAATGTTATGATAAGTTATCAGTGCTTTTTTCTGTAATTGCTAATATTCTAGCATGCCCCGATGCTGACCCGATGTGCTCGCTGAAGGTCACTGCTGTAGGCGTGCGTGAAGACCTCCTGCTGAAGCCGGATTCCCGTCAGTTGTGCCTGTTGCTCTCCACGTTCTGACAGGGGTGTGTCCTGGTGGCCTAGCAATCAATAAACACTCCATTATTCAGGTCTAAGTACGTGTACATGTACTTGACATCAGTGAAAAATTAAATGCATAAAATCATCATTTGGGATGATATCATCTCAAATTTCATGTACTAGTATCACATATGTGCATTTCATTTTCAAACCTTGGATCACTCGGTCCTTGTTTGCTTGTGTTTCTCCACTGAAATATCAAGAACATGAGGTGCAACAACATAAGATCGGGATTCTTCAGTTTACATCGTTTTACCATATATTTTCCTGCCATTTTGCCGTTCTCGGGCATTGCATACTAGATCTCACCGGTGTCTGGCATGACGAGATTCATACGAGAGCGGGCCAAATGGCAGAAAAATAATGATGTATTTGCTGAAGAATCTCAAGTTAACATCACTCTGTTAGCATGGTTAGTCTGTACGTTTGATTATACTGGTTTGAACTTATTGAACACCACCTTTTAGTGCAATACCATGCGGTACGCTCGTTTCAATTTCTGAACCAAGGGTATCATGTGGCCAAACAGGCGGTAAATCTAGACTAAATATTGGCCAACACTGGGGCTAATGTGCAGTGTACACATCTATTTATCGATGACAAATTGACTGAGCGATAATAGAGGAACAAATATATTTATACAAAATTACAACATATTTTCACCATACAAAATTTGTCTGAAGCGGTCATATAATCACAAGGTGGGTGCTAATTACATATAGTGATACTTACTGGCGGACGAGGGTCAGGGTAAACACGCCCATCGCAAGGACCACATGAACTTTTTTCCCCGGCTGACCTCACAAACTGCAGCTCCACCACGCGGTCATGTTCGCAGTCACGTACGATAGGTGGCAGCACCTTGATATTTTGAGTATTTGCGGACCGTGATTTGAGATTTTTGCTCGAATTTGGTCAAGACTCACGCACCAGGAATCATGTAAATTGTTTTGCGTATCAGTAACAACAGATATTTACAACGATCAGTATCAACTTTCACTCTCAGACCCTGATCACATGTATAGTTGTCATTCTTTCGTCCAGAGAAAGTGAACTAGTGGGAACCATTTTAAAACAAAGTTATTCTTATTGGTGGTGATGGTGAAGCTGAAATCATGGGAATATTGTGGCGATTTTGCCCAAAGATTGCAATAGGAGTTTCAGCCGCTACCTATACCGTTCGAAGTTCGTGCGTCTCCTTGGAGACGCATTGTTCTTCTCTCACTCCACTATACTGTATTAATGGCCATAACGTTACACCCATCGCTCTCGTGTGCAGCCTGTCTTGTTTTCTTTGAGTTGTCTCAGAGCTGTCAAGACGAGAGGACGACGGTGGGCACAGCCATGTGCTCCTCGTCCCCTTTGTCTGGCTAGAGGGTCCGCGAGGACCCCAGGGACAATTCCAATCATGGGCGTAAATCCTGGGGGGGGATGGAGGGGATGCATCCCCCCCTACAAAAAGAGTGGAAGGGATGAAGTATGTATTATCCCCCCCCCCCCCTTCAATCGGTACAAAAAAAATTGTGCCCCTAATTAAAAAAAATCGTAGTAGAGCTTCATTCATCTCCAACAGATATAGCTTGTAGAAAATTGGTCATTGCTATGTACATGTAGTATCACTGCAAAATAAATAATGTACAATCCCCGAAAACTTCTTCCTGTGCACATGGACATAAATCACAGCGCCCAAAAAGAAGACTTCCCCCACACATTGAATCCAGAACACATAAGACCTACGGGCTACAGAAATCTATACAGTATACTATAGCTTTTCTGCTTTGCGCCGATTGAAGACGTGGCTTCGCTCATCCATGACGCAGAAGCGACTCAACTCCGTATGCGTTTCCCATGTCCACAAAGATGAGTTAGACAATGTGCATATCAAGGAACTGGCAGAAAACTTTGCATCTCGTTCAGCACAAAGAAAATCAATATTCGGTGAATTCTGAGTTGACTACATGTACTTGAACATACATGGGAATAAAATAGTTTTAGTGAAGATTTGCAATTTTTGTTACTGGTAAATTGGTTGACCTTTACCAGCAAGTTTGTAGCCTGTCATGTCTTTGAGGTCATATAAGTTGGTGATTTCTATGCTCATATAACAATAATAATACATGAACAGGTGAACTTTGCTGATGATATTGTGTATCACAAAGTAACACAAACAAATTTGAAAAAATTGTGGGGGAAAATTCCCCTGAATATAATGAAAATCAATGCCATATATGCTCTTAGAATGCTTCTAGAAGAGCTAAAAATGAAAAAAAATCCGGGGGGCTTACGGCGCCCCCCGACCCCCAGAACGTTTGTGGCTCGCTTCGCTCGCCCATACCCCCCTACTAAATATATAAATCTACGCCACTGATTCCAATCGGGGCCCAGGATGAAGGCTGCTTTGGTCCGGGGCTCACACCCCCATGAATTGGTAGTCTCTCGCTCTGGGACGGTGTATACTTGCTCTGGTAGACTGTCGGGCTATCCGAGGTCCTATCCCCATGGTGGACCGTCAGCGAGGCTGGCCAGCAACACCCTATGGCACGGGTTCCCGAAGCTGTCCTCATGGCTTTCGGGCTCGTCACACCAGGCTACATTACTATGATGATGTATTTGTCGAGGCCGGATTTGTTCAGCAGACTAGAGCCTGGTCGTAGGTAAGTAATTACAATGCCCGACGTGACCGTGCTCAGATGCGGGGCGCTTGCGCCCTAGGTAGTGAGCATCAAATGTTACAATATACATGTATACCTTGATCTGCTCGAAGTCGTCAGCAAAATGCAGTAAACACAGGTCTTCTTTTGTGTGGTATCACACCACACAAAGTAAGACTCTCTTGGAAATATGTCATGGGTTTTCTTGAGGAATCACCTCAAGGTACGGCATGAATGTCAATGTAAGGTTTGGCAACCCAATGATAAAGAGGTATACCCCATTAGGGGCCGGTCATTATTAACTGGGTGGGGGGGGGGGGGCTGGGTGGTTTTCCCGAGAAATGAGTTTTCGAAGTTTGACCGCCCCCCCCCCCCCCACCCACCGATATCGAAAACCTATCTAAAACCCTTCGCACCCCCCCCCCCCCCCCCTCCGCCAAGATCCAAAATAAAGTATGACCCCCCAAACCCCCCCCCCCCCAATCCCCATGTATGAATATAAGGCTATGCTTCACCAGTATCATAATATATTTGATACTTGAATGCTTTTTACGCTATATTTACATTTCTATTGAAACAATTGTGACTTTTGTCACAAATTTATGATACTATAAGGCCAGTGAATATTATGATTTGTGCTCTTCGTGTACTTAGTATCCACCGTTCCTTCGCTTCAAGTGTGAATGCCATTACAACAATTGTTACTTGCACTCAATTATGACAGGTGTTTGAGAGCAAAACCACACCCCTCCCCCCCACCCCCACCACCACCCCCCACCCCCAACATCTATATCCAAGATCACTTTCCTCCGAATACTAGCATTTTCTTTTTCACTACACAGCCCATCGTTTCGGAACCCACTTGAGACCTAGGTCGAAGATCATTCAGTTGATTTCTTGACTCCGAAATTTTTGATGGAATGGAAAAAATGTATGAAAACCCTCACTGACTAACTGGACACCCTAGCGAACTCTCAAAAAATGCAGGGCTCTTCCACATATCATTGATGAGCAGGGAAGAATTGGTGAATCAGGCCATTCAGAACTTTTTTTTTTAGTCTTGAATCGGGTATGTGTTGGCTCTATGATCTATGATGGGCTCCTTATGTTCTACCACCATCCAAATCATGTGAGTCAGATTCACTACCCGGGTCATCCAGGGCGATCCAGGACTATTTTGCCATTCTGTGTGGAAAGGTCCATGTCTTTTACATGGTGGTTTGTGACAGTCCTGAGGTCTTCGGGGAATACCCTCAGTGGGGTCATGTGCTGACAAAATTTTGAGTGGAGAATCGGTCTGTGATTCTGACATGCTAGTTCGGGTTCATCGGAAGGGATGATATGTTGCTCAGGGTGGTATGGACTAATTGATCTGTGGTTTGTTTGTGACAGGACCCCGCTGATCTGGGTCGTCCTTGCTGGCACCGTGTTCAGCTGTAGTGCTGCTCCGTTAGGTCCAAGGTTGATTCTTGGTGACAATGTTTCAATCTGAGTGAGGAGCGTTGATCAATGCACATCAGGGCTCAGAATTGCCACTTGTGGGTAGCCATAGGCTCATATCATTTTACGATTTGCTCCCAGGCAATAGAGCTCACGAGCCAATTGGCTGATGAAAATCTGTAAATTAATATTGAAAAATGCTTCTAGGAGCCAATTGGCTCTAAAAATTGTTGAATAGGAGCAAAACAGGAGCCTTTAGCTCCTGGATAAAATTATAAATTTTGAGCCCTGATGCACACGGATTGCGGCATCTCTTGATGTTGGTGTTCCCGGATGGTCCTCTGCAAGATCCGGTTTCAGTGAGATTATGGTTTTACTGAAAATGTTATCAAATTCCATCGCATACTTCAATCAGTCCATGTACTGATATTGAGTGGATTGTTTCCACCTAATTATTTAACTATTTTACCATTCAGATTTTCTCAAAATAACTCAATTTCAAACTCCGACCCCCAGTCCCATCGAAAATTGAAGTATGACCCCCCCCCCCTCCACCCCCCCCCCCCCACTCCCACCCCCACCCCAATAATGTTTAAAACGAAAGTGTGACCAACCCCCTCCCACACCCCCCACAGTTTTATCCCCCACCTCCCCCACCTGATAAATAATGACCGGCCCCTTACTGGAGTGTCGCAGATCGTCTTATCAGTATACCCGCACCTTAGGACATTCCCAAAACCTATGCACTATTGAATATATAATATTTTCACAAAAGTCACATGAATTTGAATCAACCATATTGAAACTGAAACGTTTGTAATTGAAGTATAATATTTGATGCAATAGTTGATACTGACAGCTTTGACGTGTATTATTCATTGTGACATATTTGAAGACCCGTAGAGGGGTATTTAAGCCCAGCCAATTACATCTATTTTCAATATGTCCTCATCTCCCTTCTGCGATAACATGGATAAGCAGGCACTTTACCCACTGACTCTGATCATATTTCCTTCTACCAGTACAGATTAATATCTACTGCACAAAATGCACCCAAGAATTATATTTTCCCAAACTATGTAAAGTTCGGATATTAGGATTTAGGATTTTAAATTTTGATTACACCTCCAGGCAGCACTAGTTTTTGATTTCATGAAAGCCGATAGACCATGCTATATACTGTATAAATATAAGTGGCAGGCACTGCCTCCCTGGGATGATTTCTCGCTGGTCGGACACATGTTGCTGGCCGGCAGCATGAGTTGTGTATGATTTTGTACATACAGAGTCAGAAGCCTGCGGAAGCCTGTCTACACAGAAGTCAGGTCACACAGTGCACACGCATTTATTCGCCACCATTACTTATAATGGTAAAATAAAATCTATCAGATCTTACATGGTCGTCCAAAAACAGAGGCCATCACTGACTCACAACTCAAGTACGTCCTGCTTACCATCCTGTCTTGTGTATAAACACCTCAAAGGGATCGTTAGGACTCAGGTTGACCCGGGCAGCTCAGCCAATACATGTAGCAGGAGGCTGTGCCAGGAGAAAATCTGTAATGATTCTGGTGTCAGTTTATTCACTATAGACGGCTCCTGGACTGAAGTCGGCTCCACGGTGTTGGCTAGAGTCGATCCTCGGTCTTGGTTGTGGTTGACTCCTTGGTTTTTGGTTGAGCTCGGCTCCTCGGTTTTGGTTGAGGTCGGCACCTCCGCTCCTCCGCTTCGGCTGAAGTTGGTTCCTCAGTCTCGGTTGGGGTCGGCTCCTCCACTTCAATTGAATTCAGTCCCTTGGTCTCGAAGCTCTTTGGCTTCAGCAGAGTTTGGCTCCTCGGCTGGGGATGGCTCCTCAGTTATCAGCCGTCTCAGTTGGTAGCGTGGTCAGGTCTCCAATCTTCGCTCATCTGCCAGCAGTAGGGGTCTCCGATCAGCGGTTGATGTGGTCGACCTCGGCTTGTCTTCCTTTTGGTGGTTGTGGTTGATAGCCTGGTTTCTTTAGCTATCTCAGACGGTCTTAGCTTTGTTTCACCGACTATGTCCCATTCTTTTCTTTAAAATTACTCTACGTTCTGTTTCGGTTCTCTTCCATTTGATTGGACTGACTCAAGAAACAATTCTCGCCTGAACTTTGAAGTTTATTGGCATATTTACAGTCAGTTGAAATGTTGTGAATACATCAGAGATGACCACGCATGACGATCCAGCTCCTCATTAAACTTACGTGACGTTTGGACTCGGCTTAGGTACCAGTGATATGAACCCTCTTGCGTCCAAGGCTCGAAAGGTAGTTATTTAATGTCAGGAATCGGGAGTGGGTCACGTGACCTTACCAACCAATCAAAACTGTGATTTTCACAACAACAAAAAACTTTACGATGGGAAACCAATCAGTAGCTACTAAGTCACAATATGCATTGTTGTAAATAGATCATTACTCTTACACAGCTTGCACACAGACTGCACATTGAATGCGTAAATGTTTTTTTTTAACACAGATCATGAGGTATCCAGACCAGACATCATGACCGGACAGAGCATACACAACGTGAGATCCATGATGATAATATATGGACTGACTGACTCCACCATGGGTTCAGAAAACGTTGATCCTGTGAAACTGTTATTAACAACTAGTGACCCAAATCACTGCTTGGATTCAAGCCCATCAACTGAATGACGTGACTTGTTTTGGAATGAACATAACGGGGGGGATTTAGTTGACTGAACCAAAGGCAAATTCCAATGTGAAGGAGAGAGGGGAAAATCAAAGTAAGCCTGTACATGTGTAACGTTTGACGCCCACAGCGCACAGAGCGCACGCAGCGGGCGTCGTAATTACTAGAACTACTACCAGGTAACAGTCCGTCCGGGCGAGTCCGGCCATCATACATCACATCATAACACATCAACAACAACAACATCATCATCATCATACAACATATACATTAGTTATGGTAATGTAGCCGTATGCGGAGGCTGAGATGCCATGGGAGCAGCACCACAGAACTCACGCACATGGGCATGTTGCTGGCCGGCCTCGCCAACAGCACTGCCGCAGGGATAAAACGATGGACAGCCCGAGCCTGTGTCGCACCATCCCAGGGCGAGAGACCGGTGATCACAGGGAAGAGCCCCAATTCATCACGTTCCCCTCCTGGGCCCCCTATGGGAATCGTCCCCAGGGCGCTCGCTGGCCTTAGCCGGTGAGTAGGGACGTAGAGCTCATGGCTGAGCCCTCCGTCGTCCTCTCGCCTTGCCAGCACTGAGACAACTCCACTGAACAAGACGGCTTCAGAGTATTTATACCCCCTAAAGCACGAGACACGAGGGATGACGTAAGACCATTGTTACAGTACAATGGAGCGAGAGGATTTGAGGGCGTTGCTATGCATCGCATGTGCTTGGAACGTGAAGCGACCAAACAAGAGTAGTGTTTACATAATATACATTATGTGGCATTGTGAGGCCCAAGTTACTATACATATGTATATCTGATCTGACCATTAGGCCTCAGAAACTATAGAGGCTGTGGCTCGACCCGATGTGGCTACATGAATCGGTACGGTGTACAACCATACAAATATACGCATATTTCTATGGTACAACCGAATATAACCACATATTCTGGCCCAGAACCCATTCGACACTCACATTCGCGTCTGTCCCTGTGCTGTTTTGGAAGAAGAAAGAAACTACAAACTCGCAGTCAGCAAATACCCAAGACTGTCAACTCGCCTGGCGACACGCGCGGCCCTAGCAACGCTAGGAAATCATGGCGGGCAAAATGTCCGACACTGACAGCTTGAAGTGCTCAGCGTAAACAAATAAATCGCCTTACCGTCTATCTTCAAGGATCTGGTTAAGTGGTTCGGTAAGCAAAGAATGAAAGTGATCGTACAGAAAACGACAAGTCAAATGATAACATTTCAGTAAGCAGCTCAGCCCAGGTCAGTCTCAAACACAGACTGTGACACAGAGAGACTCCAGCCTGAGCGACGCGGAGCGCTCCGCGTCGCTCAGGCTGAGAGAGACTCTAGTTACATCGCAACCCTGGGTCAATGCCACGGTCAGTCACCCAGTTTCGTTGGAACTAAGACAGACTCAAGAGTGACCCTCACTCAGTAGTCTTACTATCGTCAGGGGGGGACTGGACAACTCGGCTCAGGGACAACTCGGCCAGGACAGCTCGGCCCAGGCTGGACAACTCGGCCAGGACAAGTCGGCCCAGCTCGTCCCGCTGATTGGACAACTCGGCTCGCTGATTGTACGGCTGATCGGACACGGCTCAGGGGTCGCAGTGGGGGGCGGGCATAAGTGTTCAGTGGACTAGGCAATACGACTGAATTGCGTATTATTTCAAGGCAGATAGACTACTGGAAATTACTGAATGACTTTGCTAGGCAATACGACTGAATTGCAATCATGACTGCATCTGACAGATTATTTCAAAGCACTACTAGTATATACTTGAAATTACTGAATGACTTTTGACTTCTATGCTTACTTGAAATTTAGTATTATGCTCCTATTTGTGCTGCTATGCTTTACAAGCCGAACGCAGGATATCTGACAGATTATTTCGAAGCACCTATATACTTGAAATTACTGAATGACTTTTGACTTCTATGCTTACTTGAAATTTAGTACTATGCTCCTATTTGTGCTGCTATGCTTTACAAGCCGAACGTTTTTACTCAAACATAATGAATACACGACAATCAAGTCAATGCTTCATATGACATAATTTATTGAAGGCATTTATGTTATTTTTTTATAACCACACTAGACATTTATACACAATCTTTATGTTTGTTTTTTTAAAACTTTTTGACAACGTATGCTGTTATCTGATTATGAAATTGATAGGTCGGTCCTTGTATTTATATGCACCGTTTTCTTTACACAAACACGTCAGTATATTTGGGTTAGGAGGTGGCGAGTTGATTCCCATTGTGTTCAATAGAGTTCGTAAATTTGCTCATCCTATACAACATCTACTTGTCAATCGGTGTCAACCGGCAATGGAGACAATAGTCAGATTGCAGACTACTTGATTACTACCACTGCGCCCAAGTGTGTAAGCTCCACTGTTCACAGACTTCGCTGTGTAAGGTGAAATATGCGCAACATATATAATGTTTCTTTTACAATATCGTATTATTATTATAAACTATTTGGTCGGGGTTCGTTTCTATTGCAAAATGATTGTTACGTTTGTTATTGTCATTATAAAAATCTGACTGTATTGGTGGTAATAGATTGATACTTCAATTCCGTCCATATTTATAAGTTTATTGAAATTTCCGCCTGTCTACGGGCATGTTGTTTGAATCATGGATGACCAATAAAAACACTCGATGACAAAATTATCTTTCATATAGAGTGGATATATATCTTATTTGTTATTTGTAAGTATATATCTTTTGAAAATATACCACTGTGCAATCGTTCGGGCGATCACTAACGGTCGTCACTCAGTAGGCCTAATTGAAGCGTAACATCGCGGTCCGAGCTTATGTTAGCGGCGGGCCGACTTGTCTCATCAGCCCGGGCCGAGTTGTCCAATGCAATTGGCCGAGCTGTCTTTTCCGGGCCGACTTGTCCAGGTCCGAGTTGTCTTTGGGCCGAGCTGTCATGCAGTCTCGTCAGGGTACCTAATCATCGACCCTGTCCCTAATGATCGACCCCTGCAAACACTGCCAAACAGCTGTGCAAAACAGATATATGACAAAAACAACATTGAAAGTACTTCTAATACACATTTCAGCACATTTCACATTTTAGTTTATTCAAGTTTTGCCCAGCCGTTTGCAGGGGTCGACGAGTAGGGAGAGGGTCGATGATTAGGTACTCTGACGCTAGGCCTATCGTCAGGGTACCTTATCATCGACCCTGTCCTTAATCATCGACCCCTGCAAACACTGCCAAACAGCTGTGCAAAACGGACATCTAACAAAAACCACATTTAAAGTACTTCTAATACACATTTCAGCACATTTCACATTTTAGTTTATTCAAGTTTTGCCCAGTCGTTTGCATGGGTCGAGGATTAGGGAGAGGGTCGATGATTAGGTACTCTGACGCTATATTAGTCTCTTGACCTGTAGACA
This sequence comes from Terebella lapidaria, assembly GCA_949152475.1. Taxonomy (NCBI): domain Eukaryota; kingdom Metazoa; phylum Annelida; class Polychaeta; order Terebellida; family Terebellidae; genus Terebella; species Terebella lapidaria. The sequence continues at coordinate 34,010,661 of OX424558.1, forward strand.
CAGTTGACAGTGTGACTCTCCTCATTGACTCAGCGAAACTCAGAGTCAATGCACTGTCACTGCGACTGTCACTGACTTGTACTGTACAATTGTCATGATTGACAATGGGTTGCATACACCTCCACTCACTCTACCTTATTTCAGCTTCTAGAGAAACCAAAAACCTACAGGTTTTGAAACGAATGAAATAGAAAAGTGGGGGAAATGGAAGCAATAAATGGCAGATATTTATGGAAACTTACAATAATACATAATATGCAAATATTCTTCTGCCTGTTGAATCTTGTGGGATTTTTTATTGTTTATTTCCTGATAATTTCCTGTACCAGGTAGTCAAAACTCCCACTTTTTACTTCAGCAGGCCATGAACACACAGTGAATACAGCTGCAAAGAATATCTGAATATAAAAATGGCGACGGCAGCCCCCGCTCTTCAGCTGCCAACTTCAGGAGTTCACTTCACGGGGCGTCCAGCACTGCGGCCGCCAAGCCAAAACCGTCCTCTTTCCAAATCTTGGGGTAACTTCCCCAATAACGGCACCTCATCGGATATCAGCTTGGGTAAGAAAAAGATGCCCAAATCATATGTATGTGATTTTAAATGATAGTTTCTTTGGTAGATGTCCCTACATGCATATGTATATACATTTCAAATGAAAAATCGAACAGTGTTGAATATAAAATGATCAAAATCATCATATACATATATTCATTCTAAACTGACGAATACCATTTTGATAAATAATTATTTGTATTTTCACAGCATCCTCAGCAAGCACAGAGTTGACGGCAAATCCTCGGCTTTCCGCGATTGAAATCGAAGCAAAACTGCGAGAGAAAGTGAAGAATAAACACGATGATCTGCAAAAGGTACTTGATGTCAAGAAACAGATCCATGGTGAAAATTACAAGAAATTGACTCAAAGCTTTCAGTTTACACACTGCTTTTGACTGTATGACTTTGACTATAATTTCAGGGATTCCAGAATTATGATGTTGACCAGTCACTGACCATTACGAGAGGGGAATTCCGCAGAGTTCTTGAAGCATTCTGCTTCCCAGTCACAACGGAGCAGTTCGATGTTCTTATGAAGAAGGTGAATACATATATATTGATAATTTTTTGCAAAAAAAAATTATGATTTTCCAATTCATCTTGCGATGATAAAACCTTGGATTTCTATATTTAGGTGTGAACTAAGTTTTTTTCTGAATAAGTGTTTTATAATAAAGATTCAAATTGATCAAACTGAAACAAAGAATGTGATCAATTAGGTACATCAAATTTTCACAATTCGCCCAGGGTAAAATATTCGACAACGCAAAGTATCAATGAAATCTTTCATAAACGGTACAAGAACATTAACGCACTCAAATAAACTCAATGTGTTGTACGACTGTGCCTCTTCACACCATATGTCCAAAAATACAACATGGATAACATACAATATATGCCGATAAAGGCGAAATTGATTGTTTCAACGATCGATTGTTAGGCCAAGTGTTTTAGTGGCTACTTGACGTTTGCCTAGCACAAACGCAAACACTTAGCCCCTTGAAGTCAAGTACACTTCTTATAACCCCTTACGATGATATATGGTCTTGTAAGCTGGCCCGCTTTTGTCGCTAGATGTCTTTTATTTACCTTGGATACAAAATGGCTGCAACGGAAGTCCATAAAATTATCGTTTGATAACTCTGTGTGATATACCGGTACCTGACAAAAGCTTCAATATTTCACTAAGTGGAAGGATATTGACATAAAAGAATGGATTGTCTGAAGTCACCTGTCAGGGATATTAGCATATGTCCCCCAGCTGGTCCATATACAACATATATATTGAATTCCGCTAATAATCAGAGAGTAAAGGTTTGTGTTGTCATTTCTAAACTAAAGTTATAATTCATGTTTTAAATACTGGTATTGAAGTATATATTGTACTTTTTGAAAGCATAATATGTGCATATATTCCACATGGCTATTGAGAAGGTGCATATTGCAGTTGATATAAAACACGACAAATGATTTTGTTACATGTTCACATGACTACGAAATTTAACAAGCAAATTTCTACCCGTATTGTGTATTTCCCAGGTGGATGTCAACCCGAATGGCACCGTCAAATACTGTGATTTCTTGGACAAGTTTCAAGGCAGAGAGAAGATTGTGAAACCCGAACCAAAGAAAACGGGCCAAACACGGTCAGTGCAAATTACATAATACTATAAAATTAGTTTCCTTACTTGCAATATTCGTGTCAATAATCTCAATATGTTGATTCCACTGAATCTGTTTGTAGCATGCTGTATCATTATATTTACTCAGTATAAGTTCATGTAAATAGAAGATGTAATTATATGTGTGTGTGTCTTTTTTTGCCACAGATATGTAGATACTCTACCAGTGCAGGAGGGGAATACCGACATGTTGGAGAAGCTGTTGAAAGAAAAGGTGAAAAGAAATAGTTTACTATATATTATTATTTCAAAATAAGTGTTGAACAATATGTACAATTATATATCGTTTTCAGAATTATACAGAATTCTTTTCTTGAATTCCCAATAATTGATATTGTGTTATTTTACAAATAGTTGGTGATTGTGAAAAGTAGGAATTAGAATTCAAGTCTGTTTATTAAATTGGTTTCGTAATCCGTAGATCAACAAAAACCTGAAGAATGTCATCAAGGCGTTACGACTGTATGACTACAACCGAGACTGTCAGATCCAGCGTCACGAACTGCGTAAAGTCTTGGAGAATTACTGCTTTCGCATGACTGACGCACAATTCAACAAGTGTGTAAACAGTAATTGCACACATTATACAAAGCTTGTACAAAGCTCATTAGAGAGGTATAAGTTTTTAGCGCCAAATCACTGAGGAATATCATCTGTTGTGAACCATCCATGTGACATTCGGCGCAAAAATTCTGGATACACCATGGTATAGTCATATTAAATAACGTTATGACGTCATATTACGGTACCTCTAAAACTGTGCTACCAGCTGGCGATTAGGGTTTTTTTTGCTCATGCCCTATTGTTGTCATTTATTTACAAACAGCATTTTTTTTGTAAATTTTTAACAAATTTTCTCGAACATGGATCATGTCAAAAACAAATTCTCACCTTTTAACGAATACATAATTAATCACCAATGGTTACTATCACTGATACCCAGGCTGTACCAGCGGTACGACTTCCAGCACAGGGGCCTTCTCGACTATCGACAGTTCCTATATCAGCTCGGGATTTCAGTGGACCGACAACATCAGCCGCCTTCTGCCGGACTCAAAGGATGTAAGTCCCACCCAAATAACATACAGAGAATGAATGCATTGTTTTTTAATGAAATTCATATGTTTTGATAGATACAATGTATCAGTATTTGAATTTCTTGATCAATTTTCGGTGGATTGTAACCCTCATCAAATCAGCAGGTTTGTATTCAATAGTATGTTTTCGTCTTGTTTAGCTATACAATGGCAGGAACAAGGCTCCCCCAGCAAACCCGGACCAATTTTACGGAAAGTGGCAGACCCGAGACTGGCTGGCATGACCATTGACCAAATCGAAGTGGAATTCCGCAAAAAGGCAAAAATATTGCTGATATTGTAATGATAAAAATTGTCTCTGCCGTTGGCCAGTTATTGTAAAAAAAAACTGTTGCTTACAACAATCAAAGAAACTTGTATTTCTAATTCTACCACATGTATGTACAAATTTACACTTTTCTCTCATTTTATTAAATTAATTACCAATCTATTTTATTCAATGTCAATTGCTATATGAATATATAAATGTTTGAATATGATGTCATTCACAGATGAGGGAGAATTATGCCAACCTCAAGCGAATGTTCCTGGTCTTTGACAAGCATCTTGATGGTTTCATCTCGCTAGAAGATCTGAAATCTGTTCTCAACCAGTTCACAATTCCCATGAGCGACCAGATCTTTTATCAAGTAATGGACAGGTTTGTAGGATTTACTCTGTCGTCAGACACAGAATGGCACTCCCATTAAAGTGATATTGGCAGTAAGTTATGGATTTTTCCATATCTTTCTGATCGAACGAAGAAAACATAACAGTTATTTATCTGCACTTGTATGCCCAAACAGACGCCACTTTCTAATAGATTTCGTTGCGAGTTTCTGCCGGAGATATTTTGAGTTTGTTTACATTACCTCCATTCTCGGTGCTCTGTATACCGTGACGCAGTGCGATTCCAGCTTACTCGTGTATGTTCGAGCCAATCGAGCGTGAACTAGGTTATTAAGTCAGAGGTAACTTTGAGTGGCGCACAAAACAAAAAAAAGCGGCTGCTAGTACTGTCATAATGCTTGATTTATCCATTTGATCAAGCAAAGTTTGTTTTGTAACCTATTATTCTGAGACCACAGGCATATATGTAATTGATTTGGAAAAAATAGTTTTCCTGCCAACATCACTTTAAAGCATATATGTTACTAGCATTTCACAACAAGCTATCCTAAACAATTATTTTCAATTTTTGCAGATTTGGGATAAAAGCCTCAGGGAAAGTCTCGTGGGAGTTTTTTCTGGAGAAGTTTCAGGATCCACAGAGTCATGGAAATGGTCAGACGATTCCGATCAAGTCAACTCACAAGTGAGACATTAATTTCTTTGACATTATAACATTGGGTTCACTACAATACTGTGCTTCATTTACCCTCAAAAGTCCCCAAAATTTATACAAATTTTCCCCAGGTATTTCCCAATCCGCGGAGCTGATGAAAAGATGGACATCAAAGATGTTGTTCGATTACTCCACGAGCACGTTGTCAGCGGATACTCCTCATTCAAACAAGCGTTCCTCGAGATCGACAAGGTAATTATGGCTACGGTTGTATACCAAATATACATACTGCAACAGATACTGCAACAGATTCAAACAGATCGGATTTGGATTTGATAAATATATGGATGTTATGCATCATGGAAGTTTTGTGAATTCTGCTCAAGCCTCAGAAATTTGATTATGAAAAGGAATGTTCAGAAGAAGTGGATAAATATTATAACCATTGTATACGATCTTGTTCTCAATTTTACTTTCACTTGTCAGAATTGAATTTCAATAATTATTATGAAATGTCTCAATTTCCCTGCCTTCGTAGAACCGAGATGGGAAGATTTCTCGTAAGGAGCTGAGGAAGATCCTGAACAACTTCAAGTTCCGGATCTCAGAGGACCAGTTCCGGGAGCTGATGATCCTTCTGGATCCACAGCACACGAACTTCATCGCCTACCACAAGTTTCTGGATCTTTTCGAGGAGAAAGAAAGCAAGGTTTGTGCAACTTCATCATATATTTGGGTAGACTTGAAAGGTTTCAAAATCCATTCCTTCACAAAAAACTGGCGATCAAAACGATGTTTGGAATGTTGCAGGAAGCACACAAGTGGCTGATTTCTTGTCACAGATACAATGATATACAGAAACCTGCTATACTAGCCTGGGAAACAGTGAGTTTAATGTTTTTCCAATTTCTATGATCTAACCTTGTTGAAATACTGTCATGACTCAATCCGTGATATAAATATTTCGTATTTTTTCTTACATCTCTCATTGCACCTATACAACATCTTTCCAAATTCTTACAATGTTTTGACGATTGTATCGGAGGAAACCGTCATATTTCCCCCTCAGATTGAAGACCTGCTTGTAGAAAAGATTGAAGAACATTGGAAACCCATAGCTGAAAGTCTAGCCAAGAAAGATCCTACAGGCTCCGGCAGAGTTCACCCGAAGGCCCTACGCAAGATCATCGAGAAATACTGCATGCCTCTGTCAGATGACCACTACAACAAGTGAGTAGACAGTTATCAGTATGCAATATATCATGCTGATATCACAGGTAAAATAATGCAATAAAAAACATATTTCTGAATTTAGTGCAAGAACTTCTCAGATCCATTCAAAACTTGAAAGAACATCACGTAAATCAAAATATGATCTGCAGAAATAATTTGAAACATGATATATTTACGAAAATTTTTCAAAAAAAAAAAATTTCCTTGCAGCCTCATCACACGGCTGGCCGAGGATAAAGACGAAAAAGGCAAGATCGATTATGCAGAGTTTTTTGGTCGACTTGGGGTCTCGATGAGACCCGGTGATGTGGAAGGCGTGAGCACAAAGATCACCAAAGGCAGTGAGGAAACTGAGAGCCGCAGAAACGCTGATCTACAGGATAGGTACTCAAAATTCAAATTTTTTCAAAAGCTTTTGCTTGTACATGTACATGTAAAATTTTAACTGGAATTTTCTTGTATAGGGGTAGTCCGGAATATAAAATCAAAAATTTACATTTTCTAGCAATGTTTTTCTGACAGCTGCTGACAATATGTGATAAGGTATTATTCGTGTTATCAATAAAACCAGCATGACTACATACACTTGATGTTGCAATCCTCAATGTGAATCTGTACTTCATCATTATGATCCTAGCCATTATTGTGCATGGATATTTTCATATATGTTTCATCAGTACCCAAATGCATGGTTCAATTTAGCACCTCCAAGTACATGTGTATGCACAACTAGGATTTAAATTACTTTATGTCGCACACTGAATTTGTTTGTTCATTCTGGACAGAGTCCATCCATCTTTACAGACGATTGAAAAAATTTTCAAAAACCAAAAATATTGTGATAAATATATCTCTATTTATTGCCATACCACTACCTCTATAATAAACTCTTTGGGTAATCTTACCTTGGCATTCAAAGAAGAGGAGAGAGAAATGAATGTCACAAGAATTTTCTTAAAATTCCTGACATCCATCTCGAACTCGAAATTGAAGGAAATTACTCTCACACATCTCAGATTCCCCGCGGTGTAGATGTGACGTCACACCGGTCATATGATTGACCTTAGCCGCCATTAATTTGCTCCTCCATTGTTGGATGTGCAGCAAGTCTTGCTTTCGGCATTCAAAGTCGAATTTCTTCACGTCTACGATCGTCTTTAGGCTGTTCTTTGCACAGCTTTTTCTTCAGTAGATCGTTCTTTCGTTGTTAGACTAGCTTAGAGTTAGTGATTTGCGATTTTTTGGGAGGAAATGGTAAAGCCTCCCCAGGCCCCTTTCCTTCCCCCATTATCGCCCGTTTGTACTTCGATGTTTGATATGTTTCAGATATGAAGTGCATCGTTTGCAAACACTACCTTCCTAAGTGGGAGGTTCACACACTGTTTATTGCCGTCCTTCAGCCACCTGTGATTTATGCGCGGATTGGTCCGTCGACGAGTGGAAACTTTGTCTTCAAGGCTTACGGGAGATTCAGGCCCGCAGGTTTGCTGGTTGCCCTACTCCCCCTTCCCCGTCAGATTCTGATAGCGCCAGGCCGCGTCCCAAGGCGTCTGAGGAACGCAAGCGGCGTTTAGATTTGCAGTTATCCAATGCTGTTTGTGCTGTAAGTTTTGATTTATCATTGTCATTTTCTTTCAGCCAGGTACGGGTCCCGGGAGCCGCGCGTTCGGCTCTCGGCACCCTAACTTCCCCACAACCTACGGGTTTGTGTGGCTCACTTTTGGCTCCCTCTCTACTGGCCCCTCGTTCTCATGCTTCTCTGGCTGAACGACCTGGGTTTCAGTGTCCGAGTGTGGTTTCGGGGTCTGCCGGTTCCGTCGGGCTCACGACGGTTCCCTGCGCCCGGGATCCCTCTGGACAGAGAGTGTTGTTTCCCCCTCCGGGTCGGGCGCCTGCCCCCGGAGCTGGGTTTCAACCCCATAGCCAGGGCGGATTTCGGTCCGGGCCCGTGTCGCCAGTGATACGGCAGCCGGCACCCGATTTCCCGTCGGTTACTGGACCCCAGGCCGTGGCTACCGGAGCCGTGGCCAGTAGGGGCCGGGAGCCAAGGGCCATGAGCCGTCCAAACCCATGGGTTCCTGGAGTTTCCATGTCTCCACGGTTTCCAGAGTTTCCTTTTTCTGATTCGCCTTGTGTGTTTCAGATCGCCGAGGATATCAAGGACGATTCCCCTCTTACGGCCCTGCCCTCCGGTTTCGTCGCCTCCAGCCAGGGTATGTTGTCCTTCGCCCAGTTGGCGGACCAAGGGTCTTCCCGTGCGTCGGAGCCGTCCGGTGTTCCTGTCCAGGGGAGCTCTTCCACGACGTCAGAGCAGCGCCTTAGGGGCGAGCTTCAGTCTTTTCGGGAAGAGATGTTAGGCCAGTGGCAGCAGTTTCTGGCGAGGTTCACGCCTCCACAGCCGCCACCGCCCCCGTCTTCCCCTCTGCCTAGGGAAGAGCCGTCTTCAGATGAGGAACCTTCCCTACAGGTCTCTCAGTCGGCTGACCAGCCGTTACCTGGCCCGTCAGGCCTCACGCTTCCGCGAAAGCGTAAGGCGGACCCGGACCAGGAGGCGGACCAGCCCGAGTCCGACGACCCTCTCTCTTGGGGGGAGAAGTTGGATTTTGTGAAGAGGGTCCTCCCGGGTTTGTGGCCCGAAGAGCATGCTCCGGCCCCAGTCAAGAAGGTGGCTCGTTCGATGATTTCTTCTGAGATGGAGCACCCCCGGCCGTCGAAGGACGCCTTACGGTTCCCTCTGTCGCAGGGAGTTCGCGGCTCCATGCAGGAGCGCATGGACGAGACCATCAGGTCCAACAAGTCGGCGATTGGCGCGTATCCTGCTCGCCCGTCTGTCAACGACTACTATACGTCGTCGGAGTTGGACGACAAGCCTACAGCTTTGAGGAGGCATCACCCCCATTACGCCTTTTTCAAGGAGCCTAAGGCCGTGGAGATCCCATGGGCGGCCTTGGCGGAGCTGCAGCACACGTTTCGAGTGGGGCTGGCCACGGATTCGGCCATGGACTGGCTGTCGATGGCTACGAGACGGGCCATTCTTCAGTGCCGTGACCAGGTCCTGGACAACCCTGACGTCGACCGGGATGATTTGGCAGAAGCCTTATTGAGCTGCGCTTCATTGGTCACCTCCATTGGCAAAGGTGTGGGTGACAAGGTGGCCCTGGACTCCCACTCACTCTGGGTGTCCGAGTTGTGGCGGCGTGACGCCTTCCTCTCATCCCTCAAGTTCGAGGTTCCGGACCAGCTCATGACAGACATGAGAGTTCTCCACCCCGTTATCCCCTCTTCCGGAGCCCCTACTTCACTTCTACTCACTTCTACTTTAAGAAGCCCCAGTCTGCAGTTCAGCAGTCTCAGCCTCAGCAACAGCCGACTCGTGGCCGTGGTAGAGCTAGAGGCAGGGCCTCAGGGTTGCCCTTTCGCGGGGCCCCTGCCGGCAGCACCCGAGGAGACCGTGGTCGTGGCCGAGGCCGAGGACGCGGAGAGGCTCCCAAGCCCGCAGGGGAAAAGAAACCGGGTACGTATAGCTTCGGATTCCGGGCCGGATCCTTTGCTCGAGTGTCGAGAAGAGCTGCATGGTCAGCTCGTTTCGGTCGATATTCCTTCCTCAGACGAGCCCGTAGGAGCTCGTTTAATTCTGTTTTGGAAAGAGTGGGAGCGGCTCGGGCTTGCCCCTGGGTCGTCTCGACGCTCCGTCGAGGATTCGGCCTGAAATTCGAGAAATTGCCACCGTTATCGCCCGTCCCAAGGGGTTTCACTCTTCCAAACGATCCAGAACGCCGCCGTGTTCTCCACGAGGAGATAACGGCGATGATCGAGAAACAAGCGATAGAACCTGCTCCCGGGGACACTCCCGGGTTCTACAGCGTGTTGTTTGTGGTTCCCAAAGCGTCGGGGGGTTGGAGACCAGTGATAGATCTTTCTCCGTTGAACAAGTTCTTAATCGTGCCGACGTTTTCCATGGAAACGCCGGAGCAAGTTCGTTCAGTCATGCCTCGCGATTCGTGGGTGGTAACGATCGATCTCAAAGATGCCTATTTCCATATTCCAATGAAACCTGCAGTTCGCAAATACCTGAGATTTCTCTATCTCGGCCGCGTATGGCAGTTTCGGGCGCTCCCGTTCGGATTATCGACAGCGCCGTGGATTTTCACCATGGTGGCTCGGGAAGTCCAGATTCTCGCCCACAAGCGGGGGATTTTTATCCACCAGTATCTCGACGATTGGCTAATCCGGCACCATTGTCGCGAAACGCTGATCGTCCAAGCACAGTTTGTGGTAAATCTATGCTCACGGATGGGGTTCAAAATCAACCAAAAAAAGTCCGACTTGTCACCGCGTCGAGACTTCGTCTTCTTGGGGTATCGTTATCAGACTACCTCAGAGACTGTTTTGCCGACGCTGGATCGTCAGTCAAAATTATCCGTGCTGTCAGAAGGGTTCCTTCGTCGCATTCCACAGACGGCCAGACGCTGGCAGCCCCTTCTCGGGATGCTAGCGTCCACGGAAAAGTTAGTTCCGTTGGGCCGCCTGCACATGCGGCCTATTCAGCGGCATCTACACTCTCAATGGTCCCAGGTCACGGGAGACAGATCCCAGCTCGTGCAGGTCTCTCCGGAAGTCGTTTCCCATCTGCAATGGTGGCTGGATCCCGTCAATCTGCTCCGAGGGTCGTCATTCCGCCGGCCGCTTCCATCCAGGCACGTATTTACGGATGCCAGTATGGACGGCTGGGGCGCTCACTGGGACGACAGCGAGGTCTCGGGCACCTGGTCTTCGTCTCAGCAGGAATGGCACATAAACCTGTTGGAACTGGAGGCCGTGTTCTTGGCTCTCAGGCATTGGGAAACACATTTCCTCAATCAGGCTGTGTTGGTGGCCACCGACAACTCCACCGTTGTCGCTTACATCAACAAGCAGGGCGGTACGAAGTCCCAGTCGCTGTGCCAGGCCGCTATCGACCTCCTGCTCTGGTGTCACGACCGGGGTATTTCGCTTTTCGCGAGGCATATCCCTGGTCATATGAATGTTTGGGCGGACCGCCTCTCCCGGAGGGGCCAGGTCCAGGCCATGGAGTGGAGTCTTGCCCCCAGGGTATTCCAATCTCTCTGCGGCCTATGGGGCACGCCGATGGTCGATTTGTTTGCGACCCGGTGGAACCACAAACTTCCTTCGTTTGTGTCTCCCATTCCCGATCCCACGGCCATGTCAGTGGATGCGATGTCGACGTCCTGGGAGGGCATGTACGCGTATGCTTACCCCCCAGCGGTGTTGTTGGACAAGGTGATCGCCAAGTTTCGGACTCACCAGTGTCGCCTCCTGCTGATTGCTCCGTGTCTGCCGCAGAGGTCGTGGTTCCCGGACCTTCTGGAGTTGATAGTAGACTTCCCTCGTCAGCTTCCGGATCGGTGGGACCTCCTCAAACAACCTCGCTCCAGCATGTTTCATCAGGCTCCCGCAAGTCTGAAACTTCATGCCTGGATATTGTCGAGCGATGTTTCCGAAAGAAGGGATTTTCAAGGGAGGTGTCCGCTAGGATCGCCCGATCAAATCGAAAATCTTCTTTGGCAGTCTACCAATCGAAGTGGACTTCCTTCTGTGCTTGGTGTCGTCGCCGGAAGGTTAGTCCTTTCAGAGTCGATGCTCCCCTAATTTCCGAATTTCTTCTCGAAAAGTTCAATGAAGGGCGAGCTCCATCCACGATCGCGGGTTACCGTACGGCTATCGCGAAGACTCTAAAACCCAAACTTGGGATCGATTTTGGTCATGATCAAGGTTTGACTGCGTTGATTAATAGTTTCGAGATCGAAAGACCGAAAGCTAGGAACCCGGTTCCTGAGTGGGATCTATCGCTTGTTCTCAACGTCTTAAGAAAAGATCCGTTCGAACCCCTTGAGCGGGCCTCACTAAAGTTTCTGACGTTTAAGACGGTCTTCCTTTTGGCTCTGGCTTCCGGGAAGCGACGGAGTGAGCTCCACGCCCTGTCCTTTTCCAAAGTTAAGTGGAAGTCGGATGGCTCCTCGGTTCTCCTCGGAGTCATTCCCTCCTTTCTGGCCAAAACTCAATTAGCAGGTACGCCATTATTGAGCTTTTCCATTCCCGCCCTGACTCCTTCTCTGGGGCCGGGCCTGGAGGAAGACGCGAAGCTTTGTCCCGTGCGAGCCCTCCGCATCTACGTTAATCGTACGCGTGAGCTGCATCTCGGCAAGCGTTTGCTTTTCGTGTCCTATCTTAAGGATTTTCCAAATGATATCCGTCCTGCTACGATCTCATCTTGGATCAAGAAGTGTGTTAGATTTTGCTATGAAAAGTCACAGGCGAAAAAATCCACAGGTTTCAGAGTCAAAGCGCATGATGTGAGGGCTCTCGCGGCTTCACTTGCCTTTACAAATAAAGTGTCTCTGAATGATGTCATGTCTGCCTGTACCTGGAAATCTCATAACACATTCACTTCTTTCTATCTCAGGGAGTTAGCTTGGGAGGATGACTCCGGCCTCCAGCTTGGACGACTGGTGGCGGCGGAGCGTGTAGTCCAGCTGTAGATACCTGTAAATAGATCAACACGCCTCTGTACAGATGCACCTGAGGTCGACTCCCAGGGGAGTTGCTCCTCTTCTTTGGCGAGGGAAATTTTTGTTCTTCTGCAAGAGGAAAGTCACCTCTGCAGAGCCCCTGCTCGTCTCCATGCATCTGAAGGTAATTCAGGCGTGTATTATGGTATAGTTGTAAATATCCTGTAAATATGTATTTTCGACTTAAAATTATAATTTAAAAGTAAAACACAATATTTACTACTTCAATGGATATTTCCTACTCTCACACATCGGTGATGAAATTCCCGGGAGAGGGTTAAACCCACCTCCTTTGGTTATTCTGATATAACCCAAAGAGTTTATTATAGAGGTAGTGGTATGGCAATAAATAGGAAGTTTTAACTTGTTTAAAACCAGTATTTATTACATACCTACCTCTATAATAAACACGATTATTCTCCCTCCCGCCTCCCCTGCCTTAACCAGGTGGGCAAATTAATGGCGGCTAAGGTCAATCATATGACCGGTGTGACGTCACATCTACACCGCGGGGAATCTGAGATGTGTGAGAGTAATTTCCTTCAATTTCGAGTTCGAGATGGATGTCAGGAATTTTAAGAAAATTCTTGTGACATTCATTTCTCTCTCCTCTTCTTTGAATGCCAAGGTAAGATTACCCAAAGAGTTTATTATAGAGGTAGGTATGTAATAAATACTGGTTTTAAACAAGTTAAAACTTCCTTTTGTCTATTTAGGGGCTATGGTATAGAAATCATTGTGACAAATTGAAAAAATAAATTTCATTTATACCCCCTGTAGACAACACCAGGCTGATGATTCTACGGCCAACAGGGCGTCAACCATGAGTGTAGACGAGATTATTGTAAGACTGCGGGACAAGATGGCGCAGTACTCGACCCAGATACGCAAGTCCTTCAAGCAGTACAGTCTCAGTGGCAAGGGCAAAGTGTCCAAAAAGGACTTCAGGAAGGTCAGGGACGTGGCAGCTAGGGTTCATTCGTATGGTGTCTTGACTGAATTTCAATATTCCCTGTAATTTATGGCAATAGAAATTTTATGACCAAAACTATAACCATAATAGGGTGTATGTATTATATTTTCTGAACCCTTGAGACAGTAACCTCAGCCAGTTGTTGTGCTGACAAAACTGCAAGAGATACCCCGGTATATTCATCTAAATATATTCATGGTGAATTGAAGGTTAAAGTGTTGATTCAATTAGAAACAAACACTCAGTTACTGTTTGTCTCCTACCTGCAGGTTCTAGAAACTATAGGTTTCTATCTAAGCGATGAACAATTCAAGGAACTGTGCGCAAAACTCTCCTTCCACCAAAGCTACATGACTTACATGGACTTCGTCATGAACTTTGAGGATCCAAGAATTGACGGACCGTCAGAGGCACTGCTAAAGATTAACAACCATCGAGTGAACAGAATTAGAGGGGATGAGTATAGTATGACTGCTGAACAGGTCGAGAAAGCGCTACTTCATAAACTTCGGGAAAACTTTGAGGTACATTTAAGGTGATGGACCGTATCAGGGAATTCTTTTTGAAAGTGAATATGAGGAAAGACTGGGGGAAACCAAGAGTTAAACAGACGAAGCTAAACTTAGAATATTAAGATTGAAGTTTTAAAGAGCTTCCATTTCATCGTAGGACTTGCGAGGAGCTTTCTACAAGTTTGACGATGATCACAACGGCCTTGTAACGAAGAAGAACTTCCGACGAATGCTGGACTCTTTCATGTTTATTCTGAGTGATGAAGAATTTGAACGTTTCTGTCAAATAATCGGCGTGACCAACAAGTCCAAGATCAGCTACCGAGACTTCCTCAAAGCCTTTGAGTTGAGAGATACGGCCGAGGGTCACAAATGGCTTAACTCCACGCACAAGTTCGTAGATTTCTTTGAACGCTATGAATATATTACTCAGATGCTCATTGTGCACAGTAGATTTTATTTTATAGATGTTGTTTAACCCATATATGTTTTTATAACCACTTCTAAAGAGTGATTTGAATGGCAATGGTTGTCGGGTTTTGCACATTGCTGTGCATGGTATCAACACCATCAACAACAAGTTATTTCAGACTTGACTTTGAAGAAAGATAGCCTTACACATCCTTTGCACATTTCTCAGGTATAACCCAGTACCACCAACAAAGCTGCTAACTGCAGAAGAGGTCCATGCTTTGCTGGCTGTGAAAGCTCACCAACAGTATAAAGATCTGGCCAAGGTATGTGATCAGTTTCTCTCTAGTATTAGCTTATATTCTACAAATATACACATGTTTGCCATCATTCCTGATTTTTTTCCTCAGTTAAGCAGCAGTGAATTATAATAAACATTGTCATTGAAGTATTTCTCCTTTTCAATCATTTCGCAGGCATTCCGAGTGATGGACTCGTCGAGTAATGGAGTCATCTCCAAAAACGAGCTGCGGGAAACTCTCTACAGGTTCATGATGCCCATGACGAAACAGGAGTTCAAGAGGCTGTGGGCAAGGTGGGTGAATCTTTCTGTGAAATGAATATATGTGTCTGGAGAAATGAGAGGGCAATGGAATCCATGAAGATCAGAAATAAAATCAGTCAAAGGGGCAAATGGAGACAAGAAAAATTGAGTGTGAAATTCCTGCAGTTGAACCAATTAGTGATCTGGAAATCGGTGATACAACTCTCATCTTTTTAAAAATATCATACAACCTGATATTTGCATGCACCAGGTATGATCCGAACGGCAATGGAAAAATAAGCCACCAAGACTTCCTCACACATCTGTCGGGGGAGCAGTTTGCACCAGGTGACGACAAGGGAACGTCCGAGAAAATTGCGGAGACAAGTCGAGTAAACCTGGAGATTCATCATCAGAACCAGCTGGACAAACAGCAGAAGATCATGGAGAGTCAAGCTGACCGCTCAGCAGTCTTTAGTGTAAAGGAACTGCTTCAGCAACTCAGGTGAATTGCTGTGCTAAATTTGGTGTATGATAGTTTTGTATTGCTGTAGTTGACTGTGTTATGAACTGAATTTGTAAGTCACACATTTAAGAGTATTTTTATTGCACAAAAAAGTGAGATGAAAAAATTTGGTAATCAATTTTGATCATGTTTTGAGAACACATATATATGCATTGCACTTGATTTAAATATGTAATGTATTCACCCGAATACACAAAACTATAATGCATTTATATCACGTTTATGAATTGACCTGACTAGATGCAACTCATCGAATACTCATGAATATATTTATAAATCATATATGTGACCCTGAAATATTGCTTTCCACAACCCCCCAGAGACCAGATCCGAGATAAGTACAAGGATTTCCACACAGCGTTTAAAGCATACGACAAGCGTCAGCGCGGCTTCCTCACCTCCGCAAACATACAGAAAGTCCTTGTCGACTTCAACTACTTCTTGGATGATGATCAGTACTACGACTTGTTGGAGAAGTAAGAAACTCGCAAAACAGCTCGCCCGCTCAACGTGATGTAAATTTCTGAAAAATAATATGAAAAGTCTACCGGTAATTGAATAAACATAAGATTGATAGAAATTGTTCTTGTGGGTTTTTTGTCTCATTGCCATCACTCATGCACCTCTATAGTGAACACCTTCCTGATCATCCAATATTGTTTGTTATAGAGGTTAGTATGAAACTAACTCCCTGGTTCTTGCAGACTGGAGCTGGTCAAACCGAAGGCCCGACTGACGTACCCCGACTTTCTCCGAGTGTTTGAGGAGGGACGCAAGGATCATTACAGCGCTGCGCCCGCTGACGCCCACTACCCGCAAGTCCAGAATGCACATCTCAGCAACGACCAGGCCCAGGCCAAGCTCAGGGAAACCATAGCCAAGGAATTAGATGTCTTGGATAGTGTAAGTGATCTTGAGTTTAAGTTCAATATCATTTACCGGTACTGTCTGGCATTTTGAATGAATGAATATGACTCCAGTTGGTATAGTACCTAGTAATGTTATGAGGCAGTTCTCTGTGAACACAGATCTATACTTTCTTGTCTCAAATAGGACATGTAAATGCCTAGGCCAAGTTTTCACAAATAATTGCATTCAAATTTACGGAAAAAAT
The DNA here is from genome assembly GCA_949152475.1 of Terebella lapidaria. Classification (NCBI taxonomy): domain Eukaryota; kingdom Metazoa; phylum Annelida; class Polychaeta; order Terebellida; family Terebellidae; genus Terebella; species Terebella lapidaria. The sequence goes on from OX424558.1 coordinate 34,027,142, forward strand.
TTTTAGTTGAATAATTCGTCCTCCACGCTTACAGGCTTTCCAAGCGCTGGACCCCAAGTACACGGGGAGGATCGCAGTTCCAGAGTTCCGCAGAATCCTGGATAACTTCTGCTTCAAGATGACGGATGAACAGTTCAAGCATCTGACTGGCAGCCTCGCCATCAGCCAGGACAACACGGTCGACTACACTGCATTCGTTACAGGCTTCAAGGATAATGATATGCTGGTCAGTTCTTGATCTAAACTCAACAACTGAATTCTGCGTGCACCTCAAAAATGTTATTTGAGATACACGAGCATTGTTTTTTCATGCATCGCACACATGAACAGCAGCTGCACATGTAAATTTGTAACTTTGATCTTTCCATGTAAAATACTGTTGCAATTCACTTTGAGTCATTCCTTTCATTTATATTTATTGCCATACTTCTACCTCTATAATACTTTGGAGTGTTTATAATAGGGGTAGGTATGTAATAAATACTTGCTTCAAACAGGTTAAAACTTCCTATTTATGTCCATACTACTACCTCTATAATAAACACTTTGCAAAAATAATGTAATAAATACTTGCTTCAAACAGGTTAAAACTTCCTTTTTATTCTCAGGAGCCAATAAACTGGGTAGACTCCATCAAGCAGTACACACAGAACAACGAGCCCCTTCTACAAACGCAAGAGGACGTTGACAGTCACATTCGCGAGGTGGTTTCCGCACGATTCAATGCCATCGCTCGTGCCATTTCTGACATCGATTACGCTAAGATTGGGGTCGTCTCCAAGGACGATTTCAAAGGGATTGTCTGCAAATATTTAGCCCGACTGACCGAGGATCAGGTAAGGATCAGTGCATTGCTGTTCTGTTGTGGCAACCTTTCACCAATTGAAATTTAATTCCTGAAATTTCGAAAATGCAAGTAAAAGATTCTACATATGAGAAAGTTTTGTGCAACAAATTTGTCAACAATAGAGACATGTTACTCATGATATGAAGATCACTTCATCTATGCATGTTGATGAAAAGTTATTTATGGTAGCCATATATATACTAAAGCTACATGCACAGCATTTTTACTTTATTTCCAGTTCGATGAGCTCTGGGATCGACTGAAAGTGAACGAGTTCGATAACTTGGACTACCATGATTTTTTCCGACGCTACTCTGGAGATTTGCCGCGGCCTGCCACATCGTCAGGGTTACCCGCCCGGCGACCTAGCACCAGCAACTCTGAAACAGGACGGGTGAGGGCTTCGAGATCCTAACCTTAGTTGTCTCTTTGTAGTCTCGTGTATGAGTATGAAAGAAAATAAAAGTCAGGGATTTACGATGAATTATATTAGATGGGAATTCGGTAAAAATATCACTTGCGAGTCAATTGAAGACAATTAAACTTTGCATTAATCTTTTTACAGCTACAATGTACAGGTATATTCACAAAACCATGAACCAAGCTTATTCCTGAATAAATAGTTGTAATAACTTAATCATACATAATAATCTTTTATCATACATGTAGAATCTGTACAGTTCTTGGAGCAACTCCAGCAACCAGCCCGCTCGGCCGTTCACGCCGATGGTCAATGCCGAGGACACGGAGAGACGCCTGAAGGATGTCATCTACAAGCACTGGAAGGACATCCAGCGACAGTGTCGAGCAGGCGACCCACACAACTCCGGGCAGATCTCACAGCGAGACTTCAAGTGTGAGTCCGGGCCTGTAGCTCGCTGATCGAGACTGATTTCTCTAGTGTGCGAAAATTTTAGCTCAACAGCCTGAAATTCATACGTGGAACTAAAATGCATTCCTAACAATTCAGGAATCATAACCTTGTTACTGTTACTCGTGTCAGAAACCTACTTGTTTCTATTCGTGTTGAATGAAATTAAGTACCTTAAGAAATCAGTTGCAAATGCGATATTATTTTTTTCGCTTTGACAGTTATCATGGGCCGATACGGTTCCAATATCTCCGATGACGACATGAGAAAACTGCTGCTGAAGTATGACCTGCGAAACAACCAGCAGTTCTGCTACGCCGAGTTCCTGCGACATTTCGTCTTACACATGCGACCCAACGAGCCGGAGATCGGGCCGCTCCTCTCCCGCCGGAAGGTACAACCAGCAAAGGTGAGCAGTCAAGAATGGTACACAGTTCAGGAAGTTCACATAGAGGCTGTACATTGACCAGTACATATATAATGTTGAATATATAATGTATTGCCATACACAACCTCTATAATAAACACTAGTCAAAAGGAGGGGCAGAAATTGTTGTTATTGCCATTATTGCCCCACTTTTACCTCTATAATAACACTAGTTAGGAAGGACGGGGATTTTTATTCCATCAGTGTATTCATCGCCCTTATTTACACTTTTTTGTAAAACAATTTCAATATAGGATGTGCAGGAAATTAGGACAATATTGGAAAGGATTCAATGAATGAACCACTCTTCTTTTCAGTTGTCCCCACCGCCAAATAAAACCAACAAGCAGAGTTCAGTAGGAGAGAGACTGCACCAGTGTGTGACTAGCAACTGGAAGGAAATGCGAAGGGATTTCAGGGCATGCGACGCTCAGAACATCGGAGTTGTGAATTCCGACGATTTCCGGCAAACTCTCCGGAACTTCAACTTGAATCTTACCGAGGAAGAATTCTCAGCACTGACTGGAAACTACGGACAAAGCAATGAAGGGTTAATTAGCTATAATGATTTCATAAAAACTTTCTTGAAAAACACTTAACTAGGTCGATTCCAAGAACCGAGATGAAGTGAAATCTGTAGAAAAAGCTTAGCCGAGTACGTGAATGGTCAGAATTATATTGATTCTACATATTATCTCAATGCATGTTATTTATTGACAGTATTATTAATGATATTATGGAATTTTATATTTCAATGTTTTTTTATGTAGGTCAATATATTCTATGGAGTTTTTTTTTTTTTCTGTGCCAAAATGACATTCGACTCATGACCAATAATATTATATATCATTTGTGCATTATTATTTCTATATGATGTGCCAAATTTTGAATACTCAGTTCCTGGGTATGGTTTTATATTTCATTTCTGGGATACATTGTATGTTATTCTGCTTGTATTTGACTGTGATATTTATTATATTTATTGATATCACCGAGTTTTCAAAGGCGTGGATGTTATGAAATTGATTGTGCCAAACCATGATATATTTGTTTCTTCTCATGACAAACTTCTCATGTAAAATGTACTATTGTGACACTATTTCCATATAACAAAATTCTAAATATCTCAACACTGTGATATAAAAAAATATCTATTTATCATTGCAGAACGAAGGTTTGTATATGCAATAAAATACTGTATTATATGGGAAAAAATAATTCTTGGAATAAGTGCATATCTTGTATATATGCTGTTTATTTGCCAAACCATTGTTTCAATTCCAAAGTATCAATGCTTGCATTACATCTCTATTGTATCAGTAACACTCACCTACCCTTGTAGGGTCTCGTCATAATTGTGTACTTCATTGGTTTGCCAATAAATGTGTCGCAAAAAAAAATATACGCATAAAAGTCCATATACACATACATGTATACACAAAATGGTTCAGACAAACCATTTCCCAAATTCTCATGTCAAATACATCTGAAGCATTTACGTAGATATTAATAATTAATTTTTGATTGATTGGCATTGTGCCAAATTCGTTCTTCATCCATATACATATGCTAAACACAAACAAAGGAGACTCGAGGATAGTGTTTTGCTACAACAAATAATACATATGGCATCCAGTCGATAAGCAAGAAAACGTGTATACCAATGTTGAATCTACATATACAAATACAAAATAAACAGTAACATTACTACAGACCAGTTTTCAACATCAGTCTACACATTTCATACTCCTATTTTGATCAAGTACAAATGTACATGACTTGTACATACCGGTATGTAGGCATTCATTCACAATAAATCCGTACATTATTAGTGTCCTTAGAAATACATGATAGCAGCAACCCAAAACATCTCAATAGTTCCTGATGGTAATCCACACATTGCTTAACTTATCATAAAGTACTCCTTACCGGGTAAGATTCTTGATAACTGTTAGAAAAGCTAGATTACAAATTCGGAGTTCACAGAAATGTCTGGATTCAATTCCTGCCAATGTTCATGACGTATAAATTTCAAAATTATACCAATCACAAAAACTTATGGACAATCCAATTTTAACATCCAAATGTGCACAAATATTCTCAACTTTCTGTGTGTGGTGTAAACCAAACTATCAGCAATAATTTGGATGCATTGCTAGAAATGAACTGACAAGACTCAGTGCAACATAATCTATACATGTATACCGGTGGTTTCAACAACTTATATACAAGTACAGGCAAAGTATAATGGAATGCTATGGAGAAAAACTTTCTTAGCAGCTATAGTGTATGACTAGTGCAAATATACATGCCTTCAAAACACAAAACAATCATCGCATGTACAATCAGGTTCATGTTAACTTCATGTCCCGTTCATCACCAACAACTGATATGCAATCTCAAGATTGCATGAGTTACTACCTGGTATGTGTGCCTTTTCCAAATCTCAATTTCAAGATTGTGCGTTGGTTCGCGTTTTACATCTCTGGTTATCTCGGTTTAGGGACGATAAGGTTCCGCATCATGTCGAAGCTGTTTCCGTCGTCATGAACACTGAGAGTGCTGCCATCTGGTGTAGACACCGAGAGGTAGCCATATTCGTCAAGTCCAACAATTGTGACATCAAGATTCTCGTTCTCTATATGCACAGGAGCATTACTGAAAGGAAACATATTGGGAAGATCATTACAAGTTTTGTAATGAGTTAAGTTTTATTACAAATACAACATATTGGTATATATGTCTACAAACTGAATCAGGTTACATGTATATCAACTTTATAATCCATCTGACAATGATACTGTGTTTGAATGTTCACCTGTGCAGCCATTTGGCGTAATAAAGCTCCAGAAATGCCTCACGACCCCTGCTTTGGAACAAACCAATGAGCTTCTCGATGTGGCTGACTGTCCTAGCCAGTAACTCTTCAACAGTGAAAGGCTGGAGATTTGCCCCACAGCTTGCGTTGTGTTGTCTTATGAGATCGTTAATGCAGATTGTGGGGTCCGTGTTGGTCACATTGAAGCCGCAACCTGCAAAGGAGAGGAACAATGGAAACTCATAAAATGCAGAAATTTTATCAATTTACAGATCATTTATTTCATACTTAAGAGTCATTATAAAAGTTTGAACACTGAAAACACAGTTGTCTTTTCTACCTGTCGAAAAATCTGTTGAAACTGATTTTCACATAGAAAGAAAGTTATCAGTCTAGATAATTGATTTTTATTTGCTTGGTAACATTACACAATGTATTTGAACTCTTTTACCGATGTTTGCATGAATAACATCAGCCATCACTGAAGACTTGACAAGGACACCTCCCAGTTTCATGGTGCTGCTGAAGTAGATATCATTTGGCCACTTCAAACGTAGGTTTATGTCCTGAAAATACACACAAAAAGGAAGTTTTAACTTGTTTAAAACCAGTATTTATTACATACCTACCTCTATAATAAACTCTTTGGGTAATCTTACCTTGGCATTCAAAGAAGAGGAGAGAGAAATGAATGTCACAAGAATTTTCTCAAAATTCCTGACATCCATCTCGAACTCGAAATTGAAGGAAATTACTCTCACACATCTCAGATTCCCCGCGGTGTAGATGTGACGTCACACCGGTCATATGATTGACCTTAACCGCCATTAATTTGCCCACCTGGTTAAGGCAGGGGAGGCGGGAGGGAGAATAATCGTGTTTATTATAGAGGTAGGTATGTAATAAATACTGGTTTTAAACAAGTTAAAACTTCCTATTTATTGCCATACCACTACCTCTATAATAAACTCTTTGGGTTATATCAGAATAACCAAAGGAGGTGGGTTTAACCCTCTCCCGGGAATTTCATCACCGATGTGTGAGAGTAGGAAATATCCATTGAAAGTAGTAAATATTGTGTTTTACTTTTAAATTATAATTTTAAGTCGAAAATACATATTTACAGGATATTTACAACTATACCATAATACACGCCTGAATTACCTTCAGATGCATGGAGACGAGCAGGGGCTCTGCAGAGGTGACTTTCCTCTTGCAGAAGAACAAAAATTTCCCTCGCCAAAGAAGAGGAGCAACTCCCCTGGGAGTCGACCTCAGGTGCATCTGTACAGAGGCGTGCTGATCTATTTACAGGTATCTACAGCTGGACTACACGCTCCGCCGCCACCAGTCGTCCAAGCTGGAGGCCGGAGTCATCCTCCCAAGCTAACTCCCTGAGATAGAAAGAAGTGAATGTGTTATGAGATTTCCAGGTACAGGCAGACATGACATCATTCAGAGACACTTTATTTGTAAAGGCAAGTGAAGCCGCGAGAGCCCTCACATCATGCGCTTTGACTCTGAAACCTGTGGATTTTTTCGCCTGTGACTTTTCATAGCAAAATCTAACACACTTCTTGATCCAAGATGAGATCGTAGCAGGACGGATATCATTTGGAAAATCCTTAAGATAGGACACGAAAAGCAAACGCTTGCCGAGATGCAGCTCACGCGTACGATTAACGTAGATGCGGAGGGCTCGCACGGGACAAAGCTTCGCGTCTTCCTCCAGGCCCGGCCCCAGAGAAGGAGTCAGGGCGGGAATGGAAAAGCTCAATAATGGCGTACCTGCTAATTGAGTTTTGGCCAGAAAGGAGGGAATGACTCCGAGGAGAACCGAGGAGCCATCCGACTTCCACTTAACTTTGGAAAAGGACAGAGCGTGAAGCTCACTCCGTCGCTTCCCGGAAGCCAGAGCCAAAAGGAAGACCGTCTTAAACGTCAGCAACTTTAGTGAGGCCCGCTCAAGGGGTTCGAACGGATCTTTTCTTAAGACGTTGAGAACAAGCGATAGATCCCACTCAGGAACCGGGTTCCTAGCTTTCGGTCTTTCGATCTCGAAACTATTAATCAACGCAGTCAAACCTTGATCATGACCAAAATCGATCCCAAGTTTGGGTTTTAGAGTCTTCGCGATAGCCGTACGGTAACCCGCGATCGTGGATGGAGCTCGCCCTTCATTGAACTTTTCGAGAAGAAATTCGGAAATTAGGGGAGCATCGACTCTGAAAGGACTAACCTTCCGGCGACGACACCAAGCACAGAAGGAAGTCCACTTCGATTGGTAGACTGCCAAAGAAGATTTTCGATTTGATCGGGCGATCCTAGCGGACACCTCCCTTGAAAATCCCTTCTTTCGGAAACATCGCTCGACAATATCCAGGCATGAAGCTTCAGACTTGCGGGAGCCTGATGAAACATGCTGGAGCGAGGTTGTTTGAGGAGGTCCCACCGATCCGGAAGCTGACGAGGGAAGTCTACTATCAACTCCAGAAGGTCCGGGAACCACGACCTCTGCGGTAGACACGGAGCAATCAGCAGGAGGCGACACTGGTGAGTCCGAAACTTGGCGATCACCTTGTCCAACAACACCGCTGGGGGGTAAGCATACGCGTACATGCCCTCCCAGGACGTCGACATCGCATCCACTGACATGGCCGTGGGATCGGGAATGGGAGACACAAACGAAGGAAGTTTGTGGTTCCACCGGGTCGCAAACAAATCGACCATCGGCGTGCCCCATAGGCCGCAGAGAGATTGGAATACCCTGGGGGCAAGACTCCACTCCATGGCCTGGACCTGGCCCCTCCGGGAGAGGCGGTCCGCCCAAACATTCATATGACCAGGGATATGCCTCGCGAAAAGCGAAATACCCCGGTCGTGACACCAGAGCAGGAGGTCGATAGCGGCCTGGCACAGCGACTGGGACTTCGTACCGCCCTGCTTGTTGATGTAAGCGACAACGGTGGAGTTGTCGGTGGCCACCAACACAGCCTGATTGAGGAAATGTGTTTCCCAATGCCTGAGAGCCAAGAACACGGCCTCCAGTTCCAACAGGTTTATGTGCCATTCCTGCTGAGACGAAGACCAGGTGCCCGAGACCTCGCTGTCGTCCCAGTGAGCGCCCCAGCCGTCCATACTGGCATCCGTAAATACGTGCCTGGATGGAAGCGGCCGGCGGAATGACGACCCTCGGAGCAGATTGACGGGATCCAGCCACCATTGCAGATGGGAAACGACTTCCGGAGAGACCTGCACGAGCTGGGATCTGTCTCCCGTGACCTGGGACCATTGAGAGTGTAGATGCCGCTGAATAGGCCGCATGTGCAGGCGGCCCAACGGAACTAACTTTTCCGTGGACGCCAGCATCCCGAGAAGGGACTGCCAGCGTCTGGCCGTCTGTGGAATGCGACGAAGGAAGCCTTCTGACAGCACGGATAATTTTGACTGACGATCCAGCGTCGGCAACACAGTCTCTGAGGTAGTCTGATAACGATACCCCAAGAAGACGAAGTCTCGACGCGGTGACAAGTCGGACTTTTTTTGGTTGATTTTGAACCCCATCCGTGAGCATAGATTTACCACAAACTGTGCTTGGACGATCAGCGTTTCGCGACAATGGTGCCGGATTAGCCAATCGTCGAGATATTGGTGGATAAAAATCCCCCGCTTGTGGGCGAGAATCTGGACTTCCCGAGCCACCATGGTGAAAATCCACGGCGCTGTCGATAATCCGAACGGGAGCGCCCGAAACTGCCATACGCGGCCGAGATAGAGAAATCTCAGGTATTTGCGAACTGCAGGTTTCATTGGAATATGGAAATAGGCATCTTTGAGATCGATCGTTACCACCCACGAATCGCGAGGCATGACTGAACGAACTTGCTCCGGCGTTTCCATGGAAAACGTCGGCACTATTAAGAACTTGTTCAACGGAGAAAGATCTATCACTGGTCTCCAACCCCCCGACGCTTTGGGAACCACAAACAACACGCTGTAGAACCCGGGAGTGTCCCCGGGAGCAGGTTCTATCGCTTGTTTCTCGATCATCGCCGTTATCTCCTCGTGGAGAACACGGCGGCGTTCTGGATCGTTTGGAAGAGTGAAACCCCTTGGGACGGGCGATAACGGTGGCAATTTCTCGAATTTCAGGCCGAATCCTCGACGGAGCGTCGAGACGACCCAGGGGCAAGCCCCGAGCCGCTCCCACTCTTTCCAAAACAGAATTAAACGAGCTCCTACGGGCTCGTCTGAGGAAGGAATATCGACCGAAACGAGCTGACCATGCAGCTCTTCTCGACACTCGAGCAAAGGATCCGGCCCGGAATCCGAAGCTATACGTACCCGGTTTCTTTTCCCCTGCGGGCTTGGGAGCCTCTCCGCGTCCTCGGCCTCGGCCACGACCACGGTCTCCTCGGGTGCTGCCGGCAGAGGCCCCGCGAAAGGGCAACCCTGAGGCCCTGCCTCTCGCTCTACCACGGCCACGAGTCGGCTGTTGCTGAGGCTGAGACTGCTGAACTGCAGACTGGGGCTTCTTAAAGGCCGAAACCATCTGTTGCGTGAGGCGTTCCAGAGACTTCGACTGGCTCAGGAGGGCATTGGAAGTAGAGGACTTCGCGGCCTTCTCGTCGGCCTCCTTCTTCACCTCCCGCAACTCCGCAGAACGGTCAGGGAGTAGAAGTGAAGTAGGGGCTCCGGAAGAGGGGATAACGGGGTGGAGAACTCTCATGTCTGTCATGAGCTGGTCCGGAACCTCGAACTTGAGGGATGAGAGGAAGGCGTCACGCCGCCACAACTCGGACACCCAGAGTGAGTGGGAGTCCAGGGCCACCTTGTCACCCACACCTTTGCCAATGGAGGTGACCAATGAAGCGCAGCTCAATAAGGCTTCTGCCAAATCATCCCGGTCAACGTCAGGGTTGTCCAGGACCTGGTCACGGCACTGAAGAATGGCCCGTCTCGTAGCCATCGACAGCCAGTCCATGGCCGAATCCGTGGCCAGCCCCACTCGAAACGTGTGCTGCAGCTCCGCCAAGGCCGCCCATGGGATCTCCACGGCCTTAGGCTCCTTGAAAAAGGCGTAATGGGGGTGATGCCTCCTCAAAGCTGTAGGCTTGTCGTCCAACTCCGACGACGTATAGTAGTCGTTGACAGACGGGCGAGCAGGATACGCGCCAATCGCCGACTTGTTGGACCTGATGGTCTCGTCCATGCGCTCCTGCATGGAGCCGCGAACTCCCTGTGACAGAGGGAACCGTAAGGCGTCCTTCGACGGCCGGGGGTGCTCTATCTCAGAAGAGATCATCGAACGAGCCACCTTCTTGACTGGGGCCGGAGCATGCTCTTCGGGCCACAAACCCGGGAGGACCCTCTTCACAAAATCCAACTTCTCCCCCCAAGAGAGAGGGTCGTCGGACTCGGGCTGGTCCGCCTCCTGGTCCGGGTCCGCCTTACGCTTTCGCGGAAGCGTGAGGCCTGACGGGCCAGGTAACGGCTGGTCAGCCGACTGAGAGACCTGTAGGGAAGGTTCCTCATCTGAAGACGGCTCTTCCCTAAGCAGAGGGGAAGACGGGGGCGGTGGCGGCTGTGGAGGCGTGAACCTCGCCAGAAACTGCTGCCACTGGCCTAACATCTCTTCCCGAAAAGACTGAAGCTCGCCCCTAAGGCGCTGCTCTGACGTCGTGGAAGAGCTCCCCTGGACAGGAACACCGGACGGCTCCGACGCACGGGAAGACCCTTGGTCCGCCAACTGGGCGAAGGACAACATACCCTGGCTAGAGGCGACGAAACCGGAGGGCAGGGCCGTAAGAGGGGAATCGTCCTTGATATCCTCGGCGATCTGAAACACACAGGGCGAATCAGAAAAAGGAAACTCTGGAAACCGTGGAGACATGGAAACTCCAGGAACCCATGGGTTTGGACGGCTCATGGCCCTTGGCTCCCGGCCCCTACTGGCCACGGCTCCGGTAGCCACGGCCTGGGGTCCAGTAACCGACGGGAAATCGGGTGCCGGCGGCCGTATCACTGGCGACACGGGCCCGGACCGAAATCCGCCCTGGCTATGGGGTTGAAACCCAGCTCCGGGGGCAGGTGCCCGACCCGGAGGGGGAAACAACACTCTCTGTCCAGAGGGATCCCGGGCGCAGGGAACCGTCGTGAGCCCGACGGAACCGGCAGACCCCGAAACCACACTCGGACACTGAAACCCAGGTCGTTCAGCCAGAGAAGCATGAGAACGAGGGGCCAGTAGAGAGGGAGCCAAAAGTGAGCCACACAAACCCGTAGGTTGTGGGGAAGTTAGGGTGCCGAGAGCCGAACGCGCGGCTCCCGGGACCCGTACCTGGCTGAAAGAAAATGACAATGATAAATCAAAACTTACAGCACAAACAGCATTGGTTAACTGCAAATCTAAACGCCGCTTGCGTTCCTCAGACGCCTTGGGACGCGGCCTGGCGCTATCAGAATCTGACGGGGAAGGGGGAGTAGGGCAACCAGCAAACCTGCGGGCCTGAATCTCCCGTAAGCCTTGAAGACAGAGTTTCCACTCGTCGATGGACCAATCCGCGCATAACTCACAGGTGGCTGAAGGACGGCAATAAACAGTGTCCCTACACTGCCAGCAGGCGTTATGAGCCTCCCACTTAGGAAGGTAGTGTTTGCAAACGATGCACTTCATATCTGAAACATATCAAACATCGAAGTACAAACGGGCGATAATGGGGGAAGGAAAGGGGCCTGGGGAGGCTTTACCATTTCCTCCCAAAAAAATCGCAAATCACTAACTCTAAGCTAGTCTAACAACGAAAGAACGATCTACTGAAGAAAAAGCTGTGCAAAGAACAGCCTAAAGACGATCGTAGACGTGAAGAAATTCGACTTTGAATGCCGAAAGCAAGACTTGCTGCACATCCAACAATGGAGGAGCAAATTAATGGCGGTTAAGGTCAATCATATGACCGGTGTGACGTCACATCTACACCGCGGGGAATCTGAGATGTGTGAGAGTAATTTCCTTCAATTTCGAGTTCGAGATGGATGTCAGGAATTTTGAGAAAATTCTTGTGACATTCATTTCTCTCTCCTCTTCTTTGAATGCCAAGGTAAGATTACCCAAAGAGTTTATTATAGAGGTAGTGGTATGGCAATAAATGACGCAATTCAGAAATATCGCCATAATGCGACAGAACTTATGTGACACCTTTCATACCACACTGCCGCTTTCAAAGTCTGTCAGGACAATAATACATGTATGCAAAATATTTCCGAATTATACCATACCGTTCCATACTTTGGAGTGACATTTAGAAAATCTACACAACACCATCAAGTAACTCTACCAGAATTCATTTTATCACCTGACCTGGTATCCCTGCTGTTCAGTGACAGCTCTGACCACAGCGAGGGATGCTATGTGTTGGATAAATGCGACTCTCTGTCCCAACGGAGAATGTATTGGCACTCTAATGTGTAATGAGAACATCGCACATCCAACCGGACTGATCCACGCGTTACCGCCGCGACCTGGGAAATGTGAAATATGCATGATGTAATACTTTGAACTGAAGAACATTTTCCATATATAGGAAGATTTCCAAAAGATTTTTATATGTATGAGCTAGTTAATTTTCTAACCTTGGCCAGCAGTTTGTCTGGAAGCTATGGCAATCAATCCTACATTCGTTGGAACAGAGAACATCATTCTGCAACAGAATTATAATTTTCTCACTCCTGTTTCATCCATAATACTGATTCCCGAAGTACAAATAACTGAGAGGAAAGGAGACATTTACTGATGAACCCTAACATACCCTTGAAACAAGTTCATCGTAGTGTTGACAACTTCAGCGTACATAACAACTTGGCCCAAAATTTTTGTGGATAGATGTTGCTGGTAGACCTTGGAATTGAAGGTCTTCGGCGTGACACTGTAATCCGTGCATACGGGAACTGTTTCCTTGGTGACAGTTGCCATGGATACATCACTCTCAGAGCAGAAGACAAGTGATAAATCGCTTGATTGAAGGACTTTGTTCTTCAGTCGGGACTTGATCGAGTTCAGCAAAGCAGATTCCAGACTCTGGAAACATCAAGGGAAATATCATGTCGGTCGACAGAGAAAATGCCATGTTGAACAAAATATTACCTAATCTAAATTTATGATAGTTTATAGCAGTAATACTGGTGTGATAGAAATATACTTACTAGTAACACATTGAATTTTACACAACACTGTACAATGTTAGCATGGGTTGTAAATTTTATCCTCACAGATTTAGATTCTACATTCAAATGTCAAAAAATATCAAAGCACCACAAATTTATGCAAAAACTCTTACGAGTTTTTTCCAAATTTACTGCTTTCAACCAGCAGCAATTTTTTTCTTGATTGAATCTACCTTGTTGGCAGGCAGCAGGTAACAGGGAGTGAGGTCAGGAACAGAACCTGCACTGCAGTCCAGCCCGATCTGTGTTATAATCTCTGTCAGAATCTCAAACCGGGCACGATTGTGTTGCTTCAGTGTGGCGAATATCTCAGGGTCAGAGCCAAGCTCCCCAGGGTCCCGATCGAGACTGACCTACCATAAACATGAGGATGTCAAATGTTCCCATAATAATATGTCTGTTCAGTAATGTTATTTGGAGAAAACATACATACTAGTATAAAAATTATATATTTTCATTGAAATAAAAGTTCTTTTTGTTCCAAATCTGGAATGTTCACCCCATCACACATGGATGAGGTAATAAATTTGATCTGTTCAACATCATTATTTTTCAACAAGTACAATACAAAGATACAAAGATTTGCTTGAGAAAAATATTTCAGTATATATGGCTGGATATAAACTTGTGCAAATATGTAATCATTTACCTGTGAAAGGATGGCCACACCACCGCTCAGCTCATGACTGGTTTCTACAATCACCGGTTTGTCTGTGTTACTGTCAGTGGCTAGGCACGCCACGTTTACATCAGGCACCATTGGGTCGGTGTTCTTGTATGTGTGTTGTCCACAAATCACAGATATTCCCTTCAAATGTTTGTAATTCACTGCTAGAGTGCCACTGATTTTGCTTATAGGGGCACACTCAACAAACTGGTAATCAAAGGTGCTTGTGAGACTGAGGATGGTTCCACCCTGGTTGAAAAAGTTTAAGAACGATTTTCCAACATCCTCACTGAGTTTCCCACCTGAAATCACGAGGAGAACTGTGTTTTCTTGCCAGGGGGTCGTGCGCACTTGATCGTGGTTCAACTGGTACACTGTGTATCGCTCCGGGTTCAGGCACTGTCCAAGAATTCCACTCACTGTTTCAAACTGTTTGGTTGCATTTGAATCACCGCAGTAGACAAGGACATTCGGTGGTTTGCTCTTGTTCGCATCTCTGCGCCGTACGGGCGTCTGCATGTCCGGCCCGATCATGTCCATGTCGGCAGGAGCCTCACCCGCGGTCGTATCTCCCAACACACTCGACCCTTCCGTGCCTGAATCGATATCCCGCGTGGCTTCATTCATCTCTTTCAGTTTGAGAATTTGCTCGTGTTGCGGCGTTAAACCCGACTTGAATTTCTTGTTGCCTTCATCCTCGTCGCAGCCCTCCGGAAGAGGCAGTGATGCCAGTGATTCATTCGACTCGTTGTCGGAAAGAGCCTCAGCCCCGGCTTGGACCTCCTCCTCCAGAACACTGTGCAGGCTGTCCAAGATGTTACTCCATGACTTCTGACGTTCTACCGTTGAGAATGACGGTGACAAGGTATTGGACGTAGACTCCCGCTGCTCAACATCTTGCTTGCTGTTTGTACGGAGCAGGCTAATTGGCCGACCATGCAGACAGACAGCTGGGGATGGCAACAGACAAAAAGTTTTTATGTGAAAACAAGTTTCAAAGCATATTAGTAGTTTGCTTTCCATATGAATAAATTACTTTACTATCTATACTATTTACTATCTAACATTGGCAAATGCCAAGCAGTATGTTTAGTGCAATTAAATATTCCAATGTCAATTTGCTCCATTCAGACTAATAGCCCAGCAGCCATTTGCATTCTGTACAGAGAACAACCATTTTGACTTGATTCAGGAAGACAATTGCAAGGACAACCATCAAAACAAATCAGCCATACATGTGATGCAGTGCAGTTCAAGCATGTCGTCTAGCAGTAGTCTGCCCTCCTTGAGACCCAGTCCAAGCTGCGCCATGTTTTCCAGTGTACACTCAGCCACGATATTGAAGGGCGTACCAGACTTCCACGCTAGAGGCTGGGCCAAGTCCATCACCTGGGGGTATCAAGTCTACGGCTCTCATCTTAAACAGGCATGTATGGCTATATGCAGAACATTCTTACTTTAAATACAACATGTTTCACATTCAAGTTTATATTCAAGCAGTGCATGTAGCACTATTACCTAAAAGATATGAGAAATGGTTATCACATATATACGGTATTTTGTTATGTTCTTATTTAATATTTGAAGCTTGAGAACTTTGCAAACGGCAATCAACTGGCCGTACCTTGACACGTTTGGCCGGCGGGATGGACATGGAGTGTTCTAGGAAGCCTTGGGGATCCTCAGGAGGGCTGACTTCTAACAGGATGTGACAGTTCCCACCACACACAGATGACTGCACATAGTCCTGTGTGCCTAGGTATGAGGTCCAGTCTGCCAGGTTCACATGCAACTGTAAAGGCAAAGCAAGACAAATTTAGTGTTGTTGCATGGTAGTGTGTATTGAAATTCATTTTTTTTTCATGATTTAAGAGTAACTTAGACCTGTAAGCAACTTAGCGATGCACGTATATGATGTATGCATGCATCATTCTAATTGATATTGAATGGACTGAGAATAAATATTTTATATTGCATTATGATATCAGTATCACCCACCTGGGGTTCCACACATAGCACCTCGATGTCACTGTCTGCCCAGAGCTGTGTGCTACACTCTGGCGGAACCAGCTCCTGCTTCGGCGAACACTCCACCGACTCCCTAGCCGACCTCGCTGTGACAACGGTGGTGTCCAACGTGGCACTAACCCGTGAATTCCGGAAAATCACGCTAGATTTCTTGACGTTGTTGGTGATGATGCGGACGAACTGCATCTTGACGGACTTTTCAATGTAGCGTTGGTAAAGTGCCAGTAGCAGATTTGTTAGGTAGAAGATCATGTTGCCTTCTCGTGGAATTTGCTGAATGACACCTTGAGGTCTTGGGTTGTGTTCTCCATACGTTCACCCTGTGAAATCCCAAACATACAATAGTAGGGTATGATCCAGCATATGGAGCATTTCCATACAACAGGAATATTGTATTTCATAGTTCTTGGCTAAAAAAATGAGTGTCTGAAGTATAGGAATATGTTCTTAAATTTCAATTTAAAACGTCACCCCCAATAAATGACATATATGAGATGAAAGAGTGAGTGAAGCGATAGTGATATCAGCCAGAAAACAGGTTGCAAGGCAACACATTTCAGATGAGAAACCAGGGCAATACTTGACATTACTGGTAATTTTTTGTGTGAAGGGGTTGGTGAAGCTTTCGTACGATTATTGATCATTGACAGTAGGTGTAGCAGTAGGTCTGCCAGCTTGATACTTTGCATTTTCTGTTGCAAAAAGAAACCTTGAAATCATATCAGGTAACATAGTCTCGAAAATGAGAAGATGGAAGCCCTTGGAATATCGCTTGTGTAGCCAAAAAAAGCAAACAATCTCAGATCTCGATAATAGAAACAGTGTAGGAACATGTCCCTAGAGTCCTATAGTCGAATAGAACAGAAACTGATTTGATACAATTTATGTTCACATATAAAATCTGATTTACACGATATCAATATCATAAATCTCATGAGTCTTCATAAACATTCAACACAATCAACAGAGAATGAGATTTTGAATGAGCTCTGAAAGGGCATGGTGGCAGAAACTTTTCTCTCGTATATAAAAGTACAGAAGTTGATTCACAGAATAATCACATCTCATGTATATATGAGATGCCTTGAGTTTTTGGAGACGTGTCAAATGTAGGGCTACACTGAGCAATTTTGATCATTATGTTATCATGGTTGTAGCTCAGTTCTTAGTTAGTTGTTGTCGAATTAGGTTGCAGCATTCCTTAATTGATTGTTGGCAATCTGTTCGAGTGGTCGACACAGTGTAGTTTTGCTCGGAAATGAAAGGACTTTCTTACAAAAAATTGAGGTATGTGGTTTGCAGATGCTAGAGCTACCATATTTGGTGCCCGAAGGGTAAAATCATGGCCCAGACGAGTCCACGGGTACCCGAAGTCAGGGTATATTACCCGGGTCGGAATTTTGTTACCCGTACCCGAGAATGAATAAACATAAAGTTTTTGTTTTGAATATTTGCGATAAACACCAGTAAAATTACGAGAATGACGGGGAAATCATCAGGTATTTTCATGAGGTCATGTGATCTCTTTCAAACTTGAGAATAAACACTGACGAAACAAATAATATGTGTCAAAGATCGATGACTGGCGTTTACATGATGTTACAAATTGCTCCAGTATCAGAGTATCGTTTAAATTTTGATATATATTTGGACGGGTTAAATTGGGGCGGGGCGGGTCAGACCACACGGTGACACGGGTACCAGAGTCGAAAATTTTCGACTCGTCCGTGCCCTAGGTAAAATGTACCAAATGAAGTCATGTCTACGACTGTAGGGCTAAGTAGTCCGGCTAAGCGCAATCGACAGTCACACAGACACACAGTGACAGTCACAATAAGTTAACAATTCCCTGTAATATCGCTCACTGTCACTATATTCAAGCGGTCGGTAAGCCTTTCGCGACTGAAAAAACAACCCAATTCAAGAATATTGCTAATTGAACATTTCAATAATTTATTTGTGCGTCAGTTTCTACCAAAACAATTAAATCAAAGCTTAAACCGACGAGAAATTGCAAGCATGGGTGATTCCGCCGTGAAATTGTTTATGGGACATTACAACATTCGGAATTTACGAGGACCGCGTTTCGCACTGACTAGACGGTTTGGTCGTTCAGGACTGTGCAGATATCCTCGGCCCATATATATATATATATATATGAGTTATGGGCAACATTAAGTTGAATGTATTGGTCCTAATAGTGGCACACACCCTAATAATAGAGCGCCCCCTCTTTTCCCCAAAACTGTTCAATTTTTGTAACTTTGCAATTCACTTTATGTCTTTCTAATAAGATCTGGGAGTGTGCCAATACACACATTTATGTTATTTGAATCATAATAAAGGGGATTAAAGGTTTTAGGTGTATGATTCAGTTATTTTCTTAAGATTGACCTCAAGTTTGACATCAATTTTGCGTGCGCTGCAGCAATAGGTCTTTCTTTGGCTTGCCGTGCTACTATTAGGACCAGTACGATAATTGGCGGCAGTGACGACCTTTGCATAAATTCAAAATATGATTCATAAAAAAAGGAGTTGACATGAAATAGATGTAAACTTGTGATTATTAGCCTATGAGAGAACAGTAGAGCTACGTGACTGAACGATACCGTGAGATTGCTCTAATAGAATATACATATGACCAGAAATACATAACGAGAGATTATGTATTTTTGATATGACTGAAATGTGAATTTAAATATGATTGGTTCAGAACTGTGTACATGCTTAAGGACAAGATAATTTGAAAAAAAAAAAATTTGTCAGGAAAGTCGTGAATATTAAGCCATCACAAAAGATTTTCTGTGTATACAGCCCACCAATTGGCAGCTACGTACAGTGAGCGTAAAGATTCCTCCCGATGATGATCGTACTTGAATGTATGTCATTTAAATGCAGAGTAATGTGCAAGTGTATAAAATAAGTTTCATATATATAGGAGCTGGGCCCAATCATGTGTAATTCTGCACGCAACACACCATTATTTATCCAATTCAGCAGAGATTGACCGGGGAGTGCAAGGCTATAAACATAGACCTATTATCACCAGTGTCCCTGAATATAACAAGTTCCTGATATTTCATGAATTCGCTGTATTGCAGAGGGCAGACTCAAAGTTTTGTCGACAATTTTGTGTGGTAAAATAGAGAGAAAGAGAAAGGAGTGCAGATTGCATTGCTTGTGGTTCATGTGTTGTCGATCTGGTGTTAGATTAATCGAGAAGGTCCAGAACAATGGTGCTGCAATATGATGAGAATCGGATATTCTGTATAAGCAATCTGCCTCTCAATCTGTTTAAACCCGACACCACTTCTGATGAGGCATCTTTTGCATGGCTTGATTCAGCGTTTGAATGTTTCATGAAATCCGAGAAAAAGGTCTGGGGTTTTTTTTTTTCCTTTACCTTTAACATTTACTCAGATGTCACGATCGGACATCTACACATTTTTATTTAGCAGATGAGTTAGTGAGTCAATAAGTAACTGGTGATTGGATTAGTTTGGTCGAGTTACAGTTTGATATATTCGTGCTCAAGTGACATGCTCACTACTGACATAACAATCAATTGTATCATGTATTATCAAATATTAAAAATAATAAACATTTACGTTATTGCAATTTGGATGATTACACGATAAAAGTCTGCTTGCTTTCGTAGAAATAATTACATGTAATATTAATGAAAGTGCCTGTGGGGTGAAATAGCGCATAATGTATTATTGTATTATAATTTTAGTTATTTTCTAAAAGTTAGGTACAGTTCGTGTCCGATGTATTTTTCGTGTTCAATGTCAGCCAGTCCATATTGTAAAGGTATCAGCCTTAGAACTGAAGACTTTTCCTTGCCAAACCAGCTGCGGATTTCATCTGCTCGTGGGCCTCTCGAAACATTAGCAGGTTTCAAGTAAATATCCGCCTCCAGTGCTGAATCAGTGACATATCTCCCTCCAGTCGTGTCATAGATTGCCGACTGGGAGTTTTGGACACGATCTGGTGCAAGGTCGTTCTCTAAAAACGAGCTTTCGCGAAACTCGATGTGGGAACTGTACAAAGCTGTTCGATTCGGGAAAATAATTCGCAATGCATAGAAGCCATCCCCAATGGTTTCCAATGTATCTCTGTCTAAGACTCTTGGCATTATCATCGTGCGATTGAGAATCTTTGCTATTGTAAGTAAATTCAGGAGTGCTTCGGGACCTTTCCACCTGAAGATGCCTGGGTGATATTTTATATATTTCCTGGTCGCATCAGTGTAATAACCAGAATTTTCACCGCCATATTCCCACAACAAACACTCTTTGAATCTAGTGATCTTATCATCAATGCTGTACAACCAATTGTTGTGTATGATAACGGCTTTGTCGTATTTATCTTTTGTGGGACAAGAGTTCATCTCGAAGAATATACCTGGTGCGCCACATGGAAAACTGCAGCTATCGAGAACAATCGCTGATATGTGGCCAGTTTTGTTCATCTGTTTGATTCCTTTATTCAACATCGTTTGATCATCCAACCCGTCTTCAATCTGACCTCTAAGCATTTCAGAGTAGAGAGATATTGTAGCATTATTGGGTCTTACATAAATGAAGCCACCATTGGCACTAAAGTAATTGGATTGAACTGCAATATCACAGGACCTGCCAGGACACAATTCTTCAAGGTATGTCAGCGGATTCTTTAGAAATACAATATCGACGTCGACTTCGAGAACAATATAACCGCGAGTGAGCATATCTAGTGTCAGTCTAGTCTTCTCGTGCATGATGTTCAAATACTGCTCCGACATGAAACTCAAGACGCCTGAAACGTTGTCTCTTTTGAATGGAAAACAGATTCCCAGACGTGATTCACTTTGCTCTCGGAGAAACGTGCACGACTCTTCGTCGGTCGCCAGAAAGAGAACGTTGCTGAGTCCGTGCTTGACAATGGAGGAAAGGTAGAAGTTCATGAACATGTCACGAAATCCGAAATTAATCAGAGTAAATATGATAACATTGTCATCTGATGCGCTCAGTGCGTAGGCCTCGGATAGAGATGTAGGGTTTAATCTCTGGGACGGGTCTTCTAAGTCCGTGTGATGATTAATCATCTCTTCCTCGCTGCGTGCGTCAGCGCGATCAGGTGTCGCTTCATTTTCATTCTTGTTTCCAAGGTCACGATGTTGCTTTCTAGCATATTTTTCGCAACATTTGTCCATTGTTAACGGGTTTTCCATGAAATCCCGACGTCGGTCGGTATTTTGTCCTGGGAATAGTACAATTATCATTATGAATGCAGCAAAAAAATTACCACATATCCACAAAATTCTTCTTGCCATTCTCAGCTCACTTCATGGCGCCACGGATAATAGGTAAACAGCAGTATGTGTTTGAGTTACAGGAGCTTTCAGAGATTCAATAGATTCTCAGGTAGCATTGAATACTAGTACATGTGTTCTTTATAGATTGCTCAGCATGAATCAATACACCTTACAAGCAGTCACATAATGAGCGTCAGGTGTCGCGATGTTGACAAATATTGGAACAGCATTTCAGACACCCAGATACAGTTTGAGTTTGAGAGAAAAGTTAGAAACAGCTTTCGATCTGAGTTATCACTATCCATGTTACATGTACTTTTTGAGTATAATATAATTGTAGTAGAATTCTACATGACTTTTGTTCTAATTCCCACAAGACTCTAAACAGCTTGTCAAGATCCGTTTCGATTAGACCACACGCATAAATAGATTTGTATTGGCACATGACCAGATTCATTGTCCCCATGTGCACGGGTAATGATGTGATAGTTGATCAAGCCCGTGACAAATCGTGCATGCAAGGTCACTGGTACCCAACATTCATCAAGAGGGAAATGTGTCATGGTTACAACTCTGCTCTGTCATCTTCTGTCCATCTGGTTCAAATTAGTCAGTATTAATCCCTACACCTCTAAGTCCCGAGAAAATGTATCCTGGTTGTACTGTAGACGGAACAGTGGCTGGTGACAAACCGTGCTCCAATCAGTCACTTTTTGTCACCACACCACAGCTATCGATCGTGGGTGACTGAACCGGTTCCATCTGAGTCATCAGTAATTTGTTAAGCACCCTGCTGGTTGCGATGACGTAACGCAAGTCAATTAGTCGGACCACGTGGGGACGTGTGCCACCAACCGACCGTGACATTTCTCGAACCCTTCCGTGTAGCCTACATCCTTTCCAAGGGTTTATTACCCGGTAAGTAGTATTACTATATAGTACTATAGTACTATACTATTTTTGATGTTTCTTTTCTTTATACAATATTGATTGTATCATAATCAATTAGTCGGTCCACGTGGGGACGTGTGCCACCAACCGACCGTGACTGTCAAACTCCGTTCATTTCTTGAACCCTTCCGTGTAGCCTACATCCTTTCCAAGGGTTTATTACCTGGTAAGGGGAGAGGGGTTGAATAAGCCATTTCAAGTTATTTTCAAATATTTAATAATAATAATAATAATAATAATAATAATAATAATAATAATAATTTCTCTCGAAGCCTAAAAGTGTCTTGCAATATGTTGCCACCCTTGAAACTGAAATATAACACTTCATGGTTATTGCGCCGAGCTGTCAGTGCAGCAGGCCTCACACCTTTCTGGGAACGACCCTTGCCCTTTTGTCGAACTCCTCCTAGAAGTTATAGTTACGGGGCCTTTGACGGCACCATACATCTATCTGTTGATCCGAGGTTTGAATGGCAGGCGCGCCAGGTGTTTGCAATTAACGGTACCCAGGTTATTTGAAAGGATAGCGAGTCCCGTCGGAGAGGGCCTGGGTGTGACAAAGAGCACGGGGTAAAAACCCCGAGGCCCGTGTCCAATATTGCTGCCAGCTGATGCATGTAATTAGTGGGCATTGAACGCAGCCCGACGGGTGATCTACCGCCAGTGTCATTGTGGCACGGGCGACATGGCGTTTTAGGGGTGTTCTATGGTTACTGTTTGATACACAAGGGGACTCCATTAACAGCACGTGCCGCCAGTGCAGGTAACGGTTGTTAAAGTGTGGGGACGGCAGGTGGAGGGTGTCTTTGTGGGTCCGTCGGCTGCAAACTGGGCACTGACAAAGGAAACCCCAGTTCTTGGAGGGGTTTTAGCGGGAACACCAGATGGTCCTTCCATGCAGCACCGAGTGACATCTTGGCCCATAGTCATCGGGAGACTCCAACAGTGTACAAATTGTGTTTGTCATTTGTAGAAGTACTTTTTGTTGGATTTATTTCATCAAACCCTATTTTATGATCACATGTTCCCCCATAGTCTCATGGTCCATTGTGTCTCAAGAATACCTAGGCTATAGGCCCTGTTAAATAATAATAATAATAATAATATAATAACTTTAAAATTTCAATTTCGTGTGTATAGCTGCTGAGGTCTATAACGAATGTATCATAATATCTAGATAATCGTTTATTTTACTAGTCCAGCTGAAATAATAATCAGTTATGATAAAATACAATATTTTATACAATCACGTTTACAGAGAAAATAATATACCCGTAAGCTCCACATGTGTACATGTTTTGAAAAAAATGTAGGCCTAGGCCTATGCCTACACAAAATTACAGTTACAAAATATATAGATTTAGCTGTCATGGGGTAATCGTTGGTTTCATTGTACAGAGGCTAACCCATAAATTAATTCAAGGCAGGGGACAGCTGTTTTAGCAGTCAACTCAGCCACTGCTAGATTGGAGATCATAGGTAAAACCTACGAACGGTCCCCAATATCCTGCCCCCTGGGTGTTGTTCTCGTGCCCAACAAAGCGCTCACCCCTCGACAACAGTAAAACCTGGCTTATAGTCCCGTTTTTCCATCAATTTTCCCTACCTTTACAACCCACGCCGCCCCCACAACCCCCCACCCCCTCCCCTGGATGCCAAAATAATCAAGCACCCAACAAAGAAAACACCTGGCGCTAGCGTCCGTGTGCTGCCATCTTGCGGTTGCATCCAGGGCCTACCCACTCCACGCATGCGCATTCCCCATTATTTCCGGGTGTTGCCGACGAGGGGAAAGCAGTCGAGAATTTTGTCACAGGTAATTCCCTATTTATTGCGGTATTTTCACTGGGATCGTGCAAAGCGAGAACATATTTAGGTGGATACGGGTTTCTTCTTGCAAAAGCTGTTTGTGGTAAGTGCGGACATTCGAAATCTAAGGAGAAATGAACGGTTGAAGTTAGTGGTGTGAAGCCGGCTCGTGCCAACCCAAACAATGGGGGCCCTGAACAAAGGAGCCTGGAACCCACATCGATGTTTGGGATGCTTCCTTGGTCGGGGACGCAACAAAGGATGTGTTGAAACACCGTGAATTGCAATCAACAGAGACGGAATATACTACTTCAAGTACCTTTAATTACATGGTCACTTTATACATTATTTTAAAGCACGTTCAGTGTATGTAAATATGAAGGTTGTTGATGGGAAATGGGCGAGGCAAGCTGGCAAGTGACGCAGCAAAGCGATCGATATTTTGCCAGGAACTCACGTTGTTTGCGTCTGGGCTGCAGCCAGGTGCTCTTTCGGCGTGTGGGGCCCATTGTCTGTGACTCATCATCCAGGAATATTATGGGAGTCGCCTTGCATGATTGAAACATTCATGGGTTGGTTATATACTTCTTGTATTCCTCAATCCTCACCATTTAAATAGTCTCATAATTTATTTCTCTGTGACTGTCCTTATAATATAGATATAGATCTATTCATAAAAGCTAAAATATTCCAATCTTTTGATTCCCCAAAAGTAATATGTCAATTTATTTGTTTTGCTCTTATATACTAGTATAATGACAAATGTTAACAATTTTATGTTGAGATTTTGATGTAATTTCCATGTTGCAAATATATCAATTTACCATTGATATCTGCTGATCATGTTGATAAATGTATATATATTGAGTCATTCACATCAACTCTTAGACTTAAGAATGTGTACAGTGTATTGTAAAAAGTCCTGAAATAACTGTGCCAAGATTTAATTAGTTCCAATTGCCATTGTGTTATCAATTTCATTGTAAAAATTATGGCTGGCTTTCAATTGGGTCTATGTGTAGAACTGTAATATCAGCAAGGAAGTTTTATCATTGATGATGAACTCGAGTTGTGAGTCATCGCTGGTCGAGAGTGTGACCAATAAAAATGACATCAGACATGTCTGCAGATTTGCACATTGATTGATTTTGGTGAGGGGGGAATATTTCAGTTTCATGGTGTGGTTATAAATATTAATAGAGTACAAAGGTATTTTCAGCTTCCTCGAATATGATATCAGGTTTAATCTTTATGATCTTGCTTTTCCACAGCAATATTTCGTCAGTATTACTATGAAATAAGGAAGTTGCACATGGGGAATTATACCGAGCCTTGGCTGTGGAAATAAAAAATTTTGCTTCGAGGCAAACAATGATGTGTGATTAGTTGGGTTGCGCAGTGATTGGATGAGCAAAGATGACACTTGAAATTCGAGCAGTTAAAATGAAGCAGCTCATTAGGATTTCTTGACTATCTTTGCAGCATTCAAGTGGATATCATCGAAAGTTTGTGGGCAATTCGTTATAGATTGTGTCTACCACTTGTACTGCTTCAGATTTTTAGAAAGAAAAATATATCACGAAAACGATCTTTATTTTCCAGGTCAGTTGTTCCATTGGTAGAGGGAATTGAGTCCAACCAGGAGGATTGATCAACAAAGAACTTCAAGACCAAACTCAACGTAAACATTTCGAACCAATGGATGAACAATAGACAGTGATTGGAAACAAAGAAAGATGATCAGTATGGGGCCTGTGCTGGATTTGGACCGCCTAAAGACTTCTTTCACTTCGCTAATCGCTCAGGCGGAACCCAATGTCTTGCCAGCGTTCATGCTTTGGGTGGACTTGAAAGTGTCAGAATTCAAAGTCAACTGCAAGCCATCAGCAGCCAGCAAAGAAGGTAAAGTTACCACTAGAGTACTATATTATTGGTGATATTTCTTTTCTTTATACAATATTGATACATGTACTATATTGCTGGAAAGAATTATATTTTAAAAGTACAGTATACAATAGGGTGCACCGTCTGCCTGGTAAAAAAATTTTTTTAAAAATATTGTCTTGTACCTAGTTTAAAATCATGCCAATATCCAAAACAAATCTCTGTGCAAAATATTATAACTTTATTCCAAGTGCTATGTGGGCCACCACACATTTGAAAATCTCGTAAATCAGCTTTTTGGACCGCATTTATTCATCATGTGCATATAGGGCACAATTTTGATATGATGAAAATATATTCATACTCGGCAGTATAACACAAGTTAGTGTGCTTTCGCTAATACTATGGTCACCAAAACTGCTTAATTACATGTATTATCATAACATCACCAGTTCATTGTCAGTGTCAGTCAGCATATTTCACTCTGGTTCATCATGTTCATCGCTCAGTTTACGCTTAGCCTTGCGGAGATTTGGTGTAATTTTCCGGTTGATTTCGACAACTTGCAATGTATCTTGGTAGTGCTCCTCACTACGTGCAGATGTGATGAAATCTGAACTTAACTTTACACCCCTTTCTGCAACATCATTCACAACAACGATAGCCTCTACACGAGCTTTAGCCACCACAAAGGATCCTTGATTCGACCACTGTTCGACTGTGGTCTTCAGGAAACTATCATCGATTTGTAGGATGCGGAATAGATACCAGGAGTCATGTCCAACAAGATGAGCCAGTACTGTAGATTCACCAATCTCGTTTGGGAATTTCGGTTTGCCATAGCCAGTTCCATACCGATTTTCAGGCCGATCTGGGCTGCACTTCAGTGCCAGCATCTTGTTATATAAACGGTATACAGGGTTTGCTCCCAACCGTCTGGATCGTCTGAACAGTACATACACACAAACACAGACATACAACACAAGCTTGTTCGCAATGTATATATGTTACTGTTACTCTTACTCGATTGACATGTTCTACATATCATAGACCAACTGTTTGGGAGCATTGGCGGCTATACAGTTTGGATCAGTACATAATTGGTGAATTGCCGTTAACATGTATGTTTTGTTATTTATTTTGCGTGTACACCTCTGTATGCAATGTATTTTCACTTTTTGTTTTTATCCATTTATTGCATTTTTTCCAATGTACTTGTTTCTAAGGTCACCAGCCCGATGAACTAACAGTTCTTCTGGTGTCCTGCACTTTGTGATATACATTTGTTTCGGTGTTGTAAAAAAATTGTTGTGCGAAATAAATTACTTACTTACTTACTTACTTACTTGTTAGCAAGTGCTTGCCGCTCTTCAGCTGGTGTGTTGTCACTGAAAAGTGCCAAAGGCACCATCTCCTGTGTGAGGTACCACAGATGATTCTGTAAGGCAGCCTTAGCACTCCTGGCAATTTGACTGTGGATGCTTGTGTATTGGATCAGGTGCTTGAACAGGATGAGGTCGTTCCAAGGCGCATCTACGGCTGACTGACATGTAAACCACCACTTCGAGTACACTAGAGTCACAAAATTAACAAAGTCTCTCAGCTTCTTTGTCTGTTGACCTATTGTAATTGTGCCTTTTGGAAGGATTTTGATGTGTTCCTCTAAGAGGCATATCTTGATTGAATAGAGAAGTTTCGCCATCCAGCGTGCTTTGTGCATCGCCCCTGGTCGCTTGAAGCTCACTGGCTGCTCACCCCTCTGATCTAAGAAGAGTTTGCAAAGTTCTCCAAACTCCTTGTAGTCTCCTCGGTGGAACTCTATGTTAGAGTCAATCAGTATCAATACATCTCTCTTCAAAGATTCAATGAAGGAACTGTCTGATTCATTGTCTGTCGGCATCTCCAGACCTGACAAAGTTTCTCTGATATCCTCATGAGGAATCAAGCGATAGTTCTTTTTGTATCTCATGAACAAAGCAATTTCTGGGGACTTTGAGACCTCAATTTTTAGATCATTGAAAACATGGGTCAGCACCACTTCTCCGACATGATGTCTGCAGCCAGACCATAGTAGTGCACGTCCAAGGCTCTCCTGAATTTTGATACATGCTGCTGATAGATGTCCAGTGTTTGACGCCGTTGTGTCAAACGTCATGTTGACAATCGCATCTCTGCAATGCCAAGTGTCGAGGAGTTTCATGGTGTTTTCTGCTATTATATCCCCTGATTTTCTGTCAGTGCCAGGCTGATACGCTGGTACTCCAAGCAGCTTTTTTTCACTTTGTGTGCCAATTGCAATTGTTAGACGTTCCTCGGATATATTCTGATCAGTCAAGCTGGCCATCAGCTTTGAATCCCAGTGCAGGCTAGCAAAATCAGGAGGAGTCCAGTCATTCCGCTGTGAGTTGGCAATTGCTTTTGTGACTTTTCGACGAGACCTATCTGCGGTGGAATACGACAATGCTAATTTACTTGTATTGCCTCCTGACTCCTCTACTATAGCTTGTGTAAATGAAGCTTGTTCAGTTGCAGAGAGTTTCATTCGTGTTGCCAGCGAAACGATGTTTGGCCTTTTCAATATATCATGGGGAATAAAGGCATCAGTCCCTGTCCGAACTGTTCGACGATGACTTCGGGATGATTTTGTGGTGCCTCCTGAGCTTCCTACAGATGGTACATCTTTGTCAGAGTCGCTACTGTTTTCCGAATCAGATATCTGGTCAGATCTCACCACTTGTGATTGGACTTGGAGTTCTTGTTGGCATTTTTGCATCCGTGCTTCTGTCTGTGACAAACGGAGCCAACGTCGCTTGAGTTGTCCATCAAGTACCATATCTCGTGCTCCAAATGATGCTTTCCTATCGTTTCTCATAGACTCAAGAAACATGAGATCTTCCTTATTCTTCAGTTTCTTGTCAACATCATGGGGCCACAGCACAAAAGTCTTGTTCAGCTTAGTTTCCATATCTTTTAACTTCTGCAACACAGACGGAGATGTCCTGCGTTTTACTGGGATGGCTCTGATTTTGTTGTTATCATCAAGTAGCTGTATTATCTTCTGACATGCTTTGATTCCCGAAATCATTGGGATGTTTGCTTTATCGTAGAAGACAGCTACTTTCTTCAAGACGATATTTGCCGCTTCCCATTTAGTTCAGTTGACAGAGCCTCCGTCGGAAAGATACCACATGACACACCTTAAGACCTGGAGACAGTTTGGTAAACGTGGTCCAGTAATCACAGAGTCACCTTCACAAATGGCACCACCACATAATCCAAACACGCTTGCAACATGACGAGTAGTTGGTCTGGATTGAGCAGATGAAGACGTTGAGTGTTGATCATCATCTTTTAGTCCAGTACATGTATCTTCATACGGTCCGGCATTATTAATTTCATCACACTGGTTGTAATCCATGATAAGGATGTGGTTTTGTGTATTTTAATACAAAACACAGGACCAAAGGAAATTACTAGGAGCCAGTAACAGTCAAGGAGTCAGGAAACATCAAGGGTCAGGATATTAATTTGACTAGATCCCAACAGACATTTTATCAGACAAACAAAGAAATGTGGGGTAACCATGGTAAATCGGTAAGGATGTTCTTATAGTCTGCTACAATTAGAGTAACCATAGTAATGGGATGTTCTTTAGCCTGCAACATTCAACGTTACCATGGTAATGGGATGTTCTTTCGTCTGCATCATTTAAAGTAACCATGGTAATGGGATGTTCTTTAGTCTGCAACATTTAAAGTAACCATGGTAACAGGATGTTCTTTAGCCTGCAACAATTAATATACCCATGGTAATGGGACTTTATTTAGTCTGCTAGTCATTAGGAGTCAGTCCATGCAAATTTGGTACATTGCCTGACCGATAGTGAGACTAAAGTCCACAAACATATATTAAAGATAGAGTCTGGTCATAATAGGAAATTCGTTAGTTTTGGCACATGAAAATAGAGTGAATCGTGTGAATTAACGTGGTTTTTACAGCATGTTGATATCTCAATTGGTTCCAAAGTTATGATGATTTATTCAAATTATTTCCCGCCAAAAATAACACCTAATTATGTATCATAATTAGTATTCATGACGTCACACCAGTATAACTGTTTTAATTAGTTATATTCGGATGCCAAATATGTGTCCTTTATATATATTATCACGAAATATATTGTTGTATGGCATCCCAATGAAAAATATACCATAAATATGTGTAGTCGAACATCGCCATACCATCCATCCCTTAGATACCGTCCATAGCAACGCCGTTGCTAGGGACCTTTGCTTGTTACTAAAGAGAGTTATCATGGTGATAAGGTATTTATTTTATGTTTTAAATTAAATACATGAATGTTATAATGTATTTTTGACGAAAAATTAGCATATTCATGAAGTTTGGGCCCATAGCAACCACCGTTGCTAAGGGCAGTATTTCGGGCGTTGTTCACTTGGTGACGAAATTAGGTTTTTAAATTCTGATTATGTTTAATACCAAACGCGACAAAATAGTTAAGACTGAAAAAATGTAAACAAAAGGTGAAATATCAAGAGTTTTATGTTGCTAATTATCTTAAAGTACTGGTGTGACGTCATGAATACTCATTATAATACTTAATTAAGTGTCAATTTTGGCGGGAAAGTACTACACAAATGTTGTTATAACTTTTTACTAAATTGAGATATCAACATTCTGTAAAAACTGCCTTAATCCATGAGTTGCACTTTTTCACATGTCAAAATTGAGACACTTTTCATTTTGACTGGACCCCCACTTTAAGATCAAAACACACTATTTCAGTATCCATAGCATCAGTAATAGGGATCGATTCCTTGGCGCCTAAGCAACAGTCAGCGGTATAATGTTCGTGAGTCCCGTACTGTGACTATTATCTTGATTAATTACTGTGAATAGACGTGGAATCAATACCCAGTATCAAGTATTCCGAGCAAACAAAACAGGGTCCGTTATCCAATCTCATAGTCCGGGGACAGAAAGTCATATCAGGCATACGAAGTGAGAGAAAACAAAAATGACAGGGAAACTCATGAACCCCCGTAAATGGCCATCAGGAGGTGAAATCAGGTGTTCCGGAAAGAGTGAGCATTTCCTGCCCCACTAGTGGCACCCGTCATGAATTCCCCAAAATTAACATGAAAATAGATCTAGTTGCATGGCAGACATGGATTTGCTGTATTTATCAACCAGATCATGATGACGTCCATAGAATTTCTTAAACGCAGCGATAAGTCTTGGTAAAACATATCCTTGTCGTAGCAGTTTAGAGACTAGCTGGGCACTTCGATAGACAAAGTCCTCATATTTGCAACTAGCTCTGGAATAGCGTATAAGTTGAGAAACAAACACACCATATGCCGGTGACATAGGAATGTTGCTTCTTAGAAAAGGGAAATTGACTATGGAAAAATTGAAATCATCACGTTTGTCATATAATCTAGTTGACAGGTTAGTTCCAAAGTTATGATGATTTATTCAAATTATTTCCCGCCAAAAATAACACCTAATTATGTATCATAATTAGTATTCATGACGTCACACCAGTATAACTGTTTTAATTAGTTATATTCGGATGCCAAATATGTGTCCTTTATATATATTATCACGAAATATATTGTTGTATGGCATCCCAATGAAAAATATACCATAAATATGTGTAGTCGAACATCGCCATACCATCCATCCCTTAGATACCGTCCATAGCAACGCCGTATTATATATTATCTTAATTACTTTGTTAAAACATTAAATGGAGGTGAAAAGAAATCTCCCACATGAACCTCATACCTAATAACAGTGGAAATGAGTCATGTTATCATGGTCATCAGGTGCGGAAAGACACGCTTTTTGGCCATTTTTGGTCATTTATAAAACCTCATGGTGGCCCACCTAAATATCAATATATTTAAATAAGACTTTGTAGGGATGTTTTTATGTGCTATTGGAATGAAATAAACATAGGTACAAGTACATCTTCAAACCTTTAGGCAGACGATGCACCCTAGTATACAATTTGATAATGCCTCATTCTGAAGTCAGAAAATAGCATTTGCATGACTTGAGTTATATAAGTCAAAAACTTTACAGAAAATCGATCAAATGTATATGATGAAATAGAACAATGGACATCATGACATAAAATGATTGTTTTTTAGGGTCAAGACCAGAGCATAACAGACATCAGTGGGATGACCGTGCCACAAAAACAAAGAGCTTGCAGCAACAGTGCCTTGATCTCGAGTCAAAAAACATGTCCCATCGCATGCAACCCTCTACTAGTCCAGACTTAGCGACTGCCATGGATAGCCCAGTCAATCTCGTCAAAGATCTCAGCACGAAAAACAGAAAGCAAGAAGTTAACCAACATGAAGCGATGACCAGCCAAGCTGGAGAGCACTCGCCAAAGAAAACCTTGAAAAGCATTATTGATCACATAGTGAAGAAGGAGACTCTGTCAGATAGGCCCAGTCTTTATGATGTGCACAATCACATGCAGCTCCCAGTTGTGACACCCTTCATGCCTCCAGCTATGGCCTTGGCCCAGACCCACTTCAACATGGCCAAGTTTTTGGCCCAGGGTCCTCCAATGATGCCGCCCAATGTTGCCGATATTCCTGAGGTTCGTTCCTTGAAACACATGCTCCCAATGCCCGAGGCTGAGATGTCCTCGCCAAAGAGAAAGTGCAATGAGCCTGTTGGAAATCCCGAGCAGGCAATGTGTCTGAAGAAGGATCCCGCCCCAGTCATCCCACCGGTGATCCAAGAAGGTTCCTACTTCCCTCAGTTAGTGGCCTACAAACCAGAGTCTCCAGTCAAGGTCCCAGAGAAACAACACAAGAAGGAGGGCAGCAGCTCTGAGACACCTACCAAATCCCACGTCACAAGTGCCTTGCGTGACCTGCTCACGTCTAAAATCTCTAGTCAGTCAGCCAACCGTGAAGAGGCAGCCAGCCCAGAGCCAGAAAAACTAGTCATTGATGAAGACAGAGCTCCAGACACCTTGGAGATGGATTCCGAAGTCCCGAGAAGTCCCATGAGTGAGGATGATGCTGGAGACCAAAACAAGCACCCAAACAAGTGCCCAGTTTGCAGTCAGATGTTCCAGTATCGCTCCAGCTTCCGTCGACACATGAAAGTCCACCAAGGCATCTTCAGTCACGTTTGTGCCATTTGTGCGAGAAAGTTCACCAGAAAGGAGCACTTCGTCCGCCACAAGTGTAGCCGTAAGCCCAACAAGGCCAGTCGTGGAGCACACACTGACATTTCTGGAACTACCAACGTCACACCGAAAGTTGAGTTCCCACCGATCCAATCTAGTCCAGATTACCGCAGTGAGGCGAGCTTGGATGGATCACACTCTGAGTTCTCTGACTATCCATGCTCTCCGATCAAGGTCCCACCGAAAACCACACAAGTTGTGGAGTCTCGACGAAAAGCTGCCGTCCCACGTAAAGTCGTCATGGTCGATGAACCCGTTGAAGAATCTTTTGAAGAAGACCAGCAGACAACTGAATTCACCAAGCCTCCAAGCCATGACCAGATCTCAGAGCCTAGCGCCAGTCCATCAAAGTCTGACATGAGCCAGTCCCCAGATAGATGTACTCCAGATATCTACTACAGCCCGAGGAAGGACTGCGTCAGCCATGCCGAGTGCGAGGAGGCCCTAGACTTGAGCTGCCCACAAGTCTCATCTTCTTCTTCGCCCCAGACCTTATATGACGAGGAGGCGCCCGCAAACCATGCGGGATCCAAGACCCCTGGGCTGCCACCCCAACAGGAGTTCACCATCAACACCGGCAGCTACAAAGTGGTGACCAACACCGACCCTGAACCCGAGGGTAAGGAGCGTGGCAACCAATACATCAAGGTCGTCAAGCAGGGAAACTATCTCCGCCTCAAGGAAGAAGCACAAGTCATCGCGGGACAGCTCTGCTTTGTTTGTCCGACCTGCGGCAAGATTTTCCACAGGAGCTCCAACTTTTCCCGTCACATGCGCATTCACCGTGGCGTTTACAGCTATGTCTGCCCCAGCTGCCAGCGTGGGTTCTTCCGCCGCGAGCACTTCCAGAAGCACAAGTGTAGCCGCCGCGGGATGTCGCACACATGGGACCGCAAGACAAAAATCGACATGGTTCTCGCAGCCAACGAGGGCCAAGACGTCAGTGACACGGAAGGAGCGTCCGACGCCGCAGAGAGCGAGGAGTCTTACCCGATGGCAGGCTTCGAGCTCGCTGACGAACACAGAGAGGAAATCCCTCACGAGGAATCTACCGCAGTCGATGTGGTTAAAGAGGCATGAGATCTCAGAAAGTATCTCGTCGATTACACATACTCAGAAGCTCAGACTGTACATTGTGCTTTTGTGCTTTACTGTTGTTTACATTCTCTGTATCAGCCTTTGGTGGTACATTGCTCAAATGTTTCTAAAAACACTATTGTGTATGTACATTACCTTTATACCTGTATACTGGTATGCTCATGGTGCCGTTTTTGAATATTTTTGAAGATATATTTATGGATATTGTCAGTTTTGCAAAAATGTTAACAGAGTAAGTATATATATATATATATTACTGTGTCTTGTATTTATGACTTGACAGATTCATATCACACATATATATGATATTGAAAGTGCCTACTACATAGAGTATTTAACGGTGAACAGGTTTTCTGTGACCAAAAAACAAAAATTGCTCTCAGATATATTTGTATACCCGTAAGTGTAGTGCGTATTACGTCGTGTTTCTCCTGTCTTACATAACGGTAATTTTCGTGGTGTTGTGGCGTCAAATTGAAGTCCAAATATAAATTGTGAATTATATGTTCCATGCAGATCAAATTGGGGCCATTCATGTCAAAACATGTATTCGATTGTAGTGTATTATACAAAATATTTATTTTTTGCGTACATAACAAACTTGTATAATCAGAATCTCAAGTCATAAGATCTCAACATTCTCATATATATTTTGTTATTGTCTGTCCGGAAAACATTGAAAATATAATATTCCCCCCTCAAAATATATTCATGTATATAAAATGTAGAATCGTTTTGGATGCATTTGCTATTTACCACTGGTATGTCGCTGTAAATTGCTTCTTTAATATTTTGAATGTGTACTTTTGTAATGTATGGTCATATTTTGTAACTAATCCAAGCCAAAAATGCCCATCTTGAATATTTTTTTATACATTTGTGCATTAGTAGTCGAGAAACTTTTGATTTTCTGCTACTTGCCTAGTTGTGTGTGTGTAATATTTATGAGTTCCTTATGATGATGCCATAGGTTGCTACATGTTTGCGAAACAAGTGCTAACTAGTCATAAATGCACGTGTTTATTGTCAACATATTTATTTTATTTATCCAGTTTGTTTCTGGTAAGTTCACGTGAAATCAAATTACCTTGCATTTTTGGAACAGTCGTGTTGAATTGAAACCAATGAACTTTGTCAAATGTATTTTGGAATTTTTTTTGGTCGTCTAAAGCTCAAAAGTTTTCCCACCATTTTCTAGACATGTGTCGTCTTTGTATTGTCATTCAAACTATGTGTTTAAGGATTTATCGAACATTGCCACTAGAAGTATGCATGCTAGTTTGTAAAATGGATGTCAGTTTTGTATGTAACAGTTGGGCGGCAGTATTGAACCAAATCTGTGAAAAATTATAACAATCAGATAATTGCATGCATTCCAATGTTGTTGTTGCCATACAGCAACACCTGTGCTATATGCCCGCATATTACATAATCAATATTTAATCAATATATTCTAATCAATATCTGACAATTATTGATCTCAATCAGGCAGCAATGTGTGACATAGTCATGTATCATGTTCAATGTACATCAATATAGATTTGGCTATAGTTCACTATTATCTATTGCATTTATCTGATATGTACTGATATTGTATTTACAAAGATCTATTTTGACAATTGATCTAAATAGGTTTTCCTCATATATTTGGTGTCACAATTTCGTTTATCCTGAACCTTTCCCTCAGATTTATGACATTTTTTTTGCGAGTGTCCGCCATTATGATAGCAATCAAAGCCCAGTATGTTCATTTTGTACTCAATTTTGAA
This sequence comes from Terebella lapidaria, assembly GCA_949152475.1. NCBI lineage: Eukaryota > Metazoa > Annelida > Polychaeta > Terebellida > Terebellidae > Terebella > Terebella lapidaria. The sequence continues at coordinate 34,063,076 of OX424558.1, forward strand.
GTTGTAACCAATTTTTGAAAATATTTACCAGTACTTCCTCAAGTTTTATGAGATAGACACCTGATGATGTTCAAAAATATTCTTATCAAAGACTGTTGCCTTATTGAAAATGTGTCTACTTTATTGGTGCTGAAAGTTTAGATCAGTTTTATTTGCACGGAAATTCTAACAACTTAAAGTGCATGAACTTACTAATAACTGTGTGGAGTGCTTTAGTAATATGTAGTCGTAGTTTGTTGTAGTTTTCGGGCACAAGTCCGTACAGTTTTGTGCTAGAAAGAGACAAAGACTGAGATACCAAAGTGTTCATGAATATATGACAGTAGGTAGTGTAGATCTGTAGATATTTATTGCGATTGTTCGACCAAATATATTTGTACAGAATATAGCTTTTTGATGTTCCGACTTTCTAAGTGGTATACGGACCCGAATACAGATGTCATGGAAATGCTCTATTTTTGTATGGAAACAATGATGCTTCATTCGATAACTGGTGAAAAAGGCTTTTTCTACGTACACAAATATGGCCTGTTTCAGACCACGTTATGTAGGATATGTGCCTTTTGTAAAGCATTTAGTGTTGGGAGCTGTCGTTTGCTGGGAAATGACCAATTCGCTTTGTAAGTGCTACATGCCAGCACTGCTCGTATTAGTTACATAGCCATAGTTATCGTAGATAGATCCTTTATTTATAAGTTCTAGTTTGTAGTCATATTTATCATGTGTGGAATTGATAGTCAAGATTTCATCCTTTTCTCATCATGCTTTTTTCATGCCATCTTTTGCCCTCACATCATCAGGTGAATTCAAATCCACCGGCCACATATTTATATTTTGTGCAAAAAAACCAACAAAAACATTTGTACTATTGTACACATAAACATACATCTACAAATTTTGTACAGATGTATCTTTATTGTTTTTTTCGTATTTTTTCTCTGCTGTTTGGTTCCTGTTTATTTTGTATTTTCGTGTACTATTTAGTTGTATTTGTGTGTTGTAGCATTTAGTTTTATATGTAGTCAAGGTCATGTGTCCCTATTTGTGCTTGAAAAAAATATTTTGTGAGTAAAAAAAAACATGGCTGAAAATTCAGGTGTTTGTCTTTATTGATATTTTCCTAGAGCACATACAGTACACAACAAATGGCCTAAAATACCAAGATTTGGCACTACTGATTTTCCACTTCATTCAAGACAAAACTTCTTCATACAAGAATGAAACTGAAGTCTCTCTCTTGGTATTCTAGGCTCTGACTTACACAGTGGTATCCGTACCAAGTACATCCAGCAGAAATTTTCAATAGTAAAGTAGTGTGCTGTCTACAAACAGTAGAAAACCAGTGACAGTTTAGCCCTGCCTTGGTGCAGTGCTAGAAAGGCATCATAACGTTCCCACTAATTGCCCATAGAGATGTAAACCTATTACATTATACCATAGAAATATAGATATGTATATACTGTATTCATTAATGTTTCTCCAACCTTCAACAAACTTCATCCGGCAGTGGCTGCCAACTACCCGAAAGTTAACTGCTGCCCCACCAGATAAATTCTGGGTCTGGAAACAGTTTTGCATGAGCATTTGCTTGATTTTAGAGTCTTTCGCTTTCGTTCCTCATTTGCTCCGATTCCCCAAGACCCCGTTTGGGGCTGAAATTTGATATTGGGCTGTATATTGCAAACTTTTAAATTTTTTTGATGTGGGAAGTATGGAATTTGATAGAAATTTGCCGTTGACTCCCATGTGAAATGTGCCGAGTTCTAACATGATATCATTCAGCATCGCATTGATAGGAGCAAAAAACAGTGTAAATGAGTTAGAAATATCACAGTATAGATTAAGTGTCTTTGCAAAGAGAAAACTATCAAAAACATTTGATTTGTTTATTTACCTTGTAACAACATTAGTACATCTTCACACATCCCACAATGCATTGCAATTCAATACGTTTCAATGCTACAAAGAAATATAAGTGTAAGACTGCTAACTATACAGTTAACTACATATCAGGAACACTGACGAATATTTATCAATCTCGTATGGAACAGTACACCTCAACATCCAGAAATTCATCACGTTCTATAATTAAAAATAAAAAAATAACAATAGTTTAATAGATTCACATTCAATACTTAAGAACTGTGAAACGCACTGAGCCAGAAACTTTTCAACTATTTTTCAATAAACCCAAGCCAAAAAATTTATTCCTTATACTTCATAATTAACAATTCATGTATACAAAAATACCATGCTTACAAACTAATGCTATTCTTCACTCGACTTTGGCACGATACAATTGCACATTAAAATACAGAAAATATGCGTTTTCGTCTAGATGCAATCTGTTTAAATACAGAAAATATGCTTTTTCGACTATACAATTTGTTCCATGTTGAAAATTGGTGTCTGGTTGGAATTGATTTTGCACAGTGATGCGCAAAATTTCAACATATTTAGTGAATTCTACACAAAAACATAGTTAACAAATACAGAAGCTAAACAAATATCAAATTCATTCTATTTGGCTGGGTCGGTTATGGGAATTCATAACAATACTACATACATTTGCAAAGAGATAGTCATATAAAAAATGTATGTAAACTTGCAAAAATGTGGAGAAAGTATATTCTATTCTCACCTATGCACATGTATTAGTGCAGATATTTGGACCAAGCTGACGAAATATCCATACTGATTATCATTGATCGATCTAGCATGATTTGTATTGCAGAATGTCAAACAAACATTTTATAGAATTTGTAAAATTATGTACAAGTAATGCCCCAAATTTTCTGTTATGAATCTTGAAATGGATGAAAAAAGAGAAAAATCTACAATTTGAAAATCAAGATGATCCATTAGTGAGCAGTTGACAATCACCAAATCGAAACTTGAGAGAAATAGTTAAAGCATAATAATATATAATCTTATGAAAGTCTTTCCACATATCAGCCTGTAGAGTTCACAGGCTTTTCGAACCCAAACACCAGAAATAACCCGAGAAACCTGAAGATACACTGTAATCATACTTTCTGTGATAAAATGAGCACATTTTGGCAACCTCTTGTTATCTTGTCATTTATCCATGCATATTTAACGTTAACAAACAACTTCAAAATCTCAAGTTCACACATCGTGAAAAATTGAAGGACTCTCAGGCTACATAACTCAACTTGAACTTGGTTTATAATGTCGGTATCTAAGCACTAGTATGTACGGAATAAATATGCCCATAATTATGTATGTCGTAAGAAGGTAATGCACTGACCACCCTGACATGAGCAGTACTGTTCGGAGAGTCCAAGATGTACACTTTCATCATATTTCTTCCAAGTATACATTGACTGAATTTTAAAATTTTTCGCATGATGTGTGTAAGATACTATAAAAACATCAACACTGTACACAATTTTTCTCATTTTTTCGAACAATATATACATGTACATATATCGAATATATCAATGATAATACCACAATATATAGCTTACCACAGGGAGAATAGAAACAGGTACCTGACTCATTCAACAAGCGTAAATTAACTAAAAAATCACAAAAATCAAATGAAAACTTCATGTATTACATTGAGCGTACATATAACCTGCAGATATTTCAACATCGGAGATCGTGCATCGCGCAGCTCGATGCTTCACAGTAATGTCAAAAAGAATCGTCCTATCCAGCCCTGGATGAGAGCGCGATCCATAAAGCTCCTCAAAACAGTAAATAGGTCAGCAGCTTTTACGTCTTTTGCGTTTTGAGGTGATCATGCAAAAACTAAAATCTTGGCGTGAAACACAGTGATGATTGATACAATTTGATGCGAATACACTGTCTTGAAAGGGCTCAATAAATACAGCACTGACCAATGTGCATCCAATTCCATTTGCAACAAAAATACAGCAGTGATTTTACGAAAATAACAGTTACTTATCGAACAATCAGTTGCCGCGCGTTAACAGAAACAACTGGGTGCAATTGTGTGCTCAAATATATAAATAAGTCACGCGTCTAATGGTTTCTGGACAAGCACAATAACGACGAACATCACTCTTTGTCCAAGCGTGTCAGACGCATCACCATCAACAAACAAAAGTTGTCATCAATAAATATAACAGTACCATAACTTGGATCACAAATAAATGCAGAAACGTGATAGCTTTATGTAACACTACCTGTCCAAACAAATTAGAACTGTACACAGCGCGAGTAGTGGCATTCATTTGAATATTCATGTGTACACATCTTTATTCATGAGTAGAAATATATAATGTATTATAATCATCAGTAACATGTAATTGTATGTATATATGCGAGAGCTATTGCTACGCCGTCTGTTTGGAGTCTGTTTCTGAGGTGAGTTGTAAGCTGGCTCCTGATTGGCTGTGGCTCAGCCTATCACAAGCCTTGTTAGAATCTTCCACGTTATTGGCACTGTTAGGGGGCGTGTCCTCCTCCTTGATTGGTTCCATCTCTAGCTTGCCGTCCTTGTCGCTCAAGGTCAAGCTTCCACGTGGCTGTGAATGACAACAGAATTCCACATTCATCTACCTCAAGACCTGTGAAATTTATCAATCTGAACATGAACAATTTACATCTCAAAAACTGCATATTTTTCCTGATGAAAATGATCCAGATTTTTCACGAGCTCAGCATTTGAATAAGTTAAGATTTAAATACTATTTCTTTCCCATTTTATGAGCTAGAACCTGAATAAAATCAGATTTAATTATTTTTCTTTTCCATAAAACACTGAGATCAGTTTACGTTTATTGTTCCACAGGTTCAAGCTGACACTGACCGTGCGTTCCTCTTTCTTGCCGTCCTCCGCAGGTTTGGCGTCGCGTTCCTTCTGGGCTGCCTCCTGTTTCAGGACGTTGACCCACATGTCGTGGTTGTCCTTCAAGTTCTGAGTGAGCCGACAGCGCATTTTCCGCAGTGGGGGACGCTTTCGTTTCTTCTCGCCTGGACAGTGGCGAAGAGCCAAACTTACATTGAGCCATTTGTTAATTGCATTTTGGATCCTCTTTATATACATAAGAGTTGAAGTATGTGAAATTGTATTTCAACAATGGCTTGCAAATCAATAAAAGTGATTTAGGTGCAATTCTTATCAATCGCTTTCATCCCCTTACAAGAACTTCATCTTTTCTTGTAGTTAGTGATCAACTCACCTGAAGTCGTTTCCGATTCGTCATCCTCCGTATCTTTGTAAGTTGGAGGCTCCATTTTCTCAATTTCTGAAGCCAAAGATACCCAAAATTGATTAAAAATTCAATTTGATGCATACCTGTATACTCCAGTTATTTATACATATTTATCATACAAATATATAGAACTCAATTCAAGAATAGTGTAGTCATAATCTTTCTTCAATAGGAAATTTTAGGCTATTTTCATTCAATGACATTGCGAAAAAAAGATAATTGCCATGAACTATGACAATTTACTGACACATATTATGTAAATATATTATTTACACATATATCTATGGTTCCACAGCTAGCGATAACATCACGAAGAATACTAATCGTTCCAAGTTAGACTCTAGTCTATAGAAGTAGCTTTCCTTTCACACGAGACCCAAGACAGGCACAAACCTTCAAGCTCTACTCCTTCTATCCATGTCCCGGGAATCAGCCCGGCGTTGGCGAGCGCATTGCAGAGTGGCGCCACTAGGTGGTTGATGAAAGACTCTTGTAGTTTAGCTAGCTGGGGGTGTCGTCGGTCCATGTACGGTGATATCGGCAGACCCCGCCTCTCCTCCTCATCACCCTGGCAACCAAATAAACAAAACATGATTCTCTTGCAAGTGTTGTCATAACGTTTTTGTTTCCTGAACCTGGAATTGACAAAACTTGACAGTGAAATCAAAATAGATCTAACAGACACTTGGTGTTGGTGACTGATTTGAATTCCAATATTAACTGCAAATGATCTATTTTAGCACATTGTAATCACTTTTCAATAAAGTATAACCTATTATAAAGGCATATTGTTGATATAGTGAACTTCATGATATTGCAAGTTATGATCATAATGCTCCCAGTACAGATCATAATTGGATTTGCCAGAAGCATCATAATGCTCCAAAAATATGCCATACTCCTAGAACCTGGGCATATCACGACAAAATTTTTATTGAATATTTCGTGGGTGGTCAGAACGACTAAGCATAGCAGTAATGCTAAAAAATACTAGCTGATTTATTGTCTGTTTGCTTGAACTGAAAGTTTGGATCACATTTCCTTACATGTGTGGATTAAAACGATTAAATTTTATGGATAACCAAACTGAATTTTAAATTGTTTTCCTCATTTTTATCAAATGTTTATAACACTCAAGCAATTTTCCAAGGGGTTTTTTTTTAATCGGCTGGTACAACATTCCAGCCGATTTTGGCAATTTCAAAGTTTACAACATCTTGGAATCATCTTTCAGCAGTGTTTCTCGAGATACACTAGGTCATGAGGTACAGCAAAACATAAACATGATAAAATGGAGGTATTTATCAAGTTTATGACAATTCCAACGGCAAATATGACTCTAGTTCTTTGTATGCCATTCTTTTCAGGACTAAAAGCTCCCATGGAATTTGAATATATACCAACCGATGACCTGGGGCCCATAAATTTATCGCTTTACAATGTGTATCAATTCTCGGTGCCCTCTAACAATACAGACATAAAATATCACACATATTATAAATATTCAATATTGATTTTAGGAGCGCAAGAGTTTACAACTGACTGGATTTTATGCAAGGGTATATAAACCGTGGTATTTGACTTTTATGATGAATCAGAATTGTAAGTAAACAGCAAAATGTCAAGCAAACACATTCCTGGAATTTTTCTCCAAAGTACATAGTTATATCTGAATATTTCAATATTTTTGCCGTTATTAATTGCATTGAGATTGAACAAAACTGACTGGTGTTTTCATTTTTTTGACAACCTGAAGAAGATCACATAATATCGGAATAAAACCTGTCCTCTGAAGATTTTCTCTTGCCACTGAAAATATACTGCCCATGTCTGTATTATTACGATTTGGGTCATGAAACATGAAGGAAAACCAATGAGCAAGTCATATAGTAGTACTAAATGTACATGATTTATGATATAAATATCGCAAACTTTGCGCATATCTGCAAGATGTGATTCGTTTCCAGAATATTGCTAGAGAAACATTATCGATCTAATTTTTAATGCAGTCTGCATGAATTTCACTGTCCAGCAAACCAACTCGACATTAATTGCCCGAGAAACGATGGATATTTGGCATGAATATAAACCTGGTAGCAACCGTTCCAAAAATACCTGTCCCCTGGAAATGAAAAGCGAACAGAACAAGGTCATTTTCTTTGTCGAAAAACTTCCCCTGACATGCTGGCGTGACTATCTGCAGAGCAGCACAAATTCTCCAAGCTTGTCTTGGCGCGGGTCTCTCCCAATCCCTGGATCCTCCTTGATGTGGGATTATATTCGCATGAGTGGAATTTCCCATCTCTCGAACACATGTCGCCTGACGTGACTCAGTCAGTTGGAAACCACTGTAAACCTTTGCTTATTTCCACTCATTCCACTGATTAATCCGCCTGGCAACATATGCAGAGCTCGAGCGAAAATGATACTAAGTTTTTGTGTTTTTAAAATAATATATGCTGTATGATATTATCGTAACATTGGTCCGGTGAATAATTTCTAAATGAATCAATGTACATGTAGTCTCTCATCGAACGTTCTGAGATTTGATGATGTTCCTGCCATTTGCACTCGAACAGTCAACTGCGCATCATGAATTATAAAATCCAAGCTTTCTATTCCAAGTACAGGTGAATTTCAAGTAAGAAATGTTAGGAGCGCTGCGGAACTAACCGTCTATGATGCAAAGGCATGCAATATTTATGTGGGCATTAACATGAAAATCCTTTGTTCTGAAATATATAAATATGTCACTGCATGTACATAAAGTGTATGTAATTTCCGCAACGACACTCGAAACAAAAAACCCCATCCATCCCCATTACTCCTCATTAAAAATCTACACGCGAAAAATCCATGTTGCAAGAAAAGTCCCAGTTTCCAAGCGGGAAAAGTCATTAGTTTCCAATTCCCCACCCCATTATAATTAGGATTGCAAGTGCATGCAATAAAATAATCTGAACAATAATTATTTGGAGACTTCCTGTACATGTTTCATCCGAAGGCTGTCTGGCTCGCTACTCAGGATTTTATTCCTCAGTGGCCGTGCAGCCATTCCCTATTCCTGTAACGTTTGCAGAAGCGCTTGAATGACGAAAGGCATTTTTACAGTGACATATGACAGGAAATTGAATGACAATCAATTACGTTTGGGCCAGGCATGTGACGCAAAGAAAAAGTCTGGAGAGAAACCAGGTGTTTCGCTGAAAAACATCTTTTAGGACGTCTGCTACGTGACTTACTTTGTTTCCGGGCTAGGGCTCTTTCTTGTATCGCAATAAATAATCATGATTAGGGGGTCGATGTGATGGGATGTAGGGGAACACGGGTTTTTTGTTCTTTCCCAGACTTGCTCAAGGGATCTTGATTTCATGAAGCGATGTGATCGTGAGTTGATTGAAGAATATCGCAACTCAATAGGGGGTTATCAAACATCATTCAACAGAGGGCAGCATTGTACTATCAGTCCTTTTTGGCGCCAAAATCGTAAACGGATATCGTCTGTAATCATTAATGACGTACATTTTGGCGGGAAAATTACGTTTATATTGATAACGCTAGCTAAAACAGTAAAATGACGTCATAAGACTGATAAAGCAGTGCTGCCAGCTGGTGAATACAGATATTTCTGATAACCCCTCATTAACAGAGACATAATCCATCAGTTTCGAGCTAGTGCATGCTTTCACATGAACAATAAATTGCTAATAATATTTCATTAAATGCGCCTTAAACGAGTCTATACTTTTCCAGCAAGCATACATGTCTTTTCTCGACTGTAAACTTGCAAAAGTGAATTTTGCTTCTTCATCATGCCGATTTATAAATCTTTCAGCAAATATCTAAACAGTTACACTATGAAACCTACTTAAAGGTGCCCACAAATGCATGTAACCCTTGAACTTGTTCATACACACCTGTTCATAGAACTCTTCGCTGATGCGGTTGGTCCAGTTGAAGTGGAGCTCCTTGCGTTTACACGGCCCGTTGATGTCGGCCATCTTGATGATCATGTTGGTGGTCATCAGGCGGTCAGTCTCGGACGTCCAGTCAATACCCGGCGCGTCGTCGTCATTCACCTGGTGTCAGAGATATGAGCATCATTTTATAAGTATATGTAATTCTGTACATCCATGTACAATCTTTGACTTTACCAGTACCAGTATGCATCGAAAGTATTATGCAAGATATAATAGGCCACAAACAAAAATCATTCATAAAATTTTTCACTGTCAATCTTCATGAACTCCCTGCCCTGAGCTGATCTGAAACTATCAAAATCTCTTCAAACTAAAACATTCGCTATTCAAACTGAGTCAACTCCCAGTGAAAGACAGACCTTAGCGTTGAACTCGGCTAGGAGCTCGAAGTGGCGCTTCAGATCCGTGGCGAGGATGGCCTCGATGACGAGGAATCGGAAGCGTTTGAACTCCGCCTTGTCGAGGTGTGCCAACCAGTGGTGCCGCGGGTTGTTCAGGTACAGTTGCCATGCCGACGCAGCATGGTGACTCTCCAACACGGACCGGTCATTGTACAGGATTGCCTGGAAATATCAGTTGGGAACTTCTTGTTATGTTGTACAATTTCACACACAGTAATATATACAGATTAAATTTGAGCCTGGACTTATGTATATATTTATGTTTACTAACAAAATGTAGCATGAAGCTACATGTAATACGGATAAGACATTCTCCCTTTTCATATTTCAACAAATTCATGCCGACTTCAAAAAGTTTTTCACCAGGTACCTTGCGAAGTAAATTCTCAACTTCCATGTAACTCTTTTTTATCGAAAACAACCACAACAATAAGCCTTTGCCTTTTTACCTTCGCCTCCCGTGATTGTCCCTTTATAATATTACTAAACCTAAGAAGCAGACACCCAATTTTACATAATGTGATCAGATTATGGGCATTTAACGTCTGCAGCCACCTGCCTCTCCTGCCCTGTAAATGGCGGGAATCAAGTAGGCTGTATTTAGGCGAGAGGGGTGACTACTTTTCAGGGAAGTGGGTATGCGGGTGGTGCTTTTGTGCCAGTTAATGCCCTGGCCAGCCCATTCCATGGTTTGCTCGTTCAAGCACCATTAAAGGTCAGTGAAGCCATGAGAACGTCCCTGCCGAGATGAACATTTTTCCCGTGGGGACCAACAATACCCCATCTTGGGAGGTCACGAAGGGTTCTAAGTATGGTATGGTCATTGAATCGAGGGATGGGGGCTCGCATCTTTTGTGTTGCTATGGTAACTGGGCAAACTATCCAGTGATGTTGCTATTAGGTTCCCCTTGACATGGTGGATGAGGGGAGGGTCTAGGACACTGACCGCCTGACCATTAGCTATATCGTTCTACAAATGTGGTCAATGGTCAGTGCTCTCATCATGGTCAATCGGAAACCCATACATTGCATATAGGTACAAAGCTTTGTATAGAGGAGTGTCAGCGATTGAAATTCGAATAAATTTGTAGGCCTATCCTGTGCACAGTGATGAATAATGCCAAGGGATAGCCTAGACTATATACATGTATAAAGATAAAAAGACCATAATTTTGTTTTCGCTATTCATTTTCTCTAACCAGAAAATATTTCAGAGAGACAAATGATACCATGGCAAATGACGTAAATCGAAATCCATCACTGCAACGGAATAACATCACATAAACATGACTTCATCACCGTGCACATGATCATGATGGTATTTACGAAACACCGCCACAATTTCCTGCGGAGGAAATGTATCGTCTAACAACGTTCCACGTTTCGCTCAATTTGCTCACCAGGGGGGCGTTTGTGGTGACAAGAAATGCGTTGGTCCGGCCGGGATGGTCGTAATCGTGCATCGCGGCCGCCGCGAATAGCGCCATCAACTCAAGCGGCGGGATGTTTCCTCCCATAATGCCGTAGGAATCCTCCGCGGTGAAATTAGTTCTGGCGCAGCACCTGTCTCCGACTTCCGAGTCTGAAATGTGCAGAGTAAATTTGTTAGAAATGCAATGTTAGATTTTTTTATTCTGGACTTTACTGGCATCAACAGTTGATGAGCTAGTTATACCGTATACACATTAGTAAAGAATTTTCTTCGACAATGGACTAGATGTTTGTCATTTTGCGGGTAATGTGCACTGCAAAACTGTCAAGATAATGTACAATATCATATCAACTTTCCCGTTCCAAGTTGCAAAGTAGCCATATAATTTGCTAATATTACGGCAATTACAAAACAGCTCACTCTCAATGTTGCTACAACAAGCCATTTTTTTCCAGAAAAATTTCTATCAACTTGATATGTGTTTATTAGGTACATTACGATATCAAATCAGGCAAATAACATGAGTATTCCTTGTCAGAAATGTAATCGGAAATCGGTCAAGATGCAACTTATCCAATTTTCCACATTTTTTTCGTTTTCGTAATTGAATACTGGTACATCTATATTGGATTCCTATTGTGTGCCAGGAAAACATTATAATGTATATAAACAGGACGAGATTTTGGTCCTCACATTGCAGTGCGTGACATGGCATTTATACACCAACAGATCGACAACTGCAGCACCGGTCATTTCTGCCGATTTAGCTGTCAAATCCACCACCTTCATGACGCCAGCACTGATATTTTTTCCTATGCTTGGAAAAGAGTTTCTACTTCCGACTGCAGTAGTTATAAGGTTCTGCCTGGTAAGGAAGCATTGCAGACGTTTTTCTCGCATTTTTTTTTGTGTGTGATGTTGGACAGAAAATGAATGGGAGACGCGGCTAAGCCAACTAGGTGTCACCTGCACGTGTCACTAAAAACTGCGCTAGAAATGCCACTGACCGATGGAAATACACGACAGAAATTTGCAACCCACTTGAGTTTTTCGCGGTAAACATTTGACCTCTAGTATACCCAATAGCAATTTTTTTTATAGGCACGATCTTGTATAATAGGTACACAAATAACTTATAAGGCACCCTTTGAATGCTTGCTTGCTTGCAAAAATCCATGTCGATATATGGATGTTACAAAAATTTTAATTGATTTCATGCATGTACCGGGTAATAATCATTAAGCTGGATTTGTTGATTAGCCTAATTGAACATAATTGTTGCCTCATAGCATCATTAGGGACAAATCAATGTATGTATTGAACATATAGGAAGAACTTATCAACATTTGCAAATGTCACCTTTCTACATGTAGACATGCATGTCTAGGGGGGATGAAGCAATATTGTGATGCAATATTCACAGACAAGGAGCAATGCGACAGGTGGCGGGAAAAGAAATTATCATAAAATACAGTTTCTACGAAAAGTATCACTAGTTTTATACATGGAAGGCAGGTGTGTTGAAATGTGGTGATACCTCCAAAGCCGACTCAAAATGCATCAGATCTGATCTGGCAATCAAAGAATTCCAATATTCAGAAAGAGCATGACCCGAAAAAAATGCGGCACTTTTCCCGAAAATTAATACCACAGATTGCCATCTCGTCACCTTCATTGATTTGTTCTGTGATATTCATTCGATCTGATTTTGGAGGTAGCACCGTTGCCATATATTGCTCAGAACTAGACATGGACGCTAACTAACCTGACTCACTTGACGAGCCTTTGCCGTTGTTAAAGTGCTCACCGTCTGGTGACAGTTGCACGAAGCCTGGGATAGCTTGGGTCGTCAGATAGTACACACCGTGCAACACATCCGTCGCGTGGATTCGGTTGTGGTCTGCACGGAAAAACACATGGAACATGATGGGTGATTTTTTTTCCTGATTTCAAGGATATAATTGAATGACTTCCCAAATGTATTTGTCCATACATGTATTAGATTTAAAACTGTAAAACATTAAAAAGTATGTGTATTGTCCACAAGTGTATTATTTTCATTTCAGTGTGACTTCACTTTTTCCAATGAACAGCACTTTAAATATCAAAACGTAATCTTCGAATGATATACCGGCCATCACCAGGCCATGCTAATGTACAAAGTAAATTTCTACGAGCTTAACTCAGCAATTGCCCAATAAAGTCTCATTCATTTTATTCAAGCAGACATTTTAATTTTGAGATAAAACTTCAGTACTCATCAATTATAATTTTCATAACCATGCGCCATGACTAAATCTTCCTCTTGAGAATTGGCCGACAATTGGCGAATAGAAGACGCGACAGATTTACTCGCGTTATATCTTCATAAAGAAGCCACGCCTGTCACGGATATTGTATCTTTATGACAAGATCAATTCTCGAATCGATACAACCGTATTAAGTGTATCTAGGGAAAATCAGCAGGTGCGTTGATACATTGGTACCATTCTATACTCTGATTTTTCTAACTCATTTACACAATTTTTCGCTGATAGTTTTACGATGCTGAATGCTATCGTTCTATAACTTGGCATATTTCACCTGGGAGTCAAACGGCAATTGTCTACCGAATTTCAGACTTCTATCACGAAAATTAAAAAAGTTGGCAATCTACCCCAATGTTAAATTTAGCCCTGTCATTTAATTCCTGGATCCGCACACAATTTTGTGCATTTGCTCGGATTTGTAGTGGTGCAATCTTTCAAAATCAACATGTTTGTGTAGAATACACCCCAATGTGTCTTCTGGTAAAAAATTACAACAATACCTAGAATCCTAATGGATGTAAACAGGATCAAATCCTCGAAAGAGCTCAGATTCTCAAGATCCCGTTTTTGGCTGAAATTCAACATTGGGTTAGATTGCCAACTTCTTCAATTATTGCGATAGAAGTCTAAAATTTGGTGTAAAATTGCCGTTTGTCTCCGAGGTGAAGTATGACAAGTTATAGAACGATACCATTTAGCATCGCAAAGATATCTTCAAAAACCGGTGTAAACAAGTTAGAAAAATCAGAGTATATGTTCGATATTGCTGTTTCATAGACGCTATGCAAATGAAGCAATTACCAGTAAATGCTAATGAGCTTGCTTTTAAAAATTATACGCATGGCTTTGGAAATGACCTGAATGAAAAGCAATGTTAAATTCATTGATCGACCAATTTGTGGAAGAAATCAATTATATTTTTATATTCAGTATTTTGATAGCCGACCAATATGACCCATATTTATTGATTTATGAGTATTGATTACATGAACATGGACGGAGGCCTAGATAGTTCGACCATGAGCAATCCAAAAGTCATTTAAATTTTGACATTTTTTGCAATTAGTGGAAATGAAATCAGTTTTTATATCCCAGTAAATATTGATGACCTGACTACATGTATGCATGCAATCCTATTCAAGTGCGATATACCGTCTGGCATTTATGTCGACGTTTATCATAAGAAATTGATTGTAATTTTGTCATCAGACATGATTTATGATGAATGATAATTCAAAGTTTGAAACATGCATTTTTTGCCTTCCCATGCCAGATTTATCATGAGAATCCCAGACATCACATCATGAACGCAGTGATTTAAACACTCATTTACCAGTAGTATATGCATGCTTATCACGTGATTGTATTTATGTATGTAGACTATGATTTAGCAAGTACCCAAAACAACAAAAGATATCAAATTTCATGTCTGATAATTTGGTACAGATATATCAACTTTTTAAAATATTTTCCATGCAATTATACATTGTGGTACCAGTACAGATTTGAGATGGCCAAACTTACAAGGTTTTTCTCTGTAGCCTAGTTCTAATGCATGGAAATAGCTGATGAATTCTTCTGTGGGTATTCGGAATGTCTCGAACAGGCCAAGCTCTGAGAAAAGGCGACACGCCATCTGCAAATGAGACAATACGTATAAAATACACAATCATGAAAAGCAAGAACATAGCACCAAGGGTGCTGTAGCTTACCGGCAATCATGAGAAACGCAGAGTGTTGATTTTCCAACATATAAATTGTTACACTGATCTTGAACTCTAATTGTCAAAACAAAATGTTGCTGGAAACACATTTTCTGTATGGACTATAGTACGAAATCCAATTACACATGTGGATGTGAGCTCAACTATTTGTAATTCCTTAATTGCATTATAATGAATGACTTAAATATGGACTAATCACAAAGGTACATAAAAGAGAATGTTATACATGATTTTGAGAAAAACTGTCTGAATAGATTTAGACAAAATGGCCACCAAAGACAAAATTCATCGTGTTTGACCTTACAAGGTCATTGAAGGTCAAATTCAAGGTCATCACTCAAGCCGCAATATATGATCCAAAAATAAGTCCAAAAAATTTTTCAATGGCCAAAAATATTTTTTTTTTTTTTGCTGGAAATGGCTCAAAACGAATAGTGACTTGAGTTTGGACAAAAAAAATTTTTTTTTGCCGACCCGTCAAAAAATCAAAATGGCCACCACACGCAGACCGGCGATTCAAGGGCAATGAAACTTATATACATCATAGAGGTACATGAGGGGAATGTTATAAAACAAAAATCTCAAAACTGATCAGACAGTTTTTGAGGAAAATGGCCATCAAAGTCCAAAATTGGTCATTTTTCGACAAAAAAGGTCGTTTTGACCTTCCAAGGTCATTGAAGGTCAAATTCAAGGTCATCACTCAAACCGTAATATATGGTTTCCCATTTGAATGTGCCATTACTTAGGATCTATCTTCAAGTGTTCTATGAATTTACTCCGCACAGCTCCCATTATGAAGGAAAATTGGGTGAAATTTTCTAAGTCCCAAAAATTTTTCAATGGCCAAAAAAAAAATTTTTTTTTTTTTACTGGAAATGGCTCAAAACGAATAGTGACTTAATTTGGAACAAAAAAATTTTTTTTCGCCGACCCGTCAAAAAATCAAACTGCCCGCCAAACGCAGACCGGCGATTCAAGGGCAACGAAACTTATACACATCATAAAGGTACATGAGAGGAATGTTTTGAAACAAAAATCTCAAAACTGATCAGACAGTTTTTGAGAAAATGGCCTCCAAAGTCCAAAATTGGCAATTTTTCGTCAAAAATGGCCGCCAAATCGGCAAAAACGATTCAATCAAAAAAATTTAAAAAACGTCTTTAGATACTGGCCCAAGGTATGTTCTGACAAATTTATGGGGAAATTCATCACGTCAAAAAAAAGTTACAGACCCGGACGGACGACGGACGGACGACGGACGAAATACCACGACAATAGCTTATCGGCCCAAAGGGCCGGTAAGCTAAAAAGCAGTGGTTAGTGATGGATTTCTTTCAAACGATTTTTGTTTCCCAAAAACAAATTCACGCCAGAACGAGGAATGCTGTTAAAAGAGGCGATTGCATCAAAGAATTTCATTATGTTAAGGGCATTCCACGATACATGTAGTGTCATGACATTACAGTGTGTATCAGTTATAGGCCCATAAGGTGGCACATAAAGCGACCAATCACGTGGCTGCAATGTTCCCCTGTCTAGAGGGGAAGTACCGAAGGTGACTTGTTTGCGAAGAGGGGTTCCGCTAATAAACGGACAATACCGTGCTGTAACGTTTTTTCTCTGCTGATGACCTAATCTGAAGAACTGGGAGTTAAATTCGTCCGACCTGAACTCCCCGCGACTGATAAAACCTCGATCGGCTTCGCAGGCCGGAGTAACTAGCAAATTGCCAGCGTAATGTAATAAATGCTGATGATTATCAACGTGACAGCCAGCACGGGGATTTATAGGCACCAAGAGGAAACTATTTTTGGTTTCTGTCCTGCCACGTTGAGACTTTTCATTATAGCATCGTCCATGCAGCGGAGAAGAGCGAGTAATTTTTTATTAGCTTATGTGAGACAGTGCAGAAATTTTAGCATTGAATCACAACTTTTTACCAGATTTTTCGCCGGGTGGATTCACCATGACATTGTATGGACAGAAGACTGACCAAAAACTAATTCCCTTGACATAAACTTACTTCATTCACATGTCATGCGGATTTTATTCGCAACAGAAAACGTTACTTTGTGACATCTGTCATACATGTGGTCCTCATTAACTAGTCTTGAACGGCGGGCGGGGGGAAATAAAGATTTTACTTCCATTAGTGGAGATTATTTCCACGTCAAGTCTTGCAGATAATGAAGCGTCAGGTAGATGTCAGGATTATAAAGAAAAATATCTTGAGATTTATTCATCATTTCGGACATTAATGTCTCTGCTACGTCACTTTTCCCCCACCGCACAGAATGAAAATGACTTCATTTCAGCTTTATGATGCCTCCATGAATCATTCCCACAAGACAAGATTCCCAGAAACATTATAACGACATATCTCATTTCTGCCATTATATCCGACGCCACAACAAAAGATATTCTATTCCCGATTGTCTGGGGGATATCACGAACATGTAGCTCACAGAATAGAAATCTTCCTCAATGAACAATATTCTTCTTTATGTTGTTACGCATTACAAATGGTTCTTGTTACCTTGGAAACCTCTAATGTTGTACAGACATGCCAATCTAGCAATTCAATTAATATTCCAAATCTGATATGACAAACATTACCTACCATACTGAGTATACGATCCTCAACATTTAGCGCCAAATCGAATATATTATAATCCCACTGGTTCAGTTTGTGAATGTCTAGCAGCTCGTTTTTGGTCACATCTTCGAAGCCGAATGGCAGCACTGCCGCACAGTTCACACTATCGTCCTGAGTGGGCTCGGCACCCGCTGTAGAGCCCAACGTTGATGAAGCGGCCCGATCAACTTCTAAAACGAGCTGCCCCGCTTCCGACGACAATGAACGGGATCCGTGGCGGGTGGCGCCCCCTTGTGAGTTGTTGCCGGCGAGCGTCGAGGATTGTGGCGAGGATTTGGCGGAGGAGGATGACGATGTTGGCGGTTGCGGTGGTGGTGGTTTTTGTACAGCAGTTGAGGCGCTAATACTGGCGTGGTGTTGGTGCAGAGATGTGGGCGGAGAGCTCAACTCGCTGGTTGTCGGGGGCGATGAGGATAACGGAGGACTGGTCGTATCAGCAGTCTGGATATTGAGATCAACGTTATTAGCAACAGTAGTGCCAGCAGCTTTATATTGTTATTGTATGAGTGATTACAATTATTTAATTTATGATGTACACAAACAAATTTTATGGACATTTTAACATTTTTCAGAATATGACATAGCGATCTACTTATCAAGTAACACGTATGACGACTGACCTGTTGTTGGTCTGTTCTGGACCTAGCACTCTGAGCGGTGGCTTCAGACCCCTCCACAT
This sequence comes from Terebella lapidaria, assembly GCA_949152475.1. Classification (NCBI taxonomy): domain Eukaryota; kingdom Metazoa; phylum Annelida; class Polychaeta; order Terebellida; family Terebellidae; genus Terebella; species Terebella lapidaria. Next base: position 34,081,467 of record OX424558.1, read on the forward strand.
GAGACTGGCCCCGCCCCACGGACTGCCCACAGCTGCCCACATCGTCCACGGACATGATATTGTCACTGTGGTCACTACTGCTCGGCGAATCACTGCTCTCATAGTCTGAGGTGATGTTAAACCTCTTCGAGAGTCCACTTGTGATATCGGTTTGTTTTCCTTCGCCATCATGTTTCGTTGATGACGACGATGGCAGTTTATCCGACTGCCCTTGTGGACTAGGCGTACCATCGCCGATTTGAAATAAGCCACGCCTTTCACGGGATCCTCGCTTCTGATTGGTCAATGGCAGTCCGCTGACTCCCGATGAGTATCCGGAAACGCCACTCCCCGTGCCAGTCACTGAAAACGATCGGGACTTGGGAATGGTGAGCGAGAGGGCCGTCGGAGAGCTGGGGGATGGGCTGTTGCTACGGCTACCCGAGGGACTTGATCCCGGGGTGTTGTCGCGGGAATGCCGGAAGCTGCAGCTGCGCGTGCGGCACGGCTCCGGTTCGACCGTGGGGAGACCGGTGGCGGAGGTGGTCGTGGTCCATGTGCTGGTGGACATACGCCGGAGCAGACTCGGAGGCAGGCTTCTCCGCAACCGCTACAACACACACAACATACCAGGTATTTATTGAACCAAATACATCGATAAATAGCCAATAGGGCCTGTAAGTCACGTGATGTCATGGTGTGATTTCCGGTGGCAAACAAACATACACCTTTTGTTTAATATGAGTAGAACTCCATTCAAAACTCAAATTACTCAGGTAACACAAAAGGTGTATGTTTGTTTGCCACCAGAATCACACCGTAACGGCACGTGACTTACAGGCCCTATATAATGGATCAGATACATCTATAGCATTCACATCGTACACAATTATTAGGTAGTCATAGCGTAATTTTGTTTAAAATTTACTATGAGTACTGACACTATGTGCAATTCAATTTATTTGTTTAATTATTTTTAAATTTCTGACTGCCGGGGTAAATGCAGTAGTGTATTTCGGATTATTTCTGAAATAAAAATTCCCTACTTCACGCAAGCTCATACGATCGAGAGCAGTCTAAATGTAGATGAATACAAAACTGTACTAATGAGACTTTGGTTCGTGCCGCGGTAATCCTCGAAAGCAGATCTGTCAAGGACATCCTAGCAGCCTTGGAAGCTTATTAAACAAAAAAAATCTCCTGGAAGCTGCAGTGATGCCGCTGCAGTAGACAAGCTATTTACTGGATCTTATTTTCTCCCAGACAAAAGGGTGAAATATAGAACCCCCGACTCATGCTGTCCTACAATGGTGTTTTGCATCGGGAAACTTTTTCCGTTATTGTTCTTATTATTATAAATGGCAACAATACATCTCGAATATGGCTAATATCAAGACACGCACATGATATAAGTAGGTGCCAGTTTTGCAGCAATGAAGTTCGATATAGATATATCAGCATTATTCTAAGATTATCATATAATGGGGTAGACATACAATCCACATATAATCAGAGGCATGTATTACAAAACATGACTTATCACAATACAAAACGATCACCCTTTTTTCATCGCAGGTAAACTTGCATGCCCTCCCATTTCGAACCGAGGTATCACCCAAATAAAGAATGAATATAATTTTAATCTGTCTGCAAAGTTTTCATTCACCTAAAACTGCAGAATAATGTGTGACACACGACATCGGTTTCGTGTTAATTCCTGCAGTTTTCTCGTACTCTGCATATGTTTCAGAAATACGTAACTGTTTAGACAATGGAGCAAGATCTAGAAAAGTTCAGCGAAATATTGGCTAATCTACCACATGCCAAATCTACCACGCTTAAACGTGATCCGTCTATGACATATGTCATGCATTTTACGTCTAATTTGACGGGGGTTGAGTATTTTAGCATACATGTAGCGATATGTATGTGAAGCACTAGTACTGGTATGTATTCCCAAATACTCGTACATATATATTATCAATATGTACCTTGGGGAGAGAGGAGGGTCTTTCTCCAGTGTAGGGCAGATCCTCGCTGTCCGAGCCGTAGTTTGTCGTCTCTGTCAGCGATACAAGCGGGGAGACGCGAGACTTGTGCACGGGGCCGTGGTTGTCTGGCGGCTTGAGCAGGCTGCTCACCGCGTTTAGACCACTGACGACGTGAGGAGGCAAGCTCGGGTCGGCCAGCATGTCCGAGATGAGGCCGTGCGCTTCGCTGATGATCGCCGACTCATAACTCGAGGACGTCTGTGGATAACAGGGGAAAATTTAGATCAGGTTTTCATTGTTGATCCAAGGTTAATATAATGAACAAATCTGCATCACACTATAAAACATGTTAATTAATATGTACATCATATTATTCTTGAAAAGCATAATATTCATCTGAATCATTTAAGTAATGACAACTTTTTGCAGTGCAATTATATCCAAATACAATGTATGTATACATTCTTAATGTATACATTTTTTCGGTATTGTATGAATGTATTGTGGAGTATTTGTGATTTATAGATACCTTGTTTGTACATTGTATTTGATTCAAGTCATTGAATAGTCTGTCACATTATTGCGGCAATACAATAGAGTTTTTGTAGACACTGTGATCTGTTTAGAAGATAATCCCCTTATCCATTTTACAGATCACACGACCCAAGTCAAGGCAAATATGTCACATTTTGACATTTGGGTGCGCCACGATGCAAAACCCTTCCGGGACGAAGCAGACCGCAATAAGTCAGACGTGAATAATCCAGAAGCTCGATATGTGCTGTTTGCCGCAATCGATAACTCATCTTCAACTTGGTCGGAGCAACAGGGGTTTTATACATCAAAGGCTACAGGCCACAACTTGTCATTTCACATTGTCGAATATCTCCTCTCCCTAGGCTAGTGTGCCAAAACAATTTCCATCAATTTACATAGTTTGGGTCCCGCAATGCGCCATCCTGGGATTGCAATACTTACATACAAAGTCTGGGATATATCTCTGAGTCAGGGCCTTGGTTATTGTGAACCACATGTATACATTCTTCTGTTAATTTGTATTATTGAAACTGATGTAGACATAACGGATATATGATTGTCTGCAAATATAAACAGATTTTAACCACAAGTGCTACTATATATATTTATATCTAGTCCCTACAGGAAGCTGATGGTAAATATTTCTGTCATACTTATGTATGACTTCCGAGAAATGAAACCTCATAATACATGTAACTAGACGTTTCCGGTCGCCTACGACCGCTTGGGTGTATCCCCCGTAGCCCTATCATCCCTGTTGCCCCAAATATATCACTGATGTACATTGTGAGTGTGAAACCTTTCAAGCTTATTGAAGGTCGAATTCAAGATCACCACTAAAATCACTGCATACAAATTTCCATTTCGACATGTTCGATAAAATAACGAAATTACAGCCAGATAAAAGTTTTCACCCAAAGTTATACTTCAACTCAGAATATTTGACAAACTTGGTTCCAAGTTGAAATTCAAGCAAAAGTTGACAAAAAGTGCATTTCAAGATGACTAAATTGGAGCCAGATCGAACTTTTCACCATAAGTGATATTTCAACTCATACTATATGCCAAACTTGGTTCTAAGTTGAAATTCAAAGTAAAAGTTGACCAAAACTACATTTCAAGATGACGAAATAGGAGCCAGATCAAACTTTTCACCATAATTTAAATTTTAATTCATAATAATTATGTGCCAAACTTGGTTTCGAGCTGAAATTCAAGTAAAAGTTTACCAAAACTGCATTTCACGATGACGAAATTGGAGCCAGATCGATTTTTTCACCATAAATTATATTTTAATTCATATGTGCCAAACTTGGTTTCAAGTTGAAATTCAAAGTAAAAATTGACTTTAATGGTAAAAATAATGTTAACTTATCCGGTTACACCCATGAAATCTCTACTGGACAAAACTTTTAAATTGTTGAGCTCAATAATAAATGTTTCTTGTCTTAACTATTTTTCTTGAGGTCATTAATAGACTTAACTAGTAAAAATGATGTTAACTTATTCGGCTACAGCCATGAAATCTCTACTGCACAGAAGCTTTACCTTGTTGAGCCCAATAATAAATGTTTCTTGTCTTAACTATTTTTATTGTGGTCAATAATAGACTTAACTAGTGAAAATAATGTTAACTTATTTGGTTACACCTGTGAAATCTCTACTGGACAAAACCTTTACCTTGTTGAGCTCAATAATAAATGTTTCTCATCTTAACTTTTTTTATTGTGGTCAATAATAGACTTAACTAGTAAAACCAATGTTAACTTATTCAGTAATATTATTCTGTTTTCACCAAAAACATCAGTTCTGTATTCTGAACAAGAATCCAGTGCAATTTGCTTTCATAGTACAGGTTATTGGAGTGATCACACATGTCAAAGTAGGCATTTTAATTGTTGTAATAAGTTAACCTCTCAAACTTATTAATATTTATTCGATCATTCTGAAAAACAATAGGTTTCGTGTGATGGTCTTTCTCATTGAGCCTGTGCGATTTCATCATCATTCATCGAAAACTCCCACCCGTAGAGCGTTCACAACCCATGTGTGTTAAACAGGCTAATTTGAGCACAAAATGTTACGCCAATCGGCTATTTTGGTTGCTATGGCAACCAAAATCGATAGGTGTTGAGATCTCACCAAAAGTCATGTCCATATAAAATATTATCAAAATCGGTTCAGATTTGTAAGCTGTAGCGCGTTCACAAGAAAGTGTCTGCGGACGCGGACGCGGCGGCGGCGGCGGCGGCACGACGATCGTAAATCCATAGTATCCGCCGAACTTTGTTCGGGGGATACAATAATCAACTATGTTTTCATAAACTGTCACCTGTCATGACTATTAAACACAACAGAACATAGGCTCAGACTTACATACATGTCCCACTATACCTAAACACAGGAATATTAGCCATGGCAAATACATGTACCGGAATACATGCGCCAGAGAATATGACCGCCACGCACTCAACAGCCGATAGCCTCTCCCGGAAATCTCAACCGCAATAAATTACTGCCTTTGACAGATATACTTCCGAGATAGTCCCGTCAACTCCCTAACCACTCAAAGCCCATACCCCCCTCCTGACCACTTCCCAACCCCCAAATCACTCAACTTGGATCGTCCGCTCGTCAACGAACTTCGGATATAGTTTTCCGGCGCGGAATCAATCAATACATCTAAGTAGCACGGCAAGTGCAGCGTTTTCTCGTCTCCGGCAGCAATGAAGCGGTGACCTTGAGGGACACTGTGAAGGTCGTCGACAGATCAAGTGACAACCTGTTCCTGGACAATACGGCGGAAAAATCAGGGCACTACAATGGGTCCTCAAAAGGACGAGAAATCTCAATTAGATCGCCCTGGTGACAGTTGCGTGGGGTTTTCAAGTGCAGTTGTAACTCGACAGTGTACTGATGTGAACTCAACTGAGTGACACATAAAGAAAAAGTTCAACTGATTTTACTGCATCTTGTCAAAGGTTATTAGGAACCTTTCATAAATGTGAAATAAATCTTAAGGGTCACATCTGCTATCATCCTCACTGAATAATTCAAACATGTTGAATGACGTCGGACTCGTACATGGAACACATAAAATTTTATATTCGCAGATGCCTCCGCGGAATATCGGGCAGAATTCATGTTCACGACCTGGAGACATGTCACCAAACTCCGAACATCCTCGTCAGCGTAAAGATGCCGCCAGCATTTATTACGTACGATAAAGAAAAGAGCGCTGAGCAAGCAACAGGAAAGCAACAGACAGTCAGCGAAAGCATTAATAATTGTCTCCCTCGGATGGAATTGATTTCTCCGAGTCAGCACATGGGCCGTAACATCAGCAAACGTCACATAAGTTTACGTCCGGGGCCGCAGGATTTCCCCAGACACATTCCTGTTCCTGACAATGTTCAGAATTTAGTAAAGTGGATCATGAGTTGTCTAGAATTGCATCACTTCTGCGAGCGAATATTTTCTATTTATAAAATGTTGATTACAGACTGACGCAAGTTTAGATATCTCGGGTCATAAATATTAGAGTCAACTGACCTCAATGAATGCCAAAGTTCACAGTACACTGCATATCACCAATCGTGACATACTATTTTAAATATCGGTATTATAAATAGACTGTTATTAGTACACTGTCGGTAATTTGACCACAGTAAACTTTTTTCACCAGACAAGATGTTTTCAGTCAATTTCCACCTGACTATTGGACATAAACATATTTGCATGTTCTAGACTTTCGCACTTGAAGCAAGTATTTATTTACACCTCCCACTCGAGTTCATAATCAATGATTCCATGAAACAAACATGATCGATAATTGCCAACACATTATAAACAAACAAATTGATCTGTGCATCTCAACATATACTGTGAAGTCAATAAGTCTATAATGTTATATTTGTTAGATTCATTACAGAATATGTTTTCATTTGTTGTATATATATGATCATGTTGGCGCAAATGTTCATTACAAATTTTTTGGCACACAATTGGATGAATAACTGGACACTTTGTGTCCTATAATTCCACAAAAATCTGTTCTCCACATAAACAAACAAAATCACTGAATTATTATTATTCTCAGAGGTGGAAATCCCATCATTAGAGATGGCAAAAATACTTTCATCAAGATCCCCATGTACACATACACATAACATAATCATGATAATATTCCGACCTACATGTACAAAAGTATATATACAAAGTCCATGATGGAGTTGATGTAGTTAGGGAGGAAGTCTGCCATGAGTAATTGGATCATATTTATGATGAGATTCACTAGGAAAGGTTCCCTTCCGGTGCGAGGTTCTAAGGTAGGACACTTGCATACATCCGAGGTATCATGTTGCAATCAAATTATCCGTCTATTCCTGGCACGATGCGTTCTGAATGCTAAGTTTAACTTGAGCAACTGAAAGACTGGAAGATTTTTGTGAAGCTCATATAATTATGTCATAATCAGGGGGTTCTGAATCCCACATATTTTTACAGATCAATATGACTAAATATATGTGATTATATATGGTGTTTTTTTCATTCATGTCTTGTTTTTATCTTGGGACATTTTGTTGGCTCTGATCTAGCTACATGTACATGTATGTTTAACAAGCATATTGCATGTTTGTAATGATGATAACTCATGGTATAAAGGGGTAGCATGTCGCTATAAATAGCAAAGGTGACGTGAACTCATTTCCCCAGCAGTGTCTCCTAATGCATCCCCATTGGCCTAACGTCGGTGACAAAAAATGCACCACGAGTTAACTCTACACCGGCAAACCTATATACATCACCTATATACATCACCTCCCATATCCATCATATTAAAGGTATCACTGCTTCCGAAACCTAACTCGAGTTTCGCGTGACACTGCAAACAACCCGCAAGCAATCACAAGTTGTTAGCAAACTGACAAAAAGTTCCGCAAGGGGCTCTCGAAGTATTCAACTTCTGCCCCTGTCACCCCCCCCCCCCCCTCCCCACTCCCACCACACTCCACAAATCCCTCGGGGATCCGAAAATCTCCATTGACGCACGTAAGCGAATGTCTCCGTGGCGACCATGTGCTGTTGCCCACGGCGATGACGCGGCAGCCACACGCGGAGAATTCAAGGTCCCTGCACGGCACAAATACGGGAGACAAGAACTAAGTGAACAGCTGCGGTGCCCGCGACTGAAAACGTCGGGTAATCCGGAACAAGCTCCCAAGGACGAGAAAGATTATGATAATTGCGATGATGCAAGCAGCAGGTGTCCCTAATTTGTTCTTCTCTCCTACTTCAGGTTTCACACTGCATTCTGAACAAGCAAGTTTGCCGCTCATGGCGAAGAAATTATTCATATTTTCTGCAGTAAATATGACATATCCCTCTACGTATATGTAAATCTATATACACTGAATAATATATGATAAAACTGATATCATATGCATGGCTGAAATAATCGTAAACACAGGTGACACAAACATATTTTGATTGTGCCTGACATTTTATCAGATCCAACTGCACATTGTTGATATTTACTGTCTCGATATATTGCAAATCTCTTGACAATATTTTGATGAATTGACACATTTTTCTACTCAATTCCTCACATGATAGCGATTTGAAATAAAACGAATAAAATGCCATCTGACATTAACATTGTATTTCTACACTAAACAGTGAATGTTGAACACAAATTGTTCACCGGTGTATTTCTAAACATTTCTGAACATTTTTTACCTGTTCTGCATTGTTGGTATGGCAAAGATTAACACCACAAACCCATCAGTTCATCACAGAAATTCTCGCTACAAGAATATGCCTACAATTCCCGATGAATATTTAAATTGGATCATGAACGACAATGTTTTGATTACGAGGTCTACATGAAAGGAACTAAAATGTCACAGAGGGTTATGCAGATGAAACGTGTGCCAGTGCGATGAATATCTCATGTATTATTAACGCATAAAAAGCCTCACCTGTTTTGTTTACATGTACACAGTTTGGGTGACACCCATTTGTGAGGGAAGATCTCGCAGAAAAAAATCTATAGCTCGACACGGGGAAAGATTCTAGTTTTGTACGAGTCATGTACCTGTGGTACTATGTACAGATCTATTTGTACCTAAGCTTTTGATTATGTACAAATAACAGAAACAAGGGCCAAAGATAGGTTACCGGACAATGTTTAATATTTTAGGTGTTAGCCAGGTCCCTGGTTGAATTCAAGGTCAAGAGAATATTCAGCATATATAACATTAAGCATATATCATGTCCACAGTTGATTGCTAAGCTGTAAGTTCAATAATCAGAGAGATATTAGCAATTTTATGCTGTAGCCTTGAAAATGAAAGGGCAAAGGTCAAATTCAAGGTCATCAAAATATTCAGTGTATATCATTTTCTATATCATGTCCACAATTGATTCCCAAGCCATACAGTCAATAGAGGAGCAAGATATGAGCCAGTTTGTCCTTGGACCAAGGAAATGAGGTCAGAGGTCAAATTCAAGGTCACGAGAATATTCAGCATATATCATTTCCTATATGTCCACAATTGATTTCTAAGCTGTAAACTCGATAATAAGTGAGATATTAGCCATTTTGTCCTGTGACCTTGAAAATGAGGTCAAAGGTCAAATTCAAGGTCATGACAATAATCTGCATATATCATTTCCTATATATTCATAATTGATTGCTAAGCTGTAAAGTCGATAACAAGCGAGATATTATCCATTTTGTCCTGTGACCTTGAAAATGAGGTCGAAGGTCAAATTCAAGGTCATCAGAATATTCAGCATATATCATTTCCAATATGTCCACAATTGATTCCTAAGCTGTAGAGTCGATAAAAATTAGGCCAAGGGCCAAAGATAGGTTACCGGACAATGTTTAATATTTTAGATGTTAGCCAGGTCACTGGTTAAATTCAAGGTCAAGAGAATATTCAGCATATATAATATTAAGCATATATCATGTCCACAGTTGATTGCTAAGCTGTAAGTTCAATAATCAGAGAGATATTAGCAATTTTATGCTGTAGCCTTGAAAATGAAGGGGCAAAGGTCAAATTCAAGGTCATCAAAATATTCAGTGTATATCATTTTCTATATCATGTATATCATGTCCACAATTGATTCCCAAGCCATACAGTCAATAGAGGAGCAAGATATGAGCCAGTTTGTCCTTGGACCTTGGAAATGAGGTCAGAGGTCAAATTCAAGGTCACGAGAATATTCAGCATATATCATTTCCTATATGTCCACAATTGATTCCTAAGCTGTAAAATCGATAATAAGTGAGATATTAGCCATTTTGTCCTGTGACCTTGAAAATGAGGTCAAAGGTCAAATTCAAGGTCATGACAATAATCTGCATATATCATTTCCTATATGTTCATAATTGATTGCTAAGCTGTAAAGTCGATAACAAGCGAGATATTAACCATTTTGTCCTGTGACCTTGAAAATGAGGTCGAAGGTCAAATCCAAGGTCATCAGAATATTCAGCATATATCATTTCCTATATGTCCACAATTGATTCCTAAGCTGTAGAGTCGATAATAAGCGAGATATAAGCCATTTTGTGCTCTGACCTTGAAACTGAGGTCAGAGGTCAAATTCAAGGTCACGAGAATATTCAGCATATATCATTTCCTATATGTCCACAATTGATCCCTAAGCTGTAAAATCGATAATAAGTGAGATATTAGCCATTTTGTCCTGTGACCTTGAAAATGAGGTCAAAGGTCAAATTCAAGGTCATCAGAATATTCGGCATTTATCATTTCCTATATGTCCACAATTGATTCCTAAGCTGTAAAGTCGATAATAAGCAAGATATTAGACATTTTGTGCTCTGACCTTGAAACCGAGGTCAGAGGTCAAATTCAAGGTCATGAGAATATTCAGCATATATCATTTCCTATATGTCCACAATTGATTCCTAAGCTGTAGAGTCGATAATAAGCGAGATATAAGCCATTTTGTGCTCTGACCTTGAAACTGAGGTCAGAGGTCAAATTCAAGGTCACGAGAATATTCAGCATATATCATTTCCTATATGTCCACAATTGATCCCTAAGCTGTAAAATCGATAATAAGTGAGATATTAGCCATTTTGTCCTGTGACCTTGAAAATGAGGTCAAAGGTCAAATTCAAGGTCATCAGAATATTCGGCATTTATCATTTCCTATATGTCCACAATTGATTCCTAAGCTGTAAAGTCGATAATAAGCAAGATATTAGACATTTTGTGCTCTGACCTTGAAACCGAGGTCAGAGGTCAAATTCAAGGTCATGAGAATATTCAGCATACATCATTTCCTATATGTCCACAATTGATTCCTAGTCTCTAATCTAAATATTAAGTGAGATATTAGGCTTAATTTGTCCCATTATAAAGCATAGGAGAATTTAACATGGGAAAGTCCCCTTTGGGCCGAGTTTGGGCCAAAATGGCCCACTTCGAGCGATTCAAGCGCAACGAAATTTATACATGTCACAGGGGTACATATGAGGAGTGTTATGTATCAAAAAGAAAAAAAGTTACTGAACAGATTTTGAGAGAATGGCCGCCAAAGTCCAAAATCAGGCATTTTTCGTCGAAAATGGCCGCCATTTTGAAAAAAATGCGGAAATCAGAAAACTAAAAAAAACCTTTCCTGGAAATATTTTTAGGTATTTTTGTGCAAAATTTCAGAAAGATCGGACCATATACTTTAAAGATAAAAATGTGAACGGACGGACGACGGACGGACGGACGACGGACGACGGACGACGGACGCAACGCCATGCCAATAGGTTATCGGACCATAGGTCCGGTAACCTAAAAAGTTACTGAACAGATTTTGAGAAAACGACCATCAAAGTCCAAAATTAGCCATTTTCGACGAGAACGGCCGCTATGACCTTGAAACCAAGGTCAGAGGTCAAATTCAAGGTCACGAGAATATTCAGCATATATCATTTCCTATATGTCCACAATTGATTCTTAGTCTCTAATTTCAATTTTAAGTGAGATATTAGGCTTAATGTGTCCCATTATAAAGCATAGGAGAATTTAACATGGGAAAGTCCCATTTGGGCCGAGTTTGGGCCCAAAATGGCCCACTTCGAGCGATTCAAGGGCAACGAAATTTATACATGTCAAAGGGGTACATAGGAGGAGTGTCATGCATCAATAAGAAAAAAAGTTACTGAACAGATTTTGAGAAAACGACCGTCAAAGTCCAAAATTGGCCATTTTTCGACGAAAAAGGCCGCCATTTTGAAAAAAATGCGAAAATCAAAAAACTAAAAAAAAACTTTCCTGGAAATATTTTTAGGTATTTTTGTGCAAAATTTCAGAAATATTCTACCATAAACTTTAAAGATAAAAATGTGAACGGACGACGGACGGACGGACGGACGGACGGACGGACGACGGACGACGGACGCAACGCCACGGCAATAGGTTATCGGACCAAAGGTCCGGTAACCTAATAAGCGAGATATAAGCCATTTTGTGCTCTGACCTTGAAATTGAGGTCAGAGGTCAAATTCAAGGTCACGAGAATATTCAGAATATATCATTTCCTATATGTCCACAATTGATTTCTAAGCTGTAGAGTCGATAATAAGCGAGATATAAGCCATTTTGTGCTCTGACCATGAAACTGAGGTCAGAGGTCAAATTCAAGGTCACGAGAATATTCAGCATATATCATTTCCTATAGGTCCACAATTGATTCCTAGTCTCTAATCTCAATATCAAGTGAGATATTAGGCATAATGTGTCCCATTATAAAGCATAGGAGAATTTAACATGTGAAAGTCCCATTTGAGCCGAGTTTGGGCCAAAATGGCCCACTTCGAGCGATTCAAGCGCAACGAAATTTATAGACATCATAGGAGTACATATCAGGAGTGTTATTTATCAAAAAGAAAAAAAGTTACTGAACAGATTTTGAGAAATTAGCCCAATGGGCTAGAAAGGTTACCGGAGAAATATACAGAGTTAAGCCGAGAAAGTTGAAGGTCAAATTCAAGGTGACCACTGAAATCGCCATATCTCTAACCTTGAAAATGGGATCAAAGGTTAAATTCTAGATCACCAAACTATTCAGCATACATCATTTCCTATATGTTCACTATGGACCCCTAAGCTGTAAATTTGATAATAAGCGAGATATAAGCCATTTTGTAATCTGACTTTGAAAATAAAATGACTGACCTTGAAATTTAGGTCAAAAGTCAAACTCAATATCATTAAAATATTCAGAATATCTCATTTCCTATATGTTCACAATTGACTCCTAAGCTGTAAAGTCGCTAAGAAGCAAGATATTGGCCATTTTGTCCTGTGACCTTGAAAATGAGGTCAAAGGTCAAATTCAAGGTCACGAGAATATTCAGCATATATCATTTCCTATATGTTCACAATTGATTCCTAAGCTGTAAAGTCGATAATAAGCGAGATATTAGCAATTTTGTCCTGTGACCTTGGAAATAAGGTCAAAGGTCAAATTCAAGGTCACGGGAATATTCAGCATATATCATTTCCTATATGTTCACAATTGATTCCTAAGCTGTAAAGTCGATAATAAGCGAGATATTAGCAATTTTGTCCTGTGACCTTGGAAATGAGGTCAAAGGTCAATTTCAAGGTCATGAGAATATTCAGCATATATCATTTCCTATATGTTCACAATTGATTCCTAAGCTGTAAAGTCGATAATAAAAGCGAGATATTAGCCATTTTGTCATGTGACCTTGAAAATGAGGTCAAAGGTCAAATTCAAGGTCATGAGAATTTTCAGCATATATCATTTCCTATATGTTCACAATTGATTCCTAAGCTGTAAAGTCGCTAATAAGCAAGATATTGGCCATTTTGTCCTGTTGACCTTGAAAATGAGGTCAAAAGTCACATTCAAGGTCACTAGAATATTCAGCATATATCATTTCCTATATGTTCACAATTGATTCCTAAGCTGTAAAGTCGCTAATAAGCAAGATATTGGCCATTTTGTCCTGTGACCTTGAAAATGAGGTCAAAGGTCAAATTCAAGGTCACGAGAATATTCAGCATATATCATTTCCTATATGTTCACAATTGATTCCTAAGCTGTAAAGTTGATAATAAGCAAGATATTAGCCATTTTGTCATGTGACCTTGAAAATGAGGTCAAAGGTCAAATTCAGGGTCATGAGAATTTTCAGCATATATCATTTCCTATTATGTTCACAATTGATTCCTAAGCTGTAAAGTCGATAATAAGCGAGATATTAGCCATTTTGTCATGTGACCTTGAAAATGAGGTCAAAAGTCAAATTCAAGGTCATGAGAATTTTCAGCATATATCATTTCCCATATGTTCACAATTCATTCCTAAGCTGTAAAGTAGCTAATAAGCAAGATATTAGCCATTTTGTCCTGTGACCTTGAAAATGAGTTCGAAGGTCAAATTCAAGGTCATCAGAATATTCAGTATATATCATTTCCTATATGTTCACAATTGATTCCTAAGCTGTAGAGTCGATAATAAGCGATATATAAGCCATTTTGTGCTCTGACCTTGAAACTGAGGTCAGAGGTCAAATTCAAGGTCACGAGAATATTCAGCATATATTATTTCCTATATGTCCACAATTGATTCCTAAGCTGTAGAGTCGATAATAAGCGAGATATAAGCCATTTTGTGCTCTGACCTTGAAACTGAGGTCAGAGGTCAAATTCAAGGTCACGAGAATATTCAGCATATATCATTTCCTATATGTTCACAATTGATTCCTAGTCTCTAATCTCAATATCAAGTGAGATATTAGGCATAATGTGTCCCATTATAAAGCATAGGAGAATTTAACATGGGAAAGTCCCATTTGGGCCGAGTTTGGGCCAAAATGGCCCACTTCGAGCGATTCAAGCGCAACGAAATTTATAGACATCATAGAAGTACATATGAGGAGTCTTATGTATCAAAAAGAAAAAAAGTTACTGAACAGATTTTGAGAAAATGGCCGCCAAAGTCCAAAATCAGGCATTTTTCGTCGAAAACGGCCGCCATTTTGAAAAAAATGCGTAAAGCAAAAAACTAAAAAATACCTCCTTCTTGAATTATTTTTAGGTATTTTTATGCAAAATTTCAGAAAAATTCGCCCGTAAACAAAAAAGATAAAAATGTGGACGACGACGGACGACGACGGACGACGACGGACGCAACGCCATGCCAATAGGTTATCGGACCATAGGTCCGGTAACCTAAAAAAATGATTGTTTGTTCTGCTGTTCTCCCATCATGTTTCTTATGTCTCCAAACTTTACAATAGATTACTAATAGTAGTACACTAGTACACTAGTACATTAGTTTTAATTTTACATTAATTTTATATTCCTGCAAAAAACAAAATGGTGGCAAGGGTATAATCCTAAGGTGGACAATAGTTAATGTTTTTAAACGGAAAATATTATAAATATGAATATAAAAGTGTGAAGTGATGACAGATTTTTTTTGGCCATACAATTATGTACATTTACACATTATGGAGCCATCAGGAAAGCATACATATAAATACGGCATCAGAATTCTGCACGAGCACACATTTATATCTAGGTTGATACAAATGTCGCAATCAAGCAAACAGTTGCAGACATCTGAGTCAACATAGATTATCATAAAATACGTCTGAAACCTACAACTTCTGAGGAATATAATAAATGAGCTAAATGGGCTTTACAGCCGCAGCATGTTACAAAATCAGAGAAATGAAAACCAACTTTGACGTTTCTCCCGGAGAAATCATCCAGAAGTGTCGCTTCTAATTTGTCTGGATAAAAGAAACCATCGTAAAAGATATGCCAACACCATAGTGATATATAATACTCGCAGATATATCCATGACATAATGTTTGTTCTAGAACAAATCGTCTGCCACGTTGCAATTTCAATTCCATACATAAACACAAAGAACTTGTGGGGCAGTTTTTTCCCGACCCTACGATGAGTCACCACTTTAGAAAATGTGACGCAGGCTTGCACACAGTGACATATTAAATATGCATAGCGGAATAATGGAAATGTACTGTTGAACAATGTTCAAAATGGGGTTGGGTACCGTAGTTGGTTAAAATTCATGGCGGAAATATTCAACTATGAAATCATGTCACTGGGTTTTATTTCCGAGCCTGCATTTCCAGATTATCTGATCAATCTTTCAGCATTCCCATTGTGCTTCTATCAGCGCGCCGATGACAAAAAAGTCCTGAACAATGGCGATACCATCAATCAACGACATGAAGACAAACGCATCGACGATATTTACCGACATTTGCTAAAATATGTATGCCACGGTAGCTATCGTGATAAATTTGCAGATGTGAATAACACATCCGATAGAATCGATTTACCTGAATTTCCTTTCCCCAACAGATACTGCATGGCCATAGCCAACAGCAACTGCTACTGCCCATCGCATTTTTTCATGGCCACTATCACCAACAAAGAATGGAATGCATACACATTTCCAACAAAAATATAGTCCATCACTTGGTCTCCCCTCCTTTGTAACGGTAAAACCTCAAGGTGACCTGCCAATGCGCTGTGCGAGACCATAAAGCATCCGCATATACGATACGTTGCGAGTATCTCATCGATCAAGTGAGGAGGTATTGATGGAAATTCCATCTCAAGTCGTAAGGAAACATGCAGACATTGGTCGATAGGTTCCAGGCTAAGTTTTTGGAGCTTTCTTTTGATTCAGAAGACGAAACAAAACTGTTGCTGCTGAACATCTTTGGGACATGATCAATGAAATGAAATTACGGTGCAGTGCTATTGTGGTTAATATATGAAGGCAATTCAATCGTGTATTATCCAAACATCGATTTCATAGAAGGAAAAGTATTCTTGAAGCAATTACCACCATAAACAATATATGCTTGAACCTGGAGTGAACTCAACTGGAATTTACGAAAAGGTCACGGAAACTCAATATCAAAGTGCAATAGAACCAAGACAATGATGAAATCTGAGTTTTGCAGCTATAAATTGGTCAAAAAAAATATCTTCAAGGTTGTCTGATAATTATTCTTCAACGATCTATTTTTATCGTTGGGATAACGGCACAATCATGCTGGGCAATATGCTATTCTCTAAACATGGAAGATATGATAGAATGTCATGCAAACACTCAGTCAGCAGACAATGAGCGCTTAATTACTCTTCCCAAAAGACATCCGCAAAAAAAGCAAACATATGTCTCAAACAGTTACATATATCGTGTGCACCTAACGTCCATCAAGAAGGTACATGTATCATTGTGCTGTCACAATATCAACTCATAACCGTTTCACCAAATGCACAAAACTAGACGATGGATGTAGCTATGATTCCTGTCATCTAAGCTTCAGGCCCCCCGTGATTCCGGACATATTTTTTCCAGGCTTGTTTATCTCGATCGCCCTCAAAGCTGTCCGTCTGGGAAGTCACCAGCATCACAGAAGACGTCAGAGTTCTGACGGAGTTCACGCTTGCGGCTCTACTCGGTCGTCATTTTCCCCGCGAGGAGATGAAAGTGTGTGACTGCGACACGCGACTCACCCACAGATCAGGGCCTGATCATGTCGTGTTCAAAGGCTATAGCTTAAGATGGTAGACTTGTTCCAGACAGTTTTTTCTTTTTGTGCCTCTGATGTACGTGGAACGGGCAAAGGTAAAATTCCGATGAATGTTGTGATGGACAGATATTGCATGGTAACATGGTAATAGCACTTGTAGATTTTCGACTGTCAGGGAAAAACTGTAACAATATTGGCATTCATGAAGAGATCCATTCTGATGCTAACCAGTTAGGGAATCAATATAACTCACAGGCTGCCTGGCTGATATGTACATGTAACTGTGGTGAGTTACAAAAAGGTAATCAACTGAAACAAAGTATTGGTAATATTATCATGAGACGGTATTACATTTAATTCATTCTTTGTTAATATAAATAATTCATTTCATTTCATCATGTTAACGTGGATATATTTCTTTCGAAAGTTGCTGTTCAAAGTTTTGCACTTCAGTATGCAATATCAACTACAAAAGCAACATTTTCAGGACGTTTCTTTCAGGACTATAGCAGGACTAAACTTCATAATAAAATGTACACTGTATAAAATGAATGAAGATATATTAAAATCTACAATGCATACCTCTGCAACAAATTTTTATGTTGTTTTTATTGTTCATCATTTTCCCTTTGACTGAAAACACTCGGGTCCAATTATGTAACATCGCTGCTTCAGACTAATCAAGCTAATGGAATCACACAAGAGGAGTTCAGGTCTGTGGGCGTTTAACATGGGAAGTGAAAATATTATTTTAGCTTTTTTGAACTTATCCAATGGAAGTGCAGAAGATGTTATCTCACCGGGAAGCAATGGCCTATTCTTCCAATACGTGAAATCTTATGCTACAAAATAATTAAGTACAAGTAGGAATTTTCAAGACATAATACTCTTATTACATAATTTTTATTTTTTTAATGTTTTTTATCATTTACACTTGATCAATATCTGTACATGATAAATGCTGGGTGCGCATTTTTTTCAAGAAAGTTTGCTGGCTAACTATCAATCAAATGTAAATTCTGAAGAAGTTCTCAATTTACTGGGAAGCAGGAAAATCAATTTAAGACATGCATCTCAAAATGTATGGCTGTGGCTGTATTTTCTAAGAATGCATTAGGTGGGTGGCGTTTTATAATCAGCGTGTTTACGAGTAAACGGAAGTACATCTTGCCGAGCAAGTGCTGTGATAACAAGTAACATCCACAAGTGCAACTGACGTCCAATTAAATCAAGTATATGTACATTTACTGGTGCGATTTTCTTGAACCACGTGAACTCAGCCAATCACATGCTAGCAGATCCCTACGTCAAATATATATCAAGTGACGAGCACAGGTTAAAAACTAAAACAGACGTAGCAACAATTTCGTCCAGTAAACATGCCTACGTAGTTGTCTAATTAGGAACTGTGGGTGGATGTGGTCAACATTCCAACTGCCAATCACAACTTTCTCTCGATGCTCAATCATGATGATACTTCGAAGGACGCCTGCGTCAATCAGATACTCTAGTTGTTCTACTTTATGTTCGTAGTTTTGCCAAGGTATGGCAAAGTGTGACTGAAAAGCTATCAAACTGAAGCGCAAAGGAAACGTCCAAATAACGCACACAGCTTCACCACGAGTGATCCGTCTCAAAACATCTGTAATATTTCCCAGAATTCCCAATGTTGAGTATTTCTCTAAGGTGAAAAATTCATTGCTGGAACAACAGTGTTCTACTGTTAGATTCATTTCGTAGTCAGTGCATAAAGGAAAACCAAAATGGATTGCGCAAAAATATCAAGTTATGCACACATGTATTTTTACGCTAAAATGTTTATTCACTGACTGCTACTGAACCCTGGGAATGGAATGGCATCTGAAGCTATTCAAAAATGATTATTGTATCCCATAAATCAACGGATTCTCATAGATGCCACCATCAGCATTGACTGGAAGTAAAAAATTTCACAGTTTGATCATACATTCATGATATGTGTTGATACTTCACCATGTTCACTGTTGTTCCTCAAACACCAGCAAATCCCCTTTTTTTTTTCTTAGAAGAATTGATCAATGGCCGGCGACCACCATGCAATAATTGATACATTATTGAACAGCTGCTAATGCAAATCTTGTTCTCGGAAAACAAAAGTTGAAATGTCAAAAGGTGTCGTTGCTACTAAATGTCAAGCGCTTGATCCTCAACCTTCCCTTAGATCATGTAGATTGTCATCTTCTGACAAAAATGACACCACATAGTGTGGAACCGATCCCTGACATTATCTGACGTGTTTCAAAAGGCGACAACAGCTGGGAATGAGTTTGTATCTTCTGATGTCTGCTGGTCAAATGTCCAAACAGAGACATAATGTGTAATGTTGCAAGGATGGATGCTTCGTATCATCGGCTGGGGGTCAATTCCTAGGGGCTGGAGCAATTCCTAGGAATATTCAGACATATGAAAGTAACTGTGAGGCATAGGAAAGATGGAGTGGTTTTAGTAAACGTGTTTACTAACTGTTCCATTACTATTGGCAGGAAGGCCAAGCATGGATTCATGACACAAATGCAATGCCTCCATGGAATTGCATTTGACACCCCATGCAAAACCACATGGCAAAGATGCAATTGTCCAGTGTCTGCAAAAGCATTCAGTTTGCATACAAATCATGTAGGCATATAAGCGGACATATTAACATGACAGCAATGAGGTCATATTCATGGATCTCACATAGAACTTGACCGTCCTTTCAATACACTTCCTGTGGTGACAAATCGCTGAGATAACTCAGCTCTGTTTATGAATTATTAAAACCATTTCTCACCAATTTATATATATATATCTAGATGTCAAATCAGCTTGTACTGGGATCTATAATTCTGCACTAGATGCAGAGCCACACAGTAGAAACTCTTCGGGGGCCTTGGGCAAAAAATAAATTGTACAGATTGCACACCTTGAGCAATATATGACCAACTGGACTCCCAATGATAATCTATTCTTTTCCCCTGAATACGGGAGATATAACAATATCAATTACACTGTATTGTACTATATGCTGGCATCTATTGACCCTGGTATATCCACAAGACATTCAATGTTAATGCAGGATATCACCTTTCTTTTGGCACTGATATGACATGCATGGTCAATTGCATACTAATCGCAATTTGTACAATTGCTCAATTAATTGATTACCATTCCAAGGTCGTATCTTGCCACCAGCTATATTCTCTATATTAGGAAACAACGGTGCCTTCGGAGGACCCCGTGGGCTGAAGGAGTGACTAGGGACCATTGGACGAACCTCTTGGGATCTCTACGTCACGTGGATTACGTAATCTAAGGTTACACTCGTGCGGCTGACGAGTTATTCCCGTTCCCACGCCAACTTGAATGTTATTATCCCACATTTTCCGCCCTGTTCTTCTCTCGATCTCTCTTTGGCAAATTGTCTATTCCATTTGCATAAAACGTTATCGAATGTCCCCTTGCCTGGCCCCTCCACCCTCTTGTTTTATGTTCTTTCGCTCTCTCGTTTGTCCCAATCTGTGGCTTTTTCGCTCTCTCTTGCGTCTTTCTCACGAAGAAGCTCCTCTCTAAAGCCAGATGATATAATCCAGGGGGGAAAAAACTCAGACTTTCTCTCCTCCCACACAGGGTCTAGTCATGGGATATACCCAGGAGCACCGTCAGCATTCATTCATTCAGCAAATATTAATTATTCAAATGTACGCAAACATCAATATCATATTCGTTATAATATCAAGTAATTGCCCTTTATGAAACGTTGACCTTCTCATGAAATATTTCAGTCCTAACTGATTTATGGCTGGAAAATACAATTCATGTTCGTTTCCCCCCTCTCCAATGGGTTTTCTGTTTTTGTGGAACACAGGTGGGATTATTTGAACTTCAAACAATGAACCAACAGAATAGTTTCAAATGTGTAGGAGGTATATCCACTTAAAAAGTCAGAAAAAGCATGAATTAGTATATTCATGAAAAATTGCCGATAAATTGCCAGGCAAGTCAGAAAATACCGCCATTTCATAAATATAATTTTATATAGAGGTACAAATGCATGAAGCGCTTTCAATTAGTTAGATCTCTATGGTGGCTTTTCATTAGTGTGGCATTTCCAATGCTCATTTGTATCTTTCCACTAATGACGCACAGTCAGATATTGCAGACACGATATGCATGTTAATGAATTGTGACTTTTGCATACTGGGTCGCGCAGAATCCTTGGGGATATTATCATGCCACCAGACTCCAACCTGCCGTATCAATTGTCCTCTATAGATGCAAGAGCTTAGTTTTATTATTTGCAATTTTTTTTTTTTTTTGGATTCTGTTAGCTGAGGGCAAAAGCAGTGGACGGAAGGAAAAAATATCAATATCTCACAACAAAGGACCATGTTAATTCTCAAGAGGGTTGGTTTGAGGTTAAAAAATTAAACAATTGATCCGCATTTTCATGGTTGCTGGTCATAATGTTTCATTATATAATGTTCATATGGGATGATTTATATGGAAATGAGAAGAACGTGATGAATTGAATTGATTAAAATTGATTGCCACTTCTGACCTTTGCTTGAACTACGAAATGAGCAATGATGCGTTGCTCAACAAGTTTTCCATTTATGAAAAGGATACGATGTCATGAACTTTGGGAAAGAGATTTGATGAACGTCGTTCAGAAACTTCGAAATGAAAGCCAATTTTGTGATATTGATGAGGACCTTGTGATGAACCATCAATATTTGATCATGGAAAGTTAAGCTGATTACTTCTTTTGATCCCAACAGTTTGCATTGATTCCCCACGGCATTACATCGCAAAATCCAGTCATTCATTATATTGCATCGAAGCTGTATATCATAAATTCCACATCCCCTATGCAAGTGGTAAGCTATAGGCAACTTCTCATATATTCAACAACTTTACCCCGTATTTGCTAATTTATCATCTATTGAGCCCAAATATCCTACTTTGACACTAGAGTAGCTTTGAGAGAAGACAAGTTCAACATGGTCTCCTTCAAACATTCTGATATCTAGTATACCTGGTCTATGTTGAGTGCTGAGACTGTCTTGGAGGTCTTCGGTTTGAACTGTCGGAGATCGCAGAAGGGCACAGTAAAACTCCGTGGCCGTGACTTGGACACCTTGGGTATGGCCGTCGGCGCAGGCAACACACCAAATGCCTCGAGTACGGCTAGACACTCCGCGCTGTTCTTTTCGGTCTTCGTCGTGAGCCCGGCGAGAACGTCGTCACTCTTCGTCTTCTTCTGGTTCTTCCTGACGTCCATCAGTGTGTTGATGTCGCATGGTCCAATCGTGTTGCTCCGGTTCTGACGGCGGGAGGTCTCCGGGATGACTCCGAATGCGTGCAGTAACTCCGGCAAGTCTTTATCGCTTGAAACTTGCGCCCCGTCGCTCGAACAGTGGCGCCCGGAGATCCCAAACGTCACTTTTTTACTGTTACTGTTCTTTGACTTGAGCTTAGCCAGGTCCCCGGCTGGGAGGCTGTAGCTCCGCAGGCGGAGGTCCTCTTGGGCGCCTGGAGACCGCCCTGGGACCCCGTTGACGGCTTGCGGCATGTCCGGGGTGGACCCCTCCTGGCTCGCAGGTTCCATGCTGGTCTTACGACCGGCGACCATTCCTACGCAACCCAGGGTTGGATATGAATGTGGACGCAATCCTGACAAAGTGTTGTGTTTTTTTGGCAGGTTTTTTTTTCTCCGTAGACTATTCTATAGGCGAGATTGCCTCCAGTTCAGTTCATCTTTGCTCTTCCATCGTTATTCCACTGTTGCATCATGTTTCAGTGTGCTGACATTAACCCTGTCAAATATTAATGTCACACTTGATAAGCAATTCCTTGTTTTTTACAGCTCAGACAAGAAGTGAATGAGAATTGGTTGGCTGCATCAGCCCATAACAAAACTGTTCTCTCTTCCAATATTGCCAATATACATGACATATGTGTGAGTTTGTATGTGTTACCCGCGCGGAACCAGTAACAAGCTGACGGTCTGGCTCAGCTACCAATTGATTTTATGAGCCTATTCTTCATGCGGCGGCGACGATGCTGCTGGCCCAACCCACCAGATGACTAGGCCACTAGCTGGCCGTTTTTTTATTGGCAAACTGCGATGATAGTTCTAGCACATCCCATATAATATTCCAGGGTGTGTTTCATCAACGTTTATGTCCCTGCAGGCCAGGGTAAATAGATTTTGTCAAATAAGGAGCAATTGACGGGCAAAAACTATATCCACGAAAAGGTCAATGATGTATTCCACTAAGACATTGATGTCTCTATCCAGTGTCTTCTTCCACGGAATCTATATCCCACAATGCATTAGGCTGAGCTATCGACAGCAAGAGAGGCGTCGCGACCACCAGCAGAATCTTGACGATGATCCCCTTCTCTACTCTATCGTAATGAGCGCCATAATTTTGGAGCAGATGACTCAGGACTGCAATTCAGCTCGAGGCTTCCACCTTAGCTGTCACTGTGCCATTTGGTAAAGATCAGTGACCGGCAACACATGCTCCCATCAAAGTGTCCACCATTACTGGGCATGTAATTGTTGGCCTTACTTCTTCTCAGTTGGTGATAGGTTTCGTAATGTGGCTTCCTAATCAGTCGGGTCTATTATTGGCACCTCTCTCTGTGGGCAGCGCCAAAGACACGACGCGTACCTTTGATCATGTCAAACTCCAGCCGTTGAATAATCGTCCTCGCTCTTGGCACCGATGAAAACTTAAAAAGATATTCTACATGAGCGTGAACAGTCGAGAGAACCTCAATTCGTCATGCCCTGGATTTTTTATTTCCGTATCATACGCAAGTTTTTAGGGTATCAGGTTCCAACGGATTTAACTGGCTTGTGATAAACATGCTAAGTATTTACAGCTGGCATATCTCTCGAATAACAGCCAGCAATATGATTTATGATCGTGCAGCTTAACATCTGTAATACATTCCGTTTCTGGTGGTAAATCAGTCCACAATACGCCCTATGTCCTGATTGTATAAGTAATTCTCAGTCATGAAATAGCTGTGTGTCCACAGAAAAACAAAAGTTAGATAATATCAATAATTCCGACACATATTTTGCAAACTTGATCTTCACCCTGAAAGCAACGTCTGTGAATACACATGTATAACAAACAAACCGAAACTCCTCACAAAAGAGCAAGCAATGTGTCAACTCCTGGCGTATCTGATGAGTTTTGTAACATTAACTACTCAAAGCTGCCTTCCCCTTCCAGACAGATCCATCGCTCGGAGCATCATCGATGTCCCATTGCCGTCGTCGCCAAAACAGACATTGACTTTATACATGGAAGTGACATCCTCCCCAGTGGAATGGCAACTTTTCCTGCGATGCAATTATTCCGTCATTGTCTTGTTCCAGTCTTGTATTTATCCGTTTGTGTGGCACATCCTGTCTATTGTCGAGGAGCGCAGGCCTTCCACCGACAGAGAGCTACATAACGAGAATGTCGGTGCCCTGCCTGGGAACACAAAAGCAGCTCCACAGGTAGAGGGAACGATCCTCAAGACCATGAGTGAGCATAGAGCCGACAACGAACGTTGCACCACCGTCGGTGGCTGCCCGCATATAGACGACTGTAGGGAGAAGCCGCGGTGATCGCTTGTTGGCCACTTTTTTCAGTAGCCAAGGATCCCGCGAGCACTGGGATAGATCGGGCCCTCCACTCTCGGGTGATCATGGCCGTCTCCCCCTAGCTGCCATGAGGGAGGTAGTCGGGAGAGTGTCAGACTGGTGCAGTAGGTCAGTGCCTCGACATCTTACGTTGTTCCCACGGAGTCATATGCCATGGATATTTTGGAATTTTATGTCACCGCTTAATATACATTCAAGTACATGTCTTCTGTTCATACATAAATAATCATGTGCAAAGATATTTTGAATTTTTTTATGTTAAGGCCAATTTGTTCATCGCAATGTATATTGTTGATTGTCATTACATATATCAAAGGTAATATGCAAATGTCTCCAAAAATAGCAGAAATACGTAAGAGGTCTTATGTATTTCTGAAAATAGTAAACAAATTGTACAACATGTTTATGTTTGTCAACTCAGAACTTGCATAGGAGATAATTGAATCCAATTTGCTATTTTGCACTGGCAGAGGTGCTCTACTGTCTTACAGACGTCGGTGCAAAGAATTTTTATCACCCTGATTAGCGCGCTATTCAGTCAACGAATGACAGTGGCTTGATCTATAGGCAGTGTGATTTCTTCGTCGTATGCTGATTTGATTAGCATACATTGCCCAACATAACAGCAACCACGTTAATTATATTAATTAACGCTGCTGCTTACAAGTGCGGAGAAGTGTCTTGTGATAGCATTGCATGAGTCAATCAATAAATGTAACTAGCATGCAAAATCTAGTATCAAAGTTTAATATCGCAACATTTCTCACATGTTCACTTTTTTCTCGCCCTTTCCACATCCATGACAGTCAGAAGACTGGGCTTCTCACTATAAATTACAAGGTATGTACAGGATCCGATTCTAATTGGATGTGTACCGTTCTTATGAAAGAGAAGATTATAGATTTAAAACCCTTGTTTTCACAGGATTTCTACTTTATTTCACCTTTTCAGTTACAGCAATTCCTCGCCGTCATCAAGGGCAGAATGAAAATGAAAGAACAGGACAGGTAGTGACATATCATATTCTCGTCTATGGAATTAATTTTTCGTTCCCTTTTCATCACTGCCAGTGGCGGTGACGCACCAAACAGCGATCAAATGTCAGAGACGAGTTTACAATCCCTTTGAAATCAGACATCAGGGAGTGCTTTTTTTCTACTTCTTTTCTCCGCTTGCTGCCAAAGGACCAGTCATCGAGACGGAAAATGGACACAATCCTACATCTACAATCGCCACTTCAGGGCAGAGAGAATTGTCCCAGAATTTACAAGGGGAAGCTACAATGTACAAGGACATATATACCCCTTGAGAACTGAAGGTCATACGCACGTACGGGTAAGCTCTCTAGCTGCGATGCCCGCCGGTTATATGCCAATTTTTCCCCCGTAGC